>CM046876.1:30675817-35475817 GCA_025667525.1 Glebionis coronaria
CTCTTCGGGAGTTGATGCATCCATCTCATGACTCAGATTATGCTTAACTTCCATAGGTTGAAAACCTTTCTTAGAATTATGCAAATTATACTTCTTCAAAATCTTATCTATATAAGCATCTTGAAATAGACCAATTAGCCGTCTTTTCCTATCCCGATAGATCTTAATTCCCAGAATGTATGCAGCTTCTCCTAAATCCTTCATAGAAAAACAGTTACAAAGATAATCCTTAACAGCTTTAAGTCTTGGAATGTTACTTCCCATGATTAATATGTCATCAAAATATAGGACTAGGAATACTACATCACTCCCACTAGCTTTGCGATATACACATGGCTCATCACGATTCTGAACAAATCCAAACTTTTTGATTTCTTCGTCAAATCTTTTATTCCATTGACGTGATGCTTGCTTCAAACCATAAATGGACCTTTGAAGTTTGCACACATGTCCTGGATTCTCAGGATCAACATACCCTTCTGGTTGCTGCATATAGATGTCTTCATCTAAGTGACCATTCAAGAAGGCAGTTGTAGAAGTATAATAATCTTTGATTTATCAAGAGGGTTGTTGTTTCTAGAGAGAGAAAGTAGAGAGAGAGATGAGAGAAACTGTATATGTGTTATTTAGTAAATGAAACAACCAATACCCCTTTCCATGGTGGAAAGGGGTTTATATACCCAAGTCTCTTAGTGGACTTGGGCCTCCGGCCCATGAACATGCTCATGGGTCGGGCTAATATAAACTTTAACTAAGCTTATACTACGAGCCTATAACTATATTGTTGGAGTGACCGACACTTTCTAAATACGAAAAACGTATTTCCAACAATCTCCCCTAAAGGGAGGTCACTCCAAATTAAGAAGTCCTAATCTAGCATGTTAGATCTTCGTTCTCGTGCTCGTAGTCCACTTTCTCTTTTCTTCTTTTACTTTTCTTCATTTTTGTGAATATGTGTTGAATATCATCAGGCTTTGGCTTAGAACATGTTCTTGTGTCCTTTCACGTGCAGTCTTTGCCTTCTTGTGATGTTCGCCTCTTCGTAACTTCATGTCCCACATACTTATCCTTTGTTGAATTCTTGAAAGTTTCAGAGTTGATACATCGGAAGACTTTTAGGTCAGACTTTCTTGAATTTGCTGAAATATTTGATGTAGAAGGAATAAGTATGTGAGGACGACTTCAGCTGGTACACCGCAACGCCACCGTCTTCAAATGCAACAACATAACAAGACACGAATAAAATGGATTTGATATTTTATTCTGATTCGGTAGCATTTTACCTCCGGTCGGTGAAGACTGTTGGACAATAATAAATATCGTACTTGTGACAGGTAGTTCTAATTAAAGATCTTCTTGACAAGATTTCGCGGGTAAACCCGTTCTCTTTATTCGTCCGTCCAAAGCTGACTGTAAACATAAAGAGTGAATCATTTGGATAAGAATATCCTTATGATTGAAGGCGTCAATTCAAGATCCTGGAACAAGTGAATTTTAATTAAGATATTCACCATTGTTGCTTTCTAGTTGTCACGAGCTTGATTCTAATAGAATCTTGCTTGTCACCTACCGCAATGCTGTTTGAGGTTGACACTGGAAGGATTTCCACTCTTGAATGTGAACACTAAAGAGTGTCACTCTGAGTGTTCTGGCAAGATCACTTGGATAATGCGTAGAGGCCCTGGAACAAGTTTCGCCTCAATTAAGAGTTAAACCATCGTTTCTTTTCAGTAAGATTGGTAATGGACCGCACGTGTCACCTACCATGAGCTTGTTTGATGTTGGCTCAAGCAGGATTTCCATATACATTGTAATACTTTTGTATCACGAAGATGTTCTTGCAATATTGCAAGAATACTGCGTAGGACTCATAAAATTCTTTCTTCTTTTAAAATTGTGTCCTAATGAGACTTTTGATCATCTCGTGGCTCTAGACTCAATAGTGCATTTTTGTTTTGGTGATCGGAGGCTGGAGACGATTGCCACCTTTTCAATATCAATTTATTCGGAGTGAATAAACCAATAGATAACGTGTTGAGCTCCGTGACATTAAAACAAATATATTTTGAGAGATATTTAAGTTGGCTGGGAGGGGTTGTGCATCGCATCACTGGGTCCATGATACTTTTGTCTTCAAGATGAGTTGACCCGGTTTCTGCCTAAGTTGTAAAGAGGGCTTCTTTCTTTACACCCTTTATCTTTACATTTCTTTTTCATTCTTTAACCCCTTCAATGCTTACTAATACATCATCACTAGCACCTTGTTGTGATTGTTCCAGTGCTAGCATCGATACTTGGTCGGCATTCAGCTTCGTTCATAATCCATTCTCCATCTTTCCTAAGGACTTCTATTTTCTAACTATGGAATTGTCCTTGGGAAGATTCATCCGGTTCTGGAAGAATCATTGGACTTGTACCTAATCCTACCACCCTTTTGTTACCACATTCATCGTGAGTTAAGTGTGTTTTAGGTAAGTATTCGTCTTCATGAAAAATTCCTTAAAATCACTAAGTTACTTGTGATATAAATATCAAGAGTTTTTGTACCTTCAGTGTTTTTGTCAACAAAATGCTCCCCCTTAACATATGCGTAGCATATATCAAGTTGGATTTTCTATTCAACCTTTTTTCATTTTTTGGCCACATATGTTTTACAAGTCTCCTTAATCCCATTTTCTCCCCTTATCCAAAATGTTAACCATTAATCTTTTGGGTATTAATGGATTAACCGGTCTTTGGGTTAAAAATGAAACTGGTTGACGGCCATAGAACGTATTAATGCCCCCTCGAATTAATGAGGGTTAGTTGTAGTGCTTAAGTATGATATGTTTGAAAGATTTGGAATCTCGTGAGAAATTCTTGAAAAATTTCATACTCTTGCACTACACGATGCCACGAAAGCCTATTATAAATATATTCACATATTCACAATACAATACACACGGAGTTGACCTGAGAGAAGACGATCCATGTTAAATATATTGTTACGTAAGCCTGTGGTGAGCTCCATATGGTCTTCCACCTACGAATCGTTCCAGACTTCTTATCAACCGTCGCTCCCGTAACTTTTCCTCGATCTTCTTAATCGCATACTTAGCACCTTTCTTGCATTGGTCTGTCCATCTGTACTTAACTGCTGGAAGCGGTAGTCTGGCATTGAGAACAGCCAGGTCATCACGAACGTGTTTGAGTGTGCCATCACTGAATTTATGCAGTTTGGAAAATCTATAAATTGCGTGACTCCTATCTCATTCTGATAAAATATCCCTGCTTCCAGCTTCAAATTCCCCATGTATGGCAATTTGTCTCTGTGGTAGTTACTGAGCAGAGTCGTGTGGGGACGTTGCAGATTTAGCTTCTGTTGGAAACTCTCCACACCAAGTTGTAAGTCTTCAACTCGACTTTTGATGACGATCCTTCGAGTGAACTGGCGAAGATTTGAACTTAATGCAATTACCATGTCAGGAGATAAGTGATCGAATTTTTTTTGAACCAAAATCAGGAGAAGATCTTCAATGTCTTCAAGGCGAAGGTACTGGAGGTCACTTTCATCGATTCTATATTCTTTTTTGTCGGTGCGTTTAAAACGAATGACATTCAAATAGTCATAACCAAATACCGTATGAGTGGTGACTCCTTGTATGCTTTTAATTCTACGATCTGATTTAATAGGAGAACTTGGTTGTGCATGATGGAAGTGGTTGTAAGCTAACCTCTTCTTTGTATTCCAATGAGAAATTCCAAGTGCTGCGTGAGGGTCGTAAAATTTTAGCAACTTCCTTCGCCATAGAGCATCAGGTACTTTGTCTTCAATCCAAGGTACATTCTCTAGATTTATAACCTTGACCATGGTGAGTGATGTAGCATATTTTTTCGTGTTGTTTTCTAGATACTCGAGATCATGACAGACAAAATATTCTATTGGAATAGTTTTAGAACCAGCAATGACTATAGGTGTGAGAGGCTGTAACACTAGAGTCTGAATCCCGGAAGTCGTCGCTTTCATGGCCTTTGCAAGCTCATTGATGTGATATTCAGCCTCAATGTTGCTGATCTTCATGGTATCAAAGAAATCCACATCTGCGGCTGACATTTTGAGAAGATCTGGAGTCATAGTGGGTTTCCCATGAGTATATATAAGGAAAGCCGAAAAGTCGATTGGATTGTTGAGGAATTGAGTCAGCTCGATATCTGTTTCCATTGAGAAAGGATGTTGTGGTGCTGTATTAGTAATCCATTGTTGCTCCTGTCCAGTCTCGTCTATGACAAGAGATTCAGCAAACATTGGTTCTGGTATATTTAAGTCTTCGACTTCCACGTCATAGTAATGTTGATTCGTTGTAGGAGGTGGAGAGTGGGGTATAGTAGAATCATCTTCATGCATAGACACTGTGGGTTCGTCTTCATGCATCGACACTTGGGGTTCGTCTTCATGCACAGGCTCTACATGTTCTATATGAGAAACAGTAGTAGTAACCAGTTCAGTGGACATACATGTGTTTTTAGTTTGAGATTCTCTAGAGATGAATGTAACATGGAGGTTCTTTTGACGATTTTCTCTATTGCCATCATCACTGGTTAGTGATATGCATGGTGAATCCTCCTTGCTGTTGGCAGTGGTTTCATCATCTCTTTTGTCTTCTTCTTGTTCACTCTTCGTTGGTTCTGCATCCACATCCTTTTCTTTGGTTCCAGTACCACTTTCTTCTTCTTCTTCAACACCCTTCTCAGATTCCTTATCATCTTCACCCTGGTTTGACTCTTCTCCAGTTTTACTCGTATTCTCGCCCTTATCACCCTTTCTAATACCATTCCCATTACTATTATCATCATCATCATCATCCTCATCCCCATCATCCTCGTTTTTATCCTCATCATCATCATTTTTACCATCATCTCCATCTTTATCCTCATTTCCGTTACCCTCGTTTTCAGTGTTCTCAACATCGTCTTCGAATTCATCTTCATTCTCATACTCTTCTTCATCTTCATGTGTATCTTTAATGATAGCCTTTTTGAGATAATGCAGAAGTTTGCGTTTTGTCTTTGTTGTCTCAAAGCCTATATTGATAAATTAGGTTCCCAACAATTGCATTAATTGAAGATCAAATAAACCTATGGTGAATATAGTTAGGAGCACTTGATCGAAATATGACTTCACTTCACGTTGAATGATGTTGTTCATGTGGGCATCAATGGAATTGATAAAAGCTACATTTTCTTTGTCACGTGTGTCCTTTTCTTTAAGAAGCTTTTTATGCTGACTTTTAAGTTTTGAGACGGTGTCGGATAGCTTCTTGAGTTTAGACTCTTCACTTTGCTGTTCTCTGAGAGCTTGATCAGGTATCCTTCCATTCAACAAGTCAAGTTGTTTTGCCTAATCCTCCAATTGTTTTTGAAGGTTCTAAATAAGTGGATTATTGACCGTGAGAAATGGATTGGAGGTGAATGATACTTGTTGTACTGCACTTAATGAAGGAGGTGTAACGATAAGTGTTAAAGAGGTTGGGGATGATACAGGTTGTTTGAGGATTGGTGGCGGTGTTGTTATAGTCACTTGGGCGGTGGTTGGTACTTTTTGTGAGATGATTGGTGGCGGTGTTGGTTCAGTCATTTGGAGGGTAGTTGGTACAGATTATTCAACAAGTTCAGGTGTGGGAGTCGGTGTGATGACATTGGTGATGACCGGGGGGGGGGGGGGGGGGGGTAAATGGTGGAATAGTTGTTGTTGTAACTGAAGTTATAGGAACGTCCACCATATTCTCATTCGTAGAGGGATCAGTATTCATGACTTTGACGCCTTCCCCTTCAAAATTAAGATATTTCATAACATCATCAGAACCAGAAGTAGACTTACTTTGGAGTTGAGTTGCTGGAATGAGAGTCGCGTGAGCATCTTCTGAAATCACGGTGCAAGTTGGTGCCTGTAATGCTGTGTTGATATTAACATCATGGTACAGTGCGTTTAATTCTGTGTTGTCACTACCACCACCCTCCTCACTATGCTCACGACTTTCAAAGTTGAATGTACCAACATCTTCACCATTAGGGTCTTCATAAAAGTAAATGTCTTCATTAGGTTCACCAAATTCATCTAATTCATCAGCTGGTGTGGAGCCTGAACCTTTTGATTTCGCGAAAGCCTCCTCTCTGGTCTGCCTAAGTGTGAGACGCAACTGTTTGTCTTGAGAGATATTTTCTTGAGCTGGTTCGTCTTCATCAACACGTTTTTCTTTACCTTTGTTTTTCTTTGGCTTTTTTTCCTTTTTTCTCGGCTGTTGCTCTTCTTCTTCGTCATCAGTTCTGATCATCTCATCTACTTCTTCGTCATTTTCATCATAAAGTTGCTCTTTCCCTTTGCTTTTAACTTTAGACGAGGAAGTCTTTTGACGCTTGGCTATCCGTTTCTTCCGTTTACCGGTTTGCTGATCAGAAGGATCGGCATTTGCTCTTTTCATTTGTGCATTAATGTCTCTAAGCATCCTCTTGTATGGTTCACTGTCCTTAATCCCTTCATTGATTAGTACATTGGACACTAGAGCTGGACGGAGTGGGTACTTTGTAGAGTGATTATCAGCAGACTTAGTGTCTAGCACATAGTCTCTATCTTGGGTATGGTAGAAGAAATTCCCACGAGTGTCAATGGCTAGACCAGTCTTCATTAAATGATTGATTATGAGCTTTGTGAACCGTGGAAATGGAAGATGCAAATACTTCTTCATGGTGCCTGTGAATTGATAGTAGAATTCTTCCCAAAGTAATAGTGCGTAATCCACTTTAGCTCCAGTGTAAAGTGCCCAAAATATATGAGCCTGAGGGGGTCTCATTACGCCTGATCCACGAACCTTTAAAGTGAGGTACTTGACGATGATAGTAACAATTGCTTTCCATGGTTGCCCGATGTGTGAGGTGTTTAACTGAGATAAATTAACAATTTCACCCTCATAGTTCAAAGCTCTAAGTACTCTAAGCACTTCATCTGTCTCTGGGTTAGGGACATACGTTTCTCCTCTTGCTAACCTAGGAAACTTGAATAATTGCCGAAAGTGACTCAAATCAAGCATCATTTCCCTGTTATTGAGCATAAATGTGATATTCTTCTTTGAGAGTTTTATGTCTTGTGAGATTTTCGCAGTTGACCAAAACTCGTGAATATAAACTTCAGGAACTGATGTAGTAGCTCGTATGGCATCCTTTATCGATGACATGTCTAGTATATCCATTGCGACTTTGAAGGCTGCAAGAGATGGATCAAAATCTTCTTTTAGACAATAATTGTTCTCTGGAGGTGGCAGCCGGGCACTGAGTGGAACAAGTGTAAGATCAAGTTGTAGTTGTTGTTCTTCGATGATCGACATATTCCTGATTTAGATAGCACAGACATAATTTGATATATATACACACACACATACATACACACACACACACACACACACACACACACACACATATATATATATATATATATATATATATATATATATATATATATATATATATATATATATATATATATATATATATATATATATATATATATATATATATATATATATATATATATATATATATATATATATATATATATATATATATATATATATATATATATATATATATATATATATATATATATATATATATATATATATATATATATATATATATATATATATATATATATATATATATATATATATATATATATATATATATATATATATATATATATATATATATATATATATATATATATATATATATATATATATATATATATATATATATATATATATATATATATATATATATATATATATATATAGGCTCCGGTTTCATTGAGAAGGTTTTTATTTTGAGAAATTTGAGAAATCTTCGTTTGAGCCATTGATTCGAAAATTTTTCATTGATTCACTAGTTAACATCATTTAATAGTGAATCAAAACTACAAATCATAATTTTGATTCATAAATCTTTGTAAAAATCAAGTTATGAAATGATTCAAAAAATTTGTGCAGTAAACTCAATATTTTACAAATATCGCAACATCGAGAGTTTTTTTAATGTTGATTCAAATTTTTTTTGACTCATTTTGTATTATTATCATATTAAAATGAATCAACACTTGAAAAACTTGTATCAAAGTTAACAAGCTATGGTTTTTGAAAAACCTTCTCAATTGAGAAGGTTTTTTTCCTTCTCAATCGATCCAGATTCTATATATATATATATATATATATATATATATATATATATATATATATATATATATATATATATATATATATATATATAATATATATATATATATATATATATATATATATATATATATATATATATATATATATATATATATATATATATATATATATATATATATATATACATATATATATATATATATATATATATATATATATATATATATATATATATATATATATATATATATATATATATATATATATATATATATATATATATATATATATATATATTATATATATATAGGTATAATTATGGTTTGAAACCACAGTTTCAATCCCAGTCATATCCCAGTCACATCTTTTAGCCAATAGTATTTCAGAATTTCCTATAAAATCTCCAAAATCCACAAAATTTTTATTTTAAAACGCATTTTTCTAAAAATCGCGTTTTGGAAACGCAGTTTTGAAAACTGCCTTTTGAAAATCGCGTTTCATTAATTTCGGTTTGGTTTAACTTTTGGATTTTCTGAAAATTATTAAAAAGTGCTTTGTTAAATGGGGTTGCATGATTCGAACTCAGGACGTCTTGGTTATTTCTTTTGGTGTTTTCCAATTGAGCTATTGGATTGTTTTTGTAGAAAGATGGTAAACCCCTATATTTATTATCCGGTTTTTAATTGAGTATGGTAAGTTTTAAATTATTTTTTAAAAAAATAATGATAATTGTTTAATCACCATGATACGTAGTATCTTTTTATTTTTTATTTAAATATGAAGATATACTTCTTAATATATTCATCCAAATCTATACTTTTTGTTAATCACGTATCATTCTTTTATATTCATCCAAATCCAGAGTCTTTATTAATCACATTCACACGTATCATTCTTTTTTATCAAACCCTAAATCTGTGAATAAAATGTTCTTTGTTTTTTGTAGGTTTTTTTCCAGGTATCATGATCATTAATTCAGAAAAAGAGCTACAGGTACTTCTTCATTAATCAAATAATGCAACTTAGGAAGTAATTGAATTGATGTATTCTGAGGTTCACAAACGATGAGGTTTTTTTGGATTGGTAATAGAATCGCTTTTTATGATTTAGGTGTCCATGACGATTATGTTTTGGTTTCATGTTTTTATGATTTGAGTTTTTTTTTCTGAATTCATGATTTGAGGATACCCTGGTAAATGGTAGATCTTGGAATTACGGTTTTCCCTAAGACAATGCAAACACTTGCCCATACTAATCTTCCGCTTACTCTGCGCAACTTCTGGCTGGAGTGAGAAAAATGTGCATGTTCAGCAACAACTCATTGAAGTTGTAATCCATATACGTTCAACTGCAACAAAGTTCCTTAAGATAAGGTAAATAAAATAATGCATTTGGAGCATACTAATATACACAAAATTGATAATAGAGATGAAGTATTTCCGAATGTTTTTGTTTTTATTGTTCTTCGCTACTGCTATTATATTAGTTTTAGGGCCAAGTTTAGAGTCAGATCTTAAGTATCGGCTGTGATAGAAACTTACTCGATCTATCACTACATGACCGTCACTCGATCCATTTAGATGTGAACCTTATTTTGACGAAAAGTAATACTTTTTTCGCAAGTAGTAATGCCTACATTTTGCCAGATATACGCTCAATTATTCGGATGATTTTGTTTGGCAGATTAATATTTTTTTTATTTGTTGTTTTAATTGTTTTGGATTTTCTAAAATGCATATCACCGTCTGTAGTGATATCTGGTGTTATACTGTTATGTGTTCAAAGTTACAGATTTTTTTCATTCCGATTTACACTGGAATTGACTTTAAAAAACAACAAGTCCAAAAAACTTAGTCGTCCCAAATGATTTATCCTACCCATATCTTAGAGAATGGGTCAAGTACTCCGGTAATCCCATCATAATCCTACCTGAGGGGATTGAACCTGGCGAGTTCAAAGACCCGACCACTACTTGACTTGGCTTGCAGAAGATAGAAAATGGAGAAGGATTGTTGGAATCCAGAAAGATAAGACAGGGATTGTGTTTTTTTATAAATCGATGACTTTAATAATTGGACTATGCATGGAGCGCCACTTTAAAAATTTAAAGATACTGGGACATGGGAGTGTCCAGTTTCAGTTTGTAGAACCTGCTCTTTTATTGAAATTGCTACAACACCACACTTCATCAGATAAATCACTTGAGTGAAGCATGGAAACAGGGTTGCTTTTATTCAGTTTGTAGAATCCGCTAATGCCGCAAAATTAAAATATCAAAAGGACTCAGGTTCTTTAGTCTGACGGTTGACCGTTTCCTTTGCTGAGGAGAACCAAATGAAATCCATTCACATACGAACAACGCTTGAAAGCTGACATGTGAAACCAGGTAATGTAATTATATTACAAAGAAACGTTACAGGTTTGGAACTTTATTGGGAACTTATTTTTATTGCTTTAAAGTTTGGACATTATTGGTATTGTGTAATAATATGATCTTATTTAGCTATTATGATAGTTTTATGCAGTTATGTTTTTTGCAAGCGTATTTTATCGTCCCTCGTGTCTTGGCAGGGCATGGACACCCCTATTGTGGTTGCAGCCTTACCGAGTCTTGGTTAAATCTTTCTTATTCGCAGATCTGAGCTTCACTTAAAGTAGTACAATTGCAGCTAACAGACCCAAGCAGCCATAAAATTGCAGTTGCTGCAACTATAACCAATAACCTGAAGTACACTGACCCAAACACCCCGTAAAGGCTTATGCACTGGATAAACTTAAAAGTCAACCTTCTGGTTAGAATTCTTTCCCATGCTATGTAGTTATGCATTATTTCTTGCTACGGAAGCAACTTATATGAGCATTGGATGATGCTAAAACAAATATACTTCTGGTTATTTAATTCAGATTGTAGCATCTAAGGGTGTGTTTGGAAACATTTTAAAAGTGATCACAAATATTTCTTAAAGACGATATTGGGATGAGAGGAGCACGAGGTCTAATATTTGATGCACATGTTCTAACGTTTCACTATATTGTACTTTGCAGGCAAATAGTGCCAGGGTTCGAAGGTAAAGAAGTGGAAGCTTATAATACGGAGTCTTCCTTTTTAGGTGAGTATAGTGCTTGCTCAGTTGTGACATTAGCTCTATGTTATCCAATATCTTTATAAGAGATGAGATTTATCTTGAACGGTTACTTGAATGCGATCTATGTATAAACTACACTTTGAATGATATTAAAGCATCTGCTTTTAATCTCAAACGGATCGATTGGGTAATTATTTTTAAAGAATAGCTTAAGAGGGTGATCAAGAACTGTATAAATGAGCCAAACATATGTGACAAAGCTAAGAGTATTCCATGCTTCTATTGTTAGGAAAATCATGAAAGTAATTTCAAGGGTTCATTTTCCAACAAGTATTCTTAATTCATACTATATATGATAGCCCCATGCGTGTAAAATAACACGATATATTATAAATGTTCAGTGTACAAAGAAACGGTTCAACTCGGTGGTTGCACCGGTGACCCGATGACATGATTGAATCAATTAGAAATCCGAGTTTTAAACCTCGAAGATAATAACATAAACAGTTACGTCTTTTGCTTTTCTCTTTGTTTCCCTCGACAATCAACATGTAGTAGTAACACCTATATACGGATTGAGAAAAAATAATGGATGCCAAATTGATTAGTAGAGGTAATCACACAGTAAGATTTCATATACTTTAACTGATAATAATATTCCACTTTAACAATTATGTAGGTGGTCAATATGATGATGTAGAAAACAATAAACATCTGATCGGTTTAGTGTCAAAATCAGTGGTGTGGCTTCAACTACTTTATTGGATGGGCCAAAATGGACTAGAAAACATACTTACCATTAGTTTGTACAGGAGAGGGAACACCATTTGATTTCTCAGCGGATGCTTTTCCAGGCCACGTTTCCAAAGGGCAAATAACCACAGCCCTTGGATTCTCCCTAGGAATAAAAAGAGCGTCTGGTTTAGGTGTGTTCTTTGTCTTTTCCTCTTCACTAAAAATGAAACATGCCAATAACACGGTATTGAGACTACTGATTCTTTTGTACAAATAACATTAGTTAAAAGATAAAACTTTAGTTTCACCATTGAGCTATGGAGTGATATTTCCTTTCAGGCAGCCTAATTTGACTTTGCAAAACATGTTCACCTTTTGATGCTGCTGGAGGTATGAGTTATTCTCTTAATTAAACAAATTATGATGTTATTTTACACTTCAGTCCAACTTTAAAAAGAAACAGATCTTAATTTTTTCTTTTTCTGCAAACCCAGTTTGATTCCAATTTGGCAAGATTTAGTATGAGTTTTGACCAAATACAGTCTCATTATTTACCCAAATAAATCAAGAATGAGCTAACTCAAGTGGTATAGTAAAGTATGATATTTGGAGAAAATAAAAATAATCTATAGACACGTATCTCTATCTCAACGAGTCCTTCAAACATGCATCTTGCCCCTGGCGCTCCTCTAATGCCAATGGGTTCGCATTTGACCATGTTTGACGTGCCTCCATTTCAGTTAAAATAAATCTTTAGTCACTATGTGCTTATTTTAATAGTGATGGCACTAACAAAACTCGATTATATATCTAAACAGACTGTCCCAGAAATGTCGGTCCAACCTCGCTTGTCTCACGTAGCTGCATCGCCTCTCCACTCCATGCCAATGTCGCTGCCATTATAGCAAACAAGCAGAAGCCATGATCGGGCCTTCCCACATCTCAACAGCCATGGAGGACACCCTTTTGACCATTTAGCATATCCTCCCAAATGGACAACTATTCTTTCCAACAAATGGAGATATGGTTGGCTCAAATCTTGTATTTAATGAGGAAGATGTGTTCGATATAACGGCGGTTCGAAGATCACCAAGTGAAGAGAAAGATGGCGATATACCAAGTTATGTTACTCAACCAAGGTCCCGATCCTTGAGTTTGGCCTTTACATTTTTTTAGTCCATAACACCCTATAGGTGTAGGAAGTAAGTTTATGAAGAAAAAAACAGGACCTCTTAAGATAACACGTAGTTATGGTCGAAAGTTTAGTTATAGAAATATTATTTTTGAGCAGGTGCCTGTGAACCTATGGCTGAAGAGAATGCACAGGTTGCACCAGGTGAGTTAGGAATAACTGATCTAGATCATTTAGAAAGAAAAAAAGACTTCTAAAAGTCATCATTTGTAATTAACCTACAGATTTATTATCATGAAAGAAAGTTTATTTATTTGTATGCAAGTAGCTCTTTTATAGCTTAGGTTACAGTAATGTAATGCCACATAATTGAAAAATGGCGTATACATTTCGACACACAAATTAACAAAATAAATAATTGTTATCCCTTTTTTTATCTTACATGACAAGTTTGTGTAATGTAAAGACGAGATATAACACATTTTTTTAGCATATACTACATCAACCAATTACATTCATCCAAACTAACTTTTTTTTTTCTTCTTAAATCATCTTTCTATCGAGGGACACATGTATATACTTTGCCAAACTTCTTTTTCTAAGAAAATTATATATGATTCGTAACGATTAATGGTTTTTAAGATATTTAATTTTTAAAAATAAATTTTTTTTTGTTAAATAAGAAAAAATAGCTGTGATTGGTTGATTGGACATATCCTAAAAAAAGGTTTATAAAAAAAAGGGTTTATATTGAACTTTTTTCATATAAAAATATTTTAGCTCAGCTAATTTCATGCCTAACTAGATACATCTAAAAGATATAGTAACCTACAACCTCAACTAGGGGTGTCCATTATTCAAGTTTGACCCACGAAAATAGATTCGGGTTATGGGAACTGCACCGAACCGAACTACAAATTTAGTTTATGGGTTAGATATGGGTTTAACAATTGGAACCAAAAACCGAACCAAAACTAAATTTATACAAATATATATATATATTTTAATATATATATATATAATACGTATTAAAATTTAAACTAAATATAAAAATACAATTTATATACTTGAAATAATATTTTTAGACATTTACGTACATATATATAAAGATCAATAAAATTATAGAAAACCGAATTTTAATTGGATTTGGGTCAGTATATGGGTTGACTCTAAAAAACTTTTAACCGAACTAACCGAATCGAACAAACCAAATAACCAGAAAACTGAACCGAAAACAACCCTAACCTCAATAAATGGTAACATATAACAAACAATTAAAACAAATATTACGCGTTAAACATATACTATGAATCTTAATGCATCACATGACGTGTGTATAATTATACTCAACGACAAGTTTTGATCAAACCCAATTAAGAAATCAATACGACCCCTCTATAGGGTTAGCCAAAACTAAACAATATCAATCGTTCTTTAATAAACCTTATTTAAAAAACAAAACAAAAAAGATAATCCAATTGAGTAAGCCAATCACAAACACTGTTTAGAAAATATTTTACTGAACAACCCTCTCAATTAGCTAAGCCAATGACAAACACTGTTTAAAAAAATGTTGTACTAAACAACCCCGTTAATTAGGCGAGCCAATACCAAACAACTTGATAAGTTAAACCCCACCTTCAATAATAAAAAAAGAGAGGTGAACTCTCTTAAACAAAAACAACAACCGTCATAACTAATATACAAACGTTGTATAAAATAACCACAAAAAAACCCACCCGTTAAGTGAGCCAAGGTATAAGAGGAACGACTGGTTTAAAGCGAATCCCAAGTCTATTTTGAGCTCTTTAATCATATATAATACTGACAAGAAAGAGTAATCATGTTTGTACGAGAAGGTTTGATCTTCATCTTTAATTCATGAACCGAACCCGTCTGTTGGATAAGACAATGCAAAATAATATGAGAGGTTGGTTTGCTATTAAAAAAGACTATATACAATTAAAACATACTTTAGCGTAAATAATAACTCAGATATACTAAAGGTTAAATTACAAAACAAAAATACTAAAAACGCACAAACCACAAACCCTCCGAAGTAACAAAAAAAACAACCCCGCCCGTTGGGCGGGTTACGACGCTAGTATATATATATATATATATATATATATATATATATATATATATAGGGGAGAGTTAAAATAAAAAGACTTTTTTTGGTGAGAAGGATAAGAAGGATTTTTAGCCAATCATTTAAAATAAATGGATAAGATCAATCCATATTTCTAACTAACTAACTAACTAACCACCAAAACACGATTTTAAAAAAGTCTTCAAAAAATTCTGAAAAAATTCTAAATTTTCGGATTTGTTAAAAAAAGTTGTGAATAAACGTTTTTTAATTTTGAGTTTTTTACGTTTTTCTGATGCACAAAAAACAAAATTTGATGCACAAACACGTGAATTTTGGTGTACAAAATTTTTTTCATTCAAAAAAATTTCAATTTATTATATACTTTGATGCGGAATCATATTTTAAAGCAAAAAGTCAAAAGAAGTTGGGCATAAAAATAAATTCTTGATGCACAAAAAACCTAAAAAACGTAAAAGAAAACGTTTTTGTGCATTAAAAAAGCGTAAAAAGCTTCAAATTAAAAAAGCTTTTTTTACAAAAGTTTTTTGCACCAACATACCCGATCTACTAGAATTTTTTCATAATTTTTGAAGAACTTTAAAAAAAATGTTTAGATGGTTAGTTAGTTAGTTAGGATTGTGATTTAATCTCATCCATTGATTTTAAATCAATGGCTGAAAATCCTTCTTATCCTTCTCACAAAAAAAGTCTTTTTATTTGATCTCTCCCCTATATATATATATATATATATATATATCTCAAAATTCATGCAAATATCACAACATATTATTAAATGTGACATAATATTACAGACATAGTTCATAGGAAATACAATCAGACATTCAGATTATCACCTAAATACATGACAGTATACCACAGACATTTTATTCGAATTACATAACGACCTAGCTTTAGTTCCTTGAGGATTTGGGTTTCCTTGTAGTCATTACCACTACTTCTGTGGGAGAACTAGTGGAAGATTGACGACAATATTCAACCACCACCTCAGTAGGCCTGGGTTTACCTCCGTAGGTGTTGGTGTAACCAAAACCTCAGTAGGTGTAGGCAAAACCTCAAACTCAGTAGGTGTAGGCAAAACCTCAACCTTAGTAGGTGTTGAGATAACCAAAATCTCAGTGGGTTTTGAACTCAGGGTCAGACAAAGATGTTGCGGTGTCTTCCATGGCCTGAATGCAAAACACAAGACACTGAACAAGTAATTTTATCTCTTTCGTTTACAGAAATATCAACTTATAAAATAAGATGAACTTTTGTAATAAGAAACCGTTCAAGTATTCTTATGAGAAAAAAAATAATTTTATCCAATAAAGCTTGGTTTTGTTTTAATGGCCCTAATATTCTTAAAGCCTAAAAACCCTGATTGTTATTTAAGTCGAATGCATTAGTGCTGTATTTGTTATTGTAACACGTTGAGAAGAAACTATACTTAGCATTTTTTATGTTTCACAACTCTGTCTAAAAGTTCCACCTATCGCAATATTAAGAAACCATCGCAATCTTAAAGTCCATCGGAATACTAAGTGCTGTCATCGGAATGTCATCATCGCAATGTGGTCATCGAAATGTCATTGCAATGTGAAGTCATCGCAATAACCCATCGCAATGGAGTCATCGCAATAACTCATCGCAATGAAGTCATAATAAGTGTGTAAACACTTATCCTTTTGCCACTAAAATCAAGGAAAAACAAGACCTAATCATGTGTTTTATATCGTTAAAGTCGGAATTACGCGTGGTTTTGTTTTTTTGTGTTAAAATAGGTACAAATGATCAAAAGAAGAGAAAACACGGGATTTCACGGTCAAATATTGAAGAAAAGTCCAAAAAGAAACGAAGACATAGTCAAAAGACCAAAAGTGTGCCAAGTTCACGTAAACCGTCGAAATCAACAAGGAATTGAAGAAATGATCAAGGAAGCCAAGATCGAGCTCGTTTTAGTGGAACTATTCATTTTTTGAAGATATTCGAGCCAAATGGGTCCCGCATTTGATTAATGGGCTCAAAAGCCCATTAGAAAGTTTGTGCTACTTGATATTAACCCAAAAATGGCCCAAGTTCTCTTTATGGAATGGATTGAAAGAAATTGGGCCTCAAAGCCCAATACTTAATAAACATGGGACGTTTTTCTTTGTTAAACTGGCCAACATATTCACTCCCTCACAACCCTTACCCACACGTGTCACCCATACCCGTTCCCAACACACAAACCCAACCAACCCACTCACACGACTTAACAAAATAAAAACCCACTCCCAATAATTATTATTAAACGTTTTTATTCCCCACATGTTCGTTATTTACTATGTGAAACCCTTTTACTGTTTCTCTTTCTCTCACAAATATACACAGCCTCCATCTTCACCTTTTTACCCACAAACCCTAAATTAACCCTACCATAAATCACTCATAAAAAATTGGGGGTTTTCACATATATAATTAATTCCCACAAATTCACTTAAAACCCCCAATTTTTGGATCAAACACCACCACTGGTGGTCCTCAATTCCCCATGACGTGGCCAAATCCCTTGTGTTCATTGGATGAAACAAATCACACATGCCACGAGGGCAATCCTTGGCACAAGAATTAATTTCAGTTGTAGATTAAAGAAGAAAAGAGAGAGAAAGAAGAAAAGATGGAATGAAGGGCCATGATTAAATGCTTAATGATGAAGCTAAGAAGAAGGTTTTTGGGGTTTGCCTATAAAAACCCCCACATCTTGTAATTGAGGGCTAAGATTTTATTAATTTTTCAGTTTTTAATTAAATTAGGAGTAGGGTAATTTAGATTTAATTTTCTGAAAATTAGAATAGATTTAATCTTGTAATTTTGATTTCCAGTAAATGTACTCTTTTATTTTAATTAATGAAAAGTTTTAGTTTATTTTATTTTTGTCTCCATTTTAACTTCCAGTTAAATTTTATTTCAAGTTTTAATCTGTTTTATATAACTGTTGTTTTTATATTCGGTTGATTTAAAAAAAAATAATAAAAAAAAAAAAAAAAATTAAATATAAAAGAGGTACTGTTCGGATTGAATATTGTTTGGTTCAAATCATTCTGGTTCGGTGACTGTTCATGTTCGAGAGCTTTGTGGTTGGGAATCGAGATGATGGTGACGATAAAATGGTGGTGTTGATTCTGTTTGTCGTTAAGACGGCTCAACGCTGCGTTGAAGGTCTACGTTGTCTTGGGATTTGGTAAATAATGGATTGGATCTATTGATAAGATGGTGGAGATGGGGAAGAAGGAGATGATGGTGTAGAGAGAGAAAGGAGAGAAAAGAAAAGTAGAGAGAGAAAGAGAAAATTTATTAAATGAATGTTGTGAAATGAAAAGAACCACCCCTCCTAACATGCTAGGAGGGGTATATATAGCCCACCCTACATGTGGGCTATATGGACTATATTTACTACAAACTGGATCACGAGCCTAATACTAAAATATATCTTTGGAGTGACCGATCCTTTCTAAATACGTAAAAACGTATTTCCAACAATCTCCCCCTAAGGGAGGTCACTCCAAGTTACAATGTCCTAAATAGTCTATAGCTCGTGATCTATGCTAATAATGATGTGACCGAGACTTTCTTTGGGAAAACGTATTTCCAACATGCGTCTTCGTCACAACGGTTCCTACAATAGATTCTATTCTTTTTTTTTAATTTTCTTATTTTATTAAATTTAAGATTAATTTTAGTTATTTGTTTGGTGTTTGGATTTGCTTAATTTTGAATCTTCTTGGTAGTTTATTCAGTCACTGTTTGTGTTTATGATTATTTGACTTCTTTGATTTTGTTGATTGTTTTAGTTTGTTAAGTTTATTTCTGTTTAGAAGGTTTAGCAATAAGTTTATTTTGTTACTGTTAGAGTCAATTTGCTTAGTTGTTACAGATTCAGTTTAGAAAGTTTTGTATCTGTTTTTTTATGATTTTATATATTGTGCTTATTTGTTTAATTTCAGTTTTATCTTTACAGCTTATTTCGGTTAGCTTATTGAGAGTTTTATCTGTTAGTTAAAAGTCTATTTAGCTTAATCTGTTTTTTTAGTTTCATGTCTACTTATTTTAAATATGTTTTGGCTTATTATTGTTTTTAGCTCATTTCTGTATCTGCTTTTTTGCCTTATGCTTATTAGTATGCTTATGAAATTTCCAGTCATTGCTTATTTGTTTTTTTATTTATTTGCTGATCTAGTACTATGCAACCAAACAGATTAAAGTGATCTGTTTGTGTTTTATTTGTCAAAGTAATATATATATATATATATATATATATATATATATATATATATATATATATATATATATATATATATATATATATATATATATATATATATATATATATATATATATATATATATATATATAACAGCCAAAAACGTCTGGGCTGGGGTTCGACCCCCAGACCTCTCGTTCACAGACCAACACAATAACCATCTCATCTATTAGTCTTTTTGTGTTTAATTCCAGTTAGTTCAATTTATATAGGATATTTTCATTTTGGCAGTTTTCAATGAATTAGTTTAATACATGTTTTGTTTAGTTTTATTTTTAATCAAAAGTTTTATAATATTTTACTTCACTTCAGTTTTTATAAAATATAAAAAAGGACAAAAAAATATTTTATTTACTTTCTTTAAAATTTTAAATTAGTTTAAATGTACTTTTATTTAAAATAGATTTATTTTAAGTTTTCAAATTTAGTTTTAAAATTGGTTTTATTAAGTTTTCATTTAATTTTAAAGTTTTATTAAAAGTTAAATTTCGTTTTCAAAATTAGTTTATATAGGTTAGTTTTCATTTAAATTAGTTTAATTTTTAAATTAGATTATGTTGGAAATACGTTTTTACGTATTTAGAAAGGATCGGTCACTCCAAAGATATATTTTAGTATTAGGCTCGTGATCCAGTTTGTAGTAAATATAGTCCATATAGCCCACATGTAGGGTGGGCTATATATACCCCTCCTAGCATGTTAGGAGGGGTGGTTCTTTTCATTTCACAACTTTCATTTAATAAATTTTCTCTTTCTCTCTCTACTTTTCTTTTTTCTCCTTTCTCTCTCTACACCTCATCTCCTTCTTCCCCATCTTCCTCCTTCATCCATTCTTATCAATAGATCTAATCCATAGTTTACCAAATCCTTAGATATCGTAGACCTTCAATTGGTATCAAGAGCCATGGGGTGATTTAAGGTAAGGATTAGTGTTGTTTTTTTAGTTTTTGAATGTATTATTGTTTTGTAGGAAAATCAACCTTGAATCTTGTAATTTTTGGTGTTTTTGTTGTTGGGATTAGTTGATAAGTATTGGGTTTAGCTTATTTTGGTAGAAATCATAAAACTTTTTGTGGTTTTTGATCAAAAAAATCGAGTTTTGTCTCATTTAAAGAACTCGTCCCTGGTCTCGAAGTGTATTTTCCAGATTTATTCCGAATAGTTGGGGTTATTCCGAATAGTTGGGGTTATTCCGAGTAGGGGTTATTCCGAGTAGGGGTTATTCCGATTAGGGGTTATTCCGAGTAGGGGTTATTCCGAGTAGGGGTTATTCCGAGTTGGGGTTATTCCGAATAGTTGGGGTTATTCCGAATAGTTGGGGTTATTCCGAATAGTTGAGGTTATTCCGAGTAGGGGTTATTCCGAGTAGGAGTTATTCCGAGTAGGGGTTATTCCGAGTAGGGGTTATTCCGAGTAGGGGTTATTCCGAGTAGGGGTTATTCCGAGTTGGGGTTATTCCGAATAGTTGGGGTTATTCCGAGTAGGGGTTATTCCGAATAGGGGTTATTCCGAGTAGGGGTTATTCCGAGTAGGGGTTATTCCGAGTAGGGGTTATTCCGAGTTGGGGTTATTCCGAATAGTTGGGGTTATTCCGAATAGTTGGGGTTATTCCGAGTAGGGGTTATTCCGAGTAGGGGTTATTCCGAGTAGCGGTTATTCCGAGTAGGGGTTATTCCGAGTTGGGGTTATTCCGAATAGTTGGGGTTATTCCGAATAGTTGGGGTTATTCCGAGTAGGGGTTATTCCGAGTAGGGGTTATTCCGAGTAGGGGTTATTCCGAGTAGGGGTTATTCCGAGTAGGGGTTATTCTGAGTTGGGGTTATTCCGAATAGTTGGGGTTATTCCGAATAGTTGGGGTTATTCCGAGTAGGGGTTATTCCGAGTAGGGGTTATTCCGAGTAGGGGTTATTCCGAGTAGGGGTTATTCCGAGTTGGGGTTATTCCGAATAGTTGGGGTTATTCCGAATAGTTGGGGTTATTCTGAATAGTTGGGGTTATTCCGAATAGTAGGGGTTATTCCGAGTAGGGGTTATTCCGAGTAGGGGTTATTCCGAATAAGCAAGATTATTCTGGATAAGCAAGTTATTCTGAATCAAGGTAGATATTCCAACCAAGGTCTTTTTCACATTAAGTCGGGACAAAGTGACGAGTCAACGTGACGGGATTTATTTTTAGCGACTACGGATTTTTTATCGGGTTTAATTCATAATCGTTTGAGCCGACAACAATTTTTTAGCCGAGTAGAATTGTAAAAACCCGAAAACAACAACATCCACATCATTTTTTATCTTTCCTCGATTTTCAATGGATTCGTTAAATTCGACACTTAAAGAGGGAGACTTGCATCGAATGCAAGACAAAGCTAGATAAAGTGGTATAAATTCATTTCAAATGCTTCAATATCATCTAGTTACTCTTTCTCGGCTTCAAGGTGGGAGCGAATTTGTGACCATCTTTGGACAAGATCGTCATATATTCAGCGATTCAATATTCACCACTTTGACCCAACTCGCCGAGCAACTCAACAATGAAAACTTCAATCACTCTGCATCGGCACTTGCATTTAAGACTCTTGTGACCCAACTCACGCCTTTTCTCCAATTTAATATCATCAAGTCTGAAAGTTCAGTGATTTGCCAGTCATTTCTTCGAGATACACATACCGAGCTTCGAGTTTTCCGTGATACAATTTTGAAACTCATGACATAGGTCTCGTCTTCGATTTATGAAAGATCTCGACTTCAGCAAGGGTATGATAATGGAGTGCAAGACTCTTCGATGCAAGAGGAAACTGGTCATACGGTTGAAAACTTGGAGCCTAACGATGCCAAGAGCACGGAATCAGGAGGACAACATGATATCAGTGGCACGTCAGGGAATGTTCACGAGATTTCTCTTGATGACACCCTACCCATTTATGACGCAGAGCCTGCAAACATGGTACAATGTAATGTTGTTTATGATGCATATGCTGATGACATGCCGCATATTGAGCATTCTGAACCTAATTATGACAAACATGGGATGGAAAAGAGTGATAGAAATACCACTTCTGATTCATCCAATGTGAGTCATAATGGGGGACAAAGTGTTCAAAATGCTAAACATCATGATAATTGTCTTATAACTGCTTCATTGACTGCTTCTAATTCCAAGATTAGAGAGCTCGAAACAATTGTAGCTCAAAAATCAAAAGATCTTGAGGATGCCAAACTTGAATTTTCTAAGAAAACGGACAAATTTGAAACATATTTTGAAAAACTTGAAAAGTCAAACGTTGTTCTTGAAAGAAAATTGGATCAAAAAGTTTTAGATTCTAAAGCTGAAAAGGATAATCTTTTGAAACAAATTCAGTTACTAGAGTCTAAATTGGCATCCCAAGATAGATTGCTCAAAGAAAATGAAACGTTAAAAGCCCAAGTTCAGGAAAAGGTGTTTGCTATAGCTGCGTTGAAAAACGAGTTAAGGAAAAATAGAGGACCTAGTGTGGACACTAAGCTTGAAAAACCATCAATCTTGGGGAAACCGCCTACAAATCAGTTCGTCAGACAACCGATTGTCAGACAACCTACTGCATTTAGATCCGAGCGACCACAATCCTCGAGACCGCGGTTTGCCTCCCAAGTTGATTTGGGTCATATTTCTAGAACAGTCACTCCACCAACTAGGCCTAATGTGACTAAATCAGTTTTAGCAAGACCTCATCACATGATTGCCCCTAGTTTCTCTAAGAAAAGTTCAATGAACACGTCTAGAACTAGTTCAACTGATGTGCGCCATGATTTTGGTCAAAGGGAAGCTATTCAAAAGACACATGTAAGAGATAGCAATGTCCAACCTAGTCAGATGCCTTCTAGATTACCCAACACTGCTAACCATAGCATGACGTCTCCTAGGAGCATCGATCAATCATCTAGGAATTACTCGGACATTAAATATGCTACTTGTAAAACATGTAGAAAATGTGTCTTTACGGCAAATCATGACTCTTGTATCAAAAAATTGCTTAATGAGGTGAACTCTCGTGCTAGACTTAAATCCCAGTGGGTCGCTAAAATCAAACCCATTGGTAAAATGTGGCGCCCCACTTGTAGAACTTTCACTCTTGTAGGAAACGAGTGCCCTTTAACTAGGATAGTCTCCGTTTCTTCTAAGACTACTAGGGAGGAAATTGATAAAGATGATACTTCACTTAAGCCTAAACTTAAGATTTTCTATAAAAGGAAACGTTTGCCAGCTAAGATAAGTGAATCATCTACTCAGGTCGCCTCTGACACAAGTAAAGCCAACTGTGAACCCCCACGTGCTTCAAAAATAGATATCTCTAACCCATGAAAAAGTATACAAGCTCCTAATGAGAATGCAGGTACCAAAGTTGATGTTCCAAAAGAACGAAGCGGTCCAATCGTTGTATACCGTTCAACTAAGGACAATCTTAGAGTTTGGTTGCTGAAGAAGCAGATATCAGAGAAACAAATGTCTCAGGGGATTCATGGTTAAGCTGCAAACAAGGACTTACAGTCACATAACAGACTGTAACTCGATCTCAAAAGACAGGAAAGTTCATCCCGATGATGACTTATCCTAAAAACGAGAAATTCATTTTTCTCGGGCATGAGCTTATATAAAAAACATTCCAAGTTTTTAAGCTCATGCACTATGGCTCCTCGTTAAATGACAGACGATGACCCGGACTTCAGAGACAGGGAAGTTTATCTACGCAACGATAACTTACCCTCTTAACAAGAAATTAAGTTTTCTTAGACACGAGCTTATCTTAAAACCATTCAAAGGTTTTAAGCTCGTGTATATGGTTTATCATTAAATATCAGATGGTAACCCGTGCTTCAAAGAAAGGAGAGTTTATCGCCGATGATAAACTTATCCTTACAACGAGAAATTAATTTTTCTCGGGCATGAGCTAATAATAAAAACATTCGAAGTTTTTAAGCTCATGCACAATGACTTACAGTTAAATGTCAGACTGTAACTCGAACTTAAAATAAAGGAAAGCTTATCGTTTATGATAACTTATCCTCTTAACGAGAAATTCACCTTTCTCGGTCATGAGCTTGTCTTAAAACATTCGAAGTTTTAAGCTCAGAAAGGAAAGTGTATCTTTTAAATAAGAGAACTTTTCTTCATAACGAGAAATTAACCTTTCTCGGTCATGAGCTTCCCGTTAAAACAGTCAAAGTTTTCAAGCTCATGAAAACGACTTCTAAGTAAATGTCAGCTTAGGACTCGTCCTTCAGATAAAAGGAAAGTTTATCGCCGATGGTAACTTATCCTTAACAACGGGAAGTTCACAACTTCTCGGACTTGAGCTCGCTTTTAAGATATTCAACATCTTAAGCTCAAGTAATTGGTTTTCAAAACTTTGAACACAATTTTTCAAGAATTTTTCAAAAGGTTTTTCTAAATCTTTCAAAATTGTGTGTTCAAAAACGTTTTGATAAAACGAGCATGTCTTCTGGAATCGATAATATTTACGAACCTAGAAATGTCATTCAATAATGACACGGGGTTGTAAATAAAGTTCGAGCAGAAGTTTACACGATTTAAAACATGCTCCACATGGTTTGCTATTATTTCCAATAGTAACCCGCTTTTCACATTGAAGTCAAGCATTTCACTGGAAAGCTTTGACTTCAGAATCCGAAGTTATCAACTCCACAATCCAAAGTTCGTTGCAAATGATATCTACATACTCGACGATGCGACTACTCAAACGGTGACTACAGCTCTTTCAATAGAACACGGGTCAATAATTGAGGGGGAGCAATTGTCCAGCATTCAGAATCCTTGATGCCGAGAGTGCCAAGTTCACATATTGGTGTTAAGACAACGATATCAATCATACACATGGAGTCAAGAGATAACTTCAGAAGTTACGAGGAAGACCAACATTCGTGAACAAGAACCATGTGCTTCTTTCATATGATGTTCTCCATCATTCAGGTCCAACCTCGTAAATTGCTAATATTGTGAATTCATTATCATATATGATCTTTGCACGTGATAAATACCTTACACTTGTGTTTAAAAGGTATTTAATTTACGTTTCAGCACACCCTCATTAATTTGAGGGGGAGCTTGTGTAACTCATGAAGATAATTGGATTTGCATTTTTCTTCCCAAATTTTCTTAAAACGCTATTAAATCAATTGATATTAAAAACATTGATTGAGTTAATATTTTTAATATGGGGGAGAAAATGTGATTTAATATGGGAAATGATTAACCACAAATGGTTTGACTTAACGTGCTAGCTCATCCCGACACGTGCGAAATGTTTTCGGATATCGTGGCATATGTTAAGGGGGAGCAAAATGGATTTGCACTTCAAAATGGATTTCATTGTGATTTATACTTACCCGCAACCCATTTATTTCACGACGATAAAGATTGTGATGACATAAGGATGGTAGGATAGGTTAAAGTCCAATGATTTCTCTAGAACCGGAGGAATCTTCCCAAGGACATTCCATAGCTAGAAATAGTAGTCCTTAGGAAAGATGGAGAAAGATTGTGAACGTAGCTGAATGCCGACCAAGTACTTAAGTTAGCACTGGAACAATCACAACAAGGTGCTAGTGACGACGTATTGGTAAGCATTGAAGGGGTTGAAGAATGAAAAAGAATTGTAAAGATAAAGGGTGTAAAGAAAGAAGCCCTCCTTACAACTTAGGCAGAAACCGGGTCAATTCATATGCTATTGAGATCATTTTAATGATTCTTGATATTGAAGATAGACATCATGGACCTAGTGATGCAAGGCACAACCCATCCCAGCTAACTCAGATATCTCTTAAAAGATATTTTTTTTAATCACACGGAGACAACACATTATCTATTGATTTATTCACTCCGAATAAATTGGTATTGAAAAGGGGGCACTCCTCTCCAGCTCCGATCACTAAAAATCCAAAATGCACGATCGAGTCTAGAGCCATTTGAGATCATCAAATATCTCATTAGGACACACTTTCATTATTTCTTGCTTGTTCACACAATGTGAAAAGTAAGAAAGATATTAAGAGTCCTACGCAAAATCTTCATGATCTTGCCTGAACATCCGAGTAATACGAAAGTATTTACAATGAAGATGGAAATCCTTCTTGAGCGAATATCAAAAAGCTCATGGTAGGTGACTTGTGCGATTCTTTATGAATCAAACTTGTGATAACTGGAAAGCAACAGTGGTTTAATTCTTAAATGAATTTAAACACGTTCCAGGCCTCTACGCAATATCTTAGTGATCTTGCCAGAACATTCAGAGTAATACTATTAAGTATTTACAATGACGAATGGAAATCCTTCTAGTGTTAACATCAAACAGCACTTGGTAGGTAACTTGCAAGATTCTATATGAATCAAGCTAGTGACAACTGGAAAGCAACGACGGTGCGGTTCTTAATTGAACTTCACTTGTTCCAGGAACATGAATTGACGGCTTCAAATCATGCGGATAATATTATCCAAATGATTCACTCTTTACGTTCGCAGTCAGCTTTGGACGGTCGAGTAAAGAGAACGGGTTTACCCGCGAAATCTTGTCAAGGAGGTTCTTAATTGAAACTACCTGCCACAAGTACGATATTTAATATCATCCAACGGTCTTCACCGACCGGAGGTAAAATGCTACCGAATTAGAATGAAATGTTCAAGGCCATTTCATCCGTGTATATTGTTTGTTGCTAACTGTCTTATGCAGCGTAACAAGAAGGTGGCATTGCGGTGTACAATCCAGAAGAAGTCGTCACCACATGCTTATACTACATACACTTAGTACTTCAACAAACTCAAGAAAGTCTGAAGGTCAAGTCTTCCGCTGTATCAAACTCTGAAGCTTTCAAGAATTTAAAGGTATAAGTATGTGGAACATGAAGTCACGAAGAGGCAAATTTCACAAGTGATGAATGCACAAGGTCAAGGCAAGGAAACATGCTCAAGACTAAAGTCAAAGATCACATCAAGCATATTCACAAGAACAAGATCGAAGACTCAAGCATAGATGCTAGGTTTAAGATTTTGTAAAATGGCGTGACCTCCCTTAGGGGGAGATTGTTGGAAATACGTTTTCCCAAAGAAAGTCTCGGTCACATCATTTTTAGCATAGATCACGAGCTATAGACTATTTAGGACATTGTAACTTGGAGTGACCTACCTTAGGGGGAGATTGTTGGAAATACGTTTTTACGTATTTAGAAAGGATCGGTCACTCCAAAGATATATTTTAGTATTAGGCTCGTGATCCAGTTTGTAGTAAATATAGTCCATATAGCCCACATGTAGGGTGGGCTATATATACCCCTCCTAGCATGTTAGGAGGGGTGGTTCTTTTCATTTCACAACTTTCATTTAATAAATTTTCTCTTTCTCTCTCTACTTTTCTTTTCTCTCCTTTCTCTCTCTACACCTCATCTCCTTCTTCCCCATCTTCCTCCTTCATCCATTCTTATCAATAGATCTAATCCATAGTTTACCAAATCCTTAGATATCGTAGACCTTCAGATTAAATAGTTTTTAAATAGACTTTTAGTTTAAAATACAAAAATATTATTTACCAAAAACAAGTTAAGTCGAAACGTTTAATTTGAAATCATTTCGAGTCGAGTCGAGGAAAAACGAACAAAACAAATAGGATAACAAAATCTCTTTATCAAATGGCGCCGCTGCCGCTTCGCTCGTACGATTGACGATTTTTCGTGAAGACATTTTGGATTTTGGGATCCGTTCTTTTTTAACGTTAATTTTCTTGCACAAAAAATCAAAAATACAAAAAAATCAAAAACTTAAAAATACAAAAAATTAAAAAATCACAAAAGCAATTTCTTTCCTAAGAATTGCACCAAAAAAAATTAAAAAAAATCAAAAGTAATACTTTTTCCTAAAAGTATTACACCAAAAATATTACGTATTAGTGTTAATTTCTTATTCGATTTCTTTCGCTTTTTATTGTAAATATATATTTTTCTAAAAAAAATACAAAAAGATTTTTCTTTTATTATAATATATTACGTAGCATAATAATTACTGTTATTTTCGATTTCTTTCGACACTACCATGGATAATCGTCCGATTTGGGAAATATTAAAAGAAGAGCGTTATAAGATTATGTCCGAGGAGTGTTCGACTTGTGGTGGGCCTCATGCTTATTTTAATTGTGATAAAACTTATGAGGAGGTTTATAATAATGAGGAAAGTATGTGTTATGCTACTAATACTTATTTTGGCTCCCCTAATTTTCCTACAAATAGTGACCCACCACAATATGATCAACAGTTTTATGGGGAATTTCAAAATCAAGGGTTTTCAAATAATGAAGGTTTTCCAAATGACGGCAATTTTCAAAACTTTAATCAAATGGACATGCACAACCCTCAAATGGACTTGATTCTACACAAATTGACCGAACATGAGAAAATCATGGAAGCGATGCAAGAATCTACTAGACAAATGCAAGAGTCCAACGATAGGAAATTCATGCTCATTTTAGAAACCTATCAAGATCAATTTGTTATTGAGCCGTCTTTGAGTGATGATATTGAGGCTAACACACTACTAGTAGTGATGTTCCCACTGTGGATCCTTCCATCTCTCCGCCAATAAAGGAGAGACAAGGCCCGGAGATTATCATGAGTTTTACTCACCCTCCGGTGTTGACACCCACGGATACTATTAGCTCACCTATTGAGGAAAATCCCGAGATTATTCTTGAGCCTCCATTACCCATTGATGACCCCATTTCTTTTATGACTCCTTCACCTACTCCTTCAAATGACTTTATGCTTTCTTCAAAACCTCTTAGCGAGACATGTTTTGATAAACCAATTTTTGAGGAGTGTGACGAACTTTATAATGAGTGCATAGAAGAAGAACCCATAAGTTTTCCTACACCTAAGGAGTTTGTAGATAGGGATGAGTTATCTTGTGATTCCGACTACATTTTTAATTATTCCTCGGGATCGGATGAGGATGATTCGCCAATTTTACCAAGACCGACTTTTGAAAACCATGATACTAATGATTTATCGGATTCCTTACTCCTTAGTGATGATTTTCATACCCCGAGTATCGAGAAATTCCATCACGAGGATGCTTTTTATGATCCCGTGTTATTGGATTTCTCGCATGAGCTTAATTGTGATCATGGTATTGATGAGAAGGCAAATGGTGTTTTAAAACTTGATATTGATATTGATTTTGAGAACTCGGATTTTGACAAATTCACATTTGCCTCTTCGCCAATTACTTTTGATTCTACCATCGATTCTCATCCAATTCTCTAGGAGTTACCTAATCAACACTCCTCTAATGAGAATTACGTTTACCACATTCGTGAGGATTTAACTTATCAACAAATCCCACAAATGAATGATGGTTTCGTACTTGATCGTGATCTCTTCGAGAGAATTTCTAAAATCCTCAATGAGGGGAACGACAAACCTTTGTTTGACGAGCCTATCTATGATGAAGAAATCGAAGAGATTCACGTTCATGAGGATGAATGCTTTGACCCGGGAGGTAACATTGACCATTCTTTGATTGATACCTTTACGGCTTTGCCGAATAGTGACCATCCTATGTCTTTGGGGGATGACAATTTGTCTCCTTTACCCATCCCACCTCCCGTGGATCACGACCTCACATACTTTTCGTATGTTGAGAGGACCTTTTTACCTTTGATGACTTATCCTCCTGCCTCTCATTTATTATGTTCTTCCGGGACCGAGGATAAGATTTTTGATCCCGGTATTACATTTGATGCTTCCCCATGGACCATTTAATTCCGGGTCGAGTCAGGCTCGTGACTCGGTTAACAAAAACAAGCGCTTCTCGGGAGGCAACCCGATTATCTATCTTTTATTTATTTTCTACAATAAGTGTAGGGGGAGCCGTGTAGGTTGTTTGTTTTGTGTGTTGTGATTGTGTAGGTACATGTGCTTTGATGATCCACTTTTGGTGCTTTTGACGTGACCCGTGTTCCCGTGTTTCCCGTGTACCCGGTTCCTTCGATAAGTTTTTGCTATTGTGATTCAATCTTGTATATAAATAAATGTAATCACTTTAGTTGTCCTTTCCTTAGCTCGATTTTAAACAACGTACTCAATGTCCTAAGTGTAGGGGAGTTTATTCTCCCACATGCTTAAACATTGAGAACAATGTTTATATTAAGTGTAGGGGGGATTTCTATCGAAATTTTAGTGTCTTTTTCCATGAATTTGACCCCATTTTACCGGAAAATTTAAAAAAATTTCAACGTTTTTCAAATTTTTGATCTATTTCGGCCTAGTAGTTTTCATTTATTTTCTTTCTTTTGTCATCACATTTTATTTTCTATTTCAAGAATAAAGTCAAAAATAAATAAATAAATAAAATGGTTTTAACAAGTTCAGATGTCTTTGATATATTAGGCCCGTCGTGAATATTTTGACTCAACCTGAGATTACTTATCCATGTCTACTCTAGCTAGTATCCTTAACCATATGGACCTTAATTAGTTGATTAGGCTAAGCATCCACGAGTCTCATTCCTTGAGATTTTAAATTGTGGAGAACGAGAGATGATAGAGTTGATTATAAGTTTGGTATTTTTTCATTAACTTATGTGAGTTAGTTATGAGTTTTTTCTCCCGTCGCTTGTTAATAAATATATTTTCAATAAATAAGGTTATACGATTTGAAAAGTTACTTAGCTTCTAGCACAAGATCGTTTAAAAGTTGCTCGGTATTAATTAGAGTTCATAGCCAAGGCATAACTTACTGAAGCGGGACGCGAATATTGGCTTATCCAAAAAGGCCCTAACAAGGCATGAGGATACCCGAGTCCAAAAAGGCCCTCACAAGGCATGAGGATTCACTTTTTGCTAAAGATCCTAAGAGATTGTGAAGATCATTAATCCAAATCAATATGAGGATCAAGACACACGATGAGAAGCAATTACTCCCCTAAAGATCATGGAGAAGTCTATCCAAAAAGACCCTAACAAGGTATGAGGATAAATAGATCCAAGTCCGAAAAGGAGGCGGATCGTTGTACATCAAAATCCTAAATAAAGAAGAGGATAAATGAAGAAGTCGTGGTCAACGTTTGAAGCATCTTTCTCTCCTAATGAAGATGTATACCAAAATGAAGAGAAGACCATAATTTCAAGATCGTCTCTCAAGATTTGAAGTTTGAAGTACAAGCCAAATATCGGTCCGAGAGAGGTCTCAAATCGTGAAACGAGTTATGCCAAGATATGAACTTTATGAGGTTTCAAGAAGCAGTTTTAAAAGATTTTGTCCTTTAGCTAACTATTGATTAAATCGTCCCACTTTATTTTCGGCCTTAATAAATTATCGAAATAAGTCAAAAATGCATCCTCGTGATCATTCAAGACAAAAATAAAATACAAGAGATACACCGTAGGAATAAGGGGGTCTAAGTGATTAACTAAACCACATGAGTAAGTGTTAGTTGTGCTAACTTGTAATAACAATGATCTCGTTTTTATGCTTGGTATGGGGAACGTGAAACTTGAGGGTGATTTATATTCATGACACCAAAGCCCTAATTCAAGTCTTAGATTTCTTTACGAGTTTCTTCCATCGAATAATTTCCCAGTTAATAAATGATTATAACTTTTATCTCTTTAATAAGTTTTATCTTTTCGGCGTAGTATTAATAGTAATAGTATGTCTTAATTAAGGCCAAGATGGGTTGATTACGAGAAAAATGTAACTCTTGCTTTAAAATAATGCATTGCATGGGGTCATTGCAATGGTCAAGTGTAGGGGATTTAATAAGTGTGTAAACACTTATCCTTTTGCCACTAAAATCAAGGAAAAACAAGACCTAATCATGTGTTTTATATCGTTAAAGTCGGAATTACGCGTGGTTTTGTGTTTTTGTGTTAAAATAGGTACAAATGATCAAAAGAAGAGAAAACACGGGATTTCACGGTCAAATATTGAAGAAAAGTCCAAAAAGAAACGAAGACATAGTCAAAAGACCAAAAGTGTGCCAAGTTCACGTAAACCGTCGAAATCAACAAGGAATTGAAGAAATGATCAAGGAAGCCAAGATCGAGCTCGTTTTAGTGGAACTATTCATTTTTGAAGATATTCGAGCCAAATGGGTCCCGCATTTGATTAATGGGCTCAAAAGCCCATTAGAAAGTTTGTGCTACTTGATATTAACCCAAAAATGGCCCAAGTTCTCTTTATGGAACGGATTGAAAGAAATTGGGCCTCAAAGCCCAATACTTAAAAAACATGGGACGTTTTTCTTTGTTAAACTGGCCAACATATTCACTCCCTCACAACCCTTACCCACACGTGTCACCCATACCCGTTCCCCACACACAAACCCAACCAACCCACTCACACGACTTAACAAAATAAAAACCCACTCCCAATAATTATTATTAAACGTTTTTATTCCCCACATGTTCGTTATTTACTATGTGAAACCCTTTTACTGTTTCTCTTTCTCTCACAAATATACACAGCCTCCATCTTCACCTTTTTACCCACAAACCCTAAATTAACCCTACCATAAATCACTCATAAAAAATTGGGGGTTTTCACATATATAATTAATTCCCACAAATCCACTTAAAACCCCCAATTTTTGGATCAAACACCACCACTGGTGGTCCTCAATTCCCCATGACGTGGCCAAATCCCTTGTGTTCATTGGATGAAACAAATCACACATGCCACGAGGGCAATCCTTGGCACAAGAATTAATTTCAGTCGTAGATTAAAGAAGAAAAGAGAGAGAAAGAAGAAAAGATGGAATGAAGGGCCATGATTAAATGCTTAATGATGAAGCTAAGAAGAAGATTTTTAGGGTTTGCCTATAAAAACCCCCCACATCTTGTAATTGAGGGCTAAGCTTTTATTAATTTTTCAGGTTTTAATTAAATTAGGAGTAGGGTAATTTAGATTTAATTTTCTGAAAATTAGATTAGATTTAATCTTGTAATTTTGATTTCCAGTAAATGTACTCTTTTATTTTAATTAATGAAAAGTTTTAGTTTATTTAATTTTCGTCTCCAATTTAATTTCCAGTTAAATTTTATATCAAGTTTTAATCTGTTTTATATAACTGTTGTTTTTATATTCGGTTGATTTAAAAAAAATAATAAAAAAATAATAAAAAAAATAAATTAAATATAAAAGAGGTACTGTTCGAATTGAATATTGTTTGGTTCAAATCATTCTGGTTCGGTGACTGTTCATGTTCGAGAGCTTTGTGGTTGGGAATCGAGATGATGGTGACGATAAAACGGTGGTGTTGATTCGGTTTGTCGTTAAGACGGCTCAGCGCCGCGTCTTCGTCACAACGGTTCCTACAATAGGTTCTATTCTTTTTTTTTAATTTTCTTATTTTATTAAATTTAAGATTAATTTTAGTTATTTGTTTGGTGTTTGGATTTGCTTAATTTTGAATCTTCTTGGTAGTTTATTCAGTCACTGTTTGTGTTTATGATTATTTGACTTCTTTGATTTTGTTGATTGTTTTAGTTTGTTAAGTTTATTTCTGTTTAGAAGGTTTAGCAATAAGTTTATTTTGTTACTGTTAGAGTCAATTTGCTTAGTTGTTACAGATTCAGTTTAGAAAGTTTTGTATCTGTTTTTTTTATGATTTTATATATTGTGCTTATTTGTTTAATTTCAGTTTTATCTTTACAGCTTATTTTGGTTAGCTTATTGAGAGTTTTATCTGTTAGTTAAAAGTCTATTTAGCTTAATCTGTTTTTTTTAGTTTCATGTCTGCTTATTTTAAATCTGTTTTGGCTTATTATTGTTTTTAGCTCATTTCTGTATCTGCTTTTTTGCCTTATGCTTATTAGTCTGCTTATGAAATTTTCAGTCATTGCTTATTTGTTTTTTTTAATTTATTTGCTGATCTAGTACTATGCAACCAAACAGATTAAAGTGATCTGTTTGTGTTTTATTTGTCAAAGTATATATATATAATATATATATATATATATATATATATATATATATATATATATATATATATATATATATATATATATATATATATATATATATATATATATATATATATATATATATATATATATATATATATATATATATATATATATATATAACAGCCAAAAACGTCTGGGCTGGGGTTCGACCCCCAGACCTCTCGTTCACAGACCAACACAATAACCATCTCATCTATTAGTCTTTTTGTGTTTAATTCCAGTTAGTTCAATTAATATAGGATATTTTCATTTTGGCAGTTTTCAATGAATTAGTTTAATACATGTTTAGTTTAGTTTTATTTTTAATTAAAAGTTTTATAATATTTTACTTCACTTCAGTTTTTATAAATTATAAAAAAGGACAAAAAAATATTTTATTTACTTTCTTTAAAATTTTAAATTAGTTTAAATTTACTTTTATTTAAAATAGATTTATTTTAAGTTTTCAAATCTAGTTTTAATATTAGTTTTATTAAGTTTTCATTTAATTTTAAAGTTTTATTAAAAGTTAAATTTCGTTTTCAAAATTAGTTTATATAGATTAGTTGTCATTTAAATTAGTTTAATTTTTAAATTAGATTAAATAGTTTTTAAATATACTTTTAGTTTAAAATACAAAAATATTATTTACCAAAAACAAGTTAAGTCGAAACGTTTAATTGGAAATCATTTCGAGTGAGTCGAGGAACGATAATAGAAAATAAAAAAGGGTATACAAAATCTGTTTATCAAGTCATCGCAATAACTCATCGCAATAAGTCATCGCAATAACTCATCGCAATAAGTCATCGCAATAATTCATTGCAATAAGTCATCGCAATAACTCATCGCAATAAGTCATCGCAATAACTCATCGCAATGAAGTCATCGCAATAACTCATCGCAATGAGTCATCGCAATAACTCATCGCAATGTCATCGCAATTGAGTCATCGCAATCTGGTCATCGCAATATAAGAGTGGGAAAGTCATCGCAATCTGGGACGAAGATTACGATGCAACATTTGAACATTCGATTACGGGACATAGACGATGTTTCAAGCAAAACTGATCAAGACCAATGTTTATAGATGCTATACGAACAAAACCCCTCAATCAATCACAAGTTTTATCAACAAAACTTCAAAAACCCTAATCTGATTAATTCTTGATTTAGAGGTTCGTTTGTAATGTTAAGCAATAGATAATCATAACAAGAACTTGTAAATGACGAATACCTATATGATATAGCAGATGATAAGCACAATAACCGAAGGTTGAGAAAATCTTTGTTAATGGCAGCAAAGGGATACTGGTGTGTGTATTTGAGACGAGAGGGAAAAGCAGGGTGGGGGGGGGGGGGTTAATTGACCTTGGTCAATTCTCAAACCAATTTGCAAAAAAATTGCATTTTGGTCCCCCTGGTGTTTTAAAAAACTTGTAAAAAACAAGTTAACAACACCTCTTACCCCGAATTCTCTTAATTTGATAACACGTACACACCACTAACTTTTCTATGAAATGTCTTAAGGCATATGATATACCCTAAGGCCAATTCAACTTTCTCATAAAGCACACATAGCACATAAAGAAAAACCATCCATCGTGTTGCATTTTTTCTGAAAATACTTTTTGAAGACCAATTCAATTCCAAAATGATTTGATATTTGCTCCCCCTTAAACACTGACCTGTTTTGTATTGAAAGAGCTGTAGTCATTGTTTTAATGAGACAAATATCCATGAAGACCTTTTTCGTTTAGTGATTCTATGAAACGATTCTGGTGGCAATAAGATTTCTCTTATTTTAACAAAATAAGTGCACTAAAGCGTACACTAATTTGTGTTAGACCAAGTTATAAAGTAAACTTGATCCCTTAGAAGGTTTTATAGTAAACCTTGCCCGAGAAAATTAATTCCCGTTGTGAGCCAACGTTTTCAAAATAAATACGTGACTTTAATGCGAAAAGCGGGTTGCAGTCTGAAATAACTACAAGCTATATGGGCATGTTTTAAAATATTTACAACTTTCATACGGACTCTATTTATGGCGCCGTGTCAATATTGATCAATATTTCTAAGGCCGTAAGTATTATCGTACTAAAAGACATGCCTGATTTAAAATGAAATTGTTTTTGGATTTTCTTGATTTTATAATTTTTATGGTTTTGTATGTTTTATATTTTTGTACTTTTCTTTTAAAGATTTATATATATACGATAATATACACGATCATGATAAAAAGGATACTCTAGAATAGTTTACCACCACTATTATGTAGATTCTTCTACCAACTCCTTAAGAGTCGCCGGTGAAAATGATTTCATGCCCAGCTTTTCGATCAAAAACTCGATACGTCCTCGATCTAAGGCCTTTGTGAATATATCCGTCAGCTGATACTCAGTGTTGACAAAATACAGCTTGATTACTCCATTTTCCACTTGCTCTTTGATAAAGTGGTAGCGTATGTCAATGTGCTTCGCCGGGAGTGTTGAACGTAGTTGCAGCAAAGGGCAATGGCGCTTTTGTTGTCACAGTACATCGGGATTTTGTTGAATCCAAGACCGTAGTCAGTTAATTGTGATCTCATCCAAAGAACTTGAGCACAACAACCGGACATAGCAATGTATTCAGCCTCTGTACTTGATATCGCAGCGCATTTCTGCCTTTGGATGCCCAACTAATCAGTCTATCTCCAAGAAGTTGTACACTGCCAGAAGTGCTACGTCGAGTATCTTGACACCCAGCATAATCCGCATCTGCATATGATATTAGTGCAATAGAGGAATCCTTCGGATACCACATACCACGATTAAGTGTTCCTTTAAGATACCAAAAGATCCTTTTCACAACATGTAAGTGCTTTTCGGTAGGCCGAGCCTGATAGCTGGCACACATGCATATAGCAAATTGCAAATCAGGTCTGCTAGCAGTCAGATAGAGAAGGGTGCCGATCATTCCACGGTAAAGTTTAGGATCGACAGTAATCCCATCCCTATCCTCATCTAACTTGGATCTCTCCACCATAGGAGTATCCACGGGGTCACAGTTTTCAAAATGATACTTTTTCAGTGATTCAAGAGCATATTTGGATTGATTAATAAAGATGCCTATGGGATTTTGAGAAATTTGCAACCCTAAGAAAAATTAAAATTTTCCCATCATCGACATCTTAAAACGTTTGGACATGATTTTATCAAAATGGTCAGAGAGTCTTTGAGTAGTGGCAGCAAATATTATATCGTCAACATAAATTTGTACCAGTATGATGCCGTTGTCCTCCTTGAGAATGAATAATGTTGGGTCCAATTTGCCTTTGGAGAAGCCTTCCGAGATGAGATAAGACGATAGGATATCGTACCACGCGCGTGGAGCTTGTTTCAACCCATAAAGAGCCTTCTTGAACTTGTACACGTGATTAGGATACTCCGATTTGACGAATCCATTTGGCTGGATTACGTAGACATCTTCCCTTAATTCACCATTAAGAAATGCCGTCTTGACATCCATTTGATAGACGATCATATTTATGTGAGCAACATAAGTAAGGAATAGACTAATCGCCTCCAATCGTGCAACAGAAGCCAAGGATTCTTCAAAGTCAATACCCAAAGCTTGTTTGTAACCTCGAGCAACCAATCTAGCTTTGTTCTTTAACACTCCACCTAACTCATCGAGTTTAACCTTATATGCCCACAACAATGTAAGGATGTCAATGTTGTCGGGTAGAGGAACTAATTCCCATACTTCAAGGTGTTGATATTCATTAAGTTCCTCTTGCATGGCTTCAATCCATGATGATTGTTTCATGGCTTGTTGCCAAGATGTAGGTTCCTTCTCACAAAGAAACGCATCAAAGAAGCAATATAATGCGTGCTCTTGTAGTTGATGACGTGTCAAGACTGGTCGATCTAAAAATGTAATTAGAGTTTACAAAAAAAATCAAAAATCACTCAAACCTTTTATTTAATTAAATATTAATTTTTAATGCTAATTAAAGCCCAAAAAATTAATTTAATTAACAAAAGTCCAAAATGAGATTTTTAACTTGTAAACTCTAAAATGACTTAACTACACTTAAAACTATTTTTGATAATTTTAAAGTTAATTAAAACTATTTAAAAATGATTAAAAACTATTAAAACTTAAAATAATTCTAAAAATTAATCAAATGACACTAAAATTAATCTAAATATTTTAAAATTCCTAACTTAATGTATTTGAACTAGGAAAAATGAAAAACTTGCAAAAATCTAAAATTTAGTTTTTAATAATAAAATAATAATGAAATAGTATTAAAAATCCAAAATTTATAAAAAATTCTAAAAAGTTGCAAACAAGTTTATTTTAACCTAATAAACACATAAATGAACTTGAAATTACCAAAATACCCCTATTGGGCCTTAAAATGGGCTAAATAACAAAACAGTGCCTTAATGGGCTTGATTTTGGCCCAATAAGAAAAAGTCCACCAAATAAGCCTAAAACTACTTGACTCAAAATTTGATTTTAAGCATAAAACTCTGAAGGCCCAAAAGTTGAATATGAGCTTATCACAACTTAATTGTCAACAACTTATTCTTAATGGGCTTTTTGGCCCATTAAGCCATAAGCTAATGCCATAAGCTCTAATTTGACACACAAGCTTCTTTTGAGTTACTTAAGAGATCTTTGAAAAGAAATTTTGAAAAAGCCCAAGAAATAAGCCTGAAATAAGCAAAAGCTCTCTACAGAAAATGACAAAATATTCGTTTTTGAGTTCTAGGCTACCTCAAGTGCTGATTCAAATTACAAAAGGTTTTAAATGACTTAATTAAGCAAAATCAACAAAAAGTTTTCAAATAAGCACTTATGTAAAAGTTAAACTGTTTGGTTTTCTAGTCAAACCTAAAAGTCAAACCCTAAAAAGCTCGAGATTAGTTCAATGGGTCAAATAAGGAAGATTGATCACAAAAAATAAGTTGTTGCAAGTCTGGATAAGCCAAAATGGCTTAATAATAAGCTGTTGACCAAATAACACTAGCAATGGCTAGTTTCAGGGGAAAGGAGTTCCCACTGCTTGACTATCTTGACTTTTTGTCATATGTGAACTTTTATTGGATTCAAGTTAAGCAAAGGCACCCTTGTAATCAGTGGATCACAAAGAGTCAATAATAATAATAAAATCACAAATTCACCAAGCCAATGAATACAGTTTAATCAAAGGATCCCCAAATATGCACCAGACATGAACAATAAGCAGATTTCAACAAATAAGCAGTTTTAGCAAGAATAAGCCAACCAAATTGAACCAAATGCACACAACAGCTTAGATTAATTCAAATGAACATAAATAAACAGGTTTCATGTAATGATTCAAGGTATAGACAAAGATTCAAGCCACAAAAAGTTACTAATGAACAAGAACAAGCAGATTATACACTTTGCTAATACACTTGACCACAAATCCAATTTCAAACCCTCAAATCTCTTTAACAGGTTATATAAACTTGATTAATCACTTGTTAGCCCTAAGCATGCATACAATCTATGTGTTACCAAGATCCTAGGTCAAAACAAGCAGATTTCAACAAGATATAGCACAATCAAGAAAATGATGTTCAAAATCCAAACACTTGCATATATCATCACAATACCAAGTATTTATCAGATACCAACACAAATAAACAACAAACAATAACTCAAATCCAAATTGCAAGCTCAAACAAGTTAACCCAAACACCCCTTTCACTTTTTAAATCCAATTTTAACAAAGTAAATGTGTGATTCAGTGTTACCCAAGCCCAATCTAGCACAATAACATCAATATTATGCAGTATCAAGCAATTTTAAGCCACAAGAACAAAAAGTATAACAGCAGAGCAAAAATTCACAAAAATCAAGTATTTTATCAGATTTTTGGGAAAAGGACTCAAACCTCATGAATGTACATCCACACTCACGAATTTTTGAGCTTATGTGCCTAGCAAAACAAGGCACAAGCTTCTACAATCAAAGCTTCTAAGAACAACAAGGTGAGTAGCAGTTTATATCAAAACAGAAAAAATGAAAACTCTTGATTGATGTAACCTTTGTACCCACTCCTTGATTATCCCCAAACCACAAGCTCCCAATACCTTGATAATCTTCTTATCAGGGTATTTAGATCACTTGTAATCCAAAAATTCCAAGGATGTACCAAAGACTTAGCAAAATATCAAGTTTTAAGAAAACTTGGCAATTTCTTGCACAAGATTTAAAAACATGTTTTAAGACTTATCAAACACAAACATGTAACAATAATAAGCAAGGAATTAAGTTGGCACTTGGATTTCTTCAAACATTCAAACACATTTTCATTAAGATTGAAAAGGGATTTACAGAACTTTGAACTAGGAAAAACCAAGAGCAAAAGCTAAATGAAGCAGGTCCTATGCCTTATATAGGCTACAATGATGAACTAGTAAACATAAAAAACATAAACCCTAAGTCTTGAAGTTCCTGAAATGCCCCTTGTTGAATTTGAAAAACTTGAACTCTTGTGAACTTTTCTTGGCAGTTTATGGAGTGTATAGCTGTTGAAATGTGATCAAGGGCTCACAATGAGCTTATGTTTCAAGCAGCTTTGTTGGGCGTTGGATGGCTGGCACAATTTTGTCATCTTCTTCAAACGTGTATAGCAGGGTGATACATGTGACATGGGTAGTGATGTGGCACAAGGTTTAAGAGTTTGGTTGTGGTTATGATTACCCTAATCATAATTCTGGAAGTTTTGGGGGTTTAATTTTTGCTTAATCAAAAACCCCTAATCTTTGTTCTTGAGTGAATAGTTATGAGTTTAATCCGGTTTTGTTTTTGAATAAGTGTTAAGCGCCTAAATATTAAACTAATTAAGGTTAGTTAATATTCAGTTGTGAGTGGGGTGTGAGGTGGCTGAATGGTGAGTTCTGATTGGTGGAATAGAGTTAGTGGGACACGTGGAGGCCACTGGTTGGTCTAGGTAAGGTTTGATGTCTGCCCATTTTGGTCACCCTTCTTTCTTTCTCTCTTCATTTGTGTTTTAAATGTGCAAAAATGAAAACCCTTTGTTAATAAAGTTTCAGTTTTCACACTTTTGCCCCAAATAGTTTCCAAAAGTATTTTCAAGGGTATTTCTTGTAAATTCATGATATTTGAAGGGGTGTTTTGGAATTCTCTTCAAAATTGATGGTCTTGACTTGTATGATTGACTTCTTGGAGGACTAATATTGACAAGTCTTCATTTATAAGGGACCATTCTTGCCAATTCTTCAAAGTGGAAGGCCCTTTTTGTAAATTTGACAAACTTTAAGGACTAATCTTGTAATTATGAATAAACAAGGGCTTAAAGTGTCAATTATTCAATATTGGAGGACCCTTCTTGTACAATCTTCATTTCTTCAAAGGTTATTCTTGGAAAATCACCATTAGGGCTTGGTTCATTGTGCGGCTTCGTTTCCCGTGTTCGTTTTTGCTTGTTTCTGTGATCTTTTGTCATTTTCTCAATATCCGTACCTAAAATACACATGTAACAAGCACAAGCATATATTTGGCATATTTCGTGATATTTAATACATTTTAAGCCCATTTTGGACGATGAGACTTTGTATAAAAGCAGTCTCGTCACTCCCCCATACTAAACCATTAACGTACCCTCACGCAATGCTAGAATAAAGTATCGTAGCACCTCAAGAATTCATTTTTATGCACTTTTATTGAATAATAAACTTGCTATGCTACTACTATTACTACTACTTGCGTTTTAGACATAATGTATGATTTTCATCGCAAAATGGGATGTTTAGGTTCATAGAACAAGAACACGTGAATGCTTCGTTAGAAATAACTTCGTCGTCCTCGATTTTCACCCCAATTACATGCTAAGAGTGCAACAAGATCATTGTCATTATAAGTTAGTAATGATAACACTACTCATATGCCCTAATCACGTACTTATACTCCCATTTTCCTAAGTTGTATCTCTTATATTTTATTTATGTCTTGAATGTTCACGAGGATACATTTTTTACTTATGCGATGATAGAGATTTAGGTATAAAAATAGAGTCATAACGGTGCAACCAAGACCATCTAATTAATAACCCCCCTAATAGACAACGATGTCAAAAAATTAAGTCAACAAGAAGGATCGATAAACACGGTTTTATAACGATTTTGAACATGAGACTTATTACCAAGAATTTTATACGCCCCCTAATGGATGGGCCTTATTATCATAGGTTTACCTCCATCTTTTATTCAACTTCGCCATGAAGCTTTTATTATGACTTCGATCTTGCCTTTCCTTTTATTTAACCTCACCATGAGGTGTTTATTATGGCCAAAGACGTATATCCTCACGCTAAAAACGAATTTTGGATCTTTAAAGCTTCAAAGATTAAGGCATAATTCACTTTCAATTTCGCATAGTTTTTTCGGCCTTGTGAGCTTCAAATTGTTTTCTTGATTTAGGTGAGCACTTAAAATCTTATTATTAGGTGAAGCTTTCGATTATTCGGGTTGCCAATACTTCAAAACCGTGACGCTGCCGATACCTTAATGTTTTCCCAATTTATTTACATGGAAGCTACTAGAAAAGACTAGAAACCAACAATCAAGACTAAACCGCTAAGCCAATACTTATTAAGCAAAATATATTTACAAGCGAAGGGAGAATAAGCAAACAACGAGAACACATGAGTTTTTGAAAGAATACGAATACTCTACGTTTAGCATAGTAACTTATAATTAACTCTATTATTTCTCGTCCTCATTTAAGAGACTTAGCCTAATATAAAGTTAAGGAATCGAAGCTAAGTGATCAAAACGCACGGTCGAGTCAAAAGTTACTCTTATTCTCGCCATCGGAAAATCTACATTCGTGTCTTCAAACACTTATAAAACATGAGAATTCTTTTTAAAATTTGGCCATTTTTAGCCTTATTTTGCAACAAACGATAAACAAAAAGATAAACTTTGGAAAGCGTGAAGATTTGGCAAGGCAAGTACCTATTCACCCCCCCATACTAAAGTTAAACATTGTCCTCAATGTTTCGAGTCTAAGGGTTGGAAACCCCCATACTAGAGATGTAGTCGAATGCATAATCTAGCATGGAAAGGGTGTAACCATTAAATTTAAAGCCGTTTATGAAGTGTGCTATAAACCTAAGGTTAGAACATATAAGGATATATCATGGATATTGAGAAATTCTTCAAAGCAAACGATCGAGTGCTCCCAAAAAACGAACACGAGAGGCTCCAATCGTGAAGATCATGATCATCTAAAAACCACAATGCACAAACAATCACGGAAAAAAGTTTGGAAGGGCACAAATCCCCTCACGTTACTACATTAGAAAGCGATAATATGTACATGGGATAAGCATGGGACTCCCCTACGAGACACCTCGTTTTTGATTACCGAGTCATGAGCTCGACTTGATCCCCTCAATACTAATTATCATTGGGGAAGGTGATTTAGTCGAGGTAGTTCAAGGATGGAACTTCCCCGCCAAAGTAGTGCTTCAACCTATGTCCATTCACCTTGAAATTGGGGGCATCATTTTTGAGCTAGCTCGATGGTCCCATAAGGAAAAACTTGGGTAACGGTGAATGGACCCGACCAACGGGATTTCAACTTGCTGGAAAAGATTTTCAAACGTGAGTTAAAAAGCAACACTTGATCACCAATGTTAAAAACCCGGTTTTTAATTTTTGAATCATGAAACTTTTTAGTTTTTTCTTTGTAAATCAATGAATTTTCATAAGCAATATCTCTTAATTCATCTAATTCATTCAATTGCATTTTCTGGTGTTTTCCTGCGGTCTCAATATCATCATTACAATGCTTAAGGGCCCAATAAGCTTTGTGTTCTAGTTCAATTGGCAAGTGACAATTCTTCCCATACACAAGCTTATAAGGAGTGTACCCAATGGGCGTCTTATGAGTGGTCCGAAAGGCCCATAAAGCATCGTCCAACTTATCCGACCAAGATTGTTGGTTTTCCCTAATCGATCTCTCCAAGATCCTCTTCAACGCTCGGTTTAAAACCTCGACTTGCCCATTCGTTTGTGGGTGATAAACCGTTGAAAGCCGATGTGTAACCCCATATTTCCTTAGGACCCTTTCGAATTGGTCGTTACAAAAATGGGTTCCACGATCGCTTATGATCGTACGAGGGGTTCTAAACCGAGAAAATAAGCTTTTCAAAAACTTGACTACCACACGAGCATTGTTCGTGGGCAAAGCCTTAGCTTCCACCCACTTGGATAGGTAGTCAACGGCGACAAGGATGTACTTATTACTACGAGATGATGCGAACGGCCCAATAAAATCAATTCCCCAAACGTCAAAGATCTCACACACTTGGATGATGTTTTGTGGCATTTCATCGTTTTGCGAGGCTTTTCCTTGTCGTTGGCATGAGTCACATGACTTCACAAGTGCATGTGCATCTCGGTAAATAGTAGGCCAAAGGAAACCAGCATTAAAGACCTTCTTAGCCGTGAGATTAGCACCGTGGTGACCACCCGTGGGTCCCTCATGGCAAGATCTAAGGATATTAGAAGATTCGGTGCCAAAAACACAACATCGAATAATTTGATCCGCACAAGTCCGAAAGAGGTAAGGGTCGTTCCAAAAGTAGAACTTGACGTCACGAAAGAATTTTCGTTTTTGTTGAGTCGTCATACCCTTAATGATGAAATTCCTCGCATGGTAATTTGCGATGTCCGTAAACCATGGTGTGGATGATGAATCAAGCTTAGAATTCACTACACCAAGTGTTTCGAGAGGAAATGTTTCGGTAATTTCCTTTGGCTCGTAAACACTTTGGTGAGGATCTTCCAAACGAGAAAGATGATCGGCCGCTAGATTCTCGGCTCCTTTTTTGTCAAGGATTTCGACATCAAATTCTTGTAGGAGGAGAATCCAACGAAGTAATCTTGGCTTTGCATCTTGTTTAGCCATGAGATACTTAATAGCTGAATGATCCGTATACACTATGCATCGAGTCAAGACGAGGTAAGGTAAGAATTTCTCAAAAGCATACACCACGGCAAGGAATTCCTTTTCCGTTGTAGTGTACTTAAGTTGAGCCTCGGTCATCGTCTTGCTAGAATAGTGAATAGGCAAGAAGTGCTTTTCATGAAGTTGCCCCAATACGGCCCCAATAGCGTAGTCACTAGCATCACACATGTAACACCCCATTTTGGAAATGGAAATATCACAGGAATTATGGCGTGTCATCAAAGCATACAAGGAAAAATGTCTAAACATTACTTGACCATAAAAGGAAAATACCGGAATCAAACATCGGTAGTCCAAAAGTAAAGCTCATCACACACAAACATAGTATAATAAAGGAAAGGACTAAACAATGTCCAACGCATAAGTATCATAAGAAAGGAAATGCATAATGTAAAGAAGGCTAGACAGCTTCCAGTCCATATGCACGTACTCTTAGTGTCTACGAGCGTCCCTGAGTACCTGCCGTTTTGGGAACATAGAAAAGGAAAACGGCTGAGCAAATACGCTCAGTGCACGGATGTACAATAAAGCATGAGTAGGATAAGCATATAACATATAACAACGGAAGAAAACTAAGTCCCGAGTAACCTGGTTATGTCTTAAATAAACTGGTTTTAATAGTTTGAAAGTCTTATGTTTGTCTTATAAAAACTGTTTGTCATATTTTACCATTAGCCAATATAGGTCATGAAAATCCACCGTGCATGAATACTTGGAGGGGTGACCTCATCATGCAAATTAGAGGGGCTGCCTCTAATTTAATATACTGGTTTTTGGGTAGGAGGGATCAGCTCCTTGTGAAGGATGCAAGGCACACACCACATTCACCATGAAATCCTGAATAAAAACATGTAACTATGATGCACCCATACGCCCCACATGATAAATATAAATAAATGGCCAAAAGCTGAAGGGATGCCACGAGCAATCACACTGCCGTGGTGAAGTCATAACATCAGTGCCTCTAATGTTATGGTTATGGTACCTCCATAACTAGGTGAAACTGGTTATGCATGTATATGGCTATAGGTAACTTAATTAAACATAAGCAATCAAACACGTATACTACGGGAAAACAGTTGGCTGCATACGGGGAAATCCTAATAAGGAAAGAATGTCCATACTGAAAGGACGGGAATCCATACCTTATGTCCAGTGAACGAAGAAGATGAACTGCGAGGAATCCTACTTCCGAATCACTAGTGCTACATAAACACGTACATGAATAAGTATCTGCTTACTAAATACGTAGCTGGTTTTATGTCATGTCTTAGCTTATTTTATGTGTTCTTACCATGTTTTACTGTTTCTAAGCCTTAAACTGTGTTTTATCTTATATTCTGCTTAATCTGATTAAGTATTTCTGGTATTTCATGTGTTATTATACTTACTGTGTAATAATAAGTAACTTTCCAAAAATAGCAGGTTTCCTAAAATAGAAAGTTTCCAAAAATAGAAAGTTTCCAAAAATAGAAAGTTTCCAAAAATAGAAAGTTTCCAAAAATAGAAAGTTACCAAAAATAGAAAGTTTCCAAAAATAGAAAGTTTCCAAAAATAGAAAGTTTCCAAAAATAGAAAGTTTCCAAAAATATATTCACTGCTTAAAATAGATAAGTTTCTAAAAATAGAAAGTTTTCATAAATAGATTAGCTGCCTTATATAAATAAGTTTCCATAAATAGATTAGCTGCCTGAAATAAATAAGTTTCTAAAAATAGCTGGTTTCCATAATTAGAAATAAGCTGGTTAAATAAGCTAAGTACATAAGCCTAAATGTTTTTCATGATTATTTTCTAAGTCATATGATATAATGTATAGTTTAATAATTATTTCATGTAATTAAATTAAACTATAGGCTAATATTTAATTAAAGTATAACATGTTTTTAATTAAATAAGTTAAATACTTAGGTTAAAATATGTATTATTATATATTAATAATATAACCTAAGTCATGTTAATTAATTAATTATATCCATGGTTTTAAAATAATTAGTTAATTATAAGTCTTAAATATATAAATACTTAGGTTAAAATAATTTTATGATCATTAATAATTAAATAACCTAAGTCATGTTATTAAATTAATCACATCATTTTATTAATTTAATTTTAACATAAGATCATAAACCTAAAAAACTAACATACACCATGAACCGGATCTAAGCTAAAAACAATGAACCGGACATGAAATCGACACCGTACCCCGAACCAACTCGGGGTACCCCATGTTTTACTGCTGCCGTGGGACCCACACGCACCAACCAAGACCGTAGGGTCTTGGTGGTGGTCGGCTTGGCAAACCGAAACCCTTTTGGGGTTGGTGCAGCCTGCGGCCAAAACAAACACCCCTTAGAAACACACTTTTGATTTTATTTACCCCAAATCATGTTAGATCCATGTTTAATTATTAGGTTTTTGTAAAAAACATAACATGTTCTTGATTTATAAAAAGATTAAATCAAAGAAAAGGTTTAAAAAGGTTTTACCGAATTCGTGGATCAAAAGGACGAAGAACCAACACGATCAATCACTAAAACTTCAAGATCCAAGATCACAAATCACCTCATATGGTGGTTGTAGGGTGGCGGCACAAAAAGACAAGGAAGGAGGGTTTTAGGGTTTTTCTAAAATCTTCTGTGAATGAGAAAATGAGTAGTGTAAAAATATAATAACCCCCTTTAGTAAATTTGACAAATGGGCTTGGCCTATTTGCCTCTTGTTGCCGCGGGTAGGGACCCCACTTGGGGTACCCGTACCTTTTTCCGTGTCTCGTTATTAAGTTAAACGTTTGTGATTATTTGTGTTCGTTTTAATTGTTCTCGTTACGTAAATATCGTGATCTAATATATTTAATTACGCTCGTAATAAATATATATACGTAATTAATAATAGTTCATGTTTTAATTACGTTCATGATTTCATGATCGCATGTTCGTGATTAATTATCGCCAAACAAATATTACGTGATCGTGCATAGTAAATACTTATCGTGTTCAAACACGTACGTAATACGTAAACTCCTAACACGTAATCGTAATCATGCTATATTAGGAAAGTTTTAATCTAGTACGTACGATCCTAAGGGTACTATGCATGGTAAAAGCATGCGGGTTTTACAACTCTTCCCCCCTAAAAAGAATAATTCGTCCCCGAATTATAGACAAAGTAAACTGGAAAAGAAGAACATACCCGAATTCAAAATATGAAATGAGGGTAAGAAGCCCGAATAGACTCCTCCGTTTCCCAAGTGGCTTCCCGCTCGGTATGATCCCTCCATAGAATTTTGACGAATGGAATCGTCTTCTTTCTCATGACTCGTTCTTGTCTGTCAAGAACTCGTTCGGGTTCTTCTATAAAAGTGAGATCTTCACGTATCTGTTCCAGTGGATACTGAACCATGTGAAGGGGATGATACTGGTACCCTCTGAGTAAGGACACATGAAACACATTGTGCACATGCGAAAGCTACGGAGGTAACGCCAATCGGTAAGATACTTCACCGACTCCTTCAATGATATCAAACGGTCCGATGAAACGAGGAATGAGCTTCCCTTTAATCCCGAAGCGTCTAACACCACGTGCCGGCGAAACTTTAAGGAAGACGTGATCTCCTACATTAAAGTGTATATCCCTACGATGCTTATCGGCGTAACTCTTCTGACGTGACCGTGCCTCCTGAATTTTCTGCTTAGCTACTGCGATCTTCTCATTGGTCATCTCTATGATTTCCGGTCCTTCAAGTGTTCGCTCGCCCACCTGATCCCAGCAGATTGGGGCGCGACACTTTCTGCCATACAACATCTCAAATGGAGCACACTTGATGCTTGCGTGCCAACTGTTGTTGTATGCAAACTCCACCAAACAGATGTATTCGTCCCAATCACCCGTCCATTCCAACGCACATGACCTCAACATATCTTCCAATGTCTGAATGGTCCGCTTCGACTGTCCGTCCATTTGAGGATGAAAACCCGTGCTAAGCATAAGTTGTGTACCCCAAGCTTTCTGCAAACTTTTCCAAAAGCGCGAAGTGAATCGAGGATCTCTGTCTGAGACGATGCTGGTGGTGCACCGTGGAGTCTCATGATCTCTCGTCTATACGTATCTGCGAGTTTACTTACCGAATCTTCCTTGCGGATCGGTAAGAAATGAGCTGATTTGGTAAGTCGATCAACGATAACCCAAATTGCATCGTGCTTCCTTTTGGTAGGCGGAAGACCGGTAACAAAATCCATGGTGATTTTGTCCCACTTCCACTTTGGAATATCTAACGGTTGAAGGAGACCGCCAGATCACTGATGCTCGATCTTAACCTGCTGGCAGGTAAGACATTTGGAGACGTAAGTGGCCACATCCTGTTTCATACCACTCCACCAAAAGTACTGCTTGATGTCATGGTACATCTTAGTCGAACCAGGATGTAAAGAGAATGGGGAGCTATGAGCTTCAGCTAACAAAGCTTCCTGGAGTTCTTGGTCATCAGGAACACAAAGTCTTGTGCCCTGCCATACGATACCATCTGCATCTACTCTGAATTCTGTCTGCTTCTCCCAATTCTCTACTATCGCCCAGATTTCTCCGTCATCCTTCTGAGCTTCCTTGATCTTAGATAGCAACTCGGGTTCTACTATAAGATTATCCCAGTATCCGTGCTGTCCACGTACCATGATCTCGATGTCTAGTCGCTCCAAGTCTCTGATGATTTCCTCTTCGATTTTAATGCCATTGATCATTCCGGACTTCCTGCTAAGGGCATCTGCTACTACATTTGCCTTTCCGGGATAATACTGTAGATTAATGTCATAATCCTTCAACAGCTCTAACCATCTCCTCTGTCTCATGTTCAATTCACGCTGAGTGAAGATATACTTCAAGCTCTTGTGGTCCGTGAATATGTCACATGATTCTCCATATAAGTAGTGCCTCCATATCTTCAATGCAAACACGACTACAGCAAGTTCCAGATCGTGCGTGGGGTAATTTTCTTCATAAGGCTTAAGCTGCCGTGAAGCGTACGCGATCACTTTCCCATGTTGCATGAGAACACAACCAAGTCCCTTCCCCGATGCATCGCTGTAGATTTGAAATCCACCTGTACCAGATGGTAGAGTAAGAATAGGTGCAGATACTAGCTTCTGCTTCAGGTCTTCAAAGCTCTTCTCTCGATCTTCAGTCCAGACGAATTTCTCCCCTTTCCGCATCGGTTTGGTCAATGGTAGTGCTAGGCGGGAAAAGTTCTCCACGAACCTACGGTAATAGCCAGCTAAGCCTAAGAAACTGCGGACTTCCGTCGCTGATGTCGGCCTTGGCCACTTAGTAATGGCCTCAACCTTCGCTGGATCTATAGTGATTCCTTTCGCTGATACAATGTGACCTAAGAATGCCACCTTGTCTAACCAGAACTCACACTTGGAGAATTTAGCATACAACTGCTTCTGGCGAAGAATCTGTAGCACTGTACGAAGATGGTCTTCGTGTTCCTCCTTGGACTTTGAGAAAATCAGGATGTCATCGATGAAGACAATGACGAACTTGTCTAGAAATTCATGGAAGATTATGTTCATCAAATCCATGAACACTGCTGGAGCATTTTTCAGGCCAAATGGCATAACTACAAACTCGTAGTGGCCATAACGGGTACGAAAGGCAGTCTTAGCAATGTCTTGCTCCTTGACCCGTAGCTGATGATAGCCTGACCTAAGATCGATCTTGGAAAAGTGTTTGGCCCCTTGGAGTTGGTCAAACATATCGTCAATGCGTGGCAGTGGATACATATTCCGAATGGTAATCTTGTTGAGCTCGCGATAGTCTATGCAAAGACGCATACTGCCGTCCTTCTTCTTAACAAACAAGACCGGTGCGCCCCATGGAGATGCGCTCGGTCGAATGAAACCTCGTTCAAGAAGTTCTTGCAGTTGATCCTTCAGCTCCTTCAGCTCTATGGGAGCCATGCGATAAGGAGCCTTGGAGATTGGTTCAGCTCCTGGAACCAGCTCGATACTGAATTCCACTTCTCGTGCAGGTGGTATGCCCGGAAGTTCTGCTGGAAACACATCTTGGAATTCTGACACTATAGGTTGATCCTAAATCGATGGAGATTCGGCATCCATGTCGTGAACCGTAGCTAGATAACCCTCGCAGCCATGTGACAGTAGTGCACGCGCTTGCAGGGTGGATATGACTTGTACAGACCGTCCGGGTATGAACCCATTATGAATGTACTCTGGTGCATTAACATCACCGAAGATAACTCGATATGAATGGCAGTCTATGGTAGCATGAAACTTGGATAGCCAATCCATGCCCAAAATCATGTCGAAGTCATTCATGTCCAGCGAAAGTGCGTCGACAGGTCGAACCTTATCATCAAATTCTTGGGGAAGACTCTTGTATACATGGGTGATTAATACAGAGTCCCTCAAAGGCGTGGAAATAGTAAGCCTATTTTCTAGTGGCAAGGGAGGCATCCTAATGTTCTTAGCATAAGTAGTAGAAATAACCGAGTGAGTAGCACCCGTATCGAAAAGAACACATGCAGCTTGACCATACATATACAAGATTCCAGTGATGGTACCTGTAGACTTGTTGGCCTGGTCTTGAGATGTCGTGCAGACACGCCCGACAGTAGGAGGCGGCTTGGTATCAGCATGTCCCGATGTACCCTCCATCACGCCCTTACGACAATCCTTCATAATATGGCCAGGAAGACCACACTTGAAGCACGCATCAGTATTACGGCGACATGGTCCTGGGTCCCTACGGTGGCAAGTAGAGCAAAGAGGATGAGTGTATCCTCCAGCAGGTGCTCTAGCTGGCTGGGAACCTGATAAAACATTTTACATAAGACATGGTAATCGGGTACAAAGGACAAAGCGGATAATCGTAAGATTGAATACCAGTGATAGCTGGACGGCTAGGTTGCGAACCTCTCTGGTTCTGGTCCCTACCATTTTCATGGTTCCTGGTAGAAGTTTTACTAAGTGTCAGAATATGAGTTATAACATAAAACATAAGGAATTACGTAAGTATTAGGACCTGCTGCTGTTGGAGTGCCCAGCGTTGTTACGGTAATTGTCATTACCGCCACGCCTATCCGTAGCAGAACGGTCGTTAGTCTGACCGTTTCCCTTGGGCTGATGAGGCTGCTGCTGAGTAGCCGGCTGAGACCGGTCCCCAGTTTTCTGCCTGGAGAATACATTTAAGAGATGAATATTTGACATATATGGAAAGTATACGGATTGGTCACCGCTTGAATACGAACGTTTACCTCTTGTCGGGTCTTTTAGCTTCCCCGAACTCATCTCTCTCCTGCAGCATCTCCAGTCTATGTGCTGCATCGGCCACTTGTGCTACCGTGTCTAACAGAGCACCTGATAAGTTATTGGCGATCCTTGGATTGAGAGCCCAACGAAAATGTAGTGCTTGTTCCTCAGTAGTGCCCGCAGCTGCCCTCAGGACACCAGCATAACGAAGGAAACGCTGCATGAAGTCATTGTTGTCTTCGTCAGGTCGCTGTCTGAGGCTATAGTATTCCCTCATGAGCCGATTCCTTCCTTCCATGGGGAAGATGTTAGGCGGGGGAGGATAACCGTCGTTATGAAGAAGAGCGTCTTGCATATCTGCGTCAGCAGCTGCAAATATTGCCCAGATATTGTCTGTGTTTGTCATCTAACAGTATAACATAAAACGTATGATTAAACAGATCAAAACATAAAATATATATATACATGAAAAATTTTTACTAAAATTTCACGAGAAAAATTTTATGCAAGAAAATTTTGTGTATGAATGCATGATGCAGTTTTATGAAAACTTTTGTATGCTCGAGAGTGAACGCCTCTGGTCAGTTCACCCAAAACAAAAGACATAGCGAGGGGACGCCTATGGGTCGGTCCCAAATCTAAAAGTTTCGATAAAACACATGCGACTAAATAGGGCTAGTCCTGTACCAACCATTACTTAGTCAAAAACCCTGCAACAATGACATGTATATGTATGCTTAAAAATGATGAATGCATGAAAACAACTGTCAGTTCTAGGAAGACCGTAGTGACTACCCACTAATCACAGGTCATATTTGAGAGCCTACAGGTCGAAGCCTTGGCTCTGATACAATAATTGTAACACCCCATTTTGGAAATGGAAATATCACAGGAATTATGGCGGGTCATCAAAGCATACAAGGAAAAATGTCTAAACATTACTTGACCATAAAAGGAAAATACCGGAATCAAACATCGGTAGTCCAAAAGTAAAGCTCATCACACACAAACATAGTATAATAAAGGAAAGGACTAAACAATGTCCAACGCATAAGTATCATATGAAAGGAAATGCATAATGTAAAGAAGGCTAGACAGCTTCCAGTCCATATGCACGTACTCTTAGTGTCTACGAGCGTCCCTGAGTACCTGCTGTTTTGGGAACATAGAAAAGGAAAACGGCTGAGCAAATACGCTCAGTGCACGGATGTACAATAAGGCATGAGTAGGATAAGCATATAACATATAACAGCGGAAGAAAACTAAGTCCCGAGTAACCTGGTTAAGTCTTAAATAAACTGGTTTTAATAGTTTGAAAGTCTTATGTTTGTCTTATAAAAACTGTTTGTCATATTTTACCATTAGCCAATATAGGTCATGAAAATCCACCGTGCATGAATACTTGGAGGGGTGACCTCATCATGCAAATTAGAGGGGCTGCCTCTAATTTCATATACTGGTTTTTGGGTAGGAGGGATCAGCTCCTTGTGAAGGATGCAAGGCACACACCACATTCACCATGAAATCCTGAATAAAAACATGTAACTAGGATGCACCCATACGCCCCACATGATAAATATAAATAAATGGCCAAAAGCTGAAGGGACGCCACGAGCAATCACTCTGCCGTGGTGAAGTCATAACATCAATGCCTCTAATGTTATGGTTATGGTACCTCCATAACTAGGTGAAACTGGTCATGCATGTATATGGCTATAGGTAACTTAATTAAACATAAGCAATCAAACACGTATACTACGAGAAAACAGTTGGCTGCATACGGGGAAATCCTAATAAGGAAATAATGTCCATACTAAAAGGACGGGAATCCATACCTTATGTCCAGTGAACGAAGAAGATGAACTGCGAGGAATCCTACTTCCGAATCACTAGTGCTACATAAATACGTACATGAATAAGTATCTGCTTACTAAATACGTAGCTGGTTTTATGTCATGTCTTAGCTTATTTTATGTGTTCTTACCATGTTTTACTGTTTCTAAGCCTTAAACTGTGTTTTATCTTATATTCAGCTTAATCTGATTAAGTATTTCTGGTATTTCATGTGTTATTATACTTACTGTGTATTAATAAATAACTTTCCAAAAATAGCAGGTTTCCTAAAATAGAAAGTTTCCAAAAATAGAAAGTTTCCAAAAATAGAAAGTTTCCAAAAATAGAAAGTTTCCAAAAAAAGAAAGTTACCAAAAATAGAAAGTTTCCAAAAATAGAAAGTTTCCAAAAATAGAAAGTTTTCAAAAATAGATTTACTACTTAAAATAGATAAGTTTCTAAAAATAGAAAGTTTCCATAAATAGATTGGTTGCCTTAATTAAATAAGTTTCCATAAATAGATTAGCTGCCTGAAATAAATAAGTTTCTAAAAATAGCTGGTTTCCATAATTAGAAATAAGCTGGTTAAATAAGCTAAGTATATAAGCCTAAATGTTTTTCATGATTATTTTCTAAGTCATATGATATAATGTATAGTTTAATAATTATTTCATGTAATTAAATTAAACTATAGGTTAAAATATTTTATTAAAGTATAACATGTTTTTAATTAAATAAATTAAATACTTAGGTTAAAATATGTATTATTATATATTAATAATATAACCTAAGTCATGTTAATTAATTAATTATATCCATGGTCTTAAAATAATTAGTTAATTATAAGTCTTAAATATATAAATACTTAGGTTAAAATAATTTTATGATCATTAATAATTAAATAACCTAAGTCATGTTATTAAATTAATCACATCATTTTATTAATTTAATTTTAACATAAGATCATAAACATAAAAAACTAACATACACCATGAACCGGATCTAAGCTAAAAACAATGAACCGGACATGAAATCGACACCGTACCCCGAACCAACTTGGGGTACCCCATGTTTTACTGCTGTCGTGGGACCCACACGCACCAACCAAGACCGTAGGGTCTTGGTGGTGGTCGGCTTGGCAAACCGAAACCCCTTTTAGGGTCGGTGCAGCCTGCGGCCAAAACAAACACCCCTTAGAAACACACTTTTGATTTTATTTAACCCCAAATCATGTTAGATCCATGTTTAATTATTAGGTTTTTGTAAAAAACATAACATGTTCTTGATTTATAAAAAGATTAAATCAAAAGAAAAGGTTTAAAAAGGTTTTACCGAATTCGTGGATCAAAAGGACGAAGAACCAACACGATCAATCACTAAAACTTCAAGATCCAAGATCACAAATCACCTCCTATGGTGGTTGTAGGGTGGCGGCACAAAAAGACAAGGAAGGAGGGTTTTAGGGTTTTTCTAAAATCTTATGTGAATGAGAAAATGAGTAGTGTAAAAATATAATAACCCCCTTTAGTAAATTTGACAAATGGGCTTGGCCCATTTGCCTCTTGTTGCCGCGGGTAGGGACCCCACTTGGGTACCCGTACCTTTTTCCGTGTCTCGTTATTAAGGTAAACGTTTGTGATTATTTGTGTTCGTTTTAATTGTTCTCGTTACGTAAATACCGTAACCTAATATATTTAATTACGCTCGTAATAAATATATATACGTAATTAATAATAGTTCGTGTTTTAATTACGTTCATGATTTCATGATCGCATGTTCGTGATTAATTATCGCCAAACAAATATTACGTGATCGTGCATAGTAAATACTTATCGTGTTCAAACACGTACGTAATACGTAAACTCCTAACACGTAATCGTAATCATGCTATATTAGAAAAGTTTTAATCTAGTACGTACGATCCTAAGGGTAAAAGCATGTGGGTTTTACAACACATGAGCTCAAAGGGGAGGTTCCAATTGGGAGCAACAAGAATGGGAGCTTCGGTAAGTTTCCTGTTAAGGATTTCAAAGGCTCGTACACAATCTTCGTTAAAGATAAAAGGTGCATCCTTTTCGAGGAGATGTGTAATAGGTCGAGAAATCTTTGAAAAATCATTGATGAATCGACGATAAAAGCCCGCGTGGCCTAGGAAACTCCTAACTCCCTTAACGGTTTTGGGATGAGGTAATTTGGCGATGACGTCTACCTTAGCTTTGTCTACCTCAATCCCCGCTTTCGAGACCTTGTGCCCTAAGACGATTCCTTCCTTAACCATGAAATGACATTTTTCCCAATTGAGCACATGGTTTCCTCACAACGTTTCAACATTCTCTCAAGATTCGACAAACACAAAGTGAACGAACAACCAAACACGGAAAAATCATCCATAAAGACTTCCATCGTCTTCTCGATCATATCATGAAAAATAGGCATCATGCACCTTTGAAAGGTTCCCGGTGCATTGCAAAGTCCGAATGGCATTCTACGATAGGCAAAAGTTTCATATGGATACGTAAACGTAGTTTTTTCTTGATCACGAGGATCGATGGGGATTTGGAAGTAACCGGAAAAACCATCTAAAAAGCAATAGATCTCGTTTCCCGCAAGACGCTCCAACATTTGGTCCATGAAGGGCAAGGGAAAGTGGTCTTTACGAGTGGCGTCATTCAACTTACGATAATCGATGCACACCCTCCAACCGGTCACGAGTCGAGTTAGAATTAACTCGTTGGCATCGTTTGGCACAACGGTCATTCCTCCCTTCTTAGGGACACAATGAATAGGACTCACCCAAGGGCTATCGGAAATAGGGTAAATCATTCCCGCGTCAAGGAGTTTAAGGACTTCCTTTTTGATGACGTCGTGAATTTTGGGGTTCACTCTCCTCTGACATTAGATTGTGGGTTTGTAGTCCTCCTCTATTAAGATTTTGTGGGTACAAAGTTTGGGATCGATCCCCTTAATGTCGGATAATTTCCACGCAATTGCCCCTTTGTGATCCTTTAGAACATCGACAAGTGCGGTTTTTTCTTCATTCGAAAGATCTTTCGCAATAATAACCGGCAACTTGTCGTCCTCCTCCAAAAATACATATTCAAGATGAGGAGGTAAATATTTCAACTCGAGGATTGGTGGTTCCTCAATTGAAGATTTGGGCTCGATACTCATAACCTCCTCAGGTGGAGGAAATCGGAAATCGTTAAGAAAATCCATGATAATCGAGAAGTCCTCATCGTTGTTGAGGTCTTCGTCACAAGTACGTGGAACATAAAATTCTTCCAACATAAAACCACCACCTTCATATGGAGTAAAGATGGTGTCGAATTATCAAGAATAGGATCAAGCATAGTGGGATTGCCACTATTTTCATCGTCACCAAAACCTAAAACTTCTTGTGAAAATTCCTCGCAAACAACGTCGATCATATCAACGAGGTTTATGGTCGCGATGGAATAAACATGAGAAATTGTAGAATTTTGAGTTGCGTTTATAACAAGTTCCTCGTCGTTGAAACGTAAGGTGATCTTTCTAGCATGCACATCAATCAAAGCCATAGACGTATCCAAAAACAAACGACCTAAAATAAGAGGAACTTGAGGATCCGTGGGAATATCGACAACGATAAAGTCTACAGGATAATAGAACTTTCCAACTTTCACAAAAACATCTTCGGCCAATCCACATGCGGGAATAGTGGAATGATCGGCCAATTCGATAGGCATTAGTGAAGGAGTAAGATTGGGAAGATTGAGCGACTTGAAGTTTGCAAGTGGCATCAAGTTGATACTAGCACCAAGATCGGCCAAGGCATAACATTCTTCCATATCTTGGATTGCACATGGAATCAAGAATTTACCGGGATCACCGACGTTTTGAGGTATGCGGTTAAGATAAACCGAAGAACAACTAGACAATTGTTGCAATTTCTCCTTGTTGTTCAACATACTCTTAAAGTTAGCGGCAAATCGAGGCATCATGACCAAAGCATCGGCAAAACTCACATTGAAATGCACGTCACGAAACATTTTCATAAAATTCTCAAATTGGTAGTTGTCGTGCTCTTGACGTTTCTCCTTTCTAAGTCTCGATGGGTAGGACAAGGGTGGTGTAGGTTGAGGCATAGGCATAACCTTTGGAATCTCGGGTTCCAATGATGGTAATGGGTCAACCGTAGGTGTGGCATGAGCGGTACTTCGTGGGATTGGGACATGCTCCTTTTCGACCACCACCTCGGGTTCTTCCTCAATTTCATCCACCATTGGAGTAATTGGTTGAGGAGTCGGTTCCATAAGTGTCTTACCACTTCGTGTGGTAATCACTTTCATCTCTCCCTTAGGGTTCGATATGGTGTTACTAGGAAGACTACTCGAAGACGATTTACACATTATAGCCTCAAACATGGATGAAATTTTATCCTCAAACATAGATTGCCTCTTATCGGCCTTCAGCATCTCTTGTTTTATTTCATGTTGCCCTTGTTCCATCTTTTGTTAGTTTTGTTGTAACCTAGTTACATCTTTCTCCATTTTGTTTGTGTGGATCTTAAGCTCATTTGCTAACTCATTTTTCAACTCCTTTTTCAAGTCATTCTTAAACTCGGATCTTAGGCTAATGATCTCTCTTTGAATATTATCAAACCTAGCATCGTTTCCATTTGCGTATTCAACAAATTCATTTGGAAGATCTTTCAAAGTTTGCAAACTCTTGTTATTGTTTTGAAAATCATTGTTTTGATTTTTGTTTGAAACTTGATTGTTATTAGCCCCTTGATTCCCAAAGTTGTTACCTTTGTAATTGTTTTTGTAACCAACTTGATTGTTTCGATAGTTGTTGTTAGCATTTTGATTGGGAGCAAAACCCGGTGGAGTCATTGGATTAGAGCGGGTAACTTGACCGTTTTGGTTGTAAGTTCCCGTGGCCGCGTAGGCACTTTAAGTGTTACCACCGTTGGTAATGCACTCGGGGAAATCATGACCTCCACCACAAGACATGCAAGAAACCTCAACCGCTTTATCCGTAGCGGGAGCACTTTGTTCACCAACTTTGAATTCAATTAAAAGACCTTTAAGCTTATCAAAGATTTTGTTTTCCAAATTCGCCTCAATTTGGAAAGCATCGATGGTATTGGACAATGAAGGTGAATTCGAAGACGAAGCCTTACGAACACTCGACGTGTTACGAGGACTATAAACCTTAGACCTATTCTCAATAATCAACAAAGCTTCCTCAACCGTCTTACACAAAAAATTACCACCCGCGGCGGCATTAAGATAATCCCTCTCATGATCATTTAATCCTTTGTAAAACGTGTCAATTTGATGCAAGTCAGAAAAACCGTGATGAGGACACTCGTGCAACATTTCCTTAAACCGATTCCAAGCCGTAGAAAAACTCTCATTAAATTCTTGTGAAAATTTTGAAATCTCGTTTTTCAAATGCCTAGTCTTAGAGGGCGGGAAAAATTGGTTCACAAACTTTGAAACGAGATCCTTCCACGTCAATATAGAATTGGGTGGCTCTTTCTCTAACCAAATTTTAGCGGGCCCCGCTAAGGAATACGGAAAAAGTATCATCTTAATCGAGTCATTAGGAACATCCTTAAAATTGCAAGTGGCGGTAAGACGATTGAATTGGCGGATATGGGTGCGGGTTATCCTTTTCATCACCACGGAATTTGTTGTTTTAGATCATCGACAACAAACCCGTTTTCACTTCAAAATTCTCCGCAAGGATGGCAGAAATCAGAATAGCCTCTCCATAACCCTCGGTGGGTGCTTGAAGTAACTCCATCATAGTACGATTCGCCATGGTTGGTTCTTCTTCTACGATAGGTTCGTCAATAGGAGACTCTTCACTAGAAAGGTTAGGTGTGGTCTTCTTTCGGTTTTTTCGTTTACGTGCACGTCTTGCTTGATTACGAGTAAGCATAAACGTCACGTACAACGTGGGGATGAGCAAAGAAGATTTTTTTGGTGTTTTTAATTTTTCCAATTTTTTTGTGATTTTTTATTGTTTTTACTTTTTTTGGATTTTGTGAATGTATTAAGTAGAAAAAAATCTACAAATCTCTCCTCAAATCAAATCTCTTGATTAAAGGAGCCTCGAGGAATGAAAACGATCACGTGAAGTGAACGCCTTCAATGACTTTAGAACGTTGGTGGAACACCAAAACGTTCAAGAGTGTTTAATCAAATGAAACCAAGAAAATATATATGATACTTAGATAATACTTTGGTTGGCAAACCTTCGATTAGCCCTTTTTATCTAAACACGCACAAGCAAACGGGGAAACGAGGCGGCGCGAAGCACTTAAGAGCCTTTTTCCTTAGGGTATATTTTATAATACCCGCCTTATACCGACCTTATAGTTTATGTTTGTCAAAATTAAGCTTCACGAAAGTAATTATCTATTTTGCCTTTTTTTCTTTGTTTGAGATTCGAATACAATGATCGAGTGATGAAATCCCGAATCAAGGTTGTGTTTTCACACTTTTGGAGTACTTATTCTTCTACGTATACAATATAGTAATATTCACACAAAAACAAAAAACCGATAATACGTATTAGTAGGGTGCTACTAATACAAATAGATATTATGGATAGTATAAAATAACAATTGTTCAAATCAAAACACAACACGCCTCCCCGACAGCGGCGCCAAAATGATTGTAGAGTTTTTACACACCTTTGCTTTAGGAAAAACAAAAGGCGTGAAAGCGACAAGTATTAAGTGTCGGTTTAGGAAAGCCAAGCACTAATAACTAAGTTAAGTTCAAAGTTTGTTTCCCAAGGAGGCAAGCGTGTTGTGTAAGAAATGATTAACTTTATGATTATAATTTATGAGAAAAGAAAAAGAGAAAGGATAGTAGAAAATAATGATGGTTACGATTATGAATTAAACTAAGACGAAAAGTCGTGCACGTAAAACCGTAAAAAGTGACTAAATTTAAAAATTACCCTAAAAATTCCTAGAAAATTGCAATAAATCCTAAAAAATATAATTAGAGTTTACAAAAAAAATTAAAAATCACTCAAACCTTTTATTTAATTAAGTATTAATTTTTTAATGCTAATTAAAACCCAAAAAATTAATTTAATTAACAAAAAGTCCAAAATGAGATTTTTTAAGTTGTAAACCTTTAAAATGACTTAACTACATTTAAAACTATTTTTGATAATTTTAAAATTAATTAAAACTATTTAAAAATGATTAAAAACTATTAAAACTTAAAATAATTCTAAAAGTTAATCAAATGACACTAAAATTAATCTAAAAATTTTTAAATTCCTAACTTAATGTATTTGAACTAGGAAAAATGAAAAACTTGCAAAAATCTAAAATTTAATTTTTAATAATTAAATAATAATAAAATAATATTAAAAATCCAAAATTTATAAAAAAATTTAAAAAGTTGCAAACTAGTTTATTTTAACCTAACAGACACAAAAATGAACTTGAAATTACCAAAATACCCCTATTGGGCCTTAAAATGGGCTAAATAACAAAACAGTCCCTTAATGGGCTTGATTTTGGCCCAATAAGAAAAAGTCCACCAAATAAGCCCATAATCACCTACTTGTCTCAAAATTTGATTTTAAGCACAAAACTCTGAAGGCCCAAAAGCTGAAAATGAGCTTATCACAGCTAAATTGTCAACAACTTATTCTTAATGGGCTTTTTGGCGTATTAAGCCATAAGCTAATGCCATAAGCTCTAATTTGATACACAAGCTTCTTTTGAGTTACTTAAGAGATCTGTGAAAAGAAATTTTGAAAATGCCCAAGAAATAAGCCTGAAATAAGCAAAAGCTCTCTCTACAGAAAACGACAAAATAGTCGTTTTTGAGTTCTACGCTACCTCAAGTGCTGATTCAAGTTGCAAAAGGTTTTAAATGACTTAATTAAGCAAAATAAACAAAAAGTTTTCAAATAATCACAAAGAATAAGCTAGAATAAGCAAATAAGCCCTTATGTAAAAGTCAAACTGTTTGGTTTTCTAGTCAAACCTAAAAGTCAAACCCTAAAAAGCTCCAGATTAGTACAATGGGTCAAATAAGGAAGATTGATCACAAAAAATAAGTTGTTGCAAGTCTGGATAAGCCAAAATGGCTTATGAATAAGTTGTTGACCAAATAACACTAGTAGTGGCTAGTTTCAGGGGAAAGGAGTTCCCACTGCTTGACTATCTTGACTTTTTGTCTTATGTGAACTTTTGTTGGATTCAAGTTAAGCAAAGGCACCCTTGTAATCAGTGGATCACAAAGATTCAATAACAACAATAAAATCACAAATTCACCAAGCCAATTAATACAGTTTAATCAAAATATCCATAGATATGCACCAGACATGAACAATAAGCAGATTTCAACAAATAAGCAGTTTTAGCAAGAATAAGCCAACCAAATTGAAACAAATGCACACAACAGCTTAGATTAATTCAAATGAACATAAATAAACAGGTTTCATGCAATGATTCAAGGTATAGACACAGATTCAAGCCACAAAAAGTTACTGATTAACAAGAACAAGCAGATTATACACTTTGCTGATATACTTGACCACAAATCCAATTTCAAACCATCAAATCTCTTTAACAGGTTATATAAACTTGATTTAATCACTTGTTAGCCCTAAGCATACATACAATCTATGTGTTACCAAGATCCTAGGTCAAAACAAGCAGATTTCAACAAGATATAGCACAATCAAGAAAATGATGTTCAAAATCCAAAGACTTGCATATATCATCACAATACCAAGTATTTATCAGATACCAACACAAATAAACAACAAACAATAACTCAAATCCAAATTGCAAGCTCAAACAAGTTAACCCAAACACCCCTGTCACTTTTTAAATCCAATTTTAACAAAGTAAATGTGTGATTCAGTGTTACCCAAGCCCAATCTAGCACAATAACATCAATATTATGAAGTATCAAGCAATTTTAAGCCACAAGAACAACAAGTATAACAGCAGATCACAAATTCACAAAAATCTAGTATTTTATCAGATTTTTGGGAAAAGGACTCAAACCTCATGAATGTACATCCACACTCACGAATTTTTGAGCTTATGTGCCTAGCAAAACAAGGCACAAGCTTCCACAATCAAAGCTGCTAAGAACAACAAGGCGAGTAGCAGTTTATATCAAAACGAAAAAATGAAAAATCTTGATTAATGCAACCTTTGTACCCAGTCCTTGATTATCCCCAAACCACAAGCTCCCAATACCTTGATAATCTGCTTATCAGGGTATTTAGATCACTTGTAATCCAAAAATTCCAAGGATGTACCAAAGACTTAGAAAAATATCAAATTTTAAGAAAACTTGGCAATTTCTTGCATAAGATTTAAAAACTGGTTTTAAGACCTATCAAACACAAACATGTAACAATAATAAGCAAGGAATTAAGTTGGCACTTGGATTTCTTCAAACATTGAATCACATTTTCATTAAGATTGAAAAGGGATTTACAGAACTTTGAACAAGGAAAAACCAAGAGCAAAAGCTAAATGAAGCAGGTCCTATGCCTTATATAGGCTACAATGATGAACTAGTAAACATAAAAAACGTAAACCTTAAGTCTTGAAGTTCCTGAAATTCCCTTTGTTGAATTTGAAAAACTTGGTCTCTTGTGAACTTTTTTTGGCAGTTTACCCTAATCAAAATTCTGGAAGGTTTGGGGGTTTAATTTTTGCTTAATCAAAAACCCCTAATCTTTGTTCTTGAGTGAATAGTTATGAGTTTAATCCAGTTTTGTTTTTGAATAAGTGTTAAGCGTCTAAATATTAAACTAATTAAGGTTAGTTAATATTCAGTTGTGAGTGCGGTGTGAGGTGGCTGAATGGTGAGTTCTGATTGGTGGAATGGAGTTAGTGGGACAAGTGGAGGCAACTGGTTGGTCTAGGTAAGGTTTGATGTCTGCCCATTTTGGTCCCCATTCTTTCTATCTCTCTTCATTTGTGTTTTTAATGTGCAAAACTGAAAACCCTATATTAATAAAGTTTCAGTTTTCACACTTTTGCCCCAAATAGTTTCCAAAAGTATTTTCAAGGGTATTTCTTGTAAATTTATGATATTTGAAGGGGTGTTTTGGCATTCTCTTCAAACTGGATGGTCTTGACTTTTATGATTGACTTCTTGGAGGACTAATATTGACAAGTCTTCATTTATGAGGGACCATTCTTGCCAATTCTTCAAAGTGGAGGGCCCTTTTTGTGAATTTGACAAACTTTAAGGACCAATCTTGTAATTATGAATAAACAAGGGCTTAAAGTGTCAACTCTTCAATATTGGAGGACCCTTCTTGTACAATCTTCATTTCTTCTAGGGTTATTCTTGGAAAATCACCATTAGGGCTTGGTTCATTGTGCGGTTTCGTTTCCCGTGTTCATTTTTGCTTGTTTCTTGTGATCTTTTGTCATTTTCTCAATATCCGTACTTAAAATACACATGTAACAAACACAAGCATATATTTGGCATATTTCATTATATTTAATACATTCTAAGCCCATTTTGTACGATGAGACTATGTATAAAAGTAGTCTCATCACTGGTACTTGATCCTTGGTTGCTAAGAACTTTACCCATGTAAACCTTGAGAAATCATCCACCCTGACGAGGATGTATTTTCTACCACTCACACTAGCCGTACGTATTGGCCCGCAAAGATCCATGTGCAAAAGATATAGTGGTTCTTGGATGGTGTTTTCAGTTTTAGGTTTGTATGATTTCTTGGTGCTTTTCCCCAAAGAACACGCGGAACATAAATTATCCTTGTCGAACCTATGTTTTAGAAGACCACGAACAAGCTCGTTTTTAGCCAAATAGTTAATAGCATCAAAGTTAAGATGAGATAACCGGCAATTCCATAACCATGACTTGGTCTTAGATGCTTTGGAGAGAAGGCATACAGGAGAGGCGGCCATAATGTTTTGGATGGACAGTGAGTAGAGATTATCCCCTCGAGAACCTTTTAACAAATCATTTCCTTCAAGATCACGAATGAAGCAAGTATGTTGTCGAAAAGCAACCTCAAGGTTTGAATTGCAAAATTGTCCCACTGAAAATAAGTTGTGACCAAGTCCCTCGACGTAATACACCCTTGAAATCGTAACACTCCCAATTTGATATTTACCATAACCCATGATATTCGCAATATGGTCGTTCCCAAATTTAACCGTGCCTAGAAACTTGCTGACGAAATTTTTGAGCATTGAGCGGTCTCCGGTCATATGCTTTGAGCATCAGAGTCCAAGTACCAGAGGATGATTCGGACCACCTGAAATTATCACCAGACAATGACAATGTATAGGAATCTAAATGTTCCTCTGTGTTAGCAGGTACATATATAATTATCTTAGATTTGCTATCAGAAGAATGCTTAGGCTTCCAAATTTTCTTCCTAGATGCTAGCTTAGATTCTAGTTGTCTAATAACCTGAGGTACTTCTTCACTGGTAGGCACAATAATGGACGCAGATCTAGTTAAAGGGCTCTTTTTCCATTTCTTAGTGCTAGAGTTCCTATTTAAAGGACGCTGAGACCTAACTTCAGTGGATGTGATGCTAGTTAAAGGGCACTTAGTTTCATTTGCAGTAAAGGTCCTACGAGTGGGTTTCCATTGCCAACCAACTTGGGTGAATTTCTTCCAGGTTGGAATCCATTCAAGATTGTTCCTAATGGCATACATTTCGTTCACATGATCAACAAGGCATAAATCATGACGTTGAGAAAACATGCATTCATTACAATTCCAACAACTCAAATTAGAATTCACATTTTGCTTAGGCTTCTGCATAGAGGCAGAACCTTTTTTCTTAGCTACATGATTCTTTTTATTTAAAACTAAAATAACATTCCTAGGGTGAACTTCTAATTTCTTCTTCGCAGTCCTACTAGTGGAAGGCTTGATCCTATCTTTCTTGTCTTGAGATCCTTTAGCCTTAGTAGACACAAATACTCTGTTAATGCAATAATGACTAAAAACGTTACTTGCATTTTTCGGTCTTGCTTAGTTTTGATTACGACAAAATGTAAAAACAAGCATTTACGAAAACAACGAAAAACAAATTCTTGAGTTCAAGTATTTTTCATTTTACCCATTTTCACTTAAGGTATGGATAAACAAGTACTAACCTTAATCAAGTGATCAAGTGATTTAATCTTTTCTTAAAACTCACTTTTTATTAAATGTGACAAGTTTTTATTAAACTTTATTTTTAAAAAAATGTTTTATTAAATTAATTATTTGAAATTTGAAAATGGCATATTCTTATACTGTTAAGAATATCCTTTCAGGATATTTTTATACCCAGATAAGACCTCCACCACTAAAGGACAAAAAGGAGCGGAGTCTAGTCCGGCGATACCTTAGCGCCTAGGCGGTACCTTATCGATGAGGTACCGCGGGCTGTGATAAGGTACCGCGGGCAGAACTAGCTGTTGGCTCCTTTGCCCTTTAAATAGTTGGCCATTCTCAGCTTTTCACTTCACCTCTTTTGCACATTCATTTCCAGATTCAAACCCCTTCTTTAATCACTCAAATCTTTGATCATTTGTTTGATTATTACTTGTTTAAGAAGTGAATCTTGTTCTTCCATCTCTTCCTCTCCAAGTGCAAAGAGAAGAACACTATCCTAGTGAAGTGTTGAGTCCACCACCAAAGATCTATTGAAGATCAATTTTTATATACTTGTAGTTGTGTCATAGTTGTGAAGATCCAAATAGTTGTGTCTATTTGGAAGTTGTGTATGTACTAAGTATAGTTGTGTAGATTGGTCCTAGCTACGATTAGGGCTCGACTTTTAGCTTAGAGTCGGAAATTGGTTAAGCGACGTGTACGGTTTTCTCCACCATAAGGAGCTTGTTGTGTAGTGAACTCTCGAGTAAGGAGTACTCGAGGGGTGGAGTAGGAACGAGGAGTGAGCTTCGTTGCCGAACCACTATAAATCCTTGGTGTTCGGTTTGATCTTTCTTTACCTTTAACTCTTTACATTCCTTATTACTTTTTGCATATACATGTGTTAATATTAGATTAGCTACACTATCATTCTTTATTCTTTGTGGATATATTTTTGTTAGTATTAGTATAGCTACACTATCATTGTTCATATTTGTGCATAAGAAGATTTCACATATTTCCTCAAGCCTAAGTTTTTGAAAAAGGATTTTTGGAAACCATATTTTAACAAGTAAATTTTTAGAAACTATTCAACCCCCCCTTCTAGTTTCTACAATTGGTATCAGAGCGGGTTGCTCAAGAATTTTTAAAGTATATTGTATTTTAAAACTTGAATCGATCAATGGAATCAAACAAGTACCTAGAAGGGCAATCTATGCAAAGACCACCACTTTTTGAAACCGATAGTTTTATTTATTAGAAAAATAGATTTGAAACTTATGTGAAATCAAAAGATTTAGATCTTTGGCATGTTATTACCAATGGTGATTTTTTACCCTTTCAATTTAATTAAGTTTCTAAAACAAAAGAATTAGTCACTTTTGACAAAGCTAATGATGACACTAAAAAGAAACTTTCAAAAAATAATGAGGCTAAAATGGTGATTTATAATGCTTTGCCTAAGAAAGAGTATGAAAGAGTTTTTATGTGTGAAACCGCTAAAGATATTTGGAACACTCTTTTAGTAACCCACCAAGGTAATAGTCAAGTCAAAGAAAGTAAAATCGATCTTCTTGTCCAACAATATGAACAATTTTTCATCTTAGAAGATGAAACTATTGATAGTGCATTTGCTAGGTTTAACACCATTATTACTAGTCTAAAAGCACTTGATGAAGGTTTTTCTAGCAAGAACAATTTTAGGAAGTTTCTAAGGGCCCTACATCCAAAGTGGAGAGCAAAAGCCACGGCTATTGAAGAGTCGAAAGATCTCTCAACTTTGTCACTCGATGAACTCATAGGAAACTTGAAGGTTCATGAGATGATAATTTTGAAGGACTCGGAATTAGTAAAAACCAAGAGTGAAAGGAAATCTCTTGCACTTAAAGCCAAGAAGGCACAAAGTGACCATGATAGTTCCTCGGAGAGTGATGACAAGGAGTATGCATTGGCGGTGAGAGATTTCAAGAAGTTCTTCAAGAGACGAGGTCAACACGTTAGGCAACCAAAATATGACAAGAAACCATTGTCAAAGAATCGGTTTGTCAAGAACGAAAAAGGTGATAGGAGTTGCTTTAGATGTGGTGATCCAAATCACTTCATTGGTGATTGTCCAAAGCCCGCTCGTGATAAGAACCACATGGCATTCGTTAGTGGCGCTTGGAGCGATAGCGGTGAAGATGATGATGACAACCCCAAAGAGGAGAAATGTCTTATGGCTCATACTTCTAAAGAGGTACATTCCGAAACCGAATATTATAGCAATGATAGTTCCACTTTAGATGATATTGAATTTGAAGGCAAATATGATAGCTTACACAAACTTAGTCTTAAATTCATAGAAAATAATAAAACCTTAAAATCAACCAAAACTAAGCTTGAAAATGAGATCAATGAACTTAGGGAGAAATTGGCTATACTTGAGAAAAACAAAGAGGTTGATTTAGGTTGCTTAAGTTGTGAGAAACTTAGATTAGAGAATGATGATCTCAAGAGCACCTCCATTAAATTGGAAAAGTTCATGAAAGGTACTAGTGCTCTTGATGATATGTTAAACAAAAAAGTTCATTCTAAGGAAAAACTTGGTCTAGGTTTTAACTCAAATGAAGCCTCAACTAGTGAACCAAAACAAGTCAGGTGTTCACAGAAAACACTTTCTGGACGCGGTTCCACATTGTATGGCGCGGTTCCTTATCGCTATGGAACCGCGGCCATAGATAAGGTACCGCGGCCAGAAGTTGATTTTTGTGAAAACTCTGAACTTTCTAAAAAATCTAAGTTAAATGAAAACCCAAAGCATCTTACTGTTAATAAGGTTCAATTACCCATACTTGACGACAATGCTATTAGTAAGTTGTATAAGCCGTTAAGTAAACCTCTCATGGGAAATAGAAGTTTATCTAGATTATCTTCTACTCCACCTAGAGTACGGAATGAGTCTAAGCCTAGAAGTAGAACGACAACGCATACAAGGGATAATCAAAACAACTCACGAACTAGAGGTAAAACTCCAACACCTAGAAAGAATGATAATAACTCTAAACCTAGATCAAACACACCTAGGAGAAGTAATAAACAACAAAATGGTTACATGAACTACTACCCTCCTCAATTTTGTTCTCCATGGGGAATCCCCACCTCATTCATGCATCCCAACCAAATGCAAGGGATGTTTGGAACTAACAATTTTGGACCCATGAGATATTGGGGACCAAATGTTTGATCTTGTGTATTGTTACCTAGATATGCTTGGGAATTGATTTGGAGCCCGATGAGTGGATTAAGGATAGTGGATGTTCTAAACACATGACAGGTAATCGAAGTTTGGTCTCGCATTACAAAGCATATGATGGAGGTAACGTCACATTTGCTAGTAGTCTACGTGGTAATATCATTGGCAAAGGTACGGTTTCTCTTGACTCCATGACCATTGAAAATGTTGAGCACGTAGATAACTTAGGTTTTAACCTTTTAAGTATAGGTCAAGTTTGTGATAATAAGTGTAAGGTCATCTTTTCGGAACATGACAGTGAAATCGTAAAAGATGGAAAAGTCATTGGAAAAGGTGTTAGAAAGCATGGGCTTTATATCATGAAGGTTAATAAGAAGTCAAAAGACAAAATATGTCTTGCGACTATAGATGATAGTTCTACTCCTTGGCATAGGAGATTAGGTCACGCTAATATGCGTTTAATTCAATCTTTAGTCTCTAAGGAGTTGGTAAGACACCTCCCCAAGATTAAGTTTGATAGTCACTTTTGTGATGCTTGCAAAGTTGGAAAGCAAGTTCACTCAAGTCACAAAGCCAAAAATTTGGTTTCGACCTCTCGGTGCTTAGAGCTCCTACATATGGATCTCTTTGGACCTTCCGCCATACGGAGTTATGGAGGTAACCTTTATACCCTAGTTATAGTTGACGACTATTCTAGATTCACTTGGACTAGATTTTTGGCATCTAAGAATGAAGCTTTCGATCATTTCAAAATCTTTAGTCGAAGAATTCAAAATCAACTAGGATGTTCAATTGTTTCTATTAGGACGGATCATGGTAGGGAATTTGATAATGAAGTGCAATTTGGTGCCTTTTGTGAAGCTCATGGTATTACCCATAACTTCTCGGCTCCTCGCACTCCACAATCAAATGGGGTAGTTGAAAGGAAGAATAGGACTCTCCAAGAGATGAGTAGGACGATGTTAAACAATCAATCTTTGCCTCAAAAGTTTTGGTGCAATGTCGTAGATACATCGACTTATATTCTCAACCGAATTCTTATTCGACCTTTCCTAGGAAAGACCCCTTATGAGATTCTTAAAGGTAAGAAACCCTCATTAGAATACTTTAGGGTGTTTGGAAGCAAGTGCTTTATCCTCAACACCAAAGACTACCTTACCAAGTTTGACCCAAAGTCTTACGAAGGTATCCTTTTAGGTTATTCCCAAACTAGTAAGTCCTACATAGTCCTAAATAGAACCTCAGGGGTTATTGAAGAATCACTCAACGTAACCTTTGATGAAACCCCTCCTTCACCCAAGACACCACCATTGGTTGATGGTGACTTGGATGAATTAGAAGTAGTTAAAGCCAAAGAGGTTAGAAAAATAGGAGTTGAAGACCTTAGTGTTGAAAAGGAAGTAAACATTAAGGAGTCTAGGGATCATACTCTCAATAATGTCATTGGTGACTTAAATCAAAGGACCCTAAGATCTCAAGTCCAAAACCAAAGCAACTTCTTTTGTTTTGTCTCCTTGATTGAACCAAAGAATGTTAAAGAAGCTTTGACGGATGAGAGTTGGGTCATTGCGATGCAAGAAGAATTGAATCAATTCGTTGCCAATGATGTTTGGGAACTTGTTCCTCCACCTAGAAGTTCTACCATTATAGGAACCAAATGGGTATTTAGGAAAAAGCTAGATGAGAATGGTGTTGTGTCTCGTAACAAGGCTAGACTTGTAGCTCAAGGCTATAATCAACAAGAAGGGATTGATTATGACGAGACATATGCACCGATAGCTAGATTAGAATCAATTAGATTCCTTTTAGCCTACGCTTGTGCCTTAGATATTAAGCTTCAACAAATGGATGTAAAGAGTGCATTTCTTAACGGTTTGATCAATGAGGAGGTATATGTGGCTCAACCTCCCGGCTTCATTGATTTTGAGAAACCGGACCAAGTTTACAAGCTTAAGAAAGCACTTTATGGACTCAAACAAGCACCCAAAGCTTGGTATGATAGACTTAAAGCGTTTCTTGTTAAACATGAGTATACCATGGGAATGGTAGACAATACACTCTTTACAAAGAAGAAAGGTTCTCACCTCATAATCGTACAAATATATGTTGATGACATTATATTTGGCTCAACTTGTCAAGAATTGTGTGATGACTTTGCCAAAATCATGCATGATGAGTTTGAAATGAGTATGATGGGAGAACTTAACTTCTTTCTAGGACTCCAAATTAAACAAATGGACGATGGTATTTTCTTTAGTCAATCTAAGTACGCTAAAGAAATGCTAAAGAAATTTGGATTAGAAGAATCTAGACCAATGAAGACCCCTATGGCCTCGGATACTAAACTCACCGTAGATGATGATTGTGAGTCGGTAGACAACACCAAATATAGAGGTATGATTGGTAGTTTGTTGTACCTAACGGCAAGTCGACCGGATATCATGTTTAGTGTTTGCCTTTGTGCTCGCTTCCAAGAGGCTCCCATTACCTCTCACCTTGAAGCGGTTAAGCGTATCTTCCGATACATTAAAGGCACTATACATTTAGGATTATGGTATCCTAAAGGGACCGGCGTAGAAACCATTGTCTACGCGGACTCGGATCATGCGGGAGACTATATGGACCGGAAAAGCACTAGTGGAGTTTGTACCTTCATGGTTTGTTGTTTAACTTCTTGGTTCTCCAAGAAACAAACCGCTCTTGCAATATCCACCACGGAAGCCGAGTATGTGAGTGCCGGTAAAGCATGCCAACAAGCTCTATGGATGAAGCAAGCGCTTGTTGATTACGGGATTTCTCTTGATGATGTTCCCATCATGTGCGATAATAAAGGCGCTATAGACCTAAGCAAGAATCCCGTGCAACATTCGCGAACCAAACACATAGAAATTAGACACCATTTCCTTAGGGATAATGTTCAAAAGGGGAACATTACTATTGAAAAGGTGCCCTCCGAGGACAACTTAGCCGATATCTTCACTAAGCCACTTAAGAGGGAACCTGTCAATTACTTGCGTCTAGGTCTAGGATTAATGGAACATCTTCCTTAAATTCCTTTCTTATTGTGTGTTTTCTATTACGACTTTGAGTCCTTGAGTCCTTTAAAATCCTTTTGAAAAATCTTCTCATCTCCTTTTCAAAACTCTCAAAGTCTCTTTCGAAAATGGTTGAGAAATTGGTTTGACATTGTTAATTCAATCTAAAAACGATTTTTTCATAGATTCTCGCTATTAATATAGAGCTTACATAATTCATATGTATGATTCTCTCAAACATAGCAAGAACAAGATTGAATCATGGAGGATCATTGTGTCATGACTTAAGGTCTTGTCTTACACACCTCCTACATTGATTTTTTAATCCATGTATTTTGGTCAAATCTCTATTTGGTAAGTTTGCATATGTTTTTTTTGTCTATATTTGCTTTTAAACATATCCCTATGATAAGTTAGACTAGAAAAATAAGATTTGCTGAAAATCTTCCACCAAACACCAAACCCTGCTTATGCAGGTGGTTCCTTATGTGAACCGCGGTACCTTATTGATAAGGTACCGCCACCCTAGATAAGGAACCGCCTACAGTGGGCTTCCTTTTCGGGTTTTTGTCTGAAACTCCAGATTTGCTCCAACCTTTTTGAGAATCCTTGTTTCAAACCCTTTGACCACCCCAAAAATACCCTAAGCCTTCCCTATTTAAACCATAAGCATTTTTCATTACTTCACATCCAAAATGTCTTATTCTCCCAATGAAAGCCTTGAATCTCCTCCATTTTCTCCAATTGCTTTCAATCCAAACCCACCCAAGAACACTCTTAATCACATGTCTCCTACCAAGAATGTTGATTGTGGAACATCCTTTATTCCACCACCACCCTTTAGTGTTCTTCCTCCTTCTCATGATAATGTCATGCACCATGGAACATATTGTCATTGTTGTCAATATCAACATCTTGCTATGGCACACATCTATGAGGAGTTGAGCTACATCAAGAGTCTCTTAATCAAGCCTCCTCTTCACTTTGATTATGAGATCTCCAACAAGCCACCACCACCACCCTCTGCTATTACCTTGTCTTTCATATAAGCATTGATTGCTTATCCTCAAGACACCACATTCAAGCAAATCTTAGAATTCTAGAATAACTAGGATTAGATTTATGCTTTTGGCTTGTTTCTTTTTCCATACTTCTTTGTATGATGTTCTTTTAGTAACCTATCTTGGATCTTTGTCTTTGTGTTTTCTTCTCTTTTAATTTTCTTTTTGTGAACTATTGCTATATATTGTTGGTTGTTTCTTTTGTTCAACTAACCCTTCTATGTAGCTAGTCACCATATCTCGATTCCTCGGTGCCCCAAGCTAGGGGGAGTAAGCACCAAGGGGGAGTCTTTGCAAAGTCCGTTTCTTCAACACCGGATTACGTAACCTTTTTGCTTCGACAAAGGGGGAGAATTGAATAAACTCGTCTTCAAAAATCTTGTTTTTATGTGATTGAGTTTATGTATTGTCGGAATCAAAAAGGGGGAGATTGTTAATGCAATAATGACTAAAAACGTTACTTGCATTTTTCGGTCTTGCTTAGTTTTGATTACGACAAAATGTAAAAACAAGCATTTACGAAAACAACGAAAAACGAATTCTTGAGTTCAAGTATTTTTCATTTTACCCATTTTCACTTAAGGTATGGATAAACAAGTACTAACCTTAATCAAGTGATCAAGTGATTTAATCTTTTCTTAAAACTCACTTTTTAATAAATGTGACAAGTTTTTATTAAACTTTATTTTTAAGAAAATGTTTTATTAAATTAATTATTTCAAATTTGAAAATGGCATATTCTTATACTGTTCAGAATATCCTTTCAGGATATTTTTATACCCAGATAAGACCTCCACCACTAAAGGACAAAAAGGAGCGGAGTCTAGTCCGGCGGTACCTTAGCGCCTAGGCGGTACCTTATCGATAAGGTACCGCGGGCAGAACTAGCCGTTGGCTCCTTTGTCCTTTAAACAGTTGGCCATTCTCAGCTTTTCACTTCACCTCTTTTGCCCATTCATTTCCAGATTCAAACCCCTTCTTTAATCACTCAAATCTTTGATCATTTGTTTGATTATTACTTGTTTAAGAAGTGAATCTTGTTCTTCCATCTCTTCCTATCCAAGTGCAAAGAGAAGAACACTATCCTAGTGAAGTGTTGAGTCCACCACCAAAGATCTATTGAAGATCAATTTTTATATACTTGTAGTTGTGTCATAGTTGTGAAGATCCAAATAGTTGTGTCTATTTAGAAGTTGTGTATGTACTAATTATAGTTGTGTAGATTGGTCCTAGCTATGATTAGGCCTCGACTTTTAGCTTAGAGTCGGAAATTGGTTAAGCGACGTGTACGGTGTTCTCTACCATAAGGAGCTTGTTGTGTAGTGAACTCTCGAGTAAGGAGTACTCGAGGAGTGGAGTAGGAACGAGGAGTGAGCTTCGTTGCCGAACCACTATAAATCCTTGGTGTTCGGTTTGATCTTTCTTTACCCTTAACTCTTTACATTCCTTATTACTTTTTGCATATACATGTGTTAATATTAGATTAGCTACACTATCATTCTTTATTATTTGTGGATATATTTTTGTTAGTATTAGTTTAGCTACACTATCATTGTTCATATTTGTGCATAAGAAGATTTCACATATTTCCTCATGCCTAAGTTTTTGAAAAAGGATTTTTGGAAACCATATTTTAACAAGTAAATTTTTAGAAACTATTCAACCCCCCTTCTAGTTTCTACATACTCCTGTAGAAGCCAAGGGAACATTAGTGACAGATTTTGATTTAGCCTTGGTAGGTGTGTTTAAAATAGGCTTAGCTCCGGGCGTCTTATTGAATGGAGTCATGACAATGGTGGGGGTTTGTTGTTTAGGTGGTGCAGAACCCGGTTGTCCTATGTAAGTCAAATGCTCTAAGCATTGTTGTACCTTCTCAATGTAAGCATGGGCAGAGTAATAGTGACTATTTAAGGGATCTAGGTCACAGATATCATCTACAACATCCCTAGCAAGATCCACATGCTTGATTGCATGCTCCATATAGAGTTTATATTATAGGGGATTATTCTTATGGTACGGGTTCTTAGTGATCACCACCTTTTTTGGAGTACTAGAGGACGGTGTAGAAATTATAGCTGGGTTATCAACAACTTTTTTTCCTTTGAGTTGAAGTGTCTCCTATAACTCAGCCAAAACCATGTTTTTGTCTATGAGTTGCATATTTAAGTCAGAGATTTCCTCACACTTTTGGTTCAGTTTGTCAACAAGTGACTTTTGCTCTGCCGCATTAACAGCGAAGCGTTCTTCTAATGAACCATAAATATGTGAAAAACCCTGCTTTACTTTATCAAACTCCCCTAGCATAGAAGTAATTCTATTTTCTGGGGCATGGTTTTTAACCTCTGCGGCCTCTAGTTCCACTTTCTCTTTTAATGACTCTCTCTTACGTCTTATGATTTCTTCCTCTAATGTCTGAACCACCTGAATCATCTTGTCACTCGTCTCAACGGTGTTTTCACAATCATTTGTTTTTGAAAGAGTTTCGTTTTTTAGATTGGTTTTCAATTTCAAGAGATATACAATGTTGTTGAAGCTCATCAAAACATTTTGAAAGTGACTTATAAGAATCTTGAAGCTTTAAAAATTCAGCGTTAGATTCGTGACAAGAATGATTATCTACATTATTCACAGGTTCAACAATATTTACAGAGAGATCATGCACATCATCACATTTATTCATAGCAGATGTAATCTCAAAAGCACATTCAATAGTAACAACTTGCATCACATCGAGAGACACTACATGTTCCAAGAATCGGTCATATTCGGACAAATTCTTTTCTTTCTTAATTAGATGTTGCTCATAAGCATCATCCATTTCATAGAAAACTTATCGAACTTCAGCCATTTTAAAATTAAGATTATCCGCGAGATCTAGAAATCCCTCTTTAATATTGTTAACAAACAAAACGATCTCTTTCTGAAACATCATTTTCATGTGTTCGAAAGCCCATTCTCTAGCGGTTTGAGCCGTTGAAGTGGTACATTCCTTGATGACCTTGTCAAATCCGGTAAGGTATCGCCTAATCTCTTTCAAGCTTAGCAATACAGTACTTGCCGGTGGAAGACCCTTTGGAATTTCCTTAGGTTCATTCGAATTGACAAGTGTAGGAAATATACTAAGGTTTTCTCTAGTAGACATGTAAGTTGGTGTATGGATAAATTCCCTTTGTATATCAAAACAAATTCTAAAATCCGTTTTTGCATTCTCTTTATTAAGTTGTTCATAATCATACTTAGGATATGTACAAATCACTTTTGACCGATTCTCTTAATGCAGTGACATATTCTCGGATTCATTCAAATTACCAATCGCGTCTAAGACCAAACCTAGCTTTGTTGCATCATAAAGACGCGGGTTGTGGTTAATAGCTTGCTTTGCATAACCCGGGTTAGGTGGCAGGTCTGTTAGACGTGATAGAGTAAATTACTTAAAAGATGAATGAAACAAGTGTACTAGATGTGAAGCGGAGTATTGTTTTAAAAGCAAAACTTCAGTCTTTTTAATTTTCTCAGACGCCTTAATCTCTGTTTCAACCCTTTTAGACTCGAGAATTTCGAAATCCGTTTGTAGTTTTTGAAAATTATTAACGACTAACTCTTTTTCTTTAAGTTCTTTTGAAAGATTTGCTCTTAAACTTTCAATTTCTAGCAAGTTATCCATTTGGACTTTCCTAAACCTATCAAATTCTGGATTGGTTAAGGTATTGGTCACCGTAGTTAATTCCAAGGTTTTAACCTTTTCCTTATAAAAAGCAAGCTCAGCAGATAATGTCTGATTAATACCGAGGGTTTCAAGGACCGCATTATTCATTTGGCCAAGCATAGATGCCGACACCATAACCAAATCTTGTTGAGCAGACGAATTTGTAGATGTAATAGCTCCCGATTGTGTTTCACTCAAAGTCTGGGGACTTGCATTGATATTGCTATCATTGTTTGTCTCCTCATTTGAATTACTAACCACCGGAGGCTGTTCTGGATACTCAGACACTTGCTCAACTTGATAAGGTACAATACTAGTATCATTGGCAGTATTTGGTACCTCAGAGATTGTATCAGCCCCATAAAGTGAAAGATTTGCCATGAGAGCTGCCTTGGCGGTATTGAGGTCATCACAGTCTGAATCGTATGCATCAAGATCATCGCATTGATATGTTGCATTGTTGGTAGAAGCGACTGTGAGTCCTTCAGTATCCGCAACTCCTGGATCTGCTAGAAATGCTAACTCCTCTTCATCGAGATCTCGACCTTGTGCTTGAGCATTAACCAAGTAGATCTTTTCCTGAAACCATGTACCATCCCTCTTCCTCTTTGGTTGCTTACACTCCCGAGCCATGTGTCCTTCCCCTTTGTAGTTATAGTAGATGATCATTTTCACTTTGCCAGTGTTGTTTCCCCTTGGAGTAGTGTTAAGTGGGCGTGCACCAGTATTGGATGAACTTGGTCTCCCCTGAAGTGGTTACACAGTAACTCTGCCATCTTGGATTGTAGCTTGTTGACGAGAGTTAGAAGAATTCCTCAACTGATTGTTTGTTGGAGATGGTTCTCTGTAACCTCTTTTGTTCAACGCTTGAGGATGTAAGCAGACATTTTTGCAAGTATATCAGTAGGATTATTTCCTTGTCTGAACTCAGGAACTGGAATCTCATCATCACAGTAGAAAACTGGTGCTGGTTAAGCTGCATACACACTTGAAGGAGTACTGACATGTTGTGAGAAACGGGTTTGAGGAACTTCATGTTGTTGGTAAGGGATGGCAGGATTTGTTGGTGGTTGATAAGGAGAGTATGGTTGTGATGATAGTGCTGGTTGCTGATATTTTTGCTGATATGATGTAGGTGGTTGTGGTAAGATAGAATACTGTGGAAAGCTTGGAGTCTGAAACATGGGCTTGTGATAAGATTGTTGTCGCATAGCATAAGGAGTGTTTTTATATGACAATGTTGGATGATTTTCCATTAATGCCAATGGTTCGGAATAAGATCCTTGAGACATGCGTTTCTGGAGCACATGCTTCTCGTGTTGCTGCAAGAAATCATAAAGTTGATCTAAATTTGATTTGTGCAAATCCTGAATCAATTTAACATCAGTGACATATTGGCTCCACTCTGGGGGTAACGTGTTCAAGAACTTGGTGTTGATTTGAAACTGAGCAATCGTGAGATTATACACATTCAAATCATTCATCAATGTTGTGAAGCGCCAATAGTAGTCATGAAGTGTCTCCCTGGAATGTATGAGAACCTATCGAACAAGTCATAGAGTTGACACTCTCGTTCCTGCTTGGAAAGTGAAGTCCCTTGTAACAAAACAGTTAAGCGATCCCAAAGTTCCTTTGCTACCTCTTAATTGCTTACCATACGATAAATATCGGGTGGAAGAGCTTGCTTGATGGTCTGAACGGCTTTGTCATCCGCATCGGCAATGATTTGATTGGTAGCCGTTAGTTCATGAAGTAGCCTTGGCCTAGTCACATTGTCTACAGTAACTTCACCCTAATCGAGTGGACCTTGCTTAATGGATTGAACCATGAGTCTCCCACTGGGTCTACCCATAATATAAGACATTATGCGACCTTGCCATGCTTCAAAAAGCTCTTTGATAAGCAATGGTGGATGGGTATCGGTACCCGAGATGATAGAAAGGTCAGTAAGCGATGTCATTGTTGGCATGTATGAATGTGAATTCATTTTTGATTCCTTGAATAAAGATTACCAAGATGATCGCGCAATGAGATAAGGATATTTGTTTTAATGTTGTTTAAACAAAGATGTTGTTATCTTTAAGTTGGGTGTTTTTGTGAAAGTTGCAATGTCGAAAGATCCTCTAAGTTGTGCAAATTCTATCTCAATACCCAAATTAATTCTATCTTAATGTCAAATCTCAAAGTTCTCGTAATGCTCAAAATTATTCCTTCTCAAAGCCAAAAACTTAATCCCGTCGGAATGTGATCGGAATGTGATCGGAATATAGTGATCGGAATGTGATCTGAATATAGTGATCGCAATGTGATCGAAATATAGTGATCGGAATGTGATCGCAATATCTTGATCACAATGTAGTGATCACAATATCTTGATCACAATGTAGTGATCGCAATATCTTGATCGCAATATGCCCTTATCGGAATAAGTAATCGCAAAGTGATCGTAATATGCACTTATCTGAATAAGTGATCGCAATATGGTGATCGTAATGTGTTGATCGCAATGTAGAAACCCTTGGGTTAGTGCGATGCTGATCTTAATACAGAAATATTCCGAGACTTGAGAACACCAAAAAGTTGAGATTTTTTTCCTTGTAATCCGTGTTTCTAACCAAACCAAAGTACCCAAAGCGCTACTACAACTATGTAGAAGATATCTGGATCAAGTGGAAGAACAAAAACACGAAAAAAAATTTGAAAATTGGGTAAAATCAATCAAAAACACATGAACACACTTAAATAAGCATGAACAACACAAAACCTACCTTTATTTCATCCAATGGCTCTTGATACCAATTGTTGAAGTATAATAATCTTTGATTTATCAAGAGAGTTGTTGTTTCTAGAGAGCGAAAGTAGAGAGAGAGATGAGAGAAAATGTATATGTGTTATTTAGTAAATGAAAAAAGCAACACCCCTTTCCATGGTGGAAAGGGGTTTATATACCCAAGCCCCTTAGTGGACTTGGGCCTCCGGCCCATGAACATGCTCATGGGTCGGGCTAATATAAACTTTAATTAAACTTATACTACGAGCCTATAATTATTTGTTGGAGTGACCGAGACTTTCTAAATACGAAAAACGTATTTCCAACAACAGTTTTAACATCCATTTTCCATATCTCATAGTCATAGTATGCTGCTATAGCCATGAGAATCCTAATAGATCTTAAGTCTGCTACAGGAGAAAAAGTCTTCTCGTAGTCTATACCAAAAGTTTGAGTAAAACCTTTAGCTACTAAACGAGCTTTATAGGATTGTACTTTTCCGTCCATGTCGGTTTTCTTCTTGTATAACCACTTATGTCTCACTACTTAAGCATTTGGTGGTGGTTCTTCAAGAATCCAAACATCATTTACTTTCATGGATTTCATTTCCTCATCCATAGCAACCATCCACTTATCCTTTTTAGGATCAAGTATGGCGGATTTATAATTAGCGGGTTCACCAAGATCCCCTAACTCATCATCATCCTCTATGTTAAGACACATATTGCTATTTGCGTTTTTTATCCTTGCGGATCTACGCAGAGGAACTAATTCCGGTGGAACCACCAGACTTTCTGGTTTTACAGGAATTACATCGCTAGTGTTTTTAGAAGGTAATGTATCTATATGACTCTACTCAAGATCATAATTTCTCCCACTGAATTCTTGGTTTACAAGAACAGATTCAAGGAAGTCTCCATACCTAGCAACAATAACTTTGTTCTCAGGTGGATAATAAAGTAGTAACCCATTGTTTCCTTAGGGTATCCTACAAAGATAAATTTTACAGATCGTTGTTGGAGTTTGTCACCCGAGTCACGTTTCCCATACGCCTCATTACCCCAGACCTTTAAATAAGACAAATATGGCTTCTTTCCATGCCATAGTTCATATGGTGTCTTATCAACCTTCTTTGTGGGAACCAATTTAATATGCGAACAACAGATTCTAGAGCATAATCCCAAAAGGATAAAGGTAAAGTTTTAAGATCAAACATAGATCGTACCATATCTAATAATGTACGATTTCTTCTTTTAGATACACCATTTTGTTGTGGAGTATAGGGAGAAATAAGATGCTGAACAATTCCATTCTCATTTAGATAATCTACAAACTCTTGACTTAAATATTCACCACCTCTATTAGAACGAAGAGCTTTAATCTTCTTCCATAATTGTAGTTCTACTTCTGCTTTAAACACTTTGAATGTTTCAAATACCTCATGTTTATGTTTAAGTAAATAAACCTAACCATAACGGCTATAATCATCTGTAAATGTTAAGTAGTAGCTAGCACCTTTCCTTGACGTATGTCTAAGTGGTCCACACACATTAGCATGTATAAGTCCAAGTAGATCAGTAGCCCTTTCAATATTGCTATTAAAAGGTTTCTTGGTCATCTTTCCAGAGATACAAGACTCACATTTATCAAATGATTCATCATTGATATTTTCCAAAAGACCTTCACGTTGAAGCTTTTGTATACGAGTCTTCCCAATATGGGAAAGTCTACAATGCCAAAGATAAGAAGAGTTCTTGTCAAACTTTCTCTTCTTACTCATGCTAAATACATATTTATCGTTCTTGGATTCATTATCATGCATGTCTAATTCAAACACACCATTCACAGAAATTGCTTTAAAATAGAAAATACCATTTTTCCAAACAAAAAATACATTATTATTAATCGTGTGAACGAATCCATTATTTAACAAACAAGAAAAGGAAATAACGCCCCTAAAAATTGTAGGTGCATAATGACAATCATTTAATCTCAGTACTAAACTCGAAGGTAAAACTAGATCAAACGTTCCTATAGCTTCAACCGCTTCTTGTACGCCATTGCCCACTTACAGATATTGTTCCCCATAGGAAAGCTTCCTTTCAAGATTAAAACCATGCAGCGCATTACAAATGTTAATATCGCAGCCCGTATCATATACCCAAGAATTTAATTTGTATGTTAAATTGAACAATTCAATCACAAATAAAGTACCTGAAGCTGCAGCACTCTACTCGGACTTCTTCTTTATTTCTCGCAATTCTTCGAGGTAAAGAGGGAAATTCCTCTTCCAGTGACCACTTGCCTTGCAATGGTGACACGTCTCATCCTTTTGAGATTGACTCCTCTTAGCAAAGTTTTGTTTGGGTTTTGAATAAGTCGCAACTGATTTGCCCTTATTACCCTTGCCTTTGCCTTTCTTCTTGTTCGTTTGTGGTTTTGGCTTACTCACTCTACCCTTTTGTATGGTTAGTACATAAGGCGTAGCGGTAGATGCCTTGTCTTTCAACCCCTTTTCATAGTCAATGAGCATTGCATGCAAATCATTAACTGTCTTCCCCGTGCAATGCATATTATAGTTTCTAACGAAATCATTGAAGTCCTTGTTAAGGGACCTATTGATCAAGTTGATAGCCATATTATGATCATAGGGTTGTCCTAGTGCAATGAGTTGTTCCATATAACCCTTCATCTCCAAATAATGGGCACTTACAGACTTTCCTGGAGCTTGCTTGCAACTATGCAAAGCATCTACCAAATCGTAGATCTCCACAGCTTGCGGCTTTTCGGACATAGCCTTGAGCTCATCAAGAATTCGCTTTGGAGAAGATATCTCATACTTCTGCTGAAGTGCAGGATCCATTTTTCCCAGCATTAAGCAAGCCACCTCAGAGTGCTTCTTAACATTAGTAGCGTGTTCAAGCCTTTGCGCATCAGATGCTCCTTCAGCAAGATCCTCCGGATAGGGAGTAGTCAAGACATTGATAGTACCCACTGCTCTCAAGACAATTCTTAGCGAGCGGTACCAATCATTGAAGTTTGGGCCAGTAAGTTCAGGTCATTCAAAGAAAGCTTTGAACGCAGAACTTATTGTGTTATTGGTGGGTTGAGCCATTTCTACATAAATAAGTTCAAATATTAGTATTTTCGATACCAAAATACTTTCAAGAAAATAAATTACCCTGGTTTCAAAACCATATTATTTTCCTTGAATTCTAGAACTATATTGACATAGATCTATTACATCAGTTGATCTGCTAGTAATGAATGTACTCAACACAGCGACTTGTCGAACAATTCAATTGACAAACACTTTTCAGTTTCTAGCTATTTAAGGGATCTACATTGCCAAAAATGTTTTGCATTATAAACATGTTTCATCCCTTCTGAATGCATTAAGTTTCCAGATCTCACTCAGTAACTTAATTAAGTCGTCTAATCTGAGTAACGTAAAACCATCACAACATCACCCAAAAATCTCATTTGATGACGAAATAATTTCAAGTGTTCGTCAATTAGGAGCATTCGACTTAAATTTTAAGGGTATAAATTTTGATGTCAAAATCTACGTATGGAGAAGCATGCATACAATCTCCATAGCATAAATTTAATAAAACATTTAGTAAACTTTTTCATGAGATTAAATTTCTTCATAAATTATGTTGCGGTATTGGTTAAACCAATTAAAGAATTTACCCACAACTCATCACATCGTACTTTGCTAGAACTCGGTTACGCACAAAGCAATACCCTTATTCATTGTGGTTCGGATGTGAATTTGTGGTAAATCACCCTTAAGGTACAATTCAATTAATAATCGTAGGTAATTCCCATTTGACGCACAGGCGAGCCGGTAATTTGGTCAGCGACTAATGGCATAACACCTCTTTCCTTAACCGGGTTCATGACCAGCGGTGCGTTATACCCACTTTATAGTTTGTCAAATTGATTAGGCCGTTAGATTATTATTGCAATTCATCAATCAACGTAATCTTATGTAATTTAAATCTGTTAACAAATCATTATTTTTAATATGATTTAGTCCATATTTTTCTTTTCACAAAAAACCCTTGTTTACAACAACTCAACAGTTTTATATATAAACAAGAAAAAAAAACTAAATCATAAACACATAATAACAATTTATATGTGCAACAAATAAATCAAATAGCCACATGCATACGATTTATTCAATAATCATCAAATCTAGGTCTTTATATCTCTATATAAAAGTCTTCCCTAATTCTAGATTTATCGAATCAAATAATCATGTAGCACATAAAATCATATAAACATATAATTTTACGATCCATGAAAACATGCACGTAATCATGGAATCCCCACAAATCTTAAAAATTAAATCTCTACGGATCGTAACCATGCATGACATAACAACTAATCATGCAATTTAATCTAAAATTATCCCACATGTAATTTAGGGTTTCAAAACAATTCACTTTTTTTTATTAAAAATAGAGTAAAAACCTAATTTTTAAAAAACAAAACCCTAATTTTATGAAAAACCTAAAAAACATGTAGTTTTAGCTCAAAACAATTATAGTTAAAAAACTTTAGATTTTCGATAATTATAACATGTTAGAACGGCTCGCGATGCCACTGAATGTTTATTAGTATCATAACAATTATATAAAACCCTAAACAAGATCAAAGAACATATAGCGGAAGCGAATTAAAAGATCATAAAAATAACACAATTATAATTAATCGAACTAGGGTTACGTACCTTTACGCTAAAGCAATTCCACAAGACGAAGAACAAATCACCGATTCGGGTTTAAACCTATATAACAAGATATAGTTATATTACTTCTTGTACACACGTAATACAACGAGCTAACCGTGATTCTAGCACGTGAAAACCGAGCTACAAAGCTTGTAATTAATCTACCCAACAACCCTAGAGAGGGGCTAGGACTAGATTATGTATACAATCGATCAACCAAGAAAACCAACCGAAAACCCTTCCTTGGTGAGGGTGGCGATCGACCAAAGAGAAAGTGAGGGGAAGAGATTATTGTGATGTGAATTATGAGGGATTAGGAGGTGTATTTATAGGCCTAAATCCTTATAGCACAAGATAAATAAAAGGCAACTTTTGCCCCCCCCCCCCTTTGGGCCTCATAACCGACCGACCAAACACCCCTTAGGGGTGTTCTGGTAACTTCCAAACTTCTTTCCTTTTGTTTATATATACTATATATTTATTTAACGCTCATTATAACGTAACTATTAATTATTTAACGACCGTCAAGAATATATAGTTACTTGCTCGGTTAAATTAATAAATACATAAATATATATATATTAAATAAATTATTAAATACAATTTAATATATTAATTAATTATATTAACTCTTTACGTGTTGTGTGCAATCCCGTAATCTCGAGTTCGATCCTATCACACAACTATTAAATATAAGTCCATAAACTTACAAGAACCACTAGTAGCATGCGAAGCAGCAGGTGTATGGATCATCTCATCTGAGTGAGGTTGATCATCATCATGATGAGAAGAAGATTGGGTATCTTTAGAGGATTGGGGACTTTTATGAGAGGGAGTTTGCTGAGGTTCACTAGTTGTACTAGGATCCTCACCCTCTTAGTTAGCTGGGTGTGCTAACATATTAGCAAATAATGGTGCTACTATCCCTGAAAAAGAGCTACCAGTCTTTGTCAAGAAAGAAAAGGTTCTCTTGGTGAAATTCGAAACTACCCATATATCTGTTAAGTATGGTAGGTTAGGGATGTGGTTTAATATTAGAGCCTGAATAAATCTGGGATACATTAAAAACTTTTTAGAGGCTTCTAAATTTCTAGTCATACCTTCAAAAATTAACTTAGAAAAGTTAAAGTTATTAGCTACACAAATACCAGTTGATGCCAAAGCAGCAGGAATTTGATCAAAAGATGTACTTTTTGAGCTTAAACAATAAATTATAGCATGAAAAATCAATTTCCATTGTTGTGAAAATAAACCTTTAAAGAAAGTAAGGCTTTCCCTACCACCCTCATATCCCATGGCTGCAAGGCCATCATGTATCTCAGTGTTAGCCAACATACTAGTCCCATTGGCATCATTAAGCCTTAAACTTTCCCTAAGCAGTACTTCAGTCACATAAATATTCCTATCATAAACCCTAGCTCTAATACAGGGTTGATTATGACGTGTACCTACTACAACAATATTCTAAAATTGTGTCACAAGAGGAAAAGAAAAACAGGACTTACAGTGAGCGCAAAGTGTATGTGGCTTCGGGACAAAAAGTGAAGAATCTCATGAAAACCAAGTGAATCATCATTCTGAGAAAGATTAGCAACTTGATTGTGTTAAGAGATCACTTGTAGAGCAGCCATTGATGTTTTTTATTAACGAAGATCAGAATTAAGGTTATAGAATCGAGGTGTAAAAATAAAAGATTAGGTAAATCAGTTCTGTAATTTGGGTTGGTATTTATATGAATAACAAACCCAAGCGCGAAGAAACCGCCAAATTTACAAAAGAGACCCTTAACGGTACAACGGATATGTAGCGGTACATAGAACATACACGGTACTTCAAATATGCCTAGCGGCACTTGGTTCCAAAACGGTACCTCAAAGATAATACCGGTACATGGAGTCCACTATCATTGTAACCTCTTTTATCTTAATCTAATAACATGCAATCACATTAAAAACAAAAACAAACACTATATAATAAAAATTAGCGTAATAATTGTACAGATGTTACATCCCCTTAAAATATTCAGCAATTATTGGTTGAGCATACCAATATGTATAACCAAGAAATAAAATCTCTTAGCTTCAAATGCCTTGGTTAATAAATCAGCTACATTGTTATCTGTATGGATCTTCAAAACCTGAATAAGCTTTTTGTCATAAGCATCTTTTATAAAGTGATGTCTCATTTCAATATGCTTGGTTTTGGAGTGAAATTCTGGGTTCTTGACAATGCATATATTACTTTCATTATCAATGTAGATCTTGGTATTCATGAAATTGAAACCATAATCTAACAACTGATTTTGAATCCAAAGTACTTGTCCACAACAATGAGCAGCAGCTACATATTCAGCTTTAGTAGTAGAAGTAGTAACAATGGTTTGCTTCTTACACTGCCATGATATGAGTTTTCTGCCTAAGAATTGACAACCTCCTGTTGTGGATTTCATATCATGATTAGCTCCAGCATAACAACTGTCTGTGTAAGCTTTGAAATCAAATGTAGAATCTCTAGGATACCACAAGCCTAAGTTAGGTTGTCCTTTAAGATACTTAAAAATCCTTTTCATAACATGCAAATGTGAAACCTTTAGATTGACTTGAAACCTTAAACAAGCACACATAGCAAACATAATATCTGGCCTAGAATCAGTAAGATACATCAATGAACCAATCATTAATCAATACAGGTGAATATCAACACTTTCACCATGTTCATCTTTTGATAGAGACTTCTTGGCTTTAAAAGGTGTACTTGTACTCCTTGTATCCATACCTGAGAATTTCTTTAAGATTTCAGCAACATATTTATCTTGACTGATAAATATTCCATCTTTCCTTTGTTTTACTTAAAGTCCTAAAAAGAAAGTAAGTTCTCCCATAGAACTCATCTAAAATCTTTCTTTCATTAAAGCTTCAAACTCTTCACACCATGACTTCTTATTTGAACCAAATATAATGCCATCAACATAAAGATGTACTAAGATAATATCCTTAGAATTCTTTTTAATGAAAAGAGTCTTGTCAATAGTCCCTCTCCTATATCCATTTTCCAAGAGGAAATTGGACAAAGTTGTATACCAAGACCTTGGAGCTTGATGTAGACCATAAAGATCTTTAATCACTATATAGACTCTGTTGGGGAACCTAGGATCTACAAAACCTAGAGGGGGTTGTGAAACATATACCTCCTCAGAAATAGTGCCATATAAAAATGCGCTTTTCACATCCATTTGATAGACTATAAATCCCATATATGATGCAAAAGCCAAAAATAACCTAATGGCTTCTATCCTTGCTACTTGTGCAAAAACTTCATCATAGTCTATCCCTTCTTCCTGTCTATAGCCTTGAGCAACAATCCTTTCCTTCTTCCTCACAACAACACCTCTTTCATCCTTTTTTGTTTCTCAAAACCCACCTAGTACGAATTACTCTCTTTCCTGAAGGGAGATCCACAAGAATCTGAACCTTTTGTAGTTCATATTGCATTAACTCTTCTTGCATGGCATCTACCCAACTCTCTTCATCAAGAGCTTGAGAAATATTCTTGGGCTCTACTTGTGATAAGAAACAAGCAAACAAACAAGGTTTTGTATCCTTATGATTTGTTCTCTGCTGTTGTTTGACATAACTCACAAGTGCATGAGTTTCAGTACTAGCTTGAATTTGTCTTCTGGTTTGCATAACAGACTTTGGGTCTCCAATAATTTGAGCTATAGGATGGTCGTTGTTGACTTTATGAGTGGGAATAGGACTGACTGTTATTTCAGTTTCCAAGTTATTGAAGTCAGTCACTGCACCCTTCTCATCATAGGAAGCTTTTGAGAATATTCCTTCCTTTGGACTAGTATAAGCATCTTCATTGTCCATTTCTTGAAGAATTTCTTCTAGTAAATCAACAAACTTTACAGAATTTAGCTTAGCAGTACTTGCAGTTGAAGTACCGCTAGGTTGAATATGTACTACTGAGCTTTGTGATTCTAAAGGTTCTTCTCCTAAATTCTTAGAATTAGCTCTAGCATTCTTTTCTTGATCCATAAGCCTCTAGAGTTCATCATGTGAGGCTTGATCATCAGTCGGTGTTGCTTGTTACTTTTGTTGTGGGCGGGCAACTGTAGGAGAGACAGTAGGCATATTTGATACAAATATATGAACATCATCATCTTGAGAATCTGATGAAGAACATTCATGAGTACCTGAAGATGTTGTACTAGTCTCTTTTCCTGCATTGTTAGTCAGATAATCTTTTTGCACAGAATAGTAATCCATGGAGTTAGTTAGATAATCTAAATCAAACATCCAAGCATAACCTATTCCTGGGACATTGGGCTTCTTCTCTAAGAAATTAACATGGACATTTTCCTCAACCCTTCTAGATGTCAAATTATAAACCCTATATGCTTTGCTTTGCAAAGAATATCCTACAAGATATCCTGAGTCAGATTTTCTATCAAACTTGCCCAACTGATCAAGAGTATTTAAATAGACACATGCCACCCAAAAGGTTTTAAATGACTTATGGTTGGTCTAATACCAGTCAAAAGTTCATAAAGTGTTTTACTCTGAGGCTTGGTTACTAAAAGTCTATTTAGCACATAACATGCAGCATTGATTGCTTCTGCCCAAAAGGTGTTTGGCAAAAGAGAATCAGCTAGCATAGTTCTAGCAGCCTCAATTAGTGTCCTATTTTTCCTTTCATCTACCCCATTTTGTCGTGGAGTCCTAGGATTACGAAATTGTCTCTTGATTTCTTTAGACCTATAGAATTCATCAAATTCAACATTCTTAAATTCTGTCCCATTATCTGTCCTAATGATAAAGATTTATTTAGTGAACTGCTTCTGAACTAAGGTGACAAATTCCTTAAGTAGTTCATTGGTTTCATTCTTATAAGATAAAAAGAAAACCCAAATGAATCTACTAAAATCATCAGTTATAACTAGACAAAAGGTCTTGTGACTAATACTTCTAACAGAAACTGGACCAAACAAATCCATATCTAAGAGTTGCAAAGGTTTAGTCATTGAATTGACAGTCTTGGTCTTACAAGAGGTTCTATGTTGCTTACCCTTTTGACAAGTAGAACATGTGAGATCATTTTGAAAATATTTGTTAGGTAACCCTCTAACCAAATTTCCCTTAACCAGTTTATAAAGGTTCTTAAAATTCACATGACCTAACCTCCTATGCCATAAATTAGACTCATTATTTGAATCTTTAGCTAACAAGCATGTAATACCACCTGTTGGAGTAACAATATCAAGATTAAAGGTGTACATGTTTTCTTGCCTGGGTACCTTAAGCACCACTTGAGATTCTTTTGGCATCTCAAAATCTTTGGAAAGTACCAAGTAGTCTGTATCTGTGAAAAGTACCTTGTTCTTCTTATCACACATTTGTGATACATACAAAAGAATGAACTCATTCAATTCTTTAACAAACAACACATCTTCAAACTCCAATGTTCCTGTGTTGATTTTTCCTTTTCCAGTAATCCTTCCTTTACTTCCACCAAAGGCTAGTGGTCCACCTTCGAATTCTTCAAATTCAGCAAGGAAATCTTTGTTCCTTGTCATGTACCTTGAGCATCCACTATCCACTATACTTTTATCTTTCAATTATTTAATTAGATGCTCCTGCACATATACAAAACATATCACTGTTTAACAGGGACCCAAACCACATTTGGCTTAGATCTTATAGGACCTACATACTTAAGAGTCTGATAAGTAGTTTTACCAGTAAGACTACAAACACTCTTATATTTCATGGTTCCAGTTAAATATTCAAACACATAAGTTGGTTCATTGTCCTTGGACCATTTTGACTTAAGTACTGTTCTAGCAGTACTTGCTTGAACACATGATATTTTTCCCTAAGGTACCCACACTTGCACTGGTTTCTCAGAAGACTTATCTCCATGTGTCTTGGCAATCTCAAATAAAATCCTAGATGCTTTATGGGACTGTGGTTTTCTTAACTTTTGACCAGCGGTATTTACTTTTGGTCTAGCAGTACTTGCAGTTCTAGGTTTGTTGATACCTGGCTTGCTAGACTCTAAAGGTACTAGATCTTGTTTAATAAGTATCGCTCTTGGTACAATGTCCTTGTTGGAGTTAAGTTGACTAATCCTATTTATCTTATTAAACTTATTTACCCTCTGAGCATGACCAAACTTAGGTTTGTCATCTTTTAGTCCCAGTTACCTTTTTACTTGTGCATTTTTCTCATTACCTTTCTTTATGACTCTATGTATAGCCTTAAGTTTAGCAATTTTATCTTCATGCAGAGTACAATCCTTGATAAAATGATTTAAGCTACCACATACATAACATCCTTTTCTTTATAAAGAAAATCTAAAAGGTAGTTCTGACTTAGTGTTCTTAAAACCTAACCCACCCCTCTTGGTATTACCATGATGTTCTGAATTGCTGTTCACTACCTTACTAGAGGCTTTCACCTGATTAGGAGCAGAACTAGTTATAGGTACATGTCCTTCAGGCACAAAAGTGCTCATCAAAGGTGGATAAACAACCTTTTTGGTCACAACAGGCTTTTCATGGGTCATAGTACTAGAGTTTGTCTCCGAATCATTAGACTTATTACCATAAACAGCTTTTGACTCTTCTAACTCTATACTTATATCATTGGGGGGCATGTAAATTCCTGATAAAGGTGGAGGAACTGCTTTCATTCCTTCAACATACCTATCAATTTCAGGAGTATCAACTGAATCATTAGAACTATCAAAAATCCCCTTTGATAAGTCCTTATCAGTTAAAGTTATCCTAGGTTGGTCTTCTATATATCATATGCATGTTTTATCATAATACCCCATTTGTGAATTAATCAACTTACCTATGCCTTTTGAAGATTTTTTCCATTGATTAATTACTTCTCTTTCATTAAACAAACTAGCTTTTAAAACTTCATTTTCTGTTGTTATTTTCACAAGTTGTTTTTCAAAAGCTTTGATGGCCACATCTTCTTCTCTCATTTGAAGAGTTAGAATCCTAATTTTCTCTTCATAGTTTTGTCGACCCTTTTGATACAAAACTATATTAGCTTCTAACTTAGCAACACCTTGTTTAAAAGCATTTACTTCTATAGTACACGTGTTTACTTTTTGATATTGTTCCTCAAGTTCTACTTTAAGACCATTAAACTTAAGAACACAATCTTTAGAACAGGGATGTACCTCAGTGTATTCATGAGAGAGAGCCATCAAACCATGCTCTTCTTCTTCGTTAGTCCAATCAACCACTCCATCCATTGTAATCAATGCTTTAGTTCCTTTGGGATTTTTGCTATCTCCTTTTGGAAACTTTCACTGACTCTTCGATTGGTTCTATAGCTGTTCTTGGACTTCTGACTGCTTCCTTCAGCCATTTCCATCTTGCACTCCCTTGCAACATTCCTTCCACAGTTATAGCATTCAACTTTGGATTTGTCATATCCTAATGGTTGATTAAAATCAACATGTATCTTCCTTCTAGTCTTTTTATAGAATCTGTTGGATCTAACTGAGACCATTGCAGCCTGCCATTTGAGATCCATCTCTTCAATGTCAGCATCATCCATTTGGAACAAGTCATTAAGAGTCAATCTTGGTCTGTTGTCTTGTCCAGCAAAGAATGAGAAGGCATCATTGTCACTAAACGAAGATGAGGATATTCCCTATGGATTCTGAGACATAAATGGACTGCCTTCAGTACTTTGAGGATAAGTACTGCTAGTTTGTCCACCAGTATTACCTTGAGAGTATGTACCACTGCTTCCTTCTGACACAAAAGCCAAGTTAGATTTTGGTGTTGTTTCTTTGGCTACTTCAATACCTTTAAAATCTATCTCATACGCTCTAAGATTGTTATAGAGATTATCAAAAGGAGTTACATCCAAGTCATCTCTTGTATTCTTCGCATGCATTAAGTCATTACTTTCTAAATCAATGTAATCACAATCATAAACCTTAATTTTGTCTTATTGTCATCACCCGATTTCACCTGAGACTACTCATTGCCACACCACTATCATGTCATCGACATCCATCGTACTTATCATGCAAAAAAGTTTTACAAGGTATCGGCACTTTAGACAATATCTACTTGTGAGCTTAGTTCAAGTTTAGTATTCACTAATGATGTATAAACATATATTTTTTTATAAATCAGTTTTACAACTAATATCTAGATACGCATGTCGGAAACACTCTATACACTATGTTATCTTATGCATAAAAACCAACACACATGTATAGTCGTAAGTTCGTAACAACTTGATCACAAGAGCAATGTTTTTCAATGTTCAAAATCTAGAGGTAACAATTTTTTTAATTATTTTTTGAACGACGAATTAGTAGTTAGTGATTCGAGCTTACAGTAACATACAATTGGGCAGTGTGCAAACCTCGAACCTTCTCCTTTGGAGATAAACCTCACTCCTGCTTCTTGATGTGTAAAGTACCTTAAAAGTTGATTTGATCAAACTAATCAAAATAAAACTCGCAAATGGGATCGGAGTTTACTAGTTCGATTAAGAAGTTGAAAAGCATTGATATCGTAATAGCTATTAGCTATATACTTATCCATACTTGTCATTAGGTAGCTGTACATATTATCTTAAGATTCATAGCTGTTTGATTGGTTTTGTAACTATGGATAAATCCATGAGCTGGCTGTGATAGTCTTGTATATAAAGACTACTTGATGATTAAATAAAGGCATGGGGAATTAACCAATTCAATAGCACCCACCAAAACTATGGCTAGAATCTTTGAGTAAAAAAAATGTTTGATAATTTAATTTTAAAAAAGTGATGGAGGATGAAAATAAACTTTAAGAACGTTCAAGCATGTTAAGATTATTATTAGAATTGGCTTATGATAGTATTTTCCATGACAAATGCGCAGTCTTTATGAAGGTAATATGCACTCGATCATTGTTTTTACGATAGTACATGTAACAAAAGAGGTTTGATAAAAAAATATGAAATTGAAAAATGTAATGTAAGTAGATTTTAAAAACTTTTTTTAATCGATTAATTTGTTTTATATGTAGTATAAAATAAAGATAAATCACGATGCAAAAACTTTGAAACCGTGTACAAGTTCGTTCATGGCTTCTTGGTATTTGGATGGATACAGTAGAACATTAAATAAGCCAAACAATTTTCAATACATATATGAATGAAACAATTTTCCTCTGAACGATGTAAGGACTTGAATTTTTGATAATCTTTTCTCTTCTCATGCATGAAATCACTACTTCTTAATTCAATCTAATCAAAATCACAAACTTTAATTATATCGTATTGGCATTAGTTGTTTTCACCGGAGACTACTTATCCCCTTCACAACCGTCACCTCACCCGCATCCACAATAGTTATCATGCCGGAACGATTTATGAGGTGTCGGCACATTAAACATACACTATCTACTACTACAAGAAAAGTGAGAACGGAGGACTGTTGATGCTAAAATCCTCCGGTAGGGCCTACGGGACTAGGAGCCTTCCACGTAAGCTACGAACGGATGATGCACCTACACACAAGAAGCAACACACGTTAACTCGCCCCGGGTGTTATCCCAGGACCAAGCTCCGGTGTGAGAATGAGTAATGGTACGAAATGTGGTGCGTGGTGTTATCTGATATTATGTGTGTGTTGTCAGGGTATTTAATCATGCTTTAGCAATAAATGTCAGGACTATATATAGGGTATTGTTGATACCTTGATGTAGACAGTTCATATCTTGTCTTCTTTCCCAAAACGGGTCTGTGTACCTTATTGAGTCTGACACTGTACCTTTCCTCTTTGAGCATACGCCAAGACCTCGAGTGGGGCCTTGGGCCAGGTGACGTCATTCATGACGTCATGGTACTATTCTCCGTCTGCGGGCGTGTGGTCCGGCCATCTATTCCGGTATGATCTCCGGTACGTGACACGTGTCGTGTTCTCCTGTCAGCTTCCGGGACCACACACGAACATGTCCCCCCCAGTATAATGTTATACGGAGGGTGATATTATACTTCTCTTGGGCTTTTGGCCAGCTTGGCGATCGCTATGGGCTTGGGCCCAATTTTCGCGTCGTTTTGTTAAACGAGTCTGAGTGGGGCCACGTGGAACGCACTCATATTCGTGGGCCGTTCCTAAGTGCGCCACGTGTAATGCCCATTAGTGCGCCCTTCACACTTCTCGAGGTTTTTCCTATATATACTCGCCTTTTCACATTTTTCACTTTCACTTTTCACTTTTCACTTTCTTCTCATCCACCACTGTTATTGTACGTATCCCTTGCGGCTTCTCTCTCCGTCTTTTCGGGTAGGTTTTCTTTCCCGGTTTATATTGTTCCGTTCCTCTTGCATCCGGTATGTCCGACGAAGAGTCCGATGGCGTGGCATCCAGCTTCGGTCTTTTGGATCCAAAGTGCGACATGCATGTCCGTTTTTCCGAGATGACTAGTGACAAGTTAGAGCATACCATTGACGAGTATCAAATACCGAGGGAGTTTCGACCGCAGTTGCCCAACCCGAATATGACCATGGATATGCTAAGACGCTCCCATCATATAGGTGTTTACCTGGATCTTCTGGAACACGGTGGCCTCCGGATACCTTTCTCTTCCTTTTTCTTGGCTGTGATTAAACACTTTAGGGTACATATCTCCCAACTTGTACCCATTGGTGTGAACCGGGTGGTAATGTTTGAGATTCGGTGTAGGAGTCTGGGCGTTGACTGCACCGTCGACTTGTTTCGGGTGTTCTATAAGTTGGGTAAGCAGGGACATTGGTTCTCTTTTATGAGTAAAGTTCACAGGAAGGCGTTGCTGTTTTGTATAGAGACAACTTCTAGTCTGAAGGAGTGGAAGAAAAAGTTATTTTTGATTGACCGGAGGGTTGTACCGGACGTCATGCCGTGGAGGGATCGTGACACGTGCGTTGCGGATCCGTTTCCCCAAACTTATAGTGAGGCGGATGCGGATTTACTGGCCGAGACGTTGATCCTGTTGCGACCGCCACACAAAGGGTTGCTATACTTATGTGAATTATTTAGACCTTTGTCCCGGTTAAAATGTCGTCGTGCTCTTCGTGATGCAAGGGGTAACGGTAATATTTCGTTTTTATGTTTCTCCTGCTTTTGACTAACTGGGTTTCTTTAATTGTTCCTCTTCTCTCCCCTCTTGTTCATTTTTTAGAGTGTACAATGGAACAATTCTTGAAATTGCCGAAGTGAACTGGGACACGGGTGACCGTTGAGGAGGAGCTCCCGGAAAACCGAAGAACCGTTGACCGCACCGCTCAGCCTTTGGGGATTAAGGATCCTATTTCTGCTCTTACTCCAGAGCAAGAGGTTGTACAACACCCTGATCAAAGGATTAAAGCTGCTCGTGAGCGTAGGGAGGCTCAAACTCTTGAGAAGAACCTTCTGTTGCAAGAGGGTGGTGATGTTGAACCGAGCCAGGGTCAGAAGAAGAGGAAAGGGAGCGATTCTGGTGCAGGGACCAAAAGAAGCAAGGTCGCTTCCAACGATCAGACCGGAACAGAGTCTACTTCCAACCGGTTCCTTTCTCCTAATCCGGTGAATGTGGCTCAGCCTAACACAGCTGGGGGAAGTGCTCTCCAACCAGATCAACAAGCACAAGATCAACAGGGGCAACTGGACGGAGGAGTGGATCTTTCCGCCCTCTCTCCTCACCGTGCTGGCAAGGGACCCGTTACTGGTATGCTTTATTCAACTCCCTCCATTTCATTTGTTTTGGCTTATTGTTTTAACATGTGTATCTTCTCTTCCAGAGGAGGAAAATCTCGACTTGGGGAATGAAGACGAGGATGATGACGATGCTGATGACGAGGGGATGCAAACCTACGTTCCTTCTTGGAGGCTTCATCATAATGTTCTTATAGACACTCACTTTGCTGCCAAGAAAATGCTGACTCATCTCCCTACTCCGGCTGAGCAGCGGTCACTGGCCGCATTGTCAGATCATGAGCTGATCCGTCAAGGCTACTTAGCATTGGCCCGCACCTCTTTGAACCAAACCGAAATCATCCAAAGGTTTGAGTTGCTGAACCAAGATCATCGAAATCTGATCAACTCTAGTCGCCAAGATTCCGAGAGTTTCCAACAAGGACAGGAGTTGCTGGAGCAGATCTCTGCTAATTTTAAGAAACTTGAGACGGAGCATGCCTCGTGTTCCCAAGACAAAGCAAATCTTGAGGCTAGAGTGAAGTCCTTGGAAGCCGCTGCTCAGACCAGTGATCAAAAGGTGAGAGATCTTGAGTGTACCCTCGACTTGAAGGAGGAAGAGTTGGCTCGAGCAAATAAGCGTGCTCAAGATGCTGAGGCTGCCAATGCCAAGAGTACCGCTAACATCCGTAGGGATGCTTCAGACCGAACCAGGCTTGTCAAGGATTTTATCCCTCGTGTAATTAGTTTACTTCATGGGAGTTCCGAGTATAAGAGGTATGTGGCCGAGGTTGCTAACGTCTGTTACTCCGGAGGCTGGTATGATGGAGTTAAAGTGAACCGTTCTGAGGAATCACTTGCCACGACTCTTTCCGAGACGAAGGACTTCGACTTCGACCAGGCCGTAGCATTGGTGAAAAAGTGCGAAGAATTGTTTGCTCCGTCCTATCCCTTCGTTGATAAGGTGAGCAGGTCCTTTGATCTTTCCATTGGGAATCTGATGAAGCTGACTCCGGATGAGCCAGAAACTCCCCACAAGCCTCTTCCTGTTCCGACTTTTCAACCTCTTCTCAAGCGGCCCCACAATGAAGCATGTTTCTAGGGTGTGTTTTGTAATGTATGTCTCCGCTTTACACTACTTTCATTATTGCAACTTTTAACTTTGTTTATACCGGAGTCTGTTCCGGGTAGTTTTATTGTTATAACTTAACTCTATTCATGCCGGAGGATGTTCCGGTTCTTTTGATGTAATATTTCAAGCTTGTTTTCACCGGTTATTATTCCGATTGGAGTTGATATAAAACCACCTTTTCACCGGTTATTATTTCAAGCTTGTTTAATTTCTGTCATGCAATTATGTTTACCTAAGCTTCCGGAACCGGAGTGTATATTATGATTCGGTTCCTTACCCGACCTTTTGCTTCGGTTAACCAAGCAATGGGCTACCGCTGGAGATTTTGCTCGGTTGTTTACGAGCGGGGTTTCGCCTTGCTGGGAGGAACTTTCTTGGTTCCGGTGGATGGGGCTCTCGGCCTTTACCCCGGTTGACAAGGCCCTTAGCCTTTACAAGCGGTCTTACACTTCGGTGGACGAGGCTCTTAACCTTTACCACAGTTGATGAGGCTCTTAACCTTTACAACCAAATAGGGTCGCCGCTCGATGAGGCTCTTAACCTTTACAAGTGGTCTTACGCGCCGGTGGATGAGTCTTTTAACCTTTACCACGGTTGATGAGGCTCTTAACCTTTACAACCAAATAGGGCTGCCGCTCGATGAGGCTCTTAACCTTTACAAGCGGTCTTACGATGCGGTGGATGAGGCTCTTAACCTTTACCACGGTTGATGAGGCTCTTAACCTTTACAACCAGTAGGGCCGCCGCTCGATGAGGCTCTTAACCTTTACAAGCGGTCTTGCGCTGCGGTGGATGAGGCTCTTAACCTTTACCACGGTTGATGAGGCTCTTAACCTTTACAACCAGTAAGGCCGCCGCTCAATGAGGCTCTTAACCTTTACAAGCGGTCTTACGCTGCGGTGGATGAGGCTCTTAACCTTTACCACGGTTGATGAGGCTCTTAACCTTTACAACCAATAGGGCCGCTCGATGAGGCTCTTAACGTTTACAAGCGGTCCTCATCCTCCGAGTTGATCAGACTCTTCGGGGGATTTGGTGTTTTGTTCTCGCGGTTGTTCTGTTAGTGTTTCGCGTGCTAAGTATTTGCTTCGGAAAATTTCCTTCCCCATACTTGGGAGGATATAACATATCATAAATAGTCATTTTTGGTTACATAAAACAATTTCTTAAATTCATAGCATGCCACTTCTTCGGGATTTCCTTCCCTTCCATAGTTTCTAGCTTGTAGGAGCCGTTTTGCAATGCTTCGACAACTCGGTATGGACCTTCCCAGTTTGGAGCTAGCTTGCCCGGTTTTATCACTCGGCTTGCTTCGTTCTTCCGATAAACAAAATCCCCAACTTTGAATGCCATGTGCCTAACCCTTTTGTTATAATATTGTTCCATCTTCTTCTTGTACTTGGCTTCTCTGATGGTTGTCATTTCCCTTCGTTCTTGAACAAGGTCTAGGTTTAGCCGGAGCTCTTCCTCGTTTGTCTCTTCATTGAACATGAGTGTCCGGAAGGTCCTCATTCCTATTTCAGCCGGGATGACCGCCTCACTTCCATAGGTCAAACTGAACAGGGTCTCCCCATTGCTGGTCTTCATCATGGTTTGGTGGGCCCACAAGACGCTCGGTAATTCGTCCACCCATCCAGTCATCTCCCTTCCCAAGCGAGCTTTAAGTCCGTGCATGAGTGACTTGTTTGCTCTTTCGACGAGCCCATTGGCCTGCGGGTGGGCTATAGCGGTGTTGATCTGCTTGATTTGCCATTTAACGCACCACCCCTTGAATGGATCATTCACAAGCTGTGTTCCATTGTCCGTGATGATGATACCTGGCACGCCAAACCTACATACTATGTTCTCCCAAACAAACTTCTTCACGTCTTTTCCCCGGACGTTTGCTAGTGGCTTAGCTTCCATCCACTTGGTGAAGTAGTCTATGGCCACTATGATGAACTTGACTTTGCCTGGTGCTTCAGGAAGGGGACCCAAGATGTCTAGGCCCCATTGGTAGAAGGGCTAAGGTGACATGATCGAGGTCATGAGGGTCTTCAGCAGTTTAAGGACTGAGGCATGGATTTGACAAGAATCGCACTTCACTACCACTTCATATGTATCTTGGTACATCGTTGGCCAATAATACCCCTGTCTCATTATTTTTGCCACCACCGATCTGTATCCGGGATGCATCCCGCAACCTCCTTCATGAACCTCCCGGATGATATAGTTTGCTTGCAAGGGTCCCACACACCTCAGCATGGGAGAGAGATACAACTTCTTGAACAACACTCCCCCTTCGATAACGAATTGTGGTATTTTCATGCGGAGTTTCCTGGCTTCATCCGGGTTGGTGGGCCACACACCCTCTTGTAAGCACTTGAGGATTAGGGTCATCCAATTTTCCTCTTCTTCTTCCACCACATCGTTCACCTCTTCCTTTTCAATTGACCGAGATGCCAATACTTCCACTAGGACCTCTTTTGTAAGGTGGTTGAAGGCGACATAGGCTAGCTTGCTCAGGATATCCACTTTCTGGTTCTTGTTCCTCGGAATGTGCTGGATGGAAAACTTATTAAACTTGGCTACCTGTTCCATCGCCTCGGCGAGGTACCTTTTCATCTGCTCGTTACAAGCAACGAACTCGCCATTTATCTGGTATGCGACTAGCTTCGAGTCCACTTTTGATTGAAGGGTCTGGGCTCCCATTTTTTCGGCCAACCTTAATCCTGCTAGTAGAGCCCCATACTCGGCTTCTTTGTTCGAAGTTTCGAAGTCCAACCGAAGAGCGTAAGTATACTCCATGTCGGAGGGGTCTATTAGCACCAGACCTACCCCGACCCCTTTTGAACTCGCCGCCCCGTCCGTGAACAACGTCCATTCCGCTTCTTTAGAGTCTAACACCTCCATGGTACAAATTAGCTTTTCTCCCGACGGCGTTTCGGCCAAACAATCCGCTAATACTTGGCCCTTAATCGCATTCCGGGGCACATAGTTGATGGTATACGCTCCTAGCTCAATCGCGTACTTGGCCAGCTTTCCTGAGGCTTCGGCCCTTGACAACACTTGCTTGAACGGCTGATCGGTAATTACTTTGATTGGATGAGATTCGAAGTATCTCCTCAGTCTTCTTGACAAGTGGAGCAGACACATGACTAGCTTTTCCAACGGGGCATATCTTCGTTCTGCGTCATGTAGCACCCGGCTGACGTAACGGATCAGAGCCTGCCCATGTTTTCTCTCCGCCATGAGTACTCCGCTGACAGCGTCTTTAGCCGTTGCCAAATAGATGTACAATGTCTCTCCCCTGACGGGTGTGGTTAGGAGTGGTAAATCCATGACTACCTTCTTCATCTCTTGGAAGGCGGTCTCAGCCTCGGCTGTCCATTTGTATTCGTCCCGATTCTCCTTAGTAATATTCTTCAATGTTTCAAAGAAAGGAAGGGAGCGTTCAGCGGACTTAGAGACAAAGCGGTTTAACGCTGCCAGTTTGCCACTTAGCGACTGCATCTCCTTCAGAGTCTTGGGTGACCTCATGTCCATTATGGCTTTCGTTTTCTTGGGGTTTGCCCTTATTCCCTCTGAAGTAACCATGTAGCCTAAAAAATTCCCTTCTTCTACCCTGAAGGAACACTTCTTGGGATTAAGCTTCATATTGATTTTCCGGAGATTGTTGAAGGTTTCGGCAATGTCCGCCAGGAGTGTTGCTTCGGAAGAGCTCTTGATGACCATGTCATCCACGTATGCCTCCAAGTTCCGACCTATTTGCTCCTTAAAGGTCGCGTCCACGAGCCTTTGATAGGTAGCTCCTGCGTTCTTGAGCCCAAAGGGCATCTTGGTATAACAGTAGGTTCCCTGGTCCGTGTAGAAGGCCGTTTTTTCTTCATCTTCCTCGTCCATCTACACTTGGTGGTAGCCTTTGTAAGCGTCTAAGAAACACTTATATTTATAGCCCATCACCGATTCTATCTTCAGATCTATTTCCGGGAGAGGATAATAATCTTTCGGGCAAGCAGAGTTGAGGTTCTTGAAGTCGATGCACATCCGCCAGCTACCGTTGGCCTTCTTGACCAGGACTAGATTAGATATCCAGGGGGGATACCGCACCGGATGAACAATCCCTGCTCTGACCCATTCCTCTACCTCCTTGGCTACCACCCAACTCTTTTCTTCCCCGAGAACTCGCCGCTTCTGGGCGACCAGGGTCATAGAATGGTTGACATTCAGTGAGTGTTTGATCAGCCTTTTAGGTACCCCGGTCATGTCAGTCGGGGTCCATGCGAACACGTCCTGGCTTCGCCTAAGCAGATCAATTAAACGTGCTCTCCCTTCCTCCGAGAAGTTTTTCCTAATTACTACTAGTTGGTCCGGATAAGCCGGATTCACTAGCACTTCTTCCGTAAGTGGGAGGTCTGCTTCGTTTTCCCCGGGCTTCTCTTCCTCCTTTTGTTTTATGACTGCCTCAAGCGTCTGTCCTTGGCTGCTTTTTTGTTTGTCCTCGAGCATTTGGCACTCGGCTATGATGGATGCTCTAGGGACCAATGTGGCTATCCCTCTCGGGGTTGGAAATTTGAACATGGCATAGGCGGTTGACGGGACCGCCCTTAACGCTCTAATACCGGTGCGACCTCGAATGACGTTGTAGGGAGACATAGCTTGCACAATGGTGAATTTCAAGTTGACCGTTCGTTTTAACTTCCCTTCTCCGAACGAGACAGCCAATTCCACCTTTCCTAACAGCATCAACTCTTCTCCTAAGAACCCAACTAAGCTTGCCTGAGATGGCTCTAACCTCCTCTTAATCAAGGGGCACAGATGGTTAAAACAATGCTCGAACATGATTTGGACTTATGCTCCATTATCCACGAGCATGCGCCTTATCAAATGTCCTTTTGCTTCAGCTTCTATGATTAGTGGTTCGTCAGAGGCGTCATTCCCATTTAGGAAGGGAAAGCTGATGGGGTCTTGCATCCAGTCCCGATCTTTCGGGGTGGGTTCCTTCCTCTTCTCCCCGGTCCGATACGACCTCACCATGTTGATAGTCTTTCTTCCGCCCCTATGATCATCCTTCGGCCGAGAGGAATTGTCCCTATAACCGGCTTTAGGCTCATGGTCGCGCACTAGATGATTGAGCTTCCCTGCCTCCAATGCTGCCTCTAAGTGCCTCCTCAGCTGGAAGCAGTCATTAGTTAGGTGTCCTTTTTTTACCGTGGTAGTCACAGTGCTTGTTCATGTTTTCCCTTCTGACCATCCCTTTAGTGGGTTCCGGTCGGGGTAGTCGGAGATGAGTCTCGAAGGCTATTATTTCCTTCGGGGTGCGGGTTAGGGAGTCTATGGCGGATATAGGTAGAGGTTTCTTCGTTTCGTAGGGACGGGGAGGTGGGTATTATGGATACGGCTGGTACAGCTCCTTCCCTTTGTCGGATCTTCGTCCGTAACGGTTCTGCCCCTTGTACTCTCCTCTATGTCTTTCGGACTAGTTGAACTGCTTGGTTCCCCTTTCGGCATATTCCCCTCTAGGTAGCTCAGTGGTCCGAAATGCCTTTTCCGACTTAACATAGTCATCGACTCTCTTCATTATTTCGTCTATGGTTTGGGGTGTCTTATCCGTTAACCTTCGGGCTAGCTCGGGGCATTTGCAGTTGCTTACAAACGACGATATCAACATCACGTCAGGAGCGCCCTCGATGTAGTTGGTCTCATCTGTCCACCTTTCCTTGAAGTTCGGGAGGCTTTCGTGAGCCTTCCTCTCTATTTTGGTCACGTCGATGGCCTCCTTCGTGCACTTTCTTCTTAACGCGAACCTCCTTACGAACTAATCCCTCGAATTCACCCAGTTATCTATGCTTCCATTTGGTAAGCGATCAAACCATCCTCGCGCGGCATCGTCCAGCGTGTGCTGGAACATGCGGCACCATACCGGCATGGGCCAGTCTCCCTGCGTCGCGGCCCCGGAGAACCGTGTGACATGGTTGTCCGGATCCGTACTTCCGTCATATAACTTGAGGTGAGGTGGTAAGATGTGCTTCGGGGATGAGTACTGGATGATTCGTCTTGTGAAGGGTGAGCGGGACACTTCCTTATAAGGCTTCGACAGATCCTCCTCCGGCTCCTCAACCGTCACAGGATTGTCCACATTCCTTCTTGGTTCGGTTTCCTCGAACGACAATCGGATGTGAGTGACATTGTGTCCGACCAACCGTGAGTTGTGTAGAAACTAGAAGGGGGGTTAAATAGTTTCTCTTCGATTGGTGACCAAATTAAAATTACTTTCAATTTGGTTTGTATCAAAACTATCTTTTACTTGAGGTTAAGTTGCATAATAATTAGGTTCAATTCAAATGCACTAGCAAAGATAATAGGTAAGTGTAATGATAATGAAATAAGTAAAGAGTAAGGAAGGAGACAACCTAGTGGGAAGACACCAAGATTTATAGTGGTTCGACAACGAGGCTCTATCCTCGTTTCTACTCCACTCCTCGAGTATACCTACTCGAGATTTCCACTATATCCACAAGCTCCCTTCTCGGCGGAGAAAACCTTACATCGTTGCTTACATTATTTTCCGACACTAAGCTAAATGTCGAGACCTAATCTTTAGCTAGGACCAATCTACACAACGTTGCCTACTTCACAATTTAACGACACAAGGCTAGATGTCGGGTTCTAACCTTAAGGTAGAACCAATCTTCACGACGTTTCCTACTTCACCATTTTATGACACAAGGCTAGATGTCGAGTTCTAATCGAAAGCTAGAACCAATCTTCACGACTCTTCACTTTGAAGCTAAGTGAGAACTTCACACAACACAACTACTAGTCACTTTATAGTTTAGTGAGAACTCACAAGACACAACCACATCACTTTATAGTTTAGTGAGAACTCCTAATCAAATCTATTACAACTCAACTAGACTTATCCAAGTACACACATGTATCTTGGATTTACACAACACAAATCCAAGCAAACACATATGCAATGGATGTACACAACAAATCCAATTATCCACAAATAACTTGGATGAACACAACAAGTCCAAGTATTCATAAATACATTGGATTGACCTAAAACAAAAAGGGTATCATGATGAATATGACTAGCTCATAGATTCATCTTTATCACAACACTAGTGAGTGAGTGATCTTCTCATTGGACAAGGTAAAGGAGGGGATCAAGAGGATAATCATATGTAAACATCCTTAACAATTTAAGTGATCATTTACTAATGATTATGCTATAGAAAATATAAAGAGGGCTGAGAAAAACGTCCAAGAGGCTTGCTGGAAAATGAGATTTGACCCACTATTTAAAGGAGACAAAGTATAACGGATCTATAACGGCTAGCTGTGCGCGGTACCTTATCTCACCCCGCGGTTCCATATCGCTAAGGAACCGCATAGGTACTTAAGGTACCACCACTAGACTACGCTCCGTTTTTTTTCTTTTAGTGGGGTGGGAATATCTGAGGTATTTGAAACCTTCAAAGGATATTCTAACAGCATTTGGAATATGCTATTTTCAAATTTTCATTTTCCATTTTAATAAAACATTTTCTAAAAAAGAAAGTTTATTAAAAAGTCTTTTGTCATATTAACAAAAGTGAGTTTTAAGGATAATCATTTTGATGATCACTAAGTATTATTAAGAAAGGTTAGTGCTATGATTATTACCTTGATGATAGTGTTAGTTAAATAATTCATTTTGTGTTTTACACTAAATGTGTTGTATGGTTTGTTGTGATCAAAACTAAGAAAGATTAGTTAACACTAATAATGTTTTTAGGTATCACTTGCATTAACAATCTCACCCTTTTTTATTACGACAAACGATAAACTCATTTACGTAGAAACACAAAATATGGAATTATTAACTAGTTTATCACTATCATTTCTCCCCCTTTGTCGTAGCAAAAAGGTTAGCACAAGTCTTTGAAGAACATCGAACTTTGCTAGTAGCTCCCCCTTGGTGGTTGCTCCCCCTTGCTTGGGGCACCATGTTTGTGAGCTAAGGTGACATGCTACACAAAGGTTAGTAGAAAGGAAAGAAACACCAATGTATATATGATCACTACCTACTAAGTAACTTGAGAGAGAGAGAGAGAAGAAATTTCAAATTAGAAGCAAGTATTTTGCTAAGTATGTCCAAAGAGGTAATTGACAAAATCAAGCTTCAATCTGATGAAGATGATAAGCTTGTCAATGGGTTAAAGTTTAGAATTGATGGAATCACCCATAAGCAATTGTAAAAATTAACCATGATCAACTCAAAATAGAACTAATGAAATAACACACAAACAACACAAAGGTTACATAAAAGAAAAAGACACAACAAAGTAGATAGTCATACACACAATATGAGTATCTAAAAGCAATAGATATGGAAAATAAACCACTAAGCATAAGCTAGTCTAATAGTGATATTTTCCAAGATTGCTAAAAAAAATAAAAGACTAAAAAGACGACGATGCATCATTCGAAGTTTTGTCCACCAGAACGAAAACTTGAAAAGGAGGTCGAGTGAGGAGGAATTCAAGAAAATTTAACTTCTCATACACATGAGAAAGTTCAATTTGTTGAAAACGACAACAAGCACACGAGGATCCATGATGCAACACAAAATCGTTTGATGGGGGTATGGCATCAAACTTAGGGTTTGGTGGTGGTGGGGTAATGGGTTTGGGAATGTTTGAAAGGTCATTGAGTTGAGGGTTGTTGAAGGATTGTGGTGGTGGGGGAACATTTTCCTTAGCTCCGGTGATGGGGTTTATGGTATAAGTCTCATTCCAATACTTGATTGGAGAGAAGGTAGGGTTTTTGGGTGGTTTGGATGAAGATGGTTCATTCTTCTTAACCCAAATAGGTCGAACCGAGATTTTCGGTTTCTTTGAAAGCTTGGATGAGGAAGCTTTGGGTGAGTGGGGTTGTGACAAAGAAATGTCAAGGTTAGGAATGTAGGAGTTAGGCATTGTGAGAGTGTGAGAATGAAATCTCAAGGTTGTGTGAGAATGAATTCTCAAGGTTGGGAAGGTGTGAGAATGAAATCTCAAGGTTATGTGAGAGTGAATTCTCAAGGTTGGGAAGGTGTGAGAATGAAATCTCAAGGTTGGGGTATAAGTAAAATGTAATCAAGGTAAGAATATGAATACAAAATGTGAAGTGTCAAGGAATGTTTAGCCAATTTGAGTAAACAAGGAATCTTGACAGTGTATAGGGTTTTAAAAGTTTTGACCAAAAATTCGTCAAAAACTGATTTCTGCCCGCGGTACCTTAAAGGGACCGGCGGTTCCATATCGCTAGGGAACCGCGGGGCTTTAAGGATCCGCGTCCAGTGGACTTGAAACCAAGTTTTTACAAGTTTTTGAGAAAAACTAAGACTCTTTCAAAAAGTTGCAAATCTTGGAATACCTCTATTAGCACCAAATTACGCTAGGGTTGCATAAAGCAACACATTCACAAAGAATGTCTTGACAAAGGGTGACAAAATAATTTAGATATCATTTTGAACCAATTTTAGTCAAGTTTTTAGAGGTTGTGATAGATTTAAGTTCAATTTTAATTTCAAATTAAAGTTGATTAATGTGCACATAAGGATGAAAACACAAAGCTAAATCCATAGATCAACAACATGAAACATTCATGAAGGAAGCAAGTACAATGACAAATAAAAGTAACTAATACATAGCTAGCTTAACATTAAATATAGATAAGTAGTTTTCTTTGGCTTGGTTTTGTTGAAAACTCTTATTAAGAAAAATCCATCATTCATCTCCTAGGAGGAGGCATGGAGAACAAGGCAAGCAAGAACTCTTGCAACCTCCTATGTAGTCCATACATATCCATCCTAAGGTTATGGATGATGTAGTGGTTGTAAAGACAACATGGACAACTAGGACCATGTGTTTGTTGAAACCCATAGTATGGATCACCCAAAAGGAGGGAAAGTGGAACACCCAAAATTGGAATGTTTGAGTTGGGTGGAGGTGGAGGAGGCAAGTTCTCCAAGGGTGATGTGGGTGAGAGTGGAGGCATGTTCCCTAAAGGGGAAATGGGTGAGTGTGGAGGTAAATTCTCCAAGGTTGGTGAAATGGGTGAGTTATGAGGGGTAAATGGTGAAGTCACCAAAGTGTCATCAAAGTCATTCACAAAAGGAATGCTTTGGATTGGTTGGGGTTGTGTGGTCACATCCAAGGGTGCACTTGGAGTGAAGGGTGAAGAGAGCTCATTCATTCTTGAGTTGAATGAAGAGGAGGTAGAACCAATGGAGTGGTTAGTACCATGGGTGGATGATGTCTTGCATGGTGCAAGAGGTGGGGAAGGTGATGAAGAAATGAGGATAGGAACCATCTCATTCTTAGGTGTGTGGAAAGGTGAGGAGTTAGGCTTGGCTACCTTAATCCTTATTTTGAGTGTTTTCCTTGGGGAGGAGGTCTTGGAAGTGTTTGAGGCTTTGGTACACACCATGGTTGTTTAGGGTTAAAGGAGGTATGTTTGATGTGTGAAGAGCATGGCAAACAAGGTGGGTTTAAATGGGTGAGGGGATGATCCAAACTAGTAATGGGTTAAAATCATTTTAGGTGAATAATGAATTTAGGTAAGCTAGTTTAGGAAATGTGCAGTTTATTACTGAAAATCATGCAAGGTTTACACAGATTTAAGAAAACAGTGTAAAGCAAAAGATGTTGTCGTGCACAGTGGCCGGCGGTTCCTTATCTAGGACTGGCGGTACCTTATCGATAAGGATCCGCGGGTCGATATGGAACCGCGACCAGAGGGCTTTTAAAAGTTTCCCATCCCAGTTTTTGATAAACCTAGATTTTTCCCAAAAGATTCACAAGCAAAAGTTAACTACAGATCATAATCTAAGTAAGCTAACTATCACAAAGATGCACAAAGCTATATAAATCACAAACATGATGGCATAATTAATATTAAGGATCAAAATAAATAATAATCCAAACATGCAAAAAAAGTTAATAAACAACTTAACCAAAGTGTTAATAACCAAATGTTTAACCATCAAATCCAAACTTTGACACAACTTCAAAGTCTTCACCTCCTTTTCTTTCCTAAACCTTTGATCATCTTTCCCAAATACTTGAATCCTTTTCTTGTCTCCACTCGGTGTTCATGTAATTCTCCCCGAGTTCTAAGATTCTCACGATAAAGATGGTCCATATTGAGATCTTCCGGAACATCACTAGAAAGGTGAGGAGGATGAGCTAAGTCTTCAAAATCATCCTCGAATTGATTTGAGGATGGATGGGAGTTACTCGAAGAGTCAAAATGAGAACTAGGACCGACGCCATCACCATCACTTGGTGGCATATCGATGTCCTCATCATTCGGCTCTTGATGGTCGGATTTTCTCGAACCACGGTCACTTCTTGGCTTTCGTTCATATACCTCTTGAATAGGTAACATAACCCGTTGAACCGAGTGAAAGCGAGAAAGATCGAGATGAGGAAAATCTTCACCAACCCTTCTAAAAAGGCGAGTAAGAAGCATAGCATAGGGAAGGTTTGTTTTGGGTTTGGAAAGAGCATAATTTATACATCGAGCGATGTAGAATGCTAAGTTGTACTCGGTTGATGTAAAGATGCAAAACAACATATGCACCATACACGCCGGGATATGATCTCGGTTTCCACCAAGACAAAACACATTCTCCCTAAGGATGTTAGCCCATTGGACCATGAAGTCCTTAAGGTCGCTTGAGAGCACTTCATAGCGATTCACATTTCGCACATTAGTATGAAGGCTTCTCACAACGTTTCCATCACGCTCCTTCGAGATGATATCAAGGATGAAATTTAGATCAACTTCGGTGATGTCATCTAAAGGTTTATCGTTGGACTCCACGAGAGCATCAAGTCTCCATTTGTCCGTGAAACGACAAGTGCCTCTATATGGCACACCAAGAATATCACCAAAATCATCGAGGGAATATTGAATGATTTGATCATTCAACATGAAGCGAATAAAGATTTGGCCATTGATTTCGAGCATGGAGTAAGTGCTAAAGAATTCAAGAAGAAACAAGGGATAAATTTCTTCGTCTATAAAGAGCAAGCAATCAAATCCAATATGCTCAAACATAGAGTTGATATATCTATACCCCGTTATTCTTGTATCTACAACCCTACCCTCATGGAAATTTCGAGTGGAAAGGGACGGAAAAGAGTTTTGAAGTTGAGGGGAAGCATAGGTTTATGAAATGTCCGGCATATAGTTTCTAGTGAATTGATGATCTTTTTGATATTGAGAAGGCATGATTAGTACCTAAATAAACACAAGAAAATATTTCTCCAATCACTCATATGAAAAATAAAATCAAAGATCAAAAATATGAGAATGTGTTATATCAATTACTTGACAAACATAGGATTGAATCCATATCATTCTCATGTTCACAATGTGTCTATTCCATAATTAACCAAGAACACATGATCTATGTGAGATCAACAATGAATTAGAACATTGGTTTTTCAAAACAAGGTTTTTAGGTAAGCATTAACAATGTCATTACCTACTTGTTTATGGGTTCATCTCAAATCCATCTTTTAATCAAAAATAATTAATCAAAATTCGGATTTGTTCTACAAGTGGGTTTTAGTGAAATCTTAATGAATATCAACCTAAGGAATCATAGTAAAATAACCATGTCAACCCACATTCCTATTAAGGTTTTAATTCAATTTCAATTTTAAAAATCCCCAATTATGAAAGGATGAACCCTAGAACAAAATAGATGAAATTGAAAGAAAATACTTACAATTAATTGATGTTAGATGATGGATGAGTGAAACCCACAACTTGGAATCAATTAATTTGAGTGATTGAAGGTTTTTGAAGCTTCAACAATGGTGGAAAACAAGAAACTCGTCGGCTGTGTGTTTTTGGGAGAGAGAGGGTTTGGTTTGAAAAAGAATAAAATACTCAAACTGGCGCTCTGACAAAAGTTTCTGCCCGCGGTTCCTTATCGATAAGGTACCGCGGGTTTGAGCCGCCTAGATAAGGAACCGCCTACAAAGGCAGGTTTTTATCTATGAAAAACGCCAAATTTTGAAAACCAAGTTTTTCTAAAATACTTAAGATTAAATCATGAGCCTTTTAGAATATCATTGGATCATCATAACACTAAGCAATATGCCTTAACGAAGGATTACGAGTTAAATCAAGATCGAAAAGAACCGAAACGGACAAACGACTACTCGTAGCAAAACGACTAAGTGGATAGAAGACAAGGTAAGTGAATCAAGACTAGTAAAAATGCTCAAGGGAATAATGACAATCTTCAAATAGTGGTAACGAAGAGCTTGTGTCATATATAGTGGTTTAAGACGTGCCTTTCCGGCGAAACGTTAAACGGCTTCGGTAATGAATAAGCACAAAGCAATTACTCAAGTATAGACTAAGATCACTTTCAATAATAGTCTTAGTCTAAACCAAAATATGAGCAAGGTATTAATTTACTTTCTCTCCCACTAAGGGCCTACTAACCGTATGGGTGCAAACCATGGAAATCATGCTTGATACTTTAAGCTTCTACTAACTCACTCTACATCACCATAGTGAGTCAAGTATCTAAGCAATAAAGGTTTGAGAGGATAAAGGAAAAGAAACACAAACCACAAATAAATGTCAAGGCAAGGATGCCGAGAACAAGCACATAGTCAAGTAATGATCAAAAGAATGATCAAAGGGCGTGTGGAAGAACGAAAGCGTACCTTGGCCACAAAGAGCAATCCATGAAGAAATAAGTGCTATGCCCAATCAATGAATATGATGAGTACTAAGTCTTCAAGGACTAGTATCATTCCTGTTAGAAATACGTTTTAACGTATATTAGAAGTATCGGTCACTCCACAATATGATTTATGTTGTAATAGCTCGTAGTTAACAATTAGTTAAATGTTACTTATTAAGTTAAGTAAGAACCGGTCCATGGGCTTGTCATGGACCGGCCCAAGCCCAATGTATGCTTGGAGTATAAATACCCCTTTCCACCATGGAAAGGGGTTGGTTGTTGTTCACTTTATGCTTTCATATTAATAAAATCACACACATTTTCTCTCACTTTCTCTCTCTAGTTTCTCTCACTAGAAAACATCAACCCACTTCATAGACTCATAGGTTATCAATATTCTACATTTGGTATCAAGAGCTATGGGGTGATTTAAGGTAAAGATTGTGTTGCTTTTTTAGTTTTTGAATCAATTAGTGATCTTTAGAAAAAATCAATCTTGAATCTTGTTGTTTTTGGTGTTTTTGTTATTGGGATTGATTGATAAGGATTGGGTTTAGCTTATTTTGGTAAAAATCATAAAACTTTTTGTGGTTTGTGATCAAAAAATCGGATTTAAGGCTGTTCTTCAAGTCTCGGAAATTTTTTTCCAGTTTATTCCGAATAGGGATTCCGAATAGGAAGTTTTTCAGAATAGAAGGTTTATTCCGAATAGGGATTCCGAATAGGAAGGTTTTCAGAATAGCAGGTTTATTCCGAATAGACATTCCGAATAGGACAATTTTCAGAATAGCAGGATTTTTTCCGAATAGACTTTCCGAATAAGAAGATTTTTCCGAATAGCAGCATCTTTCCGAATAGCAAATCTTTCCGAATAGCAAATCTTTCCGAATAGCAATTCTTTCCGAATAGCCCATCTTTCCGAATAGCCATACTTTCCGAATAGCTTTCCGAATAGCCAATTTTTTTCCGAATATCTTTCCGAATAGCCTATTATTCCGAATAGCAAAGTTTTCCGCATAAGGTTTATTCAGCATAAGGTTTATTCCGAATAGGGCATTTTCAGAATAGGGTTATTCCGCATAAGGGTTATTCAGTATAAGGGTTTTCAGCATAGGATTATTCCGAATAGGTATTATTCCGAATAGGGTTTATTCTGAGTTAGGGTTATTCCGTATAAGCAAGTTCAAGGGGTATTTGAGTTTTTTCGACGATCTTTAGTGGATTTAATTTTGATTTTAACAACACAACACAAATTCTCAACCTTTCTTCACTGCTCGATCAACCGATAATCTTTGAGTCTTTTAAGTGATCACAATGAATCCGAGTTCATTAATGCCTCAGATGACATCTCTTACGGATATCTCAATCATAACGGGGACTGATAGTCGTCCACCGATGCTTATTAAAGAGGTGTTTGAGGCATGGCAGGGCCGTATGATGCAATATTTGAAGGGCAAACCAACATACGGAAGGCTTATGGTCAAATCGATTTTGAATGGTCCACTCGACTATGGTACCATTGTGGCAAATAACGTGTCTCGACCAAGAGAATATGAAGAACTCACACCGGCACAACAACTCATTGCTGATGCTGATGAAAAGGCTCTACAGACTCTTCTCCAAGCTCTTCCGCATGATATTTATCGTATGGTTAGTCAATATAAGGTTGCCAAGGATTTATGGGAACGTCTTAAGGTGTTGTTACAAGGTACGTCTCTCACCAAACAGGAAAGGGAATGTCAGTTGTATGATCTGTTTGATAGATTCACGTACAGCCCAGGGGAAACGCTACACGACTATTACTTCAGATTCACTACTCTAATGAATGATCTGAATGTATACAATCTCGTGATTGCTCCATTCCAGGTTAACACCAAGTTCTTGAATACTTTACCTCAAGCTGAATGGGGTGAGTATATTACCGATGTTAAGTTAACCCGGGATTTGCATAAGTGCAATTTAGATCAAATCTATGCTTTTCTTCAGCAGCATGAGAAACATGTGATTATGCACCGTTCTCCTCGCGGTATGTACCCAGATTCCTTAGCTTTGATGGCGAATCAACCAAGCCTGTCACACAACAACACACCTTATATCTTGGGACATCAAGCCTATCATCCATCACCTTACATGACACCAACCTTCCCCCAATACTCGACTCTACCGCAACCACCCACCTCACATCAGCAACAATATCGGTTCAATGCACCTTCACCACAGTATGCTTCACAACTTCATCAAGCAAATATTGCACCTTATCCTCAGCAGTCATATTCGTCTTATCAAGAGAATGCAGCATATCCAACAAGCTACCCTGATCAAATGAGTATTCCTTCTAGTGATTATGCAGCTCATCAAGACCAAGCAATGTATTGTGATGATGAGGAAGTCCCCATTCCTGTATTCCAACAAGGAGCTGACCCAGTTGAAGTGCTAACTACTATGTCTGCTTATCTCACAAGGACTTTAAGCAAACGAGGATACAGAGGATCAGCTCCAACCAACAATCAGTTGAGGAATTCATCCAATTCTCGTCAACAAGCTACTATTGAGAATGGCAGGGTAATGGTTCAGCCTATTCAACCATATCAGGGGAGACCTACCACATCCACTACCAATGCTCGCACGGTCAATCAGGCACCAATGGTCAATCCTGCTCCACGGGCTAATTCCACGGGCAAGTTGAGAATGATTACATGTTACAACTGCAAGGAAGAGGGTCACATGTCTAGGGATTGTAAGAAACCCAAGAGGAGAAGGGATGGATAATGGTTTGCAGAAAAGATCTATCTGGTAAATGCTCAGGCACAAGGAAGGGAACTTGATGAAGAGGAGCTTGCATTTCTTGCTGATCCAGGGATTGCTGAACAAGACGTTGTCACTACACAGAATGCAGCTTACCAAGCCGATGATCTTGATGCGTATGACTCAGACTGTGATGACTTTCAATCTACAAAGGCTGCTCTCATGGCAACTATCTCCAGCTTAGGGCTAGAAAAGAGATCTGAGGTACTTATTAATACCACCGATAATACCACTGATGCTAGTATTCAACCACATCAAGTTGTGCAAGAGAGTGCTGACTCGAATGAATCTTCGGTGGTGAGTCTTTCAAATGAGGAGACAAACAATGATAGCAATATCAATGTGAGTCCCCAGACTTTGAGTGAATCACAACCGGGACCCATTTCGCATACGCCTACTCCTGCTCAACAAGATTTGGTCATGGTTCCTGCTTCATTACTTAGCCAAATGAATGCTGCACTCTTAGAAACCTTAGCTAAGAATAAGAATTTGTCTGATGAGCTTACTTTAAGCAACGAGAAAGTTCAAACCTTGGAATTAGTGCCTTCGTCTAGTGTTCTAACTAATCTCGAATATGATCATTTTAGAAACAAACAAATGGGTCACTTGCAAGAAATCGAAACCTTAAGAGCAAATCTTTCTAAAGAACTTAGCGAAAAGGAGTTAGTGGTCACTAATTTTCAAAAACTTCAAACAGATTTTGAGTCACTCGAGTCTAAGAAGAATGAAATGGAGATTAATGCTACTAATAAGATTAGAAGTCTAGATTACTTGCTCTTAAGACAATACTCTGCTTCTCAACTAGTGCACTTATTTGATGCTTCATTTAGAGAATTTAACTTATCACGTCAAAAAGGCCTTCCCCCTAATCCAAGGTATGCAAAACAAGCTTTAAGACATAGTCCTAGACTTTATAATGCAACTCAATTAGGTTTGGCCTTAGACCCGATTGTTTTTCCTGATGATCGAACAAGTAAGGATCTAGTTGATGAGGATCGGTCATACAATTCTGCAAAATATCCCGAGTGTGATTACTTTAAATTGAATAAGGAGCTTGCTAAAACGGATTTTAGAATTCGCTTCCATATGGACAAAGATCTCATTACAGCACCAACCTACATGTTGAATGAAGAAAGCCCTAGTACATTTCCTACACTTGTCAACATGGAAGGCCCTAAGGAAATTCCAAAGGATCTTCCACCTGTTAGCACTGTATGGTTAAACTTGCAAGAGATTAATCAATACTTTACTAATTTTGACAAGGTCATTTTGGATTGTACGACTTCAAATGGCCTAAACGCCGGAGAATGGGCTTTCGAACACATGAACGAGGTGTTTAAAACTGAGATCAATCCATTTGTCGAAAGTCTAAAAGGAAGTTTTGCATCTATTAAGGAAAATCTTGTGTTTGAAATTGGTGAAGTTCAAAAAGTGTTTTATGAAATGGACACCGCTTACGAATTACAACTAATTGAAAAAGAAAAGATTTTAACCGAATATGACCGATTCTTGTCTGTAGTAATCTCGTGTGATGTGCTTACGACTGTAAATGTTAATTATTCGAATGAGCTTACATCCGCCATGATTAATTGTGATGCTGTGAATATTTGTAATGATATTTGTGATGATGTTTGTGATCTCTCTGTAAATGTTGCTGATACTGTAAATGAGGTAGATAATCATTCTTGTCACGAATCTAACGCTGAGTTTTTAAAGCTACAAGATTCTTACAATTTACTTTTAAAACGCTTTAATCAACTAGAACAACATTGTATATCTTTAGAATTAAAACAACAAAATCAAAATGAGAATCTTTTGATATCAAATGGTTGTGAAAACGGTGTTGAGACGAGTGACAAGATGATTTCAATTGTTAAGACATTAGAGGAAGAAATCATGAGATTGAAGAGAGATGTGTCATCAAATGAAACATTAAAAATGGAACTAGAGGCTGCAGAGTCTAAAACCCAGGTCTTAGAAATTAGACTTTCGTCTGTTCTAGGGGAGATGGATCGGACAAGACAGGGACTATCCGCTCTTTATGGTTCACTAGAAGAACGCTTCGCTTTTAATGCGGCACAGCAACAATCTTATGTTGAACAACTGAACCAAAAGTGCGAGGAAATATCTGACTTGAACATCCTGCTCATTGACAAAAATATGGTTTTGGCCGAGTTAAAGGAGACACTTCTTCTCACCCGACAAGAAGTTGTTGATAACTTAGCTACCGACTCTGCACCGTCCACTAGTGCTCCAACAACCAAGTCAGTAGTGCTTTATAAGAACCCGCTTCATAAGAGAAACCCGGTTACCTACAATGATTATATGAGGAATGCCATTAAGCATGTCGATCTCCTTAGGGATATTTTAGACGATCTGTATGCCTTAGATCCCTCAAGTAACGACTATTATTCGGCTCATGAATATATTAAGCGAGTTCAATATTGCTTAGCATATTTGCAATACATAGGTACACCAGGTTCTGCACTACTTACTAATAGGCCCATTGCTGTAACTCCATTTAATAAGACTCCAGGAGCAAAACCGTCATTGGCACAATCAAGTAAGGCACCTTTAAAATCTGTTGCTAATGTTCCCACTTTGCCTTCTACAGGAATAAAAGAGACTACTAAGGCTAAAGGATCGCCACTCAAGAAAGATAAGATCAAGCCCTCCACTAGTAGTGCCAAAAAGAAGAAAGTAGAAGATTGTAGATTTGTAAATCTATGCTTATGTTTTTAGAGAGAGAAAGAGATAGAGAAATGGTGGATTTCACACATTAGAGAGAGAAACTAAGAAAGAACTATGTGTAAATTATGAAAAACCACACCCCTCTCCATCAAAGGAGAGGGTTTATATACCCAAGCCTTGTGATGGGCTTGGGCTTACATTGTTGGGCCGGCCTACACATGTTGTAGGCTAGGCTTGGCTTTGTTTGTTTAATAAAGATGTCTAGACTACGAGCTACTACTAATTATATTGTCGGAGTGACCGAATCTTCCTAAATACGTAAAAACGTATTTCTAACAATCTCCCCCTAAGGGAGGTCACTCCAAATAAGGGTGTTACCCTAGTTACAAAAATAAAATAAACCTAGCATACTATGCTTGTCTTGAGCTCGTAGTCTTCGTCTTTCTTTTCTTTTTCTTTTCTGGTGAACATGCTGATGTGATCTTTGATATCAGTCTTGAGCATTAATCTCTTGCCTTGATCTCGTGCATCCTTCACTTGTGATCTTCGCCTCTTCGTGACCTCACGTCCCACATACTTATGCCTTAGTAATTCTTGAAAGCTTCAGAGTTCGATACAGCGGAAGACTTAACTTTTAGGCTTTCTTGAATTAGATGAGGTATTAAGTGCATAAAGTATAAGCATGCGAGGACGACTTCTTCTTGGATTCCGCAACGCCACCGTCTTCAAATGCCGCAACATAAGTAGACACGAACGAAATGGCTTTGAACATTTCATTCTAAGTCGGTAGCATTTTACCTCCGGTCGGTGAAGACCGTTGGACGATATTAGATATCGTACCCGTGACGGATAGTTTCAATTAAGTAACTTCCTGACAGGATTTCGCGGGTAAACCCGTTCTCTTTATTCGACCGTCCAAAGCTGATTGCGAACATAAAGAGTGAATCATTTGGATAAAGATATCCGCATGATTTGAAGCCGTCAATTCATGTTCCTGGAACAAGTGAAATTCAATTAAGAACCACACCATCGTTGCTTTCCAGTTGTCACGAGCTTGATTCGTATAGAATCTTGCAAGGTACCTACCAAGTGCTGTTTGAGGTTAACCCTAGAAGGATTTCCACTCATCACTGTGAACACTAAGGTATCACTCTGAGTGTTCTGGCAAGATCATTAAGATATTGCGTAGAGGCCTGGAACGTGTTTAAATTCAGTTAAGAATTAACCAACTGTTGCTTTCCAGTTATCACAAGTTTGATTCATAAAGAATCGCACTAGTCACCTACCATGAGCTTTTTGATATTCGCTCAAGAAGGATTTCCATCTTCATTGTAAATACTTTCGTATTACTCGGATGTTCAGGCAAGATCATGAAGATTTTGCGTAGGACTCTTTAAGATCTTTCTTACTTTTCACAGTGTGTGAATAAGCAAGGAATTATGAAAGTGTGTCCTAATGAGATATTTGATGATCTCAAATGGCTCTAGACTCGATCGTGCATTTTGGATTTTAGTGATCGGAGGCTGGAGAGGAGTGCCACCATTTCAATACCAATTTATGCGGAGTGAATAAATCGATAGATAACGTGTTGTCTCCGTGTGATTAAAACAAATATCTTTTAAGAGATATCTGAGTTAGCTGGGATGGGTTGTGCATTGCATCACTGGGTCCATGATGTCTGTCTTCAATATCAAGATTCATTAAAATGATCTCAATAGCATATGTATTGACCCGGTTTCTGCCTAAAGTTGTAAGGAGGGCTTCTTTCTTTACACCCTTTATCTTTACAATTCTTTTTCATTCTTCAACCCCTTCAATGCTTACCAATACGTCATAACTAGCACCTTGTTGTGATTGTTCCAGTGCTAACTTAAGTACTTGGTCGGCATTCAACTACGTTCACATTCTTTCTCCACCTTTCCTAAGGACTACTATTTCTAGCTATGGAATGTCCTTGGGAAGATTCCTCCGGTTCTGGAAGAATCATAGGACTTAACCTATCCTACCATCCTTATGTCACCACAATCTTCATCGTCGTGAAATAAATGGGTTTTGGGTAAGTATATGTCACCATGAAAATCCATTTTGATATAGAAAATCCATTTTGCTCCCCCTTAACATATGCTACGATATTCGAAAACATTTCGCACATGTCGGGATGAGCCAACACTTTAAGTCAAACCATTTGTGATAATATCCCATATTAAATCACATTTTCTCCCCCATATTAAAAATATTAACCCAATCGATGTTTTTAATATCAATTGATTTAATGAAGTTTTAACAAAGGTTTTGGGAAGAAAAATGCAAGTCCATTTTACCTTCATGATATCAAACGCATGAGATATGATACCGATTTGTAACATGATCACATATTCACCATATTAAAAAGAATTGACAAGGTTGGACCTGATAGATGAGAACATCATATGATAAGATCAAATGGTTCTTGTCAGCATATGTTGGTCGCCTCGTCACGTCTGAAGTCATCTCTTGACACCACATGTACGATTGGTATTGTTGTCTTGACACCAACTTGTGAACTTGGCACGTTCGGCATCGAAGATTCTGAATGCTTGACAATTGCTCCCCCTCAATTGTTGACCCGTGTTCTATTGTAAGAGCTGTAGTCGTTGGTTGAGTAGTCGCATCGTCGAGTATGTAGATACCAATTGTAGATAGCATGGTTGTGGAGATGATAGCTTCATAAAAACAAGACTTCTCTTGTTTTAACAAATAAATGCACTGAGGCGTACATAGATTTGTGTTAGACCAAGTTATAAAGTAAACTTGATCCCTTACAAGGTTTTAAAGTAAACCTTGCCCGAGAAAATTAATTCCCGTTGTGAGCCAAAGCTTTCATAAGAAATACTTGACTTTAATATGAAAACCGGGTTGCAGTCAGAAATAACTACAAGCCATTTAGGCATGTTTTATGAAATATTTACAACTTTTGTACGAACTCTATTTATGGCGCCGTGTCAATATTAATCAACATTTCTAAGGCCGTAAATATTATCGTACCAAAAGACATGCCTTAGAAAAATAAAGTAAAAATATTTTTAGATTTTTATGAATTTTTCAATTTTTATGGTTTTTATATGGTTTTATATTTTTGTATTTTGCTTTTGTGGATAAAAATATAAACAATATATACAGATGATCACCAAGGATACGGAGAATAGTTTCACCAAGACTATTCTTTCGCTTCATCTGCTAGTTCCTTTAGAGTCTCAGGTGAGAAGGTTCTCATTCCTAGCTTGTTGGCCAAAAATTCAATTCGAGCGCGATCTAAAGCCTTCGTGAAAATATCCGCCAATTGATACTCAGATCGGACAAAGTAAAGCTCGATTACTCCATTTTCCACTTGCTCCTTGATGAAATGGTAGCGAATGTCAATATGCTTCGACCGGGAGAATTGAACGTTGTTGCAGCATAAGGCAATTGCACTTTTGTTGTCGCAGTACATCGGAATCTTGTTGAAACCTAGACCATATTCGGTTAATTGCGATCTCATCCAAAGAATTTGAGCACAGCAACCGGACATAGCTATGTATTCTGCTTCCGTACTTGAAATTGCAGCGCTTTTCTGCCTTTTCGATGCCCAACTGATTAGTCGATCTCCTAGTAGTTGCAAAGTTCCACTCGTGCTACGCCTTGTATCTTGACAACCCGCGTGATCCGCATCTGCATATGCCATTAGTGCAATAGAAGAGTCCTTCGAATACCAAAGTCCCCGATTAATGGTTCCTTTAAGATATCGAAAGATCCTTTTAACAGTAGCTAAGTGTAACTCAGTAGGCCTAGTTTGATACCTGGCACACATACATATAGCAAACTGAAGATCAGGTCGACTGGCTGTGATATACAGAAGAGTACCGATCATTCCACGATAAAGTGTCGGATCAACGGCAACTCCATGTGGATCTGCATCAAGCTTAGTTTTCTCCACCATTGGAGTGTCCACGGGGTCGCAAGATTCCATCTTATATTTCTTAAGCGATTCAAGGGCATACTTGGATTGATTGATAAAGATGCCTCTGGGACTCTGAGATATCTGAAGACCTAAGAAGAATGATACCTTGCCCATCATTGACATCTTAAACTTGGAAGACATGAGTGTCCCAAACTCATCCGATAAGGTTTGGGTCGAGGCTGCAAATATAATATCATCAACATATATTTGTACCATAATCATTTCTTTACCTCGTTTCTGAATGAACAGCGTGGGATCCACCTTGCCTTTTGCGAAGCCTTGAGTAATGAGGAATTGTGACAATATATCATACCATGCGCGTGGAGCTTGCTTCAACCCATAGAGAGCCTTCTTAAGTTTGTACACATGATTAGGATAATTAGGATTCACAAAACCATCCGGCTGTTGAACATAGACTTCTTCCTTGATTTCACCATTAAGAAATGCCGTCTTCACATCCATCTGATAGACGATCATATTCATATGGGCTGCATAAGCAAGGAATAGTCTAATAGCTTCCAAACGGGCAACAGGTGCAAAGGATTCCATAAAGTCGACGCCCAATAATTGCTTGTATCCACGAGCTACTAGTCGAGCTTTGTTTTTCAATATGCCGCCTAACTCATCGAGTTTCACCTTGTAAACCCATTTCAAAGTGAGTAACTGCACTTGATCCGGGCATGGGACAAGTTCCCATACTTCAAGACGTATAAACTCATTAAGTTCTTCTTGCATAGCTTCTATCCAACAGGATTGAGTAAAAGCTTCTTTCCATGTCTTAGGTTTAACTTCAGTGAGAAAAGCATCAAAGTGACAAAACATTGCACTTTCTTGTAACTGACTTCGTGTGGATACCGGACGATTAGGGTCACCAATAATAGAATCTATAGGATGATCCTTTGTCCACTTGCTGTCATGTTCACGAATCCGTGGATTGGAGTAAACTGTAGAAGGAGCTTCCTCTGAGGTGGACGACCCGGCTTGATTAGGGTCGGGAATAGATACACCAAAGAATGGAAGTTCACGCATTTGAGCGAATTCCAAATCGTGATCATCGTCATCCTCTTCATCATCAATAGGCATGACATGGGTAGTTGTTACTTGTGTTGGTTGAGAATTACTCGTTGTTGGTATATCTTGACCAATTGTTGGTGCAGATGTGTCTGATTGTGCTTCGGTTGCTGGAGCGACAACTTCGGTTACCGGAGCTATAACCTCAGGTTCTGGAGCAACAATACTTGGAGGAGTAAAGAATTCATCAAAGAACGGTTGAAACAACGTATCCCATTCCTTCCTAGTAGGTGGTGTAAATGATGATGAAGTAGGGTTGTTTGGGACAAGACCAGAACTAATGTTACTGGGTCCCATTTCATGAAGTGCGGGTTCAGAGCTGCTTTGCTCAGAAGCCATTGCTGTCAGCTCATCAAAATCAACATTCATAGTTTCGAGGATCTTGCGAGAGTTACGGTTGTAGATTCGGTATGCCTTCTTTGCGGGTGCGTAACCAATGAAAATACCAATATCGGCCTTTGGTTGAAGTTTTCCCAAATTGTCACCATCATTATTTGGATAGCAAAGAGAACCAAATACATGAAGATATGATAAATCTGGTACTTTTCCATGGAGAAGCTCATAAGGTGTTTTACCATGGCGTTTACGAATTAGTGATCGGTTTTGGGTGTACACTGCTGTAGATACTGCTTCTGCCCATAAAAACAATGGAGCCTTTGCGTAAATTAACATCGTTCGAGCAGCTTCCATAAGTGTGCGATTTCGCCTTTCAACGACACCGTTTTGTTGTGGAGTGCGTGCAACGGATGTTTCATGAGATATGCCAACTTCTTCATAATAATCACGCAAAATTTGATTCACAAATTCGGTTCCATTATCTGTAAGAATGCGTCGGACAGTTGTGTTGAGACGCACTTGAATCAAATTGAGAAATCTGATGATGAATTTAGGTGCCTCATTTTTTGCTTTAAGAAATTTCACCCATGTAAACCTAGAGTAATCATTCACAATAACGAGGATGTACTTTTTGCCACTAAGACTTTCAACACGCATTGGCCCACAAAGATCCATATGCAACAGATAAAGTTTCTCTTGGTTGGTGTCTTCAGTCTTGGGTTTGTAAGACTTCTTAGTGCTTTTCCCCATTGTACACGCGGAACACAAATGATCCTTGTGAAATGATAGTTTAGGAAGACCACGAACAAGTTCGTTTTTCGCCAAGTGATTAATAACGTCAAAGTTAAGATGAGATAACCGTCGATGCCATAACCATGACTTAGTCTTCGATGCTTTGGAGAGAAGACATACGGGAGAAGCGGCCATCATGTCTTGTAGAGACAAAGTATACAAATTATTCCCTCGAGTACCTTTCAATAAATCAACCCCTTCCAAATTACGAATGAAGCAGGTATGCTCTCGAAAAGCAACTTCTAGGTTTGCATCACAAAATTGTCCCACATAAAATAAGTTGTGACCGAGACCTTCCACGTAATACACTCTTGAAATTATAACATTCCCAATATGATATTCACCGTAACCCATTATCTTTGCAATATGATCATTCCCAAATCGAACCGTACCAAGAAACTTGCTGACGAAATTTCTGAGCTGAGAGCGATCTCCGGTCATATGCTTGGAGCAACCAGAGTCCAAATACCAGAGAACAATTTGGACCACCTGTTTCAATAACAACAGTAGACAATGCATTGGAAACTATTGGTTCCGGAGTGTTAGCAGATGCAGATATAGAATTATCAGAATTGCTAACATTTTTGAGACCCTTAGAATTCCTGCGTTTTCTAATGTGAGTTTTAGCACTAACAGGTTTTACTGTTCCAACTTTCTTAGGTTTTGGATTATTCGCGGGCACTACAGTGGGAGTAGACCTAGTTAAAGGGCACTTGGTTCCTACAGTAGTGTCGGTGTTCCTAGTTAAAGGACACGCTTGTGTTTTGGTAGCCTTGGTACTCCTAGTTAAAGGGCACGCTTTCTTCGCTTTAGTGGGAGTGATCCTAGTCAAAGGGCACGTATTTCCTACTATAGTGAAAGTTCTACCAGTGGGGCGCCACATCCAACCAACTTGGGTTAACACTTTCCCAGTCGGTTTCCATTCTAATCCATTTTTCCGGGCATACATCTCATTCACATGTTCAATAAGGCAAGAATCATGACGACTAGAAAACATACATTCATTGCAATTCCAACATTTTAAATTAGAATTCACAGTAGGCTTAGAACGCTGCACAACCGCAGAGCCTTTAGGTTTAGCTACATGATTCTTTTTATTCAAAACAGAAATAACATTCCTAGGATGGGCTTCTACTTTCTTCTTCACTTGACTACTAGATGGGGGCAAGATCCTATCATTCTTCTTGTTTCTCTTAAGCTTAGATCTTTGAGCCTTAGTAGTGGTGCTTACTCCTGTAGAAGGCAACACGGGAATATTAGAAGCTGGTTTTGATTCCGCCTTATCTTTAGTGACCAAAGTTTGAGATGGTTTAGTCCTAGGGCCCTTGTTAAGTGGTGTGACAGCTATAAGGTTCCTTTTGATTGCACTAGAGGACGATGCTGAGATAGTGGCTGCGTTATCCACAACATTCTTACCTTTGAGAGTACGAAGTGTTTCCTTTAACTTAGCCAAGACCAGATTCTTATCGTAAATTTGTTCCCTCAAATCAGATATTTCCATCGACTTTCGATTCAATTGTTCAATCAAGGATTGATTCTGTGCAGTGGTATCAACACATGTGGGCTGTACTGAATTGAAGAGTCGTGTATTTTTCTGTTTTAAGTTATCAACTTTGGACAAAATCTTGGAAACTCGATTATCTAGATCAAGTTTAAAATTCTCAGCGGCCTCAAGTACGTTCACACAGTTATGCTCCTTAGATTTCTCTATTGCTATCGGCAAAGATTGAGCAACCTTGTCACTTGGCTGACGCTGTTTTGATTGTAAATTCAATCGAAAATTCTTTTCAAAGTTTGCATCATCGATATTAACACCTTCGAATGACGTTTCAAAGATTTCTTGAATAAATTGTTGCTTGCATTCAAGCGAAATACAATGTGTTTGAATCTCATCAAAACGTTTTGAAAGCAAAGAATATGAATCTTGAAGCTTTAAAAATTCAGCGTCAGATTCGTGACAAGTACTATCTACCACATTATCCACAGATTCAACATTATGCACAATAGAATCATTATCAACACTTGTATTCACACAGACAGAAACTATATCATGAGACATCACTTGATTCAGAAGTAGATCATTATGGCGTGAAACCCGTTCTATTTCAAGTAAACTGTTTTCATAAGCATCTTCCATTTCATTGAAAACACGTCTAACTTCTTCTATTTCCAAAAACAAATCTTGATCAATATTACGAAGACAAGCTTTAACATTGTTTACAAACGGAACAATTTCATCTCGAAACGCAGCTCTAGTGTGCTCAAAGTTCCATTCACCTTCCGTTATGGCCGTGGCCGTCGTACGTTCCAAAATGACCTTGTCAAAATTGGCTAAGTGTTGGTGAACCGTATTTAAGTTAACGGACACCTTACTTACCGGTGGAATTAACTTCGTTAAATCCTTTTTACCGAGTGTAGGAGACGTACTAGGAAGGTTTTCACTTGACAAACTCTGGGGCACAAGAACTGTTAATTCTGCTAATTCCTTTTGTAAGCGAATGCGTGTCTTTTTCGAAAATTGATCTTTGTTATGTTGATCATAATCAATTGTATGGAATTTTGAAAGCATTTTAGAATGAGTTTCATCCCCAAGTGATTGTGTCTCCTCAGTACTACGAACAAAAGGTGCTTCTTTCGATTTGCCAATTATGGTCATGTCATAAAGGCCGGGAATATATTCCTGAGCTTGTTTTGCATAACCGGGATTAGGTGGTAAATCTTGAAGACGCTTAAGTTCGAATTCTTTAAATGATTTAGTTAAAAGATGAACCTTTTCTGTGGAAGCGTATTGTTTTAAAAGCTGTTGTTCTTTGAATTTAAGAAGTTTGGTAGCATTAATTTCCGATTCAACCTTTTTAGACTCGAGAGTTTCGAAATCCATTTTAAGTTTCTGAAAATCATTGACAACCGACTCCTTTTCTTTTAATTCATTAGAAAGATTAGCTTTTAATGACTCTATTTCTTTAAAGTGTTCAATCTTTTCAAAACGAAATTGGTCAAATTCAGAACATGTTATTTTCTCTTCTTGAGGGACCATTTCAAAAGTTTTAACCTTTTCTTTATGCAACGCAAGCTCAGCAGTTAGGGTGGAATTCGTATCTACGGATTGTCTGAGGGCCATATGCATTTGATCAATAATATGTTTAGGTACCATGACCAAATCATGTGGAGCATAAGATTCCATACCCGTCGTAGCATTTGGTTGAGGTTCACTCAAGTGTGTAGGATTGGGTACCACATCATTTGAGTTACTAGTTCCCGAATGCTGTTCGAGGTTGTCATTTTCATGCTCAACTTGATGTTGGTTTTCATCAATATTATTAGATGTGGTTGGTACCTCACTGATGACATCAGAACCGTAGTGAGAGAGATTAGCAACAAGAGCAGCTTGGGCAGAGTGAATGTTATCACAATCCGAATCGTATGCATCAAGATCATCCGCTTGATAAGCTGCATTAGAAGTGGAAACAACTGCAATGCCTTCAGTATCTGCTGCCCCTGGGTCTGCAAGAAATGCTAACTCCTCTGAATCCAAAATCTTCCCCTTAGACTGAGCATCAACCAAATACATCTTCTCACGAAACCATGCATCATCCCTCCTCCTTTTCGGCTGAGTGCATTCCCTAGCCATATGACCTTGTCCTCGGCAATTGTAGCAAGTCACAACCCTTTTAGGACCACTAGGACTTCCATTTCCATTAGCTTGAGAATTCACAGCTTGATTGTTCCCAGTCCTTGTAGGAGGTCCATATGAATTTTGCCTTCCCTGAATAGGTTGCACCGTCACTTGACCATCTTGAACAGTGGCTTGTTGTCAAGGATTTGAAGAGGTGCGGAGCTGATTGTTTGTTGGTGGAAATCCTCTAGTGGCAACAAGTTTTGACAAGTAGGCGGTGAGATGGTTTAGAACATCAGCTGGCGTATCATTTGGGGTAAAGACTGGTGCTTGGATTGGTGGAAGTTCATTAGAGTAGAAAGCTTGTGCTGGTTGTGCTTCTATTGGAAAATATCCTTGCTGAGGAGTATAGCCCAATGGAGAAGTGTTGGCTTGTGATGGTGATGTTTGATATGGTGGTTGCTGTTGAAAAGATTGTTGATGAACACTTTGTTGATATTCTTGCTGTGGCATCATTGGTGGTTGATAAGATGGTTGCTGTGGTTGCTGATAGATGTGTGGTGGTGGCTGCTGCAAGTATGATGGTTGTTGATAAGTAAAAGCCATGTTTTGTTGAGAAGCATACATTGCAAGTGGATCATGAATTTGAGTTGTAGACAACCGAGCCTCGATCACATGGCATTCGTGTTGTTGAAGAAAAGCTTGCAGTTGATCCACATTGGTGTTATGCAAATCCTTAGCCAATTTAACATCCGTCACGTATTTTTTCCATTCTGGAAAAAGAGTGTTCAAATACTTGGTGTTCAATTGAAAGGTAGGAATTGCCATGCCATAAATATTTAGCTCATTCAACAATAGAGTAAATCTCAGATAGTAGTCATTGAGAGTCTCCCCTGGCACATAGGCAAACTTATCAAACGCATCATAAAGCTTACACTCTCGTTCTTGTTTGGTTAACGAGGTGCCTTGCATTAGAACCCGAATTCTATCCCATAACTCTTTGGCAACTTTATGTTTGCTGACGAGTTTGTAGACATCTGGAGGAAGGGCTTGGAGAATGATGTTTGTAGCATACTTATCACATTTATCTTGAATCTTCATATCTCCAGTCAACTCACCCGTTGTGCGAGGACGAGTGGTCGTGCCTTCCGTCACAGTACCATAATCTAATGGTCCATTGAGCACCGATGCCCAAATTAGATGTCCATTCTCCTTGTTCAACATATAAAGTTCCATTCGGGAAGCCCATTCCTCATACATAGTCTTCACCAACATTGGTGGACGATTATCCGTACCCGAGAGGATGGACTTATCCGTAAGAGATGTATACTCCATTTCAATAAGTTAAGATTTACAAAGTTGATCGAACAATGAAATAAGGTTAAGTATTTTTGTGTTGTTGTGAGTTAAAATCGAGAAACAATGTTAAAATCCCCTAAAATATGTTCTCGATAAACCAAAAATTCCAAGTCAAAATTACGTTTAAGGAATAATTTTTGGTTTGTCGGAATGTCTAGATCGGAATACCAGATCGGAATGTCAGATCGTAATACCAGATCGGAATGTCAAATCGTAATACCAGATCGGAATATAGAACTGTCGAAATGTTGTTGGTATCGAAATGCCTAGATCGCAATGCAAAGCTGTCGCAATAATTCAGATCGCAAAGTCCTATCGCAAAGATTCAGATCTCAATGAATTATCGGAATACTCAGATCGCAATACCCAGATCGCAAAGTAGCTGACAAAATTCGAGCAGAGTAACGACTTAAAATACTTCCTTATACCCGTCAGAATCTCAGATCGCAATAGCTATCGGAATGATTCAGATCGGAATAAGTGAAAAAAATCCCACTATCGCAATGTAGAAACCAAACCCTTTCCGATGGTAAGGTTATTGCGATGGAAGCCCAAGTACAATCTGTACTTTCCGATGGATGTTTCTGCTTAAATTTCGGAATGAAGAACACCAACTTTTTGCACTTTTGATCCAAGAAAGATTGTGTTTTAACCAAAATCAAGACACCAAAAACACTACAATCCTACTGAATACGTTATGCTTCTTGAAATCACGAACAAACACAAAAAAATATTTTTGATGATTCGGCAAAATGAACTTAAAAAGCCACGAAATGCTTATAAGAATATACGAATCACACAAACAAACCTATATTTCATCCCAAGCTCTTGATACCATTTGTAGATTTGTAAATCTATGCTTATGTTTTTAGAGAGAGAAAGAGATAGAGAAATGGTGGATTTCACACATTAGAGAGAGAAACTAAGAAAGAACTATGTGTAAATTATGAAAAACCACACCCCTCTCCATCAAAGGAGAGGGTTTATATACCCAAGCCTTGTGATGGGCTTGGGCTTACATTGTTGGGCCGGCCTACACATGTTGTAGGCTAGGCTTGGCTTTGTTTGTTTAATAAAGATGTCTAGACTACGAGCTACTACTAATTATATTGTCGGAGTGACCGAATCTTCCTAAATACGTAAAAACGTATTTCTAACAAAGATCACCATAGGAATGTTAGTTCAGTTTTAAATAAGAAGAATCATGTTAAGACTAAAAGCTCTGCGCCTGTGAAGAAGCCAAAACCATTCGTGAATTCTAATTTAAATTGTTGGAATTGTAATGAATGTATGTTTTCCCAACGTCATGATTTGTGTCTTATTGAGCATGTGAATGAAAAGAATGCAATTAAGAATGGTCTTGAATGGAAGCCAACGGGTAGAACTCGTGCCCAAGTTGGCTGGCAATGGCGTCCCACTGGTAGGACCTTTACATTAGATGGAACAATGTGCCCTTTAACTAGGAATGCATCCATTGAGGTTAGGTCTGAGCGTCCTTTAGTTAGGAACACTCGCACTCAAGTATGGAAACAGCGCCCTTTAATTAGGTCAGCCCCCACTATAGTGCCTATCAGTGAAGAAATACCTCAGGATTTAAGCCAACTAGAATCTACACCACTTATTAAGAAAAAGAAGGCTAGGAAATCTAAGAAACCTAGAGTTAGCAAATCTAAGATTATTAAATCTGTACCTGCTAATAACAAGGAACACTCAGATTCCGATACCTCTACATTGTCTTCGTGTGGTGATATTTTCAGGTGGTCCAAATCATCATGTGGTATTTGGACTCCGGTTGTTCAAAACATATGACCGGAAATCGCTCGATGCTCCGAAATTTCGTCAGCAAGTTTCTTGGTACGGTTAAATTCGGGAATGATCATATAGCAAAGATAATGGGGTATGGTGAATATCAGATTGGAAATGTGACGATTTCAGGGGTATACTATGTTGAAGGTCTTGGTCATAATTTATTCTCAGTAGGACAGTTTTGTGATTCCAACCTCGAGGTTGCCTTTCGACAACACACTTGTTTCATTCGCAACTTGGAAGGAAACGATTTGTTGAAGGGATCTCGTGGTGCAAATCTTTATACCTTGTCCTTACAAGACATGATGGCCGCCTCTCCAGTATGTCTTCTCTCTAAAGCATCTAAGACCAAGTCATGGTTATGGCATCGCAGATTATCTCATCTTAACTTTGATGCTATTAATCATCTGGCTAAAAACGAATTAGTTCGTGGTCTTCCAAAGCTTAAATTTCACAAGGACCATTTATGTTCCACGTGTTCAAGGGGGAAAAGCACCAAGAAATCTTACAAGCCCAAAGCTGAAGACACCAATCAAGAAAAACTTCATCTTTTGCATATGGATCTTTGTGGACCAATGAGAACTGAAAGTGTGAGCGGTAAGAAATTCATTCTCGTCATTGTGGATGATTTTTCCAGGTTTACATGGGTTAGATTTCTACGTACAAAGGATGAAGCACCGAAGGCTATCATCACTTTTCTGAAATTCATTCAGGTACGTTTGAATACTACTGTCCGCCGTATTCGTACAGACAATGGTACAGAGTTCGTCAACCAGACTCTTCGTGATTATTATGAAGGAGTTGGTATCTCACATGAAACATCCGCTGCACGCACTCCACAACAAAACGGTGTCGTTGAAAGACGGAATCGTACACTTATGGAAGCTGCTAGGACCATGCTTATTTACGCGAACGCTCCATTGTTCTTGTGGGCAGAGGCTATATCTACTGCATGTTTCACCCAAAACCGTTCTATCATTCGGAAACGCCATGGAAAAACACCTTATGAGCTTCTACATGACCGTAAACCCGATGTTTCATTTTTTCATGTGTTTGGTGCTCTTTGTTATCCAAACATCAATAGTGAGAACTTGGGTAAGCTTCAACCGAAAGCCGATATAGGTATTTTCATTGGTTACTCACCGTCCAAGAGAGCATACCGAATCTATAACCGTCGTCTTGGCAAGATTGTAGAAACTATGGACGCAGATTTCGATGAGCTGACAGCGATGGCTTCTGAGCAACACAGCTCTGAACCTGCGCTTCATGAGATGGGAACCGGTGCTATTAGTTCCGGATTAGTTCCCAATAATCCTACTTCTACATCATTTTTACCACCATCAAGGCCCGAGTGGGATAAAATGTTTCAACCGTTGTTTGATGAATTCTTCGATCCCCCGACTGATGAAGTTCCAGCACCTGTAGTAATTGCTCCAATACCTGAAGTGGTTGCTCAAGCTAATGAACCTTTATCTAATGCATCTACAATTCACATTGAACCGGATGCACCTTCACCAAGTGATCTCAAACTACACCTGAATCATCACCCCTACTTGTGCCTAATGATGTGGAAGAGGATTCTACTGATCACGACTTGGAATATGCTCACTTACAAGAGCTTCCTTTCTTTGGTGTAGCGATCCCTGAAAACCCTTCAGCCGCGTCTACCTCAGAAGAAGCTCCTTCTATTGTTCACTCCAGACCACCTAGGATTGAAAACCATAGCACTAAATGGACAAAAGATCACCCAATTAGGAATGTCATTGGAGATCTAGATCGACCAGTATCTACACGCCATCAATTACAAGAGAATGCACTCTATTGCTACTTTGATGCATTTCTCTCTGAAGTTGAACCTAAAAATTGGCAGCAGGCTATGACTCAATCGTCTTGGATTGAAGCCATGCAGGAGGAACTAAATGAATTCCAACGACTTGAAGTATGGGAATTAGTTCCTCTCCCTGACAAGGTTAACATCCTTACCTTGTTATGGGTTTATAAGGTTAAACTTGATGAGATGGGTGCGGTATTAAAGAATAAGGCTAGATTGGTCGCTAGAGGATATAAACAAGCCTTGGGTATAGACTTTGAAGAATCTTTTGCTCCTGTGGCTAGATTGGAGGCTATTAGACTATTCCTTGCGTATGCTGCTCATATGAACATGATCGTCTACCAAATGGATGTGAAGACGGCATTTTTGAACGGTAAACTAAGGGAAGAAGTCTATGTTAGTCAGCCGGATGGGTTCGTCAGTACGGAGTTTCCTAATCATGTGTACAAGCTTAAGAAGGCTCTCTATGGGTTGAAACAAGCTCCCCGCGCGTGGTATGATCTCCTGTCAACATATCTCATTTCGGAAGGCTTCTCCAAAGGCAAGGTGGACCCCACTCTATTCACTCTCAAGGAAGGCAACGACATGCTTCTGGTACAAATTTATGTTGATGATATAATATTTGCTGCCACTAACATAGAATTGTCTAATCAATTTGAGAAGATAATGTCCACACGCTTTCAGATGTCGATGATGGGAAAATTTTCATTTTTCTTAGGATTACAGATTTCTCAAAATCCTAGAGGCATCTTTATTAATCAATCCAAATATGCTCTAGAATCTCTTAAGAAATATAACTTTGAAAATTGTGACCCCGTGGACTCTCCAATGGTGGAGAAATCCAAGTTAGATGAAGATAGGAATGGGACTATTGTCGATCCAAAACTTTACCGTGGGATGATCGGCACCCTTCTATATCTGACTGCTAGCAGGCCTGATTTGCAATTTGCTGTATGCATGTGTGCCCGGTATCAGGCTCGGCCTATCGAAAAGCACCTACATGTAGTTAAAAGGATCTTTCGGTATCTAAAAGGATCACTTCATCGTGGTCTATGGTATCCGAAAGATTCCTCGATTGCTTTAATATCATACGCAGATGCCGATCATGCTGGATGTCAAGACACGAGGCGTAGCACTTCTAGATCTGTGCAACTCCTAGGAGATAGATTGATCAGTTGGTCTTCAAAAAGGCAGAAAAGCGCTGCAATTTCTAGCACGGAGGCTGAATACATCGCCATGTCCGGTTGTTGTGCTCAAGTCCTTTGGATGAGATCACAATTAACTGACTACGGTTTGGGATTTAACAAAATCCCGATGTATTGTGACAACAAGAGCGCCATTGCCCTTTGCTGCAACTATGTTCAACACTCCCGGGCCAAGCACGTAGACATTCGCTACCATTTCATTAAGGAGTAGGTGGAGAACGGAGTGATCGAGCTGTATTTTGTCACTACTGAGTACCAGCTGGCGGATATGTTCACCAAAGCCTTAGATCGAGGACGAATCGAGTTTTTGATCGACAAGCTTGGCATGAAATCATTCACTCCAGCGACTCTCAAAGAGTTGGCAGAAGAATCAGCTGAATAGTCGTGGTAAACTATTCAGAGTATCCTTTGTTCGTGATCATGTATATTATTGTAAATATATAAATCACAAAAAGAAAATTCAAAAATATAAAACCAAGAAAAACCATAAAAAATATAAAACCTACAAAAACCATAAAAATTATAAAATCAAGAAAAACCAAAAATATTTTTCGTTTAAAACGGGCATGTCTTTTAGTACGGTAATATTTACGGCCTTAGAAATGTCAATCAATATTGACACGGTGCCATAAATAGAGTCCGTATAAAAGTTGTACATTTTTAAAACATGCCCATTATGGCTTGTAGTTATTTCTGACTGCAACCCGGTTTTCATATTAAAGTCACGTATTTCCTTGGAAAACGTTGGCTCACAACGGGAATTAATTTTCTCGGGCGTGATTTACAAGCCAAATCATGCAAAGGGATCAAGTTTACTTTACAACTTGGTCTAACACAAATTTGTGTACGTCTCAGTGCATTAATTTGTTAAAATAAGAGAAATCTTATTGACACCACGAATCAAACTTTTCAAGATATCAATTGGGAAATGTTTTTCATCATCATGTGCCTCGTTAAACAATGACTACAGCTCTTTAAATAGAAAACGGGTCATCGTTTAAGGGGGAGAAAATGTTACATCATCTTTCACATCAAAAAGATATCAATTGGAAAAGCTTAATGGTTAATGGTTGGATTGCTTTGGCATTTGTCTTGTTGTTGCTTATAAGTTCGTCATGGATAGTTTTGTGCTTGTGTTAAGATAAGTTAATCACTAAGGCTCGGGTAGTTAACATAAGATAGGGTCAAAATGACAAGAATTAGAACTTGGGAAAACAAAAGAATTTTGTTTGTAGAAAGAAGAAAAATTGAGGGGGTAAAGTTGACAACATGTCTAACTTGTGAAAAATTTGACCTAGTCAAAATCACCCACCCCCGTCTCTTCTATTATTTCACTGTTTACTTGTTTATCTTTGCCGCCATTAACACCCTAGCTCACAAACTCACGAAAATCAAACAGAACATCTCACAATCATTCTTCTTATTCAAGATCTTCAAAAGGTATATAATCGGATTAATCATTCAAGCATATCAATTTAATTAACTCTTTTAATTGAAAACAATCGATTGCAATTACTGATTAATTAGGGTTTAATTAAAATTGGGGGTTTTGCTTGGGATCTATTCGGAATAGAGCAATTGAACTAATTTGGCCTTTAGAACACATGAATCAAACGCATAAGTGCCTAATTAGAAAAATAGTAACTGTTTGTTATTTTCCGAATAGAATGATCTTTCCGCATAGGAAAGTTTTTCCGAATAGAAAGATCTTTCCGCATAGGAGCATTCTTTCCGAATAGAAAGAACTTTCCGAATAGGAGCATTTATTCAGAATAGAAAGAATGTTCCGAATAGGGATTTCATTCCGCATAGGCCCAATGTTCCGAATAGGGAATTTATTCCGCATAGGCCCAATGTTCCGAATAGGGTTTTATTCCGCATAGGCCCAATGTTCCGAATAGGGAATTTATTCCGCATAGGCAGAGGCGGAGACAGGCAGGGGTCAAGGGGGTCGGCCGACCCCCCGAGCGAAAAAATTGTAGTGTAAATTTTCGAAAATATTCGATTTTTTTTTATAATTTAACCCCCTAAAAACCATTTTATAGTTTAGTTTATAAAAAGTATTAAAGTTTGACCCCTCGAGCAAAATTTTCTAGCTCCGCCCCTGCGCATAGGCCCAATGTTCCGAATAGGGTTTTATTCCGCATAGGCCCAATGTTCCGAATAGGGATTTTATTCCGCATAGGCCCAATGTTCCGAATAGGGAATTTATTCCGCATAGGCCCAATGTTCCGAATAGGGTTTTATTCCGCATAGGCCCAATGTTCCGAATAGGATTTTATTCCGCATAGGCCCAATGTTCCGAATAGGGTTTTATTCCGCATAGGCCCAATGTTCCGAATGGACATTTTATTCAGAATAGGGATTTTATTCCGCATAGGATAAATGTTCCGAATAGACTTTTTATTCAGAATAGGAATGTTATTCCGCATAGGCTATATGTTCCGAATAGACTTATCATTCCGCATAGGATTTTATTCCGCATAGTCTATATGTTCCGAATTGAATGATTATTCCGTATAATAGATGTTTGAATGATTTACAAGCTTAAGGGATTAGGTCATATGTCCAATGCTTAGGTTTAAAGTCATAATGATATTCATACTTGTATGTATCAACCTTTGTGTTTTATCTTAAGCAGAGACGATGACTAACCCTACCGTACAACAAATACAAGACACCAAAGCCGCCGCCATTGCTGAAGCCAAGACTCTAAAGTTTATTCCAAACAACTTCCGTTTGAAGGAGGTATCTCACTCTACCCATAATGGATTTAAGGTAGGTACAACCATGCTTGATAAATCTCATCTCAAGCATGCGCTAAGGAGAAGTGCTTCAGTGCCTTATGACTACCTTTACGAGTTCTAGGCTACCAAAGAGAGGACGTCGAACAAAATCACTTTTTCCTTGGACAACAAGCAGCAGACGCTTACTGTGTCAGACTTCAGGAAGATCTTTGGATTTCGACCGACACTCAAAGGTCTATCATACTCAGCCAACCCGACTAAGGACCAGATCATGGAGATGTTCAGTGCCATTGGATGTCTTGACATACGAACCGCGTCTGAGTTTACTACTGCCAAAGTTGGTCAACCATGGAAAGCTATTTTTGGGATTCTAAGCCGATGTTTAACACCCAAAACAACTGGGTTTGATGCTGTTCGTCCACCAATCATCAAGATGTTTTATGGTATGTTTAAAGGTATGGGTATTGACTATGCATCACTGCTGTGGGAGGAGTTTATTTTTCAACTCTTCACAAACACGAAGGGTAAGGTTAAAAGTTACCAGTACCCTAGGTTTATTAAGTTGATCATACATTACTTTATGGAAAACGATGCATCCATTAACAAGCGTTCAGGTAGTCGTCACCACACGATGGATGATGATGATTTGGTAGACTTAAGGCAGGAGACTCATTCGAATACGGTTATTCCTGGTCCCATTCCCAGTCATCTTCTGACCGATGAGATTATAGCATCTGATGATTACAAGAACTTGCTAACAGAAATTGAGAATCAACGAGCAAGCATTCTAGCAGGTGAAGACTCTTCTACCACGGTTAAGAGCAAAGGTAAACGGAAGCAAACAGATTTACCTGAACCCAAAGCCAAAAAGAAGAAGACTGCAGCTAAAAAGGGAAAGGGTACGGCTGATGAGTTAGTTCTCCACGATGAAGAAGATATTGATGATCCTGCTCTTAACAAGACTGAGAGAAAAGCGATGAAGATAGCTATGGAAAGGAGTAGGAAAGACACTGGAGGTAGTGGTTCAGGTGCACGGGTAAATGTTGAAGAAGAGTACGTGGAACCAAATGATGTGTTTGAGTTTGGATCACCTGAAAAGTATTCTACTTCGAAGGAGACATCCACCCCCCCTGTTTCAGCTAGTATTGAAAAAGAGTCTACTCAACCTTTAGCAACTCAACTTCAACCAACTCAACCCTTACCAACCAGACCGGTTTCAACACCATTTCTTCCACCACCAATAAACCCCATCCTTAGTACCGTAGTTACAACCGAGCCTATTCCATCAACCCAGAGCAGCTCTGCAACGTCCACAATGGCCGCATTGGTAATGGCCGAAATGTTGGATAAACATGTGGATAATCACAAGAGAGAAATGGATGAACTTCGCCAAGAGTTACGTCGACGAACTCAAAGTGAAGAAGCATCTAAGAAAGCTCAAGAAGAGTTGATTGCTAAGTTCGCTGCAGATATGGAATTTACACGTAAAGCTCATGCAGAAGAACTTGCTCGGGTTAAAAAGGCTGAAGCTGATAGGCATCAAGCACGAATTACGAGACTTAAAGCCATTAAGGATGACTTTAAAGAGCAGAAAGAAGCTCTTGAAGCTTCTCTTGAGTAGAGAGTGAAAGATTCCGTTGAATCCCTAATGCCTAAACTTCGTGATAAGTTGAAGACACTCGCTGCTGATAACTTGATGATCAAATCATCCAATCCTTCAGAAGCCGCCTACAAGATTGCTTATGACTTGACGGATTTTGAACTTAAGAAGATCCTCAAAGCTCGAATGAGGGAACTTGGATCGTTTGATAAATCGAGGATTCAACGGGCTCTCTTCAAATCCCTGAATGACGCTATCATGGAGGATGATAGGTTGTTCAAGACGTTTGGAAGTGTGGTACCCTACCACATTCTCCCTGAGGAAGAAAGGGAAGAGAGTGAAGAAGAAGAGGGTACTGGTGGAGAAGAGGAAGAAGAAGAAGAAGAAAATAAGGATGATGATGATGATGAGGATGATGATGACAAGAATGATGATGATGATGAGGATGATGATGATAAGAATGATGATGATGATGAGGATGACGATGACGATGATGATGATGGCGATGATGGTGGTGATGGTAATGAGGAGAGTGTTCGGGGGAGCAACGGGGATGATGATGAGGATGATGATGGGGGTAAACAGCCTGAGAAAGGGGATAAGGGTGCCAGCTCAAAGAAACCTGTTAAGTCTGGCACCAAGTCCAAGAAAGATGCAGCAGCAAAGGAAAAATCTACTTCCACGGAATCCAGACGATCGAAGTGGCGCCACGATGTGAATGCCACTACAGGGTCATCTATTCCTGGTACATTTATCGCTGCATCCATACCTGTTACCACTAACCCTGTTAGTTCTATTGTTGTTGTTCCTGTGATTGCAGAATCGGTAACCGAACCTGAAGCTGCACAACACTCACCCGTTCATGACACTGCCGACATGCCTGAAACAGAACAAGCAGATGTTCACGTCTCCACTCCTCTGCAACAAGACCCACAATCTACTGTTCCAAGCACAAGGGACTGGGCAGACACGTTGGAGATTGACGAGACTGCACCACCACAGGCTTGGATCACGGCAGCGGCGCAGTATGATCCGATCACCGACACTGACAAAGATGTTTTGTATCTTCGTATCCGCAGTCCGATTGACTTATGTGCATTTCTTGCTCATGAGTATAAGACTTCGGTTACTCCATCTTTGGTGAAGAAAGCACTGAAGGATAAGAGACTACGCGCCAAAACCCGGTTGACCCAAATGGAGTTCGAGTATTATGCCGATGAGATCCTGAAGGCTCTGAATACCGTTCAACGGCCAGGACTTCATGAATCAGAAAGAGCTCCACCTCCAATGGATCCTTCTCAAGATAATCAGATTGCTCTTGACTTCTTCGTCACCAATGATCTTGTGTATCTTCTGAAGGGGTCCTCAAAGTACGCAACATCCCTGACCTTGCTGAAAGCTGCCAACTGGGGGACAATACCCTTTATCGAGGAAAAGGTAAACCGACTCTGGGTCCCAAAGGTAAATAATAATTATGATATGTATGCTGTCATAGGTGCATCACACTGGGACGAACGAGTTCGAAGGGCGTACAGGGGCTGCTGTCTAGTCAACTCAGAGAGTAACGTTCGATCCGATATCCGCATCTCCAGCATCTTAGGGTTGAAAACTGAAGCCAAGAATGGCTACTATCATGTGACGGAGATTCGTTTGAAAAGGGAGGATGACAGAGAATACAAAATCCAGCAGGGAGATTTCTCTATCATTCGCCTTGAGGATATTGAAGATATGTTGCTTCTGATGACCCGAGATCAACTCACACATATTCCTCGTGAAGACCCTATTGCCTTGAATACAGCACTTCGTATGTTCACACGAAGCGTTGTTATCAAGAAAAGAGTTGAAGATCTTCAGTTGGGAGTCGAAAGCTATCAAAGGAAGCTCAACTTAACCCGTCCAGTGAATCAAGTTCTACCTCAACATGTAGAAAGATGTCCTTATACCGGCATCTCTGTTCCGAATTGCGGCATTTTCTACTTGAACAGTCGAGGTTTAATGAAGTTTATGAGGGTGGGTGAGCTTTACAAGTACAGTGATGGGACTCTTCTACAAGTTAGAGGAAAGTTGGAGCATCTGAACTCGGGTGAGACTTTGCCAGAGATGACCGAGGATTGGCATAAGGGTTATAGGCAGATGGCGAATTATGTGATCAAGAAGATCGATCAAAAGCTCCGTGAACGTAGATTGATGAGGAGCTTGGAAAGATTCGTGGGTGGTAGACCATATTTAGTGCACCACAAGCTACTGCAACGATCCATCTAATGGGTCGTACATTTCAGGTCCACTTTATATTGGTTTTCAATTGTGAATATGTATATTTGTGAATATTGTGCTTTAATGGCTTGATGTAGTGTTAAGGTATGATAATTTTTCAAGAATTTCTCACGAGATTCTAAATCTTTCAAAATATATCATACTAAAGCACTACAACTATCCCTTATTAACTTAAGGGGGAGCATGAACATGTTCTATGGCCAAACATCGATTTCATTTTTACCCAAATACCGGTTAATCCATTCAATATCCCAAATATTAATGGTTAACATTTTGGATAAGGGGAGAAAATGGGATTAAGGAGATTTAAATGATACTTGGCTAAAAGATGAAAAAGACTTAACGATTATCCAACTTAATATGTGTAAAGCACGTGTTAAGGGGGAGCGTTTTTTGATGAACAAAACACCTAAGGTACAAAACTTTTGATTTTAATATCACAAGTACCTTAAGTGATTTTCAATGATTTTTCATGGTGGCAATTCCTTCCCAAAACACACTTAATTCACGACGAATGTGGTGACAAAAGGGTGGTAGGAATAGGTTTAGTCCAATGATTCATCAGAGCCGATGGTATCTTCCCAAGGACAATTCCCTAGATAGAATTAGAAGTCCTAGGAAAGATGGAGAAAGAATGTGAACGTAGCTGAATGCCGACCAAGTACTTAAGCTAGCACTGGAACAATCACAACAAGGTGCTAGTGATGACGTATTGGTAAGCATTGAAGGGGTTGAAGAATGAAAAAGAATTGTAAAGATAAAGGGTGTAAAGAAAGAAGCCCTCCTTACAACTTTAGGCAGAAACCGGGTCAATACATATGCTATTGAGGTCATTTTTGCTAATGATTCTCGGTATTGAAGAAAGACATCATGGACCCAGTGATGCAATGCACAACCCTTCCCAGCTAACTCAAATATCTCTCAAAAGGTATTTGTTTTAATCACACAGAGATCAACACGTTATCTATTGGTTTATTCACTCCGAATAGACTGGTATTGAAAAGGTGGCACTCCTCTCCAGCCATCGCTCACTAAATCAAAACGCACAATCGAGTCTAGAGCCAAGAGATCATCAAAAGTCTCATTAGGACACTTTCCATTTATTCCTTGCTTTCTCACACACTGTGAAAAGTAAGAGATTTTTATGAGTCCTACGCAGTATTCCTGTAATATTGCCAGAACATCCGAGTAATACGCAAGTATTACAATGAAGATGGAAATCCTGCTTGAGCCAACATCAAACAAGCTCATGGTAGGTTACACGTGCGGTTCTTTTAGAACCAATCTTGTGAAAAACTGGAAGGAAACAGTGGTTTAATTCTTAATTGAACTTAAACTCGTTCCAGGCCTCTACGCATTATCATATGATCTTGCCAGAACACTCAGAGTGACTCTTTATTGATCACAGTGACGAGTGGAAATCCTTCTAGTGTTAACATCAAACAGCACTTGGTAGGTAACGTGCAAGATTCTTTATGAATTGAGCTCGTGACAACTGGAAAGCAACGATGGTGAAAATCTTAATTGAAATTCACTTGTTCCAGGTTTCATGAATTGACGGCTTCAAATCACAAGGATAATTTATCCAAGTGATTCACTCTTTATGTTCGCAGTCAGCTTTGGACGGTCGAATAAAGAGAACGGGTTTACCCGCGAAATCCTTTCAGGAAGTTACTTAATTGAAACTATCCGTCACGGGTACGATATCTAATATCGTCCAACGGTCTTCACCGACCGGAGGTAAAATGCTACCAAATTAGAATAAAATGTTCAAAGCCATTTTATTCGTGTCGTTGCTGTGTACCTGTTAAAGACGGTGGCGTTGCTGTGTACCTGTTGAAGACGGTGGCGTTGCTGTGTACCAGTGAAGACGGTGGTGTTGCGGTGTACCTGTAAAAGTCTTTCCCACATGCTTATGTCTTTTGCAACAAAGTTTAGCAAAAATTCAAGAAAGTACAAGATGAAGTCTTCCGCTGTACCAAACTCTGAAGCTTTCGAGAATTCAACAAAAAGACGTAAGTGTGAGGAACATGAAGTCACGAGGAGGCAAAATTCACAAGAAAGGCAAAGATCGCACGTGAAAGGCCAAAGAACAATGCTCTCAAGTCAAAGCCAAAAAGATCAAACCAGCATATTCACAACAAAAGAAAGAAAAGAAGAAAAGATTACGAGCTAAAGAACGAAGACTTAGTATAGTATGCTAGGTTTAGAACTTTGTAACGTGGAGTGACCTCCCTTAGGGGGAGATTGTTAGAAATACGTTTTAACGTATATTAGAAGTATCGGTCACTCCACAATATGATTTATGTTGTAATAGCTCGTAGTTAACAATTAGTTAAATGTTACTTATTAAGTTAAGTAAGAACCGGTCCATGGGCTTGTCATGGACCGGCCCAAGCCCAATGTATGCTTGGAGTATAAATACCCCTTTCCACCATGGAAAGGGGTTGGTTGTTGTTCACTTTATGCTTTCATATTAATAAAATCACACACATTTTCTCTCACTTTCTCTCTCTAGTTTCTCTCACTAGAAAACATCAACCCACTTCATAGATTCATAGGTTATCAATATTCTACAATTCCCAATCATCTTGTTATCATCATTCAAAGATGTTAAACATCAATGAAGATGAGTCTTCTACAAGTTCAAGTAACTCAATCCACAACCAATTAAGTGATTGATCTTCATGAGTACCTACACAAAGCAAGATGCAAACTAGTAGATACATTTCAAGAGTATATCTAAAATGCATAAAGGCTACTAATCTTAAGTGGGATGCAATATTATCAATTAAAAGACCTATTTTCAAAGAAAACATAGTTTTGACCAAAGAGAAACTTTAGTATAACTTGACCTTCTAATTTGAGGAGACAATGGATCAATCCAAGTTTCAAAGTACAATATACTTCAAAGATCTTGAGTGACCATCGCTCTGATACCAATTGTAGAAACTAGAAGGGGGGGTTGAATAGTTTCTCTTCGATTGGTGACCAAATTAAAATTACTTTCAATTTGGTTTGTATCAAAACTATCTACTTGAGGCTAAGTTGCATAATGATTAGGTTCAATTCAAATGCACTAGCAAAGATAATAAGTAAGTGTAATGATAATGAAATAAGTAAAGAGTAAGGAAGGAGACAACCTAGTGGGAAGACACCAAGATTTATAGTGGTTCGACAACGAGGCTCTATCCTCGTTTCTACTCCACTCCTCGAGTACACCTACTCGAGATTTCCACTATATCCACAAGCTCCCTTCTCGGCGGAGAAAACCTTACATCGTTGCTTACATTATTTTTCGACACTAAGCTAAATGTCGAGACCTAATCTTTAGCTAGGACCAATCTACTCAACGTTTCCTACTTCACAATTTAACGACACAAGGCTAGATGTCGGGTTCTAATCTTAAGGTAGAACCAATCGTCACGACGTTGCCGACTTCACCATTTTACGACACAAGGCTAGATGTCGAGTTTTAATCGAAAGCTAGAACCAATCTTCACGCCTCTTCACTTTGAAGCTAAGTGAGAACTTCACACAACACAACTACTAGTCACTTTATAGTTTAGTGAGAACTCACAAGACACAACCACATCACTTTATAGTTTAGTGAGAACTCCTAATCAAATCTATTACAACTCAACTAGACTTATCCAAGTACACACATGTATCTTGGATTTACACAACACAAATCCAAGCAAACACATATGCAATGGATGTACACAACAAATCCAAGTATCCACAAATAACTTGGATGAACACAACTAGTCCAAGTATTCATAAATACATTGGATTGACATAAAACAAAAAGGGTATCATGATGAATATGACTAGCTCATAGATTCATCTTTATCATAACACTAGTGAGTGAGTGATCTTCTCATTGAACAAGGTAAAGGAGAGGATCAAGAGGATAATCATATGTAAACATCCTTAACAATTTAAGTGATCATTTACTAATGATTATGCTATAGAAAATAGAAAGAGGGCTGAGAAAAACGTCCAAGAGGCTTGCTGGAAAATGAGATTTGACCCACTATTTAAAGGAGACAAAGTATAACGGATCTATAACGGCTAGCTGTGCGTGGTACCTTATCTCACCCCGCGGTTCCATATCGCTAAGGAACCGCATAGGTACTTAAGGTACCGCCACTAGACTACGCTCTATTTTTTGTCTTTTAGTGGGGTGGGAATATCTGAGGTATTTGAAACCTTCAAAGGATATTCTAACAGCATTTGGAATATGCTATTTTCAAATTTTCATTTTCCATTTTAATAAAACATTTTCTAAAAAAGAAAGTTTATTAAAAAGTCTTTTGTCATATTAACAAAAGTGAGTTTTAAGGATAATAATTTTGATGATCACTAAGTATGATTAAGAAAGGTTAGTGATATGATTATTACCTTGATGATAGTGTTAGTTAAATAATTCATTTTGTGTTTTACACTAAATGTGTTGTATGGTTTGTTGTGATCAAAACTAAGAAAGATTAGTTAACACTAATAATGTTTTTAGGAATCACGTGCATTAACAAGTTGTACTCGGAAATGAGGGCTTGAAGGCTAGCCAAGTTTGCTTCGGTCTCGTTGTTAGGTGCTTCACGGTTTTCGTTATTGCCCCCGAGCCCGAAGCCTCGGTAGGGGTGACTGGTGATTGTTGAGGACCCACCATCAAATACTCAAGGTAGTTTGAAGTTTGGGTCCCACGGATGGCGCCAAAATGTTGATGCTAAAATCCTCCGGTAGGGCCTACGAGACTAGGAGCCTTCCACGTAAGCTACGAACGGATGATGCACCTACACACAAGAAGCAACACACGTTAACTCGCCTCGGGTGTTATCCCAGGACCAAGCTCCGGTATGAGAATGAGTAATGGTATGAAATGTGGTGTGTGGTGTTATCTGATATTATGTGTGTGTTGTTAGGATATTTAATCATGCTTTAGCAATAAATGTCAGGACTATATATAGGGTACTGTTGATACCTTGATGTATACAGTTCATATCTTGTCTTCTTTCCCAAAACGGATCTGTGTACCTTATTGAGTCTGACACTATACCTTTCCTCTTTGAGCATACGCCAAGACCTCGAGTGGGGCCTTGGGCCAGGTGACGTCATTCATGACGTCATGGTACTGTTCTCCGTCTGCGGGCGTGTGATCCGGCCATCTATTCCGGTATGATCTCCGGTACGTGATACGTGTCGTGTTCACCGATCAACTTTCGGGACCACACACGAACAACGACCATATTTTACCCGGGACATATGTCATCGAGAAAACTCGGTAAATGACAAAAACGATTTACAAGGTATCAGCACTTTAGACAATAGCTACTTGTGAGCTTAGCTCAAGTTTAGCATTCACTAATGATGTATTAACTGATATTTTTTATAAATTAGTTTTACAACTAACATCTAGATACTCATGTTAAAAACACTCTACAGACTATGTTATTTTATGCATAAAAACCAAAACACATGTATAGTCGTAAGTTCCTAACAACTTGATCACAAGAGCAATGTTTTTCAATGCTTTTAAACTAGCTTATTATAGTTAAAGCCTTTAAACAAATCGTGGATTTAGATTATAGGTTAACTTTTTAAAATCACACAAGTAGAGTTTAAATTTTTTTAAATCACGCAATTAAAAAATTTGAGATTATAAAGTTTGAATTTAATAAAAGACCAAAATAAAAAAAAAAGTTTGAGTATATGAACATATCATGGTGCATCAGACCTTAAAGTATTGGACAAATACTATAAAATCTCAGATGCACAATATCATATAATCTTGACTCAACTTAGACATCATGTGCTCGACACGTATATAAATAAATGGAATAATTTTCCTCTAACCAATGTGGGATAAACATTGTGAATGATTTGGTTAGGAGTTTAGGACTAAACTCATACTGAATTAGCAAAGTATAGAAGGTTTTTTTAATACAAGGCCACGGGACGACAGGGTTTGAATAACAAAGTCACCTGGGTGACCAAGACGTTGATGCCAAAGAGAATGGTTATTAGTAAGTATGGCAAAGGCTGAGGCGGGGAACGTGTAAAGGGTATAGATCACCCGTGCTGTCATAACGAATAAGAGTTTGACGGGTTTGATAATCTCGTATAGTGAAATCATATGGATCAAAATCAATGGAACGTTTATTATCGGTGGTCAATTTTCGTACCGAAACGAGGTTTTTAATTATATTGGGTGTGACTAGAACATTTCGTAGGTGAAGTGGGCGATATGAGTTAGGAATTTGTACGTGGCCAGAATGTGTGACAGGTATAGATGATCCATTTTTCACAATCAGAGCCGGCCTTGGTGCTGGTCGAGGTGGGCGACCGTCCAAGGCATCAAAATTTGAGGGGCATAAAATTTTAAGTCAACGTTGCATTAGTAAAGAAAAAAAATTGGAAGATTAAGTCTTAAAATTTTTATGGAGTTATGAGCTTGTTGAAGAAGAAGATAGAACTACGGAGAGAGAATAAAAAAGGGGAAAGATGAGTTGGTCACATGGGGTGAAAATGACTCGTACTTGTGTCTTAGTAATATATTTGCTTTTAACTTTTTTATCTATACAATAAATTGCAGCTATTTTTAACTACTCGCAGTATGTTTTGTATGATTTTTTTTTGATAAAAAAAATTATTTTGTTTATTATGTTTTGTATGAATTTTTTTACAGGGCATGGATACAAAAAAATTATTTTGTTTACAAGTGTTTTATATTTCGAAGCATATGTCTAAATTTCGCACTATACGATATTTAATTTATAAGATATGTTACTTTTGTGATTTGTTGAGGCAAATATCAACTTATAAGATAAATTTCGCACCATCAATTCTATAGCAAATATTAACTATAATTTTTTTTTATAAAATATAAGGGTTTTTTTATGACTAGATATGATTCTATAACAAATATCAACTATAAAAAATGACTAATGTGTTGGAGAGAGCGTATTTTCCGGATTAGTTATTTAGGAAAGGATTGATAAGAATAATTATCAAATATCTTGTACCCAAAATCAAGGAGTTAATTTAGATATAGATTAGCATTATACTTGTATAAATGTAACCATCCCATATTGGAATTCAATACATACAAAATTTCAATCCTTTCCCTCTGTATCATATCGAATTAACATGGTATCAGAGCGGATCATATAATTTCAAAACCCTTCGAAATTCAGTGAAGCACCACAATGACGGAATCCTCGAAATCATCACAAGTAATAGTTCAGAATGTTCAAGATGCACCATTCCCCACCGGAGTCATCCTTGATGACAAGAATTACCCGCTATGGTCTCAGTTGATGGAGATGCGGATCGGAGCTCGAAACAAGTCCGGATTTATCACCGGAAAAACGAAGAAACCTGAAGGTGACGAACAAAAAGTCGAAGCATGGATCATTGATAACCACCGTGTAAAAAGTTGGTTAATTGACTCGATGAGTCCACCCCTCATGAGACGATTCATACGTCTACAAACAGCCGCGGAAATATGGGAAGCTGTTGGAAAAACATTCTATGATGGAAACGGATGAAACTCAGTTGTTCGAACTGAATCGGAGATCATTTACCACACGCCAAAATGGACGAACAATTCCTACCTATTTCAATGAATTAGTAAGTATCTTTCAAGAAATAGATACACGATTGACTGCCCAAGAAAGCACTGTTGCTGGAACAATCACACTTAACCAAACGTTATCTCGTCTTCGTGTTCACATATTTCTAGCCGGTCTGGATCTAGAATTCAACCAAGCCAGAAGTGAGGTTTTGAGAAAAGACCCACCACTTGAACTTGAATCATGCTACGCATATATCCGAAAAGATCAAAACCAAAGGATGACCATGGAGGAACCGAAACTCGAACCAGATAATGTGGTGCACATGACCACTCGAAATCGAAACTCAAGGGACAAGAAGGTGCCTGGAAAACCATTAACTTGTACCCACTGTGGAGAAGATGGTCATTCTAAAACCCTTTGTTATGAAATTATTGCTTATCCGGAATGGTGGGATTTCTCAAAGAAGCCACGGAAGAAGATTAGCCAAGCAGCCATGGCTACAACCTCACAAATTGAAGAAAATACTCCAATGGTGGCTCATACATCCTCGGATCAAGGTATGTCTCACGCGAACCATACTTCACTTTATGGTTAGATAATTGATACAGGAGCTACAGATCATATGACGAATAACTCAGAAGTTATGAATACGTTTTCGAAAAAGAAAACAAGCATATGCACTGCTAATGGAAGCACTGCAAGTGTAATAGGGGAGGGTTCCGTGAAACTTTCGGAATCCATCAATCTTGATTCCGTACTTGTAGTCCCATCGTTATCATCAAGTTTACTTTCTGTTAGTCAAATTACCGAAGCACGTAACTGTTACGTTATTTTTTGGCCAAACAATTATGTGTTCCAGGATATGAGAACACATTGGATTCTTGGTTATGGTACTAGGAGGGGACGACTATATTATTTTGAAGAACGAAAAGGGGAAGCTAATCTTGCAGGAATAAATCAAACCAATAAGTCCTTGGCGTGGTTATGGCATCGCCGTCTTGGACATGTTTCTTTTCAGTATCTTAGGAAACTTAAACCGAATTTGTTTTTGAATGTTATAGAAAAGGATTTCAAATGTGGTACGTGTGAACTAGCAAATAACAAACGAATTTCATATGTTCCTTGCTTGAATAAAACTTTAATTCCGTTTATGACTATACACTCGGATGTATGGGGTCCGGCTCGAATTCCCACTCCGAGTGGTGCTCGATATTTTGTGACGTTTACTGATGAATGCACACGTATGATTTGGATTTCGCTTCTTAAAACGAAGAATGAAGTCTATTATGCTTTCAAGGAACTACACCACATCATTAAAACGGAATATCGAAAACAAAATTCAAGTGTTACAATCAGATAATGGGGGGGGGGGGAATATATCAATCATGATATGTAACTCTTCTGTGAACAAAATTCAATCAGGCAACAAACTTCATGTGCAAAAACGCCACAACAAAACGGTCTCGCGGAGAGAAGAAATCGACAAATCCTTGAAATTGTTCGGGCATCCCTATTTGATATGAATGTTCCTCGGAAGTTTTGGGGTGAAGCTGTTCGATCCGCGGCCTACATCATGAATAGGACACCATCACGGGTAATTGATTTCCACACTCCATTACAGAAACTACAAACACTTGAGAATGTTCCGTTAAATGATAGTCTTGAGCCCAGAATATTTGGATGTACCGCATATGTTCATCAGAACATAGGAAAATTAGAACCAAGAGCTATCAAGTGTATATTTTTGGGATACGCTAATCACAAGAAGGGGTATCAATGCTTTGATCCGGTCATGGAAAAGATGTATGTAACAAGGGATGTATCGTTCCACGAAACCAGTCGATACTTTGGAGACGCAAGTCCGCTTCAGGGGGAGAGTCAATATGAAACGAACATGCCTCACAATATGGAGATACACGATTTTGGAATTGAAGCCCCAACAGAATCACCAAACAGTAACGGTGAAGCCTCAACCGAACCACAAATACACGAATGTATTGTGAATGATGAACCAAAACTGGTCGAACAGGAGACACCATTGAAACAGAAGAAGTGCAGGAGCCTAACGGGTGTGATGTACATGAAGAAGACATGCGAACTGAGGAAGAAGCCATGGATAGTCTAACTCTATGCCTCATAATATTCCACACGAAGTTGAATTTCAGGAAACATACAACACACCACCATCGAGATATCTAACAAGACAAAATAGAGGGGTTCCGAAGAAGCAATACGTACCTGAACTCAAATCCAAAGCCAGATACCCAATCGGTAATTATGTGTCACTCCACAGATTGGCATGCTCACATTCTAACATGGTTGGAAAATTATCGAACGTTGTTATACCAAGAAATGTACACGAAGCAATCAAAGATCGCAGATGGAAGAAAGCTATGAACGAGGAAATGGAAGCATTACAAAAAAATGAAACGTGGGAACTTGTAATTCTCCCTCAAGGAAAGAAATCCGTTGGATGTAGATGGTTGTATACTGTTAAGCTAGATGCAAATGGAAATATAGTTCGATTTAAGGCACGGCTTGTGGCAAAGGGGTACACTCAAAAGTATGGGATTGATTATGGTGATACTTTCGCTCCGGTGGCGAAAATGAATACTATTCGAGTCTTGATTTCTATCGCAGCGAATCAAGATTGGCCTCTAAAGCAATATGACGTAAAAAATGTGTTCCTGAATGGATTCCTGGAAGAAGAAGTGTATATGGAACCTCCTCCAGGAATTAACAACAACGGAAAAGTGTGTAGATTAAAGAAGGCGTTATATGGATTAAAGCAATCTCCCCGAGCGTGGTTTGGAAGGTTTTCGAAATTCATGAAGGAAATTGGGTATAAACAAAATGATGCGGATCATACGTTATTTATAAAACATAATGGGGCAAAAATCATAGCATTTATAGTATATGTGGATGATATGGTCGTAACGGGAAATGACATGGAAGGTATGAAGAATCTTCAAACGATTCTAGCAAACGAATTCGAATTAAAGGATCTCGGACACTTGAAGTATTTTTTAGGGATTGAAGTAGCAAGATCATCTTCGGGAATATCTATGTGCCAATGGAGATACATCCTTGACTTATTATCCGAAACTGGAATGTTAGATTGCAAGCCGATTCAAACCCCAATCGAAGTTAATCACAAGTTATGTATCAAAAATGATCAAGTGCCAACGAACAAGGAAAGGTATCAAAGGTTAGTTGGAAAAATCATATACCTATCCCACACACGGCCCGATATTGCGTATGCTGTGAGTGTTGTTAGTAGGTTTATCCATGCTCCAAGCGAAGAACACATGGAGGCAGTATATCGAATATTGAAGTATCTTAAATCATCCCCTGGCAAGGGATTGTTCTTCGGGAAACATCCAGAGAGAAATGTGTGTGGATACGTCGATGCGGATTGGGGAGGAGACAAGACAGATGGAAAATCCACCTCAGGTTACTTCACATTTGTGTGCGGTAATTTAGTAACTTGGAGAAGTAAGAAACAAAAGGTTGTCTCTAGATCGAGTGCTGAAGCAGAGTTTAGAGGAATGGTACAAGGGGTGTGTGAATTAATTTGGATAAAGCGAATTTTAAGAGATTTGAGTATAACTCTAATGTCTCCCATGATGTTGTACTGTGACAATCAAGTGGCCATCAAGATTGCTAACAATCCGGTTCAGCATGATAGAACGAAACACGTAGAAATTGACAGGCACTTTATCAAAGATCATCTCGAGAAGAAGACGGTGGAACTTCAATATGTTCATACAAGTAGTCAACTTGCTGATATGTTAACGAAAGCTGTATGTGGAAGATTATTCGAAAGCTCTCTCGACAAGCTGGGAATGATAGACATACATTCTCCACCTTGAGGGGGAGTGTTGGAGAGAGCGTATTTTCCGGATTAGTTATTTAGGAAAGGATTGATAAGAATAATTATCAAATATCTTGTACCTAAAATCAAGGAGTTAATTTAGATATAGATTAGCATTATACTTGTATAAATGTAACCATCCCATATTGGAATTCAATACATACAAAATTTCAATCCTTTCCCTCTGTATCATATCGAATTAACATAATGTGTTTGTTTGAAGTTAAATGTCACTTTTGTCATCTATATTGTACTTAAGATTTTAGTTACTCTCGCTCACATTTTTATTTAGTTAATTATTGGATAAAAGTTTTAAATATTTAAATAATTATTGTAATACTCTCATTTGCTTAGAAGGCATTTTTATACAGCTAGCCTCGTCAAGGAAGGGGCATTTTTCGACCGTCTCATCGAGGACATCTTGACAATCAAGACCGACCCTGCTTACAAGGGGGGCATCTTTCAACCGTCCCGCCCAGGGCATCACCAAAGTCAGGACCGGCCCTGTCCACAATGACCGAATGAAAATTATGGTTAAGAAAAAAAGTTTGAAGATTACACACGATGAAAGATGAGAAGTTATTTAATAAACCCACCTCATATACTCACCTTCGCAAAATTATTTAATAAACCCACCTCATAAAGGCGTAAGGATATCTTTTTTTTTTAATTCACTCTAACGAGACCAGAATGAATGCACGCTTAGGCAAAATACAAATTTGACAAATTTGACAACAATTCAAATACACGCTTGCACATTAATAATGGGCCTTCTCTGTATGGGCCATCAAACAAATACTTGAAATTCTTTAAGCAAAGGTGAGGAATACTACTGTTATATAAACACGAGGAAAGAATATATGAATTTTCAGTGAGGGTTTTGGAAAATTAAGACGTGAGGTAAGGAAGTTTTTGGAAGAAGAGATGATCGAATTAGGAAAAAAAACTTTAGATAGCTCTGATTACCATGTAAGTGTGTAGAATGTTTTGTATGTTCATTCCTTAACAAATGACTGATACTTATACAAGAGGATTAGCTAGCCAACTAATCTCCAGCTCTGTACATAAGATAACAACTAATACAAGATAACAACTAATATAGTTGTTACATGAGATAATATAGCTGTTATACCATATATATAGATATGACAACTAGCTAATTACGTAATGACAGCTAACTAGTGAGGTGCATGGGAATATATCAACTCATAAGACTATGTTATTTTATGCATAAAAACCAAAACACATGTATAGTCGTAAGTTCGTAACAACTTGATCACAAGTACAATGTTTTTCAATGTTTAAAATCAAGAGGTAACACTTAAATGTGCAAACTATGTTAAAAGTTGATTTGATCAAACTAATCAAAATGAAAAATGGCAAATGGATCGGAGTTTATTGGTTAAGCTTAAGAAATTGAAAAGGATAATAGCACCCACCAAAACGATGGCTAAAACTATTGATATCGTAATAGCACCCACCAAAACGATGGCTAAAACTATTGATATCGTAATCCCAATTTATACATTTTGTGCATGATACAGTACATAAATCAATGAAAGAATTAACTTGAATTTTTTATAGTCTTTTCTCTTTTCATACAGGAAATCACTACTTTTTAATTCAATCTAATTAAAATCACAAACCTTAATTATGTCGTATTGGCATTAGTTGTTTTCACCAGAGACTACTTATGGCCTTCACAACCGTCACCTCACCCGCATCCACAATAGTTATCATGCCGGAACGATTTATGAGGTGTCGGCACATTAAACATACACTAGCTACTACTACAAGAAAAGTGAGAACGGACGACCATATTTTCCCCGGGACATATGTCATCGAGAAAACTCGGTAAATGACAAAAACGATTTTTTTAGTTGAATTTTTTTGTTAAAATTTGACTAAAGTTTTCCCCAAGACATGTTCTCCAGGTTGTTTTAGTAAATTTTGACCAAATTAAACACCAAAAAACTTGGCGGCAAACTTTCCCGCTCCTTTTCAACGGTAACATTTCCTTACAGAAAGTTTAGACAAAAGTTTGAAGAGTGTTAACAGTGGTTAACAATAATCATTACTGTTAACGATTGTATGTGTGATGTGGCCCAAACGTGTTTCTCTTAGACATGTCCACATGGAACACTGTCGTCATAATAAGACCAATACGACCCAAGAGAGTTTGGGCAAAAGTTTGACCAAAAGTTGACTAACATTGAACATCTTTTACAAGTGTGATTAACTGTAATAACTGTGTGATGTGGCATTTAGTTTTTCCGAGACTATATCCCGGTCTTAAACTATAAAAACCACTTGCCTTTTCCGAAGTTTCCAGTTGCTTCAGAAGTTTTTCCGAGACTATATCTCACGGCTGGAGATGGATCCCACGGTTTGGAATAGCGAACATTACGCTTGTAAAGTTTAAACAAATTAGATAAACAGTTTGGGTTTTGGGGCACTACTAGGGTAGTCACGTAAATTTTGGGTGCCCTGTGCCATGAAAAAAAACCGGCCCCTTATTATGTCGATGCAGCCGTAATAACAACTCAAGTCACAAATAAAAAAGAAACTAGTTTTCGAACATGTATCTATATTATAGGATTAGTAGTAACTAAAAAAATTAGCTGAGAGAATAAACGACATTTATTTTATAGTCTTACACGACCGATATTAACGAAAATTTAAATTCAGCTAGAAAAAAGGCCTCAAACGATTAATTTAGGCTCACTGAAAGAGCCTAAAGAGCCTCTTTGGTTTTTATAAATTTGGAAGATTAGTTGAAAACTGGCCAATCGTTGGTTTTTTGTACTAACCTTATTAAATTTAGGCTCACTGAAAGAGCCTAAAGTAATACATACACAAAATACAGATTGCTCTCAAAATTTATTGGGCCCCTGTGCGCTTGTACAGCCAGTACAAGCCTAAATTCAAGGTCGGACACTACCCCAAACCTCGCTAAGGGAGGCCTTGCCTCGACCCTCACCCCTCTAGAAAAGGGCTTTGTCCCTTAACCCATGCATCTTTGTCACGATTGTACCAAGTTAACAGCAATGACTGTGCACTTCATGTTTTCAGCTAAACTTATATTATAAGAGTGTCAAAATAGTGGCTCTAGATTTCAAATTAACTTTTTCTAAATCACACAACTTACAAATTTGAGATCAAGAAGTTTGAACCTAATAAAAAACGAAAATAATTTTTTTTTTTGAAAATATGAATTTATGAGGGTGCATCAGACTTTAAAGTAATTGAACAAATACTTTAAAATCTCCAAGGAACAACATCATATAATCTTGGCTCCAACTTTGACATTAAGTGCTCAACACGATAAGTAAATGAATGGAATAATTTTCGTCTAACCCATGTGGGATAAAAATTTTGATAGTCTTTACACTTCACTCATATATAAGAGTTGACCCCTCCATCTTTGTCGCGATTGTATCAAGTTAACAGTAACGAGTGTGTAGTTCGTACCTCCTTACCAGTTTTTAGCTAAACTTATAATATAAGGTTATCAAAATCGTGGATTTAGATTCTAGATTAACTTTTTAAAATCACACAAGTAGAGTTTAAATTTTTTTAAATCACACAATTAGAAAATTTGAGATTATAAAGTTTGAATTTAATAAAAGACCAAAATAAAAAAAAAAGTTTGAGTATATGAACATATCATGGTGCATCATACCTTAAAGTATTGGACAAATACTTTAAAATCTCCAATGCACAACATCATATAATCTTGACTCAACTTAGACATCATGTGCTCGACACGTATACAAATAAATGGAATAATTTTCCTCTAACCGATGTGGGATAAACATTGTGAATGATTTGGTTAGGAGTTTAGGACTAAACTCATACTGAATTAGCAAAGTATAGCAGGGTTTTTTTAACAATGTTTGTTATGTGGTTTGATACTATTTTGAGGAAGTGATGTACAATTAACTTGTGTGAATGATTTTTTGAGTTGATGCAACTATTTATTTCAATGTAAAAGGGGTGTCTGGGATGCTTATTGAATGTTGCTTTAAAGTATCTTTTTCTAAATTTATGTTGAAAGGGTGATGACATAAAGCTAAGAAAAGAGTCTTAAAATTAAACAAGATGAAAGGGTGATGACATAAAGCTAAGAAAAGAGTCTTAAAATTACACTCAAACATCTCACTATAGTGAGAAGTTATAAGTTTTAACATTTAAATTCTTGATTATTTTGTTCTTTGCTTTGTATTGTGCGAGATGTTTGAGTGTAGGTCACTTTCTAAAACATTTGATGCGTTTCTGACATTATTTATTAATCAAAGTTTATGAGCTATTTGAAACGCATCTTTTTTTGGGGTAAAAGGAACAAACTCCCCGATAAAATATATTACACCAAAAAACATTGAAGTACATATGGAATGTGGCGGAAGTATCACATTAACCTTAAGCACAACACGCTTGATAAATGCATCCTTTCTGCACAATAGTATCCATGCTATTTTCTCTCCCAATTTGTATTTAGGTGGTATTACTTTAGTGTTTTCTTATATGAATTGATTATTTTTTTAGCCTCCTTTTGAACATTTTAGGGCTCCGAGGTTCAGTTCTAAACTTACTTGGTTTGTTGTTGGAGACTTGGAGCTAAATGAAGCGGTTGAGCAAACTGAGACCAAATTTGATTCACTCTTGAGCAAGGTATATTTGTTCTTTAGACTTGATACAATCTGAATAGTCCAGGTCCAGGATTTCAAGATTTTGCGTGCATGTTAGAGTTGTGGAAATACATTGTTGAAAAAAGGGATAAAACATAGTGTGGCACCAGATTTTGATTACAAACGTTGCTTTTTTTGCTTATTTTTATCCAGTAACTACAAGTAATAAGGGGTTCTTTGAGGTTTTATATATTTGTTAATTTCATGCGCTTCTACACTTATTTGTTAGCTAAAGCAATTGCAAGGGTTACTTATATTTTCTGCTTCTTCACTTATTTTTTGTATGAGTTTTTTTTTTTTTTAAAAAAAAAAAAAAAAAAAAAAAAAAAAAAAAAAAAAAAAAAGAAGTTTTAATTGAAAGCCTCTTTTTAAATAGGTTGTAACCTTAAGGTTGTTTTATGGTAATGGAATAATTAGCAAAAAAAAGAATGAACAATGATGATGGAATTTATTCTTCCTTGCAATAATGATGGAATTTATTTCCACTCATTCTTATTTGTTGATTTATTTAAGTATATTGCTATATAATGTTATCTTCTATTACAATATTAGAAAATAATTACTTAATTACCTTATATAATTGGATTGTAAAAACAATACGCCAAAAATGTTTTGATAGATGTACCTGATGAAATTCTTGTAGATGCTATGCAAGTATGACTCTTAACAACCTTTTGGAAACATGACAAGTTAATAATAGCACAAGTCTATAAAGAAGTGTTTGTTTGTTCTATATATATAAAAAAAAATCTAATTGTTTGTGATGATGGAAAAAGAAATGTTTATTTGTTCTCTATATAAAAAATGATGTTTATTAATAGGTGTTATAAACTCAAATGTTTATCGAATTATACTTCATACAAAATTAAATGCTTTATCGAATAATTCTTGTATTCGCTACTTTTTTTTATATATCCATGAAACATGTTCACGTTTTGTTTTTTTTTTTTTGCTTACACGCTATACACAAATTACTTCTTACATTTAACTTTTTAAAATACTCTGTGATTCCACGGGTATTTAAACTAATGATGTATAAACTTATGTTTGATAAATAAGTTTCACAACAAACATCTAAATACTCATCTTGGAAACACATACAGAATGCTACTTTATGCATAAGAACCATGGTTATAAATAGCGTGAGGCGTAGCGTGACGGCATATCCAAGCTACAAGCTTTAGCGTCTAAAACGAAGCTTTAGCGTTTTTAAAGTATGGCTTATGGCGGCAAAACCTATAAAAATATCTTTTCGTTTTATTATATTTCAATGTTATATTTATATTGAGTTCAATAAGTGTTGTACATAATAATTAAAGTTATAAAACTCTCCTTACATGTAATAATATTCATTTTTTGGAGTTGAATTCAAAAAATTACCGCACCTCATGTCGTAGCGTGCCTTGACCTATAGCGTTGCGTGGAGGCCGCGCCTCAAGCTTTAGCGCGCCTTAAAGCGAGCTATAGCAGGCTATTTAGAACCATGATAAGAACCAAAACTACATACACGCTTGTAAGTTCGTAACAACTTAATTATAAGGTGCAATGTTTTTTAGTGTTCAAAATCTTCAATGTGCAAAGTACACTAAAAGTTGATTTTATTAAACTAATCGAAATAAAAAATGGCAAATGGAGTTTATTAGTTTGATTAAGAAGTTGAAAAGGATTGATATCGTATAACTAGGTTGAGTGTTAAAAAAAATGGTTAATGTATTTGATGAATCTTGGATATAGATCACAAATACTTAATTACCTAAATTCGAATTTCTTTATAGATCACAAATGTTGAAGTAGCTTATTCTAAAACCTTTTTGAGATGGATTTTAAGAGGAATTAAGAGGAATTTGAGGTTTGAGTGTCATTTTGGTATACGAGTCGGGTTTTATTATAAGTCGTAGCCCTATAAGCTTCTGCTCGAGCTAGGATGGCATAAATAGTCGTCAAAATTCTTGCGTCACTCCCGTAGGTGCCGGCATGGTCATCGAGTAGATGAGTTTGGATTTATTGTAAATCACAAAGTGAAAAAAAGTTGCGATTTTTTTATAGATCACAACAAAAAAAGTTGAGAATATGTATAAATCATTAAACTTCATAATTTTACTCTGTTCATATTGTGTAGAATGAAATTTTTTTCCTTTAACCCATGTGGGACTCGAATATTTGATACTTTGATAGTCTTTACTCTCGAATCATGCAAGAAATCTATAAATTCGATCTCTTCACGAACCTTAATTTCGTCGTATTTGCTTCACTTAATTTCACTAGAGAGCAATTGCAGCCTCCACCACCTTCACCTCACCTGCATCCACCATAATTATCATGCAAAAACCATTTACGAGGTGTTGGCACGTTAGACACCAGTGAAAGTTTATGGACCTAAAATCGATAGTCGTGTGATACGATCGAACTCGAGATCACGGGATTGCACACATTACGTAAAGATCGTGATATAGTCTTGTTTTAGACTATATCCTGGTGGTGTTCGTGATTAATGTTGATCCCTTTGGTTGGATCTATATTCTGTTAAGAATTAGTATAATAGTTTGTAATCAAACTAAAACACTTTGAGCACTCTTACTAATACCAAATAAGTTATGCGGAATCTAACTTATAAAGCACAGAAGAACAGAATTACTTTTAACTATTCGATTCTCTTATTAATCGACTTGTATGAGGTACATGAAAGACATTGTACCTATGTTCCTTTTATAGAGTAAGGAACCCTAGAAACCTTAGAATATTCTATAAAGATAACTATATCACAGACGATATATTATCAATATTCTAACTATTTAGGTATATCACATAAGATATATACTCTAACTATAACTATGACATATCTTATACAAAGATATATTCGTCCTAATCAATATAGCAGTACTTACTTTATAAGTAGCACTACTTATTATGTACCGCGTTAACACTAACGGTACTTACATAACACTAACAGTACTTGGAATACACTAACGGTACTTGACACTTAAACAAATAATTCCCAACAATCCTCCCCTAAACAAGAAATGATAACTTGTTGTCTTCTTGTTTCTCTTATACTGGATGTATTGAAAATACATGTCTTCCTTCATCCTTGGATTGAACTTGGTAATTTGTATTTGTATCTAACTGAATGTAGCCAAACACTTCAAATGTAGATTGATATGAGCTTAATTACTCATATCATTTGTAGCTATAAACAATGAAATTGTGCATAAAATGTATCAAATATACCTTGTATATGTTGTTTTGTTGTTTGAATGTGTGTAGGAACCAAGATCACGAAAACCGGCAAATATCGACACGAGATTGATGAAAAAGATCAAAGAAGCTAAAATCGAGCTCGACTTGAATGGATTTGATAACTATGCAAGTTTATGGGCCAAGTGGGTCCCACAATGGGGTAAATGGGCTCAAAGGCCCAATTAAAGTTTCAAGTCAATATAAGGATTTGATTTGCAAGACCATTTGAGGCCCAAAAGTGGAAACTATTACACGGATGGAATTTATATACCGGCCCAAGCCCAAAGATGGGAAGAAACGAATGATTAAGATGAATTTAGGTTTTAGGGTTTTATTAAATGATTTTAATAACTTTTCCAGTCAAACATTTACACAATCCTTCACACGTTTCATTTTTTTTTATCCGTTTTTCTCCCAATAAATTAATACCCACTCACCAACGTCTCATTCACACACTTATTTAATATTCGATACTTACTATGTGAGTTTTCTCTCTCACTTGTCTTCCCCATCTCACCCTTACAAGAACCAGTAACTTTTAAGTTACTGTTTCAAAACCCTAGCCTAATAAATCAACTATATAAATTAGGGCTTTTTATTTAAAAAGTTAATTCACACAAAGGGTAATAACACCCCCAACCTTTAAGGACGAGAAAACATGGAGAGGGGATGATACGTGACCGATTCTCATTTGAAGCTACACCTCACTCTTCTTATCCCACCAATCAAAAGGCTTCAAAGAAGCACAACTAGCACACACGGATGCCACGTTGGCAATCCGTGTGCTAGTTGTGATATAATAACCGTCCGATCAAGGCCAAAGAAGAAAGAGAAAAGAGAGATTGATCTAATGGCTGGAAATCAGTGAAGAATATTCCTTGGAGATGCGAATATCCTCATCAGCAAGCCTTTGGGGAGGCTATAAAAACCCCCAAATAATCTTGTATTTTTCATCCTTCACTTTTCTTTAAAGTTATTATGTAGAATTTGTTTTAGGTTAATTTGTATTTCTTTTTATTGAAATCTTGTAAAATTTCTGATATTAATAAAAAATTCTGTTGTTTTTATCTTCAACCGTGTCCCAGTTAATTTCTTTACTGCTTTAAATTGTTATACAAATTAATCTTAGTTACTATTTTATATAATAATGTTTGGGATATTGAATATGAGCTAAGTAATAGTTTATATTTAATATCAAAAGTTAAGAATTGGATTAAGCTTATCCCCACGGGATAAGTGAAAAGCAAACCGGAGGTGCTTCTGGCTCGACTTAATTTTTGGTGGTTCGAATGGTAAAGGTCATGGTGTTTCGATGAATGGTGGAAGGTGGTATCGATCCGGTTTATTAGGCAGCACATCGCTGACCTACTTCCCAATGGGTTCATCAAAAGGTTCTCATTCCTTTTAATTTTCATGCTATTTACAAGTTCTTAATTTAATAATCTGTTTGATTTTTAGGTTTAAGAAATCTGTTTAGAATTTGTTTTATGATGAAATGTTTGTCTGATTTTTAAAGAACTGCTGTTAAGTTGAATGATATGAATTACTTAGGGTTATTTCGTTCTATTCAGTTTAGGGATATGATTTATTACATATATTCTTCTGATATCTGATTTGGTTGAGAGTTTTGTTTACTGTTACCTGGAGTTTTTATTTGAGTTTGATTCATTTGGAAGTATATTATCTGCTTAATAGGGATTTGCTTTGGTCTGCTTATTTATAGATCTGCTCTTATTCGTTTTTGGAACTCTCTAATGTTTCTAAGCTGTTTAAGTGCCGGTAATTGAGTATAGTGTTGTTGCTGTAAGCTTGATTTTACTTCAACTATGAAGCCTGCCGTGAGTAATGACTTTTATTAGACTAGGGCAATTTTACTTTGCTGAATATAGATTGAGTTAAAATCAGTTTGTATTGGGTTTTGGTCTGCTGAATTTTCTGCTTAACTGGGACACTTTATATTGTTTGCTGAATCATAGTTTTAATTTGATTGGTGTGTTGATATTTCTGCATTTCTATTCAAGCAAATAGCTTATCAGATCCTAATGATCTGATAAGCCCAATATAGCTGTTTCCTAACAGCTTTTATAGCAAATAAGCTCACCAACAGGTCTCTCCTGAGACTAATTCATCTTAATCTGTCAAAAAAAAGAATATATTTGGCAAAAATATGTCGTTCATCGGATTCGAACGCGTGACCTAGTGTTTGAAGGACCAACGTGATAGCCAACTGTGCTAGTTGGCTTTTTGATTTAATTACTAGTTATTTTATTAATATAGTGACACTTAGGATGACAGTTTTTGCTTTTCTAGGTTAAGTTAAATAAAGGTGTTACGTTTTTTTTATAAACTTTTAATTAAAGTTTTTATTAAAATCTTAGTTTTAACAAAATAAACAATAAATAAATATATAAAAAATAATGTTTTTATTAAATTTAAAAAGTTTAATTAGTATATTTTTAATTAATTAGAATTTTATAATATTAGTTTTAATTAAAAATAGTTTTTACATAAGATTTGTTTTAAGTAAATTTTAAATAAAGTTTTTATTAGATTTTTAAAGTTTAAGTAGATCTTTTAAAAAAAAATTAGCTTAAAAGTTTTTAAATAGATTTATTTTGTAGATTTTTTTAAATAGATTAATTTTTTTAAATAAATTAAATTTTTAAGTAATTAATTGTGTTTTTAGGTTTAAAAATAGCGGGGTTTACGATTCATGCACTTTAGGATAACATTAAATAGCTTAAAATTGGTAGATTTTAATTGTAGTTTAAAAACCGAAAACCAGTTCACATCAATTGTCCAAATCAAAACAAAACGTCTTAAATTCATAAGATCTTCGTGTACAACGAACTTGAATCACTCTCGTGTTTAATTGAATTCGTCGTTAATATTATTAGTCTATTACTTTTTCCTAAAGGTAATTTTCTAATTTACCCTATAACGTATATCAAATTATCACTATACACATCACGACACATCAAAAATTTTGGCGCCGCTGCCCGGGAATCTTGTGTACGATTCGCTTTTGTGGAGATTTGTTGATCGTTGATTTGAAGACCCTTTCCGTCCTCGGAAAGTTTGTTATTTTTCTATTATATAGTATGTATCGTTTTTCTCGTTTTTTGTGAATAATATATTGTATTACGTAGCACAATAAATTTACATATCTATCAAATAAGGCCTTAGTTGAGATTTCATCACCTAGCTATTGTATTCGAATCAAAAACAAAAATAAAAGGCAAAATAGATAAATACTAATAAGAAGTTTCAACTCGATTTATACAAACTATAAGGTGGGTATAAGGCGACGTGCTATAAAAGGCCGTCTAAGGAAAAAGGTTTTTAAGTGCTTTGTGCCACCTCGTTTCCCCGCTTGCTTGTGCGTAAATTGAGAGGGACAACCTATTATTGGTTTGGCGACTCAAGTAGTAATAAATCTTATTTTTGTTGTTTACTTATTGAACCTCGAGACGTTTAGGTTTTCACCTATCGTTTCAAAGTCGACCGAGGGTAATTTACTTCCATAGTAGTTATCCTTATTCCTTGTTTTTTATCGATCATTATTGATTGAGCAATACCAAATAAAATACCAAAAATAATCTTCTTCTTGTCTAATTTCTTTTCTTCAATCCTCTAAATTCTCGTCTTTGTAGTGTATGCAATTACGTTCTTCTCGTCTTGTGATTGATTTTAATAGGCTTGAAATATTCCTCGTAGAAATAGAAATCGTCAACAACGAATAGTGGAACCCGAGCTTCCACCTATTGTTGTAGAGATGGCCGATAACCGAACAATGGAGGAATTGCTCCGTGCACCCACCGAAGGGTATGGGGAAGCAATCGTTTTGCCGGCTATTTTGGCGGATCATTATGAGATTAAGACGGGTCTTTTATCGCTCATTCGTGCCGACCAATTTCGTGGCAATGAGGCCGATAACCCGCACTCTCACATTCGGAATTTTCTTCGAATCACCTCGACTCTCAAGTTTAGAGATGTGCCGAATGACGCGATTAAGCTTATGCTTTTTTCGTACTCGCTCGAGGGTAATGCTAAGATTTGGTATGAGAAAGAACCACCGGGTTCGATCTTAACATGGGATGATTTAGTGTCAAAATTTATGAATTATTTCTTTCCACCATCTAAGACAACACACTTTAAGAACGAGATTACTAGATTTGAACAAAAAGTTCATGAATCGTTTGGGGTTGCATGGGAAAGATTTAAAGATTTGTTGAGACAATGTCCACACCACGGTTTCTCGGAATTGCATCAAATAAATACTTTCTATAATGGGCTTAATATGATTGAACAAGATTCTTTAAATGTCACCGCGGGTGGTAATCTTTTAAGAAAAACTCCGAGAGACGCGTGGGGAATAATTGAGAATAAATCTAGAGCACAATATTCACGAAACACACCGGGTGTTTCCAATGTGAATTCATTTAATCCCGAGATTGCTAGATTGGACTCTAAGATTGACACGATTTTGAATGAGCTTAGGAAGAATCCTCATGGATCCATTAATATGGTTGAGAATGTTTGTGTATCATGTGGTGGAGCACATCATAATTATGCTTGTTTAAACACGGGGTTTGATCAAGCTAGTGCTTTTGCCGCGACGGGAACTTATGGCTCCAACGGTCAAGTTCCTCGTCAAAATCATGTTGCTCCATCGGGTTTTCCGCCGGTTCAAAATAGGTACAACAATGGAAACAATGGGAATAATTTTAACCGTGGTAACCAAGGGAATTTTAATCAGGGAAATGGGTTTAATGCTAATCAAAACAATCAAGGTTTTCAAGGGAATAATCAAAATGATTTGTCAAGCTACATGAAAACAAATGAGGCAAATATGAAAGCTTTGCAAAATAACATTCAAGGGCAAATTAATACTTTGAAACTCGATTTTCAAAATACGATTAAAGGGCAAAACAATAAGATTGAGCTTATCAACAAAGGCTAGAGCAAAACCAAAATCGTATGCACCAAAGTTTGGAACAAAGTCAAAATAAGTTGCTTTCGATGCTTGAGGGATTCATGTCTAAACCGTCATCTTCTTCGGGTTGCTTACCTAGTAATACCATTCCTAACCCGAGGGGAGAGCTTAAGGCTATCACCGCTTATGATAATTTAGAAAGAAAGCTTGAGCTTTATGTGCCACCTAAAGAAACCTTTTGGAATGTCACCAAGGCTACTTTAAATGTGATTAGTACCTCGGATTTCATTGATCTCTTTCCTAAGAAATATAATGATCCGGGTCAATTCTTGATACCTTGTCTTTTTGATGAGCTTGGGGAATACAAAGCTCTAGCCGATCTAGGAGCTAGTATTAACGTAATGCCCTTGTCCATTTGGAAAACTCTTGACTATTTGCGACTTATGCCCACTCGAATGATCATTGAGCTTGCTAATGGTACTACCACCCGTCCGGTTGGTATAGCGGAAAATGTCATTGTTAAAGTGGGGGAGTTCGTTTACCTAGCCGATTTTGCTATCATTGATTATGAGCCAAATCCTCGTGCGCCTATAATTTTAGGACGACCATTTTTGTGTACGGTCGGAGTTTTAGTTGATATGAAAGAAGGGGAGCTTAAATTGTTTCATGGGGATAAACATATGATTTTCAAACCGGAAAAAATTCCAAGATTGGTTCCTAAGAAATTGGAAAGTGTAGAAATTGATAAACCTAATTTTGTTGAATCATGTTGTAATGTTACCTCATCTATACTCACTCCACACGAGGATGATAAGATTGAAAAACAAATTGATGATTACTTGAGTGAGCCATTTGATGCTAGTGAGTTTGTTAATGAGAATTTTGATCCCGAGAGTGATATTGCTTTAATTGAACAATCTTTGAAAATAGACTCATTTTCACTCTCTTCTATGGATCATGTTGAAGTTCCTAAGGCACAATCTTCAATTGAAGAGCCTTTGATTCCTAACTTCACACCGAGTGAGGTTAGTGACTATTCGTTGGATAAGTTCGTCGATGAACTTTTTGCTATCATTGATCCATTTCCACGGGGAAGTGAAGACGTTTCCGATCTCGAGATCGATCGTGATTCTTGTGTTTTACCTACCATTCTCGAGGAATTCACCGATGAATTGCCTTCTAATGAGAATGATGATCTTGTATCCGAGTGTGATACACTCGATTCTTTGTCGGAAATTTCTTGTGATGACGAGAATGACGACACTTTTGTGACTTACTCAAACCCTCTCTTTGAAGCTTCAATGAATAATAATCCATTGTTTCAAGAGGATTTTGAGAACATCATACCTCCTCCATCTCACACCTTTTGTGATGATGAGTATGTCGACCCAGATGGAGAAACTTTCTTTATTCCCAATCTCCCTCCCACTCGCGTTGATCTTAATGTGCGGGTTTTTCATGTGACTCATATTGAGTACCATGACCCCTTTGTTCACATTCATAAGAGTGACAAGGTCAACAAAGTCATGCAAGTTGAAACCACTAGTGTTGAGACTTTCGTACCACCATTACCATGTGCTTTATATGATTTAGGGTTAGCATGGGGGGACGACACCTCGTTGTCTATTCCTTTCTCCACCGAGGATGAGGTATTTGACCCCGGAATCGTTGATTTAGGGAAATATCGGCCTTTCACCGATGCAATAATTGAAATACTTTTTAATCATCTTGGTGCGAGTTTATCTCGGGGAGCATGTTACATCCATACCATTGTTTGTGACTACCATCTCTTGTTAGAGATTTGTGTTGGAGTTTTATCCTCTCGTTTGTCATCCGACAACGAGGATGAGATCTTTGACCCCGGCATCGTGCTTTATGTTGGATTTTATTCCTATTATGCCGGTTTGCACTACTTTCCCTAAGGACCAATGAATGCGGGGATCGAGTCGAGCTCATGACTCGGTGAACAAAAACGAGTGCATTCTATCTTCTTTCTATTTTCTAACACTAATAAGGCTTGATCTTTCAAGCTCGTGTTCGTGTTTTGTTGTGTTGTGATCTTAGGTATGACCCTTATATTTGAAGACTCCCGTGTTCGGTTTTTGCCGGTCCACTTGATCTTCCTTTCCTTGAATGCCAAAAGGGGCACACTTTCTATCCCTTGATTTTTATCGACTAACGTTTTATCTTGAGGCATAATTAATAAACGGCTTATAGATTTGCGTGCTCTTTCCATGCTAGGATTTTGCATTAGACTCTTCGTATTTTAGCAAGGGGGTGTTACTCTTGAGCTAAGAAACATTGAGGACAATGTTTGGTTTTAGCATGGGGGAGTCAATCGATATAATCGCTTGCAATTGCTCTTGTCGTGTCCAAACGTATTGTTTTTCTCATTTTTCAATAAAATTATAATTTTTAGTGTTATTTTTAAGTTTTAATAAATAAAATAAGTGCTTTTGACACGAATGAAGGCTTTCCGTTGGTGAAAATAAGAATAGTTTTTTGACTCGACTCGGTTTTTAACCTTAGCTTTTCCTTAACGTATTTGAATTAAGTTTTGCTAGGCTTTTATATAGGGAGCTTTAAAACGCGAAATTCTTAATTCATACGAGTTAAGAACAAGAACTTTTCGCAAGCTCCTATAATTGATCCTAGAAAGTCGTCTATCAAGGGAACTTTAAAACGCAAATTCTAAAACTTGAAAAAGTATAAGAAGATGCAAGATCCTATAGATGACTTGAAAACCCAAAACTTTGATTTAATAGGCTAAGTATCCATTGATTTCACATTTTTGAAATTTTACAATATGGAGAACAAGAGATGATAGAGCCAATTATAAGTTTGGTATTCTTTCGGGAATTTATGTGAGTTAATTATAAGCCTATTCTCCCATCACTTGTTAATAAATTTATTTGCAATAAATAAGGTTGAACGATTTGAAAAGTTACTTAGCTTCTAGCCCAAGATCGTTTAAAAGTTGTTCGGTATAGATTAGAGTTCATAGCCAAGGCATAACTTATTGAGGCGGGATGCGAAGATTGGCAAGTCCAAAAAGGTCCTAACAAGACATGAGGGCTATGTTTTATTGCTAAAGATCTCAAGTGATGTGAAGATTCATTTATCAAAAATCAATATGAAGGATCGAGACACACGACGAAAAGCAAAATACTCCCCAAAAGTCATGGAGAAGTCTATCCAAAAAGACCATAATAAGGTATGAGGATAAATGAAGCCAAGTCCAAAAAGGAGGCGGATCGTTGTATATCAAAATCCCAAATAAAGATTGGAGAAAAATGAAGAAGTCGTGGTCCAAGTATGAATCTCTCAAAACTTCAAGTGAAGAAAATCCTATATGAAGAGAAGACCATTATTTCATGAACGTCTCTCAAGGTTTGAAGTATAAAGTCGCTGCCAAATATCGATCCGAGAAAAGTCTCAAATCGCGAAGCAAGTTATGCCAAGATATGAACTTTATGAGAGCCCGAGAAGCAGTTTTAAAAGATTTTGTCCTTTAGCTAACTATTGATTAAATCGTTCACTTTATTTTAGGCCTTATAAATTATCGAAATAAGTCAACAATGCATCCTCGTATCATTCAAGACAACAATAAAATATAAGAGATACACTTAGGAATAAGGGAGTCTAAGTGAATAGTTAGCCCACATGAGTTCGTGTTAGTCTACCAACTTATAATCACAATGATCTTGTTTTTGCACTTGGCATGGAAAAGTGAAAAGTCGAGGACGATGAATCTATTTGAGCTTTTATGATCCTTAAAGTTATTTTTCAATAATGAAAGCGATACATTATGTCTTTGCTAAATAAGTTGTCAAAAGTTGAATAATGGTGTAGTTATAGTTTTATTTTATCATTGCGTGAGGACACGGCAATTGCTTAGCATGGGAGAATTTGATATGAGCTTAATTACTCATATCATTTGTAGCTATAAACAATTAAACTGTGCATAAAATGTATCAAATATACCTTGTATATGTTGTTCGAATGTGTGTAGGAACCAAGATCACGAAAACCGGCAAATATCGACACGAGATTGATGAAAACGATCAAAGAAGCCAAAATCGAGCTCGACTTGAATGGATTTGATAACTATGCAAGTTTATGGGCCAAGTGGGTCCCACAATGGGGTAAATGGGCTCAAAGGCCCAATTAAAGTTTCAAGTTAATATAAGGATTTGATTTGCAAGACCATTTGAGGCCCAAAAGTGGAAACTATTACACGGATGGAATTTGTATACGGGCCCAAGCCCAAAGATGGGAAGAAACGAATGATTAAGATGAATTTGGGCTTTAGGGTTTTATTAAATGATTTTAATAACTTTTCCAGTCAAACATTTACACAATCCTTCACACGTTTCATTTTTTTATCCGTTTTTCTCCCAATAAATTAATACCCACTCACCAAACGTCCCATTTACACACTTATTTAATATTCGATACTTACTATGTGAGTTTTCTCACTCACTTGTCTTCCCTATCTCACCCTTACAAGAACCAGTAACTTTTAAGTTACTGTTTCAAAACCCTAGCCTAATAAATCAACTATATAAATTAGGGCTTTTTATTTAAAAAGTTAATTCACACAAAGGGTAATAAAACCCCCAACCTTTAAGGAAGAGAAAACATGGAGAGGGGATGATACGTGGCCGATTCTCATTTGAAGCTACACCTCACTCTTCTTATCCCACCAATCAAAAGGCTTCAAAGAAGCACAACTAGCACACACGGATGCCACGTTGGCAATCCGTGTGCTAGTTGTGATATAATAACCGTCCGATCAAGGCCAAAGAAGAAAGAGAAAAGAGAGATTGATCTAATGGCTGGAAATCAGTGAAGAATATTCCTTGGAGATGCGAATATCCTCATCAGCAAGCCCTTGGGGAGGCTATAAAAACCCCCAAATAATCTTGTATTTTTCATCCTTTACTTTTCTTTAAAGTTATTATGTAGAATTTGTTTTAGGTTAATTTGTATTTCTTTTTATTGAAATCTTGTAAAATTTCTGATATTAACAAAAAGTTCTGTTGATTTTATCTTCAACCGTGTCCCAGTTAATTTCTTTACTTCTTTAAATTGTTATACAAATTAATCATAGTTACTATTTTATATAATAATGTTTGGGATATTGAATATGAGCTAAGTAATAGTTTATATTTAATATCAAAAGTTAATAATTGGATTAAGCATATCCCTACAGGATAAGTGAAAAGAAAACCGGAGGTGCTTCTGGCTCGACTTAATTTTTGGTGGTTCGAATGGTAAAGGTCATGGTGTTTCGATGAATGGTGGAAGGTGGTACCGATCCGGTTTATTAGGCAGCACAGCGCTGACCTACTTCCCAATGGGTTCATCAAAAGGTTCTGATTCCTTTTAATTTTCATGCTATTTACAAGTTCTTAATTTAATAATCTGTTTTGATTTTTAGGTTTAAGAAATCTGTTTAGAATTTGTTTTATGATGAAATGTTTGTCTGATTTTTAAAGAACTGCTGTTAAGTTGAATGATATGAATTACTTAGGGTTATTTCGTTCTATTCAATTTAGGGATATGATTTATTACATATATTCTTCTGATATCTGATTTGGTTGAGAGTTTTGTTTACTGTTACCTGGAGTTTTTATTTGAGTTTGATTCATTTGGAAGTATATTATCTGCTTAATAGGGATTTGCTTTGGTCTGCTTATTTATAGATCTGCTCTTATTCGTTTTTGGAACTCTCTAATGTTTCTAAGCTGTTTAAGTGCTGGTAATTGAGTATAGTGTTGTTGCTGTAAGCTTGATTTTACTTCAACTATGAAGCTTGCCGTGAGTAATGACTTTTATTATCTTGTTGTTTGAAATTTGTTGTTAATGCTGCCTTTGTATTAGGCTAGGGCAATTTTACTTTGCTGAATATAGATTGAGTTAAAATCAGTTTGTATTGGGTTTTGGTCTGCTGAATTTTCTAGCTTAACTGGGACACTTTATATTGTTTGCTGAATCATAGTTTTAACTTGATTGATGTGTTGATATTTCTGCATTTCTAATCAAGCTAATAGCTTATCAGATCCTAATGATCTGATAAGCCCAATATAGCTGTTTCCTAACAACTTTTATAGCAAATAAGCTCACCAACAGGTCTCTCCTGAGACTAATTCATCTTAATCTGTAAAAAAAAAGAATAAATTTGGCAAAAATATGTCGTTCATGGGATTCGAACGCGTGACCTAGTGTTTGAAGGACCAACGTGATAGCCAACTGTGCTAGTTGGCTTTTTGATTTAATTACTAGTTATTTTATTAATATAGTGACACTTAGGATGACAGTTTTTATTTTTCTAGGTTAAGTTAAATAAAGGTGTTACATTTTTTTTTATAAACTTTTAATTAAAGTTTTTATTAAAATCTTAGTTTTAATAAAATAAACAATAAATAAATATATTAAAAAAATGCTTTTATTAAATTTAAAAAGTTTAATTAGTATATTTTTAATTAATTAGAACTTTATAATATTAGTTTTAATTAAAAATAGTTTTTACATAAGATTTGTTTTAAGTAAATTTTAAATAAAGTTTTTATTAGAATTTTAAAGTTTAAGTAGATCTTTAAAAAAATTAGATTAAAAGTTTTTAAATAGATTTATTTTGTAGATTTTTTAAATAGATTAATTTTTTTAAATAAATTAAATTTTTAAGTAATTAATTGTGTTTTTAGATTTAATAATAGCGGGGTTTACGATTCATGCACTTTAGGATAACATTAAATAGCTTAAAATTGGTAGATTTTAATTGTAGTTTAAAAACCGAAAACCAGTTCACATCAGTTGTCCAAATCAAAACAAAACGTCTCAAATTCATAAGATCTTCGTGTACAACGAACTTGAATCACTCACGTGTTTAATTGAATTCGTCATTGGTATTATTAGTCTATTACTTTTTCCTAAAGGCAATTTTCTAATTTACCCTATAACATATATCAAATTATCACTATACACATCACGACACATCATAGATCTTCTTCTGATAATATAATCTTCAAACATTATAAACATCATCTTTGTTTTCAAACTATGATCTTCTTGTGTCTTCTAAACATTCATTCATCTTTGTAGCATCAGTATTTGTCTTCTTGAGTTTAGTCCTTGAACTCTTGATCATAAATCTTTCTTTTGATTTGATGATAACAAAACCTTCTAAGTATTATATCTTTTAATACTTCTTTGTCTGCAATCTTCATACCTGAAATAAAACAGTTAACAACAAACACCAATCTATATTGGCTTCATGATTTTTAGCAAATCACCAGCTATCAACGGATTTGATAAATTCTTTACCAGTTAGCCGTACACTCTGGAATAGCCAATACTTTATTCACAAAGAATAAGGTGTAATGAAAACCTTACAATTTTTGGTAAATTGTCAACCATCAACGGATTTGATGAAGTCTTTACCTAGTACCGTTTTTCTAGGACTAACCAACTCTTTGTCTCGAAACAAGGTGAGTCAGAACCATATATTTTTAGCAAACTATCAGCTTTCAACGGATTTGATAAGTCTTTACCACAAACCGTTTGCTTACGGACTAGCCAGTTCCTATGTGTGTTAGACATGGTGACCTGAGAACCATTTATGAAGTGTGACTGAAAGTCAAACACTTAAGATTCTTTCTCAGCTTCTTCCTCATATTTCAAATCCTTGATTTGTTGTTTAACCATTCTGATCAACTCCAAAGCATTAGCAGACTCTTCTGTAACTTCTAATTGTTATTCTAACATCCTTTCCAACAATTTCCTTTTGAAGGGGTAAGTCTTCTCTTGCAGCATATAATATGTAACATCATCTACATCCAAAATATGCAATCCACATGATCTGTAATATCTCCAATAACTAGGAACCTGATCCTCTAATACCTTCAACGTTTCTTGATCACAGTTGTGTGGCTCATACATAAAGAGAAATTCCCTATATAATAGTGATACTTCAGTTTTACCTGCACTGGCTTCTTCAACTAACCTTACAAGATCTTGGATATCTTGTCTGTCAAGAATGTGAAGAGTATCTTCCAAAAGTCTGAATATCCTTTTTGTGCCATCAGATCTCTGAATTCCATGAGCTTCAAGTCCTTGATCTTTAGAGTAAATCCACTTAACAATCGATGCTCTTTTTCCAAAAATCTCTGTATCAAAACATTGATCTTCAAATTTCACAATCTTCAAGTACTTCCTTAAACTCTCATCATCATCACTATCTTATGATGTAGTTTTAGCTCTCTTAGCTTTCTTCTTTAGCTTTGTTGATCTTTTCCTTTTAACACTCTTGGAAATTCCCTCAAGTTCTGTTGAACCCTCTTCCAAGATTGTATGTACCGTTTCCTCAGTATGTACTGTTGTATGTACTGTTGACTGTGTATGTACTGCTTGTACATTTTCAGTATGAGCAATACCTTGAGTTTCAACTCCTGTATTCATCCTTTGAGCAGTCTCTTCCTCCCTTGAACTTACTTTCTCCTTTCTATTCTTCCTCACATAAGTGGTCTTGATAGGTGGAGATGTACTTGTAGGTTCAGCAGTACTTGGCTCAATTCTAGGAGTACTACCAAATTGTCTTTGTTGTTGTAAACGTTTCTTGAATTCTTCAACAGCTTTCTTGTCTGCTTCAGATCCAATCTCAACAAAATTCAATTCAGTCCTCTTACTTTGCTAATACAAAGTCTTGATTTTTTCAAAATTCTTCTTGACCAGATGAATATGAGTAAATCCTTTTACTTTCTTTAGAAATTTCATCATTTGATTTCTAATCTGCATAGTAGTTGGAGGCTTAATCTTTTCTTTCCTTCTCTTTTCAGCAAAAAATCTTTGTTTCTCCCTTACCAGATCATCAATCAATCTTGATTTCTCTTCTTCATCATATGCATCTTTTTCTTCAGCTATCATTGAGTCTGCAAGAAGCTCACTTGCATGTATCTCAGCTTGAATCCTATCATACTCTTGTATGTTCCATTCTTGCTGTATCCTTTTAGCTTCTAACAAATTTTGCTTTGCTGCAAGTTCTTCCTGCAATTCATCCTCACGAATTTGTGCTTGCATTCTATAAGCAAATTCCTCATCATGGTCTATTTGATTAAATCTGTACATGACCTTGTTTATATCATCATCTGAATCACTTTCATCTTCATATTCTGACAATAATTGCTTCTTCCCCTTATCTTTTGGATTTATCTTAGGTAGCTTCTTCTTCAGCTTGGCAGCTACTTCTTCCTTAGCTAGCTGTTGAATGACTATACCTTTTATAAGGTGTGAAGCTTGAACTTTCTTACCTTGAATTTTATCCTTTGTGGCAAACTTCTTGTTGTGTCTTTTTCTCCACTTCTGCTTGCTTAGTCTTCTCAACTAAATTCTTCTTTAGATCAAGCAGCAATTGGGCTAAAGTCTCATTTTCTCCAAATGAAATTTGACTTTCTAGTGAAGGATGATCACCAGCGGTACTTGCAATTGGCTTAGCAGTACTTGCAATTGTCTTAGCAGTACTTGGGTCTTCAACAATGTCAGCAGTACTTGCAGTTGGCTTAATTGGCTTAGCAGTTTTTGGATCTTTAACAAAGTTGACTTCACCAGTATTAGACACACTTGTTTCTTCAATCACTTGTGTATCCCCAGATACTTTATCTTCCATAGAAGCCATCATATCAACTTGCACTTCTTCAGTCTTATCTGATTTATTGCTTTGTGGTGATGGATCAGGAAACTGATTAGAAATTTCCTCCAACTTCTAATAGAAAGCATTTCAATTAGCTTGAGGTGGTGATTGAACTGATGGATCTGGCTGAGTTGCCAATGTTTCTGCAACTTGTGGCTCCTCTGGTTGATTTACCAACTTTTCTTGAACGTGTTCTTGAACTTGTTCTTGAACTTGTGGTTCCTCTGGAGTAGGTTGTGGGTCTTGCTGTTGAATCTCCATATCTGAAGGTCCATCCACACCAGTCTCTAAACCAGTTCCATCTTTAAAAGTCCCCATGACATCTTCATCCAATTCAAAATTGATGTCATTTCCAGAGATCCTTGTTTGATTATCAGAAGAAGGTGGTTGATCTTCATTATTCCATCCCTGTTCATCATTATTCCTCCCCTGTTTGGTTGCATTCAGTTGCCTTTTCTTGTGGTTCCTGAGTTTTTGCTTCTTAATTGCAGATTTCTGAATAGATCTGTATTGCCTCATCCAAGATGACACTTTGTTCCTTAACTTGAGTAGGCTAGCTTCTAATTTAGCACTTTTCTTGTCTTGAACAAGCTTATCTTTCTGCAACACCTGTACCTGTTGGGACAAACTTGTACACAAAGCAGTTAAATTTACAACATCCACCACCTCTGGTGCTTGTGCTTGTGGTGAACCACTAGCAGCAATAGAAGCAGCAGGTGTGTGGATCATCTCATCAGTGTTTCGTGGAACACCAACATTGTGAGAAGAAGATTGTGAATCTTCTAGAGAGTGGGAGCTCAAGGAGTTTGCTGAGAAGCACTAGCATTACTAGGTTCCTCACCTTCTTGATTGGCAGGTTGGGCTAACATATGAGCAAACAATGGTGTTACTGTTCCTGTAAAGGCATTGCCTTGTTTGTTCAAGAAAGAGAAAGTTCTCTTTGTAAATGAAGGAACATCTCATGTATCATTTAATGCTGGTAGGTTAGGTATTTGGTCACTAACAAAAGTCTGAATGAATCTAGGATACATTAAAAAAAACTTCTTAGTCCCTTCCAAATTCCTAGTCATGCCTTCAAAAGTTAATTTTGAAAAATTAAAAACCCTGTTATTTGCTAGACAAATACCAGTAGATGCCAATGCAGCAGGTATTTGATCAAAAGATGTTCTTTTTGAACTTAAACAGTGAATAATAACATGAAAAAACAATTTCCATTGAGGTGAAAATAATGCTTTAAAGAAAGTAAGACTTTCCCTACCACCCCCAAAGCCCATGGCTGCAAGGCCATCATGAATCTTTGTATTATTAAGCATACTAAGTCCATTTTCATCATTAAGTCTCAAACTTGCTCGTAGCAGTACCTCAGTGACATATATATTCTTATGATTTACCCTAGCCTTAATGCAAGGTTGATCAAAACGAGTACCTAACACAGCAGTATCCCAAAATTGTTCAACAATGGGTATAGAGACAACTGGACTTACAGTGAGTGCGAATCGAACATGACTTCGAGATAGGAAACAAAGAGAGTCATCATTCGTAGCAAGATTCGCAACCAAATTATGCTTAGAGATTACTTGTAAGGCAGCCATTAGTATTTTTGATGATCGAAAGATTAGGGAGAAGGTTATAGAATCAAGAGAGAAAAATAAAAGATTAGGTGAATCAGTTGTGTAATTAGGGTATTTAAGTAAATAACAAACCCAAGCGCGAAGAAACCGCCAAATTTACAAAAGAGACCCTTAACGGTACAACGGACATGTAGCGGTACATGGAACATAAGCGGTACTTGGTTTTGTGCTAGCGGTACTTGGAGTGACAACGGTACCTCACAAATTTGACCAGTTCATGCTTTCCACTAGACATGTAACCTCTTTTATCTTCTATAAACCTGCAATAACATCAAAAACACAAAACATAGACTATACAATAAAATTTATATAAAACTTGTACAGCTATTACCTCCCTTCAACATATGCAGCATGTTATTGGTTGAGCATACCAATGTGTGTTACCAGGAATTTGAATCTCTTTGCATCAAATGCCTTGGTCAACAAATCAGCTACATTGTTGTCTGTATGAATCTTCAAGACTTGAATAAGCTTTTTGTCATAGGCATCTCTTATAAAGTGATGTCTTATTTCAATATGCTTAGTCTTTGAGTGAAATACTGGACTCTTGACAATGCATATAGTACTTTCATTATCAATGTAAATCTTGGTGCTCATGAAGTTAAACCCATAGTCCAACAATTGATTTTGAATCCAAAGTACTTGTCCACAGCAATGAGCAGGAACTACATATTCAGCTTCAGTTGTAGAAGTAGCAACAATGGTTTGCTTCTTACACTGCCATGATATGAGTCTTCTGCCTAGGAATTGACAACCTCCTGTTGTGGATTTCCAATCATGATTTGCTCCAGCATAATCACTATCTGAGTAAGCTTCCAATTCAAAGGTGGAATCTCTAGGATACCATAATCCTAAATTAGGTTGACTTTTAAGATATTTAAAAATCTTCTTCACAGCATATAGATGTGACACCTTTGGATGAACTTAGAATCTTGAACAGGCACACACAACAAACATTATATCTGGTCTTGAAGCATTAAGATACATCAATGAACCAATCATTGACCTATAGAGATGAATGTCAACATCTTCTCCATGTTCATCTTTTGACAAAGATTTCTTGGCTTCAAAAAGTGTGCTTGTACTCCTTGTATCCATACATGAAAATTTCTTTAAGATTTAAGCAACATATTTATCTTGGCTGATAAATATTCCATCTTTCCTTTGTTTGACTTGTAGTCCCAAAAAGAAAGTTAGTTCTCCCATAGAACTCATTTGAAATCTTCCTTTCATCAAAGCTTCAAACTCTTTACACCATGTCTTCTTGGTAGAACCAAAAATGATGTCATCAACATAGACTTGTACTAGAATGATGTCTTTGGCATTTTTCTTGATGAACAAAGTTTTGTTGATGGTTCCTCTCCTATATCCATGTTCTAGCAGAAAGTTGGATAAAGTTGCATACCAGGCTCTTGGTGCTTGATGCAGACCATAAAGTGCTTTGATAACTTTGTAGACTCTATTGGGGAATTTAGGATCTACAAAACCTGTAGGTTGTGAGACATATACCTCCTCTGAAATAGTACCATATAGAAAGGCACTTTTCACATCCATTTGATAGACTATAAATCCTATATATGATGCAAAGGCCAAAAATAACCTAATGGCTTCTATCCTTGCCACTGGTGCAAAAACCTCATCATAGTCTATCCCTTCTTCCTGTCTGTAGCCTTGAGCAACAAGTCTTGCCTTGTTCCTCACAACAACCCCTCTTTCATCCTTCTTGTTCCTGAAGACCCATCTAGTACCAATGACTCTTTTACCTGAGGGGAGATCCACAAGAATCCAAACCTTTTGTAGCTCAAATTGTGTTAATTCTTCTTGCATGGCATCTACCCAACTTTCTTCATCAAGAGCCTGAGAGATATTTTTGGGCTCCACTTGAGATAAGAAACAGGCAAACAAACAATGTTGAGTATCTTTATGATTTGTTCTCTGCTGTTGTTTGACATAACTCACTAGTGCATGAGTTTCAATATTGGTTTGTAGTTGTCTTCTGGTTTGTACAACAGACTTTGGATCACCAATAATCTGTGTAGTAGGATGGTTGTTGTTGACTTTATGAGTGGGAATAGAACTGACTGGAATTTCAGTTTCCAAATTGTTGAAATCAGTTACTGCACCCTGCTCGTCATAGGAAGCTTTGGAGAAGATTCCTTCAGCTGGACTGGCATATAAGTCTTCACCGTCCAATGCTTGCAAAATCTCTTCTAGTGAGTCAGTAGATTTAGCAGATTTTGACTTAGCAGTACTTGCAGATGAAGTACCGCTAGGTATGGTATGTACTGCTGAGTGTTGTGACTCAAAAGATTCTTCTCCTGAATGCTTATTAGCAGATGTAGCATTCTTTTCTTGATGTTGAAGCCTTTGAAGCTTCTGGGAGGCTTGATCATCATTTGATGGAATGGTTTGCTTCTTGGCAGTTGTAGACATGGGAGTAACAATAGGCATGTTTGGCACATAGATATGAACATCTTCATCTGATGAAGAAACATCTTCTTGAGTACCTGCATAAGTTGCACTTGACTCCTCACCTGCATTGTTAGTTTGACAATCCTTTTGCAAAGAGGAGTAATCCATGGAGTTAGTTAGATAATCTAAATCAAACATCCAAGCATAACCTATTCCTGGAACATTGGGTTTATTTTATAAGAAATTGACATGAGCATTTTCTTCAACTTTGTTAGTTGCCAAATTGTAAACCCTATATGCTTTACTTTGCAATGAATATCCTACAAGATATCCTGGATCAGACTTTCCATCAAACTTTCCCAAATAATCAAGAGTATTTAGTATGGACACATGACACCCAAAAGGTTTTAAATGACTTATGTTAGGCTTTACATTAGTCAAGAGTTCATAAGGTGTTTTGTTTTGAGGCTTAGTTACTAGGACTCTATTTAACACATAACATGCAGTATTGATTGCTTCTGCCCAAAAGGTATTTGGCAAAAGTGAATCAGCCAGCATAGTTCTAGCAGCCTCAATTAATATCCTATTCTTCCTTTCAGCTACTCCATTCTGTTGTGGAGTTCTAGGATTACTAATTTGCCTCTTAATTCCTTTAGACCTACAGAATTCATCAAAATCAGCATTCTTAAATTCTGTTCCATTATCAGTCCTAATGATTAAAACCTGTTTAGTGAACTGCTTTTCAACTAAAGTGATAAAGTCCTTTAGTAATTCACCTGTTTCACTTTTAAGGGCTAAAAAGAAAACTCAACTGAATCTACTATAATCATCAGTTATGACTAGACAAAAGGTCTTTTGGCTAATGCTTCTGATAGAAACTGGACCAAATAAATCCATATGCAAGAGATGCAAAGGTTTTGTCACAGTGTTTACAGTCTTGGTCTTACAAGAGGCTCTATGTTGTTTTCCTTTTTGACAAACAACACATGTGAAATCATTTTGAAAAGATTTGTTAGGTAAACCTCTAACCAAATTCCTTTTTACCAATCTATTAAGATTCTTGAAATTCACATGACCTAACCTTCTATGCCATAAGTTTGACTCATCTAAAGAAGCCTTAGCTAGCAAACATGTAATACCACCTGTTGGAGTAATAGTATGAAGATTAAAGGTGTACATATTTTCTTGCCTGGGTACTTTAAGCAGTATTTGAGATTCCTTGGGCATCTCAAAGTCTTTGGACAACACCAAGCAGTCTTTGTCTGTGAATAGCACCTTGTTCTTCTTATCACACATTTGTGATACATAAAAGAGATTGAACTCATTCAATTCTTTTACAAAGAAGACATCTTCAAATTATAACTTTCCTGTGTTGATTTTCCCTTTGCTAGTGATTCTACCTTTGCTACCCCCAAAGGCTACTGGACCTCCTCTGAATTCTTCAAATTCAGCAAGAAAATCTGTGTTCCCTGTCATGTGTCTTGAGCATCCACTATCTACAATTCCTTTATCTTTTAATTCATCAATGAGATGCTCCTGCACACAAATAAAACTCATTAGTTTTTAACAGGGACCCAATCCACATTTGGCTCGGATCTTGTGGGACCTACACATTTAAGAGTTTGTATAGAAGCATTTCCAGTGATGCTACTTTTACTCTTATACTTCATGGTTTCATTTATGTAGTCAAATTCATAGGGTGACTCTATGTGCTTTGACTTCTTTGACTTAAGTACTGCTTTAGCGGTACTTGTTTTAACACATGGTATATCTCTTTTAGGAACCCACATTTGTACTAGTTTGTTCTTATCCTTACTTCTAGGTGTTTTAACTTTTTCAAAAACTTTCTTAGAAGTCTTGGAGAACATTGGTTTTACAGACTTTAAACCAACAGTACGTGAGTTTGGTCTAGCAGTACTTGTAGATTTAGGCTTGTCGGTACTTGGTTTACCAGACTTTAAGGATACAAGTCCTTGCTTCATAAGTACTGCCCTAGGAACAAAAATTTTGGTAGGATTATTTTTAACCTGTTTAACTATCCTTGTGTGATCAAACTTAGGTTTGTCATCTTTAAGTTTATGTTTCCTATAACCTGTGCATTTTTCTCATTACTGCTTTTCATGACCCTTTGTGTAGCCTTTTGTTTCAAAATTTTATCTTCATGTAAAGTACAGTCTTTTATAAAATGACTTAGACTACCACGAACATAACATCCTTTTCTTCTTAAAGAAGACCCAAAAGGTTGTTTTGACTTTACCTTTTCAAAACCTATCCCACCCCTTTTGGTTTTAGTATGTTGTTCATAGTTTTCCAATATCTTGCTAGGAGTTTTTACCTGCTTGGGAGCAGAACTAGTCTTAGATTCCTCAGAAACAAAGTTGTTCATTAAAGGTGGATAAACAATATTCTTGGTCACATCAGTATTTTCTTGAGACACAGTACTAGAGTTAAAGACATTATTAATCTTAGGTTCTTCTAACTCTATACTAGTATCATTACAAGAGAGCATGAAAATTCCTGATACTGGTGGAGGAACTGCCTTCATTCCTTCAGCATATCTATCATTTTCAGGTGTATCATTTACCTCACTAGAACTATCAAAAATCCCTTTTGATAAGTCCTTGTTAGTTAAGGTTATCCCAGGTTGATCCTCAATATATCCTAGGCCAGTTTTATCATAATACCCCATTTGTGAATTAATCAAGTTTCCCAATCCCTTAGAGGATTGTTGCCAATGACTAATCACTTCCCTCTCTTTACAAAGACTGGTTTTTAAAGCTTCATTTCTGAATTTATTTTTAAAAGTTGTCTTTCAAAAGCTTTTATTTCCACATCTTTTCCCCTCATTTGAAGAGTCAAAATCCTTATTTTCTCTTCATAGTTTTGTTGAGCCTTTTTGTACAAAACTATATTATCTTCTAGTTTAACAACACCCTGTTTGAAAGCCTCTACTTCTATAGTGCATGTGTTAACCTTTTGATACTGTTCCTCTAGTTCTACTTTTAGACTATTAAATTTAAGAATACAATCTTTAGAACAAGGGTGTACTTCAGTATCTCCATGTGAGAGAGCCATTAATCCAAGCTCTTCTACTTCTTCTTCTGCTCAATTCACCACTCGATCTACAATAACCAATGTTTTGGTTCCTTTAGGACTCCTGCTGTTTCCTCTTCGAAAGCTTTCAGTTATTCTTGGACTGGTTCTATAGCTGTTCTTGGACTTCAGATTGCTAGTCTCATCTTTATCTCTATTGCATTCTCTTGCAAAGTGTCCATTCCTTCCACAGTTATAGCATTTAACTTTAGACTTGTCATATCCTAATGGCTCATTAGGATCAACAGTCATTTTTCTTCCAGTCTTCTTGAAGAACCTATTAGATCTTACTGACACCATAGTTGCTTGCCATTTAAGATCCATCTCTTCAACATCAGCATCATCCATTTGGAACAAGTCATTGAGAGTTAATCTTGGCTTGTTGTCTTGTCCAGCAAAGAATGAGAAGGCATCATTGTCACTAAACAATGGTCAACACCTTCCATGTGGATTTTGAGAGATCATTGGACTGCTTTCAATACTTTGTGGGTAAGTACTGCTTGTAAGTCCTCCAACGGTATTTGTGAAGTATGTACCGCTGCTAGATCCACTAGCGACATTTTGAAAGTAAGTACCGTTGTTCCCATCTGACACAAAAGCCAAATTAGACTTTGAAGAAGTTTTTGTATTTACTTCAGTGCCTTTCACATCCGTCTCATATGCTCTAAGATTGTTGTAGAGATGATCTAATGGAATTGTTTCCAAATCATCTCTTGTGATGAAGTGCATAGCCATTGCTTTCCACTCTGGTGGAACACTTCTTAAGAATTTTAGATTAGCTTCTTCATTAGGGATTACTTGTCCATAAATTGCTAACTGAATAAGTAACTTGCTGAACCTTCCATATCCACCATGTATTCCCTCCATACTGGTAATTGAGAAGTTATCAAATTCTTTCTTAAGAACAATCTTCTTAATTTTCTTAGATTTGTCATTGCCTCCAAATCTAAGTTTTATAGCATCCCACATAGCTTTGGCATCTTTATAATGATGAAAGCTTGGTAGAATGTCTTCAGAAAGAGCCATAGCCAAAGCAGTTCTGGCTTTTCTTTCTCTGATCTCTGCTTGTATCTGCTCAGCAGTCACAGCAGGTAGAGCATAGCATGTACCGTCTGGCAACCAGTGTAGCTTCTTTGGTGTGTTCCCATTCTTGATAACTTGCCACACAGTATGATCTTTGTGATTCAAGTAATGTTCCATCTGCATAGCCCAAGTCTCATAATTGTCACCTTTGAGAACTGGGAGTTTAACAGCAGATAGAGTATGAGAAAGTGTTGGTGTAGAGGTAGCTACTTCATTCACGACTTGAGCACCTTGTGCTGGTGCAGGATGCACAACTTGTGGTTGTCCTTGTGGCAGAACAGGATCAGTGTTCTGAACATTATCCAAATTAGCATTATCACCATCTGGTTGAGACATTGAGATTTGGTATGTGAGGAGTGTATGGGTTCGTGTTCTTCTTTTTCAGAGTTTCTCAACAAGCTCTGATACCACTTGTTGATCCGTTTGGTTGGATCTATATTCTGTTAAGAACTATTATAATAGTTTGTAATCAAACTAAAACACTTTGAGCACTCTTACTAATACCAAATAAGTTATGCGGAATCTAACTTATAAAGCACAGAAGAACATAATTACTTTTAACTATTCGATTCTCTTATTAATCGACTTGTATGAGGTACATGAAAGACATTGTACCTATGTTCCTTTTATAGAGTAAGGAACCCTAGAAACCTTAGAATATTCTATAAAGATAACTATATCACAGACGATATATTATCAATATTCTAACTATTTAGGTATATCACATAAGATATACTCTAACTATAACTATGACATATCTTATACAAAGATATATTCGTCCTAATCAATATAGCAGTACTTACTTTATAAGTACCAGTACTTATTATGTACCGCGTTAACACTAACGGTACTTACATAACACTAACAGTACTTGGAATACACTAACGGTACTTGACACTTAAACAAATAATTCCCAACAATTAACCCTAGTTGTCGATTGTTCCTTTGATCTTGTGGATCTTGCTAGGATAAAGGTATGTAACCCTAATCTTGATTAATTATAATTCTGTTAATTATGATCTTGTTAATTGCTTCCGCTATATGTGTGCTTTGATCCTTATTAGGGTTTTTAATAATTGTTATTAACTTTATAAACCTTTAGTGGTATCAGAGAGCCGTTTTAATATGATTATAATTATCAAGATCTAAATTTTTTAACTAATATTGATTTGTGTTAAAAAATTACATGTTGTTTTTTAGGTTTTATAAAAATTAGGGTTTTTGTTTTTTATTGTTTTTTTTAAATTCGGATCTGCCGAATTTTTATAAAAAAGATAAAAATTTTAAACCCTAAAATACATGGTAATTAGCTTTAGATGTTTTGCATGAATTAATTGTTATGTCATGTGTGGTTACGATCCGTAGTTTTTTAATTGTTAAAAGAATGTGGGAGTCCGTAATGAACGTGCATGTTTTTTTACGGATCATATAATTTTGAATGCTATTTGCTTTATTTGATTCAAAGTTTTATAATTAGGGAAGACTTTTTATGTTAATAAAAACCCTAGATTTGATGTTCTTTGAATAAATTGTTATGCATGTGGCTATTTGATTTAGTTTTTTTGTACTACTTGTTTTCATGCGTTTTTATTATATGTTGTAAACAAGGGTAATTTTTTTTCAAGAAAAATAATATTGACTAAATCTTATCAAAATTAATGAATTGTTTTGAGATCTAAATTACATATGATTTGCGTTGATTAGAATTGCAATACCAACTTAACGGCCTACTCAATTTTGACAAACTATAAAGTAGGTATAACGCACCGCTGGTCATGTACCCGGTTAAGGAAGGAGGTGTTATGCTTTAGCGTTGACCAAATTCCTGGCTCGCCTGTGCGTCAAAATTGGAATTACCTACGGTTGTTATTTGTATAATTCTTTAAGGTTGATTTAACTGCATTAATTCACATCCGAAACACAATGAATAAGGTTATTGCTTTGCGCTTTAGCTAAGTTCTAGAAAAAGTACGGTGTGAATTTAGTTGTGTGTAAATCTTTAATTGGTTTAACCAATACCTCAAATTGCAAATATATGATGAAATTTTAGTCTCACCAAAAATTTTACTAAACGTTTTATTAAACTTATGTTATGGAGATGTATGCATGCTTCTCCAACATGATTTTGACACCAAAATCTATACCCTAAAAAATTTAAGTCATATGCCATCTAATTGACGAACACTTGAAGTTACAATTGTCGTCATATGAGATTTTGGACGATGTTGTAATGGAGAGAAAACTTCATGACTGAATAAGATTGCACATGAAGGTTTTACGTTCTTTAGATTAGTCGACTTAATTAAGTTACTCGGTAAGAACTGGAAACTTAAGGCGTAAAGTAGGGATGAAACATGTTTACAAATGCAAATGTTTTTGGCAATGTAAATCCCTAACATATCTAGAAATTGCAAATTTGTTTGTCAATTATTGTTCGACAAGTTACTGTGTTGAATACATTTGTCACTAGCAGATCAACTGATGTGATGAATCTATGTCAATATGGATTCTAGTTTCAAGGAAAATACTATGGTTTTATTATCGGGGTAATTTTATTTTCTTGAATTGTATTATCAAAAATACTAATGTTTGAACTTATTTCTATAGAAATGGCTCAACCCGAAAACAATCTGACAATAAGCTCCGCGTTCAAAGCTTTCTTTGAACGGCCTGAACTTACTGGCCCTAACTTCAATGACTGGTTTCGCTCACTAAGAATTGTTCTGAGAGCAGTCGCTACTATTGATATCTTGACTACTCCTTTTCCGGAGGATCTTGTTGAAGGAGCATCTGATGCGGAAAGGCTTCAACACGCTGCTAACGTTAAGAAGCACCATGAGGTGGCTGCTGTAATGTTAGGGAGAATGGCTTCATCACTTCAAAGGAAGTGTGAGATATTTTCACCTCAGCGAATGCTTGATGAACTCAAGGCTGTGTATGAAACGCCGCAAGCTGTAGAGATCTATGATTTGGTTGATGCTCTACATAGTTGCAAGCAAGCTCCTAGAAAGTCTGTAAGTGCCCATTATATGGAGATGAGGGGTTATATAGAACAACTCATCGCACTAGGACAACCCTATGATCATAATAATATGGCTATCAACTTGATCAATAGGTCCTTTAATAAGGACTTCAATGATTTTGTTCATAACTATAATATGCATTGCACGGGGAAGACGGTTAATGATCTGCATGCAATGCTCATTGACTTTGAAAAGGGGTTAAAAGATAAGGCATCCACTGCTACTCCTCAAGTACTTTATGTGCAAAAGGGTAGAGTGAATAAACCAAAACCGCAAGTGAATAAGAAGCAGAAAGGCAAAGGCAAGATTGATAAGAGCAAACAAGTTGTGACTCCATCAAAACCAAAGCAGAACTTTGTCAAGAAGAGTCAATCTCAGAAAGATGAGACTTGTCACCACTACAAAATGATTGGACACTGGAAGAGGAATTACTCTCTCTACCTTCATGAGTTGCAAGAACATAAGAAGAAGGCTGAGCTAGCTGCTGCAACATCTTCAGGTAACTTATTTATGATAGAGTTATTTAATTTTACATACAAATCAAACTCCTGGGTATATGATACGGGATGTGGTATTAACATTTGTAATACCCTGCAGGGATTTGAGTTGAAGAGGAAGCTTACCTATGGGGAACAATTTCTACAAGTGGGCAATGGCGCACAAGCATCGGTTGAAGCTATAGGAATATTTAAACTAGTTTTACCTTCGGGTTTAGTACTATTTTTAAATAATTGTCATTATGCACCTACAATTGTTAGGGGTGTTATTTCCTTTTCTTGTATGTTGGATCTTGGATTTAATCACACGATTGATAATAACAGAATTTCTGTTTTTAAAGATGGTTTATTCTATTTTGATGCAATTTCTGTGAATGGTGTTTTTGAAATTAACATGCATGATAATAATTCCAAGAGGAAAAATAATTCTGTATTTAGCATGAATAAGAAGAGAAAGTTAGACAAGAACTCTTCTTATCTTTGGCATCGTAGGCTTGCCCATATTGGGAAGACTCGCATACAAAAGCTTCAACGTTATGGTCTTTTGGAAAATATTAATGATGAATCATTTGATAAATGTGAGTCTTGTATCTCTGGAAAGATGACCAAGAAACCTTTTAATAGCAATATTGAAAGGGCTACTGAACTACTTGGTTTGATACATTCTGATGTGTGTGGACCACTTAGACATGTGTCAAGGAAAGGTGCTAGCTACTTCTAAACGTTTACGGATGATTATAGCCGTTATGGTTATGTTTATTTACTTAAGCATAAACATGAGGTGTTTGAATCATTCAAAACATTTAAAGCAGAAGTAGAGTTACAACTAGGAAAGAAGATTAAAGCTCTTTGTTCTGATCGAGGTGGTGAATATTTAAGTCAAGAGTTTAAAAATTATTTAACTGAGAATGGAATTGTTCGAAAACTTACTTCTCCATATACTCCACAACAAAATGGTGTATCTGAAAGGAGAAATCGTACATTATTAGATATGGTGTGATCTATGTTTAATCTTACAACTTTACCATTATCCTTTTGGGATTATGCTCTTGAATTTGTTGTTCGTATTCTGAATATGGTTCCCACAAAGAAGGTTGATAAGACACCATATGAACTATGGCATGGCAAGAAGCCATATTTGTCTTATTTGAAAATCTGGGGTTGTGAGGCGTATGTGAAACGTGACTCTGGAGATAAACTCCAACAGCGCTCAGTAAAATGTATCTTTGTAGGTTTACCCTAAGGAAACTATGGGTTACTACTTTTATTATCCGACTGAGAACAAAGTAGTTGTGGCTCGGTATGGATACTTCCTTGAAAGTGATCTTGTAAATCAAGAATTCAGTGGGAGACATTATGATCTTGAAGAAATTCAAGAAGATACATCGCCTTCTGAAAATACTAGCGAAGAAATTCTTGTAGAACCAGAAAGTTTGGGAGTTCCACCGAAATTAATTCCTCCACGTAGGTCTAAAAGAACCATGCGTGCGCCAGACAAACTATGTCTTTACATATAGGATGATGAGGAGGAAGTAGGGGATCTTGGTGAACCTGCTAACTATCGATCCGCAATGTCTGATCCAGAAAAGTCAAAATGGATAGTTGCGATGAATGAGGAAATGAAATCCATGGAAATCAACGATGTTTGGATTCTTGTGGACGCGCCTAAAAATACTAAAGTAGTGAAAAATAGGTGGATCTACAAGAAGAAAACCGACATGGATGGTGAAATACAATCCTATAAAGCACGTTTAGTAGCTAAAGGGTTTACTCAAACTTTTGGCATAGACTACGAGGAGACATTTTCTCCTGTAGCAGACTTACGAGCTATTAGGATTCTCATAGCTATATCAGCATACTATGACTATGAGATATGGCAAATGGATGTTAAAACTGCCTTCTTGAACGGTCGCTTAGATGAAGACATCTATATGCAACAACCGGAAGGGTACGTTGATCCTAAATATCCAAAGCGCGTATGCAAACTTCAAAGATCTATTTATGGTTTGAAGCAAGCATCACGTCAATGGAATAAGCGATTTGATGAAAAATCAAAAAGTTTGGATTTATTCAAAATCGTGATGAGCCATGTGTATATCGCAAAGCTAGTGGGAGTAATGTAGTGTTTCTAATTTTATATGTCGATGACATATTAATCATGGGAAGCAACATTCCAAGACTTAAGGAAGTTAAGGATTATCTTGGTAAATGTTTTTCTATGAAGGATTTGGGAGATGCTGCATATATTCTGGGAATTAAAATCTATCGAGATAGAAGTAGACGGTTAATTGGTCTTAGTCAAGATGCTTATATAGATAAGATATTGAAGAAGTACAACATGAATAACTCTAAGAAAGATTTTCAACCGATGGAGGATAAGCATGAATTAAGTCATGAGAAAGATGCATCAACACCCGAAGAGGTGGCTTACATGCAAAAGGTGCCTTATGCTTCGGCTGTAGGATCTATTATATATGTTGTAAGATGCACAAGGCCTGATGTTGCGTTTGCTCAGAACTTGGTCAGTAGATACCAACAGAATCCAGGAAAGTTCCACTGGACTGCTGTTAAGCATATTCTAAAGTATTTGAGAAGTACGAAAGATATGTTTTTGGTATTCGGGGGTAAACCAGACACAGAATAGAATGTAACAGGGTTCTGTGATGCGTTCTGGCAATGTGATAAAGACGATACGAAGTCTCAGACGGGTTACGTGTTTGTCATCAATGGAGGAGCAGTTAACTGGAAGAGCAGTAAGCAGAAAACCATTGATATGCATGCAACTCAATCGGAGTACATGGCTGCTTTAGAAGCTGCAATGGAAGCTGTTTGGATTAGGAAGTTTATTGGAGATCTTGGAGTGATGCCTTCAATTAAAGAACCTATTGATATATATATTGCGACAATTCTGCTGCAATTATATTCGCCAATGACCCTGGAGTTATGAAAGGCGCCAGACACTTTAAACGTAGATATCACTACGTTCGACAACAAGTGGAAGCTCGAGAAATAAAATTAATAAAAGTTCACACATATGATAAAGTAGTTGATCCTTTTACTAAGGCTTTATCTAGGCCAAAGGTAGTTAAGCATGCCAAGGCAATTGGGCTGCAACTAGCTAGCGAATTCATACAATAAATATGTTGATTAGTATTTGGATAAAGGATGTAAGACATTATTAAATCGATGAAATAAAGATTGGATTTCGTTTATTTTTCTGTTATTTGATTTTGTATCCTATTTTACATGTTTTAATCCATGAGCATTATGATGTTTCTAAATGTCCGTTGTCGATTAATAATATGGGAGTATTATTAAACTAAGACAATTCAAAATGGTGACAGAATATACTTGAAAGTATATTGGTCAATTTTGAATGATATTTGATGGATTAAATATTGAACTTATCCCAACTATATGATTTTACTTTATGGATTTTTGTCATTAAGTAGATCATAAATAGTTATCCTTAGATCTGAGATACCAGAAAACTGCATTGAATGTAGTGCATTTCTGTAAGGTAACCTAACGCTAAACGTAACTGGTAGCTATAAGGGTTAAATCAAACCGTAGCTTAAACTAACGATCGTTAAATAATTAAAAGTTAAGTATTAAACGACCGTTATAGAATCTAATAGAAGCTAAAAGAAGGAGTCGGAAAAGTTCCGGAAACCCCTTTGTGGGCTTGTTAACCGCCGGCCAAAGAGAGACAAGAGGAAGGGAAAAAGATTTTGTTTCCTAAAATTTGTTTAACCTTGGAGGAAAAGTTTTTCCAAGGGCTATATAAACAAAACCAAGGCTTTCATAATTTTTACTCCATCCCTCTTTTCTCTTGCTCTTAACCGCCGGCCAAACACACCCTTTTAAGGTTCTTATTTGTTCTTCGATTAAGCTATTGTAGATCTAGTCCTAGCCCCTCTCTAGGGTTTTTGGGTAGATACTCCATAAGCGTGGAAGCTCGGTTTGTTCGTGCTAGACTCACGATTAACTCGCCGTATTACGTGTGTACAAGATCGTGATATAGTCTTGCTTTAGACAATATCCTGGTGGTGTTCGTGATTAACCCTAGTTGCCGATTGTTCCGTTAATCTTGTGGATCTTGCTAGGATAAAGGTATGTAACCCTAATCTTGATTAGTTATAATTGTGTTAATTATGATCTTGTTAATTGTTTCCGCTATATGTGTGCTTTGATCCTAATATATTAGGGTTTTTAATAATTGTTATTAACTTTATAAACCTTCAACCAGTTGCATCTGAGCTTAGTTCAGGATTAGTATTCAACAACGACGTATGAACTTATCTTTTAGAAATCAGTTTTTTTATCTAAATACTCATCTTGGAAACACCCTATACAGTATGCTACTTTATTATGCATAAAAAAACAAAACACATGCAAATAAATGAAAAGTTTAGAACATGTACAAATTACTGGGAATCCAAATCCTTCACGTTTATTTGCAAATGAACATTTTGATCTTATAATTGTTACGATTTTACCATATTGCAAAGGAAAAACAATCCAGATCTTACGTAAGATTTCTCAATGCTTAAGATCTTATAAGATCCCGATCTTCCTCATAGGATCCTAACATCTACTACGATCCGATCATACTTTTTCTCGAACGACAAACATAAAATTACAAATTTATGCGTTCTAATTTGTATAATCTAAAAAACAACGTGTATATAATCTTCTTATATATTTTATATCATAATTTAGGACCATATTTTTATAAAATATTCATATAATTTTATGTTTACGATGTATATTAATTTTTAAAGTTGTAAAATATTGAAAAGGCTATTAAGAAAATTACATTATAATAGAATCTTACGATCTAAACGATAATAAATAAGATCCCGATCTTGAAAACCTTAAAATGAGCAAAAATATAGTCTTAATTCCAAATTAAACATCTTATGCATCAAAAATATATAAATAATTGATATGTTATTCCATCCGATGTGGGACAGGAATTTTTTATAGAATGTGCTTGAATTGAAATCACTACTTCCTAATAAGAAATATTACAATATTTTAATTAATCGCAAATGTTTATAAACAAAAATCCATAATAACTAGATGTATAAACTTAATATCTTAATATCTTCACTTTTGAAATGTCTTTAAGTAGACATTTAGATAAATCACAATGCAAAAAATATATTTTTTTTGAACGGCAAATGTTAGTGGTTAGTGAGTCGAGTCGTGCAATGGCATCCAAGTGGTAGAATGTCTTCTTCAAACTTTCGCCTAGTTATGTTAGACTCCTTACTCGCTTCGTCTAAAAGGGCCCTTGGTAGGTCTTGAACCTAAGACCTCCAGAATGTCTTCCCCAAATAAACCACTTAGTGGAACCTTGGTGGCCAACTGAGCTAAGCCATTTGGTTCACAGTGCAAAAAATATACATAACATCTATTAAAAAAAATTGAGATCATGTACAAGTTTATGGTTTCTGTACTACTAAACTGTATTTAGATACACTAGAACATTATTTGTATGGGTGATGTGACCCAAACGTCTCTTTTGATGTCCGTGGGAAAAAAGTGTGGCTATTTTTTACCAATACGTAGACTAAAATTTTTTGTAGTGGGTATATTCCGCCAAGGTTTATCAAACTCTCACCGTGAACATAGCTCTCGGAAAACTTGGGTAAAATTTTGATCAAAATGTTGATATGTACAAGGAAATAACATCATTAACCTTATCGTAGGAGCAGATCACGATTAGATGCCAAAGAATATTTTTAAGATTCTTTAGTCTTTTGACCCAAGCAATGGCCGAGATTCGCGGGATTTACACTTATCGCATTCGTAAATAAATTATGTATATCTTATGCTATTATCAAGTGTATCTCGTCTTTATCTGGACTATCGGATGTTTAACATTAACCGCATGCGGATTTGCATAGTTTTTGAAAACCTTATGCGGCTTACCTTCAGGTCGAGCTTGTCAAATCGATCGCGGTAATTGAGCCCATCTCTAACGGAACAAACATGTATACTATTAATGGGCTGGGTCAGTGATACGCATTAGTTTAGGATAAATGTCAAGTTTATTATGTTTATGATATGTTTTGGAGTTGTGTTAGGATATGTGTTGGAGTCATGTTAGGATAGTATTTGTTATGTTTTAGGACAAGTCTTGGTGTTGTGAGATTTATCTCATAACTAGTATTTAATGTCTCATGATGTAATCATTTAGCAATCAAATAAATAAAGTTAAACATAAAAATGTCTGATCTTCTCATCTCTATTTCTTAAGGAGCTAGCATCACGCTTGAAGGGGTGCCCTATCCCGATACTATCCGAGAGGGTCGTATCAGTCAGAAAGCCCGACACTATACGCCATTACTAGGTGTAGGCATGGTTATCAAAGTCCTTGTAGTAGATCATGAATTTTAGATTTGTTTATAAACAATAAAAAATTTGAGTTTTAAATCATAAACTAAAAAAAAGTTGAATACGTGGACACATTATTAGCATAGCAAACGGGGAGCGTTCATATGTACATATATAAACAGAACCTATTTGAAATCTAACAACATGGTCTTGTTCTCAACTTGAATGTTTTTTATGCACGTTGTAGATGCAAAAGTCCGTTGGGCCTTTTAGTGGGCCGAGAGTGCCGCTGGGCCGTCCGGATCTTCTTATCCACAAGCCTATAAGAAAGTAGCACACGTTAGCTCGCCTCGGGTGAAGAGCCCGAGACCAACTCCGGTGTGAGAGTAAGTATCTGATTGAGCCGAGTGGCCAATAACATGCAGAGCCGAATGGCCACGTAAGTATGTGTATTAAATGACTGTGTGTGTATGGATGTGACTTACATTGAATGAGGGGTATTTATAGTACTCAGAGTACTGTAGTGGACTGTTGTCCTTGAAGGCAACGTTCCTTGAGCCTTGGGATCTGAAAGGCCAAGCTTTCGTCCAGGAGGTTAAGCAAGGCGTCTGGGTAAAAGGATGCGTCGTTTGTTCCCGAGGGAATCTACCCTGCTTTTGAGGTGTGCAGGCGGGTGGCTCTTTTATCCGAACGCCAGGCGAATGTCCACTGGACAATAGGGTGCGCCGTTCCTTTCCGATGCGTTGGCATTGCTTTCGAGGATACCCTCTAGATCTGCGCTTGGTAGGTGGGCCGGTCTGCCGGACCGTGTGGCCAATCTTGCTTCTAGAAGATTTGGCACGTGGGCATGGCCCAACGGCCATATACGCGAACATGTCCCCCCAGTATTGGATTATCAATGTGAAGCATTGATGATTCAATACTTAACCGTGCAGCCGTCCCTTCCGTTTTTTCTTTTGTCCTGTACTCGTAGTTTCTGAATATTTTATTCCTCCCCCTCTCTCTTTTTCTTTTTCTTCTTTTTTTTTGTGTGTGGGTGCGTACCTACCCTCATAATTAATCTCGGTCAAAAATACTGATAATCGTGCTCATTTAATGCCTCTGCGTGTTTTGTCGGCCAGCTGGCTAGCATTAGCGTTTTGTGTGGTCGAGGAAGGTGCCACGTATTTTTACTGTTTGATGGAATGACCTTTGGTCGGCCCTTGGGGCCTATAAATACCCCCTTTTCCTTCTCATTTCTTACCTTTCCCCTTTTTTTACCGTCGAGAGCCGTGAGGTACATCTCTTCTTCCCAGGTCTGTCTTTCTCTTTATTAGTTTTCTTTTCTTGTCTTTTTCCTGGTCTTCCCCGGCCTGTCATTATGTCTTCCGACGGGTCTTATGAGCTTGGCCTCCCAAGCCAAGAACAACGTGAGGCCGTTAATGAGGCCCAGGTTATGCCCAAATTTGACATGCATCTTTACGATTCCGATCTGAGTTCGGATCATGTGCGCCGTGTGGCCGCCGCCTACCACATTCCCTCAGATCTGAATCCTTCTGCTCCCTCTCGTAATTTTCGCATGAATGAACTTCCTTCTCACCTCATTGGTCTTTACGTCCACCACTTTTCTCAAGGCGGTCTTCGTATTCCTTTTTCCTCCTTCTTTCTTCGGGTCGTTGAACATTTTGGTGTACATATCTCGCAGCTTGTTCCTATTGGTGTTAATAAAGCTACTCTCTTTGAGGTCTATTGTCGTGGCTTGGATGTCACTCCCACCGTCGCATTGTTCCGCCTGTTTTATAAACTTTATAAAGTAGGGGACTGGTTCTCCTTCCAAAGTCGTGGCGCCAAACCTTATCGTGCCTTTCTTAAAGATGGCCCTACTAGTTTGAAAGGTTGGAAAGGTCTCTTTTTCTTTGTCGATCGCAGGGCGGCTCCCGTTGCTATGCCATGGAGGCACCATGACTCCAGCGTGGCTGATCCCCTTTCCCAAGCTTCGGAATATGATCCTTTAGATGCCAAAAAACTTTGCGAATTTGCTATTCCCCTTCGGAGGCCTTACCAAAGTCTTTTGTATGTCGGCCGTCTTTCCCCTTTTTGGAAGTACCCAGGCTTCGATTGTGTACTCAGTGGTCCGGCCGGGGAAAGTAATGTCTTCCTCTTTTCTCTTGCTTGGTTCCTCACGTCCTATGCATTGACTAACTTTTCCTCCTTTTTGCAGGTGTTACCATGTCTGAATTCTTGAGGATTCCTCGTTTTGCTGGTGCGTCCATTTGCAAGGGTGATCCTTTACCGCAAGGTACAACTATCCCTACCTACACTAGTTCCCCTTTGGCCAAGGATGCTCCTATCCCTCCAAAGACTCTTGCCATGGAACAAGATGAGACTGTCGATGCTAGGGTTGTTGCCGACCGTGAAAGAAAGCAAAGGCGTGCTGTTGAGAAAGCGGCTCGTGAGGGTGTAGCGGCTGGCGGCTCTCATAGCGCTGGCACTAGGGCTACCCGAGCTACCACACATTCTAGGAAGAGAAAGGCCGATGGTGAGGGTTCCTCTCACAAGAAGAAAGAATCTTCTCATAGGAAGAGTAAAGCCGCCAGGGCTCCCGTTATTCCTCCTTCGGCTACCCCCAGCCCTGTTGAGGTGGACGATGCTAGCAAATCCCATCCTCCAACTCCTTCAGCCAGGGGGCCTAATGTTATGGAAGACCTTCAACAGCATACTAATGATGTCTTATCTCAACCGCAAGCTTCTGAAGGTGGGCCTCACGAAGAGGAAAATCCCCCCTCATCTGCCTCTCGTCCCCCATCTGTTGTTCCTAGTGGGCGCCATGTTTCTCTTGATGGCGAAAATCTTGCCTTTCCTGGAGGTTGACTCCCCTTCCCTTTTCTCCTTTATATATGTATATTTTATTATTATATATATATATATATTTTTTTACATCCTTCTTATATTTGTCACTTTCCTCCACTAGGTGATGCTTCTAAACCCATTAATTTGGACGCAGACGCTACTCCTGACGAGGCTGAGAGTTCCTACCGTAAGAACGTCTCTTTCGTCCATTGTGTTACTACTGTTTGGAGCGCGTGTCCTTCATCTTATGTTTACTTTGTCTTTGCAGGTGATCCTTACAAGCGTTTTGGGAAGCGACCCTTCAATCCTCAATGGGGCATCACTGAGTCTACTCGTGTGGACAAATCCAAGGATTGCCGTGACCTGCTTGCCAACCTCTTTACTCCTGCTGACCTTGTATATTTTAATGAAGGCATTGATCATGAGGTGGCCATACGGTCCAGCTGGCGCAGATTGGCTCAGAGTACTCAGATGCAGTCTAGTGTTCTACTCCGTTTCGAATCTTTGCTGGAAGAGCATAAAGCTTGTGTGTCCTCCCAATCCGAGTTGGAGGCTTGTCGTATGTCTCTTGATACTGCTAACGAGGAGCTGCTAAAGAGCCGTCGGGACTATGATAGGCTCCTTGGCGAACATGATCTCCTTCTCTCCTCAGAGATGGATATGGCTGGGCGTTTGGCCGCTCTTCAGAGGGAACAGAAGCTTCACGCAGAGGTGATTGCAGCAAGGGATGCAAGGATCGTTACCTTGGAAAATGAGCTTAAGACTGCTGAAGAAGATGCCCAAGGGTTAAGGACGGATAACACTAGGCTGGCCGTCGACTTGGGCCGTGAGGCCACTCTGAGGAAGAACTTGGTCAAGGATCTCTTCCCTGTGTTTGTTCGACGCCTCCTGGCGAGCAAAGAGTACAAATCTGCCCATGGGGATGTTTTCAGCCTTGCGATGTCCTTGGGTTTCATGCAAGCCGTTAGCCGTGGAAGAACTGAAGAAGAAATTGCTGCTGCTCTGGCCGAGGCGTCCGGTGTGGACTCTTCTGTGACAAAGACTGGCCTAGTGGCGGCATTCGAGGCCTTGTTTGTGAAAAAGTATCCTTTTGTGGAGAAGGTCTCTCGGGCGTGCTTTAGAAGTCCAATGGAGCTTCAAAACTTGATGCCCGATGGAGAAGTGACTCCCGGCCAAGGACCCCTTCTGCAGGATTGCTCTTCTGCCCAGTGATTTGCTCTGAACTTTATATTAATATGTCTGTAATAACAATTTGATGGCCATTGGCCTTAACTTGCCCGTACATTTCTTAGTGTTCCTCCGTACGTTTGGCCATCGTGCTTGTTTATCAATGTGCCTTTTAATTGCCCTTCCTTTTTGGCCTTTCGTTCTTGGACCCATAGATGTTTTGACTTGCGTATATATTTTTTTCTTAAGAGTGAACCTTGGCTACATTGGTCGGCCGGGAGGAATCACCTGCCCTCCGGAGCCACTTGGATATTTATTCAACTCTTGGTTTTGGTTGGGGAATATTGACTACATATATCGAGTGGAGGGATCTAAGTTCCACTCAGAGCCACTTAATCCTTTATTCCCCTTCCATAGACATCGACCATATTTATCGATTTCGGAGGTTGCGAGCCTTCCGTCGAGGTCGCTTGTACTTTGCCTATTTTGTTAGATATCGATCACGTTAGGATCGCTTTTTGTTTATCTATGCACATGGGTTATTCAGAACCATTCATGTGTTTATTCTTTTCCAAAGGGTGGTTATAAACATTGGCCACACATTTCCTACCGTAGGTGATTGGCCTTTTGGAGGGGGCCACTTTTTCTCTTATGTTTATACTCCTTTATCATGTAGGGAAAATTGCTATTCCTCGACTGGGCGATAGCTTTTGATTAATTTCACAATTAAAACATTACAATGTCAGTACAAGCTTGAGCATTAGGCTAGATGTGGCACTCCCTTAAGTTAATTGCGTGCCAGGTGCGTGGTACGGCCTTGCCATTCACTCTTTCCAGCTTATATGAGCCATTCATGTAGGCCTCTGTCACCTTGTAAAGGCCCTCCCATGTTGGACTCAGCTTTCCTGGTTTTTCCACGCGGCTGGCTTCGTTCCTTCTGTAGACATAGCTCCCCACCTTGAAAGACTTGGCTCTGACCCTCTTGTTGTAGTACTATTCCATCTTTTTCTTGTATTTGGCCTCCCGGATGGCTGCGGCCTCCCTTCTTTCTTGCAACAGGTCCAAATTGAGTCTGAGCTCTTCATCGTTGGCTTCTTCGTCCTTGATCACAAGCGTCCTATGTGTTGGCATTCCTATCTCCGCAGGGATCACGGCCTCACTTCCGTATGTTAGGCTGAAGGGAGTCTCTCCATTGCTTGTTTTTAATGATGTTCTGTGTGCCCAGAGTACATTTGGAAGTTCGTCTACACATCCTGTTCGATCCCGACCTAGCCTTGTTTTTAGCCCTTCCATGAGTGACTTGTTTGCCCTCTCCACGAGACCAGTGGCCTGTGGGTGTGCAACTGCTGTGTTCATTTGCTTAATATTGAGTTTTTTGCACCATGTCTTGAATGGGTCATCCACAAAGTTAGTCCCATTGTCAGTCACTATTACATGTGGTAGGCCAAATCTACAGACAATGTTATCCCACACAAATTTTATCACGTCCTTGCCTTTTACATTGGCCAAGGGCTTTGCTTCCAACCACTTAGTGAAATAATCAATTGCCACGATGATGTACCTGACCTTACCTGGCGCCGCGGGGAACGGCCCCAACACATCCATGCCCCACTGGAAGAACGACCATGGGGCCATAATTGATGTCATTAGCGTTTTAGGCATCTTGGGCACCGGTGAGTGAATCTGGCATGCGTCACACTTTTTTGTTTCTTCCCTCACGTCACGGTGCATCGTGGGCCAATAGTATCCCTGCCTAAGCGCCTTGGCCACCACTGACCTTGTCTTCAAGTGCATGCCACAAGCTCCTCGATGTATCTCTCGGATCACATAGTTGGCTTGTAGTGGCACCAGGCACCGCAACATCGGCATTAAGTAAGATTTCTTGAAGAGCACACCTTCCTCCATTACATACTGGTTGATTTTCATCCGAAGGGCACGTGCTTCGTTGTGGTCTTGCGGCCATACCCCTTGCTCCAAGCACCTTATGATGGGTGTCATCCAATTATCTTCCTCTTCTTCCACAATGGCATTCACTTCTTCCCTATCTGTTGAGGGTTTGTCTAACACTTCCACCAATACTTCTTTTGTCAAATGGTTAAATGCCACTGAGGCCAGCTTGCTGAGTACATCGGCCTTTTGGTTCTTACTTCTCGGTATGTTCATGATTTTGAAGCTCTTGAACCGTTCTGCATTCTCTTTTGCCTTTCTCAAGTATTTGATCATGCTTTCATTGGCGGCCACAAAATCCCCATTGATTTGGCTGGCTACCAATTTTGAGTCCACCTTTACTGCCAAATGTTCTACTCCCATCTCTTCTGCTATTCTTAGGCCGGCTAGCAAGGCCTCATATTCTGACTCATTATTTGTGCTGTCGAAGTTCAACCTCAAAGCATACGTGTACTCTATGCCATTGGGACTGATTAATACTAAACCCGCTCCGGAGCCTTTCGGGTTGGACGCTCCGTCCGTATATAGCACCCAATCCTCCTCCTTATCGACCTTTTCTTCCTTGGAAATATGTGTTTCAAGGTCTTTCGAAGTGTCCGTCCCTACTGGTACTTCATTCAGGAAGTCTGCTAGCACTTGGCCCTTTATGGCGCTTCGGGGTTCATAGGCAATGTCGTATGTCCCCAACTCTATGGCATACTTGGCGAGCTTGCCCGAGGCTTCGGCCTTGTTTAGGATTTGCCTTACGGGCTGGTCTGTGATGACCTTGATTGGGTGTCCTTCGAAGTATCGCCTTAGTCTTCTTGATGTGCTTAGAAGTGCCAAGGCTAGCTTCTCCAAAGGAGCATAGTTTCTTTCTGCCTCGTGTAGCGTTCGGCTGACGTAGCGGACTGGCTTTTGGATCCCCTTTCTTTCTGCTAGCAGTACCGCGCTTATTGCTCCTTTCGATGCCGCTAGGCATAGAGAAAGCGTTTCTTTGGGCCTGGGCGTGGTAAGGGATGGCAGTTCTATTACCATTTTTTTCATCTGTTGGAAAGCCTCCTCTGCTTCTTCCGTCCATCTGTATTCTTCCTTGTTGGCCTTGGTTATATTCTTCAGAGTGTCAAAGAAAGGTAGTGATCTCTCGGCAGACTTTGAGAGGAAACGGTTAAGCGCGGCCAACTTCCCGGCCAGGCTTTGCATTTCGTTCCATGTTCTAGGTGATTGCATATTGGTGACGTCTTTGATCTTGGCCGGGTTAGCCCTTATTCCTTCCGACGTCACCATGTACCCTAAGAATTTGCCCTCTTCAACTCCGAAAGAACACTTTTTTGGATTAAGCTTCATGTTTATCTTTCGTAAGTTTTCGAATGTTTCAGCTATGTCCGCCAGCATTTCCTTCTCGGTCTTGCTTTTTATAACCATGTCGTCCACATATGCCTCCAGGTTTCGTCCAATCTGTGATCCGAACGCCGTGTCCACTAACCTTTGGTAGGTGGCCCCTGCGTTTTTTAGACCGAAGGGCATTTTGGTGTAGCAGTACGTCCCTTGATCGGTGTAGAAGGCTGTCTTCTCTTCGTCTTCTTGGGACATTTGCACTTGGTGGTAGCCCTTGTAGGCGTCTAGAAAGCTTTTGTATTTGTATCCCATGACGGCTTCTATTTTGGCGTCAATTTCTGGTAGAGGGTAATAGTCCTTCGGACAGGCAGAATTCAAATTTTTGAAGTCTATGCACATTCTCCATGCCCCATCTACTTTTTTGACCAACACCGTGTTGGATATCAACGTAGGATACCTAACTGGCCTCACGATTCCTGCCTTTACCCATTCTTCCACCTCCTTGGCCACGACTTCACTTTTCTCAGCAGACAGTACCCTTCGTTTCTGGCTCACCGGCGTAACCGATGGGTTCACATTGAGCTTGTGCTGAGCGATCCTTCTTGGCACTCCGGTCATATCTTGCGGTTCCCACGCGAAGACGTCTAAATTGTTCTTTAGCAATTGTTTTAACTGCTCCGAGCCTTCCTTTGACAAGTTTCCCTCAATCGTGACCAGCTGTTCGGGGAAGGCTGGGTTGATCATTACTTCTTCTGTCAAGTTGACGTCTTGACGCTCCTCCTGCTTCTCTGGCTCTTCTTTTGCCATCTTCCTCTTTCCTATCTCTCTGCATTCGTTAATAATTGAAGATGATGTAACGAGAGTCGCGATACCTCGAGGTGTTGGGAATTTCATCATGGCGTGGATGGTAGATGGGATGGCCCTCAGCCTTCTTATTCCTGGCCTCCCTAGGATGATATTATATGGGGAAGGAGCGGGTATAACAGTGAACCTCATCACGGCCCTCCGGAACAACCCTCCGTCCCCAAAGCACACCTCCAACTCTATCTTACCCAATGGCTTTACACTTTCCCCTGAGAATCCCGACACTGTGCTGTGCGTCTTAGTCATCCTAGCTTGTATGCTTGGGTGAAGGCTGTTGAAACAATGCTCGTACATTATTTCCACGGACGCACCGCCATCCACATGTACCCTCCTTATCAAGTATCCTTCGATCTCAGCCTCTATCACAATCGCTTCTTCCGACAGGTCCTCGTCTGGACATGGTGGGAACGTTATTGGGACGTTCATCCAGTCTTCATTGATCCATCTTGACTTCCTCTTTCGGTTATCACTATGCCCCGACACCATGTTTATTACCTTGGTCTTTTGAGGGTGGCCCTTCTGGCCGCCCTTGCCTTTCTGCCTCACGTCTTTAATCAAGTGGTTGAGCTTTCCGGATTCCAGGGCGGCCTCTAATTGCCTCCTCAAATGAAAACAATCGTTCGTGTAGTGTCCTTTCGCACAATGATAGTCACAATATCTGTCCATGTTCTCTTTTTTTGGTGTTCCTACCAAGGGAGGTGGGGCCGGGAGGTTTAGCTGGTGTTCTGCTGCCAAAATTTCCTTCGGTGAGCTGGATAAGTCCTCTAGGGTGAATATTCGATTCACCTCTTGAGGACGCTGCGGGTTACGGTAAGGCAAGGTATAGGGTTGGGTGTAGGGGTTTCTATTTTGATAGGCTCCTCGTCCTCCCCCTCTTCTTCCCCCAAAACTCCTTTTTTGGGTCCGATCGTACCTCTGGCCTCCCGTCGGAGAACCGTCTCCTCGGATATACTCTCCCCTGGGCAATTCAGCATCCCTGAACGCTGTTTCAGCACGGACGAAGTCGTCCACATGCTTCAACATCTCATCCACCGTCTTTGGTATGCTTTCAGCAAATCGCTTGGCCAAACCAGGGCACTTGTGTGAGCCCATGAATGAAGAGATCCTCATGAGATCTGGCACATTTGGGATAGAATTGGACTCACTTACCCACCTCTCTTTGAATACCGGTAGGCTCTCGTTGGCCTTTCGGATGATCTTCGTGATCTCCGTGGGGTCCTTCGCACATGCTTTCAGCATCCCAAACCGTGTGAGGAATTTGGCTTCCAAATCATCCCAATCATCTATGCTTCCTGACGGCAACTCGTCAAACCAAGCTCTGGCCTTATCATCTAACGTTTGTTGGAACATTCGGCACCACACGGGCATGGGCCATTCTCCTTGGTTCCCCATCCCTTTAAAATGGTTGATGTGGTCAGCCGGATCTCCCGTCCCAGCGTAAATCCTTACGTTGGCTGGCATCCTATGGCCAGGGGCAGAGTATTCAATGATCCTTCGGCTGAGAGGGCACTTGGCCAGTGATTTGAAAGGCTTTCCCAAATCATCATCTGCCACTTTCTTCCCCTTGCTCTTATCTCCTTCGCCTTGACCTTCCTTCTTCTTTCCCTTATCTCCCGAGTGCTCTTCCCTTTCGTCAAAACTGATTAGCCTTGGCTTGATGTAGTCTCGGTTGCTTTTGCCTTTTATTAATTCTTTTAGGGCCGAAAGGTGACCCTCAATGATTTCTTCATTGGTGAGACTATTGTGGTTGTCATCATGAATTTCAACTTCAGGTGATGTTGGGGCAAGACCCGCCATTCTTTAGCTACTTGGTAGATCGAATTTAGGGTCCCACGGATGGCGCCAGTTTGTAGATGCAAAAGTCCGCTGGGCCTCTTAGTGGGCCGAGAGTGCCGTTGGGCCGTCCGGGTCTTCTTATCCACAAGCCTATAAGAAAGTAGCACACGTTAGCTCGCCTCGGGTGAAGAGCCCGAGACCAACTCCGGTGTGAGAGTAAGTATCTGATTGAGCCGAGTGGCCAATAACATGCAAAGCCGAATGGCCACGTAAGTATGTGTATTAAATGACTGTGTGTGTATGGATGTGACTTACATTGAATGAGGGGTATTTATAGTACTCAGAGTACTGTAGTGGACTGTTGTCCTTGAAGGCAACGTTCCTCGAGCCTTGGGATCTGACAGGCCAAGCTTTGGTCCAGGAGGTTAAGCAAGGCGTCTGGGTAAAAGGATGCGTCGTTTGTTCCCGAGGGAATCTACCCTGCTTTTGAGGTGTGCAGGCGGGTGGCTCTTTTATCCGAACGCCAGGCGAATGTCCACTGGACAATAGGGTGCGCCGTTCCTTCCCGATGCGTTGGCATTGCTTCCGAGGATACCCTCTAGATCTGCGCTTGGTAGGTGGGCCGGTCTGCCGGACCGTGTGGCCAATCTTGCTTCTAGAAGATTTGGCACGTGGGCATGGCCCAGCGGCCATATACGCGAACACACGTCAAATATATAAGTGAAAAAAAAGTTTTTCTTTTAACCGATGTGGGACACTCTTTGCTCTTCTCATGCATCAAATCTGAAAAGATTTTATGAATAACAGAAAATAAAACTCTGAATTTTAATTCAAAGATATAACAATGACGCCAGAGCCACAACAATCCCGTTACCACAATTACTATTGGGCAAATAGCATAAAAAGCTACTCATCTTATGTTAAAATTCAATTAAAGGTACTCAACTTTTTTTTTCTCAATTTAAGGTACCGATCTTTTTTCTTGTAGCAATGTTGGGACAATAACAAATTTAAACGAGCATTTACTTTATCATTGCATCGTTAGTCCTTTATATTAACGACACTTTATAATAACCTCAAAATTCGTTTTTTACAGTTTTAGACCGTTTTCTATTTTTTTCGTTTGATTTTTACCATTTTTACACGGTTTTTAATCGTTTTAGTCCGTTTATTTTGTTTGATTAAAAACAAACGAAAACGGTAAAAATTAGACGAAAAAAGTGAAAAACGGTCTAAAACTGTAAAAAACAAATTTTAAGTTTATTATAAAGTGTTCTTAATGTAAAGGACTAACGATGCAATAATAAAGTAAACGGTCGTTAATATATAACCTTTAAGTTTGTTATTGTCCCAACATTGCAACAAGAAAAAAGATTGGTACCTTAAATTGAAAGAAAAAAAAAGTTGAGTACCTTTAATTAAATTTTAACATAAAATGAGTACCTTTTTATGCTATTTGCCCATTACTTTATTGTATCCCCTTTGACTAATTATCAATAGTACTATACAATCAATACCAAGTTCAAAGTTATCTTAATCGGTAAAAGTTAGGGTAAAAGGTATAAAATACCATCTTACTTATTGATTTGTGTCAACTTTAAACACTTACTATTTTATCTCGTGACTTTACCATGGTACTTTCAAATTTGTTTCGGCTATACCAAAATTAGCATGAAATGACTATACTACCCTTGTAAATGACTAATATACCCTTTGTGTTGAGCCAAGTTCATCGACATACTATCAAACCCGGAAACATAAAAATAAAAACACACTTATAGTCTGCCGCTATATAAAACAAAATTTCAACGCACAGAAACATGAAAATGTCACTTAGATTTTAAACAGAACATGCTGCAGATCTTAAACATATATTCACAATGTCACGAATTTTGTTGGGCTCTCGTATATATTCACAATTCCAGTTATTTCAACTTCAGGCTGGATACCATTATACTTGATTTTAGCGATCCAAGAAAACGCATTCATAAAGATTTTACACAGAATAACTAAATGTCGAACGCGACAAAACTATACATTCATTCGAAAATACAACCTAATCACATCAGAAATTGCTAATCTAATAGGGTTTTTACACGTGAATACTTATTATTAACAGATCCAATTAAATAACAAATATTGGTAAAAATAACTCTCCAACACAAACACAATTTAATAAATGAATAAAACTTGCTCAAAAAAATAAAATAAAAAAATAAATGAATAAAACTAATAATTACGTTACTAAATGATTGAATCATATAAAGCTAAAAAAACCTGTGTAGAGATCTGTTTGTTTGTGTCACCGATTTGAGTTTTTCATACTACCTCGCCATGTCTTTATATATCCGATATCATAAGAATTTATTATTTGATTTAAATGTATGCGTATTCGTCTAATGTTAGTCAATTTGTAAAACCCCTACTAGTATTAATAATAATTTGCAACCACGTATTCGTATTTTTGTGTAATCAGTTAAAAAAGTTTTGTCAATTCGTATTTTAAAAGAAAGAACTGCAATGGAGGAGAGTGACATGCGATGGCAATAAATGTAATTATGTTGAAGAAGACAGGGGTAATATAGTCATTTCAGGCTAATATTGGTATTGTATGAACAAATTTGAAAGTACAATGGTAAAGTCACAAGATAAAATACTAAGTGTTTAAAGTCGACACAAATAAATAAATGAGATGTTATTTTATAACTTTTACCCTAAAAGTTATGTAAATGCGCAAATGTGACGTAACAACTCTTGCTTATAAATCACAATATAGTTAGTCTTTTAAACTAGCTTATTATAGTTAAAGCCTTTAAACTAATTTATGTTTTCTTTTGCAGTTCATATCTTGCATACCACCTCATGCTTCGACTATTATAAGACTAAGCTTCAACTCTAACCAGTTACTCCCCTAGGTGTTGGCATGGCCGTCAAGATCCGTGTAGTAGATCGTGAAGTGTGGCTTGCTTATAAATCATAGCTTCAACTTTAACTAGTTACTCCTATAGGTGTTCGCATGGTCGTCAAGATCCTTGTAATAGATCGTGAAGCTTAAATTTGTGTACAAAATCACAAAAAGAAAGTTAAGAACATGTACAAATCAATAGCTCGCAAGAGATAATTCTTTATATAATATAACATGTATATTAACATTATTTTTTTGGAAGCTACCAACATAGCCGTGAGGGCTGAGTATCGGTTTAAAACAAAACCGAATAGAATAAAATGAACCCAACTGAAAATTGATTTTAAAAAAATCACGAAACGAAAACCAAACCGAATTAAACCGAACAAAACGGAAACCGAACCGTACCGAACCAAAACGAAAACCGAACCGAATTAAACCGAACAAAACTGAACCGAACCGAACCGAATAAAATAGACTTTTGACCAACTAATCTACGATGTTTGTGCCCACCGTCACACCAAATAAAATCCTCCCTTATTCAGAAAGATTCAACTTGATGCCGCAAGACTATAGAAAGAGTCTATAAAGTCACTTCTGAGGAATAAAGGGCAGTCTAGCTGATCTTGTTTAGTCATGTTACTCTCTTTCAAGGTTATAAATAGCGTGAAGCGCGGCGTGGCGGTATGTCCAAGCTACATGCTTTAGTGGCTAAGACGAAGCTTCAGCGTTTCTAAAGCGTGGCTTATAGCGGCACAACATATAAAAGTATTTATTTATATTATGTTCATAATTAGTGTTGTACATGATAATTAAATGTATAAAACTCTTCTTACATGTGACAATATTCCTTTTTTAAAGTCAAATTCAAAAAATTACCGCACCTCATGTCGTAGCGCGCCTTAACCTATTGCGTAGCGTGAAGGTCACGCCTCAAGCTTTAGCGCGCCTTAAGGCAGGCTATAGCGAGCTATTTAGAACTATGCTCTCTTTTTATTATTTTTAGTGTACCTTTTACCTTCCCTGTCTTTTTCTTTTATATTTCTTGTGTTCGTCTTTGACCCATCTCATACACATACGCGGACCTTCATAGAGACCCGGGGGGGGGGGGGGGGGGGGGGGGGGGGGGGGGGGGTTGGCCCTCCTAAAAAATATTGTCGGTCCTCCCATTAAAATTGTTCAAGTTCCGTTTATGCTGATACACCTCGTGCAACTTATTTGTATCTTTAATATAGTTGCATTAACGAAATGAAAATGATGCTCCAAGTTTCATACTTTTATTGTTTAAATCTGGTCTTTCAAGTATTCAGAGACAAATTGACGCTTCTTATTTTCACGGGTGTAGGTTATTTACACCATCCGAAATGTTTAAATTGGTGAGAAACCACGACATCGTGCATTTTTTTGGGTTCCGATTCACCCTTCCTTAGGATCAAGCTCAACAATGACCATCTGTTTCCAGTGACATTTTTAGCCAGGATTTGAGACTGATATCTCCAAAAGCACTCTTTAACCAATTAATCTAGAACGTTTGCGATGAAGAAGTGTAACATTCGTTGGGTATTTATATTGTTACCGTCTTCCTAGTTGCATTTAGAATACACAAACAAAAAGGACTTGAGGGACAAACGTTCAAAGATGCCTAACAGATAAATGCATTAATATTGTTTTGAAAGAAAAAAATAATATAAAAGTACATGTTGATTGTTGTTAATTGTAGTGCGGGTGAGCGCGGTTCCGGAACCGCACCGAACCGAACCGGAACCGCAAGAACCGAGAACCGCAAAACGTAAAATTTAGGAACCGAGAACCGAACCGAATACCATGTTTCGGTTCCGCTCGGTTCTCGGGTCCGGTTCGGGTATTTCGGGTCTTACCCGATTGGAACCGCAAAATTTTAAAAACACCCAAAACATTAAATTTTTTTATGTGTTTACGCATATTTACTTCTAAAAACAAAAAGAAATTAGCAACTATACAATAAGAAGATAAAAAAATAATAGTTTTAATATAAAATATTTCAAAAATTTCAATTCTCATTCAAATTATATGTATTCAACGACTTTTTTTTGTTGTTGTTTATAGATTATAAAATATCATAGAATTTATTACGTATAAATATAGGCATTATGTTACAATAAAGATGAACCCATATATTAAGATTTTCGATATGTGAAATATTATGTAAAAAAACATAAAATTTCTATATACTTGAAATTCCAACGGTTCTTCGGGTCCGGAACCGCAGAACCTAACCGAATCGAACCAAGAACCGCAATTTGATAAATTTAGGAAACGAGAACCGAACCGCGGTTCTAAAATGCGATTCGATTTGGGTCGGTTCCGATTTGGTTCTCGGTTCCAGTTCGGTTCTCGGTCCATATGCTCACCCCTAGTAGTGCCTAGTGTTTGCATTTGCATAGGGTTTCCAAATTTAGCAAGAGACGTTTTTTTGGGTTTTGACTCGTTCCATATGAGGGCTTAGTTCAAGAGCCATCCACTAAAATTTCTAGACACAATGATGGATCGCTAATCATCTTAATTGATAGCAAATCAAATGGAACAATCTGCTTTCCATTTTGTTTTTCTTTTTAACTATAATACTTGTTTTCAAGATTTTGATGTCTCTAACGAGATCTTGTTTTGATGTAATAAAGTACTAGACGAGTACCCGTGCATAGCGGCGTAAATTGTCTAGCAACAGATAATTAACACGATGCGATATTGTGGTAAGTGTTCTGGTGAAGTTCAAAATATAACGTCAAAAGATTAAACTTTTATTTCAAAGCGTTGTAACATGTTATAATTCAAAATATCTTATAAGTATGTTTCAATTGGATGAAAGGGTGCCATTTGTTTAATTAACGAAAGTTTATATCTTTTTTAATGAATAAGATTTGCATGTAGTAGTTTTTAATGGGATCCACATTTTTCAAGCATTCAACATTTTCAACTTTCAACCAAAGGGATACACCATTTATAATGTAATATAAATATACATTAGTGGGACCCACATTTTTCCAGCATTCAACATTTTTAACTTTCAACCAAAGGATACACCCTTTATAATGTAGTATAGATATAGATTAGTGGGACCCACATTTTTCAATCATTCAACATTTTCAACTTTCAACCAAAGGGATACACCTTTTATAATGTAGTATAGATATAGATTAGTGGGACCCATATTTTTCAACCATTCAACATTTTCAACTTTCAACCAAAGGGATACACCATTTATAATGCAGTATAGATATAGATTAGTGGGACCCATATTTTTCAACCATTCAACATTTTCAACTTTCAACCAAAGGGATACACCCTTTATAATGTAGTATAGATACGAAAGTCCCAATTTACAAGTCTATTGAGAATAATAGCTCCAAAGGTTCAAGATAAAACATAACTAATAACTTTTCGATCGTGTAATTTTTTATTAGTGTACCATAAAGTATTATCTATACTAACTATAAAGGAGGTATCCCATATGTTGAAAGTTGAAATTTTTCAACAAAGCTTCTTGTGTAAGGAACAAAATAGATACACCTGAGGAATTTTCAACAATTACGTAAATAAGGAAACTTTGACAGTTAGACGAATAGCAAATCTCAGGATATATTATAGGAATGTTTGAACCAAAATATAGAAACTATAGTTTTTGATTTGCCATACTTGAAATTGAAAAACAAAATATAGAAACTATACTTTTTGATTTGCTAGACGTGTATAGAAACAAAATAAATCGTTATGGGAATTTGTTTCAACTTACGAATGTGTGTTCAATTGCAAATGAGGAAATCGTTATGGCTTTAAAGATTCATATTAGAGGAACGTATCTTGCTGTCAAAAAATATGGCTGGCAATTACACAAAGAAGTACATACTTAATACACATTTCTCTTCTCTGACTTTCCATGAAATTAAGGAAAATGAATATGGCAAGTATTCAAAACGCAAGTTTATCATTTTTAGAAATGTTTTAAAAAAATGTTCGGGTTCATGAAGATTGGAAATAATTTGCTGTACGAAGTGATATTATTTTTAGAATTGTTGAAAACCATTATTACAACTATTGAATATTGAAACTAATTTTTAGCATTAGTTCAAAGAAACAAAAAAAAAACCACTAATTTTAGCATTGTTGAATCTTTTATGTTTTACAGTAACAAACTTGTCCTACACAAAAAAACTTCACACGTATCATCCTGCATAAAAAAAGTTCAAACATATCCAGTCCTAAAATACCCGCATTAAAGAGTTGAAAGTTGAAAAACTATACAAGTCAAAATAACTTACACGCCATTCCTAAATTACACGCACTAAAGAGTTGAAACCTAAATGAAGCAGGAAAATCATCACACGACATTCCTAAAAACACCACACGATTTGGGTAAGTCTTCAAAACAAATTTGAATTTTAAACTAGAAAGAAATGCCTATATAAAGAACCAAAATAGAAGGTTAATTCATTCCCTAACAACACATAAAGAGGAGAGAAGACATGGATCTGCCAAATGAAATAAACGTCGATGATGATCTTGAGGTTAGTTTTGTTTACACTTTTAATTATCTCGGATCCATAGTAACTCATAATGCTTTCGTTTTTTTAGTATAGCTTCACCCTGCAATAGAATCACGGTAACATGACGCCAAATGTAGTTGTTGAACCTGTTGTTTAACCTCCTGTGGCCAATCCAAATTAAACATGATGTTTTATGTTTTATCATCTTTATTCTTTGTATATAAACTAATCTTGTTAAATGTTCGTATAATTATCTATACTAATAATTTTTTGCGGTATAGATGCAGGTAAGCAAAGAAGAAAACAATGACTCATGCAATACTTTTTTTTGGATACGCACCAAAAGTGGAGGAAAACAATGCTTTTGGTCTTATGGATGTTGATGCAATTTCAAGCCGGCTGATGTGGATATTGACTAAGAGGTAATATACCATTTAGTTTACCTACATCTATCATTGTTGTGGCTTCTTTTCGTGTAGAAAAATGCGGACACGAGTTGAGCCACGAGGGTTGGAGCAAGAGGGAAGTATTACTCTTCAGTATGGCAATCATTATGCGAACTCACACAATACAAAATGTGTTCCTACTAAACCTATAGGACTAGGTTTCGAATAGTATTTTTTGTACAAACCAATGAAAACGTCACAACAAAGAAAATACGCAACACATCTGACAACCGTATTGATGCCGAACTCAAACTTCTACGAAATCTTCAACACGAAGATGTCACTGCTTTGATAGATGTGATGGTCTCAATGAACAAAACAAGCTGCAAAGATGTTTACTTGCTTTACGAGCTTATGAGTATGGATTTGCATCACTTTATGTCATCTCAATCACGTTGAAACAATCATTGATAGTTTAAAATCATGGATTTGATTTGTTCTAATGTATGCCAACTATTTGATAACTCTTAAATGAGTCGAATAAAAAAATATACAGTTGTGTTGTTTATGCTAAAGTTCATATACAATATATATATATATGTTTACTGATTGGAGCTTTAATTTGTTCCGGTGCATTAAATCAAAGATATCGTACTAGGATTCGTTGATTAACTTTAAATTTCCGAGAATTATGTTTTGTTTTATTGATGTGTTGTTTTATTGATGTGTTGTTTAATTTATGCATTCTTTAATCATACTAGCGTTTTATATTTTTTTTTTGAACAAACTAGCGTTTTATATTGAATTGTACCATAGTCCAAAATCTGATTTCTGTAATGTACTTGTAACTTTTAAATTGTATTGCTTTTCAAAAATAAAAATAGATTTACTTGAAAATATATTGTTGAGAAAAGTTGAAAAAGAAAATAATGTACATTATAATGAAAAAATTGAAACTTATACTAATGATTTGAAAGGATATATCATGTGAATATTCTATACCACATATAGTGGTTTACGTCTTGTTTATATTTATTACGTCTTGTTTATATTTATTAAAATTAAAATGTGCGATTTGATTTATTCTAAAAATAAATATAAACTAAATGGACCAGAATTTTGTACGAGTATTGTACTCCTAAATGCAGGGAAAAATAATTGTGACGAAAGCACATAATGATGTAAATGAAGTTTTTTACGAGGTACACACCGAGCCGCTAGACGTCGATACTCGGATTTCAGTTACAATTTTATGAGAGCAATTTTAATAATCTATCGAACTAAACAATCACACACATATTGATATTATTGAAACCCGATTTAACTATGTTATCACAAAAATAATATGAAAAAAGGATGTGGTTGCGCCATAAGCACAATTTGCCAACAACTAATTATTCACCGATGAAATTTTATCGAAACTAGAAACCCGCCGCTATGCGCGGGTATTCGTCTAGTAAAGTATAATGGATCAATTTTGTTGAATAACAATATTAAACTACTTTTTGAAAAAGTTTATTAAATTTACAATTGAACTTATGTAGCTCGCCAATAAGCTCACGGTCTCACTACTACACAAACTGACATAGAGCCCTGTTTAAAACCCCCTTAAAGCCCCTTTTTTCTAGGGGAATCAAAAGGGATGTGACTCTATTAGGAGATGGCATAGTTCCCTGTTTATAAAAGGGGCTCTATGATGAATAATAGAGCCCTGTTTTCCCCTTCATAACCTGGTTTTATTTGATTTAGAAAACAATTTTTAAATTAGTATAGATCCCTGTTCTTTGTTTTGAAACATGGCTGTATGACATTCTTTTTTTTTAAAATCAAATACCACCTGTATGTATTTCCAAGTATCCATCTACACAGCAAAACAAGCAACAAAACTAATTTGCAACAAAACCATTTATAGCAAAACCAATGTATTCAATATCAGAGATGATTCACATCAGTTTACTACGCTCTCTACCGAATTAACATGATCTTAACAAACAAACTAATATCACTAATTAAACATCACAGCAGTTTCCTAAGTGTTTTGGTGAGGTACAGGAAAGAAGAGATACAAATGACATGACCACATGTAGACCTTTCTGAAACACTAGCCGACTGATCATCAAATGCCCCACACTGAAATGAACGAGCTCACGATGTTGACCAACTCTTTGGTACTAAATGGATTCTTGTCGCTCCATGGCATCTACAATAAAACATCATAAAGCAGGTTTCAGATTGTACAAAGATGCAAGCTTCAAACATGTTAGTCGTGTGACACACAATTATTGCAGATCAAACAATCAGATCTCTGTTTTCCTATTAAGATGACACTTTAAAATGTACTTATTCCTATTTATAATGTGACAGGTTTCAAATTCTTCATGTGATACAAAGTTTGATGTACAATAACGGATTTAGAAAATCCCGGGTTATGCAACTAAAACTAGGCCAACTGAACAAAAGAATACAAGAATCCATTTGCATTAATTATTCTGCAATTCTCGGTGGCAAAACGGGCAGGTTTTGGCGAGTTAGGCATTGATCTATCCTGTTACTACTACTAGTCAGAACACAAAAGTTGCAAATCAGCTCATATCCAAACATCTACATAAACCGGTAAAGCATAAACTAGTTTCCAATCAACTACTCGGAAAACCACAAACTTGTTTCAAATCTTCTAATCAAATCTACTAGCGAGAATAAACCAGTAAAGCACAAACTCTTAGACCTCCAAAAAAACCTAGATTATCTAATTTCTAGACTAGTCAGAATACCACCAAACACCATTACCAATTGTTTCAGAACGGATGCATTACCTTTCTGGCCAATAATCATATAGAAAAAACTATATTCGTCATAAATTTAAGTTACTTACTGTCTTGGGGAACAACTACTGTTGATGGGTTACAAATTGGTGCATCCACTTCATAACATAGTAGTCGCACTCCCAATAGTTACGTTGTTGGTTACACTATAAAAAATAATACCAATTTCATAAGCATTCAACAAAAGAAACAAAAATAAAAATAAAATACATGTTTAGAATGAGATTATTTACCTCGACAAGATTCCATGTCATGTTACTAAACGCCCTAGAAGAATTAAAGAATGTTAAGAGTTGTGTTCATTTGTATAAATATTAAGGTGAATCAAACTTTGATGCAAAAAATACTCACTCTTGCACAACATTGGTGAATCCATAGGAGGGATGACTGCACTGGTTAAGGTACATTTAACGTCATGTATACCTGTAATGTATCCAAAATCACTGGCGCATCTAGCTTCTTTAATAAATCTCAGTTCACATAACTAGATACCCCATTAATATGAGACATATTTAAAACATAACAGCCTAAAAGACAGTATGTCCTGAACTCATAATCATCTATTCTTAATGATTATGAAGTGTCAGAAACTATTTTTCAATGGCCACTGAACTGTATATATCCCTAACAAAGACGCTAACTGATTAAACTTTCAATGGACACTGAACTGTATATATCCCTAACAAAGACGCTAACTGATTAAACTGGAACCATGCAAAACTAAGACAATACATGCTCATGAAAGCGAGACAAAACTTGAAATAGCCTAGTTATCTTTGTCGCTTATGGTAAAAAAATTGATAAAACTGAATGAAAAGAACCAAATCACTAACGCATATCATGTACCAATCATAAAAAGGAAACCTAATAGTTAAAATACATCTTAAAAGCTTAGTTAGAATGCTTAACTTTAGTTCCTATTCCTTAATAGTTAAAAGTTTTCAGGAAAGACGTCAACACTGCCACACCAAACCAGATAATGAAACCTGTATACGATAGATCAATGTTTTCAAACCCGGGTCGACCCGTCCGGGTTGAATCGTCCGGGTCGAACCGTCCGGGTCAACCGGTTGACTCGGTTCCGGTCGAAAAAAGGGTCATTTTGACCCGGGTTTCACATTTTCAAAACCCGGCTAGACCCGCAGGGTTTGGGGTGGCCCGGGTCAACCCGGTTCTCGAGACCCGGTCAGGTTTCGATTTTTCGGGTTTTTTCTAAAATAAATATGTAAATTTTACGTATTTATGATGAAATTTTTTTTACATATTATATTAGTTGGTAAATAATTTATATTTTTAATATACAAAAGTTTTTATATATATATTTTGTTAATTATTAAAAATATAAAAAATAATTTTGTTAGAAAAACGGGTTAACCTGGGTTGATCCGGGCCCGGTTCGACCCGGGTCATTTCAAGAACCGGGTTTCAAACATTTCTATAGATTAATATGGAGTACACGTCCAAATAACTGAATTGGTGGTTCTGTGCCATACTCATAGTAAAAAATAGGTGTTTCTGTACACATTAATGTAAGGGTTTACCATATTAGTCATATATGTTGTGTACATTTTAGGGTAAATAGCATAAAAAGGTACTCATCTTTAGTCTAAATTCAATTAAAGGTACTCAACTTTTTTTTTCTCAATTTAAGGTATCCATCTTTTTTCTTGTTGCAATGTTGGGATAATTAACGAAATTAAAAACGATCGTTTACTTTATAATTGCATCGTTAGTCCTTTATACTGGCGACACTTTCTAATAAACTCAAAATTAATTATTTTATAGTTTTCGACCATTTTCTACGTTTTTCGTATAATTTTTACCAGTTTCATCCATTTTTTACACTCCTCGTCAGTTTTTTGACGTTTTTGTTTTTTTTACCATTTTTGACCGGAAACGATAAAAATCAGACGAAAAAGGCAGATAACAGTCTAAAATTATCAAAAATCGGATTTTGAGTTTATTATAAAGTGTCGTTAATATAAAGGACTAACGGTGCAATAACAAAGTAAACGGTCGTTTTTAATTTCGTTAATTATCCCAACATTGCAACAAGAAAAAAGATCGATACCTTAAATTGAGAAAAAAAAAGTTCAGTACCTTTAATTGAATTTAGACCAAAGATGAGTACCTTTTTATGCAATTCGCCCTACATTTTATTGGACACTAAGCTTTTAAACTACATTTATTTCAATTGTGCGGACTAAACCTGTGAGGCTGCGCAATGACCAAGATACCAAATACTAAAGACAAAATAGTGAAGATTACTAGATGCTATAAAGAAACTAACCATGTTGCAATTAATAGTAGGTCAATTTATAAGAGAGCTGGGAGTCGTTGGCACGAGAAGTTGGTGCCAAAGCCGCCACGTAGGATTTTGGGGCTTTGGCACCAGAAATCCGTTGGCACCACATTTATGGGGGAGCCGTTGGAACGAGAAAAAGTGGTACCAAAGGGGTATACTGGGCCCACAAAAACTCCCCTTTATTACTAAAAAACAAAAAAAAAAAAAAAAAAATTTGAAAAACTCGTTGGCGCTGGCTGGTGGGGTTGGCACGAGACCCGTTGGCGCGAGCACCGATACGGTGCGCCAATGAAAAGTTGGCGCCAACGGCTTAACAGCCAGCCTTGGCTTGACCGTTCCCCCTGCTCTAACTTTAATGTGTGTAGTCAAACTAGACATACATATATAGTAGGTCAAAATTTAACTGCAGTGAATCAAGAATTATGATAAACAAAGACTCCTAAGTACTACTTAGTTAACTAGTACACAAAATAATATGTATACATACACTTTAGAACCTGTTGCGGATTTTAATAGATCTACTTCAAAGAATACAACTTAAACGAAACAGAAGTCGCTTTTTTCAAATGGCTCCAAAGTAAAAAATGCTCAGTTTTTTTCTCATTGTCACAGTGTCATAGACACACTTGAAACACATGCTTCAGTGCTTCACTACTACATGAAAAAAAAACTAGCCCTGACCTGACACCTGAAAGTCATGGATTAATGTGTACTAACAATAATTTCAACTCCAATAGCTAATCTGCAACATCTGGATATTGATTATCTATTTCCGTATTCAGCACAAACCCTTGAAGGCTTTTTGGTATAGCAATCTTAAAATTACAAATGATGCGCTCGATCGCATTCTTATTGACATGTGTGGCCTAACAACATTTAGGATAAAAAATATATAGTAAAGAGACGTGTAATGTTCTTCTAAATTAAGGATTAGATTACAGTTGGTTTAAAAAGTACTTGATTTTTATTTGGCAAGTATGACTTATAAAGTATGAATGTTTGATCATTAACCATAAAACAAGCAATCATCTTCATATAAACAATTATAACAAGTTAAGGCAGACATCTTAGCTCTTACTAATATACAAAAACATCAATTCAGAAAAGCAAAATACCAACAAAAAAAAACTGTGCAAATAAACTGATTTTAACTGTTAATATTCAATTCCTCTTGCAATGACTGTAAACATTGTATAGTTATAGCTGTATAAATGGGTGTTTGGGTGCTGCTCTATCTTGCTCTCTCTAAATGGGTGTGTACCGTTTACATGGTTTACCTTCCTCCATCGTTTCTGATCGATACACCATGTTTTTGATACATTTTTGGCGTAGTTTGTGGAAAATGGTGAATATTCAACTCAATTCTAGTAGTGCTTATCATCCTCAAACTGATGGGCAAACTGAAGTTGTTAACAGGTCCCTTGGTAACCTGTTAAGGTGTTTGGTGGTGATCATGTGAAGGCATGGGATCAGAAGTTGTATCAAGCTGTGTTTGCTCATAATCATGCTGTTAATCGGAGCACTAGGTTTAGTCCATTCCAGGTGGTTTATTCTGCTCAGCCACGTGGTCCTCTTGATCTTATGACTCCTCAGATTTCTAGGTCTGTTCCGAAGAAAGTGCAGGATTTTGTTGAGGGGTTGCATGATGTTCATAAATCTGTGCGTGACAACTTGGTTCGCGCTAATTCGAAGTACAAGCAGGATGCATATCAAAAGAGGAGACATGTTGACTTTGAAGTAGGAGACTTTGTGTGGGCTGTTTTGACTAAGGATCGTTTTCTAGTTGGTGAATATAATAAGTTGTCTGCTAAGAAGATTGGTCCAGTGGAAATTGTGGATAAGATGAACTCAAATGCTTATCGTTTGAAGTTGCCAAGCCATATTCGTTGTTATGATGTTTTTAATGTGAAGCACTTGTTGCCTTACCATGGTGATTCTTCAGATGATGATACAGTTGGGAATTCGAGGGCGAATTTTTCCTATCTAGGGGGGAATGATGGAGGCCCAAGTATTGAAGAACGGGCTGACTTGTTTCTGGAGGCCCGAGATCGCGTGACGAAGAGGGGTTTAGTAAAACGGGCATAAATTTTGCATCCTAAGTCCGTTTTCAGCCCGTGACCTGTCAAAACGTCCTTAAAAGGAGGCGGACGACGCTGTAACCGCCTTGTAGCTGGTTGCGGATTTTCCAAGGCCCGAAAAGCCTTTTTACTATCAGTTTTTTGCATATTTATGTTTTTTTCACTTTCAGTTGGACTTTGTCTTTGGGCTACGGTCCAGCCCGTTGGATTTTTAGGGTTTTTCTTTGTTTGCAGTCACTATTTAATGAATCTGCTGTAACCCTACCAAGACAGTTATCAGTTTAATAAAAGTTAAACCACTGGCCATTGTGTTGCCGTGTTTTACCCTAATTTTCGGGCATTCTTCAAAATCAACGATTATTAGCAAAATTGTTTCTGGCATTCTTGTAGAATCAACAGATTCAATTAATTATCTTTGCTACTTTGTTTTTTAGTTTACATCAATTTCCAACGGAGTACGCATCTAAAAAGGTGAAATTTCAGGCAGTTTTATTAAGTCAGTACAACTTACTGTTTCGGCTGTTGTACCCTAGGAAACAGACGACAAATCTGTTTTAAGGGAAGCGTATCAAACACGTGCCTCGGCTCTTTAGTTCTAGCGTATCTTACACGTGCCTCGACTTGCTGGTGATTTTATAAGTCTTTTTATTATTTTATTGTTTTATTTAATTATCGTTTATAATTATATTGTTTTAGTTTTACTGTTTTCTTTATTATTGTTATTTATTTTCTGTCTTCGTATTTTGTTAGTTTTATTAATTTTAATATGTTTTTAATAAAAGTATACGTCGTTTCCCATAATATGATCAAGTATCGGGTTGAAATTTATTGGTTAACTCGGGTTCGAGAACCCAAGTAAAAACTTTTATATTAATAAATTGTTTTTATACTTCATATTTTGAAAAAACGAAAAAAAAAGTGAAATCTTATCTTCTTTGTCATTGACCAAAAAGTCAATATGAGTGGCCTGTTTCTCATCAAAACATAAACACATTACTGGAAATGTCGACATTTAGGAACGTTTCTCATCAAAACATTTCAACATTATCAACTTCTTAGTTTTCCCATTTTATTCACTTTCTTTTGCAATCGGTTTGTAGAAATGTCATTGAGCAAAATATGTGTTTGACCCGAAATCCACCAAGCGAACAATAACCTCTAATAACCTCTATAATAACCTTAAATCGATCCAATCGTTCTGGTGTTTGTGAAATTTGTTTTCGTCCATAACTAAGGTATATCCATTGCTCTGTTTCATTTAATTTTGATACAGTATTCGAAATAGATGAACAAACCCTTGTCGAAGGGGTGTATAAGGAAGGTGATTTTGTTTAGTTGTGGAGGATTTGGTTACCCGTTGGATGTCGGTTTTGGAGACTGCAACTGTTGACGAAATGTGGGATGCGAGTTCAGGATGTGGTTGTTTTGATTGATCAGTAGAGGGTGGGAGGGAGCATTTGGAGAGGAGTGGGATTAAGCTGCATTCGATGGTGTCTTTGAGTGCGACGGTGAGTGTTTTGAGGGGGAAAGGGAGGGTGGATGGTTGGGAAGTTTTTGGAGTAGAATAGGAATGTGAGTGATGCGGGTCCTGCGAAAGCGTCGAGTGTTAGGGTGTTGTATGATCAGGAGAGGGCAAAGATGGTTAAGAATGTGACTGAGAATAAGCTGTTTGAGGTTATGGTTGGGAAGAAGAGTAATTCGTGTTTGTCTGCGAATGTGAATAGGGCTGCTGAGTTATTGGCTATTGTAGATGAGGTCGATTGGTGATAAACTATTATTCAAATAAACCCCATTTTAGTGATTAAGAAAAGTTATTATCAGGTTAGGAAACCTTTTTGATTTGCATAAACCCTTGTCATAGCTGCTAGTGTATAATCATGTTATATGACAGCTTAATTTGGAAATATGACTATATGAGGTTTTGTTGTTTCAATTGCTTAGAAATCACAAGGATTCACCAACTCATTTTTATACCAGATTATTGCCACTTAATTTGGAAATTCTAGATGTTGACCCCAGATCGTCTTTGAACATGTTTTTGCTAAATTTTACTTTGTTGTTGAGATAACAAATTTGTCCCAATAGATCGCTCATTCAAATTTGGTGAGTAATTGTTATGTTTTTATCACATTTGCAACAGGGGTGGGTGTATATGTATCAACACATCTACCTATAAATGGTTTATCACATTTGCAACAGGGGTGGACGCATACATAATATTATTGTATGGTACTTCATTTTGGTAAAATGCTAAGAACTGGTCTGTTTTCTTTAACTAAGTAGTATGATATATGTCTTGTCTGGTCTGTTTTCATAGGACAACAATAGTTACCAAGGTAAGACATTGGCTACAATATTATGTTATGTTTGACTTTGTCCTTGCTGATTTTTGTAGCACTACAGGTATTACTACCTTATTGCGTGTGCATCATCAAAGGAATTGATGAAGCGAGCAGCCAGATGAAGCAAGCAACCAGTTAATGCAATGATATTTACCTTTTTTTGCCTCAAGTTGGATGTATATATATATTTATTGTTGAGTTCAATGTATGCAATATATGTAATTGACTTTTTGGGTTATATGCACTGATTTAGCAATGATATTGGGTATTGATATATGACAATGAGGGTTTGATAAAAAGATGGTATAAAGGTTTAAAGATTTATGAATGATGGAAGTGTACAGGTTTTGAAAATTAGAGGCAAAAAAAGAGATGTTGGCATTTCACAGTTGTTGACTGTGAGGAGAGAATAATGCCCGGTTTTGTAGAAGGGGTAATGGCTCTAAAAGCTCTTATCATATAGCCCGGCAGTTCAATTGAAAACATGGCTCTATCTCAAGAATAGAGCCTAGTTGTCAACCAGAAAACATGGCTCTATGGGTTTCGCAAATAAAGCCCTGTTTTATATGTAAATACATGGCTCTATACCTTATAAAAAAGGGGAAATCCTTTTTGACCCCCTTTTTCTAGAAAAAGGGGCTCTATTGAGGGGGATTTATGTTCATTTGTGTAGTAGTGTCTAATTGTAAGTTCAAAACAAAGACAGTAAATGACAATGATAAAAAAAATAAGTGACTAATATTTATTTCACAAACAGTTCTTATTTATTGTGGTATGAGGTAGTATTTTTAGTAGGGTAGTTGATACGTGTCAACAATATGATGGTGAATGTACACTATCATTTATTGCACGTCCATTCTTGAAAAGGCTCCAACTACCTTTTTGTGAATAGTTTTTGTCAACCGTTCATCACTTTCACTAGCATATACCTAGGCACCTTTAATTTGAAATATACTTTGTCTCACCATCCTAGTGTCTAACTTGCTTGGAGAGTGTTGAAAATCTTCAAGGTATTGCCATTCTCGATCCTCCTTTAACCTTCAACACATTCTTTCTACGTATAAGCTCATATCCATACAAGCTGACGAGTATGTGTTCAATTAATATTCGACTTTCTTGGCAATGTCTTTGACTTGAATGTGTCTGATGGTGCCCGATGAGGTTATGCCAACAACGAGCTTTCTTCAGCTCAGTAAGGTTACATCAGCGACCCTTCACACTTAAACTAATTTATGTTAATATCAAGTCAAGGACAATCGGGTATTCAATTGGCCCGAAAATCTCCTCATATTTATATATAAATTATCTTCTCGTTCCCGCGGTTCTTCATTCTTGATCTTTCCTTTTTTCTGCTAATGTAAGCTTGGTAACGAGTGGGGTTCACTTGCTTATTATTAGGGTTTGCTTTATTTGTTTAAAGGTTAGGGATTGTTCATTCTAGGGTTCGAGGATCAGTTGATTTATTGGGCATACACTCTCAATTAACCTCGTTGTTGTTGTGTTTATTAAACCCTACTAACACGATTTTTCTTTTGTTAATCGATTAGGTTGGTGTTTGTTTTATTGGTTCCGTTTGTGGCGTTATAGGGTGCCAAATTTATGAAATGATGGAATAGGGCTTATTGATTTCAAAAGGTAGGGGGAGTGGTAGTGGTGTGAAGGAGAAAAAAGGCATTGGTGATGATCATGTTGTTTTGAATGATGAGGACATAGCTAAGAAGAACAGCGTGACACCATTGGTGTTCATGTTTCTAGTGATTTGAGTGAGATGAATGTTGAAAAGGAGCAGTCACCGAGTAGTACTAGTGATTTGGTTGATGGTGCTAGGAAGGATAATGTGAAGCAAACACGTATTTCTACTCTGGATCATACGGGTGGTAAGTCTTTCGCTAATCTATTTACTAGGATATCAAATAGGAATGGTCTTAACTTTCGTACTTTGGTAACAGCTGCGGTAAATAAGAGTGAGAAGACGACCCCGATGGATTTAATTGAATAACTAGTGAAAGGTTTGTAAATTTGGTTTATGGTTTTTTAATGGGAAAACGGGTAGCATACACTGTTGTAACGAATTATGGTAAGAATACTTGGAGTAAATTTGGATTAGTAAAAAGATGATTAACTCTTCATCCGGGTTATTCTTCTTCCAATTTAACTCTATGGATGCTATGTAAGATATACTTGAAAGTGGTCCCTAGTCTATTCGTAATAACCCAATTATCCTTAATAAATAGGATCCCATGACAACATTTACTAAAGATGGTCTTAATGCAATTGCTATTAAACTTGGTACTCCTATGATGGTTGACTCCTATACGACTAAAATGTGTCTGAAATCATAGGGTAGCTCAAGTTATGCTAGAGTGATGATTGAGTTACGTGCGGATAAAGGTTAAAAGATACTATTTGGTGGTTATGCCTAAAATAAAAGGCGGATAATATGTAAGCACTATTCGTTCTGAGTATGAATGGAAACCCCCTATATGTCTGATCTGTAAGATCTTTGGTCATGTTCTGGAAGATTGTCTAGGCTACGAGATCTACTAGTGCAATGAATGTGAACAAGTCTCAGAAAGTGACTACGGGTGTACCAGTGGGACCTAAGGTCAACTTTAAACCAGTTGGTCCTATGGTTACTTAATAACATCGAATAATTGCCAAGAAGAATTCTACTTCAAGTGGTAGGAAAGTGCATGCTTATTCGGGGTCTAGTATAGAGGTTACTAATATTAAAGAGATTAGTAACTAAAATTATTTTGCAACAATTAATTGTTGGGAATCTAAACTTGTTAGATTCCCTGATCATTGATTTAAACATAATTAGGCTGTTAGATAGTCCCTTGCCTGTGCCTAGGAGGCAGGCAAGTTTCGCAAGACTCACAGAGATCCAAGTCTCTGTGAGCAACCTCAGAGGAGTCCATGTCAGAGACATTGTCAGGGAAGTCGAAGAATTTCCTGAAGACATACTCATTGGCTGTGATGGATAACAGCCAAGATGTATCAGGGACTCTGAGGGGTTGAGAGTTAACAGGGGTGGCAATACCCTGATAACTCTCAGCACACTTTGGACATGCCATTTGTGTGTTCGAGACTATGAAGAAAAAGGAAACTGTTTTGACAACTGTTTCCTTAAAGCATAATGGAAGACTACCAAGAATAGAAGGACATCATGTGACTGATGTGGGAACTTGTAAAAGCTTGTGTAGTCGCCATCAAGTACTGTTTAAAGTCAAACTCGTAACACTATAAATAGGATGTGTATCCATGCATTAATGTTCAACACTTTGAGATATCAAGAACATTATTGCATATAACTTAGTGAATCAAACAGCTACGACTGTATTCATAAGTTAGGGTTTATTGTTGTTCAAAGTGTGCACAACACATTGTCATCAAACTGTGTTATCCATAACACTTGTAATTCTTTATTATACAATAATAAGATTACGTTTGAAAAGTAATACCTTGTGTTTATTAAGTTAAGATTAGGGTTTCTTGCATTGATTAGGGACTTTCAATTGGTATCAGAGCAGTGTTTGATATTAAAACCTTCAAGAAACATCGTTCTCAGTTTTATAATCAAGATCCACCATGCCAGAAACTTCTAACCCACCACAATCACCTTCCACAAACCCATCTTCACCAAGACTAAACCCTCCTGCCAATGACGATGATCTACCCCAACTTCTTGACTCAAGAGGTGGATCACACGTCACAAGTGTACCAGTCTTTGATGAAGAAGATTTTGCCAGTTGGAAGAGTCAATTTGTTAGCCTCAAAATATTGAGTCAAACAAGAATGCTCGGTCATAGGTTATTATTGTAACATTAGTTAGAACGTTGTAATAGGTAGTTAATTAGTCGTGTTTTACGGGCTTGGATTTAAACTAATTAAAGTCCAAAAGTTAAGCCCGACCCAATATATAGTCCATTAAAGCCCGCATGTGGGTGGACTATATATACTACCCTCCTAGCATGTTAGGAGGGTTGGTGGTTCATTTTTCTCATTTCCTTAATCTAATATTCACAAGTTAATCCTCTCCTCCTCTCTACTTTCTCTCACTACTTTCTCTCTCTAAAATTCATCTCATTTCTACCTTTCTTTCTTAATAATTCGTATTATATCATTCATATAAGAGGGACAACAATTGGTATCAATCGCCATAGGGTAGTTTTGTGATTGGTTGTTGTGTTTTCATATGATCCGTTTGATTTGATCCATATTTCTTCCTCGAATTCAAGATTTTTTCTTGTTTTTGATTGTGTTTCTTAATCGTATAACTTCTTTAATCTTGTTGTAGAGATTTGGTTGTTTTGGTTTGGTTAAAAACACGATCTTGTTGCCTAAAAGTTGCTAAATTTGTTGCCTAAAAGTTGCTAAAATCGTTGCCTAAAAAGTTGGAAAAAAGGTCCTTTATTGCGACAGCTACAATTTCGGAAAAGGTAAGTACGGTTTTGATCGCAATAACCCTAGGGTTTTACTTTGCGATCAGTATTGCGATAGCCCCTTATTCCGATCTGGACATTCCGATCGTTATTGCGATCTGGATTGCGACGGATTTAAGGCAATCTTGAAACGTTACTCTGCCCACATTGCGACAGCCACATTGCGATAGGTACACATTCCGATCTGGGATTTCGATAGGTACACATTGCGATCTGAATATTCCGATCTGGGATTTCGATTGGTACACATTGCGATCTGAACATTCCGATCTGAAGGATTTCGACAAGTACACATTCCGATCTAAGGATTCCGACAGGTGCACATTGCGATCAAAAGGACATTCTGATTTAAGCAACATTCCGATGGGCATTCCGATGGCACATTCCGATGACATGTTTCGTTAAATTTTGTTTGACTATTTTTTAGATTTAGCCACCATCTAGACTAGTTTCGGAACGTAGTTTACACGAAGATTAAAAAAAAAAAGAGTTAAAATTTTTAGGTCAAGTAAAATCAAATTTTTTCCATACTAGTTTTAGGACATTTCTAGCTCAATTTCAAAATTTGATGATTACAAATTTTTTAGGTCTACCGTTTTGTCGGACTGAGGAATTTATTGTCGGGCTGAGAAAAAATCGCAATTTTCGGAATTTCAACAACCAAACAATCACAATATAACTACTTAAGATCCACATTCGATTCATCACTTCAGAGAATATTGAGATGGATTCTACTGCCGAATATCGTGTGACGAACAACAACATAATGGTGGCGGGTAACAAAGAGAGACCACCCATGCTTGTATCTGGTCGGTATGCTCAATGGCAATCACGTTTCATACGATATCTTGATACAAGACCTAATGGTGATGCCTTGAGGAAATGTATTACTCATGGACCATATATATTTAAGAAGATCTCAGTTCCTCCAAGAGCAGCCATAGATACTACTGATCCAATACCTGCAAGTGAACGTGATGAAACAAGAGCTGATCTCACACCTGAAAATTGTGCTTGGCATGATGCGGAGAAGGAAGCCATCTATATGGTTTTAAGTGGGATTGGAGATGATATTTACTCCACGGTTGATGCATGCCCGACAGCACATGAAATGTGGACTGCTATTGAACGGTTGCAACAAGGAGAATCACTCAACAAACAAGATGTCAAAACAAATTTGTTTTGGAATTTTGGCAAGTTTACTTCAAGGGATGGAGAATCAATTGATTCTTACTACTCCAGGTTTTATAAGATGATGAATGACATGACAAGAAATAATCTGCAAGTCTCCACCATGCAAGTCAATGTTCAATTTCTTCAACAACTTCAACCCGAGTGGACACGATTCGTCACTTTGGTGAAACAACAAGAAAAGTTAGACGAGGTCCCATATCATCGACTCTTTGACATCTTGAAGCAATTTCAGAATGAAGCAAATGAGATTCGAACTGAACGTGTTGCCAAAACGGCTAATCCACTTGCTTTAGTGACTACCACACAACATGTTCACGATTATCACTCTCGTGCTCCTAAGCCATACTCCAATACATCATCTTCACCACGATATTCCACATCATCTAAGTCTTCATCTTCCACAAGATCTCGAGGTAAAGTGCCAAGAGCACCATCACCACCATCTGAGTCCTCATCTAAAGAAGATAGTGATGAAGACCAAGCTCAAAAGAACCGAGAGATGAAACAACAAATTGCCTACATAATGAAGACTTACAAGAAAATCTACAAACCCACCAACAACAATCTTCGCACATCATCTAACACAAAGAACCGATATGTTGAGAGTCCTCCAAGGTATGACACACGTCGACGTGGTGAAAGTCCTTCTAGGTATGATCGACATAATCCAACACATGTTGAGGGTTCTGCAATATATGATCGACAAACTGATTGCTGCTGCTACTGGGAATAGGGAAACGGTTGGAAGTCAAGTGGTTCAGCAGAGTGGGATTCAATGTTTTAACTGCCAAGGTTATGGGCATATGGCAAAGGAATGCAGGAAGCCGAAAAGGGTTAGAGACTCCAGCTATCACAAGGAAAAGATGCTGCTATGCAAGAAAATGGAAGCAGGGGTTAAATTGTCAGCTGAGGAAGGAGCAATGCTTGATGATACTGATGATGAAGATTCTGATCAAGAGCTTGATGCACATTACTCGTACATGGCAAAGGTTGAAGAAGTTCTCAAAGTCACTGAAGATGACAATGGCCCTATCTTTGACACTGAGCCAATCGATAAGGTACACACTACTGATGAATATAATGTGTTTGGTGATATTCCTGAGCATAGTGATCTACCCAATGTCATTAATGACACGTGTATGATGGAAACGGTTGATAGCAATACCACACCCGATTCATCAGACATGTGCAATAATGAGTCTGAGGATGATCAACATGCAAATGAATATGATGAAGAGGAACGTATTGCGCTTGCTAATTTAATTGCTACTTTACAAAAAGATGTCACTGAAAATAAAAAAAGTCAAAAGCAATTAAAGAAGGCAAACGCTACGCTCACTCAAAGTTTTGAAGAATGCAAAGCTGCTCTTATCAAATCTACTGAGATGACTGAAAGCTATAGAGATGAGCTCCTTCAGAAAACCAAAGAGCTTGAGGGGTACAAGGGAAGTGCGTTAAAAAGTCAAAAGGACGATTTTGAAAACAAATATAATACCACTCTTGAGTTATTAGCTAAAGAGAAGCGTCAATATAATGTTTTCTTAATGGATGAACGTCAAAAAACGTACCTTGCCAATACCAAAGTTAATGAACTTGAACAAAAGCTCTCTATGACCACTACTGATTCTGCTAAAATTCTAGAGGATAAGAAACAAGAGGTAGATGCGTTAAAACAAGACTTCAAAAGTAGATATGATAAAGAAACCAAAAAAGTTACGAAACTAGAAGCACAAGTCGACTTTTTGAAGAACGTTGTTTATAAAACGCATGATTCTATTCAATCCGTAAGAATGCTAGCACCTCCATCGATGTTTAAGGGTCAAGCTAGCTTTGCAAGTCCTGAGTACCTTGCCAAAGCTCAAGCTGCGAACCCGCATCTTTATCTTGATGAGACTGAAAGGACAGATCTTGATTGCATGCCTCTAAGTGCCAATAGTGAAGAGACTGCCCTTTGGGATGCTGATAGTCAACCATTTGTTAATAAGGAGTTTGTGAAACCATATAATTATGCTTATGAGAATAGTCTTTATGGCCTGTTCAACAAACAAACTCAGAAAACTCGTGAGGAAGTGTTCCTAGAATGCAAACAAAAGCGAATTCATTGGAAGAAAGCATTTGCCCCTAAGAAATCTAATGTTTACAAATACATAAACTACCTCCCTCTAGATGAATCTAAAAGCAAGAGTAGGAAAACATTAGGTATTCTTAAACATCACATAGATAATGTTAAATCTATTGTTGAAAGAGACTGGGCAAAACGTGAAAATGCTGAGTGGACACGTCCGATTCCTCAAGATATTACCTTGCTTGTCAAAGAACTCTTAATTCCAAACACGGCGTTGATTAAAGAAACTGTTCTTCAACTTGAGGAGTTCATTCGGACTGAAATGTTTGATGATTTAAAATATGTTGAATCTATTGAGAAACACATTGATGATCTTCAAATGGAGAAGTCTGATTTCTCAGATGAATATGATTTACTCTTGCAAGAATGCGTTTCTAAAGATGTTATGTGTGCTTATTTTACATCTTGTGCTGATATTGATGAATATTCTGAAGTTGCATGCCAATATCTTGATAAGATCAAAGAATGTGAACGTCTTGAAATTGAGCTTTCGAAATGTAAATAAAATGTTGACAAAAAGGCTTTTGAGTTACTTCAACACAAAACTGATTTCCTTCAAAAACATTGTCATTCACTTGAACTTGCTTTGCAAAAAGACGTTGGTCGTTTTCCACATGATAATAAATTGCAAGAAAAACTTTCCCAAACATTTCGAGAAATGAATGAACAGAATTTGGAAATTAAAGGGTTGAAAGCTCAATTACAAGACAGGGACAGAGCGATAGCAGAGTTGCAGAAACTCATTGCTAAAATGGGTGGGAAAATCGTGGAACCTAGCATTAAGAAACCTGTTGTTAGACAACCCAATGCCTCTAAAGTAAATAGATCCTCTATCTTGGGAAAACCATCTGCTTTATCAAATTCCTCGTTTGCAAAACCTGTGTTTGCCCCCAAGATGGATGGAAAGGAAAGGTTACCACAGAATCAACCCATAAGGAATCCTATAGCACCAAGCGTTAAGCACAATAATGTCATTAAACCAGGGATGTATAGAATGTCCACTAAGCCCACAAACAAAGATACTCACTCGCCTCAGACTTCTAGAAACACTAATTTTCATGTGTCTTCTACTACAGGAATAGTCTCCACTACTAGTGTTAGCCGGCCTCAGCTTAAGAGCACTCAAGTGAATGATAAGGTCTAGAAACACAAGAATCAAGGGAAGATGAAGCAAGTAGAAGAACACCCTAGGATTTTCAATGTTTCTAAGAATAAAACGTCTATAATCGCGTGTCATGACGATTTGAATGATTCGACTTTGAATGCTATGAATGTGAAATTTGTTTGTGTCAAATGTGGCAAGTGTGCTAATGCTAATCATTCTATGTGTGCTATGAATAATGTCAAAGGCGTAGAAAATAGAACTAAGAAGCAAACTGTGATGCCGATTAGTGCTAGTAAACCCAAACGCAAAGTGAACCATTCTGGTGCTAACCCCACTAAGAAAAGTATTGCATCAGACTCCACCACTAAGAATCCTAGAAGCAAAATTAAGGAATTATATGAGTCTGCCAGTAAGTCTTGGAAATGGTGGTTTGCTAATCAATGTCCTCCCGGATATAAATGGATGCCTAAAGTTAGGACAGAAAATGTGAAAACGAGTGTTAGTTTGCCTTTAAATGTTGATAAGGATACTAATGATTCTACTATCACAACTACTGTGGTATCCAATTTAGCAAATGCTCCATCGTGTTCTAACTCTTATGCAGGTGATACAAATAATTCTCTTCATACTGGACTCCGGATGCACGAAGCACATGACAGGGAATCTCAAGCTTCTAATTAACTTCGTGGAGAAGTTCATGGGTACGGTCCGATTCGGAAATGATCAATTTGCACCGATCCTAAGATATGGAGATTTGGTTCAGGGGAATATCACGATTAAAAGGGTATACTACGTCGAAGGGCTCAATCACAATCTTTTCTTAGTTGGTCAATTCTGTGATGCGGATTTGGAAGTTGCTTTTAGAAAGAAGACATGTTTTGTTCGTGATTATGATGGGAATGACTTACTTACTGGTACACGGGGTACTGATCTTTACACAATTTCACTTCAAGACACAACTTCATCAACTCTAATTTGCTTCATGGCAAAAGCTTCAACGACTCAGGCATGGTTATGGCATCAACGTCTTTCTCATCTCAACTTTGATACCATTAACTTGCTTTCCAAGAAATATATTGTGAGAGGCCTTCCAAGCTTGAAATTCATCAAATATCATCTTTGTTCTTCTTGTGAACTTTGTAAAGCTAAACGAAGTAGCTTCAAAACAAAGACCACACCAAGCTCTAAAGGACGGTTAGATCTTCTTCACATGGATCTGTGTGGTCCCATGCGTGTTCAGAGTATCAATGGAAAGAAATATATTCTTGTAATAGTCGATGATTACTCAAGGTACACATGGACTCACTTCTTGCGTTCCAAGGATGAAACACCCGACGTTCTCATCAGCTTTCTTAAATTGATACAACGTGGTCTTCAAGCTCAAGTTAAAGTGGTTCGTACATACAAAGGTAAAGAATTTTTGAATTCAAATCTGAGAAAGTATTTTGAAGCCGAAGGGATTGAACATGAAACATCTATTGCTCGAACACCCGAACAAAACAGCGTTGTTGAAAGACGAAACCGTACTTTGGTTGAAGCTGCTCGAACATTATTATCCGCTTCAAAACTTCCACTATACTTTTGGGCCGAAGCCGTGTCAACCGCATGCTACACACAAAACCGTTCCTTAATTATCCCAAGACATGAAAAGACACCATATCACATAATTCATGATCGAAAACCTTCACTCAAACACCTTCATGTTTTTGGATGTACTTGCTACATTATTCGAGATGGTGAAAATTTGGATAAGATGAAAGAGAAAGGTGATTCATGTATTCTTGTGGGATATGAAACTCAGTCAAAGGGATATAGAGTATACAACAAGAGAACAAAATTGATTGTCGAGACAATTCACATCCGATTTGATGAATTGCAAGAAATGGCACTTGAACAAAACAGTTTAAGTCCCGATCCACAACGACAAACGACTTCCGTTCACAACCGCACAGAACTCGAAACTCAAGACCACAGCAATGAACCGTCAAGTTCAACGCTGGTTCCAGAAAATGTTCCTAGAGCTGATATGACAGTCGACACGACAATTGAAGAGTTGGAAATGTTATATGGACCAATGTATGATGAATATTTCACGGGGGAGAAACAAGTTGTATCAAAGTCTTCCGCTGTCACTCATGATAAGAATGATGAAACTGATCATCGTCAACAACCAGATACAACTTTATCTACTTCAACACGGGTTGCTGCAAATTTACCTCCTCAGAATATTACTTCAACAATCGATCCTACAACATCCACAACTACTGTCATTGCTCCAGAGAACACAAATCAAGCAGACAATGCATTATCTGACGAAGACGAATTTATCAACCCATTCGGTACACCGGTACACGAAACTGGAGAGTCTTCTAATCGCCATGTTGATCCGTCAAATATGCATACTTTCTATCAACGACATCCTTCAACACATCATTGGACCCGAGTTCATCCTTTGGTTCATGTCATTGGAAACCCTTCACAGCCCGTTCGCACAAGACGACAGCTTAACACCGATGCTGATGTCTGTATGTTCGCACTCGCCGTGAGTTCAGCTGAACCGAAAAACATCAAAGAAGCATTAGCTGATCATGCTTGGATTGAATCGATGACGGATGAACTTCAACAATTTGAACGACTTAAAGTCTGGGAACTTGTTGACAGACCATACGATGTAACACCATTAAATCTTCAATGGATCTGGAAAAACAAGATGGATGAATAGAACACGATCATCAAGAATAAATCTAGGCTAGTGGCTAAAGGGTATGGACAGAAAGAGGGTATTGATTTTGAAGAATCATTTGCACCAGTAGCTCGTTTGGAAGCGGTCAGGATTTTCCTTGCTTATGCTGCACATAAGGGATTCATTGTCTATCAAATGGACGTAAAGACGGCATTTCTTAACGGTCCTTTGAAGGAAGAAGTCTATGTCACGCAGCCGGAAGGATTCGTCGATCCTCATTATCCTGACAAGGTGTATCGTCTCCACAAAGCACTTTATGGACTCAAGCAAGCTCCAAGGGCGTGGTACGACGAACTCTCGAAATTTCTGGTCTCCAAAGGTTTCTCAAAAGGTTTCATTGATCTAACTTTGTTCACTTATAAATATGGGGATGACATTCTGCTTGTGCAGATTTATGTTGATGACATTATTTTCGGGTCTACAAACCTAAAACTTTCAAAATGGTTTGAAAAAGTAATGCACAGCAGATTTGAAATGTCAATGATGGGGGAACTAAAATTCTTTTTAGGAATTCAAGTTCACCAATCCCCAAGTGGTATCTTTATAAACCAAGCTAAGTATTGTCAAGAGATAATCAAAAAGCATGGTATGACCTCATGTGACCCCGTTGGGACACCATTATCAACCACATCGCTAGATGCTGATTTGGAGGAATTACCCATAGATCAAACGAGATATCATTCCATGATCGGGTCCCTCATGTACTTGACAGCAAACAGACCAGATATTCATCATGCTACATGCTATTGTGCACGATATCAAGCACAACCCACTGAAAAGCACCTCAAGGAGGTTAAACGGATCTTTCGGTACCTTAAGAATACCATTCACATGGGACTCTGGTATCCGAGGGAAACCGGTTTCTTTCTAACGGCCTATTCAGATTCTGATCATGCAGGGTGTCTTGATACACGTAAAAGTACTTCTGGTGGTGCATAATTTCTAGGTCAAGACAAGCTTGTGGGATGGTCTTCCATGAAACAGGATTGCACGTCACTTTCATCAGCCGAAGCGGAGTATGTGTCTCTATCTGTGTGTTGTGCTCAAGTTCTTTGGATGAGAACACAACTCACGGATTATGGCTTCCACTTTGATAAAGTACCTATGTACTGTGACTCAAAGTCAGCCATAGCCATCTCCTTTCATCTATCAAACATCTACCTGTAAATATTAATCAAAAAGCAAAATACAAAACTAAAAAATCTTTGATAATCCAAAAATATTCTTCTCGACATGTCTTTTAGTATCGATAATATGGACGTACCTAGAAATGTCGCTCAATAACGACACGGGTGTGTACATAAAGCTCGAATGAAAGTTGTAAATATTTTTCAACACATGTCATTTCTATCCTTTCAAAAGGAAATTGTCTATTTTGGACAATATTTCCAACAACGGGTAGAGCAATCTATCTTGGGTTGAGCTTGTCACAAAACATTCAACGTTTTGAGCTCAACACAATGGCTTGTAATCACTTTCAGATTGCAACCCGGATCTAAATTCACGGGGGAGTGTACGCTCTTGTACTCTTACCCTTAGCAAAAGAAGTTAAAGCTTCTTACACTTGAGTGGATTCGTCAAGACATTCAAAGTCTATGAACTCAAGTTTATGCTTTAGAAAAAACTTTTCGTCAAAAAGAATTGATTTTTCAAAAAGTGTTGAACACAATTTTTTCAAGAATTTCTCAATGAGATTCAAAATCTTTCAAAAATTGTGTGTTCAACAACTCCTATCCTCAAAAGTTTAGTGTGGATCAAATCCTCGTAATGACAATTCTATTGGATCAATTTTAGAGGGGGAGCAATTCAACTACATGCAAAAGATTAACACATCTTTCTCCCGAAGATTTTCAAGACTATTTTTCAAAATATATTTTAATCAAATTTGGTATCTCTAATATCAAAAGATTTTATATATTAGAGATAGGGGGAGAAAATGTGATTAAAATGTGATCTATAAGACTCAAGCACTTTAACTCTTACCTACATGTGCGAAACACTTTCGATTATCGATGCACATGTGAAGGGGAGCTTTTCTAAAACGACAAAACTAGCAAGGTGTTAAATGTTTTTCAAACACTTTGTTAGAATTTAAAGTGGTTTTCATGGTTACGATCAAATACCCACAACATCTTTAATTCACGACGTTATTAGTGTCAAAAGGGTGGTTAGGTTTAAGTCCTATGATCCAACCAGAACCGGAGGGATCTTCCCAGGGACAATCCATAGATTATTAGAAGTCCTTAGGAAAGATGGAGTAGAATGTGAACGTAGCTGAATGCCGACTAAGTACCGATGATAGCACTGGAACAACCACAACAAGGTGCTATTAATGATGTCTTGGTAAGCATTGAAGGGGTTGAAGAATGAAAAAGAAATGTAAGGATAAAGGGTGTAAAGAAAGAAGCCCTCCATACAACTTAGGCAGAAACCGGGTCAACTCATCATGAAGACAAACTCATCATGGACCCAGTGATGTGAAGCACAACCCTTTCCTAGCTACTCAGGCTTCTCTCAAAAGAAGTTTGTTTTATTGTCACGGAGATCAACACGACTTCTATTGACTTTCTCACTCCGAGATAGTTGATATTGAATAGGTGGCATCTGCTCCAGCGTCCGACCACTAAAAGTGCACAAATAGAGTCTAGAGCCAAGAGATCAACAAATCTCGTTAGGACACACGGATGAAGATCAAGAGAGTCCTATGCTATATCCTTGTGATATTGCTAGAACACTCAGAGTGATACTACTTAGTATTCACAATGATGAGTGGAAATCCTTCCAGTGTTAACATCAAACAGCACTGCGGTAGGTCATATGCAAGATTCTTTATGAATTGAACATATGTAAAACTGAAAAGCAACAGTAGTTTGATTCTGAATTGATTCAAACTCGTTTCAGGTTTCTACGCAATATCTTTATGGTCTTGCCAGAACATTCAGAGTGATATTTATTAATATTCACAGTGACGAATGGAAATCCTTCTAGCGTCAACATCAAACAGCGCTACGGTAGGTAACTTGTGAGATTCTTATGAATCAAACTTGTGTCAACTGGAAAGCAACAATGGTAAGATTCTTAATGAATCAAATTTGTTCCAGGAATCTGAATTGACGACTTTAATCAAGCGGATATTTATCCAATTGATTCACTCTTTATGTTCGCAGTCTTGCTTTGAGACGGTCGAGTAAAGAGAACGGCTAGTACTGCCGCGAAACCCTGTCAAGGAGATTCTTAATTGAATCTACCTGATCACAGGTACGATATTTAATATCGTATAACGGTCTTCACCGACCGGAGGTAAAACGCTACCGATTTAGGACGAATGTCAAAGCCATTCAGTCCGTGTCTATGTTTTGTCTCGAGAAGGTGGCGTCACGGTGTACTCAGCAAAGTCAAAGATTCACAACCACATATTCATGCCCAAAGATTTATCCAACAATTGATAGTGTGAGCATGTGGATAAAGACACAAGATCGCAAGATGGCAATGACAAGTCAAGGATGATTTGAAGATCTCAAGACTAAAAGACAAAGTCGAAAGACAACAACAAAGGCTCAAAGATCACAGCATGAAGGAACAAAACTACTGTTACACGTTCAAGACTCATTTATGACGAGATTCATAATCTCCATTGATCTCCAAACATCAAAAGGGTATGACCTCACATTGGGGGAGATTGTTAGCCTCAAAATATTGAGTCAAACAAGAATGCTCGGTCATAGTATTGTAACATTAGTTAGAACGTTGTAATAGGTAGTTAATTAGTCGTGTTTTACGGGCTTGGATTTAAACTAATTAAAGTCCAAAAGTTAAGCCCGACCCAATATATAGTCCATTAAAGCCCGCATGTAGGTGGACTATATATACTACCCTCCTAGCATGTTAGGAGGGTTGGTGGTTCATTTTTCTCATTTCCTTAATCTAATATTCACAAGTTAATCCTCTCCTCCTCTCTACTTTCTCTCTCTAAAATTCATCTCATTTCTACCTTTCTTTCTTAATAATTCGTATTATATCATTCATATAAGAGGGACAACACAATTTCTTGTATATCTTGATGGGCTTGAACCTTTTCTTTTAGAAATTTTAGAAAATGGTCCATATATTCCCATGGCGCTTACATCCACTGAAGAAAACCCTCTTCCCAAACCTCTCAAACAATGTACTCCAGCTGATAGGAAATTAGCAAACCAAGATAAACGTCTCAAAAGCATCATAATTTCCTGCCTTCCAAAGCATATCATGAAGTCTGTCATTCAGTGTCCCACAGCTAAACAAATGTGGACAGACCTCATTCTTGGCCATGAAGGACCCTCTGAAACAAGAGAGACAAAGATTCAGGCACTCATACTTCAATTTAATGCCTTTAAGTCACTTGAAGGTGAAAAGGTTCAACAAACCTATACTAGGCTGAAGATTCTTCTAAATGACCTAGCTATGAATGATGTCACTATTGGTCAAGCTGAGATCAATGCTACTTTTGTCAACAGCCTTCCAAGAAAGTGGCTGAGCATGAATCAGACTCAGAGAGCTAACAACTCAATCAAAAATGATACCCTTGCTCAGCTCTATGGTAAGTACAATTATGAAGAAGGGCTGATCGATACTATCTACAAATCAGAGACTGAAAGATTTGTAGTCCAAGGAGCATCTTCCAAAGCATTGATCTCTGCAACACATCCTCATGACAGCGATTCTGATGTTGAAGAAGATACCCGTAGCAGCCAAGAGTTCTTGACAGACCTCAATGCAGAGTCCCATGAAAGAGCCTTGCTATCCAACCAAAGAAGATACTTCAAAAGATCAGGAAGAGTAGGATCAGCTAGTAAACCAACTGACAAGTCAAAAGAAACTTGTTTTGCCTGTGGAAAGCTTGGACATTATCAAAAAGACTGTCCTTCTACCAAGACATCCTCACCCTCTTATCCATCATCTTCATCCAAACCCTACAAGTTCAAACAACATAACAACTCATCTCAATCCAATTCTTCAGACACTGAGAAGAAAGATTACAAAAATAAGTACAAGGCACTTAAAGCTGAGTTAGAACAAATGAACTTGAAGATTGAAGCTCTGTCCAAAAAGAAAGGTGGTGAGAAAAAGACAGAGAAAGGGTTGGTTGCTGAAACTTATGATTAGAATGATGAGCCACTGAATTCAGATGAAGAAGACACCACCAGAGTCAGGGCCTTTATGGCGATAGCTGAGGATGAACCAGCTGTTGGAAAAGGTGATGCAAGATCAGGACAATGGGTTGACATCACAATGAAAAAGGTACACAGGCTTTTATCCATGTCTGATAGTGATGAACGTAAGCATGTCCTTGATTACACCATTGTTGATTTACACTTTGTTGAGGAACAAAGAAAGAACCTACTTGATAAGTTTCACTCTGTTAAATCTGAAATGCTAAATGCTAAGGCTGAATGTGAAACCCTCAGGCGGGTTAATTTAGAGAAAATATCCCTGCAAAATGAAGTAGCTAGATTAACCTTGAAAAACATTGCTTTAAATGATCAAGTCTCTGAATTGAACAAGATTATTGAAAAATGGCTGTGTGCTAGGTTTACTATTGATGAATTGCTTAGGGATGAAGTGCCTGCTGACTTAAAAAGGGATATATCTGCTAAGAAAAATAAGCTGAGAATTCTCACCAAACCCAAAGACATTGTCTTTAAATCTACAGAGACTATTCATATGTCAGATACCACTTTGACAAATGACCCTGTCTCTGAAGATGTGGCTGAGTTACCACCCTTGCCCAAACTCTCTGGAGTTGAACCCAGCAGTTCTTCTAGATCTGCTAAGGATGAACTTAGGACAGATATTGAGAATCCTCCAGCTAAAGTTTTTCATGTGCCTGCTAAACAAACTGGTAAACAAGTAGCTTTTAAGCCTGTTACTACTAAAGTTGTGAATAAGGTTGAACCTACCACTGAAGATCGCCTGTTGTCTCTTATGAAAGAAGTAGAACTCTTGAAACAACATATTAAGCCTTCCGCTGAATGCTCTACTTCTCATGAACCTAAGTCTGTCCTAGGTGAACCCAAAGGGGAAAGGTTAATCAAACCTTATTGCAATGTATGTAAAAATTCACATCATTCGACCTTAGATCATGACAGACACATGGCAGCTAAAAGAGCTCAAACACCCTCTAGGGACAGACCACAGAGTTCCAAAAGACAACAGGGAAATTACAAACCTTATCCTCCCTGTAAATTATGTGGGTTCACAGACCATCACTTAGACGAGTGTGATGACTTCCCTGGGTGTGATATCTGTGGGAGTTATAACCTTGAAACAATGAACTGTCCATCCCAACGCCAAAAGTTTTTCAGGAACACAAGAGTTGCTAATAAGCAATTCAGGGAACCCACTGGAAAGTGGGTTCACCATAGGAACTAATCTGTTTTTATGTATCTGTGCAGAAATATCTCAAGGAATCGGTATGGTATCTAGATAGTGGCTGTTCTAGACACATGACAGGGATTCAACAATACCTGCACAGATACTCAAAAGAGCTAGGTCCTAAAGTGGTGTTTGGAGATAACTCTTCAGGTGACACAGAAGGATATGGCTCAGTGAACTGCAATGGGATTACATTTACCAGGGTTGCATATGTGAATGGTCTTAAACACAATCTTATTAGCATCAGCCAATTGTGTGATGCTGACTATAAGGTTTTGTTTACTAAGACTCAGGGAACCATATTCAACAAAAACAATGATGTTGTGCTGATTGCACCTAGAAGGAGAGATGTTTATGTCATCAACATGGCTGTGTGTTCTGAAGACAGCTCAAATTATTTTCTTGCTAAAGCCTCTGAAAGTGTCAATTGGCTGTGGCACAAAAGACTGTCTCATCTCAACTTCAAGAACATCAATAAGATAGCCACTCAAAACTTGGTTGCTGGTCTACCTTCAGTAATGTTTTCCAAAGACAAAACTTGTTCTGCCTGTGTCAAAGGAAAGCATCACAGTTCTTCATTCAAGACTAGGCAATCATTCTCTATTGACAAGTGCTTACATCTCCTTCACATGGATTTGTTTGGGCCTGTCAAACCTCAGACCATTAATCACAACAAATACACCTTGGTTATAGTTGATGAATTTTCAAGATACACATGGGTGTTCTTCCTTAGAAAGAAAAGTGAAGCAGCTGAAACCATCATGTCCTTCATCAGACAGGTTGAAAATATGAATGATGTTAGAGTCAAAGCTCTAAGAAGTGATAATGGTACTGAATTCAAGAATCATCAACTTGAATCTTTTTGTGATGAAAAAGGAATTTCACAGAACTTCTCTTCAGCTGGCACCCCTGAACAAAATGGTGTGGCTGAAAGAAGAAACAGGACTTTGATTGAAGCAGCAAGAACCATGTTAAATGGTGCAGCCTTACCAAAGCAATTTTGGGGAGAAGCTGTTCACACTGCTTTCTACACACAAAACAGATCAATCATTGTCAAAAGACATGGTAAAACCTCCTATGAAGTTTTCAGAAAAAGATCTCCAGACGTCAGCTATTTTCATGTGTTTGGGTGCCTTGTGTTTATTTATAACTACAGGGATAAACTTGGAAAGTTTGATGAAAAAGCTGATGATGGTTTCTTTTTGGGATACTCTCCAACAGCCAAAGCCTTCAGAGTATTTAACATCAGAAGACAAGAAGTAGAAGAAACATTCCATGTTAGATTCAATGAAGATGATGAAGTCATACAGAGAACAGGAACAGAGGGTGATGAAATTGATTTTAATGAAAATGTATCTTTTCCAAGTGATGAGTTCACAGAACCCAGAACTACCAGTCATCATCACTCCAACACTCTCACCCCTTATGTCCCTGCCTTTGACCCTCTGTCTACTCACAACATAGAAGTTCCTACCTCTCAAGAACTTGATGAAGAAGAACCTCAAATTTCTGATGGTCCTTCTCATGATATTGATGACTCACCAATTCTTCAAATCCCTGAAGATTCTTATGCTGATAATGAAATAGCATCCCCTGATATGGCTAAAGAAGACTCTGACACTGAAGTAGTCTTTGAAGAAAGCCCTCCTAGTCAGCAGAATGAAACTCAAATTGTACCAGCTGTGCCCACAAGTACTCTTGTCCTTGAGTCCCCAGCTCCTCAAAATAAGTGGTCAATAGATCAACACATTCTTCTTGTCAATATTATTGGGGAACCAAATGCAGGGGTCACAACTAGACAGTGAATCCAAGACTCAGAGTCAGCCTCAGCAAATGAATGTCTCTTTGCTGAATTTCTCTCACAAATTGAACCTAAAAGGGTAGCTGAGGCTCTGGTAGAAGAAGGATGGGTAGCTGCTATGCAAGAAGAAATCAATCAGTTCAAAAGGAACAAAGTATGGACACTAGTGCCAGCTCCACCTGGAAAGAATATCACAGGCACTAGATGGATCTGTAGAAATAAGATGGATGAGATTGGGAACATCATCAGGAACAAGGCCAGACTGGTAGCACAGGGATTCTCTCAGACTGAAGGAATTGATTATGATGAAACTTTTGCACCTGTTGCTAGACTTGAAGCCATCATAATCTTCCTTGCTTATGCTGCCTATATGAACATCACTGTGTATCAGATGGATGTTAAGAGTGCTTTCCTCAATGGTGATTTGGCTGAGGAAGTGTATGTTGCACAACCTGAAGGATTTGAGAACAGCGAGTTTCCCAACCATGTGTACAGACTTCACAAGGCAATGTATGGTCTGAAACAAGCTCCAAGAGCATGGTATGAAACTCTTTCAAATTTCTTAACTAAAAATAAATTTGTCAGGGGTTATATTGATAAAACACTCTTTACCTTCAAGGACAAGAGTGATTTCATCATTGTGCAGATTTATGTGGATGATATCATCTTTGGGTCAACAAATGTCAATCTTAGTAAACGTTTTGCTAAATTAATGACCAAGAAATATGACATGAGTATGATGGGTGAATTAACTTACTTTTTGGGCTTTCAAATTAAACAATGTCCTAAGGGAATTTCAATTTGTCAAGAAAAGTATGTTAAGGATTTACTTAAAAAATATGACTTAGCTGATTGTGCATCAGTGAAATGTCCCATGCTTCCACCCAACAACTTGGGCCCTGATGAGTCAGGGGAATCTGTCAATGAGACTTTATATAGAGGCATGATTGGGTCACTCATGTATCTAACAGCTAGTCGTCCAGATATCCAATTCTCCACATGTCTCTGTGCAAGGTACCAAGCTAACCCAAAAGAATCCCATCTAGTGGCTGTTAAGAGAATTTTCAGGTATCTCAAAGGAACACCATTCCTAGGTCTATGGTATCTAAAGGAATCAGGCTTTGATCTCAAGGCCTATTCAGATTCAGATTATGATGGATGCTGTATTGACAGGAAAAGCACTTCAGGCAGCTGTCAAATCCTAGGAGGAAAATTGGTTGGATGGAGTGCTAAGAAGCAAAACTCTGTGGCTATGTCTTCAGCTGAAGCAGAATATGTCGCTGCAGCCAGCTGTTGTGCTCAGGTACTCTGGATGAAAAGTCAATTGGCTGACTATGAAATCTTGTATGACAAAGTGCCAATCTTTTATGACAACACCAGCGCCATTGCCATATCCAACAACCCTGTCCTTCACTCTCGTACCAAACACATTGATATCAGGTATCATTTTATCAGGGATCATATAATGAAGGGAGATATTGAGCTGCATTTTGTTCCCAAAGAGCTGCAACTAGCTGATATCTTTACAAAGCCTTTGGCTGAACCTTCATTCAACAGGCTAGTTGCTGAGCTAGGGATGCTCAATATCTCAAAGCCTGTGGCTTGATATTAAATGTGTTCATTAAATGATTGATAATATATTAAATGTTTTTCACATGAAACTAGGTAGTTACTTTCCAAGTAAATGCAAAAAACATTCTCAAATATTTAATCATTTATTTTTCGGATAACGAGGAGACAAACTTTTGAAAGGTCAAGGGGACCCACTTGAGCAGTCATTTTCGCACCTTGCATTTAATACGGTTGAATAACTGTTCACTTAGTTTGAATATATATTGTCTCCTTTCTCTTCTCACCCACCACCATTCTAAAATCTACTTCTCTCTCTAAGTTCTTTTCTCTCTTAACCTATCCGCCATTTTCTTTCTCCTTCAACCTCAAATCCATGACGTTTTCAGTTCCCAAAGCTTCAAATGTTAACTTCGAGATCAACGAGAGCATCCTCGCCTCCACCAACGCCATTGGATGGATTAAGGCACCAAACAACACCTATTCAGATCTGGTAAATTTCATGCAGAATTGTGACCTAAGTGAAGACTTCACCAAATCCCCATCCACCTTTTACCAAGAATACCTTAGGGAATTCTGGTATTCTGCTGAAGTGGTAGAAGACACCATAACTTTTAGCCTTTCATGCAATAAATACCCTTTTGCCTTCTCCCTTAAAGACTTTTCAAGTGTGGCCGGATTGAAGCATGGGGATGAATGCCTGAAGGTAGTTGATAAAAAGGCTGTCAAAGAAGCCCTGGCCACACTCAACCCTTGCCATGACGTTAACCCTGCCCTTACACCAGCTGAGGTCCTCGCCAAATTTCCTCTGAAGATTAAGTATTTCACTCCCATGTGGCGTGTCCTCTTCACCCACATTGTTAAATCCCTGGGAGGAATGCAGGGATCACAGGATCAGATGTCTTTCAACCATCAGGCTATTGCTTATGGATTAATCTGGGGAGCTGATGTTGACATTGGAAGCATTCTCTTCTCCAACCTTGTAGAACAGCTGAAGGGAAGGAATCAGGTCAGGGAAAAGAATATCTGCTACGTGCGCTTCCTGTCTCTGATCTTTGAAAGCTTGCTGGGAGATAACTATCACAACAAGGCCTTGACTGCTCTTAAGCCCTACCGCATCACAGGCGCCATCTATAAGGAAATAGGAGCTGAAGATGTACCTGTCACCGCCCATATGATGAATGTGGCCAACCAAGTACCAAACGCTGAGAAGCCCTTGCTCCCTTCCTCTGAGAAGGTGAATACTTCTAGTGTTGCTGGCAAGTCTATGTCTTTGACCTCTGGGCAGCACACTACTAAGTCCAAGGCTTCATCTGGCCAACAGCCTAAGAAGAAGAAAAACCCCTCTTCTTCCCACTCCAAAGCTGTTTCTAAGGCCAAGGGAAAGAAGACTGACACCTCCTCTGGTCCAGATACTCATGTGGATTCAGATTCATTGGCTGACAAACAACAGGAGTCTAGTGTCTCAAAGTCAGCTGAGACGACAGGAAACCAGCCTGATCAAGCTGATATCTCACAGGTAATCAGTGTACATTTTTAGAGGTTCACAAGCAGCCACTCTCATTTGTCTGTAGGAGAGAGTGGTGAAGTTAGGGTAATCCTCGACCCATAGAAGTCTGTCATTACACTTAGAATCCTTTAAGACTTCTGTACATCCTGTCTTTGCACCAGGGAATGATTCATTTGTGTTTATAAAGCACCCCGATGACCCTGCACCCTCTAGACAGTATTCAGGCTAACAACAACTTGAATACACTAATGTCTCAACCTTGATCAGCTGTACTTCACACAGCCTCTTGGTTCCCTCCTTAAAAGAGTCCCAAAGGATTTATCCTTTCAGGGGGAGCTGAATCATCACCCTCAGCTTTCCTAGGGGCAGCGTAACAGGCGACCTTTAACCACATATGTTTCACTCTTAAAAGAGTCCCAAAGGTTTTAACCTTTTGGGGGGCTGAATAATCACACTCAGCTTTCCTAGGGGCAGCGACTGGCGATCCATAAACAACATACGTCTCACAATCAAAAGAGTCCCAAAGGTTTTAACCTTTTGGGGGGGCTGAATAATCACACTCAGCTTTCCTAGGGGCAGCGAATGGCGATCATTAACCTTACTTTTTTTTTACACTTAAAAGAATCCCAAGGATTTATCCTTTGGAGTGGCTGAGTAATCACCCTCAGCCTCTCTGGGACAGCGAAATGGCGACCATACCCCTTATATTATTCCCTGTTACTAATTACAACAAATTTGCAGGCTGAAATTGTACAGCCAGTCATCGAGTCTCAGGTACAACAAGAAAAGGAGGCTGATACAATGACTCAAGACAAACCCAATGATGAAGAGCCTGTGTTAAATGCTGATGACGAAATGCTATCATTGGAAGATTATGTCTCTGATATTGAGTCCATGCCTGAGGATGAATTCCCTGAAGGAATGTTCGATGAAGAGGATGAAGAAGATGAGGAAGACCAGCTGTCCGTCTCTCCTCCAAAAGAAATAGTTGTGTCTACACCAGCTGGTGATAAGACTTCTCCTCCCAAGGATGCTGTTGATACTCCCAACTCTGCTACATCCACAACAACAGTTTTCCAATCTCCAACCTATGATCCAACAGCGGAGTTTCTATTGTTTGATCATCCTACCCAGACGAACTTTGATATTCTACCAAGGGGGGATGACTATGCTCAGCAAAGCCTCAATATCAAGAATCTTCAGCCTGTTCATCATCAATCAGATATTGAGCGCTTATCAAGGAAGCCGGATGTGATCAAGTCTGAGATGCACAACTTCACTGTGACATTTCCAGGCATCATCAAAAAGGCTGTGGCTGAGGCTGTCACTGAGCCAATTCAGGATGGTGCAAGAAGAGGTGTAGCCCAGGGACTCAGTCATCTTTCAACAAGAATTAAGGATGCCATTGACTCAGCCGTCCCTGCCATGTTCCATGAACATGAATTCACCATGCACAGGCAATTTAATGCTGTTCGCACCAGGCAATACCGCCATGCTAACTTTATTGTCAGGCGTGTTCAGGCAAATACTAATGCAAATGCCAACCTCCTGCTGAAGATTGCCAGGGCTTCAAGAAAAAGACAACGTGCTATGGCTGCCTCTGTGGAACAGATTGCAAGACGTTTTCAAGCACGTTCATCCAAACATCTACGAAGTAAGGATAAACGTGAGGGGGGGAAGAATACAACACTCAGCCTTGCATCTGCTGAACAAGGCTCATCATCAGCTAACCCCACCATCACACCTGTTCCTCTCCAAGTCATCACACCTACTATAATACCTGATGATGAGGATAATACTCAGGGGGAGCAACAAACTCAAGATGGAGCTGACTCATCAAAGTCTCTGGTTTTGGTTAACACCAGCAAGCCTGAGGATGATGATGAACCAGCTGCCAAGAAATTAAAATTCACTGTTAGCTCTCTCCCCAAAGCTATTCAAACTCAGGCTCAGACAGCATTTATCAAAAGAGCTGATGTTTTGAAAAACATAAGTGTGGAGTCCTCTGTCTCGAAGAAAGGAAAGGAGATAGTTTTGGTTGACACAGATACCAAACTTAAGAAGATAGCTGCGATGCTAGAGACAGGAGGATCAACCACAGACCTTTCCCAATTCTCAACCTTTACACCTTCCGATGAGATTCCTTTGACCCCTGAAGAAATAGAGCAACAGGCTGAAGAATTCAAAAGATTAAATGAACTCAAGACAGCCAAAGAATTGAATGAAGCTACTCCGAGGAAGATGACACCACCTGAAAGGGAAAAACAAAAACAAAGGTTGAGGGAAATGGAAGCAAAACGCGCTGAGGCTTTAAGGAAAGTCAAAGCTGACTATGATGCCTGCGTGAACAACAGATATGCTTCTGGCAAGATAACCAAGTTCAAATACACCATTCATAAATCCACAAACACCCCACAGATGATCTTATGGAGGGAAAACCAACAGAGAAATATGGATGTGTTTGACAACTTCAGGTTAAAGACACTTGGGTTATCAGAATGGTTCGAACTTGAAGCCTTAGCTGCCAAAAAGTCTGGACAGGCTAATTTTCTTCTGCTTAAAACTCTTAAGGCCAAGTTTAACTGGATCAAGGAAACAGCAGCCAAACTTAAGATTGATCCCCCACCACAGCTTTTTGAACAAGAACCCCCAAAGACAGGCAACAAAAGGAGAAGGATTTCACAAATTGTTAATGAAACTTTTGTTACTGAAGATGTTCAAGTGGATGGCATGCACAGGGATTTGATCCTCCCAAATGGTATTGTTGGCCCTGTTGATGGTCAGACATACACAGAGCCTGAAAGAAGAATGGCATTCATGAACAAGGCTTGCCAGTATGCTTTTCAAAGGGAAGATGAGCTGTGCTTAGCTTCAACTGTTCAGCTACTCTGTCACAAGAAGTGTCTCAAGATCAACACAGAGTATTCCAAGAAGTTTGCAAAGACTTTGCAGGATGAAATTGAAAACAGATTAGACTTGGCTGAAGCTGAAGAAAGAATTAAAAATGATGACTATTGAAGATGCTCACAGCCCTTTTTACCTTCATCTTTTATTTTGCTTATGTAATACACTTGTAATTTTCTTTAAGTTTTAATAAAATCATGAGGTATGTTTGTTTAGATCTGTTATGTGTAAGAAGAAGCTGTTAAACTCACTTACCTTAACTTTGTTAGATCTAGCATTATTTATGTTTAAATAGGGGGAGATTGTTGGGAATCTAAACTTGTTAGATTCCCTGATCATTGATTTAAACATAATTAGGCTGTTAGATAGTCCCTTGCCCGTGCCTAGGAGGCAGGCAAGTTTCGCAAGACTCACAGAGATCCAAGTCTCTGTGAGCAACCTCAGAGGAGTCCATGTTAGAGACATTGTCAGGGAAGTCGAAGAATTACCTGAAGACATACTCATTGGCTGTGATGGATAACAGCCAAGATGTATCAGGGACTCTGAGGGGTTGAGAGTTAACAGGGGTGGCAATACCCTGATAACTCTCAGCACACTTTGGACATGCCATTTGTGTGTTCGAGACTATGAAGAAAAAGGAAACTGTTTTGACAACTGTTTCCTTAAGGCGTAATGGAAGACTACCAAGAATAGAAGGACATCATGTGACTGATGTGGGAACTTGTAAAAGCTTGTGTAGTCGCCATCAAGTACTGTTTAAAGTCAAACTCGTAACACTATAAATAGGATGTGTATCCATGCATTAATGTTCAACACTTTGAGATATCAAGAACATTATTGCATATAACTTAGTGAATCAAACAGCTACGACTGTATTCATAAGTTAGGGTTTATTGTTGTTCAAAGTGTGCACAACACATTGTCATCAAACTGTGTTATCCATAACACTTGTAATTCTTTATTATACAATAATAAGATTACGTTTGAAAAGTAATACCTTGTGTTGATTAAGTTAAGATTAGGGTTTCTTGCATTGATTAGGGACATTCAATTGGCATCAGAGCAGTGTTTGATATTAAAACCTTCAAGAAACATCATTCTCAGTTTTATAATCAAGATCCACCATGCCAGAAACTTCTAACCCACCACAATCACCTTCCATAAACCCATCTTAACCAAGACTTAACCCTCCTGCCAATGACGATGATCTACCCCAACTTCTTGACTCAAGAGGTGGATCACACGTCACAAGTGTACCAGTCTTTGATGAGGAAGATTTTGCCAGTTGGAAGAGTCAATTTCTTGTATATCTTGATGGGCTTGAACCTTTTCTTTTAGAAATTTTAGAAAATGGTCCATATATTCCCATGGCGCTTACATCCACTGAAGAAAAACCTCTTCCTAAACCTCTCAAACAATGGACTCCAGCTGATAGGAAATTAGCAAACCAAGATAAACGTCTCAAAAGCATCATAATTTCCTTCCTTCCAAAGCATATCATGAAGTCTGTCATTCAGTGTCCCACAACTAAACAAATGTGGACAGACCTCATTCTTGGCCATGAAGGACCCTCTGAAACAAGAGAGACAAAGATTCAGGCACTCAGACTTCAATTTAATGCCTTTAAGTCACTTGAAGGTGAAAAGGTTCAACAAACCTATACTAGGCTGAAGAGTCTTCTAAATGACCTAGCTATGAATGATGTCACTATTGGTCAAGCTGAGATCAATGCTACTTTTGTCAACAGCCTTCCAAGAAAGTGGCTGAGCATGAATCAGACTCAGAGAGCTAACAACTCAATCAAAAATGATACCCTTGCTCAGCTCTATGGTAAGTACAGTTATGAAGAAGGGCTGATCGATACTATCTAAAAATCAGAGACTGAAAGATTTGTAGTCCAAGGAGCATCTTCTAAAGCATTGATCTCTGCAACACATCCTCATGAAAGCGATTCTGATGTTGAAGAAGATACCCGTAGCAGCCAAGAGTTCTTGACAGACCTTAATGCAGAGTTCCATGAAAGAGCCTTGCTAGCCAACCAAAGAAGATACTTCAAAAGATCAGGAAGAGTAGGATCAACTAGTAAACCAACTGACAGGTCAAAAGAAACTTGTTTTGCCTGTGGAAAGCTTGGACATTATCAAAAAGATTGTCCTTCTACCAAGACATCCTCACCCTCTTATCCATCATCTTCATCCAAACCCTACAAGTTCAAACAACATAACAACTCATCTCAATCCAATTCTTCAGACACTGAGAAGAAAGATTACAAAAATAAGTACAAGGCACTTAAAGCTGAGTTAGAACAAATGAACTTGAAGATTGAAGCTCTGTCCAAAAAGAAAGGTGGTGAGAAAAAGACAGAGAAAGGGTTGGTTGCTGAAACTTATGATTGGAATGATGAGCCACTGACTTCAAATGAAGAAGACACCACCAGAGTCAGGGCCTTTATGGCGATAGCTGAGGATGAACCAGCTATTGGAAAAGGTGATGCAAGATCAGGACAATGGGTTGACATCACAATGAAAAAGGTACACAGGCTTTTATCCATGTCTGATAGTGATGAACGTAAGCATGTCCTTGATTACACCATTGTTGATTTACACTTTGTTAAGGAACAAAGAAAGAACCTACTTGATAAGTTTCACTCTGTTAAATTTGAAATGCTAAATGCTAAGGCTAAATGTGAAACCCTCAGGCGGGTTAATTTAGAGAAAATATCCCTGTAAAATGAAGTAGCTAGATTAACCTTGAAAAACATTGCTTTAAATGATCAAGTCTCTGAATTGAACAAGATTATTGAAAAATGGCTGTGTGCTAGGTTTACTATTGATGAATTGCTTAGGGATGAAGTGCCTGCTGACTTAAAAAGGAATATATCTGCTAAGAAAAATAAGCTGAGAATTCTCACCAAACCCAAAGACATTGTCTTTAAATCTACAGAGACTATTCATATGTCAGATACCACTTTGACAAATGACCCTGTCTCTGAAGATGTGGCTGAGTTACCACCCTTGCCCAAACTCTCTGGAGTTGAACCCAGCAGTTCTTCTAGATCTGCTAAGGATGAACTTAGGACAGATATTGAGAATCCTCCAGCTAAAGTTTTTCATGTGCCTGCTAAACAAACTGGTAAACAAGTAGCTTTTAAGCCTGTTACTACTAAAGCTGTGAATAAGGTTGAACCTACCACTGAAGATCGCCTGTTGTCTCTTATGAAAGAAGTAGAACTCTTGAAACAACATATTAAGCCTTCCGCTGAATGCTCTACTTCTCATGAACCTAAGTTTGTCCTAGGTGAACCCAAAGGGGAAAGGTTAATCAACCTTATTGCAATGTATGTAAAAATTCACATCATTCGACCTTAGATCATGACAGACACATGGCAGCTAAAAGAGCTCAGACACCCTCTAAGGACAGACCACAGAGTTCCAAAAGACAACAGAGAAATTACAAACCTTATCCTCCCTGTAAATTCTGTGGGTTCACAGACCATCACTCAGACGAGTGTGGTGACTTCCCTGGGTGTGATATCTGTGGGAGTTATAACCATGAAACAATGAACTGTCCATCCCAACGCCAAAAGTTTTTCAGGAACACAAGAGTTGCTAATAAGCAATTCAGGGAACCCACTGGAAAGTGGGTTCACCATAGGAACTAATCTGTTTCTATGTATCTGTGCAGAAATATCTCAAGGAATCGGTATGGTATCTAGATAGTGGCTGTTCTAGACACATGACAGGGATTCAACAATACCTGCACAGATACTCAAAGGAGCCAGGTCCTAAAGTGGTGTTTGGAGATAACTCTTTAGGTGACACAAAAGGATATGGCTCAGTGAACTGCAATGGGATTACATTTACCAGGGTTGCATATGTGAATGGTCTTAAACACAATCTTATTAGCATCAGCCAATTGTATGATGCTGACTATAAGGTTTTGTTTACTAAGACTCAGGGAACAATATTCAACAAAAACAATGATGTTGTGCTGATTGCACCTAGAAGGAGAGATGTTTATGTCATCAACATGGCTGTGTGTTCTGAAGACAGCTCAAATTGTTTTCTTGCTAAAGCCTCTGAAAGTGTCAATTGGCTGTGGCACAAAAGACTGTCTCATCTCAACTTCAAGAACATCAATAAGATAGCCACTCAAAACTTGGTTGCTGGTCTACCTTCAGTAATGTTTTCCAAAGACAAAACTTGTTCTGCCTGTGTCAAAGGAAAGTATCACAGGTCTTCATTCAAGACTAGGCAATCATTCTCTATTGACAAGTGCTTACATCTCCTTCACATGGATTTGTTTGGGCCTGTCAAACCTCAGACCATTAATCACAACAAATACACCTTGGTCATAGTTGATGAATTTTCAAGATACACATGGGTGTTCTTCCCCAGAAAGAAAAGTGAAGCAGCTGAAACCATCATGTCCTTCATCAGACAGGTTGAAAATATGAATGATGTTAGAGTCAAAGCTCTAAGAAGTGATAATGGTACTGAATTCAAGAATCATCAACTTGAATCTTTTTGTGATGAAAAAGGAATTTCACAGAACTTCTCTTCAGCTGGCACCCCTGAACAAAATGGTGTGGCTGAAAGAAGAAACAGGACTTTGATTGAAGCAGCAAGAACCATGTTAAATGGTGCAGCATTACCAAAGCAATTTTGGGGAGAAGTTGTTCACACTGCTTGCTACACACAAAACAGATCAATCACTTTCAAAAGACATGGTAAAACCTCCTATGAAGTTTTCAGAAAAAGATCTCCAGACGTCAGCTATCTTCATGTGTTTGGGTGCCTTGTGTTTATTTATAACTACAGGGATAAACTTGGAAAGTTTGATAAAAAAGATGATGATGGTTTCTTTTTGGGATACTCTCCAACAGCCAAAGCCTTCAGAGTATTCAACATCAGAAGACAAGAAGTAGAAGAAACATTCCATGTTAGATTCAATGAAGATGATGAAGTCATACAGAGAACAGGAACAGAGGGTGATGAAATTGATTTTAATGAAAATGTATCTTTTCCAAGTGATGAGTTCACAGAACCCAGAACTACCAGTCATCATCACTCCAACACTCTCACCCCTTATGTCCCTGCCTTTGACCCTCTGTCTACTCACAACATAGAGGTTCCTACCTCTCAGGAACTTGATGAAGAAGAACCTCAAATTTCTGATGGTCCTTCTCATGATATTGATGACTCACCAATTCTTCAAATCCCTGAAGATTCTTCTGCTGATAATGAAATAACATCCCCTGATATGGCTGAAGAAGACTCTGACACTGAAGTAGTCTTTGAAGAAAGCCCTCCTAGTCAGCAGAATGAAACTCAAATTGTACCAGCTGTGCCCACAAGTACTCTTGTCCTTGAGTCCCCAGCTCCTCAAAATAAGTGGTCAAGAGATCAACACATTCTTCTTGTCAATATTATTGGGGAACCAAATGCAGGGGTCACAACTAGACAGCGAATCCAAGACTCAGAGTCAGCCTCAGCAAATGAATGTCTCTTTGCTGAATTTCTCTCACAAATTGAACCTAAAAGGGTAGCTGAGGCTCTGGTAGAAGAAGGATGGGTAGCTGCTATGCAAGAAGAAATCAATCAGTTCAAAAGGAACAAAGTATGGACACTAGTGCCAGCTCCACCTGGAAAGAATATCACAGGCACTAGATGGATCTATAGAAATAAGATGGATGAGATTGGGAACATCATCAGGAACAAGGCCAGACTGGTAGCACAGGGATTCTCTCAGACTGAAGGAATTGATTATGATGAAACTTTTGCACCTGTTACTAGACTTGAAGCCATCAGAATCTTCCTTGCTTATGATGCCTATATGAACATCACTGTGTATCAGATGGATGTTAAGAGTGCTTTCCTCAATGGTGATTTGGCTGAGGAAGTGTATGTTGCACAACCTGAAGGATTTGAGAACAGCGAGTTTCCCAACCATGTGTACAGACTTCACAAGGTAATGTATGGTCTGAAACAAGCTCCAAGAGCACGGTATGAAACTCTTTCAAATTTCTTAACCGAAAATAAATTTGTCAGGGGTTCTATTGATAAAACACTCTTTACCTTCAAGGACAAGAGTGATTTCATCATTGTGCAGATTTATGTGGATGATATCATCTTTGGGTCAACAAATGTCAATCTTAGTAAACGTTTTGCTAAATTAATGACCAAGAAATACTAGATGAGTATGATGGGTGAATTAACTTACTTTTTGGGCTTTCAAATTAAACAATGTCCTAAAGGAATTTCAATTTGTCAAGAAAAGTATGTTAAGGATTTACTTAAAAAATATGACTTAGCTGATTGTGCATCAATGAAATGTCCCATGCTTCCACCCAACAACTTGGGCCCTGATGAGTCAGGGGTCTCTGTCAATACGACTTTATATAGAGGCATGATTGGGTCACTCATGTATCTAACAGGTAGTCGTCCAGATATCCAATTCTCCACATGTCTCTGTGCAAGGTACCAAGCTAACCCAAAAGAATCCCATCTAGTGGCTGTTAAGAGAATTTTCAGGTATCTCAAAGGAACACCATTCCTAGGTCTATGGTATCCAAAGGAATCAGGCTTTGATCTCAAGGCCTATTCAGATTCAGATTATGCTGGATGCTGTATTGACAGGAAAAGCACTTCAGGCAGCTGTCAAATCCTAGGAGGAAAATTGGTTGGATGGAGTGCTAAGAAGCAAAACTCTGTGGCTATGTCTTCAGCTGAAGCAGAATATGTCGCTGCAGCCAGCTGTTGGGCTCAGGTACTCTGGATGAAAAGTCAATTGGCTGACTATGAAATCTTGTATGACAAAGTGCCAATCTTTTGTGACAACACCAGCGCCATTGCCATATCCAACAACCCTGTCTTCGCTCTCGTACCAAACACATTGATATCAGGTATCATTTTATCAGGGATCATATAATGAAGGGAGATATTGAGCTGCATTTTGTTCCCACAGAGCTGCAACTAGCTGATATCTTTACAAAGCCTTGGGCTGAACCTTCGTTCAATGATGGTTTCTTTTTGGGATACTCTCCAACAGCCAAAGCCTTCAGAGTATTCAACATCAGAAGACAAGAAGTAGAAGAAACATTCCATGTTAGATTCAATGAAGATGATGAAGTCATACAGAGAACAGGAACAGAGGGTGATGAAATTGATTTTAATGAAAATGTATCTTTTCCAAGTGATGAGTTCACAGAACCCAGAACTACCAGTCATCATCACTCCAGCACTCTCACCCCTTATGTCCCTGCCTTTGACCCTCTGTCTACTCACAACAAAGAAGTTCCTACCTCTCAGGAACTTGATGAAGAAGAACCTCAAATTTCTGATGGTCCTTCTCATGATATTGATGACTCACCAATTCTTCAAATCCCTGAAGATTCTTCTGCTGATAATGAAATAGCATCCCCTGATATGGCTGAAGAAGACTCTGACACTGAAGTAGTCTTTGAAGAAAGCCCTCCTAGTCAGCAGAAAGAAACTCAAATTGTACCATCTGTGCCCACAAGTACTCTTGTCCTTGAGTCCCTAGCTCCTCAAAATAAGTACTCTTGTCCTTGAGTCCCCAGCTCCTCAAAATAAGTGGTCAAGAGATCAACACATTCTTCTTGTCAATATTATTGGGGAACCAAATGCAGGGTCACAACTAGACAGCGAATCCAAGACTCAGAGTCAGCCTCAGCAAATGAATGTCTCTTTGCTGAATTTCTCTCACAAATTGAACCTAAAAGGGTAGCTGAGGCTCTGGTAGAAGAAGGATGGGTAGCTGCTATGCAAGAAGAAATCAATCAGTTCAAAAGGAACAAAGTATGGACACTAGTGCCAGCTCCACCTGGAAAGAATATCACAAGCACTAGATGGATCTATAGAAATAAGATGGATGAGATTGGGAACATCATCAGGAACAAGGCCAGACTGGTAGCACAGGGATTCTCTCAGACTGAAGGAATTGATTATGATGAAACTTTTGCACCTGTTGCTAGACTTGAAGCCATCAGAATCTTCCTTGCTTATGCTTCCTATATGAACATCACTGTGTATCAGATGGATGTTAAGAGTGCTTTCCTCAATGGTGATTTGGCTGAGGAAGTGTATGTTGCACAACCTGAAGGATTTGAGAACAGCGAGTTTCCCAACCATGTGTACAGACTTCACAAGGCAATGTATGGTCTGAAACAAGCTCCAAGAGCACGATATGAAACTCTTTCAAATTTCTTAACCGAAAATAAATTTGTCAGGGGTTCTATTGATAAAACACTCTTTACCTTCAAGGACAAGAGTGATTTCATCATTGTGCAGATTTATGTGGATGATATCATCTTTGGGTCAACAAATGTCAATCTTAGTAAACGTTTTGCTAAATTAATGACCAAGAAATATGAGATGAGTATGATGGGTGAATTAACTTACTTTTTGGGCTTTCAAATTAAACAATGTCCTAAGGGAATTTCAATTTGTCAAGAAAAGTATGTTAAGGATTTACTTAAAAAATATGACTTAGCTGATTTTGCATCAATGAAATGTCCCATGCTTCCACCCAACAACTTGGGCCCTGATGAGTCAGGGGTCTCTGTCAATGAGACTTTATATAGAGGCATGATTGGGTCACTCATGTATCTAACAGCTAGTCGTCCAGATATCCAATTCTCCACATGTCTCTGTGCAAGGTACCAAGCTAACCCAAAAGAATCCCATCTAGTGGCTGTTAAGAGAATTTTCAGGTATCTCAAAGGAACACCATTCCTAGGTCTATGGTATCCAAAGGAATCAGGCTTTGATCTCAAGGCCTATTCAGATTCAGATTATGTTGGATGCTGTATTGACAGGAAAAGCACTTCAGGCAGCTGTCAAATCCTAGGAGGAAAATTGGTTGGATGGAGTGCTAAGAAGCAAAACTCTGTGGCTATGTCTTCAGCTGAAGCAGAATATGTCGCTGCAGCCAGCTGTTGTGCTCAGGTACTCTGGATGAAAAGTCAATTGGCTGACTATGAAATCTTGTATGACAAAGTGCCAATCTTTTGTGACAACACCAACGCCATTGCCATATCCAACAACCCTGTTCTTCACTCTCGTACCAAACACATTGATATCAGGTATCATTTTATCAGGGATCAGATAATGAAGGGAGATATTGAGCTGCATTTTGTTCCCACAGAGCTGCAACTAGCTGATATCTTTACAAAGCCTTTGGCTGAACCTTCGTTCAACAGGCTAGTTGCTGAGCTAGGGATGCTCAATATCTCAAAGCCTGTGGCTTGATATTAAATGTGTTCATTAAATGATTGATTCTATAATAAATGTTTTTCACATGAAACTAGGTAGTTACTTTCCAAGTAAATGCAAAAAACATTCTCAAATATTTAATCATTTATTTTTCGGATAACGAGGAGACAAACTTTTTGAAAGGTCAAGGGGACCCACTTGAGCAGTCATTTTTGCACCTTGCATTTAATACGGTTGAATAACTGTTCACTTAGTTTGTATATATATTGTCTCCTTTCTCTTCTCACCCACCACCATTCTAAAATCTACTTCTCTCTCTAAGTTCTTTTCTCTCTTAACCTATCCGCCATTTTCTTTCTCCTTCAACCTCAAATCCATGGCGTTTTCAGTTCCCAAAGCTTCAAATGTTAACTTCGAGATCAACGAGAGCATCCTCGCCTCCAACAACGCCATTGGATGGATTAAGGCACCAAACAGCACCTATTCAGATCTGGTAAATTTCATGCAGAATTGTGACCTAAGTGAAGCCTTCACCAAATCCCCATCCACCTTTTACCAAGAATACCTTAGGGAATTCTGGTATTCTGCTGAAGTGGTAGAAGACACCATAACTTTTAGCCTTTCATGCAATAAACACCCTTTTGCCTTCTCCCTTAAAGACTTTTCAAGTGTGGCCGGATTGAAGCATGGGGATGAATGCCTGAAGGTAGTTGATAAAAAGGCTGTCAAAGAAGCCCTGGCCACACTCAACCCTTGCCATGACGTTAACCCTGCCCTTACACCAGCTGAGGTCCTCGCCAAATCTCCTCTGAAGATTAAGTATTTCACTCTCATGTGGCGCGTGTCCTCTTCACCCACATTGTTAAATCCGTGGGAGGAATGCAGGGATCACAGGATCAGATGTCTTTCAACCATCAGGCTATTGCTTATGGATTAATCTGGGGAGCTGATGTTGACGTTGGAAGCATTCTCTTCTCCAACCTTGTAGAACAGCTGAAGGGAAGGAATCAGGTCAGGGAAAAGAATATCTGCTACGTGCGCTTCCTGTCTCTGATCTTTGAAAGCTTGCTGGGAGATAACTACTTCAAGTGGTAGGAAAGAGCATGCTTATTCGGGGTAGAGGTTACTAATATTAAAGAGATTAGTAACTAAAATTATTTTGCAACAATTAATTCTATTGAAAATGATGATGATCTGGGTATGAATGTTGGGGCCTCTAAGTCGATGGTTTGGATGACTATTCGGGTAAATTTATGTCTGAGGATGGTACTCCTCCTCCGGTTGTTAGTCACACCATGATTCTAAAGAAAGTTTACATGATTTTAAAGGAGATTGCTGAAGGAAATTTACTCTTGTGGATGATCAAGTAAAACCGGTTCCTAGGAAAAGGGGTGATATTTTAGGTGAGTTATATGAGGAGGACGTAATTGAACCTGTGGATAACGATATGGCAAATATACTGGCTTCTAATACATCAGATGTGGGATATGGAACAAATAGTTTTGGGAACAAGGGAATGATTCTTACAAGAATATTTCCATTTACTATGACCCATATGATGATATGTATGATGATCAAGATATTTCGGTGATGTCTATGTTCGGATGTGCGTAAGTCATAGATAGCGTTTGATACGGCCGAGAGTACGTGGGCTTAAGGGTCACACACTTAGACATTGAGATAATCTTTTATTACAGATATATAATAAATATGGTTATATTTATTGTGTATATTTAATTTGATAAAAGTTAATACTTAACAATAATTAATTAATAAGTTAAAATGTTTAACAAGGATTAATTAATAAGGCTTTAAACTTTAAGGTAATTAATGTAATTACATAACTAAGTTTATAGAAAGTCAAAATGTCAAACCAAATACACCAAGGGGTGTATTCGGTTGCCTATAACAAAAGAAAAGAAGGAAAACAAATATTTTGGGCTCTAGAAGGTTTATTACTTGGAGGTTAAGTTATAATCTTTCCCATAAATAAACCTAAGGCTCAACTATATAAACAAGGGATTTGACTCATTGTTTCATAGCATTAAACCAAACTTTTATTCTCTTCTTTCTTCTTGTAGTCGACGACCAAAGGGGACCCAAAGGGTTTTTGGGGTTTGATTTTTAATAAGTATTATACGTAATTAAGATCTAAGAATAGAAGGTGATTGATTGAGGTGTTGTGTGGACTATCTTGTAGAAGATCTAACTTGATCTTTCGGTTATTGGTGATTGATTATTGGTATACTAGAATTAGGGTTTGGTTGTTTAATTGGTTTGGTTACTTGATCATCCTTTCTTCGACTTGAGGTATGTTTTCTTTATTATTGTATAAATTACATTATGTGCATAGTTACCAGTCCTATCCATTGTGTTTTACTCTAGATGCATGAATACTTGATTTGTATGGTTGTTAAATTCCAGCAGTGGCATCACGAGACAAATATATGCCATGTAATTACATAAAAACGCCTAAAATCGGTGCAAAAAGAATTTTTTTATTGAATAATTGATTATGATTTAATTGTAGACATTTAAATGTTATTAGATCCATAATTTTTTGAAAAAAATAATTTTGTATGCTTTTTAGGTTTATAACAAACGTTAATTACTACTGTGTGTGCAATTTACGTGTTTTCTAATATGTTATGCATGTTTAAATTGTTTAAATCCGTGAACCATGATTTTTAATTGTTAGAATGCATGATTTAGATGCTTAACATGTTTTGGGATTGCTATGTGCTAAGAAAACGCTAATTAAATTGGTGTATGTATGCTTATGAGGAGTTTTATAAAATTGTTTTAGGTTGTGATATTGATACCCGATTCCCTGTATGACATTAAAAACTGAAATCTGCACAACTTTTTAGTTTTAGCCGAAAGCTGGGGAAGACTTCTTCCTACCGATTGTTTACTTGCAAAACAGAATCAACCTAAAATTTCAAAATTCAATTTTTAGATTTACTAAATTAAGTGCCCTAAAATAAGTTATTTTTGGAAAATATAAGTTATTTTTGGAAATATCTTGCATGATTATAGTTTATATGTGATATATTAGTTATGTTTATTATCTTGCTTAATTTGTTTGATTTATTGTTATAATGGTTACCTTGTAAATAAATGCAAAAGATTTTTCAAGAATTAAACCAGACTAACTAGGGTAAGTAAAGATTTGGTCTTTGACTAAATATTTTATTTAATCTAGAACTATATAGAAAACTATCTTTTATTCGACATTTATAAAGTTTTAGCTAGATCACACTAGACAAGAAAAGGCGGATTTCTATGATCTCCTAAAGAAGAAGAGCTCTTTACAAACTTCCACAGTTGGCCAAGTTCTCCGGTTCTTTTATGTGTATCTTCCAAGACACCATAGACTCGAATGTGAGTAGCAAGGTTATTTTGAGTTTTCCATTGGTACTTGTAAGAGGTATGAGAAAAACTCGATCGAACAAACCTATGACACATTATAACGATTAGTACAACATTTTAAAACAACGGGTAACTCACGTTTTTTGAATGACCGACGAATTCATGAAATCGAGGCATATGTTTTATGTAAAGAATGTTCAAAAATATGGAAAGTTTATTGTTTTAGTAACTTGTTATAAAAGTAACTATTACATGTTTCCTTTTATACGAATTTTTGTCATGATTTTCAAAAATTATTAATACCCACTTAAGTAAGTTTTGTACTAACCAAGTTATTAGCCACTTGTCTTGGTTATGTCATCAAAGACAGTCTTAAGACTTGACCAAAATGGGGAGCCATAATAACCTAGGGACAGACCCGAAGGTTATAAATCCGCGGACTAATATTGGACGACATACGTTGTGTATTTTGGTCAGACCTTAAGCACAAAGTACGTGATCAAGCAAACATGACGTGACTATGTTTACGCTAGATATGGTATTCATGACTTTATTATGGCTAAGAGTTGCACCGGTGGCAATTATTATTCGATAATTACCTTTTGAATTATTTTGTCTCTAGTAGATCAACTATGTTAATGAATAAGTTCAAATTGCGTATTAGGCTCTTTATAAAATTATTTTTTCTACTTGGGTAGTTAATTTTATGAAAGACTTATTGTTGAAAATACTATTATTTTCTGAACTTTGTTTTGTAGATGGTTGCTGCCCAAAAAAGGAACCTACACTAAGGTCAATTCTCACTGATGAGAAGTTAACTGGGTCGAATTTCAGTAACTGGTATTGAAACTTGAGAATGTGTCTCAAGTATGAAGATAAGATGAAATTCATTGAAAAACCTCTTGGAGAGGTCCTTGATCCTGATAATGCTATTGAGGCTCAAATAAATGAGTATTACAATGACGTGAGCAAAGAGAAAGACATGTCATGTCTTATGCTTGGCGCGATGACACCGTAATTACATATTCCATTTGAGAACTTCTCTACATATGACATGATAAAGGAGCTTAAAACTCTTTTTCAGTAATAAGGCAAGATTGAAATGTATGACATTATGAAGGAATTTTACGCTTGCAGACATAAAGAGGGATAATCCGTCAGCCTTCATTTTCTGAAAATGAAAGGCTACTTGAATACTATGGAATGCCTAGGTTATCCCATGCCACAAGAACTTGTTGTGAGTTTATCTTGAAAAACTCTCTCAATAATGATTATGAATCAATTGTGGAAACTTACAATTTGCATAACATGGGGAAGACATTATTAGAGCTACTTGTTATGCTAAAGTCACATGAGAAAAGGCTTCCAAAGAAGGTTGAGACTCCTGCTGTAATGGTTATTAGAGCAGGACGGATCTAGAAAAACAAGGGTAAGAAACCGCAAGGGGGTAAAGGAAAAAATGCTGGAAAGGGTAAGTTATTTTACGCCCCAAAGCGGAAAACTGCTCCACCACCAAAGAAAGATAATCCGACAAAGGATTCCGAGTGTCACCACTGCAAAGAGGTAGGACACTAGAAAAGGAACTGCCCGAAGTATCTAGCTGAGGTGAAGAAACGTAAGAATGCTAGCGGAGCTAGTACTTCAGGTATCTTCATTATAGAACTTTATGTTATGTCTAATAATAAGTCGATGACATATGATACGGGTCGTGGAACTCATATTTGTAATACATTGCAGGGACTTAAAGATAGCAGAAAATTGAAGCAAGGAGCTTTGAGCTTGTACGTGGGAAATGACATGTGTGCAAACGTCGAAGCGATTGGTCAATATGATTTGGCACTTCGTAATGGACTAGTTATTACTTTGAATAATTGTCATTTTGCACCTTCTAACTAGAGGTGTTGTTTCATTTCTATATTGATTGAAGACGGTTTTAATAATGTTATTTTGAATAATGTAATTTTCGTTTACAAGGACAAAATACTTTATTTTAATGCAATACCACGTAATAGCATTTTTGAAATTCGTATACAAACGTCTTAATCTTAATAGTTCTATATACAATGTTAGAAGGAAAATATCCAAACACGCGAGTTGATTCGACCTATCTATGGCACTGTCGTCTTGGCTATGCAAACAAGAAACACATCAAGAAGCTTCAACGTGATGGAATTTTTGAATCCCACCGACGTTTATTCTTTCAATGACAAATGCAAGTCTTGTGTGTATGGAAAGATGTCACATAAGTCTTTCACACATGTGGTTGAAACAACTAAAGATCTTTTGGGACTCATTCACATACACGGATGTGTGCGACCCCTTTAGACACGTGCCTAGAGAAGGAGCTAGCTACTTCATTACGTTCACTGATGATTTCAGCCACTATGGTTATGTTTACCTTTTGAGACATAAACATGAGGTATTTAAAACATTCAAGGAATTTCAAAATGAAGTGGAAAACGAACTCGGCAAGAAAATCAAGGCTATTCGATCTGATCGTGGAGGCGAATACATGAATTTTGAGTTTATGCAACATTTAAAGAAATGTGGCATTGTGTCGCATCTCACACCTCCCTACACTCCCTAAAATAATGGAGTGTCGGAAAGGAGGAATAAAAGTATATTGGATATGGTTCATTCCATGATGAACTTAACTACTCTACCAAAGTCCTTTTAGGATTATGCTTTAGAGTCTGATGCGCGCATTCTCAATATGATTCCAACCAAGAAGATCGATAAGACGCCATATGAGGTATGAGATGGGAAAGCTCCTAAGTTGTCTTATTTGAGGGTTTGGATTTATGAGGCTCTCTTGAAGCGAGATGCTCTTGACGAATTAGACCCCAGATCAATTAAGTATATTTTCGTAGGATACCCAAAGGAAACGATGGGCTACTACTTCTACTATCCACTTGAGTGTGGAGTCCATTGATCGTTAGACTCAATGGTTATGAACCATTATATCTAGGTTGATCATCATTCATATGATAACATAGCGGAATAGAACAATGATCATAACAAGGTGTTTAGGCACAAGACACATAAAATACTCAACGATTGTTCATTATATTAATAATAAACAACAACTAGACGTGTATACATTGAATCCCACGTCTAGTGCGACACACACTTTAGGTTTACATTGTGAATTGAATTATATGAATAAAACCTAAGACTCTTGTTCCTTTTATAGTGGAAGGAACAGAATCTACAAGAGATAAAATCAAATAAACATCTAAATCTTCTATTTAGATAAACTATATATTGTGTATATCATAAATAATATACTCAATATATTCCCTAAATAGAATTCTCCATCAAATCTTCAATATCCATCAGCGTTTGACTTTGTTGACTGCGTTTGACTTTTGTTGACTTCTGTCAACGCCCAATTTGCTCTTGTCAACGCCCAATTTGTTCTTGTCAACGCCTGAACAAATATCTTGATGTTTTCTTCGTTTTTGAGTTTCTGCCACATCAACTTTTTGACCCAACAATCTTCCCCTAGTTGATAGTGGCAAAACTCTATGTGTATCTCTTGTAAGTTGTACATGATCTTCAAGTTGCTTCCCCTCAAGTGTAGCATGCGTATCTTTCCCTTTTTGTCACATCAACAGGAAAGTAAACAATGTATGCAATCTTTGAAGATTCTCCAAATGTAGGCTCTGTGTAATGATTTTGAAGAACAATTAATATAGTATTCTTGATGTAGAAGTAGAGTAACCCAAACCTATGTTCCATATCTTGTAGAATGTGATGAAGTGTGTTGCTGATACAAAAATCCTCATCCTTTGTGAGACACTGAGCACGATAATGTAACTCCTTCAAGTGATAGAAAATATGTGCATAGAGAACCATAAGAAAAATCACATATTTCTAGACCTTGTATCACTTCATCAGTAACCATGTAAGCATAAACAAGTTACCTTTAAAGTCTATGACTGGAAGTGCATGACTTTAAGATATGATAGAACACAAACTCGCGAAAATCTTCTTCAATCATCAAACTTACCATAAGAATTCTTCCCCTTAAGCTAACATCTCTTCATGATAAGTAAATCTCTTCATATGTAAAAGTGACAAGTACGGATAACTCTTTCACAAGGCTATCCCGATTACATAATCCAATAAAATTCTTCATGAATTGTTGCTAACTCGCATTAAAATCATTAATCCCTTTTAAAAGTATCCGAGCCATAAATATCATAATGATATTCTAAATAAAAACAGAGATTCCATGTACCTTCGTGTGTATAATCCTCCTTTTTGTGTGCTAAAAAACGTCCAATTTTCTCAAACAGCAGCAAACAGTGTGTTGTCCAATATCCAATTCTGTCCAATATCTTCATCAGATGCATTGTCCGATATCGAACGACACTTATCAGCGTTGAAATAGCATATATCGGACAACACTGTCAACTTGACAGTGTTGACTTATTCCTGTCAGCGTCAAATTACTATCTATCAGCGTCTATATTAAACCTTGTCAGCGTCAACATTTTTGTCAATGTTATAATCCTAAAAATCAGCATACTTAACATTGACTTCTTCGTGTGAACTCAACTCAATCAAGAGACGAGTCTTTTGTCTCTTGGTGGTCCCCCATGGGAATATAACAAGATCTTCCAACAAATAAGTTTCTGAAAAATATACTTGATAAACTTTGAGCCTTCATCCAATCATTAAACAAGAACCGTGTGAACACATTAAACATGTGAATACATGTTCGTGTGAACACAAATTTTCTCAACCAATGAGAATTGAGTGGCTCACGGGAATACAATGAACCATCATGTAGAGGATTCAAAATTAATATAACGAATGTTAGGGTTTTGTTCGTGTGAACGCAGGTCTTTTCCTCCAATCAGGATCATAGCTTCATGTGAACACAAACACTTCTTCACTCTCTCGTTACAGCAAGCAAAATATCATTGTTACTTGTCTTTTGCTTCTTCATACGAACAGCGACCACACCATAGCAAATCATAATCATTCAAGAACTGCTACTGCTCATCTTTCTGTATCCATTAAACCGAATCTAAGGTTCAAGTGAAACCCTAATGGATGAACAGTAACTAGGGTTTGTAGATTAACCATAGATCCTGTATTTTCACACGTTTTAACAGCCACGAACATCATAACATTCTGCTTTCTAGGTAGATCTTGGGTTTAAGAAACCCTAGGTCATGATTTTATGTGAAAGCAAAACATTAATACCTTAACCCGCGAACTTCGACAGCAAATAACTTCTTCATTAGGGCTCAGATCGAAGATAGCTCCGGTGAGATTCAAGACACAAGTGCCAAGAATCTACAGTTCAAAAATCACGAAGATCCAACGGTTAACGAAGGAGAAAACGTGTTTTGAACATGGCTGTCCACAGAAAACTGCATATACCCTGCTGCTGACTTTGACGCTTAATAACTTTTGCCTGGGGATAAAACTCGACAATCCCTCCGGTGGATGTTTAGATCTATGTATGTAGAACACACATCTAAAATTTCGTGACGATCCAACGGTTCAAACAAAAGTTATGACCTTCTGAATACTGCTGCGCACACAAAAACGTCCAGAAAAACTCATACGAATTTTTCTTTTCTTCACCATACACGAACACCTCGTCGGACCTAGATATCAAGAGCCTTAGGCTCTGATACCAATTGTGGAGTCCATTGATCGTTAGACTCAATGGTTATGAACCATTATATCTAGGTTGATCATCATTCATATGATAACATAGCGGAATAGAACAATGATCATAACAAGGTGTTTAGGCACAAGACACATAAAATACTCAACGATTGTTCATTATATTAATAATAAACAACCACTAGACGTGTATACATTGAATCCCACGTCTAGTGCGACACACACTTTAGGTTTACATTGTGAATTGAATTATATGAATAAAACCTAAGACTCTTGTTCCTTTTATAGTGGAAGGAACAGAATCTACAAGAGATAAAATTAAATAAACATCTAAATCTTCTATTTAGATAAACTATATATTGTGTATATCATAAATAATATACTCAATATATTCCCTAAATAGAATTCTCCATCAAATCTTCAATATCCATCAGCGTTTGACTTTGTTGACTGCGTTTGACTTTTGTTGACTTCTGTCAACGCCCAATTTGCTCTTGTCAACGCCCAATTTGTTCTTGTCAACGCCTGAACAAATATCTTGATGTTTTCTTCGTTTTTGAGTTTCTGCCACATCAACTTTTTGACCCAACATTGAGAACAAAGCATTGGTTGCTCGAAATGCCGAGTTCTTCGAGACAAGTCTCATAGATCAAGAAGCAAGTGGGATTACTCCACTTCTTGGAGAAAGTGGGAGTATTGGCAGATTAGAAATCGTCGAAGATGTAGATACAGTGCCTTCTGGCAACACTAGTGAAATATGTGACGAAGTTCCACATGAGATTATTGAACCACAAACCGTAGACGTTCCTGTTCGAAGGTCCACAAGGACACCTCAAGAACCTCATAGGTATGGTTACTATGTAGATTCCGAGGAGCACGAATTAGGTGATCATAGTGAGCCTCCTAATTATCAAGTGGCTATATCGGATGTTAGATCTGACAACTGGCTTGAAGCAATGAACGCGGAAATGCAATCCATGAAATACAATCAAGTATGAGTTTTGATTGATCTTCCTGCAGGTGCAAGAACCGTAGGATGTAGATGGCTTCATAAGATAAAGACCGACATGGATGACAAGATACACACTTATAAAGCTCGTCTTGTGGAAAAAGGGTATACTCAAACCTACGGGTTAGATTATGAGAAAACCTTCTCTTCGGTTGCAGACATTAGAGCTATTTGGATTCTCTTAGCCATAACGGTGTTCTGTGACAACGAGATTTGGCAAATGGATGTCAAGACTGCTTTCTTAAATGGTCGCCTTAGTGAAGATGTTTACATGGTGCAACATGAAGGCTTTATTGATCTAAAGTATCCCAACAATGTATGTAAGTTACAGAGATAAAATTATGGTTTAAAGCAAGCTTCCAGAACCTGGAATAAGCGATTTAATGAAGAAATTAAAAAGCTTGATTTCGTTCAGAATCCTGATGAGCCATGTGTATATGTCAAAGTTGGTGGGAGTAATGTAGCATTCCTAGTCTTATATGTGGAAGACATATTACTCATGGGAAATAGCACTTCAATGCTTCAGGAAGTGAAAACTTGGCTGAGTAAGTGATTTTCTATGAAAGATTTTGGTCAAGCTGCATATATTCTTGGAATCAAGATCACACGAGATAGATCTAAGCAGTTGTTGCCTTTAAGTCAATGTACTTATTTTGATAAAGTTCCAAAGAAGTTTAGAATGGATAAATCCAAGAAAGGATTTGTTCCAATGCAAGAAATGTCAGGCTTAAGTAAAAATCAAGGTGCGATCACACCTAGTCAAGTGAAACGCATGCAGAGAGTTCCCTATGCTTTGGCAATTGGTTCTATCATGTATGCGGTAATGTACACTAGACCCGATATTGAGTTTGTGGAAAATTTGTGTACTAGATTACAATAGAATCCTGGTGAGAAACATTGGACTGCTGTTAAGACGATTCTTAAGTATCTTAGAAATACTAAAGACATGGAACTTGTTTATGGGGCTAAGACGGAAAACGAGCTTCGCATTAAATGTTATATCGATGATAGTTTCAAACCGGAAAGGACAATACTAAATCCTAAACCGGATATGTATTTGTGCTTAATGGTGGAGTCGTGGACTGGAAGAGTAGTAAGCAAAGCATTACTGCAATGTCCTCTACTGAAGCTGAATATGTTGTTGTTGCTGATGCTTCAATGGAGGCTGTCTGGATAAGGAAGTTTATTAGTGGTCTTGCGGGAGTCATGTAAACTAATAATGAACCTATGGAAATGTTGATCGATAATTCTACAACAATTTTCATCGCAGATGATCCAAGAATCATGCGCGGTGCTAGACATTATCAAAGGAGATTTTATTACATTCGAGAAGTTATCTAAGATGGTGAAATCATCATTAACAAAGTTCACACAGATGACAACGTCACAGATCCTTTCCCAAAACCAACACCGTTGAATAAGCATTTTGAGCATGCTGAGTCTATTGGTCTTGTTCATTCTGCTAGTCTCATGTAAATCTGTGATAATTTGTATTATGTGTTAGTATTTGGAAAAGGTATGTTTAAGCAATTGTTATCAATAAATGAATTAATTTTGCCGAAAATATTGTTTTTATTTCTTAATGATTATATCCTATATTTTCACGTTTAATCCTTGAATATACTATATACACTTAGTGTATTATATATATTCTAAATGTCCATTGTCGATCATTAATATGCGTATTAATGAACTAAGACAAATATTAGGGTTGGTTCTATTTTAAAAATACTTAAAGATGATTTTTCCAGACTCTTAAGTTATTCAATTTGGTTTTATAATTGGACTACCCCAAACCATGTAGTATTCTTTATGGATTGGCGTCATCAAGAATATTCACACAATTTAAGTATTGTTATCCTTAGACTTGAGATGCAAGAGGATCTTCGCATCGATGGAAAGCATTTCTTGATTTAAGAAAACACTGTGTCATTTACGTGGTAGTTATAAAACTTATTTCATAAGTGTTTATTACATGTGTAAAAGTTACTTGTAGTCAAATGGGATTTTGTTCCTCCACGAATGGAGTATGATACATATTGGGCCCCTCGTGGAATTGATGGGATGTTTGCATGGTCGTGCCCAAATCGTAGTAAAGAGGATTCTTTTTACGTTTGATATTATTGATTAGTCGTTGAAACGAGAAACAGAATGTTAATATATGAAATGACATATTATCCATATTCATGATTAAATGTATCAGTAACAAAAGGGATGCAATATTAAAAATACCATAAAGGTTGAGACAGTTTACCAGAAACCAAACTCAGGTACTTTTGGGAGCATTGATAGTGTTGCTAGACTATCTATCAATGTTAGTATAAAATTACGCTATGACAGAGACTTCTGCAAGTGGGAGTTGTTGGGACGTACGTAAGTAATCGTTAGTATTTGATACAGCCAAGAGTACGTGGGTCTAAGGGATCACACACTTAGACATCAAGATCATCTTTTATTAAAGATATATAATAAATATGGCTATATTTATTGTGTATATTTAATTTGATAAAAGTTAATACTTAACGGTAATTAATTAATAATTAAAAGGTTTAACAAGGATTAATTAATAAGGCTTTAAACTTTAAGGTAATTAATGTGATTACATAACTAAGTTTATAGAAAGTCAAAAAGTCAATTGTTAATGCAAGTGATGCCTAAAAACATTATTAGTGTTAACTAATCTTTCTTAGTTTTGATCACAACAAACTATACAACACATTTAGTGTAAAACATAAAACGAATTATTTAACTAACACTATCATCAAGGTAATAATCATATCACTAACCTTTCTTAATCATACTTAGTGATCATCAAAATGATTATCCTTAAAACTCACTTTTGTTAATATGACAAAAGACTTTTTAATAAACTTTCATTTTTAGAAAATGTTTTATTAAAATGGAAAATGTAAATTTGAAAATAGCATATTCCATATGCTATTAGAATATCCTTTGAAGGCTTAAAATACCTCAGATATTCCTACCCCACTAACAGACAAAAAACGGAGCGTACTCTACGAGCGGAACCTTAAGTAGCTAGGCGGTTCCCTAGCGATAAGGAACCGCCGGGCTAGATAAGGTATCGCGCCCAGATAGCCGTTATACTTTGTCTCCTTTAAATAGTGGATCAAATCTCATTTTCCAACAAGCCTCTTTGACGTTTTTCTCAGCCCCTTTTCTCTTTTCTATAGCATAATCATTAGTAAATGATCACTTAAAGTGTTAAGGATGTTTACATATGATTATCCTCTTGGTCCCCTCCTTTACCTTGTCCAATGAGAAGATCACTCACTCACTAGTGTTGTGATAAAGATGAATACATGAGCTAGTCATATTCATCATGATACCCTTTTTGTTTTATGTTAATCCATTGTATTTATGAATACTTGGACTAGTTGTGTTCATCCAAGTTATTTGTGAATACTTGGATTTGTTGTGTACATCCATTGCATATGTGTTTGCTTGGATTTATGTTGTGTAGATCCAAGCTACATGTGTCTACTTGGATATGTTTAGTTGAGTTGTAATAGATTGATTAGAAGTTCTCACTAAACTATAAAGTGATGTGGTTGTGTCTAGTAAGTTCTCACTTAACTTGAAAGTGATTAGTAGTTGTGTTGTGTGGAGTTCTCACTTAGCTTCAAAGTAAAGAGTCATGAAGATTGGTTCTAGCTTTGGATTATAACTCGAAATCTAGCCTTGTGTCATAAAATGGTGAAGTAGGCAACGTCGTGAAGATTGGCTCTACCTTGAGATTAGAACTCGACATCTAGCCTTGTGTCGTTAAATTGTGAAGTAGGCAACGTTGTGTAGATTGGTCCTAGCTAAAGATTAGGTCTCGACATTTAGCTTAGTGTCGGAAAATAATGTAAGCGACGATGTAAGGTTTTCTCCGCCAAGAAGGGAGCTTGTGGATATAGTGGAAATATCGAGTAGGTGTACTCGAGGAGTAGAGTAGAAACGAGGATAGAGCCTCGTTGTCGAACCACTATAAATCTTGGTGTCTTCCCACTAGGTTGTCTCCTTCCTTACTCTTTACTTATTTCATTATAATTACACTTACCTATTATCTTTACTAGTGCATTTGAATTGAACCTAATCATTATGCAACTTAGCTTCAAGATAGTTTTGATACAAACCAAATTGAAAGTAATTTTAATTTGGTTTCCAATCGAAGAGAAACTATTCAACCCCCCCTAGTTTCTACAATTGGTATCAGAGCGATGGTCACTCAAGGTCTTTGAAGTATATTGTACTTTAAAACTTGGATCGATACATTGTCTCCTCAAATTAGAAGGCCAAGTTGTACTAAAGTTTCTCTTTGGTTAAAACTATTTTGTTTTTGAAAAATAGGTCTTTTAATTGGTAATATTGCATCCCTCTTAAGATTTGTAGTCTTTATGCATTTTAGATCTACTCTTGAAATGTATCTACTAGTTTGCATCTTGCTTTGTGTAGGTACTCATGAAGATCAATCACTTAATTGGTTGTGGATTGAGTTACTTGCACTTGTAAAAGACTCATCTTCATTGATCTTTAACATCCTTGAATGATGATACCAAGATGATTGGGAATGATACTAGTCCTTGAAGACTTAGTACTCATCATAGTCATTGTTGGGCATAGCATTGATTCCTTGATTGATTGCTCTTTGTGGCCAAGGTACGCTTTCGTTCTTCCACACGCCCTTTGATCATTCCTTTGATCATTACTTGACTATGTGCTTGTTCTTGGCATCCTTGCCTTGACATTTGTTTGTGGTTTGTGATTCTTTTCTTTTATCCTCTCAAACCTTTATTGCTTGGATACTTGACTCACTATGGTGATGTAGAGTGAGTTAGTAGTAGCTTAAATTATCAAGCATGATTTCCATGGTTTGCACCCATACGGTTAGTAGGCCCTTTGTGGGAGAGAAAGTAAATTAATACCTTGCTCATATTTTGGTTTAGACTAAGACTATTATTGAAAGTGATCTTAGTCTATACATGAATATTTGCTTTGTGTTTATTCATTACCAAAGCCGTTTAACACTTCACCGGAAAGGCACGTCTTAAACCACTATATATGACACAAGCTCTTCGTTACCACTATTTGAAGATTGTCATTAATCCCTTGAGCATTGATCTTAGTCTTGATTCACTTTCCTTGACTTCTCTCCACTTTGCTATTTTGCTACGAGTAGTCTTTTGTCCATTTCGGTTCTTTTGGATCTCGATTCAACTCGTAATCCTTCATTAAAGCATATTGCCTAGTGTTATGATGATCCAATGTTATTCTAAAAGGTTTATGATATATTTTTAAGTATCTTAGAAAAACTTGGTTTTTAAAATTTGGCGAATTTCATTGATAAAAACCAGCCTTTGTAGGCGGTTCAAACCCGCGGTTCTCTATCGATAAGGAACCGCGGGCAGTAAAATCTATCAGAGCGCCAGTTTGATTATTTTATTCTTTTTCAAACCACTATCTCTCTCTCCCAAAAACACACAGCCGACGGGTTATCATATTTCCACCATTGTTGAAGCTTCCAAAACCTTCAATCACTCAAATTAATTGATTCCAAGTTGTGGGTTTCACTCATCCTTCATCTAACATCAATTAATTGTAAGTACTTTCTTTCAATTTCATCTATTTTGTTCTAGGGTTCATCCTTTCATAATTGGGGATTTTTAAAATTGAAATTGAATAAAAACCTTAATAGGAATATGGGTTGAGATAGTTATTTTACTATGATTCCTTAGGTTCTCATTCATTAAGATTTCACTAAAACCCACTTATTAACAAATCCGAATTTTGGCTAAATGATTTTGGTTAAAAGATGGAATTGAGATGAACCTATGAACTAATAGGTAGTTGCATTGTTAATGCTTACCTAAAAACCTTGTTTTGAAAAACCAATGTTCTAAGTCCATTGTTGATCCAACATAGTTCATATGTTCTTGGTAAATAATGGAATAGCTACATTGTGAACATGAGAATGATATGGATTCAATCCTTTGTTTGTCAAGAAATTGATATAACACATTCTCATATTTTCGATTTTTGATTCTAATTTTTCATATGAGTGATTGGAAAAATATTGTCTTATGTTTATATTAGGTACTAATCATGCCTTCTCAATATCAAAAGGATCATCAATTCACTAGACAATAAATGCCAAACCTTTCCCAAACCTATGCTTCCCCTCAACTTCGAAACTCATTTCCATCCCTTTCTACTCGTTGCTTCCATGTGGGTAGAGTCGTTGACGAGGGAATAATGGGTTATGACTATATCCAATCTATGTTTGAGCTTTCGGGGTTTGATTGCTTGCTCAACATAGAAGAAGATATTTACCCCTTGTTCCTTCTTGAATTCTTTAGTACCTACTCCATGCTTGAATACAATGGAGAAATCTTCATTCGCTTCGTGTTGAATGATCAATTGATTCAATACTCCCTCGAAAACTTGGGTGAAATTCTTGGTGTGCCATATGAAGGCACTTGTCGTTTTACGGATAAATGGAGACTTGATGCTCTCTTGGAATCCTACGATAAACCTCCAAATGACCTCACCGAAATTGATCTAGAGTTTATCCTTGACATCATTTCGAAAGAGCGTGATGGAAACATTGTGAGAAGCCTTCATTCAAATGTGCGAAATGTGAATCGATATGAAGTGCTCTCTAGCGACCTTAAGGATTTTATGGTCCAATGGGCAAATATACTTAGGGATAATGTCTTTTGTCTTGGTGGAAACCGAGATCATATCCCGGCTTGTATGGTGCATATGTTGAGTTGCATCTTTACATCCACCAAGTACAATTTGGCATTCTATATCGCTCGACCAATAAATTATGCCCTTTCAAAGCCCAAAACAAACCTTCCCTATGCTATGCTTCTTACTCGCCTTTTCAAAAGGGTTGCTCATGACTTTCCCCACCTCGATCTCTCTCTCTTTCACCCGGTTCATCGGGTTATGTTACCTATTAAAGAGGTATATGCAAGAAAGCCAAGAAGTGATCGAGGTTCGCGAAAATCCGATCATCAAGAGACGGATGATGAGGACACCTATATGCCAACAAGTGATGGTGATGGCATAGGTACTAGTTCTCACTTCAACTATTCGAGTAATTCCCACCCATCCTCAAACTCATTCATGGATGGACTTGAAGACTTAGCTCCCCCACCTCATTACTCCTCTAGTGAAGTACCGGAAGATCTCAACATGGAGCATCTCTACCGTGAAAATCTTAGGACTAGAGGTGAATTGCATGAACATCAGGTTGAGTCAAAGAAGGGATTCAAGTATTTGGGGAATATGATCAAGGGATTGGCAAGAAGATAAGGTGAAGGCTTTGAAGTTTCTCAAAGAATACATGTTGGTAAACATGTAATGTTGAACAATTTTTTTATCTTGGATGTGTATTAACTTATGCTACATGTTTGGATTGCTATTTATTTTAATCCTAAATGTTGCCTATGCCATCATGTTTGTGATTTACATAGCTTTGTGCATCCTTTATGATAGTTAGCTTCTTAGATTTTGGTCAGTAGTTAACTTTGTCTTGTGAATCCTTTGGTAAAAATCTGGGTTAACCAAAATTTGGGATGTGAAATTTTTGAAACACCTCTGGTCACGGTTCCATATCGACCAGCGGCTCCTTATCGATAAGGAACCGCCGGTCCTAGATAAGTAAACGCCGGCCACTGTGTCCGACAGAATCTTTTGCTTTACACTATTTTCTTCAATCTGTGTAAACATTGCATGATTCTTTGCAAAAACCTGCACATTTCCTAAACTAGGTTACCTAAATTCATTATTCACCTAAAATGATTTTAACCCATTACTAGTTTGGATCATCCCCTCACCCATTTAAACCCACCTTGTAAGTCATGTTCTTCACACTTCAAAACATCCTTCCCTAACCCTTAAACCACCCTTGTCAACCATGGTTTCTACAAAAACCTCAAACACTTCCAAAACCTCCACCCCAAGGAAAATACTTAAGATTAAGATTAAGATACCCAAGCCTAACCCCTCACCCTTTCACACACCCAAAAATGAGATGGTTCTAATCCTCATTTCCTCATCACCTTCACCACCTCTTGCATCATGCAAGACAACCTCCACCCATGGTACTAACCACTCTATTGGTTCTACCTCCTCTTTATTCAACTCAAGAATGAATGAGATCTCTTCACCCTTCACTCCAAGTGCACCCTTGGATGTGACTACACAACCCCAACCAATCCAAAGCATTCCTTTTATGAATGACTTTGATGACACCTTAGTGACTTCACCATTTACCCCTCCTAACTCACTCATTTCACTAACCTTGGAGAACATACCTCCACACTCACTCATTTCTCCTTTGGAGAACATACCTCCACACTCACCCATTTATCCTTTGGAGAACATGCCTCCACACTCACCCACATCACCCTTGGAGAACATGCCTCCTCCACCTCCACCACACTCAAATACTCCAATTTTGGGTGTCCCACTTTCCCTCCTCTTGGGTGATCCTTACTATGGGTTTCAAGAGACTCATGGTCCTAATTGTCCATGTTGCCTCTACAACTACTACATCATCCATAACCTTAGGATGGAAATATTTGGACTACATAGGAGGTTGCAAGAGTTCTTGCTTACCTTGTTCTCCATGCCTCCTCCTAGGAGATGAATAATGAGTTTTCTAAATAAGTGTTTTTTCAACAAAACCAAGCCAAATAAAACTACTCATCTAGATCTAGTATTAAGCTAACTTTGTATTAGTTAGTTGTTCTTCTCTTTCATTTGTCATTGTACTTTCTTCCTTCATGAGTTTTTCATGAAGTTGATTAATGGATTTAGCTTTATGTGTTTCTATTCTTATGTGCACATTAATCAACTTTAATTTGAAAATAAATTGAACCTAAATCTATCACAACCTATAAAAACTTGACTAAAATTGGTTCAAAATGATATCTAAATATTTTGTCACCCTTTGTCAAGACATTCTTTGTGAATGTGTTGCTTTTATGCAACCCTAGCATAATTTAGTGCTAATAGAGGTAAAATTCCAAGATTTGCAACTTTTTGAAAAAGTCTTAGTTTTTCTCGAAACCCTGGAAAAACTTGGTTTCAAGTCCACTGCATGCGGCTCCTTAAAGTCGCGCGGTTCCTTAAGTGATAAGGAACCGCCGGTCCCTATAAGGTACCGCGGACATCAACTAGCTTTTGACTCGTTTTTGGTCAAAAAAATTTAAAACCCTATACCCTGTCAAGATTCCTTGATTACTCAATTTGGCTAAACATTCCTTGACACTTCACATTTTGTATTCGAATTCTTACCTTGATTAAATTCTACTTATACCCCAACCTTGAGATTTCATTCTCACACCTTCCCAACCTTGAGAATTCATTCTCACACCTTCCCAACCTTGAGATTTAATTCTCACACCTTCACAATGCCTAACTCCTCCACTCATAACCTTGACATTTCTTTGTCACAACCCAACTCACCCAAAGCTTCCTCATCCAAGCTTTCAAAGAAACCGAAAATCTCGGTTCGACCTATTTGGATTAAGAAGAATGAACCATCCTCTTCCAAACCACCCAAAAACCCTACCTTCTCTCCAATCAAGTATTGGAATGAGACTTATACCATTAACCCCATCACCGGAGCAAAAGAAAATGTTCCCCCACCACCTCAATCCTTCAACACCCCTCAACTCAATGACCTTTCAACCTTCCCAAACCTCACAAGGCATTGTGAAAACATTTCCTACCCTATTACCCCACCACCACCAAACCCTAGGTTTGATGCCCTACCCCCATCAATCGATTTTGTGTTGCATCATGGATCCTCGTGTGCTTGTTGTCGATTTCAACAAATTGAACTTGCTCATGTATATGAGAAGTTAAATTTCCTTGAATTCCTCCTTACTCGACCTCCTCTCCAAGTTTTCGTTCCGGTGGACAAAACTTCGAATGATGCATCGTCGTCTTATTTTTCCAACTAAAGGACTAACTACTCTTAGAGTCTTTATTACTTTAGTTGTTTTAGAGTCTTTTAATTTTTTTAAGCAATCTTGGAAAATTATCACAATTAGAATAGCTTATGATTTGTGGTTTATTTTCCATATTTCTTTTGCTTTAGATACTCATATTGTGTGTATGACTATCTATGTTGTTGTGTCTTTCCTTTTATGTAACCTTTGTGTTGTTTGTGTGTTATTTCCTTAGTTCTCTTTTGAGTTGATCATGGTTAATTTTTACAATTGTTTATGGGTGATTCCATCAATTCTAAACTTTAACCCCTTGACAAGTTATCATCTTCATTGGATTGAAGTTTGATTTTTTCAATTACCTTTTTGGACATACTTAGCAAAATACTTGCTTCTAATTTGAGATTTCTTCTCTCTCTCACTCTCAAGTTACTTAGTAGGTAGTGATCATATATACATTGGTGTTTCTTTTCTTTCTACTAACCTTTGTGTAGCATGTCACCTTAGCTCATATACTTGGTGCCCCAAGCAAGGGGGAGCAACCACCAAGGGGGAGCTACTAGCAAAGTCCGGTTTTCTTCAAAGACTTGTGCTAACCTTTTTGCTACGACAAAGGGGGAGAAATGATAGTGATAAACTCGTTAATAATTTGATATTTTGTGTTTCTACGTAAATGAGTTTATCGTTTGTCGTAATCAAAAAGGGGGAGATTGTTAATGCAAGTGATGCCTAAAAACATTATTAGTGTTAACTAATCTTTCTTAGTTTTAATCACAACAAACTATACAACACATTTAGTGTAAAACATAAAACGAATTATTTAACTAACACTATCATCAAGGTAATAATCATATCACTAACCTTTCTTAATCATACTTAGTGATCATCAAAATGATTATCCTTAAAACTCACTTTTGTTAATATAACAAAAGACTTTTTAATAAACTTTCTTTTTTAGAAAATGTTTTATTAAAATGGAAAATGGAAATTTGAAAATAGCATATTCCATATGCTATTAGAATATCCTTTGAAGGCTTAAAATACCTCAGATATTCCTACCCCACTAACAGACAAAAAACGGAGCGTACTCTACGGGCGGAACCTTAAGTAGCTAGGCGGTTCCCTAGCGATAAGGAACCGCCGGGCTAGATAAGGTACCGCGCTCAGATAGCCGTTATACTTTGTCTCCTTTAAATAGTGGATCAAATCTCATTTTCCAACAAGCCTCTTGGACGTTTTTCTCAGCCCCCTTTCTCTTTTCTATAGCATAATCATTAGTAAATGATCACTTAAAGTGTTAAGGATGTTTACATATGATTATCCTCTTGATCCCCTCCTTTACCTTGTCCAATGAGAAGATCACTCACTCACTAGTGTTGTGATAAAGATGAATACATGAGCTAGTCATATTCATCATGATACCCTTTTTGTTTTATGTTAATCCATTGTATTTATGAATACTTGGACTAGTTGTGTTCATCCAAGTTATTTGTGAATACTTGGATTTGTTGTGTACATCCATTGCATATGTGTTTGCTTGGATTTATGTTGTGTAGATCCAAGCTACATGTGTGTACTTGGATATGTTTAGTTGAGTTGTAATAGATTGATTAGAAGTTCTCACTAAACTATAAAGTGATGTGGTTGTGTCTAGTAAGTTCTCACTTAACTTGAAAGTGATTAGTAGTTGTGTTGTGTGGAGTTCTCACTTAGCTTCAAAGTGAAGAGTTTATTCAGGTTAACTTAACCCCGAATAACCAAAAGCTAAAGGGGGTAAGGGTACAAATAAAGTTTTTCGGTTTTAAAACCCAAGTCGAAAATAGTTTTCTATTCATTCGAATAACAACCCTTTTAGATAAAGACAAAATCAAAACACCAAGTAATCATGTGTACTTACTAGAAAATTAAACAAGACCACACGTGTATATTTTTTAGAGATGTGCACGGTTTAGGTTGGCCCGTTTGGGTTGGTTTTTGGCAAAAATAAAAGCCGAACCGTAATATTAGGTTTTTATAAAACCAAAACAGAAATCGTTCGGTTTTGGGCGGATCGGTTTTTTCGATTTTTAGTCGATTTTAGTCTGGTTTTCCGGTTTTAGAATCGTTTATACTTGTGTGTAGCCAATTTAGACTAACAAACTTGTTTTACGTAATAAAATAGGTTATTTCTTTTATTTTTTTAATTCTAAGTCTAATAACGTATATCCAAAAAAAATAATTTTTAACATATATCTATAAAATACACACACATAAACGTGAACATACGAATTATACGTAAACAATTTTTGTCACATATGTAATTATATAATGTTAATTAAACACACACATATATATATATATATAAATACGCATATAAACATTAATATGAATATACTATATTTCACACACCAAAAGAATATTTTATTATTTAGAATTATTATTTATTCTTTTATATAGTATTAAATATATTTTGTTATGTAATTAAGAAGTTCGGTTCGGTTCGGTTCGTTTTCACAGTTCGTTTTTTGATGAAATCTGAAACCGAACCGTATCGGTTTTTTGTTTCAGTCGGTTTTTCGGTTCGATTTTTTCGATTTTCGGTTCGGTTTCGGTTTTTCCGATTTTTTCCTCACCCTTGGTATTTTTTTGTGACTGAGTGCATTATAAGTATAAAACATTTGTTGACTGGTTTGACCACTCACAAATGCTACAGTAACTGCAAAATATTAATAAACTAATCTTATGAACAGTGATTTTATTATTAAACTAATCAGTGTTAGATAATTACGGTGTGTATAAAACAACAGAGGTTAAAGAATGTAAGTGGTCTAACTATCACAATCTCCATTAAATGTTAATTACTTGAATGTATCATTTTTTTTTTTTGAATATTTTTAAAGCAAATTTAGCATGCAGAATCTAATATTTTCGCATGATTTTCTTCATACTTTAGGTTGGTAATTTAGGCTCAAAAGCTGGTGCAGGGATGTTCTTTTTTAGAGGTTTGTCTTCTTTAATGTTTTCTTACTTTCATAAATTGGTTGGTTTGAGTAATTTAGTAGCGATTTAAGGGTGCCCACAATGTGTTTCTTCATATGTCAATGGTTTAAGAGAATGGTAGTATTATTTATACTCATCTACGACTATAGAGTTGCAGTATTTTAGTTAGAATTTTAGATTGTTGAATGACGATTTGTGAAAATAGACCAATTTGAGTGGTTTTATGTAATGACTCTAGCATGGATCATTGTAGCTTGGCAAGTGTGTTATGTTGCTGTTGTGGGATAGATATATATGATGTCAATCCATGCTTTCTAATGAGCTAAAAGCTCTTTGCCCATAATTAGAATGTTAGGCTAAAATATTTACGTGCTTAATATGTTCGTCCACGCGTATCAGACTTGCTTTGTACGAGGCGTATGTTAAAATGAAACCATAGATATCTGAAGTTACATGCTTTCTAAGTCTAAAGTAATTATTCTTAAATTATGCAGAACCACACCCTGTGACAACACCATATGCAGGGTAGAGTTTTTTCATAGCGACGAATGGAGCATCGCAAGCAGTACTACGGTTGGCTGTTGATTATGCATGCGAGATTAGTGGAGCTGATTGTGGAGCATCTATTACTCTTCAAACAGCGCAGTTGAAAAGTTGGATAGACTGAAGGTATAAGCTGTTTTTAAAGTCTTATTATGTCACCAAAATTATTTGGACATACGAATCTATTAAATGGTCTTTAGTTTAACAGTGGGATAAATTCTTAGACATTGTAGATTTATAGTTTAGCTAACTAACAACCATCATAAATAAAGTATGATGGTCTAAAGTATGCAAATTTACATGAATTGGTCAAACATGAAGGCGGTGTTGCTACTGTTGTTATCACTAATCATGCCCATATTTTTTTCTTACCATTAAATTGCTTTTATTTTTTTTATTATTATTATTTAAGCGTCAAATTTGATTTGACTTTAATTAAGTTTCGAATTTGTTTAGAGATACTTCAATATTATTTCGAACAATGTTTTTTAGATAGACATACTAAATTAGCTAAAAAAGGAAGCGGGTTAAAAGTCACTTAGGTGTATAGTCATACAAAGATGGATCATCATTCGAATATACGTAGTAACTTAACTTGCCCATTATTAGAAATCTAAACTTTCAGACACAAAATGTTTGGGTCAGCCAAACTCAGATGTTTCTGCTCACGCGATACACTTAAACATAAACAATTTAACATATTAATAAACACATAAATAGAGTTCATGTAATATGGTAATTATGTAGGATTACACACAGGGGAATCTTGATTTCAGTTCATTGAGAGTACCCATCCTCGAATAAGTTGATGAAATGTTAAGATAAGGTTTTGTCGAAGATGTTGAGTACATTATAACCTGCTGATTTTCAGAATTATCATGATACATGTTGATAGTTTTAGACTCTCATTGTTTCCTAAAGACATTGACCAAACGCATCCAACAAAATCGTTATCTATTGTTTTTCTTAACTTGGGTACCCCAAACAACCCCTACTCATGAGTAACTTAGGTACATCGTTAATGTAGCATATTTTCTTTTGATTGTTTGATTTGTATATAGTGTATGTGGATTAAGTTAAGTACTAAAATCACGATATCTAATTTTTTATCCGTTCAACCTTCAGCTTCTATGAATAATGTGTCAGATACAAGTCCTCTAAAAATATGCTTGGTGATCTTTCGAAAGTAGGTGCCACCAGCCCAATTGGAACCCATTTTGCATTCGCATCCGGGCACTATTGAAGCGGCAGTGATTCCGTATGCATTCCATCCCATCTATTGAAGCGGCAGTGATTCCGTATGCATTCCATCCCATCGTCCTGATATAAACAAACAAGGTACCAAATACTCAACTTTAATGCTTTAGTGCCATTTTTTTATATATACTTTGAGATTTTTATATCTAGATTCAGTGTTCTTAAATAAAGCTTTAAATATTTTGTAACAGGAGTTGCTACAAATACTCAAGCACATACTGTAGAGTGACGAAACATGTTGAGAGGCCTTCATTCATGCTGCTTGCCCGTGCTTGGCTTGGTTTAGAGATCTCCGAGTTTATCAACCTCGTGTATCTTTATGCATAATTGCTGTGATCACTACTAATATTTGATATCAATAAATGTTTTTAAACTTGAAAGTGATTCTCAAACTTATTATGTGTTGCTTTAAAGAAATAGTAATGTTGCATGACTTCAGAACATGGTATACAAACGGCCCGCGGCGAAGCGCGGGTCTCCAAAAACTTGTTTATATACAAAATTAAGATTTTTTTAATAAATTAACACTAAAAAACAAAAATTCATATGTGTCACGGGACCCTTTTACCACCCATTGGAGGTGGCCACCGATATTCATCCTCGCTGACTCTGAGCTCTCCAACAAAGTAGTCGCTCTAAAATTAGTCGGCTTGTAATGTCCACTGTCTGAGTACAGAATGTTCTGGACATGTCACTAAACTTAAAGGACTTATCAGCGAACAACCATCATTGTAATCCAGATCCCTCCACTACCAAAAACAGAGCAAAACAGAGACATATCCCAAACCTAAACCCTAATAAAACAACATTAAACCCTTACCTCATTTCATTTCAAACCTTAAATCTAGTCCTAACATCATATTTCAATCCTAAATCTACCATCTTTTTTTAATTTTTTTTTTATAAAATCTTGATCAAGATTGATCCAAATTGCATCAATGGCATACAGAAGAACACTAACACTGAGATCATCAAAAATATTCACTACCTAGAGACCCAATCCCTCAATTTCACACTTTAATCACCAAAGAGATGATAAAGAACAACACCCACATCATAAAGTTCCAACCTTTGGGTCATTTGGGTCGTCTGGGAGGTCATTTGGGTCGTTTGGGCCGTTTCATGGTATGGGTGGGGTTGGTTTTAAGGATCATTCTGTATCGGGGTTAAGCGGGATGTTGTTTGTGAGGAATATGAGTAGTGGGATTGGGAGTGGCGAGAAAGGGATTGAGTTGTTGAGTGATATGGCTGAGGTTTTGGGTGATAAAGGGATGGAAGCTGTGGCGAATGTGGCAGTGGATGCGCCTGCGGTTAGTGAAGTGGCGGTTGCGGCTGCGGATTCGTGGCTGCCTGTTGCGGCTTTGCAGTATGCGATTGATGGGGTGCATAATTTTACGGGGTGTAATTGGTGAGTACATTTGATGAAAGATATGTTTTTTTATGATTTTGTTTAGGATTTTGTGTTTCGTATGGTTTATTGTGTCTTTATTACGGTTTTAGTATAGGCTTTTCCACACAACCATCTTGAAATTCCCGCTCACAAACTAATGCAGGGTAACCTAAAACTTTAGAAACTACTTCTTCTACTGGACTAGTTCCTTGAAGAGGGTTGTTCTCAATATCTACAAAATTATGATCATCAGGCACATCATCACTCGAATTCCCAGATAAATTGGGCTCTAAAAGCGCGCTATCTGGATGAGTTTGAGCTTGTTCTTCTATATGTGGATATGTGGTAGTGTTAGTAAAGCTGCTACTATGTACATCTACATTCCCTGATTATTTGACGCGCAATAATCAGATTCAGATAATCAATTGGTTGTTACGGATAGCGTTCGAACATGATTCTACTGTTGCAAGTTGTTATAACCGATAATGAGTTGTTTTAAGTACCCAGAAAATTTTGAATATTGCCTGTAAAATGCCCTTAAAAAAGTAGTATTTGGGACTGCTTATCAAAACTGCTTACGTGCTTATTCTATACTGATACAAAACCTAAGCAATTTTGAGGGCATCTCGGGTTAGATATCCAATTTGACTCTTTGTGAGTGAACACCGTTGTAATGAATACTTGCTTAATCCAAAGTGTTTACTTAATGCAAATAAACAATAACCAAAGTTAATAAGCAATCCCAAACACCGGTTAAGTTTTCCTAAACTCCATATTAAACCTCATCTCTAAATAATCACATAATCACACTATACCGAAACACTAGAATTTGATTACGCGCTACTTTTCAATACACAATTCCAAACACCCTGGCCTCATTGTGCATTCTTGATAAGCTACTTAACTTGCATCTATAAAAGTAACGAAACCAAACTAAGTAAACCAATTAAACTCAAATAAACAAACGGGAATCTCAAATTTCACATGATCAACCAATATCACAAGCGCGCGCACACACACACACAACTAAAAGATACAATAAAGATAACCAAATTATCACTAAAATGTGAGAGGTGTCAAGTTCAATTCGTGCTAGGCGCAAACAGCTCGTACCTTCCCCCAAAAGGGGAGAACTTTACCCAGTTTCAGCGCGGTTATTACAATAAAGATAAGGGCTAATCAAGATTCATAAGAAACAAACAAAAAAACTTCCAAATTAAGGTATTTGAAAATAAGACCAATGAAGCCAAATGCAGATATAAGAAGCCAAAAAGTGACCCAAATTGAGTCCATCATTAACGAAAAAGAGAGCTCTTCTTTAAATTTGATTATTATTTTATTCAGTAACTATTATTTACAAAGTAAGAGAAGACAAACGGGTAACAAGCTGCGTGTTTCCATCAAACTGACTATTATATTATATTATGATAAGATGATCATCCAAACAAAAAGACTTTGCAAGTTGTTATAATTGATAATGAGTTGTTTTAAGTACCCAGAAAATTCTGAATATTGCCTGCAAAATGCCCTTAAAGAAGTGGAAACAACAAGTGAAACAACAAGTGAAATTTGTGGAGGACATTATGTGACATGGATAATAAAGAGGCTAGATTATTTGAGTAAGAGTGTAGTCTCTAGATTTTCAGAGACAATATAATGTGAAGAATGGGATTTGAAGACTTTGGCAAATGAGTTAGACAAGAATAAGAAGTGTCTAAAAGATCCGGAGCCTTTGCAACAAAGAGCTCAAGAGGATCAGGAACATGAGCCTAGTGGGGTAAATGCTAGTTGGGGCGATTGGAATTCCCATTTGATTGAGGTCGAGCGAATGATGATTTAGAGAGATAGCATGACCATGAGGAACAACTATATGCCCGAGCATTCAATACCTATTTTACATCACTTGGCAGGTGATGTAAACTTTAGTTACCCAACTTACGAGCCACCCAGTGTTCCACCTTACCCATATCCATATGTTCCTTACCCCCATCCTCACACCCACTATCCTAGTAGGGGAGAAACTTCTTTTGGAGGTGCTGAAGTATCCATTGATGATTACTTGTTCATGAGTGTGGACATTATGATGGAGGTAGTTCTATAGTGTCAAGTGGATACTTTGATGTTGGAGGTTCGTCGAGAGGAACCTATGATGATGATGAGGACATAGATGATTGACATCTATGATTCATGAAGATTGTAAGATGAAGTTTATCTTTAGAACTATTTTATTTTATTTAAGTTTAAACTTTATTTGTTTGGTTTAAATTTCTAAAACATTTTGGTGTGTTATGTTAAGATTTTATTTCATGTTACTTGGTGTGGAAAAAATATATTGTTTAGTGCAGTATTTGCAGGGGGAGATTTGTGAACCCGTATTGGTGGAAAATATGGAGTTTTATGTAGACTCATGAGGCAATAAACCACATGCGGAACACATATCAAGTTCGGTAGTATCGTTTGACCTTAATTTTCCAATTTTCTTATACTTTGAAGTTCGTTTATTATTATTGGGGACAATGTTAAACTTAAGTGTGAGGGGGTGGTCAAATAGGAAAAATGGTCTATTTTGTCAAGTATGGTTATTATTTAAAAATAAAAAATATATAAAAATTAGTTAAAAATATTTTTTTAGGATAAATGGTTATTACTAGTTGGTCTTTCCAATTCGAAGTGAGATCACATTTCTTGGGATTATGACAAGAATAAATGATAAAAGACAAAACTTAAAAAAAACAATAAAGTTATTGAAAGTTGTTGCTAGTCACTAGTAGTGGGAAGTACGTTTTTGAGGATTATGAGTTGATCACACTTTGTATTCGTATAAGTTATTTCAACAAAATAGAAGAAGCTACTTTAATTTTTATTTTTTGTAGCGTATGCTCATCTAAAGTGTGAGGGGGTTGTGAAAGAGAAGCGAAATAGCCAACGAGCTATATGCTTAAATACAATAGCCAATGAGCTATGAATTATGAAGATGAAGAAAGAAGAAGTAAAATGGTAGTATCGATTGGCGAATGTGTCAAGATGTGATACTTGAAGTTGAAAAAAAAATAAAAAAGAAAAAGTGGTATATCGAGAATGATGGAGGTGATCATTTGGTAATGGTGACTAGTATTTTTTATTTTGTTTGCTCAAACCAATAAGAGACCTTTTTGATAAAGTTTTTGGGTGCTCACGTCCCATAGGATTAGTATACTACTTGTATATATCTTGTTTTTAAAGAGTCAAAATAGAATAGATATTTTTAATAAAAGTTTTCGTTTATTATTAGTTTTAGTTTTTATTTTACTTGCTCGAGGGCGAGCAAAACTTAAGTGTGAGAGATTTGATAACGCTCAAATCCAACATGTTTCTATACACGTTATCTTCACATTTCCACAAAAAGGTGAAGATTAGCGGGAACACCTTAACCCCGGGTGCCTTTTGGCACCAGCCATTATCCACCCCACAAGGAATAGCTCCGGTAACTCTCCTGGCCCAGAGGAGCAACACCTGGAGTGAGACGAGCCGAGACTCGACCGTCGATTTCTTATTCCACAAATTCAGGTTTTGCAGATGCGGGTACCTATTTGAAACAGATGCCAAGAATGGGAATTGAACTTGGGTCATTTGAATCAAGCATAAGAGCTCCACCCATTGGACTAATGCTCCAATGGTTATCTTCACATTTAATATAGGAATTATGGTAATAAACGGACTTTTATTGCTAATATTGTGCAAAGTTCGGTTCTTGTGTTTTGTAGCTAGAAAGAAGAAGGAACACGGAAATAAGGAAGAACAACAAGAGAAAGGCGGAATTTAGAGGCTAAAGGATGAACGAGATACGAAAGAATAGCTTTTATATGATAATAATAAGAGAAACAAGTGTTTGAGAAAGTTTTGAAGAAAGATTGAAGAAAGAAACAAAGAATTCGGACTAGAGAATAAATAAGAAAAGATGGTGAAGGAGATGCTAGCCATAAAAAGAGATGCCAGTCGAGTCAAGTGGTTGCTAGCCGGCGAGCAGAAAGTAGTCGCCAGCCGAAAAGGAGCCATCCAGCTCCTTTCTTTGCCGCTTGCTACCCCAAAAACAGGCTTGATTAATTTAGCCTTAAACAAGCTAATAACTCACCACAATCAATTGGAGGCTGATCACTTCCCCCCAATAAACTCTTAGGACTTTTTGCCTCTTCTCCGAGGCTAATTATATATAAATTTGAGCCATGGGTATTGGTTCTAAGTGTGATTTCATTTATAAGAATTATAACCATTCACAAAGGTTAGAACACCAATTACTACTAAACCCAAAAGAGTTCTTAAACCTATTCATCCAAGAAGAAGGGACAAATTTCGAGGAGTGTAAATTCGGCTAGACTGGTTGATCATTCGATTGGAGGCTCGAAGTTGCTCTAAATTCCATTGTTAGATATTTTGTGATTGAAGAACTTTTTTGGTAAAATTCTTGTTATTGAATTGATTTAGAGTTTAATATAAGTGTTATTGAATGTTGAATGTGATGATGAATTGTGTTGAATTGTATTTGAATATGATTATGGAGTAGCGTGATATGCTTGTGTGATAAACATGAATTCTAAAGGAGAGTTTGAATTATGATAAAAAAAATATATAATTAGTTTTGTATGGTTGATAAATTCCTAAACATGTTTTGATAATGGATGAAATACATCTTTTTATTGGATTTAAATGTCAAAAGAATTTTCGGTAAACTATGTTTTAAATGATTTGTGGTAGAGTCAATTTGGTTTCTTGGTGATTGTCTGATTGACACTCCCGAGACGAGTCGGTTCAAGGGACTTGTCAAATGATTTATCTTGGGTGTAGGTCGAAAGGACCAATTCAAACAAAACATATCTTTTAATCTTTTCTAGCAAATGGTAATTATGATGGGTTGGAATAGATGATCATAGGTCGAAAGGGACTGTCTAATTCAACTTGTTAATATGGATTTTATGAAATACACCATGGAATAGAATTCATATACTTTAGATTTGTGATTCATAAGTTAATCACACATATTTAATCTCTCCAATTGATGAAATGGAATTCACACAAGTATTGTTTTTAGTTATGATTTCCTTTACAATCTTTGTTCTAACGGTATTAAACATTCAATAACGCAAATGTTTTGAATAACACAAGTATTGTTTTTAGTGACGATCTTATTACTTACACCATTACCATGTTTTGATTATACGCAAATCCCTTGGGATGAAATTGACTTACCCGGCTTTGCTACAATCGAACGAGTATACTTGCTCGTATGCGTTGTTATAAAGTTACCGTGTCTTGATAATAAATATAAAATTAGGATTGCAAGACGCGCATCAAGGTTTCTGCTTTTGTTTTAGCATCAGAGTTCTCCACAGTATTTGGCATGGTATTATCAATGTTGTGGCGAATATCAAGGAGTTGGATGGGTCTTTTAACTCCTCTTTCAAGCTTAAAGTTTCTAATGGTTCAAATACTCTTTTTTGCTAAGATAAATTGTGTACGGATGGATCTCGTCTAATGGACCATTTTCCTTGTCTCTTTACTCTTGAATCTCTCATGATTGCACCATTAGCGATCGTTGGGGAATCGTAAATGGTTCTTTGTGTGGGTTATGGTTGTGGCGTTCCCCTCTAAAGGGTCGTGCTCTCAATGATCTATCTTCTCTTACTGGTAACTTGACATTGTCAAGTGATATTGATAAATAGGGTTGGATTAAAGACACTTATGGATGTTTAACAGTTAAGTTTTATCCTCCAATATTTAGGATGCTCATGTGGCCGAACATCGTCTCGGAATTTATCATGTTTGGAATTCTTGGTCTTCTCGCAAAATCAATATATGTGTTTCGACTGCTTCAATGGATAAGCTCCCCGCTAGAGCTAATCTTTTATCTTGAGGTGTAAACATTGATTATGGTAACTGCCTTTTTGTGATTATTTTTATGAAACGATTGACCATTGTCTTTTTACATGTCCCAAGGTTCTTCCTATCGGGAGGGAAGTATGGAGTTGGTGGCACCTTGACCAGCCTGTCTCCTCCCCTCCCCTCCACCCGTTCTCTTTTAGAGACGTGAGTTTGGGGAATTATGCTTGCCTCAGTTGCCCCAATCTCAACAAAGTCTTTTATAGTCTTTTTCAATGTGGTTTATGGGCGATTTGAAAATGGAGAAACTAGGTTATTCATGCCCTCTGGAATCTCGTTTCAATACTTTTAATGAAGATATTTTTCTTTCGACTCAAAGGTTATCGAAGCTTTGGATTTCTTCCCGTTGCAAGCCTACTCTTTGTAATTGGAGAAATCGGATATTGACCCGTGAGTTACTTTTTAGCCTTGTTTAGTTTGGTTGCGATTCTTTGATTTAGGAGGGCTTTTTTTTTCTTTCTTTCGTTCTCTTGTAAGTTATTGTTTATTTTTTTTCTCTTCTTTGAAGTGTCTTAATAATATTTTAACCTTTCAAAAAAAAAAACCACCCCGTAAATAAGACCAAGGTATTATTTGGAGGTCAACAGAAATTAAAAATGGTGTTGTAATTCAAGTTACTTCTAGTTGATCAGATCTGGATTTTTACACATACACTCATGATCTTGCTCTTTCACCATGAACATAAAACACTTGATGCATAATTACATTACATTGTTGCAAAGTAGCAACTTTACTATATAAATTGGGTTATTTACTGCAGAGACCCTCTAGAGAGAGGGTTCTCTTGCAGTGACCCTTTTTAAATACAATGTCCAAATTAGCCCACTTCTCCGCGCCAAAATCAACGCGGAGCCAATACCACACACGTGTCACCCTCACATTTAACCAACAAAAAAAAGATTTTTTAAAGTTCTCCGCGCCATATTCAACGCGGAGCAATTTAATGCAGGCAAAAGTCAAATCGACAGCTTTTGCAGGCAAACTTACCTTCCCCATAAAAAGTTTTTCGCGTCCCTCCTTTGCAAATTGAATGTCTCCGCGCCATATTCAACGCGCAGCAAGGAAAAAAACAAAAAAATTCGTTTCCCAACTTAAATTTTGAGTTGACAGTAAATACCAAAAGGATTTTTTCACTCGTATAAATTGGGACATTTTCACTGCATTGTTTGTATCTCCAAATGATAAACATTCAGTGAAGAAGAAAGGCATGCATTTGAAAATGAATGCTCATTGTATTTTGAAAATGAAAGGCATGCATGGTTTTGTAGTTGATGAAGATTAAGTAGTAGTTCACATGATAAAGAAGGTGGCAAGGTTTTATAGTTGATGTTTTTTATTTTGAAGATTGAGTAGTAGTTCAAGATTAGTAGTATTCATCAGTATTAACTTAGTATTCTCAAACATGGCAAGAATTATTCCCTTACAGGTATGTTTTATTTTTATTTTAACTTAATGTATGTTTGTATTAGTATTAATATTGTGTATTAATTTTTTATTATTTTAGGATTATCCTGCGAAACTTACATGTAGAAGTAAGATATCCATGATTGGCGACATTAGGAGTAAATTAGAAGACACCCCTAAAGAAGCTTTATTTAGGGCTTCTTGTTTAGGTTGGCTTTGGGATTTAGACTTTACCAGTGATGAAAATTGTGTATTGATACATTATTTAGGATGTTGTCAAGGATATAGTGAAGAAGAACATGACATAAATACCCGTTTCACTTACTATGTAAATGGGCATGAATTATATTTTGGGAGGGAGGAATTCTGTTTGGTCACCTCGTTGAAATTTGGTGTTGAATTTAAGGAGGAATTTACATCAGGCCCTATGCCGTTTAGGAGACGAGTATTTGGATCAAGGTATGATGGACGCGTGATACGCGCCGGGCAGCTATTAGAAAAGATTTTAAGCGATTCTTTTTATGACTTGAATGACAATGATGCGGTTGGCTTGTGCTTGTTAGCGTGTATGGACTTGATACTTTTAGGACATGAGATATCACATTGTGTCCCAGAATGGTACTTTAGGATAGTGGATAATAGGGAGGCGTTTAACATGTACCCATGGGGTTCGCATGTATGGCCCACTCTCTATTGGCAACTTAGGGATGCGGTAGGATGGTGTGTTCATCACTTTATAAATGACCTTCCAGAAGGGAGAGTGCATAGCTATACGCTAATTGGATTCACATGGGCATTCAAGGTATTTTTTTTTTCTTTAGTAATATTAGTAAATTTAATGTAGAATAATTGTAACATTTATTATTTTTTGCAGACCTGGATATTAGAGTGCTTTAGATCAAAAATTGTGCATTATTATAAATATGTACATAACCATCCTAGAGTGAATCGTTGGAGGCGTTTGAAAATGTTTTATCGAAAACAGCTTCTCGCTTTAATAAACGTAAGTAGTTATTAATTTTTTAATTATTTTCTATTTTTGAAATGTTTTATTACAACACTAATTACATAAATAATTTTTAGGGACTTGAGCCTGTAAATATAACACCAGATGCCGAGGAGTCTCGGGCACGTTGGTGGATTGAAAGCAAGGCATATTTTGACGGTGAGATACATGTTCATCCGCCTATACCTCCTCGTGCTAATCCATACGTCGGTGATGATCTTCCACAAGACGTATATCAGGTTTTGAGTGAACATACCAAACAGATAAAAGATGTGTTGGATTTTATGAAGGTGAATTTCGTGACCTAGTTTGTGTTATACTAGTTATTATAATAATACGTGTTTAGTAGTTTGTATAATTATTTTAAGCAGGATTTGAGGCGACCAGAAACTTGTGCAGCCCCGGTCAATCATGGTGTTAGTTCGTTGCTGAGTGGTGTGCCTCGTACGCATGTATAATTTATCCATTTATTTAAAGTGAAATTATATTATATTATTTAGTGTAAATTAAAATAAAATGAAAATGTTGAATTGCAGGACTTCATGGGTCCGTCTAGAAATTTTGATGACCCTCCGAGTAGTCATTTTTTCGACGGTGCTAGGTGGCCTTCACCTAATACGCCGGTTTATCCACAATCTTTCCGTAATAGTACCCAAATGCCTACACACGGTCAACCAAGTAATATGAGGAACATGTCACCCCTCCCCACTCCACAAACTAACATGGGCCCACCACTAGGATTTGCTGTGAACAATCGTGAGTCGGTTTCTCGCATGGGCGAATGTGGTCCATCGAACACTCGTGCTGAACACGGTGTTGTATTTGTAAGTCTACCATTAATGTTTATGGTTTTTATAGTTGTATTCGCTATCTTTGTATATATTTAACCAATTGTGTATACTATTTTTAGGATGGCATGAATCGAGAAAAGAGAGAATGTCGACCTGGAAGACAAAAGCAAAGTCCATATGTTTCGTTGCCTCCAACGACGATATTAGTCCCGAAACGAGTTAGGAAGACCAAAACCAACCAACACTCCCAGAACATATCTTCTTTGGATTTAGAAATGCCACCAGTCATCGTACTCGATAACGTGGATTTATCTAAGGTGATTATTATGATATTTGAATATTTAAATTATTTAAGTATATGTTAGATAATTACTCTTAAAATATGAATTTTCTTGTATAGGTTCGTCGAGGATTGTATGAGGACTTAATGACATTCTTACAAAGTCCTTATCGTATTTATTTGGACTGTCACATGAGGGGTTATGTTGTTGAACCAGAGTTTTGGTTGTCACTAGTTCCTGATCAGACTGGCACTCTCAGTGTTACTTCATATATCCCATGGGAGAAACGGGGTTGGTTGACTGACGATGTAAGTTTATCAACTAAATTAATTTTGCCTATTTAGTTTAAATTGTATGAACATAGCTAAGTTATATTATTTAAATGCATAAACAGCAATTGAACGCATGGATAGAGTTGATAATTAGAACTAGGCCCCCCAATAGTATTTGGACAGTTGCAAAGGGAAAGACTACAACACTAGACCCACTGGAAAACAAGCACACTTTGGATTTCGATTACTTCATTAGAGGAACTATTGACGGCACGAGCCAGCCGTATCCTTCGTGGGATGATGTAGAATGGGTACGTATTAATTTTTACATGTTTATTGTGTTTAAAATATTTTATAATGCTTATTTATATAATTAAAATGTTATCTGTAGGTTTTTTTGCCAATCATGCATGGCAATCATTGGGTCTCAGGTGTTATAAACCTAAATTTTTCAACTTTCACTATATATGACTCGAACAATTATCCGGAAAGAGGGCGGATGATTTTTAACAACTTAGACCATTGGACAACTACTTTGAATGAGTTTTTGAATGCATCTGGTCACTTTCTAAGAACAGGACGTGCTCCTTATCAATTCTTGTATAGTTACAACCCAGAAGGTGTCAATGTCCCACAACAGGAGAATGGTTACGACTGCGGCGTTATTACATGTTGGCTATTAGAGCAACTTATTCAAGGAAGATCGCCCGAGTACATAAGTCAACCTACAGCCTTCTTCGGACAGTTTAGACTTGAAATGGCAAGAAGGTTTTATGAAACACGTTGTGAGGAGACTGACGATTGTGGTTATGATTTGGTTTGATGTTGTTTGTTTGTATTTTATAAATGTATTTTAAATAAAAGGTTTGAATTTTTAATGTGACATTCGTTATCTACGTGTTCTTTAATGTAGTATTTATTGTTTATTTGAAATAGTAAATCAATACAAAAAAACGATTAAATCACATAAAACCAATACATATGTAAAACAGAAAGGCAATAAAAACAGAAACTTAAAAACGATTACATCGCACCAATAAAGCTACACTATAAATTCATTTTGGCGATGGTTGTGAAGAATAAGTGATTCTTTGTATTGTCCAAGAAAAAAAGAACCACCGTTTCCTTCAATCCCTGGTACCGTTTCCAAGCCTTCCGAATTACGATTCCATACTTGTAGTTGGTGAAACCATAGTTGCGGGTTCTCATTAACCTGAACTATTGGTTCAGCCGAATTGTTAAATCCTAATAATTTTGGGATTTGCTCTATAGGCATCTCAATGTTGAATAATTCTTGAACTGAATTAACAAACACACCAGTAATTTGTAACTGCCAAGCACGAAATACACGTGCGTATTCAGTGTTGTAAGATCATGAAATCACCAAAGTATCTCCTAACTTGACAACATAGTAAGGTGGTGGAATTGTGGAAGTTATCACATTAGGAATGTCTATTATTTGAAAGTAACAGTCAATCAAATCAAACGATATAATCATGTAGGATTTGGACCAGTTACCGTTAGGGAAAAAATTCTTTTCAGACCCAAACCAATATATTTTACTATCAACCACAGCTTGACCTGACCGTTTTAATCTAATTGTGTTGCGTGGTAAACGGTCATTTCCGAGATTGATCCAAGTGTTAGAACTCATTTTTCGCACCGACACATACCATGGACCCTCACCATAGTATGGGTAGTTTTTTTTAAAAGGATCGGGTCTAGAGTGATCGGGTTGATACCAAAACCAAAAATCATTTTTGGAGAATCAGGTTGGTTTAAATAATTTGGTGTTAAAATTGTTACTATTTTTGGAATAGACGGGTTGAACAACACAAATGCGAAAGCATTAGCATATGAAAAGCACCATATACCTTTTGAAGTACCAACATGTTGAATCTCATCTAGATTTTGAAGATAATGTAAAGGGGTGAATGTGAAGTTATCATCGACCATATACATTCTACCGTTTGTGACATGCTTACATTCCAAAATGAAAGAACATGTGGATGAATAACGCGAACCGTATTCTCGCCGAAAGCTTCGACGGTCTATGGTTGCTCGCCATCGTCGTGATACCCTACGAAAATGAAGTAAAGAAACGACCGGAAATCGTAGCATGATTTGTCTTTGGATTTCAAATGGTATGTATGTAGACATATTAGTTTGTGCTGTTTTACAAAAGCTGAGTTTGATAATTGAGCCTAATATGTTACGTTATTTATAGAAAAAAAGAAACACATTCCTTATACACTGTGGGACATGACTTTTCACTGATAAAATGTTCTCCGCTTCAATATTGACGCGGAGAATGACGTCATCATACACTTTATTCACTGTGTGACACGACGTATCACTGTGGGACATGACTTTTCACTGAAAAGATGTTCTCCGCTACAATAATGACGCGGAGAATGACGTCATCATACACTTTATACACTGTGTGACATGACTTTTCACTGAAAAAATGTTCTCCACTTCAATAATGACGCAGAGAATGACGTCAGCATACACTTTATACACTGTGTGACATGACGTTTCACTGAAAAAATCATCTCCGCTTGAATACTGACGCGGAGAATGACGTCAGCATACACTTTATACACTGGAAAAATGTTCTCCACAAATAAAAAACACGTGTATAAATACTATAAAAATTGTATCGTCTCTACATTGTACACTAAACCTTCCAAGTAACATAATGTCTACCCAACCCAATAACTTTCGTAAGAAAATAGAACATAATTTAGCTAGTTCTTCATCACAACCAAATATGCCACACCCTTCTTCTCCCATTAATCCAAATTCTGTTGAGAAACCAGTTAGGATCATTCCAGGTCCTGCTGGTCTCATTCAACAAGCTAAGATCCGTAAGAGTTCACTTAGTGTCGACTGTGGAATACCAACACAAGAGATTGCTATTCTCTTAAGTGAGGATGTTGGTGAAGATGAGCATTTTAGTAGTGATCCATGGATTTGCGCAGTTCAATATGAAGTTGATCAAGGGAGCATTATAAGTGGTTGTTTAGGTAGTATTGCAGCCCACCTTACCCCTAAAGGAAAACTTGAAAAAATTGTAGCAGTAATCAAGACATGCACACCAAATGCACTGGGTGATCTCACCGTAACACTCAAAGATCCAACTGGAACTATTAACGGCACAATTCATCATAAAGTGGTAGCGCATAAGATATATGATCAATTGTTCAAGGTTGGGGCTGTTTTGATACTACAGAACGTTTCAGTGTTTATTCCTAAACCATCAATTTACTATCTAAACATCACATTGAAGAATGTAGTGAAGGTATTTCCCAAAGATGCAGTGTTTGAGTTTTGAATGTCTTAAGTTGGTATTTCTAATTGTATTTGGTAGTTGGATTCGGTAGTTGTATTCGGTAGTTGTAATCATTTGAATTATCTTTTATATCATCGTTATCTGTATTGGGTATTTGTTCGCGAATCCTTTGAATTCACAATTTTAGTTTATTTAAAATAAACAATGTTAAATTGCATATGAAACAGGAAAAGTACCAACATTAAACCATAGGCCGTTACAAATAAAAACATAAACAGATAATAGAAACAACAAAAAATCAAATACAACTAATTAAAAAAAACAACAACAACAACAACTTAATTGCGTACTTCACCTCGTGGGTGGCTTATTAGAGTTAATGATTCTTTGTAGGCCCCAATAATAAAAGACCCAGCATTTCCTTCTAGTCCGTTTATGTTGTGAAAGACATGCATTTGTTGACTCCATACTTGTAGGAGCGTAACTGGTCTAACTTGATCCATGACCGTCACTTCAAATATAGGCTCTGTGTTTATATTAAATCCTAGTAACTTTGGATAATGGTGAGTTGGCATATCAAGGACAAATATATCTCTTACTGATGATACCGAACCATTATCTAATGCCCAACCACGGAGAACTCTTATTCCTTCATATATGTAACTTCCCCATATTACGACATAGTTTTGTAATTGAGATATATAAAACGGAGGCTGTAACCAAGCTCTTACCACTTCAGGAATACCCTCAATTTGAAAGTTGCGATGAACCATATCGAATGAGACAAGCAAGTACCTTTTATATAAAGTGCCATGATCACATGCATACAACTCAGAACCAATCCAGAAAATTTTCCCACCAACAACAGCTTGACCGGACCTTTTGATCCTAACCCATTCATGCGGCAGTCGATCGTCTTCGATTCTAGTCCATCCGTTCATGTTTGTAAACACATACACCACCCACGGTCCAGGACCTTCTGTCGGTAAATGAATTTTTAGAAACATTGGTTCGAGTGTGTCTGGCTGAACACCAAAACCAAAAAGCATCTTCGAAGATGCTGGTTCATCATTGATGTATGTGATAAGTGTAACACTTCTTTGGATGGACGGGTTCCAAACCACCAATGCAATATTATCACCGCATACAAAGCACCAAATTCCTTCAGATGTAGCGAGTGGTCTTAGAACAAGGACATTTACACTGTCAACTAGAGGGGCAAATGTTAAAGTAGTATTAACCCTAAACATGTATCCGTTAGTTCCATTCTTATAGGCCAAAATAAAGAAACAGGTGTCTGAATGACGAGCACCATATCGACGACGAAAGCTTGGTCGGTCTATGGTTGCCCGCCATCTTCTTGAAACCCTACGAAAATTCGCCAAAGAATCCACCGGAAGACGTAACGTGATTTCTCGTTGTATTTCAAAAGGTATGTATCTTGACATGTTTGGAATGTTTGAGATTTGGTTAACGTATTTTGTATTCAATAGGCTGTATATATAACAATTAACTGACAATGACGTCATCATACACTTTATACACTGTGTGACATGACGTTTCACTGAAAAAATGTTCTCCGCTTCAATAATGACGCGGAGAATGACGTCAGCATACACTTTATACACTGTGTGACATGACGTTTCACTGAAAAAATGTTCTTCGCTTCGATACTGACGCGGAGAATGACGTCATCATACTGTGGGACATGACTTTTCACTGAAAAGATGTTCTCCGCTACAATAATGACGCGGAGAATGACGTCATCATACTGTGGGACATGACTTTTCACTGAAAAGATGTTCTCCGCTACAATAATGACGCGGAGAATGACGTCATCATACTGTGGGACATGACTTTTCACTGAAAAGATGTTCTCCGCTACAATAATGACGCGGAGAATGACGTCATCATACACTTTAAATATACACAAATGGAATTACGTAACTCAGAAAAATCATCAACATACAAATGAACTCAAATCAACAAAAATTTGTCAACGAGTATTCTGATGATGACGAAAACGAGGATACTGGTTATGCTTATGATCCAAATTTTACAAAACCGGGGTCCTCATTTGCATTCTTATCAGATGATGAAAATGGTGATTCTGATGATGGCGAAGGTCCAAATTTTACCAAACCTGGTTCCTCATGTACCTTTTCACCAGACGACAATGTTAAGGAACAAGAACAAGTAAGTTTTAATGATTGGGAAACACAACCACAAAAACCTTTATACCATAAATGGAAAAATTTCATGCCATTTATGCCTGATGTTCCAGAAACACCTATATACACTTCCAAACCTAGTCAATCTATTCATACAAATAAAGATATGGAAGTGCATGTCGGTAAAACCTTTTTAAATAGGGATGAATTAGACCTAGCTATTAGGTTGAAAGTTATCAAAGAAGGTTACCAATTTAGAAAAGATAGATCGAACCCAGATAGAGCCGACTATAAGTGTTACCATTTCAAAGATTGTAGTTGGAAGATTTGGTCTAGGCGATGGGTTAATACAGATGTTTTCGAAATTACCCGAATGAATGATATTCACACTTGTTCCAAAACACAAACATATCCAAACCATCGCAATGCAAACAAAAAGGTCATAGGTTACATTATGAGGGAGAAGCTAAAAGATAATAAGAGTGATTTAAAAAATAAACAAATACAACAAGATATCATGGCACAGTATAAAATTAGTGTATCTTATCAACAAGCGTGGAGAGGTAAGGACTATGGGTTGGATATGATGCGAGGGTCTCCATACGAATCTTTCGAAATGCTACCATATTACTGTTACAACTTAGAAAAAAAAACCAGGTACAGTAACACGTATCAAGACAAACGAAGAAGGAGTGTTCGAAATGCTATTCATCGCGTTGGGGGTTTCAGTAAGTCAACATTATCTTAATACAAATCACTTTAATTAAAAAAGTTGTCAACATTATCTTAATTCAAGTCACACTAATGTGTTTAATGTCATTTCACAGGTGCGAACTTTTTTAATTATCTACGACCTATGCTCATAATAGACGCTGCACATTTAAAGGGTCTATACAAGGGTGCTAATTTGTTGGCTGTAGGCATGGACGGAAACAATCAAATTGTTCCTGTCGCATATGGTATATGTAGAGGTGAAACCGGTCCAAACTGGTCATGGTGGATGTCTGTACTCAAAGAGTGTATAGGTGTCAACCCCAATATGATTTTCATTTCTGACAGACATGCTGCTATCGCATTGGCTGTACGCAACGAGTTTCCATTAGCGTTTCATGGTATATGTTGTCGCCATTTAATGATGAACCTTTCTTTAAAAAAAGGTAAAACAAAGCGTACGTTCTGGAAAATATGCAAAGCGTATACCGTAGATGAATTTGCAAGAAATATGGAAACGCTACATGCTGTACAACCTGATGCATACAACAAGCTAATGGAAGCGAACCCTCAAAGATGGTCTCGGGCGTATTCTCCACGACCTCGGTACAATTACTGTACATCTAATAGTGTTGAATCAGTAAATAATTGTACTAGGAAAACACGAAAGCTACCTATAACAATGATGACCGAGTCGTTTCGAGGAATGGTGCAAGAATGGTATTATAATCGGAGGCAAGCTGCAGGTATAAATCTTAAAGTATTATTAGCCACTTTACTTTAATGAAAACATCATTTATTAATCTAAGAACAATTTGTTCATTCTGCTGCAGCGAATATGAAGTATGAGATCACTGACTGGGCAGCGGATAAAGTGATGAAAAGAAAAATGAAAAGCGCTAATTGGCAAGTTTACGGTGTGAATCAAAATCAGTTTCAAGTATCGGATGGCCAATATAATCGTGAAGTCAATATGATGAACGGTACTTGTGAATGTCGCAAATGGCAAGTTTCAAGGATACCTTGTGGTCACGTTATTGCGGTGACCAAGTTTTTGGGTTTAACCGACTGCGTACATTTTGTAGCAGACTGGTTTAAAAAAGAAAAGTATCAAGCTACATACGCAGAGTCAATATATTTTGTTGGAGAGCAACATGAATGGGAGTATCCAAGCCATGTTCGTCCAGTTATTCCTCCTGTAATGTACAGCCGACAGCCTGGCCGACCTAAAAACACAAATAGAATTTTGTCTCAAGGAGAAGAACCAAGGACGATACACTGTAGCAGATGCAATGAAGTGGGTCACAAGCGAGATCAATGCAAAAAATCATACATCCCTGAGCCAGCAAAAATGTTCCCAAAAAAAAACAAGCAGAAAAACAACCAATCAACTCAACAACATGAGCCAATACACTCCTTCCATGAACCAACAGGAAAATCATTTAACACTTATGGGGAAAATACTTCACAACCCTGGAAAGCACACGAACTTAACCAACATATGCAATACCAGGCACATCCATATCATAATGATCAATATCCATCACAAGCTTACAACCCAAATGTATCACATCCATATAATCATGATCAATCACAAGCTTACACTCAAAATATATTCAGTTCCGAAAACTACAATGAAAACACAGGACCATCAAACCAATATGATCGAACAACATACGCATCTCAACCATTTGATCATTATGTGTCACAAAATAATGCTTCTCAGCATCTTGACAATATCAACCCCAACTGGCCAAACAGTTTGTTCAACTTATTTTCTTAATAAATTAGTTTATGAATTTTATGCATCTTGTAATAAATTCTCTTATTATTGTAATATATTTTCTTGTAATATATTTTCTTTAAATATATTTTCTTGTAATATATTTTCTTACATTGAAACTATCTCATAAAGTTGTTGTGCAAACGTATATTGTAAAACAATAATTTAAGATTGACAACCATCTCGATACAGTGGGACACATTTATAGAAAATGAAACACATACTTTATACACTTTATACACACTGTGTGACATGACGTTTCACTGAAAAAATGTTCTCCGCTTGAATAATGACGCGGAGAATGACGTCAGCATACACTTTATACACTGTGTGACATGACGTTTCACTGAAAAAATGTTCTCCGCTTCGATACTGACGCGGAGAATGACGTCAGCATACACTTTATACACTGTGTGACATGACGTTTCACTGAAAAAATGTTCTCCGCTTGAATATTGACGCGGAGAATGACGTCAGCATACACTTTATACACTGTGTGACATGACGTTTCACTGTTGGATATGACACTTCACTGAATCACTTCCACTACCCCTAATGCATTATAAAAAATTCTGACTGATTCTATACTATTCAACTTTATTCGTTTTTTCTACATATGCATGTAAATACATATGCCTCTTTTTTGTTGTATCCCACTTGAATCAATAACAACATGTCAACATCCACAAACAATATGTTTGAGTTTGGTGTTCATCACAACGGAATTTTCAAAGTTACCCCACTAACATATGAACACGGTTCGTTACTCAATATTAACGTTCCAGAAATGGATTACCAACAGATGCTTACATATATTTCAACCAAATTAACATGTTTATATTACGCAACAATAGAAGTGTACGGTCTTTATTACAAGTTGCCACCAAACAACATGGTAAATGGTATGAAATCACTTCACACAAATCATGATGTTAACATTATGTATGACATCGCAAAGGCTGCTGGGAAGTTAGAAATTTACGTCTCTCATCATCCTATTGATCTAACCACGGCCTTAGTTCCGGAAGATGGTTCATTTGAAGACTCATTTGCAAGTATCATTTCTGAAGAAACAAAACTCAAACAACAAGAAGCACTAAGTTATCTACACTAAATGAAGACAAGAAAAAACAAAAACCCCGATTACTATGACTATGTTTATAGCGAGTTCAACTTCCTTGGAAAACAAAAACCAATAACACCATATACACAAACCCGTTTCGATTTTCTTGTTCACAATCATGGCCAACTAGTGATCGATGAAACAAATAACACAAACTACGTCAATGGTGGACAAATGACAATCAACATTCCTAGAATGAAACTACAAGCTCTAAAACAATATTTTAATAATATTGTTGATAAAGAAATTCATGCTCTTTATTACAAAGTACCGCACAGAGGCTTTTCAAGCACCGTGAAACTAAGAAACAACTATGACATGTATGTGATGTTCGATATTTCGGCGGCAAAAGGAAAGTTAGAAATCTACATTGACCATGAGCGTGTTAATTTTATTATACACAAACATATAATATCAAATGACAGGCTAGCAAGAATGATGTGTGATGTCATAACAGACTACAAGGATGACAGTGAAGAAGAAAAAAGAGAATCAACACAAAATGATTTCACTATCGATCAAATGGTTGAGTGGGCTGAACAAGAGCACTTTCAGAACGAGGAAACTAAATCAGGGAAACGTCCAATGGCTATTTCAAATAAACGATGTAATAAATAAATGGTTTTTATGTAGGCTTATGATTTAGCACCTGTTTCTTTTTACTGATTATGTAACGCATCAATCTATTTTATTTTTAATCAAAATGTAACGCATCAATCAATAAGATCATGTAGACTACTCCATTATCTGATCTATCACTATCACTGTCTCCCATTAATGGAATCATTCAATTAATTCAGCCAACACTAAAATCCAATCAACATATGACATAAGCAAGCAATTTCATTTGCTTTATAAACCTACTAGTGACTAAAAAATAAACACACAATTCTCTCTCAATTCTTGATTCATATATTTAGACTACATTAAATTATGTCAGAGTCTCCAAATGAAGTACGTGACATCATTATTGCAAGATTGAAAAAAGAGGCAGAAGAAGAGATGAGGCTTGCCCAAAAACTATTGATCGAGTTGAATACTTATGCTCAGCGAAAGCGCAATCGTGAACTACAAACGGCATATGTTCATTCTATGCCACTTACAAGTCTGAACACTTATGGGTTACATACTCTACTACTGTCGCATGAAGCCGACGAACGTATTATACAAAACTTGACCGCTGCAAGGCAAGAGTTGATGTTAAGCTTAACAAGTAAGCAAAAACTCATTAACAACTACATGTCAATGTAGATCTTTCATGTTTATCTTCCATGTTCTCGTTAAGTAATGTTCTGTTGTTAAAATCGTCAAAATAAAGGTTGGTCGTGTACTGATCTACATGTGATTTGTTATTTGTTGTGACATTTTTATGGTTAACAATCAAGTGTTATTTCTTTTATTGTTCTTAATTTTACAAAGTATACATTACCAACGACTACACATCAACACAAATCAACAATTGCCGTTTTAAAATAATAGACAGAAAAACATACTTTAATGTGTACAGTATAGTCATTTAATGGTTATTCTAACTTTGAAAAGAAATGAATGTTTGAAAAACTCTCAGACACACTTTAACAAAACATAGCTTGCTTATACTAGCTCCAATCATGTGCATTTTTTGTGCGTTTAAAAGCCCTCGTCGTGGAGTTCACAATGATTCGAAAATTTAATTCGGTAAAAATATTATACACATATATAAACAGTCCAGAAGTTGGTGCTCCACAAATATATAAATGTTTCAAAAACTCTCGGACACATTTTAACGCATCATATCTTGCTTATAATTGGCTCTAATGATGCCAAAATTTTATGCGTTTGATAGCACGCCTCGTAAAGAAAAGAAACCATAATACAAATTTTTTTTAAAAAAAGTTTGAAATATATATAATCACTCTCGAAATTGGCTTTTAATTAGAAAAAACCTAAGAAATCTAAATAAAAGTTTAGAAAAAAAATAGTTTAGGGGAAAAAAGAAAATAAATGGAAAGAAAGTGGTATACCCGATTAAATAAATGTAAGTTAAAGTTCTCCGCTTTAACTATGGCGCGGCAAACTTTTTTCAATGGCGCATTTATTAGGTCCGCTTGAAAACTGGCGCGGAGAACTTTTTAATATATTTTTTTTTGTTGGTTAAATGTGAGGGTGACACGTGTGTGGTATTGGCTCCGCGTTGATTTTGGCGCGGAGAAATGGGCTAATTTAGACATTGTATTTAAAAAGGGTCACTGAAAGAGAACCCTCTCTTTAGAAGGTCTCTGCAGTAAATAGCAGATATAAATTTTCGAACTATGATTATATATTATTTGGTGTCGTACATACATAAATCTTTTCATCACATGCTGATTTTGTCAACTGCAAATTGGCCATTGACTTTAAAAGAATGAATAGATAAATATATAGTTGACATTTTAATGAATATAATTTAAAAATCCAACTCATTAACGTTGTATTTTTAATAATGAGATTGCACACGTAACGCAATGGAAAAATATTATAGTATCATAATTACGGATCCAAACTCGAAAACTATAAAAAAAATCTAAATTACCTAAAAGCCTTGCAAAATCAAATCTATGAACATCAAAATTCATAAAAAGGATGGCTGCAAATTGTTGTCATGTCAAAATACATTCATATATATCATTAATCAGGATCACCAATGTTATAGTCTTGTGAGTCACTTTCCAAATAAAGAAACACCACTTATAGAAGATCATATCGATATCTCAAAAAAGATGAAATGATGTTTTGGCTTTTATCAAAAAGAATCTGCTAAATTTTCTGGCTAAAAATGTATTTTCTTGATGTATTTTGCTATTATTATGGATTCAAATACATTACAAATTCCTGTGGTTATAATATATTTCCAATTTTCAAGTTATCAGTACCAGCTTAGACAGATTATCTTAAATTACATGCATGATTTTTATTTGACAATTTCGCTAACGTGTTATGCAGCTGGCTCTAGCGAAGCATAAATTTTTTTACAAAATACGATATGATACTTGTATTTATCACTTTATACATCATCAAGGAACTTAATAAAGGCTCAAGTATTGATAAACAGGCTTACTTATTTTTAAATGCATCTAATCGTGTAAGAAAAAAAAGTTTATTAAAATGGACATAACTTGGGCTCCTGGAGGAGTTAGAAGGCCCACAACCAGTAAAATCGAACGCAGAAACGAGAATGATGCAACTGTAACCACAACTTGTCTGGTTACGGAATTTTCGAGGCCCAAAACACTATAGTAGGAGTTATTTACATAAGTTTTTTTTTATGTTTTTTACACTTTTTGTTGAAGTTGTTTCCGTTTTAGTTCATGAACCGTTTAGTTTCTAGGCCCGTTTCAGTTTCTATGAGTCTATTTAAATAATATGTTGTAACCCTAATATGACAGTTATCAATATTATAATAAAAACAAGTGTTGGTAACTTTTGCCGTAATTTAACCCTAATAATCAGTATTCAATCGAAATCAACGATTATTAAAAAAAATTATTTCTAATATTCATTGAATCAACAAATTCAGTTTATTATCTCATTTTTCAATCTACATCAAAACTCGTACGTAAGTTGGTCTCCTAATATAGTATAATGAATCAAAGACTGAAGACAACCTGTGTAATAAAAATTCGACACCTTGAAAGATTTGAAATGGTATGTTGATTTTCTTAGAAAAAACTTGCATGTTTTCAATATGACCAAACACATTTTATTGACGTGTCTTTAATAGTTGGACTTTTTAAATATTGGAACGTATGTGTTGATTACTTGTATACTTAGAAATTCAAATATTTAGCTTATCTTTGAAAACTTGTCATGGAAGATTACGAAACTTAAAAAATTCAACACTTTGAATTAGGGCACATTTGATATATACGTTTTCATCATGTCATCTGGGAGGAATAATCGACTGAACTAGTCGCAACACACATATTTTAGTTAGGATAAATCACCCACGATCGTACATTTGTGGTATCAGCCTCTCTTGTTGTACACAGATGACAAAAAGAACACACATATTTTAGTTAGGAATAGGATAGCATGACTTGCCACGATCACTATCTTGTTCAAATAAAGAAATTTATTACTGTAGTTAGTAGTAGTACCACATTTAGTCTAGAATTAATATATTAAGGTTGGGCCAACACCATTTCTTTTGAGGCCATCTAGTTGTAGGCTTGTAGCTTGAATTCTTTTGAGTTCATATCAATTCCTTAAAGAGAGTATAAGGGCTATCGTGGATCTGTTTCTGATAAGACTAGCCTGCACTGCACTGCAGGTATATGGATGAAGAGTTTTGTTTTTTATAAATAATTATGCATTTTACATGTAATTTTGTGATATTATGATATTATTTTTGTTTTCAAGTTAACCAACTGCTCTAGAGCAGTTGGCCACTTGAGCTCCTCCTGGAGCTTGGGGAGGGGGTTTGGTCATGGGTTCAAGTCTTGCGAAGGACAAGAATCTATGATGTTCCTCCTTAGTGCGAAGCCGTGAGTTCTAGGGGTTTCCCCTAGTGGTTCGGGTCCCGGGGCCTGCCCGTTATGGATGGTATAACTCGGGGGTCGGATTTCAGTGAGATTGAGTTGCCGTTCTAAAAAAAAAATTTTGTTTTCAAGTTAACCATATTTGGGGGTGTTTGTTAAACATAAGCCTAAGCCGAAATTGGCTTATGTTTCACAAGCACAAATTTGTGTCTTCTTTTGAGATTAAGGACTTTTATAAGTTTACTATGACTTATGAACTATAAGCCGAAAATAAGCCAAATTTTGGCTTATACGTAGTATTTTATAAGCTTCAATTCTGCGGCTTATCTTGAGACTTATTCACTTATATAGGTTTTATCATATCATAATATACTTATATAAGCTCGATCATAACTCTCGGGGCTTATGAAACATAAGCCCATTTCGGCTTATGTTTCATAAGCCTCAATTTTGGTGATATTAGAGTGACCGGATGCATATGTTTGGCTTCATATAACCATAACAGTTATTTTCCAGTTTTGTTTTATTTTGATAAATTTAGTTTTTTGTGAAGGACTATTGGCGAGCATTTTGAAGGGTTTTATTTGCTGGAAATCTCGAATCACAGACGGACCTTCATAGTGACTGTGAGGGCCACGTCCCCCCAAATGTTGTGACGTTTAGTGTAAATATTACTGCTTTCGTCTTAAAGTTATTATCTATGTATTTATTTTGGTAATGTCTAATATAATTAGGCCCTCCCAAAATATATGTTTAAGTTCCGTCATTGGCTCGGATCAAAGTTAAAGATTGAGCTGCAATTAGGACTTGCGAATCCAAAGAATTTAGACTCATAGTAAATTGAAAATACATCAAGCATAAGAAATTTTTTGCGGATAGAGTTTGACGGGTTGGTACAGAGGCAGCGGCTCATGGTGACCGACTAGCTCTCAGGATCAGACCCTATCATGATACTATGCTAGACATTGAATTCCCTATAGGATATACGCATTATTGTTACCCACAAACTGGCTCGAGCCTCTAATCTATCAACTTAATAATTAGCACTTAGTCAGAAGTGAACTTACCTTCATTATCATATCAGCAACTAGCTAGCTTTAAAAGGAAACATAACAGTTTTCACATTATAAAGATGCTACACGATATGAGTTTAATCTAGCATTTGCCTGCAAATTAGTCGCAGTTTATGCAGGTGTATTTGCTTCACATCTTTGACATTATGTAGTCCATTGTCGCCACAAGAAAATCTACAAAACATATATAGAAATTCTCAAAATTTGACAAACTCTAAATGGTTAAACACAATATTAGATGAAATGGAAGTATCTTTTCTCGATTGTGAATTGTGATGATAAGTAATCGAAATATCTGATGTTAAAGAATCAAATGGGCTCATTTAGAAATGTTCATAGTAAGTGCAGTAACGGAAAAACAGATGAAACCTGCATCTTCTTTTGTGAAGCAGAGGGCTGGTGAGATCCTGAATATGTTCCCATGAATTCCGCCTTTCCCAATTAGTATTCCCATATCTGCAACAAAGCTACCGATTTTGAATGAAGGTAGCTAATATGCTAAATGAACGGGTCAACCCGTCATGTTTTATCTCTACTGACTAGTATGCTAACAGGAAATGGGTCAAAGTCGAGCAAGTACATATCCGTTGCATAAAATTTTGTAGTCATACTTGATAACCTAACCCATTTCGACCCGTACCAAGATATTTAACTATAAGATTTTAAAAAGTGACGAAAAAGGAAAAGACCTCTCATTTGCTCCATAACATGCAAAGTTTCAAGGGGTGCCGGAGTCTTTAACTCACGATCCGTCACAAGTTCAATTCCAAGCAAAAATCCTCTTCCCCTCACATCACCGATAACTGTTGCAACAAAACGCTATACTATGTTAAAATTTAGTCATATATTGTAACAATAAGGAAAGGTATGAAGCTTACTTTCATGTTTTTCCTTAAGATCTATTAGCTGGTTTTTTAGATATGTTCCTACGGTTAAGGCATTCTGCTGAAGGTTTTCATTCTCTATTACTTTAAGAACTGCTAAACCAGCGGTTGTACTCACGGGATTCCCACCAAAGGTGTTTAGATAACCATGACTAGTCATCACTTTTGCTATCTCACGAGTTGTTACCACTGCACCAAGCGGAACACCATTCCCAATTCCCTGAAATTCCACAGCTATGACAATGTTCAAAAGCACGTGAAGATATATTAAATAAATATATACACACGAATAATCTCCATAATAATATGATAATTTGAAGATGCGGTTTGGTTGTTTTAGCCATCAGGCATTAGAAATCAGAAATATATATACAAATTTTGCCATGCTTGTTCCTTTCAAGCTAGCGTTATTGAATTACTAGTAATATATTTCATCCATACAACCTAAATCGACCCATTTTAATATACATACCTTTCAGCAATTTCAGAAGCGGTGAGGCTGTTTCCATTTATTGTAAACATTTCTTATATTGCCTATTTGACCCGTTAGAGATATTAAAAAGAAAACCTTTATCGACCCCACTCATAAGCCAATGGGTCGAAACTGTCACTCTGATGTGATATATCTAGCATAGTAGAACAATGTACCTTTGCCAGTGTAATAATATCCGGCACAACACCCTGAGCTTCAAACCCCCAAAAATGGCTACCTGTGCGTGCAAAACCCGTTTGAACTTCATCAGCTATACAAAGCCCTCCTGCTTTTCTAACACTAGAATAAACTTCTGGGAGATAGCCTGGTGCCAACTCGTATATTCCACCCACACCCTGCAAAATTGTGCGCAAAAAGTCACAGGACCGTATCATAAAAAACTTTATTTACATTTTAGCACTCGTTTCGTTTAATGCCAAGTTGCCAACTGGACCTGTATTGCTTCAGAGATAAAACCAGCTATACGACCACTAGTTCCATACATAATGATCTCGTCAACATCTTTAGCATATTTGGGTCCATCTGAACCATGTATTCCTCTATACGGGTCTGGGTTCAGTGCGTGGTGAATTCCAGTCTGGTAAATATCAGGAAATCACACACGAGTCAATGATTATATAGCTATAGATAACAATTAGTTGATCACTTATTTTATTTCACAGAAAGTTATCTTTCACTTGTTTTTTATCGGAAATATGAACCTTATATACATTTTTAGATTTCTCCTAACTAATACGAGTATATATCAGGATAATGGTTGGCATGCTAAAAACGAGAAGTTTAGGCATACCTGTACAACATTGTATTTGTAATTGCGTTGAGCAGTAGCAGCCATGGTTGCAGATCCATTTCCATGATATCCATTTCTAAGTGAAATAATATCATGAGAACCTGTGTACAGCCGAGCAATCATTAAAGCCAACTCATTTGCCTCCGTCCCAGAATTTGTAAAGAAAACAACCTAAAACATGAACGAAACATTAGACTCAATAGACATCTGATCATGGTATACGAAATCCGTAAAACTAATAAACTTATGATATTGATTGAGTGATATAATTACATTGAGATCCCCAGGGGTTTTAGATGCAAGTGCTTCTGCAAAATCTACAATAGGTCTGTTTAAGTACAAAGCAGTCGTGTGCTGCAACTTGGTTGTTTGGTTTATAATGGCTTCGAGTACTTGAGGATGACAGTGGCCACAACTCACAGTTGCAATACATCCGAATGCATCCAAATATCGACGTCCACTCTCATCAAACAAATATTGCATCTTTCCATCTACCAAATACAACTGTGGAAAGCATTACTTTCACATTACTAAAACAAATACAGATTAAATCGAGATGAAAGTGAGATACAGGATTCGTGTATGAGTAAGTCATGCAAGGGTTAAGGTGGCGTTGTCGCTTTGCCAGAATCTCAGCAGCAGATGGTCCATCATACGGTGGCGGCTTGTAGTCAAATGCCGGCATTTTTGGAACAAAATGCTGCTGGTCATTTGCAGCAGTTTCGTATGCTAGCTTCGTCAAGCAACGGAGACTCTGATTTAATCTTAACCGCAGCAATGAGCTACCTCTACTTTCAAACATCTTCCTTAACATTTTTGCACACACTTCCTTCCTACTACTTCAAGTTCAAGCACATAAGCCAAGAGTTAGATTAATTAATGGATGGAATCAAATCTTGGTTTTTTAAAAGCACATGTAGTATTATATACCAAAAAACACATGTTTCAAGAACTCTGGTCTGAATCCATGAATGCGATCAAATGTTAGTTGTATTATTATACGGATTTCTTTAACTTGTGCCTTAACGGCACAAGATACAAAGACTAACCCGCAGAAAAGTACAAGAAAGTACTGACTGACGCCTTAATAATTTTTTACAGTGTTGCAAAACAAGGTCTACAAGGCCGATTAATCACCGATTAGTCACTACAAGGCTCTCTACCTTGCCGATTAATAAAAAGGCGATTAATAGTGGTCAACTGTGGTCAACGATGGTTAAGGGAAGTCAAACTTGCCGAAAACTTGCAATTTTTGCCAAGGATACCAAAATTTCACTGTAAACATGTGTTAATCACTTATATTTACTATATATATGTATGATAAGTTGTATTTTAAGAAGAATATTCTCAAACATAGCGAAAACTCTTTAGAAATACCCAAAACTTGCCGAAAATACAAAAAATTTGCTAAATATTCCAATCCGATTAATCGCCGATTAATCCCGCCTAGAACGATTACAAGCAACAAGGTGGTCGACCGACCAGCTACCGATTCGCGATTTTTGCAACATTGCTTTTTTATACTTTTCTGTAAGGTTCGGAGTATTTCTTTCTCTACTTTTTGCCTTCTTATCTTTTGATACAAGTTAGAAAAACACTTATTATATTAATATTGTTGGTAAACATGTTTTGTGGCTTTTTTTTCTGACTAATCTACGAGGTTTGAACAAAAAATAAACGAGATAAGCATAATGTTCAAACAATTACAAATCAACAAATATGAGACTATAAGGGTGCGTTTGGTCCGTAAAATGATTTTTAAGGACAGAAAACCGACATAAATACACACTTCATGCCAACCAACCTCGTAAACCAAGTCAAGCTCTCCTTAAAAACGTTTTACGAACCAAACGGGCCCTTATAAAAACATATTTAAAAGAGGGAACATTTCATTTTCTTATATTGAAAAAAAAGGTGGCCTAGATGAATTATTCTTGTTAACCATAAAAACATCTCATTAAAGAATTCAAAGCAAACCTTGAGAAATGATTAAGGTGATGAAGAAGATGAAAAGATGTTTCACTGTCAGTGTTGAGAGGTACGTGCATGTGGGTAGCATAAAGGAAACAAAATTTGTGGGGATATTCTGTTAGGTTAAAGGCAGTGGCGGAATCAGAAAGTTTAAGGAGTGGGAAAAAAATAATTTTAGACGATAGTCGTTGTATACATCGAAAGAAAGATACATATATAAGGTTTTTACATTTTTTTTCCTTTTCCGGGGTAATTTGAAAGTTTTTACATTATTTTGTTTCCGAGTGGAGGGCAATTCGATTTTACGATGTGATGTACTTTACGATGAAAATTTTTTTACGAGTCATGGGGGCGCCGCAACCCCCGCACTTCCGAAATAGTTCCGCCCCTGGCTAAAGGTAATGGTTTTGCTTAGAGGTTTTCATATGCTTAAATTTTTGAATATTTTTTTTAACTAATGGAATAAATAGGTATTGACTTTTATTTTAGTTGGATTATTTGGACAAAATAAAAGCATTAAGTTAAATAAATGGGTATTATGAATAATATGTGATGGTTATTTTTTATCAATTAATTAATCCTGAATTTATTTGTTTCTCTTTTAATATTGTCCATTTGACACAAGTTCACTTTTTTACACAAGTTCATTTGGTTCAATGTACATTTGATCCAAGTCCATTTAGTCCAAATATTAAAAGTTGCCCATTTAGTCCAAATATTAAAAGTTGCCCATTTAGTCTACGTTCATAGATCAAACTCCGTTTAACCTACTGCCCATACCCGTTCAGTCCACCCATTTAGCCACCCCTAGTTTTGCCCAAACTCACAATCACCTCAACGCCTTATCAACTTTTTCGCACCATTTACATAACTCATTTCTACTCACTTTTGAGCCGTAGTTTCACTTATCTAAACTCACTTCTCACCATTAATTAAAATACTTGATACAAAATATACGCACTAAATATATATCCACTAACAAAAAAAAGGCCCAACTAAATTATATTTTTCTTTACTGACTAGGTATGAGAGTTACGTCTGAGTGTCGCAAAATCACGAGTGACTTACATTTCATATCGTCCAACCTTATACCAACTTATAAGTCGAGCTTTAATGATATTTATTCTTTATCATTTTCTCGTAATACGAACAGTAAAATTAGAAAACTCAGATTGAAATAATAAAAAAATAATATTAGTCAACTAATAACAGAATTGTATTCACGGTCGACTTTAGTCAGCTGGTACTAATAATAAGCTAAGTGGATTGGTACGATCGACTAAAAGACTGATACCAAGTGTCAACTTTTTTCGACTAGTAACAAAGCCTTATAGACAATCGACTAACGAATAAACAATTAAACAAGTATACTTTTTTCTAGAGAGAAGTGCAGAAAACATTCGTATAGTTTTTTCAAAGTGTGAATTACACCATTTGTCGATAATTATCGATAGTTGACACATATTACATTCAATCATTACATAATTGGTGCAGTATACATTCTAGTTAAATACTAACGGGGTATAGAAAAGAAAAAGTATTCTTGTCTAATTGCTTTTGCAAAATATATTTTGCACTTTATTCAAATAAAACTTAAAAAAAAATTAAATTGTTTCAATCTAAAAAAAATAGTAGAACACAAATAAAAATAAATATTAATAAAAAATATTTATATATGACATGACGAATAGACTAGACCAATCAACTATATAGTGACTTATCTTTTGCACTTTTTATTTATATGACATATGTATATATGATGTTCAAACGCTTTTGCTCCTCAAAAAAATCTCTCGCGAAGAGGAGGTAAATGCTCACTTATATGTCCTATTTGTTTTACACACACCGAAACAGTGGACCATATGTTGTTCGATTGCCATTGGACAAAGGTGGTATGGAACGATATACTCAACAGTTTCGGTGTGTGTAAAGCAAATAGGACATAATGAAGGGTCCTATTACTTCGTGTGTCCAAGATCTTTTAGATATTGTTTCTTCTATCTCACAGCGGATGCGCATTCACACGTCATTGGCTAATATCGCATGGCAGACATGAAAGTCACAGAATGAGTATGTTTTCAGTGACATCAGACCCTCTCCAACGCGCACTTTGTCATCACTTAGTTATATCGACTGTGATCTTACTTCATTGTATCCATCTTCTCTCCCCACATCTTTTGTTTCAGATGTAAGCGACTCTCAAAATAGTTCACTTCGGTGGGTCCCCCCACTGACACCCGTGTGAAGCTTAATTGTGATGTTGTTTATAAATCAAATCGAGCATCCTCGGGTACTATTGCTTGAACGTGTACAAGATCTGTACTCATATGTGTAGGTGAAATATTTTCTGTGTCTTCTCCCCTCATGACCGAGCTATACGTCATTCGTAGTGCTTGTCGTCTAGCTATGATTTACGGTTAGCAAAATGCTATAGTTGAATCAGATTCTAAAGTGGCTATTTGTCTTGCATGTGCACAAGTTGTTCCTCTTTGGTCCTTGTATGCTATTGTGGTGGACATCAAAGTGTGGGCTTCTCAACTTGGTATATCTTTCTCATGGGTTGAGCGCAATTCTAATTTAATGGCTCATCAAGTTGCTAAGTTAGCTTTTACATCTTATAATAATTTTGTATGGAACGATAGCTTTCCCGATGCAATTACTTACGTCGTGAGGAGTGATATGATGTAAAACTTTGACAGGCTTCGACCCTTCCCCTGTTCAAAAAAACACATATGTATACATAAATTTTATTTTTGTAAATATTTATGAATACAACATTTTTCATTGTTAATCATCGTGAAGTAGAAAGAATATTATGATCTTCAAAGAATTGTATTCATGTGAGAAGCCCAACAAGACTTGCCCAGCCACATATATCATATTTCAGATTTGTGGAGACGTGTAGAAACGTAACACATATATGATAGACTGTGATACATAATACAAGTAAACTGGGAAAACATCTTTTACATCCCCTTATATAACAAAGTCTCAATGAATTAATTCAAGTCATCAATCTTATAATTATCTAATGGTTAAAATTAAACCAACATCTCATCTAACTTCCCTTATATTCACACACACACAGATAAACAAAAAGATCGTGATCTCTAACCACTTCACCAGCGACCACCACAACATACTCATCAACAACCTTTTTCGGGCGACCACCACAACAAACCCACCTTCTTCCCGCGACCACCACAACAAACCCACCATTTTCCGGCGACCACCACAACAAACAACCCTTTTCTGGCGACTTCCACAACAAAGCCACTATTTTTCGACGAGATCGACAAGAGTCCACCAATTTCCATAAGAAACCCAGTCCCCCGACGACTTCTACAACAAATTCATCATTTTTCTGTGGCTTTCACAACAAACCTACTTTTCCAGCGACCTATTCACTGACTCATATATGAGTCATGATACTCATATATGACTCATGTATGAGTCAATGCGACTCATGTATGAGTCACCGACTCATGCATGAGTCACCAAAATGACTCATACATGAGTCACGGTGACTCATACATGAGTCACCACGATTATGTTATAAAAGTTATTACATGCATTACAAACAACCATATTTGGCATTGACATCTACATTTTCAGTAACATCGTCATTTACATCTATATTTTTAGTAACATCATTATCGGCATCAGTTTTTATATATTCAGAGTTCGTCGAAAGATGCTTGTTTGTTGTGGAGGTCGTCGAATAAAGGTGGGTTTGTTTTGGAGGTCGCCGAAAAAGTGGGATATAGTCGGAAAATATTGTGGATCTCAAGGGAAGTAAATAATTAGGATTAGGGTTTAATAATGGTTCGATAATTAGGGTTAGGGTTGTGTAATGATGTGAAAATTAAAGGTTTTTGATCGGAATCTATGGTGGTTATTTGGATTCGAATCTCTTGTGGTTACAGTGATCGAAATTTATGGTGATTAAATGATCGGAATCAATGGCAGTGGGTGTGTGTGAGTATGTGTGTGTGTGGTGGGTGGAAGAAGGAAATAAAAAAATGGTTTGGGGAAAAAAGAGGGGTTGTTGGTTTTTTTTTTAATTTAGACCTTTAGATGTAAATGGGTTGGATGGTGTTGATTAATCCATTAAAACTTTGTAAAAAAAGTGAACTCTATTGAACTTTTTGGTGTGTAAAATCATATCACATACCGTGTTAACTATTTGAGATTTAACCACTTTAACCTTCTATCTTCATAAAGTTACCCTTGACACATTTACATTGTCTCAACATTGTGTGAGTAGTCTACTTCATATAAAACAATTTATCATTGCTTTAATTTATTTTAAACTTAATCTTATGTTTTATGGTTGGTAATTTTGTGTAACGTTGGTAAGTACTTAAAGTTGGAATCTTTATAGTCGAACTTTGTGTTTTGGTTGAGTTTTTGAATCACGCAGTTTAGCAATACACAAAAACAAAAGGACAGTCGGCTTGACAGCTTACAAAGAGGTTTGAGCAGGTTAGGCGGTTAGATACTCAAAAATTGAAAAATAAAAAATAAACTGGCTTGACGTGTACTGACGCCTCCGTGTGAAGCCCCTTTGAACCAGCCTCGGTGTCGAGCACCATCTCTTTTTTGGTGTCAAAGCCTTTGGCGCCACGCTTCACGTTACCGTACCATTTACTCTTAGAATGATTCAAATCGTCAGAATCTCTTTTTTTGTCAAAATTATAACCATGTATGCAAAAATTACAAGGTATTATTTTGAATCCAACCAACCACCCTTTTATTTACAAACAATTGTTTACAAGATTACAATAGAAAGAAAGAAAGACAAGATTGATCATAAAGAATGAACAATCAATACAAATGATAAAAAAAGCCAACACTAGAGACAGGTTCTATTTGAGAGAACGAGAGAGACTAAAAACGAATAAGCAGAATGATATAAACCTTAAGCCAAAGCTCCAGCTTATATACTCATCCAGGATTTCAAGAATCACCAATTGTCACCTTCAGTCCTTGAAGTTTACACCTACATACAAACACCAAAAAGTTAGAGTTTGAAAGAATAAGCAAATGACAGAACGAGTCCCTCAACATTAAGTCAAAGAAAAACTTGTATATTTAGCACCCTCCTTCAGGTTTTTCAACCTAAAACATATCCAGCATACCAATTTTACCACATAACTCATTATATTGCTCACAACCAAGTGCTTTAGTAAGCACATCAGCAATTTTCTAAGAAGTGTGAATTTTTTCATCTTAATCACACCACTAGCAACTTTTTTCCCTTACAAGATGAGCATCAATCTCAAAATGTTTTTAGATTTTTCATGATAAACATGATTAATAACAATTTTCAAAGAAAAACTGTTACCATGCTAAAGAACTACTACCAACAAGTCTTTAAGACCCATGTCATCTAGCACATTTGATAACCAAATAACCTCACAAGTGGCAAAAGCCGTGCTTTTATACTTAGCCTCTGTTGACGATTTGGACAAAGTAGATTGCTTTTTACTTTTTCCAGGTTATCAAAGAATCATCGAGAAATACACAATTCCTAGAAACATATCTTCTAGTTACATGATATCTAGCCCGTTTAGAATCAGCATAAGATTTAAGCTTAGGATCCCTAATACCACACCCTGATGATTTTTTAAGATACCTTAAAACTCTCGAGGCAACATCCAAATGTGAAACAAGTGGTGCATACATGAATTGACTCAAATAATGTACAACATATAGAATATCTTGCCTCGTATTGGTAAAATAAATCAACTTACCAACCAATCTATGGTAATTTCTAATATTGTCAAGCAATTTATCATAATCGGATTCAATATGATTAAGGGTAGTATTCTAGGCAAAGGAGTATTAACATGCTTAGCATCAAGCAAACCATATTCATGTAAAAGCTTCAAGATAACTTTTTAATTTCAGAAACATCATTACCAGTTATCACAATGTCATCAACATAGACAAGCAGAACATAATATATTATTTTGGCTATTTGTAAACAAAGAATAGTCAAGTTTAGATTGAACAAAACCATTTTCAAGTAAATCATTGGTCAAATTAGCATCCCATTTCCTATGAGCTTGTTTGAGATCATACAAGGATTTATTCAGATTGCATACTTTGCCAAATTGATAACCAAAATCAACGTAATAGTCTATAAACATTCTCAGTTAAGTCGCAATACAAGAAATCATGATTAACATCAAGTTGAAACAAATCCAGACCACTGAAAATAGCCACATTAATCATACATCTAACAGTAGACATTTTAACAACATGACTAAAAGTTTCCATATAATCAAATCCACCTTGTGGTTAAAGCCCTTGGCAACCATCCTGGCTTTATATATTTTAAGCTATCTTATAGACTTATAATTAATTATATATTTTTTTGAACGGATATAATTAATTAATTTTATATAACCATTTAGAACCAACAGTTTTTCTTCAAACAAGAAGAGGACAAATAGTTCAAGTATTATTCCTATTCAAGGACTCAATCTGATAATTCATAGCTTTAATCCATCTAGGATCTTTACTAGCTTCATTATAAGTAGTAGGTTTAGTAAATTTGTTAAGAGTAATAGACGATCAATAGTTATCCTTATTCAGATTAGCATAAGTCACATATTCTAAAGACCATACAACCTGCTACTGCTAACAATAGTCATATACCTAGCAGGAATCTTAGTACGTCTATCATACCTTCTTAATTGAGGGTGAACTTGACTGTTGTTCTCGCGCACACCATTTTGAGCATTAGAACCAAAACTAGAAGGGAGATTACCTTTAGAGAAAGTAATGTCATCCATAGAAGTTGCAAAGTCAGTTTTATTGTCATAAGCGATATTTGAATCTCTAGTGCAAGTTATATGGATTAAGAAGTACCCTTCCCTTCATGGGACTTGAAGTAACGTACCAGTATGTTTCTCATCAAAAAGTTTTAAACTATCGACACTTTAACAGATAATTCATAACGTTCAGTTTGTAAAGACTCATTTATTTTGTAGGGAAAAACAGTTTCATAAAACTTTACATCTCTAGAATAAAAAAGCATTTTTAATTAAAGACTACAACTTTATAAGCTTTGTAGTAGAAAAACCAATTACAACATATTTTTATGATCTAGCAGAAAACTTATAAGAATGATTTAATATGGATGAGTGACAAAGGCAACCAAAACTTCTCAAGTAAGGGAGTTTAGGTTTAATACCATACACAAGCTTAAAAGGTGATTTTCCATTTAAAAACCCTATTAATAAGATAAGCAGTATGTCCACATAAACAAAAGAATTCCACTTTGAAATAATAGACTTCTAACAACATATAATAAATGCTTTGTCTTTCTTTTAGCAGTCTCATCTTGCTAAGGAGTATAGTCACAAGAGTTCTGATGAACTATACCAATATTATTAAACAGGTGAGCCATTTTATTATTAACAAATTTAGTATCATTATCTGATCTAATTGTTTTAATAGAGCACTTAAATTGGTTATGAATAAGATTTATAAATCTCATTAGTAGTCATAAACTTCATCTATGGTTTTGACCAAATAAATCCAAACAATCGTGATATAGTCACCAACCACAGTTAAAAAATACTTAAAACCATCCTTACTAACTACTTTGTAGGGACCCCAAAGGCCAAATGAACAAGCTCACGAATCTTAGTGGTTTGGTGATCACTTTAAGGAAAAGAATCTCTAGTTTTTTTTAGCCTTATGACATATGTCACAAAGTGAAACTTTAAAATCCTTGGTGAAATTAAAATCATGCTGCAATACATCCAAAACTTGATCAAAGGGATGACCAAGCATGATGTGCATATTAGAAACATGACATAAAACAAATATAGTACCTATATTTCGACTTATATAAGAAAAAGTGTGGTCAAGTCAAACAAATATAGGCATCATTCTCACTACCAGTCCCCACAAGATGAGTATGATCCAAATCTTGAATATAACATTTAGTCTCAATATAACCAACAAATGATATGCTATCTTTAATCAACTTATTAACAAATATAAGACTAATACAATATTCTCGTACAACCAACACATCAAATAATATGAATTTTCATAAAGTTTAAGATTTCCAACATATTTAATTTTAGCAATAGTCCCATTAAGATGACCAACAGTTAAGTTCTTTATAAAACATCAATAATTCCAAACATATTTTTAGTAGAAAGAGTCATATGTTGATTAGCATCTCAAAGTAATTTTGCATAAAAATACTATTGTATTGTTGTTATATAAAATTTTGAAGTTAATATTGAAAAAACACATTATTATTTATGAAACTACATCTACCATCCATATTAGCTTCCATATTCTCAGAAAGCACCTCATTGATGAGATTTATCCATTTTATTTTTTTATTAGTGAAAGATAATGTAGTATCATTCTCACTCGAAGTGGAATTAGTGTTAGCATTGTAGTTTTAATACCATTAGGATTAGGTGCAATATTCTTAATATATCGAAGAGGATAACCAATGATATCAATACACATATAAATAGTATGCCTAACCTTCTGATATTTCTTACAATCTAAATTAGGATTGGGACCTCTGTTGTTAGTGTTATTATTACCAAGACTATTAGACTACTTGTTGTCAAACCTCTTGTTGCCATTACTATTCAAGTTATTAGTTTTACGTGCAAATCAGGTAACTTAAGCTTTAGAAATAGAATCGACAGAGGAAGAGGCAATGCCTATATGAGATTCCTCTTTAGAGACAATAGAAAAGGCATCATTCAAATCAGGTTGAGTTTCTCTAGAGAGAAGACCAGTCCTAATGGGTTGGAAGACATCATTAAGACCCATTAAAATGCATAAGTTTCATAAGTTGATTATCTTTTAAAACATCAACTTTGACAGAATAAGAACACTTTAAGCAGTTTACGCATGATATCAAATTCTCTCCATATAGTTAAGCTTATGATAATACTCAAAAACACTTAATTCACCTTATTTATAACCATGAATTTTAAGCAACAGATTAAAGATTATCGACTAATCAAGTTTATCATAATTTTCTTTTAGTTCAGACAAAACTTCAACAGTATTATTAGAGAAAACTTGACCAAGAAACAAATCCTCAAACACAAAACTTAATGATGGAGGCCCAAGTATTGAAGAACGGGCTGACTTGTTTCTGTAGGCCCGAGATCCCGTGACGAAGAGGGGTTTAGTAAAACGGGCATAACTTTTGCATCCTAAGTCCGTTTTCAGCCCGTGACCTGTCAAAACGTGCGTAAAAAGGAGGCGGACGACGCTGTAGCCACCTTTTAGCTGGTGCGGATTTCCCAAGGCCCGAAAATCCTTTTTACTATCAGTTTTTTACATTTTTATGTTTTTTTCACTTTCAGTTGGACTTTGTCTTTGGGCTACGGTCCAGCCCGTTGGATTTTAGGGTTTTTCTTTGTTTGCAGTCATTATTTAATGAATCTGCTGTAACCCTAGCAAGACAGTTATCAGTTTAATAAAAGTTAAACCACTGGCCATTGTGTTGCCGTGTTTTAACCTAATTTTCGGGCATTCTTCAGAATCAATGATTATTAGCAGAATTATTTCTGGCATTCTTGTTGAATCAACAGATCCAATTAATTATCTTTGCTACTTTGTTTTTTAGTCTACATCAGTTGGTATCAAGAGTCAAAGTTCCTGATCAAGATGCCCCCAATGAGAACTAGGCCTATTCACAATGTGAATGAACAGGAATTTGAGCAGCGTATGATGGACATAATGGAGGAGCGATTCGATCAAATGGTTGATCAATTGACCGACCAAATGAACAATTTGATGACCAATAGGAGGCCTCATAATCACCGTCATGAGGATGAAGAAGCAGATCTGGTAGAAAATCTGTTTGCTGATGGTTCGTCTTCTAATGAACAATCAGTAGGGCGACCAAGGAGGAATCAAATGGAGGATAATAGTAGGCGTTGGGAATCAGGAATGAGGACTAATGTTCCTAAGTTTAATGGGGATACTTAGAATCCCGAGGGGTTCATTGATTGGCTTGTTACTGTTGAAGAAGTATTCAAATTCAAGGAAGTTCCTGAAAACAAGAAGGTTTCATTGATCGCTACCAAGCTACGTGGTAGGGCATCTGCGTGGTGGCAACAATTGAAGCTGACGAGGGGAAGAGTTGGGAAGTCAAAGATCACGAGTTGGCAGAAGATGAAGAAGGTCATGAAGGATAATTTTATTCCTCATAACTACCAGCGAATGATGTACTAGTGGTTACAGAATCTGAAACAGGGGGCCAAGTCTGTTGAAGATTATACAACCGAATTTTACCAACTAATTGTAAGGAATGACATTCAAGAGACAGAAGATCATCTTGTCTCTCGATACGTTGGTGGTTTAAGAGTCCAGATCATGGATTCTGTTAACATCTTTGATCCGATAACACTTTCTGAAGCATATCAACGTGCACTGACTTTTGAGAAGCAGAACCGACGAGGGGGAGTTCGTCTTATCCTACAATAACAAGTGCTTCTTGTTCGGGTAATGTGGCATCTCGTTTTGCCCCAAGTCAGGCTAAAGCAGTTGGTAAGAATACTGGATCAGTTCCTAAAGCGACCGGTAGTTGTGGGTTCAAGTGCTTAACTGTGGTAAACCTGGTCACCTGTAGTCGGATTGTAAGAAAGCTGGGAAGAGGCAGTTATTTATTGAACCTGAGGAAGATGATGATGTGGTTTATGATGATTACGTGGGAGACGCGGTCTTGCACAACCCTGAGTATGAGGAGGAGTACATGTCTGGAGATGTGGGGGTGAATTTGGTGGTAAGGTGATCGTGCTTAACACCTAAAGATGATGGTGATGATTGGCTCAAACACAACATCTTTCAGTCAACTTGTAGCATTATGGGTAAGGTTTGCACTTTTGTATGTGATTCAGGTAGTTGTGATAATTTAATAGTTGAAGAAGCAGTCCAGAAATTAGGGTTGAAAACTGAAAACCGTCCCAAACCTTATAAGTTACAATGGTTTAAAAAGGGCGGCAAGATAACAGTTTCCAAGCGTGTCCATGTTACGTTTTTTGTAGGAACAACATATAAGGATACTGTTTGGTGTGATGTAGTGCCCATGGATGCTTGTCACTTGTTGTTGGGTAGACCTTGGGAGTATGATCGTAACATTACTCACAACGGGAGAACTAATACTTATAGTTTCCTATTTGAGGGTGTGAAGATTACTTTGATGCCAAATAAACCCAAGGAATTAGTTAATAAACCTACTGGTACCTTACTAACTCTTTCGCAGTTTGAAGACGAGTTGGAGGTGGGGGTTGATGTTTTTGTTCTAATTGGGAAGGAGGTTGCAGAAGAGAGTGACATTCCGGAAGCCATGATTCCTTTACTTGAGGAATTTTCAGATGTTTTCCCTGATGAATTACCCAATGGGTTGCCACCATTGCGTGACATCCAACATCATATTGACCTAGAGCCTAGGTCACAGCTGCCTAACAGGCCACATTATAGGATGAGCCCAGGAGAACATGAGGAGTTTCGCAAGCAGGTTGAGGAGCTGGTTTCCAAGGGTCATGTTCGTGGGAGTATGAGCCCGTGTGCTATTCCTGCCCTATTGACTCCAAAGAAGGATGGTACGTGGCGTATGTGTGTTGATAGTCGAGCCATCAACAAGATTATTGTGAGGTACAGGTTTCCTATTCCTCGGCTTGATGATTTACTTGACCAGATTAGTGGTGCTACTATTTTTACAAAACTGGATTTGAAGAGTGGATATTACTAGATTCGTCTTAGACCTGGTGATGAGTGGAAGACCGCTTTCAAGACCCGTAAAGGGTTGTATGAGTGGTTGGTTGTGCCTTTTGGTTTATCAAATGCACCAAGCACATTTATGCGTGTGATGAATCAACTGCTCAGGCCTTTTATTGGCAAGTTTTTGGTTGTTTATTTTGATGAAATTCTTATTTATAGTGCTTCTCATAATGAGCATGTCAATCATGTGAGGCAGGTCTTGACCTTGCTTCAAAAGGATAGTTTTTATGCAGCCACGAAGAAGTGTGTGTTCATGACCCCTAAAGTTTTGTTTTTGGGGTATGTTGTTTCTGGTGATGGCATACAGGTGGATGAGTCTAAGGTAGCAGCTGTTGAGGAGTGGCCAACTCCAACTACCATTACTGAAGTTCGGAGTTTCCATGGTCTTGCTTCTTTCTATAGGCGGTTTATCCCTAATTTCAGTTCCATTATGGCCCCTTTGACAGACTGTATGAAGGGAAAGTCATTTGTGTGGACGGAGGAAGCAGAGTTGGCTTTTCAGGTTGTCAAGGAAAAGCTTACTACAGCGCCAATCCTGATATTGCCTGTTTCTAAAGTTTTTGAGCTTTATACTGATGCTTCTAAGGTTGCAATTGGTGGAGTTCTTAGTCAAGGTGGGCGCCCTGTTGCCTATTTTAACGAGAAGTTGACAGGGTCGAAGTCCAGGTACTCTACTTATGACTTGGAGTTTTATGTAGTGGTCCAAGCTGTGAAGCATTGGCGTCATTATTTGTTTCATAAGGAGTTTGTTTTATTCACTGACCATGATTCCTTACGGCATATTCATACTCAAGATAAGGTTTCACATAAGCATGGGCGTTGGTTGGCTTTTCTTGAGAAATTTACTTTTGTGGTGAAACACAAAACGGGTGCTTCCAATCGTGCTGCTCACGCCTTAAGCATGAGAAGTAGCTTACTTGTAACCATACAGGTTGATGTTCCAGGACTGGATGTCATTCGTGACATTGTGACTGCGGATCCATACTTTTTAGTTGTTTTGCAGGATTTGCAATCCAGAGAGAAAACGGATTTTGTTATGCATGATAGGTTCCTAATCAAAGGGAATCAACTTTGTATTCCTGATTCAAGTCTTCGCTTGCAAATTATTAAGAAGTTGCATGGTGAAGGACATGTTGGTCGTGCTCGCACATTACAGTTGGTTCAAGCTTCTTATTTTTGGCCTACTATAGGGAAGGAAGTGGATCGTTGTAACACCTCATTTTGATAAATGGAATATCACAGGATAATTATGTCCTGTCATCAAAGCATGCAAGGTAATATGTCATAAACATACATGACCAAAGGGATAACCGATATCAAACATCGGTTCCCCAAATATAAGCCCAAAACATAAATAAAATAAATGAACTAAAGGAAGACTAAACAAGCATAAATATATGAATGCATGAGGAGAAGAAGTCTAAGGTAGCTCCCATCCTATGCGTGTCCTCCAGATGCTCCAGTCTAACCTTAGGTACCTGCCGTTTTGTTGCACATATATATAACATAGCATGAATGGCATAATATAGAAAGAAATATAAAGCATGAAAAGCAGCGTAAATGAATAAGTCTTGGAAAACCTAGTTGTCTATCATGTTCACTGGTTTTAGTTCTGAAAACATACCTTATGTTACTTATGAAAATCTGTATTAGTTAATATACCAAAAGCCAATATAGGTCATGAGTTCAACAACGTGCATGAATACTTGGAGGGGTGACCTCGTCATGCAAATTAGAGGGGATGCCTCTAATTAAATGGTAATGGGTAGGAGGGATCAGCTCCTTGTGAAGGATGCAAGGCACACACCACATTCAGCATGAAATCCTGACTGAAACATGTAACTAGGATGCACCCATACGCCCCACATGATGACATAATAAATATAATGGCCAAATAACTTAAAGGGACGCCACGAGCTATCACTCCACCGTGGTGAATTCATAACACTAGTGCCTCTAGTTTTATGGTTATGGTACCTCCATAACTAGGTGAAACTGGTCATGCATGTATATGGCTAAGGTAAATAATAAAACATAAGCATATATTCTGTAACTACTGGGGAAAATAGTTGGCTGCATACGAGAAATCCTAATGAAGGAAGAGATTGTCCTTACTGAAGGACGGAAAATCCGTACCTCTAGTCCAACAAGAGCTAACGGAAACGAATGAATAAGCTACTCCGCCTTGACGGACAATACTACAAGGAATAGGGACATGAATGAGTTGTCTGTTATACATGTATGTTACTGGTTCTATGAATTATTAGCTTGTTATCCTTATTCTATCATGTTTTGCTGATTTACTATGTTATCTGATGTTATTATGATGTTCTGTTGTGTATTATTCATGTACTAGTGTATTACAATACTTGTATTGTAATACTATATAACTTCCTAAAAATGGCAGGTTTCCTAACATATAAAGTTTTCAATAAAAATAGGAATAATCTGGATTATTAAGCTAGGAAAAATATAAGTTAACTTATTATCAATTTACATGTATATGTCATAAGTTTATAGATTATTAAATAATTAACTTGGTTATATTTAATAAACTATATATTATACACATTTAATTATAATGCAAGTTTAATTAAATAAATAACCTGGTTAAAACATGAATTAATTAAAATAATTAATTTAGCCTAAGTTTTATAATGACATGTTTTAAAACTGATTTTATAACGTTTCTTAACCCCGAGCCCGTTTTAAAATATAAGCCGAGCCAAGTAAGCCCAAATCATAGGCCCGTCAGTGGCTACCCGGCCCAGCCGGTTGCCAGTGAACCGAGAACCTCACCGCCGGTGGTTCCCACCGCTAGGCCAAAACACACCCCGGCTGTAGTCGGGGTTCCCACTGCTTGAACCACAAGTGACGCCGGCTTGAGCCGGTTGTCACTGTTTTTTATCCGGTCCGAAATCAAGTCCCACTGAAACCTTGAAGGGGTCTTGGTTGACACTAAACTTAACTAAAACAACCATTATAACATAACCCCGACCCTAGGTCGGGTCCCTTGGTCTTACGTCCGAACAAACAAACTAAACCGAGACCTTGGAGGGTCTCGGTGGTGCGACTAAAAACAAGTCGAGACCTTGGGAAGGTCTCGGTTGTGTCTCGGCTATCCCAAAACCGAACCAAACACCCTTAAGCATCATGGTATAATTATTCTACATGTTTCCTTGATTTGCTTTTATGATCATGACATGGATTAATCAAATAATTAAAATAATAAGGTTTATGATTATACCTATATGCGTAGTTGTTTAGAATTTACGAACACGAACACAAACACGAACTTCCCAAGATCAAAACCCAAAATCTTCTTCCTTTTTTCTTTGTTTAGGCCGGCGGCTAGATGGAGGCTCAATTAGGGTTTCTTGTGTTTTTCTTGTAAAATAGTAATAAAGGAAAAATCCTCTGGAGTTTTATTAATTATGGGTTTTCAATGGGTCATGGGCCAAAAGGCCCAATCTCCCTTCTTGTTACTCTTTAGCCGCGACTCCCTTAAGCCCGAAAACAAAACCGAAGCTTTTCCATGTTAATAAAATATAATACGTGTACGTTCGTGTTTCAATGTCGTGAATTTAATTGTCGTGATCATGTCACATTTATAATATTCATATACACTTGTTATTAATTATCGTGACACGTGTAATAATTTTGTAAATGGAAAGTTTTTGATTTATCGTATTTTCATGTAGTTACTGTTCATGTGTACTATTCATGGTATTTAAAAGCGGGTTTTACAACTCTTCCCCTCTAAAAGAATAATTCGTCCTCGAATTAGAGACGTGGTACTGTTGCGGGTATTACAGTTCTTCCCCTCTAAAAGGATCATTAGTCCTTGAATTAAAGGTAAGATAAACTGATGGAATTATAGGAAGAAAAGATACACAAAACTTAAAGCACATGTAAGCTGAAACGACATGGATGTGACGTGACTAGAAAAGAAGTGGAACGTGACATAACTGGAAAGAATAAACTTAACTTATGGACCGAAAAGAGGATAAGAGTCCAGATGGGCTCTTCCGTTTCCAAGTGACTTCCCACTAGGAACAATTTTCTAACTGATCTTGGCGAGAATTAATAATCTTGATCTTCATGACTTTGTCTTGATGATACAGAAAGTTTCTGGTTCACCAACGTGAGATGGGTTCTCATGAGTCTGATCGGATGGCTAAGAAATGACGTATAAGGATACTAAATCGTTATGATGCGACCTAATCTGGAATAATGACATAAGACACGTCTTAGTAAGGATGTACGACACATACTGAAAACGTAGTACGTGAACAATTATGAACGTGATTCGTGAGAAATTGTGAACGTGATACGTGGAATTATGTAAATGTATCGTGGAAACGTATGGTGGACGTGATACGTGCCACCTATCGTGAACATGGAATAACTGAGGGGGTAACGTCAAACGGTACTAGGTAAGACGCGGAAAGTGACGCGAAGCGTCAGCCTGAAAATGAAAAGTTTACTAAACTCGAGTCTGGTCTCCCAAGTTTGCAATAAACTTTCCAGAACAACAGCGAAACTTAAGTCGCAAGCTAGAATATGATCATGAACGGAAATGGTGTCATAAACGTGAATGTGAGGGTGAAATGTAAGATTAAACAAGGACGTGAACTTTATGATGAATGTGTACGCGAGTGTTCATTTGAACTGATAGATGAGAAAGTGCCCAGTGATCGTACGATCTCTGGCTGACAATGTTTGATAATCTGTTAGCTATAAAATCCCTACTGATGGAAGGATTTTGCATACTTGGTCAAACGGTTGCAAACAACCAGCTAGCATCATGTTTCCTCTGCATGCGGTGGTCCAAGAACAGAACCCATGGAGATCTTGTTCCTTAGTATGTTTGTGTTCTAACTTAACCTGACGGTATGAAAGATACTTAGATATGAACTTAACTACATTTTGTTTCACAGAACTGTATACATAGAAGTTTGGAAACTATGGGTCTCTGCAATTTGACTACTTTTAGCGTGGGATTCCTTGGAACACATACTTAGTGTAGGATTCTCTCCTTTACGCATAAGCTGAGTCATGGTAAGATTAACCGTGAGAATCAATGTGATTCAGCATGTCACTATAACCAAGCAGGATTCTTACAGAAATTTCTTGTGAAACTCCTGCGGTCATAGAATCAGCAACATAGTGCGACTATGGTCTTCATACCCTTCTCTAGGCTTAGAGAAAACCGGACTGTAATGATGAACAATAATGAATTTGTTTATGAGTTCATAGAAAACTCCTTTTGAAATCTGTAATGCTGCTGAAGCATTCGAGAGACTAAAACAAAATTATGAATTTAGCATGACCAAAACGTATGGAAAAGCAGTTATGGAATTGTCCTGCTCTTTCACTCGCCACTGTTGTCAGCATGATTGTAAGTTATTGTTGGAGAAGTGCTTAGCACTCTGTAGTCGACCGTATACGTTATCAATACATGGAGGGAGATACGGTTAAGAACGGTGATTTGTTTACATCGATGGTAGTCGACACATAATCTCATGTCACCGTCCTTCTCCTTACTAAAACCAGACCGGTGCACATCAGGGTGGTGCACCTGATAGATGAGTCCTATTCAGGCATCTCTGCAGCTGAACCTCCAACTAATTTGCTCAAGAAAGCCCTGCTATAGGGAGTCTTGGAAACTGGTTCTGTTCCCTAACATGTAGGTAGGAAGTAAATCCAAAGGTTTTCCTGGAAATACATCTAGAAATTTAGAAATATTCAGCTGATTCCGGGTAAGAAGAGTTTCAGAAATCGTGTCATAAATAATAGCTAGAGAATCTTCGCAACCATGGAATGACGATTATATGTTGGTAAAACATAAATGACTTGTACAGATTTTCCTGATGGAACACCATGTTGAATGTATTCAGGAGCCTGAATATCGGTGTACATAATCTGGTATGAATGACGGCTTATCGCAGCATGGGTTGCTGTTCATAGTCCATAGACAAAGTCATATTTAACTCCCGCCTGTCGGAGGGAAGTGCGTTAGCAGATTGGGTCCTTCCGTCATACTGAATGACTGAGTCCGTATACATGGACGACACGAATCGCGTCCTTATGGTCATGGATATATATGAAATAGGAAATCAAGTAATGAAAGTGTCATGCTAATACATGGAGGAAAACGTAGTAAGCTTTATAGAATGTGCTTCGCATGCCTCCTGCAGAACGAACACTGTGTGTTCAAACGTGAGCAACACTCTAGTGATGAGGCTGGAATTCTTATGGCCTGAATTATCCCTGGCACAACCGAATGTTTATCCTTTGGGGTATTTTGGATTACATAGGCTGGTTCCAATGATAGACGTGAGTCATGTGTCTTGACTCGTGTCTTGACATGTGTCTTAACGGATGTCTTGACATGAGTTTTGAGATGTGAAACAATGAAGCTTAAATCTTAGGTCATTGTACCAAAACTTGGCGGATCGGTTGGATTGCTAACCCTTTGTATTTATGATTACGTCCGTAAACGGAGTTCTATCGTTATTGTCATAGTATTTGTTGTCACGGTAGTTGTTACTACCTCTTTGACTGTCAGTACAACGACAGTCGTTATTAGGACGGTGATTCATGTAACCTTTCAGATGAGTGACCGGCTGGTACCGATTTTCCACTCATGTGTTGGAAAGACCACTGAATAACACGCGACATACAATTTAAAAGGTAAAATACAAAATGAAACGACACGTCTGGTGGTTGACTATGATTCTAGTCGGTTTGCTCCAATCTATCGCCTTCGTCTTTGTTTCGTAAAATCTCCAAGCTAAGAGCGGTTTCATCTTTTAAACAACATCGGTGAGAAAACAAAATGTCTGAGAAAATTGAAAATGGATTAGTATCACACATGGAGTGCAGTAATTGGAATATGTCTGGAGTATGGTACATGAAGTCAACATGGAACATGGTACATGGAGTACACATGGAATTCACCTTAGATGATCGATACGGTATCAACCATCTGACCTGATCAAGGAACACGTAATAGCCTAGCTAATTTAGCGTAGACATAATTCTAGTTGCATGAAAGGAATAAAACATGATTAAATGGAATCGAATGATTGCCAGCATGAAAACATGATCAATGAAAACCAACCATGACTATCATGAAAGCATGACTAAATATAATTTATCAATGTCTAACATGAAGCAAAATCAACATGAAAGGAACACGGAACAAAATTACTTCAATGAGTATAAAACATCATCAACATGAAAACAAGTTCACCATGATAGTATGACAACCTAATTGACACAAATCGTAATAATAAATGAGGGAACTTGAAAAGTTGTGATTGAATGAAATAATTTTGAAAGTTAATAATGTGGATGACTATGAGTCGTTTCACAATGCAAACAAAGCAACATAAATGATAAGTCTAAAATAATATGAGGTGAGCATAAATTGCATGGACAATGTATAAAGCAACGAAACAGTTTATAATGCATGAAACAATGTAAAATGCATGATGTAGTTTATGAAAACTTTTATATGAGCGAGAGTGAATGCCTATGATCAGTTCACCCAAAACAAAAGACATGGAGCGGGGACGCCAATGGGTCGGCCCCAAAGTTAAAAGTTTCAATAAACGCACATGCGACTAAATAGGGCCAGTCCTGTACCAACCATTACTTAGTCAAAATCCCTGCGACAATGAAATGAATGCATGAAATGAATACGTGAAATGAAAATGAAATGAATGCATGAAAACCAACTGTTTAAACCAAACAGAAACATGCGACTAAGTATGAACTACTATGATTCAATCCATACTAATCAACATTCACAGAAACATCATGCATAAAACAATGACATGTAACTAAGTATAGATGACGGTTGTTCAATCCATATTAGTAAAACAATTCCGAAGAAAACATCATGGTTAAAACAACGAGGATTCTAAAAATATCGATATGTGGAAAATCCTACATTGGCTTGGGAAGACCCTAGTGACTACCCACTAGTCACAGGTCAAGTTTTAGAGCCTACAGGTTGAAACCTTGGCTCTGATACCATAATTGTAACACCCCATTTTAGTAAATGGAATATCACAAGATAATTATGGCGTGTCATCAAAGCATGCAAGGTAATATGTCATAAACCTACATGACCAAAGGGATAACCGGAATCAAACATCAGTTCCCCAAATATAAGCCCAAAACATAAATAAAATAAATGAACTAAAGGAAGACTAAACAAGCATAAATATATGAAGGCATGAGGAGAAGAAGTCTAAGGTATCTCTCATCCTATGCGTGTCCTCCAGATGCTCTAGTCTAACCTTAGGTACTTGCCGTTTTGGGACATGGAAAGAAATTAATGGCTGAGCAATACGCTCAGTGCACGGATATATAACATAGAATGAGTGGCATAATATAGAAAGAAATATAAAGCATGAAAAGCAGCGGAAATAAATAAGTCCTGAAAACCCTATTTGTCTGTCATGTTCACTGGTTTTAGTTCTGAAAACATAGCTTATGTTACTTATGAAAATCTGTATAAGTTAATATACCAAAAGCCAATATAGGTCATGAGGTCAACAAGGTGCATGAATACTTGGAGGGGTGACCTCGTCATGCAAATTAGAGAGGATGCCTCTAATTAAATGGTAATGCGTAGGAGGGATCAGCTCCTTGTGAAGGATGCAAGGCACACACCACATTCACCATAAAATCCTGACTGAAACATGTAACTAGGATGCACCCATACGCCCCACATGATAACATAATAAATATAATGGCCAAATAACTGAAAGGGACGCCACGAGCTATCACTCCGCCGTGGTGAAGTCATATACTAGTACCTCTAGTGTTATGGTTATGGTACCTCCATAACTAGGTGAAACTGGTCATGCATGTATATGGCTAAGGTAACTAATAAAACATAAGCATATATTCTGTAACTACTAGGGAAAACAGTTGGCTGCATACGGGAAATCCTAATGAAGAAAGAGATTATCCTTACTGAAGACGGAAAATCCGTACCTCTAGTCCAACAAGACCTAACGGAAACGAATGAATAATCTACTCCGCCTTGACGGACAATACTACATGGAATAGGGACATGAATGAGTTGTCTGTTATACATGTATGTTACTGGTTCTGTGAATTATTAGCTTGTTATCCTTCATCTGTCATGTTTTTCTGTTATTATGATGTTCGGTTGTGTATTATTCATGTACAAGTGTATTACAATACTTGTAATGTAATACTATATAACTTCCTAAAAATGGTAGGTTTCCTAACATAGAAAGTTTCAAAAAAAAGGAATAATCTGGATTATTAAGCTAGGAAAAATATAAGTTAACTTATTATCAATTTACATGTCATGGTTATAAGTTTATAGATTATTAAATAATTAACTTGGTTATATTTAATAAACTATATATTATACACATTTAATTATAATGCTAGTTTAATTAAATAAATAACTTGGTTAAAACATGAATTAATTAAAATAATTAATTTAGCCTAAGTTTTACAATGACATGTTTTAAAACTGATTTTATAACGTTTCTTAACCCAAGCCCGTTTTAAAATATAAGCCGAGCCAAGTAAGCCCAAATCATAGGCCCGTCAGTGGCTACCCGGCCCAGCCGGTTGCCACTGACCCGAGAACCTCACCACCGGCTGTAGCCGGTGGTTCACACTGCTAGGCCAAAACACACCCCGGCTGTAGCCGGGGTTCCCACTGCTTGAACCACAAGTGACGTCGGCTTGAGCCGGTTGTCATTGTTTTTTATCCGGTCCAAAATCAAGTCCCACCGAGACCTTAGAGGGGTCTGGTTGACACTAAACTTAACTAAAACAACCATTATAACATAACCCTGACCCTAGGTCGGGTCCCTTGGTCTTGCGTCCGAACAAACAAACCAAACCGAGACCTTGGAGGGTCTCGGTGGTGCGACTAAAAACAAGCCGAGACCTTGGGAAGGTCTCGGTTGTGTCTCGGCTATCCCAAAACCGAACTAAACACCCTTAAGCATCATGGTATAATTATTCTACATGTTTCCTTGATTAGTTTTTATGATCATGACATGGATTAATCAAATAATTAAAAGAATAAGGTTTATGATTATACCTATATGCGTAGTTGTTTAGAATTTACGAACACGAACACAAACACGAACTTCCCAAGATAAAAAACCAAAATCTTCTTCCTTTTTTCTTCGTTTAGGCAGGCGGCTAGATGGAGGCTCAATTAGGGTTTCTTGTGTTTTTCTTGTAAAATAGTAATGAAGGAAAAATCCCTTGGAGTTTTATTAATTATGGGTTTCCAATGGGTCATGGGCCAAAAGGACCAATCTCCCTTCTTGTTACTCTTTAGCCGCGGATCCCTTAAGCCCGGAAGCAAAACCAAAGCTTTTCCATGTTAATAAAATATACGTGTACGTTCGTGTTTCAATGTCGTGAATTTATTTGTCGTGATCGTGTCACATGTATAATATTCATATACACTTGTTATTAATTATCGTGACACGTGTAATAATATTGTAAATGGAAAGTTTTTGATTTATCGTATTTTCATGTAGTTATTGTTCATGTGTACTATTCATGGTATTTAAAAGCGGGTTTTATAATCGTTACGTCAAGAGGTGTCGTATTTGTCAAGTTTCAAAGGGGACGGCTATTAATGCAGGACTTTATATGTCTTTGCGAGTTCCTTTGCAGCCCTGGGTTGATATTAGCAAGGATTTTATGTTGAGGCTACCTCGTACTCAAAGGGGTAATGATTCAATATTTGTTGTTGTTGATCGTTTTTCTAAGATAGTTCATTTTATTTCTTGCAAGAAGACAACAGATGCAGTTAATGTAGTCCAACTTTTCTTTAGGGATGTGTACTATTTACATGGTTTACCTTCCTCCATTGTTTCTGATAGGGACACCAGGTCTTTCAGTCATTTTTGGCTTAGTTTGTGGAAGATGGTGAATACTCAACTCAATTTTAGTAGTGCTTATCATCCTCAAACTGATGGGTAAACTGAAGTTGTTAACATGTCCCTTGGTAACCTGTTAAGGTGTTTGGTGGGTGTTCATGTGAAGGCATGGGATCAGAAGTTGTATCAAGCTGAGTTTGCTCATAATCATGTTGTTAATCGGAGCAGTGGGTTTAGTCCATTCCAGGTGGTTTATTCTGCTCAGCCACGTGGTCCTCTTGATCTTATGACTCCTCAGATTTCTAGGTTTGTTCTGAAGAAAGTGCATGATTTTGTTGAGGGGTTGCATGATGTTCATAAATCAGTTCGTGACAACTTGGTCCGCGCTAATTCAAAGTACAAGCAGGATGCAAATCAAAAGAGGAGACATGTTGAATTTGAAGTAGAAGACTTTGTGTGGGCTGTTTTGACTAAGGATCGTTTCCGGTTGGTGAATATAATAAGTTGTCTGCTAAGAAGATTGGTCGAGTGGAAATTGTGGATAAGATGAACTCAAATGCTTATCGTTTGAAGTTGCCAAGCCATATTCGTTGTTCTGATGTTTTTAATGTGAAGCACTTGTCGTCTTACCACGGTGATTCTTTAGATGATGATACAACTGGGAATTCGAGGGCGAATTTTTCATATCCAGGGGGAATGATGGAGGCCCAAGTATTGAAGAACGGGCTGACTTGTTTTTGGAGGCCTGAGATCGCGTGACGAAGAGGGGTTTAGTAAAACGGGCATAACTTTTGCATCCTAAGTCCGTTTTCAGCCTGTGACCTGTCAAAATGTGTGTAAAAATGAGGCGGAAGACGCTGTAACCACCTTTTAGCTGGTTGCGGATTTCCAAGGCCCGAAAAGCCTTTTTACTATCAGTTTTTTTACATTTTTATATTTTTTTCACTTTCAGTTGGACTTTGTCTTTGGGCTACGGTCCATCCCATTGGATTCTTAGGGTTTTCCTTTGTTTGCAGTCATTATTTAATGAATGTGTTGTAACCCTAGCAAGACATTTATCAGTTTAATAAAAGTTAAACCACTGGTCGTTGTGTTACCGTGTTTTACCCTAATTTTTGGGCATTCTTCAGAATCAACGATTATTAGCAGAATTGTTTCTGGCATTCTTGTTGAATCAACAGATCCAATTAATATCTTTGTTACTTTGTTTTTTTAGTCTACATCACTTAACAACCAATAAATCACAATAAAATTATGAGTAATGATAATTAGACCTAAAACACAAGCCTAAATTCATGCCTAATGCATAAATCACTTGTACATTTTTATTATTCATTTTCTCTCTTTAGATTTCCACGAGTCATTTTCTGAAATTGACTAATCAAATCATTAGGCATATATCTACCCCATTGATTAGACAAAACAACACTATTCGAATAAGTGGATTTCACACAATTTCAATCAATAAAACCCGTATAATTCTACTATTGATAGCCAATTTCATAGCAGCAACCCATACTTTATAAATATTTGGTAGTAGTTAGTTTCACAGAAATTTTAGTAAATAGAAGAAAAAGCACAGGTTTGTAGATGTACAAGATTACCAAGATCAAGATTACAAATATTATCTCCAATAGTACCCACACTAGTCATGATAGTAGATAAAGAAATACCACAATAGAAACAATTAAATAAATATACAACAAGAATTAGAAAACACAGGTAACAAACAAAACAACAATAAACCAATCATTTGTGTTGTAAATCCTCAATCAATCCTCATAACTCCTTTTCAAATTATAAACAGAAAAGAAAAAAAAGACTAAAAACTCAAGAATCAATCCTTAGCCATGAGAAAACACAAGTTGGAGGGTCAAGATGTTAGCTGACCGTGTTCGCACATTGTATGACTAAGAACTGACTCAACTAATAAAGAAGAGAAAAGTTACAAAGCTTATAAGCAGCGAATAACCAAGATCACACTTGATTCACTTAGTCAAGTGTGAAAATGAACCAAGAACAAAAAACCCTAAGATAACAAATTAGCGTTTCAAAAAACCCTAAATCAAACCTATTAAAAAACCAATCCAATCAATCAACAAACCGAAAATCACCTTGAAACAACACCAAGATCCAAAAAATCCCCCAAATATACCAAGCCTTATTAACCAAGAATCACAATATCGGGAAATGTGTTGTATACCATGTAAAAATTACAAGGTATTATTGTGAATCTAACCAACAACCCCTTGATTCACTAGCAATCGCTTTCAGGATTATAATACAAATAAAGAAAGACAAGATTGATTACAAAGAATGACTAGACAATACAAATGATAACAAAACCCACAATATACTATATCCAAATGATTGATCCAGTTAATACAAGAGAGAGAGATAGATGTTATTTTTGTGTGTGTGTGTGTGTGAGAGAGAGAGAGAGAGAGAGAGAGAGTAGAACTATATAAACCTTGAGCCAACGCTCTAACTTATATACTTATCTAAAAATCGCCATTTGATAGCTTGAGTCCCTGAAGTTTACACCAACATACAAATACAACTAAAAATAATAAAAAAACATATAGATAAAAAAAAAGCAAATGATAAAACCAGTCCCTCAACATTAAGTCGATAGTGAACTTGTATCTTTAACAAATAATCCTGATCCAACGCTTTAGCTTATATACTCATCTAAGGATCGTCATTTGATAGCTTGAATCCCTAAAGTTTACACCAACATACAAATGCAACTAAAAGTAAAATAGTTAGAGTTAGAAAAAATAAGTAAACGACAAAATTAGCCCCTCAACATTAAGTCAACAGGGAACTTGTATGCTTAACAAATAATCAATATATATATATACTACTTATAATGAAAAATCAACTTATTTAAAATAAGTTACTAGTATATAAGGAGTTATTGAAAAACCACTTATTTTAAATATTGTTGAAAAATTAAATACATAAAAATAAGATATAACAAGAACGGGTTTAACTATTGGGTCAATTCGAGTCATCGGGTCACGTATTTGATCACTAGGTCAACTCGATCGAGTCACGAGATTCTTATGGGTTCAACTATCGGGTCAACCCGAGTCACGGATTCGACCATCGGGTCAACCTGATCGAGTCACGGGTTCGATCACCAAGTCAATCCAATCGAGTCATCAGTTACTAGTTCGACTATCCGGTAAGATATCATTCATTATCTGTCGCTATGCAATTTTCATCATTATGCACAGATAAATGTCTAGTGATCAAATAAATGCAAACTACCTAAAGAAAACGAGTGGTTGAGTATGTTTAGAGTTGTTAAAGAAGAATATGCCATTGTTAAGAGCGATTGATGTGCGTTAATTTCGGATTCTAAGAAGAAAGAAAAGAACAGCAATTACTTACGTGAAGGAACGTCTAACAAGTCTATCGATCTAATTTGTTGTCAAAAGCTCCATATACGCTACATATTTATTTGCACTAGAGTAATTATTCACAACTTTTCAAATGATATATTCTAAGAAAGTCACAATTAGTTAGAATCTTATCCGAGCATCTTTTCATTCTAATTAGGTTTATTTAGTTTACGTTGTAAGTTAAGATAAACGCGTAGAAAAATAGTTAGAATAAGTATCCGGAATTGATTGACACACTTCAATTTTTGATTGAGACACTCAAATGTACAATTGGTTGAAGCAACAGTGTAACTGTTCAATGGACAGTTTTGAGTGTCTCAATCAAAATTTAGAGCGTTCAGACCATTAGCCATAATATTAGCCACACTTTTTATCTCAAACTTATGAAAATATACATGTATAACTTTATAAGAGGAATGCAAACGGGGCAAACATTTACCAAATAATTCGTGCTTGAGCTTAAACTAATAGAATTGACTTTTTATCAAACTTAAGCTCGAGCTTAATAAACGAGCTCGAAACACATAACAATATGCACTCAATCTTATCAAGCCTACAAACATATATACTTTTTATTAGAAATATTCATATAAACAAATTTAACGATAATATAACTATTGATATAATAACTAAATATTTGTAGAAGGACAATTGATATCTTAATTCTCTAGAATGCTTTGTGTAAGTATTTTTTTCATAAACTTAGTTGAAACTAGAAGGGGTTGAATAGTTTCACTAGTTAAAATGATACAAAGATCGGGTTTTAAAAAATCTTATCAAAACTGGATTTAAGTAATTTATGTGTAATCTTCTTATGCACAATATGGACAAGTGATATAGTATATCTAAATTAATAATCACAAGTATATGCAATAATGAATAATGAATGGAAAGAGATAAGTAAAGGAAAGATCAAACGAAACACCAAGGATTTATAGTGGTTCGTAAACGAAGCTCACTCTTCGTTCCTACTCCACTCCTCGAGTACTCCTTACTCGAGAGTTCACTAATCAACAAGCTCCTTAAGGTGGAGAAACCGTACACGTCGGTTAACCAATTTTCGACTCTAAGCTAAAGGTCGAGACATAATCTTAGCTAGAACCAATCTACACCAATATACTTTGAGGCCTAAGTATTAACAACAATACATACACAACTTCCAAATATACACAACAATTTGGATCTTCATAATGACACAAGAATGAAAAATAGTTTTGATCTTGGGATCTTGAACTAGACACAACATTTTAAGGATGAAAATGTTATTCTCTTTGCACTTGAGAGGAGAAAGATTCACTTTTAAATAATTATAATCAACCAAATAACCAAGACTTTGTATGATTAAAGAAGGTGGATTGAATATGATAATTTGTGTGCAAAAGAAGTGAAAAGGAAATCTTGAAATGATCCACTATTTATAGGAGAAAGGCCCAACGGCTTTATCTGCTCGCGGCTCAATAAATAGGCTGGCAGCTCAATATCAATATTGAGTCGCGGGCACCTATACTGAGCCGCCGGCTATAGAGTACGTTCTTTTTTGTCATTTAGTGGGGAAATGCCATCTGGTGAAGATTTTATCCAGAAGGATATTCTTATACCATTTGGAAAATGCGAAATTAAAATTTCCATTTTCTATTTTAATAAAACATTTTATTAAAAATAAAGTTTATAAAAAAACATTTGTCACCTTTAAATAAAATTGAGTTTTAAGATAATGTAAATCTTTGATCACTTATTTTGGTTAAGAACTTGTTTATTCATACCCTAAGTGATTAACGATGAAATGAAAAATACTTGAACTCAAGAATTCGATTTTCGTTGTTTTCGTAAATGCTTGTTTTTATATATAGTCGTAATCAAAACAAAGTGAAATCGAAAATGCAAGTAACGTTTTTAGGCATCATTGCATTAACAATCTCCCCCTTTTTATTGCGAAAGTATATAAACTCAATCAAGTATAAAAACAAGATTTTTGAAGACGAGTTTATTTCATTTCTCCATCTTTGTCGAAGCAAAAAGGGAGCAAAAGTCTTTAAAGAAGAGAAGAAAACGACTTTGCTAATGCTCCCCTTTGGTGCTTACTCTCCCTTGCTTGGGGCACCAAGAGATCAAGCTATGGTGACAAGCTACATAGAAGGGTTAGAAGAAGAAAAGAGACACCCAACAAGATATAACAATGGTCACAATAAAATAAAAGAAAGAACACAAAAAGAAGAAGATCCAAGATCCATAAGAAATCATGTTAGAACAAAAACAATAAAAGATACAAGGAAATAAGAAGGCATACAAAGATGTATGAAGCACAAGCCTATAACTTAAGCATAATTTAATCCTAGTCACACTATAATTCTAAGATTTGCTTAAGTTAGATGTCTTATTAATAAGCAACACATATGCTTAACTAGAAGACGGAGTGGTAACGGAATGTGGTGATGAACGCTTGGCAATGGTCTTGTAGTCATACTTAAGAAGAGGCTTAACTAGAAGACATTTGATGTAATTCAACTCCTCATAGATGTGAGACATGGCAAGGTGATGATATTGACAACAAAGAGAATATGTTCCATGATGCATGACATTATCATGTGATGGAGGTAGAACACAAAAGGGGAGTGGTGGAAAAGGAGAGTTTCCAAAATCAATTTCCTTAGAAGGAGAAGAGATTTCATTTTGTATGTTCTTTGGTGAATTAGGGTTGAAGGAGATTGCGAATATGATGGAGAATCAAGGATTTCATTTGGTGTATAAGACATTTTGCTTTGTGAAAGAGATGTAAAAAAGCTTAGGGTTAAGTGGAGAAACCACAAGATATTTGGGGAGTGGTCAAAGGTTTGAAACTTAGATTCCAAAAAGTGTTGGAGCAGTTTAGGAGGTTCAGAGAACAAACAAATCACAGCTCCTGTCTGAGGCTAAATAATTAAGCATGCGGTTCAATAAATAAATTGAACCACGGATAATTAATGATCCATGGACAGAGGGTGTGTTTTGGAGGATGAGGGAATTTTTCCAATTCAGCAAATCCTAATGTTCTAGTCTAACTTTTCATAAAGTTATGCTAAAGAGCAATTAAAGACTAAGAAACACATAAGAACACAACAAACACGATTTTGACCAAAATACTTTTGTTTTAAAGAAAAATCGATGTTGGAGGTGCGATTATCTAGACACACAGTCATGACATATTTTTGATAATACATGAATCCTCCATAGTTCAATGTTGTTCTCGCTATAATTGTGTGACCCATACATATTAATTGTGTATGTTCAAAAGAAATAACAAGAACTTATGAAAAACGTTTTTAGATTGAATTAACAGAGCACAAACATTTTTCGACCATTGAGAAAAGACTTTGAGAGGTTTTGAAATCAAGAGAAGTTTTAAAAAACACTAGAATTTTTTATAAACTCAAAGACTCAAAAAAATAAAGACTTAAAAAATTCTAGTGTTTTTGAAAACCTCTCTAAGCCACTTGAGAGGTTTTGGAATGAAGGTATATGTTCCATTAAACCTAGACCTAAACGCAAGTAATTAAAAGGTTCCCTCTCAAGTGGCTTAGTGAAGATGTCGGCTAAGTTTTCTACCGAGGGTACCTTCTCAATCTAAATGTTCCCCTTTTAAACATTATCCCTAAGGAAATGGTGGCAAATCTCTATGTGCTTAGTTCGCGAATGTTGCACAGGATTCTTACTAAGGTCTATTGCACCCTTATTATCACACATGATGGGAACATCATTGAGTGTAATCCTGTAATCAACAAGCGCTTGCTTCATTCATAGAGCTTGTTGACAAGCTTTACTGGCACTCACATACTTGGCTTCCGTGGTGGATATGACAAGAGCGGTTTATTTCTTAGAGAACCAAAAAGTTAAACAACAACCCATGAAGGTAAAAAGACCGCTAGTGCTTTTTCGGTCCACATAGTCTCCCGCATGATCTGAGTAGGCGTAAACTATGGTTTCTACCCCGGTCCCTTTGGGATACCATAATCCTAAATATATAGTGCCTTTAATGTATCAGAAGATACACTTAACCGCTTCAAGATGAGAGCTTTTGGGAGCCTATTGGAAATGGGCACAAAGACAAGCACTAAACATGATATCGGGTCGACTTGTCGTTAGGTACAACAAACTACCAATCATACCTCTATAGTTGGTGTTGTCTACCGACTCACTATCATCATCTACGGTGCATTTAGTATCCGAGGACATGGGGGTCTTCGTAAGCTTAGAGTCATCTAATCCAAATTTCTTTTGCATTTCTTTAACATACTTAGATTGGTTAAAGAAAATACTATTGTCCATCTGTTTAATTTAGAGCCCTAAAAAGAAGTTAAGTTCACCTATCATGCTCATTTAAAACTCGTCATGCATGATTTTGGCAAAGTCATCACACAAACTTTGACAAGTTGAACCAAATATAATGTCGTCGACATATATTTGAACAATGATACGGTGATATACTTTCTTCTTTGTAAAGAGCATGTTGTCTACTATTCCCATGGTATACTCATGTTTTACAAGAAATGATTTAAGTCTATCATACCAAGCTTTGGGTGCTTGTTTAATACCATAAAGAGCTTTCTTAAGCTTATAGACATGATTCGGTTTCTCAAAATCAATGAAGCCGGAAGGTTGAGCCACATATACCTCCTCATTGGTCAAACCGCTAAGAAATGCACTCTTTACATCTATTTGTTGAAGCTTAAAGTCTAATGCATAAGCATACGCTAAAAGAATCCTAATGGACTCTAAACTTACAACGGGTGCATACGTCTCGTCATAATCAATTTCTTTATGTTGATTATAACCTTGAGCTACAAGTCTAGCCTTGTTACGAGACACTACACCATTCTCATCTAGTTTGTTTCTATAAACCCATTTGGTTCCTATGATGGTGGTACTACTAGGTGGAGGAAAAATTTCCCAAACGTCATTGATGAGATGGCATTTATACATGATCTCATCGTTCTTTTCGGGCTTTAAAGGCATAAAATGTCATAAATATACCATATATATGCTTGTTTTCGTTTACTTGTGTATTTTAGGTATGGATATCGTGAAAAAGAAAAAAGATCACAAGAAACAAGGAAAAACAAACACGAGAAACGAAGCCTTACAATAAACCGGGCCCTAGTTATGGATTTATCAAAGAAAAACCCTTGAAGACTTGAAGATGTACAAGATTGATCCCTAATCTATGAATAAATGACACTTAATACCCTTGTATATTCATAATTACAAGTTTGGTCCCTTAAGTTTCTCAAAATTACAAAAAGGTCCTCCAACTTTGAAGATTTGGCATGTTTAGTCCCGCAACAATTCTAAATTGTCAAAAATGCTCCCTCATGAAGTCAAAGATCCAATGAAGACCTTCAAAGATGAGAAATGTCTAAAATCAGTCCTTGAATTATCCAAAAATGGCAAAAATAACCCTTGAAACCCTTTTACCAAAATTTTGTGGCAAAACTATGAAGTTGGAAACTTTATTAACAAAGGAAATAAGTTTTGTTGGTTGAAAAACGTTTAATACAAGTTCTGCCAAAACACAAGGACCAAAGGTGGGCATTTGAAACATTCAAAACCAAAAATGCGCCAAACAACTTTACACTCCACAAAAAACGGATCAAACTACTTACTGTTCACCTTTCACCCCTAGAATTTACTTTTACCAGTCAAAGGGTTAATCCCAATTGACTTAACCAAAACACAATTAACTCTCATACGAATCATTTTTACGCCTAAAACTTCACACCCACTCATCCAAGGACCTCACCCAAGGCTGCCCTGCACCAATCATGTGACACCCTCCTCTCTAAGTAAAGCCACGTGGCCAAATCAATAACTAATACTCCTTACTTGGCCCCAAAGCAAAAATGAACGTCTCTGATTCATTTGGACAACTCACAAACATCAAACGCCATCAAGCTCTCAAGGGCATCTTTGAGATTTCATAGACTAGGGTTTTCATGTATTTTTCCCTTCTAGAATGATCCTAGTCGTCTATATAAGGAGACCTCAACATGTGAGAGCCCCTTTGTTCTAGATTTTAGCTATCTTCTTTGTAATTCCTTTTTATGAAATGAAATTAGAATTTCTGAAACTCTTAATTCTCTTTTGTTATTTATAAAAGTTTGGTGTCTGAATAGCTAAGATCTGAGTTCCATTTTATCATTTGTTGGTTTTTGAGGAAAGGTTTTATGGATTAAAACTCTTGTTTTCAAAAAATCATATTTCATAGTTTATTGTTCATCTTTGGTGTTTGTTGTTCTTAGCAGGTACAAGGAAGCTGGTGCTTGTTTTGCTAGCACCTAAGCTCAAACAATCTAAGGTGTGGATGTACATCTTGGAGGTTTGCATCTCTAATCCTTTTTCATTTTTCTGAATTTTGTATGATTTTTTGTGATTTTTGCATATTTGTTTGTGGATCTGTGTATTTGTGGTGGATTTATCTTTCTGAGGTTTGGAATAATGTTGCTAGGTTGTTTTGATCTTGGATTGAAGGTTAAATCACAACAATCCTTTGGAAAATTGAGAGATCAGATTCCAAAGGGGTGTTTGGGTTAACTGATTTTTCAAGGTTCAAGGCAACCTTTGTGGTTGTTTTTGGTTCTTTTGTGTTGTTATCTGTTTATTTGGTATAAGGGGTTGGTTATCTGCAAGTTTTGAGGGTTTAAACAACTAAATCAATCAAGGGTTCATAAAATCAGTTTTACTTGGTAATATTGGCTAAAATTTTGGGGACACCTAGATCTAAGGGTAGACTAGGGATAACAAGCGTTAAATTTTGATTAACATCACCAGGGAAAGGGATTTGAGGGCTTGAAATTAGATTGGTGGTCAAATAGACCAGCAAAAGGATTTTGGATAATTACCTTTGCTTATCAGTAACTTTTTGTGCTTGAATCTGCTTATTTACTTTGATCCAGTGCTTGAAACACGTTTATTTGTGCTTATTGGACATTATTATAGCTTGTGTATGCATTTGGTTCAATTTGGCTGGCTTATTCATGCTCAATCTGCTTATTTGTTCATAACCGCTTATTTTCAAGGTCTGTGGCATATCTGTGAACTGTTTGCTTATTATGTGCTTATTGAGTGAACCAAATTGTGATGTGTTGATTGATATTGACTCCTTGTGATCCACTGATTACAAGGGTGCCCTTGTTTTCCATTGAATCCAACTGGATCTCTCTAAAAAAGCAAGTCAAATAGTCAAAGCAGTGGGAACTCCTTTCCCTTGCTGCTAGCCACTACTAGTGTTATTTCAACTGGTGTTTATCAATAAGCTGTTCTAGCTTATTTAAACCTGCAACAACTTTGAATTTGTAATAGGTGTCACTTATTTGACCCAATTGTTCATTCTGGAGCATTTGAGGGGTTGACTTTGAGGTTTGACTAGAAAACCAATAACTTTGACTTTTACATAAGTGCTTATCAGCTTATTCTGCTTATTTGGCTTGGCTTATTGGACTTTTCTTTGTTGATTTGTCTTAATTAAGTCATTTAGAGTCTTTTGCAACTTATTTCAAGGTCTGAGGTGGTCTAGAACTTCAACCCGACTATTTTGTCCTTTAGTGAATTTCTATTTGGCTTATTTCTGGCTTATTGGGTTTGCTTTTTCAAAATTTCCTTTCACAGATCTCTTAGGCATCTCAAAAGAAGGTTGTGTATCTAATCTGAGCTTATGGCATTGGCTTATTGCTTAATGGGCTTATTGGCCCAATAAGAATAAGATGTTATACTAATAAGCTGTGATAAGCTCAAAACCAGCTTTTGGGCCTTTAGGCTTTTGTGTTCAGAATAAAATTTTGAGTCAGATAGGGCTTTTCCAGGTCATTTGGGCCTAGTTGAACTTTTTAGGCCCATTTAGCCCATTTAAGTAATCTGTTTTAGTTTTTAGCCCATTTGGGGGCCCATTAGGGGTATTTTGGTAATTTCACTTTCATTTTCTGATTATTTAGGTTAAAATAAACTAGTTTTCAAGTTTTTAGAATTTTTTATAATTTTTGGATTTTTAATATTATTTTAATATTATTTTAATATTATTTTTTTATTAAATTTCAATTTTCACATTTTTGCACTGTTTATATTTTTATTATGTTTAATATATTAAAATAGGATTTTTGCAACTCTTAGATTAATTTTATCATCATTTTTCTATTTTCTAGAATTATTTTAAGATTTTAATAGATTTTAATAGTTTTTAATCATTTTAAATAGTTTTAACTAGTTTAAAAATTTATAAAAATAGTTTTTATTCTTATTTAGTCATTTTAGAGGTTTACAAAGTGAAAAATCTTTACTTGGGCTTTTTAATAGTTATTTTGATTTTTAGGGCTTTAATTAGCATTTAAAAATTAATATTTAATTAATTAAAAGGTTTGAAAAAGTTTTGATCATTTTTAAACTCTTAATTTAATTAATTTGATTTTTGGTAATTTTTTGGGAATTTTTAGAATTAATTTTTATTTTGGCTCTTTTTACGGTTTTTAATTTTAGTCGTCGTAGTAATAATTTTCACGTTTCCGTCATTGTATTTTCTCATCTCCTTCTTTCTCAATATTAATCTCGAATATCATTACATTTTATTCACACACATATACCTCCTTGGGAAACGAATTTATTTGGGTCATAAGTGCTTGATTTTCCTAAATCATCACTTAATACTAACCGCTCATATACGCTCTTTTGTTTTCCTAAACAAGAGAAGTAATTTTACCTACAATCATTTTGGCACCGCTTCCGGGAAGGTGTGTCGTGATTAATTTGTCATTTTGTTTTTAATATTATCCATAAATAGTATTTGTATTAGTAGAACTATACTAATACGTATTATCGGTTTTTTCGTTTTTCTTGTGAAATTATTATTACTATATTGTATTAAGTATCACAACAAAATCAAAATATCTCCAAAAGTGTGAAAACACAACCTTAATTGGGATTTGACCTCCTAATTATTGTATTCGAATCTCAAACAAAAAGAAAAAGGCAAAAATAGATAAATACTTTCGTGAAGCTCGATTTTGAGAAATACAAACTATAAGGTGGGTATAAGGCGGGTATTATAAAATATACCCTAAGGAAAAAGGCTCTTAAGTGCTTCGCGCCGCCTCGTTTCCCCGCTTGCTTGTGAGTATTTTGAGATTGAAGGCTAATCGAGGGTTTTGCCGCCCAAAGTATTATTACGTATCATATATATTTGCTTGGTTTCTTTGTGATTAAACCCTCTTGAACAATTTGGTTTTCACCAAAGTTCTAAAGTCATTCGAAGGCGTTCACTCGGCGTGATCGTTTTCTTTTGAGGCTTCTTTAATTAAGAGTTTGATTCGAGGAGAGATTTGGTAGATTGTTGTCTACGAAGATACACAAAATCCAAAAAAAATTAAAAACAATAAAAAAACACAAAAAAATTGAAAATTCACTAAACACCTAAAAAGAATCTTCTTTGCTCACCTCCCATTCTACGTCAAGTTTATGCTAACTCGTAATCCAGCAAAACGAGCTCGTAAACGTCGTCAAAGTCAAGCAAATCAAGAGCCTTTGATTGAAGAACAAACTCCGATTGTCGAACCCGTTGTAGAACCAATAGTCGCCATGGCTAATCGTACTATGATGGAGTTGCTTCAAGCACCCACCGAGGGTTTTGGAGAAGCTATTGTGATTCCCGCCATCCTTGCGGAGAATTTCGAGATTAAGACGGGTTTAATGTCGATGTTGCAAGCAAATAAGTTTAGAGGTCATGAGAAAGACAACCCGCATTACCACATAAGGAATTTTAATCGTCTCACCGCAACAAGCAAGTTTTAAGGATGTTCCACACGACGCCATTAAGATGATGTTGTTTCCATATAAAATTTGGCTCGAGAAAGAACCGCCAAATTCGATTTTGACATGGGGTGATCTCGTCTCTAAATTTGTGAACCAATTTTTCCACCATCTAAAACAACACATTTGAAAAATGAGATTTCAAGGTTTACACAACGTAATAATGAAAGTTTTTAATGGCATGGGAACGATTTAAGGAAATGTTAAATGAATGTCCACACAATGATTTTTCGGAATTGCATCAAATAGATACTTTTTATAATGGGCTAAATGATCATGAACGAGATTATTTGAATGCCGCCGCGGGTGGTAATTTTTTGTGCAAAACGACCGATGAAGCTTTAAAGATTATCGAGAATAGATCTAAGTTTTATAACCCTCGTAACACACCGAGTGTTGCTAATATGGGTTCGTCATCATCGTCATCGTCTCGTCACATTAATGCCTTACATGATGAAGCAAATGAGGAAAATCGTTTTTCGATAGGTTTTTGACGCTTGTGACACATTGGAAAGCACAAGATGCTTTGAATTCCGCATCAGTTAAAGCGGTTGAAAAGAGTTGTTTATCTTGTGGTGGAGCTCATGATCTTTCCGATTGCATTACCGCCGGTGGTAACACTTCGAGTGCTTACGTAGCAACAAGAACTTACAACCAAAACGACCAAGGTTCCCGCCCAAATCAAGCTCCACCAAATCAAAATGCTAACAACTATCGAAACAACAATCAAAATGGTGGTTATCAAGGCAATTCACGTAATTACAACAAAGGGAATTATCAAAGTGGGAATGGACAAGTTGCAAATCAAAACCAAAACCAAAACCGTGATTTTCAAACTACTACACAAGGTTTTCAAAATGATCACACCAAAATCTTCAAGGAGAATTTTTGAATTATGCTAAGACAAACAATGCTAAATTTGATAACATGCAATGTGCGATGATTATCTTAAGATCCGAGTTGAAAAACGAGCTTAAAAACGAACTTGCTAATGAACTTAAGACTCATGCTAATAAAATGGAAGGAAACGCTCAACGTCTTCAACAAAATCAACAAAAGATGGAACAAGGACAACATGAGATTAAGCAAGAATTGTTAAAAGCGGATGCTAGGCAATCAAAATTTGAAGACCGAATGGAAAAAATGTTTGAAGCAATCATGTGTAAACCCTCTTCCTCGGGTGGTCTTCCTAGTGATACCATTGCAAACCCGAAGGGAGAAATTAATGTTATTACTACACGTAGTGGTAAAACTTTCAAGGAACCAATCTCTCGTCCAAGTACTTCTACGGAGAAGGAAATCGAGAAAAAGCCCGATATGATGGTCGAAAAGGAGCATATCACAAGCCCACGAAGTACCGCTCATGCGACACCTACGGTTGAACCAATACCAATCATGGAACCCGATATTCCAAGGCCGTTGCCTAATGTCCAACCCACACCACCCTTACCTTACCCTTCGAGATGAAACAAAGAGAAATTGCAAGAACGTAACAAACAACAAATCGAGCTTTTTATAAAAATGTTTCAACAAGTTCATTTTGATGTAAGTTTAGCCGACACGTTGTTATATATTCCTCGTTTCGCTTCCACTTTTAAAAGTATGATGAACGATAAGGAAAAGCTTTCAAAGCTTGCTAATTGTTCTTCGGTTTATCTTAACCGCATACCGGAAAAAGTTGGTGACCCCGGAAAGTTTCCCATTCCTTGTGATATACAAGATATGAAAGAATGCCTCGCCTTGGCCGATCTTGGTGCGAGCATTAATTTGATGCCATTTTCCATTTGGAAATCGCTTTCGCTTCCGGCTCTTACTCCTTCGAACATGTCTATCGAGATGGCCGATCATTCTACGATTTTAGCATGTGGAGTAGCCGAGGATGTTTTCGTGAAAGTGGGGAAGTTCTACTATCCCGTTGATTTTATAAGAGTTGACATCCCCGCGGATCCTCAAGTTCCTCTAATTTTAGGTCGTCCATTTTTAGACACCTTGAGATCGCTTATCGATGTTCATGCAAGAACTATTACTTTGAGATTCAACGAAGAGGAACTTGTTATAAACGCTACTCAAAACTCGACACCTTCTCATGTTTATGCAATCGCTACCATCAATCACATCGACTTAGTTGATGTGGTTTGCGATGAGTTTTCACAAGAAGTGTTAGGTTTTTCCGATAGCTCGTCAAGTGGCAATCCCACTATTTTGGATCCAATTCTTGCTAATTCTACACCAAATCTCACTCCATTCCAAGGAGGCGATTTTACTTCAAATGAAATCAACAATGAAGATGAGGTGATTATTAGTGATGATACTTCTATTCCACTATTTCTTCCGCCGATGGAAGTTATGAGTGTTGAGCAAAAATCTTCAATCGAGGAACCGCCTATACTTGAAGTGAAAGATCTTCCATCTCACCTTGAATACGCATTCTTGGAAGGTGATGACAAGTTGCCGGTTATTATTGCAAAAGGTCTTGCTAATGATGAAAAAATCGCGCTCTTGAAAGTTCTTAAAGCTCATAAAGGCGCAATTGCGTGGAAAATTTACGACATTAAGGGTATTGACCCAAAATTTTGTACTCACAAGATTTTAATGGAGGAGGACTACAAACCCGCAATTCAAAGTCAAAGAAGGGTAAACCCCAAAATTCAAGATGTTATCAAAAAGGAAGTCTTAAAACTCCTTGACGCGAGAATGATTTATCCTATCTCCGATAGCCCATGGGTGAGCCCAATCCATTGTGTCCCTAAAAAGGGAGGAATGACCGTTGTGCCCAATTAAAACAACGAGTTAATTCCCACTCGTGCTGTGACCGGTTGGAGGGTGTGTATTGACTACCGAAAGTTAAATGACGCCACTCGTAAAGACCACTTTCCTTTGCCCTTCATGGATCAAATGTTGGAGCGACTCGCGGGAAATGAATTCTATTGCTTTTTAGATGGTTTTTCCGGTTACTTTCAAATCCCTATCGACCCTCGTGATCAAGAGAAAACTACGTTTACGTGTCCTTATGGAACGTTTGCTTATCGTAGGATGCCTTTCGAACTTTGCAATGCACCGGGTACGTTTCAACGGTGTATGATGGCTATTTTTCACGATATGATCGAGAAGTCAATGGAAGTGTTTATGGATGACTTTTCGGTGTTTGGCAATTCGTTCACGTCATGTTTATCTAATCTCGAGAAAATGTTAAAACGTTGTGAAGAAACTAACCTTGTGCTTAATTGGGAAAAATGTCATTTTATGTGTAAACAAGGAATCGTCTTAGGACATAAGGTCTCGAAAGCGGGGATTGAGGTCGATAAAGCTAAGGTAGACGTCATCGCCAAGTTACCTCATCCCAAAACCGTTAAGGGAGTTAGGAGTTTTCTAGGCCACATGGGCTTTTATCGTCGCTTCGTCAAAGACTTTTCGAAAATATCTCGACATATGACACACTGTTGTCCCATATACTTGTGATGATTAAGCAATGAAGAAAGAAAGAAAATAGATGAAGAAGAGATGAATTCCTAGAGAGAGAAAGTAGTGAGAGAAAGTAGAGAAAATGAGAGGATTAACTTTTGGAATATTAGATTAGAAGTGAGAAAATGAACAACCAACCCTCCTAACATGCTAGGAGGGTAGTATATATAGTCCACCCACATGCGGGCTTTAATGGACTATATATAGGGCCGGGCTTGTCTTTTGGACTTTAATTAGTTTAAATCCAAGCCCGTAAACCACGACTAATTAACTACCTATTACAACATTCTAACTAATGTTACAATAATAACCTATGACCGAGCATTCTTGTTCGACTCAATATTTTGAGGCTAACAATCTCCCCCAATGTGAGGTCATACCCTTTTGATGTTCGGAGATCAATGGAGATTACGAATCTCGTCATAAATGAGTCTTGAACGTGTAACAGTAGTTTTGTTCCTTCATGATGTGATCTTTGAGCCTTTGTCATTGTCTTTCGACTTAGTCTTTTATCTTGAGATCTTCTAATCATTCTTGACTTGTCTTTGCCATCTTGCGATCTTGTGTCTTTATCCACATGCTCACACTATCAATTGTTGAATAAGTCTTTGGGCATGAACATGTGTTTTTTGAATCTTTGACTATGCTGAGTACACCGTGACGCCACCTTCTCGAGACAAAACATGGACACGGACTGAATGGCTTTGACATTCGTCCTAAATCGGTAGCGTTTTACCTCCGGTCGGTGAAGACCGTTATACGATATTAAATACCGTACCTGTGATTAGGTAGATTCAATTAAGAATCTCCTTGACAGGGTTCCGCGGCTGTACTAGCCGTTCTCTTTACTCGACCGTCTCAAAGCAAGACTGCGAACATAAAAAGTGAATCAATCGGATGAATATCCGCTTGATTAAAGTCGTCAATTCAAATTCCTGGAACAAGTTTGATTCATTAAGAATCTTACCATTGTTGCTTTCCAGTTGACACAAGTTTGATTCATAAGAATCTCACAAGTCACCTACCGTAGCGCTGTTTGATGTTGACGCTAGAAGGATTTCCATTCGTCACTGTAAATATTAATGAATATCACTCTGAATGTTCTGGCAAGACCATAAAGATATTGCGTAGAAACCTGAAACGAGTTTGAATCAATTCAGAATCAAACCACTGTTGCTTTTCAGTTTTACATATGTTCAATTCATAAAGAATCTTACATATGACCTACCGCAGTGCTGTTTGATGTTAACACTGGAAGGATTTCCACTCATCATTGTGAATACTAAGTAGTATCACTCTGAGTGTTCTAGCAATATCATAAGGATATAGCGTAGGACTCTCTTTATCTTCATCCGTGTGTCCTAACGAGATTTGATTGATCTCTTAGCTCTAGACTCAATTTGTGCACTTTTAGTGATCGGAGGCTGGAGCAGATGCCACCTATTCACTATCAACTATCTCGGAGTGAGAAAGTCAATAGAAGTCGTGTTGATCTCCGTGACAATAAAACAAACTTCTTTTGAGAGACGCCTGAGTAGCTAGGAAAGGGTTGTGCTTCACATCACTGGGTCCATGATGAGTTGTCTTCATGATGTGTTGACCCGGTTTCTGCCTAAGTTGTATGGAGGGCTTCTTTCTTTACACCCTTTATCCTTACATTTCTTTTTCATTCTTCAACCCCTTCAATGCTTACCAAGACATCATCAATAGCACCTTGTTGTGATTGTTCCAGTGCTATCATCAGTACTTAGTCGGCATTCAGCTTCGTTCACATTCTACTCCATCTTTCCTAAGGACTTCTAATAATCTATTGGATTGTCCCTGGGAAGATCCCTCCGGTTCTGGTTGGATCATAGGACTTAAACCTAACCACCCTTTTGACACCAATAACGTCGTGAATTAAAGATGTTGTGGGTATTTGATCGTAACCATGAAAACCACTTTAAATTCTAACAATGTGTTTGAAAAACTTTTAACACCTTGCTAGTTTTGTCGTTTCAGAAATGCTCCCCCTTCACATGTGCATCGATAATCGAAAGTGTTTCACACATGTAGGTAAGAGTTAAAGTGCTTGAGTCTTATATAAGATCACATTTTAATCACATTTTCTCCCCATATCTCTAATATATTAAATCTTTTGATATTAGAGATACCAAATTTGATTAAAATATATTTTGAAAAATAGTCTTGAAAATATTCGGGAGAAAGATGTGCTATTCTTTTGCATGAAGTTGAATTGCTCCCCCTCAAAAATTGATCCAATGGAATTGTCATTACGAGGATTTGATCCACATTAAACTTTTGAGGATAGGAGTTGTTGAACACACAATTTTTGAAAGATTTTGAATATCATTGAGAAATTCTTGAAAAAAATGTGTTCAACGCTTTTTGAAAAATCAATTCTTTTTGACGAAAAGGTTTTTTTTAAAGCATAAACTTGAGTTCATAGACTTTGAATGTCTTGACGAATCCACTCAAGTGTAAGAAGATTTAACTTCTTTTGATAAGGGTAAGAGTACAAAAGTGTACACTCCCCCGTGAATTTAGATCCGGGTTGCAATCTGAAAGTGATTACAAGCCATTGTGTTGAGCTCAAAACGTTGAATGTTTTGTGACAAGCTCAACCCGAGATAGATTGCTCTACCCGTTGTTGGAAATATTGTCCAAAATAGACAATTTCCTTTTGAAAATATAGAAATGACATGTTTTGAAAAATATTTACAACTTTCATTCGAGCTTTATGTACACACCCGTGTCGTTATTGAGCGACATTTCTAGGTACGTCCATATTATCGATACTGAAAGACATGTCGAGAAGAATATTTTTGGATTATCAAAGATTTTTTAATTTTGTATTTTGCTTTTTGATTAATATTTACAGGTAGATGTTTGATAGTTGAATCAAGCAGGCTTCTTTTCCAGAACCTCCAGTTCTGCTGGAGTCAAACATCTCATACCAATTTGCCTAACTAGATACGCAAACCTCTCTTTTGAAAGAGCTTTTGTAAACAAGTCAGCTAATTGGTAATCAGTTCCAACAAAGTATAATTCAACAATACCTCTTTCAACTTGTTCCTTAATGAAGTGATATCGGACATCAATGTGCTTCGTGCGGGAATGCTGTACCAGATTGCAGGAGATGGCTATGGCAGACTTTGAGTCACAGTACATAGGTGCTTTATCATAGTGGAAGCCATAATCCGTGAGTTGTGTTCTCATCCAAAGAACTTGAGCACAACACGCAGATAGAGACACATACTCCGCTTCGGCTGATGAAAGTGACGTGCAATCCTGCTTCTTGGAAGACCATCCCACAAGCTTATCTTGACCTAGAAATTGTGCACCACCAGAAGTACTTTTTCGTGTATCAAGATACCCTGCATGATCAGAATCTGAATAGGCCGTTAGAAAGAAACCGGTTTCCCTCGGATACCAGAGTCACATGTGGATGGTATTCTTAAGGTACCGAAAGATCCGTTTAACCTCCTTGAGGTGCTTTTCAGTGGGCCGTGCTTGATATCGTGCACAATAGCATGTAGCATGATGAATATCAGGTCTGCTTGCTGTCAAGTACATGAGGGACCCGATCATGGAACGATATCTCGTTTGATCTATGGGTAATCCCTCCAAATCAGCATCTAGGGATGTGGTTGATAATGGTGTCCCAACGGGGTCACATGATGTCATACCATGCTTTTTGATTATCTCTTGACAATACTTAGCTTGGTTAATGAAGATACCACTTGGGGATTGGCGAACTTGAATTCCTAGAAAGAATTTTAGTTCGCCCATCATAGACATTTCAAATCTGCTGTGCATTACTTTTTCAAACCATTTTGAATGTTTTGGGTTTGTAGACCCGAAAATAATGTCATCAACATAAATTTGCACAAGCAGAATGTCATCCCCATATTTATAAGTGAACAAAGTTAAATCAATGGAACCTTTTGAGAAACCTTTGGAGACCAGAAATTTCAAGAGCTCGTCGTACCACGCCCTTGGAGCTTGCTTGAGTCCATAAAGTGCTTTGTGGAGACGATACACCTTGTCAGGATAATGAGGATTGACGAATCCTTCCGGCTGCGTGACATAGACTTCTTCCTTCAAAGGACCGTTAAGAAATGCCATCTTTACGTCCATTTCATAAACGATGAATCCCTTATGTGCAGCATAAGCTAGAAAAATCCTAACCGCTTCCATTCGAGCTACTGGTGCAAATGATTCTTCAAAATCAATACCCTCTTTCTGTCCATGCCCTTTTGCCACTAGCCTAGATTTATTCTTGATGATCGTGTTCTCTTCATCCATCTTATTTTTCCAGATCCATCGAAGATTTAATGGTGTTACATCGTATGGTCTGTCAACAAGTTCCCAGACTTTAAGTATTTCAAACTATTGAAGTTCATCCATCATCGATTCAATCCAAGCATGATCAGCCATGGCTTCTTTGATGTTTTTCGGTTCGGCAGAACTCACGGCGAGTGCGAACATACAAACATCACCATCGGTGTGAAGTTGTCGTCTTGTACGAACGGGCTGTGAAGGGTTTCCAATTACATGAACCAAAGGATGATCTCGGGTCCAATGATGTGTTGAAGGATGTCGTTGATAGGAAGTATGCATATTTGACGGATCAACATGGCGAGTAGAAGACTCTCCAGATTCGTGTACCGGTGTACCGAATGGGTTGATAAATTCGTCTTCGTCAGATAATGCATTGTCTGCTTGATTTGTGTTCTCTAGAGCAATGACAGTATTTGTGGATGTTGTAGGATCGATTGTTGAAGTGATATTCTGAGGAGGTAAATCTGCAGCAACTCATGTTGAAGTAGATGAAGTTGTATCCGGTTGTTGACGATGATCGGTATCATCATTCTTATCATGTGTGACAGCGGAAGATTTTGATACAACTTGTTTCTCCCCCGTGAAATATTCATCATACATTGGTCCATATAACATTTCCAACTCTTCAATTGTCGTGTCTACTGTCATATCAGCTCTAGGAACATTTTCTGGAACCAGCGTTGAACTTGACGCTTCATTTCTGTGGTCTTGAGTTCCGAGTTCCGTACGGTTGTGAACGGAAGTCGTTTGTCGTTGTGGATCAGGACTTAAACTATTTTGTTCAAGTGCCATTTCTTGTAATTCATCAAATCGAATGTGAATGGTCTCGACAATCAATTTTCTTCTCTTGTTGTATACTCTATATCCCTTTGACTGAGTTGCATATCCCACAAGAATACATGCATCACCTTTCTCTTTCATCTTGTCCAAATTTTCACCATCTCGAATAATGTAACAAGTACATCCAAAAACATGAAGGTGTTTGAGTGAGGGTTTTCGATCATGAATTATGTGATATGGTGTCTTTTCGTGTCTTGGGATAATTAAGGATCAGTTTTGTGTGTAGCATGCGGTTGACACGGCTTCGGCCCAAAAATATAGTGGAAGTTTTGAAGCGGATAATAATGTTCGAGCAGCTTCAACCAAAGTACGGTTTCGTCTTTCAACAACGCCGTTTTGTTCGGGTGTTCGAGCAATAGATGTTTCATGTTCAATCCCTTCGGCTTCAAAATACTTTCTCAGATTTGAATTCAAAAATTATGTACCTCTGTCAGTACGAACCACTTTAACTTGAGCTTGAAGACCACGTTGTATCAGTTTAAGGAAGCTGATGAGAACATCGGGTGTTTCATCCTTGGACCTCAAGAAGTGAGTCCATGTGTACCTTGAGTAATCATCGACAATTACCAAAATATATTTCTTTCCATTGATACTCTGAACACGCATGGGACCACACAGATCCATGTGAAGAAGATCTAACCGTCCTTTAGAGCTTGGTGTGGTCTTTGTTTTGAAGCTACTTCGTTTAGCTTTACAAAGTTCACAAGAAAAACAAATATGATCTTTGATGAATTTCAAACTTGGAAGGCCTCTCACAATATCTTTCTTGGAAAGCAAGTTGATGGTATCAAAGTTGAGATGAGAAAGACGTTGATGCCATAACCATGCCTGAGTCGTTGAAGCTTTAGCCATAAAGCAAATTGGAGTAGATGAAGTTGTGTCTTGAAGTGAAATTGTGTAAAGATCAGTACCCCGTGTACCGGTAAGTAAGTCATTCCCATCATAATCACGAACAAAACATGTCTTCTTTCTGAAAGCAACCTCCAAATCCGCATCACAGAGTTGACCAACCGAGAAAAGATTGTGATTGAGCCCTTCGACGTAGTATACCCTTTTAATCGTGATATTCCCCTGAACCAAATCTCCATATCCTAGGATCGGTGCAAATTGATCATTTCCGAGTCGGACCGTACCCAGGAACTTCTCCACGAAGTTAATTAGAAGCTTGAGATTCCCCGTCATGTGCTTCGTGCATCCGGAGTCCAGTATGAAGAGAATTATTTGTATCACCTGCAGAAGAGTTAGAATGAGCATTTGCTAAATTGGATACCACAGTAGTTGTGATAGTAGAATCATTAGTGTCCTTATCACCATTTAAAGGTAAACTAACACTCGTTTTCACATTTTTTGTCCTAACTTTAGGCATCCATTTATATCCGGGAGGACATTGATTAGCAAACCACCATTTCCAAGACTTACTAGCAGACTCATATAATTCCTTAATTTTGCTTCTAGGATTCTTAGTGGTGGAGTCAGATGCATTACTTTTCTTAGTGGGGGTTGCACCAGAATGGTTCACTTTGCGCTTGGGTTTACTAGCTCTAATAGGCATTGCAACTTGCTTCTTAGTTCTAGTATCTACGCCTTTGACTTTATTCATAACACACATAGAATGATTAGCATTAGCACACTTTCCACATTTGACACAAACAAATTTCACATTCATAGCATTCAAACCATTGACAGCATTCAAATCGTCATTGATGTATCGTAGATAGTATAGTGATAATTTGGATACGTTATAGGGTAAATTAGAAAATTACCTTTAGGGAAAAGTAATAATCTAATAATACCAATGACGAATTCAATTAAACACGTGAGTGAGTCGAGTTCGTTGTACACGAAGATCTTATGAATTTGAGACGTTTTGCTTTGATTTGGACAATCGATTTGAATTGGTTTTCGATTTTTAAACTACAACTAAAATCTACGAATTTTAAGCTATTTAAAATTAACCTAAAGTGCATGAATCGTAAACCCGCCTGTTAGAAATACGTTTTTACGTATATTAGAAGTATCGGCCACTCCACAATATTATTAATGTTGTAATAGCTCGTAGTTGACGAATAGTTAATAGTTACTTATTAAGTTAAGTAAGAACCGGTCCATGGGCTTGTCATGGACCGGCCCAAGCCCAATGTTGCTTGGAAGTATAAATACCCCTTTCCTCCTTGGAAAGGGGTTGGTTGTTGTTCACTTATCACTTTCATATTAATAAAAGACACATAGTTTTCTCTCTCTTTCTCTCTCTAGTTTCTCTCACTAGAAAACATCAACCCACTTCATAGATTCATAGGTTATCAATATTCTACATTTGGTATCAAGAGCTATGGGGTGATTTAAGGTAAGGATTGTGTTGCTTTTTTAGTTTTTGAATCAATTAGTGATCTTTAGAAAAAATCAATCTTGAATCTTGTTGTTTTTGGTGTTTTTGTTATTGGGATTAATTGATAAGGATTGGGTTTAGCTTATTTTGGTAAAAATCATAAAACTTTTTGTGGTTTTTGATCAAAAAATCGGATTTAAAGCTGTTTTCAAAGTCTCGAACTGATATTTCCAGATTATTCCGAATAGACATTCTGAATAGGAGAGTTTTCAGAATAGCAGGATTTTTTCCGAATAGGCATTCCGAATAGAAGTGTTCTCCGAATAGCAGCATTTTTCCGAATAGGAAATTCTTTCCGAATAGGAAATTCTTTACGAATAGCAAATTCTTTCCGAATAGCAATTTGTTTCCGAATAGCAAAATCTTTCCGAATAAGCCCATCTTTCCAAATAGCCAAAAATTTTCCGAATAGCCAATTCTTTCCGAATAGCCGATCATTCTGAATAGCAAAGTTTTCCGAATAGCCAATAACCAAACATTCCGAATTGAAGAATTATTCCGCATAAGGATTTTTCCGCATAAGGTTTATTCAGCATAGGGTCTATTCCGAATAGGGTATTTTCAGAATAGGGTTATTCCGCATAGGGTTATTCAGTATAAGGGTTTTTTCAGCATAGGGTTATTCCGAATAGGGATTATTCCGAATAGGATTTATTCTGAGTTAGGGTTATTCCGTATAAGCAAGTTCAAGGGGTATTTGAGTTTTTTCGACGATCTTTAGTGGATTTAATCTTGATTTCAACCAACACAACACAAATTCTCAACCTTTCTTCACTGCTCGATCAACCGATAATCTTTGAGTCTCTTAAGTGATCACAATGAATCTGAGTTCATTAATGCCTCAAATGACATCTCTTACGGATATCTCAATCATAACGGGAACTGATAGTCGTCCACCGATGCTTATTAAAGAGGTGTTTGAGGCATGGCAGGGCCGCATGATGCAATACCTGAAGGGTAAACCAACATACGGAAGGCTTATGGTCAAATCGATTTTGAATGGTCCACTCGACTATGGTACCATTGTGGCAAATAACGTGTCTCGACCAAGAGAATATGAAGAACTCACACCGGCACAACAACTCATTGCTGATGCTGATGAAAAGGCTCTACAGACTCTTCTCCAAGCTCTTCCGCATGATATTTATCGCATGGTAAGTCAATATACGGTTGCCAAGGATTTATGGGAACGTCTAAAGGTGTTGCTACAAGGTACGTCTCTTACCAAACAGGAAAGGGAATGTCAGTTGTATGATCTGTTTGATAGATTCACGTACAGCCCAGGGGAAACGCTACACGACTACTACTTCAGATTTACTACTCTAATGAATGATCTGAATGTATACATTCTCGTGATTGCTCCATTCCAGGTTAACACCAAGTTTTTGAATACTTTACCTCAAGCTGAATGGGGTGAGTATATTACTGATGTTAAGTTAACCCGGGATTTGCATAAGTGCAATTTAGATCAAATCTATGCTTTTCTTCAGCAGCATGAGAAACATGTGATCATGCACCGTTCTCCTCGAGGTATGTACCCTGATTCCTTAGCTTTGATGGCGAATCAACCAAGCTTGTCACACAACAACACACCTTATATCTTGGGACATCAAGCCTATCATCCATCACCTTATATGACACCAACCTTCCCCCAATACTCGATTCTACCGCAACCACCCACCTCACATCAGCAACAATATCGGTTTAATGCACCTTCACCACAGTATGCTTCACAACTTCACCCAGCAAACATTGCACCTTATGCTCAGCCTTCATATTCTTCTTATCAAGAGAATGCAACATATCCAACAAGCTACCCTGATCAAATGAGTATTCCTTCTAGTGATTATGCAGCTCATCAAGACCAAGCAATGTATTGTGATGATGAGGAAGTCCCCATTCCTGTATTCAAACAAGGAGCTGACCCAGTTGAAGTGTTAACCACTATGTCTGCTTATCTCACAAGGACTTTAAGCAAACGAGGATACAGAGGATCAGCTCCTACCAACAATCAGTTGAGGAATTCATCCAATTCTCGCCAACAAGCTACTATTGAGAATGACAGGGTAATGGTTCAGCCTATTCAACCATATCAGGGGAGACCTACCACATCAACTACCAATGCTCGCACGATCAATCAGGCTCCAATGGTCAATCCTGCTCCACGGGCTAATTCCACAGGCAAGTTGAGAATGATTACATGCTACAACTGCAAGGAAGAAGGACACATGTCCAGGGATTGCAAGAAACCCAAGAGGAGAAGGGATGGACAATGGTTTGCAGAAAAGATCTATCTGGTAAATGCTCAGGCACAAGGAAGGGAACTTGATGAAGAGGAGCTTGCATTTCTTGCTGATCCAGGGATTGCTGAACAAGACGTTGTCACTACACAGAATGCAGCTTACCAAGCTGATGATCTTGATGCGTATGACTCAGACTGTGATGACTTTCAATCTGCAAAGGCTGCTCTTATGGCAACTATCTCCAGCTTAGGGCCAGAAAAGAGATCTGAGGTACTTATTAATACCACCGATAATACCACTAATGCTAGTATTCAACCACATCATGTTGTGCAAGAGAGTGCTGATTCGAATAAGTCTTCGGTGGTGAGTCTATCAAATGAGGAGACAATCAATGATAGTAATATCAATGTGAGTCCCCAGACTTTGAATGAATCACAACCGGGAGCCATTTCGCATACGCCTACTCCTGCTCAACAAGATTTGGTCATGGTTCCTTCTACTTTACTTAGCCAAATGAATGCTGCACTCTTAGAAACCCTAGCTAAGAATAAGAATTTGTCTGATGAGCTTGCCTTAAGAAATGAGAAAGTTCAAACCTTGGAATTAGTGCCTTCGTCTAGTGTTCTAACAAATCCCGAATATGATCACTTTCGAAACAAACAAATGGGTCATTTGCAAGAAATTGAAAACTTAAGAGCAAATCTTTCTAATGAACTTAAAGAAAAAGAGTTAGTGGTCACTAATTTTCAAAAACTTCAAACGGATTTTGAGTCACTCGAGTCTAAGAAGAATGAAATGGAGATTAATGCTGCTAATAAGATTAGAAGTCTAGATTACTTGCTCTTAAGACAATACGCTGCTTCTCAACTAGTGCACTTATTTGATGCTTTGTTTAGAGAATTTAACTTATCACGTCAAAAAGGTCTTCCCCCTAACCCAAGGTATGCAAAACAAGCTTTAAGACATAGTCCAAGACTTTATAATGCAACCCAATTAGGATTGGTCTTAGACCCGATTGTTATTTTTGATGATCGAACAAGTAAGGATCTAGTTGATGAGGATCGGTCATACAATTCTGCAAAATATCCCGAGTGTGATTATTTCAAAATGAATAAGGAGCTTGCAAAAACGGATTTTAGAATTCGCTTCCATATGGACAAAGATCTCATCACAACACCAACCTACATGTTAGATCAAGAAAACCCTAGTACATTTCTTACACTTGTCAATATGGAAGGTCCTAAGGAAATTCCAAAGGATCTTCCACCTGTTAGCACTGTATGGTTAAACTTGCAAGAGATTAATCAATACTTTACTAATTTTGACAAGGTCATTTTGGAATGTACGACTTCAAATGGCCTAAACGCCGGAGAATGGGCTTTCGAACACATGAACGAGGTGTTTAAAACTGAGATCAATCCGTTTGTCGAAAGTCTAAAAGGAAGTTTTGCATCTCTTAAGGAAAATCTTGAGTTTGAAATTGGAGAAGTTCAAAAAGTGTTTTATGAAATGGACACCGCTTACGAACTACAACTAATTGAAAAAGAAAAGATTTTATCCGAATATGACTGATTCTTGTCCGAAGTAATCTCGTGTGATGTGCTTACTACTGTAAATGTAAATTATTCGAATGAGCTTACATCCGCTATGATCAATTGTGATGCTGTGAATATATGTGATGATGTTTGTGATCTCTCTGTAAATGTTGCTGATACTGTAAATGAGGTAGATAATCATTCTTGTCACGAATCTAACGCTGAGTTTTTAAAGCTACACGATTCTTACAATTTACTGTCAAAACGCTTTAATCAACTAGAACAACATTGTATATCTTTAGAATTAAAACAACAAACTCAAAATGAGGATCTTTTGATAACAAATAGTTGTGAAAACGGTGTTGAGACGAGTGACAAGATGATTGCAATTGTTAAGGCATTAGAGGAAGAGATTATGAGATTGAAGAGAGATGTGTCATCAAATGAATCACTAAAATTGGAACTAGAGGCTGCAGAGTCTAAAAACCAGGTCTTAGAAATTAGACTTTCGTCTGTTCTAGGGGAGATGGATCGGACAAGACAGGGACTATCCGCTCTTTATGGTTCACTAGAAGAACGCTTCGCTTTTAACGCGGCACAGCAACAATCTTATGTTGAACAACTGAACCAAAAGTGCGAGGAAATCTCTGACTTGAACATCCTGCTCATTGACAAAAATATGGTTTTGGCCGAGTTAAAGGAGACACTTCTTCTCACCCGACAAGAAGTTGTTGATAACTCAGCTACCGACTCTGCACCGTCCACTAGTGCTCCAACAACCAAGTCAGTAGTGCTTTATAAGAACCCGCTTCATAAGAGAAACCCGGTTACCTATGATGATTATATGAGGAATGCCATTAAGCATGTATATCTTGTTAGGGATATTTTAGACGATCTTTATGCCTTAGATCCCTCAAGTAGCTACTATTATTCGGCTCATGAATATATTAAGCGAGTTCAATATTGCTTAGCATATTTGCAATACATAGGTAAACCAGGCTCTGCACTACTTACTAATAGGCCCATTGCTGTAACTCCATTTAATAAGACTCCAGGAGCAAAACCGTCATTGGCACAATCAAGTAAGGCACCTTTAAAATCTGTTGCTAATGTTCCCACTTTGCCTTCTACAGGATTAAAAGAGACTACTAAGGCTAAAGGATCGCCACTCAAGAAAGATAAGATCAAGCCCTCCACTAGTAGTGCCAAAAAGAAGGAAGTAGAAGCTCACCATAGGAATGTTAGTTCAGTTTTAAATAAAAAGAATCATGTTAAGACTAAAAGCTCTGCGCCTGTGCAGAAGCCAAAACCATTCGTGAATTCTAATTTGAATTGTTGGAATTGTAATGAATGTATGTTTTCCCAACGTCATGATTTGTGTCTTATTGATCATGTGAATGAAATGAATGCCATTAGGAATGGTCTTGAATGGAAGCCAACGGGTAGAACTCGTGCCCAAGTTGGCTGGCAATGGCGTCCCACTGGTAGGACCTTTACATTAGATGGAACAATGTGCCCTTTAACTAGGAATGCATCCATTGAGGTTAGGTCTGAGCGTCCTTTAGTTAGGCACACTCGCACTCAAGTATGGAAACAGCGCCCTTTAACTAGGTCAGCTCCCACTATAGTGCCTATCAGTGAAGAAATACCATAGGATTTAAGCCAACTAGAATCTACACCACCAACTAGGAAGAAGAAGGCTAGGAAATCTAAGAAACCTAGAGTTAGCAAATCTAAGATTATTAAATCTGTACCTGCTAATAACAAGGAACACTCAGATTCCGATACCTCTACATTGTCTTCGTGTGGTGATATTTTCAGGTGGTCCAAATCATCCTCTGGTATTTGGACTCTGGTTGTTCAAAGCATATGACCGGAGATCGCTCGATGCTCCGAAATTTCGTCAGCAAGTTTCTTGGTACGGTTAAATTCGGGAATGATCATATAGCAAAGATAATGGGGTATGGTGAATATCAGATTGGAAACGTTACGATTTCAAGGGTATACTATGTAGAAGGTCTTGGTCATAACTTATTTTCAGTAGGACAATTTTGTGATTCCAACCTAGAGGTTGCTTTTCGACAACATACATGTTTCATCCGCAATTTGGAAGGAAAAGATTTGTTGAAGGGTTCTCGTGGTGTAAATCTTTATACGTTGTCCCTACAAGACATGATGGCCGCCTCTCCAGTATGTCTTCTCTCTAAAGCATCTAAGACCAAGTCTTGGTTATGGCATCGCAGATTATCTCATCTTAACTTTGATGCTATTAATCATCTGGCTAAAAACGAATTAGTTCGTGGTCTTCCAAAGCTTAAATTTCACAAGGACCATTTATGTTCCGCGTGTTCAAGGGGGAAAAGTACCAAGAAATCATACAGGCCCAAAGCTGAAGACACCAATCAAGAAAAACTTCATCTTTTGCATATGGATCTTTGTGGGCCAATGAGAACTGAAAGTGTGAGCGGTAAGAAATTCATTCTGGTTATTGTGGATGATTTCTCCAGGTTTACATGGGTTAGATTTCTACGTACAAAGGATGAAGCACCGAAGGCTATCATCACTTTTCTGAAATTCATTCAGGTACGTTTGAATACTACTGTCCGCCGTATTCGTACAGACAATGGAACAGAGTTCGTCAACCAGACTCTTCGTGATTACTATGAAGGAGTTGGTATCTCACATGAAACATCCGCTGCACGCACTCCACAACAAAACGGTGTCGTTGAAAGACGAAATCGTACATTTATGGAAGCTGCTAGGACTATGCTTATTTATGCGAACGCTCCATTGTTCTTGTGGGCAGAGGCTATATCTACTGCATGTTTCACCCAAAACCGTTCTATCATTCAGAAACGCCATGGAAAAACACCTTATGAGCTTCTACATGACCGTAAACCCGATGTTTCATTTTTTCATGTGTTTGGTGCTCTTTGTTATCCAAACATTAATAGTGAGAACTTGGGTAAGCTTTAACTGAAAGCCGATATAGGTATTTTCATTGGTTACTCACCGTCCAAGAAAGCATACCGAATTTACAACCGTCGTCTTGGCAAGATTGTAGAAACTATGGACGCAGATTTCGATGAGCTGACAGCGATGGCTTCTGAGCAACACAGCTCTGAACCCGCGCTTCATGAGATGGGAACTGGTGCTATTAGTTCCGGATTAGTTCCCAATAATCCTACTTCTACATCATTTTTACCACCAACAAGGCCCGAGTGGGATAAACTGTTTCAACCGTTGTTTGATGAATTCTTTGATCCCCCAAATGATGAAGTTCCAGCACCTGTAGTGATAGCTCCAATCCCTGAAGTTATTGCTCCTGCAAATGAAGCTTTATCTAATGCATCTTCAATTCACATTGAACCAGATGCACCTTCACCAAGTGATTCTCAAACTACACCTGAATCGTCACCCCTACTTGTGCCTAATGATGTGGAAGAGGATTCTGTTGATCACGACTTGGAATATGCTCACCTGCAAGAGCTTCCTTTCTTTGGTGTAGCGATACCTGAAAACCCTTCAGCCGCGTCTACCTTAGAAGAAGCTCCTTCTATTGTTCACTCCAGACCACCTAGGATTGAAAAACATAGCACCAAATGGACAAAAGATCACCCTATTAGGAATGTTATTGGATATCTAGATCGACCAGTCTCTACACACCATCAATTACAAGAGAGTGCACTCTATTGCTACTTTGATGCATTTTTCTCCGAAGTTGAACCTAAAAACTGGCAACATGCTATGACTCAATCATCTTGGATTGAAGCTATGCAAGAGGAACTAAATGAATTTCAAAGACTTGAAGTATGGGAATTAGTTCCTCTCCCTGACAAGGCCAACATCCTTACTTTGTTGTGGGTTTATAAGGTTAAACTTGATGAGATGGGTGCAGTATTAAAGAATAAGGCTAGATTGGTTGCTAGAGGATATAAACAAGCCTTGGGTATAGACTTTGAAGAATCTTTTGCTCCTGTGGCAAGATTGGAGGCAATTAGACTATTCCTTGCGTATGCTGCTCATATGAACATGATCGTCTATCAAATGGATGTGAAGACGGCATTTTTGAACGGTGAACTAAGGGAAGAAGTCTATGTTAGTCAGCCGGATGGGTTCGTTAGCACGGAGTTTCCTAATCATGTGTACAAGCTTAAGAAGGCTCTCTACGGGTTGAAACAAGCTCCACGCGCGTGGTATGATCTCCTCTCAACATATCTCATTTCGGAAGGCTTCTCCAAAGGCAAGGTGGACCCTACTCTATTCACTCTCAAGGAGGGCAACGACATGATTCTGGTACAAAATTTATGTTGATGATATAATATTTGCTGCCACTAACATAGAATTGTCAAATCGATTTGAGAAGATAATGTCCACACGCTTTCAGATGTCAATGATGGGAAAAATCTCATTTTTCTTAGGATTACAGATTTCTCAAAATCCCAGAGGCATCTTTATTAATCAATCCAAATATGCTCTAGAATCTTTAAAGAAATATAACTTTGATAATTGTGACCCCGTGGACACTCCAATGGTGGAGAAATCCAAGTTAGATGAAGATAGGAATGGGACTATTGTCGATCCAAAACTTTACCGTGGAATGATCGGCACCCTTCTCTATCTGACTGCTAGCAGGCCTGATTTGCAATTTGCTGTATGCATGTGTGCCCGGTATCAGGCTCGGCCTACCGAAAAGCACCTACATGTTGTGAAAAGGATCTTTCGATATCTAAAAGGAACACTTCATCATGGTCTATTGTATCCGAAAGATTCCTCTATTGCTTTAATATCATACGCAGATGCCGATCATGCTGGATGTCAAGACACGAGGCGTAGCACTTCTGGATCTGTGCAACTCCTTGGAGATAGATTGATCAGTTGGTCTTCAAAAAGGCAGAAAAGTGCTGCAATTTCTAGCACGGAGGCTGAATACATCGCCATGTCCGGTTGTTGTGCTCAAGTCCTTTGGATGAGATCACAATTAACTGACTACGGTTTGGGATTTAACAAAATCCCGATGTATTGTGATAACAAGAGCGCCATTGCCCTTTGCTGCAACTATGTTCAACACTCCCGGGCCAAGCACATAGACATTCGCTACCATTTCATTAAGGAGCAGGTGGAGAACGGAGTGATCGAGCTGTATTTTGTCACTACTGAGTACCAGCTGGCGGATATGTTCACCAAAGCCTTAGATCGAGGACGAATCGAGTTTTTGATCGATAAGCTTGGCATGAAATCATTCACTCCAACGACTCTCAAAGAGTTGGCAGAAGAAACAGCTGAATAGTCGTGGTAAACTATTCAGAGTATCCTTTGTTCGTGATCATGTATATTATCGTAAATATATAAACCCCAAAAGAAAATACAAAAATATAAAACCAACAAAAATCATAAAAAATATAAAATCTACAAAAACCATAAAAATTATAAAATCAAGAAAAACAAAAAATATTTTTCGTTTTTTAAATCGGGCATGTCTTTTAGTACGGTAATATTTACGGTCTTAGAAATGTCGATCAATATTGACACGGTGCCATAAATAGAGTCCGTATAAAAGTTGTACATTTTTAAAACATGCCCATTATGGCTTGTAGTTATTTCTGACTGCAACCCGGTTTTCATATTAAAGTCACGTATTTCCTTGGAAAACGTTGGCTCACAACGGGAATTAAGTTTCTCGGGCATGATTTACAAGCCAAATCATGCAAAGGGATCAAGTTTACTTTACAACTTGGTCTAACACGAGTTAGTGTACGTCTCAGTGCATTAATTTTTCAAAATAAGAGAAATCTTATTGCCACCACGAATCGATCTTTTCAAAACATCAATTGGAAAATGTTTTTCATCATCATGTGCCTCGTTAAACAATGACTACAGCTCTTTAAATAGAAAACGGGTCATCGTTTAAGGGGGAGAAAATGTTAAGTCATCTTTCACATCAAAAAGATCTTCCAAAAACTCAATGGTTAATGGTTGGTTTGCTTTGGCATTTGTCTTGTTGTTGCTTATAAGTTTGTCATGAATAGATTTGTGCGTGTGTTAAGATAGGTTAATCACTAAGGCTCGGGAATTTAACATAAGATAGGGTCAAAATGACAAGAATTAAAACTTGGAAAAACAAAAGAATTTTGATTGAAGAAAGAAGAAAAGTTGAGGGGGTAAATTTGACAATATGTCAAACTTGTGAAAACTTGACCTAGTCAAATCTCACCCACCCCCGTCTCTTCTTTTCTTTCCCTGTCTGCTTGTTTTTCTCCTTTGCCCGCCATTGAAACAATCACACAAACAAACACAAACAAAATCTCCTATTTTCTGTGAATCAAACTTCAAGATCTTCAAAAAGGTATATTAAATCGGCTTAACATTCATTCAATTCAAGTTAATTATCTCCTTTTAAACTGGAATCAATCAATTGAAGTTTCTGCTTAAATTAGGGTTTAATTAATTAGGGGTTTTGCCTGGGATTGATTCGGAATAGCACAAATTGAACTAATATGGCCCTTAGAACTCTTGAATCAAACGAATTAGTGCTTAATTAGAAAAAATCGTAACTGTTTGAACTTTCCGCATAGGATGGACTTTCCGCATAAGGCACTTATTCAGAATAGAATAAACTTTCCGAATAGGAGGATTATTCCGAATAGAAGGAACATTCCGAATAGAAGCTTTATTCCGCATAGGATAATCTTTCCGAATAGAAGCTTTATTCCGCATAGGCAGTTCTTTCCGAATAAGAATTTTATTCCGCATAGACAGTTCTTTCCGAATAGAGATATATTCCGCATAGACAGATCTTTCCGAATAGAACTTTATTCCGCATAGAGAAATCTTTCCGAATAGGACTTTTATTCCGCATAGGCCAAAACTTTCCGAATAAGAATTTTATTCCGCATAGAGAAATCTTTCCGAATAGGAATCTTATTCCGCATAGATTGATCTTTCCGAATAAAAAATTTATTCCGCATAGGCCTAATGTTCCGAATAGACCTTTTATTCCGCATAGGATTTTTATTCCGCATAGATTGTTTATTCCGCATAGACCAATTATTCCGAATTGAATGTTTATTCCGAATAGAAGATGTTTGAATGTTTTACAAGCTTAAGGGATTAGGTCATATGTTCAATGCTTAGGTTTAAAGTCATAATGATATTCATACTTGTATGTTTCAACCTTTGTGTTTTATCTTAAGCAGAGACGATGACTAACCCTACAGTACAACAAATACAAGACACCAGAGCCACCGCCATTGCCGAAGCCAAGACTCTAACGTTTCTTCCAAACAACTTCCGTTTGAAGGAGGTATCTCATTCTACCCATAATGGATTTAAGGTAGGTACAACCATACTTGATAAATCTCATCTAAAGTATGCGCTAAGGAGAAGTGCTTCAGTGCCCTATGACTACCTTTACGAGTTCTGGGCTACCAAAGAGAGAACGTCGAACAAAATCACATTTTCCTTGGACAACAAGCAGCAGACGCTTACTGTGTCAGACTTCAGGAAGATCTTTGGATTTCGGCCGACACTCAAAGGCCTATCATACTCAGCCAACCCGACTAAGGACCAGATCATGGAAATGTTCACTGCCATTGGATGTCTTGACATACGAACCGTGTCTGAGTTTACTACTGCCAAAGTTGGTCAACCATGGAAAGCTATTTTTGGGATTCTAAGCCGATGTTTCACACCCAAAACAACTGGGTTTGATGCTGTTCGTCCGCCAATCATCAAGATGTTTTATGGTATGTTCAAAGGTATGGGTATTGATTATGCATCATTGCTGTGGGAGGAGTTTACTTTTCAACTCTTCACAAACACGAAGGGTAAGGTTAAAAGTTACCAGTACCCTAGGTTCATTAAGCTGATCATACATTACTTTATGGAAAACGATGCATCTATTGATAAGCGTGCAGGTAGTCGTCACCATACGATAGATGATGATGATTTGGTAGACTTAAGACATGAGACTCATTCGAATACGGTTATTCCTGGTCCCATTCCCAGTCATCTTCTGACCGATGAGATTATCGCATCTGATGATTACAAGAACTTGCTACAAGAAATTGAGAATCAACGAGCAAGCATTCTAGCAGGTGAAGACTCATCTACCACGGTTAAGAGCAAAGGTAAACGGAAGCAAACAGCTTTACCTGAACCCAAAGCCAAAAAGAAGAAGACTGCAGTTAAGAAGGGAAAGGGTACGGCTGATGAGTTAGTTCTCCACGATGAAGAAGATATTGATGATCCTACTCTTAACAAGGCTGAGAGAAAAGCAATGAAGATAGCTCTTGAAAGGAGTAGGAGAGATACAGGTGGTATTGGTTCAGGTGCTCAGATGAATATTGAAGAAGAGTACGTAGAACCAGATGATGTTGATGAGTTTGGATCACCCGAACGGTATTCTACTTCAAAGGAAATATCCATCCCCGTTTTAGCAAGTGTTGAAAAGGAGTCCGGTGATCCTACAATCATGGTACCTACTCAACCCTTAGTAACTCAACCTCCACCAATACAACCCTTACCAACCCGACCGGTTTCAACACCATTTCTTCCTCCACCGATAACTCCCATCCTTAGTACCGTAGTAACAACCGAGCCTCTCCAACCTTCCCAAAGTAGCTCTGGAACATCTTCAATGGCTGCATTCGTCATGGCAGAGATGTTGGACAAACACACGGATAATCAAAAAAGAGAGATGGATAATCTTCGCCAAGAGCTACTTCAAAGAGTGCAAAGTGAAGAAGCATCTAAGAAAGCCCAAGAAGAGATGCTTGCTAAGTTCGCTGCAGATATGGAATTTACACGTAAAGCTCATGCAGAAGAACTTGCTCGGGTCAAAAAGGCTGAAGCTGATAGGCATGAAGCACGAATTACGAGACTTCGAGCTATTAAGGATAACTATAAAGAGCAGAAAGAAGCTCTTGATGATCAAGTCATCCAACCCTTCTAAATCCGCCTACAAAATTGCCTATGACTTGACGGATTTTGAGCTAAAGAAGATCCTCAAAGCTCGTATGAGGGAACTTGGATCGTTTGATAAATCTAAGATTCAACGGACACTCTATAAATCCCTGAATGACGCTATCATGGAGGATGATAAGTTGTTCAAGATGTTTGGAAGTGTGGTACCCTATCACATTCTGCCTGAGGAAGAAAGGGAAGAAAGTGAAGAAGAAGAGGGTACTGGTGAAGAAGAAGAGGAAGAAGAAGAAGAAGAAGGAGAAGAAGAAGAAGGAGAAGATGATGATGGTGGTGATGATGATGAGGATGATGATGATGATGAGGATGATGATGATAATGATGGTAATGATGGTGGTGATGGTAATGAGGAGAGTGCTAAAGGGAGCAACGAGGATAGGGATGAGGATGATGATGGGGGTAAACAGCCTGAAAAGGGGGATAAGGTTGCCAGCTCAAAGAAACCTGCTAAGTCTGGAACCAAGTCTAAGAAAGATGCAGTGGCAAAGAAAAAATCTACCTCAACGGAATCAAGACGATCCAAGTGGCGCCACGATGTGAATGCTACTGCAGCGTCATCGATTCCTGGTACATCTATTGCTGTATCTATACCTGTTACCACTAACCCTGTTAGTTCTATTGTTGTTGCTCCTGTGATTGCAGAATCGGTAACTGAACCTGAAGCTGCACAACACTCACCCGTCCATGACACTGCCGAGATGCCTGAATCAAAACAAGCAGATGTTCACGTCTCCACTCCTCTACAACAAGAACCACAATCTACTGTTCCAAGCACAAGGGACTGGGCAGACACGTTGGAGATTGACGAGACTACACCACCACAGGCTTGGATCACGGCAGCGGCGCAATATGATCCGATCACAGACGCTGACAAAGATGTTTTGTATCTCCGTATCCGCAGTCCGATTGACTTATGTGCAGTTCTTTCTCATGAGTATAAGACTTCGGTTACTCCATCTTTGGTGAAGAAAGCGCTGAAGGATAAGAGACTTCGCGCCAAAACCCGGTTAACCCAAATGGAGTTCGAGTATTATGCCGATGAGATCCTGAAAGCTCTGAACACCGTTCAACGGGCAGGTCTTCATGAATCAGAAAGAGCCCCACCTCCACTTGATCCTACTCAAGATAATCAGATTGCTCTCGACTTCTTCGTCACCAATGATCTTGTGTATCTTCTGAAGGGGTCATCAAAGTACGCAACCTCCCTGACCTTGCTGAAAGCTGCCAACTGGGGGACAATACCCTTTATCGAGGAAAAGGTAAACCGACTCTGGGTCCCAAAGGTAAATCGTAATTATGATATGTATGCTGTCATAGGTGCATCACACTGGGACGAACGAGTTCGAAGGGCGTACAGGGGCTGCTGTCTAATCAATTCAGGGAGTAACGTTAGATCTGATATCCGCATCTCCAGCATCTTAGGGTTGAAAACTGAAGCCAAGAATGGCTATTATCATGTGACGGAGATTCGTTTGAAAAGGGAGGATGACAGAGAATACAAAATCCAACAGGGAGATTTTTCTATCATTCGCCTTGAGGATATCGAAGATATGTTGCTTTTGATGACCCGAGATCAACTCACACATATTCCTCGTGAAGACCTCATTGCCTTTAATACAGCACTTCGTATGTTCACACGAAGTGTTGTTATCAAGAAACGAGTTGAAGATCATCAGTTGGGAATCGAAAGCTATCAAAGGAAGCTTAACCTAACCCGTCCAGTGAATCAAGTGTTACCTCAACATGTAGATAGATGTCCCTATACCGGCATTTCTGTCCCGAATTACGGCATTTTCTACTTGAACAGTCGAGGTTTAATGAAGTTTATGAGGGTGGGTGAGCTTTATAAGTACAGTGATGGGACTCTTCTACAAGTCAGAGGAAAATTGGAGCATCTTAATTCGGGTGGGACTTTACCAGAGATGACCGAGGATTGGCATAAGGGTTATCGGCAGATGGCGAATTATGTGATCAAGAAGATTGATCAAAAGCTCCGTGAACGTAGATTGATGAGGAGCTTGGAAAGATTCGTTGGTGGTAGACCATATTTAGTGCACCACAAGCTACTGCAACGATCCATCTAATGGGTCGTACATTTCAGGTCCACTTTATATTGGTTTTCAATTGTGAATATGTATATTTGTGAATATTGTGCTTGTACGGCTTGATGTAGTGTTAAGGTATGATAATTTTTCAAGAATTTCTCACGAGATTCTAAATCTTTCAAAATATATCATACTAAAACACTACAACTATCCCTTATTAACTTAAGGGGGAGCATGAACATGTTCTATGGCCAAACATCGATTTCATTTTTTACCCAAAGACCGGTTAATCCATTCAATATCCCAAATATTAATGGTTAACATTTTGGATAAGGGGAGAAAATGGGATTAAGGAGACTTAAGTGATACTTGGCTAAAAGATGAAAAAGATTTAACAATAATCCAACTTAATATGTGTAAAGCACGTATTAAGGGGGAGCGTTTTTGATGATCAAAAACACCTAAGGTACGAAACTTTTGATTTCAATATCACAAGTACTTTAGGTGATTTTCAATGATTTTTCATGGTGGCAATTCCTTCCCAAAACACGCTTAAATTCACGACGAATGTGGTGACAAAAGGGTGGTAGGAATAGGTTTAGTCCAATGATTCATCAGAGCCGATGGAATCTTCCCAAGGACAATTCCCTAGATAGAATTAGAAGTCCTAGGAAAGATGGAGAAAGAATGTGAACGTAGCTGAATGCCGACCAAGTACTTAAGCTAGCACTGGAACAATCACAACAAGGTGCTAGTGATGACGTATTGGTAAGCATTGAAGGGGTTGAAGAATGAAAAAGAATTGTAAAGATAAAGGGTGTAAAGAAAGAAGCCCTCCTTACAACTTTAGGCAGAAACCGGGTCAATACATATGCTATTAAGGTCATTTTTGCTAATGATTCTCGGTATTGAAGAAAGACATCATGGACCCAGTGATGCAATGCACAACCCTTCCCAGCTAACTCAGATATCTCTCAAAAGGTATTTGTTTTAATCACATAGAGATCAACACGTTATCTATTGGTTTATTCACTCCGAATAGACTGGTATTGAAAAGGTGGCACTCCTCTCCAGCCATCGCTCACTAAATCAAAACGCACAATCGAGTCTAGAGCCAAGAGATCATCAAAAGTCTCATTAGGACACTTTCCATTTATTCCTTGCTTTCTCACACACTGTGAAAAGTAAGAGATTTTCATGAGTCCTACGTGTAATATTGCCAGAACATCCGAGTAATACGCAAGTATTACAATGAAGATGGAAATCCTGCTTGAGCCAACATCAAACAAGCTCATGGTAGGTTACACGTGCGGTTCTTTTAGAACCAATCTTGTGAAAAACTGGAAGGAAACAGTGGTTTAATTCTTAATTGAACTTAAACTCGTTCCAGGCCTCTACGCATTATCATACGATCTTGCCAGAACACGCAGAGTGACTCTTTATTGATCACAGTGACGAGTGGAAATCCTTCTAGTGTTAACATCAAACAGCACTTGGTAGGTGACGTGCAAGATTCTTTATGAATTGAGCTCGTGACAACTGGAAAGCAACGATGGTGAAAATCTTAATTGAAATTCACTTGTTCCAGGTTTCATGAATTGACGGCTTCAAATCACAAGGATAAATTATCCAAGTGATTCACTCTTTATGTTCGCAGTCAGCTTTGGACGGTCGAATAAAGAGAACGGGTTTACCCGCGAAATCCTGTCAGGAAGTTACTTAATTGAAACTATCCGTCACGGGTACGATATCTAATATCGTCCAACGGTCTTCACCGACCGGAGGTAAAATGCTACCGAATTAGAATAAAATGTTCAAAGCCATTTTATTCGTGTCGTTGCTGTGTACCTGTTAAAGACGGTGGCGTTGCTGTGTACCTGTTGAAGACGGTGGTGTTGCTGTGTACCAGTGAAGACGGTGGTGTTGCGGTGTACCTGTAGAAGTCGTTCCCACATGCTTATGTTTTTTCTGCATCAAAGTTTAGCAAAAATTCAAGAAAGTACAAGATAAAGTCTTCCGCTGTACCAAACTCTGAAACTTTCGAGAATTCAACAAAAAGACATAAGTGTGTGGAACATGGAGTCACGAGGAGGCAAGTTTAACAAGAAGGCAAAGATCGCACGTGAAAGGCCAAAAGAACAATGCTCTCAAGCCAAAGCCTAAAAGATCAAACCAACATATTCACAACAAAAGAAAGAAAAGAAGAAAAGACTACGAGCTAAAGAACGAAGACTTAGTATAGTATGCTAGGTTTAGAACTTTGTAACGTGGAGTGACCTCCCTTAGGGGGAGATTGTTAGAAATACGTTTTTACGTATATTAGAAGTATCGGTCACTCCACAATATTATTAATGTTGTAATAGCTCGTAGTTGACGAATAGTTAATAGTTACTTATTAAGTTAAGTAAGAACCGGTCCATGGGCTTGTCATGGACCGGCCCAAGCCCAATGTTGCTTGGAAGTATAAATACCCCTTTCCTCCTTGGAAAGGGGTTGGTTGTTGTTCACTTATCACTTTCATATTAATAAAAGTCACATAGTTTTCTCTCTCTTTCTCTCTCTAGTTTCTCTCACTAGAAAACATCAACCCACTTCATAGATTCATAGGTTATCAATATTCTGCACCGCCTATTTAAAATAAATCTAGACAATTACTTAAAATAAACACACTAATTTAAAATTTAAACTAAAAAATATTAAAAATTAATTCTACTTAATGAAATAACTTTTAAACTAATTTACTTTATTATTAAAAACTACTTTAGACAAATTATTAAAAAACTATTTTTTATTTAAATCTAAAGTTATAAATATTAAACTAACTTAAATTTAAACTAATTAAACTATTTAAATAAAATCATTTTTTTTTCTAAACTACTTTTTATTAAAAATATACTTTAATTAAAATTATAATTAAAAGTTATATAAAAGGAATAAAAACGTGACAAAACAAAAAGACTCAAAACAAAAGCTGCCAACAATTACCACTATATTAATGAAATAACTGAAATAAAAAATCAAAAGAGCCTATAGCTCGTCTGGTTATCACCCTAAGCCTGTGACCAGGAGGTCACAGGTTCGAACCTCAGCATAGGCATTGTTTTTTTTGGATTAAATCTTTTTTGACAGATTGCTAAAAATAGAGTCTTAGGAAAGACTAGGTGAAAGCTTATTTGCTAGAAAAGATGTGAGGACACAACTTATGGGCTTATCAGTCAGTTGGACTGATAAGAGTAATTAGATTAAGCAGTAATAAGCAGTAAAAATTAAATATAAAACAAAGATATAAGATCAGCAATCAAAATCAACATTATCAAACAAAGAGGATAAATCATCAGATCACATCCAGAAACAAACTCAATCTATACCAGCCAACTAATTATACTAACAGATCCTAAACTAACCAAACTATAAAGATCAGATAGTCACGGATTAACCAATAAACCAAATAACAGCAGGTCACTAGTAAGCAAAGACTCTAAATCTAATGTAAAAACACAGTAACACAAATGCTAAATGAACATACAATCTCAGCAGATTTTCTGATAATAGCTACTACATCTTATCTAAATCAGTGGAACTTATCAAACAAACATGACTCAAAATGGTACGCAGACGAGATCTACATCAGTAAACCTATATCAGCAGGTAACATATTTAAATTAAATAATAATCCAACTAAAATCAAACTGAAAGTGTCAAACTCAGTTACATTAACATATATCCTAAAAATTCTAACTTGTGGAAACCTTGGTTTCCGGATCTTTGAAGCAACTAGGAATGCACCATGTTCATATGATTATACAATCAAAGCGGAATTAGAACATGACACATTAACAAGGTGCTTAGGCACGAATAACATGAATTAAAACAATTGGATTGTTAATTATATTGATAATCAACAATCACTAGACGTGTATACATTGAATCCCACGTCTAGTCGACACACACTTTAGGTTTACATTATGAATGAAAGTTATGAAAAACCTAATAACCCTTGGTTCTTTTTATAGTGTAAGGATTAGGGTTTTACAAGAGATAAGGATAAATAAACATGTAAATCTTCTATTTAAATAACTATATACAGAATATCTCCTGCATATATATCCAAATAGAATCTTCTAAAAGCTTCTTGTCTACAATTCTGTCAACTCTTGAATTGCATGTAACAACTCTTGAATTGCACACGACAACTCTTGAGCCAACAACGCTGGATTAACTCTTGTCAACGCCTAAATTGGTCTTGACAACGCTTGGACAATAACTTCATGTTTTCTTCGTTTTTGAGTTTCTGCCACATCAACTTTTTGACCCAACAATCTTCCCCTAGTTGATAGTGGCAAAACTCTATGTGTATCTCTTGTAAGTTGTACATGATCTTCAAATTGCTTCCCCTCAAGTGTAGCACGTGTATTTCTTCCCCTTTTTGTCACATCAACAAGGAAGTAAACAATGTTGCAATCTTTGAAGATTCTCCAAATGTAGCTCTATGTAATGATCTTGAAGAACAATTAATATGATATTTTTGATGTAGAAGTAGAATAACCCAACCTTGTGTTCCATGTCTTGTACTATCCATGTGATGAAAAACTTATACCAATGACTAAATATAAGTAGACCTCGATCCCTTGTCAATATTCTCATCCTTTGTGAGACACTGAGCACGATAATGTAACTCCTTCAAGTGTTATGACAAGTCTTCATCACCAACCATGTAAAGCACGAACAAGTTACCTTTAAAGTCACAAGTGCTTGACTTTAAGATATGATAGAACACAAACTCGCGAAAATCTTCTTCAATCATCAAACTTACCATAAGAATTCTTCCCCTTAAGCCAACACCTCTTCATGAAGAATCTTAATCTTCATATCATATGTAAAAGCATTAAGACGGATAACTCTTTTACAAGGCTACCCCGATTACATAATCAAATCCAATAAATTACTTCACGAATTGTTGCTAACTCGCATTAAAATCATTAATCCCTTTTAAAAATATCCGAGCCATAAATATCATCATGATATTCTAAATTAAAACGGAGATTCCATGTACCTTCGTGTGTATAATCCTCCTTTTTGTGTGCTTAAAACGTACCAATTTTCTCAAACAGCAGCAATCCTTTTGTTGTCCAACATCTCCCTTTGTCCAATATCTTTTCCACATGTACTGTCACATATCGGACAACACCTAACATCGTTTAGACAAACCATATCTCGGATAACACATAACAATGCCTGTTCTGTCAGCGTTGATTTATTCTCTGTCAGCGTCAAAATAAATCCTGTCAGCGTCTAATCTTCCATCAGTGGGCATCTGGTTCTTGTCAACGTTTAGAATAACCAGTATCGAATCCCATGTATTCCATGCACAATCTCAGTAAATAAATGTAGAATAAAGTGCCTAATAAATAGGTAACCAAATATATAATAGATATATATTGAATACCTAAAAATCAGCTTATACTCGTCACTTTCCTGTTTAATGAAAAATCTTTTAGAAAGCCATCCCTAAAAATTAGCCAATTTGGAACACCTTTAATCTTACCCACGTTTTTGCCTTTCTAATATGTCATCCCACGTCACTTCCAAAAATACTTCCATGAAAATAGCATTTACATTAACTGCTATTATCTGTTTTCTTTGACACCATAACAATCCGTCGTTCCTTTTCTTGAATAAACTATATTCTTGTACAGCCTTTCCTTTCTTAACTCTTCGTGTGAACACACATTAAGAAAGGTCGTGTGAACATAAGAAACGGATATTGTCATTACCGTGTATATATTAGATTTTTGACCAATCACTTATCAAGTACCGTGTGAACACAAAGTGTTCCATCAATTACTTTTGATGCACCGTGTGAACATAACTTTCTCCTCTAATAAGAAAAATTTCTTCGTGTGAACACATAAAATTTGTCACTTTATCTTCTTGACATGTCTGCTTTGTTTTCACACATGATCTTCATAACAGCCACATGCTGCGAATATTAAAAGTAGCATCTTTTTCATTACTTTCGATCAAATCACTTTTCCATCACGTACCTTTATGCTAGGTGCTCATGAAACCAATAACATTCACTTTTCTTTTCTTGATAGCCAGCAAGTTATGGGACCCACAATCACAGAAAACATTTACTGTTTCAACAATCAACAAGACAATTGCGTTAGCTCTTTTCTGCTTGGGACCCTAAAACAAACAGACCATTCTTTTCTTTGATCATACGAGTAGCCAAAACCCACGTCTACATCATATCTAGTTCACCTTGAATCATGCGTATCACAACACCTTCACTTCGATCTGCTGCACTTTTCACTTAGGTTACTAAAACACTATAACCCGAACATACCAAACAGCAATCGATCATCATTATAACAGATCCCAATACTTGTTACCAGATCTAGGGTTCTTGAAACCCTAAAAATATGATTTTAAAAATCGAAACCCTAAACTAAGGTTTGAGAATCAAAATCTTTAAAAACATACACCATTCTGCATTATAACAGCCTCTAAACTCAAACGTTTCAGCCTTAATTCGATCTAGGGTTTATAGAAACCCTAGTTCATGATGTTATGTAAAAGAGAAAAAACGTTTATACCATAATCAGCAAACTTCGACCTTGAATAACTTCTTCATTAGGGCTCAGATCGAAAATTCCTTCGGTGAGATTCTAGACACAAGTGCCAAGAATCTACAGTCCAAAAATCACGAAGATCCAACGGTTAACGAAGGAGAGATCGTGTTTTGAACATGGCTGTCCACAGAAAACTGCATACCTCCTACTGCTGACTTTGACGCCTAATAACTTTTGCCTAGGGATAAAACTCAACAATCCCTCCGGTGGATGTTTAGATATATGTATGTAGAACACACATATAAAATTTCGTGACGATCCAACGGTTCAATCAAAAGTTATGACCTTCTGAATACTGCTGCACACACAAAAACGTCCAGAAAAACCCTAGACGGATTTTTCTTTTCTTCTCGATATACGAACACCTTGTTGGTCCTAGCATCACGAGCCACGAGGCTCTGATACCAATTGTGGAAACCTTGGTTTCCGGATCTTTGAAGCAACTAGGAATGCACCATGTTCATATGATTATACAATCAAAGCGGAATTAGAACATGACACATTAACAAGGTGCTTAGGCACGAATAACATGAATTAAAACAATTGGATTGTTAATTATATTGATAATCAACAATCACTAGACGTGTATACATTGAATCCCACGTCTAGTCGACACACACTTTAGGTTTACATTGTGAATGAAAGTTATGAAAAACCTAATAACCCTTAGTTCCTTTTATAGTGTAAGGATTAGGGTTTTACAAGAGATAAGGATAAATAAACATGTAAATCTTCTATTTAAATAACTATATACAGAATATCTCCTGCATATATATCCAAATAAAATCTTCTAAAAGCTTCTTGTCTACAATTCTGTCAACTCTTGAATTGCATGTAACAACTCTTGAATTGCACACGACAACTCTTGAGCCAACAACGCTGGATTAACTCTTGTCAACGCCTAAATTGGTCTTGACAACGCTTGGACAATAACTTCATGTTTTCTTCCTTTTTGAGTTTCTGCCACATCAACTTTTTGACCCAACATAACTATCCCTTTAATGAATACAGTAAAGAAAACATACCAGTTACAAATCCTAAGTAGACAGCTTAAACTTGTTTATCTAACTTACTGAAATCTTAAGCATATTATTCATCATATAACTAAAACACCTCAGTCTAAATCCACAAACATATAACTTCATTCAATCAAACAACATAACAGTAAATGATTCAGAAAAATCAAAGAAACAGTTTAAATTGAACTTATGAAATAAGACTGAAATTAAAAAGAAATTAGCACCTTTTGTCGAAACCATTGAGTAGTAGGCTAGCGCTGAGCTACCTAAGAACCGGAACTCGTACCACCATAACCATCAGACGTCATCAAAGAAAAACGCCATTCAAACCATATAAATCCAACGAACCATCATTCACCAATACTCGAACCACCAATTTACTTTTGTGAATACTTTCCAGTAGGAAAAATATTTAATCCTATTTTTACCTCTTATATTAAATCTGAGCTATTAATTAGCTCATGCTTAACATAATAAACATTACTGAGTTGAAGTAATTTATAGAAATTAATTATTATATTAATTTAAAACAGGAATTAAAAATGCCGAGACACCAATTGAATCGAACAAATAACTTTTATTAAATTCAAGAGAACAATACAAGATTTAAAAAGAAATTACAATATTTAATTCCTACAACTAATTCTACAGAGTAACTTTAAAGTAAAAAGAAGGATGATTTTTACACAAGAAATTGGGGGTATTTATAACCCCCCCAAGGGCATCCTTGTGCGAATATGCGGGTCTCCTTGAGAATATTCCTTTCAATTCTGAGCCTTCGATCTTCAATCTCCTTATTCTCTCTCTTGTTGGATGGTTGTGATGATTCCAAATAGCACACGGATCGCCAATGTGGCATCTGTGTGCTAGTTGTGTTTCTTCTTTGGCATTTGATTGGTTGAATTGGATGAGTGATGTGTAGCAGCCAGTGAAATTAAGCCACGTATCAAGGCCTCTCCATAACCTCTCTTCCTAAAAGATTGGGGTTTTTATTTCTTTTGGTGTGAATTATTTAATTAAATGAAAAGCCCTAATTTATAAGGACTTTTTACTGGCTTAGGGTTTGAAGCACAGTAACTTTTACAGGGTTTTTGTGTGAGGAAGAAAAGTGAGATGGGGAAGATGAACATAGGGAGCATCGAAAGATTATTTAATGTGTGAGAATGAATGGACGTGTGGTGGGGGGTCGGTATGTGTTTATTAAATGGATGAAAGCAAGTTTGACCGAGTAAGAAAATAAAACGTGTTTTCACGTTTAATAAATAACCCTAAATCTTGTCTACTTTGCTGGTTCCATGGGCTTGGGCCCAAATTAAAAATTGTCTCTTTTAGTTTTGAACTTCCCACAGTAAAGCACTTCATTCGTCTTCAAATAATTTGTTGTTGGGCTCATAATGGGCTTGAAACTCCAAATTAGATAACATGCTTTTAAAATGGGCTTTTGGGCCCATTAACCCAATGTGGGTCCCACTTGGCTAAAATCCTTTATTAAAATATTAAATCCTCTAAATCGAGCTCGGTTTTGGCTTCCTCGATCATTTTCATCAATCTCGTGTCGGTTTTCATCGGTTTTCACGAACTTGGTACCTACACACATGAAAACAAGAAACAAGCAATTCCAAGGCATATTTGATACATTATGTGCAATATTTCAATGTTTTAAGCTACTAATGATATGAGTAATTAGACTCATATCAAATTCCCCCATGCTAAGCAATTGCCGTGTCCTCACGCAATGATAAATTAAAACTATATCTACACCATTATTCAACTTTTGACACTTTATTTTGCAAAGACATAAAATAACTTTAAGGATTATAAAAACTCAAATAGATTCATCGTCCCCGACTTTTCACTTTTCCATGCCAAGTGCAAAAACAAGATCATTGTTATTATAAGTTGGTAGACTAACACGAATTCATGTGGGCTAATTAATCACTTAGACTCCCTTATTCCTAAGTGTATCTCTTATATTTTATTGTTGTCTTGAATGATCACGAGGATACATTGTTGACTTATTTCGATAATTTATTAGGCCGAAAATAAAGTGAATGATTTAATCAATAGTTAGCTAAAGGACAAAATCTTTTAAAACTGCTTCTCGGGCTCTCATAAAGTTCATATCTTGGCATAACTTGTTTCGCGATTTGAGACCTTTCTCGGACCGATATTTGGCAAAGACTTTATACTTCCAACCTTGAGAGACGTTCACGAAATAATGGTCTTCTCTTCATAATATTTCTTCACTTGAATTTTTGAGAGATTCATACTTGGACCACGACTTCTTCATTTTTCTTCAATCTTTATTTGGGATTTTGATTAACAACGATCCGCCTCCTTTTTGGACTTGGCTTCATTTATCCTCATACCTTATTTTGATATTTTTGGATAGACTTCTCCATGAATTTTTGGGAGTATTTTGCTTTTCGTCGTGTGTCTCGATCCTTCATATTGATTTTTGATAAATGAGTCTTCACATCACTTGAGATCTTTAGCAATAAAACATAGCCCTCATGTCTTGTTAGGACCTTTTTGGACTCGCCAATCTTCGCATCCCGCTTCAATAAGTTATGCCTTGGCTATGAACTCTAATCCATACCAAGCAACTTTTAAACGATCTTGGGCTAGAAGCTAAGTAACTTTTCAAATCGTTCAACCTTATTTATTGCAATTAAATTTATTAACAAGTGATGGGAGAATAAGCTCATAATTAACTCACATAATTTCCCGAAAGAATACCGAACTTATAATTGGCTCTATCATCTCTTGTTCTCCATATTGTAAAATTCCAAGAATGAAATCAATGGATACTTAGCCTATTAAATCAAAGTTTTGGGTTTTCAAGTCATCTATAGGATCTTGCAACTTCTTATACTTTTGCAAGTTTTAGAGTTTGCGATTTAAAGTTCCCTTGAAAGACGACTTTCTAGGATCAATTATAGGAGCTTGCGAAAAGTTCTTGTCCTTAACTCGTATGAATTAAGACTTTCGCGTTTTAAAGCTCCCTATATAATAGCCTAGCAAAACTTAATTCAAATACGTTAAGGAAAAGCTAAGGTTAAAAACCGAGTCGAGTCAAAAACTATTCTTATTGAAAACCTACATTCGTGTCAAAAACACTTATTTTATCTATTAAAACTTAAAAATAACACAAAAAATTTAAAATTTTATTGAAAAATAAGAAAACTATACGTTTGGACACGACAAAAGCAATAACAAGCGATTATATCAATTGACTCCCCCATGCTAAAACCAAACATTTTCCTCAATGTTTCTTAGCTCAAGAGTAACACCCCCTTACTAAAACACGAAGAGTCTAATGCAAATTCCTAGAATGGAAAGAGTACGCAAATCTATAAGCCGTTTATTAAGTATGCCTCAAGAAAAACGTTAGTCGATAAAAATCAAGGGATAGAAAGTGTGCCCCTTTTTAGCATTCAAAGAATGGAAGATCAAGTGGACCGGCAAAAACCGAACACGAGAGTCTTCAATGATAAGGGTCATACCTAAGATCACAACATAACAAAACACGAACACAAGCTTGAAAGATCAAGCCTTATTAGGTGTTAGAAAATAGAAAGAAGATAGAAAAACTCGTTTTTGTTAACCGAGTCATGAGCTCGACTCGATCCCCGCATTCATTGGTCCTTAGGGAAAGTGGTGCAAACCGGCATATTAGGATAAAATCCAACATAAAGCGCGATGCCGGGGTCAAAGATCTCATCCTCGTTGTCGGATGACAAACGAAAGGATAAAACTCCAACACAAATCTCTAACAAGAGATGGTAGTCACAAGCAATGGTATGGATGTAGCATGCTCCACGAGATAAACTCGCACCAAGATGATCGAAAAGTCTTTCAATTATTGCATCGGTGAAAGGCCGAGATTTCCCTAAATCAACGATTCCGGGATCGAATACCTCATCCTCGGTGGAGAAAGGAATAGACAACACGGTGTCGTCCCCCCATGCTAATCCTAAATCATATAAAGCACATGGTAATGGTGGAACAAAAGTCTCAACCATAGTGGTTTCAACTTGCATGACTTTGTCGACTTTTTCACTCTTAGGAACGTGAACAAAGGGGTCATGGTACTCAATATGAGACACATGAAAAACCCGCACATTAAGATCAACGCGAGTGGGAGGGAGATTGGGAATAATGTAAATTTCTCCATCCGAGTCGACATACTCATCATCACAAAAGGTGTGATCATCATCACAAACCTCATCAACCTCCTTCATAAGAAGATCATCATCACAAAGGTTGTGAGATGTAGGAGGTATGATGCTCTCAAAATCCTCTTGAAACAATGGATTATTGTTCAATGAAGCTTCAAATAGAGGATTTGAGTAAGTCACAAAAGTGTCGTCATCCTTGTCATCACAAGAAATTTCCGACAAAGTATCGAGTGTGTCACACTCGGATACAAGATCATCATTCTCATTTGAAGGCAATTCATCGGTGAATTCCTCGAGAATGGTAGGTAAGACACAAGAATCACGTTCGATCTCGAGATCGGAAACGTCTTCACTTCCCCGTAGAAGTGGATCAATAATAGCAAAAAGTTCATCGACGAACTTATCCAACGAATAGTCACTAACCTCACTCGGTGTAAAGCTAGGAATCAAAGGCTCTTCAATTGAAGATTGTGCCTTAGGAAAATCAACATGATCCTTAGAAGAGAGTGAAAATGAGTCCATTTTCAAAGATTGTTCAATTAAAGCAATGTCACTCTCGGGATCAAAATTCTCACTATCAAACTCACTAGGATCAAATGGCTCACTCAAGTAATCATCTATTTGTTTTTCAATCTTATCATCCTCGTGTGGAGTGAGTATAGAAGAGGTAACATTACAACATGATTCAACAAAATTAGGTTTATCACTTTCCAATTTCTTAGGAACCAATCTTGAAATTTTTTCCGGTTTGAAAATCATATGTTTATCCCCATGAAACAATTTAAGCTCCCCTTCTTTCATATCAACTAAAACACCGGCCGTACACAAAAATGGTCGTCCTAAAATTATAGGCGCACGAGGATTCGGCTCATAATCAATGATAGCAAGATCAGCTAGGTAAACGAACTCCCCCACTTTAACAATGACATTTTCCGCTATACCAACCGGTCGAGTGGTGGTTCCATTAGCAAGCTCAATGATCATTCGAGTGGGAATAAGTCGCAAATAGTCAAGATTTTTCCAAATGGACAAGGGCATAACGTTAATACTAGCTCCTAGATCGGCTAGAGCTTTGTATTCCCCAAGCTCATCGAAAACACAAGGTATCAAGAAGTGACCCGGATCATTATACTTCTTAGGAAAGAGATCAATGAAATCCGAGGTACTAATCACATTTAAAGTAGCCTTGGTGACATTCCAAAAGGTTTCTTTAGGTGGCACAATAAGCTCAAGCTTCCTTTCTAAATTATCATAAGCGGTGATAGCCTTAAGCTCCCCCCTCGGGTTAGGAATGGTATTACTAGGTAAGCAACCCGAAGAAGTAGATGGTTTAGACATGAATCCCTCAAACATCGAAAGCAATTTATTTTGATTTTGTTCCACACTTTGTTGCATATGATTTTGACTTTGCTCTAAATTTTGTTGCAAACGATTTTGACCTTGCTCAAACATTTGCTCAAATCTTTGTTCCATTCTTTGTTGATTAAGCTCAATCTTGTTATTTTGCCCCTTTAGCGTATTTTGAAACTCGTTTTTCAAAGTTGCCATTTGTCCTTGAATGTTTATTTGCAAAGCTTTCAAATTTGCCTCATTCGATTAATTGTAACTTGACAAATCATTTTGATTATTCCCTTGAAAACCTTGATTGTTTTGATTAGCATTAAATCCATTTCCTTGATTATAATTCCCTTGGTTACCACGGTTAAAATTATTCCCATTATTATCATTGTTGTACCTATTTTGAACCGGTGGAAAACCCGGTGGAGCAACATGATTTTGACGAGGAACTTGACCGTTGGAGCCATAAGTTCCCGTCGCGGCAAAAACACTAGCTTGATCAAACCCCGCGTTTAAACAAGCATAATTAGGATGTGCTCCACCACATGATACACAAACATTCCCAACCATATTTATCGATCCATGAGGATTCTTCCTAATCTCACTCAACAAAGTCGCAAATCCACTATCAATCTTAGAGTCCAATCTAGCAATCTCGTGATTAGATGAATTCACATTGGAAACAACCGGTGTGTTTCGTGAATATTGTGCTCTAGACTTATCCTCAGTTATTCTCCACGCGTCTCTCGGTGTTTTTATTAAAAGATTACCACCCGTGGCGGCATTTAAAGAATCTTGTTCAATCATATTAAGCCCATTATAAAAAGTATTTATTTGATGCAACTCCGAGAAACCGTGGTGTGGACATTGTCTTAACAAATCTTTAAATCTTTCCCAAGCAACCCCAAACGATTCATGCACTTTTTGTTCAAATCTAGTGATCTCATTTTTAAAGTGTGTTGTCTTGGACGGTGGAAAGAAATAATTCATAAACTTTGACACTAAATCATCCCAAGTTAAAATCGAACCCGGTGGTTCTTTTTCATACCAAAGCTTAGCATTACCCTCGAGCGAGTACGGAAAAAGTATGAGCTTAATCACGTCATTCGGCACATCTCTAAACTTGAGAGTCGAGGTAATTCGATTAAAATTCCGTATGTGAGAATGCGGGCTATCGGTCTCATTGCCACGAAATTGGTCGGCACGAATGAGTGATAAAAGACCCGTCTTAATCTCAAAATGATCCGCCAAAATAGTCGGCACAACGATTGCTTCCCCATACCCTTCGGTGGGTGCACGGAGCAATTCCTCCATTGTTCGGTTATCGGCCATCTCTACAACAATAGGTGGAAGCTCGGGTTCCACTATTCGTTGTTGACGATTTCTATTTCTACGAGGAATATTTTCAAGCCAATTAAAATCTATCACAAGACGAGAAGAACGTAATTGCATACACTACAAAGACGAGAATTTAGAGGATTGAAGAAAAGAAATTAGACAAGAAAGAAGATTATTTTTGGTATTTTATTTGGTATTGCTCAATCAATTATGATCGATAAAAAACAAGGAATAAGGATAACTACTATGGAAGTAAATTACCCTCGGTCGACTTTGAAACGATAGGTGAAAACCTAAACGTCTCGAGGTTCAATAAGTAAACAACAAAAATAAGATTTATTACTACTTGAGTCGGCAAACCAATAATAGGTTGTCCCTCTCAATATACGCACAAGCAAGCGGGGAAACGAGGTGGCACAAAGCACTTAAAAACCTTTTTCATTAGACGGCCTTTTATAGCACATCGCCTTATACCCACCTTATAGTTTGTATAAATCGAGTTCAAACTTCTTATTAGTATTTATCTATTTTGCCTTTATTTTTGTTTTGGGTTCGAATACAATAGCTAGGTGATGAAATCCCAACTAAGGCTTATTTGAAAAATATTTAAAATTATTGTTCTACGTAATACAATATATTATTCACAAAAAACGAGAAAAACGATACATACTATATAATAGAAAAATAACAAAACTTTCCGAGGACGGAAAGGGTCTTCAAATCCACGATCAACAAATCTCCACAAAAGCGAATCGTACACAAGATCCCCGGCAGCGGCGCCAAAATTTTTGATGTATCGTGGATTGTATAGTGATAATTTGGATACGTTATAGGGTAAATTAGAAAATTACCTTTAGGGAAAAGTAATAATCTAATAATACCAATGACGAATTCAATTAAACACGTGAGTGAGTCGAGTTCATTGTACACGAAGATCTTATGAATTTGAGACGTTTTGCTTTGATTTGGATAATCGATTTGAATTGGTTTTCGATTTTTAAACTACAACTAAAATCTACGAATTTTAAGCTATTTAAAATTAACCTAAAGTGCATGAATCGTAAACCCGCCTATTTAAAATAAATCTAGACAATTACTTAAAATAAACACACTAATTTAAAATTTAAACTAAAAAATCTTAAAAATTAATTCTACTTAATGAAATAACTTTTAAACTAATTTACTTTATTATTAAAAACTACTTTAGACAAATTATTAAAAAACTATTTTTTATTTAAATCTAAAGTTATAAATATTAAACTAACTTAAATTTAAACTAATTAAACTATTTAAATAAAAACATTTTTTTTTATTTTTTTTATTTCTAAACTACTTTTTATTAAAAATATACTTTAATTAAAATTATAATTAAAAGTTATATAAAAGGAATAAAAACGTGACAAAACAAAAAGACTCAAAACAAAAGCTGCCAACAATTACCACTATATTAATGAAATAACTGAAATAAAAATTCAAAAGAGCCTATAGCTCGTTTGGTTATCACCCTAAGCCTGTGACCAGGAGGTCACAGGTTCGAACCTCAGCATAGACATTATTTTTTTGGATTAAATCTTTTTTGACAGATTGCTAAAAATAGAGTCTTAGGAAAGACTAGGTGAAAGCTTATTTGCTAGAAAAGCTGTGAGGACACAGCTTATGGGCTTACCAGTCAGTTGGACTGATAAGCAGTAATTAGATTAAGCAGTAATAAGCAGCAAAAATTAAATATAAAACAAAGATATAAGATCAGCAATCAAAATCAACATTATCAAACAAAGCAGGATAAATCATCAGATCACATCCAGAAACAAACTCAATCTATACCAGCCAACTAATTATACTAACAGATCCTAAACTAACCAAACTATAAAGATCAGATAGTCACGGATTAACCAATAAACCAAATAACAGCAGGTCACTAGTAAGCAAAGACTCTAAATCTAATGTAAAAACACAGTAACACAAATGCTAAATGAACATACAATCTTAGCAGATTTTCTGATAATAGCTACTGCATCTTATCTAAATCAGTGGAACTTATCAAACAAACATGACTCAAAATGGTACGCAGGCGAGATCTACATCAGTAAACCTATATCAGCAGGTAACATATTTAAATTAAATAATAATCCAACTAAAATCAAACTGAAAGTGTCAAACTCAGTTACATTAACATATATCCTAAAAATTCTAACTATCCCTTTAATGAATACAGTAAAGAAAACATAGCAGTTACAAATCCTAAGTAGACAGCTTAAACTTGTTTATCTAACTTACTGAAATCTTAAGCATATTATTCATCATATAACTAAAACACCTCAGTCTAAATCCACAAACATATAACTTCATTCAATCAAACAACATAACAGTAAACGATTCAGAAAAATCAAAGAAACAGTTTAAATTGAACTTATGAAATAAGACTGAAATTAAAAATAAATTAGCACCTTTTGTCAAAACCATTGAGTAGTAGGCTAGCGCTGAGCTACCTAAGAACCGGAACTCGTACCACCATAACCATCAGACGTCATCAAAGAAAAACGCCATTCAAACCATATAAATCCAACGAACCATCATTCACCAATACTCGAACCACCAATTTACTTTTGTGAATACTTTCCAGTAGGGAAAATATTTAATCCTATTTTTACCTCTTATATTAAATCTGAGCTATTAATTAGCTCATGCTTAACATAATAAACATTACTGAGTTGAAGTAATTTATAGAAATTAATTATTATATTAATTTAAAACATGAATTAAAAATGCCGAGACACCAATTGAATCGAACAAATAACTTTTATTAAATTCAAGAGAACAATACAAGATTTAAAAAGAAATTACAATATTTAATTCCTACAACTAATTCTACAGAGTAACTTTAAAGTAAAAAGAAGGATGATTTTTACACAAGAAATTGGGGCTATTTATAGCCCCCCCAAGGGCATCCTTGTGCGAATATGCGGGTCTCCTTGAGAATATTCCTTTCAATTCTGAGCCTTCGATCTTCAATCTCCTTATTCTCTCTCCTGTTGGATGGTTGTGATGATTCCAAATAGCACACGGATCGCCAACGTGGCATCCGTGTGCTAGTTGTGTTTCTTCTTTGGCATTTGATTGGTTGAATTGGATGAGTGATGTGTAGCAGCCAGTGAAATTAAGCCACGTATCAAGGCCTCTCCATACACTCTCTTCCTAAAAGATTGGGGTTTTTATTTCTTTTGGTGTGAATTATTTAATTAAATGAAAAGCCCTAATTTATAAGGACTTTTTACTGGCTTAGGGTTTGAAGCACAGTAACTTTTACAGGGTTTTTGTGTGAGGAAGAAAAGTGAGATGGGGAAGATGAACATAGGGAGCATCGAAAGATTATTTAATGTGTGAGAATGAATGGACGTGTGGTGGGGGGTCGGTATGTGTTTATTAAATGGATGAAAGCAAGTTTGACCGAGTAAGAAAATAAAACGTGTTTTCACGTTTAATAAATAACCCTAAATCTTGTCTACTTTGCTGGTTCCATGGGCTTGGGCCCAAATTAAAAATTGTCTCTTTTAGTTTTGAACTTCCCACAGTAAAGCACTTCATTCGTGTTCAAATAATTTGTTGTTGGGCTCATAATGGGCTTGAAACTCCAAATTAGATAACATGCTTTTAAAATGGGCTTTTGGGCCCATTAACCCAATGTGGGTCCCACTTGGCTAAAATCCTTTATTAAAATATTAAATCCTCTAAATCGAGCTCGGTTTTGGCTTCCTCGATCTTTTTCATCAATCTCGTGTCGGTTTTCATCGGTTTTCACGAACTTGGTACCTACACACATGAAAACAAGAAACAAGCAATTCCAAGGCATATTTGATACATTATGTGCAATATTTCAATGTTTTAAGCTACTAATGATATGAGTAATTACACTCATATCAGTCATTACATGCGATTACAGACTTTTTATTCTTAAAAACGTTCAAATTCCTAGGGTGTTCTTCTACTTCCTTCATCTTCCCTTGATTCTTGTGTTTCTAGACCTTATCATTCACTTGAGTGCGCTTAAGCTGAGGCCGGCTAACACTAGTAGTGGAAACTATTCCTGTAGTAGAAGACACACGAATATTAGTGTTTCTAGAAGTCTGAGGCGAGTGAGTATCTTTGTTTGTGGGCTTAGTGGGCATTCTATACATCCCTGGTTTAGTCACATTATTGTGCTTAACGCTTGGTGCTATAGGATTCCTTATGGGTTGATTCTGTGGTAACCTTTCCTTTCCATCCATCTTGGGGGAAAACACAGGTTTTTCAAACGAGGAATTTAATAAAGCAGATGGTTTTCCCAATATAGAGGATCTATTTACTTTAAAGGCATTGGGTTGTCTAACAACAGGTTTCTTAATGTTAGGTTCCACGATTTTCCCACCCATTTTAGCAACGAGTTTCTGCCACTCTGCTATCGCTCTGTCCCTGTCTTGTAATTGAGTTTTCAACCCTTTAATTTTCAAATTCTATTCATTCATTTCTCGAAATGTTTGGGAAAGTTTTTCTTGCAATTTATTATCATGTGGAAAACTACCAACGTCTTTTTGCAAAGCAAGTTCAAGTGAATGACAATGTTTTTGAAGGAAATCAGTTTTGTGTTGAAGTAACTCAAAAGCCTTTTTGTCAACATTTTCTTTACGTTTCAAAAGCTCAATTTCAAGACGTTCACATTCTTTGATTTTATCAAGATATTAGCATGCAATTTTAGAATATTCATCAATATCAGCACAAGATGTAAAATAAGCACACATATCATCTTTAGAAACGCATTCTTGCAAGAGTAAATCATATTCATCTGAGAAATCAGACTTCTCCATTTGAAGATCATCAATGTGTTTCTCAAGAGATTCAACATATTTTAAATCATCATACATTTCAGCCCGAATGAACTCCTCAAGTTGAAGAACAGTTTCTTTAATCAACGCCATGTTTGGAATTAAGAGTTCTTTAACAAGCAAGGTAATATCTTGAGGAATCGGACGTGTCCACTCAGCATTTTCACGTTTTGCTCAGTCTCTTTCAACAATAGATTTAACATTATCTATGTGATGTTTAAGAATACCTAATGTTTTCCTACTCTTGCTTTTAGATTCATCTAGAGGGAGGTAGTTTATGTATTTGTAAACATTAGATTTCTTAGGGGCAAATGCTTTCTTCCATTGAATTCTCTTTTGTTTGCATTCTAGAAACACTTCCTCACGAGTTTTCTGAGTTTGTTTGTTGAAAAGACCATAAAGACTATTCTCATAAGCATAATTATATGGTTTCACAAACTCCTTATTGACAAGTGGTTGACTATCATCATCCCAAAGGGCAGTCTCTTCACTATCAGCACTAATAGGCATGCTATCAAGATCAGTCCTTTCGGTCTCATCAAGATAAAGATACGGGTTCGCAGCTTGAGCTTTGGCAAGGTACTCAGGACTTGCAAAGCTAGCTTGACCCTTAAACATCGACGGAGGTGCTAGCATTCTTACGGATTGAATAGAATCATGCGTGTTATAAACAACGTTCTTCAAAAATTCGACTTGTTCTTCTAGTTTTGTTACTTTTTCGGTTTCTTTATCATATCTACTTTTGAAGTCTTGTTTTAACGCATCTACCTCTTGTTTCTTATCCTCAAGAATTTTAGCAGAATCTGTAGTGGTCATAGAGAGCTTTTGTTCAAGTTCATTAACTTTGGTATTGGCAAGGTACGTTTTTTGACGTTCATCCATTAAGAAAACATTATATTGACTCTTTTCTTTGGCTAATAACTCAAGAGTGGTATTATATTTGTTTTCAAAATCGTCCTTTTGACTTTTTAACGCACTTTCTTGTACCCCTCAAGCTCTTTGGTTTTCTGAAGGAGCTCATCTCTATAGCTTTCAGTCATCTCAGTAGATTTGATAAGAGCAACTTTGCATTCTTCAAAACTTTGAGTGAGCATAGCGTTTGCCTTCTTTAATTGCTTTTGACTCTTTTTATTTTCAGTGACATCTTTTTGTAAAGTAGCAATTAAGTTAGCAAGCGCAATACGTTCCACTTCATCATATTCATTTGCATGTTGATCATCCTCAGACTCATTATTGCACATGTCTAATGAATCGGGTGTGGTATTACTATCAACCATTTCCATCATACACGTGTCATTAATGGCATTGGGTAGATCATTATGCTCAGGAATATCACCAAACACATTATATTCATCAGTAGTGTGTACCTTATCGATTGGCTCAGTGTCAAAGATAGGGCCATTGTCATCTTCAGTGACTTTCAGAACTTCTTCAACCTTTGCCATGTACGAGTAATGTGCATCGAGCTCTTGATCAGAATCTTCATCATCAGTATCATCAAGCATTGCTCCTTCCTCAGCTGAAAATTTAACCCCTGCTTCCATTTTCTTGCATAGCAGCATCTTTTCCTTGTGATAGCTGGAGTCTCTAACCCTTTTCGGCTTCCTGCATTCCTTTGCCATATGCCCATAACCTTGGCAATTAAAACATTGAATCCCACTCTGCTGAACCACTTGACTTCCAACCGTTTCCCTATTCCCAGTAGCAGCAGCAGTCCTCTGAGTATCATACTTGGCAGTTTGTCGATCATACCTTGCAGAACCCTCAACATGCGTTGGATTATGTCGATCATACCTAGAAGGACTTTCACCACGTCGACGTGTGTCATACCTTGGAGGACTCTCAACATATCGGTTCTTGGTGTTAGATGATGTGCGAAGATTGTTGTTGGTGGGTTTGTAGATTTTCTTGTAAGTCTTCATTATGAAAGCAATTTGTTGTTTCATCTCTCGATTCTTTTAAGCTTGGTCTTCATCACTATCTTCTTCAGATGATGACTCAGATGGTGGTGATGGTGCTCTTGGCACTTTACCTCGAGATCTTGTGGATGCTGAAGACTTAGATGATGTGGAAGATCGTGGTGAAGATGATGTAGTGGAATATGACTTAGGAGCACGAGAGTTATGACCTTGAACATGTTGAGTTGTAGTCACTAAAGCAAGTGGATTAGCCGTCTTGGCAATACGTTCAGCCCGAATCTCATTTGCTTCATTCTAAAATTGCTTCAAGATATCAAAGAGTCGATGATATGAGACCTCGTCTAGGTTTTCTTGTTGTTTCACCAAAGTGACGAACCGTGTCCACTCGGGTTGAAGTTGTAACACCCCATTTTGGAAATGGAAATATCACAGTAATTATGGCGTGTCATCAAAGCATACAAGGTAAAATGTCTAAACATTACTTGACCATAAAAAGGAAAATACCGGAATCAAACATCGGTAGTCCAACAGTAAAGCTCATCACACACAAACATAGTATAATAAAGGAAAAGGACTAAACAATGTCCAAAGCATAAGTATCAAAGGAAAGGAAATGCATAATGTAAAGAAGGCTAGACAGCTTCCAGTCCATATGCACGTACTCTTAGTGTCTATGAGCGTCCCTAAGTACCTGCCGTTTTGGAATCATAGAAAAGGAAAACGGCTGAGCAATACGCTCAGTGCACGGATGTACAATAAAGCATGAATAGGATAAGCATATAACATAATAACAGCGGAAGAAACTAGGTCCCGAGTAACCTGGTTAAGTCTTAATAAAACTGGTTTTATAGTTTGACAGTCTTATGTTTATCTTATATAAACTGTTTGTCATATTTTACCATTAGCCAATATAGGTCTTGAAAATCCATCGTGGATGAATAATTGGAGGGGTGACCTCATCATGCAAATTAGAGGGGCTGCCTCTAATTTAATATACTGGTTTATGGGTAGTAGGGATCAGCTCCTTGTGAAGGATGCAAGGCACACACCACATTCACCATGTAATCCTGAATAAAAACATGTAACTAGGATGCACCCATACGCCCCACATGATAAATATAAATAAATGGCCAAAAGCTGAAGGGACGCCACGAGCAATCACTCCGCCGTGGTGAAGTCATAACATCAGTGCCTCTAATGTTATGGTTATGGTACCTCCATAACTAGGTGAAACTGGTCATGCATGTATATGGCTATAGGTAATCATAATTAAACATAAGCAATCAAACACATAACTTATACTACGGGAAAACAGTTGGCTGCATACGGGGAATCCTAATAAGGAAAGAATGTCCATACTGAAAGGACGGGAATCCGTACCTTATGTCCAGTGAACGAGAAAGACGAACTGCGAGAATCCTACTTCCGAATCACTAGTGCTACATAAATACGTACATGAATAAGTATCTGCTTACTAAATACATAGCTGGTTTTATGTCATGTCTTAGCTTATTTTATGTGTTCTTACTATGTTTTACTGTTTAAAGCCTTAAACTGTATTAAATCTTATATTATGTTTAATCTGATTAAGTATTTCTGGTATTTCATGTGTTATTATACTTACTATGTGATAATAAGTAACTTTCCAAAAATAGCAGGTTTCCTAAAATAGGAAGTTTCTAAAAATAGAAAGTTTCCAAAAATAGAAAGTTTCCAAAAATAGAAAGTTTCCAAAAATAGAAAGTTACCAAAAATAGAAAGTTTCCAAAAATAGAAAGTTTTCTAAAAATAGAAGGTTTCCAAAAATAGAAAGTTTCCAAAAATAGATTTACTGCTTAAAATAGATAAGTTTCTAAAAATAGAAAGTTTCCATAAATAGATTTGCTGCCTTTATTAAATAAGTTTCCATAAATAGATTAGCTGCCTTAAATAAATAAGTTTCTAAAAATAGCTAGTTTCCATAAATAGATTAGCTGCCTTATTTAATTAAGTTTCTAAAAATAGAAAGTTTCCATAATTAGAAATAAGCTGGTTAAATAAGCTAAGTATATAAGCCTAAGTGTTTTTCATGATTATTTCTAAGTCATATGATATAATGTATAGTTTAATAATTATTTCATGTAATTTAATTAAACTATAGGTTATAATATTTAATTAAAGTATAACATGTTTTTAATTAAATGAGTTAAATACTTAGGTTAAAATATGTATTATTATATATTAATAATATAACCTAAGTCATGTTAATTAATTAATTATATCCATGGTTTTAAAATAATTAATTAATTATAAGTCTTAAATATATAAATACTTAGGTTAAAATAATTTCATGATTATTAATAATTAAATAACCTAAGTCATGTTATTAAATTAATCACATCTTTTATTAATTTAATTTTAACATAAGTTCATAACATAAAAAAAACTAACATAAACCATGAACCGGATCTAGGCTAGAAAACATGAACCGGACATGAATCGACACCGTACCCCGAACCAACTCGGGGTACCCCTTGCTGCCGTGGGACCCACACGCACCAACCAAGACCATATGGTCTTGGTGGTGGTCGGCTTGGCAAACCGAAACCCCCTTGGGGTCGGTTGCAGCCTGTGGCCAAAACAAAACACCCCTTAAAACGACCCTTTGATTTAATTAATCATAAAAACATGTTAGATCTATGATTAATTAATATGTTTTTATAAAAACATCACATGTTCATAATTAATAAAAAGATTAAATTAAAAGAAAAGGTTTAAAAAGGTTTTACCGAATTCGTGGATCAAGAGAACGAAGAACAAACACGATCAATCACCAATTCTTCAAGATCAAAGATCAACAAATCACCTTGTATGGTGATTTATGGGTGGCGGCACAAAGAACAAGGAGAAGGAGGGTTTTTAGGTTTTTCTTAAAAATCTTCTGTAACTTAATTTGTGTAGTGAAAAATAAACATAACCCCCTTTAGTAAAATTTGACAATGGGCTTGGCCCATTGCCCTTGTTTGGCCGCGGGTAGGGACCCCACATGGGGTTCCTGTACCTTTTTCCGTGTCTCGTTATTTAGTTACTCGTTTGTGTTTATTTTTGTTCGTGTTTTAAATGTTCTCATTACGTAAATACCATGATCTAATATATTTAATTACGCTCGTAATAAATATATATACGTAATTAATAATAGTTCGTGTTTTAATTACGTTCATGATTTCATGATCGCATGTTCGTGATTAATTATTGTTAAATAATTATTACGTGATCGTGCATATAAAATACTTATCGTGTTCTAACACGTACGTAATACGTAAACTCCTAACACGTAATCGTAATCATGCTATATTAGGAAAGTTTTAACTAGTACGTACGATCCTAAGGGTACTATGCATGGTAAAAGCATGCGGGTTTTACAACTCTTCCCCCCTAAAAATAATAATTCGTCCCCGAATTATAGATAAAGTAAACTGGAAAAGAAGAACATACCTGAATTCAAAATATGAAATGAGGGTAAGAAGCCCGGATAGACTCCTCCGTTTCCCAAGTGGCTTCCCGCTCGGTATGATCCCTCCATAGAATTTTGACGAATGGAATCGTCTTCTTTCTCATGACTCGTTCTTGTCTGTCAAGAACTCGTTCGGGTTCTTCTATAAAAGTGAGATCTTCACGTATCTGTTCCAGTGGATACTGAACCATGTGAAGGGGATGATATTGGTACCCTCTGAGTAAGGACACATGAAACACATTGTGCACATGCGAAAGCTGCGGAGGTAACGCCAATCGGTAAGATACTTCACCGACTCGTTCAATGATATCAAACGGTCCGATGAAACGAGGACTGAGCTTCCTTTTAATCCCGAAGCGTCTAACACCACGTGCCGGCGAAACCTTAAGGAAGACGTGATCTCCTACGTTAAAGTGTAAATCCCTATGATGCTTATCGGCGTAACTCTTCTGACGTGACCGTGCCTCCTGAATCTTCTGCTTAGCTACTGCGATCTTCTCATTTTTCATCTCTATGATTTCCGGTCCTTCAAGTGTTCGCTCGCCAACCTGATCCCAGTAGATTGGGGCGCGACACTTTCTGCCATACAACATCTCAAATGGAGCACATTTGATGCTTGCGTGTCAGCTGTTGTTGTATGCAAACTCTACCAAACAGATATATTCGTCCCAATCACCCGTCCATTCCAACGCACATGACCTCAACATATCCTCCAATGTCTGAATGGTTCACTCCGACTGTCCGTCCGTTTGAGGATGAAAAGCCGTGCTAAGCTTAAGTTGTGTACCCCAAGCTTTCTGCAAACTTTTCCAAAAGCGCGAAGTGAATCGAGGATCTCTGTCTGAGACGATGCTGGATGGTGCACCGTGGAGTCTCATGATCTCTCGTCTATACGTATCTGCGAGTTTACTTACAGGATCTTCCTTGCGGATCAGTAAGAAATGAGCTAATTTGGTAAGTCGATCAACGATAACCCAAATTGCATCGTGCTTCCTTTTGGTAGGCGGAAGACCAGTAACAAAATCCATGGTGATTTTGTCCCACTTCCACTCTGGAATATCTAACGATTGAAGGAGACCGCCAGATCGCTGATGCTCGATCTTAACCTGCTGGCAGGTAAGACATTTGGAGACGTAAGTGGCCACATCCTGTTTCATACCACTCCACCAAAAGTACTGTTTGATGTCATGGTACATCTTAGTCGAACCAGGATGTATTGAGAATGGGGAGCTATGAGCTTCAACTAACAAAGCTTCCCAGAGTTCTTGGTCATCAGGAACACAAAGTCTAGTGTCCTGCCATACGATACCATCTGCATCTACTCTGAATTTTGTCTGCTTCTCTAAATTCTGTACTATCGCCCAGATTTCTCCGTCATCCTTCTGAGCTTCCTTGATCTTAGATAGTAACTCGGGTTCTACTCTAAGATTATCCCAGTAACCGTGCTGTCCACGTACCATGATCTTGATGTCTAGTCGCTCCAAATCTCTGATGATTTCCTCTTCGACATTGATGTCGTTGATCATTCCGGACTTCCTGCTAAGAGCATCTGCTACTACATTTGCCTTTCCGGGATGATACTGTAGATTAATGTCATAATCCTTCAACAGCTCTAACCATCTCCTCTGCCTCATGTTCAATTCACGATGATTGAAGATATACTTCAAGCTCTTGTGGTCCGTGAAAATGTCACATGATTCTCCATATAAGTAATGTCTCCATATCTTCAATGCAAACACGACTGCAGCAAGTTCCATATCGTGCGTGGGGTAATTTTCTTCATAAGGCTTAAGCTGCCGTGAAGCGTACGCGATCACTTTCCCATGTTGCATGAGAACACAGCCAAGTCCCTTCCCCGATGCATCGCTATAGATTTGAAATCCACCCGTACCAGATGGTAGAGTAAGAATAGGTGCAGATACTAGCTTCTGCCTTAGGTCTTCAAAGATCTTCTCTCGATCTTTAGTCCAGACGAATTTCTCCCCTTTCCGCATCAGTTTGGTCAATGGTAGTGCTAGGCGGGAAAAGTTCTCCACGAACCTACGGTAATAGCCAGCTAAGCCTAAGAAACTGCGGACTTCCGTCGCCGATGTCGGCCTTGGCCACTTAGTAATGGCCTCAACCTTCGTTGGATCCATAGTGATTCCTTCTGCTGATACAATGTGACCTAAGAATGCCACATTGTCTAACCAGAACTCACACTTGGAGAATTTAGCATACAGCTACTTCTGGCGAAGAATCTGTAGTACTGTACGAAGATGGTCTTCGTGTTCCTCCTTGGACTTTGAGAAAATCAGGATGTCATCGATGAAAACAATGACGAATTTGTCCAGAAATTCATGGAAGATTTTGTCCATCAGATCCATGAACACTGCTGGAGCATTTGTCAGGCCAAATGGCATAACTACAAACTCGTAGTGGCCATAACGGGTACGAAAGGCAGTCTTAGCAATGTCCTGCTCCTTGACCCGTAGCTGATGATAGCCTGACCTAAGATCGATCTTGGAGAAGTGTTTGGCCCCTTGGAGTTGGTCAAACAGATCGTCAATGCGTGGTAGTGGATACCTATTCCGAATGGTAATCTTGTTGAGCTCGCGATAGTCTATGCAAAGACGCATACTGCCGTCCTTCTTCTTAACAAACAAAACCGGTGCACCCCATGGAGATGCGCTCGGTCGAATGAAACCTCGTTCAAGAAGTTCTTGCAGTTGATCCTTCAGCTCCTTCAGCTCTATGGGAGCCATGCGATAAGGAGCCTTGGAGATTGGTTCAGCTCCTAGAACCAGCTCGATACTGAATTCCACTTCTCGTGCAGGTGGTATGCCCGGAAGTTCTGCTGGAAACACGTCTTGGAATTCCGACACTATTGGTTGATCCTGAATCGATGGAGATTCAGCATCCATGTCGTGAACCGTAGCTAGATAACCCTCGCAGCCATGTGACAGTAGTGCACGCGCTTGCAGGGTGGATATGACTTGTACAGACCGTCCGGGTATGAACCCATTATGAATGTACTCTGGTGCATTGACATCACCGAAGATAACTCGATATGAATGGCAGTCTATGGTAGCATGATACTTGGATAGCTAATCCATGCCCAAAATCATGTCGAAGTCATTCATGTCCAGCGGAAGTGCGTCGACAGGTCGAACCTTATCATCAAATTCTAGGGGAAGACTCTTGTATACATGGGTGATTTATACAGAGTCCCTCAAAGGCGTGGAAATAGTAAGCCTATTTTCTAGTGGCAAGGGAGGCATCCTAATGTTCTTAGCATAAGTAGTAGAAATAACCGATTGAGTAGCACCCGTATCGAAAAGAACACATGCAGCGCGACCATACATATACAAGATTCCAGTGATGGTACCTGTAGACTTGTTGGCCTGGTCTCGAGATGTCGTGTAGACACGCCCGGCAGTAGGAGGCGGCTTGGTATCAGCATGTCCCGATGTACCCTCCATCTCGCCCTTACGGCAATCCTTCATAATATGGCCAGGAAGACCACACTTGAAGCACTCATCAGTATTACGGCGACATGGTCCTGGGTGCCTACGGTGGCAAGTAGAGCAAAGAGGATGAGTGTATCCTCCAGCAGGTGCTCTGGCTGGCTGAGGACCTGATAACAACATTTTACATAAGACATGATAGTTGGGTACAAAGGACGAAGCGGATAATCGTAAGATTGAATACCAGTGATAGCTGGACGGCTAGGCTGCGAACCTCTCTGGTTCTGGTCCCTACCGTTTCCATGGTTCCTGGTAGAAGTTTGCTAAAGTGTCAGAATATGATTTATAACATAAAACATAAGGAATTTTGTAAGTATTAGGACCTGTTGTTGTTGGAGTGCCCGGCGTTGTTACGGTAATTGTCATTACTGTCACGCCTATCCGTAGCAGAACGGTCGTTAGTCTGACCGTTTCCCTTGGGCTGATGAGGCTGCTGCTGAGTAGCCGGCTGAGACCGGTCCCCAGTTTTCTGCCTGGAAGATACATTTAAAGAGATGAATAATTGACATATGGAAAGTATACGGATTGGTCACCGCTTGAATACGAATGTTTACCTCTTGTCGGGTCTTTCAGCTTCCCCGAACTCATCCCTTTCCTGCAGCATCTCCAGTTTTCGTGCTGCATCGGCCACTTGTGCTACAGTGTTGAACGTAGCACACACCAGATTGTTTGCGACCGATGTGCGAAGAGCCCATCTAAAATGATGTGCCTGCTCTTCAGGAGTACCTGTTGCCGCACCAAGGAAACCAGCCAAGCGAAGAAAGCGCTGCATAAACTCGTTGCTATTCTCCCTAGCTCTCTGTCGGATCCCATGGTACTCTCTTTTGAGCTTGTCCTGCTCAGCCTTGGGAAAGAACTGCTCCATCACCCTGTCCTTGAACTGAGCCCAAGTCAAACCAACAACCCACTCATCACCACCTTCAGATTGCATCAATGCTAACCACCAGTTGAGTACATCGCCTTCGAACCGATAGCATGCCAACCTCGCCTTGTATGTGGGGTCACAGCCCATAGCGTTGAAAATCTTCTCGATGTGAGCCAACCAGCTTTCAGCATCGCTGGGGCTATCTGTCTTCTCAAAAGCTCGAGGGCGGAGCTTGTTGAATCTCTCCAGCCATACTGCTAATGTCACTGGAGGAGGAGGAGGAGGTGGCTGATTGTGCTGCTGATTGTTGGCAGCTTGAACCTCAGCCCGGATGTCATTCCTCAGTTGAGGAAGCAAGGCTTGCATGGCAACCTGAATTGCAGCATTGAGCTGCTCCTGTTCGCGTGTGAGAACCATCTGACAGTATAACATAAAACATATGATTAAACAGTTCAAAACATAAAATATAAATATATACATGAAAAAAAAATTATACTAAAATTTCACGAGAAAAAATTTATGCAAGAAAATTTTGTGTATGAATACATGATGCAGTTTTATGAAAACTTTTGTATGCTCGAGAGTGAACGCCTCTGGCCAGTTCACCCAAAACAAAAGACATAGCGAGGGGACGCCTATGGGTCGGTCCAAAATCTAAAAGTTTCGATAAAACACATGCGACTAAATAGGGCCAGTCCTGTACCAACCATTACTTAGTCAAAAACCCTGCAACAATGACATGTATATGTATGCTTAAAAAATGATGAATGCATGAAAACAACTGTCAGTTCTAGGAAGACCGTAGTGACTACCTACTAATCACAGGTCATATTTGAGAGCCTACAGGTCGAAGCCTTTTCTCTGATACCATAATTGTAACACCCCATTTTGGAAATGGAAATATCACAGTAATTATGGCGTGTTATCAAAGCATACAAGGTAAAATGTCTAAACATTACTTGACCATAAAAAGGAAAATACCGGAATCAAACATCGGTAGTCCAAAAGTAAAGCTCATCACACACAAACATAGTATAATAAAGGAAAAGAACTAAACAATGTCCAAAGCATAAGTATCAAAGGAAAGGAAATGCATAATGTAAAGAAGGCTAGACAGCTTCCAGTCCATATGCACGTACTCTTAGTGTCTACGAGCATCCCTGAGTACCTGCCGTTTTGGAATCATAGAAAAGGAAAACGGCTGAACAATACGCTCAGTGCACGTATGTACAATAAAGCATGAATAGGATAAGCATATAACATAATAACACCGGAAGAAAACTAGGTCCCGAGTAACCTGGTTAAGTCTTAATAAAACTGGTTTTATAGTTTGAAAGTCTTATGTTTATCTTATAAAAATTGTTTGTCGTATTTTACCATTAGCCAATATAGGTCATGAAAATCAACCGTGCATGAATAATTGGAGGGGTGACCTCATCATGCAAATTAGAGGGGCTGCCTCTAATTTAATATACTGGTTTATGGGTAGGAGGGATCAGCTCCTTGTGAAGGATGCAAGGCACACACCACATTCACCATGTAATCCTGAATAAAAACATGTAACTAGGATGCACCCATACGCCCCACATGATAAATATAAATAAATGGCCAAAAGCTGAAGGGACGCCACGAGCAATCACTCCGCCGTGGTGAAGTCATAACATCAGTGCCTCTAATGTTATGGTTATGGTACCTCCATAACTAGGTGAAACTGGTCATGCATGTATATGGCTATAAGTAATCATAATTAAACATATGCAATCAAACACATAACTTATACTACGGGAAAACAGTTGGCTGCATACGGGGAATCCTAATAAGGAAAGAATGTCCATACTGAAAGGACGGGAATCCGTACCTTATGTCCAGTGAACGAGAAAGACGAACTGCGAGAATCCTACTTCCGAATCACTAGTGCTACATAAATACGTACATGAATAAGTATCTGCTTACTAAATACATAGCTGGTTTTATGTCATGTCTTAGCTTATTTTATGTGTTCTTACTGTGTTTTACTGTTTAAAGCCTTAAATTGTATTAAATCTTATATTCTGTTTAATCTGATTAAGTATTTCTGGTATTTCATGTGTTGTTATACTTACTGTGTGATAATAAGTAACTTTCCAAAAATAGCAGGTTTCCTAAAATAGAAAGTTTCCAAAAATAGAAAGTTTCCAAAATAGAAAGTTTCCAAAAACAGAAAGTTTCCAAAAATAGAAAGTTACCAAAAATAGAAAGTTTCCAAAAATAGAAAGTTTCCAAAAATAAAAAGTTTCCAAAAATAGAAAGTTTTCATAAATAGATTTGCTGCCTTAATTAAATAAGTTTCCATAAATAGATTAGCTGCCTTAAATAAATAAGTTTCTAAAAATAGATGGTTTCCATAAATAGATTAGTTGCCTTATTTAATTAAGTTTCTAAAAATAGAAAGTTTTTATAATTAGAAATAAGCTGGTTAAATAAGCTAAGTATATAAGCCTAAGTGTTTTTCATGATTATTTCTAAGTCATATGATATAATGTATAGTTTAATAATTATTTCATGTAATTTAATTAAACTATAGGTTATAATATTTAATTAAAGTATAACATGTTTTTAATTAAATGAGTTAAATACTTAGGTTAAAATATGTATTATTATATATTAATAATATAACCTAAGTCATGTTAATTAATTAATTATATCCATGGTTTTAAAATAATTAATTAATTATAAGTCTTAAATAAATAAATACTTAGGTTAAAATAATTTCATGATTATTAATAATTAAATAACCTAAGTCATGTTATTAAATTAATCACATCTTTTATTAATTTAATTTTAACATAAGTTCATAACATAAAAAAAACTAACATAAACCATGAACCGGATCTAGGCTAGAAAACATGAACCGGACATGAATCGACACCGAACCCCGAACCAACTCGGGGTACCCCTTGCTGCCGTGGGACCCACATGCACCAACCAAGACCATATGGTCTTGGTGGTGGTCGGCTTGGCAAACCGAAACCCCCTTGGGGTCGGTTGCAGCTTGCGGCCAAAACAAAACACCCCTTAAAACGACCCTTTGATTTAATTAATCACCAAAACATGTTAGATCTATGATTAATTAATATGTTTTTATAAAAACATCACATGTTCATAATTAATAAAAAGATTAAATTAAAAGAAAAGGTTTAAAAAGGTTTTACCGAATTCGCGATCAAGAGAACGAAGAACAAACACGATCAATCACCAATTCTTCAAGATCAAAGATCAACAAATCACCTTGTATGGTGATTTATGGGTGGCGGCACAAAGAACAAGGAGAAGGAGGGTTTTTAGGTTTTTCTTAAAAATCTTCTGTAACTTAATTTGTGTAGTGAAAAATAAACATAACCACCTTTAGTAAAATTTGACAATGGGCTTGGCCCATTGCCCTTGTTTGGTCACGGGTAGGGACCCCATATGGGGTTCCCGTACCTTTTTCCGTGTCTCGTTATTTAGTTACTCGTTTGTGTTTATTTATGTTCGTGTTTTAAATGTTCTCGTTACGTAAATACCATGATCTAATATATTTAATTACGCTCGTAATAAATATATATACGTAATTAATAATAGTTCGTGTTTTAATTACGTTCATGATTTTATGATCGCATGTTCGTGATTAATTATTGTTAAATAATTATTACGTGATCGTGCATATAAAATACTTATCGTGTTCTAACACATACGTAATACGTAAACTCCTAACACGTAATCGTAATCATGCTATATTAGGAAAGTTTTAACTAGTACGTACGATCCTAAGGGTACTATGCATGGTAAAAGCATGCGGGTTTTACAGAAGTTGGTGAAGAAATTGAACATAGACTTGCATGGTGGAGACTTGCAGATTATTTCTTGTCATGTCATTCATCATCTTATAAAACCTGGAGTAGTAAGAGTCAATTGATTCTCCATCCCTTGAAGTAAACTTGCCAAAATTCCAAAACAAGTTTGTTTTGACATCTTGTTTGTTGAGTGATTCTCCTTGTTGCAAGCGTTCAATAGCAGTCCACATTTCATGTGTTGTCGGGCATGCATCAACCGTGGAGTAAATATCATCTCCAATCCCACTTAAAACCATATAGATGGCTTCCTTCTCCGCATCATGCCAAGCACAATTTTCAGGTGTGAGATCAGCTCTTGTTTCATCACGTTCACTTGCAGGTATTGGATCAGTAATATCTGTGGCTGCTCTTGGAGGAGTTGAGATCTTCTTGAATATATATGGTCCATGAGTAATACATTTCCTCAAGGCATCACCATTAGGTCTTGTGTCAAGGTATCGTATGAAACATGATTGCCATTGAGCATACCGACTAGATACAAGCATTGGTGGCCTCTCTTTGTTACCCGCCACCATTATGTTGTTGTTCGTCACACGATATTCGGCAGTAGAATCCATCTCAATATTCTCTGAAATGATGAAGTGAATATGGATCTTAAGTAGATTTTTTGTGATTGTTGTTGTGGTTTAAATTCCGAAAATTGCAATTTTTCTCCAGTCCGACAATAAATTCTCCAGTCCGACAAAAACGGTAGACCAAAAAATTTTGTATCACCAAATTTTGAAATTGAGCTAGAAATGTCCTAAAACTAGTATGGAAAAAATTTGAATTTACTTGACGGAAAAATTTTAACTCTTTTTTTTTATCTTCGTGTAAACGATATTCTGAAACTAGTCTAGATGGTGGCTAAGTCTAAAAAATACTCAAACAAAATTTGGCAAAACACATCATCGGAATGTCGTCGGAATCACTTATCGGAATACAATCGGAATCCCTTCGTCGGAATGATGTCGAAATGTCCTAATCGGAATGCAATTGGAATCCCTTGTCGGAATGATGTCGGAATGACCTAATCGGAATGAAATCGGAATACTTTGTCGGAATGATGTCGGAAAGGCCTTGTCGGAATACAATCGGAATACCTTGTCGGAATGATGTCGAAAAGACCTTGTCGGAATACCAAATCGGAATGCAATCGGAATATTTTTAGTCCAGTCGGAATGATGATCGGAAAAGCTGGTCGGAATGATTAAACCCTTTTCCGATGCGAGTGATCGGAATCACTAATCCCTTTTCCGATTGCACTGATCGGAATAATAGCACTGTTACGAGATTTTGAGGAAAAAAATGATATTTTCGACAAGAAATCTGTGATTTGAACCAACCAAATGCGACCAAATCCCTACCACAGCTATGTAGAAGATTTATATCAAGATTTAGAGCATAGAAAACACAAAAAAAATCTTGAATTCGAGATGATTATAAGAGAAAATCACACGAACCAAGTAAAATCAACAACGAATCACAAAACAATTGGTATCAGAGCTAACCGGGGGTGTTTTGTGTTTGTTTGCTTATTCATTGCTTATTTAAAAGCTTTCTTATTCACTGCTTATTTAAAAGCTTGCTTATTCACTGCTTATTAAAAGGCTGATGTCACGTGAATTTTTGTTTTGTGTTGTGTTTATCAGTCAGTCCAAAAAAGGTCCATATCTTTCATTCAAACCGTCCAAAAGTCTCGTTATATCAAATTTATTGTCTAGATCTGTGTTTGGTAGTCTTATCATAAAGCTTTTTGGTACCCGTTTTTTTTTTGTTTTTGTCCCTTCAAATCTGCTAAGATCATTTTTTGGGGGAAAAGGACAAATATGGATCTGATCCATTTTTTTCGGGGTTACAAAAAGCTGGTCAAAAACCTTTTCCGATGGGTGGTAATTTCATTACGATAGGTTGTTACGATGGTGAGTTACGATGGGAGACTACGATGGCTATTTTTGATCGCATTGAGTGCGATGGAGGAATACGATGTCTCGCTGCGATGATACGCTGCGATGACACGCTGCGATGGATACCATCAGGTTGCGATGGAAATTTTTTAGACTACTATGGGTCTTATAGACTGAGATGGACTGGTTTATTTTGATGTTGCGATGGGACTGCGATGGTGTCCATCAAGTTGCGATGGAACCATCAAGATGATGTTTAAAAATTAGACTTCGATGGCCATACTTTTGTCTTGCGATGGGTTCTTTAAAAAACTGACTTCGATTGTTTTTTTTTTAAAGAAAAACTTTGGGACAAATTTTGACCAGAACCAACAAATTATTCCACCCTTATACCTCCACAACACCATAAATCTACCTAATTCCCATCGTCTCCTAAACCCCTTCGCATCTAGACTCTAAAATCAAAATAGAAAACAAATTAAAAAGATCTCAGACTCATTATTTTTCGTGTTTGCACATGCAATACATAGATCTGTTAAGATCTTATACACGAAAATAAATCCATCATCATAGATCTTAGCTTGTATGGTCCAACCCATCATTTATATTCGAATATAAAGAGTTGTGTTATAACAATTATGTTACAAACAACACTTTGTTTCGATTCACGAAAATTAAAACATGCACCATAATTAAACCTACCCGAGACCTATCACAGATCTTAGACGTAATTTCTATCTTGAATCTTTGAATGACGATGTATTAAAACAAAGGTCTTCAACTGTTTGAGTATCATCCGAAAGGAATGATTAAAAGGGTTTCGAAGTTGGTTTCTAGGTGTTGAGATTCGTGTGATAAATGATTCGTGGGCTTTATTATCATTGATGTGGTTTGGTATCAATCAGATGAGTAAGATGTTTAAAGGATGATGAAGTCTTGATCTGGTTTGAGGTGGAGAGTACGATGGAAGAAAGGGGGGCGGATGTTACGATGTGGGTGAAAATGAGATTAGGCGGAGAGTACGATGTGTGTGAGTGATATTAGGGTTGGAGTACCTTTTTATATTATCTGTGTCTAATCTTCTTGGACCGGGTATTCCACATGATGGGTCGTTTGTCTTAAGATGGGCTTTTGTGGTTAACTTGGATTTGGTTCTCAACTTAGATGGGCCGAATATATGCATTGCAGGTGAACCAGGGTGCTTGTATTGACAGAAAATGACCAGGCTGAATATTTGGCTTCATGAATTTTGGTTGAGACATATTATTATGAAATTAATGGTAGTATATTTTGGCCAGATATGGTGAGTATGGTTCCATTTCGATGAAGAAAATCCTTGTTTTTAAACCTAATAAGTGCTTAAATGACAAAGAAAATTTTAGGTTTTAAACCTAATATTTTCGAAAAATTTTCGACGACCTCACCGCGGAGGTCGATTCGCGCATCAGGTGGGTATATGACTGACGTTGGGGCTTAAATGACAAGTTATCTAGAAATTTTTTTTCCTTCAACGACAATTCATTTCATAATTTGTTCTAGTTAACGACATTTACAACACACAACACCAAAGCAAACAAAACACTTAACGCTAAAACGATCTGATATAAGATTCACTTTAACGACAAGGCTAGTTTTGATTCTACAAAGACAAGTGATCACGAAGTGGATTTGGTATTCTTTATTTGAAGTTGAAGTGGGATTTCATGAAGGCGTCTACTTATTTCATCATCGAGCCTTCCTTCTATTTTTCTACCCCTTTTTCTTCAAACCCAGTCTATCGATTGATGACTTGCTTGGGCGATAAAACTTATGATTGATACTTGAATTATCTAGTTTCCACTGTCAAGGGGTGGATGGTCGAAGACATGGATAACTATCATTTTTGGGTGTCACACGCAGTTGCTCGTGTGGATAACTTCAAGAGGTATAAGAGACTTGTTTCTGCACCGTTCTTCAATCGACTCAAGTGCAAGCTTAAGTAACAAATTTGGGAGATTGTACTTCATTTTCAAGTTTGGAATATCGGGTTTACTTCACATGTGGTCACAACAAATAGCCGAATGAATTCGAGGTTGGTTAGTTAGACAGAGAGAGATGGAATCAGCAATCAATTCTCACGGAATATTTATGAGCTTCACAACGACAATGGTACTTCATAGTCTAAGTAAATTTTTTCAAAGTTTCTCAATGACTTTCAAAACTTTTCAAGACATTTGCTTAAGACTAAGAACTTCTCGAGTATATGGACGTCCACGATAATGATGCTTCCGAGAGTTCGAAATCATCATGGGGGAACATCGTGTACTTTGAAGTAATCGAATCAACTTCCAGGGGGAAGTATTACCTTAGATGATTTTTATGAAGTATTCTGCAGGCGTGAGAAGAATTGTTGCTGATTTCTTGCATGTTACCCCAAACGGATTATCACCAAAACATAAACGACATGAAACAGTATAGAAGCAGTATTATTTGGTGTGGTTCTTCTACAAATTTCCGTTGTGCACTTAAACCGATGAGCTAGAAGATTGTTCAAACTACATCAAAGTGTCAGAATCTGCTTAAGATACAGATATTGGTTTGGGGGGAAGCTGATTCAGAAACTTCGTCAAAAAGAAGTCTATGAAGAAAGTTTTTTAATACATGCTGCATGAATTGGGGGGAAGTTAATCCAAATCATGCATATTACAATTGTTCCACAACAAGCAAAGACAAAGAGGATTCAAGCTGAGGTACAAGTTATGAAGACCAGAAGAATTAAAATACATCCTCAGCATTGGAAGCGCCTTGAAAGACTTTATTTTTTTGTATTTTTACTTGTTAGGAACATTGTAAGTAATTCCGTATGTCTCCACATTGGGGGAAGATTGTTAGCCCTAAAATGTGAGCGCCATTTACGGAATTACATTTTATTCAGATAGGCAAAACGTAGAGGGACTACTATCGACATGTTATCAAAGTGACCTCTTGTCTAGCCTATATATACCCCTCCATACTTCCATGGAGGGGTGAGGATTCTTCTTATTTGTGTATTTCCCTTTCTCTCTCTAATTACACACACTACATTCAAGCTTTAACTTTCTCTCTCTAAAAATGTCTAAACATTACTTTTATCCTCCCCGACCTCCGGATCACCTCTTGTTAGCTTGAATCTTATGATGTTAACACACACCTTCTCGAGAAGGATGCTCCTTTTAATTTCAATGAGGATTGTGTTAGAGCTTTCGAAACTCTTAAAAGGAAACTTACCGAAGCTCCCATTCGTGTTGCTCCTAATTGGGAATTACCCGTTGAAATCATGTGCGATGCAAGTGATTATGATATAGGGGTCGTCTTAGGGCAACGTTATGAAAAGCATTTCCGTCCTATCCATTATGCTAGTAAGACGATGACCGAGGCTCAATTAAAGTACACCACAACGGAAAAGGAATTCCTTGCCGTGGTCTATGCTTTTGAGAAATTCAGACCTTATCTCGTCTTGACTAAAAGCATCGTGTATACCGACCATTCGGCTATCAAGTATCTCTTAGCTAAGCAAGATGCTAAGCCGAGATTGCTTCGTTGGATGCTCCTCCTCCAAGATGTTGATGTCATCGTGCTTAACAAAAAAGGAGCCGAGAATCTAGCGGTCGATCATCTCTCTCGTCTAGAAGATCCTCACAAAGATGTTTTCGAGAACAAGGAAATTACCGAAACATTTCCTCTCGAGACTCTCGGTGTAGTAAATTCTAAAGACACCACCCCATGGTTTGCCTACATTGCAAATTACCATGCGGGGAACTTCATAATCAAGGGTATGACGACACAACAAAAGAGAAAATTCTTTCTTGACGTGAAGTTCTATTTTTGGGACGACCCTTATCTCTTTCGGGTTTGTGCGGATCAACTCGTTCGACGTTGTGTTTTTTGTACCGAAGCTTCTAACATCCTTAGAGCTTGTCACGAGGGACCCACGGGTGGTCACCACGGTGCTAATCTCACGGCTAAGAAAGTGTTCGATGCCGACTTCTTTTGGCGTACTATCTATCGTGATGCACACGCACTTATAAAGTCGTGTGTTTCGTGCCAACGTCAAGGAAAATCGTCTCAACGTGATGAAATGCCGCAAAATATAATTCACGTGTGTGAGATTTTCGACATTTGGGGCATAGACTTTATGGGGTCGTTCCCTTCGTCTCATGGTAACAAGTATATCCTCGTCTCCGTCGACTACCTTTCTAAGTGGGTGGAAGGTAAGGCTTTACCTACTAATGATGCTCGTGTGGTAGTGAAGTTATTGAAGCAACTATTATCTCGATTTGGAACCCCTCGTGCTATTATAAGTGATCGTGGAACCCATTTTTGTAATGACCAATTCGAGAAGGTCTTAAAGAAATATGGATTTACTCGTCGTCTTTCTACGTATTATCACCCGCAAACGAGTGGGAAAGTCAAGGTTTCAAACCGAGATTTGAAGAGGATTTTAGAGAGGTCGGCTGGAGAAAACCGTGCTTCATGGTCTCACAAACTCGATGACGCTTTATGGGCCTTTAGGACCTCTTATAAGACACCTATCGGTTTTACTCCATATAAGTTGGTTTATGGAAAGAATTGTCATTTGCCCATTGAATTGGAGCATAAGGCATATTGGGCCCTTAAGCATGCAAATTTTGATTTAAAGACCGCGAGAGATCACCAGAAAATACAATTTAATGAATTGGATGAATTAAGGGAAAATGCTTATGAAAATTCATTGATTTTCAAAGAAAAGACTAAAAAGTTTCATGATGCAAAGATTAAAAACCGGGTTTTTAACGTTGGTGATCAAGTGTTACTTTTTAACTCTCGATTAAAGATATTTTCTGGGAAATTGAAATCTCGTTGGTCGGGTCCTTTCACCATTACACAAGTGTTTCCTTATGGGACCATCGAGCTAGCTCAAAATGATGGTCCTAACTTTAAGGTGAATGGACATAGGCTTAAGCACTACTTTGGTGGGGAAGTTCCTTCGTTGGACGATAATACAAAGCTTTTGGCTAAGTATAAAATATTATCGTCCGAATCTCTTCGAATTGATTATTGGTAGAAAGTGTGACTCAATTGTTCTTGGTGGAATAATAAATGGTTTGGTAGATTATCTATTTTAAACTAATAGCAAATATGTAAATGTCGTTGAGTAAAATAAAAGCCTTAAAGATTAAACTAAAATAACGAGTTAAAAATAAATGCTTGAAAACTTAAAGACAAGGTTATAAAAATACTTGAAAACTTAATGAATCTAAAACTTGGAAACTTTGTAAAAACAAGAAATTAAACCATCGGAATGCCAAATCGGAATCGGATCGGAATGCTGATCGGAATGATTAATCGGAATGTCTAAGAAATGCTTCAATAGGAATCAGGCCAAATCGGAATGATTAATCGGAATAATAACAAGGCAAGGTTATCGGAATGTAAAAGGGGACACAATCGGAATACATGAAATCAAAACCAATCGGAATATCCAATAAGGGATCCAGATCAGAATGCTATGCAAGATACTCACGTCGGAATATAGTAAAACAGTCCCAATCGGAATCTGCCCAAAACCCTTTTCCGATCAAACGATCGGAATAAGGCCCTCTGATCGGAAAGTCAAATCGGAAAGGGGTTTACCCTTTCCGATGGTACTAATTCGAAATTAAGCTAAGTTTTAAGCTATTAGGAATAAGCTCAAACCAAAACTTGATCGAATTAATGATAAGCCGAACTAGTAAGCACAAATTAAGAACTTTTTAGACTTTAAATAAGCAATCTTTTAAATCAAACCATAAAAAAATGAAACTTTTTAAGAAAACTTTCAAAAAGTAAATAAGCTAAACATACAAATAAGCTGTTGGGAATAAATTAAGGCCAGATCACTTAAGCGCTGACAAGAACAATTCAAGCGTTGACAAGAACAAAACAAGCGCTGACAGCTCAAGCGTTGACAAGTTAAAGTCAAGCGTTGACACATTGAAGACAAGCACTGATGGAAGATATAATCTACACGTTTATTATATTCTAGAATACTTCTAGTAAGGATAAGAACAATAATGTATTTTCTATATTTATCTTTACCTAGAATAGTTGATACGTAGATTATTGTACAAGGCTTCTTATATCTATAAAAGAAGGCCTTTAGGTTAATGTTTATTAATTAAGTTTCATATAAGTTTTCGTTCGTAAACATCTTTCATTGTAAGCAAGTTCGACATTCATAATCAAAGTGAAAGTTTGTTTACATCTTGTGTGTTCTTGTTTAAGTGTTAAATTCCGCATAACACTTAGATTCATAAAGCATATACAAAGGTTTCTCTACGTGTATTACTTGATCTAATCTCGTATACACAAAGCTAATTGATCTAAGTTTGGGATCAACAAGTGGTATCAGAGCTTGTTGAGGAACTTTTGATCTTTAAAGAACACCATACACGAACACCAGAACCCTAAAAACACCAAAACCCTAATTTTCTCAGAAACCCTAACAACATCATGTCTGAAGCAATAACCTCCTCCTCCTCACCCTTACCAAACATCAAGATTCCCATGCTTGATGCAACCAACTTTGACTTGTGGAAGTTCAACTTTGAACAATATCTGGGGATCTATGACTATACACTCTGGGAGATTATTGAATATGGAAACACATTCAATAAGGCTCAAAAGATTCTTGATGCCATTAGTCAAAGAACAGCTGTTGAAGGATGCCCTGAAGAGGATAAGAAAGAAAAACCTGGAGATGGTAGAGCTGTAGCTGCTGATGATATTGCAAAGAAAAGGGTTGACATGAAAGCCCTAAATATTCTGAAAGTCTCTTTGGGACAAGAAAACCAGCATAAATATAGAGGCTATGAATCTGCTAAGGATCTTTGGGAAGCTCTTGAAGTTGCATATGGTGGCAATGCAGACACTAAGGAAGAAAAGAAAAAGCAACTTCTGCATGATTATGCTGTCTTCAAAGCTCAACCCAATGAGAAACTGAGTAGTGTGAGAAGCAGATTGCTTTACATCACAAGTAAGTTGTCCTTCATGGGGACACAAGTTGGTGATGTTGACACCAATGCTACCTTTCTTAAAAGTCTTGGTGAGGCATGGAAGATTGAGGCAAGATCTATTCTTGCCAACAATACTTACAAGAGCTCCTCGTTTGATGACATCTACAACAAACTAAGACTGTTGGAAGATGAAACTCTTTCAGAGCATGAAACAAATCTACCACCAGCAACATGGCCTTCTTCTCTCATAGTGAAGGTCAATTCAATCAGAAGGACTCTTATATGCATCCAGTTACTAGATCATCATATGTCAGCGCTGGAACAAGTTCTGTCAACGTCTCCTTTTCAGACGCTGACACATTCAAGAATGACTCCCCAAGAGTTAAACCTGTTGGTTTGGATTTGGATACTGTTTGTGCTTACATTGCTTCTTTGCCCAATGGTTCAGTGATTACATATGAGGACCTTGAGCAGATAAGTGATGAGCACTTGGAAGAGATGGACATCAAGTGGAACATGGCTCTTGCTAGTATAAGAGCAAATAGATGGAACAGAAGGTTCAAGAAGAAAATGACCTTCAATGCTAAAGACACAGCTGGATTTGACAAATCCAAAGTTGAATGCTACAACTGTCATCGTATGGGGCACTTCATGAGGGAATGCAGATCTCCTAGAAGATCTGATGCTAGTAAACCCTCAAGTCATGTTGTTAAAGCTCAGGATTCCAAAGCCATGGTTGCAGTTCAAGGAATTGATGGTACAGGATGGGATTGGAGCTATCTGGCTAAGAATGCTGAATAGGATAAAGCTTTGGTTGCTGATATTGAAGAAGAAGAAGAGCATGTTGAATATGCTCTCATGGCACACTCCTCCTCTTCATCTGACAATGAGGTATATGATGATGCTTTTTGTAGCAAAGGTTGTAGGTTAAACACTGAAAGACTTAACAAAGAGGTGTTAAAACTAAAAGATGATATGAGTACTAAAAGGTGCAAATTATCTAATTACCAACTAGCTCTTACTGAAACTGAGAAAACCATTTCTGAATATAAGAAAATGGAATTTGACTTAAAAGATAAGATCAATATCTTAAAACATGAGTTAGAGGGTAGTATGGATGTTAGAAACATCATGAAAAAGGTTAATAGTGAATTACAGGCTAAGTTAGATGAGGCCATTAAGAACAAAGATAATGTTGACCTCAAAATTCAAAGATTTGATAGAGCCACCCAAACCCTAGGAGACTGTGTAGCTAAACAAAGGGATCCTAAGGACATGACTGGGATTGGGATGAATGATTACTCTCTGGTTCCACCACCAGCTGGTGACTTTTATGGTGTCCTTAGAAAGGACTTGTCTTGAACTGGTATACCAGAATGCCAAGAAGAGGAATTCATTCCTCCACCAAGAGCTGTCACTCCAGTGGAAGAGTATCAACAAAAATTGACTGACCTAAATGAGTGGAAGAAAGCTAACCCTACTTTATTTGTTAAGGGAGTTTTGCTATGTGAAAGTCCCAATGAATCACCACCCATTAAGGTTACTAACCCAATCACTGGTAAAGCTGTTGACCTAGGCTCAAACACTGTTAGAAGACCTACCATTAAATATGCAGAGATGTATAGGAATAACAGGTCACCCAAGAGCCAAGTTAGCAATCATGGAACAGGTTTCTTCTCTACTAGACCTAAGGTTGTGTCTAAGAAAGCCTGTTACACTTGTGGCAGCTTTTCACATTTGGCATACAAGTGTGTCAACGCTCCCAAAGCCAGCGCTGACAGGAACAATTTCAGCGCTGACAGGAAGAAAGTCAACGTTGATAGAAAGTCAAACGTTGTCAGACCCAAACCTTGTGTGCAGCAAAGTTCACAAGTGATTAGACCTGCTCCATTCTTTTCTAGAAGGTCTAACACTCATGGACAAAGACCTTTTCAAAAGACAAACACCTGGTCAAATAGGCAATGGGTTTCTGTAGCAAACCCTAGGTTCAACACTGACAAGGGTAACTTCAGCGTTGACAGGAAAAATTCTATAGCTGACAGAAACGTGACCAGACCTAAATATTTGTAGCCACAAGGTAAGGGGTCTAAAGCTTCTTCAAGCTTAACATGGAGACCCAAGAAAGATCAAAACCCTAATGATAATAGGATTTCAATGACTTGCAATAGATTTAATTACATTTCAAAGGTCATTACAAAACCAATTGGGGTTAACTGGGTATTTCATCCTAAAAAGGATGAGAATGGGGTTGTTGTGAGAACTAAGTCTGTTCTTATTGAACAACCAGATGAATCCAAGTCTTTTAAGACTTGGGTTCCCAAAGAAAACTAATTTGTTTTCTTTATGTGCAGCGCATTCAAAGACAGATCAATGATTATGGATATTGGGATAGTGGATGCTCAAGGCACATGACAGGGAAGGAAGACTATCTGACGAATTTCACGCCTATTAAAGATGGTGATAAGGTATACTTTGGAGGTGGATATGGAACTATCACAGGCAAAGGAACCCTTCTCACCAATAATCTGCGTTTTGAGAACGTCTTCCTGGTAAAAGAACTTGATTATAATCTGTTTAGTGTATCACAAGTATGTGATAACAAAAATAAAGTTCTTTTTACTGATACTGAGTGTTTGGTGTTAAGCAAGGATTTTAAGATCCCTGATGAGAAATATATTGAGTATAGAACACCTAGGCATAAGGACATATATAATGTGAATTTAAATGGGATTAAAATGAATACCAATATGTCTTGTTTTTATGCTAAGGCCTCAGTAGATGTGAGTAATTTGTGGCACAGGAGACTAGGGCACATAAATTTTAAAAATATAAATAGACTTGTGAGGCTTGGTTTAGTTGATGGTTTGCCTGAGAAGGCCTTCCACAATGACCACTCTTGTGTTGCATGTCTTAAGGGCAAGCAGCACAAGGTCTCATTCAAGTCCAAACAGGTGCATACTAGTTCCAGACCTCTTCATATGCTTCACATGGACCTCTTTGGTCCAACTAATATAGAAAGTTTGAATGGTAAGTCGTATTGCTTTGTTGTCACAGATGACTTCTCTAGATTTACTTGGACATTCTTTCTAGCTATGAAGAGTGACACAGCTGATGTTCTTATTGATTTTATCACTCAGATTGAGAAAAGGTCTGGCAATGAGGTTAAAATGCTTAGGAGTGATAATGGTGGAGAATTTAGGAACAAGAAGCTAGATGATTTCTGTGCCAGGAAAGGAATTACTAGGCAATTTAGTATTGCTAGAACCCCACAACAAAATGGGGTTGCTGAGAGGAAAAATAGAACCCTAATTGAAGCAGCCAGAACAATGTTGGCTGATGCTCACTTTCCAATAGCCTTTTGGGCTGAGGCTGTTAATACAGCATGCTATGTGCAAAATAGAGCATTGGTTAACAAAATTCAGAACAAAACACCTTATGAGTTACTTTGGGGAAGAAAACCTAATATTGGTTTTCTCAGACCTTTTGGTTGTCATGTAGTAGTGTTGGATACTAGTGATGCCTTAGGGAAATTTAGTGCAAAAGGTGATGAGGGCTATTTCATGGGGTATTCAGTCCAGAGCAAGGGTTATAGGGTTTATCTTAAAGAGGACAAATGTATAGTTGAGAGAGTACATGTTAGATTCTTAGAGAATAAACCTAGTGATCCTGAAAGTGGTCCTAATTGGTTGTTTGATTTGGAACCCTTATCTAGAACTTTAAATTATATGCCTGTCACTAATCCAGACATTGTGAAGGTAACTTCAAATGTTGTGGAGGAACAAGTTGTTAATGTTTCAGGTACACAGGTTCATGAGAAGGTTGGATCACAAGCAGAAAAGGCATCTCCTACATTAGAATATGTCACAATTCCCATTTGGACAGATGCTTTTGCTGCTGCTGCTGCTGCTGGACAAGATAATGGTGGTTTCCAAATACCACCAGATACAAACATGCATGGTTCTTCAGGCGTTGACAAAGGCAAATCTAGCGCTGACAAGACCAATTCAGACGTTGATGGCTCAGACGTTGACAACAACACTTCAAGCGCTGTTAGCCCAGACGCTGACAATCAAGATTCAGACGTTGACAACACTTATGGGCATCTTTTCTCTTCCAATTTTGAACAAGGTGGACCTTCCAATATTCTTGAAGAAGTTCAGATTGATCAAAGAGAGTCTGATGAAGAAGATATTGGTAACATGGAGCGTGAGGTTGAGGACACCAGACTTTTTGAAGGAGGGGTTCTTACTTCCACAATGAAGAATCACCCCACATCTCAGATCATTGGTGATATTATGACTCCAGTTCAGACTAGAAGATCTCATCAAGGTCTTGGTGGGTTTATTGCCAATATACCCAAGAAGGTTGATACCCCTCTTGTGCAAGCATGTTTGTTTGCATGTTTTCTGTCACAAGAAGAACCCAAGAAAATATTTGATGCTCTCAAAGAACCAAGTTGGGTGGAAGCAATGCAGGATGAGCTTCACCAATTTGCAATTCAGGATGTTTGGGAGCTGGTTGATTGTCCTAGATATGTCAGACCTATAGGGACAAGATGGGTTCTCAGGAACAAAAGAGATGAAAGAGGTATTGTGGTCAGAAACAAGGCAAGGTTAGTGGCTCAAGGTTATACACAAGAGGAGGGGATAGACTATGAGGAGGTCTTTGCACCAGTTGCAAGGATTGAAGCTATTAGGATTTTTCTAGCCTATGCTTCCTGCATGGGCTTCACAGTCTATCAAATGGATGTCAAGAGTGCCTTCCTATATGGCACCATTGTAGAGGAAGTATATGTAATGCAACCTCCTGGTTTTGAGGATCCAGAGCATCCAGATAAAGTGTATAGAGTCAAAAAGGCTATGTATGGCCTTCATCAAGCCCCTAGAGCATGGTATGGTACTCTGTCTACCTATTTGGTGGACAATAGATTCAAGAGGGGCACCATAGATCAGACACTGTTTACAAAGAAGAAAGGCAAGGATGTGTTGCTTGTGCAGGTCTATGTTGATGATATCATTTTTGGGTCTACTGATCCAAAGATGAGTGAGGATTTCTCCAAGCTTATGACAGACAAATTCAAGATGAGTGCTATGGGGGAGATGAACTTCTTTCTTGGTTTACAAGTTCAGCAGAAAGAAGATGGTATCTTCATCTCCCAAGACAAATATGTTGTTGAGATCTTGAAGAAGTTTGGCTTTTCTCCACATGAAAAGAGGGCTACTACTCCTATGGATAGAGAACACCCTTGAGGAAAGATTGGAGATGGGAAAGATGTTGATGTCAGGCATTATAGATCCATGATTGGATCCTTGATGTATCTTACTGCTTCCAGACCTGACATTATGTTTGCTGTGTGTGCTTGTGCACGCCATCAAGTGACTCCCAAAGAATGTCACCTTTATGCTGTGAAGAGGATCTTTAGGTACCTAAGATGTTATCCTAGTCTTGGTTTATGGTACCCAAAGGATTCACCATTGGAGATAATTGCATATTCAGATAGTGATTATGGAGGTGATAAGTTTGATAGGAAATCCACAACTGGTGGATGTCAGTTTCTTGGGAGCAGGTTAATATCTTGGCAATGCAAGAAACAAACAGTGGTGGCTAATTCTACAACTGAAGCAGAGTATGTGGCTGCAGCTGCATGTTGTGGCCAAGTGTTGTGGATTCAGAACCAGCTGTTGGACTATGGGTATAATTTCATGCATACTAAGATATTTGTTGACAATAATAGTACTTTATGCATCATTAAGAATCCTGTACATCATTCTAAAACTAAACACATAGAAATTAGACACCATTTTATAAGAGATTGCTTTGAGAAAGGTTTAATACAACTAGATAGGGTTGACACTGAGGAAAATGTGTCAGATTTATTAACTAAACCTTTTGATGCTGGGAGATTTCAATACTTGGTAACAAGTATTGGAATGGTTAATCTCACATAATATGTGTTTTGGATTATTTTTGTAAAAGTATGTACAGGATGATGCATTATTATTGTTGGTCTTATTGATGATTTAGATTTTCCACTATATTTTTCTAACACTGACAAAGGTTGCTTGAACACTGATAAGTGTTTTTGTGACGTTGTCAGCAATATAATTGTCTAACGCTGACAAAGTTTCCCTCAACGCTGTCATGTGTTATCGGGGCGTTGTCAGCAACAATGTTAGTTTTGTGGTTTTCAATCTAAATGTGCAGATGGTGTTAGCAGTATACCATTGGATACAGAGTTGCTTATGGATCAATGGAGAAGAATCTGGACAAGTTTTTATTTATGGATGATGGTTGGAATGTTTCATTCCTATCTTGACATAAATTTTTTATGTTCATGCAACTTTTTGTATCATAGTTTAAGGGGAGGTTTTAGGAACCTTTAGGATGTTTGGGTATCCATATGATACTCTTATCACAATTCTAGATTGTGTCCACAGGTGAGTATGAGTTAGTTTTACTAAATCATGAGGCACTGTAGCATGTATAGTATATCAACTTTGCATGCTGCCAAGACATTTTTGGCCTAGAATTGGTTGTGGTCTGTTGGGAGACTTGGGAATGATTTTGATATGGGATTTACCTGGGAGTAACAAGGATTTTATAAGGTAACTTTGTTGTTAAGAGTTTTGGTTAGCAAGGGACACTAGAGGACTGTTATGTCTATCTTGCTTATGCAAGTGTGCATAACTGGACAGTGCTTGCCGTCCTATGATAATTATCAGCTTTTGGTTATCTTCTCTAGGATAAATTACTTGTTAAGGTCATTTTTCACTTTTTAAAATATTTTTATTTTTGGACGCTGACAAGAATTTTCCAAGCGTTGTTGTGACCAAATTGGACGCTGACATGGCTTTAGGCAAACGTTGACAAGATTATAGCCGTTGGGCGTTGATAGGTTATTTTTGACCGTTGACACTCAATGGGACCTACCCAGTTGTTACTTTTTGACATATTTTCAAGCCGTAATTTTAGGAGTTGTTACTTTCATTTAATGCATGAGATAACTTATAACTTTTTCAATATTTTCATGATTGATTTTTGAAAATCTTTGCCTATCTTTGGGCCAATCACATGCATTCTTTCTCTCCTATAAATTTGGCTCCTATTTTAAACAGGGTATCTATAATTCTTGTCTAACACTTTTCTCTTATCAACTTCATCTTCTACACTTAAAATTAAACAGCTTTCATCAATGGCACCAAAGTTTAACTCAGCAGAATTGGCATTGGGGTTCAGATCACAACACAACATGATTGCTTATCTTGAAGCTGATGATGCTCTGTTTCCCCAATACACACAAATGGTGGCGTATTTGAACGCATCCCCGTTAAGGTATGCTCTTTCTCATGCACCACTCATTCTAGTCACACACATTAAGCAGTTTTGGAACACTGTTAGTTCCTCAACAGTTAATGGAGTGACCACATTGACTTCTATTGTTCATGGGAGATCTTGGGTGGTTACTGAGGCTTTGGTACGCCAAGCCTTGCATCTTGATGATGCTGATGGTATAGCCACTCTTCCCATAAATGAAATAGAACAAGGGCTTAGGGCTTTGGGATATCCTTTTCCTGATGAAGGTACTCTCAATAAGTATCATAAGCAGGAATTTCCCCCAGCCTGGAAGTACCTCATACATGTCCTCCTTCAATGTTTGAGTCCCAAATGTACTGCACACAATGAGATCAATAGATCCATTGCAAGTGCTATTGTGTGCATTGCAACAGGACAAAAATATAACTATTCTAAAATGATTTTTGAGGGGATGTGTAAAAACAAGGGGACAAAAATGACTTTAGCTTATCCCCGTTTTCTGCAAATGGTTTTTGATAATCAAGGTTACTGCTCAAGGGATCACAATGATTTTTATAAGATCCCTGAGCAAAAGAAAGCTATTTTTATGAAGATGGATTCATCACCCCATAGAGACTTACCTTTAACCCAAGCCATGCTTGCTGTTATTGCAGCAGCACAACCCCAACCAGACCCCCAACCTCAAATTGACCCTCAACCACAACTTGAACCAATTCCTGAACCTTTACCTTCACCTGAACAAATGCAAATTGACTCAAAATCCTTCAACGCTGACACAATCAATGTTGGCGTTGATGTGCCTATTTCCAACGCTAACACACAACCTTCACAATCCCAAACACCCCTTAACCAACCTACATCTACCCATTCTTCTACACCATCTTCCACACCCCCTGAATATAGGTTGATGAAACGCCAAAGGACTACTGGAGTGTTCTCCTCTGGTGGTCCTAGCCATGTAGCAGAGAGAACCACCACCACAAGTGTGGCTGGTGACCTGGATGAGGCAGGGACTATTGGTTCTGGCTTAGATGCTGGCCAAGGCAGTCCCACCATCATTAAGTCCTCATCCATGCCCAATGAATCTGACTTGGGAGGTCAAATCCCCATTTTAGAAGAGGGCAGACTGGAACCAATGACTCTTATGTAATTGACGGCAGTCTGCATTAGCTTGCAAAAGCAAAATGTAGACTTAGTACAAATTGTCAGCTCACAAGGCCTTGAACTCAAGCAATTGAGGGAGAGTATTGTTGTTTTGGAAAGTGATCGTGCTAGGAGGGGTATGGAGGAGTATTCCAAAGGGGAGGAAGATCAAATAAATCTGAGTGATAAGGGCAGCCAGGATGGTCAATCAATGGATGTTGCTGAAGCCCTTACAACTTTGAAGAAACAAACAGGTTTTGATACGTCCTTAGTCTCTCCCACCAACTTAAATTTATCATTTACAGCTATGTTGAGAGAGGTTACACAAGGCGCTGAGGGAAAATATTTGAGCGTTGACAAGGAAAATTTGGACGCTGATAGAAGTATTTTGGGCGCTGATAGGATAAATTTGGGCGTTGACAGACCTGCACATGAAGGTGATGTATCCCAGTCATCATCTATCATCAAGGAGGTTTCTACTCAGGTATTACCATCTACCTTACCACCATTGCACCATCAGATAAGGGTAAGGGTAAAATGGTAGAAGAGATTGTTCCAAAGGATGCAGCTCAAGTTGAATTTGATAGAAGATTAGCTGCACAAATCATGGAACAAGATGAAAAGGAAAAGTCACCATTTGTTGTGACTTCAGAAGAAGAAAGTGATGGAGCTAGCTCAGACTCAAGTGTAATGATTATAGAACCTGAAAGGCTTGAGTATGGAGATGAGTTGGCCAAAGAGAAGCTGAGAGAGAGTTGAAATTGCAGGTTGACTTTGACATGCCAGAGGTGGTTTAAATGTACAATTCTTGGAAAGAAAGCTGCATGGATAATCCAGACTTGACCACTTCAGATCAAATATGGGGTTTGGAGCTTCTTCTTAGAGTTTAGAAGGATTGCCAGGTAATTTTGAAACACAAGGCAAGCAATATTCTCTCAGAGTTAAAAAGGGATAGAAGGGAGCTCTACTTTATGTTGCTCAGATGTCATGGAGTTGGATGGACATATCAGAAGTTGAAGGCTTTGACATTTGATGAGTTGGAAAACAGGGCTTATCCCATTTGGGTGAGAGTGCAAGAAGCAAACACTCTCAGACTTCTTTCAGATGAAAGAAAGGAGGAACTTGCAGAAGAAATGGAAATCAAGAAAGCTATGATGATTCCCAGGCCAGTGAAGAAGGGAATTAAATTTGAGTTTCCAAAAGATATGGATCCACTATATCCAAGTGAAGCAGTTATAAGAAAGAGCCTCAAGCTCTCCCCATTAGAAGCTTCAGATATGGTGCAAGTGTTACCATTAGATTCCAGGAATCCAATTGTGAGCTATGAAGAAGATGAATGTGGATTCTGGAAGATTGGCAGATTTGGCAAGGAGGTACACACTTTTACCACTCTCATATCTTTGTTTGCAAGTTGTGATAGAGAAGACTTGGTGGACCTTTGGAGGTTGCTGGAGACCAAGTATGAGGCTGAAGCACCAACTTCAGCTAATGGAATAAAACTTTGGACCACATTCAAAAGAATGTGTGGGCCAAAAGATGAAGATCCTGCAATATGGAAGGATCTTGAAGATGACCTCAGTGGTCTTCAATGGAGGTTATATTCAGTTGCTGGTGTATACCATTTGAGTTCTACAAAGTTTGCTGAGTATTTACTTGTGGATGCTCAGTATTTCATATCCAAGGCTATTTTGGAAAAGATGAAGGACACTCAGCTGGAAATAGATTATTCAAGTGACGTGGCAAAAGATTTGATCAGATTTATTCATTACCAATATGAGAAGATTTATAAGACTCCTCCTAGTCCTTAATGCTTATTCAGAAACTTGATCATAAGAGTGGATATCAAGTTTAGGGGAGGATTGTTGGGAATAAATTAAGGCCAGATCACTTGAGCGCTGACAAGAACAATTCAAGCGTTGACAAGAACAAAATAAGCGCTGACAGCTCAAGCGTTGAGAAGTTAAAGTCAAGCGTTGACACATTGAAGACAAGCACTGATGGAAGATATAATCTACACGTTTATTATATTCTAGAATACTTCTAGTAAGGATAAGAACAATAATGTATTTTCTATATTTATCTTTACCTAGAATAGTTGATACGTAGATTATTGTACAAGGCTTCTTATATCTATAAAAGAAGGCCTTTAGGTTAATGTTTATTAATTAAGTTTCATATAAGTTTTCGTTCGTAAACATCTTTCATTGTAAGCAAGTTCGACATTCATAATCAAAGTGAAAGTTTGTTTACATCTTGTGTGTTCTTGTTTAAGTGTTAAATTCCGCATAACACTTAGATTCATAAAGCATATACAAAGGTTTCTCTACGTGTATTACTTGATCTAATCTCGTATACACAAAGCTAATCGATCTAAGTTTGGGATCAACATAAGCCAATAAGCACAAAGATCTTAAAGCTTAATCGTTTGAAAGCTTATGTGGGAATAAAAAGATTAACTTTTTAAGCACGAAAACATCAAGATCAACACGGATCAAAAGTATTTCGCACCAAAATTAACTAAAATAAAGAAAGGTAGAAAGAGATTAAAGATTAAAAGCTTAAACTTAAACTTGATTAATGGAATCCAAATACAAAAAGCTTAATCTTGAAAGATTAAAAGAAGGAAAAGATGAAAACTTAGTGAGAGAAAGTTTGGAACTTTCTCTCTCTAAAAACTAGAAAGGAAAAATGAAAATGAAACTAGCTAACTAGAAAACTAACCAACCCTCCTAATGTGTATTAGGAGGGTATTTATAGGGAAAATGGAAAGGTGTGCATGTGTTGCCTCTTCTTTCTTTCTTCTCGACTCGATTTAAATCCTTTGTCTTTCTCGACGTCGTCTAAGGATTTGTCGATGTATATTGAACTTGTCTTGTAATTTTCTTCTTCTATTAGACTTGAGTTCTTCGACTTCATTAAACTTCCGTCATTAGACTTTTTCTTTGATAAATCTTCAGAATAGGCCTTGGACTTCCGTTCTTTTTGCACTCTTGATCTTTTGACTTCGTCTTTTCTCGTTTTCTTCGATAAAAGCCCGTGAAAGACCGTGTTTTCTTCCTTTTTCATCTTTTCGTCCTAAAACACAATAAAAACACAAACCACGCATAATTCCGACTTTTACGACATAAATTACACGTTTTGGTCTTGTTATTATTGGAAATAAGTGGTAAAAGGATAAGTGTTTTCACACTTATTAAATCCCCTACACTTGACCATTGCAATTCCCTCATGCAATGCGTTAATTTTAAAGCACGGTTTACATTTTCCATCATAAATAACCCACCTTGGCCTTTATTAAATACTAAACATAAAAAGATAGAAACAAGTAAAGAAATTAAAGACTTACATTGGGTTTTGGCTGCCATGAACGTTTATCATCCTCAAGTTTCACGTTCCCCAAACCAAGCTTAAAAACGAGATCATTGTTATTATAAGTTAGCAGACTAACACGAATTCATGTGGGCCAATTATTTACTTAGACTCCCTTATTCCTAGGTGTATCTCTTATATTTTATTGTTGTCTTGAATGATCACGAGGATGCATTGTTTGACTTATTTCGATAGTTATTTAGGCCGAAAATAAAGTGGACGATTTAATCAATAGTTAGCTAAAGGACAAAATCTTTTAAAACTGCTTCTCGGGACCTCATAAAGTTCATATCTTGGCATAACTCGCTTCATGATTTGAGACCTTTCTCGGACCGATATTTGGAAGCGACTTCATACTTCAAATCTTTGAGAGACGTTCTTGAAATTATTGTCTTCTCTTCATAATAGGAATTTCTTCACTTGAAGTTTTGAGAGATTCTTCATATTTGGACCACGACTTCATCATTTTTCTCCAATCTTTATTTTGGACTTTGATATACAACGATCCGCCTCCTTTTAGGACTTGGGTCTATTTATCCTCATACCTTGTTAGGGCCTTTTTGGATAGAATTCTCCATGATCTTTTGGGGGTTTTTGCTCTTCGTCGTGTGTCTTGATCCTTCATATTGATTTTCGATAAATGATTCTTCACATCACTTTTGGATCTTTAACAACAAAATGTAGCCCTCATGCCTTGTTAGGGCCTTTTCGGACTCGCCAATCTTTGCATCCCGCTTCAATAAGTTATGCCTTGGCTATGAACTCTAATTAATACCGAGCAACTTTTAAACGATCTTGGGCTAGAAGCTAAGTAACTTTTCAAATCGTGCAACCTTATTTATTGTAGATAAATTTATTAACAAACGATGGGAGAATAGGCTCATAATTAACTCGCATAAATTCACGAAAGAATACCAAACTTATAATTGACTCTATCATCTCTCGTCCTCCACAGTTTAAAATCTCAAGGAATGAGACTCGTGGATGCTTAGCCTATTAAATCAAAGTTTTGGGTTTTCGAGTCATCTATAGGATCTTGCAAATTCTTAGACTTTTTCAAGTTTAGAAATCGCATTTTAAAGTTCCCTTGATAAACGACTCTCTAGGATCAGTTATAGGAACTTGCGAAAAGTTCTTGTTCTTAACCCGTGAGAGTTAAGACTTTCGCGTTTTATAGATCCCTATATAAAAGCCTAGCAAAACTTGACTTAAACACGTTAAGGATACTAGCTAGAGTAAAATTAGATAAGTAAACTCGGGTTGAGTCAAATTATTCACGACCTTGAAAAAATTTAAAACCACTTTATTGAAAATTTATTCTAGCAATGGAAAGAAAATAAACATAACAAAGGAAAATACAACTATACAACTAGGCCAAAATAGATTAAAAATTTTGAAAAATGTCGAAAAATCAAATTTTCCGGTTAAAAAGAGGGCAAATTCATGGAAAAGACCACTTACTTCGATAGAAGTCCCCCCTACACTTGATATAAACATTGTCCTCAATGTTTAAGCATATGGGAGTAAACTCCCCTACACTTATGACATTGTGCACTTTGTTTTAAATCTTGCTAAGGAAAGGACAACTATAGTGAATTCAATGTGAACATATAAGATATGAAATATTGAATCACAAGAGTTTAGGATAGAACCGGGAAGATGGGAACACGGGATCACGGTTCGTCAAAAGTCATCAAGGGGCTCTTTGAAGCTTGAATCCCTGTAGAGAATAAGAAACAAGACAACAAACACATACCGTGCTCCCCCTACACTTATTATGAAAACGGTAAAGGATAGATCACGGGTTGCCTCCCGAGAAGCGCTTGTTTTTTTTTCACCGAGTCACGAGCCTGACTCGACCCAAAACTAGTTCATGGGAAACGTGGTGAGGGATGGAATCATCTCATGAGAGATGTCCTCACCAAAATACAACTTCACACGCTGGCCATTCACCTTAAAATTAGGCCCATTTGGCTGAGAAAGCTCAATGGTCCCATATGGAAAGACTTTGGCGACGGTGAATGGACCAGACCAGCGGCTCTTCAACTTGCCAGAGAAGATCTTCAACCGAGAGTTAAAAAGTAAGACTTGATCACCAACGTGGAACTCTCGGTTCTTAATTCTAGCATCATGGATGATCTTGGTCTTCTCCTTGTAGATCAGTGAGTTCTCATAAGCTTCATTCCTCAGTTCATTAAGCTCGTTGAGTTGAATCTTCCGAAGATCACCGGCTTTGTTGATGTCGAAGTTAGCCCACTTCAAGGCCCAGTACGCCTTGTGTTCTAGCTCGATAGGGAGGTGTCATGATTTCCCGTACACAAGACGATAAGGAGTACAACCGATCGGCGTCTTATAGGCGGTACGGAAAGCCCACAAAGCATCATCTAACTTATCGGCCCACGCGGCACGATGCTCTCCCACAGTACGCTCCAAAATTCGCTTAAATCCACGGTTGTAAATATCGGCTTGACCATTGGTTTGAGGGTGATAAGCGGTGGAAAGACGGTGATTGACACCATACTTAGCCATGACTCGTGCAAATTGATCATTGCAAAAATGAGTCCCGCGGTCACTGATTATAGCACGAGGAACACCGAATCGAGCAAAGAGCTGCTTCAAAAAGTTCACAACCACCCTCGCATCGTTCGTAGGGAGAGCCTTAGCTTCAACCCATTTAGAAACGTAGTCAACGGCGACGAGGATGTACTTGTTCCCTTTAGATGATGGAAATGGCCCCATAAAGTCGATGCCCCATACATCAAAGATTTCACATTCTTGTATGAAATTTTGAGGCATCTCATCTTTATGTGTGATCTTGCCTTGGCGTTGGCAAGCATCAAAATGTTTAACCATGTCGTGAGCGTCACGATAGATGGTGGGGCAATAAAATCCAGAGTCGAATACTTTCTTCACGGTGTAATTGGGACCAAAGTGACCACTGGTGGGTCCTTTATGGCAAGCGTCAAGGATTTGTATAGCTGTCGGCCCATCAACACATCGACGAATAATCAGATCAACACATTGTTTGAAAAGGTAAGGGTCGTCCCAGAAATAATGTTCAATATCTTTAAAGAACTTTTTCTTTTGTTGAGACGTGAGCCCTTCCTTGAGAATCCCACCCGCTAAGTAGTTTGCAATGTCCGCAAACCACGGGGTGTCATCGAGATTTGGATTGATAGACATTAAGGCCTCAAGGGGAAAAGAGTCATTGATCTCTTGATTCGGATGATCCCCTTGACAAGGATCCTCAAGTCTACTGAGATGATCCGCGGCTAGGTTTTCAGCTCCCTTTTTGTCACGAATTTCAATGTTGAATTCTTGAAGGAGCAAAACCCAACGAAGAAGTCTTGGCTTAGAATCTTGCTTAGTCATCAAGTACTTCAACGTGGAATGATCGGTATACACGATGGTGGTAGAAAGGACAAGATAGGGGCGGAACTTTTCAAAAGCATACACTACAGCTAAAAGCTCTTTTTCGGTAGTGGTATAATGCAATTGAGCCCCCGTCATTGTCTTGCTAGCATAATGGATTGGTTGGAAGTGTTTGTTCACTCTTTGGCCCAAAACAGCTCCAATAGCAAAGTCGCTAGCATCACACATCAACTCAAAAGGTATCTCCCAATTAGGGGTAACCAAGACCGGTGCCTTAGTTAGCTTATCCTTAAGAAGATTGAAGGATTCAAGACACTCTGTGGAAAAGATAAAAGGAGTATCTTTTTCCAAGAGGTGGGTCATCGGGCGAGCGATTGGTATGAATAGGCGGTTGAAGGTGGAGGCAATTTTGCAATAACATCGACTTTAGCACGGTCCACTTCATGACCGGCTTTGGAGATTTTTTGTCCTAGCACGATGCCTTCTTTTACCATGAAATGGCATTTTTCCCAATTAAGAACAAGGCGAGTGTCTTCATACCGCTTAAGCATACGTTCTAAATTGGCAAGGCAAGCAGAGAAAGAACCGCCATAAACCGAGAAATCATCCATGAAGACTTCCATAGTTTCTTCAACCATGTCATGGAAGATAGCCATCATACACCTTTGGAACGTCCCAGGAGCATTGCATAAGCCGAAAGGCATTCTTTTGTAAGCAAATGTTCCGTAAGGACAAGTGAATGTGGTTTTCTCTTGGTCTTTGGGATCGATGGGAATTTGAAAATACCCGGAGAAACCGTCTAAAAAGCAGTAATAGTCATTACCCGCTAGACGTTCAAGCATTTGGTCCATGAAAGGAAGGGGAAAATGATCCTTTCTCGTAGCATCATTGAGTTTGCGGTAGTCTATACAAACTCTCCACCCTGTAACGAGACGAGTAGGAATCAACTCGTTGTTTTGATTTGGAACAACGGTGATTCCGCCTTTCTTAGGCACACAATGGATGGGACTAACCCACGGTGAATCCGAGATAGGATAGATCATGCCTGCATCAAGAAGTTTGATAACCTCTTTTTTGATAACGCCATGGATCTTAGGATTCACCCTTCGTTGACTTTGAATAGTGGGTTTAAAGTCGTCCTCCATGAGAATTTTGTGTGTGCAGAAGTGAGGATCAATTCCACGAATATTGGAGATATTCCACGCAATCGCTTTCTTATGATTCTTCAACACGGCGATAAGTCGGGATTTTTCTTCTTCTTTCAGGTCCTTTGCGATGATCCCGGGTGACTTCTTGTTGTCTTCAAGGAAAACATACTCGAGATGAGAAGGTAGGTCCTTAAGCTCTAAATCCGAAGGATTTTCGACGGAAGGCGTAGTCAAATTCGGTTCATCGATAGAGATATCCTTAGGAGATGGTGGAGAAGTATGGTCCTCATTGAGAAGTTTCTCAATGGTACGAATGTCTTCATCCCAATTGGAGGGAGAATCGTCATATTTTAAGTCCACATCTCCCAAAGTTGCTTCAAATTCTTTCAAAATGAAATCACTTTCTCCAAATGGAGTCAGTGATGGAGCAATAGAGGCAACGGTCTCAACAGTGGGTAGAGAAGAAGAACCACTTTTACAAGCGTCTTTGAAATGTTCTTCACAAGCCTTATCAAGAACATCAATGAAATTAACACTCTCGTTTTCCGAAGGCTGCTTAGAAAGTTTACCCATGTTGAAGACGATTTTATCGTCACCAACTCTCATGATTAATTCGCCCGCGGCTACATCGATGAGAGTGCGACCGGTCCTCAAGAACGGACGTCCAACGATTAATGGAACACGGGGATCCATCTCGTAGTCAGCGACAACAAAATCCGCCGGGAAGGTGAATTTGTCAACGCCAACGAAGACGTCTTCGGCTATCCCCACTGGATAAGAAACCGTACGGTTGGCTAATTCCAAAGTCATTCGTGTGGGGACTAGCTCGGGGAGAGATAATTGCTTCCAAACACTTAATGGCATTAAGTTAATACTAGCACCTAGATCGGCTAGGGCCATGCAATTCTCTACTCCCGGGAAGTTGCAAGGAATCAAGAAATGACCCGGATCACCCAGTTTGGTGGGCAATTTCCTTAAGAGCACTGCGGAGCAATTCTCATTAAGTTGGGTCTGAGCAATGTCAAGAAGCTTCTCTTTATCACTGAGAAGATCTTTAAACATTTTAGTGTATTTCGGCATGTGAGCGAGAGCCTCAGCAAAGGAGATATTGAAATTCAGTTGTTTGAACATTTTAAGAAAGTTCGAAACATGAATATCATCCTTGTTCTTCAATTTCTCTTTCCTCAACCTCGAAGGATAAGGTATATTGGGTTGAGATGAAGGCTTTGGGATAGAATTCGCACTCACATCCTTGGGTGGTGGAGGGGTAGAAGTAGAAGATGGTGGAATTGGAGAAGTAGAAGTGGTAGGAATAGAAGATGGAGGATTTGGAGAAGGAGACTCGTTTTCCTTTGTCACAATCACCGGTGTAGGTGTAGGAAGCTCGGGTTCCTTTAAACCTTTTCCACTACGAGTGGTGATTGCTTTCATCTCCCCTCTTGGATTAGCAATAGTATTACTCGGAAGAGAACCCGATCCAGAGGCTTGATTACTAGGGAAGAAACTAGCCATCATATTCCTCATGTCATTCGTTTGACTTGCCAAGGTGTTTCGCATATCAGCTCGAAGATCATTCCCTTGCTTTACCATATCTGCTTTCATGTTGGCCATTTCTCGCTGAAGATTTTGCACGATCACATCGTTAGTCCTCATGTAGGTCTCAACATCTTGGTGTAAGGCTGTGGGTTGGTTGAGAGGAGGAGCATGGTAGGCGGGTGGTCGATAAGCAGGTTGTTGGTAAACTTGGTTGTTTCTTTGAGGTGGATATGGGTTTCTTTGGTTTTGATATGGAGTTGGATCACGTGGTTGGTTTTGATTGTTGCGATTGAGGTTGTTTGGGTTTTGTGGGGGAAAACCGGGTGGTGAAAGAAAGTTGTTAGAGCGATAGCTGAGCAAGTTGCGGTCACCTTGAGGACGTGCTTGATAGCCTCCCGTAGAATAGGTACCGTTGGCGGCATACACATTTTCCGGATTGTCGTGAGTCGAAGGACAATCGGTGTATGAGTGAGATCCCCCGCATATATCACATGATTGAGTCATAGCATTGGCTTGGGCAGTGATAGCTTAGTATTATTAGCGGCTTGGAGAGCAAGTGATTCAACAAGCGAAGTAAGCTTATCAAGTCTCTTGTCGCTCTCATTAGTGCTAGCACTAGCCACATTGGTCCGAACACTCTTGGTTTGAACTCTAGACTTGTTCTCAATAATATCCCAAGCGGCATTAGAAGACTTAACCAAAAGATTACCCCCCGAAGCACTATTTAGTGAATCTTGGTCATTCATGCTTAAACCATTATAAAAAGTATTAATTTGTTGCACTTTGGTAAAACCATGTTGTGGGCACTTTCTTAAAACTTTTTTAAAACGGTCCCAAGATTCACTAAAAGTCTCATCGTACTTTTGTTCAAAAGTAATGATTTCATTCCGCAAAGCGATAGTACGAGAGGGTGGGAAAAAGTAGTTTATGAATTTGGTCTCTAAGTCCGTCCACGTAAGAATACTTTGTGGCGGTTCCTTATCAAGCCAATGCCGGGCTTGTCCCTCTAAGGAGAAAGGAAAAAGTTGCAAGCGAATTACCTCTTGTGAAACCCCATTGAATTTGACCGTATTCGTGAGTTGAAGGAACCTTTTGATGTGGTCATGAGGATCATCAATGGTACGTCCCAAGAATGGTTGAGCGGAGACCATTTGAATAAAGCCGGATTTGAGCTCAAAGTTATTGGCTCCAATCGCGGGTATGACAATAGCATCGTGGTTGCCCTCTACATGTGCTTGCAAAAGTTCGATCATTGGACGATTGTCCGGTAGAGGTTCATTGTTGTTATTATTCATGTTGTTTTGAGGTGGATTATTATTATTGTTGTGTACACCGGCCATGTCTAAGTTATCGAGAGTCTCGGGCTCTTGATAAGACGTTGATCGAGTGCGCATACACCTGCAAAAGAACTAACAAAGCAAGAAATATTTTTGGTTTTTTTGTTTTTTAATTTTTTTGTATTTTTGAAAATTTTATATTTTTTAGGATTTTTGAAATTTGAAAGCAAGGAAAATAACGTTCAAAGATGAACGAATCCCAAAATCCAACGCGTCTCTCACTAAAAACCTTTAATCTTAACAAAAAGAGCCGGCAGCGGCGCCATTTAATACAAAGCTTTTGGCTAAGTATATAAAATATTATCGTCCGAATCTCTTCGAATTGATTATTGGTAGAAAGTGTGACTCAATTGTTCTTGGTGGAATAATAAATGGTTTGGTAGATTATCTATTTTAAACTAATAGCAAATATGTAAATGTCGTTGAGTAAAATAAAAGGTTTAAAGATTAAACTAAAATAACGAGTTAAAAATAAATGCTTGAAAACTTAAAGACAAGGTTAGAAAAATACTTGAAAACTTAATGAATCTAAAACTTGGAAACTTTGTAAAAAAAAGAAATTAAACCATCGGAATGCCAAATCGGAATCGGATCGGAATGCTGATCGGAATGATTAATCGGAATGTCTAAGAAATGCTTCAATCGGAATCAGGCCAAATCGGAATGATTAATCGGAATAATAACAAGGCAAGGTTATCGGAATGTAAAAGGGGACACAATCGGAATACATGAAATCAAAACCAATCGGAATATCCAATAAGGGATCCAGATCGGAATGCTATGCAAGATCCTCACGTCGGAATATAGTAAAACAGACCCAATCGGAATCTGCCCAAAACCCTTTTCCGATCAAACGATCGGAATAAGGCCCTCTGATCGGAAAGTCAAATCGGAAAGGGATTTACCCTTTCCGATGGTACTAATTCGAAATTAAGCTAAGTTTTAAGCTATTAGGAATAAGCTCAAACCAAAACTTGATCGAATTAATGATAAGCCGAACTAGTAAGCACAAATTAAGAACTTTTTAAACTTTAAATAAGCAATATTTTAAATCAAACCATAAAAAAATGAAACTTTTTAAGAAAACTTTCAGAAAGTAAATAAGCTAAACATACAAATAAGCCAATAAGCACAAAGATCTTAAAGCTTAATCGTTTGAAAGCTTATGTGGGAATAAAAAGATTAACTTTTTAAGCACGAAAACATCAAGATCAACACGGATCAAAAGTATTTCGCACCAAAATTAACTAAAACAAAGAAAGGTAGAAAGAGATTAAAGATTAAAAGCTTAAACATAAACTTGATTAATGGAATCCAAATACAAAAAGCTTAATCTTGAAAGATTAAAAGAAGGAAAAGATGAAAACTTAGTGAGAGAAAGTTTGGAACTTTCTCTCTCTAAAAACTAGAAAGCAAAAATGAAAATGAAACTAGCTAACTAGAAAACTAACCAACCCTCCTAATGTGTATTAGGAGGGTATTTATAGGGAAAATGGGAAGGTGTGCATGTGTTGCCTCTTCTTTCTTTCTTCTCGACTCGATTTAAATCCTTTGTCTTTCTCGACGTCGTCTCGGGATTTGTCGATGTATATTGAACTTGTCTTGTAATTTTCTTCTTCTATTAGACTTGAGTTCTTCGACTTCATTAAACTTCCGTCATTAGACTTTTTCTTCGATAAATCTTCAGAATAGGCCTTGGACTTCCGTTCTTTTTGCACCCTTGATCTTTTGACTTCGTCTTTTCTCGTTTTCTTCGATAAAAGCCCGTGAAAGCCCGTGTTTTCTTCCTTTTTCATCTTTTGGTCCTAAAACACAATAAAAACACAAACCACGCATAATTCCGACTTTTACGACATAAATTACACGTTTTGGTCTTGTTATTATTGGAAATAAGTGGTAAAAGGATAAGTGTTTTCACACTTATTAGACGACCTCGACCAAGTCACCTTACCCAATAATAATTAGCATTGAGGGGATCGAGTCGAGCTCATGACTCGGTAATAAAAAACGAGGTGACTCGTGGGGGAGATCCCATGCTTATCCTTTTATGCTTTCTAATAAATAATAAGAGGGGATTTGTGCCCTTCCAACTCGTTGTAACACCCCATTTTGATAATGGAATGTCACGCGTAATTATGGCGTGTCATCAAAGCATACAAGGATAAATGTCTAAAACATAACATGACCATAAGGATAACCGGAATCAAACATCGGTTCCCAACATAAGCCCAAAACATAATAAAGCAAAAGAAATGAATGAAAGACTAAACAAGCATAAGTATATGAGGGCAAGAAGGAAAAGAAGTCTCTAGCAGCTTCCATCCTATGCACGTCCTCCAAATGCTCGAGTCTTCCCTAGGGTACCTGCCATTTTGGGACATGGAAAGGAAAGTAACGGCTGAGCAAAACGCTTAGTGCACGGATATAGACATAGTATGAATGACTAAGCATAATAAAGACTTAATAGCAGTGGAAATGTATAAGTCCTGGAAAACCTAGAACATGTTCATAAAACTGGTTTTATAGTTTGAAAAGCCTTATGTTTATCATATGAAAACTGTTTAACATATTTTACCATTAGCCAATATAGGTCATGAAAATCCACCGTGCATGAATACTTGGAGGGGTGACCTCATCATGCAAATTAGAGGGGCTGCCTCTAATTTAATATACTGGTTTTTGGGTAGGAGGGATCAGCTCCTTGTGCAAGGCACACACCACATTCACCATGAAATCCTGACTGAAAACATGTAACTAGGATGCACCCATACGCCCCACATGATAAATATAAATAAATGGCCAAAAGCTGAAGGGACGCCACGAGCAATCACTCCGCCGTGGTGAAGTCATAACATCAGTGCCTCTAATGTTATGGTTATGGTACCTCCATAACTAGGTGAAACTGGTCATGCATGTATATGGCTATAGGTAATCTTAATTAAACATAAGCAATCAAACACATAACTTATACTACGGGAAAACAGTTGGCTGCATACGGGGAATCCTAATAAGGAAAGAATGTCCATACTGAAAGGACGGGAATCCGTACCTTATGTCCAGTGAACGAAGAAGATGAACTGAGAGGAATCCTACTTCCGTATCACTAGTGCTACATAAATACATACATGAATAAGTATCTGCTTACTAAATACGTAGCTGGTTTTATGTCATGTCTTAGCTTATTTTATATGTTCTTACCATGTTTTACTGTTTTAAAGCCTTAAACTGTGTTTATCTTACATTCTGTTTAATCTGATTAAGTATTTCTGGTATTTCATGTATTATTATACTTACTGTGTAATAATAAGTAACTTTCCAAAAATAGCAGGCTTCCTAAAATAGAAAGTCACCAAAAATAGAAAGTTTCCAAAAATAGAAAGTTTCCAAAAATAGAAAGTTTCCAAAAATAGAAAGTTTCCAAAAATAGAAAGTTTTCAAAAATAGAATTACTGCTTAAAATAGATAATTTTCTAAAAATAGAAAGTTTCCATAAATAGATCAGCTGCCTTAATTAAATAAGTTTCCATAAATAGATTAGCTGCCTGAAATAAATAAGTTTCTAAAAATAGAAGGTTTCCATAAATAGATTAGCTGCCTTATTTAACTAAGTTTCTAAAAATAGAAAGTTTCCATAATTAGAAATAAGCTGGTTAATTAAGCTAAGTATATAAGCCTAAGTGTTTTCATGATTATTTTCTAAGTCATATGATATAATGTATAGTTTAATAATTATTTCATGTAATTAAATTAAACTATAGGTTAAAATATTTAATTAAAGTATAACATGTTTTTAATTAAATAAAGTTAAATACTTAGGTTAAAACATGTATTATAATTTATTAATAATATAACCTAAGTCATGTAAATTAATTAATTATAACCATGGTTTTTATATAATTAATTAATTATAAGTCTAAAATATAAAAATACTTAGGTTAAATAATTTCATGATTATTAATAATTAAAATAACCTAAGTCATGTAATTAAATTAATCATGTCATATTATTAATTTAATTTAACATAAGATCATAAAAAAGATAAAAACTAAACATACACCATGAACCGGATCTAGACTAAAAACAATGAACCGGACATGAAATCGACACCGTACCCCGAACCAACTCGGGGTACCCCTTGTCTTGGGGCTGACGTGGGACCCACACACACCAACCAAGACCGTATGGTCTTGGTGGTGGTCGGTTTGGCCAAACCGAAACCCCTTCGGGTTCGGTGCAGCCTGTGGCCAAAAACAAACACCCCTTAAAACATACCTTTTGATTTTATTAATCCCAAATCATGTTAGATCCATGTTTAATTATTAGGTTTTTGTAAAAACATAACATGTTCTTGATTTATAAAAAGATTAAATCAAAAGAAAAGGTTTAAAAAGGGTTTACCGAATTCGTGGATCAAAAGGATGAAGAACAAACACGATCACCAAGCAAAATTCCAAGATCCAAGATCACAAACCACCTCCTTGTGGTGTTTTAGGGTCGCGGCACAAAGAGAAGAGAGAGGAGGGTTTTAGGGTTTTCTAAAATCTTTTGTAAAACTAAAAATGAGTAGTGTAAGAAAATATTTAACCCCTTTTAGTAAAAATTGATGGGCTAAGCCCATCCTCCCTCCTAAATTTCGTGGTAATGGGGCCCACAAGGGGTAACCCGAATGTTTTCCGTGTCTAAAATATTGGTGTGATCTCGTGTGTTCTCGTGTTCGTGTTTTACGTGTTCTCGTTAAATATTAACAGTGACTTAATATATTTATTTGTGTTCGTAATAAATATATATACGTATTTAATATTAGCTCGTGATTAAATTACGTTCATGATCGCATGTTCGTGATTATTTATTGTCAAATAATTATTGCGTGCTCATGCGTAGTAAATACTTATCGTGTTCTAACACGTACGTAATACGTAAAATCCTAACACGTAATCGTAATCATGCTATAATAGGAAAGTTTTAACCTAGTACATACGATCTTAAGGGTACTATTCATGGTAAAAGCATGCGGGTTTTACAACTCTTCCCCCCTAAAAAGAATAATTCGTCCCCGAATTATAGATAACGTAACTGGAAGCGAAACGTACCCGAATCAAACTGGAAAGGTATGCAAAATAACGGAAATGAAGGTGACATGGTAGAAGGGAACGTGGAACGTGACATGTCTTGAAAAGACATGGAACGTGACGTGACTAAAAGGACATATCTAGTTGATAAGAGAAAAACGGATAAAGTCCGGATGAACTTGTCCGTTTACAAGTGGCCTCCCTCTTGGAACGGTTCCTTCAGAAGATCCTGACACTAATGATAAATCTTGGTCCTCCTGACCTTGACTTGAAATACGAAGAAGTTCTTGGTTATCAACGGAAGGTAGATCCCCAAATTCGATCGAGGAAGATAAGAGTTAACGTGCTAGGGTAACTGAAACGTTACGATGCAAGACAATCTGACTTAACTGATAATTAGAAACGATGCGCGAGACATAAAGAAACGTAGTACGTGAAATATTTTGAACGTGATACGTGAAAATTTTTGAACGTGCTACGTGGAGATATGGCGAGTGTAGTATGAGTAAACATATCGTGATCCATGATACGTGTAACATATCTTGATCATGATATGAGGAACGTGGAATGAACATGACATGTGAAACATATCGTGATCATAGAATACAATGGCGGTAACGCCAAACGCTACAAGGTGAGACACAGAATATGACGAGAAACGTCTATCTGAAGATAGGGAGTTATACTAAACTTGGGTCTGGTCTCTCAAGTTCTTGCAAAACTTCCCAGAACGGAATGAACGTAAAATCGTAAGCCCATATACGATCATGAACGTGAATAGTGTCATGAACGCGAGCGCGAAAGCAAGTCGTGGAATCAGAATGAAGACGTGAAGTAATTTAGGAGTACAATTGTGAATCTTTGTCTGGCCCGATAGCTGAGGGATTACCAAGTGATCGGATGAGCCTTGGCTGGAACATATCCGATCAATCTGTTGGTTCTGAAATCATTGTGGATGTAAGGATTTTGCAGACTTGATCAAACTGTTTGTAAAAAACCAGATAGCATCATGCTTCTTCTGAGTTTGCGTTAAACTGGTAACCAAAATCCGTGGAGATCTTGTCCCATTTCAATTCACAATTTCAGATGATGAAAACATCCTAGGTTGTTGGTGTTCTATCTTAGCATGTTGGTATGTCAGGTACATAGATATGAACGTAGCTGTATTCTGCTTCGTAGAAACTTGATACATAGAAGTTTGCGAAACTCTGAGTCTCCGAGATTAGACTTCTCCTAGTGTAGGATTTTCTAGAACACCTCATGTAGTGTAGGGTTCTCTCCTTTACGCATAAGCTGAGTCATGGTAATATTACCTGTAGAAACCCATGTGATTCAGCGTATCACTGTAATCAAACAGAATTGATGTTGAAAAAAAAATTCCAGGGTAAAATTTCTCTTGTCATAGAATTTGCAACATAGTGCAGATATGGTCTTCCTGTTCTTCTCTAGGCTTAGAGGAAATCAGGTTATCCTCAATGAAAACACTGATGAATTTTCTATGAGTTCATGGAAACTCATTCTTATAATGCCGTTGGAGCATTGATGAAACTAATTCAAAATCAAAAATCTAGCATGACCGAGTCATGCACGAATAGCAGTCATGGACATGTCCTGCTTTTTCACTCGTCACTGTTGGCAGCATGAGTTCGATCTTGGAAAAGTGATTAACACTATACGGTTTATTGGACATGTCGTCAATACGGGAAGGAGAATAACGGTCATGAATGGTGATTTGTTTAAAATCGACGGTAGTCGACACATAATCTTATGTTACCGTCCTTCTCCTTGAAGGTTCTTCTGGAGTGTAAGGAACAATTTTGGAATAATCTGTTGGTTATGCGTAAAAGGACCTTAGTAGTCGTGTGTTACTAACAGCTATAAAATCTTAGCAATCATGGCTAACAAAGCACGTGCTTAGAAAGCATCGATAATTTGTACAGACTTTCCTGATGGAAAAATCAAGCTGAATGTATTCAGGAGCCTGAACATTACTGTACATAATTATGAATCGTAGCATGGTGTGCTGTTCATAGTTCATAATTAGGATAAAATTCATCTCGTGTTTGTCCGAGGATTAGCGTTAGCAACTTGGATCTCATCATTAAGCTGAAGGAAAACCTTCGTATACGTGGGAATACGAAAGGCGTCCTTCGTGGTCATGAATATATGGACTATAGTGAAAGAAATGGAAGTGACATCGGCAACGTGACAGTTCTCACTGATGCGCTGATAATGGTATTAAAATTCTTGTGTCCTGATTAATACATGGCATAACAAAATGGATATACCCTTGGAGGGTACCCTGAATTTCTTAGAAATGTTCCATAATTAGACGTGAGTCATGTGTCTTGACTCGTGTCTTGAGAAATGTAAGCGTGACATATGTCTTGACTGGTATCTTGACTAGGGGTGAGCAAAACCGACCGAAAACCGAAAACGACACAAACCGACCGAAACCGAAACCGACCGACACAAACCGACCAAATTCGGGTCGGGATTCGGGATGGGTTTTTCATGATTTCGGGACTCGGTTCGGGTCGGGACTCGGGATTAATTCGGGATCTACAAAGAAAACTACACAAATCGGGAGTAAGTCGGGCTTAACTCGGTTCGGTTCGGGACTCGGGCCTAACTCGGGTCGGGATTCGGTTTGAGTTTTTCATGATTTCGGTTTCGGGATAAGTCGGGATCGGGTCGGGACGGGTCGGTTTCGTCCTGATGCTCACCCCTAATCTTGACATGTGTCTTCAGAAAGTATTCGTGAGACATGTGTCTTGACTGATGTCTTGACATGTGTCTTCAGAAAGTATATGTGAGACATGTGTCTTGACTGATGTCTTGACATGTGTCTCGAGATGTGAAACAAATATAACCACAATATAAGGTTATTATGCCATAATTGGCGGATCGGTTGGACTACCAATCCTTGTATTTCTGATAACGTCCGTGGCCAGAGTTTCGGTTGCGATGTCTAGGATAGTTGCTGTCATAGTAGTGGTTACTATCGTCCTGTCTGTCAGTTCCATGATGGTCATTCTCATGACCGTGATTCATGTAACTATTCAGCTGAGTGGCCGGCTGGTACCGGTTTGCACTCATATGGCTGAAATGATAGCCGAATGACGTGTGACATGTAACTAAGAATTAGGGACACGATTGATGGAAATTGTCTGATGGTGAAGCATCTTCTCGTCCAATTGCTTTGCTCCGACGCCTTTGTCTTCGTCTTGTAGGATCTCCAGGTTGTGAACAGCATCCGCATCTCGTAGCTTCTCCGAACGTCAGCAGCTTCAACCTTTAGTAACATTTCCAAGTTATGAGCGGCATCAGCAATTTGTAGAGTATTAGCAAGTGGACATATGCCTGAGATGATTTAGAATCGACTAGCGAATACTCGTGCAGTATTGCAAGTGAAATACACATGGATTTAGGTACGTGTAACACACATGGAACACGGTACATAGAGTACACGTTGAATGCACATGAAATGATCGGTATGGGGTCGATCATTTGTCATGATTTAAGGAAAGTATACCGGTTAAACGGTTAGGAAAACCATCATGATAACCTGGCAGTATTAGCATAGACATCATTCTGGTTGTAACGGAAACGTTAAAGTGTGGTTACACAAAAATTAACGATGATTTGCCTGACAGCATGATCAATGAAAACCAACCATGACTATCATGAAAGCAGGATTCAATGAAATTAACAATGTCTTGCAGGACAACGTAAATAACAAAAGAGGCGTAAAACATAATCAACATGAAGACGGAATTATCATGAAGAAACATGAAACCATCTATCACGAAGAAGTGTATAACATAATCAGCATGAAACTGAAGTTAACCATGACAGTATGAAAACATACTTGACATAAAAACATAATAACTTATGAGGGGACATAAAAAAAAAACAAAATTTGCCAATTTAAATCGTGAGAAAAAATTTATGTATGAAAAACAGTGCATGAATGCGTAATGTAGTTTATAAAACCTTTATATGTGCGAGGGAACGCCTATGGGTCGGTTCCAAAACAAAAGACATGGCGAGGGGACGCCTATGGGTCGGTCCCAAAGTTAAAAGTTTCGATAAAAGCACATGCGACTAAATAGGGCCAGTCCTGTACCAACCATTACTTAGTCATAATCCCTGCAACAATGATACATGAAACATAAATAAATGAAACTCATCTGTCAAAACTTATCAGAACAAATTTTATGTGACTAATTATGAACTATTGAGGTTCAGTCCACATAGTCACAGTTCACGAGGAACGTCATGCATGAAATAATGACACGTAACTAAATATGAATGACGGTTGTCCATCCATATTAGTAAAACAATATCGATGAATACATCAAGGTTAAAACCTCAAGGTGCTGAAAACATCATGGTTAAAGCAACAATGCGCTGAAAACATCAATACGTAGAATAACAAACGTTGGCTTAGGAAGCTCCTGGTGACTACCCACTAGTCACAGGTCGAGTTTTAGAGCCTACAGGTCGAAGCCTTGGCTCTGATACCATAATTGTAACACCTCATTTTGATAATGGAATGTCACGCGTAATTATGGCGTGTCATCAAAGCATAAAAGGATAAATGTCTAAAACATTACATGACCATAGGGATAACCGGAATCAAACATCGGTTCCCAACATAAGCCCAAAACATAATAAAGCAAAAGAAATGAATGAAAGACTAAACAAGCATAAGTATATGAGGGCAAGAAGGAAAAGAAGTCTCTAGCAGCTTCCATCCTATGCACGTCCTCCAAATGCTCGAGTCTTCCCTAGGGTACCTGCCGTTTTGGGACATGCAAAGGAAAGTAACGGCTGAGCAAAACGCTCAGTGCACGGATATAGACATAGTATGAATGACTAAGCATAATAAAGACTTAATAGCAGCGGAAATGTATAAGTCCTGGAAAACCTGGAACATGTTCATAAAACTGGTTTTATAGTTTGAAAAGCCTTATGTTTATCATATGAAAACTGTTTAACATATTTTACCATTAGCCAATATAGGTCATGAAAATCCACCGTGCATGAATACTTGGAGCGGTGACCTCATCATGCAAATTAGAGGGGCTGCCTCTAATTTAATATACTGGTTTTTGGGTAGGAGGGATCAGCTCCTTGTGAAGGATGCAAGGCACACACCACATTCACCATGAAATCCTGACTGAAAACATGTAACTAGGATGCACCCATACGCCCCACATGATAAATATAAATAAATGGCCAAAAGCTGAAGGGACGCCACGAGCAATCACTCTGTCGTGGTGAAGTCATAACATCAGTGCCTCTAATGTTATGGTTATGGTACCTCCATAACTAGGTGAAACTGGTCATGCATGTATATGGCTATAGGTAATCTTAATTAAACATAAGCAATCAAACACATAACTTATACTACGGGAAAACAGTTGGCTGCATTAGGGGAATCCTAATAAGGAAAGAATGTCCATACTGAAAGGACGGGAATCCGTACTTTATGTCCAGTGAACGAAGAAGATGAACTGAGAGGAATCCTACTTCCGTATCACTAGTGCTACATAAATACATACATGAATAAGTATCTGCTTACTAAATACGTAGCTGGTTTTATGTCATGTCTTAGCTTATTTTATATGTTCTTACCATGTTTTACTGTTTTAAAGCCTTAAACTGTGTTTATCTTACATTCTGTTTAATCAGATTAAGTATTTCTGGTATTTCATGTATTATTATACTTACTGTGTAATAATAAGTAACTTTCCAAAAATAGCAGGTTTCCTAAAATAGAAAGTTACCAAAAATAGAAAGTTTCCAAAAATAGAAAGTTTCCAAAAATAGAAAGTTTCCAAAAATAGAAAGTTTCCAAAAATAGAATTACTGCTTAAAATAGTTAAGTTTCTAAAAATAGAAAGTTTCCATAAATAGATCAGCTGCCTTAATTAAATAAGTTTCCATAAATAGATTAGCTGCCTGAAATAAATAAGTTTCTAAAAATAGAAGGTTTCCATAAATAGATTAGCTGCCTTATTTAATTAAGTTTCTAAAAATAGAAAGTTTCCGTAATTAGAAATAAGCTGGTTAAATAAGCTAAGTATATAAGCCTAAGTGTTTTCATGATTATTTTCTAAGTCATATGATATAATGTATAGTTTAATAATTATTTCATGTAATTAAATTAAACTATAGGTTAAAATATTTAATTAAAGTATAACATGTTTTTAATTAAATAAAGTTAAATACTTAGGTTAAAACATGTATTATTATTTATTAATAATATAACCTAAGTCATGTAAATTAATTAATTATAACCATGGTTTTTATATAATTAATTAACTATAAGTCTAAAATATAAAAATACTTAGGTTAAATAATTTCATGATTATTAATAATTAAAATAACCTAAGTCATGTAATTAAATTAATCATGTCATATTATTAATTTAATTTAACATAAGATCATAAAAAAAAATAAAAACTAAACATACACCATGAACCGGATCTAGACTAAAAACAATGAACCAGACATGAAATCGACACCGTACCCCGAACCAACTCGGGTTACCCCTTGTCTTGGGGCTGCCGTGGGACCCACACACACCAACCAAGACCGTATGGTCTTGGTGGTGGTCGGTTTGGCCAAACCGACACCCCTTCGGGTTCGGTGCAGCCTGCGGCCAAAAACAAACATCCCTTAAAACATACCTTTTGATTTTATTAATCCCAAATCATGTTAGATCCATGTTTAATTATTAGGTTTTTGTAAAAACATAACATGTTCTTGATTTATAGAAAGATTAAATCAAAAGAAAAGGTTTAAAAAGGGTTTACCGAATTCGTGGATCAAAAGGATGAAGAACAAACACGATCACCAAGCAAAATTCCAAGATCCAAGATCACAAACCACCTCCTTGTAGTGTTTTAGGGTGGCGGCACAAAGAGAAGAGAGAGGAGGGTTTTAGGGTTTTCTAAAATCTTCTGTAAAACTAAAAATGAGTAGTGTAAGAAAATATTTAACCCCTTTTAGTAAAAATTGATGGGCTAAGCCCATCCTCCCTCCTAAATTTCGTGGTAATGGGGCCCACAAGGGGTAACCCGAATGTTTTCCGTGTCTAAAATATTGGTGTGATCTCGTGTGTTCTCGTGTTCGTGTTTTACGTGTTCTCGTTAAATATTAACCGTGACTTAATTTATTTATTTATGTTCGTAATAAATATATATACGTAATTAATATTAGCTCGTGATTAAATTACGTTCATGATTTAATGATCGCATGTTCGTGATTATTTATTGTCAAATAATTATTGCGTGCTCATGCGTAGTAAATACTTATCGTGTTCTAACACGTACGTAATACGTAAAATCCTAACACGTAATCGTAATCATGCTATAATAGGAAAGTTTTAACCTAGTACATACGATCTTAAGGGTACTATTCATGGTAAAAGCATGCGGGTTTTACACTCGTTGTCTCGTGGTTGTTTGTGAATGTGTTATCTAGATCATCATCACTAACGATTGAAGACTCTCGTGTTCGTTTACGTGAGCCTCGATCGTTTGCTTGAAGAGTTTTTCACGAATCCATGACATATCCTTTATTGTTCTAACAATTATCTTTTAGCATAACTAATAACGGCTTTAGATATATTGTTGATCACCCTTTCCATGCTAGATCCTAAGCATTCGATTCTTCGTCTCTAGTATGGGGGTGCTCCACCTTTAGACTCGAAACATTGAGGACAATGTTTAATTTTAGTATGGGGGTGAATAGATACTTGCTTTGCTACGCCCTCACGTTTTCCAACTCTCAACATTTTGTTTTGATTTATTGCTAATAAGGCTAAAAATGGTCAAATTTTTAAATTTTCTTAGTTTTCATAAGTGTTTTTAAGACACGAATGTATATTTTCTGATGGGTAGAATAAGAGCTAAATTTTGACTTGATGGGCATTTGGAGCCCTTTACATTCCTTAACCCGCTCGAATCAAGTTTTGCTAGACTTTTATATAGGGAACTTTAAAACGCGAAAGTCTTAGCTCATTCGGGTTAAGAACAAGAACTTTTCGCAAGCTCCTGTAATTGATCTTAGAAAGTCAATTATCAAGGGAACTATAAAATGCATTCTCTAAACTTGAAAAAGTCCAAGAAAGTGCAAGATCCTACAGGTGGCTTGAAAACCCAAAACTTCGATTTGATATAGTCTTAATGAAAACTAATCCAAATTTGGCTTAATTTTGACTTGCATGGCTAAGTATTCACGAGTCTCTTTAATTAGAGGTCTTTAAATAGTGAAGAACGAGAAATGATAGAGTTAGACAAGTGATCATGCTAAACGTGGAACATGAAAATGTTCTTTCAAAAACTCATGTGTTTTTAATTGTGGTTTTTTCTCCCATAAGATCAATGCATTAGGAAAAAAATAATTGCAATAAGTAAGGTCGTACGATTTGAAAGGTTACTTAGCTTCTAGCACAATATCGTTTAAAAGTTTCTTGGGGTTGAATACAGTTCATAGCCAAGGCATAACTTATTGAAGCGGGATGCGAAGATTGGTGAGGATCCAAAAAGGCCCTAACAAGGCATGAGGAGCTCTATTTTGTTGCTAAAGATCCAAGATGATGTGAAGTATCATTATTCCTAAATCAATATGAAGGATCAAGACACATGACGAAAAGCAATGACTCCCCTAAAGATCATGCAGAAAGTCTATCCAGAAAGACCCTTACAAGGTATGAGGATAAATATATCCAAGTCCTAAAAGGATGCGGATCGTTGTATATCAAAATTCAAAATAAAGATTGAAGAAAATTGATGAAGTCGTGGTCCAAGTATGAAGAATCTCTCAAAAACGTCAAGTGAAGAAATTCCAAAATATGAAGAGAAGACCATAACTTCAAGAACGTCTTCCCAAGATTTGAAGTATGAAGTACATGCCAAATATCGGTCCGAGAAAGGTCTCAAATCGTGAAACGAGTTATGTCAAGATATGAACTTAAGGAGATACACGAGAAGCCGTTTTAAAAGATTTTGTCCTTCGGCTAACTATCAATTAAATCGTGCTACTTTACTTTCGGACTAATAAATACTCAAATAAGTCAATATGAATCACTTGTGATCCATGATAAATAGTTAAAAAAAATTCCAGAAACCCATTTCTTTTCATAATAACTAGGATTGCGGGGAGAAAAAGTATTACACAATTTAGACGTATGAGTAGTGTTAGCATTGTGACTTGTACCAACAATGATCTCGTTTTTGCACTTAGCATGGAATGTATGACAATCAAGGATGACGAACTTTACTCCATGGGACATTCACTTGTTTCTATTTGATAGGTGTGTAAACACCCATCCTTTTTACCACTTAATTACAATAATAACCGGGCCAAAACGTGTATTTTATGTCTTTTATGTCGGAATTATGCGTGGTTTGTGTTTTTGTTGTGATTTAGGATGAAATTGTGAAAAGTGGAGAAAACACGGCATTTACGGGCTTTTATTGAAGAAAAAGATGAAAGATGAAGTCGAGAAATCAAGAGTGCAAAAAAAACGGAAGTCCAAGACCAATTCTGAAGATTTATCGAAGAAAAAGTCGAAAGACGGAAGTTTACTTAAAGCCGAAGAACTCAAGTCTATTTTATTGAAGAATTAAAAGACGAGTTCAAAGAAATCCCGAGCCAAAAGTCATTAAAGTCCAAGATTTAAGAAGATTTAAAGGCTTAAGGACTAATGGTGCAATTAACAAAGAGATTAAGAAGGAAGGACTAAGCATGCAATTAAGGAGAAAGGAAAGAAGGGAGGAAGCTTCCTAAGCATCCCTTAATCCTCCCCTATATATAGATTAGTTCTTAATCATTTTCATTTTGTTGGCTAGAGTGACACTAGTTCTTCCACCTTTTAATTACTTGCACATTTATTTTATCGCACCTTTAATTACCTTGTCTCGCACTTTAATTTTCAAGTAAGTTAATTTTATCTTTATTGCACCTTTACTTTACTTGTTTGATCTCTCATTCTACCTTTATTTCTTGCTTGATCTTGTTGATTTCATGCTTATTGTCTTGCTTATTTAACTAAAGATTTCATTTTTATGCTTTTGATTGTTTTGGATTATTGATTCTTCTGGCTTATTTGTTTACATCTTAAAGTTTTTAAAGTTTTTATAAAAGTTATTTTTATATAAAAGTTTGTTTTTCGTAAACCTTTTTCTTTTCGTGTTATAAAAGTCTTTAAATTTCAGTTTAGTAGCTTATTCTTATACGGTTTGCCTTAGGATTTTCGTCTTGTGCTTATTAGAGTTATAGCTTATTTTTCTAGCTTATTTTGCCTTCTTTTCACTGTATTCCGATCTGGTAAATCGGAAAGGGGTTTATTATTCCGACCAATGCTCTTTGGCTTGGTCGGAAAAGGGTTTACAATATTCCGACGAGGAGGCTTTGGTATTCCGATCAGTGTGGGTTTTGAGTATTCCAATTAGGAGTTGTGACAGCATTCCGATTGGAGCTCCTTTCCTCATTCCGATCGAGGTGTTTGTTTGGTATTCCGATCAAGTATAGTGACAATATTCCGATCACGGGTTCCGATCAACATTCCGACCAGGGCCTACTCCATATTCCGATCAGGGGCCCTTGCTTATTCCGATCTGAGGTTGTTTGATATTCCGATCAGGTATAGTGACAGTATTCAGATTGGTATTCCGATCAACTTTCCGATCTGGAGGTAGGTATAGTATTCTGATTGTGTTCCGATCGGAATACATTCCGATGGTAGGTTTATTTTTATGTTTTGTCTTGTTTAATTTTTAAAGTTATCATTTTAATTCTTTGTCTAATTTTAATTTCCGTCATTTAATTATTTAATTTTCAAAGTTTTAAATATTGCACCATTTATTTTAAATTAGTTTTAGATTTATTTTACACGTCTTTTTACTTTAATAGTTTTGCACTTTTAATATACTACAACGACACACTTTTGTTTCACCAAAGAACGACTGAGTCGCACACTAAACTCCTTTTTCAATTCGAAGAGATTGGTACAACGAATATTTTTAACCTGAGTAAAATTGAGTTATCAAATGGCGCCGCTGCCGGCTCTTTTCGTAAAGATTAACGGTTTTTTGTGAGAGACGCGTTGTTTTTTGGGATCCGTTCACTTGTGAGCGTTAGTTTTCTTGTTTAAAAAATTCAAAAAATCATAAAAATTAAAAATTGCTAAAAATCCATAAAAATTAAAAATTTCAAAAATCCAAAAAGATTTTATTTTTATTGTGTATATATATTGTCTTTGTGTTTGGTATTGTTTTCTTTTGTCTTTGTAGGTGTATGCGTACTAGATCTTCTAATTATCAAGAGCCCGAGACTCGAGAAGATTTAAGTATGTCAGGTGTTAACAACAACAATAATCCACCGCACCTCAATAATAACAACAATGTTCATCCACAGCCCGATCTTCGGACAATGGAGGAGCTTTGTCAACCTACCATGTTTGGACGAGGAGTACCGATTGCGCCGATGCAAATCAACGCTCCTGAGTTTTCGTTGAAGCACCACATGATTCAGCAAGTGCAAACAAATCCATTCCGTGGATTGCCTGATGATGATGCCAACAAACACCTCGACAAGTTCATTACAATCACCCAAAGCATGAAGTTGCCTGGTGCCACAATGGATGTTCTTCGCCTACAACTCTTCCCACATACTTTATCACATCATGCCGAGAAATGGTTTGATCATCTCCCGAAGAATTCTATTCACACTTGGGATGACATGACTCAACGCTTTTTGTCGCGCTACTTTCCACCATCCATGGTCACGAGCCTTCGCAATCAAATCAGCGGTTTCATGCAAGATCCCGATGAATCTCTTTTTGATGCTTGGGAAAGATATAATGTCTTGATTGATCGTTGTCCAAACCACAACATGCTTCCTGTCACCCTAATTGATACTTTCTACAACGGTTTGACTTTTCGAGATCGTGATACGATTAATGCAGCCGCCGGTGGCACATTTATGAAAAGGAGACCCGAGGAGTGTAGAGAGCTTATTGAGAATATGACTACTCACCACAAAAACTAGGATTCCTCCGCTTCTTCAAGGAACAACCCGAGAGTCAATGTCTCCTCTACTTCAGCAAACCCTGATATGACCGAACTCACCCGCATGATGACTGAAATGAGCAAAAGTATTACGCTTCTCGCTTCAAACCAACAACAACAACAAGTTAAAGCGGTTGCACCTTCTTGTGAAACATGCGGCGGCCCACACTCATACACCGATTGTCCTTCGACTCAAGGAAATCCGGAAAATGTGTATGCAGCTTATGGTAATTATTCACCGGAAAATTACCAAGCTCGACAACAAGGGGATAGAAATTTGCTGAGTTACCGGTCCAACAACTACCTTTCACCCGGTTTTTCTCCTCAAAACCAAAACCCCGCCAACAACTACAATTGAAGCAACCAAATCCCACCAAGAGCTTCTAATCCTTATCACCCACACGCTCAACAAGCCCCACCCATTAACCCCGATGTTGAAGCCATCATGAGAACCCAAGGTGAGCAAATCAAGAATCTACAGAGTCAAATTATCAATCTTAAAGGAGATATTACCAAGCAAGGAAATGAGATTAGATCCGAGCTTCGAGATAATATTCAATCCTCCTTCAGTAATCAAACAAATGATTTGAAGAATATGCTTGCTAGTTTCTTGCCCGCCGCTCAACCTTTCTCTTGGAGTTCTCTACCTTCAAACACCGTCACCAATCCGCGAGCAAATGTGAGTGCTATTACTACTCGTAGTGGAATTACCATTTTCGATCCACCAATCCCGCCCCCATCATCTACACCTCCTCCACCACCATTTATCCCTACTCCTCCTACACCTAGTATTAGTGCACCATTACCGTCTCCGCCTCGTCATGACGATGTTCCTAGGAAGGACCCTTCAACATCTCAACCTTTACCCACACCTTTACCTTCACCACCCAAACCCAATATCCCTTATCCCTCTCGTTTAGGCAAGACCAAAATGCTAACCAAGGATGACTCTGAAGTGTCACGCTATGTGAAGATGATCTCTCAAATGAACTTCAACATTAGCTTTCTTGAAGCAGTTGTCCACATGCCCAAATTTGTCAAAGCATTCAAGGAATTGCTTAACAAGAAGGAGAAGCTGATTGAGCTCGCCAACACGCGCTTAAATGAAAACTGCTCTGCAGTTATTCTTAAAGAACTTCCAGAAAAGCTTGGAGATCCCGGTCGTTTTGTGTTGCCTTGCGTTTTCAACAAAACTGAAGAATTTACTGCCCTTGCCGATCTCGGGGCCAGTATTAATCTTATGCCTTTGAGTGTTTGGAAAACACTATCATTGCCCGACCTCACTCCAACAAAGATGACTCTTGAACTTGAAAATCGCACTCTCGCTTACCCCGTTGGTATAGCCGAAGACGTGTTCATCAAAGTTGGCACATTTACTTTCCCGGTCGACTTTGTCGTTGTTGATTATGAAATGGACCCTCGTATTCCTTTAATACTTGGTCGGCCATTCTTAAGAACCGGACGAGCTTTAGTTGATGTGGCCGAAGGTGAGTTAATCTTAAGAGTCGGGAATGATTCACAAGTTTTTAAAATAGGGAAGCTTACAAGTAAATCCTATGGACGAGAATCAGTGAATATGATTAATGTGCTCGATGATTTTACCATCTACAACAATCCTGTATTCGACTCTTGCATTGGTAATCCACTTTTCGAAGATGATGTGGATGATTCTCGCTCCAATTTGGACGCTTCTCCCATTTATGATTCTCCACCGGTCTTTGATGCTTATGATGATGAGTCTAGCTCAGATTCGGATGATTATGATGACTTTACTTCCGAGTATCCCGAGATGCCCGCATACGCTGATTTTGATGAGGCTGATACTCTTTCGAGTGACTCTTCACATGATGAAGATCCTCCGCCATCACTTGATCCTACTTTGGACGATTACTCATTTGAGGAAGACTTCTCTATGTTTCTCAACACTTACTTCCCTCATGAGAGTGATGCTCCTCCTTATGATTTTGAATATTATCGTCTTGATCCTACTTTGGATTTGAAGCACATTCTTTCAAAGGAGAAGAAACCGGTCGACACCAATATCCGCAGCACGTATGAGTTAACACCTCTTTGTCCATCTTCTGAGGACGAGGTTGTGCTTCTTCGCGGATCTTCTTCCCATTCTGCTGAGCCTGAGTGCTATTTTCCCTTAAAGGAAAAGGTGTTCGACCTCGGTATTGATATTCTGTAGCCATCTCAGTATCCACCTGATGAAATAAAAGGAAATATCTTTGGAACTCATGGAAATCTGCTTGCACCACTTCACCCTTGCTTCCACCGTGCTCCATCGCTGCTTAAGGGAACCTTGCCTACTCTTCTTTGGCTTGCCTTGTTCACCTTAAGCTTCTGCTACTTGATGAATGAAAACTATGTCTTTGATCCTGGTGGATATGTTTCATGCTTCTTCCTATGATGATCAAGGTCGAGTCAGGCTCACGACTCGGTAATCAAAAATCAAGCGCTTCTTGGGAGGCAACCCATGTATCTATCTTTTAGCTTTCTTTATCCTAAGTGTAGGGGAGACCCGTTGGTTTGCTATTTCCTCTCCTCTCCTCGCTTAATCAGGGATTCGAGCTTCAATGATCCACTCTTGATGATTCTTGAAGACCCGTGATTCCGTGTTCCATTTTCCCGGTTCTATCATAAACTCTGTTCGATTCACTATTTTATATTTTCTCAATATTAAAATAGGAATCTCTTTAGTTGTCCCTTCCTTAGCGAAATTTAAACAAAGTGCACAATGTCCTAAGTGTAGGGGAGTTTACTCCCACATGCTTAAACATTGAGGACAATGTTTATGTTAAGTGTAGGGGGGACTTCTATCGAAGTTAAGTGGCCTTTACCTTGTATTTGTCCTCATTTTAACCGGAAAATCAAATTTTCGACATTTTTCAAAAATTTTGATCTATTTTGGCCCATTAGTTTTTCCCTTTGTATAGTTATTTTTCCTTCTTTGCTAGAATAAATGTTTAATAAAGTGGTTTTATTTTTCAAACGTTGTGAATCTTTTGACTCAACCCGAGTTTACTCGTCTAAGTTTACTCTAGCTAGTATCCTTAACGTGTTTAAGTCAAGTTTTGCTAGGCTTTTATATAGGGAGCTATAAAATGCGAAAGTCTTAACCCTCACGGGTTAAGAACAAGAACTTTTCGCAAGTTCCTATAATTGATCCTAGAGAGTCGTTTATCAAGGGAACTTTTAAATGCGATTTTTAAACTTGAAAAAGTCTAAGAGTTTGCAAGATCCTATAGGCGACTCGAAAACCCAAAACTTTGATTTAATAGGCTAAGCATCCACGAGTCTCATTACTTGAGATTTTAAACTATGGAGAATGAGAGATGATAGAGTCAATTATAAGTTCGGTATTCTTTCGTGAATTTATGTGAGTTAATTATGAGCCTATTCTCCCATCGCTTGCTAATAAATTTATCTGCAATAAATAAGGTTGTACGATTTGAAAAGTTACTTAGCTTCTAGCCCAAGATCGTTTAAAACTTGCTCGATATGGATTAGAGTTCATAGCCAAGGCATAACTTATTGAAGCGGGATGCGAAGATTGGCGAGTCCAAAAAGTCCCTAACAAGGCATGAGGGCTATATTTTGTTGCTAAAGATCCAAAGTGATGTGAAGAATCATTTATCAAAAATCAATATGAACGATCGAGACACACGACGAAAAGCAAAAACTCCCCAAAAGTCATGGAGAAGTGTATCCGAAAAGACCCTAGCAAGGTATGAGGATAAATAGATCCAAGTCATAAAAGGAGGCGGATCGTTGTATATCAAAGTCCAAAATAAAGATTGGAGAAAAATGAAGAAGTCGTGGTCCAAGTATGAATCTCTCAAAACTTCAAGTGAAGAAATTCCATTATGAAGAGAAGACCATAACTTCATGAACGTCTCTCAAGGGTTGAAGTATGAAGTCGCTGCCAAATATCGGTCCGAGAAAGGTCTCAAATCGCGAAGCGAGTTATGCCAAGATATGAACTTTATGAGGTCCCGAGAAGCAGTTTTAAAAGATTTTGTCCTTTAGCTAACTATTGATTAAATCGTTCACTTTATTTTCGGACTAAATAACTATCGAAATAAGTCAACAATGCATCCTCGTGATCATTCAAGACAACAATAAAATATAAGAGATACCCCTAGGAATAAGGGAGTCTAAGTGAATAATTGGCCCACATGAGTTCGTGTTAGTTTACTAACTTATAATAACAATGATCTCGTTTTTATGCTTGGTTTGGAGAAAGTGAAAACTTGAGGATGATGATTATTCATAACATTTCCAAAACCTAAGGTATGCTTTTTGATTTCTTTACTTTGTATGTTTTTAATTTTCTATCTCTTTAATAAAGGCCATTATGGATTGATTGTGATGAAAAATGTAATCTTGCTTTGTAACTAATGCATTGCATGAGGACATTGCAATGGTCAAGTGTAGGGGATTTGATAGGTGTGTAAACACCCATCCTTTTTACCACTTAATTACAATAATAACCGGGCCAAAACGTGTATTTTATGTCTTTTATGTCGGAATTATGCGTGGTTTGTGTTTTTGTTGTGATTTAGGACGAAATTGTGAAAAGTGGAGAAAACACGGCATTTACGGGCTTTTATTGAAGAAAAAGATGAAAGATGAAGTCGAGAAGTCAAGAGTGCAAAAAAAACGGAAGTCCAAGACCAATTCTGAAGATTTATCGAAGAAAAAGTCGAAAGACGGAAGTTTACTTAAAGCCGAAGAACTCAAGTCTATTTTATTGAAGAATTAAAAGACGAGTTCAAAGAAATCCCGAGCCAAAAGTCATTAAAGTCCAAGATTTAAGAAGATTTAAAGGCTTAAGGACTAATGGTGCAATTAACAAAGAGATTAAGAAGGAAGGACTAAGCACGCAATTAAGGAGAAAGGAAAGAGGGGAGGAAGCTTCCTAAGCATCCCTTAATCCTCCCCTATATATAGATTAGTTCTTAATCATTTTCATTTTGTTGGCTAGAGTGACACTAGTTCTTCCACCTTTTAATTACTTGCACATTTATTTTATCGCACCTTTAATTACCTTGTCTTGCACTTTAATTTTCAAGTAAGTTAATTTTATCTTTATTGAACCTTTACTTTACTTGTTTGATCTCTCATTCTACCTTTATTTCTTGCTTGATCTTGTTGATTTCATGCTTATTGTCTTGCTTATTTAACTAAAGATTTCATTTTTATGCTTTTGATTGTTTTGGATTAATGATTCTTGTGGCTTATTTGTTTACATCTTAAAGTTTTTAAAGTTTTTATAAAAGTTATTTTTATATAAAAGTTTGTTTTTCGTAAACCTTTTTCTTTTCGTGTTATAAAAGTCTTTAAATTTCAGTTTAGTAGCTTATTCTTATACGGTTTGCCTTAGGATTTTCGTCTTGTGCTTATTAGAGTTATAGCTTATTTTTCTAGCTTATTTTGCCTTCTTTTCACTGTATTCCGATCTGGTAAATCGGAAAGGGATTTATTATTCCGACCAATGCTCTTTGGCTTGGTCGGAAAAGGGTTTACAATATTCCGACGAGAAGGCTTTGGTATTCCGATCAGTGTGGGTTTTGAGTATTCCGATTAGGAGTTGTGACAGCATTCCGATTGGAGCTCCTTTCCTCATTCCGATCGAGGTGTTTGTTTGGTATTCCGATCAAGTATAGTGACGATATGCCGATTACGGGTTCCGATCAACATTCCGACCAGGGCCTACTCCATATTCCGATCAGGGGCCCTTGCTTATTCCGATCTGAGGTTGTTTGATATTCCGATTAGGTATAGTGACAATATTCAGATTGGTATTCCGATCAACTTTCCGATCTGGAGGTAGGTATACTATTCTGATTATGTTCCGATCGGAATACATTCCGATGGTAGGTTTATTTTTATGTTTTGTCTTGTTTAATTTTTAAAGTTATCATTTTAATTCTTTGTCTAATTTTAATTTCCGTCATTTAATTATTTAATTTTCAAAGTTTTAAATATTGCACCATTTATTTTAAATTAGTTTTAGATTTATTTTACACGTCTTTTTACTTTAATAGTTTTGCACTTTTAATATACTACAACGACACACTTTTGTTTCACCAAAGAACGACTGAGTCACACACTAAACTCCTTTTTCAATTCGAAGAGATTGGTACAACGAATATTTTTAACCTGAGTAAAATTGAGTTATCACTATTCATTGACCCTAAAAGTCACACACGTGATGAAAATCATACATTATGTCTTTACACATCTTCGTGATATTGTTGCAAGTCTTTTACTTTTCAATAAAAGGTAATAAAATTGAATTTTGGTGATGCTTAGATACTTTATTCTAGCATTGCGTGAGGGCACGACAATGGCTTAGTATGGGGGAGTGATGAGATGGCATTTATATATGATCTCATCGTTCTTTTCGGGCTTTAAATGCATAAAATGTCATAAATATACCATATATATTCTTGTGTTTGTTTACTTGTGTATTTTAGGTATGGATATCATGAAAAAGACAAAAGATCACAAGAAACAAGGAAAAACGAACACGAGAAACGAAGCCGTACAATGAACTGGGCCCTAGTTATGGATTTATCAAAGAAAAACCCTTGAAGACTTGAAGATGTACAAGATTGATCCCTCATCTATGAAGAAATGACACTTAATACACTTGTATATTCATAATTACAAGTTTGGTTCCTTAAGTTTGTCAAAATTACAAAAAGGTCCTCCAACTTTGAAGATTTGGCAAGTTTAGTCCCTCAACAATTCTAAATTGTCAACAATGGTCCCTCATGAAGTCAAAGATCCAATGAAGACCTTCAAAGATGAGAAATGTCCATAATCAGTCCTTGAATTATCAAAAAATTCAAAAATAACCCTTGAAACCCTTTTACCAAAATTTTGTGGCAAAACTATAAAGTTGGAAACTTTATTAACAAAGGAAATAAGTTTTGTTGGCTAGAAAACGTTTAATACAAGTTCTGCCAAAACACAAAGACCAAAGGTGGGCATTTGAAACATTCAAAACCAAAAATGCGCCAAACAACTTTACACTCCACAAAAAACGGATCAAACTACTTACTGTTCACCTTTCACCCCCATAATTTACTTTTACCAGTCAAAGGGTTAATCCCAATTGGCTTAAACAAAACATAATTAACTCTCACACGAATCATTCCCACGCCTAAAACTTCACACCCACTCACCCAAGGACCCCACCCAAGGTTGCCCTGCACCAATCATGTGACACCCTCCTCTCCAAGTAAAGCCACGTGGCCAAATCAACAGCTAATACTCCTTACTTGGCCCCAAAGCAAAAATGAACGTCTCTGATTCATTTGGACAGCTCACAAACATCAAACGCCATCAAGCACTCAAGTGCATATTTGAGATTTCATAGACTAGGGTTTTCATGTATTTTTCCCTTCTAGAATGATCCTAGTCGTCTATATAAGGAAGCATCAACATGTGAGAGCCCCTTTGTTCCAGACTTTAGCTATCTTCTTTGTAATTCCTTTTTATGAAATAGAATTTGAATTTCTGAAAATCTTAATTCTCTTTTGTTATTTATACAATTTTGGTGTCTGAATAACTAAGATCTGAGTTCCATTTTATCATCTGTTGGTTTTTTAGGAACGGTTTTATGGATTAAAACTCTTATTTCAAAAAATCAGATTTCATAGTTTATTGTTCATCTTTGGTGTTTGTTGTTCTTAGCAGATACAAGGAAGCTGGTGCTTGTTTTGCTAGCACCTAAGCTCAAACAATCCAAGGTGTGGATGTACATCTTGGAGGTTTGCATCTCTAATCCTTTTTCATTTTTCTGAATTTTGTATGATTTTTGGTGATTTTTGCATATTTGTTTGTGGATATGTGTATTTGTGGTGGATTTGTGTTTCTGAGGTTTTGAATATTGTTGCTAGGTTGTTTTGATCTTGGATTGAAGGTTAAATCACAACAATCCTTTGGAAAATTGAGAGATCAGATTCCAAAGGGGTGTTTGGGTTAACTGATTTTTCAAGGTTCAAGGCAACCTTTTTGGTCGTTTTTTGTTCTTTTGTGTTGTTATCTATTTATTTGGTATAAGGGGTTGGTTATCTGCAAGTTTTGAGGGTTTAAACACCTAAATCAATCAAGGGTTCATAAAATCAGTTTTACTTGGTAATATTGGCTAAAATTTTGGGGACATCTAGATCTAAGGGTAGACTAGGGATAAAAAGTGTTAAATTTTGGTTAACATCACTAGGTAAAGGGATTTGAGGGCTTGAAATTGGATTCGTGGTCAAATAGATCAGCAAAAGGATTTTGGATAATCACCTTTGCATATCAGTAACTTTTTGTGCTTGAATCTGCTTATTTACTTTGATCCAGTGCTTGAAACAAGTTTATTTGTGCTTATTGGACTTTATTATAGCTTGTGTATGCATTTGGTTCAATTTGGCTGGCTTATTCATGCTCAATCTGCTTATTTGTTCATAACTGCTTATTTTCAAGGTCTATGGTATATCTGTGAACTGTTTGCTTATTCTATGCTTATTGAGTGAACCAGATTGTGATTTTTTTTATTGATATTGACTCCTTGTGATCCACTGATTACAAGGGTGCCCTTGTTTTCCATTGAATCTAACTGGATCTCTCTAAAAAAGCAAGTCAAATAGTCAAAGCAGTGGGAACTCCTTTCCCTTGCTGCTAGCCACTGCTAGTGTTATTTCAACTGGTGCTTATCAATAAGCTGTTCTAGCTTATTTAAACCTGCAACAACTTTGAATTTGTAATAGGTGTCACTTATTTGACCCAATTGTTCATTCTGGAGCATTTGAGGGGTTGACGAGGTTTGACTAGAAAACCAATAACTTTGACTTTTACATAAGTGCTTATCAGCTTATTCTGCTTATTTGGCTTGGCTTATTGGACTTTTCTTTGTTGATTTGTCTTAATTAAGTCATTTAGAGTCTTTTGCAACTTATTTCAAGGTCTGAGGTGGTCTAGAACTTCAACCCGACTAATTTGTCCATTAGTGAATTTCTATTTGGCTTATTTCTGGCTTATTGGGTTTGCTTTTTCAAAATTTCTTTTCACAGATCTCTTAGGCATCTCAAAAGAATGTTGTGTGTCTAATCTGAGCTTATGACATTGGCTTATTTCTTAATGGGCTTATTGGCCCAATAAGAATAAGTTGTTATACCAATAAGTTGTGATAAGCTCAAAACCAACTTTTGGGACTTTTGTGTTCAGAATAAAATTTTGAGCCAGATAGGGCTTTTCCAGGTCATTTGGGCCTAGTTGAACTTTTTGGGCCCATTTAGCCCATTTAAGTAATCTTTTATAGTTTTTAGCCCATTTGGGGGCCCATTAGGGGTATTTTGGTAATTTCACTTTCATTTTCTGATTATTTAGGTTAAAATAAACTAGTTTGCAAGTTTTTAGAATTTTTTATAGTTTTTGGATTTTTAATATTATTTTATTATTAAATTTCAATTTTCATATTTTTGCACTTTTTATATTTTTCTTAGGTTTAATACATTAAAATAGGTTTTTTACAACTCTTAGATTAATTTTATCATCATTTTTCTATTTTCTAGAATTATTTTAAGATTTTAATAGTTTTTAATCATTTTAAATAGTTATAATTAGTTTAAGAATTTATAAAAATAGTTTTTTTCTTATTTAGTCATTTTAGAGGTTTACAAAGTGAAAAATCTTTATTTGGGCTTTTTAATAATTATTTTGATTTTTAGGGCTTTAATTAGCATTTAAAAATTAATATTTAATTAATTAAAGGTTTGAAAAAGTTTTGATCATTTGTAAACTCTTAGTTTAATTAATTTGATTTTTGGTAATTGCTTGGGAATTTTTAGAATTAATTTTTATTTTGGCTCTTTTTACGGTTTTTAATTTTAGTCGTCGTAGTAATAATTTTCACGTTTCCGTCATTCTATTTTCTCATCCCCTTCTTTCTTAATATTAATCTCAAATATCATTACATTGTATTCACACGCATATACCTCCTTGGGAAACGAACTTATTTGGGTCATAAGTGCTTGATTTTCCTAAATCATCACTTAATACTTACCGCTCATATACGCTCTTTTGTTTTCCTAAACAAGAGACGTATTTTTACCACAATCAGAATTGATTTAATTTTTCTTGCATGGCGATGACCCAACTCTCGTCCATCAAAGCTTCTTTAACACTCTTAGGCTCAACTAAAGAGACGAAGCAAAAGAAGTTACTTTGGTTTTGGACTTGAGATCTAAGGGTCCTTTGATTATGGTCGCCTATGACATTATTAAGGGCATGATCTTTAGATTCCTTAATATTTACTTCCTTTTCAACACTAAGGTCTTCAACTCCTAGTTTTCTAACCTCTTCGGCTTTAACTATGCCTAATTCATCAAAGTCATCATCTACCAAAGGGGGTGTCTTAGAAGAAGGCGAAGTTTCGTCGAATGTAACGTTGAGTGATTCTTCAATTACACCTGAGGTTCTATTAAGGATTATGTAGGCTTTACTAGATTGTGAATACCCTGAAAAGATACCTTCGTACGACTTTGGGTTGAACTTAGTAAGCTAATCTTTGGTGTTAAGAATGAAGCACTTGCTTCCAAACACCTTAAAATATTCTAATGAGGGTTTCTTACCTTTAAGAATCTCATAGGGTGTCTTTCTTAGAAAATATCGAATAGGAACTCGGTTGAGAATATAGGCCGTTGTATCCACGACATTGCACCAAAGTTTTTGCGGCAAGGATTGCTCATTTAACATGGTCATACTCATCTCTTGGAGAGTCCTATTCTTCCTTTCAACTACCCTATTTGATTGTGGAGTGCGAGGAGCTGAGAAGCTAAGGTTAATACCATGAGCTTCACAAAAGGCGCCAAATTGCACTTCATTATCAAATTCCCTACCATGATCTGTCCTAATAGACACAATTGGACATCCTAGTTGATTTTGGATCTTCCGACTTAAGATTTCAAAATTATCGAAATCCTCATTCTTATTAGCCAAAATCTAGTCCATGTGAATGTATAATAGTCATCAACTATTACTAAGGTATAAAGGTTACCTCCATAACTACGTATGGCGGAAGGTCCAAAGAGATCCATATGTAGGAGCTCTAGGCACCGAGAGGTCGAAACCAAATTCTTGGCTTTGTGACTAGAGTGAATTTGCTTCCCAATTTTTCAAGCATCACAAAAGTGACTATCAAACTTAATCTTGGGGAGATGTCATACCAACTCCTCAGAGACTAAAGATTGAATTAAACATATATTAGCGTGACCTAATCTCATATGCCAAAGAGTAGAACTTTCATCTAAATTCGCTAGACATATGTTGTCTTTATACTTCCTATTAAACTTTATGACATAAAGCCCATGCTTTCTAACACCTTTTCCAATGATCTTTCCATCTTTTACAATTTCACTATCATGTTCGAAAAATTTGACCTTACACTTATTGTAAAAAATTTGACATATACTTAGTAAATTAAAACCTAAGTTATCTACATGCTCAACATTTTCAATGGTCATGGAGTCAAGAGAAACCGTAACTTTGTCAATGATGTTACCACGCAGTTTACTAGCGAAAGTGACGTTACCTCTATTGTATGTTTTGTAAGTAGAGAATAAAATTCGATTTCTCGTCATGTGTTTAGAACAAGCACCATCCTTAATCTACTCGTCGGTCTCTAAATCAATCCCCAAGCATATCTAGGTAATGACACACAAAATCAAACATTTGGTCCCCAATATCTCATGGGTCCAAAGTTGTTAGTTCCAAACATCCCATGCATTTGATTGGGGTGCATAAATAGAGGACACATACCCCACAGAGATAAACATTGTTGTTGAATATTGTTCCAATTTACCGTAGTATTTTGGTGTCCATTGTTTTTCTCAGGTGTCTTAGACCTTGATCTAGAACGATTATTGTTTTTAGGTGTAGTTGTTTTACTTCTAGGTCGTGACTTAGTATGGTCATTGTTTTTAGGTGTGAGTGTTCTATTTCTAGGCCATGAATCATTTCTTATTCTTCGAGGAGGAGTAGATTAGTTTCTTAATTACCCTTTCATTCCCATCAAAGGTTTACTTAATGGAGTGTAGAATTTACTAAACTCCTTTTCATCAATAATGGGTACTTTGGCTTTAATAATTACAAGATGTTTTGGCCCTTTACCTAAAATAGATTTTTTAGAAAAGTTTATTTTCACATTTTTGGCACTCTCTGTCCGCGGCTCAATATCTCTTCCTGCGGTTCCATAAATATGTGGAACCGTGGTAAACTTTATTGATCCACAGTCAATAAGACCTTTTTCTGATTAAAATTAAACTTGTATGGTTTTACTAGTTGATGCTTTATTAGTGTCAAAACCTAAACCAAGTCTTTCTTTCGAATGAATTTGTCTACTTAACATATCATAAAGAGCATGAGTACTTTTCAAGAACTTTTCCAATTTAATGGATGTGCTCTTGAGATCTTCATTCTCTTGTCTAAGGTTTTCATAACTTAGACAACCTAAGTCAAATTCTTTATTTTTCTCTAGCTTAGCTAATTTATCTTTTAGATCACTAATCTCATTTTCAAGTTTAGATGTAGATGATTTTAGCACTTTATTATTTTCCATGAATTTTAGACTTAGTTTGCATAGATCATCATATTGACTCTCTAATTCTAAATCATCTAGAGAAGAACTATCATTGCTATAATATTCGGTTTCAGAATGTACCTCTTTTGAGGAATGAGCCATTAGACACTTCTCGTCTTTAGCACTATCATCACATTCTTCACCACTATCGCTCCACGACCATCCAACAAACGTCGTGTGATTCTTTTCGCGAGGTGGCTTGGGACATTCACCAATTAGATGATTTGGATCACCGCATCTAAAGCATTTACTATCACCTTTGTCATTCTTAACAAATTGATTCTTAGAGAATGCTTTCTTGTCATTGCTTGGTTGTCTCATGTATTGACCTCGTCTCTTGAATAAATTCTTGAAGTCTCTAACCACCATAACATATTCCTTATCATCACTATCCGAGGAAAAGCTTTAATGATCACTTTGCACTTTCTTGGCCTTCAATGCTAGGGACTTTCTTTCACTTATGCTTTTGACCATCTCCGAATCTTTCAAGATTATCATCTCATGAACTTTCAAATTTCCAATAAGTTCATCAAGTGATAATGTAATGAGATCCTTTGATGCTTCAGTTGTCGTGACTTTAGCTCTCCACTTTGGATGCAACGCCCGAAAAAACTTCCTAACATTTTTCTTGCTAGAAAAACCTTCATCAAGGGCTTTTAGACTAGTAATAATAGTATTAAAGCTAGAAAATGCACTATCAATAGTTTCATCTTCTAAGATGGCAAATTGTTCATATTGTTGAACAAGAAGACTGATTTTTCTTTTTTTAACTTGACTATTACCTTGGTGGGTTATTAAAAGAGTTTCCTAAATTTTTTTGGCGGTTTTACACAAAAAAAATCCTTTCATGCTCTTTCGTAGGCAAAGCATAATAAAAAACCATTTTAGCCTCATTATTTTTAGAAAGTTTCTTTTTAGTGTCATCATTTAAATTTTTAAAAGAAACTAGTTCTTTCTTTTTAGAAACTTAATAATATTGTAAAGGCAAAAAGTCTCCAATGGTAATAACATGCCAAAGATCTAGATCTTTAGATTTCACATAAGTCTCAAATCTATTTTCCAATAAATAAAACTACCAAGTTCAAAAAATAGTGGTCTTTGCATAGATTGCCCTTCTAGGTACTTATTGGAATCCATAGATCGATTCAAGTTTTAAAATACAATATATTTCAAAAGCTTGAGCAACCCACTCTGATACCAATTGTAGAAACTAGAAAGGGTGGGGGGTTGAATAGTTTCACTAGTTAAATGCTCCAAAGATCGGTTATCAAAAACCCTTTTCAAAAAATTTATTCAAGTGATTTATGTGAAACCTTCTTATGCACAATATGGAAAAGTGATAGTATATCTAAACTAATCATCATAGGCATGTGTAATAATAAATAACGAATGGAAAGAGATAAGGAAAGGAAAGATCAAACCGAACACCAAGGATTTATAGTGGTTCAGCAACGAAGCTCACTCTTCGTTCCTACTCTAATCCTCGAGTACTCGTTACTCGAGAGTTCACTAATCGACAAGCTCCTTAAGGTGGAGAAATCGTACACCTCTCTTAACCAATTTCCGACTCTAAGCTAAAATTCGAGACCTAATCTTAGATATGACCAATCTATACCAATATACTCTGAGGCCTAAGTATTAACCACAATACATACACAACTTCCAAATATACACAACAATTTGGATCTTCACAATGACAGAAGAATGAAATATAGTTTTGATATTTAATGGATCTTGAACTAGACACAACACTTCAAGGATGAAAGTGTTCTTCTCATTGCACTTGAGAGGATGAGATGGGAGGAAAAAGATTCACTTCTAAACAAGTATAATCAACAAAATAACCAAGGGTTTGTGTGATTAAAGAAGGTGGACTGAATCTGATAATTTATGTGCAAAATAGGTGAAAAGAAAATCTGGAAATGATCCACTATTTATAAGACAAAGGCCCAACGAGTCTATCTGCCCGTGGCTCAATAAATAGGTTGGCGGCTGAATATCAATATTGAGCCGCAAGCACCTATACTGAGTCGCCGGCTATAGAGTCCGCTCCTTTTTAGTTTTTTAGTGAGGGAATGCCATCTAGTGAAGATTTTATCCAAATTGGATATTCTTATACCATTTGAATATGTCAAATTTAAATTTCTATTTTCTATTTTAATAAAACATTTTCTTAAAAATAAGGTTTATAAAAAAACATTTGTCACTTTTAAATAAAAGTGAGTTTTAAGAGAAATGTAAATCATTGATCACTTAGTTAGGTTAAGAACTTGTTTATTCATTCCTTAAGTGATTATGGATGAAATAAAAAATACTTGAACTCAAGAATTCGATTTTTTGTTGTTTTAATCAATGCTTGTTTTTATATATTGTCGTTATCAAAACATAGCGAGACCGAAAATGCAAGTAACGTTTTTAGGCATCATTGCTTTAACAATCTTGTTGCTGAATTTATTGATGATCTTGGCTATAGAATTAAATGTATATATATAAATTCTCAATCTTTTCAAGCCGAGCTTGAGTTTTACACGAACCGATGTGAAGTATAGATGATTAAAGCTCGTCAAACTATCATGTCAGACTAAGCTTATTTTATTTTGGACTCATCTTGAATCAGTTACACCTTTAATTTGTATAAAGTATATAAAGTAGTTTTATCTTTTTATTTTGGTATTAAAGTTTAACAAATATATCAAGATTTAAATGACATAAACATCAATAATATGAATAATATATTTTGAGTTTATTAACAAATATAAATGTGTAAAAAATGATAACATAAATAAGTGTAAACAAAATTTAAAACACCAACTTATATGTGTTTCAAATAAAATTTCGCATTATCTATAAAATATGTTTTTTCTGTGTCGGTTGTGACATAAAAATCTTAAATATATGTGAATATATCCGGTGTCGTTAATTAGATCATACTTATGAGTGGGACAATATATCTGGAGCAGCGGCCACGAGTTTAAGTCGGCAGTTAAAAAGGTTTTCACATGCAATGTGGTTTCGACTCATTTACATGATACTTAGCTAGAAACGAATTGCTCTTGATTTTTACAGTGAGCAGGTTGGCAAATGACTTGCTTTATCAGATGAAAAAAGGTAAATTGCATGGAATACAACAAAGACTGAGCTTCTACCACTCATCTTCATTGATATACGGATCCTTAAGGTCATCACAGTTAGTGTTCTTTTATTAACTGATTATCGTTCTTATAGTTTCATTGGAATTTAAGATAAATATAATCAAGTTAAGGTTCTTATTGGGTTGCCAAAAAAATTTCCTCTACCAAACTTTATAAGGAATTGAGTTAGCAAGGTCCATGTCTATCAGGTTAGATCTAAGTAAAAACTTAAAAGCAAAAAAATTATATGATTAACAAGAGTGAGCACAATCACAATGCATTTAGTAAAACTTTGAACTGTTGGATCTAAGTAAAAACTTAAAAGCAAAAAAAGAACATGATTAGCAAGAGCGAGCACAATCACAATGCATTTAATAAAACTTTGAACTGTTGTTGAAGTAGGCAAATGCCATCTTCAATCCAAAAATAAAAGCATACCATACTCGAAAACTTTCAGCCATTGAGGAAATATCTTATCGAGTATATCACCCACCCACTAATATATATAAAAACCTGTATTTGTGTTTTAAACTTAAATTTTCATGTACGGTTCGGATCTAAAAAAGATAGATTTTTTTGCTTCAGAGGTTATGAATGACAAATGATGCATTTTTCAGCATACTCGGGGTGATATTTTTGGAGATTTTTATCAGCTGATAGTTAACATACTCATGTGATGATTCATTGGAAGATGATTGCATAGAAGACGATTAATAAATGTTCTAAACATTTTCAATTTATGAAGGTAATGTTTCATGTTCTGTGTGTCATCTTCTATTTTGCGAGAAAAAATTAGTTGCATTTCGTCGAAAGCTATATACGAATTAAGAAAGTTCACTTGAATATTACATATGTATATGTAGTTTCGATCTCTTTATCACATAAACATTTATTTTTTGGCTTTGCACAATTGTTTCTTGAACGACAATGCTTACACTATTTATCTCACATATTTTTTAAATAAAACTTTGAACCCATAGTTTATTGGCTGATGAGTAACTAGCATACCGATGGATCAAGGGTTGACCTTTGTATTTGATGTTTATGTAACAACTTTCTTATTGTTGAAAGGGGAGTTGAGATGGATTATGTTAGGCTATCATCACAAATTTATATATAAGAAGATAAGGGATGATATATTTCAAGTCAGGGACAATCTCTCGGGCAAGTCGGTTTGTATTTGACACAATGTGTTATTCACAGCTATATGTAGTCGTCTCTCGCGTTAAGAGCAACAAAAGATTGAAGATTTTTATTCGTAACAAAGAAGAAAATCTCACTAATACAGCTATCAACGTGTTCTACAAAGAATGGCTACATAATTTATGATCTCATTTACATGTACACCTATATTGTTGGCTTAACTTGATGGATCGGGTTCAAGTTGGTTATTTTTTAGTTAATATTATCAGTATCTTAGTATCTTAGTATTTGTATTACACAGTAAACGATCAAGGTATGATTCAGTATAGGATTGATTGAATGTTATGGAGAGTAGGTCATAGTAGTCCCTGTTATATAATCACTTGATGTTTTGATATATAAACACTTGAGGTTTTGATATATAAACACTTGATGTTTTGATTGGCGTTCAACGGGGTTGTGTTTTCAGGTCCAAGGGACTGAATTCTACATATACCCCATTCATAGAATAAATGATTGATGCCTTTTATTTGTGTTTTTGTATTTTGTGACTATTTTGTTTCATATAACGTATGTTTGATTATTAACAACTCTATATTTTACGAATATAAGAATGTGGTTCTTTCTAATTAATAACTTCGTAATATGCAATATCATTTGCTACTATATTTTTTAATGTTACTTAAAAATATCCGTGAACTTCAGGGTCTTTTAGCTAGTAAAGTATATAAAGTAGTTTTACCTTTTTGTTTTGGTATTAAACTTTAACAAATAAATCAAGATTTAAATGACATAAACATCAATAATATGAATAATATTGCATTATACTTAGTGATTTGACTATTTATAGCATTAATTTAGTGTTAAGGAAAATCTTAATTTTTGAGATTAATTCTTTTTCCACTAAACGAGTATAGAAGAATCAAAATCTTTTTAAGTCGCACATGATTATAGTGTTAGTTTTATTGTGATAGTGAGCAAAAAAGTGATCTCATAATATTTATTAAAAGAAAATAATTTATTTATTTTATTTGTAACTGATGTACATCATGTTTCACTCGATTTGAGAGTTTTAATCCGGTGTAGAAATACGTTTATCATTACAAACACTAGAGATGTTGAAGCATGAAATAAAAATCATTACACTGAATAAATCTATTTACTGCACAATTATAAAGCAAGTTTCTTATATATAATTTTTTTTAATCAATAAACTTTTATAAATTAACAAATGGTTACATCAAATAAGAAATAAGCAATAGACATGCTTATATCCTCGATACAAACTCTAAATACAATAAAACTATAACACACATCTCAGATAACAAATGACATGACATATATCTTATACATATGTTATTTCTCGGACAAACTGTCTTTTCCACTTGTAGTTATTCCAAACATGAGAGAATAGATCAAAAAGTGTCATTGGTGTTATGTTCACCTTAAATCACCAGACACCATAACCCCATATTCCTTTCACACTACAAAAAAATATCATTTAACCAACACCCCCAATGACTTATGATGTAGAGATAAAGGCATCATCATGAGAGTTATCTCATCCATTCACATATAAAACGAGGTGTCATACCTAAGTAGCTAAACATTTGCTTCTAGAACTAAAACAATAGTGCATCCTTACTATCTGATCAAAAAGAAAAGAGGCTTAGGCCTTACTAGCCAAGAACACACTCTCTTAAATATATACCAATCTATCTTCATTTAGTAATGCATTGTTTGGACCAAGACGTTTCATCATTCATAACTCTATATCCCAAACATCATGCACTTCTCACCAAACCATTATACCTTTCACAATGGCAGAACATACCTTATGGTACATTTAACTAACTGATCTCCAATTAACCCAAGATAGGCCACTAAATCCTCCCAATGCCCTCTAATAAGCCTAAATGGATTCATAAGAAGTTACCAAACTTCAATGTAGAAGAATCCAATCATTTCTATGATCTGCATAATCATTATTCACAAAGTTGTTATCTATTTGTTTTCAAATACATATTATCCCATATTGGATTCCATGCTTCAACAACTTGTAAAATAACACTTATCTTTTAAACTTTGATACTCATCAAGTCTCAGCTTCACATTCTCTGTTGTGATCTTTAAACTTTGCTCCTTTGGTCTTCTTTTTTGCTTGAATGTCCTCTAGTTATTTCTTGTCAAACATAGTGGATTGTTGTAGCAAGAACTAGTCTATTTACAATTTTCCAAACGTTATTTTTGGCTTGAGTATGAGATAGATAAATGAAAATAGTTTTATAATCAACCTGCCTATCTTTAATCATCATTTTTCTCCATTAAATTCCTCCAACTCAACTTTACATTCACATTTGAAAAACAAATGATCATGTGTATCCATTTTCTTCTTGTATAAAGAGCACTCAAGGTTAGTATGATTATTATACTTAGTTAAGTAGTATTGTGTAGCCAGTCTTTCTTTGATTGCCAACCATAAAACAAAAGCATGCCTTGATACCAAACAGCATGGTACCATTCAACCTTTGTTGCACTTTATTTTAAATCAGCCCAAACTTGCTTTGTTGACAATTCTTTCTTTTCATTATGATTATCAATCCAATATACCTTATCATTAACACAATTAGACAGATTAGGAATACCAATATTACTTAGTTCGATGAATCTGCTATACCAAGTAGCAGGCCATATCCAAACACCATTATCCATCATATCAGCAATAGTTTACCACACTCTTCAAGGAATGCAATTACATACAAGACTCTTCATATCCCACATGTCTAACCACATGGAGACATTTTCCCCATTTCCTATAGAGTATAATACATGCTTCTTGATTCCTCTTTTAGCTCAAGTAAACTTTTTTCATCCACAACTATCACTATATTTTGCTTCTACATCCTAAATACTTGTCCCTTTTATTAGTGGATAAATAGGCCGAAGCCCAGTTTGTGGGATTAGGATATCTAAGGTTTTACCAAAATATATAGTGGATAAATAATACATCATACCGATGGGGTTTTAATCATTCTAACATGGTATCAGAGGGTTAGATCCTATACCCGATGCCTCCATCCCATCCACAAACACACCGATCCCTAAAAACCCTTAAAAAAATTTACCGTCGCAACACTTTGCTGTTTCATTTGTTTCAATGCTCCTGATCATTCAAAAGTTGGACATATGATTTCCTTCCCATGTAGCAAAGTTATTGATAAAGTGGGACACGTATGTTGTTAGTTAATGATCATGGTAATGAATGATCAAGCAGGTATTCAACAAAACAATGAAGAAAACCAAGCATGACAAAAAAAACAGTTCGAGAAGCAAGGATCTGCTCAAGGAATCGGTGGTGTTCTATCTATCTTGTTTTTTATTTTATTTATGTATATAAAAAGTGTTGATTTGTCAGATTTAACATAACACTTATTTGATAAACAAACACATAAATATCATAACACATGCGCAAGCGATTAGGATCAATTAACATAACATGCATATAACTAATTGAACATTAATTAAAAGGGTATTTTACCTTACAAAGCTTCCTAGCAAAAGAACACTTCAAACCAATCCAAGATTAACCAAAGGAGGTTAAATCTATGCTCTTGTACACACGCATGAAACAAGCTATTCGACAAGCTAGGTAACGTGAGCAGAACCGTGTCGTAGTGGTGGAAAAAAAACGAACCGAGTATGCACGAGGCTATAGTCGGCCGAATATGGTGTTTGGCAAGGTTTCAAAGATTATTTTCTTTCACTATGAATGAGTAAAGAAAACAAATGAAAATCTTTGTGTTAGCCTCAAAATATTGAGTCAAACAAGAATGCTCGGTCATATGTTTATTATGTATCGTATTTTAGAACGTTGTAATAGGTAGTATATTAGTCGTGTTATACGGGCTTAACTTTAGGCTAAAGTTCATTAATAAGTAACTAAAGCCCAAAAGGAAAGCCCGGCCCAAACCATATAGTCCATTAAGAAGCCCGCATGTGGGTGGACTATATATACTACCCTCCTAGCATGTTAGGAGGGTTGGTGGTTCATTTTCTCATTCCTTAATCTAATATTCACAAGTTAATCCTCTCCTTCTCTCTCTTTTCTCTCTCTAGTTTCTCTCTCTAGAATTCTTCTCATTTCTTCCTTTCTTTCTACCTTAATTCGTATTATATAATCATCACATATTAGGGACAACAATTGGTATCAATCGCCACGGGGTAGATTTGTTATTGGTTGTTCTTCTTATATTTGATTCGTGTGATTTCTTCCATAAATCAACTCGAATTCAAATTTTTTTTTGTGGTTTTCGTGTTCTTTATCTTGCTACAAATCATCTATATACTTGTTCTAGAGATTTGGTTGTTTTGGTTTGGTAAAAATCACGAATTTGTTGCCTAAAAGTTGCTAATTTTTTGCCTAAAAGTTGCCAAAAACCGTTGCCTAAAAAGTTGGAAGAAAAAGCACCATTATTGCGACAGCTTGAATTTAGGAAAGGTAAGTACGGTTTCGATCGCAATAACCCTAGGGTTTTCCTTTGCGATCACATTGCGATACCCCATATTGCGATAGATATTGCGATAGCCATATTGCGATAGATATTGCGATAGCCATATTGCGATAGATATTGCGATACAACATTGCGATAGCATTGCGACAGAACATTGTGATAGCATTGCGACAGAACATTGCGATAGCATTGCGACAGGATATTGCGATGGGTGATATTGCGATGGGTGATATTGCGATGGGTGATATTGCGATGGGTGATATTGCGATGGGTGACATTGCGATGAGTGACATTGTGATGCTAAAATTTGTTTGCGCAATTTTGTGACTTAGCCACTATCTAGACTAGTTTCGGACCATAGTTTACACGAAGATCAAAAAAAAAAAAAAAAAAAAAAAAAAAAAAAAAAAAAGAGTTAAAATTTTTCCGCCATTTAAATTCAAATTTTTTCCATACTAGTTTTAGGCTATTTCTAGCTCGATTTCAAATTTTGGCGATTACAAAATTTTTCGGTCTACCGTTGTGTCGGACTGGGGAATTTATTGTCGGACTGAAGAAAAATCGCAATTTCGGAATTTGAACCACAACAACAATCACAACACATCTACTTAAGATCCATATTCACTTCATCATTTCAGAGAATATTGAGATGGATTCTACTGCCGAATATCGTGTGACGAAAAACAACATAATGGTGGCAGGTAACAAAGAGAGACCACCAATGCTTGTATCTGGTCGGTATGCTCAATGGCAATCACGTTTCATACGATATCTTGATACAAGACCTAATGGTGATGCCTTGAGGAAATGTATTACTCATGGACCATATATATTTAAGAAGATCTCAGTTCCTCCAAGAGCAGCCACAGATACTACTGATCCAATACCTGCAAGTGAACGTGATGAGACAAGAGCTGATCTCACACCTGAAAATTGTGCTTGGCATGATGCGGAGAAGGAAGCCATCTATATGGTTTTAAGTGGGATTGGAGATGATATTTACTCCACGGTTGATGCATGCCCGACAGCACATGAAATGTGGACTGCTATTGAACGCTTGCAACAAGGAGAATCACTCAACAAACAAGATGTCAAAACAAACTTGTTTTGGAATTTTGGCAAGTTTACTTCAAGGGATGGAGAATCAATTGATTCATACTACTCCAGGTTTTATAAAATGATGAATGACATGACAAGAAATAACCTGCAAGTATCCACCATGCAAGTCAATGTCCAATTTCTTCAACAACTTCAACCTGAGTGGACACGGTTTGTCACTTTGGTGAAACAACAAGAAAAGTTAGACGAGGTCTCATATCATCGACTCTTTGACATCTTGAAGCAATTTCAGAATGAAGCAAATGAAATTCGAGCTGAACGTGTTGCCAAGACGGCTAATCCACTTGCTTTAGTGACTACCACTCAACATGTTCAAGATCCTCACTCTCGTGCTCCTAAGCCATACTCCAATACATCATCTTCACCACGATATTCCACATCATCTAAGTCTTCATCTTCCACAAAATCTCGAGGTAAAGCGCCAAGAGCACCATCACCACCATCTGAGTCCTCATCTAAAGAAGATAGTGATGAAGACCAAGCTCAAAAGAACCGAGAGATGAAACAACAAATTGCTTACATAATGAAGACTTACAAGAAAATCTACAAACCCACCAACAACAATCTTCGCACATCATCTAACACAAAGAACCGATATGTTGAGAGTCCTCCAAGGTATGACACACGTCGACGTGGTGAAAGTCCTTCTAGGTATGATCGACGTAATCCAACACATGTTGAGGGTTCTGCAAGATATGATCGACAAACTGCTAAGTATGATGCTTAGAGGATTGCTGCTGCTACTGGGAATAGGGAAACGGTTGGAAGTCAAGTGGTTCAGCAGAGTGGGATTCAATGTTTTAATTGCCAAGGTTATGGGCATATGGCAAAGGAATGCAGGAAGCCGAAAAGGGTTAGAGACTCCAGCTATCACAAGGAAAAGATGCTGCTATGCAAGAAAATGGAAGCAGGGGTTAAAATGTCAGCTGAGGAAGGAGCCATGCTTGATGATACTGATGATGAAGATTCTGATCAAGAGCTTGATGCACATTACTCGTACATGGCAAAGGTTGAAGAAGTTCTCAAAGTCACTGAAGATGACAATGGTCCTATCTTTGACACTAAGCCAATCGATAAGGTACACACTACTGATGAATATAATGTGTTTGGTGATATTCCTGAGCATAGTGATATACCCAATGCCATTAATGACACGTGTATGATGGAAACGGTAGATAGCAATACCACACCCGATTCATCAGACATGTGCAATAATGAGTTTGAGGATGATCAACATGCAAATGAATATGATGAAGAGGAACGTATTGCGCTTGCTAATTTAATTGCTACTTTACAAAAAGATGTCACTGAAAATAAAAAGAGTCAAAAGCAATTAAAGAAGGCAAACGCTACGCTCACTCAAAGCTTTGAAGAATGCAAAGCTGCTCTTATCAAATCTACTGAGATGACTGAAACCTATAGAGATGAGCTCCTTCAGAAAACCAAAGAGCTTGAGGGGTACAAGGGAAGTGCGTTAAAAAGTCAAAAGGACGATTTTGAAAACAAATATAATACAACTCTTGAGTTATTAGCTAAAGAGAAGCGTCAATATAATGTTTTCTTAATGGATGAACGTCAAAAAACGTACCTTGCCAATACCAAAGTTAATGAACTTGAACAAAAGCTCTCTATGACCACTACCGATTCTGCTAAAATTCTAGAGGATAAGAAACAAGAGGTAGATGCGTTAAAACAAGACTTCAAAAGTAGATATGATAAAGAAACCGAAAAAGTTACAAAACTAGAAGCACAAGTCGACTTTTTGAAGAACGTTGTTTATAAAACGCATGATTCTATTCAATCCGTAAGAATGCTAGCACCTCCATCGATGTTTAAGGGTCAAGCTAGCTTTGCAAGTCCTGAGTACCTTGCCAAAGCTCAAGCTGCGAACCCGCATCTTTATCTTGATGAGACTGAAAGGACAGATCTTGATTGCATGCCTGTTAGTGCCAATAGTGAAGAGACTGCCCTTTGGGATGCCGATAGTCAACCACTTGTTAATAAGGAGTTTGTGAAACCTTATAACTATGCTTATGAGAATAGTCTTTATGGCCTGTTCAACAAACAAACTCAGAAAACTCGTGAGGAAGTGTTCTTAGAATGCAAACAAAAGAGAATTCAATGGAAGAAAGCATTTGCCCCTAAGAAATCTAATGTTTACAAATACATCAACTACCTCCCTCTAGATGAATCTAAAAGCAAGAGTAGGAAAACATTAGGTATTCTTAAACACCACATAGATAATGTTAAATCTATTGTTGAAAGAGACTGGGCAAAACGTAAAAATGTTGAATGGACACGTCCGATTCCTCAAGATATTACCTTGCTTGTGAAAGAACTCTTAATTCCAAACACGGCGTTGATTAAAGAAACTGTTCTTCAACTTGAGGAGTTCATTCGGACTGAAATGTTTGATGATTTAAAATATGTTGAATCTATTGAGAAACACATTGATGATCTTCAAATGGAAAAGTCTGATTTCTCAGATGAATATGATTTGCTCTTGCAAGAATGCGTTTCTAAAGATGTTATGTGTGCTTATTTTACATCTTGTGCTGACATTGATGAATATTCTGAAGTTGCATGCCAATATCTTGATAAGATCAAAGAATGTGAACGTCTTGAAATTGAGCTTTCGAAACGAAAAGAAAATGTTGACAAAAAGGCTTTTGAGTTACTTCAACACAAAACTGATTTCCTTCAAAAACATTGTCATTCACTTGAACTTGCTTTGCAAAAAGATGTTGGTCGTTTTCCACATGATAATAAATTGCAAGAAAAACTTTCCCAAACATTTCGAGAAATGAATGAACAGAATTTGGAAATTAAAGGGTTGAAAGCTCAATTACAAGACAGGGACAGAGCGATAGCTGAGTTGCAGAAACTCATTGCTAAAATGGGTGGGAAAATTGTGGAACCTAGCATTAAGAAAAATGTTGTTAGACAACCCAATGCCTCTAAATAGAATAGATCCTCTATCTTGGGAAAACCATCTGCTTTATCTAATTCCTCGTTTGCAAAACCTGTGTTTGCCCCCAAGATGGATGGAAAGGAAAGGTTACCACAAACTCAACCCATAAGGAATCCTGTAGCACCAAGCGTTAAGCACAATAATGTGATTAAACCAGGGATGTATAGAATGCCCACTAAGCCCACAAACAAAGATACTCACTCGCCTCAGACTTCTAGAAACACTAATATTCGTGTGTCTTCTACTACAGGAATAGTCTCCACTACTAGTGTTAGCCGGCCTCAGCTTAAGAGCACTCAAGAGAATGATAAGGTCTGGAAACACAAGAATCAAGGGAAGATGAAGCAAGTAGAAGAACACCCTAGGAATTTGAATGTTTTTAAGAATAAAAAGTCTGTTATCGCATGTAATGACGATCTGAATGCTGTGAATGATTTGAATGCTATGAATGTGAAATTTGTTTGTGTCAAATGTGGCAAGTGTGCTAATGCTAATCATTCTATGTGTGCTATAAATAAAGTCAAAGGCGTAGATACTAGAACTAAGAAGCAAGTTGCAATGCCTATTAGAGCTAGTAAACCCAAACGCAAAGTGAACCATTCTGGTGCAACCCTCACTAAGAAAAGTAATGCATCAGACTCCACCACTAAGAATCCTAGAAGCAAAATTAAGGAATTATATGAGTCTGCCAGTAAGTCTTGGAAATGGTGGTTTGCTAATCAATGTCCTCCCGGATATAAATGGATGCCAAAAGTTAGGACAGAAAATGTGAAAACGAGTGTTAGTTTGCCTTTAAATGTTGATAAGGACACTAATGATTCTACTATCACAACTACTGTGGTATCCAATTTAGCAAATGCTCCATCGTGTTCTAACTCTTCTGCAGGTGATACAAATAATTCTCTTCATAATGGACTCCGGATGCACGAAGCACATGACGAGGAATCTCAAGCTTCTAATTAACTTCGTGGAGAAGTTCCTAGGTACGGTCCGATTCGAAAATGATCAATTTGCACCGATCCTAGGATATGGAGATTTGGTTCAGGGGAATATCACGATTAAAAGGGTATACTACGTCGAAGGGCTCAATCACAATCTTTTCTCGGTTGGTCAATTCTGTGATGCGGATTTGGAAGTTGCTTTCAGAAAGAAGACATGTTTTGTTCGTGATTATGATGGGAATGACTTACTTACCGGTACACGGGGTACTGATCTTTATACAATTTCACTTCAAGACACAACTTCATCAACTCTAATTTGCTTCATGGCTAAAGCTTCAACGACTCAGGCATGGTTATGGCATCAACGTCTTTCTCATCTCAACTTTGATACTATTAACTTGCTTTCCAAGAAAGATATTGTGAGAGGCCTTCCAAGCTTGAAATTCATCAAAGATCATCTTTGTTCTTCTTGTGAACTTTGTAAAGCTAAACGAAGTAGCTTCAAAACAAAGACAACACCAAGCTCTAAAGGACGGTTAGATCTTCTTCACATGGATCTGTGTGGTCCCATGCGTGTTCAGAGTATCAATGGCAAGAAATATATTCTAGTAATAGTCGATGATTACTCAAGGTACACATGGACTCATTTCTTGAGATCCAAAGATGAAACTCCCGACGTTCTCATCAGCTTCCTTAAATTGATACAACATGGTCTTCAAGCTCAAGTTAAAGTGGTTCGTACTGACAGAGGTACAGAATTTTTGAATTCTAATCTGAGAAAGTATTTTGAAGCCGAAGGGATTGAACATGAAACATCTATTGCTCGAACACCCGAACAAAACGGCGTTGTTGAAAGACGAAACCTTACTTTGGTTGAAGCTGCTCGAACATTATTATCCGCTTCAAAACTTCCACTATACTTTTGGGCCGAAGCCGTGTCAACCGCATGCTACACACAAAACCGCTCCTTAATTATCCCAAGACACGAAAAGACACCATATCACATAATTCATGATCGAAAACCTTCACTCAAACACCTTCATGTTTTTGGATGTTCTTGCTACATTATTCGAGATGGTGAAAATTTGGATAAGATGAAAGAGAAAGGTGATGCATGTATTCTTGTGGGATATGCAACTCAGTCTAAGGGATATAGAGTGTTCAACAAAAGAACAAAATTGATTGTCGAGACAATTCACATCCGATTTGATGAATCTCAAGAAATGGCACTTGAACAAAACAGTTTAAGTCCCGATCCACAACGACAAACGACTTCCGTTCACAACCGCACGGAACTCAAAACTCAAGACCACAGCAATGAACCGTCAAGTTCAACGCTGGTTCCAGAGAATGTTCCTAGAGCTGATATGACAGTCGACACGACAATTGAAGAGTTGGAAATGTTATATGGACCAATGTATGATGAATATTTCACGGGAGAGAAACAAGTTGTATCGAAGTCTTCCGTTGTCACTCATGATAAGAATGATGAAACCGATCATCGTCAACAACCAGATACAACTTCATCTACTTCAACACGGGTTGCTGCAGATTTACCTCCTCAGAATATTACTTCAACAATCGATCCTACAACATCCACAACTACTGTCATTGCTCCAGAGAAAATAAATCAAGCAGACAATGCATTATCTGACGAAGACGAATTTATCAACCCATTCGGTACACCAGTACACGAAACTGGAGAGTCTTCTACTCGCCATGTTGATCCGTCAAATATGCATACTTTCTATCAACGACATCCTTCAACACATCATTGGACCCGAGATCATCCTTTGGTTCACGTAATTAGAAACCCTTCACAGCCCGTTCGCACAAGACGACAGCTTAACACCGATGCTGATGTTTGTATGTTCGCACTCGCCGTGAGTTCAGCGGAACCGAAAAACATCAAAGAAGCATTAGCTGATCATGCTTGGATTGAATCGATGACGGATGAACTTCAACAATTTGAAAGACTTAAAGTCTGGGAACTTGTTGACAGACCATCCGATGTAACACCATTAAATCTTCGATGGATCTGGAAAAACAAGATGGATGAAGAGAACACGATCATTAAGAACAAAGCTAGGCTAGTGGCTAAGGGGTATGGACAGAAAGAGGGTATTGATTTCGAAGAATCATTTGCACCAGTAGCTCGTATGGAAGCGGTCAGGATTTTTCTTGCTTATGCGGCACATAAGGGATTCATTGTCTATCAGATGGACGTAAAGACGGCGTTTCTTAACGGTCCTTTGAAGGAAGAAGTCTATGTCACGCAGCCAGAAGGATTTGTCAATCCTCATTATCCTGACAAGGTGTATCGTCTCCACAAAGCACTTTATGGACTCAAGCAAGCTCCAAGGGCGTGGTACGACGAGCTCTCGAAATTTCTGGTATCCAGAGGTTTCTCAAAAGGTTCCATTGATTTAACTTTGTTCACTTATAAATATGGGGATGACATTCTGCTTGTGCAAATTTATGTTGATGACATTATTTTCGGGTCTACAAACCCAAAACTTTCAAAATGGTTTGAAAAAGTAATGCACAGCAGATTTGAAATGTCAATGATGGGCGAACTAAAATTCTTTCTAGGAATTCAAGTTCACCAATCCCCAAGTGGTATCTTTATAAACCAAGCTAAGTATTGTCAAGAGATAATCAAAAATCATGGTATGACTTCATGTGACCCCGTTGGGACACCATTATCAACCACATCGCTAGATGCTGACTTGGAGGGAAATGCCATCGATCAAACGAGATATCGTTCCATGATTGGTTCCCTCATGTACTTGACAGCAAGCAGACCTGATATTCATCATGCTACATGTTATTGTGCACGATATCAAGCACGACCCACTGAAAAGCACCTCAAGGAGGTTAAACGGATCTTTCGGTACCTCAAGAATACCATTCATTTGGGACTCTGGTATCCGAGGGAAACCGGTTTCTTTCTAACGGCCTATTCAGATTCTGATCATGCAGGGTGTCTTGATACACGCAAAAGTACTTCTGGCGGTGCACAATTTCTAGGTCAAGATAAGCTTGTGGGATGGTCTTCCAAGAAGCAGGATTGTACGTCACTCTCATCAGCCGAAGCGGAGTATGTGTCTCTATCTGCGTGTTGTGCTCAAGTTCTTTGGATGAGAACACAACTCACGGATTATGGCTTCCACTTTGATAAAGTACCTATGTACTGTGACTCAAAGTCGGCCATAGCCATCTCCTGCAATCCGGTACAGCATTCCTGCACGAAGCACATCGATGTCAGATACCATTTCATAAAGGAACAAGTTGAAAGAGGTATCGTTGAATTATACTTTGTTGGAACGGATTACCAATTAGCCGACTTGTTTACGAAAGCTCTGTCGAAAGATAGGTTTGAGTACCTCGTTAGGCAAATTGGTATGAGATGTTTGACTCCAGCAGACCTGGAGATTCTGGCAAAGGTGCCTGCTTGATTTATCTTTCAAACATCAACTTGTAAATATCTTTGAAAAAGCAAAATACAAAAAATATAAAACACATAAAAGCAAAACACAAAATAAAAAAAAATCTTTCAAAATCCAAAAATATTCTTCTCGACATGTCTTTCAGTATCGATAATATGGACGTGCCTAGAAATGTCACTCAATAACGACACGGGTGTGTACATAAAGCTCGAATGAAAGTTGTAAATATTTTTCAAAACATGTCATTTCTTCTTTTAATAAAGGAAATTTTCTATTTTGGACAAATATTTCCAAACAACGGGTAGAGCAATCTATCACGGGTTGAGCTTGTCACAAAACATTCAACGTTTTGAGCTTAACACAATGGCTTGTAATCACTTTCAGATTGCAACCCGGATCGATATTCACGGGGGAGTGTACGATTTAGTACCCTTACCCTCAGCAAAAGAAGAGAAATCTTCTTACACTTGAGTGGATTCGTCAAGACATTCAAAGTCTATGAACTCAAGTTTATGCTTTAGAAAAACCTTTCGACAAAAAGAATTGATTTTTCAAAAAGCGTTGAACACAATTTTTTTCAAGAATTTTTCAATGATATTCAAAATCTTTCAAAAATTGTGTGTTCAACAACTCCCATCCTCAAAAAGCGAAATGTGGATCATATCCTCATAATGACAATTCAATTGGATCAATTTTTGAGGGGGAGCATTTTAACTTCATGCAAAAGATTAACACATCTTTCTCCCAGAGATTTCAAGACTATTTTTTCAAAATATATTTTAATCAAATTTGGTATCTCTAATATCAAAAGATTTTATATATTAGAGATAGGGGGAGAAAATGTGATTAAAATGTGATCTAATATAAGACTCGAGCACTTTCACTCCTACCTACATGTGCGAAACACTTTCGATTATCGATGCACATGTGAAGGGGGAGCTTTTCTAAAACGACAAAACTAGCAAGGTGTTAAATATTTTTCAAACACTTTGTTAGAATTTAAAGTGGTTTTCATGGTTACGATCAAATACCCACAACATCTTTAATTCACGACGTTATTGGTGTCAAAAGGGTGGTTAGGTTTAAGTCCTATGATCCAACCAGAACCGGAGGGATCTTCCCAGGGACAATCCAATAGATTATTAGAAGTCCTTAGGAAAGATGGAGTAGAATGTGAACGTAGCTGAATGCCGACTAAGTACTGATGCTAGCACTGGAACAATCACAACAAGGTGCTAGTAATGATGTCTTGGTAAGCATTGAAGGGGTTGAAGAATGAAAAAGAAATGTAAGGATAAAGGGTCTAAAGAAAGAAGCCCTCCATACAACTTAGGCAGAAACCGGGTCAACTCATCATGAAGACAAACTCATTATGGACCCAGTGATGTGAAGCACAACCCTTTCCTAGCTACTCAGGCTTCTCTCAAAAGAAGTTTGTTTTATTGTCACGGAGATCAACACGACTTCTATTGACTTTCTCACTCTGAGATAGTTGATATTGAATAGGTGGCATCTGCTCCAGCCTCCGACCACTAAAAGTGCACAAATCGAGTCTAGAGCCAAGAGATCAATCAAATCTCGTTAGGACACACGGATGAAGATCAACAGAGTCCGACGCTATATCCTTGCGATATTGCTAGAACACTCAGAGTGATACTACTTAGTATTCACAATGATGAGTGGAAATCCTTCCAGTGTTAACATCAAACAGCACTGCGGTAGGTCATATGCAAGATTCTTTATGAATTGAACATGTGCAAAACTGAAAAGCAACAGTGGTTTGATTCTGAATTGATTCAAACTCGTTTCAGGTTTCTACGCAAAATCTTTATGGTCTTGCCAGAACATTCAGAGTGATATTCATTAATATTCACAGTGACGAATGGAAATCCTTCTAGCGTCAACCTCAAACAGCGCTACGGTAGGTGACTTGTGAGATTCTTATGAATCAAACTTGTGTCAACTGGAAAGCAACAATGGTAAGATTCGTTAAGAATCAAACTTGTTCCAGGAATTTGAATTGACGACTTTAATCAAGCGGATATCTATCCAATTGATTCACTCTTTATGTTCGCAGTCTTGCTTTGAGACGGTCGAGTAAAGAGAACGGCTAGTACAGCCGCGAAACCCTGTCAAGGAGATTCTTAATTGAATCTACCTGATCACAGGTACGATATTTAATATCGTATAACGGTCTTCACCGACCGGAGGTAAAACGCTACCGATTTAGGACGAATGTCAAAGCCATTCAGTCCGTGTCTATGTTTTGTCTCGAGAAGGTGGCGTCACGGTGTACTCAGCAAAGTCAATGATTCAGAAACCACATACTCATGCCTAAAGACATATTCAACAATTAATAGTGTGAGCATGTGGATGAATACACAAGATCGCAAGATGGCAAAGACAAGTCAAGGATGATTTGAAGATCTCAAGCTTAAAGACAAAGTCAAAAGACAACGACAAAGGCTCAAAGATCACAGCATGAAGGAACAAGACTACGATTACACGTTCAAGACTCATTTATGGCGAGATTAGTAATCTCTACAAATTTCCTAAATGACCAAGGTTTATGACCTCTCATTGGGGGAGATTGTTAGCCTCAAAATATTGAGTCAAACAAGAATGCTCGGTCATATGTTTATTATGTATCGATTTTTAGAACGTTGTAATAGGTAGTATATTAGTCGTGTTATACGGGCTTAACTTTAGGCTAAAGTTCATTAATAAGTAACTAAAGCCCAAAAGGAAAGCCCGGCCCAAACCATATAGTCCATTAAGAAGCCCGCATGTGGGTGGACTATATATACTACCCTCCTAGCATGTTAGGAGGGTTGGTGGTTCATTTTCTCATTCCTTAATCTAATATTCACAAGTTAATCCTCTCCTTCTCTCTCTTTTCTCTCTCTAGTTTCTCTCTCTAGAATTCTTCTCATTTCTTCCTTTCTTTCTACCTTAATTCGTATTATATAATCATCACATATTAGGGACAACACTTTGTATTTATAATGTGTCATAAGCTAGGGTTTGGAGACAAACTATATATAGAGAATATATTGTTTGCTTTAAAACCAAAACTAAAAAACACAAACACACACCCCATAGGGGCCGGCCAAACATCCCCTTAAAATAGAGGGAACCAAAAAATATTTTTTCCATTTTTACAGTTAACGCCCGTTAGTCATTTTCCATTAAATACTTAACGGTCGTTAGTCACGGTTTTTAACACTCGTTAATAAATTACATTTTAATAAATAAAATATAATTATTTAAATTAAATAGCTCTAAACGTTTGTGTGCAATCCCATAGTCTCGAGTTCGATCCTAACACACGACTATTAAAATACGTCCACAAACTAACAGCTCCCACTTTGACTCTTTCATAAATGTCGTGATCACATCGATTAGCGTCTAGCTACACGTCGATGCCTCTAGTACGATCTCGAGTAAGGTCTCCTGGACAAAAACCTTTTAATGATTTAAACATCATTATTATTATCCTTTTGTTTCTTAATACACGTTAATAAGGATATGGATCTCAGTCATTCCTTAATTAACAAAATTCTTTCTCGTTCGTTGATTATTAAAGATTACCAAATATCTATTTGGGTACGGCCACACATACATCTTTAATTAATCCCACGAGGGGCCCAGGTGTATTAAAACTCCAACAAAATATTGAAGGAACAAAATCTCATTTTGACTACAAGCAAAACTCATGAATTTTGCAACACCCCTGAAATCAAATCCGTATAGCCACCAGTTACGTATAGCATTAGATTGATTCACAGAAATGCACTAGATCCACAACGTTTCCTGGTATCTCATGTCGAATGATAACTATTTATGATATACTTAATGACAAAGATCCATAAAGTAATATCACTTTAGTTGGGATAAGTCCTATATCTCGAATCATCGAATATCATCTAAATTTGGTATGTAATCACATCAAGTATTCTTTCAAGAACTACTCCCACCAAACTTTATATTTGTCTTAATTTAATAATATTCCCATATTATTAATCAACAACGGACAATTTAGAATAAAATAAATATTCATGGATATAAACATGCAAATATAGGATACAGAATTAACTAACAGAAGTAAACATAACCCAAACTTTATTTCATCAAGGTAATAATGTTTAACACCCCTTATCCAAATACTAAATCACAGATTTACATGAAGTCACTAGCTAACATAAGTCCTATTCCCTTAGCATGCTCGGTGACTTTCCTACCAGACAATGCTTTATTGAAAGGATCAGCTAAGTTACTATCTGCGTGAACTTTCAACAAATTTATTTCACCGGCAGCAACTTGCTCTCGAACATAGTGAAATATCCTCAGAAAATGTCTGGCGCATTTCATGACTCCAAGTTCATTGGCGAATATGATTGCGGCAGAGTTGTCGCAATACATATCAGTAGGATTCTTTATTGAAGGCATCACTCCCAGATCATCAATAAATTTCCTAATCCAAACAGCCTCCATTGCAGCTTCTGAGGCAACTACATACTCGGCTTGGGCAGCATGCGTAGCTATTGTTGACTGCTTACGGCTCTTCAAGTCTACAGCTCCTCCATTGACGACAAAGACATAACCAGTCTGGGACTTCGTATCATCTTTATCACATTGCCAAGAAGCATCACAAAAACCTGTTACATTCAGTTCTGTGTCTGGTTTACCCCCATAAATAAGAAACATGTCTTTTGTATTCCTTAAATACTTAAGAATATGTTTAACAGGAGCCCAGTGGAGCTTACCAGGTTTCTACTGATAACGACTGACTAAGTTCTGAGAAAACGCCACATCGGGCCTTGTGTATCTTACAGCATGCATGATAGATCCTATAGCCAAAGCATAAGGAACTCTTGCCATGTATTCCTCCTCTTCAGGAGTTGATGCATCTTTCTCATGACTTAAACCATGATCAACATCCATAGGTTGATAACCTTTCTTGGAGTTGTGCATGTTGTACCGTTTTAATATCTTGTCAAGATATGCACTTTGACTACGTCCAATCAACTGTCTTTTCCTATCACGATAGATCTTAATACCCAATATGTATACAGCTTCTCCTAGATCTTTCATAGAAAAACTTTTACCAAGATAATCCTTAACAGCTTTAAGACTTGGTATATGACTTCCCATGATTAATATGTCATCAACATATAAGACCAAGAAAACTACATTACTCCCACTAGCTTTGCGATATACACATGGCTCATCACGATTCTGAACAAATCCTAACTTCTTGATTTCTTCATCGAATCGTTTATTCCATTATCATGAGGCTTGCTTCAGACCATAAATGGATCGTTGAAGTTTACACACACGATTTGGATATTCAGGATCAACATACCCTTCAGGTTGCTCCATATAGATGTCCTCATCTAAGCGACCATTCAAGAAGGCAGTTTTAACATCCATTTGCCATATCTCATAGTCATAGTACGCGGCTATAGCTATGAGAGTCCTAATAGCTCTAATGTCGGCTACCGACGAGAAGGTCTCGTCGTAGTCAACACCATGCGTTTGAGTGCAGCCCTTGGCCACCAAACGAGCTTTGTAGGATTGTATCTTTCCATCCATGTCAGTTTTCAACTTGTAAATCCACTTACTTTTCACTACTTTAGCACCAGGAGGTGGATCCACTTTTGTCCAAACTTCATTGACATCCATGGAGTGCATTTCCTCATCCATGGCACCTCTCCACTTTTTGCTCTTAGGATCAAGCATAGCAGATTTATAGTTAGCAGGTTCACCGAAGTCACCTGGTTCATCATCTTCAACCTCTATGTTTAGACTTAGACGGTTGGGTGCTCGAATAGTCCTTTCAGACCTTCGGATGGGAACTAATTCCCGTGGAGGACCCAGACTTTCTGGTTCTACGGGGATTTCGCTAGTAATTTCAGAAGGTGGTGTATCTTCATGATCATCTTCCAGATCATAATTCCTCCCACTGAATTCTTGAGATACAAATTCTCTTTCAAGAAAATTTCCATATCTTGCAACAATAACTTTATTTTCAAGTGGGAAGTAAAAGTAGTAACCCATAGTTTCTTTAGGGGATCCTACGAAGATACACTTCACGGATCTTTGATGGAGTTTATCAGCTGAGTCACGTTTCACGTACGCCTCACAACCACAGACCTTAAGATAAGACATATTAGGCTTCTTGCCATGCCATATTTCATATGGTGTCTTACTTACCTTCTTTGTGGGAACCATATTAAGAATACGAATCGCAGATTCTAAGGCATAGTCCCAAAAGGATAATGGTAGTAAGATTAAGCATGCATCGCACCATATCCAATAATGTATGATTTCTCCTTTCAGATACACCATTTTGTTGTGGAGTATAAGGAGAAGTAAGATTCTGGACAATTCCACTCTTAGCAAGATAATCTTTAAACTCTTGATTTAAGTATTCGCCACCTCGATCGGATCGAAGAGCTTTAATCTTCTTCCAGTTTGCAACTCTACTTCAACTTTAAACACTTTTAATGTTTCAAACACCTCAGATTTATGCTTAAGTAAATAAACAAAACCATATTGGCTGAAATCATCCGTGAATGTTAAGAAGTAGCTAGCACCTCTCTTTGGCACATGTCTAAGTGGTCCACACACATCCGTATGTATAAGACCAAGTAGATCCGTAGCCCTTTCAATGTTAGCATTAAAAGGTTTCCTTGTCATTTCCCCAGAAATACAAGATTCGTATTTATCCAATGATTCATCATCGAAACTATCCAAAAGTCCTTCTTTCGAAAGCTTTTGCATGCGAGTCTTTCCGATATGGGCAAGTCTACAATGCCAAAGATAAGAAGGATCCAAGTCTAACTTTCTCTTCTTATTGATGCTAAAATTAGAATTATCATTATCATTGGTGACATGATCATTCATATCAATTTCAAACACACCATTCACAGCAATAGCAGTAAAATAGAAAATGCCATTCAAAGAAACACAAATTCCATTATTAGAAACAATATGGTTAAAACCAAGGTCTATCAAACAAGAAACTGAAACTACACCTCTAACAATAGAAGGTGCATAATGACATTTATTCAAACTCAGAACTAAACCCGAAGGTAAAACTAGCTTAAATGTTCCTATGCCTTCAACCGCTACTTGTGCGCCATTGCCCACTTGCAGAAATTGATCACCATAAGATAGCTTCCTTTCAATCTTAAATCCTTGCATGGTATTACAAATGTTAATACCACATCCCGTATCATATACCCAGGAATTAGATTTGTATGATAGATTAAATAATTCAATCACAAGTAAGTTACCTGAATTTGACGCACCAGGCTCAAACTTCTTCTTATCTGTACGCAAATCCTCAAGGTAAAGAGGGCAGTTCCTCTTCCAATGTCCATCAGCATGACAGTAGTGGCAATCTTTATCCTTTTGAGAATCATCCTTCTTCTTCGGAAGATGCTTCTTAGGTTTGTTCTGATAAGTCACAACTTGCTTGCCCTTATCAGGTTTTCCTTTGCCTTTATTCTGCTTATTCGATTGCGGTTTTGGCTTAGCAACCCTACCCTTTTGCATTGCAAGTACTTGAGGCGTAGGTGCATGTGCAGGTGCTTTGTCCTTCAAACCCTTTTCATAGTCAATGAGCATTGCGTGCAAATTACTCAATGTCTTCCCCTCGCAATGCATGTTGAAGTTTTTAACAAACTCATTAAAGTCCTTGTTAAGGGACCTATTGATCAAGTTGATCGACATTGCATCGTCATAGGGTTTCCCTAGCACAAAAAGCTGATCTAGCATCGGTTTCATTTTCAAGTAGTGTGCACTAACGGGTTGTCCTGCTTGATTTTTTCAGTTGTACAGTTCGTCTACAAGATCGTAGAGCTCAACAACTGGTGTCTTTTTAAACATATTGCGGAGCTCAGTAAGCATGTCCATTGGAGTATTAGTACTCGAATTGTTGCTTGAGAGAAGCATTCATTCCGCTAAGCATGATGCAGGCTACATCAGAGTACCTTTTGTAATCAGCTTTGAAAAGAGCATGGTCCTCTTCGGAAGCATCTTCAGTAGGCATGTGAGGACAAGGCTGGTACAACAATTCAATAGTATCAATCACCCTCAAGACAATCCTTAGGGAGCGATACCAATCATTTAAGTTCGGGCCATTCAGCTTCTCGCCTTCAAAGAAAGTTTTGAGGGCAGAAGACACATGTTGAGAGTTGTTTTGGGGATGAGCCATTTCTACAGAAAAAGTTCATGTATTACTATTTTCGATAATCAATACTTTCAAGAAAATAAAATTATCCAAGTTAATAAATTAACCATAGTATTTTCCTTGAATTACTAGTACCCATGGTGACATAAATTTACGACATCAGTTGATCTGCTAGTAATAAATGTATTCAGCATGGCAACTTGTCGAACAATTTAATTGACAAACTCATTTTGCAATTCTAGTATTTTAAAGGACTTACATTGCAAGTTTAATAACTTTGCATTGTAAACATGTTTAGTCCCTTTCTAATGCCTTGAGTTTCTAGATCTCACTAACTAACTCAATTAAGTCTTCTAATCTATTAAACGTAAAACTTTCAATCGAGATCTCACTCATATGAATAGTTTTCTTTCCATCACAATCTTAATCCAAGGCTCTCACTTGACAAAAATTGCAACTTCAAGTGTTCTCAATTAGATAGCATTCAACTTAAATTGCGGGTACTATTTTGATGTGTCAAATCAAAAGTTTATGTACAGAGAAGCATGCATACAACTCCATAGCATAAGTTTTATAAAACATTTTATAGACATTTTCTTGAAGATTAAATAACCACATTAAAGAATTATAGAGTGCTAGATTATTTGTTCAGTAACCATTATTCGTCGACGCCATTCAATAATCATTTGGGGAGCGAGTGCACTTTAATTCGTAAACCCAGCACACTCGGCCAAGATGAAATATCGAGATGGAAAACTCTACGAATAAGGATATTAACTTATAATTAAAGCACTAGATACATTCAATAATAGGTCTCATTTAAACTTCTTAACAAATCTATTAGTTTTATATAGTTATTTAGTCAATTTATATTTTTGGAAAAAATACCCATTGTTTACAACATTCTTTCAAAAATAAGTTAAACAAATGACATATTACAAAATATATTAGACAAGAATAACTCTAAGCATAAATATCATAAATATATGCTCTGAAAATAAATCACATAGCCACATGCATTTATTTATGGAATAAAATCTTTTAAAACTAGGGTTTCAAATAGAATATTAGTCTTCCCTAATTAAAGATTTTATGATTTCATTCAAAAATAAAAGATATGCCAAATATTCGTAACATGTACCACATGACAAGTTTTTATCCATGACAACATGCATGTAAATCATGGATCCACATAATCAACTAAAAAAATGTAAAGATTATGTATAAAACATATAATCACTTAAATATAGTAAACATTATATAGTTTTTATAGAATCGTTACCCAATTAATTTAATTACATGAACTAACAATTTAATCAAGTAATTAAACCTAAAGATCTAACATGTAAATAGGGTTTACAAGAAAATCTTTTCTAAATTTAGCAAAACACAAAAAAAAAATCGTGTGATCATGCATTAGGTCCAAAAATTTCATGACAAAAAAATTAGTAAACCCTAAATCTCATGTTTTTATCAATATAATTATTATGATCATTAGTTGTTCAATAATTATTGCAATGTTAAAATGACTCGTGATGCCACTGTTGATTTGTCAGATCTAACATAACACTTATTTGATAAACAAAACATATAAACATCATAGCACATGCGGAAGCGATTAGGATCAATTAACATAACATGCATATAACTAATTGAACATTAAAATTAAAAGGGTATTTTACCTTGCAAAGCTTCCTAGCAAAAGAACACTTCAAACCAATCCAAGATTAACCAAAGGAGGTTAAATTTATGCTCTTGTACACACGCCTCAAACAAGCTATTCGACAAGTTAGGTCACGCGAGCAGAACCGTGTCGTAATGGTGGAAAAAAAGCGAACCGAGTATGCACAAGGCTATAGTCGGCCGAATATGGTGTTTGGCAAGGTTTCAGAGATTATTTTCTTTCACAATGAATGAGTAAAGAAAACAAATAAAAACCTTTGTATTTATAGTGTGTCATAAGTTAGGGTTTGGAGACAAACTATATATAGAGAATATATTGTTTGCTTTAAAACCAAAACTAAAAAAACACAAACACACACCCCATAGAGGTCGGCCAAACATCCCCTTAAAATAGAGGGAACCAAAAAATATTTTTTCCATTTTTACAGTTAACGTCCGTCAGTCATTTTCCATTAAATACATAACGGTCGTTAGTCATGGTTTTTAACACTCGTTAATAAATTACATTTTAATAAATAAAATATAGTTATTTAAATTAAATAGCTCTAAACGTTTGTGTGCAATCTCATAGTCTCGAGTTCGATCCTAACACACGACTATTTAAATACGTCCGCAAACTAACAAAAAGTTGTAGTTTCTTGATAATATGTTTGTTAGTCGATTGTTCGTACAGATTTATACCGATCAACTAAAGTCGATCGTTGGTACGGTTTTGTTATCCAGTCAAGTTAAGCTACCGTTGGTACAGTGTTATTACAAGTCGACTTAAGCGACCGTTGGAATTGCTTTGTACCAATCGGCTAAAGTCAATTGTTGGTAGAGTTGTATTACGAGTCGACTAAAGTTATGTTTGTTTTGTTTTCTTTTCAAGTCTACTTTTTCAGTCTGAGCTTTCGTGATATCGTCGCTCGGACTACGAAAAAGTATTAGTGAATAAATAGGCTAAAGCCCGATTTATGAATTTAGAGTATTTAAGGTTTTACCACTATATAGTGGATAAATAATACATCATACCGATACCGATGAGGTTTTAATCATTCTAACACCTTTCACCTATACCACGTTAACCTATACGGATTCTTTACCTTAAATGACTTTTCGTATCTGTTTAATAAGAAGTCATTCCAATTCTTTAATGATTTTATACCAAGCCCACACTACTCCTTCGACAATTAAACCAATTTCTAAGCCAATTTAACTTTGCCATTAGTCTGAGGACCTTGACACAGTACAACAAATTGTTTAATTTTTCACACTTATTATGATATTTGTATATACTTTAAAATGTGTGAATTTAAAAAGTTCACCCTTTCATTAGTGTTTTTTGTGTGAACAAATTGGGTGTAACAAATAACTTCACACTTTTAAATGTAAATATTTTAAATACTTCACACTTTTATGTGTAAACTTTTCAATACTTCACACATAAAAGTGTGAACTTTTTAATACTTCACACATTTGAATACTTCACACTTACAAATGTGAATATTTTATAACTTTTTAAAATGCGAAAAAAAATATGAATGAACTATAAATTTGTTGTAGTGACACCATAAGAAACCTTTTAAAAGCTTTTTCTATCTCAATAATTATAACATTAGGAAATATATAAACAAATGCCCATCAAATCTGCATAAAAAAAAGAACCGAGGTGATTAATTATATTCTCCTCGCATACGATAGAACCTTATTCTTCCATCAATTAATTTTAGGGTAAATAGCATAAAAAGATACTTATCTTATGTCAAAATTCAATTAAAGATACTCAACTTTTTTTTTCAATTTAAGGTACCAATCTTTTTTCTTGTTACAATGTTGGGACAATAACGAATTTAAAAGTTATATATTAACGACCGTTTACTTTATTATTCCATCGTTAGTCCTTTATATTAACGACACTTTATAATAACCTCAAAATTCGTTTTTTAGAGTTTTAGACCGTTTTCTATTTTTTTCGTTTGATTTTTACCGTTTTCATTCAGTTTTTAATCGTTTTAGTCCGTTTTTGACATTTTCTCTGTGTTTACCGTTTTCGATATTCTTTAATGTGTTTGATATCGTTTTCGACCCTTTTTTTTTATAGTTTTCGCTCGTTTCTTGTCGTTATCGCCTACTTATTTTATGGACGAAAAAAAATAAATAAACCTAATAAATATGTTCAGAAATGGTAAAAAAGAAGCCGAAAACGAAGAAACAAACGAAAACAATTAAAAGCCGTAAAATGGACACAAACGGTCAGAAGGGCTCGAAAACGTATAAAAAATGGACGAAACGGTTGAATACGGTAAAAGAACGACGAATGTTGTAAAAATGGACCAAAACGATTAAAAACAAACGAAAACGGTAAAATCAGACAAAAAGGGTGAAAAACGGTCTAAAACTGTAAAAAAACGAATTTTGAGTTTATTATATATTGTCATTAATGTAAAGGACTAACGTTACAATAATAAATTAAACGATCGTTAATATATAACCTTTAAATTTGTTAATTGTCCAACATTGCAACAAGAAAAAAGATCGATATCTTAAATTGAGAAAAAAAAATTGAGTACCTTTAATTGAGTTTTGACTTAAGATGGATATCTGCTATTTGCATTTAATTTTATCAGCAACTTTATCTGCCAGGCATTTCCAATCATTTACTCCTAGTTTCTTGTCAATTTGATACGAACCACATCGATAATAAGATTAAAGAACAATATAGATAGAATAATCGGTGTTCGATAGGTTGAATAAACTCTCTCGATTGACAAGAAATTAGTAAACCATAATTGTATTTGTTATAATCCTATTACATTACAGCCTTCTTACCCTCTATATATACTACATATAACTTGTTCATTAAAATAATACAATAAAAGGAAAATAAATAAAATAAATAATTAAATAGTACTCCCTCCGTTTTAAAATTATGGTCTTCTACTGATTTTTTTTGTCTTTTTCAAACTTTGACCTCAAGTATTTTTTTTTGTGTTATATAATACTTAATGAAAAATATAAGAATTGATTGGTTTATTTCAAATGTATTTTCATTGATAAAATTTTCGTCAAGTATTACATAACAAAAACAAAAAGAATGAAGGTCAAAGTTGGAAAAAAACCAAAAATGTCAATATGGGACAATAATTTTGGGACAGAATGAGTAATAATTATCAATGCAGGATCGTATCAATAGTACGCACCACAAAACACCTTGTCCTCAAGGTGTTGTTCTAATATCTTGCCTCACGTAATTTCAAGATGTTCTTTGTTGTATCCCCTTTGTGTACTTCAAAAGAAAATAGTAATCTTGAAATTTTTTTGAGTTCTCTAATTCTGACTTATAAATGTTCATTTGAATCCAGTTTTTCCAATCCATTACCAATCCAGGTAACTAACTCTATCTGTTTTCTTGTTCGGACAAACAAAACAATAAACGTTTTCCAAGACAACTTTGCCTTCGTCTTTCTGTTTGGACTTCATTGACTTAGTTGCACCGGCAATGAATGAAACTATCTTTCATCATGAATCTCTTCATTTTACTGATTTTATACATCCTTGAAACTTCTCAAACCACATTGATCAATCTTGATGCACATGTCTTAAAGATTCTGTCAATGTAGAGTGGTTCAACAACAACGTGGATTGTAACTGTTTCACCATCTTTGGGACCTTAATTAATCATTCTTCAAAACTCTTTGCTTCCATTCCAGCAACTCTGTTTTTCTCTGATGAACATTAGTCGATGAAAAATATTCGATGATAAGTAAGAGACGGATATTTTTTTTTCATTTTTTTTCATTCTTTTTTTAAACTCTAGAATCTAGGGGTGTCCAAAAAGACCGAGGAACCACAAGAACCAAGGAACCGTACCGGAATCATCCCGGAATCGAACCGTATATTAGAACCATGGACCGATTCTTGGTTCCTAAAATTCCAAATTTTTGGTTCTCGGGACGGTTCGGGAAAGAACCGGACGGTTCAGGAAAGAACCAGTTGGTTCCGGTTCTTTCCCGAAAGAACCGTTCTTTTGGAAATATGAGTTTTTATAAGGTTTGTTTATGCCATTATGTAAAACATGTAGGCTTTAAAAATTAAATCTTAGTCTTTAATCAACATCATTGTTAAGTCAATCTGTGGAGGCGTAGCTTTACACTAAAGATTGGATAAAAAGAAAGATATGGGAATAAATGTGGATGAAATTGAAGATCTATTGAATGATTACGAGGTTGTTAAATGCGAGACCCCCAAAATCTGACAAGGAACACGTAGGCAACACGGGGGTACCACGTCATGGTACAAGAAATAATAAAATACTGTTGACACAAGTTGACGTAATAAAGACATATACATTACATCAAAAACATCAGAGTTTTTTTTATACAAAGGTCCCAGAGTTTTATAAGCGGATAAATCTATTATTTATACATGGTTTTGTAATATATAGTTACCAAAATCGAAAATGAACTTCTGTGAGCTTTTACTAAAATCAAACTTTAAAAATAACACAGAAATCTCCAAGCTGCGAAAATATCATGCGGGCTCCCATCCTTAGCAAAATTAAGCATTAGTATTACCTGAGAAATAACATGTAAAAAGGTCAACATAAAGCTGAGTGAAATTCATAGGTTTAATAAGTAGTGATGTGGAATACAAACATAAATTTTATAAGAATATCAACATGATATGATTTAGTACCGTCGTACAAAATCATTAATGATTAATTACTGCAATAGCTCACGACACCGAAGCTTTAACATAACAGTTTTACCCCTAGTAAGTATCTAGTCAAAATACTTAGGTAGTCAAATGTAAGTGCGTCAAGGTAATCGGGACGGGGATTGTCAATCCCGATGGATCCATCCACAACATTCGCGCTTGCAAAATGTGAATTAACGGTTCATGATGTAGGGGCTTTTGACTAAGGTACTAATGCAATAAGTAAATGTATAATCTGGGGAAAGCATACAGTTCTTGAATAGCATAACAAAAGTTTTAAAGGATTGTATTCCACCCATGTTATTCTCACCCCGCAATTTGTAACAAAGTATAAGAAAAGGGGCTATGAACTCACCTTAAGCCGCAAGATCAAAAGATGCGATAGAAATCGACGGGAGAACCGAAAGTTTCTTAGGAACCACCTAGAAACGAATTATGCGTCTTAGGCATATGTGTAAAATGGAATGAATGCACGTGACTATACTTGATTCATACAGATTAGGCATTGTACATAAGATTTTCAAAAGTCAAAAAGTCAAATTCACAAAAATAGAAAGTTCCCGACACTTTTAAAGACCCCGCTTCAATAGTTTTACTAATTGGCCGAAACTTTATTCGACTTGCAAAAATCATAATTCTCAAACCGTAAATCGTTAAGACTACTTATTTACATCACTAGAATCCTAAAAGAGTCTACTTTTCTGTAACATTTACCATGAAACCTTAAATATCAGTTAAATTGGATTTATAATTTTAATACTACAAGTCAATCCTAAAGAAAACATGTAACTGATTTTTAAGGCTTACGGAAACGGGCGTAATTTGAAATCTACAAGTGGTATCAAAGCAAACTCAGTAGGTGGTGATAGCCCTCTGAGTTCTCTACATGGATCAAGAGCTCTTTTTAAAAGATTGTAGAAAAATCTTGAGTTATTACCCGTTTATCAGCAGTGTGCAAAATCAGACCCGTTTTACCACAAAAATCATAATTAAATAACCGTAACACATCTCACAATGAGCTTTCTTGATACATCAAGCTAAGACCTGTATCTATGTCCATATATATTTAACTAACTGTATAAACCCATTTAACATTTTCAAAATCAACCAAACATCACAGACCTTCAGAATTTATACCAAAATATAATCAGTCCACTAATGTTGATGTATCCTCCAATCTATAGACCCAATTAATATGAGACCAATTGGAAATGAAAGGTATAAGAGTCCTCTACAGGTCATAGTTTTACATATTTGGGTATTTATGTACAAAATTTTTGAGTTATTGGCCATATACAGCAGGTGTGCAAAATCTGCGCACCTTCACCATTTAAATCATAACTAAATCATCGGAGCTCGTCTTGGATTGAACGAGCCGGCAAAACGAACCTAAGACCTGGAGCTATCTCATCCTATTTTTCTTTTAAATGGGAATCTCACGAAACATTTTTAAAACAGCCAAACAACACATGCCTATCAAAATCAGCAATCCAATCTATCCAAACACTAGTTTTAACCCATTTCAAATTCACCCAATCACATACAATGCCATAATCAATGAAATCAAAGTATAAACATTAATATATGATTATAAATAAAGAGTATTAATCAAAACCCATGAATGATTATATAAAGAAAAAAAATCAAGAAATCAAGAATTTCTTACAATAAAAGATGATGAAAAATCACAAGAACTCAACCATGCTTTAACCCTTGATTTCAAATCAACAATCAATGTGTTCAAGTATTGACTTCTACCCAACATAAACACATGAAAAACCTCTTTTTATTTCAGCCCCATTTTCTTCAAATGTTGATGATGATAGAAGTTAATGAAGAAAACAATGTCAAGACCATAACTAGTAACTAATAATCTTGATTGTATATCATCAATTTAGTTAAGATTTTGAAATTAAATGTTTTGCTTGATGCATTGTTTTGAACGAAAAAAGAGAGCCAAATCAAAGATGAGATTAAGTTATTTGGTGTGAGATAAGATAAAAGTAAATTTTGTTTTAAAATTTGCAAAAGCGGGTATTATTAAAGCCCGATATTTTAAAATTTACGTGCTTTGAAAGATACACGTAAAACACGAAAAATAAACTCTCAATATAAAACAAAAACATCGATAATCGAATCACGTTGATATTTTGATAAATAAATGGGGATTTATAATATGACAAGCGTTAACGCGTCGAAAAAAAACGGATGACGCCTAAAAGTTTAACGTAAATTACAAAGAATGCTCGTAAAACGCGAAATTAAAACGACGACAATATTAAAATATTTCTATGTCTTAACGATGATATTTATGGAAACATAATTATTTTGACTTCTTAGAGTCGAAATAGCCATCGTAGCGGTTCCATCGAATCGGGTAAAGTTTTTATAAAACACGTGCGAGTGCTTTTAAATCAAAAGTTTTGATTTAAATTAATATAGACAAATAAATAAAATTTTAATAATTCTAGATAAATTATTTTGCATTGTTAGAAAAATAATTAAAATACAATTTAATTAAAATTCTTGAATTCTCAAGATTTATGCATAAAAAATAAAAGAAACAGGTTAAACATTATAAAATTTAAAAGTACGAATAAAAGAATAATTTAATTACCGAGAAAAAAAATACGAGTTCTCACAGTCGACCCCCCTAAAGGAACTCTGGTCCCTCAGAGTTCAACTTGAGACGGAAAGAGTCGAGAATAAATAGGGATACTTTGCTTATCAAGGTGTTTGGTGTTTTGAAATCAAAACTATTAGTATAAGAAAATTTTAACTATGTTACATTGGGATTAATCCAAAATTATATATTGAGTGAGTAAACAATCGCTATGTCCTTTCTTTGATAAAGATGGTGTTCAAAGTAAAAGTCAAATATTTCAAATATTATTTTGGCCGTCTTAAGAAATTTTGGATGATTGAATAAAATTATTGTTAACTCGGGTTTATGGTTACGATTAAAGAAAATAAAATTTCCATATTATTTAGAATCATTACAGAAATATAAATTACATCAGTAATTTCATTAACTTGGAAGTATGATAAAAAAATTCAAATACTTTAAAAAATAAGGTATGGCGTCCTTTTAAACACTAGTTAAAAATCTAGCAAAGAGGATGCATAGATCCGATGTTCAACTTGAAACGGGTATTTTGGTAATTTCAACGCTTGGTAAAATGTGTAAAACGTTTTTAAAAATTTAGAATAATTTATAGAAATCCATAAAGGTGTTTAATGCATCAAATAGTAAACAGGGGACACATTCAGTTTTCAAAGATGACAAGATAGCAAACGAATATGAAACAAATAATCGTCAGCAATTAGTATGCAAGCAATGACAGGAGGGAATAAAACAAAATTCGTACCAAATTCTTAACGAGCATGATAGAATAGAGGCATTGATGATAAAAATAATAAGCAAAGGATTTAGCAAGATTAATTCACGAGTGTGGTTGCCGTCACCAACAACGGCTTATTAAGTTCTCGGTGACACGATCGAAAGATAAAAGCCACAATAAATTTTCGAATCAAAGAAAGTTCTTAAGAAGTCACTTGAGAGTAATTCCAGCAAAATGAACAAAAATAGCAAAGACAGAGCGAAGTCGACACATGGTTAACACGAATGAATTTTGAGACTATAGAGTCAAAGACACATCATGACAAAATATACGAAATCATCGTTCGTATCCAGTCATAAATCGTTATTCGCGTCCAGAGGCGTTTGAAGGTCTACCAAAGTAGATAAAGAAGGTTGGTTGATGAAGAAGCATAAAAAAAACATGAGACTTCCAAGTCTGGCATCAATGATCAGTAGTTAGACGAGTGGTAGCGAGAATTATATCATGATAGAAAATGAGGTAACAAGTAAAACAAAGATTGTTAAGTAAAGAAATATGTGTTTGTAGACACGTAATTCGTTCAAGAAAATATAAGGAAACATATGCGTATATCATGAACAGGTGCTACTCGCATAATATGTAAAAGTTTTAAAAATTTTAATTTACCTAACTTTTCAAAAAAGTTGATTCTTGGTCAAATATTTAAGGTGACTACTGTTCGGCCTCGCATGGCTCCTTCTAAATTATGCATAGGTGATCAGGCCATGCATGATTTAGGACTAGCAATGCGATGCCCGGCTTCGTCAAACCAGTATTACATGTCATATATTTACAATATATATATGATACCAAAAATAGAAATCGGAATAATTACTGAAACTTTTCGCAAGTAAGTAATTGGCATGATGTTAAAATCAACAATTTTAATGTTACAAGAATTCTTTTATAAGATCTAGGTAAAATAATTCGTGAGAATACATCGTAAAAATAATATCAAATAACTTTATAAACTGACATACAAGTATTTTATAAAGCCCAGGTAGAACATTTTGTAAAGTTATTCGCAAACAATACCAGTTTAAATTTATATGGTGACATGATGATAGCTTATATAATAGCGAGTGGTTTACACGATAGTAGTAAGGAGTAGTTCATAAGAAAATCGATGAAATAGTTTACAAGGTGATAAGGTTTCAAAAGGTTTAGCCTAAATCGTCATGAGACACATGTCAAAAATGATGATGCAAGATGTGAAAATGAGAACTTCAAATCTTGACCCAAATCAGTGGTGCGATAGAAGAAAAGAAAGATAAAATGAAATGACAAATGAGTCATGTATAAAAGAAGGATAAAGGAACCCATATGCGTGCAGATAGAGATCCGCCTAAAGAAAGATAATAGTAATACTTTAAGAATTATCTGCGACCTACAAGTGTGATCACGACCTTAGATATTTGTTTTATAAAAGTATAAAACGTTTGTATTAAAATATTTTGTAAAAATTGAGATACATAAGTAACTTGTACAAGTAACCGAGTATAAGTTTAAACATGACGTATAAAGCTTACAATCTGTAGAAAATACTTAAAATGAAAGCCAAGTCTCTTAGACTAAGATTCTCAAACAATTTGGAACCTGAAAACGCCAATTATACGTTAACCGTGACCTAATACGTAAAAAGTAAACAAAAGTCAAAGTATGACCCGAGTATGACTCAATAATGAAAAGTTGTAAAAATACATGTAAGTTACTGGAATACAACAAAATATGGTCATACAAACTTGTTTCATCAAGATATATAGCTTATAACTCATTTTTTTTTATAAGTTTTGACTAAACGTATAGAAAATAGTCAACTTTTGGCTTTTCCGACTTGAGACGAATTACTAATCATTAGACCTCAATTTCACTTAAATTATGATGTTATACATCCTAAATATCAGTATCGATCATCGCAAATCTATTCCATAAGGTTTAGGCTTTCTTAAGGGGCGTTTGGGTAATGAACTAGTCATTTACTAGCTTAATGAAAAAGTGTAAAAAAACTCCTTTTCGCGAGGCTTAAAAAAAACTATATAGACTCGTGGAAAAATTCTACAAAAATTCAGAGAAGTTATATACACAATGAAGTTAATATCTTGTGAATTTTAAAAAAAGTTTTGAAGTCTAGATGCCTTTTTAAAAATAAAAACCAAAACGCATTCTGCGCGAAAAAGTCAAACTTTACAGTCTGTATTTTGCATTTTTTTTACGGTCAATGCCCACTTTAAAGCTTCCGTTTCCGCGAGGGTGACTAAAAACATCATTACGAACAACTTTGTAGTTTTATCCGAAGGCTGAAAACACTTTTACGACACACTTATCCCTATGACAGCAGCGATAAAAGCATAATTTTATAAATTTTCAAATAAGTCAACAATACCCACTTATGTGTCAAAAACTTAAAGGTAGCTAACGGACACTAAACCTTTTCATCAAAAGTCAGCATAATATGTTTCTCAAATGTTTCAAGTGATAAATCTTGGCTAAACACTCGTTAACCATACCAAGCACGCTAAACCAAACACTAGTTTAGATCGGTTGTTCCCTATTAGACTAGTTTCTAAAATGCCCGCCATTTCTTCGTTATGAAGAGATAGACGATGAACCTTATACCGTCGGAAAGGTATTTTCGTACCCGAAATTTCTAGCTATATGAATTTATCTTAGTTTTCAAAATGGGAAAAATCCATCTTAGAGAAAGGTTAAAATTTTAGAAAATCGGTTATAAAATTAACGATCACCGTTTTAGTCATAAAATTCAACTGGTGATGGCTATTAACGCAAGCTCAGCGGCCAAACTTAGCTTATAATGTCTACTAACTACCCAAGGCAAAACATAAGGGTTAAATGGGTCATAACCTGTAGCAAAACACCAAGCATGCCTGCTGGTCTAGAATTGGTTTTCAATCGTATTTCGGTCATAACTTCTTCATTCGGATGAGTTATAACCCGGATTTTATATCGAAACGATCACAAGGAAAAACCTCATGACTACAAACATTAAAGTCTCAGGTTATGATATTTTAAACTGTGTAGACCTTAGACCCAAAATCTGAACAGCAAGTGTGTTCATATGCAGAAATTTACCACATGAAAATCAAATAATAAATCGGTCATAACTTTCTCATTTTAAAGAGTTAGAAAGCGAATTTTATATCGAAACGAACCTTGTGACATTACCTTTCAACCAAGAACTTAAAAACTCAGTTTAGAAAAGTTTAAATTTGCCGAAATAAACCCCAAACCTGATGTCCTAAAATGGTCACATCAAAACACCTCTAAACATCAATTTCAATAACATAACTTAGCTTTCTATGCATCCTAATATCATCCTAATGTCATACCATTAATCATAAATCATCCTAGAACATCAAAAACAGAAAACCCATCAATAAAAATAAAGATTAAAATAAAATTGAATCAAGATAAGAAATCTTACAATAGAGGTGGAAATTTACAAAGAAGATTATCAAGAAAGGAATGGAACATTAACTAGTCCCACTCGTGGAGTGAGGAGGTTTCATGAAAGGGAATGATACAAGTTTATAGAAGTAGAATTGTATTCCAAACAATCGCCACTTATTAGAGGATATGAATTACAAGATGACGATGGTGTTTCAAAGGTACAAACGAACGTTGTAATTCAAACTCAAAATGTAGAATGGTCAATGAAATAATATTTAATCGATATACGAGTGTCGTGTAAGACGGTGACGTAAAGGTCAATCAAGGTTACGAAAACCCACAATATTATTCAACACAGATTCAAGGAATGCTTCGAGATGTGTGACTCACACGATGTCTTTTAGTCTTTTTTAGGCACATTGAGCTACACAATTGTCTATAGGCTATTTTTCAAGACATCCAATCACAAATGGTTGAAAAGCAATTTGGATATTTAATTAGATATCTTAAAAGAGTTAAATGATGAAGGTAACACACACGATAGTAAAATAAAAATTAGAAGTTTCATTGAAAGCAACACCTATTTAATCACAAACAGTGGTATCACGAGAATACACACAACATGTAACAGTGAGTCGAGAAAAACCGGCGGTTCAAAACGAACGAGTATATGAGGTCAATCGTATCACGCATAAACAAGATAAAAATAGTACTCAGAATAGTGAGTATGGAAAGTCCGTAGCTTACGCGCTCCGAATACAAGTATGTAATGTCATAATAATATAAAATTATTGCAACAAGATCAATTTACAAGAATAAGAATTAAAGAAATGCAGTAAGGGCATATGTAATCACAATAATATCCAATGATAATTCATGAAACATAAAGGATTTGGAAATAGATAGTAATTATCGTCATTAGGGTAATGTAATATTTCAAAATGTAATCAAGAAATGAAATACTACAACAATAATTTAAAAGTAAATAATAAGGATTAGAGAATTACCCGCGCAAATATCGAACAACAATGGTAGATTCTGTGTTTGACACTTAGAAACATGAAATATTTGAACTTTCGGTTATAGACTAAGTTTTGAAAATGACTCAGTTCCCTATAACTAACGCTCTGATACCAATCTGTGAGACCCCCAAAATCTGACAAGGAACACGTAGGCAACACGGGGGTACCACGTCATGGTACAAGAAATAATAAAATACTGTTGACACAAGTTGACGTAATAAAGACATATACATTACATCAAAAACATCAGAGTTTTTTTTTATACAAAGGTCCCAGAGTTTTATAAGCGGATAAATCTATTATTTATACATGGTTTTGTAATATATAGTTACCAAAATCGAAAATGAACTTCTGTGAGCTTTTACTAAAACCAAACTTTAAAAATAACACAGAAATCTCCAAGCTGCGAAAATATCATGCGGGCTCCCATCTTTAGCAAAATTAAGCATTAGTATTACCTGAGAAATAACATGTAAAAAGGTCAACATAAAGCTGAGTGAAATTCATAGGTTTAATAAGTAGTGATGTGGAATACAAACATAAATTTTATAAGAATATCAACATGATATGATTTAGTACCGTCGTACAAAATCATTAATGATTAATTACTGCAATAGCTCACGACACCGAAGCTTTAACATAACAGTTTTACCCCTAGTAAGTATCTAGTCAAAATACTTAGGTAGTCAAATGTAAGTGCGTCAAGGTAATCGGGACGGGGATTGTCAATCCCGATGGATCCATCCACAACATTCGCGCTTGCAAAATGTGAATTAACGGTTCATGATGTAGGGGCTTTTTGACTAAGGTACTAATGCAATAAGTAAATGTATAATCTGGGGAAAGCATACAGTTCTTGAATAGCATAACAAAAGTTTTAAAGGATTGTATTCCACCCATGTTATTCTCACCCCGCAATTTGTAACAAAGTATAAGAAAAGGGGCTATGAACTCACCTTAAGCCGCAAGATCAAAAGATGCGATAGAAATCGACGGGAGAACCGAAAGTTTCTTAGGAACCACCTAGAAACGAATTATGCGTCTTAGGCATATGTGTAAAATGGAATGAATGCACGTGACTATACTTGATTCATACAGATTAGGCATTGTACATAGGATTTTCAAAAGTCAAAAAGTCAAATTCACAAAAATAGAAAGTTCCCGACACTTTTAAAGACCCCGCTTCAATAGTTTTACTAATTGGCCGAAACTTTATTCGACTTGCAAAAATCATAATTCTCAAACCGTAAATCGTTAAGACTACTTATTTACATCACTAGAATCCTAAAAGAGTCTACTTTTCTGTAACATTTACCATGAAACCTTAAATATCAGTTAAATTGGATTTATAATTTTAATACTACAAGTCAATCCTAAAGAAAACATGTAACTGATTTTTAAGGCTTACGGAAACGGGCGTAATTTGAAATCTACAAGTGGTATCAAAGCAAACTCAGTAGGTGGTGATAGCCCTCTGAGTTCTCTACATGGATCAAGAGCTCTTTTTAAAAGATTGTAGAAAAATCTTGAGTTATTACCCGTTTATCAGCAGTGTGCAAAATCAGACCCGTTTTACCACAAAAATCATAATTAAATAACCGTAACACATCTCACAATGAGCTTTCTTGATACATCAAGCTAAGACCTGTATCTATGTCCATATATTTTTAACTAACTGTATAAACCCATTTAACATTTTCAAAATCAACCAAACATCACAGACCTTCAGAATTTATACCAAAATATAATCAGTCCACTAATGTTGATGTATCCTCCAATCTATAGACCCAATTAATATGAGACCAATTGGAAATGAAAGGTATAAGAGTCCTCTACAGGTCATAGTTTTACATATTTGGGTATTTATGTACAAAATTTTTGAGTTATTGGCCATATACAGCAGGTGTGCAAAATCTGCGCACCTTCACCATTTAAATCATAACTAAATCATCGGAGCTCGTCTTGGATTGAACGAGCCGGCAAAACGAACCTAAGACCTGGAGCTATCTCATCCTATTTTTCTTTTAAATGGGAATCTCACGAAACATTTTTAAAACAGCCAAACAACACATGCCTATCAAAATCAGCAATCCAATCTATCCAAACACTAGTTTTAACCCATTTCAAATTCACCCAATCACATACAATGCCATAATCAATGAAATCAAAGTATAAACATTAATATATGATTATAAATAAAGAGTATTAATCAAAACCGATGAATGATTATATAAAGAAAAAAAATCAAGAAATCAAGAATTTCTTACAATAAAAGATGATGAAAAATCACAAGAACTCAACCATGCTTTAACCCTTGATTTCAAATCAACAATCAATGTGTTCAAGTATTGACTTCTACCCAACATAAACACATGAAAAACCTCTTTTTATTTCAGCCCCATTTTCTTCAAATGTTGATGATGATAGAAGTTAATGAAGAAAACAATGTCAAGACCATAACTAGTAACTAATAATCTTGATTGTATATCATCAATTTAGTTAAGATTTTGTAATTAAATGTTTTGCTTGATGCATTGTTTTGAACGACAAGAGAGAGCCAAATCAAAGATGAGATTAAGTTATTTGGTGTGAGATAAGATAAAAGTAAATTTTGTTTTAAAATTTGCAAAAGCGGGTATTATTAAAGCCCGATATTTTAAAATTTACGTGCTTTGAAAGATACACGTAAAACACGAAAAATAAACTCTCAATATAAAACAAAAACATCGATAATCGAATCACGTTGATATTTTGATAAATAAATGGGGATTTATAATATGACAAGCGTTAACGCGTCGAAAAAAAAACGGATGACGCCTAAAAGTTTAACGTAAATTACAAAGAATGCTCGTAAAACGCGAAATTAAAACGACGACAATATTAAAATATTTCTATGTCTTAACGATGATATTTATGGAAACATAATTATTTTGACTTCTTAGAGTCGAAATAGCCATCGTAGCGGTTCCATCGAATCGGGTAAAGTTTTTATAAAACACGCGCGAGTGCTTTTAAATCAAAAGTTTTGATTTAAATTAATATAGACAAATAAATAAAATTTTAATAATTCCAGATAAATTATTTTGCATTGTTAGAAAAATAATTAAAATACAATTTAATTAAAATTCTTGAATTCTCAAGATTTATGCATAAAAAATAAAAGAAACAGGTTAAACATTATAAAATTTAAAGGTACGAATAAAAGAATAATTTAATTACCGAGAAAAAAAATACGAGTTCTCACATTAAATGGATGGAAGAAAGGGTACGAATTTATAAAAGCAAACAAGTGATGGAGCGTTAAGCTTTTTATGAGATTTGGATTACAAACGTGTTCTAGATATAGTTTCTAACAATTATACACTTAAGTTTCTTTACATTTTGTGCTTTTGTTGATGTTATTTTAAACGATTGGAATTATTGGTACGGGTTTCATTATTAAAAACATTTTTGTGTGTTTTTGTATCGTTATAATATAACATTTAGGAAAGATTGAAATATAAGAAAATGAAGATTTTAAACACAATGGTTCTTATCAGGAATTTCTGAAAATTCCCATCCCGGAATCAGAACCGTCCCGGAACCGAACCAAAGAAATAGTGACGGTTCTCGGTTCCACATTTTTCTTAATTTACGGTTCTCGGTTCTTGCGGTTCGGTTCCGGTTCGGTCCGGTTCTGAAACCATGGACACCCCTACTAGAATCGACACAGTTCTAATACCAATCTAATATGAACCGAATCGATAATAAAATTAAAAAACGATAAAGGTAAAATAATCGACGTTCGAAAGGTCTAATAAGCTCTCTCAATTAACATGAAATCAATAAACCATACACTACAAAAGAAAGTTTATTCCTCTACAGTTTTTTTGCCACGGTATAGTGAACCGTGGAAAAAATTATATATGAATCACAATTTTGCCACATTATAAGCGTTACAAGTATTTAAAAAATAATCCACACATATAAATGTGTACAATTATATAAAAGCTATACTTATAAGTGAAGCAAAAAAGTTTGTTAAAATGCTACATTTATAAGTGTAGATATTTTGAAAATTTGACTACACTTTTAGATGTGAATATTTAACAATACTTAAATTTTTTGCAATTTTGCCACACTTTTAAGTGTGAACATTCAAAAAATGTTTTCACATTTTTAACTATAACCATTATGAAATAATTTCTACACTTATATGTGTAAGAAAATTTGTCACACTCATTATTTCCGCATATAGCAAACCGTGGAGAATATAATTGCACACATTTTTAACCATGGCTATTTAATTTTAAAAATGTGGAGAGTTTAACTAATTTTTTTAGTGATATAATCATATAGCGTAATCCTATTAAAGTCTTCTTACCCTCTATATGTAATAGACATATAACTTATTTATTAAGATAATGCAATAAAAAAAAGTAAATAAATTAATAATTAAATAGTAAATAATTATTAATGCAAAAACGTATCACAATCAAATGGTCACCTAAATATGTCACCGGAAGTCCGGAACCTTGATGTTGTAACATATTATCCAATGAACCATTGAAATCCAAACTTATTCATTATATGAAAGGGAAAGGTTGAACCTAAGTAACTTATTTGTTCAAATTAACTAATCTACGCAAGATACTTTTTTTATTCCGGATATACGTAACATAATTTCAAATACTTACTAATATACGCAATATTAACCAAAATGTGACTTGTTTTAGCAGTTACCACTTAGAAAAGTTACAGTTTGGTCCTTTGGTCTGCGTGGACTTCCACCGTTAGTCCTTTGACCTTTTTTTCATTAGAAAACTTAGTAATGATACCTTGACTTTAATACACGTTTTTATACACACTTTTTAAACGTGTTATTATATACACGTTTTATACGCGAAAAATTTTGAACTTTGACAGACGATTTCAACGTCAAAACTTAACCCGTAAACTCCGAAAAACTCACGTTAAGTCAATGTATACGTTCTCTACAACTTTCATGTTTTATGTTTTTCATGAAAAAGACATTTAGATGGTCGAAACCCCGATTTAAAACTATGACAGCAATACCAGTCTTTTCACAGGTTTTTTTAGATGCGTAATGGAATCGATCTGGTGTACTTATTAAATTTTCCATTTTTATCATACTACTATTTTTATAAGATTTACACTTTGTTTTATAATATTTTACGTATAGTCTATATTTAGTCATTGATAGGTTTAGAGACTTCAAAGTAAGTATTTAGCACTAACCGAGACCGTCAAAATTCGGATTTACTTAATTATCGAAAATACTAGTATTGCTGTCATAGTTTTAAATCGGGTTTTCGACAATCTAAATGTCTTTTTCATGAAAAACATAAAACATGAAAGTTGTAGAGAACGTATACATTAACTTAACGTGAGTTTTTTTGGAGTTTACAGGTTAAGTTTTGACGTTGAAATCGTCTGTCAAAGTTCAGATTTTTTCGCGTATAAAACGTGTATAAAATAACACGTTTAAAAAGTGTGTATAAAAACGTGTATAAAAATACGTGTATTAAAGTCAAGGTATCAATGCTAAGTTTTCTAATGAAAAAATGTCAAAGGACTAACGGTGGAAGTCCACGCAGACCAAAGGACCAAACTGTAACTTTTCAAAGTGGTAACTGGTCAAACAAGTCACATTTTGATCAATATTGCGTATATTAGTAAGTATTTGAAATTATGTTTCGTATATCCGGAATAAAAAAAGTATCTTGGGTAAATTAGTTAATTTGAACAAATAAGTTATATAAATTCATCATTTTCCCTTATATGCGTTTTGAATATCAATTTTTAATGCATACCTCTAGCATTATTTTTCCTCTCATACGCGCTTTCACTAACTTTTGAGCGATAAGCAGGATGTTGTCATGGATGCGCCTTTCAAAAATAATTGCATTTTGATTCATCTTGATCACCTTTTACAACCTAGTCTCAATCCTGTTAGTAAGAAATTTGCTTATGCTATTATAAATGAATACATTTTTTCTTTTTAAAATGGTAAATGTTAAAAGTTAGTGGATTGAGTTGTGCACTGACATTCAAGCGACATAATGTTTTTTTCGAACCCTCGTTTAATTACGTTAAACCTTTTATCCGCTTCGCTTGAGAGGCATTTGACACGTCTTATCAAAACCTCCAAAGAATCTTCTTAAAAAAACTATTTAGTGAAACTAGATGTGGCAATTTCAACCCATTCCACCAAAAGTAGGTAAATTGGGTTCAATTTCATAACCTTATTATTTGAAATGGGTTCAGCAAAAATAGAGTGATGGGTGAAATGGGTCACCTATTTCTTTGTGTAAAATGAAGTTTGGGTCAAATGGTTTTAAGAATGGGTCAAATGGGTTAATTGTAACACCCCACTTGGATAAGTGGACCGTTACGTGTATTTATGGCGTGTCATCAAAGCATAAGGTAAATGTCCTAAAACATTAACTAACCATAACGGAAATACCGGAATCAAACATCGGTAATCCAACATAAGCTCAAAACATGAAAAGTGAAATACTGAAAGAAAGGACTGAACAATGTCCAACAGGCAATATAAGAATAAAGTGCATAAAGTAAAGAAGTCTGGATTGCTTCCATCCAATGCACATGCTCTCAGAATCTTAAGAGTATCCTAGTGTACCTGCCGTTAGAACGTGAAAGAACTACGGTTGAGCATAACGCTCAGTGAACGGATATAAAGCATGATAGAAATATACTGAACTTGAAATAGTTAATAATTACTGAAGCTGAAAGACTGATATGTGGAGTATGATGAAACTGTAAAAAATCTGATAAGCCTGATTTATAAATAATAAAACTGAACTATTATCTATTAAATCTGAAAACATGCATTTACTGTATTTTAATTGCCAAGAGCTTATATAGGTCATGTGCTGTAACAATTGTTGCATGAATAACTGGAGGGGTAACCTCGTCATGCTGTAGAGGGGTGACCTCTAATTACTGTGCTGGGTGGAGGGATCAACTCCAATGTGAAGGATGTAGAGCACACACCACATTCACCTGATAAGCTGTAAACTGATAAGCCTAGGATGCACCCATACGCCCCGCTGATAATACTGATAAAATGGTCAAGTTGAATAAATGGGACGCTGCGAGATATCACTCTCCCGCAGGGGAGTCATGACACCGGTGTCTCAAGTATCATGGTTACGGTACCTCCGTAACTAGTACATAATTGGTCATACTTCTATATAAAGCTCAGGCAATTTCTTAGTTATTAAAATAATTTCTGATAATTTATAGCATGAACTGGGGAAAACATTTGGCTGCAGACGAGAAATCCTAATCATGCATAGGAAAGGAAGTCCTTACTGAAGGACGGAAAATCCGTACCTCGTGTCCAATAATGAAACAAGAATGAAAGCTGAAGGATCTACTCCGACTTCACGGATACTACATAAATAAGGGACGCGAATGAGTTGTCTGATTACTGTATACTTTACTGTTTCTGAGTGTTCTTACTTGTTTTACATGTTCTTGTCTTGTCTTTACTGTTTCATGTATCATCTTGTAATTTTTGACGTTATCATATGTTTCTGGTTAATGTATTTCATGAATTCCTTGTGTTATTATACTTGTAGAATCATAAAAAGTAACTTTCTAAAAGTAGCAGGTTTCCACAAATAGTAAGTTTATAAAAATAGAAGTTTCCATAAATAGTAATAAGTTGATTCTAGTAAGCCGTAATTTTAGTTAAGTCAAAATCAATAAGCCGTTTCTTAATAAGCCGATTACTTAATAAGTCAATTCTAATAAGCTGGGAATTAATTAAGTCAAAAATCAATAATCTAATTGTAATAAGTCATGAATTTATAAGCCAAATTAATTAAGTCTGAAGTTAATAATTAATTTAAGTAAGTCAACATTAATTTAGCCCATTTTAATATAAGCCGAAATAATAATAAGCCAATTTAGTTATACCGTAATTAAGGCGATACATAATTAGAAAACCCTTAAAATAATATGTTATGTGCAACCTTGTTACAAAACCATCGAACTTACTGATTCACAAAACTACTAAGAAGGATTTCATATGTGTCTAGCCAATTAAGATAGTTTAAGGCTTAACTATAATTAGAACATGAGCTAATAAAACCTTTATTAAAAAATTAAAACCAAATTGAGGAATGCATAGGTCATCTTCTTCTCCATGCTTCTGATATAAATATATACATATATCCTAAGTAAACTACGTAATTTTCTCATGTAGTAGAATATAAAGTAAGCAATGTATGACAAACATGTTCATCCTGCTTATTACTCTTATACACCAAGAATATAACAACTAACTATTTTAACCAATGGATGATCACTTTTCATTGGCATAACAGAATACGTAGTCGTGGGGTTTAGTATGAGTCTATCAAAAGAAAGTATAAGATTTACCTTGAGACAAAACGATGGATCGAAAACAGAAATGCGGACACAAGATTCAACGAGACATGATGGCATCCAAACGCGAACACGAACCGAACACCAGAGTTTAAAGAGACAGGATCGAAACCTGAACACGCGTTTTTACGAACAGTTAATCTAATGATTCAGCCCTCGACGTCACCCGAACTCAGATTTTGCGGGATACTAGAACATTTTTAGGCTTTTATTTTACAGCGGCAGATTTTGTTTTGGTTAAGAATGTTGTTATTTACATATATAGAGCAAGCGGTATTTAGTTCAGATGGTTCCTATTATTGTACAAAAAACCAAATAGTCTAAAAAGTTAGTTTTTATTATTAAGTCAGTAAATTTACGTTTTCGTCAGTAAATTTACGTTTTCGTCAGTAAATTTACGTTTTCGTCGGAAAAATTACGTTTTCGTCAGTAAATTAACGTTTTTGTCAGTAAATTTACGTTTTCGTCTGAAAATATACGTTTTCGTCAGTAAATTTACGTATTCGTCAGAAAATTTACGTTTTCGGCAGAAAATTTACGTTTTCGTCAGTAAATTTACGTATTCGTCAAAAAGTTTACGTTTTCGTCAGTAAATTTACGTTTTCGTCAGTAAATTTACGTATTCGTCAATAAATTTACGTATTCGTCAGAAAATTCACGTTTTAATCGGTATTTTTACGTTTTCGTCAGTAAATTTACGTTTTCGTCAGTAAATTTACGTTTTCGTCATAAAATTTACGTTTTCGTCAGGAAATTTACGTTTTCGTACTAAATTTACGTTTTCGTCAGTAAATTTACATTTTCGTCATAAAAATTACTTTTTCGTCAGTAAATTTACGTTTTCGTCAGTAAATTTACGTTTTCGTCAGTAAATTTACGTATTCGTGAGAAAATTCACGTTTTCATCAGTATTTTTATGTTTTCGTCAGTAAATTTACGTTTTTGTCACTAAATTTACGTTTTTGTCACTAAATTTACGTTTTTGTCAGTAAATTTACGTTTTCGTCATAAGGTTTACGTTTTCGTCAGTAAATTTACGTTTTCCTCAGAAAATTTACGTTTTCGTCAGTATATTTACGTTTTCGACAGTAAATTTACGTTTTCGTCAGTAAATTTATGTTTTCGTCAGAAAATTTACCTTTTCGACAGTAAATTTACGTTTTCGTCAGTAAATTTACCTTTTTGACAGTAAATTTTTGTTTTCGTCAGATAATTTATGTTTTCGTCAGTAATTTTAAGTTTTCGACAGTAAATTTACGTAAACTTAAATTTAAAGATGAAAACGTAAATTTACTGAAAAAACATAAATTTACTGACTAAAACGTAAATTTTATGATGAAACCGTAAATTTTCTGACGAAAACGTAAATTTTCTGTCGAACTGACGAAAACGTAATTTTACTGACGAAAACGTAAATTTTCTGACGAATACGTAAATTTACTGACGAAAACGTAAATTTTCTGACGAAAACGTAAATTTTCTGACGAATACGTAAATTTACTGACGAAAACGTAAATTTTCTGACGAAAACGTAAATTTACTGACGAAAACGTAAATTTACTGACGAAAACGTAAATTTACTAACGAAAACGTAAATTTTCTGACGAAAACGTAAATTTACTGACGAAAACGTAAATTTACTGACGAAAACGTAAATTTACTGACGAAAACGTAAATTTTCTGACAAAAACGTAAATTTACTTACGAATACGTAAATTTACTGACGAAAACGTAAATTTTCTGACGAAAACGTAAATTTGTGACGAAAACGTAAATTTACTGACGAAAACGTATATTTACTGACGAAGACGTAAATTTTTTGACGAAAACGTAAATTTACTGACTAAAACGTAAATTTACAAACGAAAACCTAAATTTTTTGTCGACTACGTAAATTTACTGACGAAAACGTAAAAATACTAATGACAACGTCAAAAACGGATGAAAACGTAAAAATCGATGAAAAACTTAAAACAACTTACCATAACGTAAAAAATGAACGAATACAGATAAAAACGTTTGAACATGTTAAAAGATAGGAAAATATTGTAAGTTAGTGGGTTGACCCGACCCAAACCATTTGACCCATAACCCGTTTGACCAATTATTAAATGATAACCCATATTTGACTCATAACTTATTTGACCCACAACCCATTTGACTCATGACCCAAACCCAACCAAACCAACCCATTTGTCACCTCTAAGTGAAATTTTGATAACCAACTAAAATAAGTCAATTGATTATTATAAATGAATACATTACAACAATAAGCCTAAACTCAAATACTCATACTTTATTAGAAACACCTAATTTTGGAACCAAAGCTATCATAGTTATCTACTTTATATTTTAGTTTACATTTTAATTTCCCTTCTTATTGCCGACGCAACAGAGAGAAAATAAGATGACATGGCATTCGTACTAACCGTTAGATCAGCTGTAGATTTAATCTAAGCCGTTTAAATTCATGTTTGACTTGGACTAATTCATTCACAATGAAAATGTGTGTATTGTTACATTTCGTTACTGGTATTTATCTATAGCAACAAACTATAGACAAAATAGTGCAAATCAAAACATACTGAAATAAGTCATCCTTATTAAACGCATGGTTATTTGTAACAAGAAAACATCTTTATCTTTTCTAAATTTAGTTTTGAATATCAAGCGCATGAAATTAGCTTTATAAATACAGATCCCATACTCACATAGTCACATTCATCCCGCTAATTTAATTTAGAGGTGCCCATAATTCACTGAGTTCAATTTTTAAACGGAAATTAATGGAATAGAAGTGCAACGGTTGCTGGAATTGATCACCTGGAAGTGCAAGGGTTGCCGGAAATTGAAAGGTTACAAGAACAATTGACTCTTTAACATAGTTCATGCATATATAAACAGGCCAAAATCATATTCACAAACACAAAAATTTGAATCTCATTTTTCCTACTTTATTTTGTAATTCATTGTTAAAATTCTTTCTTGAATTTTTTTTTCATGTGCGGGCAACTCATTTTGTGCGCACCAAATAGATTGTATCTCATGATATTGCAGTTGATAAAGACCCAAGAAGTATGCAAAATTGTTTTCATATTTTGTCCTAATCTTCATTATCAGAAGCCTAACTTATTTTTGTACATTTTGCTACACAAGTAAGTTGTTCTATGACTAATTGTCTTCTTCTATGGATACGTATGTTCAATTTGAGTCTGGACATAAAAAATTTCACTGACATGTACAAGAATACTGAATACCCACTGCCATTTTGCATGCATAGATTATTTGCATGCATAGATTACTACCTCTACTTTGCATGCATAAATTGTTTTACTATTGAGTTTACCATTGTGATTTCAATATGACAATTTTTTGGACGGTTTCGGTGGCGAACAAGAGATATGAGAAACATGTTGATTTAAATCTATTGAAGGGAAATATAGAGTTGAAGCAGATATATAGAAAATTCAATAATGAATGTGTAAAGAAAGTGATAATCTGGATTTCGGATATGAATAAACTAAGCTGACATAACATCTTTTCGGTGTTATTATATTTTTAATGGTCTTCTCCTACGGAGTGTAAAAAACATAATAGTGTTAATTCTGAGGTTGTTTTCACCCGAAACATGCTTTGTTTATTTTAAAAAGTATGAGTATATAAATAATCTCATGTGCCATTTTTGTTTAATTAGACAGACATACATTAACCACATATTGATCGATAATCACTTAAGTTACAACCGGGGTAAAAAGGCATGAGTTCATTACCCTCTTTCTTGATTCTATGGATAGGAGTTAGGAACTTCTTTTGCTTATTTTATAGCTACCTCTAAGGAGCAGAGACAGTGAACGACAACGAAGAACTGTTTCCATATAAGGTTATCACAAGCTTTCCATAAAATGACAACTAGAGCGCAAGTGACGTTCATAACATGCAAGCAACTATGAAAATGGTTTGGCAAGTTATATAGGGTCTTTTTGGTTGGATAAATTAGCTGCCAAACTAACATTTTAACAACTACTGACATATTTATTTATATGTATATAAGTTATAGTTTATAGATAGACAAACAAATGCCTCATAAGTTTACTTATATATGTATTGTGGTTAATTTGTACCTTTTTTTTAATTTGTCTATAAAGGAGTATTGTTAGTAAGAGACTAGGAGTTCACAAAGTGAATGAAAGAATTCTTCATAGAATATATCCATGCGATAAAGAAATATTGAAATATACACACTTATGTATACAGTTTATCTTATTAGGTTCCTCCTTATAGAATATATTCAAAGGTAATCTGAATTAACTATGTAAACAAGTTTGTTTATAGGACGTGAATAACACAAACATTTAAATATCCCTCACACGCTTCACCACAGCCCCTATATAATACATTGGTGTTCAATTTTACGATAAGCTGAAGGTTTGCATCTATCAAAAGTAGTAATGAGGTGATAATAGTGAGGCTCATTTACGGGTGCCCAAAAGGACGAGTCATTGATATATCGTATCATGTATATGGCTATGGTTTTTCATACAATCTCGATGAGCGGATAATATGGTTCTTTATTGATTAATAAAAATTCATGAATCACAATATCTTAGATGTAATATAAATTAAACCATTTAATTGATGTTTTCGACTGAATCCTCTCCGTTCATCCTTTAGAGGCCTCAATTTTTATGGATATTTTAGCGTAATCTATAATACTATCAAACAAAAATTCTCTTATATATATATGTTTTTATATGCATCCTTAAAAATTGCTTTCAACTACTTTGAACTTAAATCATGCATGTTTTAATTGAATTTCGTCGGCTTATATGTTCACATTGTTAATGTATATAATGCTTTTTTATACTTTTATTTTGTTAAACTATAGAATTTTTTTTTTATATTTGTGTTGATAGATGATATATGTTGTTTATTATTGGATTGTCGTAGAGAAATTAAATGATTGTCCACGTGTGACCCGTGCAACGCACGGGTATTACACTAGTTAAACTTGTTAAAGAATTTGAGTAAAAGATGGTAGTTTTGGTAGCTTGTTAGAATATTGATATAAAAAAGCTTTATTTCAATTGGTATTCGTTTTCGAAGAACATATGAATTCAGCGGAGAGATTTTATGGATAAAAAACGAAAGATTTGTGTTTGGGTTCATGTCTACTCTAGTTGGTGTCTTACTTGTCAAGAGAATTGTTAAAGCCATTTTTTGTGAAGTGAAAAATAGTTGGTATAAAAAAACACTCGAATTAAGAGTCTTTCCGTTAATTTACACCTTTTATGAATTATATGATGATAATGTGTAAGTAGTGAATTTAGCTCGTATGAGGGTGGAGTGTTGTAGTGCATAGGTTTCTTTGATGATGGTAATCCGGAGGTCATTATACTAGCCTTTTAAATTTGAGGTAAGAGTTTGAATCTAACCGAAAGAAATGATTTTTCTAATACGGATTTGCTTTGATTTCGAATTATTTAAAAGAACACTCATTTTGAGATCGGTAGGAATGTTAAATCTTAAATTCAGTTTTACCAAAAAGGTAGATAAAATTATTTTGCAAATGATGTCGGCAACGGATGTAAACTCTAAATTCTCCTTTTTAAGGGCTATTTTTATAAATTCCCTTTGACAATAAATGTAGGTGTTAAATGCATTTACATTTTGACTTTTTGAAAAATAACCTAAGACAATCGAAAAACTCGAGACAACCTTGCACCATATGTTGATACGTGTTCGATATAAATGCAAATTATTTTGGTTTGACTCAAGTTATCTCGGGTTTCTTGGTTGCCTCGAGACACATGTAAAAAACAATACACTTAAAAAGATACGTAAACTTATTTTCCAAATGATGTCGGCAACGGATGTAAACTAAAAATTCTCTTTTTTTTTTAAATCACGAGCTTGAATTTAATACAATGTGCCTTTAATGACACGTCATGTTATAAAGATCCACTTAAAATGTAAAACAAAATGAAGTAATATAGCTCAAGTCACAAAAAAAATCGTGTACTTGATATGTCAAGTAACATACAATCACCCAACTAATAAAGTTAGCGTGCATCTTAATTATGTCACAAAATAAATAAAGACTTTTTACAAAAATAAGATGTTAGGTCAGGCGTAGTGGGAGGTGGAGCCAGTGACTTACGAGTTACGACCAGCTCGTCACCACTTCAATATAAAAGTCTATGTCGGTTGCGAATCAGGTATTGGGGGAGTGGGTCGTTAAACTGAACGAGGTCGTGTGTTTGCCAGGATCGTTTCATGAATTTTAAAGACATTGTGCCAATATTTTAAAGATATGTTTCCTTACAAATTTTTTTAAAACTATTCGTTAAATAAAGCTTATTTTACCTACGATCTTATATTATACTCTCCGTCTTTAAATAAAACATTCACAATTGATTTTCAAAATTTATCTTTTTCAACTTTAATCTTAAATTATTTTATATGTGTAAAGTTTAAAGTACAAAAGTTAAAAAATTCAAAATAGGCAAATGTAAAATTTAACTAATTGAGATATTTAATATAAGAGTTGATTTTAAAGTTATTAAAAGTTTAAAATATGATAATTGAACTTTATGCAACAAAGAGTGGGTTAAAGTTATAAATTACCAACGAACTTTATTTTTTTTCTCGATATTACAAATAGAGAAGATAAAATACTTGTATAGCCAACGAAACTTGTTGGTACCGACTATTATTAGTAACGTGAAAATATTATATTCCATGTTTTTTTTGCCCACATGGCATTCACATTTATTGACTTTTACACGTCATGTTCTATCTTCAAATAAGAAACCAAACAAAAACCTTATCACTTTCCTTATCCCTCCGTTTCAAAAAGAACTCATAAACCCTCACCCTAATCCATCCATCAATGGATTCAAAAGAAGATAATACTCTATCAGGTAATGATACCAAAACAGTTGTTAAACCCCTTGTTGACACTGATGATGAAAACGAGGGTTTTGTTAGTGGCCAAGATGAACCTTTAGAAACTTTTCTAGATAATACTGTTAAGGATAGTTTAGTTCTTAAGGATAATGATGTCGAGGAGACCTTTTCCGAGGCCAAACCCGACTTAGACGATATCGAAAACGAGCATTGAATGGTGTGAGGGTGATGAATGAAGGTGATTCGGTTGTGGAGGATATTAGCATACGATGTGGCTATGGCTAAACCTGGTGTGGTTGTTGTGTTTGAGAAGCCAGATGAGATTTTGGATAAGGTTGTGGTTACGGATGATGTTGAGGTTACTGAGACTTTTGTTGGTGAGTTGCCTAAGGTGGAATAACGTGATTTAGGATTTGATTGTGTGAGTGAGACGAAGGTTACTCCAGAAGGTGATTCTGTTGTGGAAAGTGTAGATGTCAATTTGGCGAAGGATGTGAAGGATTCTGTAGTGGAAGCGTTAGATGTTGAGTTGCAGTGGCGGGAGTGCCTGGTGTAGTGTTTGTTACAAAGACGGAAGAGGAAGGTGGTGATACTGCGGGTGTTGATGCTGAGAAGATAGAACGTGTTTTGGTAGAAGTTGTGGATAAGGAAGTTGTTGGAATGACTTTGGTATGGTAGGTAGGATTGTTTAATTTAGGAGTAAGTATAATGCATAGCTGGAGTAGCATATTATCCACCTGTCATTGATGTGGAAAATAGAAAATACGAAAATTTAAAATGATCGGCTAAAATAAGTGACATGTCGGTTATAAGTGCTTTTTAACCTATAAAAACGGTAACCAAGGAATTTGTTGGTAATATTATAAACAAACATAAAGTTCAATGGTTATATAAGTATTTTATCTTCTCTGTTTGTAATATCGAGAAAAAAAGTAAAGTTCGTTGGTAATTTATGGCTTTAACCCACATAGAGTCAACAATCCAGCCACAATAAAAAAAACAAATACTATATTTCATTATGCTTTTAAAAAGCTAACGAAGTAACGAGTAATAAAATAAAGAGAAATGTTATTTTGGATACCTTGTATCCTTATGATATAAAGAGACCAATCTTCATATTTCATCTACAAAAAATCAAAAGCTGTGATTAAACTTCATTATTATTAATTAAAAGAGCGGAAAGGCGATTTGGTCTTTTCACATCCCATCCACCCCACTTCCAAAATACATCAACCCCGTTTTTCTCCTTTCTCTTCTTAGATCTTCACAAATCAAGACACACACATAAAAACATGTTCAAATCCATGACCCCGATCTAAATCACGAATTCGATCTATTATATCATTATCTCATTCGTATTCAACCATCTCTTTCTAAAACTTGTTAACTTAAGGTAATATCATCATGATTAATATCTTTTTTTATCTTATTTGATGTAAATAAGCTTGTTTTTAAGCTTATTTGATGTGAATTTATATACGAGTTTAGATTTGATAGGAATAACATGATAGATTTTTTTAGCTTATCAATTTATTCCTTTTCAGCTTATTTTGATGTGATTATGAATGTGTTAGCTTATTTGATGTGTTATACTTAAGCTTAATGTAAATAAGCTTGTTATAAGAGTTATATGAATAAGCATATGAATTAGAATAGAGTTATGTGAATAAGCTTATAAATAGAGTTTGATGAAGTTGTAGGATAAGCATAAGGTAGGTATGTGAATAAGCTTATTAAGATAGTTGTGCTGAATTTGTAGGCTAGAATGAGCAGAGGTATCAAATAGATACCTCCATACATCATATATGATAAATATATCATATATGATATATGGAGGTATCAGATATGATAATATGATAATATGCTTGAGAACAAGTACAAACAAGTATGTGATCTCTTGGTTGGTAATTAAAAGTTATTTGTGTGTAAATTATCATATTTGATTATCTTGTTGAAATTCAACTTCTATAATATATCATACATGATAATCTGGTTGAAATTCAACTTCTGTAATATAACATATTTGATAATCTAGTTAAAACAAAAACCAAATCTTTTTATTTGTTTAGTGAAAGTTGTTTTTCAATGCATTTTGAAGAACTCAATCATCTCAAGGCCAAGAAGTGAACACTAGATTCTTGACTGAAATAACAAGATCATGTGCATGAAAATGACAATGACGAGCGTCAAGTTTGCAACAAAAATGTTGATGACTGAGATCAACACGCATTGTTTTAAACAATTGAATAGTTTATCTATTAGAAATTTGTGTATAATGATGTATTAGTTTAACTTTGTAATGCTACTCAATAATTATCATTTTTGTTGAATATGAATGGCGAAACATTTGTGGATGTAACTTTTTGATAATATGATTATTTTGTTAAATTTTTAATCATAACCTTGAAGCATAGTTTTTACCTTTTGGAGTATCATATATGATAATACTTGTAAATCTAATTCTGCCATATATGATACTGCATTATCATATATGATAACGCAGTATCATATATGATACTAAAAAATTTAGACATATTAACAAAGAGTCTGATAAAGTCATGATTAAAACATTTGCCAGTTGTTGACTTCATGATTAAAACAAATAGCTTGTTGAATCAATAATCAAGCATTTGTTCAAATATAAAAAGAATGCTTTTTAAGAGCATACAATTGATGATTAAACACTTGTTCAAACAGAATGTAACCAATCATGATTAAAACACTAAATCATAATAAAAAAGATGCAAAAAACAAAAGAGACTACTAAATTCAAAATTAAAACCAAAACATTCTTATTATTGGAACTACTATTCTTCATCTTCAATCAATTCTTCTTCATTTTCAGCAAAATCTAATTTTCTCTTGTAAAACTTCCTCCTTGGCCTCGACAACGACTTCATTTTATCAAATGTGTTCACATAGTCTATATTTATAGAATTGAGGAAAGAACATATTAGCCACCATTGTATCAACATCTCAATTATATAGCAGACAATATAAAAATGCATACTAGGTCAAAAGTGTAAAAGTCATGTACAAAATCAAAATATGGTTTTTTCTTGAAGTTTGCCATAGACATCATATATGATACCTCATATATCATATTTGATAAACCTATCATATATCACATATCATCTAACTATCAGGTACAATATGATAAATGAGGTATCATATATGATATATCAAACTTAATTCAGCTTACATCAGCAACTTAACTAAAATGACGTACACTAACATAAGCTTATCATATATCATATTTGATACCTCATGTATCATATTTAATATGTCTATCATATATCCTATATCTATCATATATGGTAAATAAGGTATCAAATATGATCATGGTTATAAATAGTGTGAAGCGTGGCGTGGCGGCATGTCCAAGCTACACGCTTTAGCGGCTAAGGCGAAGCTTTAGCGTTTTTAAAGCGTATCTTATGGCGCCACAACACATAAAACTATTTATTTGTTTTATCATATTTTAATGTTATATTTACATTGAGTTCACAATAAGTGTTGTACATAATAATTAAACTTAAAAACCTCTCATTACTTGTAATAATATTCATTCTTTGAAGTTGAATTCAAAAAATCACAGCACCTCATGTCGTAGTGCGCCTTAACCTATTGCGTTGCGTGAAGGTCACGCCTCAAGCTTTAGCGCGCCTTAAGGCGAGCTATAGCGAGCTATTTAGAACCATGAATATGATACATCAAAGTGTAATTCAATTAACATCAGCACACATACAAATTCCTAATAATACAACTTATTAACATGCTCGTAAGCTTATTCATAATTCTCTATATTCAAATAATCTGATAATTCATTAAAATAAGCTAATAAGCTAGCTTATAATTCAACAAAATAAATTCAAATAATCTAACTTACAAGCATATCCATAACTCTCATCTAATTCAAAATCTTAGTAATAAGCTTATTCAAACAAATCAACTTATTCAAATAAATCACCTAATAAGCTAGCTTATAATTAAGAACAATACGTTCACATAATTCATTTAAAATAAGCTAATTTAATGCTTATAAATTTGAATGATGATAATAAGCTTATTCATATCAAGTAAGATAAAATAAAGAAAAAACACTAACCTAATGATGGATCGATTCAAGATGAATTCGTGGTGATGGATTTGTGATGAATTCGTGGTGATGGATTTGTGATGAATTCGCGACGAATTTGTGATGATCGCACTAGGATGGATCTATGATGGATTCATGATTGCATCGTGATGGATTCCTAGAGAGAGAAACTAGATCAGGGTAGAAAAGTGAGAGAGACGGTGTGTGTTTTTTATGAGAAAAGAAGTGAAAAAATCTTATATAGTGGACGGTGAAATGATGAAAATACCCATGTAGTGTCAAATGAGGATTTAAATCTCATCTATTGAATGGGGGAAGATGTAAGGTGGGGATGAGTCTCCCCATATCTTATATACGTTTGATATCCAAATAAACTTAAATCTAAAATAAAAAGTATATTTTTTTATATCAAAACACCAGTTAATCAGATTGCATTATCCAAAAAGGAGTTTATATACAATTATAATGTTTAGTAATCGAAGTCCCTTTGTCATTGCACACCTTGTACATACTCAAATCCAGCTATGTTTTGTTTGTGTGTTTTAATTCATTAAAATGTATTTTTGTGACGGTTGATTTTTGGAGTGGATGTCGTTTTACTATATCTAAGAGATAATTAGGCCAAGCCCATTTATGAATTTAAGATTTTTTTTAGAGTTTCAATCATTATGAATTGTGAATTTATATATAATAACATTTCACGGTGTTTGATCCTTAAACCTAGTTGGTTTAGTTGAGCCGCCTACTTTATGTCACCTCTAATACCGTGTCAAATGACGAATAAATCTCGTGAGATGTAATGTTTTGCTGATTTGCAATTTATATAATCTTTACTATATATCTACTATATTATAGAGAGTGTATATTGTTGATACAAAAGTTGGATGGACCGCGTTCGACTCGAATTAGGCTTAATTCGGATGTTGAGGCTCCGGCTCCTACACCAAGTGAACTTGTAACAAGGACCCTGCACACTAAGAAAAAGCACCATTAGGCTAACCGTGGGATTGTCTCCCACAATTAGTCTCCAGCGTGAGAGTAAGTAATCGGTTTGCGATTTAGTAATTAGTTAGGGTTTAGATATTATAATAGATCGTACCTTTGCGGAACATAGGGGGTTCCTATATAGCCGGTGAAACCCTAGTTGGGCTTACTAAAACGTGCGGCCCAATGAGAGGATAATTACCATCTATACAAAGATCCTTATCTTCTAAATAAGGATAGTGTATATTCTCTCTTCTTGGGTGAATCATAATCCTAGTTATAGTATAATTCAGTTTGACCCCGACTGCGTGTAGTCAGCGTGCGGCCCACGTAGGGCCGCTTGCGACAACTACCCAATAGGCCTATTGGACCAGTTTCATTGTCGTTGAACCCATTCGTGATGGATTTGGATACGGGTAGTACCGGTGGGTTGGGCTCATGGCCCGACTAAGGACTATACGTCATCATGTGCCCCCAGTCTAGTAGTTACTACCGTGTCTGTGACCACTAGACTATTAGCAATAATATAATACAACGGTCGTACCGTCGAAAGAAAAAAAATCCTTTCTTATCAATCAAAAGAGAATAAAGTCGTGGTTCTAGAAAGAGCAGCGATCCTCAGGTTCAATAAATGTAGAAACCAAATGTCTATCGTAGCTGACGTGGAATTTATATGGGAAACTATGGTGTGTGAAGTTCTAAAAAGTGACCCGTGGGTCCCTTCCTCGAGCCACGAAAGAACTCTTCTAATAAGACCCCGTGGGTCCCTCTGACGTTTCAACTACCTACCAAACCCTACCCATTAGATCAGGGTAGTGGAATACACATGGCAGAGATCTAGTGAGACGCGAACACCGAGGCAACCCTATATATATCACCATCGCCATTGTACATTGTTTACACAGTTAAAATTCATCCTACATTGTTGCAACCTTCACACGCTGCACCTCCTTTCTTTTCCACGGATCTGCCCATTCGCAGGTTAGCACACCGCACCCTCATAGAATATTACGATGTCCACATCTCGCAATTCCATTGTATAGGTGCGTGAAAAATAGGACAATTTGAGGTTAGTTGTCGATGCCTGAACATTACTCCCACCGTAACCCTACTTCGCACTTTTTATGTACCCTCTGTGGTCCACGGGTGGGTACTGTTTAGTAAACGATCAGTGAATGCCCGTCAATGATATTCAAGAACCATCGATTCACTAAAGAACTGGAGTAACATATACTTCCTCATAAATTTCGTAGTCTTTCCGCGACCATTCAATCTAAAATACCATATAGCGAAGGATTATCCTCTAGCCGCAGATACATACAATAGGGTTGATGTCAAGAAATTAGATTGGCACCGTACCTTTTTCAACAAGCTATCAGAGCCCTTCTTATGCCTAATAGGCATCATTCGTTACTACTACGGAAGTCCAGACTTGTATCTAGCATTCGTGAATGACCGTAATGAGGGTGGGTACTAATACGATACTTGTAATAATAAAGATGTGTAATAGCTCGTAGTTGTATACTTATATCCTTTGTTTTTCGTTTGCAGAAATGAATCTATTCGAAATCCTTTGTCAGGGTAATCCCTAGGAAGTGAAGGAAATCACCCACCTCCGTAGGGCGGACTAGCCTCCCCTGATCGAAGCGAATCATGACATCATCATTCCGCTTAATACCACTGCTCTCGCACCATCAAAGTCCATAGCGGATATGCACATTGAGAAATCCCCCATAGACTTTGATAATGAAAATGGGGACAACCTTCTATTGGACGGTGGGGATGTTGGTGAGGCTTTATCCCGCTACCGAAACCACTGACCCTCTAGAGACGGAGGAGAAAATAGTTGCGGAGGGGGAAGGCGCGTCTGAAAAAGGAGTAACATTAGTCCACAGACGTAGAAGGGAAAGACCTTGAAGAGGAAAGTACCACATACTAGCTATTTTGTGTATAATGCCCCACCTAAGAGTCTTAAGAAATACCATCCTCAGTATCCGGTCGTTGGAAGCAGCACAACTCGCACAACAAAGAAGGAGACAGAGCCGGAAGAAGAAGTCCTCGTGACCACCACTCTTCCAACCGCTACGGGTGTATTAAATCCTGTGCCAATAATGTCTGTGCCGTCCACTGAGTCCGAGGTTTTTGCTGACACTCCATAAGTGACTTCTATAATTTAATTTAGTATCATAGAACAACTTCCTTTCTTATTCAATACTAACTCTTAATGATATGAAAATGTAGTGAGGACCAAGATGCGGACACGGTCCAGATGGATGAGACAATGAGGAAGCTCTCTCCCGCGGTTTATCTTAACACCGGGAAGCATTCCCCGGCCTTTGAGGATATCCCACCAACTTCTGGTCTGGATCCCAGCTCTTCACATACCTTAGATGGGGAATCCCTGAGCCAAATTTACCAACCTAAATGGAGGATCACAACTGCGGATAGGTTGGACCTCTAAGGTCGTGTCGTGAACTGATCGACCAGATCGCTCCTCTTACATACTTTGCTATCTTCGTGAGTTAAGCTATAAAGATTCCTTAGAGGGTACAATGTCGTGGCTGCGCACCAGGTGCCTCTTGAAGTTGCTTTAAAGATGCAGTATCAAGACAATGTCCGCCTCTTTCAAAAAGCCAAAAGGAAGGTAGAGAGGCGCGACCAGGTTATCGAAGAGCAGAAGGCCAAAGTACGCGAGCTTACAGATAAGGTGGATTCCCTCAAGGCCACTGAGGCAAATGTGGCCTCTCTAGAAGATCAACTTAAGAGTTCCAAGGCCGTGGTCCAAGAGAAAACTCAACTACTTGAAAAGTCAAAAGCCCAAGCCGCAACCGTATCCCAATAACTTGAGGCCGCATACACCAAGATATCTTCTAAAGACTGCACCATTACAGAGTTAGATGAGCAGGTGGCAGCTCTTACCCTTGACCGTGACCGATTAAGAATACTAGTCAAGGGTGAGGAACAGATAGTGAAGGGGTTCTTGGAGTACAAGCAAGAAAAATACAAGTTCTCAGCTGAGAACGCTACGGAATTGGATTACCGGGTAGACGCCCGGCCCATCAAATTCGATGAAGAGTTGTACCCTCATATGCTGACGGCCATCGCCGGTCGTAGGTGGGTAGTCGAGCATGGTCTACGTCTGACGGTGATGAAGGTAGCCCAGTCCAGATATGTGTGTGCCTTTTGCCAATGTGGTGTCCGATGGCATAGACATGGGCAGACACGAGGGGCTCGCGGGCGGGGTCAAGCATGCCCAGTCGTGGCAACATGCAAATACTCATGAATATTACAAACCTGATGTCGCGGACCAGTTGGACGCTTCCATGAAAATCTTTGAAGGAAGTGAAGTACCCCTTAGTGGGTGAATTGGAGAAGCTTAAGGATGCACCATTAGACATGTTAATGGTTGGGCTGCACTTGGACGGAAATTTTGGAGAAGAAGACATTACATAATGGTGGTGGAGACTACAACCATGTGTTTTCCAGGTACGGATTCTAATCTATTCAGATGACCCCTCCTCATCAGACCCAGGCCTTTAAAGGGGAAGTTACTTTGGAGAAAACTTTGGATGCCAACAAGGCGCTGGCTAAGTTAAAGAGGGAGAATCGTATTGTTTGCAGGAAACCTACGACAGGGTCTGATCATCTTCGGATTGTTGTATCAGCTCCCACCAGACGCAGGTTGGCCGTGGTGTTGCCAGTTACTGTCCCATCATCCTCATCCACAGCCGCGGCCACTATAGGCAAACTAGAACGCTCAAAGTCTCTTCCTTTGTACAGTTCACGACGCAAGTAGGGAGTGTTCGTTTACCGTCTTTGTACCTTGTATTTGAAACTTGTAATTTATTTGTATGCATCATATGTGGTGCCTTTTAGAACAATCATTGTAACACTTTTGTAGGACGTCCGCATTATGTATATTATTTGATGTTTGTCTTTATTTTGCTAAGTCCTTTCTTGCCACAAGTGTATGTGAACCAAACCTTGGAACTTAAACATGTGACATCCGTACATTTATAAGAACTTATAAGTATAGGACGCCCGTAGGCACAAATTATTGACATTAACTAAATAATTAAAACAATAATAAAGATAAAGAAAGGGGGTCGTATTTGATTAATACTTGCAAGATTTAAAAAACAAAGATAAATAAATTAAAATACATGGACATTTATTGGGTGCTGACTACAGCAGAAGGGCGTCCATGCATATGATGTAACCTTTAAATATAACACATCTTGAGGTTGTAGATTTTCCATGTACGGGCCAAGTCGTGCCCATCCATGTCGCGTAATGTATACACGCCTTGACCTAAAGCCTCCGTCACTTCGTCAAGTCCTTCCCATTTTGGTCCAAGTTTTCTAGTGTTCTCCACGTGACTTGCTTCGTTAGCACAGTAAATAATCACCTGGTTTGAAGGAGACTCCTCGGACTCTAGCATCATAGTAACCCTTCATCTTGGACTTAGCTTTAGCTTCACGGATCGCTACCATTTCTCTTTTTTCCTCGAGTAGGTCCAGATTTATCCGTAACTCTTCGTCGTTTGTTACGACATCTACTTCCGCGATGCGGATTGTTGGCATTCTAATCTCAGTTGGGATAACTGTCTCTGTCCCATAAGCCAGAGCGAATGGGGTGGCCCCATTACTAGATTTGATTCTAGTTCGATGCGCCCATAAGACACGATGGAATTCGTGTACACATTTTGCACTCTTCTTATCCAAGCGCGCCTTCATTCCTTCTCCCAGAATTCAATTAGCCCTCTTCACCAATCCATTGGATTGTGGATGATTCACTTATGCAAACCACTGTGTGATGTTAAGCGACGTGCATCAGTCTTTGAATGGATTATCACAGAATTGTTTTCTGTTATTCGAGACTATTTCTTATGGTAAGCCAAAGTGACATACTATGTTCTCCCAGACAAACTTCTTTACTTGCTTGCCTGTTATCGTTACTATTTCCTTGGATTCTATCCATTGTGTGAAGTAGTCCATAGCTACAATGAGAAATTTGACCCCTCCAATCGCTACGGGGAAAGGACCGGTGATGTCAATTCCCCACTTGTAAAACGGTCATGGTGATGTGATGGGTGTCAATGGTTGCTGCGGGTGTCGCAGAACTGGTCTATGGACCTGGCAATTGTTGCACTTAAGAATGAGGTTCCTTATGCATGGTTAGCCAGTTATAACCAGAGCGTAGAGCTCTCATGACAAATGATCTAGGTCCCTCGTGCATACTAGAGGACCCTTCGTGTATCTCGCTGATCACATAATTAGCTTAGAGAGGTCCCACGCACCTGAGCTATGGCTGTAAAAAGGAACACTTGTACAGAACTCCATCCCTGAGTTTGAACTGGTAAGATTTTGTCGTGCTTCTTTTGCATCCTGTGGAAGCGTGCCATCAACCAAGAATTCTACAATGGCAGTCATCATGTAGGTTCTTCTTTTTAAACAACCGCGGATACCTCTTCCTTAGAGATGGATTTATCTTTCAAGATTTCTACCAATATATGGTTGGATAGATGTACGAAGCTAGTGGATGCGATCTTACTTAGAGCATCAGCCTTCTTGTTTTCACCTTTATGAACTTGCCGTATGGTGAATTTGTTGAACCCTCAATAAGTGATTTAGCCTTCTTCAAGTATTGGATCATGTTATCTTCCTTAGCTTCGTATTCTCCCAAGATATAGTTTGCCACCAAACGGGAATCTACATTCGCTTCTAGGTCGCGTACACCCATGCGAGCTGCGATCTGTAATCCAGTAATCAAGGCCTCAGACTCAGCCTCATTGTTTACGGTTGTGAACTCGAAGCACAAAGCATATGTAAACTCCATACCTTCTAGATTTGTGAGAATGAGACCCGCGCCTGACCCGTCGATGCACGAGGATCCATTTGTGAACAAGTTTGATGGGTCTTGGAGTTCCACTTCTTTCTGGGGCGTTATCTCTGTTTCATCCGGTTTCTCTATGATGAAGTCTGCCAAGATCTACCCTTTGACCGCTATTCGCGGTTTGTACGAGATGTTGTGTTCCCCCAATAAGACACTCCACTTTTGCAGTCGCCCTGCTACATCCGATTTAGATATAATTTTCTTGATTGGTTGATCAGTAATCACCACTATTGGGTGTGCCAGGAAGTAGTGGCACAATCGCTTTGCAGTATATACTAGTGTTAGGACTAGTTTTTCCATTGGGGTATAGTTTAGCTCTGGACCTAGTAGCGCCTGGTGACGAAGTAAACTGGTGTTTGGAGTGAGTTCTTATCCGTCATTAACACCGCGTTGATCGCCTCGTACGTGCCAGATAAGTATACGACCAGTTCTGTTTTTGGCCGTGGTGCGACCAGAATGGGCAATGCTGCTAAGTGCTTTTTGAGCCGGTCGAAGGCTTCTTCAGCCTCCGTTGTCTAGCGAAAATCTCCCTTCTTCATACACTTCTTGAGTGTTTTAAAGAGGGGAAGTGACTTCTCAGCAGATTTATATAATAATCGATTTAACCCTGATAGCTTTCCGTTGAGCGACTGTACCTCCTTCATTGTTCGTGGAGATGGGAGTTGTATCACGACTTCTGTTTTATCCAGGCACGGCTTGATTCCGTTGGGATCTATCATGTATCCCAAGAAGATACCTTCAGTTAGGCCGAAAATACACTAATTGGGATTCAACTTCATGTTGATTTTCCTTAGCGTCTCAAAAGTTTCTTGATATCTCGAATAAGTTCATACTCTGTATGGCTCTTTATAACCAAGTCATTAACGTATACTTCAACGTTTTGCTCGATTTGAGTATCAAAGGCTTTGTCGACGAGTCATTGGTAGGTATCTCTTGTGTTCTTTAGGCCGAAAGGCATCTTCGTGTAACAATAGACACCTTGACTTGTATGGAACGCCATTTTTTTCTCAACATGTTCCACCATCTGGATTTGGTGATATCCTTTGTATGCATCTAGGAATCATTTGAAGGGATACCTGCATATGGATTCTACCTTCCAATAAATTTCTGGTAGCGGGTAGCAGTCTTGAGGGCATGCTTGAGATCCGTAAAGTCCAAGCACATTCGCCAGCTACCGTCGTGTTTCTTGAACTTGACCGGATTGGATAGCCAGTCATGGTAATAAACTTCTCGCATAATGCCCGCTTTTACCAATTTCTTTACTACCTCCAGTATAGCTTGACTTCGTTCGGGAGCGTGTTCGCTTCTTTTTTCTAACTGGGGGAATCCCTCACGGATTTGCAGTTTGTGTTCTGCAAGTGACTGAGGTACCTTGGTCATATCCTTAGGTTCCCATGCAAAGATGTCGAGGTTCTCCTTTAGGATAGAGTACATAGCCACCCTGCCGTTGTCAGATAATGTTCCTCCAATCATAACTTCTTGCTTTGGGAAGTCTCAGTGAATTCTTTCAGATTGGGTGATGGTGCCGCTGTTTATACCATGGTTGGTGTTGGTGGCTCTACCACTGTGTTTCCATCTGTCGGTGGTATCACAGTATTGTAAATCGTGACAATACCTCCCTTTATAGGGAATTTAAGCATTCCATGAGTTGTGGATGGCACGCCTCGTATTGTTAGTATGCTTGATCGCTCGATGATGCCATTGTATGGCGATGGTGAGCGTATCACCATAAAGTTCATCTAGGCTATATTTGAGCGTTTTGTGTCTCCGACTGTCACCAACAATCGAAACTGACCGAGTGGCCAGATTACCTCTCCACTGAAACCTGTGAGCGGCGATGTAGTCGGCATCAACTGGCTTTTCACCTCTGGTCGTAGCCGTGTAAAGAAGTGCTCGTACAGGATTTCTGTTGAAGATCCTCCATCAAGATACATACAGTGGACGATGTGGCCCCCCATGTTTACCTCGATTGTCAAGGGTCCCTTAGCTACACTGCTTGCGGTTAAAAGAGGGAATGAGATTTCTTTGTCTTGAGAAAGTTTTTGACTCACCTTTTGCTTGGTTCTCCGTTGCCATAACTGCACCTTTAGATTGTCGTGGGTTTATCCTTTGGTTGTACTTTTTTGTTCTCGTTTTTCTTGTTGTCCTTCCCGTCATTTAATTCTTTGATAAGATGTTTTAGCTTTCCTGCTTTCACCATCTCCTCAATGTGCCCCTTAAGCTGCACGCATTCGTCTGTCGCGTGCCCTTTTTCACCGTGGTATTCATAGTACTTGTTACCAAAATGCCTTTCTACCGACGTAGTCATTGGCGTTAGTTTTGGGAAATTCGCCCCTTCGGTTGCTAATATTTCCCTCGGAGTCATTTTTAGGGGGTGTATTTGTTAGATCCACGCCCTCTCCTCTACTGGCCACGATAGTCGTTGTTTCGGTCGTTATTATCGCCGTTAGATTGCCTCTTGGGCTGATCCTGAGACTTGTAGTTCGAATAACCCTTCCTACTATCCGCATTTGTAGCTTCCCCTTAGATGAATGATGTAGTACGTTTCATCAACTCGTCAAAAGTTTGGTTGTCGCTTGATCAGCTCTTGATTGGTTATCCCTTTCAAGAATCCGAGATCTTTATGATCTCTAGCATGCCTTGACGTGAATGCACTCGTCCTTGAAGCGTTCTGTAAAGTCCTCCAAAGATTCACCATGTCGTTGCTTGACCTTGTTAAGGGCAACCGTGTTCTTGGCGCACTTTCTTCCCTACGTAAAGTTTCTTCTGAAAGCTTTTGTAGTTCTTCGAAATCGTCAATGCTTCGGCTTGGAAGCTTATTGAACCAATTCCGTGCATTGTTGATCAATGTGGAATTGAACATATGGAACCACATGGGTTCTGGCTAATTTTCAATTCCTGACCGTTGATTCGAAGACCTTCATATGGTCATCCGGGTCTCCAGATACATCATAGGTTTTGACATTGGGTGACATTTTCTGTTTTTTGTCTTCTGTGAAATTTCGAATGCGGCTTGTGAACGCATCGATTTTCTAGCGACGCCATAGGAGAGACAAATCCGTGTTGTCCTGATTGCGACGTTGGAGATTGGACTTCCAGTGTCCTGTCTTGCTATTCGAGAAAGTCTCGCGAGGAGGTGTCGTCCCTCTTACGACGCTTACGGTGACGGGAGTCTAATTCGATCTAGAGGAGTTGTAGCTAGGAGATCGTCCCCTTCTTCTAGATCGATTATGACGGTTCCTCCTAGGTCGTTGGTTTCGGGGATCCGGAGTTGCACTCCTTCCTTTGTGGGGGGGGGGGGGGGGGGGGGGTCTCCCAGTCTTTCGAACGCGCTTGTGCGGCGATGGTTTTCGTTATGTGTTTCCGGAGCGCCACAGTCTCTTGATCCCCCCCCCCCCCCCCCCCCCCGAGTAGTCGGAAGATGGTTTCTCCAACTCTTGATCGTCGGGGAGCTGGTCCCTGATTCATTCAGAGATGTAGGGTTTTCTGAGATGCGCCTCCATTCTTCTCCTGCGCCGAGGAGTTTTGTTGTGTTGCCCCTCCTTTTAGCGTAGTTTTGGTGAGTTCTCGTGTTCGTCCTCATAATTGAGGCGAGTCCCACCAGAATTGTTCCTCATCCTAGCGTTCATGAGTAGAACAAGGGCTCCATAGTGTTGATTTAAGAAGTCTTCGAGGTGCGCATTGGTCGCAAGAGTATTTATGTTTTCTAGTGGCTTAGGATCAGTATCCGCTTGTCTCTATGTATCTCTTTGGGGCGCGTGTGGCGGTATGAGTGAGGCTAGAGTTCCTGTGATTGTCGTAGGCACATGAGTGACAAATGGCGAGTTGGCCATATGTGGTGGCATGTTTGCCGTATTTCGATCGTTCGGCTCACTGGTTGTTCTAGAGGTCAATTGGGTGGAGACAATGAGTGTCTCGCTTGGTGTCGACTTATTGGCAGACGAAGTCCGCTGACAAGAAGATCCACCTCTCGTCTTAGTTATGTTAAGAGCTTAGTGTAGGTCCCGCGAATGACGCAAACTTGTTGATACAAAAGTTTGATTGACCGCGTTCGACCCGAATTAGGCTTAATTCGGGTGTTGGGGCTCCGACTCCGGCTCCTGCACCAAGTGAGCTTGTAACAAGGACTCTGCACACTAATTGAAAACACCGTTAGGCTTACCGTGGAATTGTCTCCCACGATTAGACTTTGATGTGAGAGTAAGTAATCGTTTTGCGATTTAGTAATCGGTTAGGGTTTAGAGATTATAGTGAATCCTACCTTTGTGAAACCTAGGGGGTTCCTTATATAACCGGTGAAACCCTAGTCGGGCTTACTGAAACGTGCGACCCAAGGAGAGAATAATTACCATCTATACAAAGATCTTTATCTTCTAAATAAGGAGAGTGTATATCCTCTCATTTTTTTTGTGAATCATATTCCTAGTTAGACTATAATTCGATTTGACCCTGACCACGTGCAGTCAGCGTGCGGCCTACATAAGGAAGCATGTGACAACTACCCATTGGGCCTATTGGACCAATGTCATTGTCTTTGAACCCATTCGTGATGGATTTTGATAGGGTCGGGCTCATGACCCGACTAGGAACTATACGTCATCATACGTTGTGGTTGAAAAATCTTTTTGAAGAATTGTTAAAATATTTAATATGTGAAACTATTTAGTCTACTATAGTATAATATAAAGAGTGTATGTTGTGGTTGAAAAATCTTATTTAAAAAATTCTCAAAATATTTAATATCTTGAAATTAGAAACTATTCAATTACTAAACAAACCATTTAATACACCACATTTCAATCAACAAGTTACGGGCTGATAATCAGGTTAACCCGGTCAAATCACTATGTTACCGGTTCGATCACTAGGTTAACCCCGTCGAGTCACCAGATTAATCTGACCACAGAATCACCTGTTCGGGTCACTGGGTTACAAGTTCGATCATTAAATCAACTCGTTCGAGTCATTGGATTACCGGGTCAATTCGGTGTCGTTATAAAATCCCGAGTATAGAATACTTGTCTATAGTAAAAACAGGTTGGACCAATTTTTCTTTTAATAAAAAAAGTATTATGTAAATGAGAGAACTAACTCTAGTCAATGAGATCGAATAAAAAACCAGGTAATATTGTGTACCTTGAAAAGGACTATTTTTCTTTTTTTTGAACAAATGAAAAGGACTAATTGGATATTAATAATTTCAAGTTTAAAAGAAACTATATAATAATTCTAGATTATAACATCCACTTTAATAACAAGCACATATATAGAAACGTATACCTTCAAGTCTCTCAAAAGAAAAAATGAGTTTCAACGATGACGAACCATTAACACCAGCCGGACGATTATTCATGCAACCCGCAACTCACCAAATCATCAACTGCGCACTCGGCATCGACCGTCCCATCGAATACGATGCAGTTCGAACCGTCGTATCGAATTCTCTCATGATCAAACACCCTAGGTTTACAAGCCTATTAGTAAAAGACACCAACAACAACGATCACGAATATTGGCGTAAAATCGACCTAGACCTCGACCAACACATCATCATGCACAATTCTCCTGTTGTGGAAAATTACGATACTGACGAGTCAGCAATCAACGAATATCTTGCTGACTTGTCAGTATCGTCACCTTTATGCACGGATAAACCATTATGGGAGATCCATATTTTATCCGTACATAAGTGCATAGTGTTGCGTATACACCATGCACTAGGTGACGGTATATCCATCATGTCCTTAATGTTGACTTTATGTAAAAAGCTGGATAAGCCAGATGAAGTTCCAACGATCGAGCCGTTGGTATCTTCATCAACGGCTCGATCTGGAACTTTGTTCAAGGTTGTTAGGTGGTTGAAAATGATTTGGTATACTTTGGTTTATATGATTCAGTTTGTATTGAGGATTATTGTCGTCAATGACGGTCAAACTTCGATAAAAGGTGGTCAAGGAGTGGAAATATGGCCTAGAAAATTGGCTACTGCTAAATTTGGTATTGAGGATATGAAGATTGTGAAGAAATCCGTTAAAAACGCGGTAAGTTCAAATTTCTGTTATGATTTCCGTTTAAGTAGTTAATTATTCGATTCGGATTATTAAGATGATTTTTTTTTCGAGTTGGAAATCGAACCGAACTAAGGTTCAGCTGAATCGAACCAAAAAACCGAATTTAAATTCGGATCGATTTTTTAGTTGATCCGAATAACTCGAATTAAAATTTTTATAATTGTATACACATTTGGCAAAAAAAAGTTATTTCACATATAAGAACCACCTTTTTATATTATGATTAGATTTTAATGATCAGTTTATATATAAATATATATTTATATACGTTCGGTTTTCGATTTGGTTTTTAGTTTCAATTTTTAAACCCACATTTAACTCGAAACCGAATTTGTTCTTCGGTTCGATTTTAGTAAACTCGGTTTGGTTATTAGTTCGGTTCAGTTGTTTTTTATTCGAGTTCATTTTTGGGTTTATTTGGGTTTTTTTAGACACCCTACACATAAGAACGATTTTAGATGTGTTGATTTAATATATGAATTTTAAGCCACACAAAATTATGGATGTGAATATTGCCTTTCAATGAAAGTAGTAGGTAAATTGAGTATGTAGGCCATTACGTGTTGACATTGTCCAACTATACGGCTTCCTTTATATAGGAAGGAATAGGTATGTGGGGACTTCTAGGTTTTCAATTTTGGAAAGAATAAATCATGGCATAACACATGGTATGATCAAATATCATTAAATTTAGGCTTAAACCATAAGCTTTAAACTAGACCAAACCAATGTCTTGAAACCTGGTTTTAAATTGATTTGGTTGAGTCATCGGGTTTGGATGAACTTGATTTTCAAAAAAAAACATGCGTGTGTTGATCTGACTGGGGTTTCTCTAGTGGGGTTGGGTAGCCGTTTTATAGCGGGTCAGGCTGCTTTGAAAGCCGCCTCATGCAAAGTGACAAAACACGAAAAATCATGCATTGAAAATCAACACGTGTTTATTCCTTTTGCATTTGATACCTTCGGTTTCCTTGCACCTGAAGCGGTGGAGCTTTTGAAGAGAATTCAGCGCGTTATGAATAGCAGTGTTATGACACCTAAATCCATTTTTCATAGAATTAGTTTCGCTATTCAGAAAGGGCTTGCGGCGCAGCTTGTTGCTCGCTTGCCTTCTACAACTGTGTAATTAATTCTGTATTAATCGTCTTGTTAGAAGAAAAATATATATATATATATATATATATATATATATATATATATATATATATAAGTATGTAAAAATAAAATTTTGTCGCAAATACGTAAAATTTACGTATTTTTAAAAAAAAAACCCGAAAAAATCAAGTCTGCTGCATTTTTTTACCGTAAAGTCTAATAAGTGGTGCCATCAAGTCTGCTGGCATACAGTCAGAATATTTTCGGTCTTACGTTATGGTCAATGACTTTTTAATATGTTGAAAATTGGGGTTTTAATCGATTTTATCAAGTGCATAAAACATTATGGGTTTTGATTACATTTGCAGCTACAAAAACGAATTTTGTTAACCATATATATAACAAGACTAGCCTTGCCTAGAAGTCTTAGAGGCCAGGGTATGGCAAATGATGGCTGAACCATGCCCAAAACGCCACCTCCAAAACTTCACATACCACACCGTGACTCGCGTTATACCTCTCGCGCTGTAGTTGCCAGCCCAAAATGGTAGGCATTACGCGAGTCCACGGCGCGAGAATTGTACCGTGGCTCGCGTTATGAACTCGCGCCGTGGGTTTTTAAATTTTTTATTATTTTTTATTTATTTATTAAAAGTGAGACCATTATAACACCAAAAATTTAGTGTTAACCAATGAGCCACTTTTCTGGTGTTATAAAATGGGTTGGTGACGTATCACCTACTTTTTCTATAACACCACATCACAACACCACACTTGACACTACACTCTGCGTTCTTAGAAGAAAAAGAAGCTGATAAATTTAAAATAAAAAACGTCATAAACATATGGTTACACTCAAGGACGGAACCAGGGCTGTCACGGGACACCATGGACTTTTGTTTCAGCGTTAATTTTGTTAAAAACTTCTGTAGGCCGAGTGTCGATTCTTGTCTCCGTAAAAAACTATAAATAAAATTAGATCATGATATTATAAATGATGTTAGATTATAGTTTCCTTAAAACCTTGTACTGTAATAAGTTATGATTACGTAAGTAGGTGAAAGCTATGAACTACTCCGTATTAACATGGTCCATGTACATAGGTGTTTTATGTACGGATTAACGTTTAGATCTATAGTTGGGAAGTTAGGTTTATGTCAAGAAATGTTAGGTTGCAGGATATTTGGTTATTTTTCTGTATACCGAAAGAAATATGCTTTATAGTTTATGTCTCAGACATGTTTCGTAGTTTATGTCTCAGACATGTTTCGTGTAAATTAATTATTTACGATAATTAGCTCAGAACATGTAAACCTAGCGCAAAAAGTTATAATATCAGGACAATACGCATATAATTACTGTTGTTGCTGCTGTACACTTCAACACCTTCATTTTAACCATTAAGACTAGCCTAACGACTTTGATTATCGAGGTTGAAAAAAAAATCCATCTTAGTTTGAACTTGTATATTTAAACTTTTAACTCAACTTTAACATATTACTGAATGCAGACGATAAATGATGTTCTTTTTGGCGTTATATCATCAGGACTATCAAAATATTTGGACAAGCGGTCACCAGGCAGTAAGTTCTTAAGATTTCTCATTAAATTGTAACAAATTATCCGATTACAAGTTCATTCTTCGTGTTTACGAAGTTAATTACTTGTATTTGTATATCCTAGCTCTTAAAGAGGGACTCCAAATCACGGGTGTCGCATTGGTTAATCTAAGACCATCACCAGGACTTCAGGTTCCATATCTTAACCCATCAAATGCATGTCCTGAAATATCATTTTTTGGATTTATTATTATAGGCTCTAAACCTGAACTTATTTGTATTTCTATACAGGATATGAAAGAGTTGATGAAGAAAAATGCAGGGTCGGGGTGGGGAAATAAGTTCGGTATTATGCTTTTACCAGTTTACTACCATAAAAATGACTCTAATCCGCTACAGTATATAAAGTGTGCCAAAGTAATGATTGATAGAAAGAAGTTGTCTTTGGAAGCCTTTTTATCATACCAGACCGGATACTTTATAATGAAATTTTTAGGCGCAAAGGTATAAAGACTTAATTTCTTACGTACTGTTTTCTTATTTCTTTTGTTTTCAACTATTTTGTAGCGTTTTGACGATGATTATTGCTTAGAGGTGGCAGATTATACCTGTAAATTTATTAATAGGCCAATTTGGGTAGAATAATATCAGATTAACAAAAATGTTACAAACGGGTTAGACAGGTTTAACAGTATCAAATATTATCCATTTACATAGACCCATTCTCATTTTTTTGCTATGTAGTTTCGACTGATAATCTTTAATATTGTTTTTGTAGTTTGCTAGCTTGATTAATTACAGGGTAATTTGTAACACGTCTTTCACGATATCTAATATCGTGGGCCCTAGAGAAGAGTTCACGGTTGCTGGCATCCCGGTTACATACATCAGAGTGACATCAACAGGCTTATCACATGTATGAGAATGCTAAACTAATTCAAACAACCCAAGCGTTGATATTTGTGAATATGTGTTTATGATTATGTTGTTTGGATGCAGGCAATCACAATGCATATGGTGAGTTATGCAGGAAAAGCTGATATGCAGATTCTAGCTGCTAAAGATCTCATTCCTGACCCCGAAAATTTAGCAAAATGTTTTGAAGATGCATTACTCGAAATGAAAGAAGCCGTCACGGTGCAAATACGAGACAAATCCCTCTAGATTTCTTCGCAAGTATAGATAAGCAGCGAGGATTATTTGCTATGTTTACACCATGTGACGAGTAATATTCGCACTTGGCAAAACAGAAGCTTTGTGTAACTTAACAATGGTTAAAAACTGTAATCCTATGTTCAAGAATATCCGAATAGCTTGTCTTTGTTACCGGCTTGGCAATATTATGATGGTGAATATGAAATTTGAAATTGACAGAAGTGGCAAAATTGCATTTCTCGTTATCTTAACGAATGAACATGTACAACTAGAAGAACAAATAATCTTAAAAGAACAAACAAGAACAAGGTTCTATCTGCGTTCAGCTGGGTACTTTTACTGCCCTAGTTTCAATTCTTGATCGTTTCAAATTCCAAACAGACCCGGATTCTAAAACTGACCTGGATTTCTTAATCTCGGACAAAAGAATCAGATCTCACCGGCAGAAAGATCAGCCAAAAAATAATCAACAGCCAAACATGACTGTCAATAATCTCTCTGATATTACTTGTTACCTATGTGAAAATATAAAACCAAATAAAAAAACGAAACGAATGAAGCCATAAAATATTCAAATCCCAAAATATAATAACGCAAAGGGCAATCCATCAAAGCCAACAATCTTCAAAAAAGAACATAAAACCCCAACTACCCGAATCCCAAAATCAAGTCAATCGTTTACCGTCTAACTAACCAACCAACAAACTAACATCAAGTCTCGTCACAGCCCTTCAACTCCATTGCCTCTGAAACGCCGCCGTAAATTTAGGACATGTCGTTCATTGAGAGGCCTGCCATTTGGTTTGCCTGCTGTTGTTGAGACACGTTCCTCAGGACCTCCATAGCCTCTGCAACCTTTGCTTTCAGAGCTTCGGGAGACTCCAACAAGTGAAGAACTTCGGTCTGATCCATCTCCAGAAGCATCCCAGTTACCTTTGCAGCAGCTTCAGTCTCGAGCTGTTCCACTAGAGGGTACAGATTCTCTCCCAACATCTACAAATTGTTCCAGAAGAAACAACAAAAAATTAGTACCGAAAGTGGGATTATAGACCCTGACTGTACTAGTATCAGTATCGGGGAGACGCCAATACTGTAATTTTTTTGAGCAGACAAGAACTTTTTATATAATTTACGCTTAACAATGTAAAACCCGAAAACTTTTCTATAAAATCAGTTATGAATCATTTATTACGGACTTAGATGAGAATTTGTCATTTTGTGGATATGAACAAAAATTAAAATAAACATACCGTTCGCTGTTCAGGAGGAGAAGCATTTGCAAGGGCAGAAGCCAGAGCACCAATAGGAATTGGTTGTGAGATTGCAGGAGCACCAATAGGAATGTCATATGGAACAGGAATCATTCCTCCACTTTCAATACCAGTCATGGAACCATCAGGCGCATTACGCCCAGTGGGGTACCGATACATCCTCCCGCGTGGCATCATCTATAATTTAAAAAATAAAATGAAAATCAAACAGAGGTAAACATGTCGTATAGACCATAGGTGGCAACAAAATATTTTGTGAAAATATAATTATTGGAAATGTCCTTGGATTTGACGTGTAAGTAATCCAAAATGAGGCGGAACAAACCTGCTGTTGCATAAGGGGAACCGGAGGCTGGTTTTGCTGACCAGGACCAGTAGCACGTCTGCCACCTGGGCGCTGTCCTTGCTGAACCATCGGCATGTAAAAATTTGGCATTGGGGCCCCACCTGGTCTCATACCTGGCACAAGTTGTTGTTGATATCCAAATCCAGGCTACCCAAGACACAAAAAGGATTCTGTTAGTTGGTACTATTAAATTGCCATACAATATCAAATCTGATACTTTCAACTGTGTTTAACGAGCCAAATTAATTTATGAAGCATCAACAAAATATAAACCGTGCAAGAGGGATTACTTGTGGAGGAAGGAATGTAGGCTGTTGACCATAGAATATTTGTTGTCCCATGCCTGGACCACCAGGTGCGTACATTGGCATACGAGGAGGAGGTGCGTTAACAGGTGCCATTGGAATTGGGCGCATCTGTGAGAACTGTGCCTGCATGGAAAAACCAACTTGTCACATGAACATTTATTTGTATATGCCAACTCGAAAGAAGATATAAAACCATGAATAGGTCACATTATCTCGACTCTTCCCATACTGTTAACATAAAAATACATTAGGAACATACCTGCAACCTTGCCCTCCTGTCTTCCTTGCGTTGTGCAAGTGCGACATAGAGAGGTTTGCTACCAACCATCTTCGAATTCATCTCATGTAGCTATAAGAACAGAAAAGAACTTAGCTTTTTAACTTCAGATATAAAAACCGAGATAAAAAAAGAATGACTGAAGAGATTTTCGCTTACAGCTTTAGAAGCTTCCTCAGCAGTCGAAAATGCAACAAAACCAGACCCTTTGCTAGCTCCATTTGGATCTCGCATAACCTGTTACAAAAAAAAATATATTAGCGATATTAGGCAAATTTCAGCGAAGCCAAATCTAAAGCCTAAAGTTTACGTAAAATAAGATGCTTTCAGACCCACAAACCTTGCATGAAGTTATAGTACCATAAGAAGAAAACAACTCTTTCAAGCCTTCATCGTCAACTGTATCATCCAAATTTTTTATGTACAGGTTCAGCCCTTGTGATTTGTCTACTGCCTCCTTAATACTCTGCTCAAATCGTTGTTTCAACTCCTGTTCCCTCTCATGTTTTTTCTGGGCTTTTCCAACATACCACTCTTTATTATCAATCTTCTGACCATTAAGAGCATCAACGGCTTTAGCAGCATCCTCAGCGTTCTCAAAGTTAACAAATCCAAAGCCTTTGCAGTTTCCATCAGCATCTCTCATCACAACAGCACTTGTGACAGGTCCATATTCAGTAAATACCTTATTAAACTCCTCATCTGTGGTCGACTCTGACAGGTTTTTGACATAGACATTAGTAAACTTTGTCTTGTCCACAGCCAGATCTCTTTCTTGTTTGCGCAAGAAGGGTCCCACAAATACTTGTTTGTCGTTCAGAAGCATGCCATTAAGTTTCTCAATAGCTTCTTGTGCACCTTCCTCACTGTCGTACTGCACAAAACCGTACCCCTTTGACTGACCAATTTGATCTGTGGCTATCTTGCAAGAGAGAATGTTCCCAAATGCAGAGAAGGTGTCATGTAGTGCCTTCTGGTCGATCGCCTTATCCAAATTCTGTGTCATTCATATTTGCCAAGAAAAATCAGTCAGTAAAGAAAACCATAAGTAAGTTGACACTAATCGGTACATGAAGGGTCTTGATACCTTGATAAATATATTCCCAGATCCACTTTTGCGTACACTAGGATCTCGATGAGAATACATTATTCTAATGGCCTTGCCATTCAAAGGAGTGAAGTTGAGAACCTCTATTGCCCTTGCAGCTGTCAGAAACATAACAGAAAGAATAAGGGAAACTGCAACCGGCTTAAATTGCAGTTAATAGATAGCGACAATGTCACTCATGCAGATATTGTTAAGCCACAGGTTAAGTGGTACTACTAAATTATTTTCAGCATGCCCTGTCTCTCTTGTGCTTACTCTTACATTTAGAAACCTAATGTAACCATGTATCCCTAAAAGTGGATGTTAAACCCGTGCCTCAAGATGCAATGAGTCACTGACAACCCTGCATCCACAAACTGAAGTTTTAACTGGAGATGTTTCTAATCTTTTAAGGCTAACTCATAATATCTGGTCTTTACCCGAATCAATAATTCGTAAACAAATCAGGTCATAGAAGAAAATCTGCGATAATATAGAATTCCATTGAATCTATTAAAATACCCGTCCTTTTTCCAAGATGACATTAGAAATACGCGCAGACCAAACCTAGCTTAACGTCCTTATATAGAAATTTATTAGATGGTTGCGCCTTTGTCATTCTATCTAAAATAAGTTCCTAATCATACTGCTAAATGGCTATTTACAACTTTACGTTGTCGGCTGTTTACATGTTTCGAGTCATTTTTGTATTGCGAGTACTAGTACCTGTATCAGTTCCTAAACACAAAATGTTGATTAAACTAAAACTGACCCAATTGCAATACAAAAAGGATCTAAATGTTTCTGAGAAAAACTAACCATCTTGTGGTTTGTCATAATTAACAAAACAATAACCAAGCGACCCTCCAGTTAAAGAATTGCGACAAACCCGAACTGAAACAACTGGACCTAACTGAGCAAACAAATCATACACTTGTATATCAGTCACGGTTGTCTCGAGATCACCAACATACAACGCAGTCACATGCTGCTGAGCAGCACCACCACCACTCACCGCCGACAGTTGAACTTGATCTTGGGCATCCATTTTTCACCCCAATAAAACTAAACTCCAAATTTTAATTATTTTTATGTTTTTTTACTTCCCTCCCCCTTATTGATTATAGCAATGCCTAAAAGATATAAATTCCCCTCAAATCACGCAGAATTGTAGCAACAACCAATTGAATCGTAAAAAACGTCAATATTTTTTTAAGCTTTCGTGATTTTGATATAGATAGCTATAGAGCAGGAGAGGGAAGGATATGATAAAAAGGGTAGATTAGTCGGAGTTCCAACCAAAGATTCCGGTGAGACAAGAGGGTTTATTTTGGTATAAAAAAAAAAGGTATAATCACAAGTTGAGGGGTTAAGGTAGTCTCGTATTATAGTGGGCCACTAAGTTGAAACCTATGAGGTAAAGGAATGATCTCAGCCGTCTGATCAGTTGACAGCTGGGAGAATGACCTCCCTTTTACTTGGTCAGCGAATTTAATCTAAAGAATTGGGCGTCTTTGACAATATAACCTAATTTAACTTATTTTATTACAGAGTACAAACTAATCCAATACTTCACAACTAAATAAATAAGTGCACTTTCTTATTAAACTTGTTACAACAGTTCACCCTCATAACTTTCCGATAAACGAGTGCAGCGACACACAAACATATTAACAATCTATCATCTCCATACAAATCGATATATTAATAAGTTTTTATTTGGGTAAGCATGGTTTTTCGTCCTTTTGGCCGACTCATCCACGAGGGTTGAGCCTACTGTCACGTCCTTTATTAGATGATAGTCGCAGGTTTTTAACCGCTAGACCAACCCTTAGTTGTTTTTCTTTAAACCTTGCAATCATTTTAGCAATAATATATTAATACGAAGTGTTTCTACGCTCGTCTCTTATCCAGGCAATTAATGAACAACAGCAATTCATACATGAGCATTGCTATATCCTCCTTAACAAACATGAAAACAACATGCGAAACCCACTTTGTCTTTTATCGTCTAATCATCCAATCACTTTTACACATACACCAATAATGAGTACGAAAATTTGAGTTAGTTATCAAAATAAGAAATTCAAAAATTTAGTTATTAAAATTGCACATACAACTCAAATAACTGACAAGATACATTTTCATACAATTAGCCTATATCATTTTCCTTTACATCGAAGTCCTAAAATGTTACATATTAACAAAGTATCGTCTCGGGAAGGGGTGTTTTTGTTTAAGCTTATACGTGGGCTTATAAATATAAACTGAAAAACAAATAAGCTTATAAGCCTACATATAAGCTTAAACAAACACCCCGTTAGGAGATAGATACATTTTGTTAATATATATAACATTACTAGCAAAATAAGCACATCTAGCAGAAAACCAACTAAGTCATAAGCCAGCTAAAAAATATACGCCGCAACAACCACCCCCTAACAATGTACCATCTCCTAAACACACAAACGCAAACGCAAACTATTTATAAAAATGTATCACCCCTAAACAAATGTATCATCTCCTAAACACGCAAACGCAAACTATTTATAAAAAATGTATCATCCCCTAAACAATGTATCATCTCCTAAACACACAAACGCAAACTATTTATAAAAATGTATCATCACCTAAACAATGTATCATCTCCTAAACACGCAAACGCAAACTAATATCACAATAAACGTATATAAGCGGCAAAAAAAACAAATAAGTTTATAAGCTAAAACAATCGATAGATACATTGTACAAACAAATTAACGTTAATATACATTGTGGACCCTAAGCGCACAATGAGTCCTAAAAACACACAAATTCCAAGTAATTATAAAAAAAAAAAAAAAGGTCATACCATCTTGGAAATTAGAATAATTGACATAGCCGTACCCCAACGACCTCCGCGAACTCAAATCGCGACAAACGCGAACAGAAACAACTTGTCCCAACTGATTAAACAAGTCATAAAGCTGAGAATCAGTAACATACATCTCCAAATCACCAACGTACAACGACGTAGGAACCGGGACAAACTGTTGTTGTTGACCATTACCATTACCCGGAGCCTGTACTTGAACCTGCGCCGCCATTTTTTTTATAAAAAAAAAACTTCCCTCTCCCCTTATTAGATATAGTTTTTTTTTAGGGTTTTTGATAAAAGGGGGAGGAGAGGGAAGGGTTTTAAGGGTTTTTTTAGGGTTTTTGTTGAAGCGGTGGTGGTCTGCGGTGGTGATGATGGTGGAGATAAGGGTTTTTGTGTTTTGTGTTTTTGTGTGTGTTTTTTTTAGTGTGTGAGGGTTTGTAAAAAGTACTATAAAGAGGGGCCCATTTGTGTGTTTTTGTGTTGGGCTGTTTGGTTTTATGGAATGGGCTGTGTTTTTTGGCTAAACTTTTGTGCCTTAGGTAGGATTCTAGTGCAAACGAGCCGAGCTCAAGCCCAATAGTATGGCTCGAAACATATAATGAGCCGAGTTCGAGCTTTTGATAGCTTGGCTCGAGCCTTTATCGAGCTTTTCGAGCCTTAGTATAAACAAGTGGGTAGAACCCGCGCTTCGCTGCGGGGATGTTCGTTTTCTAACTTTTTATGCTCTGAGGCGGCTGCTGAAGCCTGGTTGTTGGTTGATGCATACAGATATATATGTGTGAAACAGGCCTATTATATTGCCAAATTTACTAGAAGTGTTGAAATAGTTTCCACTTTACACGTCGGAACACATATGCCCTGAGACATGGCCAATATACAAAAGGTATTAGGTGGCTTCTGAAGCCTGGTTGTTGGTTAATGCATACAGATATATATGTGTGAAACAGGCCTATTATACTGCCAGATATACAAAAAGTGTTGCATAGTTTCAGGTATGCATTCTAGAGCTTCTTCATGTCAGTGGCTGAGAGTTTGGACTTGTACAAAAGGAGTGTGTGTTCTACAGCCTTGGGTTTGTGTTCCTGTCCTGAGAAATGAAACAAATGGTGATGTATATATGCGGGCTTCTAGTAGTGTATAACAAATATGTACGAATGCAAGTGAGGTAGGCATACCATTTTGTCTGACTGCGTTGTTGCTAATCTGTTTTTGGTTTCTTTTCTTGCGGCAATTTTTCGGGGAAAAGGTTCCTTTTAGTACCTTTTGTGAGTTGAGCGGCATCGGTATCTGCTTTTGTTGCCTCTTTGCGTTCGGCTGCTGCTGGTGTCGGGGGAACTGGTGTGGGTTGTGCTTCTTTGTTTCGGGCTTCAGTTGCTGAGGGTGACTTGATTGGTGTTGAAAAAGTTTCGGGCCCTGTGTAGATATCAAGTGTTATTGAAATGACTAAAAAATTCTTCAATAAGCACCTTATTTGAAAGTGCTTATTTTAACATTGAACTAAAATCACCAAAAAGATATATAATTGATTGTCTCGTATCATTCAATAAGTAAATCCCAACAGGCCCCAAAATGAATAGCAACTAATTAAAACATAAAGGAACATAAATTCCATTCCTACTAATCAAAACAGAGAAACGAAAACTCCTAGTTTGTTTTCATATAAGTATGAAGTCTTTAGCACTTTGCGTAAACAAATGAATACATATAATCAGCATAAGCAATTAAAAATATTATAACCATTTATGAAAAATAAGACATGCCTAAATTGATTTTGTAGATTACGGCTAGCTCTTACGGATATTGTATTTGCAATATTCTATTAATACATCTTGAAATTAATCCTTTAGAAAAAGCTAGAGACGGAAACCATCAAAGATTAAAGACAAAGCGGCTGAGATTTTTGGTAGATCATGGTGGTTAATGTGTGTTTTTTTTAGATCTACTTTATGTTGAATGAGAGAGAAGAGCACTGTGTGAGTTTTGCAGTGGAATAGCAGGGATGATACACGTTAGAAAGAAGATAAAAAAAAAAGATAACACCAATGCTATCTATAACCGGACACAGACACGTCACAAACTTAAGGGACACGCGACCATTTTTCTTTCCCGCCAAAAACCACAAGAAATAATAAAAAAAACCAAATCGCTTCCTTAAACAGTAAGGTGAATTCGATTACATAACAAATAAGGAACAATGAAGTATGTGTGATTGAAATTGTTTCCATTGCAAAACTGTATTATATTAGCTTTTGGCAGTTGCTCGTTGTAGGGGTAGCCTACTTCAATTAGCATATGTTAATAACAGAGTAATCACATGCTACAATCTGTGTTAATGGTAAGAATTAAGTTGGGACGCATTTAATTGACCAAAAGAAAGGGATAGTTTTTCATTAATGATTCTACAGGATGCAAGATTTTGAGTAGCTGTAGTTATTACCTAGTTTCTGTGACAACAAAACACTTGAGTGATGAGTTTGGCATGGAGAACGACAAAGATACTAACTTTCTGCCTAATTTGTTTATTTGCTCTTCTAATAGGCATGTTAATTTATTTTTAAGAGACGATAGTAATGATCAATTTGTTACCTGGTGTTGAGACTTCATGTGCGAGTGTTTCTTCCTGTAGAAGTGTTGCTGTTGTTGTATCTGCAAGTGAAGTGTGTGTTTCTGGGGGCCCTGCTGTTTGTTTGAGCTTTTCGGGGATGTATTCAGCTACAGTGGTGGATGTGGAGGGACCGCCAATTTCTTTAGTAGTGTCCAATATGGTGTCAAAGTAGAAGTCTACTCTTCCTGTTGTGCATGTGGGGTTGAAGTGAAATTGGAATGAATGTTTGATTCCTACCAGGGAAAGAATTTCGTCTGGAAAGTTGCGTGGGCCGGGATTTCCATATCTGGTAACCAAGTCAGTGCAGTCGGATCCGGTAAGTATGTCAGCGTTAGGAGTGAAGAACGTGAATGGTGCTGTTGTAGTTCCGTCAGTGACCAACCCTTTGAAGTTGTACCTGTCATTTGATATGTTAATAATAGGGCGGCGTAGGTTGTATAGGGATTGGATAATAGTGGGTATGAGCTAATACTTATAGGTTCGTTTCTCTTGTGCTCCGTGTCGCCCACAGTATGGAGTCTCATCTGGGTTGCTTACTTTTTGGGAACATTGGCTGCATGACTGGTAGTACTAGTCTCGCACGGTGTTGATGCTACTTATGGTACCATCGCAAACGAACCTGATACTCTACATGACAGATTTCGTTGACCGGTTTCTAATTATAGTTGAATGACAGATGTGAAGGTGTGTGAAAAGGAAAAACGGTTATGTTTACCTTGTAAGTAGCGGGGTTTTGTTGCATTATAGTTGACAGCGGGTACCTGATTCTGTTTTTTTCGTCGGCGAGGTTTGAGCACCTTTCTTTCGATATCTGTAAGGGGGGGTTATGGTCTGCTGTCGTGTAAACCTGTGACAGTCGGTTGTTAGTTCAGCCTTGAGGTTTTTTATTTCATCTGTTTTTTATTTTGTGTTAGTTTAGAGTATAAGTTGGTGTCTGCTTACTGAGTTTTAAGCTGTTGCATTTCTGGTATATCAGGATTGAAGTAGTACCGAGTGGCAGGTGTTCCCGGCAATCGGAGGCCTGTGTTATTATAAAATTTTTCTGGGTTTGTGATGTATAAAAGATAAGTGGATATAAAGAAGACAGGGGGTGTATGTTGGGAATGTACCTCCATAGTTAGTGACTTTGCAGGAGCTTACAGCAAACACAACCGGTTTTTCCATTAGTTCAAACGCAGCTTTGTCGAACTCTATTGTCATGTTATCCCAAAGAGTGAGTTCTATAACGTTTCCGTTGTTGACGAATGCAATGTATACTGTATAAGTGTGCTGATTATGTATTGTGCATGTGTTATTTTAGGCTGCAAAGAAGGGGTACATACCTTAGGTTTTCTATGTCAAGCTTTCTTATGATTGCCTGAGCCCCGGTTGAAATGCGAACAGGCTGGGTGTTTCTTACTCTTGTTAAGGATCCAATGTAATCTACAATTTTCAAATGGAATTTTAAATTTTAATTAAAAATTCATTCCAACTTGTATGGTGTATGAACTGGATACCTGTTAATGTAGGTTGTCTGTGTTGTCCTCTTATATGCATTTTTGATCCAAGCAGACTGTAGGGGACGAAGTTGAAGTAGTGGTTAGGGAAGTCCGTTGCTGGGATGTGTTCGAAGTTTGTGTATGTTTTCCCGAACTGTAAGGTGGTTCTATTTTCCAAAGTCTGTTGATAATTAGGTGTGGGTATGCAGTTGAAGCTTGATATTTTGTATGCGGAGCCTTCTCTGAGTATGCTATTAAAGTATGGAATGTCATGGATTCCCATATTGGCTTGGATGGCAGATCCCTGGTTGTGTTAAGAAAAGAATTATAAAGTGGGCAATAGTTGGTTTTAAGTTAAGGGGGAATGTGGGTCAACTTACCTGTCTATCAAGTAGGATGCAACAAAAGTCTGTTGTTGATAGATCTGGTGGACTTCGGTTGATCCACAAACGGTACACTTTTGCTTCTAAAAATTTGTTCTTCACTCCTGGTCGCAAGTCCGAAATGCATTTATCAGTCATAGTATCTGCAATAAAAGTAGCATGTATTAGAGTTTTGTCAACAGAGTTGGTCAAAAACATGGATTCAATTTCTGGCAAAGAATGCATGTGAAGTATGGTGTCGTTTATTGTAGATTTGTAAATCTATGCTTATGTTTTTAGAGAGAGAATGAGATAGAGAGATGGTGGATTTCACACTTTAGAGAGAGAAAGTTAAAAGGAACTATGTGTAAATAATGAAAACCACACCCTCTCCATCAAAGGAGAGGGTTTATATACCCAAGCCCTTATCATGGGCTTGGGCTTACATTTGGGCCGGCCTACACATGTTGTAGGCTAGGCTTGGTGTTGTTTGTTAAGTAAAGACATGTAACTAAACTACGAGCTATTACATGGACTATCGTTGGAGTGACCGATCCTTCTTAATACGTAAAACGTATTTCCAACAATCTCCCCCTAAGGGAGGTCACTCCAAACAAGGGCGTTACCCAAGTTACAATAATAAAATAAACCTAGCATACTATGCTTGTCTTGAGCTCGTAGTCTTCATCTTTCTTTTTCTTTTTCTTTCCTGGTGAACATGCTGATGTGATCTTTGATATCAATCTTTGAGCATTAATCTCTTGCCTTGATCTCGTGCATCCATCACTTGTGATCTTCGCCTCTTCGTGACCTCACGTCCTTCATACTTATACCTTCGTAATTCTTGAAAGCTTCAGAGTTTGAAACAACGGAAGACTTAACTTTTAGGCTTTCTTGAATTAAATGAGATATTAAGTGCATAAAGTATAAGCATGCGGGGACGACTTCTTCTTGGATTCCGCAACGCCACCGTCTTCAAATGCCGCAACATAAGTAGACACGAACGAAATGGCTTTGAACATTTCATTCTAATTCGGTAGCATTTTACTTCCGGTCGGTGAAGACCGTTGGACGATATTAGATATCGTACCCGTGACGGATAGTTTCAATTAAGTAACTTCCTGACAGGATTTCGCGGGTAAACCCGTTCTCTTTATTCGACCGTCCAAAGCTGACTGCGAACATAAAGAGTGAATCATTTGGATAATAATATCCGCATGATTTGAAGCCGTCAATTCATGTTCCTGGAACAAGTGAAATTCAATTAAGAACCGCACCATCGTTGCTTTCCAGTTGTCACGAGCTTGATTCGTATAGAATCTTGCAAGTTACCTACCAAGTGCTGTTTGAGGTTAACACTAGAAGGATTTCCACTCATCACTGTGAACACTAAGGTATCACTCTGAGTGTTCTGGCAAGATCACTAAGATATTGCGTAGAGGCATGGAACGTGTTTAATTTCAGTTAAGAATTAAACAGCTGTTGCTTTCCAGTTATCACAAGTTTGATTCATAAAGAATCGCACAAGTCACCTACCATGAGCTTTTTGATATTCTCTCAAGAAGGATTTCCATCGTCATTGTAAATACTTTCGTATTACTCGGATGTTCAGGCAAGATCATGAAGATTTTGCGTAGGACTCTTAAGATCTTTCTTACTTTTCACAGTGTGTGAAGAAGCAAGGAATTATGAAAGTGTGTCCTAATGAGATATTTGATGATCTCAAATGGCTCTAGACTCGATCGTGCTTTTTGGATTTTAGTGATCGGAGGCTGGAGAGGAGTGCCACCATTTCAATACCAATTTATTCGGAGTGAATAAATCGATAGATAACGTGTTGTCTCCGTGTGATTAAAACAAATACCTTTTGAGAGATATCTGAGTTAGCTGGAATGGGTTGTGCATTACATCACTGGGTCCATGATGTCTGTCTTCAATATTAAGAATCATTAAACAATGATCTTAATAGCGTATGTATTGACCCGATTTCTGCCTAAAGTTGTAAGGAGGGCTTATTTCTTTACACCCTTTATCTTTACAATTCTTTTTCATTCTTCAACCCCTTCAATGCTTACCAATACGTCATAACTAGCACCTTGTTGTGATTGTTCCAGTGCTAACTTAAGTACTTGGTCGGCATTCAGCTACGTTCACAATCTTTCTCCAACTTTCCTAAGGACTACTATTTCTAGCTATGGAATGTCCTTGGGAAGATTCCTCCGGTTCTGGAAGAATCATAGGACTTAACCTATCCTACCATCCTTATGTCACCACAATCTTCATCGTCGTGAAATAAATGGGTTTTGGGTAAGTATAAATCACCATGAAATCCATTTTTGATATGCAAATCCGTTTTGCTCCCCCTTAACATATGCCACGATATTCGAAAACATTTCGCACATGTCGGGTTGAGCCAACACATTAAGTCAAACCATTTGTGATAATATCCCATATTAAATCACATTTTCTCCCCCATATTAAAAATATTAACCCAATCGATGTTTTTAATATCAATTGATTTAATGAAGTTTTAACAAAAGTTTTGGGAAGAAAAATGCAAGTCCGTTTTATCTTTATGATATCAAACGCATGAGATATGATACCGATTTGTAATTTGATCACATATTCACCATATTAAAAAGAATTGACAAGGTTGGACCTGATTGATGAGAACATCATATGAGAAGATCAAATGGTTCTTGACAGCATATGTTGGTCGCCTCATCACGTCTGAAGTTATCTCTTGACACCACATGTACGATTGGTATTTTTGTCTTGACACCAACTTGTGAACTTGGCACGTTCGGCATCGAAGATTCTGAATGCTTGACAATTGCTCCCCCTCAATTGTTGACCCGTGTTCTATCGAAAGAGCTGTAGTCGTCGGTTGAGTAGTCGCATCGTCGAGTATGTAGATACCAATTGTAGATAGCATGGTTGTAGAGATGATAGCTTCATAAAAACAAGACTTCTCTTGTTTTAACAAATAAATGCACTGAAACGTACATATATTTGTGTTAGACCAAGTTATAAAGTAAACTTGATCCCTTACAAGGTTTTAAAGTAAACCTTGCCCGAGAAAATTAATTCCCGTTGTTAGCCAAAGCTTTCATGAGAAATACTTGACTTTAATGTGAAAACCGGGTTGTAGTCAGAAATAACTACAAGCCATTTAGGCATGTTTTATGAAATATTTACAACTTTTGTACGAACTCTATTTATGGCGCCGTGTCGATTTTAATCAACATTTCTAAGGCCGTAAATATTATCGTACCAAAAGACATGCCTTTGAAAAATAAAGTAAAAATATTTTTGGATTTTTCTGAATTTTTTAATTTTTATGGTTTTTATATGGTTTTATATTTTTGTATTTTGCTTTTGTGGATTAAAATATAAACAATATATACAAATGATCACCAAGGATACGGAGAATAGTTTTACCACCACTATTCTTTCGCTTCATCTGCTAGTTCCTTAAGAGTCTCAGGCGAGAAGGTTCTCATTCCTAGCTTGTCGGCCAATAATTCAATTCGAGGGCGATCTAAAGCCTTCGTGAAAATATCCGCCAATTGATACTCAGATCGGACAAAGTAAAGCTCGATTACTCCATTTTCCACTTGCTCCTTGATGAAGTGGTAGCGAATGTCAATATGCTTCGACCGGGAGAATTGAACGTTGTTGCAGCATAAGGCAATGACACTCTTGTTGTCACAGTACATCGGAATCTTGTTGAAACCTAGACCATAGTCGGTTAATTGTGATCTCATCCAAAGAATTTGAGCACAGCAACCGGACATAGCTATGTATTCTGCTTCCGTACTTGAAATTGCAGCGCTTTTCTGCCTTTTCGATGCCCAACTGATTAGTCGATCTCCTAGTAGTTGCAAAGTTCCACTCGTGCTACGCCTTGTATCTTGACAACCCGCGTGATCCGCATCTGCATATGCCATTAGTGCAATAGAAGAGTCCTTCGAATACCAAAGTCCCCGATTAATGGTTCCTTTAAGATATCGAAAGATCCTTTTAACAGTAGCTAAGTGTAACTCAGTAGGCCTAGTTTGATACCTGGCACACATACATATAGCAAACTGAAGATCATGTCGACTTGCTGTGATGTACAGAAGAGTACCGATCATTCCACGATAAAGTGTCGGATCAACGGCAACTCCATGTGGATCTGCATCAAGCTTAGATTTCTCCACCATTGGAGTGTCCACGGGGTCGCAAGATTCCATCTTATATTTCTTAAGCGATTCAAGGGCATATTTGGATTGATTAATAAAGATGCCTCTGGGATTCTGAGATATCTGAAGACCTAAGAAGAATGATACCTTGCCCATCATTGACATCTTAAACTTGGAAGACATGAGTGTCCCAAACTCATCCGATAAGGTTTGGGTCGAGGCTGCAAATATAATATCATCAACATATATTTGTACCATAATCATATCTTTACCTCGTTTCTGAATGAATAGCGTAGGATCCACCTTTCCTTTAGCGAAGCCTTGCGTAATGAGGAATTGTGACAAAAGATCATACCATGCGCGTGGAGCTTGCTTCAACCCATAGAGAGCCTTCTTAAGCTTGTACACATGATTAGGATAATTAGGATTCACAAAACCATCCGGTTGTTGAACATAGACTTCTTCCTTGATTTCACCATTAAGAAATGCTGTCTTCACATCCATCTGATAGACGATCATATTCATATGGGCTGCATAAGCGAGGAATAGTCTAATAGCTTCCAAACGGGCAACAGGTGCAAAGGATTCCATAAAGTCGACGCCCAATAATTGCTTGTATCCACGAGCTACTAGTCGAGCTTTGTTTTTCAATATTCCGCCTAACTCATCGAGTTTCACCTTGTAAACCCATTTCAAAGTGAGTAACTGCACTTGATCCGGGCATGGGACAAGTTCCCATACTTCAAGACGTATAAACTCATTAAGTTCTTCTTGCATAGCTTCTATCCAACAGGATTGAGTAAAAGCTTCTTTCCATGTCTTAGGTTCAACTTCAGTGAGAAAAGCATCAAAGTGACAAAACATTGCACTTTCTTGTAACTGACTTCGTGTGGATACCGGACGATTAGGGTCACCAATAATAGAATCTATAGGATGATCCTTTGTCCACTTGCTGTCATGTTCACGAATCCGTGGATTGGAGTAAACTGTAGTAGGAACTTCCTCTGAGGTGGACGACCCGGCTTGATTAGGGTCGGGAATTGATACACCAAAGAATGGAAGTTCACGCATTTGAGCGAATTCCAAATCGTGATAATCATCATCCTCTTCATCATCAATAGGCATGACGTGGGTAGTTGTTACATGTGTTGGTTGAGGATTACTTGTGGATGGTATATCTTGACCAATTGTAGGTGCAGATGTATCTGATTGTGCTTCGGTTGCTGGAGCGACAACTTCGGTTACCGGAGCTATTACCTCAGGTTCTGGAGCAACAATAGTTGGAGGAGTAAAGAATTCATCAAAGAACGGTTGAAACAACGTATCCCATTCATTCCTAGTAGGTGGTATAAATGATGAAGTAGGGTTGTTTGGGACAAGACCAGAACTAATATTACTGGGTCCCATTTCATGAAGTGCGGGTTCAGAGCTGCTTTGCTCAGAAGCCATTGCTGTCAGCTCATCAAAATCAACATTCATAGTTTCAAGGATTTTGCGAGAGTTACGGTTGTAGATTCGGAATGCCTTCTTTGCGGGTGCGTAACCAATGAAAATATCAATATCAACCTTTGGTTGAAGTTTTCCCAAATTGTCACCATCATTATTTGGATAGCAAAGAGAACCAAATACATGAAGATAGGATAAATCTGGTATTTTTCCATGGAGAAGCTCATACGGTGTTTTACCATGGCGTTTACGAATTAGTGACCGGTTTTGGGTGTACACTGCTGTTGATACTGCTTCTGCCCATAAAAACAATGGAGCCTTTACGTAAATTAACATCGTTCGAGCAGCTTCCATAAGTGTGCGATTTCGCCTTTCAACGACACCGTTTTGTTGTGGAGTGCGAGCAACGGATGTTTCATGAGAAATGCCAACTTCTTCATATTAATCACGCAAAATTTGATTCACAAATTCGGTTCCATTATCTGTACGAATGCGTCGGACAGTAGTGTTGAGACGCACTTGAATCATCTTGAGAAATCTGATGATTAATTTAGGTGCCTCATTTTTTGCTTTAAGAAATTTCACCCATGTAAACCGAGAGTAATCATCGACAATGACGAGGATGTACTTTTTGCCACTAAGACTTTCAATACGCATGGGCCCACAAAGATCCATATGCAACAGATAAAGTTTCTCTTGGTTGGTGTCTTCCGTCTTGGGTTTGTAAGATTTCTTAGTTCTTTTCCCCATTGTACACGCGGAACACAAATGATCCTTGTGAAATGAAAGTTTAGGAAGACCACGAACAAGTTCGTTTTTCGCCAAATGATTAATAGCGTCGAAGTTAAGATGAGATAACCGTCGATGCCATAACCATGACTTAGTCTTCGATGCTTTGGAGAGAAGACATACGGGAGAGGCGGCCATCATGTCTTGTAGAGACAAAGTATACAAATTATTCCCTCGAGTACCTTTCAATAAATCAACCCTTTCCAAATTACGAATGAAGCAGGTATGCTCTCGAAAAGCAACTTCTAGGTTTGCATCACAAAATTGTCCCACAGAAAATAAGTTGTGACCGAGACCTTCCACGTAATACACTCTTGAAATTATAACATTCCCAATATGATATTCACCGTAACCCATTATTTTTGCAATATGATCATTCCCAAATCGAACCGTACCAAGAAACTTGCTGACGAAATTTCTGAGATGAGAGCAATCTCCGGTCATATGCTTGGAGCAACCAGAGTCCAAATACCAGAGAACAATTTGGACCACCTGTTTTCAATAACAACAGTAGACAATGCATTAGAAACTATTGGTTCCGGAGTGTTAGCAGATACAGATATAGAATTATCAGAATTGCTAACGTTTTTGAGACCCTTAGGTTTCCTGCGTTTTCTAATGTGAGTTTTAGCACTAACAGGTTTACTGTTCCAACTTTCTTAGGTTTTGGATTATTCGCAGGCACTACAGTGGGAGTAGACCTATTTAAAGGGCACTTGTTTCCTACAGTAGTGTTGGTGTTCCTAGTTAAAGGACACGCTTGTGTTTTGGTAGCCTTGGTACTCCTAGTTAAAGGGCACGCTTTCTTCACTTCAGTGGGAGTGATCCTAGTTAAAGGGCACATATTTCCTGCTATAGTGAAAGTTCTACCAGTGGGGCGCCACATCCAGCCAACTTGGGTTAACACTTTCCCAGTCGGTTTCCATTCTAATCCATTTTCCGGGCATACATCTCATTCACATGGTCAATAAGGCAAGAATCATGACGACTAGAAAACATACATTCATTGCAATTCCAACATTTCAAATTAGAATTCACAGTAGGCTTAGAACGCTGCACAACAACAGAGCCTTTAGGTTTAGCTACATGATTCTTTTTATTCAAAACAGAAATAACATTCCTAGGATGGGCTTCTACTTTCTTCTTCACTTGACTACTAGATGGGGGCAAGATCCTATCATTCTTCTTGTTTCTCTTAAGCTTAGATCTTTGAGCCTTAGTGATGGTGCTTACTCCTGTAGAAGGCAACACAGGAATATTAGAAGCTGGTTTTGATTCCGCCTTATCTTTAGTGACCAATGTTTGAGATGGTTTATTCCTAGGGCCCTTGTTAAGTGGTGTGACGGCAATAAGGGTTCTTTTGATTGCACTAGAGGACGATGCTGAGATAGTGGCTGCGTTATCCACAACATTCTTACCTTTGAGGGTACGAAGTGTTTCCTTTAACTCAGCCAAGACCAGGTTCCTATCACAAATTTGTTCCCTCAAATCAGATATTTCCACCGACTTTCGATTCAATTGTTCAATCAATGATTGATTCTGTGCAGTGGTATCAACACATGCGGGCTTTACTGAATCGAAGAGTCGTGTATTTTTCTGTTTTAAGTTATCGACTTTGGACAAAATCTTGGAAACTCGATTATCTAGATCAAGTTTAAGATTCTCAGCAGCCTCAAGTACGTTCACACAGTTAAGCTCCTTAGATTTCTCTATTTCTATCGGCAAAGAGTTAGCAACTTTGTCACTTGGCTGACGCTGTTTTGATTGTAAATTCAATCGAATATTCTTTTCAAAATTTGCATCATCGATATTAACACCTTCGAATGACGTTTCAAAGATTTCTTGAATAAATTGTTGCTTGCATTCAAGCGAAATACAATGTGTTTGAATCTCATCAAAACGTTTTGAAAGCGAAGAATATGAATCTTGAAGCTTTAAAAGTTCAGCGTCAGATTCGTGACAAGTACTATCTACCACATTATCCACAGATTCAACATTATGCACAATAGAATCATTATCAACACTTGTATTCACACAGACAGAAACTATATCATGAGACATCACTTGATTCAGAAGCAGATCATTATGGCGTGAAACCCGTTCTATTTCAAGTAAACTGTTTTCATAAGCATCTTCCATTTCATTGAAAACACGTCTAACTTCTTCTATTTCCAAAAACAAATCTTGATCAATATTACGAAGACAAGCTTTAACATTGTCTACAAACGGAACAATTTCATCTCGAAACGCAACTCTAGTGTGCTCAAAGTTCCATTCACCTTCCGTTATGGCCGTGGCCGTCGTACGTTCCAAAATGACCTTGTCAAAATCGGCTAAGTGTTGGTGAACCGTATTTAAGTTAATGGACGCCTTACTTACCGGTGGAATTAACTTCGTTAAATCCTTTTTGACGAGTGTAGGAGACGTACTAGGAAGGTTTTCATTTGTCAAACTTTGGGGCACAAGAACTGTTAATTCTGCTAATTCCTTTTGTAAGCGAATGCGTGTTTTTTTCGAAAATTGATCTTTGTTATGTTGATCATAATCAATTGTATGGAATTTTGAAAGCATTTTAGAATGAGTTTCATCCCCAAGTGATTGTGTCTCCTCAGTACTACGAACAAAAGGTGCTTCTTTCGATTTTCCAATTATGGTCATATCATAAAGACCGGGAATATATTCCTGAGCTTGTTTTGCATAACCGGGATTAGGTGGTAAATCTTGAAGACGCTTAAGTTCGAATTCTTTAAATGATTTAGTTAAAAGATGAACCTTTTATGTGGAAGCGTATTGTTTTAAAAGCTGTTGTTCTTTGAATTTAAGAAGTTTGGTAGCATTAATTTCCGATTCAACCTTTTTAGACTTGAGAGTTTCGAAATCCATTTTAAGTTTCTGAAAATCATTAACAACCGACTCTTTTTCTTTTAATTCATTGGAAAGATTAGCTTTTAATGATTCTATTTCTTTCAAGTGTTCAATCTTTTCAAAACGAAATTGGTCAAATTCAGAACATGTTATTTTCTCTTCTTGAGGGACCATTTCAAAAGTTTTGACCTTTTCTTTATGCAACGCAAGCTCAGCAGTTAGGGTGGAATTCGTATCTACGGATTGTCTGATGGCCATATGCATTTGATCAATAATATGTTTAGGCACCATGACCAAATCATGTTGAGCATAAGATTCCATACCTGTCGTAGCATTTGGTTGAGGTTCACTCAAATGTGTTGGATTGGGTACCACATCATTTGAGTTACTAGTCCCCGAATGCTGTTCGAGGTTGTCATTTTCATGCCCAACTTGATGTTGGTTATCATCAATATTATTAGATGTGGTTGGTACCTCACTGATGACATCAGAACCGTAGTGAGAGAGATTAGCAACGAGAGCAGCTTGGGCAGAGTGAATGTCATCACAATCAGAATCATATGCGTCAAGGTCATCTGCTTGATATGCTGCATTAGAAGTAGAAACGACTGCAATGCCTTCAGTATCTGCTGCCCCTGGGTCTGCAAGAAAGGCCAACTCCTCTGAATCCAAAATCTTCCCCTTAGACTGAGCATCAACCAAATACATCTTCTCACGAAACCATGCATCATCCCTTCTCCTTTTCGGCTGTGTGCATTCCCTAGCCATATGACCTTGTCCTCAGCAATTGTAGCAAGTTACAACCTTTTTAGGACCAATAGGACTCCCATTTCCACTAGCTTGAGAATTCACAGCTTGATTGTTCCCAGTCCTTGTAGGAGGTCCATATAAATTTTGCCTTCCCTGAATTGGTTGCACCGTCACTTGACCATCTTGAACAGTGGCTTGTTGTCGCGGATTTGATGAAGTGCGGAGCTGATTGTTTGTTGGTGGAAATCCTCTAGTTGCAACAAGTTTTGACAAGTAGGCGGTGAGATGGTTTAGAACATCAGCTGGCGTATCATTTGGAGTAAAGACCGGTGCTTGGATTGGTGGAAGTTCATTAGAGTAGAAAGCTTGTGCTGGTTGTGCTTCTATTGGAAAATATCCTTGCTGAGGAGTATAGCCCAATGGAGAAGTGTTGGCTTGTGATGGTGATGTTTGATATGGTGGTTGATGTTGAAAAGATTGTTGATGAACACTTTGTTGATATTCTTGCTGTGGCATCATTGGTGGTTGATAAGATGGTTGTTGTGGTTGCTGATAAATGTGTGGTGGTGGCTGCTGCAAGTATGATCGTTGTTGATAAGTATAAGCCATGTTTTGTTGAGAAGCATACATTGCAAATGGATCATGAACTTGAGGTGTAGACAACCGAGCCTCGATCACATGGCATTCGTGTTGTTGAAGAAAAGCTTGAAGTTGATCCACATTGGTGTTATGCAAGTCCTTAGCCAATTTAACATCCGTCACGTATTTTTTCCATTCTGGAGGAAGAGTGTTCAAATACTTGGTGTTCAATTGAAAGGTAGGGATTGCCATGCCATAGATATTGAGCTCATTCAACAATAGGGTAAATCTCAGATAGTAGTCATTGAGAGTCTCCCCTGGCACATAGGCAAACTTATCAAAAGTATCATAAAGCTTACACTCTCGTTCTTGTTTAGTTAACGAGGTGCCTTGCATGAGAACACGAATTCTATCCCATAACTCTTTGGCAACTTTATGTTTGCTGACGAGTTTGTAGACATCTGGAGGAAGGGCTTGGAGAATGATGTTTGTAGCATACTTATCACATTTATCTTGAATCTTCATATCTCCAGTCAACTCACCCGTTGTGCGAGGACGAGTAGTCGTACCTTCCGTCACTGTACCATAATCTAATGGTCCATTGAGCACTGATGCCCAAATTAGATGTCCATTCTCCTTGTTCAACATATAAAGTTCCATTCGGGAAGCCCATTCCTCATACATAGTCTTCACCAACATTGGTGGACGATTATCCGTACCCGAGAGGATGGACTTATCCGTAAGAGATGTGTACTCCATTTCAATAAGTTAAGATTTACAAAGTTGATCGAACAATGAAATAAGGTTAAGTATTTTTGTGTTGTTGTGAGTTAAAATCGAGAAACAATGTTAAAATCCCCTAAAATATGTTCTCGATAAACCAAAAATTCCAAGTCAAAATTACACACGAGTTTGTTCGAAATTTTTAATGGAAAAATTTGTGATTATCGGAATGTTGATCGGAATGTCAGATCGGAATACGAGATCGGAATACCAGATCGTAATGTAACACTGTCGGAATGATGATGGTATCGGAATGCCTAGATCGCAATGCAGAGCGGTCGAAATGTTCAGATCGCAAAGAGCTATCGTAATACTCAGATCGCCAAACCTATCGGAATACTCAGATCGCAATGTTCAGATCGCAAAGTAGCTGACAAAATTCAAGCAGAGTAACGACTTAAAAACCTTCCTTATACCCGTCGGAATCTCAGATCGCAAAGTACGATCGAAAAGCCAGATCGGAATAAGTAATAAAATCCAACGATCGCAATGTAGAACCAAACCCTTTCCGATGGTAAGGTTATTGCGATGGAAGCCCACGTACAAATTGTACTTTCCGATGGATGTTTCTGCTAGAATTTCGGAATGAAGAACACAACCTTTTTTGCACTTTTGATCCAAGAAAACTGATGTTTTAATGAAAATCAAGATACCAAGAACACGTTTAAGCACAAATCCCTATGTTACACTACTTAATACTACGATCAAACCAAAAAATTTGAAGATTTCGGCAAAAACCAACTTATACTCTACGAATTGTTAAGAAGACAATACTCAACACAAAAACAAACCTATATTTCATCCCAAGCTCTGATACCATTTGTAGATTTGTAAATCTATGCTTATGTTTTTAGAGAGAGAATGAGATAGAGAGATGGTGGATTTCACACTTTCGAGAGAGAAAGTTAAAAGGAACTATGTGTAAATAATGAAAACCACACCCTCTCCATCAAAGGAGAGGGTTTATATACCCAAGCCCTTATCATGGGCTTGGGCTTACATTTGGGCCGGCCTACACATGTTGTAGGCTAGGCTTGGTGTTGTTTGTTAAGTAAAGACATGTAACTAAACTACGAGCTATTACATGGACTATCGTTGGAGTGACCGATCCTTCTTAATACGTAAAACGTATTTCCAACATTTATCTACATTTATGAGAAAAATGGATTTTGAGTAAATAATTAAACGGGGAAAACACGGTTTTTTATTAATCAGATACGGGTTACATATGCAAATCATGATGGGTAATTAGATATTGGAAAAATTATCCTATCTAGTTTGAAACAGTGGTGATCATATTTGTGGATGGGGTTCACTAATATTTGCTAGGAAGTCACGGTAGACAATGTTTTTCGTTGTATTCGCAGGGCGATTGTCTTGTTCAGCCATCAACACTTTTAGTCCGTGTGGAGATGTAGCCCTTGAAAGAGCAACGTAGAGTTGCCCATGGGCGAATACAGGCTCAGGCAGATATACTCCAAGCTTGTTCAACGACTGCCCCTGACTTTTATTTATTGTCATCGCGTAGCAAACTTTAACTGGAAACTGTTTTCTTTTGAAGACGAATGCCATATGGGGTTCTCTGGTTGTTAGGATGATTCTTGGAATGTAGACGCGCTCTCCCACTCTATTCCCGGTAATCACTTGTGCTTCAATCAACCTGGACCATAGTTTCTTGACAATCATTCTGGTTCCATTACACATTCCGCCTTGAAGATTCATGTTTCTTAGTAACATGATAGGAGATCCTATTTTCAATTCTAGACGATGAGCGGGAAACCCGGGGAAGTGGAAAGTGTTAAGGTATTATGGTGGATAAAGCAATTCGACGACGCCTCCATCATTCCCTAGTGGTATAACATTGTCTGAGCTAGTGTATACCATACTCTGCCCGTTTACCCTTTCCAAAATGATACTATTAATGTTGTCAGCTGTGTCGTTTCTTGGGCACACGATTGCCTTCTGCTGTAAATCATGTGTGTTGGGACTGTCCAATGTTGTTGGATCGTAAATGAAGTTGATCAGATTTTGAAGCCCATTTTCGGTGTTTGGCACACGGTATTCATCAGGAAGAGTTATCCATGAAGAGTATTCGACTTCATTGTCATCTGGCTGCCCAATGTCACCGTTTCCAACGTGCAACAACCACTCAACAAATTTCTGTGCAGCTAACTGGTCACTATCACTCAAGCCGGGTTGCATCAGCCTCATGTTTTGTGTCAGCCTACAGACTTTGAAGTGTCGCCACAATGATGATTGGCAAATTGAGGCTCCAATTATCTCTGTTTTTTAAGCTCCCTTTTTCACGGGCAAAGTTTGTCGAAAGTCTCCGCCCAGCACCACAGATTTGCCACCGAATATTACGTCTGGGGCATCTAATATGTCCCTGAGAGTTCTATCGAGCGCTTCGAAACACCTTTGGTTATTCATTGGGGATTCATCCCAAATGATGAGGTTTGTTTGTGCCAAGAGCGACGCAACATGGCTACCCTTTTTTATATTGCATAGAGACTCGTCAGTTAACTCTAAGGGGATCTTGAATCTTGTGTGAGCTGTTTGACCAGATGGAAGCAGTAACGATGCAATGCCGGAAGATGCAACAACAAGGACAATCTTCCCCTGAGCTCGTAAAGAGCCTGCAAGTGTCTTCCACAGGAATGTTTTGCCTGTTCCTCCGTGGCCATACACAAAAACTAAAGTCTGATGCGCTGTAAGAGATGCATTCATAAATACGTCGTATATGAAGCGTTGATCTGAATTAAGCCTGGGAACCAAGACAGCAGTTTCCATTGCTAATTCCGCCTGGTTATATCCTCTTTCTTCCATCAACTCCCTGTTTCTTAACGCATCGACCATCTGTCTAGATAAAGTTGGCAAACCAAAGTCTTTGAGTGTTTTTGAATATGTGTTCAGAATGATTTCTAGCTCATACAAAACACCGGCTTGTAATTCTTTGTCATTCATGTGTAGGTTTTGTATGTTAAGAGAGATTGAGTTGTTATAAGGAATGTCTTCTGCCATCTTTTTCCAATATGTTTGCCATAGTTTAAGAGGGTCGGAAACGTCACAATGGATAAGGAGCTGACTAAATAACGTGCGTAGTTCATGACCTGTGGAAGAAAAAGTTGCTTCTTGTAAAGCAGTGTGTCATTCGCTATCGTTGCCTAATAATCTCATACCTTCACACGCAGCCTTAAAGGTCGGGTACAATATGTGGTTTACGGTACGTATGTCTTCAAATGTTGGGCATCCTGTGCGGTGGCATAAAAGGATTCTAAGGTAGAATAATTCACCTGATGTTGGGTGAACATAGGCAAGACGACCGATAGAAGCTGAACCCTTACCCCTTCCTTGGTGAGGACGCCAACTTTTGGAGTCTGGATACCACACAAATTCCTTTGGGAAATCAGTATATGTGAGATGTTTACCGTCCGTAAAGCGTTCGTTATATGCCAACCATTGAGTCATTGTTGTCTTTTTTTTACCTTCAAGTGATATGACATATTCAAGCGGCTGGCTGTCTCTGAAAGTAATTGTCTGCATATCCTGCAAATGGACTGCCAGGATGATGACAGCTGGTTGTCGACTATGAATATCAAACTTCAGAATACGCCAGAATGCTTCATAGGGGCAAATATACCGGCCGTCAATATAATTCTGAATTTTGTCTTTTGAAATGGGAGTATTGGTAGCCGTAGCCGGATCACTACCTTGAGACCTCACTACTCGTGCTGCTACTTTGTCTGTTCCCTTTGAAATATACTTAAATAGGTACTTAATAAGCATACTCCAACCACAATACTCGACGTTAATATGAGCATGAAAGGCGAGACAAAGCTCGCGGTTGTACGGGACAACATATGTGTTGTCCAAATCTATGCCACGTCTGGTTGTAGATATATTTGTATCTCGCCTACGATAATGAACATAGCCGTCGCTGTCAAAGAATGTGTTTTCGTTGTATCTTTTTGGGAATTTTTTTTTTGCATTTCCCGTCCTTCATACACACTGCATGCACATCGGCTAGACCACACGGCCCGTGAAGCATCATTTCTGACACAATTCTGTACCCGTCGGGATCAATTTCTGGGTCTGGTAGCTCTGCTGAAATGTATTCGTCCACATCTTCTGGACGGCGTATTTTATCCTTTGGATCAACCCAAAAAAGTGTGTGACAGTGCGGGAGACCCCGTTTTTGAAACTCGATAGTATATAAGACTGCAACATAATCAGGAAGAAAGTGAGAATCAGTTTCAGATATGGAGCCAAAGCAAGATAAGAACAGAGCAAGGGTAAACTGAAAAGGGCAAGATTAGAATGTATACTTACGCCCTGTCACTTCACCGAAAAGGCGACGATCTTTTAGGAAGGTGCAAAAGGAATGGACCGTCTGTTCAAAAACACGCACGACGACGTCAGCCCTATCTGCTGGAGTAAGTGTTGGACGTTCAGCCATGTGTCGGACAATCTCAGGCCAACTGACATTGCAAGTGAAGGTGATAAAGTATTATGGATTACCAAGAACCCTGCAAATGGCGAGGGCATCTAGATAATGGCTATACATGTACCTAGGGCCTCCAGTAAAAGACCGTGGGAGAATAAGTCTCCCGCCGACATCCGACCCGTCACGATCACCCCGGCATATCGCGTCATATATCCTTGATAAATACTCCTTTCTGATATCATTTTGATGGGTACGATAGAAGTCAAGCCGGTTCTGCTCTATACAACAGAAAACACCAACGACATATTGTTGGAAAAGCCGACCTCCCCTAAACAGCAATCCATATGAACCCAACCGCTCATGCAACTGATACATGTAGTACATATTCATGGAGATTCTCTTTCGATCCCCAGTACGTTGCTTGAGCTCTTTAAAGTATCCCGTTTCTCCGTAGACAAAGAGTAGTGGAAACTGAAGCGACATGTATGATTTGTGCAGTTTGTTTATTCGCTGTGCTTCCCCATCTCGTACTTCAATAACAACATCATAATCATTTTCATTATCTGTCCCGTCTTCAAAGACAATTGCACCAATAACAGAAGAAGTAGGGAGGTCATACTCCGGAGCGCCAGCAACACTAAAAAGCCTTATTTTAAAGTCTGGAACGTCATTGGTTGCCAACTTATCCCTAGCTATGCGAAACAGCCTCACCAACTCATTGTGTTCATCTAGCGTTGTGATCAATAAAGCAACAACTCGTGGATGTAATGAGTTGGTGGTGGTTCCACCAAAAGGACAAAGCCTGTTTTCAACCTCATGGGTGGTATCATATATATAGAGTTGTAAAAATCGGGGAGGAGTTCCAACTGGAGGGCAGAGAGATCCCATGGTATGATAAACCTGCCCTGAAATCTTGAAGATCTACGGTCCACGACCGGTGTTTACGGAGTTGTCAACGTGTGCGCCAAAAGAAGTCATAGCAAACATTTGATTATATGCTCGAACGTTTTCCATAAAGCGTTTATCATCAAATAAATTCTGTATGGATTGCGGAGGATCCCTAGCAACTGGTAGAAAAACCTTCCCTCCCCCACAGCATTTGTTGTATTCTGGAAGGCGACTTGTTGCTGACCGTACTCGTTCTCCGTACCAAAAGTTAGCACCACAGTGGCGACATACACAATCACAATCACCTAAGTCCATATATGCTGCGATGACACCTGGGGAATGGGAGAAAAAAGTAAACAGTTTGATTAGAACGGGTAAAGCAAGACACATATACACATGCACCAAATAATCTAAATCTGGTTTTATTTGTTTGCGGCTATTTTCCGTCTTTTGCGGTTTTCTTAGTTCCAGCTTGTTTAGGTTACATAGAAGCACCATGAACAGAATTTTATCAACTCGGCGAATACTACACATGACCATATGTACAACAGGTAAATGAAGAAACATATGTAGAGACGGGGAAAAAAATGTTGCGACATAAGTTGTCACCTTTTTAAGCCAAGTAGAAAACAAATAGAAAATAAGTTAAAAGGTTTGCACTTATGTTACTTTTTTAAGATATTTTTTCACCGAATACTTAGCGGTTGTTTGGATATGGCAATTAATATACGTCGTGGTAAAGTGAAGTAAATTCAAGTTAATTTAGTTGTAGGTAATTTCCGTTTAAAGTGTGATTACAACATGTGAAGCCAGAAACATATGCACAAACCAACAACGGAATGTTGGGACATAAGTTGTTACCTTTGTCGGCGTGTACGAAACTGTTGGCTGAAAGGCCTGAAGCGCTAGGCAATGTTGACCGCCGATATGACAGGCGCTGTCGGCTGCTGGCAGGAATGGGACCAACCGAACGACGACGCGGACCTGCATTACATAAAAAAAAGTAAATAAGAAAAGACTGAAAGCAAGAAAAGACAGGTAATGTATGAGGAAGAAAAAATTGGGAAGTATTTTGTGTAACGCGATGTATGTGGAAACAACTGAATACGTAGGCAATGCAAACCTTGAGAAGATGAAAGGCGTATGCCATACGCTGCGTGTGGGTCGGCCATAGGTGGCGGCGACTGGGCTGGAACATTATCTGTAATTAATGAGGAGGAGGAAGACGATGTAGAACCTGCAAAAAAAGAAGACCAATTAAAACCATGATATTCTTGCAATGTGACATGAGTAAGCCCAACGACAATAACTGGTTACCTATGGCAGGGACGCTTCCTGATTGTTGAAACCATGAGTCAAAGGGGCTCCATGGCAAAGGCATGGTCTCGCCACTTGGATGAGGACGAAGCTGAGGACGCACTACAGAATTCTGGAAATCCAAAAGGACAGGACCGGTGCCAATATTTGCACTTCCCGGGAAACCATCACTCAAATGGGTCGTCGAATGGTGAGTGGTAGAGCCTCCGGCATCAGACGGATGTAAAACAGCATTAGGAGGAATACGGGAAATATAAGCTTGGGTATTCCTATCCGGAGTAGAACCGAAATGCGTAGCACCATTATGAAGAAGAATATCAACATCAGTCTGATTAGACCCACCCCCACTAACCAAGGACCCAACATTTACCGCGACATCAAAATCACTGAGATGTTCGTCACACAACAAAGAAGAGTCCTGAAATGATGAGACATCGTGTGGCACTACTTGCGGTTGTAGTTCGTGTTCTAAAACAGAAACCGAATGAGGCTGTAAACCGGGAGGACGTTGGTCAAATCCTAATGAATCAACCAACGTAGGCGTATCTACTAAAAGGGGCTAATCGTGATGGCCTAAGTTAGAGTGTATGTCGGTATTCTCATCCTGGCAATCTAACCTATCACACATTGCTAAAACCTTAACTGTACTAAAAACAATATACGAAAACCATTTTGAAAAGACACAATGCAAGTAATCTAATGCGAGAAATGCATGAGAATAAGAAGAAAACATCAATACAAATTACCCAGAAAATAAAATGGAACCATATGAACAAAAAAAGCCATTAAAACAAATACTAACCACGATATTGGCGATTCCAACTGAAACCTGTCCGAAAAATGAAAACTCATTAGGATATGAATTCCAGGAATGAATTAGGGGGAAAAAATTCATTTCTCCAGTGGAAAAAACTAAACATTCTCCACAATCATAACTGGCATAATTTAACAATGAGTATATGTAACATAATATTTGAACTGTTAGCCAGTTAGATACTGTGCAGAAGGTAACCGTGTCTATTAGTGTACTAATTAAGGTATTTGAACCTCTTGCACAGAAGGTGCATACATCATGTATAAATGCTGAGATTTAAAACCTACTTCAAAATTCTATTAGATATTCAGTTATGTTTCAGCAATCTACCATGAGATAATAAAAAGTAAGCAAATGTTTCTGATCTTGTCATTATCCCACAACTTATTTACTTTAAGCACCTAGAAAACATTATCTTCTACGACCTCTGTAATTAGAAGATTGTAAACTGAGCAAATGTTTCTCATGTACTCATTATCCCACAACTTATTTACTTTAAGCACATACAAAACATTATCTTGTACGACCTCTTTAATAAGCAGATTGTTAGTAATCAGCATATGACGTAACTACACGCAAGTTTTTTTGGTATCTAAGTAGCATAAAGTAAGTTGATAATGAGACCCCCTATTTGGCAAATGCAGTGGGTAATATGTCTACTGGCTATATCAGTTAGCGTTGCACCGACATTAACCAAATATAGACGGTGAAACACAAACGCAGCAAATAAGACCAAAAATCTCAACAACGGAAAAATCTTAAACATCATAATTAACACATAATTCATAAAACAACAACATGTAAACTTACTTGGCAAAAAGTAAAAATATTCATAAGTATCTGATTTTTGTCACTTACAGATATTCTCATCCTAGGAATCTAATCTAACACACATTGTTGAACCCTTAACTGTACTAAAAATAATATAACAAAACCACAAAAATCTTAAACATCATAATTAACACATAATTCATAAAACAACAACATGTAAACTTACTTGGCAAAAAGTAAAAATATTCATAAGTATATGATTTTTTGCACTTACAGATATTCTCATCCTAGCAATCTAATCTAACACACATTGTTGAACCCTTAAATGTACTAAAAATAATATAAGAAAACCATTTTGCAAAGACACAATGCAAGTAATCTAATGCGAGAAATACAAATTACCCACAAGATAAAATGGAACCATATAAACCAAAGACCCATTAAAACAAATACTAACCTCGATATTGGCGAATCCAATCGAAACCTGTCCGAAAAAGAAAAGTAATTAAGATATAAAAAATTCCAGGAACGAATTAGGGGAAAAAAATAAGTCAACCAATGCTAAAAATCAACCGTCGAAAAGAATTAATTGGATAAAGAGTGAGATAAGATACGGAAAGGACGACCTTTCTATGAACCGCGAATGTTAGGTTGGAAACCCAGATCTGTAAATGAGTGAAGAAAGAGAAAGAAACGCTTATATAGAATGAAGATCTGGAAAAGTATTAGCTGTTAGTCATGCAATAACGCCACAACACCAACAGAAGCCAACTCATACTCGAAAGTGGAGGATCCACTAACGCTTATTTTCCCGCCAAGAAGACCAATAATGAATAGTATAATCCTTAACCCTTCGTAAAACAGTTATATGGTATAATATATTTTCATATAAGTAAGCAAACGTTGATTTGAGTATTAGCCTTATTATAAAGAGTAACTATATAAAAAATTAAATAATCTATTGATAGTCGTTATCATAGTTTACTACAAACATATAATTTGTGGTAGTGTGTAAACGATAGTGATATATTTGTTTCGTATATATAATTTTGAGCTTTTCAAGCTAAGCTCGAATCCTAATCAAGCCGAGCTCAAGCCTTAAAGGTAAAATCTCGACGAGCTATCGAGCCGAGCTTGAGCCTACTATTTATGTTTCGAGCCGAGCCCGAACCCTGTTGAGATCGGGCTCGGCTCATTTGCACCCCTAGCCTTCGGTGGTTGATTTCATTGGAATGTAGTTTTAGGGAAAGGTTTCTTTGGATTAGAGTAAGGGCTTGTTTACTTTTTTAAGTTGTGCCATATAAGCCTTTTAATTAGACTCTTAGTAGGAAGAGATAGTTTTTTATGTGAGTGTGAAACAAGTGGTTGAAAGAGATTTGGGCCCACAACTTCTCCTACTAAGAGGCATAACAAGAAAAAGAAACACCCCTATGGCACATTTGGTACAGAGAATTTCAGAGATTAGAAATGAAATAAAGAAATGAATTCTTAGAAATGAAATCCAAGAAAATGGTTTATTGAATTCTTTTGTTTGGTAGCGTCGGAGATTTGAACTTTAAAAATATAAATAAAATAATAATAAAAAATATTAATAAATAACAATTAAAAGTTAATAATTAATAATAATAATAAAAAAAAAAATAATAATAAAAATAATAATTATTATTATAAAATTTAAAATAATAATAATAATAATAATAATAAATATTAATAATAATAAGTATATATAACTAGGAAATGGTTTCCTTACCAAATATAATGGAAATGATTTCACAAAATTTACAAAAGGTGAACTCTTTAAGAATTCAACTCCCCATCCATTTTATTTCTTTACCAACCAAACAATGGAAATGAAATCATTTCCATTTCCCCCCCTTCAATTCTTTATACCAAACACACCCCTAAGGTGTTTCTGGGTGAGAAATAGGGATGGCAATGGGGCAGGTTTGGGGCGGGACGAGTATTTTATCCTCAAACTCGATTACTAAAGTTATTCTTAAATCCGTCTCGATCCTCGTCGGAGATTTAATCGGGTACCCCATTGGGATGAGATGCTCGCACAAACCTGCCTCGTACTAACCGAGGATTTTATCGGAGTATCGTCTTTTGGTGCGATTCTCGACCAATGTCACATCATTTGATATTTATTACTCCCTCCGTCCCAAAATTATAGTCCACGTTTCCTTTTCGGGTTGTCCCAAATTAATTGTCCACTTCTAAAACTTCCAAAAATAGGTAGGAATTTTAGATTGAGATTACTAGATTACCCTTATTTGAAATCATAATTACAAACTTTAAGAAGGTTTTAAATTAATTGGTTAAGGGTAAAACTGTCTTTCTGCAAAAAGTAAGAGAGAGAAAGCTGAAAAGGTGGTACTTTTCTTAAACTGTGTGTTTTTTGTCGGGGGACAATAATTTTGGGACGGAGGGAGTATTATTTTTAGAACATTAGCAATAACTTCAAATTTTAAAACTTATTAATATTAATTACAAACAAGGCTTATTAAGTTTTCAACGATACTATCATACTTATATTAAATTACAATAAAAAGAAGTTACAACTTAAAAAAATGATATTTAAGTAAGTTTTTTACAATATTACATTCATAAAAACTAACAATGTTAGAGAAATACTTTTTTACTATTTAAAGAGTAACAAAATATGTTATATACATATATATATATATATATATATATATATATATATATATATATATATATATATATATATATATATATATGTCTATATATTAATCGGGTGGGGCGGGTCGGGAATGTTATTTCCCACTTCCGCCCCAAACCCGATTAAAAATTCATGTTTAAGCCTCAAACCCGCCCTGTAACCCGATAAGTGTGCCCCGCTCCGCCTTAGTTATTTCGGGTTTCCCCATAAGGTTTGAGTTTGTTAATGCAAGTGATGCCTAAAAACATTATTAGTGTTAACTAATCTTTCTTAGTTTTGATCACAACAAACCATACAACACATTTAGTGTAGAAACACAAAATGAATTATTTAACTAACACTATCATCAAGGTAATAATCATATCACTAACCTTTCTTAATCATGCTTAGTGATCATCAAAATGATTATCCTTAAAACTCACTTTTGTTAATATGACAAAAGACTTTTTAATAAACTTTCTTTTTTAGAAAATGTTTTATTAAAATGGAAAATGAAAATTTGAAAATAGCATATTCCAAATGCTGTTAGAATATCCTTTGAATGTTTCAAATACCTCAGATATTCCCACCCCACTAAAAGACAAAAAACGGAGCGGAGTCTAGTGGCGATACCTTAAGTACCTACGCGGTTCTTTAGCGATAAGGTACCGCGGGGTGAGATAAGGTACCGCGCACAACTAGCCGTTATAGATCCGTTATACTTTGTCTCTTTAAATAATGGGTCAAACCTCATTTTCCAGTAAGCCTCTTGGACGTTTTTCTCAGCCCTCTTTCTATTTTATATAGCATAAACATTAGTAAATGATCACTTAAATTGTTAAGGATGTTTACATATGATTATCCTCTTGATCCCCTCCTTTACCTTGTCCAATGAGAAGATCACTCACTCACTAGTGTTGTGATAAAGATGAATCTATGAGCTAGTCATATTCATCAGGATACCTTTTTGTTTTAGGTTAATCCAATGTATTTATGAATACTTGGACTAGTTGTATTCATCCAAGTTATTTGTGGATACTTGGATTTGTTGTGTACATCCATTGCATATGTGTTTGCTTGGATTCGTGTTGTGTAAATCCAAGCTACATGTGTGTACTTGGATAAGTCTAGTTGAGTTGTAATAGATTTGATTAGGCGTTCTCACTAAACTATAAAGTGATGTGGTTGTGTCTTGTGAGTTCTCACTAAACTTAAAAGTGATTAGTAGTTGTGTTGTGTGAAGTTCTCACTTAGCTTCAAAGTGAAGAGTCGTGAAGATTGGTTCTAGCTTTCGATTAGAACTCGACATCTAGCCTTGTGTCGTTAAATTGTGAAGTAGGCAACGTCGTGAAGATTGGTTCTACCTTAAGATTAGAACTCGACATCTAGCCTTGTGTCGTTAAATTGTGAAGTAGGCAACGTCGTGTAGATTGGTCCTAGCTAAAGATTAGGTCTCGACATTTAGCTTAGTGTCGGAAAATAATGTAAGCAACGATGTAAGGTTTTCTCTGCCGAGAAGGGAGCTTGTGGATATAGTGGAAATCTCGAGTAGGTGTACTCGAGGAGTGGAGTAGAAACGAGGATAGAGCCTCGTTGTCGAACCACTATAAATCTTGGTGTCTTCCCACTAGGTTGTCTCCTTCCTTACTCTTTACTTATTTCATTATCATTATACTTACCTATCATCTTAGCTAGTGTATTTGAATTGAACCTAATCATTATGCAACTTAGCCTCAAGTAAAAGATAGTTTTGATACAAACCAAATTGAAAGTAATTTTAATTTGGTCACCAATCGAAGAGAAACTATTCAACCCCCCCCCCCCTTCTAGTTTCTACAATTGGTATCAAAGCGATGGTCACTCAAGATCTTTAAGTATATTGTACTTTGAAACTTGGATCGATCCATTGTCTCCTCAAATTAAAAGGTCTAGTTGTACTAAAGTTTCTCTTTGGTCAAAACTATGTTTTCTTTGAAAATAGGTCTTTTAATTGATAATATTGCATCCCACTTAAGATTAGTAGCCTTTATGCATTTTAGATATACTCTTGAAATGTATCTACTAGTTTGCATCATGCTTTGTGTAGGTACTCATGAAGATCAATCACTTAATTGGTTGTGGATTGAGTTACTTGCACTTGTAGAAGAATCACCTTCATTGATCTTTAACATCTTTGAATGATGATACCAAGATGATTGGGAATGATACTAGTCCTTGAAGACTTAGTACTCATCATAGTCATTGATTGGGCATAGCACTTATTCCTTCATGGATTGCTCTTTGTGGCCAAGGTACGCTTTCGTTCTTCCACACGCCCTTTGATCATTCTTTTGATCATTACTTGACTATGTGCTTGTTCTCGGCATCCTTGCCTTGACATTTATTTGTGGTTTGTGTTTCTTTTCTTTTATCCTCTCAAACCTTCATTGCTTGGATACTTGACTCACTATGGTGATGTAGAGTGAGTTAGTTGAAGCTTAAAGTATCAAGCATGATTTCCATGGTTTGCACCCATACGGTTAGTAGGCCCTTTGTGGGAGAGAAAGTGAATTAATACCTTGCTCATATTTTAGTTTAGACTAAGACTATTATTGAAAGTGATCTTAGACTATACTTGAATAATTGCTTTGTGCTTATTCATTACCAAAGCCGTTTAACGTTTCACCGGAAAGGCACGTCTTAAACCACTATATATGACACAAGCTCTTCGTTACCACTATTTGAAGATTGTCATTATTCCCTTGAGCATCTCTCCTAGTCTTGATTCACTTCCCTTGTCTTCTCTCCCCTTAGTCGTTTTGCTACGAGTAGTCGTTTGTCCGTTTCGGTTCTTTTCGATCTCGATTTAACTCGTAATCCTTCGTTAAGGCATATTGCTTAGTGTTATGATGATCCAATGATATTCTAAAAGGCTCATGATTTAATCTTAAGTATTTTAGAAAAACTTGGTTTTCAAAATTTGGCGTTTTTCATAGATAAAAACCTGCCTCTGTAGGCGGTTCCTTATCTAGGCGGCTCAAAGGCGCGGTACCTTATCGATAAGGTACCGCGGGCAGTAACTTTTGTCAGAGCGCCAGTTTGAGTTTTTTATTCTTTTTCAAACCAAACCCTCTCTCTCCCAAAAACACACAACCGACGGGTTTCTTGTTTTCCACCATTGTTGAAGCTTCCAAAACCTTCAATCACTCAAATTAATTGATTCCAAGTCGTGGGTTTCACTCATCCATCATCTAACATCAATTAATTGTAAGTATTTTCTTTCAATTTCATCTATTTTATTTTAGGGTTCATCCTTTCATAATTGGGGATTTTTAAAATTGAAATTGAATTAAAACCTTAATAGGAATGTGGGTTGACATGGTTATTTTACTATGATTCCTTAGGTTGATATTCATTAAGATTTCACTAAAACCCACTTGTAGAACAAATCCGAATTTTGATTTTTGATTAAAATATGGATTTGAGATGAACCCATGAACAAGTAGGTAATGACATTGTTTATGCTTACCTAAAAACCTTGTTTTGAAAAACCAATGTTCTAATCCATTGTTGATCTAACATAGATCATGTGTTCTTGGTTAATGATGGAATAGACACATTGTGAACATGAAAATGATATGGATTCAATCCTATGTTTGTCAAGAAATTGATATAACACATTTTCATTTTTCGTTTTCCTTTTTGATTTTCATATGAGTGATTGGAAATATTTTTGTTTGTATTTAGGTACTTAATCATGCCTTCTCAATATCAAAAACATCATCAATTCACTAAAAACTATATGCCGGACATTTCCCAAACCTTTGTTTCCCCTCAACTCCAAAACTCTTACCCATCCCTTTCCACTCGTAATTTCTATGAGGGTAGGATTGTAGATTCAAGAATAGCGGGATATAATTATATCAACTCTATGTTCGAGCTTATTGGGTTTGATTGTTTTCTCTACATAGACGAGGTAATTTATCCCTTGTTTCTTCTTGAGTTCTTTAGTACTTACTCCATGCTTGAAATCAACGACCAAATCTTTATTCGTTTCTTGTTGAATGGTCAAATCATTCAATATTCCCTCGATGACTTTGGTGATATTCTTGGTGTGCCATTTGAAGGCACTTGTCGTTTTACGGATAAGTGGAGACTAGATGCTCTCTTGGAGTCTAACGATAAACCTCCAAATGACACCACCGAAGTTGATCTAAATTTCATCCTTGAAATCATCACAAAAGAGCGTAGTGGAAACGTTGTGAGAAGCCTTCATACAAATGTGCGAAATGTGAATAGGTATGAAGTGCTCTCAAGCGACCTTAAGGATTACATGCTCCAATGGGCAAACATCCTTAGGGAAAATTTGTTTTGTCTTGGTGGGAATCGAGATCATATCCCGGCTTGCATGGGGCATATGTTGTTTTGCCTGTTTACTTCCACCAAGTACAATCTTGCATATTACATCGCTCGACGTATAAATTATGCTCTTTCTAAACCCAAAACAAACCTCCCTTATGCTATGCTTCTTACTCGCCTCTTTAGAAGGGTTGGGCAAGATTTTCCTCAACTCGATCTTTCTCGCTTTCACCCGGTTCAACGGGTTATGATGCCTATTCAAGAGGCGTATGAACGAAAGCCAAGAAGTGACCGTGGTTCGAGAAAATTCGACCATCAAGAGCCGGATGATGAGGACACCGATATGCCACCAAGTGATGGTGATGGCATCGGTCCTAGTTCTCATTTTGACTCTTCGAGTAACTCCTATCCATCCTCAAATCAATTCGAGGATGATTTTGAAGACTTAGCTCCTCCTCCTCACCCTTCTAGTGATGCTCCGTAAGATCTCAATATGGAGCATCTTTATCGTGAAAATCTTAGAACTCGGGGAGAATTACATGAACACCGAGTGGAGACAAGAAAAGGATTCAAGTATTTGGGAAAGATGATCAAAGGTTTAGGAAAGAAACGGAGGTGAAGACTTTGAAGTTGTGTCAAAGTTTGGATAAACATTTGGTTATTAACACTTTGGTTTAGTTGTTTATTAACTTACGTTACATGTTTGGATTATTTTATTTTGATCCTAAATGTTGCTCATGCAATGATGTTCGTGATTTACATAGCTTTGTGCATCTTTGTGATAGTTAGCTTATTAGATTATGATCTGTAGTTAACTTTGGCTTGTGAATCTTTTGGTAAAAATCTGGGTTTATCAAAAACTAGGATGGGAAATTTTTGAAAACCCTCTGGTCGCGGTTCCATATCAACCTGCGGTTCCTTATCGATAAGGTACCGCCGGTCCTAGATAAGGAACCGCCGGTCACTGTGCACGACAGCATCTTTGCTTTACACTGTTTTCTTAAATCTGTGTAAACCTTGCATGATTTTCAGTAATAAACTGCACATTTCCTAAACTAGGTTACCTAAATTCATTATTCACCTAAAATGATTTTAACCCATTACTAGTTTGGATCATCCCCTCACCCATTTAAACCCACCTTGTTTGCCATGTTCTTCACACATCAAACATACTTCCCTAAACCTTAAACCACCCTAAACAACCATGGTGTGTACCAAAACCTCAAACACTTCCAAGACCTCCACCCCAAGGAAAACACTCAAAATAAGGATTAAGGTAGCCAAGCCTAACTCCTCACCTTTCCACACACCTAAGAATGAGATGGCTCCTATCCTCATTTCTTCATCACCTTCCCCACCTCTTGCACCATGCAAGACATCATCCACCCATGGTACTAACCACTCAATTGGTTCTACCTCCTCTTCATTCAACTCAAGAATGAATGAGCTCTCTTCACCCTTCACTCCAAGTGCACCCTTGGATGTGACCACACAACCCCAACCAATCCAAAGCATTCCTTTTGTGAATGACTTTGATGACACTTTGGTGACTTCACCATTTACCCCTCACAACTCACCCATTTCACCAACCTTGGAGAATTTACCTCCACACTCACCCATTTCCCTTTTAGGGAACATGCCTCCACTCTCACCAACATCACCCTTGGAGAACATGCCTCCTCCTCCTCCACCTCCACCCAACCCAAACATTCCAAGGGTGTTCCACTTTCCCTCCTTTTGGGTGATCCATACTATGGGTTTCAACAAACTCATGGGCCTAGTTGTCCATGTTGTCTTTACAACCACTACATCATCCATAACCTTAGGATGGATATGTATGGGCTACATAGGAGGTTGCAAGAGTTCTTGCTTGCCTTGTTCTCCATGCCTCCTCCTAGGAGATGAATGATAGAGTTTTCTGAATAAGAGTTTTCAACAAAACCAAGCCAAAGAAAACTACTTATCTAGATTTAATGTTAAGCTAGCTATGTATTAGTTAGTTTTTATTTGTCTTTGTACTTGCTTCCTTAATGAATGTTTCATGTTGTTGATCTATGGATTTAGCTTTGTGTGTTTCTATCCTTTTGTGCACACTAATCAACTTTAATTTGAAATTAAAATTGAACCTAATCTATCACAACCTCTAAACTTGACTAAAATTGGTTCAAAATGATATCTAAATTATTTTGTCACCCTTTGTCAAGACATTCTTTGTGAATGTGTTGCTTTATGCAACCCTAGCATATTTTGGTGCTAATAGAGGTAAAATTCCAAGATTTGCAACTTTTTGAAAAAGTCTTAGTTTTTCCCAAAACCCAGGAAAAACATAGTTTCAAGTCCACTGGACGCGGTTCCTTAAAGTCCTGCGGTTCCCTAGCGATATGGAACCGCCGGTCCCTATAAGGTACCGCGGACAGTAAGTGGCTTTTGACGAATTTTTGGTCAAAACTTTTAAAACCCTATACCCTGTGAAGATTTCCTGTTTACTCAAATTGACTAAACATTCCTTGACACTACACATTTTGTATTCAAACTCTTACCTTGATTACATTTTACTTATACCCCAACCTTGAGATTTCATTCTCACACCTTCCCAACCTTGAGAAATCATTCTCACATAACCTTGAGATTTCATTCTCACACTCTCACAATGCCTAACTCCTACATTCCTAACCTTGACATTTCTTTGTCACAACCCCGCTCACCCAAAGCTTCTTCATCCAAGCTTTCAAAGAAACCGAAAATCTCGGTTCGACCTATTTGGGTTAAGAAGAATGAACCATCTTCGTCCAAACCACCCAAAAACCCTACCTTCTCTCCAATCAAGTATTGGAATGAGACTTATACCATAAACCCCATCACTGGAGCTAAAGAAAATGTTCCACCACCACCACAATCCTTCAAAACCCCTCAACTCAATGACCTTTCAACCTTCCCAAACCTCACAAGGCATTGTGAAAACATTCCCAAACCCATTACCCCACCACCACCAAACCCTAAGTTTGATGCCATACCCCCATCAAACGATTTTGTGTTGCATCATGGATCCTCGTGTGCTTGTTGTCGATTTCAACAAATTGAACTTGCTCATGTGTATGAGAAGTTAAATTTTATTGAATTCCTCCTCACTCGACCTCCTATTCAAGTTTTCGTTCCGGTGGATAAAACTTCGAATGATGCATTGTCGTCTTTTTAGTCTTTTATTTCTTTTTAAGCAATCTTGGAAAATATCACTATTAGACTAGCTTATGCTTAGTGGTTTATTTTCCATATTTATTGCTTTTAGATACTGTGTGTATGAATATCTTCTTTGTTATGTCTTTTTCTTTTATGTAATCTTTGTGTTGTTTGTGTGCTATTTCATTAGTTCTATTTTGAGTTGATCATGGTTAATTTTTACAATTGCTTATGGGTGATTCCATCAATTCTAAGCTTTAACCCATTGACAAGCTTATCATCTTCATTGGATTGAAGTTTGATTTTGTCAATTGCCTCTTTGGACATACTTAGCAAAATACTTGCTTCTAATTTGAGATTTCTTCTCTCTCTCCCTCTCAAGTTACTTAGTAGGTAGTGATCATATATACATTGGTGTTTCTTTCCTTTCTACTAACCTTTGTGTAGCATGTCACCTTAGCTCACAAACTTGGTACCCTAAGCAAGGGGGAGCAATCACCAAGGGGGAGCTACTAGCAAAGTTTGATGTTCTTCAAAGACTTGTGCTAACCTTTTTGCTACGACAAAGGGGGAGAAATGATAGTGATAAACTAGTTAATAATTCCATATTTTGTGTTTCTACGTAAATGAGTTTATCGTTTGTCGTAATCAAAAAGGGGGAGATTGTTAATGCAAGTGATGCCTAAAAACATTATTAGTGTTAACTAATCTTTCTTAGTTTTGATCACCACAAACCATACAGCACATTTAGTGTAGAAACACAAAATGAATTATTTAACTAACACTATCATCAAAGTAATAATCATATCACTAACCTTTCTTAATCATGCTTAGTGATCATCAAAATGATTATCCTTAAAACTCACTTTTGTTAATATGACAAAAGACTTTTTAATAAACTTTCTTTTTTAGAAAATGTTTTATTAAAATGGAAAATGAAAATTTGAAAATAGCATATTCCGAATGCTATTAGAATATCCTTTGAAGGTTTCAAATACCTCAGATATTCCCACCCCACTAAAAGACAAAAAACGGAGCAGAGTCTAGTGGCGGTACCTTAAGTACCTACGCGGTTCCTTAGCGATTAGGTACCGCGGGGTGAGATAAGGTACCGCGCAGAGCTAGCCGTTATAGATCCGTTATACTTTGTCTCCTTTAAATAATGGGCCAAACCTCATTTTCCAGTAAGCCTCTTGGACGTTTTTCTCAGCCCTCTTTCTATTTTCTATAGCATAATCATTAGTAAATGATCACTTAAATTGTTAAGGATGTTTACATATGATTATCCTCTTGATCCCCTCATTTACCTTGTCCAATGAGAAGATCACTCACTCACTAGTGTTGTGATAAAGATGAATCTATGAGCTAGTCATATTCATCACGATACCTTTTTGTTTTAGGTCAATCCAATGTATTTATGAATACTTGGACTAGTTGTGTTCATCCAAGTTATTTGTGGATACTTGGATTTGTTGTGTACATCCATTGCATATGTGTTTGCTTGGATTTGTGTTGTGTAAATCCAAGCTACATGTGTGTACTTGGATAAGTCTAGTTGAGTTGTAATAGATTTGATTAGGAGTTCTCACTAAACTATAAAGTGATGTGGTTGTGTCTTGTGAGTTCTCACTAAACTTAAAAGTGATTAGTAGTTGTGTTGTGTGAAGTTCTCACTTAGCTTCAAAGTGAAGAGTCGTGAAGATTGGTTCTAGCTTTCTATTAGAACTCGACATCTAGCCTTGTGTCGTTAAATTGTGAAGTAGGCAACGTCGTGAATATTGGTTCTACCTTAAGATTAGAACTCGACATCTAGCCTTGTGTCGTTAAATTGTGAAGTAGGCAACGTCGTGTAGATTGGTCCTAGCTAAAGATTAGGTCTCGACATTTAGCTTAGTGTCGGAAAATAATATAAGCAACGATGTAAGGTTTTCTCTGCCGAGAAGGGAGCTTGTGGATATAGTGGAAATCTCGAGTAGGTGTACTCGAGGAGTGGAGTAGAAACGAGGATAGAGCCTCGTTGTCGAACCACTATAAATCTTGGTGTCTTCCCACTAGGTTGTCTCCTTCCTTACTCTTTACTTATTTCATTATCATTATACTTACCTATCATCTTTGCTAGTGCATTTGAATTGAACCTAATCATTATGCAACTTAGCCTCAAGTAAAAGATAGTTTTGATACAAACCAAATTGAAAGTAATTTTAATTTGGTCACCAATCGAAGAGAAACTATTCAACCCCCCCCCCCCCTTTCTAGTTTCTACAGAGTTATTTTGCCATCCCTAGTAAGAAATATATCAATAAGAAGGGTTTCCTTAATGGTTGCTTAAGGTTTATCATATTATGGTTAAGACTAGGACACTAGAAGAAACTAGTTTGTGTAATAGTCTTTCTGGATTTTGCATTACTTTAGCCAGTTATGTAAAATAGGTGTTGTTAGAAATGTTTCATTAAGATTGTATGTTGTCAAAGTTTGTTTTGTATCACACTTAAGGGTTGTTTGGTATCCTAGACTTACCCTTAAAACTTAGGTTTACCATCAAAAACAATGTTTGGAAGCAAAAGCAAGTCAGGAGCCTACATAAAAGTTAAATTGTGACACTATTTTGAAAGGAGTCTAGCTAGTGGTTTTCTAAAGAAATCACGGTTGGACATTTTAATTTGTGACGTGTAGTCACTTTTATCCACTTATCTTTTGTACTTTTCATTTAGAATAATTTTACAAATATATTCTATTTTTTATATAAATCTTTTTTATCTCTCCTCATTTAATTCAAAACCCACATTAAACCTAAACCCAAATTTTAACCCAAAAATTAAATTTTAATCCTAAACCCAACAATAAACCAAACAGACCCTTAGTTGGTTTGTTTATTGTTCTTTGTATGAATTCTCTCTTTGAATAACAACCGTGGGATTTGTCTAATGTTGTGTTAATTTTTAAGCTCGAAGTTTAAGATCATATGCATGAAGAATAGAATACAAAGAATCAAAGATACGAGATATAGATTAAAGAAGTAAGACTACGACTAAGATCGAAGATCACTCATATATTTTTAAGCTTAATTTTATTGTAATCTAAAGTGACCTCCCTAGAAGAGACTGTTAAAAATCAGAAAAATCTCGGTCACTTCACTCATTTTACTGTTTTCCTAGCTCATAGTATAAGGTGTTTAATTATCTATTATGTAATAGGCTGACCCATGAAAATCCTATGGGATCCCTTCGAATCGTGCACATGAACCTTCTCCTTGCATTGAGAGGGTGATGATCATTTTATAATAAAAACATACATGTTTACTTTCTCTCTAGAAATACATTCCAACATCTTTCTCTCTAGAATACATAACTTTCTAAATATGTTTAATATTCTATAATTTGCATTATAGTTTTAATTGCCACATAGTAAAAGTTTGGTACATCATATTTATAAGTTAATACGTCAAACTTATATGTCTAGTGCATCGTGTTTATAAGTTACTGTATCACATTTATAAGTACAATTTATTAAGGTCATAAGTTATTGCAACATAGTTAAATATGACTATTTTGGAAGACCAATGAAGTACTTTTTAATATCATTATTGCATTACATGTAAATTTTGGGGCATTATAATTATAATTACAATATCGTAGTTACAACTTTAGTGCATCATAATTATAAAAATTACATCATAATTATAAGTTTGGTGAATGAACTATAGTGATTAACTTATAACTTAATATAATTGTGACGTATTAACTTACAAACATGATGCACAAAAAATACAACAGTGACGAAGTATAATTTTGTTAGGGCAAGTTTTTTCTAAAATTATTTTTTTATCGAAAAAAACTAGATAATTTAGAAAATAATATCTTAAATGAGTATTATGTGAACTTTCAGATAAGTAATTGTGATTAGTATGTCTTATAATCGTTGATGTCTGTGTTTGTCAAAACGAGCAGTAGTTGTGGGCAGTAGCAGTGAGTAGTAGCAATGAGCGATAAATGTGGGCAGTAGCGGTGACCGATAGCTGTGAGCAGTAGTAGTGAGAACATCTCACCGCTCATTTGCCACCGCATCTTAAAGAAACATTGGAAAAGTAACATTCCTAAGAAATAGCATCTCCCCAAAATGCTCACCGCTCGTGTTGCCAAGCGACCAATAAAAGTTAAAAAGCTCACCGCTCCTTTTGCCAGACAAGTAATAAAATTCAAAACGTTCTCACTCACCGCTCACCATTTTAAAAAGCTCCAACACCGCTCATTGCCAAACACACCCATAGTATATAACATTTCGTCTTAAAATGTCGCATCATAGAATCTCGGCCGTGAATCTTTTATATAATAAGAGAATTAGATCATTTCATATCTTTTATAAAAAAAGTGGAGGTTGATGAAATTTTTTTGGACCAATCAGATTGCTTGGTTTTGTCACGTAAGCAAAAAGATGCAATATGATTGGCTAATAAAAAGTCAAAATTGAATTCAGTTGAGTCAAAATTGACAATAAATCGTGTAGATTGAAAAACTCGCCAAAAATTATATGTGTAAAAAGTGGGAAGAATAAAACTTTGTAAAAACACGTGTAACTTTTGAAATTATAAAATTTGAACTTGGAGGGCCAATTATGTCACATTTGTGCTAAACTTTAAATTTATGGAAGAAATAACACAAGACAAAATGGCCCACCAACCCTAACATCCCTTCCTCCCACCACCACTCGACCACCATTCGCAGAATTATATCCTTTAATTTATATCAACAACTAAGGTATTGTAGATTTAGGTATTTTTAGGTACTTGAGTTATGACTTTATGTTTTTATGTTATGATTGATGATTTAGGTGTGCTAGATTACAAGTAGTAGTAAAGAATTGTTATCAAAATAGAGATAACCAGTATTGTAAAAAAGTATATAATCATAAGGATTATAATTAGCAGGTATTTACACATGAATAAGTAGGTAGTATATTTAGTTACTAATAGTATATTTAGTTACTAATAATCAGTAGGTATATTAGTTGTATTGAAAATTTGTTTAAATAAGTAGGTTTTGAACTTGATTCGCATTTACAAGTTTAGAAATAAGTCACACGAGTTAACTACAATCGTTACCCGTTATCATAGTTGGTGTTATAGCTGCAACCGTTAATAATCTTCCTTATTTTTGGTATATAAGTCATGACTCAAAATTTTGGGCCCTAATGTTTCTTATGCTAGAAGTGGTATCGTTTGTACCTTATCCTGTGATATCAAATTTGTTTGATATTATAGGGTTTAAGTTAATAGAAAGGATCGCATCATTATGCTTTGGAAAGGCTATAACTATGAAGGTTGTTTGGTTTGATAAGCAGGAAACCTTGAGTGGTGCAACGGGTGCCCAGATGTGAGGTGATGTAACACATGCTCTTGGTTTAATTGGTGATGTGTTTGCTCAAATTGTCCCAGATTCAGCATCTATAACTGCAGTTTTTTATAGCGTTTACAACATGTTGGGGATTAGCATTTATTATTCTTGCACTCATTCCTTTAATGAGTGGTATTGGATATGTTCAAATGTATTTTATGAAAGGGTTAATGTATGAAGAAGCGAGTCAAAGGATTTTGGAATAAGTTGGCTGAAGACTAACATGAATTACACGTGGTTTGGCCCTAAATAATGAACTGGGATGTTCTCTATCTTTGTTAATTACAATCTATAATGGATTTGTTCTTACATTACTAGACGGGACTAAAGGATAAACTATATTGATGTTCACTGCTACTTGCATAACATTCTATAGTAAATGCATAGTTTTGCGCAGATGTATGTTGGAATGAGGGTGATTGGTGGAAGTGGTGGAATGTGTCGTGATGTAGTTGAGGAGGTATAGTTATTTCATTCTTTTATGAAATTGATATTTTATATACTATATATACATGTTGCTATTTAGTGGATGTTGGTATTTTTTGAGTTAATCATAATAAATATGCGAGCATACCAATTAGATTCTAACTTATGACAAATTAAAATATGATGCAACCTGATCAAGTCGAACTAAACATATAAATGATTTAGTATGGTTATGTATATGCATACCACATGAGATTGTTTAGATATGAGTCCATCGTTCACTATTTATATGTACCTTAACTTATGTTTGATAGTCATGCAAAAGTAATGGGTTGTAAAGATGACCTTAGTTTCAAACATAGTGGTTCGAATATTTAGTGCATAGTATGTTAACTTAGTTACTAGGTCATTGTTGTTCATTAGTTATATCAGTTAAGGTGACCTTACATTGAAGCCTAGTGGGCGAATAATTTGGGTTTCATTTGACAAAAGGAGTTGTAATCGTGTTGATATACTGGTACATAATAAGTGTTTGATAACAAAAAGTGCCCCAATGGTTAATAGCATATACAAATGCGTGTTTAGAGAGTGTGTTTTATGATGATATATGAGAGTAGACAAGGGCATAAATAACCTTCATGCAACTTAGTTTTGAATGAGATTAAAGATCATCACCACTGTATTTTCACTATGTTTCCTTCATCAATGTCGAAACTATATCTACAACACATCCAATTTAGATATGTGTTGAAATATCAATCAAAAGCCGTCACCAAATATTTTAATATACGTCAAAAGGTAAACCTCACGGTTGTTGGACCTAAAGTAAGAGTTGGTCATCATAACAAAGACATTTTGAGAAGCATTTATGAAATGAAGCCTTCCGATATAAATGCAAATCATGTGGTTCAATGAGATTGTCGAAGACAATCTAAGGTAAGCATGACTTGAATACTTTGAAATGCATCTTTTTTCTTTAGGTTGCTTCAAATTTTCCATGGTTTGTTACACATATTAGGTCGACAAGATTAAAACTATATTAAGATAATTGGTGGGTATTTAACAACAACTTACATTTGACGAGGCTATCAAGGTAACATATTGTGCTTCGACATCTTTGAGATTTGGGTGGCACAATACTTTGTTAAAAGGGGGGAAAATGCGGTTGTCAAATGATTGTTCTAGCAATGCTAGGCATCATGGAGCCAAAAATCATAGAGTCAAACATCATAGAGCCATCGTATTTGATAATTTTGAATAAAGGGTTTGATTTCCTCAAATTGTTTATTGATGTATCGTCTGATAAAGAGGCGAGCTTTGAACCTATTTAGTCCCTAAACAAGTCTATTTCACGAAGGAAAGATTGAAATCTCATACCGAATTTGTCTTTATAAAATGTTTGTATTGCGTATTGAAATATTGGTGTTTACATTAATTTTTGTATAGATTTAGTATTTAGTAGGCACAACCTTACATGAAGATTAAGCAAATTTGATTGATGTTTAAAAAAGAACTAATGATTTCTTGCAATGACGTATGACCATGCCATCATTTGATAGAAAGGAATCAACAGGGCTTTGAACTGAACCTTTTTTTGTATTCTATTTCTAATGCATCATAAGTACACAAGGGCTGGAGATGCTTATTGAAAATAGATTATTAGTTTTGAAAATGGATAATAAGATAATCAGCTATTAGAAAACGTGGTTTTGAAATTTAGTGTTTGGATCTGATAATGTTGTATTCTAACGCAATAATTAAATAATCAATATTTTAGTGTTTGGTTATTCAAATTGTTTCGATTAATCAAAAATTAAAATGATGAAAAAAGACACGTATATTCCTCCTATGAACAATTAAAACATACAACGTTTACAAAAATTGTATTCATAATATTCTTTATAACATACAACATACTCATAATTTTTTTACCAACAAAATATATTAAAACACAATAATAGTTATATTAAATTATTAAATTTATAATTTGTAGCTGGTGGAGCACTTCATTGTTATACACGTCATGTTTACATATATAAGATAAAACAAGGGAGTCGATGAAAAAACAAATCATAAAACCCTCCATCAGACCATCACCTACATCACCATAATATATTCTTAACAAAATTTTAAGCCATTTAATGGTTTCCAATAAATATTTGTGTTGCCGCTAAGGGACGATAAACAGAAGAATCTGCTCACTTTGATTGAAGATGATGACATATCACAAAAAAGTTGGAACTGAGATTTGTGAGTAACAAGGTGGCATATGTTTTGGGGTTAGTTTGGTAATTTGATAGTGAAGAATGATCTATACAAAATTGCGTTTTTGTGGCAGTAGAGGAGATGTTGCTTTTTGAAAACATCGTTTATTGGTTGTAAGAACGTGAAAAAGTGATTTTCATCTCATGGTTGCCAAATACTTTGAAATAGATTATTTGGTTATGCAATCGCAATAAGCAGAAAATCTATCTTGAACTGCACTCCCAAACACCCCCTAGTTGAGCTAATACCGCATTAAAACGTAGTTTTGACTGGAAATCCAGTATAATTGCATTTTTATATAAAATAATGGTAAGTTCTGAATTTGCCTCATTATCTACCACAAAAGCTATAACCAAAATAAACTCAAACACATAAGTATTAGAGGTATCTAACAAAAAATCTAATTTTAACATTAGATTCACAATAACTAAAATAATACTCTACCTAGATTTTTATGTCTAAACTCCGTACGTGCACGTGTATTAAAACTAGTTATGTGATGATAAAACTATAAAACAAAATTTGTATATTAATAAAACTACTCCCCTCGTCTTGTATTTGATTTTTAGGTTTTTATTTATTAAATTTGACTTTTAGTCTTATTTTTTTGTTATATAAAATTTGATCCAAAACATACGAACTGACTGAATTTTAATTGTTATTTTATATTAGTATAACTTTTATAAATTATTAAATAATATAAGCAAAGATACGTAATGTTAAAATTAAAAAATAAAGACTTAAGAAGTTAAATGTGAAAAATAATTTTGAGACGGATAGAGCAAGAAAGCGTGAGATAATAAAGATTGATAAGCTCAAACTATTCATATAAGGAATCACTTAGAGGCTATTTGTTTTAGCTTATATAACACAAGCATATTTTGGCTTATATAACATAAGCGCCTGTTTTGTTGCTTATTTGAAAACTTATTGGCTTATATACGTTTATTATCATATAATCCCATAAGTTTTCAAACAAGCTTAAAAAATTGAGGCTTATAAAATATAAATCACAATATGACTTATTTTGGCTTATATAACATAAGCTATAATTTTGTGACTTATTTAAAGACTTTAGAGCTTATATAAGTTTCGCATGCTTTAATATATGGTATATATGTTTTGATCATAAATTTATACTATGTATATTTACATGGTAGCAGAAGGCAAACGGGCAACAAGCTGCGCCGCTAGCCTTTTTTGTATAGCAAAAATCAAGTCTATTGTTGGATTATGTAAATCTATAAATCTAGAGAGAGAAATTAGATAGAGAAAGGGTTACATAAACACACACTTTAGAGAGAGAAACTAAAGAAAACACATGTTATTGTGTGTGAAATAATGAGAGCAACCACCCATCTCCAACTAAAGAGAGGGGTTATATACCCAAGCCCAATAGACAGGCTTGGGCCTTACATTGGGTCGTGGCTTAGTCTTTGTGGACTAGGCTTGGCTTAGTTTATTAACTTAATATTGCTAGACTACGAGCTACTAAATAATATATTGTCGGAGTAACAGATTCTTCCTAAATACGTAAAAACGTATTTCCAACAATCTCCCCCTAAGGGAGGTCACTCCAAACAAGGGGGTTACCCGAGTTACAATAATAAATTAAACCTAGCATTCTATGCTTGTCTTGAGCTCGTAGTCTTCGTCTTTTTTTTCTGGTGAATATGTTGATGCGATCTTTGATATCAATCTTGAGCACATTTCTCTTGCCTTGATCTTGTGCATCAATCACTTGTGATATTCGTCTCCTCATGACTTCATGTCCCACATACTTATACCTTTGTAATTCTTGAAAGATTTAGAGTTTGATTGATAACCGTATTTTAGTATAATCATTTTTCCTCGAATCGACTCGAATTGATTTTCATTTTCAACAATGATATTTATCGTTTTTGGTTAATAATACTTGTTTGAAATAATTAAACTTAAAAAATGGGAATATTATTTTAGGCTAAGGAATATATAAAAATAAAAGCACAAATAATTCACATAAAATTACTCTAAAATGCAAAATAAAATTATACTACAATTTAAAATCTAGATTAAACTAATTAAATCTAAGATGCAATAAAACTTTATTATAATTAAAAATATTAATTACTCTAAATGTAAAATTAATCCAAATGCAAGCAAGTAATAACAAGTAAAAGTGACCAAAAAATAAATCACGTAGATAAACTTAAAAATAAAGCGTAAAGCTTTAACCTTTTTAGCTTATTAATCTCTTTAGATGATAAAGCTTGAAGCTTTATATACTAATAAGCTTAATAATCACAAAAAGGTGTAAACTTTATACTAAAAATAAGTTTATCTAAATTAAAACTAATTTTTAAACCTTCAAAATCTATTTTTAAAACAATAATAATTTTTAAAACTAATTAAAGAGATTTTTATAAAAGAGAAATATTTTTTTAAAAACAATTAAAACTATATTAATCTAATTAATTAAACTAAAACGATTAAGCTAGATATATAAAAAGGAGAGAACTTTAGTACCCGTGGTCCGAAGAAAACGCTCTAAACATAATCAACATAAACAACAAAATATGGCCAGTAAAGTACATGGCCTCCCAAATCAACAAAATACGGCCCGTAAAGTACACGGCCAACCAAATTAAACTTAATCTAAAGCGTAACATGGCCCGTAAAGTACGCGGCCTCTCAAATCAAACTCGAACCAAATTTATTAAACCATAAGCTCTTTACCAAACGTGATGAATCGATTCGCCAAGATCAAAATAACACAAGAGGTTAGAATAATAAGCAACATTTAATATTTTATAAGAAGATTCAAACAAACTAATAGATCAAGAATATTTTTTTATATTTTATAACAATATTATAATTTTTAAACTAAGAATTAATAGATCTACACTATTTTATCAAATACCTAATAGATCTAAACTAATTTTTTTGGTTTTATGAAAATACTTGAATTTTTAAACTTAAAACTTATAGATCTAAACTAATCTGTATAAAAAACTAATAGATCTAACTATTTTTTTGGTTTTATGAAAGTATTTTAATTTTTAAAACTTAAAACTAATAGATCTAAAAAACTAATAGATATAAACTAAAAGTAATTAATTAAAAAGCTAGCTTATTAATAAGTTGTAAGCCTAAGCTTAAAACTTATGTGATTCAAAAAGCTTAAAAGCTAAATGCACAAATCAACCACAATAAGCTAGATCTAGAAAAATAAGCCCACAATAAGCTTGAAATAAGATGACTTATTTCAAACTTTTGTATAAATCTAACTTATTTGGAAAAAGTTATAAAAACTAATCCCAAATAATAAGCTAGATTATTGAAATTAAAAACTAAGAAAGGTAGAATAAGATTAAGCTAAAAGAGATAAGCAATAAGCTAAAAGATGACTTTTATTAATAAAAAGAGTACAAAACTTGAAAGGAAAAATTACATCTACTATGTGAAAAATACAAAGAAAAATAAACTAGCTAACACCAATACAAATGATATGGAGAGGTATTTATAATGAGCTGCACCCAGGGGTATAATAGTCTTTTTACTCTTCCATTTGCCTTGTTTATATCGAAAAGTGGAGACCAGCTGTTGCTTCCTTGGATCACGCGCAAATGATGGGCTGACACACGCCCATATTCTCTTGTTTTCATCGCCAATGCCACGTGGCATCATTTGATTGGCTAGCCTCCCTGCCAGCTCTGAAGCTCTGCCATCTCGTACTAACGTGACGGCGCTGCCGCCACGTGTCATCAAAGTATGTAAAACCAAAGATGATACCAGGGAACCAAAGTATGTAAAACCCCCTAAAAAATTAAATTAGGGTTTCAAGAAACCTTAATTCAATCTTTCAAGATTCTTAACGGCACCACCAAAAATAAGCTTCCAGAACAATAGAGAATCACCAAGAGCACCACCAGTATGAAAAAGCCCCAAAAAAATTGATTAGGGTTAATGAAACCCTAATTAAAATTTTTGGTGAATCAGAAAACAACTATTACAAACGAGAGTTGAGTTGTGATACACAAGACCAGATCTAGCAACCTGGCTCTGATACCATGTTAAAAGATCAAACAAATAACATGAATACCAAGTTTATCACACAACCAACCTCCCCATTGTGATATTTATTTAAAGATTCAAAGTACAAAACAGAAAAGATAAAGATTAGTCCTCAAATGAGTGCTAATCATACGAATACAAAAGAAATAGTGAGATCGTCCCAACTAGGTTGATCCGATCTCCCTCACATACAATGATCACTCAATCACACACGTTACAAGATGAAAAACTAACTCCCAGGTCAAGATCTTGATCTTGAAGAGAGAAAGAGAGAGAGATATGAGAGAGCAGCCAACGACTGTGTGTGTTTTATGAAGAGATGATACTCCAAACCCTAGCCATGAGCTAGGGTAATAATACTAGCCAAAAGGAAAAGGGCCATCATGGGCTTCAAATGGTTGGCCCAACAATGAGTCCACCAAGAGTTAACAACTTAACCCTGCACATAAAACAAACAACTCAAAACTAACCAAGAAAAGATTACACAAAATAACAGTTCATGGCTTGGAGTTCCTCAACTTGATTTTTTGGTTCATTGATATAACAAACGGCGTCCTCCAGTAAGGACACCTTATCCATCTTTGAAACATACGGAACGACTAAACGTAACGCGTAGAAGCGTTTGTTAAGGCTCTCACGTCTTTGGCGCTCCGCCTCTACGTGGTTTAGAGGTGGATCATGTCCTTTCTTTTTTTTGAGTCCTTTTTTCCTAGTTTTAAAGACTAATCGACACTCATAATCCGAATGGTCGGATCCTATTTTTGAAACTTTGTTACCTTTACTTTTTGTGTTTCTAACAACGTTTCCAATTTTTTTGGATTGTTAGCCGAATGGTGTTGTTCCTATATCGAATATGTCCTTTCTTTCTTCATCTTGTCGCAACCTAGACACCATTTCTCCGAAGGAGATCAAATAGCCATTGGGTTTGTTAACCAAATCATTAGATGGTGACGAGAATGATGACGCAGAGGAAGAACTAGCGTTAAAGAGTGAATTAGCTCGATGAGCTAGATCATATTTGGTATGATTAATCGCATGATAAGACCCCATTTCCACACCCCCATCAGTTGTAGGGATATACACAAGTGTCTCAAGGCCATGAATATATGCTTCTTTAGCTCTTTAACAATTATAAGATATAAGACTATGAGCGCCCGTTAACCAAATGACACTATTAGAAGCAAATAAGTTTGATGGGGCATACTTGTCCCCGTTATTGAAGGACCGGGCCAATAAGACGACGTAGAACCACTTTGCGTCGTCTGTGCTATCCGGTCCATCTAGTGTTTGGATTTCTTTAAAGGCGGGTTTGTTTGGGCTTTGAATAAAGTAACCATCTTCCCAAGTTAAGGTCCATGGTCGACTGTAATACGTGGTTTTCCAAAAACTGGCGAAGGCCCATGGGTGGTCGGGTTGTGTTTCTAAGACCATGTTTATTAGCGAGCATATCCAACCGGTTGGGTATATAGAAGACATAAAAAATCAATATTTTATTGAAAGTACATAAGAAGGAGAAGAATATGTACACGACCTGGTCATGTGGTGACTCCAAAACATGTGATCCGACCTTGCCACATGTCCTACTAGGATTGGCCAATCATACTCTTTAATATTCAGTTTATCTTTTATTTTGATTTTCTTCAGGGTTTCCATTGTAATCTTCATCACTTCATGTTTGTAAAACTATTATACCTCTTTGATGTTGCTCTGGGTGATTTTGTTGTTGATGAAAATTGATGAAGCGATACATAGTGAGAGGATAAGTTTTTGTTGTTGATGGAGGCGAGAATAACAATGTTTATATTAAGAATTTACTTTGGTGGCCCAGTTGATGACTACAAAGTTTTTAAAGAGAGCCCATTAACATTAATTACTTTTATCACTTAAAATTAATACATGGGCTATCTATTTTATCTAATAAAATACTACAAATTACAAGCATTTTAAGCTTGGTAGCATTAAAAACTTTTCCTAAAATACCGCCAATGTACAAGGCCTTTAAAGCATTAAAATGTCATGGCATTAAAAACAATTCCATAAATAAGCTTTTTTTAGGCATAATACGCTTGAAAATTAAGCACAAAACTTTTAGGATATTTTTGGAATGTTGTTTATGGGCTTTAATCACAAAACTTTTCAAATTTTCAAAATTCAAATGCATAAAACTGAAAACATATTTATGGAAATGTCTTAATGATCATTAATACAGAAAACGCGTATAGCATTTAACAATAACGCTCCTATCCTAAAATATAGTAATGTAGCCCTAAAACTAAAACCTATATAAATCCATCCTACAAAACATTTGCAGTACGATCTACATCCATGTTTATGCAAGTGCTTAGATCTAAACTCTGACTTCCTTACTCTTCTTCTTTTTTGTGCTGCCATAGAATAGAATGGATTGCACATACCATTCTTGCAACAGTACATGATCTAAGTGCTGCCATTGAGGTGAACCTTAATGGTTGGCACATCAGAAACATGGATGTCGTTTTTTTTATCTTCATTCAATGAAAAAAATGTAATTGAATGAAGATTAATCAGGTTTAACTTCCATTTGTTGTAATGCTGCCATAGAATGGAATAGATTTAGGTCTATTCCTGCAACAACATTTTGTTCACGATGCCCACAAACAAATCTTTCTTTTTGATCTTCGTTCAATGAAATCTTTTTGATCAATTCTTTAATTTTTTCTTCTTGATCTTCATTATATGATCTAAGCCCTCCAAAACGATGTCTTTTAAGCATAAATATAAATATGTAGCAGGATCGACATCCTAAAATAATGCTACCAAGAATTGAATGGATTTAGGTCCATTCAGGCAACAGCATTGATCTAATACTGGATGATCATGAATGATTAAAAAATGGACCTAAATAATATGCAGGTGGACTGATGTCAATAATTTTTTGCAGGTAAAGTTATAATCGTTTCATTCTGTGTAATATGAAGGTGGAAGGATGTCATTCAATTTTTGTGCTGCAAATGACTACCCATTTATATGTTTTTGTTAATTGCAGGATCTAGGTTTATCTAAGAGATTGTGTATCAGCACATTTGGATTATAATTATTATGTTTGATTAACACATTGTAATGATATATGTTGTATTATTATATTTTTTATAATGACAAACATGGTTTTATATTATCAATTTATAATCATGTTGTTGACACACATTGTTAAATGACTCATCATAAAGTGGGAGTTGAATGTAAACTGTTATGTAACCATTATGGAGTCATTTTTGTGATATATAAACGCAGTTTAAAAATATGCGTTTTTAGATAGTGTTTACCTAACGCAACACTGTGCAACATAACCATAATACACAAAATTCGGCCAATGGCATACAACATATGCGTTTTGTGTTAAAATACATAATAACTTTATTGGATTGTATGGGTACCACTATTCAGAGCACTGAATTATCTTGAGTAGAAGTGGATAATAGATGTATGTGTGCCATCCATATTGGTTATCAAGTGGACATTATAATACTTTATCAATACAATTATACGATTTGTTGTATAGTGTCTTTGATGCTATTTAAACGAAGGTATGGTTAATACATGAAACATACTAAATCCATAACAATACCTAAAGAAGTTACAAAACATCCAATAATGGTGTGGTTAGCTATATGTGAAGAATTGAAAGAATCTGTTGGATAAGATAATTGGACTGATCGTATGGTATTATATTTTCAACGATCTGTTGAAGAGGATCGGAGATTTTGTATGAAACTTGATAGTTTACATGGGGATTTAGATGTTGTTGTTGAAGAAAGACAACTGTTTATCCAGGAATTAGAAATTGCTGGAAATATACTGATGTTAAAAAAATCAATTAAACTCCCCAAAGATGTCCAAAAGAAGGACAAAAAAAATTGAGTCAGATGGAAAAGGCAATCAAGGATACAAACTCAAGAATTACTGAGAAGGAGGCCTTTGTTCAGAAATTGCAGGACTTGACAGTACCATTATGAGTACTGTCAAAGAGCTGGATGTAATGCTGATGAATGAAAGAACCTTTGTGATGAGAATGATATCAACCTTTATATGCATTTTGATAATATGTGTCATGTATGGACCTAATAATTGTCCAAGCTCTACAATAAGTCACATACCAAATGTCTGATTTTGTATAATCATTGATCATGGTATGGTATTATGTTTTCTATAAGTTGTCAACATTGTAAAAGTGCAAAAAACAAATGTAATGTTGTTTAGATAAATGCTATTATTTTAAGTTTTAAAAAATCTTTATGAAATTATGTTTCTATAATCTCGGGATGATTCTATAAAATATTTAAACTTTGAAAACATACTTATCTTTCAAAAGTTTTTTGTACAATGTTGACATTTATATAAACACATTTAAGTCATTTTGTATCAAAACACGTTGTTTCTATAATTGTGAGAAGGTTGTTATGATTTGCTAAAATCATAAGATGTCAAAATCAGACTAGAAAATATTGGGATTACACAAAATCATACGAATTTCATCCTTACATAAGTCAACCTAGACTCTTCAACATATGCACACCAAACCTTACTCATCCTTATATAAGAAGGCTCTTGAAATTAAGATAGAAAAAGAATCCTTAAGGTCTCTATGAATTGCAACCTCCAACAAGGAATGGCTATTATGAATAATGTCATATTATATAAAAACGCTATTTTGACACTGTTTGAGTGTTTTTTTTAGTATGGATATGGTTTTTTTATAATTGGGGAGTCCCAATCTTAATTTTTTGATGAACACAACATAATATTGCCTTTGGAATATTTGTTGGGGAGTCACAACATAGAAATTTTCTCCTTTAGAATATCTGTTTGGACTAATAAATAAGTCATCATATTATTCTATAGCTTGGACTGGATCAACAGGTTTTAAGCAAAGGTTGTTCAATACAATGATGTTTGAAAGAGGGCATGTTCATCATAACTTTTTTTATCAAGACAATGGCGCGTTTTTATAATTAAAGTAATAATGTAAATACATGTACCAGTGTTTGTTATTGTTTGTGTGCAAACATTGGTTTACAAAAAAATGTATATAATCATATGAATCCAACCCAATCAAATCAGTTTAATTTTGTTTCAAAGTTTTTGAAAGATATGTATTTTAGATGAAAGCTCAAATGTTATGTATATTAAAGCCCCAATTACATATATATGAAAGTCCAGTATTAAAGCCAATAATGTCAAGCTCTGCTTAATTTACGTAGCAGTTTAATAATAGAAAGCCCAATATTAGTCATTATGACTTTAGCAATAGACTTAGCCAATATATGTATACGGGCCCAACTTTGATAATTCCTTACATTTAGACACAAATTAGGTAATTAATCCAACATACAACCTGCTAACACATTATAACACAATTTGATAATTCCATACATTAAAACATACTTGGAATAAGGGAACCTGCATATTTACACCATCCACCGCCTCTTGAACAACATCCATGTACTTCATCCTTATCATTTTTGGTGTCTTAAAACCACAAGTTTCTCCAAATACCCTCCACTTCCCAGCCATTTTGACGTGGCACAATCTTTCTAGACGAATGCGGTCCGGAATCATTCTTAGTTTCATAAGGAACCTCACATCATGATGAACAAGAAGTGCTCTGGTGTATGTATGCATCATATGTGTTGTGCAAAAATCAGCCGGCAATGCCTGATTAAGACATATATTAAATATACAGTCTCAGTTAACACTACTGCCTACATTCAATTTACTAAAGTTGAACTTTGGTGCTCACCAATTGAGAAAGGTCATACACAGGAGCATTGAGCTCAATGTAGACAACATTCACTTCATTGTTGTGAGTAGTATGTCCTTCCCATCCATAGAAATGACTTGCTCTTTTGTTTGTCATGATATGTACATGTAGCAATTACCACAAGTAGGCAACTATATTTCTAAAAACTTTAGTACAAATACAATGTAAATACCTTTAGAAGCATAAAGTGGTATCTCACGAGTCGGAAGCCTCAACATTGTTGGGTAGATATGAGCATTAAAATTTGTTATCCCATTGTGCTTAAAGACAGACATATGTAGCCTATAGTTACCCATGTTTGTAAAAATGAGATTCTGTCCTTCTTGGATTTTTAGGTCAGTAGTGAGCCTATCCCACATGGTCCCGAATAGGGAGTTTGATCGTACAACACCATTTGGGTCTGTTTGAATCCTCTCATGGTTGAGTTTGTACCTTTTGTGGTTGACGTACACCTTGAATTTGGTCTTCCAAATGTCTTGCAAAAAATCTCTCAGAAGAATCTGTCAAAAAAAGAAACATTTGTTTGATTCTTTCCATGAAAGGTTTTCAGTTCAACCATCATTATAAACAACATCTACATATTATATACTCTGTACCTGCCCTCCGCGCGTAAATCATACAAGACATCTGACTACTCGGTTCCCCACAACACGCTGATCATAACCTTTGTTTTCACATCCGCCATTTACATATCCTGTTGCGTAAAACATGTCATCCCCTTCTTTAACAAAGTGAAGCATACACACATTATCATCCAAATTATCTTTTGCAAATGCTTCCCATTCGTCCCCATACAAATGCAGCTTTGTTCCATCTCTTGTTATTAAGCATATGTAACGATACCTGTTGGATCTGTTAACAAATATTTATGGCTGACCATTGAAGAACCTGACTTTGAATACTTTTGGTAATACCTACAACATAGATGTCTCATGTTACTCCTATGTAAAACAATTTGTTGTTAGTAAATAACTAACACATGTTTAATAAAAACGTAACAATACGCACCAAAAAGCTTTTGTATTCTTCAGTGCACATTGGGAAAATAAATTCATCATCCATGATAGCCTGAAACAAATAAAATAGCAGAACATATGATTAAATTTTTTTATAAGGCATGTACTATAAACGCGTTAAACACTTTTCCTCACTGAATCATATGGAATACCTTTAGTTAGTTATATTTACTTTCTAAATGGAAACTGGCTAATAATGGTGATAGACTCACTCGAATCTTTCTGATTCATATAGATAATGTACACTATGTATAACTATATATTTTGATTTACCAAACTTTGAAGGACATGCCATATGGCATGATATGGTATTTTCTATGCATCTTTATCTTTATTATCAGTTCACTTTTTAAAGGTTTAAAACACAATGGCAAATATTTAAACAGACAAGCTATGATTTATATTGCAATCAATAAAATATATATTAATCTATCCAAAAAGTTTTTCGGGTTTGTAACCTGAATATCAGCTACTATGATTAATATAACTTTCAGTTCATCCTTATCCACTTTAAATTGAACTTACTGTATGGATAAAAAACACATGCAGATCATTAAAAAATGGAAAACTAATTAGGAAACTTGATAATCAAACTATTAACATCTTGATTTAAAGTGACATAAACAATAGTCCAACCAATGATCCGTTCGAATAACTGCTGCATTACTATGCAGATGAATCATATTATCTGCTAATGTTAATCAAAAGGGATGACCTATATCTTGGGGTACTGTTAACTGATAATAGTATGATTTCAATCACTAATAACAGATCATACAATAAATAACATTCAATCTCTTTACAAACCTCTAAGAACATAAAAATTAAATTTATTGCACTGTTTAGTTATAGTAGATGATGCATGCGTTTAAATATGATCAATTGATAATGAAAATTAATTGAAAACAATAATGACTTTACCTTGAGTTGTAGATAAATCTCACGAACAATCAATCACCACTGATTCTTTGTGTTTCTAATATGCATTTTGGGTTTTTAACCTTTTTGATAATTTTGATATGGATGGAGTGTTTTGGTAAGTAAGATATCATAATTATTTTGGGTATACGTTTCCTACCTATAGCCTATATTTTTTTAAATTTAATTAAATTAGATAATTAATAAAATACATCATTTATTTGGTAAGTATTATTAATGTTTAATGACAAGTTTAAACAAGATACATATGTTTTTTGCATGCATTATATAATTCATATGTTTTGTATAGTTTTTTTACATGCATCATGGAATGTGTATGTTTTGTTTTTTTCTCATAATCATGAATTATTTTTTTGATTTTGTTGTCATCTAAAAGCATTGTTTGTACAAATCATGTTTATTACATTCAACTACAAAATTGTTTTTATTAAAAATACATTTATTTTGAAGATCAATTAAATTTTTAGTGAAATTTTCTCATTCTTATAAGACCTAATGGGTTTCACTTTAAAAACACATGCAAAAAACTATTTCTTACAATCAAAATCCTTATACCAAATCATCTAAGGTATTAATGTGTCTGTGATAAGTCATTATATTTTTCATATATGTTTTATATATTATTATTTTGATATTATGTTTGTTTAATTGTATTTGTTGTAGGATTTTATATTCTCTGAATATGAAGGATTCAGGAGAAAACAAGTCGTCAAGCACCGACAATAAAGTTGTTATTGATCTATCCGATGATTATGATGGTGATGATGATGATGATAGTTTTACAATCTAATTATCATAGCATTTAGATTAAATAATTATACATATTACATACCTTAATACATAGCAACTTTTTAACTATATTTTTTTTTCAGCCCTTCAAGGATATCAGTGACGATGTTAGTGTTAAGATCATCTATAACATATGATTTAAACAAAATCTTTATATATATGTTTAAACTTAGATGTCTAATTTATTATTTGTTGAGAATACAATTTTGCAGCCCTACAAAGATATGAGTGAAAATGCCGTTGGTCAAACTGGTGATGATGATGAAGTTATTCAACTTGTTGATTCTGACGATGAAGTTGTTGTTCCACTGGATAAAGAGAACAAAAACTTTGATAACGAAAAAATGAACAAAAAGTAACAACCCATTGCTTTCATTGATTATGTATATATAAATAATCTTTTTTTTTATATTTTTTCATGTTGTATTTTTAGGATAATAATAAGGACGAATCTCTTTCATTTACCCATTCAACAAAAAAAAGCAAGGAGTTTACCATCTACATCGGAACCTTTACATCTTATTGACGAAACCACGGATGAGGAAATTCCTAACAGTGACAGTGTTATTAATATGACACAATCAGAACCTATTAATCTTATTGACGAAACCACGGATGAGGAAATTCCTAATAGTGACACCGTTATTAACATGACACAAGGTGTTGTTAACGATGCCCTTTATGAAGCAAATGATGAAGAAAATGGCATTGATTTAGAAGTTTCAGATGATTTTACTGAAGAGTCTCTAGAGAAAACTACGGATGATGTAGATTTTATTGATGACGAAGGTGCAACAAAGGATGATACTGATGAAGAATATGATCTGAATAACGATTTTTCGGATGACGAAGATTACAAGCCTGCGGGTAACGATGCAAGTGATGATGAGTATGATCCCGATAATGATAGTACAGACGATGAAGATGACGATAATTGAAATATGGCCAAAACAGGTTTAGTACGGTTTTTCGTTTAATAAGTATATGTTTTATTTTTATGTTTCGTTTGACCATAATTTTTTTTCGTTTATGTTCTTTTAAGCTATTAAGCTATAAATAAACATTGTTTTATCGTTTTTGTTAATCGTTTAATTATATGTTGTTTAAAATTTTTTTAGCTTAAACAGTGATTATAATTGTGTCATTCATGACATTTGTATTTTTTTGCATGACTAAAAGTGTAAATAAGGGGCCTAAACACTGTTATATATACAACATTTGTTAATCCCATAAAACACAAAAAAAAAATCGTATTCGTCCATGAAACCCTAAACCTCATTCAATATTCATTCAGTAATTTCATAAACCTCAAAATCATAACACATAATAATCATGGCTAATTTGAAACCTGAAATCATTCAAGATTCCTCCAAACCAATAACTGACGAACCAAATAAAGAACAAGAATATAAATAGAAGGATGAGCAATGAGATGTCAATGGCAGTACAAACATTGGTGTAGCTCAACAACACGCACAAAAAAATTAATCAAAAGGTTGATGATGCGATTTCGTTCATTTTTTCTGTCTTAGAAAAAATATAATCCACCAAAATTGGTATGATTACAATTCTAAATAGTTTCATTATAGTTTTGTATAACCAGTTTGTATATTCATCACAATTTTTTTTTGGTTACAGCTGATTTGGACACCTCTGTTATGGTTGACTGGCTAAAACTTAATGTTGGGGATCATAATGATTGCCAAGAGGTTTTGAACTGCGTGAGTGCGAGGTTTCTTAAGGTCGATGCCATGATTCAGGAATTTCGTGCAATTGGACTTGAGTTAGACGATGACTTCTATGTTGACATCAACTGCTTTCGTGATGATTAAACATACATGGTGGAACTATGGTTATCAAAAAATGTTTGTCTTTATTTTTTTAGTAATAAATTTTATATTTTAAGAATTGTTAATGAAATCTTTCATCAATTTTATTTGATTTGAATTAAAATTAGTGTTGATCTGTTATTAATTGTGCCATTTTTAGTTACAATATTTTTAGTAATGACCATAAATGTGATTTCTGCAAATAAATCATCTGATTTATGAGTAATAACTAAGAATCCCTCAAATCATGCATATTAAAATGTAACATTTATAAATATTGTTTGTTTTGTGTTGTATGCAAGTACACACATTCAGGAACACAAAAAAGTTCTCCACGTCTGTACTAATCCATTAAGATGGATGATAACAATCAAATCGAATCAATAAAGCGTAAAAAAAGTTGATGTGAATCAAAACATGCAACATTCAAATGAAAACTCTTATTTCAATGTCAACATGAGCCGTCAACATTCAAATCAAGCAGTTCCTACATCAGAAAAAAGTACACCGACTCCAAAAAGAAGATTATCACTTGCTGAGATACTCAATTGTAAGTTGGTTGTTCACATTAAATAATTGATTCGTTTTTTGCATGTTAATCAATATATTGATTTGTTTGTTCTTATTTTATTAGATGATCCACTTGATGGAGGTGTTCCAAAATACAACACTTCTCTCACAAGACAAATCAATATTACAGGTTTATGAAACTGTCCTTTAAAATACTTTATGCTAAGTAGTTATCATTATAGTTAGAATGATCTACATATGTATGAAAAAAATATGCATTCTAATTATTTGGTTTGAACGGTAATAGGTTCTTCTACGCAAACTGGGAAACAAACAAGGCTTCCTTTATCAGACGTTCGTAACTGTAAGTTAACTTGTCGTTGTGTAAAGTTTTTAACTTTTAGTTATGTTAATACACGACTGGCGTTTGTTTAACAAAATAATGACATACAAACCTCTTCCAATGAAATGAAGTAACAGGTTTCGAAATAAATAGGAACACATTTGTAACTCAATTATCACCATCATTGTGCAATGTTCCTCCTTTTAGGCAAATAGGGTTGACAATATCTGAATCACATACATGTTACGTGCATACTACTCTTAGTCGTATATTTGTCTTTGTGTTTCCTTACATGAGCATTGGTTAGACTAAACTTATTATTATCTGTTTATGAATAGGTTCTTCAACACAACATTCAATGTCCCAACAAGCAAGCAATAATCGGCAACTACTTTCTGACTTTGGTAATTATAACCTTCGTATCCTTAAAAAGGCATCTTTAGTTGTATTACCACAATGGTATTTTTTAAAGTAAGCATAACACCTCTGTTTATTTATCATGTGACAGATTTCTCACAAAATATAACCTCCATGCCAAGTCTATCACCATTATTTTAGAATGACCTTGTACAGTTTAGAAAAACATTACTTCAAACTAATCAATCACAATCAGGTGTGCTATTTACTTACCTTAGTATCAAGTTTTGGTGGTTAACATGACTATGTATTATGTTTTACATTTGATCCATTATAAATTATGTTATATTATGTTAGGTTTAAATCAGCAGTCTGTTACAAATAATGGCAAAAATAGTGCTAATGTAAATGTTAAGACACCAAAAAAGCACGTTGCGTCTGTGCAAGATAAAAAAACAAACATTGTGACACCAGTGGTTGGTAGAGGTAGACCAAGGAAAACAACAAAGGTTAATACGCCTCCTTTGCATGATATTATTACTAATCCAGTAGCTGGAAACTCAACCGGTAATGTTACATATAGTTCCATAGACTATTGATATGTTTGTAAAATGTATACAATATATTTGGAAAGTTAATCTATTTTTTTCTTTACAGTGTCCCAAAGTCCAATACTTACCAGCACCAACATCAATTTTAATCGTTTTATAAGCCCTACAAACAGTCCGATGTCACGCGGTATACAAGTTTTAACAGGTTCATCAACACGTTTCCCACAATCTCAGTTGAGTGATGTTACGAACAGTAAGAACTTTATACATTTCATTTATAAATTAATTAAACATCGTTTAAAGAAAAATACATTTATAAACATATTTAATAATTGTTTCAGTAACGATGCAACAACCCAAAATTGGTCGAGGTAGACCAAGAAAGACAGCGAATGCTACTACGACTCCTGCTGCGTATGGTATTACCAAGGATTAATCACATGCAGGTTCATTAACACGTGTCTGACAATCCCCCTTGAGTGATGTAACAAACGGTAACAACTTTATACATTTCAATGTTAGCATAGGTTTATTATATTATTTACTTTTGTCTGTTTGTAAATACATGTACTGTGAGACCCCCAAAATCAGGTATGGAACAACTAGGCAACAAGGGGGTGCCACGTCATAGTACAAGAAACAATGAAATATTGTTGACATAAAGTTGACGTAATAAAAACTTATACATTAAATCATAAAGAATAAGAGTTATTAAACAAAGGTCCCAGAGTTTTATAAGCGGAATGTATAATTTAATTATGGTTTTGTAAGTTATAGTTACCAAGAATACATGATAAACTTCTGACAGTTTTTAGATAAAACCAAAGTTTGAATATACACAGATATCTCCAAGCTGCGATAATATCCTGCGGGCTCCCATCCAAGCAAGACTAAGAAATAATACCTGAGATAAACATGTAAAATCGTCAACATAAAGTTGAGTGATATTCATAGGTTTAGCAGTAAAGGTGTGGAACACAAGCATTAATTTGTAAAACAAGTAAATAGAGAAAATGGTTATGATCATTAACCATAGTCCGAAACCAATATTATTGCTGTTTAGTTCATGAACCGAAGCTTAACTCAAAGTAAGTTCCTCTAGGGAGTATTCAGCCTAAATACTCAAGTATAAACAAATGTAAGTGCGCCAAGGTAATCGGGACGGGTATTGTCAATCCTGATGGATCCACCCACAACATTCGCGCTTAGCGCAAAGCATACGGGACAATTAACGGTTCATGATCAAGAGAGGAAACTTAAGGCTATTAAATATAAGCAATATCAATGAAAACTGTTGGAAAGCATACAAGTCTGAATAGCATACAAGTTCTGGATAGCATACCGATTATTAAATGGATGTGTTCCACCATGTAAAATCTCACCCCGCGTTTAGAAATAATGTACAAGTAGTAAAAGGGGCTATGAACTCACCTTAGCTACGAGGTGAATCAATATGGAACTTGAGGGCTGAGTAGTAACAACAAGAAATCAAGAAACTTTAAGTCATCAAGACCTACGATAACGGGGCGCGAAAACTTATAAGATACAAAAATAACATTTAGAAAATCCTTTGGTTAATATTAGTACATAAACCATCTTATAACTCGCAAGGCATTGCAACCTATTGACTCGAACCAATTTTGACTTTAAAACACTACTTACCCACTGTATGATCATGTTTATAAACATTAACAATGCTCATCAAACACATAAGTAGCAAACACTTGTACACTTTGAGTCGAAAATTAACGTTAACAAATTGGCTGCACTAAATTTTCAGAAACATGCTGTAAAGATTATATCATATCTAGAGTTCTATAATAGCTATAAACTCAAACTTTATGGACCTGGAAAGATAAAATTATTACCTTTTCAAATCTTTAAGAAACACTATCAAAGCTCTTACCAATCAATGAGAAATGCAGTTTTAGTGCAGACTACTCAGATTTGACTTTTTCGACAAAAAATTGCATAAAACCATTTTGACCATCATTTACATTCCGTAAAAGATTATAACTTGAAACCAATCGGAAATGTTCAAATTTGACCTATTTTACTGTAATAAGTCATAAAAATACCCACTTTGGCCTTTTATGCTTTGACCCCAAACACAAATTTGGCGCACATGTCGGTATTGACTAGTTTTGATAAAAAGATCATATTTTACTCATCCGGACACTTCCAAAAACCACCCAACTCACCAATTGTACTACAAAACCAAAGCTATCCAAAAAAATCAATAAAGTTGCAGGTCTTATTTGCAGAAAAATTTCATGAATGGCTGTAGCAATCTGCTATCATTCTTAACCTCATTTTTGACACTAAAATTTACTTCTAACATCACCTAAACACTTGCACACCCTAAGAAATGCCTCTACAAGTACACAAGACCTATCATGATCATAATACCACCTTGACATCAGTAGCATATGGTCTAAATACAAAAACCCCAATTACATAATCAAAGCATTTTATAAAATAGAAATCAAAGCAATACAATGGTGCCAAGAGTACCTTAGTACAAGTGTGACGGATATGAGAACCGGGATGTAGATGGCAATGGGAAATACTACAAGGACTACCCGCGACCTACAAGAGTGATCACGACCCTTAAGTATGCGTTTTATAAAAATATAAAACAATTGTATCAAAATATTTTGTAAAAATATAATATGTATATAACTTGCACAACCAACCTAGTTTTAGTGTGATCATGACCTTCATGACACACAACCTGTATAAAAATGCATAACATAATAGCCCAAGGTATCAAATCCAGTAACCCAAGTGATTTGCACCTAAAAACGCCAATAATTTATTTAACCGTAGGCGTAAAGTCACATTTTCTGGTATAGCTGTTTTGTAAAGGGCGTAGCTCCCAATCCATAAGTCCAACAACTATGGGATTTTAACCACTGGAACGGGTCTCTCATGGGGTTTCTATAATGTCCAACCATTCGATCTAAGAGTTTACGGAAATTTTTAAAAGTCCAAAACACTAACAGCCACCTCGTAAGCACTTAATGGTCAAACTGCACTAGTCAAACTTGGGACAAAATAACCCGTTAACCTATAAGGTTTAAGGGCCTGAGATTTCCACCATTGGAAAGCCTCAAAACTCTACTTTCGGCCTATACCAACCACGAGTAAATAGCTACTACCAATTAACGAGAAAATTCCATTCTTTGAAGGTTACAAAATCAGAATTTAGGTTTTCAAACTCGGGTTTACCGTTTTAGCCATAAAAACCATTTGGTGATAGCTATCGACGCGAGGTCAGCGGAGTTTGTTAGATTATAATGTAAATTAACTCACCAGGTCTTAAAATGTCAAATATATGGTTCATGACCTATATCAAATAGCTATTCAAGTCTGTTGGGTCAGATTGGGTTAACAACCGTAAATTAATCATAACTTCCTTATTCGGAGGAGTTGTGTGCCTATCTATCTCGCCACAAATAGGTAAAAGGCCTAAAGAATCTATTTAAGCTATAAAAAGTGCATGTAAAAATGAAAAATATGGGAGTTTTAGACTGATATATGATAGGTGTGAAAACACCCATCCTTTTACCACTTATTTCTTACTAAAACAAGACCAAAACGCGTGTTTAATATCATTTGTTTGGAATTATGCGTGGTTTTTGTGTTCAATGTGTTTTCAGAGTTAACCGGATGAATATTGAAGAAAACATGGGATTGCACGGGTTTTATCAAGAAAAAAGACTCAAGACGAAGTCTATTGTCCAAGAGATGCAAAAGATTTGAAGTCAATGGGCCTATATGAAGATTTATCGAAGAAAAGGACCAATGATGGAAGATTTACATATGTCGAAGAAACTCAAGTCTATTAAACGAAGAAATTAAAAGACGAGTTGAATTTAATCGTCGACAAATCCCGAATCAGAATAAAAAACGTCAACTTTTCTGAAAAGACGAGAAGACAAGAAGAAAGGGAGAAAGCCCACTCACCAACCAAAAGGGAGACCTATATAAAGATCTCCCTTCACACTTTTCATTCAGTTTTTAGTTTCCCTTTTTTCTCTCTTTCTGTTCGTAGCTTCACCAACACCATTAGGGTGTTTGGTGATTTTGATTCTTGTTTTTGTTCTTAAATCTTGTAAGTTTAATCCTTCATTTTTGTTCACTGAATCTTAATCATCAATACAAGTTTTCCTTTAATCTTTTCATTCCTCTTGTTCTTCATCATCTTTTTATTCAAAGTTCTTAAGTTCTTATTTAGTTGAGTTTTGATCTTAAAAAGTCGTTGAAGTTGTGTTTTTATGATTGGGATTTGTTGTTTGTGATTAGTAGATGAATTGCTATTAGTTTTGGTTAAGATTTGGTTAAATCAGTGGTTGATTTTTGATCAAATTCGTTTCCCCTGTTTTTCTACTGCTTTTGTTACTGTTCTTCATTCCCAGCAACATTCCGAATAGTCCACTTTCTTTGCCCCTTATTCGGAATATTTAAATATTCCGAATAGTCTTCTTGCCTTTTCTCTTATTCGAAATATCTTCAAAAGTCCGGATAGTCTATTTAATTTTTCCCTTACTCGGAATATTAGTATATTCCGCATAGACCTCTTTATTCCGAATAGTCTTTAATATTCCGCATAGTTCCAAAATTCCGCATAGCATCTTTTATTCCGAGTAGCCAATATTCCGGGTAGAACCTTTTTCCGAATAGAACTAGTATTCCGAATGGTCCATTAAACCGTGTAACATCATTATTCCGGATTGAACCAAATATTCCGAGTAGGACAATATTCCGCATCATCATCATTCCGAGTAGCACCATTTTGTCAGAAAGGTTATTGTTTAATCAGTTAGTTGTTTAATTTTAATTAAATTTTGATTTCATTAACTGTTTCGTGGTTTAAATCTTTACTTACTTCATTGCTTTATCATTTTAATAGATTAGAAAACCAAACCACTATTTGTCACCAAAAACAAATCTTTCCACTTTTAGCTGTGATCAATTCGAGAGGATTCCGAGAATCGAACTTTCAACAGATAAAAAATCTTAGTTTCAAATGGCGCCGCTGCCGGCTCTTCTCGTTAAGATCAACAGTTTTTTGTGAGAACTTGGATTTTGGGATCCGTTCCCCGTGAACGTTACTTTCTCATAAAATTTTTCAAAAACCCTAAAAAATATAAAATTTTCAAAAATCCTAAAAATTAAAAAAAACATAAAAAAACCAAAAATATTTTTGCTTTGTTTTGCCTTGTTAGTTCTTTTGCAGGTGCATGCGTACACGATCAACGTCTTATCAAGAGCCCGAGCCTCTCGAAGACTTAGACATGGCCGGTGTACAAAACAACAACAATAACCCACCTCAAAACAATAATAATAACAATAATAATCCACCTTTCAACAACAATAATAACAACAACAATGAGCCTCTACCGGATAATCGCCCGATGATTGAACTTCTGCAAGCACATGTAGACAGCAACAATGATCCAATTGTTATACCTGCGATTGCAGCCAACAACTTTGAGCTCAAATCCGGTTTTATCCAGATGGTCTCTGCTCAACCATTCTTGGGGCGTACCATTGATGATCCACATGACCACATCAAGAGATTCTTGCAACTCACCAATACGGTCAAATTCAATGGTGTTCCACAAGAGGTAATCCATTTACAACTTTTTCCCTTTTCTTTAGAGGGACAAGCCCGACATTGGCTTGCTAAGGAACCGCCACAAAGTATTCTTACGTGGACGGATTTGGAGACCAAGTTTATCAACTACTTTTTCCCACCCTCTCGTACTACCGCTTTGCGGAATGAAATCATTAATTTTGAACAAAAGTACGATGAGTCTTTTAGTGAATCATGGGATTGTTTCAAAGACCTTTTGAGAAAATGCCCACAACATGGTTTTACCAAAGTGCACCAAATTAACACTTTTTATAATGGTTTACACATGAATGACCAAGATTCACTAAACAGTGCCTCGGGGGGTAATCTTTTGGCTAAGACTTCCAATGCTGCTTGGGATATCATTGAGAATAAGTCTCGTGTGCAAACTAAGAGTGCTCGGACCAATGTCGCTAGTGCTAGTACAAGTGACAGCGACAAGCGACTTGACAAAATCACTGCGCTTCTTGAATCGCTTGCTACCCAAACCGCCAGCAACACCAACAGCATCAACGCTAGAAACGCTAAAGACGCTCAAGTCAATGCTGTTAGCCAACCATGTGAGATATGCGGGGGTCCTCACTCTTACACCACTTGTACCGCCACTCAAGACTACCCTTCTGAGAATGTGAATGCAGCATACGGTACCTATCCTCAACCTGCTTATCACGCTCGACCTCAAGGTGACCGCAACTTGCTTAGCTATCGCTCTAACAACTATCTCTCACCACTTGGTTTTCCTCCTAATAACCCAAACCAACAACAAAACCTCAACCGCCCTCCTCAACAACAACAACAATCTCGTGGACCATACATACCACCTCACAAACAACAACTTCCACCTCAAAGAAACAACCAAGTTTACCAGCAACCTGCTTATCAACCACCCGCATACAATGCTCCTCCCAACCAACCCACCGCTTTACACCAAGAAGTGGAAACCTACATGAGGACTAACGATGTGATCGTGGGAAATCTTCAGCGGGAAGTGCTCAACTTGAAAGCAGACCTGGTGAAACAAGGGAACGATCTGAGAGCTGATATGAGAAACACTTTGGATAGTCAAACGAATGACTTAAAGAATATGATGACTAGTTTCTTCCAAGGTAATCAACCCTCTTCTTCGGGTACTCTTCCGAGTAACACCGTTGCGAATCCAAGAAGGGAGATGAAAGCAATCACCACTCGCAGTGGCAAAGGTACCAAGGAACCCGAGCTTCCTATACCTCCACCGGTGATTGTGACTAAGGAGAACGAGTCACCTGCTCCTATTCCTCATCCTTCTCCTTCCCCAATTTCTCCACCTCTTACTTCTACCCCTCCTCCACCCAAGGATGTAAGTGATCCTATTCTCCCAAAGCCTTCCTCTTCTTCCGAGATACCTTATCCATCAAGGTTGAGGAAAGAGAAGCTCAAAAGCAAGGATGATATTCAGGTTTCGAACTTTCTTAAAATGTTTAAACAGTTGAATTTTAACATCTCCTTCGCTGAGGCTCTCGCTCACATGCCTAAGTACGCGAAAATGTTCAAAGATCTTCTTAGTGACAAGGAGAAGCTTCTTGATATTGCTAACACCCAACTTAATGAGAATTGCTCTGCAGTGCTTTTAAGAAAATTGCCAACCAAGCTTGGTGATCCAGGTCATTTCTTAATCCCTTGTAACTTCCTGGGAGTAGAGAATTGCATAGCCCTAGCCGATCTAGGTGCCAGTATTAACTTAATGCCTTTAAATGTTTGGAAGCAATTATCTCTCCCTCAGCTAGTCCCCACCAAAATGACTTTGGAATTGGCTAACCGTACGGTTGCGTATCCAGTGGGGATAGCTGAAGACGTCTTCGTAGGAGTCGACAAATTCACTTTTCCTGCCGATTTCGTCGTCGTCGACTATGACATGGACCCTCGTGTGCCATTAATTGTTGGTCGTCCATTCTTGAGGACCGGTCGCACTCTCATCGATGTTGAAGCTGGTGAGCTTATCATGAGAGTGGGTGACGATAAAATTGTTTTCAACATGGGAAAGTTGTCTAAACAGCCTTATTCTAACGAGAGTGTTAATTGTATTGACGTTCTCGATGAAGATTGTGAAGAACACTTCAAAGATGCTTGCAAAAGTATTCCTACCTCTCTTCCCAATGTTGAGACCGTTTCCTCTATCGATTCATCACTATCTCTATTTGGAGAAAGTGATTTCCTTTGGAAAGATTTGGAAGCCACCATGGGAGATGTGAACTTAGCTAATGACGATTCTACCACCAATTGGGATGAAGATCTCCGCCTCATTGAAAACCTTCTTAAAGAAGACAATCTTTCTCCACCATCTCCCACGGTTATTGCTATCGATGCTCCGACTTTGAAAACGCCTCTCATCGAAAATCCTCCGGATTTAGAACTTAAGGAGTTTCCGCCACATCTCGAGTACGTGTTCCTTGAAGAAAACAAGAAGTCGCCTGTCATCATCGCGAAGGACTTGAAAGAAGAAGAGAAATCTCGCCTAATCGCCGTGCTTAAAGATCATAAGAAGGCAATTGCTTGGAAAATTTCCGATATCCGCGGAATTGATCCGAACTTTTGTACTCACAAGATTCTCATGGAAGATGACTTTAAACCCGCAAGCCAGAGCCAAAGAAGGGTTAATCCTCGCATTCATGACGTCATCAAACAAGAGGTTATCAAACTTCTAGATGCCGGCTTGATCTACCCTATTTCGGATTCGCCATGGGTAAGTCCCGTCCATTGTGTGCCCAAGAAGGGCGGAATAACCGTTGTTTCCAATGAACACAACGAGTTGATTCCCACTCGTCTCGTTACTGGGTGGAGAGTTTGTATTGATTATCGTAAGCTCAATGATGCTACGAGAAAAGATCACTTTCCTCTTCCCTTCATGGATCAAATGCTCGAGCGTCTAGCTGGTAATGACTATTACTGCTTCTTAGACGGTTTCTCCGGGTATTTTCAAATTCCCATCGATCCCAAGGACCAAGAAAAGACCACATTCACTTGTCCCTATGGAACATTTGCTTACAAACGCATGCCTTTTGGTTTATGTAATGCTCGTAGGACGTTCCAAAGGTGTATGCTGGCTATCTTCCATGACATGGTGGAAGACACTATGGAAGTATTCATGGATGATTTCTCGGTTTATGGCGATTCTTTCTCTGCTTGCCTTGCCAATTTAGAACGTATGCTTAAGCGGTGTGAAGACACTCGCCTTGTTCTTAATTGGGAAAAATGCCATTTCATGGTAAAAGAGGGCATCGTGCTAGGACACAAGATCTCCAAAGCCGGTCTTGAAGTAGACCGTGCTAAAGTCGATGTTATCGCTAAATTGCCTCCACCTTCAACCGAGAAGGGTGTGAGAAGTTTTCTCGGTCATGCAGGCTTTTACCAACGATTCATCAAAGATTTTTCTCAAATCGCTCGCCCGATGACCCACCTCTTGGAAAAAGATACTCCTTTTATCTTTTCCAAAGAGTGCCTTGAAGCCTTCAACTTGCTTAAGGATAAGCTAACTAAGGCACCCGTCTTGGTTACCCCTAATTGGGAGCTTCCCTTTGAGTTGATGTGCGATGCTAGTGACTATGCTATTGGAGCGGTTCTGGGACAAAGAGTGAACAAACACTTCCAACCGATCCATTACGCTAGCAAGACAATGACGGGGGCCCAATTGCATTACACGACAACCGAAAAAGAGCTTTTAGCTGTTGTCTATGCTTTTGAAAAGTTCCGCCCCTATCTTGTCCTTTCCACCACAATCGTTTAGACCGATCATTCCGCGTTGAAGTACTTGTTAACTAAACAAGATTCCAAACCAAGACTTCTTCGCTGGGTTTTGCTACTCCAAGAATTTAAAATCGAAATTCGCGATAAAAAAGGAGCAGAAAACCTAGCCGCGGATCATCTCAGTAGACTTGAGGATCCTTACCAAGGGGATCATCCGAACAAAGAAATCAATGATTCTTTCCCCTTGGAGACCTTAATGTCTATCAACTCGACTGCTGATGAAACCCCGTGGTTTGCGGACACTGCAAACTACTTGGCGGGTGGAATTCTCAAGGAAGGGTTAACATCCCAACAAAAGAAAAAGTTCTTTAAAGATGTTGAACATTATTTCTGGGACGACCCTTACCTATTCAAACAATGTGCCGACTTGATTATTCGCCGATGTGTTGATGGACCGACAGCTTTAGAAATCCTTGACCCTTGCCACAAAGGACCCACCGGTGGTCACTTTGGTCCCAACTACACCGCCAAAAAAGTGTTTGACTCGGGATTTTATTGGCCCACCATTTACCGTGATGCTCACGAGATGGTTAAACATTGTGATGCTTGCCAAAAACAAGGCAAGATCACACATAAAGACGAGATGCCTCAGAATTTCATTCAGGAATGTGAAATCTTTGATGTTTGGGGTATCGACTTTATGGGGCCATTCCCTTCTTCTAAAGGAAACAAATACATCCTTGTAGCCGTTGACTACGTCTCCAAATGGGTTGAAGCCAAAGCTTTACCCACTAATGACGCAAGGGTGGTTTGTAACTTTTTGAAATCGCTATTCGCTAGATTCGATGTGCCTCGTGCCATTATTAGTGATCGTGGGACTCATTTTTGCAATGACCAATTCGCAAGAGTCATGGCTAAGTATGGTGTAAATCATCGTCTTTCCACAGCTTACCACCCACAAACTAATGGCCAGGCTGAGATATCCAACCGAGGATTAAAGCGAATTCTTGAAAGAACCGTGGGAGAGCATCGTGCCTCATGGGCTGATAAACTTGATGATGCTTTGTGAGCTTTCCGTACTGCTTACAAGATCCCGATTGGTTGTACACCATATCGTCTCGTGTACGGGAAAGCATGCCACCTCCCCATTGAGTTGGAGCACAAGGCTTATTGGGCCTTGAAGTGGGCTAATTTTGATATAAACAAAGCCGGTGACCTACGTAAGATCCAACTCAATGAGCTGAATGAACTCCGTAATGAGGCTTATGAAAATTCTTTGATCTATAAGGAAAAGACTAAGCTCATTCACGACTCTAAGATTAAGAACCAAGAGTTCCAAGTTGGAGACAAAGTTTTACTCTTTAACTCTCGGTTGAAAATCTTTTCGGGCAAGCTAAAATCTCGTTGGTCCGGCCCATTCACCGTTGCCCAAATTTTTCCATATGGTACTCTCGAGCTCGCTCAACCTAATGGACCTAATTTTAAGGTGAATGGCCAACGAGTGAAGTTGTACTTTGGTGAGGACATATCTCATGAGATGATTCCATCCCTCACCACGTTCCCCACGAACTAATTTTGGGTCGAGTCAGGCTCGTGACTCGGTTATAAAAAACAAGCGCTCCTCGGGAGGTAGCCCGAGTATATATATCCTTTTACGTTTTAACCTCCTAAGTGTAGGGGGACCTATATAGGTGCTTGTGTTTGTGTAGTGATGTGATTAAAGGGATGAATGAACTTTTGGAACCTTTGAAGAACCGTGCTCCCGTGTTATCCAAAATCCGGTTCTATCTCTCCACTATCGTGATTCAATTTTCTTCATACTCACATTTGAAATTGATCACTTTAGTCGTCTCTTCCTTAACTTGATTTAACCAACGTGCACAATGTCATAAGTGTAGGGGAGATTTTTCCCACATGCTTAAACATTGAGGACAATGTTTATCTTAAGTGTAGGGGGGACTTCTATCGAAGTTTTAAGTGGACTTTTCCATGAAAATGCCTTCATTTAACCGGAAAATCATCTTTTTCAACATTTTTCAAATTTTTAATTAACTTTGGCCATTTTGTCATAATTTTTAAATTTTTATCGTCGCTTTCATATGTATATATCCCGCAATAAAGTCTAAAATATTAATAAAGTGGTGTATCTAGTTTTGAAATCTTTGACATATTAGGCCCGTTACGATTATTTTGACTCAACCCGAATAGACTTATCCAAGTTTATTCTAGCTAGTATCCTTAACCATCTAGACCTTAATTGGTTTATTAGGCTAAGTGTCCACGAGTCTCATTACTTGAGATTTTAAATTGTGGAGAACGAGAAATGATAGAGTCAATTATAAGTCGGTATTCTTGCACAAGCTCACTTGGTGTAATTATTTGCCTATTCTCCCATCACTTGCTAATAATTTATCTGCAATAAGTAAGGTCGTACGATTTGAAAAGTTACTTAGCTTCTAGCCCAAGATCGTTTAAAAGTTGCTCGGTAATGATAAGAGTTCATAGCCAAGGCATAACTTATGAAGCGGGGCGCGAAGATTGGCGAGTCCGAAAAGGCCCTAACAAGGCATGAGGATTCCATTTTATTGCTGAAGATCCAAAGTGATGTGTAAAGCATTATTCCCAAAATCAATATGAAGGATCAAGACTCACGACGAAAAGCAATCAACTCCCATAAAGATCATGGAGAAGTCTATCCGAAAAGACCCTAACAAGGTATGAGGATAAATAGATCCAAGTCTGAAAAGGAGGCGGATCGTTGTATCTCAAAATCCTAATTAGAGATTGAAGAAATAATCATGAAGTCGTGGTCAACAAAGTTGGAGTACCCCTCAAAAGTCTCCAAGTGAAGAAACTCTATTAACGATGAAAAGACCATTATCTCAAGAACGTCTCTCAAGATATGAAGTATGAAGTACATGCCAAATATCGGCCCGAGAAAGGTCTCAAATCATGAACCAAGTTATGCCAAGATATGAACTTTTTGATATCCCGAGAAGCAGTTTTAAGAGATTTTGTCCTTTAGCTAACTATTGATCAAATCGTCCTACTTTGCTTTCAGCCTAAATAAACTATCGAAATAAGTCCAAAAATGCATCTTCATGATCATTCTAAGACAAAAATAAAATATAAGAGATACACCTAGGAATTAGGGAGTTTAAGCATGTAATTAAGCCATGTGTGTAAGTGTTTGATATGCTAACTTATAATAACAATGATCTCGTTTTTAAGCTTAGTTTGGGGAACGTGAAACTTGAGGATGATAAATCTTCGCAGCACCAAAGCCCTAATGTAAGTCCTTAATTTCTTTGCAAGTTATTTCCATCCTTTTGTTTACTTTGAAGTTTTAATTTCTCTTAGTACTTTAATTTTTGTTTAGTAGTATGTTAATAAGGCCAAGGTTGATTGATTATGAGAAAAATGTAAATTTTCTTTATCACTAAGCATTGCATGAGGACATGGCAATGGTTAAGTGTAGGGGATTTGATAGGTGTGAAAACACCCATCCTTTTACCACTTATTTCTTACTAAAACAAGACCAAAACGCGTGTTTAATATCATTTGTTTGGAATTATGCGTGGTTTTTGTGTTCAATGTGTTTTCAGAGTTAACCGGATGAATATTGAAGAAAACATGGGATTGCACGGGTTTTATCAAGGAAAAAGACTCAAGACGAAGTCTATTGTCCAAGAGATGCAAAAGATTTGAAGTCAATAGGCCTATCTGAAGATTTATCGAAGAAAAGGACCAATGATGGAAGATTTACATATGTCGAAGAAACTCAAGTCTATTAAACGAAGAAATTAAAAGACGAGTTGAATTTAATCGTCGACAAATCCCGAATCAGAATCAAAAACGTCAACTTTTCTGAAAAGACGAGAAGACAAGAAGAAAGGGAGAAAGCCCACTCACCAACCAAAAGGGAGACCTATATAAAGATCTCCCTTCACACTTTTCATTCAGTTTTTAGTTTCCCTTTTTTTCTCTCTTTCTGTTCGTAGCTTCACCAACACCATTAGGGTGTTTGGTGATTTTGATTCTTGTTTTTGTTCTTAAATCTTGTAAGTTTAATCCTTCATTTTTGTTCACTGAATCTTAATCATCAATACAAGTTTTCCTTTAATCTTTTCATTCCTCTTGTTCTTCATCATCTTTTTATTCAAAGTTCTTAAGTTCTTATTTAGTTGAGTTTTGATCTTAAAAAGTCGTTGAATTTGTGTTTTTATGATTGGGATTTGTTGTTTGTGATTAGTAGATGAATTGCTATTAGTTTTGGTTAAGATTTGGTTAAATCAGTGGTTGATTTTTGATCAAATTCGTTTCCCCTGTTTTTCTACTGTTTTTGTTACTGTTCTTCATTCTCAGCAACATTCCGAATAGTCCACTTTCTTTGCCCCTTATTCGGAATATTTAAATATTCCGAATAGTCTTCTTGCCTTTTCTCTTATTCGGAATATCTTCAAAATTCCGGATAGTCTATTTAATTTTTCCCTTACTCGGAATATTAGTATATTCCGCATAGACCTCTTTATTCCGAATAGTCTTTAATATTCCGCATAGTTCCAAAATTCCGCATAGCATCTTTTATTCCGAGTAGCCAATATTCCGGGTAGAACCTTTTTCCGAATAGAACTAGTATTCCGAATGGTCCATTATTTCGTGTAACATCATTATTCCGGATTGAACCAAATATTCCGAGTAGGACAATATTCCGCATCATCATCATTCCGAGTAGCACCATTTTGTCAGAAAGGTTATTGTTTAATCAGTTAGTTGTTTAATTTTAATTAAATTTTGATTTCATTAACTGTTTCGTGGTTTAAATCTTTACTTACTTCATTGCTTTATCTTTTTAATAGATTAGAAAACCAAACCACTATTTGTCACCAAAAACAAATCTTTCCACTTTTAGCTGTGATCAATTCGAGAGGATTCCGAGAATCGAACTTTCAACAGATAAAAAATCTTAGTTTCAACATACCTGCTGTCCGAATTTTGGTTATCAAACTACCATGCTAAACAACCTCTAACCCTTTTCTAACAATCAAAATTGCATTCTACACTAACTAACATCAATCAAAGAATCTTAATTTTATAATATGTATGGTGAAATCAAGACTTATCCAAAAACAAAATTATAACAAGGGTTTTAACAAAAATTATCAATGCCTAAACCCTAATTAACACAATGCATGATCATCCCATTGATCAAACATACAAGAACTCAAATTCTTGAAATTTATGATTTTCTAAAAATCAATTTCATGTGTAAACAAGTAATGGGTTTATGATAAGGATTTACCAAGGATGATTTTGTTTTGTTTTAATTGTGTTTTTTATGAAGAAAATTGATGATGTGAGCTGTTTTGGAGTGTGTTAGTCAAACCAGTGAAGAAAGAAAAAAAATGGCAAGAAAATTAGACGAGTGGTAACGAGAATTATATCACGGGGGAAGATGAGGTAACAAGTAGAACAAAGATCGTTGAGTAAAGAAATATGTGCTTGTAGGCATGTAATTCGTTCAAGAAGAGATAAAGAAACATATGCATATATAATGAACGGGTGCTACTCGCAAAATATATAAAAATTTTCAAAACTTCGTTTTATTTAGCTTTTTAAGAAACATAAGTAAAAAGTTGGTTCTTAGAATTTTTTTAAGGTGAATACTATTCGACCTCGCATGGCTCCTTCTAAATTACGCATAGGTGATCAATCCATGCATAATTTAGGACTAGCAATGCGATGCACAATTTCTTCAAACCAGTATTACATGTCATATATTTAAAATATATATATATGATACCAAAAATAGAACTCGGAATAATTTATTAAACTTTTCGCAAGTAAGTAATTCGTTTGATATTTAAATCAACACCTTTAATGTTACATGAATTCTTTTATAAGATCAAGGTAAAATAATTTGTGAAAATACCTCGTAAAACAATATTACTTAACGTTATAAAGTAACATTCAAGTATTTTAAAAAGTCAAAGTAGAACGATTTGTAAAATGATTTGCAAACAATACGAGAGTTTGAGTTTATATGGTGACATTATAGCAATATATAAATAGCAAGTGGGTAACACGAGGGTAGTAAAGGGTAATTAATACGAAATCGATGAAATGGTTACAAGGTGATAAGGTTTCAAAATCTTTAGCCGAAATCGTCATGAGACACGTGTCAAAATGATAACGAACACTGTGATAACAAGAACTTCAAATCTCGACCCAAATCAATGGTACGATGAGAGAAAAGAAAGATAATATAAAATGACAAATAAGTCATATATAAAAGAAAGGAAAAAAGGAATTCCGTATGCGTTCGCATCGTAACTAATTGACATAGAAATGTACAACTTTCGACAAAATTATAACTCGCCATCAGTTTATCTAAACACCCGGTTTCAAAAGTTCACGATATATGTATGTATAACTCGTACCCAAAGTTACTATTTTTAAACGTTTTCAAACGTAACTAATGATTGTTATTTGTAAAATATCATTTGTTAAATTCCTACAAGCTCAAACGAACTAAAAAAAAACGCTTAAAAACCATATTTCAAAATTTCTATCAGCTTTGACTTTTAGGTCTGACCCGATCAATTAACCCGTTAAATGACATTTTCAAGACTCGGAGTTTAAAGCAATTTAGTGCAAAACAATCTTTCGAACAACTTTCTAGTTTTACCAGGATCTGAAACCTAATGTAAAATGACCTAATTGCCCCTGCACGTTCTGCGCAGGTTTGACAATATAATCTTAAAAAGCAGATTTTTATTTTTAAGATTTGACCCGTTTATACTAATTTTCGGACTTGGTTACCTACGCGATAATGGTAAAACGGCACTTTAAAAACTTTTTAGTTTTACTCGAGACTTGAAACGGATCATAAATAGGCGAAAACGACTTCGCATCAGATCTGTCAACAAAATGATATTTTTAGAAAACACAGATTTTATTAGATAAAAGACCCATAAATATTCAGTTTCGACACTAGTTCATTCGCGGTAGACGTAAAACGACATTTCAGACAACTTTCGTGTTTCGGCCGAAGGCCGAAACGGACAAGAAATGACGATTCTACCCTTTTCAGTTCTGCATCAGCAACAACTTCCATATACGCAGAAATAAGTTCTTAAATTTTACAAATTTAAAATGAGCGTAACTTGCTCGTTTTTAAGAGTCACGGGTCGAATTTTATGTCTAAACGAACGTCTGAACAAGGAGAAATATATTCTTATGTCTAAAGTTTATAAAATTATTTTCTCGACATCGTTAAATTACATGTAAATTTTCTGCAGGAAAGTATATTTTTCGACACACTTCGAATTTAATCAAACATCATAACAACCCGGAATTTATGTACACACACATGACTTGTGGATTCCATATAGACAAAAGAGAATAAATTATATAATTGAGCATGTAAATGAATACATAGTATAAAATGGTTAAAGAATACCAACAATAATCTAAGAAATAAAAAACGACGCATGACATCCGTATCTTCGATTTCAAGATGCAAGGTAGGAAGGTCTCTTGGCGGCGCGATTTTCCAAAAACACAAAGCATACCAAGAAAGAAATGGAACATTAAGGAGTTGCACTCCGGAAGCGAGGAGGTTAAATAAAAGGGAAGGATACAAGTTTATAGAAGTAAAATCGTATTCCAAACAAGCACCACGTTATATCATATGATATGAATTACAAGATGACGATGGTGTTTCCAAGGTACAAACGAACGTTGTAATTCGAAGTCGAAACGTAGAACGGTCAATGAAATAATATTTAATCGATATTCAAGTGTCGTGTAAGATGGTGACGTAAAAGTCACTCAAGGTTACGAAAACTCACGATATTATTCAGCACGGATTTTAAGGAATGCTTTGAGATGTGCGACTCACACGATGTCCTTTAGTATTTTTCGGAGACACGTTGAGCTACACAATGGTGTACAAACTAATTTTTAAGGCATCTAATCACAGATGGCCGGAAAACAATTTGGATATCTAAATATATATCTTAAAGAGGTTTAACAGTAGAACTAACGCACAGGGTAGTAAAATGAAAATCGGAAGTTTCATTGAAAGTAACACTTCTTAATCCCAAACAATGGTATTACAAGAATACGCACAACATGTAACAGTGAGTCGAGAAAAACAGACGGTTCAAAACGTACGAGTATGTGAGGTCAGTCGTATCACGCATAGACGAAATAACAATAGTACTCAGAAAAGTGAGTATGAAAAGTCGGCAACATACGCGCTCCGAATACAAGTATGTAACGTCATAACAATATAAAATTATTGTAACAAGATCAAGTTTACATGAACAAGAATTCAAGAAATACAGTAAGGGCAGATGTAATCACAGAATATCCAATGATAATTCATTGAGCATAAAGGCTTTAAAAGGAGAGAGTAATTATCTTCATGAGGGTAATGTAATATTTCAAATTGTAATCAAGAGGTGAAATACTACAACGATAATTAAAATAAATAATAAAGATTAGAGAGTTACCCGCGCAGATATCGAACAACAATGGCAGATTCTGTGTTTGACACTTCGAAACATGAAATATTTGAACTTTTCGGTTATAGACTAGGTTTTGAAAAAAAAACTCAGTTCCCTATAACCATCGCTCTGATACCAATCTGTGAGACCCCCAAAATCAGGTATGGAACAACTAGGCAACAAGGGGGTGCCACGTCATGGTACAAGAAACAATGAAATATTGTTGACATAAAGTTGACGTAATAAAAATTTATACATTCAATCATAAAGAATCAGAGTTATTAAACAAAGGTCCCAGAGTTTTATAAGCGGAATGAATAATTTAATTATGGTTTTGTAACTTATAGTTACCAAGAATACATGATAAACTTCTGACAGTTTTTAGATAAAACCAAAGTTTGAATATACACAGATATCTCCAAGTTGCGATAATATCCTGCGGGCTCCCATCCAAGCAAAGCTAAGAAATAATACGTGAGATTAAACATGTAAAATCGTCAACATAAAGTTGAGTGATATTCATAGGTTTAGCAGTAAAGGTGTGGAACACAAGCATTCATTTGTAAAACAAGTAAATAGAGAAAATGGTTATGATCATTAACCATAGTCCGAAACCAATATTATTGCTGTTTAGTTCATGAACCGAAGCTTAAATCAAAGTAAGTTTCTCTAGGGAGTATTCAGCCTAAATACTCAAGTATAAACAAATGTAAGTGCGCCAAGGTAATGGGGACGGGTATTGTCAATCCCGATGGATCCACCCACAACATTCGCGCTTAGCGCAAAGCATACGGGACAATTAACGGTTCATGATCAAGAGAGGAAACTTAAGGCTATTAACTATAAGCAATAATATCAATGAAAACTGTTGGAAAGCATACAAGTCTGAATAGCATACAAGTTCTAGATAGCATACCGTTTTTTAAATGGATGTGTTCCACCATGTAAAATCTCATCCCGCGTTTAGAAACAATGTACAAGTAGTAAAAGGGGATATGAACTCACCTTAGCTATGAGGTGAATCAATATGGAACTTGAGGGCTGAGTAGTAACAACAAGAAATCAAGAAACTTTAAGTCATCAAGACCTACGATAACGGGGCGCGAAAACTTATAAGATAAAAAAATAACGTTTAGAAAATGCTTTGGTTACTATTAGTACATAAACCATCTTATAACTCGCAAGGCATTGCAACCTATCGACTCGAACCAATTTTGACTTAAAAACACTACTTACCCACTGTATGATCATGTTTATAAACATTAACAATGCTCATCAAACCCATAAGTAGCAAACACTTGTACACTTTGAGTCGAAAACTAACGTTAACAAATTGGCTGCACTAAATTTTCAGAAACATGCTGTAAAGATTGTATCATATCTAGAGTTCTATGATAGCTAGGAACTCAAACTTTATGGCCCTGGAAAGATAAAATTATTACCTTTTCAAATCTTAAAGAAACACTATCAAAACTATTACCAATCAATGAGAAATGCAGTTTTAGTGCAGACTACTCAGATTTGACTTTTTCGACAAAAATTTGCATAAAACCATTTTGACCATCATTTACATTCCGTAAAAGATCTTGACTTGAAACCAATTGTAAATGTTCACATTTGACCTATTTTACTGTAATAAGTCATAAAAATACCCACTTTGACCTTTTATGCTTTGATCCCAAACACAAATTTGGCGCACATGTCGGTATTGACTAGTTTTGATAAAAAGATCATATTTTACTCATCCGGACACTTCCAAAAACCACCCAACTCACCAATTTTACTACACAACTAAAGCTATCCAAAAAAATCAAGAAAGTTGAAGGTTTTATTTGCAGAAAAATTTCATGAATGACTGTAGCAATCTGCTTTCATTCTTAACCTCATTTTTGACACTAAAATTTACTTCTAACATCACTAAACACTTGTACGCCCTAAATAATGCCTCTACAAGTACACAAGACCTATCATGATCATAATACCACAATGACATCAGTAGCATATGGTCTAAATACAAAAACCCCAATTTTATAATCAAAGTATTTAATCAAATATAAATCAAAGCAATACAATGGTGCCAAGAGTACCTTAGTACAAGTGTGACGGATATGAGAACCGGGTTGTAGATGGCAATGGGAAATACTCCAAGGGCTACCCGCGACCTAAAAGAGTGACCATGACCCTTAAGTATGCGTTTTATAAAAATATAAAACAACTGTATCAAAATATTTTGTAAAAATGTAATATGTATATAACTTGTACAACCAACCGAGTTTAAGTGTGATAATGACCTTCATGACACACAACATGTATAAAATGCATAACATAATAGCCCAAGGTATCAAATCAAGTAACCCAAGTGATTTGCACCTAAAAACGCCAACAATTTATTTAACCGTAGGCGTAAAGTCACATTTTCTGGTATAGCTGTTTTGTAAAGGGCGTAGCTCTTAATCCATAAGTCCAACAACTATGGGATTTTCACCACTGGAACGGGTCTCTCATGAGGTTTCCAGAATGTCCAACCATTCGATCTAAGAGTTTACGGAACTTTTTAAAAGTCCAAAACACTAACAGCTACCCCGTAAGTACTTAATGGTCAAACTGCACTAGTCAAACTTGGGACAAAATAACCCGTTAACCTATAAGGTTTAAGGGCCTGAAATTTCCACCATTGGAAAGCCTCAAAACTCTACTTTCAGCCTATACCAACCACGAGTAAATAGCTACTACCAATTAACGAGAAAATTACATTCTTTGAAGGTTACAAAATTAGAATTTAGGTATTTTCCAAAATTCAGAATGCATGATCATCCCATTGATCAAACATACAAGAACTCAAATTCTTGAAAGTTATGATTTTCTAAAAATCAATTTCGTGTGTAAACAAGTACTGGGTTTATGATAAGGGTTTACCAAGGATGATTTTGTTATGTTTTAATTATGTTTTTGATGAAGAAAATTGATGATGTGAGCTGTTTTGGAGTGTGTTAGTCGAACCAGTGAAGAAAGAAAAAAAATAGCAGTTGTGATATGTGTTTTTGGTGTTAGACGAGTAGAAAAAAAAGAAGGGGGAGAAGTGGGCTTGACCCACTTATAAATCTCTTATTATTATACTTCTAAGCCCAAAATTAAAAATACTTCTAGCCCGGCTCGATTCCTAAAACGCTAATAAATCTAATCGTTCCGACTCGGTGTAAGTTATAATACGAAAACAAAATATTTATGGAAACATAGTATCTTGACTTTATAAAGTCGAAATATTTAGCCATCGGTTCTCGTTCCGTCGATTCGGGTAAATTTTTTATAAAACGCGCGCGGGTGCTTTTAAATCAAAAATTTTGATTTAAATTAATACGGAAAAATAAAATAATTTTTTTATAATTCCGAACAAAGTAATATCAATGATCAGAAAAATACTTAAAATATAAATTATTTAAAATTATCAAGATCTCACGATTTTCGTAGGAAGAATAGCAGAAAACGTAACATGTTGAAAAATTCAAGAGACATTAATAAAAGAATAAAATAATACCGGATAAATACGAGTTCTCACATGTACCAGCGACTACAACTTTATACATTTCAATGTTTGTGTGTAAAGAGGACAATCACTTTCTAAAGCCGGTCTCTACTTACCACGTCCAGCTTTTACTCACGGTCAACTATATGTAGCTGTGTCTCGATTGTAAAAAGCAAGAAAGGGTTGAAGGTTTTTGCATGTGACACAGACGGGAATGTATGTAAAACAGCTACAAATGTTGTATACAAGGAAGTGTTACATGGTCTTTGACGAAGTTTATAATGGTATTGTAATCTGTTTTTTTACATAAATTTTAAGTCTGACTTAAAGTTCACGTATCTATTTGTAATCATTTTAATTTTAAACTTTCAGGGGTTAACGACATGGACAGTTTCTTTTCAATCAATTGGGACTCACATACGTCATACCTGAAGACTATAGCGGATCGAAGGCTTTTTTTATTGTCACAAACTTTAATATGGCCACGAATGCTACATGTTCTTTCTTTTATTGTCCTCATCTATTACGAGAACCCGTTTCATCTTTATAAATATAAACATCCGTTAATTTTCTTTTACGGAAATCACTCTTTAAGCTAAACCCGACGTTAGACAGGTATTTAAGCTAGTAAAACTATAAATCACTAAAACAATTGAAATAAGGAAAAAGTCTATTTTGATAATTTTATGATATTTTAATTAAATTTTTTATTTACGTAGTGTTTATAAGGTTTTGTGAGCTAATTTTTGATATGTTAATTGGTTACTGGTTAAATTTGTGTTTAAATGATTAAATTAGATATATAAAAAATAGTATTATATGTTAGCTTGGGTTGGGTTGGGTTGATAAAAGGTAAAAAAATTGAGATGAGTTGTATTTAGAGGTGGCAAATCTTGCCTATTTTGATACATATGGGCACTTTTTGCCCATTTTCAAAAAAGGATGGGGCACTTTTTGCCCATTCTTTATAATGAATGGGTTAAACGGGCGCATATGTAAGAAACTAAATGGGCTTAACGGGCGCACTTGTATAATACAAATTAGTATACTCGACGAATATTTTTTATAAATTTTTTTATCCCGGCTTTCAAACAAGTATTTTTATTTTTTAGTTGTAGATTTTTATATGTTTTTTTCCTTCTTTAGCTTGCGCCCGTTTAGCCCGCCCGTTTCGCCCGTGCCCGTTTAGCCCACGCCCGTTTAGCCCGCCACCCGTTTAGCCCGTTGCCCGTTTAGCCCGCCGCCTGTGCCCGCCCGCCACCTCTAGTTGTATGTATGAGTTGTGTAAGTAGAGGAGTAAGAAAATAATATTTTAATGATAGGTTGACTTGGATAAAGTTGTGAATAAACTTAGTCTAATAGAAACTGTAGTTTATGGTGTGAATTGTGCGTGTTTTGGTGGATTATTGAAGAACAAGAAGAAGGTGAAAGAATTAAGAATTCATCATCCATAATATTGCTACTGCATATGGTTTGGTTATGAAAAGTTGAAAACAAGAAGATGTGAGATAATATATATAGATGTGAGATAATATAGTACTAGATTTGATAAATCTTGTCCCTTAAATAATGTTTACAACATTATAAAAAGTACAGTGGTATTGAATAACATTATTCATACCTGAATGGTTGTTTCAATGATTCAATCCCAGCCCCTTTGCTCAAATTATAAAATGGAATAACGTCTAAACTCATGGGCTCATGACTATTATTCTAATTTCTATAATATTAAGGACGTAGATAATAAATACATCTAATGTACCGTTTGACAAAACTCTTTTTGTATAAAAGGAAATCGTTTGTAATTATCAGAGGCGTAAATGACTCGTATCAAGTAGAATTCTGGCATGGTTCGACAACATTATGTTCGGTTTGAGCTTGACGAGCTTTTATAAGAGAAGTATATGTTTTTAATACAACGAAAATTCAAATATAACAATATAGATCTTGATACGACTCAAGTTCGGCTAAAAAAAGCACGATAAATTTCGTGTATTTACATATAAATATATAATCTTTATAATATTCATAATATACATAAAAGAACATATATATATATATATATACTATTATATAAAAGCTCGACGATAATTCAAGTCATGTTGTATATGCTTGGGCTCGACTTGTTAAACGTTTCAAGCACATTTTCTGGGCTCGAGGCTCGATGAAATTAGCTTGGCTCGAACGAGCCTGATTCAGGTTCAAACTAGATGCATATACTTGACAAAATCTGGACTCGTTTACGCTAGTAGTAATTACTCTGTTACATAGTAAAATACTTAAATTTGTCTGGTTGTTAGCTATTTTCTTGGGCCAATTATTTGTGTCGTGGGTGTGGCAACAAGTTTTTCCCACCTTATCAGCTCCACACAAAGGATGATCTTGATTTAACCTTATTGAACCGGTCCTGATCGAAACAAGTTTATACATGCAGTCAAAACAATATGTTAGTTACAGGACTATATTGTATAATTGTATTGAACTAAGATGATCTTCATTTACTTTAGGAAAGCTTGTTGTAATGTTATATTACCTCTTGTGTTTAGTGAAATAAAATTACACACTCACTATTTGAAATAAGCATTATTTGGTCTGAGATGGTAAACAAGACTACTCACATTACGACATTGCATGTAAAGCATAGTGAATAATTTCGATGGGCGGCACTACAAGAAAAGGAGCAACAGCGACAGAATTTTCGACGGACGGAAATCTGTCACTAATTACCGACGAAATTCCTACAACTTACCGACTGATATTCTGGTCAAACTTTTGCGAAGATTTTTAGACAGATTTGTAACGGATTTCGGAGGGAAACGTTTTCGTCGAAAATCGGTCGGTTTTTTGTTTATTTTGCGATAGATTACCGACTGTTACCGACAACTCTACTTATCCATCACAAAGTGGACGGAAAAATGATAATATTTATGTTTTTTGGACTTGCTTGATTTCTGTCAGTTTATGGTAAGTTTTAACGATACATAAAAGATTATCGTAAGTGATATCATATTAGATTTGTCTAAAAGTACTCTTAAAGCGTTGGGTTAACATTTATATTATATTACATTTTCATCATTTATATTTTTATGCTTATTTTCTATTAACAAAATAAAAAAACTTATTTTTATATAAACTTTGAGAGTACTAGTTTGTCATTAAGGTATCATATTCATAAATAGTTTTCATTAAATGTAAATATTACAAAAGAATACGAGATAGCTAACTAAAAATAGTCGTCAAAACTGACCCACTAACATGTTTATTTTTCCGACCTTTATATTTTATAAAAGTTATCATTAAAACTAATGACGTTTCACATATCTGATATACAAAATCTACACAATATCTTTATTTTTTATACTTCTGAATTTAAAAATGTTCACGTCACTTAAATGATAAATTAAGAGGCACTAACTTGCCAATATATACAATTAATAGATGCTGATAATTGTATAATATGTTGGGAATAAATCTATGCTTACTTGTTTCCCCTGCTAGTTGATTATTCATACCCCTGCTAGAGTAAGTTCCCCCTGCTAAATAACAAAGGCAGGGGGATCCGTTCCCCTGCTGGAGTCAAAGGCCCTGCCGTCAAGATAAACATGGAATAGATTTTTACGCGTTTCAGTTATTATTCCTTAATACTTTCCATAGTTTGTTAGTAGTGATCTTGTACGTGGGTCCTTGTATCTATAAAAGGACTCACTAGGTTAGCATGCAAAGTGTGTCTTTTCTCATTTCGTTTTTCATTATTATTACTTTAAGGTTTTGTAAACCCTAATACCACTTTGGGTATTCGTATATCTTTGATATATTAAAGTTCAACGTTTGAATCTCATTTGTTCTTGTGCTAAACATTACATTCCGCATCTTGTTTAGTTACTTTGCTTTGCAAAGTTTCTCTAGTGTTAGATTGAATTCTTTCTCTCTATCACAACCCTTAAACAAGCTATTAAGGTTTAAGATCTGACTTTGGGATCAACAAGTGGTATCAGAGCTTGTTGAGAAACTTTGTCTAAATCAAGAACAAACTCCTCATAGCAAACATGTCTTAAGATTCATCCACAAATAGCAACAACCACAATAACCTCAAATTACCCATGTTGGATCCTGAAAACTTTGAATTATGGGAATTCAGAATCCAACAATACCTGAAAATGGAACACTATGTTCTCTGGGAGATCATAGAGTTTGGTGATCAATTCAACAAAATGGTAGCTGTAGAAGAAGGCAAGGATGAAGGTGAAAGTTCCAAAGGTAAGGACAAGAAGAAGTCTGCTGCTCTATGTGATAAGGAAATACTGGCTAGAAGGCATGATGTCAGGGCTCACAGCTCGTTGCTATTGGCCCTACCTGATAGACATCAACTCAGATTCAGGAAATACAAAACAGCTAAGGAACTATGGGAAGCCATAGGCACAACCTTTGGAGGAAATGAAGCCACAAAGAAGAAGAAGAAGAACCAAATGCTGGATGATTTTGCTTCTTTCAAAGCAAATGGTGATGAATCAATTGGAGCTATTTACAATAGGCTTCAAGACATGGTGGCCCACTTGGAATTCTTTGATATTGAGGTGACAAGAGAGCAGGTGAATACCAGGTTTCTTAACAGCCTCCAGAAAGAATGGTTTGTCTATAAGGCAATCTGGCAGAATAAGGATGACTTGGACAACAAGAATATTGATGATATATACAATAACTTAAAAGTTTTTGAACCTATTGTCAATGAAATGAAGTCAAAAGGGACAATTCCCACCAACTCAAGTGGAGTGGCTGATCCCCCTGCTAACATGGCATTCATATCACAAAGCAGTGGAATCGCCAAGAACAGTGGAATAGAAGTAGCCCCTGCTACTTATTCCCCTACTACCAGGTCTGGATCTTCCTATGAAGAAGAAAGACCAGCTACATTCAGCCTTGATACTGCTTGTGCCTTCATAGCATCTCAAGGGCCACTAGGATCTACAGTGTTACATGAAGATCTGAATCAAATCAGTAAGCAAGCACTAGAAGAATTGGATATCAAGTGGAATATGGCTTTGCTAAGCATGAGAGCCAACAGGTTCCACAAGAAGTATGGGAAGAAGATCACAATTAATCCATCTGATGTGGCTGGGTTTGATAAAGCAAAAGTTGAATGCTACAATTGTGGCAAGAAGGGTCATTTTGCCAGGGAATGCAGAGGACCTAAGTCTGGAAATAGCCATAGAAAGGATGAGGATTCTGGTGCTAAAGCCATGGTAGCAATGCAGGGGATAGATGGAGCAAATGGATGGGACTGGAGTGCTATGACAGAAAGTGTGGAAAGAAATCAAGCTTTGATGGCTGAGGAGAAGGAAGAAGACTTTGCACTTATGGCCATGTCAAGTTCCAGCTCTGACAATGAGGTATATGATGACTCATACTGTACTAAAGCTTGTAGGAAAAATACTGAATCTTTAAATGATCAAATCAGAAAGGTAAAAGCTGACTATATCAATTGTGATAATGATCTTGATAATTATAAACGTGCTTTAGAACAACTAGAGTCCACCATAAGAGAGTATAGGCAAAGAGAAAGTGATTATAGGGATCACATTGTGATTCTAGAAAGAGATGCCAAGGAGAATAACCAATCTATAGATGTTTTAACTGCTGAACTTGAAATTTTCAGAGCTAACCAAAAGATAGATGAGGAAACTGTTGAAAAATTTGGAAAAGCTTCAAAAGATTTAACCAAGGCATTTGAAATTGGTCAATCTCCTAAGGACAAAACAGGGTTTGGAATTAAGAACATGAATGCTACTATACCTCCACCTCCTGCTAACATCCATGCTGCCTATCCTAGAAAAGACTTGTCATGGACTGGTCTCCCTTGTTTTGAAAAACAGGATGACATTGAGTTTGACTTGAGTGCTTATATACCTAATAACCTTGATACAGAAGAGTCTCTAGTTAAAACTAGTGTTATTAGGGATGTTAAACAGGAACAGGTTGGATTAAAGCAAATTGACAACCCTGTTAGATTTTCAAAAGAAGGAATTTCTAGCTGCAATCCAAACTCTAGGAGCATCTCTTCCAAATCTAAGGCTAGGCCACAGTCTCCTAAACCTACCATTAAATATGCTGGTATGTACAAGAATGTCAGAGGAAATCAAAGAAATTGGAATGATCAAAAGTCTCATCAACTAGGAAAAGACTTTGTGATCAATACCAAGCCCTGCTTCACATGTGGCAGTTTTGAACACACTTATCAGGAGTGTAAGTCACCAATGGAGATGGTGGCTGCAAATCCCTTAAAGGATATGCAACCTAGAGCCATTCTTCTAAATGTAGGGGCAAAATCCTTTTCCCCTGCCAAGTATGTTGCCCCTGCCTTGAGAAATAGAGTAGCTGAGAAATATGTTGCTCCAGCCCTTAGAAAGGAAAATGATGTTCACCCAAAGCCCAACACTTCTGTGACCACCCCAACACCCTATACTGCATATAGATCTGGCCCTAGACCTTACCAACACATGAACAGAGGCCAAAACAAAAGGTGGGTTCCCTCTGCTAAGCATAAGGATTCCCCTGCTAAAACTGGGGTATCCCCTGCTAGAAAAGTTGTACCTTCTAGGAACATGGGAAGATGGGGAAAAGCTGTGAAAGCCTCAGCTCGTTGGGTTTGGGCACCCAAAAGGGGTACTCAATCTAATGGTGTATCTCTAGTTTTTGATAAGCTATCCTACATTGATACACGAGGTAGATCCAAGTCTGTAATGGCTTGGGTCCCCAAGAAAAACTAATTTGTTTTTCCTTTTGCAGGTGACAAAGAAGACAAGGGATGATAGAGCATATTGGGATAGTGGATGCTCAAGAAGTATGACTGGACACAAAGCTTACTTGTCTAACTTTGTGCCCCTGCATGACAATGATGGTGTTTCTTTTGGAGATGGGCATGGAACTATAACAGGAAAAGGAACTATTGTCACAAATGGGATGACTTTTGACAATGTGTACTTGGTGAAGGAACTCAAGTATAATCTCTTCAGTGTGTCTCAGATGACTGATAACAAGAATTTTGTCTTGTTTACTGACACTGAATGCTTGGTATTAGGAAAGGAATTTGTCTTACCAAAAGACACTCCAATTGTTCTCAGAACACCAAGACAGAAGAACATGTACACAATTGATCTCAAGGACATCTCTCTTCAAGACAATGAAACATGTTTCATTGCCAAAGCTTCAGCAGATGAATGTAAGAAATGGCATAGAAGACTTGGTCATCTTAATTTCAAGAACATGAACAAACTAGTAAAGCATAATCTGGTTCATGGTCTTCCTTCCAAGTCTTTTGCCACTGAACATACTTGTGCAGCATGTCTGAAAGGGAAGCAACACAGAGCATCTTGCAAGTCAAAAACAAGTATGTCCACCACCAAGCCATTGGAACTATTGCATATGGATCTTTTTGGTCCTACTTCTGTGGCAAGTATAATGAAGAAATGGTACTGCCTAGTAATTACTGATGATTTTTCAAGATTTACATGGACATTCTTTCTATTTGAAAAGAGTGACACTGCTGATATACTCATTGGGTTTATCAATCAAATTGAACTGTCAAAAAGCATGAAGGTAGTTACCATAAGATCAGACAATGGTGGTGAGTTCAGAAATCAGAAACTGGATTCTTTCTGCATAAACAAAGGCATCAAGAGGCAATTTAGCATTGCTAGAACACCTCAACAGAATGGAGTAGCAGAAAGAAGGAATAGGACACTCATTGAAGCTGCAAGAACTATGCTGTCTGATTCCAAACTTCCAGTTATCTTTTGGGCTGAAGCTGTATCCACTGCTTGCTATGTGCAAAACAGGGCCTTGGTTGTCAAGGCACACAACAAGACCCCTTATCAGCTGTTCAATGGAAGACCTCCCTTAATTGACTTTTTCAGACCTTTTGGGTGTCATGTTATCATCTTGAACACTATTGACAATCTTGGTAAGTTTAGTGAAAAGGGTGATGATGGATACTTTGTGGGTTATTCCTTAAACAGCAAGGGATATAGGGTCTTCAACAAGAAGACAAGCAAAATCACAGAAAATCTTCATGTGAATTTTCTTGAAGACAAACCTGAAGATGTTCAAACAGGTCCAGATTGGTTCTTTGATATAGATGTACTTTCCAAGTCCATGAATTATGTACCTGTTGTCTTGCAGAACACTAACATTTCAGGTACTCAAGAAACAAGTGATGCTGAGAAGTCACCTCTGAGGTACATGAATGTACCCTCATTGTTTCCTAGTGAAGCTGATAAACAAGAAGATAATTCTGCTTCAGGAAAAGAACAGCCAATCTCATCCCCTGCTATGTCTGAAGGCAGTGGAATGGCTGAAAGTAGTGGAATCTTGGATTCTCCTGCTAGAGGAATTGATTCCTCTCTCACAAAGGATCATGATGCTAATGAGACTACTGATGCAGAAAGAGAATCCCCACTCATCTCATCATCTACACCCATAAATGATGGTCCTATCATATCCAGCAGTGGAAGCAGAATCATCAGGAGTGGAGGTCCTAGTTATTCAGAGCTTCATTCTGCTCACAAGCACCCATCTTTAGGTCATGCTGTCTCATTTGGAAGTTCCTTTGAGGACTTCTTTCCTAATCAAAATAGCCCCATCAATTCTGATTTGGAAGAAGACGAAACAGAAGTCATCATGCAGCCTACCTATAGAATCAATAAGGATCATCCTATCTCTCAGATCATTGGTGATCCTGAAGCTCCCAGACATACAAGGTATACAACAAAGGAGCACAGCTTCATTGCTAACATCACCATGAAGTTCAATCATGACAACATGCAATGTTGTCTGTTTACTGCATTTTTGTCACAAGAAGAGCCAAAGAAGATTTTTCAGGCTTTAAATGACCCAAGCTGGGTTGAAGCTATGCAAGAGGAGCTCTTACAATTTGACATACAAGAGGTTTGGATTCTGGTTGATTGTCCCAAATGGGCAAGGCCTATTGGGACCAAGTGGGTGCTCAGGAACAAAAAGGATGAAAGGGGTATAGTTGTCAGGAACAAGGCAAGGTTAGTAGCACAAGGGTATACTCAGGAAGAAGGGATTGATTATGAAGAGGTGTTTGCTCCAGTAGCAAGGATTGAAGCTATTAGATTATTCCTTGCTTATGCCTCATTCATGGACTTCACTGTTTTTCAAATGGATGTGAAAAGTGCCTTCTTATATGGAACCATTGATGAAGAAGTCTATGTCATGCAACCACCAGGGTTTGAAGATCCAGAACATCCTGACAAAGTATACAAAGTGAAAAAGGCCATGTATGGCCTTCACCAAGCTCCCAGAGCCTGGTATGGTACTCTTTCCAAATATCTCCTAGACAATAGATTCAGCAGGGGGAAGATTGATCAGACCTTGTTTACAAAGAAACAAAAGGGTGACCTTCTGCTAGTGCAAGTCTATGTGGATGACATCATTTTTGGATCAACTAACTCCATGCTTAGCAAAGAGTTTGCCAAATTGATGCAGGATAAATTTCAAATGAGTGCTATGGGAGAACTAAACTTCTTTTTGGGGTTACAAGTTCAGCAGCGGAAAGATGGGATATTTATCTCACAAGACAAATATGTAGCTGAGATTGTAAAGAAGTTTGGCATGTCTGATGGGAAGAAGGTGTCCACTCCCATGGACAAGGATCATCCATGGGGCAAGGATGGTCCTGGAAAGCCTATAGATGTCAGGAATTACAGGTCTATGAGTGGGTCTCTTATGTATCTCACTGCTTCAAGACCTGACATCATGTTTGCAGTCTGCTTATGTGCAAGATACCAGGTGTCACCAACAGAGTGTCACTTATTTGCTGTGAAAAGGATCTTTAGGTATCTAAAATGTCATCCCACCCTAGGACTCTGGTATCCAAAGGAGTCACCATTTGAGCTGATAGCTTACTCAGATAGTGATTATGCTGGTGACAACAATGATAGGAAGTCTACAACAGGGGGATGCCAATTTTTGGGGAGCAGACTTATATCTTGGCAATGTAAGAAGCAGACTATCATGGCAACATCCACAACTGAAGCTGAGTATGTAGCAGCTGCTGCATGCTGTGGTCAAGTTCTTTGTGTGCAAAATCAATTGCTTGATTATGGGTACAACTTTCTTAAAACCAAGATATTTATTGACAACAACAGCACTATTTGCATCATAAAGAACCCTGTTTTTCATAGCAAAACCAAACACATTGAAATTAGACATCACTTTATCAGAGATTGTTTTGAAAAAGGACTGATTGTCCCTGAGAAAATTGATACAGAACTTAATGTTTCTGATCTTTTAACAAAAGCTTTTGAGGTAGGGAGGTTTCAGTATCTGGTTGCAGGTATTGGAATGGTTACTCCTTAAAATCTGATGTCTATTTTTGTCATGTGTAATCAGGGTTACTTCACTGCTGTTGTTGTATAATTGTTAGTCAATTTTACCATTTCTTTCATTCCACTGCTTTTTCACACTGATTCCCCTGCCTGGGGTTCATTCCCCTGCCAAGAGAATTTTTCTCTTAAGCTGGGTGTGTTCTTTTTACAAAAGTGGTTTTATGTGGTTTTAGACTAACAATGCAGAGGTTCATATGGTGCATACTATTCTCCTTGGAGGATCAGGTATATACTCTATGTTTCAGGGGAGGTTAGGTCAAACCTTTAGGATTCAGGGTATTCTTAGAATGCTCATATATGGTCTTAGATCATATCCACTGGTGAGTGAGGGTTCAGGTTAATGATGACTTGCTGCAAAGCTTGTCAGAATTCTGAAACCTTGAGGCACTGTAGTGTGTGTTTACATTTCTTTATTCAAGCAGCTTGCTGTTCAAAATACAGATGTGTGGCACACATTGCCAAGACTAACTGACCATAGGTAAGGGACAAGGTTGGGATGGTGACTGGGGTATGCATGATCTTTTGGGATTACCTGGTGTAGGGGGGCTTATGTATTAACTTTTTGTATTGGGACCATTGCTGAATAGAGGACTCTTGAGATTCTATGTATCTATCTTGTGTATACAAGTGTGTGCATTAGAGCAGAGCTAGTTAGCATTAGTTCTTCCATGACTAGTTTAATACCCCTAGGAAAGTTTCCCCTGCTTTTATCTTTTATTCCCCTGCCTTCACAACATTCCCCTGTTTGACCATTGACCGACAATACCGTTACTCTGCTTATAGCCGTTGGGCCTGCTTGCTTCAAATTTGGTTAGGGAATATTTTATTCTTTTTAAAAGATATTTAAGGCGCTTTCTTCGTTGATTGGTAATCTTTTCCTTCTATTTCAAATATATTAATTTTTTATCAAGATTTATCTTTGATATTTTTGCAATTTGAAAATTTTGGTCCAATCACAGCCCTTCAATTTGTCTATATAAACTTAATTCCCTTTACCAGCAGGTTCACAAATCTCTCTCGACCTAATCCCACTTACCTCCCATCTCTATAAACCTCTAAACTACTTTCCAAATTCATCATGACTCTTAAAATTGCTCCTAATCATAACCAAATTGCTTTGCTTCATGATGAACCAGCCGAGTTTGCTGAGGCTGTGGCCTTTCTAAAGTCTTCGTACTTCAGAGTGGCCCTTCTCATCAATCCTCGCATTTATACCTCACACATTCAACAGTTCTGGTCTAAAGCCATGACCAAAACAGTGAATGGAGAGGTCATAATTCAAAGCACAGTTGATGGTCATTCCAAGGTAATCACACTGGCCTCCATCAGGGAGAATCTCCTCCTTGATGATGAGGATGGAATAACCAACTTTTCTGAGGCTGAAATTTTTGAAGGTCTTGAAAAATTGGGGTATAAACTTTCTGAAAATCAAAAATTAAAGTTTGCTAAAGGCCAGTTTGCCCCTCATTGGAAATTTTTGATTCATACTATTATGCAATGTTTGTCACCCAAAACCACTGCTTTTAATGAGGTTGGTAGTGAGATAGCTTCTGCCCTGATCTGCTTTGCAACAGGAAGGAAGTATTGTTTTTCTCAAATGATTTTTAAAGGCATGGTTAAAAATGTTTCAAGCACCTCAAAGTTTTGTATGTATCCAAGGTTTATAGAAGTTTTGCTGAATATGAGTGATCATGGTCCCATTACACACAGAAACTATTTTTCAGCAACCAAACACACAACTAAACTTTTCACCACATTACTTGCACCATCACCTTTGTTTTCTGGCAGAAACATTCCATTCACTTCAATTATGCTAGATCAAATCAGACGGGAAGAAGCCAAACATCAAACAACCACAAATCAACCTGCTGAAACCCCTGCCAGGAACCTACCACCTGCTGATCCACAACAAGAAAGGCGTTCAAAATCCAGGTTTGCCAGGTCTCCCTTTCCTGGTGAATCTTCACAAGCAGCAGAAAGGAGAGTCTCCAAGAGTTTGGAGCAACCTGGGGGTTTGGCTGCCACTACTGTCTCATCCTCAAGGGGTGAGCAGGATAGTGACACCATCAATAAGTCCTCTCCCCCACTCCATGATATCCAACAAGGGGAGCAATCCCCTTCTAGGATTGAGAGCAGTATGCAACCTTTGACAAATCTGGAATTGACGAAAATGTGCATGAGTCTGAAAAGACAGAATGCACAACTAGTACAAGATGTCAAAAAGCAAGGTCTGGTCATCTCTCACCTGGAAACCAGACTTGCTACTCTTGAGGGGAGGAGAAAGCCCAGACTGATTCTTTCCATAGATGAGGATGCTTCCAAAGGGGAGGAAATTCCAACCAAAGAAGGATCTACTGAGTATTATTCATATCCTGGTAGGGAGCATGGAAAGACAACAAGTGCTAAGGAAGGAATGGAGAAAGAAAGTGCTGATAAAGGAAGTGACAAGGGGAGTGCAACCAAAGATATTGCTCAAACATTGCTCACCATGGGCAATCAAGAAGAAGCCCCTGCTTTAAAAGCTTCCCCTGCCATTGCTGATCCCACTGCTGTAAGTTTATCCCCTGCTAAGAACATTACTCAAACATTTGTTAGGAAGAACAGAAAGCAACCAGCTCAAAAGGGGATAACAATCAAAGAACCTGCATCTAAAGCAAAACCAGCACCAGCAGTGGATCCAAAAGACAAAGGAAAAGGAATCATGGTGCAACAGCCCAAGAGAAAATACAAGCATCTGACTCCTGAACAGCAGAAGATCCAAGAAGCACAAGATGCACAAGTAGCCCTCAGGCTACAACAAGAGGAAATGGATATGCAGGATCAAAGGATGGAGAAGATGAGGCCCAAAGATATGCTGAAACAGGTTGAGATTATGCATAGGGAACTAGATGACAGGGTACCTCATGTTGGAGAATTTCTTGATCAATGGGAGAAGGAGTTGAAAAATGCTCCTTTGGAAGACAGGTATGAGTTGACTTGCCTTGTTTACAAATTTCAAACTGAATATCTGGAAAGAAGGGCAATGCAAATTCAGAGTGAGAAGTATAGAACATCAGAGAAAGGGCAACTTGATCACTACAAAGTTCTGCTTAAAAGGCATAGAAAGTGGAAGGATGGTGACTTCACAGATATGAGCTTTGAAGCCATAAAGAGAACAGTCAGACCAGTTCTAAAGTTATATGATGTGGAGGATTGGATGACCATCAACACTCCTGAGGAAGCTGAGTATCTTAGGAGACAAAGTGAAGTGCTACAGAAAGCTAGAGCAACAAAGAAAAGAAAAGCTGAAGAAACTACACAAGCAGGGGAATCACACCAAGGAGGTGAAAGTTTCCCAGAAGTACTTGAGAAGTCAGTACTTAATGCACAAAGAGCAGCAAAGAGACTCAAAAGAATGAAGCAAGTGGGCATAATCACTAAAGAGTCTCAAGGGCCATCAAATGATGAAATTGATAAACAGCTGATTTTGTAGGAAAATGATGAAATCTCACCTAGTGAACTTGGAAAGAAGTTTGCTATTATAGAGTATGCTATTTATGAACACAAAGGGAGAACTTGGTGGAAGCTTACAAGGGCTGACAATACAGCACAGACTTTTCTAAGCCTAGATGTCATGTTTCAAATTTTGGATAGTGAAGACTTAGAAGATCTGTGGAAAATATTGAAGAGGACGTTTGCTGCAAAACCTCCTACCATGGATGGTGTGGAGAAGGATTGGGTAATCTGGGAGTGCATGCATAGAATGTATGAACATGAATTATTTGATCCTCTATTTGATGCAGTGAATAAAGGAGATTTGGTGTATTGGAAGCTATTTACAAATTTTGGGGTTTATGAGGTAGTAATGGAAGGTGTGAGTGTTTTTCTACTCAATCATAGGTATTATCCCTTCTCTCAGGAAACCTTGAAGAAGTTAGCACAGGCTAAGTTAATTGTTGATGCCAAAAAGCCTGTTGCTTATGATCTGGTAAGAATGGTTCATAGTCAGATTTGGCCAGAGAGTTTGTAAGCATCCTCATCAACTAGCATTTATTCAGAAACTTGTCTTTTAGGGGAAAGCACAAGTTTAGGGGAGGATTGTTGGGAATAAATCTATGCTTACTTGTTTCCCCTGCTAGTTGATTATTCATACCCCTGCTAGAGTAAGTTCCCCCTGCTAAATAACAAAGGCAGGGGGATCCGTTCCCCTGCTGGAGTCAAAGGCCCTGCCGTCAAGATAAACATGGAATAGATTTTTACGCGTTTCAGTTATTATTCCTTAATACTTTCCATAGTTTGTTAGTAGTGATCTTGTACGTGGGTCCTTGTATCTATAAAAGGACTCACTAGGTTAGCATGCAAAGTGTGTCTTTTCTCATTTCGTTTTTCATTATTATTACTTTAAGGTTTTGTAAACCCTAATACCACTTTGGGTATTCGTATATCTTTGATATATTAAAGTTCAACGTTTGAATCTCATTTGTTCTTGTGCTAAACATTACATTCCGCATCTTGTTTAGTTACTTTGCTTTGCAAAGTTTCTCTAGTGTTAGATTGAATTCTTTCTCTCTATCACAACCCTTAAACAAGCTATTAAGGTTTAAGATCTGACTTTGGGATCAACATAATACTATATGTAACAATGTAGGGCATATAATTAGTTAAATGTTAAATTAAGACCGATGCAAATAATACACCTACTATAAAAAAGAAAATATTTATTTAATAAAAGTTTTACTTACTAATAAGATAAACAACTACTTAATTCACTATAATTTTTCCTTATTAAAACACAATAAATATAAAAATAAACAAAGAAAAATCATATTTTATGTTTATTTTTTTGCCTACTAAAAACAAGTAATTAAAAAATTTACATTTTTGTTTACTAAATACTAGTTATAATACCCGTGCACGCACGGATTTTTTTCTAAAATTTTAATTATGCATCATTATTCATCAATAAATAACGTAATTAATAGTATATATATTATACTCTTCGCATTTTTGATTAGTTTGTTAGAGGTTGGACATGGTGAGTTCTTGTTAGCCTCAAAATATTGAGTCAAACAAGAATGTTCGGTCATAGGTTTATATTGTAATATTTATTAGAACGTTGTAATAGGTAGTTAAATAGTCGTGGTTCACGGGCTTGGATTTAAACTAATTAAAGTCCAAAAGACAAGCCCGGCCCAATATATAGCCCATTAAAACCCGCATGTGGGTGGACTATATAACCTACCCTCCTAGCATGTTAGGAGGGTGGATGGTCATTTGTAACAAATCTTTTCCTAATCTAATATTCACCAAGTTAATCATCTCTCTCTCTACTTTCTCTCACTACTTTCTCTCTCTAGGAATCCATCTCTTTTCATCTATTTTCTATCTATAATCATCATAATAATATGGGACAACATTTGGTATCAATCGCCACGGGGTAGATTGTGTTTGGTTGTTTGGTTTGAATTTGATTCGGTTGATTTTTCCACATAAATCATCCCGAATTAAATTGTGTTTAGTATTTTCGGGCTAGAAATCTTGATATAAATCATTTATATCGATTTGGTAGGGATTTGGTTTGGTTTTCGTGGTCAAAATCGCAAGATTTTGAGGTATTTGGATTGTTTTTGAGTTACGGTTTCTTTGCCTCAAGAACATTCCGAAAAGAAAATTTTCAGAAAAGGGTTTATTATTCCGAAAAACAGTTTTTCGGAAAAGGGTTTTCTATTGCGAAGAAGTGAATTTTCTGAAAAAAGGTTTTTTTTCTGAAAAAGTGGTTTTTCCGAATTTTTTTCTGAAATTATCATTATTCCGAAAAAGATTCCAAAGATTTCAGTATTCCGAAGAAGTGTTTCTCTGAAAATCTACTTATTCCGAAGAAACGTTTATTCCGAAGAAGGTAAGTTTCTCTGAATTTTTCATTTTCTCTGAATTTTTCATTTTCTCTGAATTTGGTATTATTCCGAAGATTATTCCGAAGATTATGCCGAAGATTATTCCGAAGATTATTCCGAAAAGTCTCATTTTCCGAAAAAGCATTTATTCCGAAGATTATTCCGAAGATCCACGTTTTTCTGAATTCACCATTATTACGAAGAAAGTGTTTTTACTGAAAACATCAATTTTCCGAAGATCCACGTTTTTCTGAAAACACCATTATTCCGAAGAAATTGCTTTTTCTGAAAACATTAATATTCCGAAGAAAGGCATTTCTCTGAAAAACTTGTTATTCCGAAATACTCAATTTTTCGGAAAATGTTAGTTATTCCGAAAAAAACCAAACAGTGAAATACGTGTGATTTTTCGCGTTCGATTTTTTGGTTTCTTGTGAAGATAATTTTTAGGGGATTTTAACATTTTTCATCGACAACAACAATCAACACACATCTACTTAAGATCCATTTACACTTCATCGATTTCAAGTTTCTAGATATGGATTCTACTAAAGAGTATCGTGTCACAAACAACAATATCATGGTGGCGGGGAATAAAGAGAGACCACCAATGCTTGTATCTGGTCGGTATGCTCAATGGCAATCACGTTTCATACGATACCTTGATACAAGACCAAATGGTGATGCCTTGAGGAAATGTATTACTCATGGACCATATGTATTCAAGAAAATCTCAAGTCCTCCAAGAGCAGCCACAGATACTACTGATCCAATTCCTGCAAGTGAACGTGATGAAACAAGAGCTGATCTCACACCTGAAGATTATGCTTGGCATGATGCGGAGAAGGAAGCCATCTATATGGTTCTAAGTGGGATTGGAGATGACATTTATTCCACGGTTGATGCTTGTCCTACAACACATGAAATGTGGACTGCTATTGAACGCTTGCAACAAGGAGAATCACTCAACAAACAAGATGTCAAAACAAACTTGTTTTGGAATTTTGGCAAGTTTACTTCAAGGGATGGAGAATCCATTGACTCTTACTACTCCAGGTTTTATAAGATGATGAATGACATGACAAGAAATAACCTGCAAGTCTCCACCATGCAAGTCAATGTTCAATTTCTTCAACAACTTCAACCCGAGTGGACACGGTTCGTCACTTTGGTGAAACAACAAGAAAAGTTAGACGAGGTCTCATATCATCGACTCTTTGATATCTTGAAGCAATTTCAGAATGAAGCAAATGAGATTCGAGCTGAACGTGTTGCAAAAACGGCTAATCCACTTGCTTTAGTGACTACCACTCAACATGTTCAAGATCCTCACTCTCGTGCTCCTAAGCCGTACTCCACTACATCATCTTCACCACGATATTCCACATCATCTAAGTCTTCATCTTCCACAAAATTCCGAGGTAAAGTGCCAAGAGCACCATCACCACCATCTGAATCATCATCTGAAGAAGATAGTGATGAAGACCAAGCTCAAAAGAATCGAGAGATGAAACAACAAATTTCTTTCATAATAAAGACTTACAAGAAAATCTACAAACCCACCAACAACAATCTTCGTACATCATCTAACACAAAGAACCGATATGTTGAGAGTCCTACAAGGTATGACACACGTCGACGTGGTGAAAGTCCTTCTAGGTATGATCGACATAATCCAACACATGTTGAGGATTCTGCAAGGTATGATCGACACACTGCCAAGTTTGATACTCAGAGGATTGCTGCTGCTACTGGGAATAGGGAAACGGTTGGAAGTCAAGTGGTTCAGCAAAGTGGGATTCAATGTTTTAATTGCCAAGGTTATGGGCATATGGCAAAGGAATGCAGGAAGCCGAAAAGGGTTAGAGACTCCAGCTATCACAAGGAAAAGATGATGCTATGCAAGAAAATGGAAGCAGAGGTTAAATTGTCAGCTGAGTAAGGAGCAATGCTTGATGATACTGAAGATGAAGATTCTGATCAAGAGCTCGATGCACATTACTCGTACATGGCAAAGGTTGAAGAAGTTCTCAAAGTCACTGAATATGACAATGGCCCTATCTTTGACACTGAGCCAATCGATAAGGTACACACTACTGATGAATATAATGTGTTTGGTAATATTCTTGAGCATAGTGATCTACCCAATGCCATTAATGACACGTGTATGATGGAAACGGTTGATAGCAATACCACACCTGATTCATCAGACATGTGCAATAACGAGTCTGAGGATGATCAACATGCAAATGAATATGATGAAGAGGAACGTATTGCGATTGCTAATTTAATTGCTACTTTACAAAAAGATGTCACTGAAAATAAAAAGAGTCAAAAGCAATTAAAGAAGGCAAACGCTACGTTCACTCAAAGTTTTGAAAATGCAAAGCTGCTCTTATCAAATCTACTGAGATGACTGAAAGCTATAGAGATGAGCTCCTTCAGAAAACCAAAGAGCTTGAGGGGTACAAGGGAAGTGTGTTAAAAAGTCAAAAGGACGATTTTGAAAACAAATATAATACAAATCTTGAGTTATTAGCTAAAGAGAAGCGTCAATATAATGTTTTCTTAATGGATGAACGCCAAAAAACGTACCTTGCCAACACCAAAGTTAATGAACTTGAACAAAAGCTCTCTATGACCACTACTGATTCTGCTAAAATTCTTGAGGATAAGAAACAAGAGGTAGATGCGTTAAAACAAGACTTCAAAAGTAGATATGATAAAGAAACTGAAAAAGTAACGAAACTAGAAGCACAAGTCGAATTTTTGAAGAACGTTGTTTATAAAACGCATGATTCTATTCAATCCGTAAGAATGCTAGCACCTCCATCGATGTTTAAGGGTCAAGCTAGCTTTGCAAGTCCTGAGTACCTTGCCAAAGCTCAAGCTGCGAACCCGTGTCTTTATCTTGATGAGACTGAAAGAACCGATCTTGATTGCATGCCTGTTAGTGCCGATAGTGAAGAGACTGCCCTTTGGGATGATGATAGTCAACCACTTGTCAATAAGGAGTTTGTGAAACCATATAATTATGCTTATGAGAATAGTCTTTATGTCCTTTTCAACAAACAAACTCAGAAAACTCGTGAGGAAGTGTTCCTAGAATGAAAACAAAAGAGAATTCAATGAAAGAAAGCATTTGCCCCTAAGAAATCTAATGTTTACAAATACATAAACTACCTCCCTCTAGATGAATATAAAAGCAACAGTAGGAAAACATTAGGTATTCTTAAACACCACATAGATAATGTTAAATCTATTGTTGAAAGAGACTGGGCAAAACGTGAAAATGCTGAGTGGACACGTCCGATTCCTCAAGATATTACCTTGCTTGTGAAAGAACTCTTAATTCCTAACACGGCGTTGATTAAACAAATTGTTCTTCAACTTGAGGAGTTCATTTGGACTGAAATGTATGATGATTTAAAATATGTTGAATCTCTTGAGAAACACATTGATGATCTTCAAATGGAGAAGTCTGATTTTTCAGATGAATATGATTTACTCTTGCAAGAATGCATTTCTAACGATGTTATGTGTGCTTATTTTACATCTTGTGCTGATATTGATGAATATTCTAAAGTTGCATGCCAATATCTTGATAAAATCAAAGAATGTGAACGTCTTGAAATTGAGCTTTCGAAACGTAAAGAAAATGTTGACAAAAAGGCTTTTGAGTTACTTCAACACAAAACTGATTTCCTTAAAAAACATTGTCATTCTCTTGAACTTGATTTGCAAAAAGACGTTGGTAGTTTTCCACATGATAATAAATTGCAAGAAAACTTTCCCAAACGTTTCGAGAAATGAATGAACATAATTTGGAAATTAAAGGGTTGAAAGCTCAGTTACAAGACAGGGACAGAGCGATAGCAGAGTTGCAGAAACTCGTTGCTAAAATGGGTGGGAAAATCGTGGAACCTAGGATTAAGAAACCTGTTGTTAGACAACCCAATGCTTCTAAAGTGAATAGATCCTCTATCTTGGGAAAACCATGTGCCTTATCAAATTCCTCGTTTGTAAAACCTGTGTTTGCCCCCAAGATGGATGGAAAGGAAAGGTTACCACATAATCAACCCATAAGGACGAATGTCATAGAACCAAGCGTTAAGCACAATAATGTGATTAAACCAGGGATGTATAGAATGACCACTAAGCCCACAAACAAAGTTACTCAATCGCCTCAGATTTCTAGAAACACTAATATTCGTGTGTCTTTTACTACAGGAATAGTCTCTACTACTAGTGTTAGCCAGCCTCAGCTTAAGAGCACTCAAGTGAATGATAAGGTCTAGAAACACAAGAATCAAGGGAAGATGAAGTAAGTAGAAGCACGCCCTAGGAATTTGAATGTTTTTAAGAATAAAAAGTCTGTAATCGCATGTAATGACGATATGAATGATGTGAACGATTTGAATGCTATGAATGTGAAATTTGTTTGTGTCAAATGTGGCAAGTGTGCTAATGCTAATCATTCTATGTGTGCTATGAATAAAGTCAAAGGCGTAGATACTAGAACTAAGAAGCAAGTTGCGATGCCTATTAGAGCTAGTAAACCCAAACGCAAAGTGAACCATTCTGGTGCTACCCCCACTAAGAAAATTAATGCATCAGACTCCACCACTAAGAATCCTAGAAGCAAAATTAAGGAATTATATGAGTCTGCTAGCAAGTCTTGGAAATGGTGGTTTGCTAATCAATGTCCTCCCGGATATAAATGGATACCGAAATCTAGGACAGAAAATGTGAAAACGAGTGTTCGTTTGCCTTTAACTGTTGATAAGGACACTCATGATTCTGCTATCACAACTATTGTGGTATCCAATTTAGCAAATGCTCCATCGTGTTCTAACTCTTCTACAGGTGATACAAATAATTCTCTTCATACTGGACTCCGGATGCACGAAGCACATGACGGGGAATCTCAAGCTTCTAATTAACTTCGTGGAGAAGTTCCTGGGTACGGTCCGATTCAGAAATGATCAATTTGCACCGATCCTAGGATATGGAGATTTGGTTCAGGGGAATATCACGATTAGAAGGGTATACTACGTCGAAGGGCTCAATCACAATCTTTTCTTGGTTGGTCAATTATGTGATGCGGATTTGGATGTTGCTTTCAGAAAGAAGACATGTTTTGTTCGTGATTATGATGGGAATGACTTACTTACCGATACACGGGGTACTGATCTTTACACAATTTCACTTCAGGACACAACTTCATCACTCCAATTTGCTTCATGGCTAAAGCTTCAACGACTCAGGCATGGCTATGGCATCAACGTCTTTCTCATCTCAACTTTGATACCATTAACTTGCTTTCCAAGAAAGATATTGTAAGAGGCCTTCCAAGCTTGAAATTCATCAAAGATCATCTTTGTTCTTCTTGTGAACTTTGTAAAGCTAAACGAAGTAGCTTCAAACAAAGACCACACCAAACTCTAAAGGACGGTTAGATCTTCTTCAAATAGATCTGTGTGGTCCCATGCGTGTTCATAGTATCAATGGAAAGAAATATATTCTGGTAATATTCGATGATTACTCAAGGTACACATGGACTCACTTCTTGAGGTCCAAGGATGAAACACCCGACGTTCTCATCAGCTTCCTTAAATTGATACAACGTGGTCTTAAAGCTCAAGTTAAAGTGGTTCGTACTGACAGAGGTACAGAATTGAATTCAAATCTGAGAAAGTTTTTCGAAGCCGAAGGGATTGAACATGAAACATCTATTGCTCGATCACCCGAACAAAACGACGTTGTTGAAAGACGAAACCGTACTTTGGTTGAAGCTGCTCGAACTTTACTATCCACTTCAAAACTTCCACTGTACTTTTGGGCCGAAGCCGTGTCAACCGCATGCTACAAACAAAACCGCTCCTTAATTATCCTAAGACACGAAAAGACACCATATCACATAATTCATGATCGAAAACCTTCACTCAAACACCTTCATGTTTTTGGATGTACTTGTTACATTATTCGAGATGGTGAAAATTTGGATAAGATGAAAGAGAAAGGTGATGCATGTATTCTTGTGGGATATGCAACTCAGTCTAAGGGATATAGAGTGTACAACAAGAGAACAAAATTGATTGTCGAGACTATTCATATCCGATTTGATGAATTACAAGAAATGACACTTGAACAAAACAGTTTAAGTCCCGATCGACAAAGACAAACGACTTCCGTTCACAACCGCACGGAACTCGGAACTCAAGACCACAACAATGAACCGTCAAGTTCAACGCTGGTTCAAGAACATGTTCCTAGAGCTGATATGACAGTCATCACGACAATTGAAGAGCTGGAAATGTTATATGGACCAATGTATGATGAATATTTTACGGGGAGAAACAAGTTGTATCGAAGTCTTCCGCTGACACTCATGATAAGACTGATGATACCGATCATTCTCAACAACAGGATACAACTTCATCTACTTCAACACGGGTTGCTGCAGATTTACCTCCTCAGAATATCACTTCAGCAATCGATCCTACAACATCCACAACTACTGTCATTGCTCCAGAGAACACAAATCAAGCAGACAATGCATTATCTGATGAAGACGAATTTATCAACCCATTCGGTACTCCGGTACACGAAACTGGAGAGTCTTCTACTCGCCATGTTGATCCGTCAAATATGCATACTTTCTATCAACGACATCCTTCAACACATCATTGGACCCGAGATCATCCTTTGGTTCATGTCATTGGAAACCCTTCACAGCCCATTCGCACAAGACGACAGCTTCACACCGATGTTGATGTTTGTATGTTCGCACTCGCCGTGAGTTCATCTGAACCCAAAAACATCAAAGAAGCATTAGCTGATCATTCTTGGATTGAATCGATGAAGGATGAACTTAAAAATTTTTAAAGACTTAAAGTCTGGGAACTTGTTGACAGACCATACGATGTAACACCATTAAATCTTCGATGGATCTGGAAAAACAAGATGGATGAAAAAAACACGATCATCAAGAATAAATCTAGGCTAGTGGCTAAAGGGTATGGACAGAAAAAGGGTATTGATTTTGAAGAATCATTTGCACCAGTAGCTCACATGGAAGCGGTCAGGATTTTTCTTGCTTATGCTGCACATAAGGGATTCATTGTCTATCAAATGGATGTAAAGACGGCGTTTCTTAACGGTCCTTTGAAGGAAGAAGTCTATGTCACACAGCCGGAAGGATTCGTCAATCCTCATTATCCTGACAAGGTGTATCGTCTCCACAAAGCACTTTATGGACTCAAGCAAGCTCCAAGGGCATGGTACGACGAGCTCTCAAAATTTCTGGTCTCCAAAGGTTTCTCAAAAGGTTCCATTGATTTAACTTTGTTCACTTATAAATATGGGGATGACATTTTGCTTGTGCAAATTTATGTTGATGACATTATTTTCGGGTCTACAAACCCAACACTTTCAAAATGGTTTGAAAAAGTAATGCACAACAGATTTGAAATGTCTATGATGGGTGAACTAAAATTCTTTCTAGGAATTCAAGTTCACTAATCCCAAATGGTATCTTCATTAACCAAGCTAAGTATTGTCAAGAGATAATCAAAAAGCATGGTATGACATCATGTGACCCCGTTGGGACACCATTATTAACCACATACCTAGATGCTGATTTGGAGGGATTACCCATCGATCAAACGAGATATCATTCAATGATCGGGTCCCTCATGTACTTGACAGCAAGCAGACCTGATATTCATCATGCTACATGCTATTGTGCACGATATCAAGCACGACCCACTGAAAAGCACCTCAAGGAGGTTAAACGGATCTTTCGGTACCTTAAGAATACCATTCACATGGGACTCTGGTATCCGAGGGAAACCGGTTTCTTTCTAACGGCCTATTCAGATTCTGATCATGCAGGGTGTCTTGATACACGTAAAAGTTCTTCTGTTGGTGCACAATTTCTAGGTCAAGATAAGCTTGTAGGATGGTCTTCCAAGAAGCAGGATTGTACGTCACTTTCATTAGCCGAAGCGGAGTATGTGTCTCTATCTGCGTGTTGTGCTCAAGTTCTTTGGATGAGAACACAACTCACGGATTATGGCTTCCATTTTGACAAAGTACCTATGTACTGTGACTCAAAGTCGGCCATAGAATCCGGTACAGCATTCCCGCACGAAGCACATTGATGTAAGATATCACTTCATTAAGGAACAAGTTGAAAAGGGTATTGTTGAATTATACTTTGTTGGAACTGATTACCAATTAGCTGACTTGTTTACAAAAGCTCTTTCGAAAGAGAGGTTTGCGTATCTTGTTAGGCAAATTGGTATGAGATGTTTGACTCCAGCAGAACTGGAGGTTCTGGCAAAGAAGCCTGCTTGATTCATCTATCAAACATCTATCTGTAAATATTAATGAAAAATCAAAATACAAAATTAAAAAATCTTTGAAAATACAAAAATATTCTTCTCGACATGTCTTTCAGTATCGATAATATGGACGTACCTAGAAATTTCGCTCAATAACGACACGGGTGTGTACATAATGCTCGAATGAAAGTTGTAAATATTTTTCAAAACATGTCATTTCTATCTTTTCAAAAGGAAATTATCTATTTTGGACAATATTTCCAACAACGGGTAGAGCAATATATCTTGGGCTGAGCTTGCCACAAAACATTCAACGTTTTGAGCTCAACACAATGGCTTGTAATCACTTTCAGATTGCAACTAGGAACTATATTCACGGGGGAGTGTACGATTTTGTACCCTTACCCTCAACAAAAGAAGAGAAATCTTCTTACACTTGAGTGGATTCTTCAAGACATTCAAAGTCTATGAACTTAAGTTTATGCTTTAGAAAAACCTTTTCGACAAAAAGAACTGATTTTTCAAAAAGCGTTGAACACAAATTTTTCAAGAATTTCTCGATGATATTCAAAATCTTTCAAAAATTATATGTTCAACAACTCCCATCCTCAAAAGCTTAATGTGGATCAAATCCTCGTAATGACAATTCCATTGGATCAATTTTTGAGGGGGAGCGTTCTAAAATTCATGCTAAGATTGACACATCTTTCTCCCGAAGATTTTCAAGACTATTTTTCAAAATATATTTTAATCAAATTTGGTATCTCTAATATCAAAAGATTTTATATATTAGAGATAGGGGGAGAAAATGTGATTAAAATATGATCTAAAGACTCAAGCACTCATGGTTACGATCAAAAACCCACAACATCTTTAATTCACGATGTTATTGGTGTCAAAAGGGTGGTTAGGTTTAAGTCCTATGATCCAACCAGAACCGGAGGGATCTTCCCAGGGACAATCCAATAGATTATTAGAAGTCCTTAGGAAAGATGGAGTAGAATGTGAACGTAGCTGAATGCTGTTAGGACCATTGGAATAGTTAAATGTAATAGGTAGACTAGGAGGTATGTAGTTCCTCCTGGTCCTAGTAATAGTAGGAGCAAGTCGTGCTCCTGGTCCTAGTCAAAGTCAAACTTTATTATTTATTTATTATTCTGTTAGGATATGCATGAGATATGTTAGGAAAGGATATGCATATCAGTTTTACACGTTTTGTTTAATGCTGTAGTAGGGTTTCCTTGTAGTATAAATGGAACCTTAGGCAGAAGGGTTAGATACACCTTCATTAAACGTAGTTCTAGTCATTATCAATATTAGAAATCCTTAGAAAGGATCAAGTCTTTATAGTTATTTTGTTCTTCTTTATTATATTTGTATTCTGCATTTATATTGTGTATAAAGTCTCTCTGCGAATAGACTTGTGATTACAGAAGTCGTTCACCGTTCCTGACAGGCTGCAAGATCTACATCTAGTGGACCCAACAAGTGGTATCAGAGCCTGGGAGGGTCTCTGTACAAGAAGAATCAAGTTTTCTTATAACTGACATTTTTGTTTTATCATGTCTGCCTCAACTTCTACTCAAACAGGAGAAGACAGCACTCCTAAAACTGTGCAACCTCAGCAGATCGTTGCTACGGTTTCCAACACGAATGGTAAATTCCCTCTTCTAAAAAAGGACGAGTATGATAGTTGGGCAATGAAGATGGAATGGTGGATCACCAATACTGATCAAGACCTTTGGAAGGTTATTCTGAATGGGAACAGCAGAAAGCTAACTGGAAGAGACAAGAATGGTAATATTACTCTTCTTGACCCTAAGACTCATGAAGAAATCATAGCCATTCAGAAGGAGGTCAAAGCAAAAACTATTTTGCTTCAATCTCTTCCTGATGATCACATGGGTGACTTCTACCATTTGGATGATGCTAGAGAGATCTGGAATTGAATAAAAGCAAAGTTTGGTGGGAATGAGGAGTCAAAGAAAATCCGAAGATCCATGCTGAGAGATGAATTCACAGAATTCAAAATCTCAGAAACTGAAGGTTTACATCAAGGGTATGTCAGGTTCCAAAAGATATTGAGCCAATTGAATCAACTTCGGTCAAAGCCTGACGATGGTGATATTAATGCAAGGTTTCTTAGAGCCTTACCCTACTCATGGAATCAGGTAGTAATCTCTCTCAAAGCAAAAGGTGGGCTTGACTATCTCAATTTTGATGATCTATTTCATAAGCTCAAAACTTTTGAACCTCGTGTGAGAGGATATTCAAGTGATTCTTTTCCCACTCCTGCTAATTTTGCCTTTGTGAGTTCTATGGCATCCAGTCCCATGTCGTATGCTAGTAGCCCAAGCAATACTGTGTCTTCTCAACATACTTTTCAGCATACTTCTGCTCCTGATCCTACAGCCAAGTCTGGTAGTATGGTAGAAGCCGTTCTTCATTCTTTCGTGGCTGATGTTGATGCTCAACAACAACTTGCTTTTGATGACTTCAAACAAGTCGATAAACTTGACCTGGATGAAATGGATCTTAAATGGCAGATGGCCATGCTCACTCTTAGGGTTCACAAGTTTGAGAAGAAAGCAGGTCGAAAATTTAATTACAACCCAAGGGAGCCAGCAAGATTCGACAGAAGCAAGGTTTGATGCTATAACTGCCAGCAACAAGGTCACTTTGCAAGGGAATGCCCTAGCAAGAATGACCATGAGAAGAGCAGATACTCAGCTTTTAAGGTTCAGGAGGTAAAAGATGACAAGAAGGCATTGGTATCTGTTGACTCTATGGTCAACTGGAATGATCATCAGACTACCACTTTGGAATCAGCTGAGTCCTCGACTGACGTGTTTTCAATGATTGCTGGGAATCTATCTAATGCAGAAGAAGCAGACGAGTTTGCTCTTATGGGCATCTCACCTCAGGTACAACACTGTCCTCTTGGTTGTCATGATAAATATTCAGAATTGTTGTCCCAATTTAATGAAGTAAATGATCAGAATGATAAGTATTTTTTAGAGGTTCAAGACTATAAGGCTTCTTTAAACACATTGGAACAACAAAAGAGGTGGCTACAAGATACTCAACGAGAGTATGAGGATAAAATTAGGATACTGAGCATCGATTTAGAAACACAACAAACATGCTGAAATATACATAAAAGGTAAAAGATGCCAGTATCAAAGAAAAACAGGAGATGCAAGAAAGATTAGATGCTACAATGTTGAGATTTGAAAAATGGCAAAAGGCACCTAAAAATCTTTCAAAATTAATCGATAGTAGCATGTCTGGTAGGACTAAAAGAGGGTTAGGATTTGATAAATATATTGATTCAGAAGATGTGTTTGATTTATCTTTTTCGAGTGTCTTTGATGCCGACAAAGAGGAAGAGGGAGAACCTAGTTACAAGAGGTTTAAACCAGCAACAGAAATGCATGATGTCCCTCCACCTCTTACTGGAACTTTTATGCCCACTTCTAGGCATAATGACTTGGATGGATCACAGATGCATGAGTCCCCAAAAAGTTCTACTAATTCTAATGACTTTGTCTCGTGTACTTTCAGTGATAAAGCCAGTGACTCTGCATCAAGTGGTTCAAGTGAAGAGTCGAGACCTACAAGTTCCAAGTCGAATGATCATGCTGCTACTAGTGCTAGGAAGTGCGAAGAGAAAGTTACTTTTAAGTCAACTGTGTCTGGTCCTGGTTTACTGAGTCCTATGAAGATTGTTTCTCCTAGAATTGTGTGTAATAATGTTAGCAGTATGAAACAATGTCATTCTAATAAAAGGTCGATTAAAACATGTTTTGTTTGTGGAAGTGCATTTCATTTGATTAAAGATTGTGATTTTTATGACACACATGCTTCTGTTAATCAAGCATTTCCTGCTCCTGGTCCACCAGGAGCTGCTCCATATACTTCTAGAAGACTCAATCCTAGTGCTCAATCGTTTTCTTCTTCTAGAAGGTCCTCTCCATTAACTTCTGATCATTGGAGAAACATTGGATTAACAACAAATAGAACCACCAGTAACTATTTTCAAAATTTTAATCCAATTTATCCACATAATTTTGACCACGTGTATTTTGGTTTGGGAAGTTTAGGAACTGCTGTTAAGCCCTCAACAGGTTGTTTTTGGACAAACAATAATACCCATATGATGCATAGGCAACCAAGGAACAACGGTGGATCTCATCAATCTTCTTGGCTCTCTACTAAAGATCCACAAGGCAGGCTCAAACCTGAAAAGGTTTGGGTCCCCTTAAGACATTAATGTTTGCATTTTTATCTTGTTGTTGTAGGTTACTCCATACCAAGATCCTAGTCTAGGAATTGTTGATAGTGGTTGCTCTAGGAGCATGACAGGAAATAAAAGTCTTCTCTCTAACTTTGTACCATTTCAAGGCGGCAAGGTCTATTTTGGTGGAGGTGAGGGCAGGATCACTGGCAAAGGAACAATTAAGACGCCTAATCTAAATTTTGAGCAGGTCTACTATGTGGAAGCACTTCAGCACTTCAACTTGATATCTGTCTCTCAGATTTGTGACAAGAAGCAGTTTGTTCTCTTCACGGATACTGATGCACTTGTGCTCTCCAAAGACTTTCAAATTTCGGATGACTCACAGGTTCTGCTCAGAATCCCTAGAAGACACAATCTCTATAGCATCAAGCTGAATGAAGTCAACCCTACTGGTCAACTAGCATGTCTGGTTGCTAAAGCCTTAGAAGATGAAGCCACTCAATGGCACAGAAGGATGGGGCATGTGAACTTCAAGACCATTCACAAACTAGCAAATCTGAATCTGGTCTTTGGTTTACCTCCCAAGTCATTTAGAAATGATATAAATTGTATTGCTTGCAGCAAAGGCAAACAGCATAAAGCATCCTTCAAGGCCATTACTGCTCTTAGTCTTATTACTGAACCATTGCAGTTACTACACATGGATTTATTTGGTCCTACCTCCATTAGGAGCATTGACCACAAACAATTCTGTTTGGTGGTAACTGATGGATATAACAAGTTTACATGGGTGTTCTTCCTGGCTGCCAAGAGTGAGACCTACTCAATTCTTAGAGATTTTATTACCCTTATAGAGAACCAGTTGTCCAAGAAGGTGAAAGGTATTCGTTGTGATAATGGAACCGAGTTAAAAAATAAAGACCTCATAGCACTTTGTAATGCTAAGGGCATCAAAAGAGATTATAGTGCAGCAAGAACTCCTCAACAGAATGGCGTGGCAGAAAGAAAGAACATGACTCTAATAGAAGCAGCAAGAACAATGCTTGTCGATTCCAAGCTTCCAACCATGTTCTGGACAGAAGCTGTTAATACTGCAAGTTATGTTTTGAATAGGGTTTCTATTACCAATCCTCACAAGAAGACTCCTTATGAGCTCCTAACGGTCAAACTTCCAAATATTGCTCATTTGAAGCCTTTTGGGTGTCCTGTCACCATTCTGAATACTAGTGACTATTTGGGTAAGTTTGATGGCAAGGCAGACGAAGGATACATTATGGGGTATTCAGCTCACTCTCGGGCTTATCGTGTCTACAATCTCCAAGCCAAGCGGGTCATTGAAACTATTAATCTCAGGTATTTTGAAGAGAAGTCAAACATCCAAGGCAAAGGTCCTGAATGGTACTTTGATCTTGGTTATCTTAGTGATTCATTAGGATATTTTCGTTTCAAAACTAACCATGATGCAGGTCCACAAGTGTTTGCAACTTCTAGTACAGGTGCTTCTTCTCGTCTTTTTGACTCAGATGACGAGGATGATATTTTTGTGGTTCCATCCTACTCCACCACTGTCTCTCCTACTCCTCCTCAAACAACAACAAGAAGCTCTTGAAACTCTCCTCAAACAACAACAAGAAGCTACTTCAGCAGATGCTCAAGGTGGCTTTGTGTTTCCCTTGAATACGCTTACTAACAAAGCTGCTCCTAGTGCCCCAGCTTCTACTCCTAGTGCTAGCTTATCAACTATTGGTATTCCAGCTAGTGAGTCTGCTTCACATACTTGATTCTCAAGTCCTTCTGATTTGGGGAACCATCAAAGGAAGTCTTCTACCAAGCTGGATGACATTCATAAACAACCAATAGATGGCATTTTCAACACTGCTTCATATGATGCTGACTTTGTTGGGGATCTCAATAACTTGGCACCAGAAGTGGAGGTAGCTTCCAATCCAGTGTTGCAATCCCACAAAGATCACCCTACCACCCAAATCATTGGAGATCCTGGTTCTACTGTTACGACACGCAGAATGCATAAGAATGCCTCGTCTGATCATCATGCTCTTGTGAGCTACATTGAAGATCAAAAGCGTAATAATCATACGGACTTTCAACACTGTTTGTTTGCTTGTTTTCTTTCACAGGTGGAACCTAGATCGGTCACTCATGCTCTTGAGGATCAAAGTTGGGTGGAGGCTATGCAGGAGGAAATGCAACAATTCTTGTTTCAGAATGTTTGGGTTCTAGTTGACTTACCAGATGGAAAGACAGCAATCAATACCAAATGGATTCTCAAGAACAAGAAGGATGCACGGGGAATTGTCGTAAGGAATAAAGCTAGGCTTGTCGCTCAGGGCCACACTCAAATTGAGGGCATTGACTACACTAAAGTTTTTGCTCCAGTTGCTAGGATTGAGGCTATTCGTCTGTTTTTGGCTTTTGCTTCTTATGTGGGCTTTACGGTTTTTCAGATGGATGTCAAGAGTGCATTTCTCTATGGCAAGATTGATGAGGAAGTGTATGTCACTCAACCTAAGGGTTTTGTAGATCCACTTCATCCCAAGAAAGTTTATAAGGTGGTCAAGGCTCTTTATGGATTACATCAGGCTTCTAGAGCTTGGTATGAGCGTCTTTCAACTTTCTTGTTAAAGAATGGTTATAGAAGAGGTACTATTGACAAAACACTATTTCTTAAGAGGAATACCAAGGACATTATCCTTGTTCAGGTTTATGTGGACGACATTATCTTTGGTTCTACTAAGAAGGAATGGTGTGATGAGTTTGAACACTTGATGAAAGGCGAATTTCAGATGAGTGCTATGGGAGAGCTTTCCTTCTTCCTTGGTCTTCAAGTCAAGCAACAGTCGAATGGGATCTTCATCAGTCAAGATAAATATGTTCATGAGATCCTTTAGAAGTTTGACATGGATCCTCTTAGACCAGCAGCAACTCCTTATGAAGTTGCTAAAGTCAAACTCAAGAATGAGCCAGATCCCTCGGTCAATGTTCACATGTACAGGTCTATGATTGGCTCACTCATGTATTTGACTTCATCACGTCTGGATATCATGTTTGCAGTAAGTGCTTGTTCTAGACATCAGGTGGCTCCAACGGTTTCTAACTTGAATGCAGTTAAGAAGATTTTCAAGTATATCAAGGCTCAACCCAAGCTGGGCTTGTGGTATCCTAAAGAATCACCTTTTGTTCTTGAAGCATATAGTGACAGTGATTATGCAGGTGCTAATAATGACAGAAAGTCTACTACTGGTGGTTGCCAATTTTTGGGTCGAAGACTTATTTCATGGCAATGCAAGAAACAGACGATCGTAGCTACTTCTTCAACAGAAGCTGAATACGTTGCTGCTGCTAGCTGTTGTGGACAAGTTTTGTGGATCCAAAATCAGATGTTGGATTATGGGTTCAATTTTATGAACACCAAAATTTTCATTGACAATCAAAGTACTATCTGCATTGTGAAGAATCCTGTTTTTCATCAACGTACAAAGCATATTGAAATTCGGCACCATTTTATATGGGATGCCAATGAGAAGAAGTTGATACAGGTTCTTAAAGTTCATACGGATGATAATGTTGCTGATTTGTTGACAAAAGCCTTTGATGGTCCTCGGTTCAACCACTTGGTGGTTCACATTGGGATGGTCAATCCTTGAGGTCTAGGATTGAGGGGAGGCTAAGCCTAAGGGGAGGCTTCGTGTATATATTTGCACAGACTAACAGTTTGGTAGATTTTAACAACATATTGCATTGGTTCTAGTGGTGTGTGTTACTCCTGGTGGAGGTTTTTGCTCACTTCTGATGGTTATATTCTTTCATGACTGGCTTCTAGTCCTTATTGGTTAGCTTCTAGTCATTATTGGTTAGCTTCTAGTCATTATTGGTTGGCTTCTGGTGGATAAAAATCCTTCTTTGTCAAGTGATGGTTGGCTTCTGGTACTGGTTTGGGACACTGTTCACCTTATTGACTTCTGATGACCACATTCTGCTTCTAGTATTGACCATTGTGCGCTTTGACTTTTAGTCAACGCATTCAAATTCTGGTATTTATACTCTTATTTAACTTTGGTAAATTGGAATTTGGTAATAATGTTAAAAGGGGCAAGTGGTTACTTTGCAATAACTGTCTAATTTGAAAGGGCAGCCCCCAATTATTAGGGGTTAATGAACAGTTACTCCCACCATTATTTATGGTCAATTAACCCCCTTGACTCATTCATCTCACTCATAACACACACACATCCGATCCTACTCTCTCAACCCTAACAAAAATCATCTTCTATTCCTATTAATCAAGATTCATGGCTGCCTTGGTATACCAACCTGCTCACAACAAGGTAACCTATCTAGGAGATGGTCCACACCGTGATGATTTCACTGAAATTCTGGATTTCATTGAGGCTTCCAACCTCAGGTATGCATTTACTGTATGTCCCACTATTTATGATAGTGTCATTCGTCAGTTTTGGGCTTCTGCTCGTCTTGTGGTTGTGGTTGGTCGTCCACGTGAACTCCATGCTACCATAGATGGACGTTCATACGTGGTTTCTGAGGCTTCTATCCGAAGTTCCCTTCATCTTCAAGATGAAGGTGGTGTTGTTTCCATCCCCAATGCGGAGGTGTTGGAGGGGATGGCTGCACTTGGGTATAATCATGGGGGGAAGTTTAACTTCCAAAAGAATCGATTTTCTCCCTAATGGAAGCTTCTGGTGCATTTTTTGATTCATTGTTTAAGTCCCAAGTCTGGGAGTTGGGATGCTTTCCCTACTCCTTTGGCTACTGGTCTCATTTGCTTAGCACAGGGTAGGGTTTTTAATTTCTTTCGTTATTTGTTTGAGGGGATGGTTAGCAATCTGTCTAGTGCTGGTTCTAGGAAGAAGTTTCTGATGTATCCTCGGTTTTTACAACAGATCCTTGTTTGTCTACCTCGTGATAGGACTGAACATGTGCCTTCTAAGCTTACTGCCAAAGTGTATTATAATATGGTCCATGGGTTTAGCGGGGTATGGCGGCCCCTTACTGAGGCCATGTTGGGGCTGGCTCAGGGTCCTCCTGATGGTGTTGTTCCACCGGTTGAACAAGCCGAGGAGGAACCTCAATTAGATGATGACCCAATGGAGGAGGAGGATCATGCTGGTGGTGGACCTCATGTGGTTGAGGAAGAGCTGGTTGAGGAAGTGGTGATTGAAAGGCCATCCACTTCCAAGGCTGCTCCTTCTTCAGTGCCACATTCGTCTCCATTTGTGGAGACTCCCCCTCCTAGTCCTTCTCCACACTCTTCTGAGAAGCCTTCTGGTGCTAGTGCTCCTAATGGTGACCCATTTGTTGCTTCTGGTTCCAATGACGCCTTCCCTGACGCAAGTCCTCTTGGTGGGAAAGCGGAGGAGCCTATTACACTTACTTCTCTACTTGATCTTATGCACAGGTATCATGCACGTATTCTTTCCTTGGAAGCAGATTTGAATCAACACCGGAAGCTTACTAGGGAATTTGTTCTTCCCATGGCTGATCGCATCAAAGCTTTGGAAACTCAGCAAAGACGAAGAAAGAAGCATGTGGTTCACTCTGATTCTGATGAGGAAGTTAAGGATCGAGTTGAGGATGGTTTGACTTTGTTGGCAAAGGCTGCCTTTGCTGATAAATTGTATGATGATTTGCCGATTCCTCCGACTTCCTCTAGTGTTCCCTCTCCTGCTGCTGTTCCCACACCAATGGAAGGTGCTTCTGGTCCTACTGCTGGTTCCAATGCTGGTCCATCTCATGATCCAAAGGGGAAGGCTCCCATGACTGATGCTCCTTCACCACCTCGCAAGCGTACACGTATACAGCTTGAGGAGGATAGGTTGGGTGAGGAGGCTGCTCAAAGAATGCAAGCCGAATTTGATCAAGCAGCTCGGGCTGAGGAGGAAGCGCTTCAACAGCAGAGACGTGAGCAAGTGCAGCATGATGCTATGCATTGGAATGATAGCGATTGGATGCAGGTGTTGACTATTCTTACCAAGGATTATTCCCAGTTCACTGATCTTTTGGGTTCGAATGTGGATGAGCATAACTGTATTCCTCGGGCCATGGTGTTGATGCGCAAGCATCAGTTGGCGCTTGCTGCACAACTTCGTGAAAAGCGTAAAAACAGACCTTTGTCGAGAGCTGAGGAGCGAAAGCAAATGCAGCGATATGTGAAGTATCAGTCGGCTGCTTATTTCTCTACTGGTTGGAAGTGGGACGGGGTTCGGGCTTTGTCTTTTGATGAGCTAAAGGCGCTTTATGAACGAATGGTCAAGCATCAGAGCACCCCAATTCCGGAGCGATTTATTTATCGTCCTTCTCCACGTGTGGTGACTACTTCTTCACCTGCTGTTAATACTGGTCCTACATCTGATACTGCTCCTGGTTCTGCTGCTATTCCATCGGTTTTTATTGCTTCTACAGTTGGTACTACCCCTACTCCTTCGGTTGCTCCTCCGGTTTCTTCCTCAGGTCTTGCTACCATCACCACCCATGCTACCACCACCACCTTTGCTACCACAACCACCACTGCTGCTACACCTGCTATGGCATCACCATCACCACCCGTGCCGGGTTCTCAACCTGTTCCTTCTTCTAGTGCAGCTCATGTTGATCCTTTGGGTGGGAAAAATATTGATTCTACTTCTACTGCTCCCACCTCTGCTGCTCAGGTAAAGGTAAAGGTTGAACCCTCGCCTAGTGATCCCACACCTCGCCGTTCGCTTCGCAAGAAATTGGCTCGACATGTTCGCCGTGGCAAGACCGTTCCCTATGAGAAGCGTGCTCCCGACAATCTTATTGATGCAGCTTCTGATAGTGACTCTGATTTGCCTTTGGGAAATGGATATATTACTGGTTGGACGGTTGCGCGTTCCACGACTCTTCCTGGTATGGTATCTCATAGGATTACTCTTAGTGATGGGTCTGTTAGGTTTGCTTCGGGTCTGCAAGGTATTCTGTCTTGGGCGGATCGTAAGGATCTTATGGCTTTATATGGGTTTGTGGATACCGGCATGCCTGTTGATCCTAATGCTGTGTCTTCCTGGCCTGGTCTGCGAGTATGGGCTGATTTAAAGATGATGCTTGATGCCCCTCCCCATGCTCCTGTTTCTGGTGTCTGGAAGGATCAGCTGTAATGGGTTATTCAACGATGGAAGTTATATGCGGGCTGTGGTGTGCATATGTTAGAGTTGGAATCTGGTCATATGGTATTCATGCTCACAGACTTGGATTATCCGTTGACGATTGCTTCGATGGAGGCTATGTTGGCTTGTCACTTGCAGATTTCTAATGCCCCCTCCGGCAATGAGTCTTCTATGGCAACTGCATTGGTGGAAGGGATCCAGGCTCGTTTGAAAGCGGATAAGATGGCTGCTTCTGGTCTCTGAAATGGTTGGTTTGTAAGTTTTATGTTTTGTGTTTTTGTTCATTTGTTCATACTAACATTCTTTCACCGATATGTAAAGTGATTGGTGACTTTCATTCATTATGGTTCACACAAATTGATTTAAAAAAAAAACAAAAAACAAAAAACAAAAAACAAAAAACAAAAAAAATATATACTTTTTATATAATATTTGCTTATACTTTCAACACATCATGGTTTTTACACTTGTGGATATAATACCATCTGCTGCTTCACTTTTTGGGTTCTGGTTGCTGATTCATACTTGTGCTGGTTACTGGTTTCATCTGGTGTTGGACTTGGTCCTCACAACAAGTGGTCCTCAACTCACCATGTCTAATCGACAAGAAAGAGTTGATTCACCTTGAGGGTACGGCTCCTGGTGTGATTCTCAAATCCGATGATGGTTGCCAGGTTACCCAAAACTGGATGGTTTTCACTTGCCATGGTCCTAGACTGAAAAGTGGCTAATCCAAGGGGGTACGGCTCTTGGTAAAGATTTTATCAAATCCGTTGATAGCTGTAATAGCTTGCTAAAAGCTACAGGGTTTTCAACTCACAAATGCTTCATTGCTGAGAGTTGGCGAGTCTAGAGGGGTACGGCTTCTGGTAAAGACATATCAAATCCGTTGACGGCTGTGATGGTTTGCCTAAAATCATCAGGGTACCCCCACTCACCATTGATTCACGTTCTAAGAGTTGGGCTGGGTTCTGGTCTCCCAGGGTGATGCTTATTCCACCAGAAAGACTGGCTAGCCCAAGAGCGAGTAGCTACTTGGTAAAGGCTCATCAAATCTGCTCATGTTGCTGTAAAGATTCAACACGATGCTGATTTGTTTCAAGCTTTGGAGAAGCTTCTAGTGTTTCATGTTGCGGCGGTTCTTCTGTTACTTATCTTGCTGATGCTGCTATTTCTTTTGCAGATTCAATCCTCGAGCATTATTGCACGTTTTACCAGGAAACTTGAACTCAACAGGTCAAATTCAAGTTTAGGGGAGGATTGTTAGGACCATTGGAATAGTTAAATGTAATAGGTAGACTAGGAGGTATGTAGTTCCTCCTGGTCCTAGTAGTAGTAGGAGCAAGTCGTGCTCCTGGTCCTAGTCAAAGTCAAACTTTATTATTTATTTATTATTCTGTTAGGATATGCATGAGATATGTTAGGAAAGGATATGCATATCAGTTTTACACGTTTTGTTTAATGCTGTATTAGGATTTCCTTGTAGTATAAAAGGAACCTTAGGCAGAAGGGTTAGATACACCTTCATCAAACGTAGTTCTAGTCATTATCAATATTAGAAATCCTTAGAAAGGATCAAGTCTTTATAGTTATTCTATTCTTCTTTATTATATTTGTATTCTGCATTTATATTGTGTATAGAGTCTCTCTGTGAATAGACTTGTGATTACAGAAGTCGTTCACCGTTCCTGACAGGCTGCAAGATCCACATCTAGTGGACCCAACAAATGCCGACTAAGTACTGATCATAGCACTGGAACAATCACAACAAGGTGCTATTAATGATGTCTTGGTAAGCATTGAAGGGGTTGAAGAATGAAAAAGAAATGTAAGGATAAAGGGTCTAAAGAAAGAAGCCCTCCATACAACTTAGGCAGAAACCGGGTCAACTCATCATGAAGACTAACTCATCATGGACCCAGTGATGTGAAGCACAACCCTTTCCTAGCTACTCAGGCTTCTCTCAAAAGAAGTTTGTTTTATTGTCACAGAGATCAACACGACTTCTATTGACTTTCTCACTCCAAGATAGTTGATATTGAATAGGTGGCATCTGCTCTAGCCTCCGAACACTAAAAGTGCACAAATCGAGTCTATAGCCAAGAGATCAATCAAATCTCGTTAGGACACACGGATGAAGATTAAGAGAGTCCTACGCTATATCCTTGTGATATTGCTAGAACACTCAGAGTGATACTTCTTAGTATTCACAATGATGAGTGGAAATCCTTCCAGTGTTAACATCAAACAGCACTACGGTAGGTCATATGCAAGATTCTTTATGAATTGAACATATGTAAAATTGAAAAGCAACAGTGGTTTGATTCTGAATTGATTCAAACTCGTTTCAGGTTTCTACGCAATATCTTTATGGTCTTGCCAGAACATTCAGAGTAATATTTATTAATATTCACAATGACGAATGGAAATCCTTCTAGCGTCAACATCAAACAGCGCTACAGTGGGTAACTTGTGAGATTCTTATGAATCAAACTTGTGTCAACTGGAAAGCAACAATGGTAAGATTCTTAATGAATCAAACTTGTTCCAGGAATTTGAATTGACGACTTTAATCAAGCGGATATTTATCCAATTGATTCACTCTTTATGTTCGCAGTCTTGCTTTGAGACGGTCGAGTAAAGAGAACGGCTAGTACTGCCGCGAAACCCTATCAAGGAGATTCTTAATTGAATCTACCTAATCACAGGTACGATATTTAATATCGTATAACGGTCTGAACCGACCGGAGGTAAAACGTTACCGATTTAGGATGAATGTCAAAGCCATTCAGTCCGTGTCTATGTTTTGTCTCGAGAAGGTGGCGTCACGGTGTACTCAGCAAAGTCAAAGATTCAAAACCACATGTTCATGCCCAAAGACTTATTCAACAATTAATAGTGTGAGCATGTGGATAAAGACACAAGATCGTAAGATGGCAAAGACAAGTCAAGAATGATATGAAGATCTCAAGATAAAAGACTAAGTCGAAAGACAATGACAAGGCTCAAAGATCACAGCATGAAGGAACAACACTACTATTACACGTTCAACACACATTTATGACAAAATTCATGAATCTCCATGGGCCTCCAAATATCAAAGAGGAATGACCTCACATTGGGGGAGATTGTTAGCCTCAAAATATTGAGTCAAACAAGAATGTTCGGTCATAAGTTTATATTGTAATATTTATTAGAACATTGTAATATGTAGTTAAATAGTCGTGGTTCACGGGCTTGGATTTAAACTAATTAAAGTCCAAAAGACAAGCCCGACCCAATATATAGCCCATTAAAGCCCGCATGTGGGTGGACTATATATACTACCCTCCTAGCATGTTAGGAGGGTGGATGGTCATTTGTAACAAATATTTTCCTAATCTAATATTCATCAAGTTAATCATCTCTCTCTCTACTTTCTCTCACTACTTTCTCTCTCTAGGAATCCATCTCTTTTCATCTATTTTCTATCTATAATCATCATAATAATATGGGACAACAGTTTTTACCTAGGTAAAATGAACCCTCTAAAACTCATAATCTGCCCAAAAAAAGAAAACACATTATTTACTATGTTTTCCATTACATACATCAATTACGTAACAGTTAATAGTCAAAGCTATCTAACTGTCTACGTACAAAATATACGGAACAGGGCAATGAACTCATTCAACATAGAGTAAACACAAATACAATTATTGCAAAATCTCAACAGTATACACACTTTGATCATTTAACATAAAGGAGTTTATCACCTCATGATTAATGAACATAAATTTATATTACTAAGAGGTGTTCTTGGATTGCTATTAAAGTATTACATTATACCAAGCATAAATAACATGTACCATTAGTTGTTAATACACTTTGCCAACCAGCTGAGCTAGCTTAGTTGGCCACCAAGATAACCTTGGGGAGGTATTCTTGGGGAGGTCTCGAGTTCGAGTCTCACCAAGTACCTTTAGGGGCCCGAATTAAGAAGCAGGAGTGGGGTTTATCCCCTAAGGAGAAGGTTCGAGGCTTGCATACTGCCCAATTGGATGTCATTGTAAGCTCAAATCACTAACTACTAACTCACCGTTAAAAAAAAGTACACTTTGCCATATACTTCTACGCATTCATATTTGGTAGCCTGTGATTTTTCCATAGGTACCTACAGAAACTATAAAAACTTTCTCTTATAAACATGTCATGAAACTATAGACATAGCAAATATAAAGTGGAGTCGCAATTACGACTCATTAGTTTTTGTTATCATATATGGTTGTTGTGCATACATATCTACACGCCCATGGTTAGCTACTTACACTACCTACATGTAGAGCGAACGTTGCATATAATTTGTTTCAAGTGTAACGGTTAACCATGAGCAACCACACAATAAAAAGCCATGCCCCTTTTTATAAAATCTGATCAGGTTTCAAGCACAAATTTTAACTTTCCATGCTGATTTCAGGATGGGTAAAACATGCAACTAAACGCAGATGTCAAGTACGATTAAATGCTGAAGGAGAAACAGAGATTGTGAGGTACCAATTCTTCCTTCGAGTCAATAACATGCGTGCGTTCATCAACTGAAATAAAACCACTTTGTGTTTCAACATTGACCTATAATAATGGAACCAATTAGCATTCTCTAATGACTCATTTTACTCATTAGAGCCTTAGATATAGTAGTCTATTATTAAGATAGGTGCACTTATATTTTCCTGGTGCAATAAAAACATTATCTACCTGTAGCAAATAGCAAAGCACAAAGCTCAAAGCTTAGATGCAATAAAATAGGTAGTAGCTACTAAGATACATGTGTTTAATAGGTAGTAGCACTACTAATAATGTATAAACTTTCTTCCCCACCTTCTTTGCTATATATAGATTGTAACTAATACATGAGAACAAAATTAGAATGGCAAATTTATAGTCTTTTAAATGAGTCATAACAACGCATGGTCGTTTCAAAATCTAACAGGAACAAACATTTTTTGTAAATATACAATGTAATGAACGTCTAACTGTGAAATTTTACAACTTTATAATGTTTAGGCATTTCAGAGACTCTCGCCTGCTTGACTCGTTTGTGCGAAACCATACTTATTTTGACCAGTAGAAACCTTCTAGGCAAAATAAAACCTGACCAACTCTTAAGAGAATGATAGGTTTCCAAACAAAAAAAGTGAAAAGCAAACAGGAACTGAAACGCGAATGTCATCAAGCAAAATTTATGAGTTAAAAATGAGAATAAAGGTTAGCCTCTTTACTTGATGGCTTCCAAGTTAAAGAGTTGACAGAGACACCATCAATTTCCTTAAAGTTCTGGCAAATCTATAAGTGAATTTTGAAGTTAAGAAGCTCATTAGGAAGTGTCATGACATAATGAAATAACAGGATTTATCAAGTAGTTAGTTACATTTTTTCTGCAAATTTTGTAATAACCTTCTTTAAGCACTCTGACGCACAATAATCTGTGATCAACAAAAAAGTGAAATCATAACAAAATTTTAGAACACTCTTTAAAAGAATGGAACACAATTTATATAATATTGTAACAATCTGCTAGATGTGTACATAGTTTGATTTTTGAAAAAAAGATGTGTACATAGTTAACGCACTATGGGCTATCTTGATGGACCCAATCTAACGTAAGGCATCAAATTGTCCTGTTTGAGCTGTTACGTAACACACCAAAATTGCCACCACATATACCATGCTTTGGAAGTGCAATTTCTCAGGTTGCAATGGACCACAAGGATACAGAATAGTTGCAGACTACCCTAAAAAGATAATGAAAGACAACCTCTTAAAACATTGAACATTATAATGCTAAAAAATCCATTAGCAAAAAACAGTACATATAATCAAGAGGAAGAAAGACCTTCCAACAACAATTATGTTCAAAATAATTGTAGATTGGTTCCAATTCAATGATTATCTGCCTAAACGATTGTCTCATGGACAGCTTCTCATGCCAACACTCTTATTTATATGTATCTGGCCAAAACATTAAACTTGGTCGGTATGATTCACAACCGTGTATTACGAACTAAAAAGATAGCAAAAGGTTCACTTGCTACTACTTTACAAACTAATCTAACTAATCCAAATATAGCCAATATTATCACCCTTTTCATATCATGTTCCTTAGCTTGGTTAGCTATTTTGATGCAACTTGTTGGCAATTGGCATGTAGGCTATTATCTGTTTTTTTCCAGATATCAATTTGGTTTCATTAAAAACTAATATATGACATGAAAAGTTTGAAAAACATGGCTACTTTGTCACGAATTTCAGAAATAGCAAAATGATCGATAGCTTTATCATGTGAACAAACTTTGCAAAAGTGTATGCAATAACATTACATCATTATGTGGACAAAAAATAGGAAAACGGAAGGCAACATACATGTTCAAGTTGTTCATTCCAAACTTGATTTAGAAACAACTGACGTGAATCAAATGCTCTCACAGGGCTGCCAAACACCCTACAATGCCAAATATCATGATGAGATATTATTAATATCAATGTGTGCTGGCACACAGTTCCAAACACACTGCTGGCAGATTTATACATTATCACAACTTACCAAACTGACTTGTAATTATGGAGACCGAAACCAAATGCAGAAAACACCAATAGAAACGTATAAACTCACATGAATAACTTTGATCAATTCCTGCATCCAAAAGTCTTTAAACAAAACAAATTCCGACCCATCATCATTGCACATGAACTCAGAGCAATTATGCACATTTGCTGTTTTAAAGAAGTGGATTTTGATGGATTCTTTAAATGGAGCTCAATGATCCTATACAAATTCACATCTCTTATTCTACCGGGGTGATCACCCTTTTACCCAAAAATAAATTCACATCTCATTAGAAAAAAAAACTTATTAACAAACGACAATGATACCGAGGAGGTCCTTTTCTGGCTTGCGATGGGTTGCAACGTATAAAGAGATGCATTTGATTAATTGGAATTAAGGTTTACAATTTACTAATTAATACTATTAAATAAAAATAACAACACCTTTGAAATCAAACTCACACATTTTACAAAAACCCTAATTTGTAATTGATTAATGGAACTGACATAAATAAAAAACTACAAATTTAATAATACCTTTGAAATCAAACTGGTACATCCCAACAAAAATCCTCAATCAAAACGAAACTTTGATTAATTGAACTGGCCTCCTTTATGACAGTGACGGGCCCATCATATGTTCTGCTGATTTAGATGAGCTCCAAGTTTATGTTCAGAGGGATGGTGTTTGGTGACTTTGTTTGTTTTGTGGGGGTTTAAGATTCATAAACGCGAGATACAACCCTAAACTTAAATAAATGATAGTTTTAACCCTAACGTTTTAAACATTTTGACCCTCTTTTCTTATAGTTTTTTCTTCACGTTTTTCACACATATAGTTTTTGCCCTGGTTTTTATTTTTATTAAACAAAAAAACAAAAAGTGTATATTTGTTACTAAATTAAGGAACAATTATACTTTTTAAAGGAATAAATAAATCAATTATTTTCTACTAAGGAAAGAATCTTTTGAAAAAGTCCCTACTTTTAGTTTTGCTTTACAAAAAAAAAGATTGAGTAAAAATAAACTTTTAGTGACCTCTTCTATTACTTACTTTTTTAATAAGAGTTGATAAAAATACTTTTGATAACTATTAATAGAAATTTTTTGTTAAGATCTATATAGACACTTAAATTAGCATAGACCTATCCAACCAATCATAATCACTCATTTTTTAAAAAACCCACTTCCCACCACTTTTTTAAAAATTAAATATCTTACAAACGGTAAATCGTCAAACGAAAAAAACACAATTGTGACGAGAATTAAATCATCTATCTATCGAGGGGAATATGTATATACTTTCGACGAACTTTTTTTCGACTTTTTTTTCTTAAGTCACGTTTGGAGAGAATCATATATGATTCATCACGAATCATATATGATTCGTCACGAATCATATATGATTCGTCACGAATCATATATGATTTTCAGAAAATCATATATGATTCGTGATATGAATCATATATGATTTTCTGAGAATCATATATGTTTCGTGACGAATCATATATGATACTCTCCAGACGTGACTTAAGAAAAAAGTCGAAAGAAAAGTTTGTCGAAAGTATATACATGTGACCCTCAATAGATAGATGATTTAATTCTCGTCGCGATGATATGTTTTGTTTTACGTAACGATGAACGGTCTGTGGGATATTTAATTTTTTAAAAATGAGTTTTTTTGTTAAGTGATAAAAATTAATGGTTGTGATTGGTTGGTTGAGTATATGCTAAACTAAGGGTTTATGAAAATCTTTTTCCTATACTTATATATCATCAATGAATCAAATACTATTTTAGCATAAACACTAGTTCTTTGAACTTAGCGGCCTCCAATATGTACACATGTGTTTAAGAAAAACGTTAATAACTTTTTTAATCTTTTATTTCATCCGCAAGCATGATACTAGATTATATCTATCGTCTTTCTATTTTAACATTATACTGAAAAAAATAAAAACAATATGTATCATTTTTCTTGTCGGAAATACCTTAAAAAACTTTACTTTCAACGCTCCTATTTCTATCCATCAAAATAAAATAAAAAACACTCATATAAATCGAAAGAACTCATATTTCTAAGAAAAAATTACAATGTTGGTCCCTCAACCGAGATCAAAATGGGAATTTCGTATTCAGATAACGGGGTTTGATATCCAACCTTTAAAATCGATCTTTGGTGTCCGTTTGGTTCTTTGAGACTCGTTATACGTAATTGGCGCCACTTTGACTCTTTTTTTCTAAACACGTCACAAAAAGCTACGCATAAGTTATCACTTCTTTAAAAAAAAGCTATGTGAGAGGTTTTGTTTCGAGAAAACTAGGGAGAAGCGAACGGTTACATACTCACCATTGGTGAGTTTTAATTTTCGTGGGCCCTCTAAAGTGAACGTTAGATACATATAAAAAAAACTCAAATACTTTTTTTATTATACATAAAAACCTACTTTAACCATTTTTAAAACACACAAAAGTATCACTTTTATACATCTTCTTCATTTAACCATTACCAAAAATGTATGATACGAAAGAACTCTCAAAATCAGCAAACGCCGCCAACGAATAAATATCACCGACTCTCCAGCGACATCCGTCAAAACGTTTAATCTCATAAACCCGTCACCAAACCAACTAAGGGCAGATACTTGAAGAGAGATGGAATTTGGATTTTTAGTTTAAGTTTTTAATTAGTACTTTGTCGTTTTTAATTTCTTACATTTATGTTTTTTATTTACCCATATATCATTTTTTATATTATGAATAAATTTTTTTATTTAAGAATAGTTAATAAAATGTAAAATGATAATGGAAATATGAGGTGGAAGTGAGTTTTTAATATAGTGAAAATGTGAGTTTTTTTATGAATTAGTAAGAGGAGCGACAAAACTGAGATGGAAAATAAATTTTGGGGCTCCACTCTCACCAGCCTAACTCAGGATTTCGAACAAAGCCTTTTAGTTTGGCTCTTTTTTTCGTTCTCCACTTACACCATTGGGTCTTGGAGCTACTTTTTTTTATGTAACATCGTTTCTACTTTCACCTAGAATACTTAAATCTTATGAAAATAAAAAAAATTTAAACACTAAGGCCGCGTTTAGTTGGAACACATTTTCTATCATTTTCTATTTTTTGTTTTGTAGAAAAAGAGAAGGGATTTCCATCTCCACAAAACACTAGAAAATTTACAAAACGCCTTTAGTTAGAGAAATATGTATTTGTGTTTTCTATTTATCAAAACTAGAAAACATGTTCAAGTGTTTTTGTTTTAGGTTTTCGACAGTGAATTTACGTTTTCTTCGGTAAATTCACGTTTTCGTCATTAAATTTACGTTTTCGTCAGTAATTTTACGTTTTCATCAGTAATATTACGTTTTCGTCAGCAATTTTACGTTCTCGTCAGTAAATTTACATTTTCGTCAGTAAATTCACGTTTGGGTCAGAAAATTTCGGTTTTCGTCAGTATTTTTACGTTTTCGTTAGTAAATTTACGTTTTTGTCAGTAAATTTACGTTTTCGTCAGTAAATTTACGTTTTCATTATTTTAACGTTTACCTCAGTAAATTTACATTTTCGTCAGTGAATTTACGTTTTCGTAAGTAAATTTACGTTTTCGTCAGTAAATTTTACGTTTTCGTTAGAAATTTTACGTTTTTGTCAGTAAATTTACGCTTTCGTCAGTAAATTTATGTTTCCGCCAGTACTTTTACGTTTTCGTCAGTAAGTTTACGTTTTCGTTAGTAAATTTACATTTTTGTCACTAAATTTACGTTTGCGTCAGTAAATTTATGTTTTCGTAAGTGAATTTACGTTTTCGTTTGCAATTTTACGTTTTCGTTTGCAAACGTAAAAATTTTATTGACGAAAAAGTAAATGTACCGACAAAAAGGTAAATTTGCTGACGAAAACGTAAATTTACTGACGTAAATGTTAAAATAATGACAAAAACGTAAATTTACTGACGAAAACGTAAATTTATTGACGAATACGTAAAAATACCGACAAAAACGTAAATTTACTGATGAAAACGCAAATTTACTGACGTAAACGTTAAAATAATGACAAAAACATAAATTTACTGACGAAAACGTAAATTTACTGACAAAAACGTAAAATTTCTGACGAAAACGTAAAATTTACTGACGAAAACGTTAAAATAATGACAAAAACGTAAATTTACTGACGAAAACGTAAATTACTAACGAAAACGTAAATTTACTGATGAAAACGTAAGTTTACTGATGAAAACGTAAATTTTCTGACGTAAACATTAAAATAATTATGAAAACGTAAATTTACTGACAAAAACGTAAATTACTTACGAAAACGTAATTTTTACTAACGAAAATGTAAAATTTCTGACGAAAACGCAAATTTACTGACGAAATTGTAAAAACGTAAAAATACTGACGATAATGTAAAATATTTGCGAAAACGTAAAATACTGATGAAAAAGCAAAATTTCCAACACAAACGTAAAAATAAAGAGAAAATTAGATATTTTGTGTTAAAAGGAAAACATGGAAAACAAAAAAAAGTTGTTTTCTTGTTTTGTGTATAAAAGGGGAAAATAGGAATTTTGTGTTTTGTAGAAATATTTTCTGGAAAATGATGATTTGAACGCGTTTTCTATTTTCCTTGTTTTCTAAAAAACATTTTTTGGAAAACAAGGTGTTTTCCATCCAACTAAACGCACCCTAACATTTTCATCTCTATCGTTCTTACAAATATAAAAGACTTCATTTTAACGGCTTGTTTAGACTTGGTAGCTGTCTAGTCTTATGCTTTTGAGATCTTTGGGTTTTGGCGTCTGTCTGGCTAACTACAACATCATCGGAAAACATGTTGTCGTCCCATCCGCATGTTTATAAGTAATAAAGTCGCTTCGAGAATTGTTCGAAAATGATAATCAGGGAGATGGGATTATGAGAATTAGAGAGGATATGTTTAAGGAGATTACAAAGTTCACTTATGAATGGTTGATTCTTAAATGCGCAATATAAAAAACAAATGATTACGTCATGAACCGAGCGGTCAAAAGGTTGAAAATACATCGACATATATTAACAGGGCTACGTGGCCCACCTTCTCCTACTATAGTAATGAAGAACATCCTTTACAAACAGATCATGTCTTTGGTTCTTACTATGTCGTCACTATAAAGAGTATAGGGCGAGAATAGAGACATCAAGGACCAATAGCGTAATAGAAAAAAACAAAAAATATAAAACTAACGGGTAGTATTTTAAATTTGGAAATTTGGTTGGTGTGAGACCAAGCATGTAAGTAAACTTTTGGACGAAATTAAAATAATAACCATCAAAAAAATCAACTAACGATTAAAATAACGACGGTTAGTGTTTGACCCCAAGAGCGTACAAAAATAGCCACGCCAGTGACTATTTTTGTCGATTTCCAAAATGGGGCCAAACGGGTGAATTGAGTCCACTTCATTGACAAAAAATTAATTTACCGGACATATTTGTATTTTTTAATGTCAAATGTAAAACATTAAATTCTTAATGATGTTTGGGCTATATTTTTGTTTATAAATTACCCACAATTCATTATTATAAGAGTGCTAGGTGTGATTACACGATAACATCAAGAAGTGCAGTCGCGTCAGCGCCGAAACAACTTCCCATATCCCTAAACGAATATTTCGATCATTAACTTCAAATAACCATTACAATACTTTAAAAAACATACATACAATATATAAAAAACCTATCAAAAATTAAAAAAAAAACAAAAACAAAAAATATATGCCTAGATGACTAAATTTATTCTTCTTCATTTAGTTCTTCAACTTCTCGCCAAATATATTTCATAAGATTTTGTTGAAGATTAATTTGTGTTTCTTTGTCCTTTATTTATTTTGCTAGTCGATGTTGGACTTCACATCTATCGACCTATGTAAGTTGCATATTTCTTGCGAGATTAGCATACACATGCTTCCAGTCAACAACTGACATTTTTTGATATTCTAAAATCATGTTATGCATAATGATGCAAGCATACATGATTCTACGTATAGTGTTAACTTGGTATTGGCATGCCGGTTGTTGTATTATTCTGTATTCCCCAACGTCAATGGAGAACAACAAAAGCACGTTCTGCATCCTTTCGTGCACCTTCTTGCCGGTGTTTAAAGAAATGTATTTCGGATCATTTGCAACTGTGAATGATTTGAGAAACTTGCTCATTGTGGGTAAATTTCATCGTTAAAGTAATACACATTTCGAAACTGACCTCCATTTACCACAAACGGAGCTACAAGGGCTACGTTATGAAGAAGGTCGTCGAATAACGGAGAATTATCTAAAACATCAAAATCATTATGCGCACCCGCTACCTCAAAAAAGCATGGTAAATCTAGAAATATTTCCAAGCAACAGCTTCAAGCATTATAATATGGTATTTTTTAATCACTCGTACCGTATTGCCCCTGTCGGCTCATGGGACCATTTTTTCATTCCCTGTGCATGCGATCAATACTTTTGAGCATTCATAAAAAAACATAAACATTCTTATGTTTTTTTTATATATTCTTACAACGTCGTTCAAGCTTAGCCTTATTAAATAGTTCATCATTTACTAATCAATAATGCACTCGTTAAAGAAAAATAAGGATTCACATGTCGTATGATCACCCATTAGAAAATATTCATCGAACGCATCAGGTGTTTTCATATGACAATTGACGTACGACAGTTGTGCACTTCATAATAACACTAATACTCATTCGACCTGAACCATCAAGTCGAGACGTAAGAAAATGAAAATGTTTTGGAAAAGGATCGACAGTATAAGATGAAATGTTATTGATATTATCTAGCAATAGTTTTCGGCTCATGCGATATCCCCTCCGAGAATAGTATTAAAATGTTCATCAAAATAGTCATCTCTTAAACGTCATTCGACATCCTTGCGGTCTCGATAAATCAGGTTATGGGTGGTTGAGCTTCTTGTTCTAGTAACCATTAGTAACACTCGTAAGATTTCGTGATATAGTAAACCATTCAGCTAAGCCCGTCCGATGGACGGGCGCGCTTTCAGATTATCTTTTAAAAAATCTAAGAGGTATATTTATTTGGCACGTTAAATTAAAAATATTTTTAGAGTAAAGTTAGAGTAAAAAAATATAATTCGATGAGAGGAAAATAATAAGCACACATTATAAGCAGATATAAACTATATAGTTTTTGTTATATTTTTTAAATCCTAGAATATCAAATAATTGTGTGAAAAAATAAAGTAATAAACAATGGACAAGAAGAAGAGATATAAAGAATGTAGAGAATTGTATTGATTGATATCTAGAGAATACATCATGAGTAATTATAAGATAAACTAGGGTAAAACCCTAGTAGCTAATTGGGCCATGGGCCTAATATGGACATACATAATTATTATTCATAACACTCTTTCTTGGATGTCCTTTTTAAATAATACGCTTTTGAGAATACTACCTCGTTAAAAACCTTGTCAGGAAAATCCAGTGGGACAAAACCATGACCAAGGACAAAAAGAGTGTAGCGCGTATTATCTCCCTCTGATGACTATACCACTTGAGATCTTTTAGTCGATGCGTTCCATTGTTGTAGATTAACTTCATAACGTTGACGCAGAAAGTATCTTGGTAAATATATCCACCAAATAATCGCTCGAACAAAATATGTTGTCTTATCTCCATCAATTCCATAGTTATCCATTTGAACAATATGCCTCGTTAAAAACCTTACTAGACAAAACCCAGTGGGATTAAAATCTAGTAAAGGAAAAGAGTACATAATTCCTTTATACGATTGGAGTTGTTGCCTTATAAAAAAACCTTGTCGGAAAACCCTGTAGGGACAAAACCATGATCAAGGAAAAAAACTAAACATAACTACTTTATATGCTCAGCGATGTTGCCTCATTAAAAAAACCTTGCCGAAAACCTTCGGTGACAAAACCTTGGTCAAATGAAAAAGAGTGCAGCGCGTATATTTTCTTCCCTTGATGATCACATCAATTAAGCTCATTGAAACAATGAAATACACTTTCTAGTATGACATATCAAATCAATATTGTGATCATCATTATTATAAATCAAGGAGTTCTTTCTAATATCATGTGACCTCAGAAACATGAGAGTCATTTATGCCTATAAGCATATAACTTTGTCTTTAGCTTTCATGATGCATACATATTTCATCCTTAAGATGTTTAATTTCAGAGCTAAGACAAACTTCATCTTTTGTTTCAAATTCAAATTTCTATGCTAATCGCCTTTATAATCATAATTCTTTATTTGACACAATTCTACACTAAGGTGATTATAACATATATGCCTAAAACATGATTAATTTAGTACAATCAAGTAGTGTTATGGAGAACTTTTCTTATATGCTATAAGCATTCAAACCACTAGCATGCTCCATGCATTTTATATGCAATAACGAAATCTCACCATCACATGAGCTCTAGTCTTATATCAATTACAATATTTATTGGATCCACCACATGTAAACATGTATCTACATGATCATTTTCAAGTCTTTGAGAAAATATATGTGTGGCATCATTTGTAACTTATGTATATTTCAATTTCATTTATCATAGAGACCGATGCATATCCAATTGGTTGTATAAATGGACCATAAGCCTCAATCATATGTCTCATCACAAGAGACTTCAATTATTCATTACTTTCTTGCGTCATTATATTTTGGCCATTCATCTATCCATGATCCTTACATTCAATTTAGCGATATATAATTTATTGTCATTATCATGCAAATTATCATATATATATCCATCGACGTCGATTCATTTATTTTCGATTCCACACACTTTACTTAGACATTTCATTCCATCATTTATTGAGATATCATATTATTTCATGTACCCGGGGTTTTCTCAGTTACCTTCATGTCTAGTGTCTCTTTAAGAGACTATCATGGGGTCTTTATTACCTCACTTCGACCATCTTAATTTTGTTGATCCATATTATCTCTTCAATCGAGGATTTTTATTTGGAATCGAATAGTCTATCACGTTGCAGACGGGCCATAGACTTACTACAAATCATTGCTTTTATTGTTGGGACACTAATTTAATTGGAGCACTATCAGCGTATGTGATCTAGTCACTTTATTTAGGTCACTAACCTTGTTTGGAAATTAATAGATCTAGAATATAAATTGTCCCATGAACTTTACATTCATATTTATTACTTGTGAGGATCAACTTTTCATTATCATAATTCATTCCAAATTTTTCGCTGCTGATTCTCCATCTGAATGAATTATCATTCTCAACATCCTATTTTGTGCGTTGTGGTGGACTTACTTTGATATATATCGCACATTTCAATAGCTCTTATGGGAAATATATGGTTTGTGACTAAAAACCATTATAAATGGGAGGATTCTGTATTAATTGTTGGCAAGATGCGATTTCATATGTTAAAAATTGGCCCATAAACTGTTACATATTTTCTCATAACTATTGGCTTTGCAATCAACTGAAGACACTTTATAAATGTTTCAACAAAAGAAATTCGCGTATGAACATGGGCTATATAATGTCACACTTGTTTCAATAATCGCCCAAACGTGTAAGTATTCTCCACTATTCTCAATAATCATATTTGGAAAATCATGCTCACATCGAGCCACTAATCACGCCAACTTGAAGTTGCGTATTTGATGATCATTTTGACAATGCATCGATTTTATAACTCAAAATGATCCACACGAGACATGTATAGGCATACATGCTCTTTTCATTTTTTCCAAAACAAAATTTCAAAGAATGAGTCCTTATGTATATGTAGTGATGATAAGTAATAAACTTTCATTGAGAACAATAGTCAAAATCATCTTTGAAGAATTCAATGTTCTTTTAAATATTCCGCATCATCATTGACTCGGGGTTCAACCGGTCATGCCATTTACTCTTGGCTCATAAAATTATACATTATGGCCACATGTGCTTCAATTGCACATCTTTATGTAAAACCCGCATCTAAATTCCATGAACAGTACACTACGTAAATACACGAGCCAATTAAAACTTTCCTTTTATGTCTTGAACACGTGACATGAATATTAAATTCAGAAACTACGTATGTGTTAGTGCACGATAATTATTAAGTACGTGATAATACACGATAATTATTAAGTATAATAATTATAATCACGAGCATATGATCACGAACTTAAAGACACAAACATGCGAACTACGTATTATATGTTATTAAACGATAAACAAGTATTACGTATAATATATATATTATGAATATTAAAACAGGAACCAATACGAACATTTATTAACATGAACGAACACGTAAATAGTTAAACACGAACAAAGCCCGGGAAACCCCTTTGGGCTCAAGGTTTCCGCGGACAAAAGAGCAAGAGGGGGGCCCAACCCATTTGTTTTGGTTAATTAAAAAAAAACGAAAACACAGACGTTCATTATATAGTATTTTTAGCAAAACTAAAAACCCTAGATTTCCTTCTCTCCTCTCTTACCGCCGGCTACAAGGAACACCACAAGGGTGTTGGTTGATTTTTTATTATTGAATTCGGGTTATTCATGTTCGTGTTCTTAGTCTCTTTCTAATCACGTAGTCGGTATCACCAAAACCTTCATCTCTTTTTATTTTATTCTCTTTTTATTATGTTCATGTGATAAGAGTATAAAAAAACATAACAAAACATGTAAAACGAATCAAGAAACATGAATAGGTTTGGTTTTGGTGGGGTTTGTTCGGCCGACACGCACAACCGAGAGCCTGGGCTCTCGGCTTGGTTCGATCTACACCAACAGCCGAGACCCAAGGTCTCGGTGTGGTTGGGTTTTGGTCGGCAGCAGGTGACAAGGGACCTCGACTCACGTCGGGGTACCGTTTGGTATGTTTTGGGTCTCGGCGCAGCAGCAGCACCACCGGCTTAAGCCGGTGGCTGTTGTGGTTCAAGTAGGGGGAAGCAGCAGCGCATCAGCGGGAACCACCGGCGTGATGCCGGTGGGAACTTTGCTCGTGTAGTGGGCAGTCGAGACAAAACAGGGGAAACCACCGGCTGCAGCTGGTGGTGATTATGGTCGAGCAGTGGCAACTGGCTAGGCCGGGTAGCCACTGCCAAGGGGTTTTTAGTCCGGTTCCTGTTGCGGTTCATATTAAACACGGCCACGAGATTATTTTAATTACAAGTATATTTTTACAAGGATAATTAAATTAATTAATCATGACTATAATTAATTTAATTTAATCAAGACTTATGTTATATTATTAAATAATACATGTTTTTAACCTAAGTATATTACCATTTAATTTAGACTATAGTTATTAATTAATTATAAAAACATGGACAATTAATTAAAAATCATGACTTAGGTTATAATTAATAAATTATTAATACATGATTAACCTAAGTATTTTACATGTCTTAATTTAATTAAATCATGCCTTTATTTAATTAAATCATATAACCTATAATTTATTTAATTATCATGACATTATTAATAAACTATACTATTAATTACATGACTTATGATATTTAACCAGTAAACTTAAGCTTATATTATTAGCTTATTAATCCAGCTTATTTCTGAATATGGAAACTTTCTATTTCAGGAAACTTACTATTTTTGGAAACTTTCTATTTTTAGAAACTGTTCTATTTTTAGAAACTTTCTATTTTTGAAAACTTTCTATTTTCGGAAACCTGCTATTTTTAGAAATTTACTTATTATTACACAACAAGTATAATAATACAAGAATACAAGATAATACTTAATCAGAATACATGAAATACACGATTAGCTTAGTATAACATTTAAAATAGTAAACAAGACAAGAACATATAAAACAAGCTAAGAACATGCTATAATCAGTTACGTACTCAATAATCAGAATTCTTATACATGTCCCTTATTTATGTAGCATTAGTGAGGTCAGAGTAGGACTATTCGTCCTTTCATCTTTCCTCGTTCACTAAACACAAGGTACGGATTTTTCGTCTTTCAGTATGTACATTCTTTCCTTATTAGGATTCCCCCGTTTGCAGCCAACTATTTTCCCAAGTATATGTTTTATATGTTTGATTACTTATGTTAGTTTATAAGCCTAAGCCATATACATGCATGACTAGTGTCACCTAGTTATGGAGGTACCATAACCATAACACTAGAGGCACCAGTGTTATGACTTCCCCACGATAGAGTGATTGCTCGTGGCGTCCCTTTTCAGTTTTGGCCATATATTTATATTATCAGGTGGGGCGTATGGGTGTATCCTAGTTACATGTTTTACAGGATTTTCATGGTGAATGCGATGTGTGCCTTGCATCCTTTACAAGGAGTTGATCCTTCCTACCCAGACTAATTAACTAGAGGCAACCCCCTAATTGCATGATGAGGTCTCCCCTCCAAGTATTCATGCACGGTGGAACCTCATGACCTACATGGGCTATTGGCTAATTAATACAGTTTTCATATAAAGACATAAGTCTTTTCAAACTATAAAACCAATTTTATGAACATGTTTCAGGTTATCTAGGACTTATTCATTTCTACTGCTATTAGTCTTTTATGCTTATGCCATTTCATGCTATACTTGTATCTCCGTTCACTGGGCGTTATGCTCAGCCGTTTTCCTTTCATGTTCCCAAATGACAGGTACTCAAGGGCGCTCGTAGACTATAAGAGTATGTGCATATGGATTGGAAGCTATCTAGCCTTCACTACTTTATGCATTTTCCATACATTATGCTACTTTATTTCTTTGGACATTGTTTAGTCCTTTTCCATTTCAGTACTTATATTCATGTGTGTTGAGCTTATAATTGGACTACCGATGTTTGTTTCCGGTATTTTCATTCATGGTCATCTAATGTTTTTAGATATTTACCTTGCATACTTTGATGACACACCATAATTACGCGTGACATTCCATTTACTAAAATGGGGTGTTACAATTATGGTATCAAAGCCAAGGTTTCAACCAATAGGCTCTTAAAACATGACCTGTGATTAGTGGGTAATCACCATGGTCTTCCTAGAATTGACAGTTGTTTTCATGCATTTATTCATGTATCATTATTGCAGGAATTTTAACTAAGTAATGGTTGGTACAGGACTGACCATATTTAGTCGCATGTGCTTTTAATCAAATAATTTTTGTTTTGATGAACCGACCCATAGGCGTTCATCCTCGTCACGTCGTTTTGTTTTGGTGAACCGACCCAAAGGCGTTCACCCAAACCCATGTTATTTCATCATCATGCATTCATACAATGTTTTCATGCATATTTTTTTTCATGTTTATATGCATAATTCTTTTCATGTATATATATTATGTTTTAATCAGTTTAATCATGCATTTTGTTTTATATTGTCAGATGGTTCTCATACGGGAACAAGAGCAACTCAATGCAGCAGTTCAAGCTGGATGCAGACTGCTTCCTCAACTGAGGAATGAAATTCGGGCCAAGGTGCAAGCTGCCAACAATCAGCACCAGCACCAACATCAGAATCCTCCTCCTCCTCCAGTTACACTGATCACATGGCTGGAGCGATTCAACCAGCAATGTCCGCGATCCTTCGAGAAGACTGGTAACCCTAATGAGGCTGAAAGCTGGCTAGCTCACATTGAGAAGATCTTTGACACGATGAGATGCGACCCTGTCTTTAAGGCAAGGTTAGCCTGTTACAAGTTTGAAGGGAACATGCTTGGATGGTGGAAGGCAGTGAAACTATCGAAGGGAGGCGACGATTGGGTGTCTGATTTGACTTGGGCACAGTTCAGGGAGTTGGTTATGGGACAGTTCTTCTCAAAGGCTGAGCAGGATAAGCTTAAGAGGGAGTATCATGGGATTAGGCAGAGAGCTGGGGAAAACAGCAATGAGTTCATGCAAAGATTTCTTCGTTTGGCTGGATTCCTTGGTGTAGCAGCTGGGACTGCCTAGGAGCAAGCGTATCACTTTCGCTGGGCTCTTCGCACACCTGTCGCCAATAACTTGGTGTGTGCTACATTCAATACTGTGGCACAAGTAGCAGATGCAGCCCGTAAGTTGGAGATGTTACAGGAGAGGGATGAGTTTGGAGAGGCAAAGAGACCCGACAAGAGGTATTTCTCGTCATTCAACGGTGATCATTTCATTTCATTCAGTACTATCTAAATATTTATATTTCTCTCTACAATTGCATCTTTCAGGCAGAAGACTAGGGACCGGTCCCAACCGGCCACTCAACAGTAGAGTCAGCACAAGGGTAACGGTCAGACCCAAGACCGTTCTGCTTCGGATAGGCGTGGCGGTAATGACAATTACCGTAACAACGCCAATAGCAGCAGGTCCCTAACTTACTCATTTCTTATGTTAGAGCTTAAAAACATTAGATCAATTCGATAAGACCGAGAGAAAAACGAACTAAAAAGCGAATTATTAAATGGCGCCGCTGCCGGTTCTTTTCGTGAAGATTAACGATTTTGAGTGAGACGATTGGATTTTGGTATCCGTTCACTTTGTGAACGTTATTTTTACGTATTATAAATAAAAAACATAAAAAAAATCAAAAAGATAAAAATTAAAAAAATTAAAAAAACCACAAAATCAATTCTTTTCCTAAAGAATTGAACCAAAAAAATAAAAAAATAAAAGTAATCTTTTTCTAAAAGATTACACCACAAATATATATTATATCGGTTTTCATTGTTTTTACGTACATGTAATATTTTTCTTAAAAAACCCAAATAAATGCAAAAATATTTTTGATATATTTTTATATGTAAATAAGTATACGTAGATACGAACACTTAATCCACATAATTCCATAAGTATTACCGAGGCAATACACCGTGTTCGGGAGCGTTCTGGTCCTTGACACGTGTATCGATCAAACTTAATTAAGGCACAATAGATAAATACCATAATCTACTTGATCTTGAGAAAGAGGTCACTGTGTGGGGGGTATAATGCGAGTGTATTTCACGTTCTAAAGAAGCAGGCTCTTAAGTGCTACGCGCCGCCTCGTTTCTCCACTTCCTTGTGGGTCTTTCAAGAGTGATAGTGGTGAGTGGTGTGCCACCGAATTATTATTACTTATATTATATTTTCTTGTGGATATTAATTATTGCACCTCGAGGGAGATAATCTCTTCTCCTTCAAAAGTCGACCGAGAGCTCATCTCTCACTCCTCGAGTTTACTTACACGTGTACTCGCACGCGTGTAACCATACCACCTTTGGTGTATTACTTCCTTCCCCGAGGAAGCTTTTAAACGTCATTTTACTTGTATATACATTCGGCCACCTTGTTAAACATGGATACTCGTTCCATGTTGGAGATTTTGCAACAACGATCCGCCAACGCTAATTATTCGCCTTGTTCGACTTGTGGCGTCCACACGATACTTATTTATGTGATCAAAACAATGGCTATTATGGGGAGGGATATGTTTATAATGGAACCGAGAACCCTAATTTTCGACCTAACACTCAAATGGACTACACTTGTAATGACTATATGGGATATTCCAGTTTTTCATCACAAAATCCACCATCATTTCATGATCAACCCTATGATGAGCCATACCAAAACCAAGATTTTTCAAACAATGAAGGTTTTGAAAATAATGATAATTTTCAAGGCTATAATCAATAAACCTTTCAAAACTAAGGATTCCAAATTATGGAGGCTTTCAAAATGATGATAATTTTCAAGGCTATAATCAAGAAACCTTTCATAATCAAGGATTTTCAAACAATGATGGCTTTCAAAATGATGAAAATTTTCCATGTTATACTCAAGATACTTTTCAAAATCAAGAATTTTCACATTATGAGGGTTTTCAAAATGAAGTGAATTTTCAAGGTTACAATCATGAGACCTTTCATAATCAAGACTCTTTTCAAAACTATAATTCACCTAATTATGGAAATCCACCTCCACCCTATTCTTCGACTTATTCATGTGAGTTTTGTGGAAAAGAACCCCATTATGGTTATGATTGTCGACCAAGGGATCCGCCTTCTTATGCTCTTAGTGATCTCAATGAGCTTTCTTTTATTTTTGAGCAACTAGGAAGAGACAAAGGATATAGTTTAAAGGCTCTTAAACGTATGAAAGAGATGAGCCTCGAGGAAATGAAAGAAGAGTCTCGGTGGTTAAGGGTGGATATTAAGTCTCTTGAGGATGATGTAAGGAACAAGCGGTTTAATAACAAGCAAATTGGTGATAGGTATAGAGAATCGGTGAACGATTCCTCTCGGTTCCTCAAGAACAATTTAGATGATTTACTCGTTAAGATTGATAAAAAGGAACGTGAACGCATAAAAACCATGAGTTTTGAGGAAATAGAAAAGGAGAATGTGCGGATAGTGGGAGAGATGGTATCTCTTTTTAATAATGCGGAGATGAAACTATCTAATAAAGAGGACATTTGTGACGAGTTGAACATTAAATATCGTCAACTTCAGCAAGAGTTACGTACTTTGCTCTTAGCGAAAGACGAAAAAGTAGAAGATGAAGGCATAAAAGACGGTAGGCCTTATCCATTATTTTATGACGATGATGACGATCCTCCGATTTGTATGACACTTAATGATGTCACACCTTCATCACCTTTACCATGATCCTCACTTGAAGATAGTTAGTGTAGGTGTTTACACATAGTTAGTTAGATTAGTTAGGAGTAGTTAAAATTCAGTTTTCACACAGTAACTTTTACACAATAGTTAGAATCCAGTTTTTCTTCAATTTCTCTCAATTTTTAGTGTGTGTGTTTATACACACAGACACACTATTTAAGTAGTCGGTTAGTTAGTTACTGTTCATGTAACTAATTTGTAACTAATTTCCTTTCAAGATAATAAAACTTCAATTCACTTCTTTAAATCTTCATATATTCTATAAAAGTTTTATAATCCTTGTTCAGAAACAGAGCCTGATCATAATGAGTAGTTACGAGATGGATCGTTGCTAATTCAGTTTAGTTTGATCCGAAGGTTGTTACTCGTTCCTGCAAATTAGTTGAAGAAGGGTAGTTTTGAGCATAGATAAAGGTAACATTGATGCTGTGATACGTTACTGTTACGAAGTTTCTTAGTCTGCTATTGTTAGATGATGTTTACAGTGGAGATTAATGATCAAGTCAGTAATCAATAGCTGCATTATAGTTTTGATTCGAGAATTTCGTCTTCTTTTTACATTCCGTTGGTTGTTAAGCTTGAATCAAGCTGCGTGTTGGTAAATCAGCTTCGAGTTACAGCTTAATAAGCTTTGGAGTTTTTGGATTCATGAATACTTTCGTCAGGATAACTAGTAGTTCAGCAAGGATGATTGGATAAGTAGTTGTATAATATAAGTTGTACAAGCTTATTCAGGATAAGTTTTTTTTCTAATTTAGTAAGGGTAGGATTTTTGTTTTTGATCAGTTCAAGTTTTCGTTAGTACAGTTCACATCGACGATAGGCTGGCCTAAATATGCAGAGATTGGTTTCTGCGAAGCAAATGTTCATTTGAGAGTTCAGATTTCTGATTCGATAGACGATTTGGTTAGCCTGTTGTATGCAATATTCTGTTTACTACTTTTTGAGATCGATTAGTGCATGGGCCTGCCTTAGTATTGAATCTGAGCTGAATTGTGGTGGTTCGTACATTGGTAAAGCTAGTTGTTCAGTTTGAGTTCAATAGCAGTTCATCGCCAACGGGCAAGCATTGGATGTGCAGACTTGTTTTCGAACAGCGAGACTTAATCTTTGTCAGTAGTTTGTTTTCGATAGCAAAGTTTCAGCATAGCTTCGACCACAACGGAGGCCCTGAATGCGCAGATAGTAGCAGGAACGTGTAGCAGATGGTAGATTTGTTCGTGGGAAAGGCTGAGTAGCCGTAGAGATTTGAAGTGGTTAATAATTGTGTTTGATCAAGCCGGGTAAGCGCCGCGCTTCGACTCAACGGTCTTACTTCGGATGCACAGGTTAAGCGAATTTCGTTTTTCTGCATACTCATAGGTTAAACTGTTATTGTTTAGCGTGTAGTGTAAGATTGCTTGTACTTGTTTAATCTGTCATGATTTTAGGTGTTTGCTAGCTGTATGTTTTGTTATTGTACTTCTTGAAAGAAAAATTAGCTTATAATATAAATGGTGAAAAACTATAGTTAGCAAGAATAGAACCACTCATATTTCAGATTCATTTAAGTTTCATTACTTGCACACTCTAGATCCTTTACCTTGTATACGTCGATTACACTCATAGCCCGTTTCAGTTAAATTGTTAATTTCTGTTGAGAAATCATATAGTCAGTTAGTTGCCTGTTAGTCCCTGTTAGGCGTTAAGTCGAGCTGTAGATCCTTATTTCTGAACATTCGTTAAAACCATGCCATTATTAGTCCTATTCTGATAGTCAGTTAAGTTTTAGCCTAGAATTAGCTTAGTAGTGATTGGACTTAGATTAGCATTTTGGGATTCTAGATTTGGTTAATTGAATCTATTAGTTGTACCTTCGATTGTTTAGGAAATACTCAATTTAGCAACTTACTAATTTTATACTTTTATAAATTCCATTTTAGAATTAGTAAAATTTGTATTTTTAATTTTATAGATTTAGTTTAAAATTTTGTATTTTGTAAGTGTAGAATAATTTTGTATTTTCAAATTTACATTTTGTTCATTTAAATGTGGTAAGTGCAAAATGTTTTTAGTTTAGTACGTATTACGTAGTATAAATACTATTTTCACATTTTTAAGTGTTTTGTTTGTCAAGTAGCTTAAATACCAAAATTACGATTTTTAACCAAAAACAATTAAGTCGAGCTTAAAAACGTTAGATCAATTAGATAAGACCGAGAGAAAAACGAACTAAAAAACGAATTATTAAATGGCGTCGCTGCCGGTTCTTTTCGTGAAGATTAACGGTTTCGAGTGAAACGATTGGATTTTGGGATCCGTTCACTATGTGAACGTTATTTTTACGTATTATAAATCAAAAACATAAAAAAATCAAAAAGATAAAAATTAAAAAAAATAAAAAAAACCACAAAATCAATTCTTTTCCTAAAGAATTGAACCAAAAAAATAAAAAAACCAAAAGTAATATTTTTCCAAAATGATTATACCAAAAATATATATTATATCGGTTTTCATCGTTTTTACGTACATATAGTATTTTTCTTAAAGAACCCAAATAAATACAAACATATTTTTGATATATTATTATATGTAAATAAGTATACGTAGATACGGACACTTAATCCACATACTTTCATAAGTATTGCCGAGGCAATACACCGTGTTCGGGAGCGTTCTGGTCCTTGACACGGGTATCGATCAAACTTAATTAAGGCACAATAGATAAATACCATAATATACTTGATCTTGAGAAAGAGGTCACTGTGTGGGGGGTATAAGGCGAGTGTATTTCACATTCTAAAGAAGCAGGCTCTGAAATGCTACGCGCCGCCTCGTTTCTCCGCTTCCTTGTGGGTCTTTCAAGAGTGATAGTGGCGAGTGGTGTGCCACCGAATTATTATTACATATATTATATTTTCTTGTGGATATTAATTATTACACCTCGAGGGAGATAATCTATTCTCCTTCAAAAGTCGACCGAGAGCTCATCTCTCACTCCTCGAGTTTAGTTACACGTGTACTCGCACGCGTGTAACCATACCACCTTTTGTGTATAACTTCCTTCCCCGAGGAAGCTTTTAAACGTCATTTTACTTGTATATACATTCGGCCACCTTGTTAAACATGGATACTCGTTCCATGTTGGAGATTTTGCAACAACGATCCGCCAACGCTAATTATTCGCCTTGTTCGACTTGTGGCGGTCCACACGATACTTATTTATGTGATCAAAACAATGGCTATTATGGGGAGGGATATGGTTATAATGGAACCGAGAACCCTAATTTTCGACCTAACACTCAAATGGACTACACTTGTAATGACTATATGTGATATTTCGGTTTTTCATCACAAAATCCACCATCATTTCATGATCAACCCTTTGGTGAGCCATACCAAAACCAAGATTTTTCAAACAATGAAGGTTTTCAAAATAATGATAATTTTCAAGGCTATAATCAAGAAACCTTTCAAAACCTAGGATTTTCCAATTATGGAGGTTTTCAAAATGATGATAATTTTCAAGGCTATAATCAAGAAACCTTTCATAATCAAGGATTTTCAAACAATGAAGGCTTTAAAAATGATGAAAATTTTCCATGTTATACTCAAGATACTTTTCAAAATCAAGGATTTTTACATTATGAGGGTTTTCAAAATGAAGGGAATTTTCAAGGTTACAATCATGAGAACTTTCATAATCAAGACTCTTTTCAAAACTATAATTCACCTAATTATGGAAATCTACCTCCACCCTATTCTTCGACTTATTCATGTGAGTTTTGTGAAAAAGAACCCCATTATGGTTATGATTGTCGACCAAGGGATCTGCCTTCTTATGCTCTTAGTGATCTCAATGAGCTTTCTTTTATATTCGAGCAACTAGGAAGAGACAAAGGATATAGTTTAAAGGTTCTTAAACGTATGAAAGAGATGAGCCTTGAGGAAATGAAAGAAGAGTCTCGGTGGTTAAGGGAGGAGATTAAGTCTCTTGAGGATGATGTAAGGAACAAGCGGTTTAATAACAAGCAAATTGGTGATAGGTACAGAGAATCGGTGAACGATTCCTCTCGGTTCCTCACGAACAATTTAGATGATTTACTCGTTAAGATTGATAAAAACGAACGTGAACGCATAAAAACCATGAGCTTTGAGGAAATAGAAAAGGAGAATGTGCGGATAGTGGGAGAGATGGTATCTCTTTTTAATAATGCGGAGATGAAACTATCTAATAAAGAGGACATTTGTGACGAGTTGAACATTAAATATCGTCAACTTCAGCAAGAGTTACGTACTTTGCTCTTAGCGAAAGACGAAAAAGTAGAAGATGAAGGCATAAAAGACGGTAGGCCTTATCCATTATTTTATGACGATGATGACGATCCTCCGATTTGTATGACACTTAATGATGTCACACCTTCATCACCTTTACCTCACGTGGAACCCACCGACTCCTTAACCATGGGGGACGAGCCTCTTAACACTAATTCAAATACCGATTTGGATGAATTAACCGTCTCTAGTGTTGAGAACCTTATCCCAATCTAAAGAGAGCTTGAGAGTGTTTCCAATGAACCATGTGACGAGCTTTGTATTGATACTTCTTCTCCTCATGATCACATTGAGATTTCATCACATGTTTACCTTCATGCTACTACTAGTGATTTTGGTGATTTTGATCTTGATGAATTGTTCAAAGAGAGGGATAATGAGATTGAGGAAGAGTTTGTGAAAGAATTTCCACAAATGGAGGATGATGATTGTGATTCCAGTGACGCATCTTATGCTATATCATCCAATGATTTGTCTTGTCAAGATAACATTCCTAATTTGGATGAAGAGTTTGATCCTATAGGAAATGTGGATCCTTCTCCTCTACCACCTATGATTCTTGTGATGAAACCTTTGATGATCCTTATGATAGTGATGAGTCATTTACTTCTGATGATGAATCCATTTCTTCTATGACTCCTTCACCTATTCCTCCAAGTGATTTTGTGATTCATTCCAATCCTCTTTTTGAAATATCATTTGATAACCCACTTTTTCACCATGATGAAGAAACCAATGAGGATTTTAGTGATTATGAACCTTCTCTTTGTGATACACCAATATATGATGATTATAGTGATGATGAGTTTTCCACTTGTGAATCTTAATTTTTTGATAATCACACTTCCTTGAGTTTTGAGGAGTCACCAATCTTTGATATACCAATCTATGATGACTATAGTGATGAGGAGGGGTCTATTATTATTGAGAATGAGGAGGTTCTAAAGATTGAAAGATTGCTTAGTGAAGATGAATTGATAGATAAACAAATTGAAGATTATCTTAAGAAAGATGATATTGTGGTTGAGACATCTTCTTCTAATTGGGAAGAGGATATTCATCTTATTAAGAACATGGTTTTTAGGACCACAGAGCCTACACCTCCTTCACAAGACACTATTACTATTGATCCTCCTTTCACTATGCCTTCTATGGAATATTCCCTACTTTTTGATGATGACGAGGAGCACCATATGGACATCATAGTTATGAATGTGTTGATACCTACACCATCATTGTCTCATGATGCTTTGATATCTAAGGGGGAATCTTATATGATTGATACGATTTCATCTCCTTATTTTCCCATGAAGGGAAAGGTTTTTGATCCTGGGATACGTATGTTTGTGAAAAATTGGTTTTCATCTACTCCACTTAAGAGTGTGACTTCGATTGATATGGACTTCTTCTATGAGCTTACTTTGGTGATGCTACCTATTTTGGAGTTGTTTACATGTAGAGATGGAAACTATGTATTTGATCCTGGGGTACTTCCTATTTGAGAGATTTCGTATGTTGGACAAACTTGAGACACGTTGGACCGTTCCATTTATCGAGGCGGATATTGTAAATCTTATAGTAAATGGCAACGTGCTAAGTTTGAGTGTATCATGTGAGATGTGCTTCAAAGCGATATTCTTTATTCTCCATGATGGTTTCCCCAAGGACAACCTAATTCGGGGCCGAGTCGAGCTAGTGACTTAGGGTTAGAAAAAACTCAAGCATTGAATAACTAGGTTAGAAAACGTAGAGTAGATTTTCAGTAGGTTAGGTTTCATTAAGAGGATGTTATACTAGAGTTAAAGTGGAGGGGTGGCCTTTCTTCATCTTTTGGTGTTTTTTTCAAGGGTTGCTCTCTCTCATTCATGCTTGGAGCTTATGGAGGAGGCCCGTGTATCCGGTTCACTTCGATTAGTTTTTGCTATTGTGATATTCAACATTGTGCTTAAAATGAATACCCTTTAGTTGTCTCTTCCTTAACCTGAGTTAAGCAAAGTTATCAATGTCATAAATGTAGGGGAGTTTACTCCAAAACTCTTAAACATTAAGGACAATGTTTATTTTAAGTGTAGGGGAGACTTCTATCGAAGTGACCTTACCTAGACCATTGCCTTAACTTCATGATATTGGGAAAATTAGTTTTTCAAACATTTTTCAAATTTTTGATCTACTTTGGCCACCAAAAATATTCATTCATAATTTTTGCATCAATCATTTTTCATTTGCATAACACATTTTCATTGTATATATCTTCTTTTGTTCTTTTTCAAAAATATATAAAAAGAAAAAAATATAATAAAGGATATGGTTTAACAAATTTAGATTTCTTTGACATATTAGGCCCGCCATGGATACTTTGACTCAACCCGAGTTTGCTTATCCAAGCATTCTCTAGATAGTATCTTTAACCATGTAGTCCTTCATTGGTCTATTAGGCTAAGCATCCACCACTCTCATTATTTGAGATTTTAAATTTGTGGAGAATGGGAGATGATAGAGTTGAAGCAAGTATAAAAGGGCTAGATAAACTTCATGACAATTATTTATAGCTAAACCCTTCTCTTTCTTTACCTCTATTTTCTTCGCATGTATATATGTTAATAAATAATCAAGAACGGTTTTAATTGGTTTGTAGTCTCTTATGCATTTTTTACTAATCATTCGTGGTTGGTATAAATACGTCTTAAGATTCTAAGTTAGAACGTTTTATGTGTACTAGACTTATGTCATGCTTAATACTTAGCGGGTGTTTTTCCTTTTATTCTTTTCAACTTTCTTTGTGAGGAATAAAGAAAAATAAGAGCGGCTTACAAAAAAAAATGAGTGGTTAGAAAGAAAAAAAATAAAAAAAAAATTATACAAGACTCCCAAGAGGGGCAGTGAAGTGTTAATTATAGTAACTATTGAATTCCAATATTACCTTAACGGTTTGCGGGGATTTAATAGTTGCTCCAATCCAATATTACCTTGACGGGTTGCGGGATTGAAGATCCAAAGTCTCAAAAAGGTGGCGGATATAAATTATTGAGTGAGTTTTATTTTTCTTTCCTTAGCGAGTGTGTAGCTACTTATTAATGCATGACATGAGGATTTTATACATAAGGCGAATGACTTATTACTCTTGATACGGACTTATATTAATTGTGAGCGGTTTTTCAAGTAATGGATAAGAGGATTATTTAGGATTAAAACCGTGCTTCCTTATTTTCACGCTTCAAATAATGACAAATTTGCCTTCAAGCAATTTGCTCAAATAATAACCGGTTCCACATTTAATTGTCATGAATAAGTTGATGCACTTTTTACTTGTGAATACAATGATCTCATTTTTAAGCTTGGTATAGGGAAAGTGAAACTTGAGGGTGATAAGTGTTCATGGTACCAAAAGCCCTAATTCAATTCATTGATTTCTTTATGAGTTTTTCCATCAAAACCATTTATGAAAGATCAAAAATATATACATAGAATGTTTTCTTTGCATTGCATTGTAAATATTCAAAATCATTCATCATGTACTATAGTCTAGTTTATTATATCATAAAATGGCCAAGGTGGATTAATTATGAGAAAAGTGCACTTTAGAGCTTTAAAATGCTGCATTGCATGAGGTCATGTCAATGGACAAGTGGAGGGGAGTTGATAAGTGTGAAAACACTCATCAATTATGATCCAAAAACTACTTAAAAAACAGTCAAATACATTATATTTAACTGAAAATATCAGAATTACGTGGGTATTTGTGTTTCATGTGTTTTCAGGTAAAACAGATAGAAATGGAACAAACACGCGCTTTAACGGGATTATCTAACAAAAGACTGAAGAAAAAAACGAAGAAAAGTCAAAACAAGAATCCAAGGATCAATCTTGCCAAGTTCGTAAAGTTTCAAGGGGTTTAAGTTGCTGTTATTCAAGGTTAAAGGAGCTTAAATCAAAGTTATAACATTGTCAAAAAAATCTGCCAAAAGCTGATAACTACAAGGACCTTACTTGGAAAAAGCTGAAAGTATAAAAAAGCTTTGCCACATGGACGAATCAGGAGGCTTTAAAATGAATACTTGGATTGCCAACTCATCTCATATGGACTGTTGGATATGGATATTATATCAAGGGTCCAGATCATGATCTAAAAACTTACACTTCTACCAATAATAATCCACCACATCAGTCTTTCTTCTTCAACAGATTTAAGGACGATTTACTGGGTTTCATGAGAAGATTTAAGTAGCGAAAATAGTCATGACAACATCCTTTATAAGCCTGTACAAATCAATTGCTTTCAAATCAACTGTTGGAAAAATACCCAAATTGCTGGAAATTGAATACGAACCCTAATCGTCCACGTGGATGATTCTGATTGGTGAAGCCACGTCATCAATAACCTCTCCCACTATAATCCTCTCTATAAATACCCCTCATAATCCTCACTTGAAGATAGTTAGTGTAGGTGTTTACACACAGTTAGTTAGATTAGTTAGGAGTAGTTAAAATTCAGTTTTCACACAGTAACTTTTCTCCAATTTCTCTCAATTTTTAGTGTGTGTGTTTACACACACACAAACACACTGTTTTAGTAGTCGGCTAGTTAGTTACTGTTCATGTAACTGATTTGTAAATAATTTCCTTTCAAGATAATAAGACTTCAATTCACTTCTTTAAATCTCCATATATTCTATAAAAGTTTTATAATCCCTGTTCAGAAATAGAGCCTGATCATAATGAGTAGTTACGAGATGGATCGTTGCTAATTCAGTTTAGTTTGATCCGAAGGTTGTTACTCGTTCCTGTAAATTAGTTGAAGAAGGGTAGTTTTGAGCATAGATAAAGGTAACATTGATGTTGTGATATGTTACTGTTACGAAGTTTCTTAGTCTGCTGTTGTTAGATGATGTTTACAGTGGAGATTAATGATCAAGTCAGTAATCAGTAGCTGCATTATAGTTTTGATTCGAGAATTTCATCTTCTTTTTACATTCCGTTGGTTGTTAAGCTTGAATCAAGCTGCGTGTTGGTAAATCAGCTTCGAGTTACAGATTAATAAGCTTTGGAGTTTTTGGATTCATGAATACTTTTTTCAGGATAACTAGTAGTTCAGCAAGGATGATTGGATAAGTAGTTGTATAGTATAAGTTGTGCAAGCTTATTCAGGATAAGTTTCGTTTCTGATTTAGTAAGGGTAGGATTTTTGTTTTTGATCAGTTCAAGTTTTCGTTAGTACAATTCACATCGATGATAGGCTGGCCTGAATATGCAGAGATTGGTTTCTGTGAAGCAACTTTTCATTTGAGAGTTCAGATTTCTGATTCGATAGACGATTTGGTTAGCCTGTTATAAGCAGTATTCTGTTTACTACTTTTTGAGATCGATTAGTGCATGGTCCTGCCTTAGCATTGAATCTGAGCTGAATTGTGGTGGTTCGTACATTGGTAAAGCTAGTTGTCCAGTTTGAGTTCAATAGCAGTTCATCGCCAACGGGCAAGCATTGGATGTGCAGACTTGTTTTCGAACAGTGAGAGTTAATCTTAGTCAGTAGTTTGTTTTCGATAGCAAAGTTTCAGCATAGCTTCGACCACAACGGAGGCCTTGAATGCGCAGATAGTAGCAGGAACGTGTAGCAGATGGTAGATTTATTCGTGGGGAAGGCTGAGTAGCGGTATAGATTTGAAGTGGTTAATAATTGTGTTTGATCAAGCCGGCTCAGCGTCGCGCTTCGACTCAACGGGCTTACTTCGGATGCATAGGTTAAGCGAATTTCATCTTTCTGCATACTCATAGGTTAAACTGTTATTGTTTAGCGTGTAGTGTAAGATTGCTTGTACTTGTTTAATCTGTCATGATTTTAGGTGTTTGCTAGCTGTATGTTCTGTTATTGTACTTCTTGAAAGAGAAATTAGCTTATAATATAAATGGTGAAAAATTGTAGTTAGCAAGAATAGAACCACTCATCGTTCTGATTTCAGATTCATTTAAGTTTCATTACTTGCACACTCTAGATCCTTTACCTTGTATACGTCGATTACACTCATAGCCCGTTTCAGTTAAATTGTTAATTTCTGTTGAGAAATCATATAGTCAGTTAGTTGCCTGTTAGTCCCTATTAGGCGTTAAGTCGAGCTGTAGATCCTTATTTCTGAACATTCGTTAAAACCATGCCATTATTAGTCCTGTTCTGGTAGTCAGTTAAGTTTTAGCCTAGAATTAGCTACACAAGTTAATAGTAGCTGAGTAGTGATTGGACTTAGATTAGCATTTTGGGCTTCTAGATTTGGTTAATTGAATCCATCAGTTGTACCTTCGATTGTTTAGGAAATACTCAATTTAGCAACTTACTAATTTTATACTTTTATAAATTCCATTTTAGAATTAGTAAAATTTGTATTTTTAATTTTATAGATTTAGTTTAAAAATTTGTATTTTGTAAGTGTAGAATAATTTTGTATTTTCAAATTTACATTTTGTTCATTTAAATGTGGTAAGTGCAAAATGTTTTTAGTTTAGTACGTATTACGTAGTATAAATACTATTTTCACATTTTTAAGTGTTTTGTTTGTCAAGTAGCTTAAATACCAAAATTACGATTTTTAACCAAAAACAATTAAGTCGAGCTTAAAAACGTTAGATCAATTAGATAAGACCGAGAGAAAAACGAACTAAAAAACGAATTATTAAATGGCGCCGCTGCCGGTTCTTTTCGTGAAGATTAACGGTTTCGAGTGAGACGATTGGATTTTGGGATCCGTTCACTATGTGAACGTTATTTTTACGTATTATAAATCAAAAACATAAAAAAATCAAAAAGATAAAAATTAAAAAAATTAAAAAAACCACAAAATCAATTCTTTTCCTAAAGAATTGAACCAAAAGTAATCTTTTTCCTAAATGATTATACCAAAAATATATATTATATCAGTTTTCATCGTTTTTACGTACATATAGTATTTTTCTTAAAAAACCCAAATAAATACAAAAATATTTTTGATATATTATTATATGTAAATAAGTATACGTAGATACGGACACTTAATCCACATACTTCCATAAGTATTGCCGAGGCAATACACCATGTTCGGGAGCGTTCTGGTCCTTGACACGTGTATCGATCAAACTTAATTAAGGCACAATAGATAAATACCATAATCTACTTGATCTTGAGAAAGAGGTCACTGTGTGGGGGGTATAAGGCGAGTGTATTTCACATTCTAAAGAAGCAGGCTCTGAAGTGCTACGCGCCGCCTCGTTTCTCCGCTTCCTTGTGGGTCTTTCAAGAGTGATAGTGGTGAGTGGTGTGCCACCGAATTATTATTACATATATTATATTTTCTTGTGGATATTAATTATTACACCTCGAGGGAGATAATCTCTTCTCCTTCAAAAGTCGACCGAGAGCTCATCTCTCACTCCTCGAGTTTACTTACACGTGTACTCGCACGCGTGTAACCATACCACCTTTGGTGTATAACTTCCTTCCCCGAGGAAGCTTTTAAACGTCATTTTACTTGTATATACATTCGGCCACCTTGTTAAACATGGATACTCGTTCCATGTTGGAGATTTTGCAACAACGATCCGCCAACGCTAATTATTCGCCTTGTTCGACTTGTGGCGGTCCACGCGATACTTATTTATGTGATCAAAACAATGGCTATTATGGGGAGGGATATGTTTATAATGGAACCGAGAACCCTAATTTTCGACCTAACACTCAAATGGACTACACTTGTAATGACTATATGTGATATTTCGGTTTTTCATCACAAAATCCACCATCATTTCATGATCAACCCTTTGGTGAGCCATACCAAAACCAAGATTTTTCAAACAATGAAGGTTTTCAAAATAATGATAATTTTCAAGGCTATAATCAAGAAACCTTTCAAAACCTAGGATTTTCCAATTATGGAGATTTTCAAAATGATGATAATTTTCAAGGCTATAATTAAGAAACCTTTCATAATAAAGGATTTTCAAACAATGAAGGCTTTCAAAATGATGAAAATTTTCCATGTTATACTCAAGATACTTTTCAAAATCAAGGATTTTCACATTATGAGGGTTTTCAAAATGAAGGGAATTTTCAAGGTTACAATCATGAGAACTTTCATAATCAAGACTCTTTTCAAAACTATAATTCACCTAATTATGGAAATCCACCTCCACCCTATTCTTCGACATATTCATGTGAGTTTTGTGAAAAAGAACCCCATTATGGTTATGATTGTCGACCAAGGGATCTGCCTTCTTATGCTCTTAGTGATCTCAATGAGCTTTCTTTTATATTCGAGCAACTAGGAAGAGACAAAGGATATAGTTTAAAGGTTCTTAAACGTATGAAAGAGATGAGCCTTGAGGAAATGAAAGAAGAGTCTCGGTGGTTAAGGGAGGAGATTAAGTCTCTTGAGGATGATGTAAGGAACAAGCGGTTTAATAACAAGCAAATTGGTGATAGGTATAGAGAATCGGTGAACGATTCCTCTCGGTTCCTCACGAACAATTTAGATGATTTACTCGTTAAGATTGATAAAAGGAACGTGAACGCATAAAAACCATGAGCTTTGAGGAAATAGAAAAGGAGAATGTGCGGATAGTGGGAGATATGGTATCTCTTTTTAATAATGCGGAGATGAAACTATCTAATAAAGAGGACATTTGTGACGAGTTGAACATTAAATATCGTCAACTTCAGCAAGAGTTACGTACTTCGCTCTTAGCAAAATACGAAAAAGTAGAAGATGAAGGCATAAAAGACGAATATTTTGCTACTCGTAGGCCTTATCCATTATTTTATGACGGTGATGACGATCCTCCGATTTGTATGACACTTAATGATGTCACACCTTCATCACCTTTACCTCACGTGGAACCCACCGACTCCTTAACCATGGGGGACGAGCCTCTTAACACTAATTCAAATACCGATTTGGATGAATTAACCATCTCTAGTGTTGAGAACCTTATCCCAATCCAAAGAGAGCTTGAGAGTGTTTCCAATGAACCATGTGACGAGCTTTGTATTGATACTTCTTCTCCTCATGATCACATTGAGATTTCATCACATGTTGACCTTCATGCTACTATTAGTGATTTTGGTGATTTTGATCTTGATGAATTGTTCAAAGAGAGGGATAATGAGATTGAGGAAGAGTTTGTGAAAGAATTTCCACAAATGGAGGATGATGATTGTGATTCCAGTGACGCATCTTATGCTATATCATCCAATGATTTGTCTTGTCAAGATAACATTCCTAATTTGGATGAAGAGTTTGATCCTATAGGAAATGTGGATCCTTCTCCTCTACCACCTATGATTCTTGTGATGAAACCTTTGATGATCCTTATGATAGTGATGAGTCATTTACTTCTGATGATGAATCCATTTCTTCTATGACTCCTTCACCTATTCCTCCAAGTGATTTTGTGATTCATTCCAATCCTCTTTTTGAAATATCATTTGATAACCCACTTTTTCACCATGATGAAGAAACCAATGAGGATTTTAGTGATGATGAACCTTCTCTTTGTGATACACCAATATATGATGATTATAGTGATCATGAGTTTTCCACTTGTGAATCTTAAATTTTTGATAATCACACTTCCTTGAGTTTTGAGGAGTCACCAATCTTTGACATACCAATCTATGATGACTATAGTGATGAGGAGGGGTCTATTATTGATGAGAATGAGGAGGTTCTAAAGATTGAAAGATTGCTTAGTGAAGATGAATTGATAGATAAACAAATTGAAGATTATCTTAAGAAAGATGATATTATGGTTGAGACATCTTCTTCTAATTGGGAAGAGGATATTCATCTTATTGAGAAGATGCTTTTTAGGACCATAGAGCCTACACCTCCTTCACAAGACACTATTACTATTGATCCTCCTTTCACTATGCCTTCTATGGAATATTCCCTACTTTTTGATGATGATGAGGAGCATCATATGGACATCATAGTTATGAATGTGTTGATACCTACACCATCATTGTCTCATGATGCTTTGATATCTAAGGGGAAATCTTATATGATTGATACGATTTCATCTCCTTATTTTCCCATGAAGGGAAAGGGTTTTTGATCCTGGGATACGTATGTTTGGGAAAAATTGGTTTTCATCTACTCCACTTAAGAGTGTGACTTCGATTGATATGGACTTCTTCTATGAGCTTACTTTGGTGATGCTACCTATTTTGGAGTTGTTTACATGTAGAGATGGAAACTATGTATTTGATCCTGGGGTACTTCCTATTTGAGAGATTTCGTATGTTGGACAAACTTGAGACACGTTGGACCGTTCCATTTATCGAGGCGGATATTGTAAATCTTATAGTAAATGGTAACGTGCTAAGTTTGAGTGTATCATATGAGATGTGCTTCAAAGCGATATTCTTTATTCTCCATGATGGTTTCCCCAAGGACAACCTAATTCGGGGCCGAGTCGAGCTAGCGACTTAGGGTTAGAAAAAAACTCAAGCATTGAATAACTAGGTTAGAAAACGTAGAGTAGATTTTCAATAGGTTAGGTTTAATTAAGAGGATGTTATACTAGAGTTGAAGTGGAGGGGTGGCCTTTCTTCATCTTTTGGTGTTTGTTTCAAGGGTTGCTCTCTTTCATTCATGCTTGGAGCTTATGGAGGAGGCCCGTGTATCCGGTTCACTTTGATTAGTTTTTTCTATTGTGATATTCAACATTGTGCTTAAAATGAATACCCTTTAGTTGTCTCTTCCTTAACCTGAGTTAAGCAAAGTTATCAATGTCATAAATGTAGGGGAGTTTACTCCAAAACTCTTAAACATTAAGGACAATGTTTATTTTAAGTGTAGGGGAGACTTCTATCGAAGTGACCTTACCTAGACCATTGCCTTAACTTCATGATAATTGGGAAAATTAATTTTTCAAACATTTTTCAAATTTTTGATCTACTTTGGCCACCAAAAATATTCATTCATAATTTTTGCATCAATCATTTTTCATTTGCATAACACATTTTCTTGTATATATCTTCTTTTGTTCTTTTTCAAAAATATATAAAAAGAAAAAAATATAATAAAGGATATGGTTTAACAAATTTAGATTTCTTTGACATATTAGGCCCGCCATGGATACTTTGACTCAACCCGAGTTTGCTTATCCAAGCATTCTCTAGCTAGTATTTTTAACCATGTAGTCCTTCATTGGTCTATTAGGCTAAGCATCCACCACTCTCATTATTTGAGATTTTAAATTTGTGGAGAATGGGAGATGATAGAGTTGAAGCAAGTATAAAAGGGCTAGATAAACTTCATGACAATTATTTGTGGCTAAACCCTTCTCTTTCTTTACCTCTATTTTCTTCGCATGTATATATGTTAATAAATAATCAAGAACGGTTTTAATTGGTTTGTAGTCTCTTATGCATTTTTGACTAATCATTCGTGGTTGGTATAAATACGTCTTAAGATTCTAAGTTAGAACGTTTTATGTGTACTAGACTTATGTCATGCTTAATACTTAGCGGGTGTTTTTCCTTTTATTCTTTTCAACTTTCTTTGTGAGGAATAAAGAAAAATAAGAGCGGCTTACAAAAAAAATGAGTGGCTAGAAAGAAAAAAAATTAAAAAAGATTATACAAGACTCCCAAGAGGGGCAGTGAAGTGTTAATTATAGTAACTATTGAATTTCAATATTACCTTAACGGTTTGCGGGGATTTAATAGTTGCTCCAATCCAATATTACCTTGACGGGTTGCGGGATTGAAGATCCAAAGTCTCAAAAAGGTGGCAGATATAAATTATTACGTGAGTTTTATTTTTCTTTCCTTAGCGAGTGTGTAGCTACTTATTAATGCATGACATGAGGATTTTATACATAAGGCGAATGACTTATTACTCTTGATACGGACTGATAGGTGTGTAAACACCCATCCTTTTACCACTTAATTCTGGCTAAAACAAGACCAAAACACGTATTTAATATCATTTGTTTGGAATTATGCGTGGTTTTTGTGTTTATTGTGTTTTCAGAGCTAACCGGATGAATATTAAAGAAAACATGGGATTGCACGGGTTTTATCAAGGAAAAAGACTAAAGACGAAGTCTATTGTCCAAGAGATGCAAAAGATTTGAAGTCAATGGGCCTATTTGAAGATTTATCGAAGAAAAGGACCAAAGATGGAAGATTTACATATGTCGAAGAAACTCAAGTCTATTTAACGAAGAAATTAAAAGACGAGTTGAATTTAATCGACGACAAATCCCGAATCAGAATAAAAAACGTCGACTTTTCTAAAAAGACAAGAAGACAAGAAGAAAGGGAGAAAGCCCACTCACCAACCAACCACTAGGACTATATATAGTTTCTCCCTTCACATTTTAGGGAGTTAGCTTTCATTTTTTCTTTTCCCAGGTTCTTTAGTTCGTAGCATCACCATCACCACTAGGGTGATTGGTGATTTCAATCTTTGTTCTTCAAATCTTATAATTTTAATCTTTGTTTTGTGATTATTAAAAACCTTAATCATTCAATACATCTTTCCATTTCATCTTGTTCTTCATCATCTTTTTATTGCAAGTTCTTAAGTTCTTGTGTGATTGATTTTGATCTTTTATAAGTTGTTGATTTAGTGTTTTTATTGTTGGGATTTATTACTTATGGTATTTAGATGATTATTGGTTAATTTGGTAAAACCTTTTTGTGTATTCATCTTGATTTTAGCTTTTAACCGTGTCTCCTGTTCTTGCGCATCTGCTACTGTTCTTACCCCTGAAATATTCCGAATAGACGATTTTCTGCTTCCCTTATTCGGAATATTGGATATTCCGAATAGGGCTTTTTACTCTTCTCTTATTCGGAATAAAATTTATTCCGAGTAGTCTTCTTGATTTTTACTCTATTCGGAATTTTCGCACATTCCGCATAGGCATGTTTTCCGAATAGCACTAATTTTCCGCATAGACCATACTTTTCCGCTTAGGGCATACTTTTCCGAATAGCATTATTTTCCGAATAGGACCATTATTCCGATTAGAGATATTTTTCCGCATAGATGGGTTTTTCCGAATAGATTGAATTTTCCGAATAGCCCAGTTTTCCGCATAGACTTATTTTCCGTATGGAGCACAATATTCCGAATTGAAACATTCCGCATAGAGCCAATTTATTCCGAATAGGGCTTTTATTCAGCATAGTTATTTTACTCCGTATAAGGTATTTTCTATTAGGGTATTTTTCCAATACTGTTTGATTTAATTTCTTTTTCAAGTTTTACTTTTTAATTGTTTTAAGTTTGTCTTTCTTTATTTTATTCATTTCCCTGTTTAGTAGATTAGAAAACCAATCCCACTTTTTGTCACCAAGAACAAACATTCCACTTAGAACCGAGATCAATTCGAGAGGATTCCGAGAGTAAAAGAGAACCCAATCAAAACGCTTGTATCAAATGGCGCCGCTGCCGGCTCTTCTCGTTAATATCAAAAGTTTTTTGTGAGAACTTAGATTTTGGGATCCGTTCCCCGTGAACGTTACTTTTTCATAAAAATTTTCAAAAAATCCTAAAAAATATAAAATTTTCAAAAATACAAAAAAAAACAAAAAAAAAACATAAAAACCAAAAATATTTTTGCTTTGTTTTTCTTTGTTCGTTCTTTTGCAGGTGTATGCGCACTCGATCCACGTCATATCAAGAGCCCGAGCCTCTCGATCACTTAGACATGGCCAGTGTACCACCTCAAAACAATAATAACAACAACAACCCGCCTTTCAACAACATGAACAATAACAACAACAATGACCCCTTCCGGATAATCACCCGATGATTGAATTGCTGCAAGCTCATGTCGATGGCAACACTAATCCGATTGTTATACCAGCAATTGCAGCCAACAACTTTGAGCTAAAATCAGGCTTTATCCAGATGGTCTCCGCTCAACCATTCTTGGGACGCACCATTGATGATCCACACGACCACATCAAGAGATTCTTGCAACTCACTAACACGGTCAAGTTCAATGGGGTTCCACAAGAGGTTATCAGGTTACAACTTTTTCCCTTTTCTTTAGAGGGACAAGCCCGGCATTGGCTTGCTAAGGAACCGCCACAGAGTATTCTCTCGTGGACGGATTTGGAAACAAAGTTTATCAATTACTTTTTTCCACCCTCTCGTACTACCGCTTTGCGGAATGAAATCATAAATTTTGAACAAAAGTACGATGAGTCGTTCAGTGAATCTTGGGATCGTTTTAAAGATCTTTTAAGAAAATGCCCACAACATGGTTTTACCAAAGTACATCAAATTAATACTTTTTACAATGGTTTAAGCATGAGTGACCAAGATTCACTGAACAGTGCCTCGGGGGGTAATCTATTGGCTAAGACTTCCAATGCTGCTTGGGACATCATTGAGAATAAATCTCGTGTGCAAACCAAGAGTGTTCGGACCAATGTCGCTAGTGCTAGCACTAGTGACAGCGACAAGCGATTGGACAAAATCACTACGCTTCTTGAATCGCTTGTCACCCACACCGTCAGCAACAACAACAGCAACAACGCTAAAAACGCCCAAGTTAACCCTGCTGAGAATGTGAATGCGGCATATGGCACCTATACTCAACCTGCTTATCAAGCTAGACCTCAAGGTGACCGTAATTTGCTGAGCTACCGCTCTAACAATTATCTTTCCCCACCTGGTTTTCCTCCTACCAACCCAAACCAACAACAAAACCTCAATCGCCCTCCTCAACAACAACAACAACCTCGATAACCATACATACCTCCTCACAAGCAGCAACAACCACCTCAACGCAACAACCAAGTCTACCAACAACCTGTTTATCAACCACCCGCATACAATGCTCCTCCCAACCAACCCACCGCTCTTCACCAAGAAGTGGAAACTTATATGAGGACTAACGATGCGATAGTGGGAAATCTTCAGAGAGAGGTGCTCAACCTGAAAGCTGACTTGGTCAAACAAGGGAACGATTTGAGAGCCGACATGAGAAATACGTTGGATAGCCAAACTAATGATCTGAGGAACATGATGGCTAGTTTCTTCCAAGGTAATCAACCCTCTTCTTCGGGTACTCTTCCGAGTAACACCGTTGCGAATCCAAGAGGGGAGATGAAAGCAATCACCACTCGAAGTGGCAAAGGTACCACGGAACCCGAGCTTCCTATACCTCCACCGGTGGTTGTGACTAAGGAGAACGAGTCACCTGCTCCTATTCCTCATCCTTCTCCTTCCCTAATTTCTCCACCTATTCCTTCTACCCCTCCTCCACCCGTGGTTGTGAGTGATCCTATTCTCCCAAAGCCTTCCTCTTCTTCCAATATACCTTATCCATCTAGGTTGAGGAAAGAGAAGCTCAAAAGCAAGGACGATATTCAGGTTTCGAACTTTCTTAAGATGTTCAAACAATTGAATTTCAATATCTCTTTCGCTGAGGCTCTCGCTCACATGCCCAAATACGCGAAAATGTTTAAAGATCTTCTGAGCGACAAGGAAAAGCTCCTCGATATTGCCAACACCCAACTTAATGAGAATTGCTCTGCAGTGCTCTTAAGGAAATTGCATGGCCCTAGCCGATCTAGGTGCCAGTATTAATCTTATGCTTCTAAGTGTTTGGATGCAATTATCTCTCCTAGAGCTAGTCCCCACCAAAATGACTTTGGAATTAGCAAACCGTACGGTTGCTTATCCAGTGGGGATAGCCGAAGACGTCATTGTAGGAGTCGACAAATTCACTTTTCCTGCTGATTTTGTTGTCGTCGACTACGAGATGGACCCCCGTGTACCACTGATTGTTGGTCGTCCATTCTTGAGGACCGGTCGCATTCTCATTGATGTTGAAGCCGGTGAGCTTATCATGAGAGTGGGTGACGATAAAGTAGTCTTCAACATGGGAAAGTTGTCCAAACAGCCTTATTCATATGAGAGCGTTAATTGTATTGACGTTCTTGATGAGGCTTGTGAAGAACACTTTAATGATGCTTGCAAAAGTATTCCTACCTCTCTTCCCAATGTTGAGACCGTGTCCTCTATTGATTCATCATTGTCTCTATTTGGAGATAGTGATTTGTTTTGGAAAGATCTTGAAGACACCATGGGAGATGTGACTTTAGCTACTAATGATTCTCCTACCAATGGGGACGAAGACATGCATTTCTTTGAAAGCCTTCTCAACGAAGATAACCCTTCTCCTCCATCTCCCACGGTTATTGCTATCGATACTCCGACTTCGAATACGCCTCCCGTCGAAAATCCTCCGGATTTAGAACTTAAGGAGTTGCCGCCCCATCTTGAGTATGTATTCCTCGAAGAAGAGAAGAAGTCGCCAGTCATCATTGCTAAGGATTTGAAGGATGAAGAGAAAGCCCGACTTGTCGCCGTGTTGAAAGATCATAAGAAGGCTATTGCTTGGAAGATTTTGGATATTCGTGGAATTGATCCTCATTTCTGCACACACAAAATTCTCATGGAGGACGACTTTAAACCCACAATTCAAAGCCAACGAAGGGTGAATCCAAAAATCCATGAAGTCATCAAAACCGAGGTTATCAAACTTCTTGATGCGGGTATGATTTACCCTATTTCGGATTCACCATGGGTTAGTCCAATCCATTGTGTGCCCAAGAAGGGCGGAATAACCGTTGTTCCAAATGAACACAACGAGTTGATTTCCACTCGTCTCGTTACTGGGTGGAGAGTTTGTATAGACTACCGCAAACTCAATGATGCCACGAGAAAGGATCATTTCCCTCTACCTTTTATGGACCAAATGCTTGAACGATTAGCAGGAAATGAATATTACTGCTTTCTTGATGGTTTCTCGGGTTATTTCCAAATACCCATCGATCCCCAAGATCAAGAGAAGACAACATTCACTTGTCCCTATGGCACTTTTGCTTACAAAAGAATGCCTTTTGGCTTATGCAATGCCCCCGGGACTTTCCAAAGGTGCATGTTAGCTATCTTCCATGACATGGTTGAACAAACCATGGAAGTCTTCATGGATGATTTCTCGGTCTTCGGGGATTAATTCTCTTCTTGCCTTGCCAATTTGGAACGTATGCTCAAGCGGTGCGAAGACACTCGCCTAGTTCTGAATTGGGAAAAATGCCATTTTATGGTAAAAGAAGGCATCGTGCTTGGACATAAGATCTCGAAAGCCGGTCTTGAAGTAGACCGTGCTAAAGTCGATGTTATCGCAAAGTTGCCTCCACCTTCAACCGTGAAGGGTGTGAGAAGTTTCCTGGGTCATGCGGGCTTCTACCGTCGATTCATCAAAGATTTTTCTCAAATCGCTCGCCCGATGACCCACCTCTTGGAAAAAGATACTCCTTTTCTCTTTTCCAAAGAGTGCCTTGAAGCCTTCAACTCGCTTAAGGATAAGCTTACTAAGGCACCCGTCTTGGTTACTCCTAATTGGGAGCTTCCTTTCGAGTTGATGTGTGATGCTAGTGATTTTGCTCTTGGAGCGGTTCTTGGACAAAGAGTGAACAAACACTTCCAACCCATCCATTACGCTAGCAAGACAATGACGGGGGCACAATTGCATTATACGACAACCGAAAAAGAGCTTTTAGCTGTTGTCTATGCTTTTGAAAAATTCCGCCCCTATCTTGTCCTTTCTACCACTATTGTGTATACCGATCATTCCGCGCTGAAGTACTTGTTGACAAAGCAAGATTCCAAACCAAGACTTCTTCGCTAGGTTTTGCTGCTCCAGGAATTTAAAATCGAAATTCGCGATAAAAAAGGAGGAGAAAACCTAGCCGCGGATCATCTTAGCAGACTTGAGGATCCTTACCAAGGGGATCATCCGAACAAAGAAATCAATGATTCTTTTCCCTTGGAGACCTTAATGTCTATAAATTCGAAATCTGATGAAACCCCGTGGTTTGCGGACTTTGCGAACTACTTGGCGGGTGGAATTCTCAAGGAAGGGTTGACGTCCCAACAAAAGAAAAAGTTCTTCACCGACATTAAGACTTACTTTTGGGACGACCCTTACCTATTCAAACAATGTGCCGACCTGATTATTCGGCGATGTGTTGATGGACCGGCTGCTTCGGAAATCCTTGATGCTTGCCACAAAGGACCCACCGGTGGTCACTTTGGTCCCAACTACACCGCAAAAAAAGTGTTTGATTCGGGATTTTATTGGCCCACCATCTATCGTGACGCTCACGATATGGTTAAACGATGTGATGCTTGCCAGAAACAAGGCAAGATCACACATAAAGATGAGATGCCTCAGAATTTCATTCAAGAGTGTGAAATCTTTGACGTTTGGGGTATCGAATTTATGGGGCCATTCCCTTCCTCTAAAGGAAACAAATACATCCTTGTAGCCGTTGACTACGTTTCAAAGTGGGTTGAAGCCAAAGCTTTACCCACTAATGACGCAAGGGTGGTTTGCAACTTTTTGAAAGCTCTTTTCGCTAGATTCGGTGTGCCTCGTGCCATTATTAGTGATCGTGGGACTCATTTTTGCAATGACCAATTCGCAAGAGTCATGGCTAAGTACGGTGTAAATCATCGTCTTTCCACAGCCTACCACCCACAAACTAATGGCCAGGCTGAAATATCCAACCGAGGACTTAAGCGAATTCTGGAAAGAACCGTGGGAGAACATCGTGCCTCATGGGCTGAAAAACTTGATGATGCTTTGTGGGCTTTCCGTACTGCTTACAAGACCCCGATCGGCTGTACGCCTTATCATCTTGTGTACAGGAAAGCGTGCCACCTCCCCATTGAGTTGGAGCACAAGGCTTATTGGGCCTTGAAGTGGGCTAATTTTGATATCAACAAAGCCGGTGACCTACGCAAGATCCAACTCAATGAGCTCAATGAACTCCGTAATGAGGCTTATGAAAATTCTTTAATCTATAAGGAAAGGACTAAGCTCATTCACGACTCCAAGATCAAAAACCGAGAGTTCCATGTTGGAGACAAAGTCTTACTTTTTAACTCTCGGTTGAAAATCTTTTCGGGCAAGCTCAAATCTCGTTGGTCCGGCCCATTCACCATTGCCCAAATTTTTCCATATGGTACTCTCGAGCTCGCTCAACCTAATGGACCTAATTTTAAGGTGAATGGCCAACGAGTGAAGTTGTACTTTGGTGAGGACACCTCTCAGGAGGTGATTCCATCCCTCACCACGTTCCCCATGAACTAATTTTGGGTCGAGTCAGGCTCGTGACTCGGTTATAAAAAACAAGCGCTCCTCGGGAGGCAGCCCGAGTATCTATCCCTTTAACCCCCTAAGTGTAGGGGAGGACATATTTTGGTCGTTTGTGTTTGTGTGGTGATGTGATTACAGGGATAACTGCAATCTTGGAAATCTCTGAAGAACCGTGCTCCCGTGATTATCCGAAATCCGGTTCTATCTATCAACTATCGTGATTCAATTTTCTTCATACTCACATTTGAAATTGATCACTTTAGTCGTCTCTTCCTTAACTCGAGTTAACCTACGTGCACAATGTTATAAGTGTAGGGGAAACTTCTCCCACACGCTTAAACATTGAGGACAATGTTTATCTTAAGTGTAGGGGGACTTCTATCGAAGTTTTAAGTTGACTTTTCCATGAAAATGCCTTCATTAAACCGGAAAATCATCTTTTTCAACATTTTTCAAATTTTTTATTAACTTTGGCCATTTTGTAGTAATTTTTAAATTTTTATCGTTGCTTTCATATGTATATATCCCGCAATAAAGTCAAAAATATTAATAAAGTGGTGTAGCTAGTTTAGAAGCCTTTGACATATTAGGCCCGTTGCGTTTATTTTGACTCAACCCGAATAGACTTATCCAAGTTTATTCTAGCTAGTATCCTTAACCATGTAGACCTTAATTGGTTTATTAGGCTAAGTGTCCACGAGTCTCATTACTTGAGATTTTAAATTGTGGAGGACGAGAAATGATAGAGTCAATTATAAGTCGGTATTCTTGCGCAAGCTCACTTGGTGTATTTATTTGCCTATTCTCCCATCACTTGCTAATAAATTATCTGCAATAAGTAAGGTCGTACGATTTGAAAAGTTACTTAGCTTCTAGCCCAGGATCGTTTAAAAGTTGCTCGGTAATGACAAGAGTTCATAGCCAAGGCATAACTTATGAAGCGGGGCGCGAAGATTGGCGAGTCCGAAAAGGCCCTAACAAGGCATGAGGATTCCATTTTATTGCTAAAGATCCAAAGTGATGTGAAAAGCATTATTCCTAAAGTCAATATGAAGGATCAAGATTCACGACGAAAAGCAATCAACTCCCATAAAGATCATGGAGAAGTCTATCCGAAAAGACCCTAACAAGGTATGAGGATAAATAGATCCAAGTCTGAAAAGGAGGCGGATCGTTGTATCTCAAAATCCCAATTAGAGATTGAAGAAATAATCATGAAGTCGTGGTCAACAAAGTTGGAGTACCCCTCAAAAGTCTCCAAGTGAAGAAACTCTATTATGATGAGAAGACCATTATCTCAAGAACGTCTCTCGAAGATATGAAGTATGAAGTACATGCCAAATATCGGCCCGAGAAAGGTCTCAAATCGTGAACCAAGTTATGCCAAGATATGAACTTTTTGATATCCCGAGAAGCAGTTTTAAGAGATTTTGTCCTTTAGCTAACTATTGATCAAATCGTCCTACTTTGCTTTCAGCCTAAATAAACTATCAAAATAAGTCCAAAAATACATCTTCATGATCATTCTAAGACAAAAATAAAATATAAGAGAAACACCTAGGAATAAGGGAGTTTAAGCATTTAATTAAGCCATGTGTGCAAGTGTTTGAATTGCTAACTTATAATAACAATGATCTCGTTTTCAAGCTTAGTTTGGGGAAAGTGAAACTTGAGGGTGATAAATCTTCGCAGCACCAAAGCCCTAATGTAAGTCCTTGATTCCTTTGCAAGTTATTTCCATCCTTTTGTTTATTTTAAAGTTTTAATTTCTCTTAGTATTTTAATTTTTATTTAGTAGTATTTGAATAAGGCCAAGGTTGATTAATTATGAGAAAAGTGTAAAATTGCTTTATCACTAAGCATTGCATGAGGGCATGGCAATGGTTAAGTGTAGGGGATTTGATAGGTGTGTAAACACCCATCGTTTTACCACTTAATTCTGGCTAAAACAAGACCAAAACACGTATTTAATATCATTTGTTTGGAATTATGCGTGGTTTTTGTGTTTATTGTGTTTTCAGAGCTAACCGGATGAATATTAAAGAAAACATGGGATTGCACGGGTTTTATCAAGGAAAAAGACTAAAGACGAAGTCTATTGTCCAAGAGATGCAAAAGATTTGAAGTCAATGGGCCTATTTGAAGATTTATCGAAGAAAAGGACCAAAGATGGAAGATTTACATATGTCGAAGAAACTCAAGTCTATTTAACGAAGAAATTAAAAGACGAGTTGAATTTAATCGACGACAAATCCCGAATCAGAATAAAAAACGTCGACTTTTCTGAAAAGACAAGAAGACAAGAAGAAAGGGAGAAAGCCCACTCACCAACCAACCACTAGGACTATATATAGTTTCTCCCTTCACATTTTAGGGAGTTAGCTTTCATTTTTTCTTTTCCCAGGTTCTTTAGTTCGTAGCATCACCATCACCACTAGGGTGATTGGTGATTTCAATCTTTGTTCTTCAAATCTTATAATTTTAATCTTTGTTTTGTGATTATTAAAAACCTTAATCATTCAATACATCTTTCCATTTCATCTTGTTCTTCATCATCTTTTTATTGCAAGTTCTTAAGTTCTTGTGTGATTGATTTTGATCTTTTATAAGTTATTGATTTAGTGTTTTTATTGTTGGGATTTATTACTTATGGTATTTAGATGATTATTGGTTAATTTGGTAAAACCTTTTTGTGTATTCATCTTGATTTTAGCTTTTAACCGTGTCTCCTGTTCTTGCGCATCTGCTACTGTTCTTACCCCTGAAATATTCCGAATAGACGATTTTCTGCTTCCCTTATTCGGAATATTGGATATTCCGAATAGGGCTTTTTACTCTTCTCTTATTCGGAATAAAATTTATTCCGAGTAGTCTTCTTGATTTTTACTCTATTCGGAATTTTCGCACATTCCGCATAGGTATGTTTTCCGAATAGCACTAATTTTCCGCATAGACCATACTTTTCCGCTTAGGGCATACTTTTCCGAATAGCATTATTTTCCGAATAGGACCATTATTCCGATTAGAGATATTTTTCCGCATAGATGGGTTTTTCCGAATAGATTGAATTTTCCGAATAGCCTAGTTTTCCGCATAGACTTATTTTCCGTATGGAGCACAATATTCCGAATTGAAACATTCCGCATAGAGCCAATTTATTCCGAATAGGGCTTTTATTCAGCATAGTTATTTTACTCCGTATAAGGTATTTTCTATTAGGGTATTTTTCCAATACTGTTTGATTTAATTTCTTTTTCAAGTTTTACTTTTTAATTGTTTTAAGTTTGTCTTTCTTTATTTTATTCATTTCCCTGTTTAGTAGATTAGAAAACCAATCCCACTTTTTGTCACCAAGAACAAACATTCCACTTAGAACCGAGATCAATTCGAGAGGATTCCGAGAGTAAAAGAGAACGCAATCAAAACGCTTGTATCACGGACTTATATTAATTGTGAGCGGTTTTTCAAGTAATGGATAAGAGGATTATTTAGGATTAAAACCGCGCTTCCTTATTTTCACGCTTCAAATAATGACAAATTTGCCTTCAAGCAATTTGCTCAAGTAATAACCGGTTCCACATTTAATTGTCATGAATAAGTTTATGCACTTTTTACTTGTGAATACAATGATCTCATTTTTAAGCTTGGTATAGGGAAAGTGAAACTTGAGGGTCATAAGTGTTCATGGTACCAAAAGCCCTAATTCAAGTCATTGATTTCTTTATGAGTTTTTCCATCAAAACCATTTATGAAAGATCAAAAATATATACATAGAATTGTTTTCTTTGCATTGCATTGTAAATATTCAAAATCATTCATCATGTACTATAGTCTAGTTTATTATATCATAAAATGGCCAAGGTGGATTAATTATGAGAAAAGTGCACTTTAGAGCTTTAAAATGCTGCATTGCATGAGGTCATGTCAATGGACAAGTGGAGGGGAGTTGATAAGTGTGAAAACACTCATCAATTATGATCCAAAAACTACTTAAAAAACAGTCAAATACATTATATTTAACTGAAAAATATCAGAATTACGTGAGTATTTGTGTTTCATGTGTTTTCAGGTAAAACAGATAGAAATGGAACAAACACGCGCTTTAACGGGATTATCTAACAAAAGACTGAAGAAAAAAACGAAGAAAAGTCAAAACAAGAATCCAAGGATCAATCTTGCCAAGTTCGTAAAGTTTCAAGGGGTTTAAGTTGTTGTTATTCAAGGTTAAAGGAGCTTAAATCAAAGTTATAACATTGTCAAAAAAATCTGCCAAAAGCTGATAACTACAAGGACCTTACTTGGAAAAAGCTGAAAGTATAAAAAAGCTTTGCCACATGGACGAATCAGGAGGCTTTAAAATGAATACTTGGATTGCCAACTCATCTCATATGGACTGTTGGATATGGATATTATATCAAGGGTCCAGATCATGATCTAAAAACTTACACTTCTACCAATAATAATCCACCACATCAGTCTTTCTTCTTCAACAGATTTAAGGACGATTTACTGGGTTTCATGAGAAGATTTAAGTAGCGAAAATAGTCATGACAACATCCTTTATAAGCCTGTACAAATCAATTGCTTTCAAATCAACTGTTGGAAAAATACCCAAATTGCTGGAAATTGAATACGAACCCTAATCGTCCACGTGGATGATTCTGATTGGTGAAGCCACGTCATCAATAACCTCTCCCACTATAATCCTCTCTATAAATACCCCTCATAATCCTCACTTGAAGATAGTTAGTGTAGGTGTTTACACACAGTTAGTTAGATTAGTTAGGAGTAGTTAAAATTCAGTTTTCACACAGTAACTTTTCTCCAATTTCTCTCAATTTTTAGTGTGTGTGTTTACACACACACAAACACACTGTTTTAGTAGTCGGCTAGTTAGTTACTGTTCATGTAACTGATTTGTAAATAATTTCCTTTCAAGATAATAAGACTTCAATTCACTTCTTTAAATCTCCATATATTCTATAAAAGTTTTATAATCCCTGTTCAGAAATAGAGCCTGATCATAATGAGTAGTTACGAGATGGATCGTTGCTAATTCAGTTTAGTTTGATCCGAAGGTTGTTACTCGTTCCTGTAAATTAGTTGAAGAAGGGTAGTTTTGAGCATAGATAAAGGTAACATTGATGTTGTGATATGTTACTGTTACGAAGTTTCTTAGTCTGCTGTTGTTAGATGATGTTTACAGTGGAGATTAATGATCAAGTCAGTAATCAGTAGCTGCATTATAGTTTTGATTCGAGAATTTCATCTTCTTTTTACATTCCGTTGGTTGTTAAGCTTGAATCAAGCTGCGTGTTGGTAAATCAGCTTCGAGTTACAGATTAATAAGCTTTGGAGTTTTTGGATTCATGAATACTTTTTTCAGGATAACTAGTAGTTCAGCAAGGATGATTGGATAAGTAGTTGTATAGTATAAGTTGTGCAAGCTTATTCAGGATAAGTTTCGTTTCTGATTTAGTAAGGGTAGGATTTTTGTTTTTGATCAGTTCAAGTTTTCGTTAGTACAATTCACATCGATGATAGGCTGGCCTGAATATGCAGAGATTGGTTTCTGTGAAGCAACTTTTCATTTGAGAGTTCAGATTTCTGATTCGATAGACGATTTGGTTAGCCTGTTATAAGCAGTATTTTGTTTACTACTTTTTGAGATCGATTAGTGCATGGGCCTGCCTTAGCATTGAATCTGAGCTGAATTGTGGTGGTTCGTACATTGGTAAAGCTAGTTGTCCAGTTTGAGTTCAATAGCAGTTCATCGCCAACAGGCAAGCATTGGATGTGCAGACTTGTTTTTGAACAGTGAGACTTAATCTTAGTCAGTAGTTTGTTTTCGATAGCAAAGTTTCAGCATAGCTTCGACCACAACGGAGGCCTTGAATGCGCAGATAGTAGCAGGAACGTGTAGCAGATGGTAGATTTGTTCGTGGGGAAGGCTGAGTAGCTGTAGAGATTTGAAGTGGTTAATATTGTGTTTGATCAAGCCGGCTCAGCGTCGCACTTCGACTCAACGGGCTTACTTTGGATGCACAGGTTAAGCGAATTTCATCTTTCTGCATACTCATAGGTTAAACTGTTATTGTTTAGCGTGTAGTGTAAGATTGCTTGTACTTGTTTAATCTGTCATGATTTTAGGTGTTTGCTAGCTGTATGTTCTGTTATTGTACTTCTTGAAAGAGAAATTAGCTTATAATATAAATGGTGAAAAATTGTAGTTAGCAAGAATAGAACCACTCATCGTTCTGATTTCAGATTCATTTAAGTTTCATTACTTGCACACTCTAGATCCTTTACCTTGTATACGTCGATTACACTCATAGCCCGTTTCAGTTAAATTGTTAATTTCTGTTGAGAAATCATATAGTCAGTTAGTTGCCTGTTAGTCCCTGTTAGGCGTTAAGTCGAGCTGTAGATCCTTATTTCTGAACATTCGTTAAAACCATGCCATTATTAGTCCTATTCTGGTAGTCAGTTAAGTTTGAGCCTAGAATTAGCTACACAAGTTAATAGTAGCTGAGTAGTGATTGGACTTAGATTAGCATTTTGGGCTTCTAGATTTGGTTAATTGAATCCATCAGTTGTACCTTCGATTGTTTAGGAAATGCCCAATTTAGCAACTTACTAGTTTTATACTTTTATAAATTCCATTTTAGAATTAGTAAAATTTGTATTTTTAATTTTATAGATTTAGTTCAAAAATTTGTATTTTGTAAGTGTAGAATAATTTTGTATTTTTAAATTTACATTTTGTTCATTTAAATGTGGTAAGTGCAAAATGTTTTTAGTTTAGTACGTATTACGTAGTATAAATACTATTTTCACATTTTTAAGTGTTTTGTTTGTCAAGTAGCTTAAATACCAAAATTACGATTTTTAACCAAAAACAATCAAGTCGAGCTTAAATACGTTAGATCAATTAGATAAGACCGAGAGAAAAACAAACTAAAAAACGAATTATTAGACTTCATGGTGCTCCATCCATTTTCATCTTAGACAGAGATACTCGGTTTACTTCGAGATTTTGGAGGAGTCTACAGAAAGCTTGGGGGTACCAAACTTGAGCTAAGCACGACTTTTCATCCTCAAATAGACGGGCAGTCGAGCGAACCATTCAGACATTAGAAGACATGATTTGAGCGTGTGCTTTAGAATGGACAGGATATTGGGACGATCATATCTGCTTGGTAGAGTTTGCATACAACAATAGTTTGCACGCCAGCATCAAGTGCGCACCGTTTGAGATGTTGTATGGCAGGAAGTGTCGCGCCCCAATCTGCTGGGATCAGGTTGGTGAGCGAGCACTTGAAGGTCCGGAAATGATAGAGTTAATCAACGAGAAAGTCGTTGTAGCTAAGGCGAAATTACAAGAAGCTCGTGCACGACAGAAGAGTTATGCCGACATGCATCATAGGGATTTGCATTTCAACGTGGGAGATCATGTCTTTCTTAAGGTATCACCGGCACGTGGTGTTACACGTTTTGGAATAAAAGGAAACCTCAGTCCTCGATTCATTGGACCGTCTGATATCATCGAGCGAGTCGGTGAAGTATCATATCATTTAGCGTTACCTCCGCAGCTTTCTCACGTTCATGACGTTTTCCATGTGTCCTTACTCAGAGGATAAAAGTATCATCCCCTTCACATGGTTCAGTATCCACTTGAACAGATTCGTGAAGATCTTACCTTCATCGAGGAACCCGAACGAGTTCTTGACAGACAGGAACGAGTCATGAGGAAGAAGACGATTCCATTAGTCAAAATCCTTTGGAGGGATCATACCGAGCGAGAAGCCACTTGGTAGGAGTCTATGCGGTCTTCTTACCCTCATTTTCAGTTTTGATTCGGGTATGTAATAACTAGGTTTTCACTTAGTTATGAAAAGAGTTATCGTCCGATCTTTTCGAATTGATTACAAGTTGAAAGTGCGACTCAGTAGTTCTTGGTGGAAAAATAAAATGGTTTGGTTATCTATTTTAAACTAAAAACGAAAATGTCGTTGAGTTAATAAGTAAAAAAATGAAAGCTTGAAGATTTAAACTAAGATAAAACAAGTTAAAACAATGCTAAGTAAAAAGGCGGGAAAAATTAAAGTTTAAAAAATAGAAACAATTCAGAAAACTAAGAATTAAACTAAGTCTGAAAACAAGATAACTGGAATTTCATAGAAATAGGGTATTTTCGGAATAATTGACAAATTCAGAGAAATAGGGTGTTTTCGGAATATTGAAGCTTTTCAGAGAAAAAGCATGTTTTCGGAATATTGGACTTTTTCGGAAAAAGGATATATTTTCGGAATTTTGTACTTTTTCGGAGAAATGATATATTTTCGGAATATTTAAGATTTTCAGAGAAAAGAGGGGTTCTCGAAATAATGAAGGTTTTCAGAGAAAAGGGTTGTTTTCGGAATATTGAACTTTTTCGGAATATTTAAGATTTTCAGAGAAAAGAGGGGTTTTCGGAATAATGAACTTTTTCAGAGAAAAAGGTATTTTTCGGAATAATGAAGGTTTTCAGAGAAAGGGTTGTTTTCGGAATTTTGAACTTTTTCGGAGAAATGGTAAATTTCGCAATATTTAAGTTTTTCAGAGAAATGATATATTTTCAGAGTTTTGAAACCCTTTTGTGAAGAAAAATGAAAGACAACTTAACAGATACTGTAACGTCTAGAAACAAGGAAAATAAGCTATGATTAAGCACAAATCAAATAAGCAAATAACTAAAACTTTAACCAAATAAATTTTAAGAAAAACTAAATAAGCCACAAATTAAAAACTATAAAAACACTAAATAATCAAAACATTTAAAATCAACTAATAATTAAATCTATTAATCTATCAAACCAACTTAATCAAGAATAAGCCAAACACTAGTAAATCAACAATCACAATAAGCTCAAAACATCCACCACATCAAAACTATAAGATCAATCACATGAATAAATAAATCACATAATCAAATAGATGAAATCAACTACATGATTAATTAAATCACCAAAAGATTAAGAAAGGTAGAATGAGAATTAAATGAAAAACTTGATTACATTGAAGATTTAAGATTCAAAGTTACAAGATTAAGATTAAGATTAAGAAAGCTTGAAGAGAAAGCTAGAGAGAGAAAAATAAACACACTAATTACCTACTAAAAATTAAAAACTAAAAATTAACTTCTAACACTAATGACTATTTTTCTACTATATAGGGGAGGTGGTAAGTGCTTGTTTCTTCTATTTTCTTCTCGTCTTTCTCGACTCAATCTCGGGATTAGTCGAATGATAATTTGAACTCGTCTTCTATTTTTCTTCTTTTTGTAGACTTGGTTCTTCGACTTCGTTAAACTTTCGTCTTTAGACTTTTTCTTCGATAAATCTTCAGAATAGGCCTTGGACTTTCGTTCTTTTTTCACTCTTGATCTTTTGACTTCGTCTTTTGTCGTTTTCTTCGATAAATGCCCGTGATAGCCCATGTTTTCTTCCTTTTTCATCTATTGGTCCTAAAACACAATAAAAACACAAACCATGCATAATTCCGACTTTTACGACATAAAATACACGTTTTGGTCTTGTTATTATTGGAAATAAGTGGTAAAAGGATAAGTGTTTTCACACTTATTAAATCCCCTACACTTAACCATTGCAATGCTCTCATGCATTGAATTGATTTCAAAGCACAAGTTACATTTCTCATCATGAATAACCCACCTTGGCCTTTATTAAATACTAAACTTTAAGGAAAGTAAAAAGATAGAAATCAAAGACTTACATTAGGGTTTTGGCTGTCATGAATGTTTATCATCCTCAAGTTTCACGTTCCCCATACCAAGCTTAAAAACGAGATCATTGTTATTATAAGTTAGCAAACTAACACGAACTCATGTGGCCCAATTATTTACTTAGACTCCCTTATTCCTAGGTGTATCTCTTATATTTTAATATTGTCTTGAATGATCACGAGGATGCATTGTTTGACTTATTTCGATAGTTTATTTAGGCCAAAAATAAAGTGTGACGATTTAATCAATAGTTAGCTAAAGGACAAAATCTTTTAACACTGCTTCTCGGGACCTCATAAAGTTCATATCTTGGCATAACTCGCTTCACGATTTGAGACCTTTCTCGGACCGATATTTGGCAGCGACTTCATACTTCAAATCTTGAGAGACGTTATTGTAATTATGGTCTTCTCTTCATACTAGGAATTTCTTCACTTGAAGTTTTTGAGAGATTCTTCATACTTGGACCACGACTTCTTCATTTTTCTCCAATCTTTATTTTGGACTTTGATATACAATGATCCGCCTCCTTTTAGGACTTGGATCTATTTATCCTCATACGTTGTTAGGGCCTTTTTGGATAGACTTCTCCATGATCTTTAGCGGAGTATTTGCTTTTCGTCGTGTGTCTCGATCCTTCATATTGATTTTTGATAAATGATTCTTCACATCACTTGGGATCTTTAGCAACAAAATGTAGCCCTCATGCCTTGTTAGGGCCTTTTCGGACTCGCCAATCTTCGCATCCCGCTTCAATAAGTTATGCCTTGGCTATGAACTCTAATTAATACCGAGCAACTTTTAAACGATCTTGTGCTAGAAGCTAAGTAACTTTTCAAATCGTACAAATTTTATTTATTGCAGATATATTTATTAACAAGCGATGGGAGAAGAAGCTTATAATAAACTCACATAAATTCACGAAAGAATACCAAACTTATAATTGACTCTATCATCTCTCGTTCTCCATAATTTAAAATCTCAAGGAATGAGACTCGTGGATGCTTAGCCAATTATATTAAAGTTTTGGGTTTTCGAGTCATCTATAGGATCTTGCAAACTCTTAGACTTTTTTCAAGTTTAGAAATCGCATTTTAAAGTTCCCTTGATAAACGACTCTCTAGGATAAATTATAGGAACTTGCGAAAAGTTCTTGTTCTTAACCCGTGAGAGTTAAGACTTTCGCGTTTTAAAGTTCCCTATATAAAAGCCTAGCAAAACTTGACTTAAACACGTTAAGGATACTAGCTAGAGTAAACTTAGATAAGTAAACTCGGGTTGAGTCAAAATATTCACGACTTTGAAAAATTTAAAACCACTTTATTAAACTTTATTTTAGCAAGGAAAGTAAATAACGATAACAAAGGAAAATACTACTATACTACTAGGCCAAAATAGATTAAAAATTTTGAAAAATGTCGAAAAATCAAATTTTTTGGTTAAAATGAGGGCAAATTCATGGAAAAGACCAATTACTTCGATAGAAGTCCCCCTACACTTGATATAAATATTGTCCTTAATGTTTAACCATGTGGGAGTAAACTCTCCTACACTTAGGACATTGTGCACTTTGTTTAAATCTTGCTAAAGAAAGGACAACTATAGTGATTTCAATGTGAACATATAAGATATGAAATATTGAATCACGACAGTTTAGGATAGAACCGAGAAGACGGGTACACGGGATCACGGTTCGTCAAAAGTCATCGAGAATGGATCTTTGAAGCTTTAATCCCTGCACATCATAAGAAACAAGACAACAAACACATACGGGGCTCCCCCTACACTTATTATGAAAACAGTAAAGGATAGATCCACGGCTTGACTCCCGAGAAGCGCTTGTTTTTGTTAACCGAGTCACGAGCCTGACTCGACCCAAAACTAATTCAAGGGAAACGTGGTGAGGGATGGAATCATCTCATGAGAGATGTCCTCACCAAAGTACCTTCACTCGCTGTCCATTCACTTTGAAATTGGGCCCAATTGGCTGAGAAAGCTCAATGGTGCCATAAGGGAAGACTTTGGCAACGGTGAATGGACCAGACCAACGGCTCTTCAGCTTGCCCGAGAAGATCTTCAACCGAGAGTTAAAGAGTAAGACTTTACCACCAACGTGAAACTCTCGATTCTTAATCCTAGCATCATGGATGATCTTGGTCTTCTCCTTGTAGATCAATGAGTTCTCATAAGCTTCATTCCTCAGTTCATTTAGCTCGTTGAGTTGAATCTTCCGAAGATCACTGGCTTTGTTGATGTCAAAATTGGCCCACTTCAAGGCCCAGTACGCCTTATGTTCCAGCTCAATAGGGAGGTGGCATGCCTTCCCGTACACAAGACGATATGGAGTGCAACCAATCGGCGTCTTATATGTTGTACGGAAAGCCCACAAAGCATCATCTAACTTATCGGCCCACGAGGCACGATGCTCTCCCACCGTACGCTCAAGAATTCGCTTCAATCCACGGTTAGATATCTCGGCTTGACCATTTGTTTGAGGATGATAAGCGGTGGAAAGACGGTGATTGACACTGTACTTAGCCATGACTCTAGCAAATTGATCATTGCAAAAATGAGTCCTGCGATCACTGATTATAGCACGAGGAACACCAAATCGAGCAAAAAGCTGCTTCAAAAAGTACACAGCCACCCTCGCATCGTTCGTAGGGAGAGCCTTGGCTTCAACCCATTTAAATATGTAGTCAACGGCTACGAGGATGTACTTGTTCCCTTTAGATGATGGAAATGGCCCCATAAATTCGATACCCCATACATCAAAGATTTCACGTTCTTGTATGAAATTTTGAGGCATCTCATCTTTATGTGTGATCTTGCCTTGTCTTTGGCAAGCATCACAATGTTTAACCATTTCATGAGCGTCATGATAAATGGTGGGCCAATAAAATCCAAAGTCGAAAACTTTCTTCGCGGTGTAATTGGGACCAAAGTGACCACCGGTGGGGCCTTTATGGCACGCTTCAAGGATTAGTAACGCTGTCGGTCCATCAACACATCAACGAATGAAAAGATCCGCACATTGTTTGAAAAAGGTAAGGGTCGTCCCAAAAATAGTGTTCAATGTCTTTAAATAACTTTTTCTTTTGTTGGGACGTTAACCCTTCCTTGAGAATTAGACCCGCTAAGTAGTTTGCAATGTCCGCAAACCACGGGGTGTCATCAAGATTGGAATTTATAGACATTAAGGCCTCAAGGGGAAAAGAGTCATTGATCTCTTGAGTCGGATGATCCCCTTGATAAGGATCCTCAAGTCTACTTAGATGATCCGCGGCTAGGTTTCAGCTCCCTTCTTGTCACGAATTTCGATTTTAAATTCTTGAAGGAGCAAAACCCAACGAAGAAGTCTGGGCTTAGAATCTTGTTTAGTCAACAAGTACTTCAACGCGGAATGGTCGGTGTACACGATTGTGGTGGAAAGGACAAGATAGGGGCGGAACTTCTCAAAAGCATACACTACAGCTAAAAGCTCTTTTTCGGTAGTGGTATAATGCAATTGAGCCCCCGTCATTGTCTTGCTAGCATAATGGATTGGTTAGAAGTGTTTGTTCACTCTTTGGCCCAAAACCGCTCCAATGGCAAAGTCGCTAGCATCGCACATCAATTCAAAAGGTAGCTCCCAGTTACGGGTAACCAAGACCGGTGCCTTAGTTAGCTTGTACTTAAGAAGATTGAAGGATTCAAGACACTCTTTAGAAAATATAAAAGGAGTATCTTTTTCCAAGAGGTGGGTCATCGGGCGAGCGATTTTAGAAAAATCTTGAATGAATCGATGATAGAAGCCCGCATGACTAAGGAAACTTCTCACACCCTTCACGGTTGAAGGTAGAGGCAATTTGGCTATGACATCAACTTTAGCACGGTGGCTTTTGAGATTTTATGTCCAAGCACGATGCCTTCTTTTACCATGAAATGGCATTTTTCCCAATTTAGAACAAGGCGAGTGTCTTCACACCGCTTAAGCATGCGTTCCAAATTGGCATGGCAAGAAGAGAAGGAGTGACCATAGACCGAGAAATCATCCATGAAGACTTCCATAGTTTCTTCAACCATGTCATTGAAGATAGCCATCATACACCTTTGGAAATTCCCATGAGCATTGCATAAGCCGAAAGGCATTCTTTTGTAAGCAAATGTTCCATACGGATAAGTGAATGTGGTTTTCTCTTGGTTTTTAGGATCGATGGGAATTTGAAAATACCCGGAGAAACCGTCTAAGAAGCAATAATAGTCATTGTCCGCTAGATGTTCAAGCATTTGGTCCATAAAAGGAAGGGGAAAATGAACCTTTCTCGTAGCACATTGAGTTTGCGATAGTCTATACAAACTCTCCACCCTGTAACGAGACGAGTAGGAATCAACTTGTTGTTTTCATTGGGCACAATGGTGATTCCGCCTTTCTTAGGCACACAATGGACCGGACTAACCCATGGTGAAACCGAGATAGGGTAGATCATTCCCGCATCAAGAAGTTTGATAACCTATTTTTTGATAACGTCATGGATCTTGGAATTCACCCTTCTTTGGCTTTGAATAGTGGGTTTAAAGTCGTCCTCCATGAGAATTTTATGTGTGCAAAATTGAGGATCAATTCCACGAATATCAGAGATTTTCCAAGCAATCGCTTTCTTATGATTCTTCAGCACGGCGATAAGTCGAGATTTTTCGTCTTCTTTCAAATCCTTAGCGATGATGACGGTGACTTCTTATTGTCTTCAAGGAAAACGTACTCGAGATGAGACGGAAGATCCTTAAGCTCTAAATCCGGAGGATTTTTGATGGAAGGTATAGTCAAATTCGGATCATCGATAGAGATATCCTTAGGACATGGTGGAGAAATATGGTCCTCATTGAGAAGTTTCTCAATGGTACGAATGTCTTCATTCCAATTGGTGGAAGAATCGTCATATTTTAAGTCCACATCTCCCAAAGTTGCTTCAAATTCTTTGAAAAGGAAATCACTTTCTCCAAATGGAGTTAGTGATGGAGAAATAGAGGCAACGGTCTCAACAATGGGAAGAGAAGAAGAACCACTTTTACAAGCGTCTTTGAAATGTTCTTCACAAGCCTCATCAAGAACGTCAATGAAATTAACGCTCTCGTTTGCAGAAGGCTGCTTAGAAAGTTTACCCATGTTGAAGACGATTTTATCGTCACCAACTCTCATGATTAATTCGCCCGCGGCTACATCAATGAGAGTGCGACCGGTCCTCAAGAATGGACGTCCAACGATTAATGGAACACGGGGATCCATCTCGTAGTCAACGACAACAAAATCCGCCGGAAAGGTGAATTTGTCGACACCGACGAAGACATCTTCGGCTATCCCCACTGGATAAGCAACAGTACGGTTAGCTAATTCCAAAGTCATTCATGTGGGGACTAGCTCGGGTCGAGATAATTGTTTCTAAACACTTAATGGCATTAAGTTTATACTAGCACCTAGATCGGCTAGGGCCATACAATTCTCTACCCCGGGGAAGTTGCAAGGAATGAGAAAACGAACCGGATCACCAAGTTTGGTGGGTAATTTCCATAAGAGCACTGCGGAGGAATTCTCGTTAAGTTGGGTCTGAGAGATATCAAGAAGTTTCTCCGTATCACTGAGAAGATCTTTAAACATTTTAGCATATTTCGGCATGTGAGCGAGAGCCTCAGCAAAGGAGATGTTGAAATTCAGTTGCTTAAACATTTTGAGAAAGTTAGAAACCTGAATATCATCCTTGTTCTTCAACTTCTCTTTCCTCAACCTTGAAGGATAAGGTATATTGGGTTGAGATGAAGGGTTTGGAATGGAATTCTCACTCACATCCTTGGGTGGTGGAGGGGTGGAAGTAGAAGGTGGAGGAATTGGAGAAATAGAAGGTGGAGGGATTGGAGAAATAGAAGGTGGAGGGATTGGAGAAGGGGACTCGTTTACCTTTGTCACAATCACCGGTGTAGGTGTAGGAAGCTCGGGTTCCTTTAAACCTTTTCCACTTCGAGTGGTGATTGCTTTCATCTCCCCTCTAGGATTAGCAACGGTGTTACTCGAAGAGAACCCGACCAGAGGCTTGATTACTTTGGAAGAAACTAGCCATCATGTTCCTTAAGTCATTCCTTTGACTGCTCAAAGAGTTTCGCATATCGGCTCGAACATCATTCCCTTGTTTCACCATATCTCCTTTCAAGTTGGACATTTGCCGCTGAAGATTCTGCACTATCGCATCATTAGTCCTCATGTAAGTGTCAACCTCTTGATTAAATGCGATGGGTTGGGTGGGAGGAAGAGCATGGTAGGCAGGTGGTTGATAAGCGGGTTGTTGGTGAACTTGATTGTTTCCTTGAGGTGGATATGGGTTTCTTTGGGTTTGATATTGATTTGGAGCTCGTGGTTGATTTTGATTGTTGCGATTGAGGTTGTTTTAGTTTTAAGGGGGGAAACCGGGTGGTGAAAGAAAGTTGTTTGAACGATAACTGAGCAAATTGCGATCACCTTGAGGACATGCTTGATAGCCTCCCGTAGAAAAGTTACCGTTGGTGGCATACACATTTTCCGGATTGTCATGAGATCCCCCGCATATTTCACATGACTGACTCATAGCATTAACTTGTGCATTGATGGCTTTGGTATTGTTAGAGGTTTGGAGAGCAAGTGTTTCAACAAGCGAAGTAAGCTTATCAATTCTCTTGTCGCTCTCACTAGTGCTAGCACTAGCCACATTAGTCTGAACACTCTTGGTTTGCACTCTAGACTTATTCTCAATAATATCCCGAGCAACATTAGAAGACTTAACCAAAATGTTACCCCCCGAGGCACTATTTAGTGAATCTTGGTCATTCATGCTTAAACCATTGTAAAAAGTATTAATTTGATGTACTTTGGTGAAACCATGTTGTGGACACTTTCTTAAAAGTTCCTTAAAACGGTCCCAAGATTCACTAAATGTCTCACCGTACTTTTGTTCAAAGGTAATGATTTCATTCCGCAAAGCGGTAGTACGTGAGGGTGGGAAAAAGTAGTTGATGAATTTAGTCTCTAAATCCGTCCACGTAAGAATACTTTGTGGCGGTTCCTTATCAAGCTAATGCCGGGCTTGTCCCTCTAAGGAGAAAGAAAAAAGTTGCAAGCGAATTATCTCTTGTGAAACCCCATTATACTTGACCGTATTGGTGATTTGAAGAAACCTTTTGATATGGTCGTGAGGATCATCAAGTGTACGCCCTAAGAATGGTTGAGCAGAGACCATTTGAATGAAACCGGATTTCAGGGCTCAAAGTTGTTGGCTCCAATCTCGGGTATAACAATAGCATCGGTGTTGCCCTCTACTTGCGATTGCAAAAGCTCGATCATTGGTTGATTGTCCATGGTGACAATAGGTGGAGTAATGACTTCGGCTTGAGCTACTTTCTTCTTAAGAGCACGAGTACGCATACACACCTACAAAAGGAAAAGAAAAATAGACAAGAAATATTTTTGGTTTTTTATGTTTTTCTATTTTTTTGAATTTTTAAAATTTTTATATTTTTTAGGATTTTTGAAAATTTAAGCAAGAAAATAACGTTAAAAAATGAACGGATCCCAAAATCCAACGCGTCTCTCACTTAAAACCGTTAATCTTAGCGAAAAGAGCCGGCAGCGGCGCCATTTAATAACTAGGTTTTCACTTAGTTATGAAAAGAGTTATCGTCCGATCTTTTCGAATTGATTACAAGTTGAAAGTGCGACTCAGTCGTTCTTGGTGGAAAAATAAAATGGTTTGGTTATCTATTTTAAACTAAAAATGAAAATGTCGTTGAGTAAATAAGTAAAAAAAATGAAAGCTTGAAAAATTAAACTAAGATAAAACAAGTTAAAACAACGCTAAGTAAAAAGGCGGGAAAAATTAAAGTTTGAAAAATAGAAACAATTCAGAAAACTAAGAATTAAACTAAGTCTAAAAACAAGATAATTGGAATTTCATAGAAATTGGGTATTTTCGGAATAATTGACAAATTCAGAGAAATAGGGTGTTTTTGGAATATTGAGGCTTTTCAGAGAAAAAGCATGTTTTCGGAATATTGGACTTTTTCGGAAAAAGGATATATTTTCAGAATTTTGGACTTTTTCGGAGAAATGATATATTTTCGGAATATTTAAGATTTTCAGAGAAAAGAGGGGTTTTCGGAATAATGAAGGTTTTCAGAGAAAAGGGTTGTTTTCGGAATATTGAACTTTTTCGGAGAAATGGTAAATTTTCGGAATATTTAAGATTTTCAGAGAAAAGAGGGGTTTTCGGAATAATGAACTTTTTCAGAGAAAAGGGTAATTTTCGGAATAATGAAGGTTTTCAGAGAAAGGGTTGTTTTCGGAATTTTGAACTTTTTCGGAGAAATGGTAAATTTCGGAATATTTAAGTTTTTCAGAGAAATGATATATTTTCAGAGTTTTGAAACCCTTTTGCGAAGAAAAATGAAAGATAGATTAACAAATACTGTAACGTCTAGAAACAAGGAAAATAAGCTATGATTAAGCACAAATCAAATAAGCAAATAACTAAAACTTTAACCAAACAAATTTTAAGAAAAACTAAATAAGCCACAAATTAAAAACTATAAAAACACTAAATAATCAAAACATTTAAAATCAACTAATAATTAAATCTATTAATCTATCAAACCAACTTAATCAAGAATAAGCCAAACACTAGTAAATCAAATCACAATAAGCTCAAAACTTCCACCACATCAAAACTATAAGATCAATCACATGAATAAATCAATCACATAATCAAATAGATGAAATCAACTACATGATTAATTAAATCACCAAAAGATTAAGAAAGGTAGAATGAGAATTAAATGAAAAAATTGATTAAATTGAAGATTTAAGATTCAAAGTTACAAGATTAAGATGAAGATTAAGAAAGCTTGAAGAGAAAGCTAGAGAGAGAAAAATAAACACACTAATTACCTACTAAAAATTAAAAACTAAAAATTAACTTCTAACACTAATGACTATTTTTCTACTATATATAGGGGAGGTGGTAAGTGCTTGTTTCTTCTCTTTTCTTCTCGTCTTTCTCGACTCAGTCTCAGGATTAGTCGAATGATAATTTGAACTCGTCTTCTATTTTTCTTCTTTTTATAGACTTGGTTCTTCGACTTCGTTAAACTTCCGTCTTTAAACTTTTTCTTCGATAAATCTTCAGAATAGGCCTTGGACTTTCGTTCTTTTTGCACTCTTGATCTCTTGACTTTGTCTTTTGTCGTTTTCTTCGATAAAAGCCCGTGATAGCCCATGTTTTCTTCCTTTTTCATCTATTGGTCCTAAAACACAATAAAAACACAAACCACGCATAATTCCGACTTTTACGACATAAAATACACGTTTTGGTCTTGTTATTATTGGAAATAAGTGGTAAGAGGCTAAGTGTTTTCACACTTATTAGTATGTTCCTCTTTCAGTTTACGTTATCTATAATTCAGGGACGAGTTATTCTTTTTAGGGGGAATACTTGTAAAACCCGCATCTAAATGCCATGAACAGTACACTACGTAAACACACGAGCCAATTAAAACTTTCCTTTTATTTCTTGAACACATGGCCCAAATATTAAATTCAGAAACTACGTATGTGTTAGTGCACGATAATTATTAAGTACGTTGTAATACACGATAATTATTAAGTATAATAATTATAATCATGAGCATATGATCGCGAACATTTAAATACGAACATGTGAACTACGTATTATATATTATTACACGATAAACAAGTATTACGTATAATATATATATATCATGAATATTAAAACACGAACCAATACGAACATTTATTAACATGGACGAACACGTAAATAGTTAAAAACGAACAAAGCTCGGGAAACCCCTTTGGGCTCAAGGTTGCCGCGGACACAAGAGAAAGAGGAGGGCCCAACCCATTTGTTTTGGTTAATTAAACAAAAAGGAAAACGCATACATTCATTATACAGAATTTTTAGCAAAACTAAAAACCCTAGCTTTCCTCCTCTCCTCTCTTGACGCCGGCTACAAGGAACACCACAAGGGTGTTGGTTGAGTTTTGATTATTAAATTCAGGTTATTCGTGTTCGTGTTCTTAGTCCCTTTCTAATCATGTAGTCAGTATCACCAAAACCTTCATCTCTTTTATTTTTATTCTTTCTTATGTTCATGTGAAAAGAGTATAAAAAACATAATAAAACATGTAAAACTAATCAAGAAACATGAATAGGTTTGGTTTTAGTCGGGTTTGTTCGGCAGGCACGCACAACTGAGAGCCCCAGGCTCTCGGCTTGGTTCGATCTGCACCAACAGCCGAGACCCAAGGTTTCGGTGTGGTTGGGTTTTGGTCATCAGCAGGTGACAAGGGACCCCGACTCGCGTCGGGGTACCGTTTGGTTGTTTTGGGTCTCGGCGTAGCAGCAACACCACCGGCTTAAGCTGGTGGCTGTTGTGGTTCAAGCAGGGGGAAGCAGCAGCGCAGCAGGGGGGAACCACCGGCCTGATGCCGGTGGGAACCTTGCTCGTGCAGTGGGTAGCCGAGAGAAAACAGGGGAAACCACCGGCTGCAGCCGGTGGTGATTATGGTCGAGCAGTGGCAACCGGCTAGGCCGGGTAGCCACTACAAGGGGTTTTTGGTCCGGTTCATGTTGCGGTTCATATTAAACACGGGCACGAGATTTTTTTAATTACAAGTATATTTTTACAAGGCTAATTAAATTAATTAATCTTTACTATAATTAATTTAATTTAATCAAGACTTAGGTTATATTATTTTAATAAATAATACATGTTTTTAACCTAAGTATATTACCATTTAATTTAGACTATAGTTATTAATTAATTATTAAAACATGAACTATAATTAATTAATAAAATATGACTTAGGTTATAATTGATAAATTATTAATACATGATTAACCTAAGTATTTTACATGTCTTAAGTTAATTAAATCATGCGTTTATTTAATTAAATCATATAACCTATAGCTTATTTAATTATCATGACATTATTAATAAACTATACTATTAATTACATGACTTATGATATTTACCCAATAAAATTAAACTTATATTATTAGCTTATTAATCTATCTTATTTCTAAATATGGAAACTTTCTATTTCCGGAAAATTACTATTTTTGGAAACTTTCTACTTTTAGAAACTGGTCTATTTTTAGAAACTGATCTATTTTGGAAACTTTCTATTATTGGAAACTTTCTATTTTAGAAAACTTGATATCTGTAGAAAGTTACTTATTATTACACAAGTATAATAATATAAGAATACAAGATATACTTAATCATAATACATGAAATACATGATTACCTCAGTATAACATTTAAAAAAGTAAACAAGACAAGAACATATAAAACAAGCTAAGAACATGCTATAATCAGTTACGTACTCAGTAATCAGAAGACTTATACATGTCCCTTATTTATGTAGCATTAGTGAGGTCGGAGTAGGCTATTCATCCTTTCATCTTTCCTCGTTCACTAAACACAAGGTACGGATTTTCCGTCTTTCAGTATGGACATTCTTTCCTTATTAGGATTCCCCGTTTGCAGCCAACTGTTTTCCCAAGTATATGTTTTATATGTTTGATTACTTATGTTAGTTTAAAAGCCTAAGCCATATACATGCATGACCAGTGTCACCTAGTTATGGAGGTACCATAACCATAACACTGGAGGCACCAGTGTTATGACTTCCCCACGACGGAGTGATTGTTCGTGTCGTCCCTTTTCAGTTTTGGCCATATATTTATATTATCAGGTGGGGCGTATGGGTGCATCCTAGTTACATGTTTTACAGGATTTTCATGGTGAATGCGATGTGTGCCTTGCATCCTTCACAAGGAGTTGATCCCTCCTACCCAGAGTAATTAATTAGAGGCAACCCCTCTAATTGCATGATGAGGTCTCCCCTCCAAGTATTCATGCACGGTGGAACCTCATGACCTATATGGGCTATTGGATAATTAATATAGTTTTTATATAAAAACATAAGTCTTTTCAAACTATAAAACCAGTTTTATGAACATGTTCTAGGTTATCAGGACTTATTCATTTCCGCTACTATTAGTCTTTTATTTTTATGCCATTTCATGCTATACTTTTATATCCGTTCACTGGCCGTTATGCTCAGCCGTTTTCCTTTCATGTTCCCAAACGACAGGTACTCAAGGGCGCTCGTAGACTATAAGAGTATGTGCATATGGATTGGAAGCTATCTAGCCTTCACTACTTTATGCATTTTCCATACTTTATGCTACTTTATTTCTTTGGACATTGTTTAGTCCTTTTCCATTTCAGTACTTATATTCATGTGGGTTGAGCTTATACTTGGACTACCGATGTTTGTTTCCGGTATTTCCATTCATGGTTATTTAATGTTTTTAGACATTTTCCTTACATACTTTGATGACACGCCATAATTATGCGTGACATTCTATTTATCAAAATGGGGTGTTACACTTTATAAAGAAAAATCAAATAATATGGAGAGTTTATATTTTCTCAATTAGCTCTTCTATGTATTTCACACAATTTGATATAATATTCACATTACCTTGTAGCATTATCAAATAATGAAACAAAAATCATACGATTGTATATGGCAATTATTAAATTATCAAGTGTCTTACATGAAAACAAATAAAATTGCATGAAAAATAAGCGACACATATATATTCATCTTATTCTTATATATATCCGATAGACGTATTAATCTTTGATAATTTTTAACATAAATAATTCAAAAGTCACTATAACTTTTTTAGCTGATTATTTATATTTTTCTCGTCCGAAATAATGCTCGTATTTCATTTTTTTAGCATGTCAAGCAAGTCATATTTACATATCAACAATTGCATACAATGAGATATAGAATCTATATATACATGATCTTAATAATCATAAAAGCATGCACTATTTTTATTTTTATCTATTTATTTTCCCTCGAGTTTTGAAATTTTATTTATCATCCAAAATAAAAATAAAATCATATAAGTGCATTTTGAACCAAAAATTAAAATCATGCAAACTATAGAAGCATCAAATTAGCAAACACAAATTAGCATAGCCGAACATATTTAAACTCTCAAACAAGCAACTGCTCATAAAAATAGTTATCTTTAACAATTATATATTACTAACGTATTATATATATGAATATCATTTTATATGCGGTAAAGATTAAATTAAAAATACATTTTATGACATATATTTTAACGTAAATGTCAATGATTTGGAGTAAACAATATATATTCACATTATACATATTTCATAAGTACGATAAACATTTCTAAGTTAAACAACTTAGCATTAATCATTTGTCAGACAAATATTTGAAGTGTAGATAAAATACAGTTTGTGATTGCCATGAAACTATTATGCTATTCTTTATCTTTACCATTGTATCTAAAACCAAGCAATTGGTAATCATTACTTTTCTCCTTTCTTTCATATAATATATGTGATACAAATGTTCCGTCATTATATATAACATACATATAGATAACATCATAATATAAGAATATAAATTATTGATTTTTCACCATAAACAATAACGAAAGTCACTGCTAATCAAACCAATCTATTCTCAGTTACAAGTGATCAAATTAATTTATCAAATTCAAGATTAATTGTTCGATGGGTTGACTCATAATTCTACTTTCACACATGTTCCACGTAGTTATCTTACACAAAGAAACACGTATTAGAAAAGTGATACGGTTTAGGTTATCCATGAAGAAGTCCAAACCTGCCCGACCCGTACCAAGAGTAGACCTGCACGTTTTGAAGATTAAAGATCGAATTCACAGGAGCAGTTGAACAAGCCAGCCTTTACTTTTCCATATTAGTTGAATTAGTATTGCATGCATATTATTAGGAGGAATAAGTGGACCACCACTCAGTGCATTCTAACGTTTATATTTTCCAACCCATGATGTCAGTTAAGTCCCATGTTCCTAGTCTTACTGCTATAATTTAGGCAAGTAAGCATATGTCATTATTTAAGTGTATCGTTTTGCATATGAATGATATCATAAAATTGCCCCAAAGTCTCTTATTTCCTTTTCCCTTTTCTTGGAGAGTTGCTAACTAAAATAGCTACATATCAACTGGTGCTTTCATCGATCTTCCATCATGCCTCCCAAACGTGACCCCCCACCCATTGAAGAAGCCTTGGCATCTTTAACAGACTCCCTAACAGAAGCTTTTTCCAAACTTAGCACCCAATTGACTGAAAATCAAACAACCATGATGCAACAGTTAGCTCATCAATTTGAACAACAAACCACCGCACTTAAGACCCTTACCCCAAAACCTGAAACCGTCATAAACACGTATACACCACCACCCCACGGCCTCGACATACGCCCCCCCAAGCTTACCCTTCCCACCTTCGATGGCTCTAACCCCCTTGATTGGTTGTTTCAAGCCGATCAATATTTTACATTCTATAACATTGAACCACCACGTCGCCTAGCCATGATTGCATTCCACCTTTCGGGTGATGCACTCAGCTGGTACAAATACCTGTTTAACAACCGGCTCCTTACAACATGGGAAACCTTCACCCGCGACTTAGAAACACGTTTCGGACCCTCTTCCTACGACAACCACCAAGCCGCCTTATTTAAACTACGCCAAACCACAACCGTAACAGCATACCAAAAGGAGTTCGAAAAATTAAGTAATTGTGTCGTTGGCCTTCCTCCAGAGGCTTTGCTCAATTGCTTTATCTCAGGACTTCGCCTTGACATTCAACAAGAATTAGCCATCTTGCGACCTTACACGATAACCCAAGCCATAGGCCTTGCGAAACTCATCGAAGATAAAACAAACCAACAAACATATCGTCCGCGCTACACCAGCCAAAACAAGAACCGTAACTCACCATTATCATTGACACCTACACCGATCCTATCCTCCACTCCATCCGCCTCCTCCACCCCATCAGCCTCTACCACCACCAAACCACCACTTCTTACCACACCACCAAAACAGCCCCAAAACCTCCCCTATACCCGCCTTTCCGCTGAGGCACTCCAACAACGACGGGCTGCGGGATTATGTTTCCGTTGTCCTGAGAGATATCACCCTGGTCATAAATGTAACCCACCATAATTTTTGCTTATTGTGGACAATGATGACAGCCTTGACACACCTATCCCCGAAAACACGATCTCCATGGTATCCGACAGTGAACACTCAATTCCCACTCACCTCATGTTTACAAATAACGACCAAAAACATACCCTCACCTCACCACAATACCTATCACTTTCACCCGCTGCCTTCCTGGGGTTGGCATCTCCTAAAGCACTACGCGTCACAGCCACCATCATGGGGCACCCTGTAACGGTCCTTGTTGATTCAGGTAGCACCCATAACATCATCCAACCTCACATTGCATCGTTCCTCAAACTACCAATTACACCTATTCCATCATTTTCTGTTATGGTGGGTAACGGAAATCACATCCATTGTGACGGGTTTTGTCAAACTGTTGTCCTTAACCTCCAAAACACATCGTTCACCATTCCTTTTTTTGTTCTTCCAATCGAGGGTGCGAACATTGTTCTTGGTATGTCGTGGCTAGGATCATTGGGACCCATCCTAGCGGACTTTTCCATCCCGAAAATATCCTTCTAGTCTAACGGCTCAACCATTAACCTTATTGGCGAACCACTTACCACACCGGCCTCTCCTAGCACCATTCAACACCTAATGCAAAAAGAAGCTATAGCTTCCATGCACACCCTCATTTTCCAATATGAAAACTCACCACTAGTACAAAACCCTACCCCAACCGAGGACCCCAACATACAAAACCTACTCACAGAATATTCACATATATTTGAACCACCCACATCCCTACCTCCTCCACGAATCCATGATCACCATATACCACTGACACCCAACACACCACCAGTTAATGTTAAACCATACCGTTACCCTCATTACCAAAAACAAATAATGACAGATCTTATCGCGGATATGCTGAAAGATGGTCTCATCAAACCGAGCCACAGCCCGTACTCATCACCTGTTTTATTAGTTCGAAAAAAAGATGGTACATGGAGGTTTTGTGTCGACTACCGTGCCTTAAACGCTATCACTATTCGTGATCGATTCCCGATTCCGACGGTTGATGAACTTCTGGATGAACTTCATGGAGCTCAAATCTTTTCCAAGATCGACCTCCGATCCGGTTATCATCAAATCCGCCTAGCAGATATGGATACCCATAAAACAGCTTTTCGAACCGTGGATGGACATTTCGAGTTCCTTGTAATGCCATTTGGACTGTCTAACGCACCATCTACCTTCCAAGCAGCCATGAATGACATTTTTCGTGACGTATTACGAAGGTTTGTGTTAGTGTTTTTCGATGACATACTAATTTATAGTTCATCTCGTACACACCATTATCAACATCTTCGCCATGTATTCGCCACACTTGCCCAACATCGTTACTTCGCCAAGCGTTCAAAGTGTACATTTGGTGTGACAGAGGTGCATTACTTAGGTCGTGTTATTTCCCAGTCAGGTGTTGCAACATAATTTGAGAAGATTAAGGCAATTCAAGAGTGGCCCAAACCTTCTACCATCACGGGATTACGTGGATTTTTGGGCTTAACCGGGTATTATCGGCGTTTTGTTAGCAATTATGCTCACATCGCGTCACCACTTACTGACCTACTTCAAAAGTCCAAGTTTGAGTGGAACGATGAGGCTCAGGAAGCTTTTGACATCCTGAAAAAAGCTATGACGACACTTCCTGTTCTCGCTTTGCCGGATTTTTCTTTGGTATTCGACGTCACCACCGATGCTTCGGGGACGGGGATCGGGACAGTGTTATCTCAGCAAGATAAACCTGTTGCTTTTTTCAGTAAGAAATTGTCCCCTCGTATGCGGTTATCTTCCACCTATATCCGGGAGCTTTATGCTATTACGAAAGCCGTCAAAAAGTGGCGCCATTACTTACTAGGTCGTAAGTTTCGTGTATTTACGGATCAGAGGAGCCTTAAACATTTGTTAACACATGTGGTACAATCCCCAGAACAATACAAGTGGGCTAGTAAGTTACTAGGTTACGACTTTGAAGTACATTACAAGCCCGGAAAAGAAAATCGTGTAGCAGATGCCCTGAGTCGCATAGAAGAGTCACAGTTGTTGTCACTGTCAACTCCCACATTTCCATGGCTACAAGAATTACGTGACTACTACAACAACAACCCAGCAGGTCGTGAGTTTGTCTCTCGGGTTTCCCAGCGTGTTGAGGCTCTTCCAGATCACCATATACATGACGGGTTAGTTTACATTAACGATCGCCTTTTTATCCCTGATATACCTTCTCTCAGACTTAAGCTTTTAAATGAGTTTCATTCCACCACTATTGGTGGGCATTCGGGCATCACAGCAACCATCAAACGTATTAATGGGTCATTTTTGTGGCCTCATTTGCGTAAGGATGTAACTCGGTTTATCCATGAGTGTACCATCTGCCAGCAAACAAAATACTCAAGACAGAAACCATATGGACTCTTACAGGCCTTACCGATTCCAAACCAAGTATGGGAAGAAATTTCAATGGACTTCATCACAAATCTGCCCGCTTCAAATGGAAAATCAGCTATTTGGGTTATAGTTGATCAACTCACCAAATTCGCACACTTTTTAGCCTTACCACCCCACTACACCGCAACGTCACTTGCTACCTTGTTTCTCAATCACATCTATCGTTTGCACGGGCTACCAAAATCCATATTGTCTGATAGAGATCCTATATTTCTTAGTCGGTTTTGGAAAGAGCTGTTTGGTCAGATTGGGACTAAACTTCTTCATTCAAGTGCATACCATCCACAAACGGATGGACAAACGGAGGTCGTTAACCGTTGTTTGGAATCTTACTTGCATTGTTTTGCATGCGACGAACCTCGAAGTTGGAACAAGTATCTTTATTTAGCAGAGTTTTGGTACAACACGAGTTATCACAGTGCCATCGAAATGACTCCATTCCAAGCTCTTTATGGGCGCCCACCACCATCACTTCCCTGTTATACATTGGGTAGCTCGCAAGTGGCCTCGATTGATGCCACACTTGTGGAACATGAACGTGTAATTTCTCTTCTCAAGGACACTTTGATTAAAATACGCCAAAGGATGACCGATCAAGCAAACAAACATCGCGTGGACAAAGATTTTGAAGTGGGAGAATTGGTCTATTTAAGATTGCGGGTTTATCGTCAAACATCAGTTGCTAGGAGGGACGTTCATAAGCTCAGCAAGCGTTTTTTTGGGCCATTCAAGGTACTTGAGAAAATCGGGAAGGTCGCCTATCGCTTAGATCTACCAACCGGGTCTCGTATTCATCCTGTTTTTCATGTGTCACTCCTTCGTCCAAGCCAAGGGGATCCTAATCCTTCTACCCTTCCTTTACCTGCCAAGTTCATAGATGACATACCAGTCTTGGAACATGAAGAAATACTTGACCATCGTACAGTTCAGAAACATGGAATAACTGACCATCAGGTCCTTGTTAAATGGAAGGGGCGCGACTTATCAGAATCAACATGGGAAACAACTGAGGAGATAACATTAAGTTCGCAGATGTCGGACCTTGAGGACAAGGTCAATCTCGAAGACGAGGGTATTGATACGGTTCGGGTTACCCATGAAGAAGTCCAAACCCGCCCGACCCGTACCAAGAGGAGACCTGCACGTTTTGAAGATTAAAGACCGAATTCACAGGAGCAGTTGAACAAGCCAGCCTTTACTTTTCCATATTAGTTGAATTAGTATTGCATGCATATTATTAGGAGGAATAAGTGGACCACCACACAGTGCATTCTAACGTTTATATTTTCCAACCCATGATGTCAGTTAAGTCCCATGTTCCTAGTCTTACTGCTATAGTTTAGGCAAGTAAGCATATGTCATTATTTAAGTGTATCGTTTTGCATATGAATGATATCAGAAAATTGCCCCAAAGTCTCTTATTTCCTTTTCCCTTTTCTTGGAGAGTTGCTAACTAAAATAGCTACATATCAAAAAGTGTATATATATTATGGCTTAGCAGAGTGTAGAAACAAACAACTACAATTTAGTTAGAATAAATAAACTACCAAGATATTTGGTTTTACCATTTAGAAGTTGAGAATCAGATAATTTGGTTAAAATATTATATTCTTTTGACAAAAGAATAATACCCAAAATAAGTATCTAACAAAATCAACAAATTAAGCATTCAAATCATATCTTTTTATAGATGACACATATTTCTACATTTTACTTATAAAAGCAAAAAGCAAAAGTAGGTCAGCGAACAACTCATAAAACATCAGGTTGAATCACTCGGTACATCATATATGCACACGTAGTGTGCAATAATCTCGTCACACATAATAACACATTGCAACTAATACGTACAATACAAAAAATCTCCAACTTACGAGTACTAGTTATTATTAGCAAAACGTATGCAAGTGAATGAACAAAAGAGCCATGGGGATCCCATAGTAATCAACATTTTGTGAACAACTAACAAAACCGAATGATATTAATAACGAATTTGAATTATCTAGAATATAACATATGAATTTAATATAACAATAATGCAACAATTAAGCTCTAATACAATTGTTTTACCTCTATTCGTCTAAGGTTTTTACCAAAACTCATTCAATTAGTTTTTATGGAACGCTAATAAAACCTGTTATATACTAATAATATTATGTGGATCATTGGCTTCGACATAACAAAAAGTTAATCGGAAGAGTTACATGTTGTAATCTATTTTATTTTAACTAATAAAACAAAATAATTTACAAGCCCTTTAAACTTGTAAAATTAAAAACAATTCCTTAAATAATCTATAGGTACAACTCTTTTATGTTTAAGCATTAAAAACATTTCTATAATTAACTCAATTGTACAACCATTTTAAGCTTTAGCATTAAACTTGTCATAAAAAGTTTCCTTAATTAACTTCCATTTTTGCATCAATGTTTTAAAATAAACCAGACGTTTTTCCCGAAAGTTATTTTCATACAGAATTAGTTGCCATATACTATAATTGAGAATTTTTAATTAGTTACCATACATAATTGAGAATTTAACACAATCGTGCATCAATGAGCAACTTTGTTAAAAACATTTTTATCAAGAATAAAAAATTCGTTTTGTAAACAGAAAGTATAAATAATTTTTTTTATAAATTAAAAGAGTTAATGACGGATGATAAAAAAAATAAAATTAAACCAAGTTTTTTTCATAAATATTATGACTCTTTTACAAAACATGACTATTATAGTATTAGATCTAAAAAAACTAACGTTTTATAATTTTAAATATTTAAATGTTACATAAATAAGTTAACTAAAAGAATGAAAGTTATTAATTTGTCAATAAATAAATAATTTAAACATTTATTATATATAAAAAGAATGAAAGTTATAAAAAACAAAATAAATTTAAGAAAAGTGAAAATAATATTAAAATATATATTTTTTAATAAACAAAAAATTGAATTTTGAAAAATTAACTTAGTTTTATAAAACAGTCTAAAGCGCGTGGCATTAAAATCACATTGAAAATAATTCCATAAATAGTTAAGCAATGTAATTTTATTTTTATTTTAAGTTTTGAATTAATATGTCCAAGATCCGTTAATTTTGTGAAGTCAGAATTCTGTTAAATAACATTAAACGCAACTCAATATAATTTCCGAAAATTATTCCAAAACTTTATTGAAGACCAAAAAGCAGTTTCAAACCCTCTCATTAACATCTACCAAATCAAACACACACACTATTTGATTTTATCAAAAGCACCGATTCAACATTAACATCAGTTTGTATGTTTTTTTAGTTGTTGAATCGGTGCTAAATCGTTTTCATCATTTATTCACCATTTGATTTGTTCCAGATTTGATCTAACCATATATGTTGTGTTGCCCCTACCTCTTCGTTGCCGCCGTGTGTGCTGTGCGGGTTTGTTGGTAGGTTGGCGATGTTGTTTATGGGTGCTTTTGATCTCTTTGGATTGTGATTAGCGGTTACGGAATTTATGGAGTAACAAACTCCAAATCTCATTGGTTTACTGGAAAATTAACATTAGTCTTTCCAACTAAAGAACTACTGTAAAATTTACAAGGGAGTGTTATGATGCAGATTTTACTAGAAAGTTTAAGGTATTATTAACTGTTTGTTATTATTTATCACTTTATCATTGCTAGAATTATTATTATTATCAGCATTACTATTATCAGTGTTCTCAAATCCTTTAAAACCTGTTTAATAACAAAATTGTTTCAAACATAACGTACGATTTGAAATCAAATATATTTTTGGTATATTGACAAGTTTTATGGTATGATTCAAAAGCATTCCAAAAAATAAATCAAGACTTTGCTTTGATTATTCCTGTGAGTTTGGTAAGTGTTTTTCTAAGTTGATTCTTTCACATTCTTCATTTTTAGGGGTTGGCATTATAATCCTATATAAACTAGATCACTATGGGTAAATTGTACACAATCATATATTAAACCCTAATTCCTGTTGATCAATTCATCACGTTGTGTATAATTTATTAATGAGTACAAACTTTGATCTTTATCGGTGGGCTGGGTGGTCTAATGCAATGAAATTTATTATAAATTATTTTCATTTTTTAGTCTTTTAGGGTTTTTTATGTAGATGCTAGAGTAAGATCGGTTTGATATATTTGTTTTTCGATTCACTTTGATTGTTTCTCAATACAACTTATACTACAAAAATTCCAGTTAAGTTGATTCTTCTGATTTGATCTTTTGATTTTGCAGGCTTCCATGTCAACCAATAAGAAACATATGAAAACAGTGATTCTTCAGTGATTCTTCTGCTTTTAAACATATAAACTCAAGCATTTGATTTTAAAGGTATGCACATATAGTTAACTCATTTTTACGTTTTAGTGTGTTGTTTTAAAGATCCAAAGTCGTGTAATTGCGCTTTAACTAATATATCCATTATTTGTTTGCATTTTTTTTTACAGGTTGCAATTCCTATTCATGAATACAAAGTGGAGAAGCAAGATTAAGAAGATTGTTGTTGTGTAACTAGAAAGGTAATCATGTGTCTATTTTTGTTATATTTTCATATAGATACTTACATAATTGTGTACAAGCCTTTATGTATAAACCTGTGTTTATTATTGGCATAATTCATATGTGATTTTAGAACTCACATTTTTTTAGTAGTATGCATTACTTAATTTTATAATCAACAAATAATAATGAACATGCCAATCACAAAGAAGTTATATGAAAAATTTAAGAAAACGTGTAGAATCATGTAACTTCAATAATGAATGGGGATTAAGGAAACGACCTCAAATTTTATCATATTAAGGAGACCAGTAAGACCACGCCAATGACCGCTACAGTAAGTTGTTTTAACAACAGTATTGGATTGAAGTAAGTTCAAAGTTTTGCCCAATTTATAGTTTTATATACTTGATCGTGTTCTTTCATATTTTGAAATATTGTTCATTTTTTTAAAACCCATTTTGAAGTATTGGACCAAGTTCATACCTACGTTTCTGTTTTAAGCTGAGTTAGTAGAAAACAACTTATTGATGTGTCTTCCCACTTTATACAGTCTTAATCTGGATCTCATTTCTTTTTCCTATGTAGCATGTACCTATCCATAGATATTATTTGGTTCACTTATTATAAACTTTTTGTAATTGAGAGCATTAGTTGTTGTTTAGTTGCATTAATGGGTAGCTTATTTAAATACATATATTTTCATTTCTAAATTTTGGTATATAGGAATTATTCATGCATTTTAGGGAAGAAAAAAAGCTAGAAACTTACTGATAAGTGTGTAAAAGTATCAACAAGTTAAGATTCTTATATGCCATTACTTTATACTTTATGATGACGTTGTAGTTTATTTATTACTCATCTTAATAAGAAAAATGTTGAAGTATTAGTCTCTGATGATAAGTATGGTATGCAAAATGTATAAATGACTTGGACTTGGACCTTTAAGGTACCTTTTATATGATGTTCTGTTATTAGTGTCAATAATAATAATAATTAGGCGAGATCAACACAACTTAGATGATTAGGTATGTTTTTATAATGGTAAAAAGGGATTTGACTGGGCACTAATCTATCTAATTTGAATATATAAATAACTGAATGCATTTAGTACGAATGTATTTATTTGTACTCCTAACTAGATTTGTCATATTGTATGAATATCTATATATGGACATTTTTTTTATAGATGTATGAATATCTACATATTTATACTACTTTGATTGTAAGTTTTATGAATCATTCATTTTGCAGACATTGATAGTCGGTGAACATTAAGAAATAGGAAATTCCAAATGAGACAATCCTTCAAAAAAATTGGATCTTGATAAGTGACGACCACTTCCTATCAGCAACTCTATTCTCTTCATGTCGTCATTTGTTGGTTCAGTAACAATTATCATAGTCTGGCTAATTTTAACCATTTTATCCATAATTTTAACACAAGCCATGGAAAGTCAATAGATATTTGAAAGAGGCACAATGTCAATGTTAGTAATTGGCTCAGACTTGTGTTTATAAGCACAACTTAAATGCCATTATACGCAGTTTTTATATGTGGTTTTCTCACATTTCCACCTTGATATGATGCAAATGATGTATGAAATGATCAACAGGGCTTTAGTAAAAGTTGGGATTGAAAATGTATAAGAGCAAAGATTAGTTGATGTTTTTCTGTCTTAGAACTCGAGAATCTCTCATGGCGCCTAAATCATTGAATAAAGTTACAAAACACTTAAGTCGACTTTAAACAAGCTTGACTCTTTTGATGATCCACGGTAAAGCTTTTTTCACTTGATTTATTTGACCTGATTAGAGATAAACACACGTAAATGGACCTATTTATCGATAGATTAATTGGAGTTTCATAGTTGTATATTTTGGGTCTTTTCAGGGGTGTTTGTGACTATTGCAGAACTGCTGTTTCAAAAGACATATATAAGGCCATTGTATGGGGAAATAGTTTATCCTCCTCTCTGTATATCAACATAACATAACCAAGTGTTTAACCCCTCAAGGATCAAGATATGGTTAACTGGATGAGTGGCTATTCTTCTTTTTCACTGAGTTCATACCTATTCTCATTTATGTCGTCTTTCAGTTTTATCCTGCATGTAGTACACTGCATTGAAACGACTGGGCGACAAAAACACAAACTAAATTGCAAGGTGGTGAGGTTGGTGCTGTTGGTCAAGGCAGGACTGTTGGATACAAAAAGATCGATATTCGTGTTAAGATAATCTATGACGCAGTTAACAGACTCATTTAATGTATGCTAACAAGGTGGATGTTAACAAGGTGTATTTGGCTCAAGAAGTCTACTACCATACACTCATTTCACATGAGTTCAAAAACACTACCATTAACGCAGATTTTGTGGAAACATGATAGGAAGCTTTGTGCTTTAAAACATTTTCAAAAGTTCTTAAATATATCCTTCTAAACCTTATATTTACATTATGTTTGATGTTTGTTTGTTCTAATATGTGGACTTGGTTTAGGCCATTAGAAATGGTGTCTTAAGTTTGTTTCACTAATTATAAAATCTCTTTTGAACAAGTGTTAACCGGTTAGGAAAAAGGCCTTTTTGTATAATAGACATTAGAAACACAAATGATTGACTGAGACTCAAATTAAATTTTTAGAGTTGGTAAGTATAAATTTGAAGTTATTTAGAAACAAAAATTATTGTAAAAAAGAAAAAAATTGAACAGAAAATTGTTGCTTGAAGTAAAAGGACTACTGTGTGTTGTTTTTTTCATTACCCTTTCATGTATGAAAAGGATTGTCACATTTCTTTGTAAAAGCTAACTAATTATTGTGGTTTGTTTTTAGACTCATTCCCTTACATAATTCAAGCTTCTATTACCATTTCTTTGTTATTTTTTTTCAAAAAATCACTCATTAAGCTGAACCCGACGTTAGACGGATCTTTAAGCTAGTTTTAACTAATAAAACAAAATAATTTACAAGCCTTTTAAACTTGTAAAATTAAAAACAATTCCTTAAATAATCTATAGGTACAACTCTTTTATGTTTAAGCATTAAAAATGCCATAAAAATATTTCCTAATTTAAGCTACAATTTTTGCACCGTTTGAAATAATCCAGAGGCTTTGCACATTATAAACATCCAATTAAATTAGTTGTTGTAACCAAACTTTAGTACAATGAGATCATGCATGATTTAGTCAAAATTTCTTTAAAAAATTTATGTAAGTACCACTAAAATTAAACGAAGTGTTTTTTATAAACATTTTTGTTACTAAAGCTTTGTATGAAGCATAAATAAATTCGGTTGGTAAATTCGTGTTTTAAATAAAAAGTATAAATAATTCTTTTTTATAAATTTAAAAGTTGATAAACGTTTAAAGATTAAAATAATAATTCTAATGTGATGGTAGGTACAAAGTTTATAAAAAAAGTTTAAAACACGGTTTGGAAGAAAAAAAACATTTTCATGTATACCAAGTATTTTGTGGTATAGATATTTTAACAAATTTTATATATGTAAACGCATGATAACTAAAAAGTTTAAAGAAACAATTTTAAGGCGATTTTTTTTATAAATAACTTTTATTTTTTGGCAATATCATATTTTTCTAATGTATACAAGTAAATATAAAAAAACTAACACTTTGTATTTCTAAACGTAAAAAAATTAAATTAATTTTAATGAATAAATAACTTAAACATTTATTATATAAGAAACGAATGAAAGATATTTAAAAAAATTATTTAAACTTGGAGAATGAAATTAATTCATTTTTGGAAATTCTTAACAAATATTTGAAACCTAACATTAAAAGTAAAAAAAAAAGTTAAGCTAATGTATTAAAAAAATTAGATTATTTAAACAATTATTATATAAAATGAAAACCAATAATTTAAATTAACTAAAAAAATTTATTTAAAATATACTTTTTGAATAAAATATAAATTTAAGTTATATAATAATGGAAAGTTATAAAAATTATTTAAATTAAATTTATATTTTTGATTAAAACAAAAATAAAATATAAAGTTATGGAAAGTAATAATAATGTTTTAAATTAAATACACATTTTAAGTTTAAAATATTCCCATATATGTGAATCGGTTTAAACATTTTCTTAAAAAGATAAGACTTTTGAAAACAACTTATAAGGTTTTCTCTAATTATGTATACTATTAAATATTTTTAAGATCATACGATAGTTTTAAGAGTGATTGTGCTTAACAGTTGTCATTTATATTACTAAACATAAAACTGAATAAAAATCATTAAACTCATCATTATCATAATACGCTCTTCTCCAAAATTAAAACATCGTTAAAATCGTTAATTGATGTGATATGTAATTGTTGCTTTTTTTATGTTTTAGGGTTTATATACAGTCATCTCATTATATGAAAATTCTTTGACTGCATTACCACCTTCTTTCTATGATCTGCGTGATGTGTGATTCTATGATGTTCACACAGTCAAAATATGTAATTATAGAATTGTTCTAAATGTTTATGTTTTTTATTTCAGCACATTCTACTGCTCTTGATAAACTTTTTTTTTCCGCAGAAATTCATGATGGTGTAGAAGGTTTTTTGTTTGCTTCTACGTTCATGATTTTAGTTAAATTTTAATTTTCTATTGCGTGTATTTATACAAGTTCGAAAACCAGATCTAACTCAAGCCCTTCAACAATTAGTTAGTTGTTTTAGTTAATCTTATGCCATTATTTGTAAGTGTTTGCCATATTTTTTCAAAAGGAATAAGCATATTTCCCCATTAGCCGATCTAAGTAGTAATCCTTTGTTTTTGCTATTCTATATGTTCTGATGTTATTCTCATTGTTGTGCACGCGGGGCTTGACACAATGCATATGCATTGATTTGAAGTCTCTCTATTATACTTAGTGACTATATTCCATGACATGTATGTTAATTCTACATCTTCATTTTTTAATAATCTTAAAGTTAATAGTTAGAAATGTGCGATTACAGGTGTACGACACAATGGAACTTGCAGATATCGTTTCCATAAAAATCCTCGAAAGTCTGGAAGTTATTGAAGGTGATGGTGGTTTTGGTACCAATGTTAAGGTGACCTTCAAAAGAAGGTACATGTTATTAGGATACTGCAATAATTCTATGCTTTTTTTTGTCTATCCTAATTTGTAAAGCGGCGAACTGAACACTTTAGAACTTTAACAGTTGTGAAAAAATTGTCAATTAGACCCCTAAAGCAGCAACAAAACTGCCTTGTAAAGCAGCCGTCCAAACACTACAGTGGAAAATGGAATCGGGTTAGTGTTGGTGGATTTGATCGAACAACTAATGAGAGTTTTTCATTCATTTTATTAATTCAAATTATATATGCAGAGCAAGTGTTGGTAACAAAAACAAAGATAAATTACTAGACCAACGCTAATCTTCTAGATCCGTGAGCTCTGAATTAGTAAGAGCACCTGGGATGTTTCTTAGTAGGTTGGTGGTTCGAGTCCACTCGAATCTGTCACCTACAAAAAGTTTCTACAATGGGCTGCTTACTATGCGCCGATCTGTTATTTAATGCTTGATGTTTGCTGCCAACTCAGCTTTGATTGTTTCGGAGTAGAACAACTACTGAATTTTCATTAATTCACTGAAAATGTTCATTAATTCGTGTATGTTAGTGATCATATTATATTTTATTACATAACATACTTGCACCTAACAGAAAAACTAAATTGAATAATGGTGACGCTAAAGATAGGTTTTGATCTCTCTTTATCAATTAGTAGAATTTGTTTGGCTATTAAGTAATGAGAGTTGTACTATGATCAGTTTACCTACTATGATCATTCTTTTGCATACTAAGTAATAGTTGATGTGTACTTACTTGATGGATTCGTCAAGGTGTGTCCAATCTGTGAATAAACGTATCTGGCCTTATGTCGATGACTATAGATGACAAAATATTCAGGGCGATTAAGGCGCATGGTTAAAATGGGTAGTTTTGTACAGGCTTTAAATTAGGCAGGGGGTTAGCTTAAGCAGGAAGTGTGCAAATTGTTCTACTCATTGTCTAAGGAAGAAAATGAAATCTCATGTTCATGCAGGCTATTTTTTTAAGATTTAAGCCGCATGGTTCAAATAAACAAGATAAGTTTTTCTAGATTCTGATGTAGCTATGAAACTAGGTAATACTAAAGAGAAGTCCATATACCCAAATGAAGGGAAAAAATGAAATCTCATATTCATGCAGGTAAAAAAACTTGCTATAGATACGTTAACAACTAAGACAGCATTACTTTATTTGTGTTACTAACAACATCTTTTAAAGAGCAGACCATAAATACCAAATGCAGCGCAGACCAGAACAACCAAACAGCACCACATCAAGAGCAAGAACCAACCAACAAGGAAGGCCAGAAACAACAATCAAACAACATTATTTCGTACAGAAAGCATCGAACCTGTGTAATTAACATAACTATGGGTAAACTTAGATGAGAGATTTTGTAATCACTAAATTCAGCATCAAGAAATAACTTTGCCCAATATTTTTACTTTCACTCTCTTCCTGTCGTCGATGCCATCATAAGCATATCAAAGAAAAGTTGTGTCTTGAGAGATTCATTGTCACCGTTCGTAATCTTTCGCAAGCATGTCGTTGATGACCAGTTTTCCTCCATTTTCTTTGCTTGGAATCACCTCTTTGCATGGCTTTAATATCGAACTTGAAAGATAAATATAGGACTCCGTTTATGTACATTACGGGCTAAAGTGGATGGTTTTTGTTTTAGCAACGTCTTTGGATAAACCTTACGGGCTAAAGTAAAACTATCATTAATTCGGAATAAGAGAACTAAAAAACATAAAAACAAGAACATCAAACATTTACCAAACAGCATCAGCTTTGGGAATGGCTTGGAACATGCCGCCACCAATACAACTCAAATTCTTACTTCCTACCAAACCATTAACAACGTGAAGATCGAAACTATTGCAACTAAGTTTTGGAAAAGCGTCAGCAATAAACGCATATATATTTGTTATAATAATTATTACAAACTAAAATGTTTATTCAATAATTTAGGTATTATTTGATGATTTCTTTCATTATTAACAAAAATTGTTTACATTTAATGTTTTTTCTTTATTTATACGTATATTAGTTGCAAAATAATTTTTTAAAAGAAACCCAGGGTTAAAGGAGCCTTTTTTATATTCATTTCATTAACAAAAGTCACGAACAATCGCTTTCAAAAGTAGGTTTATACCTCTCACGTCCTATTTTCACTCAAGAACAAATATACGTGATGTTTTAAGAGTGAAAAGTAAGCAAGGATTGAAGATTATAGTTTGTGATCAGGATAGAAACATATCTAAAATGACTATAAATACGGTATACAAAGAAGTGTTACACGGTTTATGAATAAGGTATAGTAAATCTATATTTTCAAATGCGTTTTTCAATATTTTGTAATTTATAATTAAATTGTAAATTTTGTTCACAATTTTTTTAATTACTTTTATATTTAACTGTTACGTGTTCAGAGAATAGACATTTGTTGTTCACTTTATTCGTCCTCACATACCTCACGGTGGTTGAAGAATAAAATGCATGAAACTCTATTATCGTGATTGTTACATAATTAAGGGCTTATCAAATAATTCATATTCTTTTTATTATTTTTTCATTTATTACGAGAACCCGTTTATATTTTTTTTAATATTAACATCTGTTTGTTACTATTACAAAAATCACTTAATAAGATAAACCCGACGTTAGACAGGTCTGTAAGCTAGTATGTAATTATAAACAAAAAGAAGTCAACTAGCTACTAGACCACCTCTTTTAATGATTTATGCATGTGAATGTAGAATCATAAACAACGCTATACATAAACTATGAAAATCATATATGTAAAGGGTGATGACATACTAGTAGAAAAACATGCAGATAGGCCTCGCAACTCAACTAAATCACGATCATAAGAGCAAATACATTGCTACTAAGTCTTTAAAAATTTGGTGCATTTATTGTATAAGAATTTTTGTTATTTTTTTCTAACATAAATGTGTATTTGATTTTATAACAATAGTTTTTCACTCTTTTTGTCAAATACTTGGTGATTTACAAGTCTTTGCTAAAAAGTTATATAGAAAGTTGTTGCTACAATGCATAAAACTGTACTAATAGCTTGCCCAAATAGTAAAAAGTCATTGTAAAACCATACCATTGTAGATGCTCTAAGTGTTGGAAAATGTTTTGTAAAATATAGTTTTTGCAATACTTTGGACATAATTTTATATATGTATATGTTATATATATTCGTAGTACTTAGTAGCTTTGCGTTCTCCTCGAAGAGAGCTTCGCAACGAGCTAAAGTATGTCCAATATGGAGTTAATATGAATGAGATATCGTGTCTCAAAGTGAGTCACGTGAAACACAATATTTGGAAAAATATTTGTCCCACATCGCTTGAAACATGAAGTAAAAACATGTTTATAAGGAAATCCTAGTTTCTACCCTACAATATTCATTTGTGGGTTTTTACTCCCACGCCTACACGCGCGCAGGGGGGGGGGGGGGGGGTGCAGAAAGTGGGATTTCTAGGCCAAAAACGGGTTCGAAGCTACTGAACTTGTGCACGAGCGCGCGACCTGCGGACACGAATGCAGCTCCGAAAACTGGCTTGGGTGCGGGCAGATTTCGGTATCTTTTTTGCTGCAAATTCGGATTTTTTCCAGATAATTCTGTAATCTATTTTAAGAATAGATTTAGAATAAATTTGTGTTTATAATTGATTTGCAAATCGTGTTATAGAAATAACAGATTTGTCAGAATATTTTATATGGAACAGAATATCTTGTCTTGGTGACCAAGGCAAATTTTCACTATATAATAAATCTGTCTCATTCAGTTTAATCATCAGAAAAACACAGCTTTTCATACTCCATTACCAGACGATTTTTCCAGCAGTTCTCGATCAGAAACGCAGAAGGCTTCCGTGATCTTTCAGGCAAGTTTGTCTAGTCCGGCTGTACAACAGCTTTGGACGTTGTACCCTGGGAAACAGACGGCGAATCTGTTTTAAGGGAAGCGTGTTAAACACGTGCCTCGTCTTACTTTTACTGCTTTCAATTTTATTTGTTATTTAATTCTGTTCTTTGTTTTCTGTTAATTTTATTATTGTTTTAATAAAAGTATACACCGTTTCCCACAATCTTAAAACAGATTCTGTTTAACAGAATTAAAACTTTTATTAAATCGGATTAATAATTTTATCAGATTTATTTATAAACTGTTTCTACCGAAACCAGGATTGAGTTTCACTGGAAATCAGTTTTAATTTACAGATTTTAATTAACAGTTAAGGTTTTTTTTTAGCAGTTGTTCTAATCAGTTTATTGAAACCAAGATTGTGTTTCTGTTAAACTGATACGTTTGATAATTACATCTGATTCATTGAAACCAAGATTGAGTTTCTTTGAAGCAGATCCACTATAAGTATATAGAGATCACGATTGAATTTCTTATATACAGATTTATAACAGTTGTCTAACTGTTTGTGTTTTGATCTTGTCTGATCTTTCAGGATGTCTACCAGCACTCCTGTAACTCCTGTAACTCCTGCAACTACTACTGTGAATGTAACTGGTGCGCCAGTTCCCCACACAGTTGCTAATCATGCTGAAAAACCAGAAAAATTCAATGGACAGAATTTTAAGAGGTGGCAGCGGAAGATGTTCTTCTATCTCACTACTTTGAACCTTGCGAAGTTCTTAAAGGAGACTGTACCTCAGGTGGAACCTCCTAAAGAAGGTGTACCCGAAAATCAACAAGCCGTGCAAGCTGTTGAAGCATGGAAACATTCAGACTTCTTGTGTCACAACTATATTCTGAATGGTTTGGTGGACTCTTTGTACAATGTGTACTGCAAGACTAAGACTGCCAAAGAATTATGGGAGTCGTTGGAACGCAAGTACAAAACTGAGGATGCTGGTACAAAGAAATTCGTGGTAGCTCGCTTTTTGGATTACAAGATGGTTGATTCAAAGAGTGTGATAACTCAGGTTCAAGATCTGCAGGTTTTGATACACGACATTCATGCTGAGGGTATGACTTTGAGTGAAACTTTTCAAGTTGCTGCTATCATTGAAAAGTTACCTCCAAGCTGGGTAGAATTTAAAAACTACTTGAAGCATAAGCGAAAGGAGATGACTGTTGAGGACTTGGTTGTTCGTCTTCGTATTGAAGAGGACAACAAGCTGGCTCAGAAAAACACTTATACACCTGATTCTGCCAAGGCAAATATGGTTGAGCATGGTTCGTCTTCTTCAAAGTCTAAAGGCAAGAGCTTTGGAAAAGGGAAGAATGACAAGAAGAGCAAAGGGAAGTCTGAGTACCTTGCTCCTAAGGCTGGAATTGCGAAGCAGAAGTTCCAAGGAAATTGCTTCAACTGTGACAAGCCAGGTCATCGTGCTGCTAATTGCAAAGCGCCAAAGCGGGTGACTCCACGCGAGGCTAATATGGTGAATGATAATGTGGACATGATTGCTATGGTGTCTGATGTCGTTACCATGATCTCTGAAGTTAACCTGGTAGGTTCTAATAATAATGATTGGTGGGTTGATACTGGGGCAACCCGTCATGTGTGTGCTGACAAGAGTATGTTTCACTCTTTCAGAGCGGTTGACAATGGAGAGAAGCTGTACATGGGCAACTCTGCAACTGCTGATATCAAGGGCGAAGGAGATGTTATTTTGAAGATGACATCCGAGAAAGAGCTCAAGTTGACTAAAGTCTTGTATGTTCCGGAGATTCGCAAGAATCTTGTGTCCGGATGGCTTTTGAATAAGTTTGGTTTTCGTCTTGTTTTTGAGTCTGATAAAGTTGTAATTTCAAAGAATCAAATGTATGTTGGTAAGGGGTATGCCTTGAATGGTATGTTTAAGCTCAATGTAATAGTTGTTAAGAGTGATATCAATAAAATGAATTCTTCTGCTTACTTGATTGAGTCTTCTAATGTGTGGCATGGCCGTCTTGGACATGTTAATTTTAATTCAATGCGTCGTTTGATTAAATTAAATGGCATACCAAATTTTCATATTGATTCAAATTATAAGTGTGAAACTTGTGTCGAAGCCAAACTTACAAGATCATCTTTCAAATTGGTTGAACGAAAAACCGAACCACTTGATATGATACACACAGACATATGTGATTTGAAATCACTACCCACAAAAGGTGGCAATAAGTACTTCATCACGTTTATTGATGATTGCACAAAGTACTGCTACGTTTACTTGTTGAAAAGTAAAGATGAAGCTATAGACAAGTTTGTTCTATACAAAACCGAAGTTGAGAATCAACTTGGTAGGAAAATCAAGGTTGTACGAAGTGATAGAGGAGGTGAATATGTGTCTCCTTTTGCTGATCTATGTGCGAAACATGGAATTAGACATGAGTTTACTGCTCCTTATTCACCTTAGCAAAACGGTATTGCCGAAAGAAAGAACCGTACCTTGAAAGAAATGGTTAATGCCATGTTGTTAAGTTCTGGTATGAGCCGGGACATGTGGGGGGAAGCCATTCTAACGGCTACTTATCTTTTAAACAAGATACCTCGTAAGGATAAAGAGGAAACCCCATATGAACTGTGGATGGGAAGAAAACCATCATACCAGTACTTACGAGTGTGGGGGTGTCTAGCCAAGGTAGCTGTGCCGACACCTAAGGCCCAAACGATTGGACCTAAATCTGTGGATTGTATATTCATTGGATATGCTAAGAATAGCAGTGCGTATCGTTTCATTGTACATGATTCGAAAAATCCTGATATACACAAGAACACAGTTATGGAATCACGGAATGCGTCCTTCTTTGAAAACATATTTCCTTGTTTAAAGAAGGAAAATGGAAGCACATCTAGAATAGATGATGCAGTTGTCCAAGATAAGAGACAACGAGATGATGATGATCTCCAAGATGAGAGACAAGATCAACCCGAGGAAAAAGAGGTTGAACCTAGAAGAAGCAAACGGGCCAGAACCGAGAAATCCTTTGGACCCGATTTTGTCTCTTTTATGGTAGAAAATGAACCTACTTCTTATCAAGAAGCTGTAAATTCCTCGGAAGGACCTCGCTAAAAAGAAGCGATTAATAGTGAAATAGAGTCTATTTTACAAAATCATACTTGGGAGCTCGTGGATTTACCTCCTGGTTGTAAACCACTAGCCTATAAATGGATCTTCAAGAAGAAGATGAAAGCTGATGGCACCATTGATAAGTACAAAGCAAGATTGGTGATCAAAGGTTTTAGACAACGCGAAGGTCTAGATTACTTTGATACTTATTCGCCTGTTACGCGAATAACTTCTATTAGGATGATTCTTGCTATTGCCGCATTAAGAAATTTAGAAGTTCACCAAATGGATGTGAAAACGGCTTTTCTAAATGGAGATTTAGAAGAAGAAATATACATGAACCAACCCGATGGTTTCATGGCTCCTGGACAAGAGAGAAAAGTTTGTAGGCTTGTTAAGTCATTGTATGGCTTAAAGCAAGCTCCAAAACAATGGCATCAAAAGTATGATCACGCCATGCTAGAGGGTGGATTCAAAATTAATGAATGCGACAAGTGTGTTTATGTCAAAGACACGAATAGTGGATATGTAATCTTGTGTCTTTATGTCGATGATATGCTTATCGTTGGCAGTAACGACAAGATAATCAAGTCTACTAAAGATATGTTGAAATCAAAGTTTGACATGAAAGATATGGGTTTGGCTAATGTGATCCTTGGAATAAAGATCATACGAACTCAAAGTGGACTTGCATTAAGTCAAGCACATTACGTGGACAAAATTCTTAATACTCATAATGCGGGGGATTCCGGCCTAGCTAGAACTCCAATAGACACCAGTTTGCATCTATCTAAAAATAGAGGCGTAGGTGTTGCCCAATTAGAGTATTCAAGAATTATTGGCATGTTAATGTATTTGATGACATGTACCCGACCTGACTTAGCATATGCTGTTAGCAGGCTGAGTAGATATACTAGTAATCCAAGTGATGCACATTGGAAAGCTATGACTAGGGTACTTCATTATTTGAGATACAGTCGTGATTATGGACTGAATTATGCTAGATATCCAGCTGTTATTGAAGGATACAGTGATGCAAATTGGATATCTGACATAAAGGATTCTAGATCGACCAGTGGATATGTGTTTACACTGGGAGGGGCCGCTATATCTTGGAAGTCTTCCAAGCAAACTGTAATAGCTAAGTCCACGATGGAATCATAATTTATCGCGTTAGATAAATGCGGAGAAGAGGCGGAATGGCTACGTCAATTCGTAGAGGACATACCCAGGTGGCTTAAACCGGTAACGGCCATTAGTATACATTGTGATAGTCAATCGGCAATTGGCAGAGCTCATAGCACAATGTATAATGGAAAGTCTAGACATATCCGTCGTCGACATAATTCGGTACGACAACTACTCTCAACAGGAGTTATCTCAATTGATTATGTGAAGTCAAAGGATAACACTGCGGATCCGCTTACGAAAGGCTTAAGCAGAGAGTTAGTTAGTAAGTCGTCTAAAGGAATGGGACTAAAGCCCTTGAAGGAATGAGTTTCTATGAAGGAAAACCTAACCCAGTTGACTGGAGATCCCAAGATCTGGGTTCAATAGGACAACCTAATCATAGAAATGTGGGGGAAGTCACGTCAATGTGGGGGAGTTACTTAATAAAATAACTTTCCTAGTCCATTCCTAGAACAATGTGACTTGTTGAGAGGTTAAACATATGGCTTAATGATTCAGGATGAAATCATAAAGCATAAAGATTCAAGAGGAAATCATAAAACATATGTTTTTAATAATTCAAGATGAAATCACCTATGTGAGAGAGAAGTGGGGTCGCTTCGAAGGAAATTGTGGGGGCGCAATTTCTAAGAGCTCTTGCAGAACCAGGCGAGTGTTCATGACCATAACGAACACGACTATGAGGACTTGACAAGGTCAGGGAGAGTCTTGTGTGAGTGTGTATTGTCGTCTACGTAAACAGAGGCTGAGTTCAAGGACATCGCGTCTACTCAGATCTAGGAGACTAAGTGCATCTCACAAGGGAAGGTTCAAAGGGTTACACCTACCTATCCTATGCAGGACTTAACCGCAGAAATTTTGCCGAAACTTTCGTGTGTTTTCGACCGATTCCCATTCATGTGGGGGATTGTTGGAAAATGTTTTGCAAAATATAGTTTTTGCAATACTTTGGACATAATTTTATATATGTTATGTTATATATATTCGTAGTACTTAGTAGCTTTGCGTTCTCCTCGAAGAGAGCTTCGCAACGAGCTAAAGTATGTCCAATATGGAGTTAATATGAATGAGATATCGTGTCTCAAAGTGAGTCACGTGAAACACAATATTTGGAAAAATATTTGTCCCACATCGCTTGAAACATGAAGTAAAAACATGTTTATAAGGAAATCCTAGTTTCTACCCTACAATATTCATTTGTGGGTTTTTACTCCCACGCCTACGCGCGCGCAGGGGGGGTGTAGAAAGTGGGATTTCTAGGCCAAAAACGGGTTCGAAGCTACTGAACTTGTGCACGAGCGCGCGACCTGCGGACACGAATGCAGCTCCGAAAACTGGCTTGGGTGCGGGCAGATTTCGGTATCTTTTTTGCTGCAAATTCGGATTTTTTCCAGATAATTCTGTAATCTATTTTAAGAATAGATTTAGAATAAATTTGTGTTTATAATTGATTTGCAAATCGTGTTATAGAAATAACAGATTTGTCAGAATATTTTATATGGAACAGAATATCTTGTCTTGGTGACCAAGGCAAATTTTCACTATATAATAAATCTGTCTCATTCAGTTTAATCATCAGAAAAACGCAGCTTTTCATACTCCATTACCAGACGATTTTTCCAGCAGTTCTCGATCAGAAACGCAGAAGGCTTCCGTGATCTTTCAGGCAAGTTTGTCTAGTCCGGCTGTACAACAGCTTTGGACGTTGTACCCTGGGAAACAGACGGCGAATCTGTTTTAAGGGAAGCGTGTTAAACACGTGTCTCGTCTTACTTTTACTGCTTTCAATTTTATTTGTTATTTAATTCTGTTCTTTGTTTTCTGTTAATTTTATTATTGTTTTAATAAAAGTATACACCATTTCCCACACTAAGTACGGCGTCTGATACTGTAACCAGGGCCGGTCCTGAGTTTTTGGATGCCCTGGGCGAGACGAAAAAAAATGCCCCTCCTAAGCGAATAACACGCTATAGTTTTCTAAACATTGTATTATGCTCATATTAAAGTTATGACGTTCATTTTCATCAATAAGTTAAATGTTACGGTATACTTATTAAATATGAATTATAATTTCCTATTACAACATTTAAAAGGATGTTGACGCTTGTATTTTGAGAAAAGATCTTCAATTGTCTTATCATAATCAACATTCGCTAACATAACATCCTCATATTAACAAGGCAAATTTTTTCAGAAGAGTGTTACACAAAATGTTATTGGGCAAACTAAAGTTATATTGTAAAATTGAAACTTTTTTCTATTACGAATTAAAATAAGGTGTAATTTATATCGCGTCTAACATACATGTAGATCCATCCCTACATATAATAATAAACAAATATGATAACAATCCGCGAAAATCAATCTTATAGATTCTGACAATATAAACATAATGAGTACATTCTATACTTCTTATGTAATGCAAACGCAAAACAAGTGAAACATCTAACAAAAGTAAAATTAGAAATAAAAATATATGTTGAGTTATTCTTGCAAGGATGAAATTCAATGCATAAAGGATGAAAAATAGTAAAGTTAGAAATATGATGACCCACGTGATTACACAGTACACAATTGTTAAATAAATATCATTATTTTTATTTTATCGTTTCCTAACATACATAATACATCTTCTTCCTTCGTAATTACACTACATCTTCCTCCATTTTTTATCTTAAAAAAACTGAGATATGCTATCTTATTTTGTGTTTCTACCTAAAATTTGATGCCCCCCAAAAGTTGCTGCCCTGGGCCGTCGCCCACCTCGCCCGGTACCAGGGCCTGCCCTGACTGTAACCCCATTAATTGATGTACGAAATCGAGAAAAAAAAACAAAACAAAACCAAAAGCGTGCTGATAACGTGTTGTGATATAACAAAGTAATAAACAATGGACAAAAAGGAGAGATATAAAAAATGCATATAATTGTATTGATTGATATTTAGAGAATAAATCATGAGTATTTATAAGATAAACTAGAGTAAAAACCCTAGTAGCTAATTGGTCCATGGACCTTATATAAACATACATAATTATTATTCATAACAATAATGTTGTTATTAGTGTTTGTATAATTAGCAAATAAATAATATCCAAAAAAATTTAAAATTCTATTCTGATTCTTTTGTTGATTCTTCTACTCGTCACATCATTGTTAGTCCGATGGACAATCGCGCTTTTTTAGTATCTTTGGATAAATTTTAAGTAATGGTTAATGAAGTACGAACAGTGTTAAATTATTATATGCATGAATGATAATCCGATAAGTGGAAATAACCTTAATAAAGTATCCACAATTACTAACTATATAGTTTTAGGTCAAATTCGATGTAAAAATTCTTTATACACAATGTTGGTCGTAGGTCTGGTATAATTACCATCTCTATTGCAACATAAAACCTTCAAACCCTTTTTAGTTTTAACCCTCGGCACAATGACATATAGTTGGCGATAAGAACAACCCAACCTTAAACATAAAATCTACAAAGCGCGTTGATGAACGAGCGCATTTCTGAGTCTCTTTATAATTTAATTAAATGATAATTAGTTAGGAAACAATTTTAAATTATATTAGATCGAAATTGTAGGCGTTAAACAAAATGTAATACGATATTGAATTTTGTTAATGGTTATACAAAAACAAATATTTACATGAAACTGATGTCGGTGTAATATAAATGGAAGCTTAATGTCAGACTTACATAATTTTTTGTGACTCACTAAAATTTATTTAAATTAATGACGTGAACTTTCTACAAATGCTAAATTATTGTAATTAGGGATGTTATCAGGTTAGGTTGTCGGGTCACTATGACTTTCGGGTCAGGTTTAAAAGAATGTGACCCCGCAATCCGACTCACAAAGGATTCATGTTATCAAGTTCGGGTTTTATCGGGTCTGGGTTACGTCGGTTTAGGTTATCGGGTCAGTTAAGGTTGGCAAAATGTTTTTACATAGAAAAGATGTCAAGTTATTTTAAAGATGGTCTAACTCAAAAACATTGTGGTTAAAAAGTAGGAATCTGGGAGTAACAAAAAAGTGGCAGTAAGGCAAAACGTATCACGTTGTCCACTATGTTTAGAGAGGAGGGTGTAACGACGAGGCTAAGCCTCGTCGTGATGACGTGGCCCCTCGTCGACGCTCGTTGCCAAACCGACCCCTTCCTTTTCGCCGTATGGATTTCGCGTTTGCGAAATATTGATGACGAGGGTTTAGTGGCTGATATAGCCGTTGGCTATTAACGGTAATATTTTCAAATATTTAAAAATTTTTTTTTTTTCTTATATATAATCCTAATATTCTCATTTTTAACACACACAACAAAAATCTCTCTTTCAAACTTTTCATAGAGGGTACTACCTTGCAGACAGTATTTACCTACAATGGTCAGCTTTTGTGAAATCATTTAGCATTGCACGCGATGAAAAAAGAGCCTTTTTCAAACGCCGTCAAGAAGGTGCCCGAAAGGATATTGAAAGGGCATTTGGTGTCTTACAAGGGAGATGGCGTATTATTGCTCAGCCAGCGCGTCAATTTACTGTGAACAAGTTACGTAGAATCATGTACACCTGCATCATATTACCCAACATGATTTTAAAAAATCAGGGGGATGCGGTATTTAAAGCTGCAGAAATGTATGTTTGTCCACAGGCAAATATATTAAGGACATTGGTCGAGCGTTGTGCAATACGTCAAAGACAACAAAAAGAACTTCGTGATAAGCCGACACATACAAGGCTTCAACGTTGTATTATTAACCATATTTGGGAGCATCGTCAACCCCAAAATTAGTAGTTTATATGAATTGTTTTGTGTTTTTAAATTTTCGTATTTTTTTTTCGTATCGTATTTTTTTTTCGTATCGTAATTTTTTTTAATCCGTATTTGTAATTTTTATTTCCGTATTTGTAATGTTATATTTGTGTGAAATAAATTTTAGTTTGTGTGAAAATGAAAAAAAGAAAAATAAATGTCAGTGGTGGGGCCCAAATGAAGAGGGGTTGGGTGTGTTCTGAGTAAAGGGGTATTTTGGTTAGTTGTGTTGGTATGATGTGGCGCTGAGTTAGCAGGTGACTGGGCAAAAATTTGAGGGGTATGCTCTTCGCCATACCCTCCTCTCTTAGTATCTTGCAAATTTGATTAGTTCACTTACGATTTTGAAAAGATTGAAGTTGATTTGGATAGTATATTTTTCGTTAAATATGAGGGGACTTATCCCCACCATTTATCTTATTTTAATTTAAACATAAAATATATTTTCACCCTCTTTTTTAAAACATTAATATATCTTAAAACGTTAATCGTTATACGAAAAAACATACCGTTACGAAGAGCATTTAATTATCTTTTTATAGATATGCTATTTGAACACTTTCGACAAATTTTTTTTTCCATTCTTTTAACGTTTTCAAAAATTATCATATATGATACTAATATCATATATGATGTAACACCAGTATCATATATGATATGACCTATCATATATGATAGAAACCAATATCATATATCATTTAACGTTGTTATCATATATGATGAAACAGTATTACGTAGTATCATATATGATATTTCACGTAAATTTTAACAAGAAGAAAAAAAGCGAAACTTTTTTTTCTTTGAAAGTACATATATTGCATATTGGTGGAAAGATAATTAAACGCTCATCGCGATGGTATAATTATTTCGTTTAACATTTAACGGTTTAAGAGATATTTAAATTATAAAAATAGGTAAAAAAATAAAATATATTTAATCTCATCCATTGGATGAAAATAAAATGGATGGTAGGTATTAGTCCCCTCATATCCAAGGAAAAATATGGTATCCAAAATAACTCTTCTCTTTTGAAAAATATGAAACATTTATCTTTGATTTATATGCGACAGTAGGCGAAATATTTTTACATAATTTAGTTCACAAAACAATAAGAGTGACAGTAGCATGGTTACATAACAAAAAATGAAATTTTGTATCTTTTTATTGGCCAGATTATAAAGTGCAAAGAGTAATAAGTGTGAAAACACTTATCCTTTTACCACTTATTTCCAATAATAACAAGACCAAAACGTGTATTTTATATCGTAAATGTCGGAATTATGTGTGGTTTGTGTTTTTATTGTGTTTTAGGACCAAAATGTGAAAAGGGAAGAAAACATGGGCTTTCACGGGCTCTTATCGAAGAAAAAGGCAAAAGACGAAGTCAAAAGATCAAAAGTGCAAGAAGAAGGGAAGTCGAAGGCCTATTCTGAAGATTTAGCGAAGAAAAAGTCTAAAGAAGGAAGTTTAACGAAGTCGAAGAACCAAGTCTATTAAAAGAAGAAAAATAGAAGTCGAGTTCAAGTTATCATTCGACTAATCCCGAGCCTCAGTCGAGAAAGACGAGAAGAAAAGAGAAGAAACAAGCTTACCACCTCCCCTATATATAGTTAGAAAATAGTCATTAGTGGAGTAGTTAATTTTTAGTTTTTAATTTTTAGTAGGTAATTAGTGTGTTTAATCTTCATCTTAATCTTGTAACTTTGAATCTTAAATCTTCAATTTAATCAAGTTTTTCATTTAAATATTATTCTACCTTTCTTAATCTTGTGGTGAGTTAATTAATCATGTAGTTGATTTCATCTATTGGATTATGTGATTGATTTATTCATGTGATTGATCTTATAGTTTTGATGTGGTGGATGTTTTGAGCTTATTGTGATTGTTGATTTACTAGTGTTTGGCTTATTTTTGATTAAGTTGGTTTGATAGATTAATAGATTTGATTATTAGTTGATTTTAAAAGTTTTGATTATTTAGTGTTTTTGTAGTTTTTAATTTGTGGCTTATTTAGTTTTTCTTAAAATTTATTTGGTTAAAGTTTTGGTTAATTGCTTAATTGATTGTGCTTAATCTTGGCTTTTTAGATCGTATCTGTTAACTATTTATCTGTCTTAAACTTCTTCGGAAAAGGGTTTTCACATTCCGAAGAATACCCCTTTTTCTGAATTAGTTTCTCTGAAATTTTCCCATATTCCGAAATAGTTAGTTTATCTGAAATAGCCTTTTTTTCCGAAAATAGTTCCGAAAATTTGTCATTTCTCTGAAATTGTTCATTTCTCGGAAAAACTTCATTATTCCAAAAAACTCCATTTCTCGGAAAAACTTCATTATTCCGAAAAACTCCATTTTTCGGAAAAACATCATTATTCCGAAAAACTCCTTTTTTCGGAAAAACTTCATTATTCCGAAAAACTCCATTTCTCTGAAAATCTTCATTATTCCGAAAAACTCTATTTCTCTGAAAATCTTCATTATTCCGAAAAACTCCATTTCTCGGAAAAACTTCATTACTCCGAAAAACTCCATTTCTCTGAAAATCTTCATTATTCCGGAAAACTCCATTTCTCTAAAAATCTTCATTATTCCGAAAAACCCCATTTCTCTGAAAATCTTCATTATTCCAAAAATACCCCATTTCTCTGAAAAAACTTAATTATTCTGAAAATACTGCATTTCTTTGAAATTCCAATTATCCGTTTAGCTCCTTCGTTTAGTTTTATGTTTATTAATTGTTTTGCTTTAATTTGCGTTTTATTATTTATATTGTTTCGTTATTTTTAGTTAATTGTTTTTAGCTTATTTTTATTACTATTCGCATTTACCTTTTACTTAGAAATAGATAAACAAACCTTCTTTTATTCACCAAAAACGATTGAGTCGCACTTTTGACTAGTAATCAATTCGAAAAGACTGGAATCAACGAACTTTCATACAAGGCAAACCCTTGTATTAAATGGCGCCGCTGCCGGCTCTTTTCGTTAAGATTAACAGTTTTTTGTGAGAGACACGTTGGATTTTGGGATCCGTTCACTTTTGAACGTTATTTTTCTTGCTTTAATTTTCAAAAATCCATAAATATTAAAAAAATTTCAGAAATCCAAAAAAAATAGAAAAACTTAAAAAAAACCAAAAATATTTCTTGTCTATCTTTCTTTTCTTTTTGTAGGTGTGTATGCGTACCCGTGCTCGTAAGAAGAAAGCAATTCAAGCCGAAGTCGAAACTCCACCTATTGTCACCATGGACAATCGACCAATGATCGAGCTTTTGCAATCGCAAGTAGAGGACAACACCGATGCTATTGTCATACCCGAGATTGGAGCCAACAATTTTGAGCTCAAATCCGGCTTCATTCAAATGGTCTCTGCTCAACCTTTCTTGGGGCGTACACTTGATGATCCTCATGACCATATAAAAAGGTTTCTTCAACTCACTAATACGGTTAAGGATAATGGGGTTACAAGAGGTGATTCGCTTGCAAATTTTTTCTTTCTCTTTAGAGGGACAAGCCCGGCATTGGCTTGATAATGAACCACCACAAAGTATTCTTACGTGGTCGGATTTAGAGACCAAATTCATCAACTTCTTTTTCCCACCCTCACGTACTACCGCTTTGCGGAATGAAATCATTAACTTTGAACAAAAGTACGGTGAGACATTTAGTGAATCTTGGGATCGTTTTAAGGAACTTTTAAGAAACTGTCCACAACATGGTTTCACAAAAGTACATCAAATTAATACTTTTTACAATGGTTTAAGCATGAATGACCAAGATTCACTAAATAGTGTCTCGGGGGGGGGGGGGGGGGGGGGGGTAACATTTTGGTTAAGTCTTCTAATGCCGCATGGGATATTATTGAGAATAAGTCTAGAGTGCAAACTAAGAGTGTTCGGACTAATGTGGCTAGTGCTAGTACTAGTGAGAGCGACAAGAGAATTGATAAGCTTACTTCGATTGTTGAAACACTTGCTCTACAAACCGCTAACAATACCAAAAGCATCAATGCGAAAGTTAATGCTTTGAGTCTGTCATGTGAAATATGCGGGGGTTCTCATTCATACACCGATTGTCCTTCGACTCATGACAATCCGGAAAATGTGTATGCCGCTAACGGTAACTTTTCTACGGGAGGTTATCAAGCACGTCCTCATGGTGACCGTAATTTGCTCAGTTATCGTTCAAACAACTTCCTTTCACCACCCGGTTTTCCACCTCAAAACCAAAACAACCTCAATCGCAACAATCAAAACCAACCACGAGCTCCAAATCAATATCAAACCCAAAGAAACCCATATCCACCTCAAGGAAACAATCAAGTTCACCAACCACCCGCTTATCAACCACCTGCCTACCATGCTCTTCCTCCCACCCAACCCACCGCATTTAATCACGAGGTTGGCACTTACATGAGGACTAATGATGCGATAGTGCAGAATCTTCAGCGACAAATCATCAACTTGAAAGGAGATATGGTGAAACAATGGAATGATCTTCGAGCCGATATGCGAAACTCTTTGAGCAGTCAAACAAATGACTTAAGGGATATGATGGCTAGTTTCTTCCATAGTAATCAAGCCTCTGGTTCGGGTTCTCTTCCGAGTAACACCGTTGCTAATCCAAGAGGGAAGATGAAAGCAATCACCACCCAAAGTGGCAAAGGTTTAAAGGAACCCGAGATTCCTACACCTACACCGGTGATTGTGACAAAGGAAAACGAGTCCCCTTCTCCAATTCCTCCACCTTCTAATTCACCAATTCCTCCACCTTCTACTTCCACCCCTCCACCACCCAAGGATGTGAGTGACAATTCTATTCCAAAGCCTTCATCTCAACCCAATATACCTTATCCCCCAAGGTTGAGGAAAGAGAAGTTGAAGAACAAGGATGATATTCAGGTTTCTAACTTTCTTAAAATCTTTAAACAACTGAATTTCAACATCTCCTTTGCTGAGGCTCTCGCTCACATGCCCAAATATGCTAAAATGTTAAAAGATCTTCTCAGTGACAAAGAAAAGCTTCTTGATATCGCTCAGACCCAACTTAATGAAAATTGCTCCGCAGTGCTCTTAAGTAAATTACCAACCAAACTTGGTGATCCGGGTCGATTTCTTATTCCTTGCAACTTACCCGGGGTAGAGAATTGTATGGCCCTAGCCGATCTAGGTGCTAGTATACACTTAATGCCGTTAAGTGTTTGGAAAAAATTATCTCTACCCGAGCTAGTCCCCACACGAATGACACTGGAATTAGCTAACCGTACGGTTGATTATCTAGTGGGGATAGTCGAAGATGTCTTTGTCGGTGTCGACAAATTCACCTTTCCGGCGGATTTTGTTGTCGTTGACTACGACATGGATCCCCGTGTTCCATTAATCGTTGGACGTCCATTCTTAAGGACCGGTCGCACTCTCATTAGTGTAGCCGCGGGCGAATTTTAATCATGAGAGTTGGTGACGATAAAATCGTCTTCAACATGGGTAAACTTTCTAAGCAGCCTCTGAAAATGAGAGCGTTAATTTCATTGACGTTCTTGATGAGGCTTGTGAAGAACATTTCAAAGACGCTTGTAAAAGTGGTTCTTCTTCTCTTCCCATTGTTGAGACCGTTGCCTCTATTGCTCCTTCACTAACTCCATTTGGAGAAAGTGATTTCCTTTTCAAAGAATTTGAAGCAACTTTGGGAGATGTGGACTTCCAATATGACGATTCTCCCTCCAATTGGGATGAAGACATTCGTACCATTGAAAAACTTCTCAATGAGGACCATATTTCTCCACCATCTCCTAAGGAAATCTCTATCGATGATCCGAATTTGACTACGCCTTCCATCGAAAATCCTTCGGATTTAGAGCTTAAGGATCTTCCGTCTCATCTCGAGTACGTTTTCCTTGAAGACAATAAGAAGTTACCCGTCATCATCGCAAAGGATTTGAAAGAAGACGAAAAATCTCGACTTATCGCTGTGCTAAAGAATCATAAGAAAGCGATTGCTTGGAAAATCTCTGATATTCGTGGAATTGATCCTCACTTTTGCACACATAAAATTCTCATGGAGGACGACTTTAAACCCACTATCCAAAGCCAAAGAAGGGTGAATCCCAAGATCCATGACGTTATCAAAAAAGAGGTTATCAAACTTCTTGATGCGGTAATGATCTACCCTATCTCGGATTTACCATGGGTAAGTCCGGTCCATTGTGTGCCTAAGAAAGGCAGAATCACCGTTGTGCCCAATGAAAACAACGAGTTGATTCCTAATCGTCTCGTTACAGGGTGGAGAGTTTGTATAGACTATCGCAAACTCAATGATACTACGAGAAAGGATCATTTTCCCCTTCCTTTTATGGACCAAATGCTTGAACGTCTAACGGGTAATGATTATTATTGCTTCTTAGACGGTTTCTCCGGGTATTTTCAAATTCCCATCGATCCTAAAGACCAAGAGAAAACCACATTCACCTGTCCTTATGGCACATTTGCTTACAAAAGAATGCCTTTCGGCTTATGCAATGCTCCCGGGACTTTCCAAAGGTGTATGATGGCTATCTTCCATGACATGGTTGAAGAAACTATGGAAGTTTTCATGGATGATTTCTCGGTCTATGGTGATTCTTTCTCTCATTGCCTTGCCAATTTGGAACGCATGCTTAAGCGGTGTGAAGACACTTGCCTTGTTCTAAATTGGGAAAAATGCCATTTCATGGTAAAAGAAGGCATTGTTCTTGGACACAAAATCTCCAAAGCCGGTCTTGAAGTCGACCGTGCTAAAGTTGATGTTATTGTTAAATTGCCTCCACCTTCAACCGTGAAGGGTGTGAGAAGTTTCCTTGGTCATGCGGGTTTCTATCGTCGATTCATTCAAGATTTTTCTAAAATCGCTCGCCCGATGACCCACCTCTTGGAAAAAGATACTCCTTTTATCTTTTCTAAAGAGTGTCTTGAATCCTTCAATCTTCTTAAGGACAAGCTAACTAAGGCACCGGTCTTTGTTACCCCTAATTGGGAGCTACCTTTCGAATTGATGTGCAATGCTAGCGACTTTGCCATTGGAGCGGTTTTGGGCCAAAGAGTGAACAAACACTTCCAACCAATCCATTATGCTAGCAAGACAATGACGAGGGCTCAATTGCATTATACCACTACCGAAAAAGAGCTTTTAGCTGTAGTGTATGCTTTTGAGAAGTTCCGCCCCTATCTTGTTCTTTCCACCACAATCGTGTACACCGATCATTCCGCGTTGAAGTACTTGTTGACTAAAAAATATTCCAAGCCAAGACTTCTTCGTTGGGTTTTGCTCCTTCAAGAATTTAAAATTGAAATTCGTGACAAGAAGGTAGCCGAAAACCTAGCCGCGGATCATCTAAGTAGACTTGAGGATCCTTATCAAGGGGATCATCCGACTCAAGAAATCAATGACACTTTTTCCCTTGAGGCCTTAATGTCTATCAATTCCAATCTTGATGACACCCCGTGGTTTGCGGACATTGCAAACTACTTGGCGGGTGGAATTCTCAAGGAAGGGTTAACGTCCCAACAAAAGAAAATGTTCTTTAAAGACATTGAACACTATTTTTGGGACGACCTTACCTTTTCAAACAATGTGCGGATCTTGTCAATCGTCGATGTGTTGATGGGCCGACAGCGTTACTAATCCTTAAAGCTTGCCATAAAGGACCCACCGGTGGTCACTTTGGTCCCAATTACATCGCGAAGAAAGTATTCGACTTTGGATTTTATTGGCCCACCATTTATCATGACGCTCATGAAATGGTTAAACATTGTGATGCTTGCCAACGCCAAGGCAAGATCACACATAAAGATGAGATGCCTCAAAATTTCATACAAGAATGTGAAATCTTTGATGTATGGGGCATCGACTTTATGGGGCCATTTCCATCATCTAAAGGGAACAAGTACATCCTCGTAGCCGTTGACTACGTTTCTAAATGGGTTGAAGCCAAGGCTCTCCCTACGAATGATGCGAGGGTGGTTGTGAACTTTCTGAAGCAGCTTTTTGCTCGATTCGGTGTTCCTCGTGCTATCATCAGTGACCGCGAGACTCATTTTTGCAATGATCAATTTGCACGAGTCATGGCTAAGTATGGTGTCACTCACCTTCTTTCCACCGCTTATCATCCCCAAACAAATGGGCAAGCCGAGATTTCTAACCGTGGATTGAAGCGAATTCTAGAGCGTACTGTGGGAGAGCATCGTGCCTCGTGGGCCGATAAGTTAGATGATGCTTTGTGGGCTTTCCGTACCGCATATAAGGCACCAATTGGTTGCACTCCATATCGTCTTGTGTACGGGAAGGCATGCCACCTCCCTATTGAATTGGAGCATAAGGCATATTTGGCCTTGAAGTGGGCTAATTTTGACATCAACAAAGCCGGCGATCTTCGGAAGATTCAACTCAACGAGCTAAATGAACTAAGAAATGAAGCTTATGAGAATTCATTGATCTACAAGGAGAAAACCAAGATCATTCATGATGCAAGGATTAAGAACCGAGAGTTTCACGTTGGTGATCAAGTTTTACTCTTTAACTCTCGGTTGAAGACCTTCTCGGGCAAGCTTAAGAGCCGTTGGTCTGGTCCATTCACCGTCGCCAAAGTCTTCCCTTACGGCACCATTGAACTTTCTCAACCAAATGGGCCGAATTTTAAAGTGAATGGCCAGCGTGTGAAGGTGTACTTTGGTGAGGAAATCTCTCATAAGATTATTCCATCCCTCACCACGTTTCCCTTGAATTAGTTCTGGGTCGAGTCAGGCTCGTGACTCGGTTAACAAAAACAAGCGCTTCTCGGGAGGCAACCCGTTGATCTATCCTTTACCATTTTCATAATAAGTGTAGGGGGAGCCCCGTATGTGTTTGTTGTCTTGTTTCTTATAATTTGCAGGGATTAACGCTTCAAAGAGCAATTTTGATGACATTTGACGAACCGTGACCCCGTGTACCCGTCTTCTCGATTCTATCCTAAACTGTCGTGATTCAATATTTCATATCTTATATGTTCACATTGAAATCACTCTAGTAGTCCATTCCTTAACAAGATTTAAACAACGTGCACAATATCCTAAGTGTAGGGGAGTTTACTCCCACATACTTAAACATTGAGGACAATGTTTATATCAAGTGTAGGGGGACTTCTATCGAAGTAAGTGGGCTTTTCCATCAATTTGCCCTCATTTTAACAATAAAAATTGATTTTTCGACATTTTTCAAAATTTTTAATCTATTTTGGCCTAGTAGTATAGTAGTATTTTCTTTTGTTATCGTTATTTACTTTCTTTGCTAGAATAAAATTTTTAATAAAGAGATTTTAATTTTTCAACGTTGTGAATCTTTTGACTCAACCCGAGTTTACTTATCCAAGTTTACTCTAGCTAGTATCCTTAACGTGTTTAAGTCAAGTTTTGCTAGGCTTTTATATAGGGAACTTTGAAACGCGAAAGTCTTAACTCTCACAGGTCAAGAACAAGAACTTTTCGCAAGTTCCTATAACTGATCCTAGAGAGTCGTTTATCAAGGGAACTTTAAAACACAAATTCTAAACTTGAAAAAGTCTAAGAAAATGCAAGATCCTATAGACGACTTGAAAACCCAAAACTTTGATATAATTGGCTAAGCATCCACGAATCTCATTCCTTGAGATTTTAAATTGTGGACAACGAGAGATGATAGAGTCAATTATAAGTTTTGTATTCTTTCATGAAATTATGTGAGTTAATTATGAGCTTATTCTCCCATCGCTTGCTAATAAATTTAATTGCAATAAATAAGGTTGTACGATTTGAAAAGTTATTTAGCTTCTAGCACAAGATCGTTTAAAAGTTGCTCGGTATTAATTAGAGTTCATAGCCAAGGCATAACTTATTGAAGCGGGATGCGAAGATTGGCGAGTCCGAAAAGGTCCTAACAAGACATGAGGGCTACATTTTGTTGCTAAAGATCCAAAGTGATGTGAAGAAACATCTATCAAAAATCAATATGAAGGATCGAGACACACGACGAAAAGCAAATACTCCCGTAAAGATCATGGAGAAGTCTATCCGAAAAGACCCTAACAAGGTATGAGGATAAATAGATCCAAGTCCTAAAAGGAGGCGGATCGTTGTATATCAAAATCCCAAATAAAGATTGGAGAAAAATGAAGAAGTCGTGGTCCAAGTATGAAGAATCTCTCAAAACTTCAAGTCAAGAAATTCCTATTATGAAGAGAAGACCATTATTTCATGAACGTCTCTCAAGATTCGCAGTATGAAGTCGCTGCCTGATGTACTTTTTTACTACTCTTTAGGAAAAGAGAGCAGAAGTGGCAAGTATTAAGTGTCGGTTTAGGAAAACCAAGCATTAATGACCCAAGGTGGGGATCGTTCTCAAGGAGGCTTGGTGTGTGTGTAATGAAATGATTAACTTTGTGATTATATTGTTATGAGAAAGAAAATAGAAATGGGATAAGAAAAGAATGACGGTTACGATGACAGATTACACTAAGACAAAAGGTCGTACACGTAAAACCGTAAAAAGCACCAAAATTAAAAATTTTACCCTAAAAATTCCTAAAAATCACTAAAAATCCACTAAAATATTCTAAGGGGTTTACAAAAAATCCAAACTTGCTAAAACCTTTTAATTAATTAAATATTAACTTTTAATGCTAATTAAAGCCCTAAAAATCAATATTAACTAATAAAAAGTCCAAATCAAGATCTTAAAGTTTGTAAACCTTTAAAATAACCTAATTAAGCTAAAAAGTATTTTTCAAAATTTTAAAACCACTAAAAACTATTTTTAAACAATTAAACACTATTAAAAACTATAAAAACTTAAAATAATTATAGAAAATAATTGAAAGACCCCAAAAATATTTAGAAAGTTGTAAAATTCTTAATTAAGTGTTTAGAATCTAGGAAAAATATAAAACTTAGAAAATCAGACTTTTAATTTTTAATAATAAAATAATATTAAAATATTAATAAAAAGCCAAAAATCCTAAAAAATTCTAAAAAGTTGCAAACTAGCTTAATTTAACCTAAATAACTCAGAAATGAACTTGAAATTACCTAAATACCTTTAATGGGCCTAGAAAATGGGCTAAACCCAAAACAGACTCCTTAATGGGCCAAAATGAGCCCAAAATGAAAAAAGTGGCCCAAATAAGCCCAAAAAGCACTACTTGACTCAAAATTTGATTTTAAACAACTTTTTCCAAAGGCCCAAAAGCTGAAAATGTGAAATAAGCAAGCTTATACCAAACAGCTTATTCTTAATGGGCTTTTTGGCCCATTAAGCTATAAGCTAATGCCATAAGCTCAAATTAGACACACAAGCTTCTTTTGAGCTAAATAAGACTTCTGTAAAAATAAATTTGAAATAAGCCAAAGGAATAAGCCTGAAAGTGCAAAAAGCAATCTACAGAAAACGACAAAATAGTCGTTTTTGAGTTCTAGGCCACCCCAAGAGCTGATTCAAGTTTCTAAAGCTTTTAAATGACTCAAATAAGATAAATCAACAAAGTATTTTCAAATAAGCTGACTCAATAAGCTGGAAAAAGCAAATAAGCACTTATGAAAAAGTCAATTAAGTTGGTTTTCTAGCAAAAAGTCAAAGTCAAAGTCCAATAAGTTCCAGTCTAATCAAATGGGTCAGATAATGAAGATCTATTACAAAAAATAAGTTGTTGTAGGTATGGATAAGCAATTATATCTTATTGATAAGCTGAGAACAAATTAACACTAGCAGGGGCTAGTTTTGGGTGTTCAGCAGTGGAAACTTTTTCCACTGCTTGACTTGTAGACTTTTTTTGTCTTTAGTGACTTTTTTGGAGATTCAAGTTTCAACAAGGCAACCAAATGATCATTGGATCATAAGGAGTCAATACAAACAAATAAATCAACAATCCAACAAGCCAATTTGTACAGTTAATTCAATTAAGCACCAGATCACCCACAGACATGAACAAATAAGCAGTTTTGGTTCAATAAGCACTTAGAGCACAATTCAGCCAACCAAACTTAACCAAATGCATACACAAGCAATATTAAACTTAAATAAGCAAGTCTAAATAGGTTTCATGCAATGATTCAAAGTTTTAAGCAAGATTCAAGCACTTAAAGTTACTAATAAACACAAGAACATGCAGTTTTCACTTTTGCTGATGCAATTGACCAACAAGCCAGATTCAACCACTCAATTCTATCAAGTATGTTATATAAATGATGTTTTAACAACTTTTAACCCTAAGCATGCACAAATTCTAGATTTCACCAAAATCTTAGGTCAAAAACAGTTAAAATCAACAAGTTATAGCACAATGTATGATTTGAGGTTTCAAACCCAATAACTTGCAGCAAAATGCACTCAACCAAGTGTATATCAGATACAAAGCACAAACACAAAGTTTCCACAACATAATAACAAGTTTTAATCTCAAACAGGTAATCCCAAACACCCCTTTGACTTTTCAAAATCAAAATTTTCAAATCAAAAGTGAGATTTAAGACCACCCAAGCCCAAATTAACACATAACAGATGTATATAGCAGATTCAAGCAAGATTAAGCCACAAAATTCACAAGAACACAAGCAACACTCAAATATCACAAATATCCAAAGTATTTTCAGATTTTGAGATTAAGGGTGTGCACCTCATGGATGTACATCCACACCCACGAATTTTGAGCTTATGTACTAGCAAGAACAAGTACAAGCTTCCTTAAACAACCCTGCTAAGAATCAACAAAGTTAGAAGCACAATTATCAAAACAGAAATATGAAAACTTCTTGATTAATGCAACTCTTGTCCTCCACACTTGATTATCCCCAAGTTATAAGCTTCGCCACACCTTGATAACATGATATCATGATGCTATGATCAGCCCTATAGCCCAAGAATTCCAAGATAGACCAAGAACTTAGCAAAATATCAAGAAAATGGTAAATGTGCAAACTTTTGCACACTCCTCTTTTGAAAATAGGTTTTTGATTCAAGAATAAGGAACAAAGAACAATAATAAACAGATTATAACAATGGCACTTGAGCTTTCTTCACAAAATTCATACACATTTCATTGAACTGAAAATGAGCTTTACAGATTTGTGAACAAGGAAAATTCAAGAGCAGTTGAAATGTAAAGAGCTAAAGCCTTTATATAGGCATACAATGTATCTACTAAGTGCATAAAAACGTAAACCCTAGCTTGATGAAGTCCCTAAATTACCCTTTGTAGATTTTGAACTCTTGTGAATCATGTGACTGCATTTTTTTGTTTTGTGGTAGCTGGCAAGGAGAAAGTTGATAAAAGGGCTTGTAACAAGCTTAGGATATAAGCACAATCCTTGGACGTTGGATTGCTGGCCTCTTTTGGCAGTTTCTTCTTTGTAGTAGCAGGGGAATCTTGTGTGGGACAAGGGAGTGAGGTGGCAAGGGTTTTTAAGGTTGGGTTGTGTTAATATGATCATCAATCACTAATCTGCACAATATTAAGGTTTAATTTCAAGTAATTAATAAAACCCCAATTTGTGTTCTTGGTGGGATGGAGTAAGTGGGATAGGTGTCAAGCTTTGGTAGGTTAAGGTAAGTTTCTTGTCTGGCCATGTTTAATCCCTTCTCTTCTTTCTTTCTTTCACTTTGTAAATAATAGCACAAATCCGGATTTCCTTTGTTATCAAACTTTCTATTTTCACACTTTTGCCCCAAAAAGTTTTGTAAAGTAAATTCAGGGGTATTTCTTGCCAATTCTTGATTCTTGAAGGACTGGTTTGATATTTTCTTCAAGGATAATGGTCTTGACTTGCATATTTGACATTTTGGAGGACTAAAATTGCCAAGTCATGTTTGATGAGGGACCATTTTTGCCAAGTCTTCAAAGTCAAGGATCCTTTTTGTAATTTTGACATTTTCAAAGGACCAATTTTGTAATTCTTGTAACTTGGAGTCCTTCTTGATATGTTTGACTTTGAGGAGGATAAATATTGACAATTTAGCTTTGTTGAGGGGCTAAAATTGCCAATTCTTCAAAGTGGAGGGCCCTTTTTCATAATTCTTCAAATCTTCAAGGGTTTTTCTTGGGAAAACTTCATTAGGGCTTGTTTCATTGTGCGGCTTCGTTTCCCGTGTTCGTTTTTGCATGATTCTTGTGATCTTTTGTCATTTTCTCAATATCCGTACCTAAAATACACAAGCAACAAACACAAGCATATATATGGGTATTTTGATGATATTTAATGCATTTTAAGCCCTTTTTGGACGATGAGACTATGTATAAAAGCAGTCTCATAACTCCCCCAAACTAAACCATTGTCGTGCCCTCACGCAATGCTAGAATAAAGTATCGTAGCACCTCCAAAATTCATTTTTATTCACTTTATTGAATGATAAACTAGCTACACTACTACTATTGCTACTACTACTTGCGTTTTTAGACATAATGTATGATTTTCATCGCAAAATGGGACGTTTAGGTTCATGGAATAAGAATATGTGAATGCTTCGTTAGAAATAATTTCATCGTCCTCGATTTTCACCCCAATTCCATGCCAAGCGTGCAACGAGATCATTGTCATTATAAGTTAGTAATGCTAACACTACTCTTATGCCCTAATCACGTACTTATCCTCCCATTTTCCTAAGTTGTATCTCTTATATTTTATTTTTTCTTGAATGTTTCACGAGGATACATTGTTTGACTTATGCGATAATAGAGATTTAGGTCTAAAAATAGAGTCTTAACGGTGTAACCAAGACCATCAAATCAATAACCCCTCCTAATAGACAACGATGTCAAAAAATTAAGACAACAAGAAGGATCGATAAACACGGTTTTATAACGGTTTTGAACATGAGACTTATTACCAAGACTTTTATACGCCCCCTAACGGAAGGACCTTATTATCTTTGGTTTACCTCCATCTTTTATTCAACTACGCCATGAAGCTTTTATTATGACTTTGGTCTTGCCTTGCCTTTTATTATCCACCTCATCGGTAGTTTTATTAGCCAAAGACGTATATCCTCACGCTAAGGCGAATTTTGGATCTTTAAAGCTTCAAAGATTAAGGCTTGATTCACTTTCAATTTTGCATAGATTTTTCGGCCTTGTGGGGCTTCAAATTGTTTACTTGATTTAGGTGAGCACTTGAAATCTTATTATTGGGTGAAGCTTTTTATTATTCGGGTGCCAATACTTCAAAACCGTGACGCTGACGATACCTTAATGTCTTCCCAATTTAATTACACGGAAGCTACTAGAAAAGACTAGAAACCCAACAATCCCAACTAAACCGCTAAGTCAATATTTATTAAGAAAAAAATATTTACATGCGAAGGGAGAATAAGCAAACAACGAGAACACATGAGTTTTTGAAAGAATACGAGTACTCTATGTTTAACATAGTAACTTATAATTAACCCTATCATTTCTCGTCCTCATTTAAGAGACTTAGCCTAATGTGAAGTTAAGGAATCAAAGCTAAGTGCTCAACACACACGGTCGAGTAAAAAATTACTCTTATTCTCGCCATCGGAAAACCTACATTCGTGTCTTCAAACACTTATAAAACATGAGAAAATTTTCAAAATTTGGCCATTTTTAGCCTTATTTTGCAACAAAACGATAAACAAAAAGATAAACTTTGGAAAGCGTGAAGGTTTTGCAAGGCAAGTATCTATTCACCCCCATACTAAAGTTAAACATTGTCCTCAATGTTTCGAGTCTAGGGGTGCAAACACCCCCATACTAGAGACGTAGTCGAATGCCTAATCTAGCATGGAAAGGGTGTAACCATTAAATTTAAAGCCGTTTATGAAGTGTGCTATAAACCTAAGGTTAGAACATCAAAGGATATATCATGGATATTGAGAAAGTCTTCAAAGCAAACGATCGAGTGCTCCCATAAAACGAACACGAGAGGCTCCAATCGTGAAGATCATGATCATCTAAAAACCACAATTCACAAACAACCACGGAACAAAGGTTGGAAGGGCACAAATCCCCTCACGTTACTACATTAGAAAGCGATAGTATGTACATAGGATAAGCATGGGACTCCCCCATGAGGCACCTCGTTTTTTATTACCGAGTCATGAGCTCGACTCGATCCCCTCAATACTAATTATCAATGGGGAAGGTGACTTGGTCGAGGTAGTTCAAGGATGGAACTTCCCCGCCAAAGTAGTGCTTCAACCTATGTCCATTCACCTTGAAATTAGGGCCATCATTTTGAGCTAGCTCGATGGTCCCATATGGAAAAACTTGGGTCACGGTGAATGGACCGGACCAACGGGATTTCAACTTACCGGAAAAGATTTTCAAACGAGAATTAAAAAGCAAAACTCGATCCCCAGTGTTAAAAACCCGGTTTTTAATTTTAGAATCATGCAACTTTTTAGTCTTTTCTTTATAAATTGATGAATTTTCATAAGCAATGTCCCTTAATTCATCCAATTCATTTAATTGCATTTTCCGGTGTTTCCCCGCGGTCTCCATGTCATCATTACAATGCTTTAGGGCCCAATAAGCCTTGTGTTCTAATTCAATTGGCAAATGACAAATTTTCCCATACACAAGCTTATAGGGAGTGCACCCAATGGGTGTCTTATGAGCGGTCCTAAAGGCCCATAAAGCATCGTCCAACTTATCCGACCAAGATTGTTGGTTTTCCCCAACGGATCTCTCCAAGATCCTCTTCAACGCTCGGTTTGACACCTCGACTTGCCCACTCGTTTGTGGGTGATAAGCCGTAGAAAGCCGATGTGTAACCCCATATTTCCTTAGGACCCTTTCGAATTGGTCGTTACAAAAATGGGTTCCACGATCGCTTATGATCGCACGAGGGGTTCCAAACCGAGAAAACAAGCTTTTCAAAAACTTGACTACCACACGAGAATCATTGGTGGGCAAAGCCTTAGCTTCCACCCACTTAGATAGGTAGTCAATCGCAAGAAGGATGTACTTATTACCACGAGACGATGGGAAAGGCCCCATAAAGTCTATGCCCCAAACGTCAAAGATCTCACACACTTGGATGATATTTTGTGGCATTTCATCTTTTTGTGAGGCTTTTCCTTGTCATTGGCATGAATCACACGACTTCACAAGATCTTGTGCATCTCGGTAAATAGTAGGCCAAAAGAAGCCGACATCAAACACCTTCTTAGCCGTGAGATTAGCACCATGGTGACCACTCGTGGGTCCCTCATGACAAGCTCTAAGGATATTAGAAGCTTCGGTGCCAAATACACAACGTCGGATGATTTGATCCGCATAAGTTCGAAACAAGTAAGGGTCGTTCCAAAAGTAGAACTTGACGTCACGAAAGAATTTTCGTTTTTCTTGAGTAGTCATACCCTTGATGATGAATTTACCCGCATGGTAATTTGCAAAATCCGCAAACCATGGGGTGGAAGAATCAAGCTTAGAATTCACTACACCAAGTGTCTCGAGCGGAAATGTTTCGGTGATTTCCTTGGGCTCGTAAACACTTTGGTGAGGATCTTCCAAACGAGAAAGATGATCGGCTGCTAGATTCTCGGCTCCTTTTTTGTCAACAATTTTGTGATCAAATTCTTGAAGGAGGAGAATCTAACGAAGTAATCTTGGCTTTGCATCTTGTTTAGCCATAAGATACTTGATAGCCGAATGATCCGTATACACTATGCATTTTGTCAAGACGAGATAAGGTCGAAATTTCTCAAATGCATACACCACGACAAGGAACTCCTTCTCCGTTGTAGTGTATTTAAGTTGAGCCTTGGTCATCGTTTTGCTAGCATAGTGAATAGGCAAGAAGTGCTTTTCATGACGTTGCCCCAATATGGCCCCAATAGCGTAATCACTAGCATCACACATGAGCTCAAAGGGGAGGTTCCAATTGGGATCAACAGGAATGGGAGCTTCGGTAAGTTTCCTCTTAAGGATTTCAAAGGCTCGTACACAATCTTCGTCAAAGACAAAACGTGCCTCTTTTTCAAGAAGATGTGTAATAGGTCGAGAGATCTTTGAAAAATCCTTGATGAATCGACGATAAAAGCCCGCGTAGCATAGGAAACTCCTAACTCCCTTAACGGTTTTGGGATAAGGTAATTTGGCGATGACGTCTAGCTTAGCTTGATCTACCTCAATCCCCGCTTTCGATACCTTGTGCCCTAAGACGATTCCACTTTTAACCATAAAATGACACTTTTCCCAATTGAGCACAAGGTTGGTTTCCTCACAACGTTTCAATATTCTCTCAAGATTCGACAAACACGAAGTGAACGAATTACCAAACACGGAAAAGTCATCCATGAAGAGTTCCATCGTCTTCTCGATCATATCATGAAAATAGCCATCATGCACCTTTGAAAGGTTCCTGGTGCATTACAATGTCCGAATGGCATTCTACGATAAGCAAACGTTCCATATGGACACGTAAACGTAGTTTTTTCTTGATCACGAGGATCGATGGGGATTTGGAAGTAAATGGAAAAACCATCTAAAAAGCAATAGAAATCGTTTCCCGCAAGACGCTCCAACATTTGGTCCATGAAGGGCAAGGGAAAATGGTCTTTTCGAGTGGCTTCATTCAACTTTCGATAGTCAATGCACACTCTCCATCCGGTCACGAGTCTAGTGGGAATCAACTCGTTGGCATCGTTTGGCACAACGGTCAATTCTCCCTTCTTAGGGACACAATGAATAGGACTCACCCAAGGGCTATCGGAAATAGGGTAAATCATTCCCGCGACCTCCTTTTTGATGACGTCGTGAATTTTGGGGTTCACCCTCCTTTGACATTGGATTGCGGGCTTGTAGTCATCCTCCATTAAGATTTTATGGGTACAAAATTTGGGATCGATCCCCTTAATGTCGGATAACTTCCACGCAATTGCCCCTTTGTGATCCTTTAGAACATCGACAAGTGCGGTTTCATCATCCGAAAGTTCCTTCGCAATTATAACCGGCAACTTGTCGCCCTCATCCAAATAGACACATTCTAGATGAGGAGGCAAATCTTTCAACTCGAGGATAGGTGGTCCCTCAAGTGAAGATTTGTGCTCGATACTCATAACCTCCTCGGGTGGAGGAAATGGGAAATCGTTAAGAAAATCCTTGATAATCGAGAAGTCCTCATCGTTGTCGAGATCTTTGTTACAAGTACGTGGAACATCGAATTCTTCCAACGTAAAACCACCACCTTCAAATGGAGTGAAGGTTGGTGTCGAGTTATCAAGGATGGGATCTAACATAGTGGGATTGCCACTATTTTCATCATCACCAAAACCTAGAACTTCTTGTGAAAATTCCTCGCAAACCACGTCGATCATATCAACGAGGTTTATGGTTGCAACGGAATAAACATGAGAAATTTGAGAGTTTTGAGTTGCGTTTATAACAAGCTCCTCGTCGTTGAAACGTAAGGTGATCTTTCTAACATGAACATCGATCAAAGCCATAGACGTATCTAAAAACGAACGACCTAAAATGATAGGAACTTGAGGATCCGTGGGAATATCGAGCAACGATAAAGTCTACGGGATAGTAGAACTTCCCCAATTTCACAAAAACGTCTTCCGCCAATCCACATGCGGGAATCGTGGAATGGTCGGCCAACTCGATAGACATTAGTGAAGGAGTAAGATTAGGAAGATTGAGTGACTTGAAGATTGCAAGTGGCATCAAGTTAATGCTAGCACCAAGATTGGCCAAGGCAAAGCATTCTTCCATATCTTGGATTGCACAAGGGATCAAAAATTTACCGGGATCACCGACTTTTTGAGGTATGTGATTAAGATAAACCGATGAACAACTAGACAATTGGTGCAATTTCTCCTTGTTGTTCCACATACTCTTAAAGTTAGCGGCAAATCGAGGCATCATGACCAAAGCATCGGCGAAACTCACATTAAAGTGCAAATCACGAAACATTTTCATAAAAAGCTCAAATTGGTAATTGTCGCTCTCTTGATGTTTCTCCTTTCTAAGTCTCAATGGATAGGGCAAAGGTGGTGTGGGTTGAGGCATAGGCATAGCCTTTGGAATCTCAGGTTCCAATGTTGGTAATGGGTCAACCGTATGTGTGGCATGAGCGGTACTTCGTGGGATTGGGACATGCTCCTTTTGGACCACCACCTCGGGTTCTTCCTCAATTGCTTCCTCCGTAGGAGCAATTGGTTGAGGAGTCAGTTCCTTAAGTGTCTTACCACTACGTGTGGTAATCACTTTCATCTCACCCTAAGGGTTTGATACAGTGTTGCTAGGAAGACTACTCGAAGACGGTTTACACATAATTGCCTCAAACATAGATGAGATTTTATCTTCAAACATGGATTGCCTCTTCTCGGCTTTAATCATTTCTTGTTTAATCACATGTTGCCCTTGTTCCATTTTTTGTTGGTTTTGTTGTAACCTAGTTACATTTCCTTCCATTTTGTTGGTATGGATTTTAAGCTCATTAGCTAACTCATTTTTCAACTCTTTCTTCAAGTCGTCCTTAAACTCGGATCTTAGGCTAATGATTTCTCTTTGAATGTTGTCAAACCTAGCGTATTCAACAAATTCATTTGGAAGATCTTTCAAAGTTTGCAAACCTTTGTTGTTGTTTTGAAAATCATTTTGATTTTTGTTTGAAACTTGATTATTAGCCCCTTGATTACCATAGTTTCCCTTGTTGTAATTGTTTTTGAAACCAACTTGATTGTTGCGATAGTTGTTGTTAGCATTTTGATTTGAACCAAAACCCGGTGGAGTCAATTGATTAAAGCGGGTAACTTGACCATTTTGGTTGTAAGTTCCCGTGGCCGCGTAGGCACTCGAAGTGTTACCACCGTTGGTAATGCACTCAGAGAAATCATGACCTCCACCACAATACATGCATGAAACCTCAACCGCTTTAGCCGTAGCGGGAGCACTTGGTTCTCTAACTTTGAACTCTTTCAAAAGACCTTTAAGCTTATCAAAGATTTTGTTTTCCATGTTCGCCTCAATTTGGCAAGCATTGATGGTAGTAGACAAAGAAGGTGAAGCCGAAGACGAAGCCTTACGAACACTAGACGTGCTACGAGGACTATACACCTTAGATCTATTCTCAATTATCACCAAAGCTTCCTCAACCGTTTTACACAAAAAATTAGCACCTGCGGCGGCATTAAGATAATCCCTTTCATGATCATTAAGTCCATTGTAAAACGTGTCAATTTGATGCAAGTCGGAAAACCCGTGATGAGGACAACATTTCCTTAAACCTATTCCAAGCCGTTGAAAAACTTTCATTAAACTCTTGTGAAAATTTTGAAATCTCGTTTTTCAAGTGCGTAGTCTTAGAGGGCGGAAAAAATTGGTTCACAAACTTAGACACGAGATCCTTCCACGTCAATATAGAATTGGGTGGCTCTTTCTCCAACCAAATTTTAGCGGGCCCCGCTAAGGAATACGGAAAAAGCATCATCTTAATCGAGTCATTAGAAACATCCTTACACTTGCAAGTGGCGGTAAGACGATTGAATTGGCGGATATGGTTGTGTGGATTGTCCTTCTCATCTCCACGGAATTTGTTGTTTTGGATCATCGACAACAAACCCGTTTTCACTTCAAAATTCTCCGCAAGGATAGCGGGAATCACAATAGCCTCTCCATAACCCTCGGTGGGTGCTTGAAATAACTCCATCATAGTACGATTCGCCATGGTTGGTTCTTCTTTTACAATGGGTTCGTCAATAGGAGACTCCTCACTAGAAAGATTAGGAGTGGGAGTTTTGTTCTTTCGTTTACGTGCACGTCTTGCTTGATTACGAGTTAGCATAAACGTCACGTACAACGAGGGGATGAACAAAGAAGATTCTTTTTGGTGTTTTGTATTTTTCAATTTTTTTGTGGTTTTTGATTGTATTAACCTTTTTGGATTTTGGTGAATGTATTAAGTAGACAAAAATCTACAAATCAAATCTCTTAATTAAAGAAGCCTCAAGGAATGAAAACGAACACGTGAAGTGAACGCCTTCGATGACTTTAGAACATTGGTAGAACACCAAAACGTTCAAGAGGGTTTAATCAATTGAAACCAAGAAAGTATATATGATACTTAGTAATACTTTGGACGGCAAAACCCTCGATTAGCTCTCAAAATCAAATACTCACAAGCAAGCGGGGAAACGAGGCGGCGCGAAGCACTTAAGAGCCTTTTTTCCTTAGGATATATTTTATAATATCCGCCTTATACCCACCTTATAGTTTGTATTTTTCAAAATTGAGCTTCACGAAAGTATTTATCAATTTTTTGCCTTTTTCTTTGGTTTGAGATTCGAATACAATGATTGGGTAATGACCTCCCAAGTCAAGGTTGTGATTTCTCACGTATTTGGAGTACTTGTGAATTTATTGTTCTACGTATACAATATAGTAATAGTATTCACACAAAAATCGAAAAACCGATAATAGGTATTAGTAGGTCGCTACTAATACAATTAGCTATTATGGCTATATAAAAACAACAATTGTTCAAATCAAAACACAACACGCCTCCCCGGCAGCGGCGCCAAAATGATGTATTTTTTTACTACTCTTTAGGAAAAGAGAGCAAAAGTGGCAAGTATTAAGTGTCGGTTTAGGAAAACCAAGCACTAATGACCCAAGGTGGGGATCGTTCTCAAGGAGGCTTGGTGTGTGTGTAATAAAACGATTAACTTTATGATTATATTGTTATGAGAAAGAAAATAAATGGGATAAGAAAAGAATGACGGTTACGATGACGGATTACACTAAGACAAAAGGTCGTACACGTAAAACCGTAAAAAGCACCAAAATTAAAATTTTAGCCTAAAATATCCTAAAAATCACTAAAAATCCACTAAAATATTCTAAGGGTTTACAAGAAATCCAAACTTGCTAAAACCTTTTAATTAATTAAATATTAACTTTTTAATGCTAATTAAAGTCCTAAAAATCAATATTAACTAATAAAAAGTCCAAATCAAGATCTTAAAGTTTGTAAACCTTAAAAATAACCTAATTAAGCTAAAAAGTAATTTTCAAAATTTTAAAACCACTAAAAACTATTTTTAAACAATTAAAAACTATTAAAAAGTATAAAAACTTAAAATAATTCTAGAAACTAATTGAAAGACCTTAAAAATATTTAGAGAGTTGTAAAATTCCTAATTAAGTGTCTAGAATCTAGGAAAAATATAAAAACTTAGAAAATCAGACTTTTAATTTTTAATAATAAAATAAAATAAAAATATTAATAAAAATCCAAAAATCCTAAAAAATTCTAAAAAGTTGCAAACTAGCTTAATTTAACCTAAATAACTCAAAAATGAACTTGAAATTACCTAAATACCCTTAATGGGCCTAGAAAATGGGCTAAACCCAAAACAGACTCCTTAATGGGCCAAAATGAGCCCAAAATGAAAACAATTGGCCCAAATAAGCCCAAAAAGCACTACTTGACTCAAAATTTGATTTTAAACAACTTTTTACAAAGGCCCAAAAGCTGAAAATATGAAATAAGCAAGCTTATACCAAACAGCTTATTCTTAATGGGCTTTTTGGCCCATTAAGCTATAAGCTAATGCCATAAGCTCAAATTAGACACACAAGCTTATTTTGAGCTAAATAAGACTTCTGTGAAAAGAATTTTGAAATAAGCCAAAGGAATAAGCATGAAAATGCAAAAAGCAATCTACAGAAAACGACAAAATAGTCGTTTTGAGTTCTAGCCACCCCAAGAGCTGATTCAAGTTTCTAAAGCTTTTAAATGACTCAAATAAGCTAAATCAACAAAAAGTTTTCAAATAAGCTGACTCAATAAGCTGGAAAAAGCAAATAAGCACTTATGAAAAAGTCAATTAAGTTGGTTTTCTAGCAAAAAGTCAAAGTCAAAGTCCAATAAGCTCCAGTCCAATGAAATGGGTCAAATAATGAAGATCTATTACAAAAAATAAGTTGCTGCAGGTCTGGATAAGGAATTATAGCTTATTGATAAGCTGAGAACAAATTAACACTAGCAGGGGCTAGTTTTGGGTGTTGAGCAGTGGAAACTTTTTCCACTGCTTGACTTGTAGACTTTTTTTGTCTTTAGTGACTTTTTTTGGAGATTCAAGTTTCAACAAGGCACCCAAATGATCATTGGATCATAAGGAGTCAATACAAACAAAGAAATCAACAATCCAACAAGCCAATTTATACAGTTAATTCAATTAAGCACCATATCACTCACAGACATGAACAAATAAGCAGTTTTAGTTCAATAAGCACTTAGAGCACAATTCAGCCAGCCAAACTTAACCAAATGCATACACAAGCAATATTAAACTTAAATAAGCAAGTCTAAACAGGTTTCATGCAATGATTCAAAGTTTTAAGCAAGATTCAAGCACTTAAAGTTACTGATGAACACAAGAACATGCAGTTTTCACTTTTGCTGATGCAATTGACCAACAAGCCAGATTCAACCACTCAAATCTCTCAAGTATGTTATATAAATGATGTTTTAACAACTTTTAACCCTAAGCATGCACAAATTCTAGATTTCACCAAAATCTTAGGTAAAAAACAGTTAAAATCAACAAGTTATAGCATAATGTATGATTTGAGGTTTCAAACCCAATAACTTGCAGCAAAATGCACTCAACCAAGTGTATATCAGATACAAAGCACAAACATAAACTTTCCACAACATAATAACAAGTTTTAATCTCAAACAGGTAATCCCAAACACCCCTTTGACTTTTCAAAATCAAAATTTTCAAATCAAAAGTGAGATTTAAGACCACCCAAGCCCAAATTAACACAATAACAGATGTATATAGCAGATTTAAGCAAGATTAGGCCACAAAATTCAAAAGAACACAAGCAACACTCATATATCACAAATATCCAAAGTATTTTCAGATTTTGAGATTAAGGGTGTGTACCTCATGGATGTACATCCACACCCACAAATTTTGAGCTTATGTACTAGCAAGAACAAGTACAAGCTTCCTTAAACAACCCTGCTAAGAATCAACAAAGTTAGAAGCACAATTATCAAAATAGAAATATGAAAACTTCTTGATTAATGCAACTCTTGTCCTCCACACTTGATTATCCCCAAGTTATAAGCTTCACCACACCTTGATAACATAATATCAGGATGCTATGATCAGCCCTATAGCCCAAGAATTCCAAGATAGACCAAGAACTTAGCAAAATATCAAGAAAATGGTAAATGTGCAAACTTTTGCACACTCCTCTTTTGAAAACAGGTTTTTGATTCAAGAATAAGGAACAAAGAACAATAATAAACAGATTATAACAATGGCACTTGAGCTTTTGTCACAAAATTCATACACATTTCATTCAACTGAAAATGAGCTTTACAGATTTGTGAACAAGGAAAATCAAGAGCAGTTGATATGTAAAGAGCTAAGGCCTTTATATAGGCATACAATGTATCTATTAAGTGCATAAAAACGTAAACCCTAGCTTGATGAAGTCCCCAAATTGCCCTTTACAGATTTTGAACTCTTGTGAATCATGTGACTGCATTTTGTTGTTTGGTGGTAGCTGGCAAGGAGAAAGTTGATCAAAGGGCTTGTAACAAGCTTAGGATGTAAGCACAATCCATGGACGTTGGATTGCTGGCATCTTTTGGCAGTTTCTTCTTTGTAGTAGCAGGGGAATCTTGTGTGGGACAAGGGAGTGAGGTGGCAAGGGTTTTTAAGGTTGGGTTGTGTTAATATGATCATCAATCACTAATCTGCACAATATTAAGGTTTAATTTCAAGTAATTAATAAAACCCCAATTTGTGTTCTTGGTGAACAGTTAAGTGTTTGATCCGCATTAGTGTTTAAATAAGTGTTAGGCGCCACTTTTATTAAACTAATAAGATTAGTTTAAATCAGTTAATGGTGGGAAGTGATGTGGCGCCATGGAGAAAGCTGATTGGTGGGATGGAGTAAGTGGGACAGGTGTCAAGCTTTGGTAGGTTAAGGTAAGTTTCTTGTCTGACCATGTTTAATCCCTTCTCTTCTTTCTTTCTTTCACTTTGTAAATAATAGCACAAATCCGGATTTCCTTCGTTATCAAACTTTCCATTTTCACACTTTTGCCCCAAAAAGTTTTGTAAAGTAAATTCAGGGGTATTTCTTGCCAATTCTTGATTCTTGAAGGACTGGTTTGGTATTTTTTTCAAGGATAATGGTCTTGACTTGCATATTTGACATTTTGGAGGACTAAAATTGCCAAGTCATGTTTGATGAGGGACCATTTTTGCCAAGTCTTCAAAGTCAAGGGTCCTTTTTGTAATTTTGACATTTTTAAAGGACCAATTTTGTAATTCTTGTAGCTTGGAGTCCTTCTTGATATGTTTGACTTTGAGGAGGATAAATATTGACAATTTAGCTTTGTTAGGGGCTAAAATTGCCAATTCTTCAAAGTGGAGGGCCCTTCTTCATAATTCTTCAAATCTTCAAGGGTTTTTCTTGGGAAAACTTCATTAGGGCTTGGTTCATTGTGCGACTTCATTTCCCGTGTTCGTTTTTGCATGATTCTTGTGATCTTTTGTCATTTTCTCAATATCCGTACCTAAAATACACAAGCAACAAACACAAGCATATATATGGGTATTTTGATGATATTTAATGCATTTTAAGCCCTTTTTGGACGATGAGACTATGTATAAAAGCAGTCTCATCACTGCCAAATATCGGTCCGAGAAAGGTCTCAAATCGTGAAGCGAGTTATGCCAAGATATGAACTTTAAGAGCTCCCGAGAAGCAGTTTTAAAAGATTTTGTACTTTAGCTAACTATTGAATAAATCGTCCCACTTTATTTTCGGCCTAAATAAACTATCGAAATAAGTAAAACAATGCATCCTCGTGATCATTCAAGACAATCATAAAATATAAGAGATACACCTAGGAATAAGGGAGTCTAAGTGAATAATTGGGCCACATGAGTTTGTGTTAGTTTGCTAACTTATAATAATAATGATCTCGTTTATAAGCTTGGTGTGGGGAACGTGAAACTTGAGGATGATAAACATTCATGACAGCCAAAACCCCAATGTAAGTCTTTGATTTCTTTACTTGTTTTGTATATATTTCTATCTTTTTAGTTTCCTTAATGTTTAGTATTTAATAAAGGCCAAGGTGGGTTGATTATGATGAGAAATATAAACCGTGCTTTGAAATTAATGCATTGCATGAGGGCATTGCAATGGTCAAGTGTAGTGGATTTAATAAGTGTGAAAACACTTATCCTTTTACCACTTATTTCCAATAATAACAAGACCAAAACGTGTATTTTATGTCGTAAATGTCGGAATTATGCGTGGTTTGTGTTTTTATTGTGTTTTAGGACCAAAATGTGAAAAGGGAAGAAAACATGGGCTTTCACGGGCTTTTATCGAAGAAAAAGACAAAAGACGAAGTCAAAAGATCAAAAGTGCAAGAAGAACGGGTCGAAGGCCTATTCTGAATATTTATCGAAGAAAAAGTCTAAAGACGGAAGTTTAACGAATTTGAAGAACCAAGTCTATTAAAAGAAGAAAAATATAAGACGAGTTCAAGTTATCATTCGACTAATCCCGAGCCTCAGTCGAGAAAGACGAGAAGAAAAGAGAAGAAACAAGCTTACCACCTCCCCTATATATAGTTAGAAAATAGTCATTAGTGAAGTAGTTAATTTTTAATTTTTAGTAGGTAATTAGTGTGTTTATTTCTCTCTCTAGCTTTCTCTTCAAGTTTTCTTAATCTTCATCTTAATCTTGTAACTTTGAATCTTAAATCTTCAATTTAATCAAGTTTTTCATTTAAATCTTATTCTACCTTTCTTAATCTTGTGGTGAGTTAATTAATCATGTAGTTGATTTCATCTATTTGATTATGTGATTGATTTATTCATGTGATTGATCTTATAGTTTTGATGTGGTGGATGTTATGAGCTTATTGTGATTGTTGATTTACTAGTGTTTGGCTTATTTTTGATTAAGTTGGTTTGATAGATTAATAGATTTGATTATTAGTTGATTTTAAATGTTTTGATTATTTATTGTTTTTGTAGTTTTTAATTTATGGCTTATTTAGTTTTTCTTAAAATTTATTTGGTTAAAGTTTTGGTTAATTGCTTAATTGATTGTGCTTAATCTTGGCTTTTTTAGATCGTATCTGTTAACTGTTTATCTGTCTTAAACTTCTTCGGAAAAGGTTTTTCACATTCCGAAGAATGCCCCTTTTTCTGAATTAGTTTCTCTGAAATTTTCCCATATTCCGAAATAGTTAGTTTATCTGAAATAGCCTCTTTTTCCGAAAATAGTTCCGAAAATTTGTCATTTCTATGAAATTGTTCATTTCTCGGAAAAACTTCATTATTCCGAAAAACTCCATTTCTCGGAAAAACTTCATTATTCCGAAAAACTCCATTTTTCGGAAAAACTTCATTATTCCGAAAAACTCCATTTTTCGGAAAAACTTCATTATTCCGAAAAACCCCATTTCTCTGAAAATCTTCATTATTCCGAAAAACTCCATTTCTCTGAAAATATTCATTATTCCGAAAAACTCCATTTCTCGGAAAAACTTCATTATTCTTAAAAACTCCATTTCTCTTAAAATCTTCATTATTCCGAAAAACTCCATTTCTCTGAAAATCTTCATTATTCAGAAAAACTCCATTTCTCTGAAAATCTTCATTATTCCGAAAATACCCCATTTCTCTGAAAAAACTTCATTATTCTGAAAATACCGCATTTCTTTGAAATTCCAATTATTCGTTTAGCTCCTTCGTTTAGTTTTATGTTTATTAATTGTTTTGCTTTAATTTGCGTTTTATTATTTATATTGTTTCGTTATTTTTAGTTAATTGTTTTTAGCTTATTTTTATTACTATTCACATTTACCTTTTACTTAGAAATAGATAAACAAACCTTCTTTTATTCACCAAAAACGATTGAGTCTCACTTTCAACTGGCCATCAATTCGAATTGAATCGAGACGAACAAATTTTATATACTTGGCAAAAATCTTGTATTAAAGAGCCACTCATAAAAAACAACCATAGTAAACTAAAATAAGCACAAAGTATTCACGTTTCTAAACACCAACAAAAAAGAGTTGTACAAATAGAAATTTATAAAGTTATTAATGACTTATGTTTCTTATCGGGTTGACTCGATAACCCGATAACAAAGTAAGTGAGACCCTAACCCGACCTTATTAGGTTATCGGGTTGACCCGATAAGCTAAGTTGATCTCGAATCAACCCGACCCTATAAGATCTTATCGGGTTCAGGTCGGGTTTGGTCGAATCTAGGTAAACCCATTTGACACATTTTATTTTAAATCACTAATCACATTTAAATTAAGGTTGCTTCACGAATCTTTCTCACCTTTTGAAAAAAAATTTAAGTCACGGACGGCCATGGCATACTCTTCGTAATCACCGCCGGACTCTTGATCATCATCACTAGATTCGACTCTAGTTTTCAACGCGGTTGATCTTTGTTTTTCTTTCTTTCCTTTGATGATCTCGGAGTCCTTTTCCATTACTATTTCGTATACCTTGATATTCCTGATAAGATCGTCTAATGATAAGCTTGAGAGATCTTTATATTCATCAATGGTCGTGACTTTTGCTCTCCACTATGGATGAAGTGCTAAGAAATTTCCTGACAAAATTCTTAGTAGAGACAGTATCGTCAAGTGCTTTGAGTGAAGTAAAGATAGTATTAAACCGAGCAAATCCCACATCAATTGACTCTTCTTCAGGGATAGAAAATTGTTCATAGTGTTGAACAAGTAGATCAATTTTATTATCTTTAACTTGTGAGTTTCCTTGACGTATGACTATTAACGAATGCCAAATTTCTTTGACGGTTTGACACATGAAGATTCTTTCATACTCCTTTTTAGGTAGAGCATTATAAAGCATCATTTTGGCTTCATTATTTTTTGCCAACATTTTCTTTTGATAATCGATTTGTTTTCTCGTGGAACCGATTCAAATTGAGTAACATTCTTGACCGTTGGTGCATAATCAACTTCAGTGAGTATATACCAAAGATCTATATCGTTAGATTTCACATACGTTTCAAAATGATTTTTTTAATATATAAAACCATCGATTTCAAAGAGTGGTGGTCTTTGCATATATTTTCCTTCCTTACAATTTTCAGAATCTACGGATCGATTCAAGTTTTAAAGTACAATATACTTTAAAGATCTTGAGTACGTAGCTCTTGATGCCGATTGTAGAAAACTAGAAGGGGGTTGAATTTACCGATTAGTGTTAGATTCTTTGAAACTATTTTATGTGATTAGTATGGATATAGATCAAGAATGATTAACTAAGTGATTGAGATTAGGAAAGAATAAAACAAATCAGAATGCACAATGATTTATAGTGGTTTGGCCTAGCAAGATCTCACTTATCTGCCCCTACTTCCACTCCTCGAGTATCCACTCGAGAGTTCTTCTTCATTAGTTATGAATCTCCTTTATACCGGAGAAGAAACCTTTACACTTTTAGCTTACAATCATTAACGACACCTAAGCTTGGATGTCTTGTTCTTTATATAAGTACAATAATTGCCTTCACACTATATACTTTGTGGTCTATAACACCAACCACTCTATGACACAAGTAGTACAAGAATGGGTACAACAATGGTAAATGCGTATGTAACACTTAACACAATCACACAAAGTAAAACTTTGAAAAATCAAAGCTTGGAGATAGAATTCTTGTAAGTGATCTTCAAGTTTAACAAAGATCTAATTCACAAGAGACGAGAAGTTAGAGAGAATAGAGGTTAGAAGGTTATATATATTCATAGCTTTAGAGAGATAGATTGGAAGAGGGGTGCGAATGAAACTTGGAGTTAGCTTGGTATTTATAGGCAAGACACCAGTCACTCCTGAATCCCGTCGGAACCTTGTACGCAAAGGGTCCGCCCCTTTATCGAGGGATACGTGAGAGCTGACTTTTGTTACCTCATAAATACTTGTCCAAGATCACACTCAAACATTTTATCAAGCAATGTTTGACTTTATGTATCAGATATATGGAGAGAGAGATGTATGTTTTATCCATTTTAAGTTTATACTAAAAAGATTAAAATATATAAAACTTTTGTAAAAGTTTAGAAAGAAAAGATTATGGATCAAAAGCTTAAATGTTGATTGTAACACAAACATAAAAATATGTTTGATTGTTTGTCATTAACAAAACATTAAGAATGGTTAAAATATAAACAACGTTTTAATACGATATTAGTATTCACATGTTGTTTATATGTTGTTTGGATGACAGTAAGATGGGTTGTTTAGACAGACTTATATGTTATATTAACAACCTTAATATGTTGCGTCAAAGTTGGGATAAACTCACATTGCTTAGAAATAAAATTTGGCAATTAAACGAGTTTATCATGAAGTGATGAAGTTGTTGTCGTAGTTTTTATTCGTATATAAAATTTGAAACCACTAAATTCAAAATGCAGATTTTCTCCCTTCTATATTAAGTTCTTAACTTCTAACGATTATTTGCGCTTCTACAAGAGTAATACAGTAAAACCCGCATCTAAATGCCATGAATAGTACACTACGTAAACATACGAACCAATTAAAACTTTCCTTTTATGTCATGAACACGTGTCACGAATATTAAATTCAGAAACTACGTACGTGTTAGTGCACGATAAGTATTAAGTACGTGGTAATACACGATAATTATTAATCATAATAATTATAATCACGAGCATGTAATCATGAATATTAAAACACGAACATGTGAACTATGTATATTTATTATTTCACGATAAATATTGATTACGTACAAGTATGATTTATCACACGAACATTTCTGGGAATTGGCAACATTGACAGAAAGGGGAAAGGGTAGGAATACACTCTTTTAGGTGTAGCTATACTCAAGTAGTTGGCCTAACGAACTAACACGAATATATTAACGAACAAACACGTAATTTAGTTAAACATGAAAATTAGTCGGGTTTACCCTTGTGGGCCCTGGTATCCGCGGACAAGAGAAGGGAAAACGGCCAAGCCCATTTGTTTTTTTACTAATATTGGGAAAAAGGAAAACACATGAAACATAACTCATTTATTTTACAAAGAAGAAAAACCCTAGCCTTCTCTTTTGTTTCCCTTTGCCGTCGGCTACAAGAGACACCAAGGAGGTGTTTGTTTGATTTTGATCTTGGAATTTGGATAGATCGTGTTCGTGTTTATTAACCAAATTCATCTACGCATTCGGTAACCTTTTAAATCTTTTCTTTTTATTCTTTTATTGGAATCATGAACATATGTTATATAAATCTTAAAAACAAGTAAGAAAACATGTTATTTAATCAAGAAAACGTAAAAAGAATTGGTTTTGGGTTGGTTTTTGGCTCGGCCGACACTCAACCGAGAGCCTAGGCTCTCGGCTTTGTTTTGTTCGCACCACCAACCGAGACATCAAGTCTCGATGTGGTTGGTTTGTGTTGATCACAAGAAAAGGGGAACCCCCGACTTGAAGTCGGAGTGTTGATTGGTTTGCTGTAGGTCACGGCAGTAGCAGCAGCACACCGGCTTAAGCCGGTGGCTGTTGTGTTCTAACAGTGGGAACCGCAGCGAGAACAGGGGGAACCACCGGCTAGTGTTTTGGGTATAGCAGTGGCTAGCCAGGCCATGACAGTGGGTACCGGCTAGACCGGTTTAGCCGCTGTCGGACCGGTTCGGTCCGGTTCATGGTTCGGTCTGGTTCACGGTTCGGTCCGGTTCATGGTTCGGTCTAAATTAAAACACGGGTTTGGTCACGGGTTTAATATTTTTACAAGTTATACATTTTTACAAGTATATTTTACAAGACTAATTAAATTAATTAAACATGACTAGTAATTAATTTAATTTAATCATGGACTTAGGTTATAATTATTTTAGTAAACAATACATGTTTTTAACCTAAGTATTTTTACCATTTAATTTAGATTATAGTATTAATTAATTAATTAAACATGAAATTTAATTAATTAATAAATCATGACTTATGTTATAATTAATAAATTATTAATACATGTTTAACCTAAGTATTTTACATGTCTTAATGTAATTAACACGTCTATATTTAATTAAATCGTATAACTTATAGTTTATTTAATTACCATGATATTTAATTAATAAACTATACTAATAGTTACATGACTTATGATTTTTAACCAGTAAACTTAAGCTTATATTATTAGCTTATTAATTCAGCTTATTTCTAAATATGGAAACTTTCTATTTCAGGAAACTTACTATTTTAGAAACTTTCTATTTTTAGAAACTGATTCTATTTTTAAAATTTGATCTATTTTTGGAAACTTTCTAATTTTGGAAATTTTCTATTTTAGGAAACCTGCTATTTTTAGAAAGTTACTTATTATTACACAACAAGTATAATAATACAAGAATACAAGATAATCCTTAATCAAAAATACATGAAACACATGATTAATACAGTATAACACTTAAAACAGTAAACAAGACTAGTACATATAAAACAAGCTAAGACATGCTATAATCAGTTACGTACTCAATAATCAGAATACTTATACATGTCCCCTATTTATGTAGCATTAGTGAGGTCGGAGTAGGACTTTCATCCTTTCGTCTTTCCTCGTTCACTGGACATAAGGTACGGATTTCCCGTCCTTCTGTATGGACATTCTTTCCTTATTATGATTCGCCAACTGTTTTCCTAGTATATGTTTTATATGTTAGATTACTTATTGTAGAAACTAGAAGGGGGGGGGGGTTGAATAGTTTCTTATATTTACTTGTTAAAATGTGGTTTCCAAAAATCCTTTTTCAAAAACTTAGGCTTGAGGAAATATGTGAAATCTTCTTATGCACAATATGAACAATGATAGTGTAACTAAACTAATACTAACAAAAATATATCCACAAAGAATAAAGAATGATAGTGTAACTAATCTAGTACTAACACATGTATATGCATAAAGAATAAAGAATGTAAAGAGTTAAGGGTAAAGAAAGATCAAACCGAACACCAAGGATTTATAGTGGTTCGGCAACGAAGCTCACTCCTCGTTCCTACTCCACTCCTAGAGTACTCCTTACTCGAGAGGTCACTACACAACAAGCTCCTTATGGTGGAGAAAACCGTACACGTCGCTTAACCAATTTCCGACTCTAAGCTAAAAGTCGAGCCCTAATCGTAGCTAGGACCAATCTACACAACTATACTTAGTACATACACAACTTCCAAATAGACACAACTACTTGGATCTTCACAACTATGACACAACTACAAGTGTATAAAATTAGATCTTCAATGGATCTTTGGTGGTGGACTCAACACTTCACTAGGATAGTGTTCTTCTCTTTGCACTTGGAGAGGAATGGATGGAAGAACAAGATTCACTTCTTAAACAAGTAATAATCAAACAAATGATCAAAGATTTGAGTGATTAAAGAAGGGGTTTGAATCTGGAAATAAATGTGCAAAAGAGGTAAGGTGAAAAGCTGAGAATGGTCCACTATTTATAGGACAAAGGAGCCAATGACTATATCTGCCCGCGGTACCTTATCTTAGCCCGCGGTACCTTATCGATAAGGTATCGCCTAGGCGCTAAGGTACCGCCGGACTAGACTCCGCTCCTTTTTGTCCTTTAGTGGTGGAGGTCTTATCTGGATATAAAAAATATCCTGAAAGGATATTCTTAACCAAATAAGAATATGCCATTTTTAAATTTCAAATAATTAATTTAATAAAACATTTTCTTAAAAATAAAGTTTAATAAAAACTTGTCACACTTAATAAAAAGTGAGTTTTAAGAAAAGATTAAATCACTTTATCACTTGATTAAGGTTAGTACTTGTTTATCCATACCTTAAGTGAAAATGGGTAAAATGAAAAATACTTGAACTCAAGAATTCGTTTTTCGTTGTTTTCGTAAATGCTTGTTTTTACATATTGTCGTAATCAAAACTAAGCGAGACCGAAAAATGCAAGTAACGTTTTTAGTCATTATTGCATTAACAATCTCCCCCTTTTTGATTCCGACAATACATAAACTCAATCACACAAAAAACAAGATTTTCGAAGACGAGTTTATTCATTTCTCCCCCTTTGTCGAAGCAAAAAGGTTGCGTAAGCCGGTGTTGAAGAAACGGACTTTGCAAAGACTCCCCCTTGGTGCTTACTCCCCCTAGCTTGGGGCACCGAGGAATCGAGATATGGTGACAAGCTACATAGAAGGGTTAGTTTAACAAAAGAAACAACCAACAATATATAGCAATAGGTCACATAAAAAAAAATTAAAAGAGAAGAAAACACAAAGACAAGGATCCAAGATAGGTTACTAAAAGAACATCATACAAAGAAGTATGGAAAAAGAAACAAGCCAAAAGCATAAATCTAATCCTAGTTATTCTAGAATTCTAAGATTTGCTTGAATTTGGTGTCTTGTGGATAAGCAACCAATGCTTATATGAAAGAAAAGGTAATAGCGGAGGGTGGTGGTGGTGGCTTGTTGGAGATCTCATAATCAAAGTGAAGAGGAGGCTTGATTAAGAGACTCTTGATGTAGCTCAACTCCTCATAGATGTGTGCCATAGCAAGATGTTGATATTGACAACAATGACAATATGTTCCATGGTGCATGACATTATCATGAGAAGGATGAAGAACACTAAAGGGCGGTGGTGGAAGAAAAGATGTTCCACAATCAACATTCTTGGTAGGAGACATGTGATTAAGAGTGTTCTTGGGTGGGTTTGGATTGAAAGCAATTGGAGAAAATGGAGGAGATTTAAGGCTTTCATTGGGAGAATAAGACATTTTGGATGTGAAGTAATGCAAAATGCTTATGGTTTAAATAGGGAAGGCTTAGGGTATTTTTGGGGTGGTCAAAGGGTTTGAAACAAAGATTCTCAAAAATGTTGGAGCAAATCTGGAGTTTCAGACAATAACCCGAAAAAGGAAGGCCACTGTAGGCGGTTCCTTATCTAGGGTGGCGGTACCTTATCAATAAGGTACCGCGGTTCACATATGGAACCGCCTGCAGAAGCAGGGTTTGGTGTTTGGAGAAAGATTTTTCAGCAAACCTTATTTTTCTAGTCTAACTTATCATAGGGATATGCTTAAAAGAAAAGATAGACAAAGAAAACATATGCAAACTTACCAAATAGAGATTTGACCAAAATACATGGATTAAAAAATCGATGTAGGAGGTGTGTAAGACAAGACCTTAAGTCATGACACAATGATCCTCCATGATTCTATCTTGTTCTTGCTATGTTTGAGAGAATCATACATATGAATTATGTAAGCTCTAGATTAATAGCGAGAATCTATGAAAAATCGTTTTTAGATTGAATTAACAATGTCAAACGAATTTATCAACCATTTTCGAAAGAGACTTTGAGAATTTTGAAAAGGAGAGGAGAAGATTTTTCAAAAGGAGTTTAAAAGACTCAAGGACTCAAAGTGGTAAAAGAAAACACACAAGAAGAAAAGAATTTAAGGAAGATGTTCCATTAATCCTAGACCTAGACGCAAGTAATTAAAAGGTTCCCTCTTAAGTGGCTTAGTGAAGATATCGGCTAAGTTGTCCTCGGAGGGCACCTTTTCAATAGTAATGTTCCCCTTTTGAACATTATCCCTAAGGAAATGGTGTCTAATTTCTATGTGTTTGGTTCGTGAATGTTGCATGGGATTCTTGCTTAGGTCTATAGCGCCTTTATTATCGCACATGATGGGAACATCATCAAGAGAAATCCCGTAATCAACAAGCGCTTGCTTCATCCATAGAGCTTGTTGACATGCTTTTCCGGCACTCACTTACTCGGCTTCCGTGGTGGATATCGCAAGAGCGGTTTATTTCTTGGAGAACCAAGAAGTTAAACAACAACCTATGAAGGTACAAACTCCACTAGTGCTTTTCCGGTCCACATAGTCTCCCGCATGATCCGAGTCCGCGTAGACAATGGTTTCTACGCCGGTCCCTTTAGGATACCATAATCCTAAATATATAGTGCCTTTAATGTATCGGAAGATACGCTTAACCGCTTCAAGGTGAGAGGTTTTGGGAGCCTCTTGGAAGCGAGCACAAAGGCAAACACTAAACATGATATCCGGTCGACTTGCCGTTAGGTACAACAAACTACCAATCATACCTCTATATTTGGTGTTGTCTACCGACTCACAATCATCATCTACGGTGAGTTTAGTATCTGAGGCCATAGGGGTCTTCATTGATCTAGATTCTTCTAATCCAAATTTCTTTAGCATTTCTTTAGCGTACTTAGATTGACTAAAGAAAATACCATCGTCCATTTGTTTAATTTGGAGTCCTAAAAAGAAGTTAAGTTCTCCCATCATACTCATTTCAAACTCATCATGCATGATTTTGGCAAAGTCATCACACAATTCTTGACAAGTTGAGCCAAATATAATGTCATCAACATATATTTGTACGATTATGAGGTGAGAACCTTTCTTCTTTGTAAAGAGTGTATTGTCTACCATTCCCATGGTATACTCATGTTTAACAAGAAACGCTTTAAGTCTATCATACCAAGCTTTGGGTGCTTGTTTGAGTCCATAAAGTGCTTTCTTAAGCTTGTAAACATGGTCCGGTTTCTCAAAATCAATGAAGCCGGGAGGTTGAGCCACATATACCTCCTCGTTGATCAAACCGTTAAGAAATGCACTCTTTACATCCATTTGTTGAAGCGTAAAATCTAAGGCACAAGCGTAGGCTAAAAGGATTCTAATTGATTCTAATCTAGCTACCGGTGCATATGTCTCGTCATAATCAATCCCTTCTTGTTGATTATAGCCTTGAGCTACAAGTCTAGCCTTGTTACGAGACACAACACCATTCTCATCTAGCTTATTCCTAAATACCCATTTGGTTCCTATAATGGTAGAACTTCTAGGTGGAGTAACAAGTTCCCAAACATCATTGGAAACGAAATTGATTCAATTCTTCTTGCATCACAAAGACCCAACTCTCATCCGTCAAAGCTTCTTTAACATTCTTTGGTTCAATCAAGGAGACAAAACAAAAGAAGTTGCTTTGGTTTTGGACTTGAGATCTTAGGTTCCTTTGATTTAAGTCACCAATGACATTATTGAGAGTATGATCCCTAGACTCCTTAATGTTTACTTCCTTTTCAACACTAAGGTCTTCAACTCCTATTTTTCTAACCTCTTTGGCTTTAACCACTTCTAATTCATCCAAGTCATCATCAACCAATGGTGGTGTCTTGGGTGAAGGAGGGGTTTCATCAAAGGTTACGTTGAGTGATTCTTCAATAACCCCCGTGGTTCTATTTAGGACTATGTAGGCTTTACTAGTTTGGGAATAACCTAAAAGGATACCTTCGTAAGACTTTGGGTCAAACTTGGTAAGGTAGTCTTTGGTGTTGAGGATGAAGCACTTGCTTCCAAACACCCTAAAGTATTCTAATGAGGGTTTCTTACCTTTAAGAATCTCATAAGGGGTCTTTCCTAGGAAAGGTCGAATAAGAATTCGGTTGAGAATATAAGTCGATGTGTCCACGGCATTGCACCAAAACTTTTGAGGCAAAGATTGCTCGTTTAACATCGTCCTACTCATCTCTTGGAGAGTCCTATTTTTCCTTTCAACTACCCCATTTGATTATGGAGTGCGAGGAGCCGAGAAGTTATGGGTAATACCATGAGCTTCACAAAAGGCACCAAATTGCACTTCATTATCAAATTCCCTACCATGATCCGTCCTAATAGAAACAATTGAACATCCTAGTTGATTTTGAATTCTTCGACTAAATATTTCGAAGTCATCGAAAGCTTCATTCTTAGATGCCAAAATTCTAGTCCAAGTGAATCTAGAATAGTCATCAACTATAACTAGGGTATAAAGGTTACCTCCATAACTCCGTATGGCGGAAGGTCCAAAGAGATCCATATGTAGGAGCTCTAAGCACCGAGAGGTTGAAACCAAATTCTTGGCTTTGTGACTTGAGTGAACTTTCTTTCCAACTTTGCAAGCATCACAAAAGTGACTATCAAACTTAATCTTGGGGAGGTGTCTTACCAACTCCTTAGAGACTAAAGATTGAATTAAACGCATATTAGCGTGACCTAATCTCCTATGCCAAAGAGTAGAACTATCATCTATAGTCGCAAGACATATGTTGTCTTTTGACTTCTTATTAACCTTCATGACATAAAGCCCATGCTTTCTAACACCTTTTCCAATGACTTTTCCATCTTTTACGATTTCACTGTCATGTTCCAAAAAGATGACCTTACACTTATTATCACAAATTTGACCTATACTTAAAAGGTTAAAACCTAAGTTATCTACGTGCTCAACATTTTCAATGGTCATGGAGTCAAGAGAAACCGTACCTTTGCCAATGATATTACCACGTAGACTACTAGCGAATGTGACGTTACCTCCATCATATGCTTTGTAATGCGAGAACAAACTTTGATTACCCGTCATGTGTTTAGAACATCCACTATCCTTAATCCACTCATCGGGCTCCAAATCAATTCCCAAGCATATCTAGGTAACAACACACAAGATCAAACATTTGGTCCCCAATATCTCATGGGTCCAAAATTGTTAGTTCCAAACATCCCTTGCATTTGGTTAGGATGCATGAATGAGGAGGGGATTCCCCATGGAGAACAAAATGGAGGAGAGTAGTAATTCATGTAACCATTTTTTTGTTCATTATTTCTCCTAGGTGTGTTTGATCTAGGTTTAGAGTTATTATTATTCCTTCTAGGTTTTGGAGTTTTACTTCTAGGTCGTGAGTTGTTTTGATTATCTCTTCTAGGCATTGTCGTTCTACTTCTAGGCTTAGACTCATTCCGTACTCTAGGTGGAGTAGAGGATAGTCTAGATAAACTTCTATTTCCCATGAGAGGTTTACTTAATGGCTTGTAGAACTTACCAATAGCATTGTCGTCAAGTATGGGTAATTGCACCTTATTAACAATAAGATGCTTTAGTTTTTCATCTAACTTAGGCTTTTCAGAAAGTTCAGGATTTTCACAAAATTCATCTTCTGGCCGCGGTACCTTATCTATGGCGGCGGTTCCATAGTGATAAGGAACCGCGCCATACAATTTGGAACCGCGTCCAGTGGGCGTTTTTTGTGAAAACCTGACTTGTTTTGGTTCACTAGTTGAGGCTTCATTTGAGTTAAAACCTAGACCAAGTCTTTCCTTAGAATGAACTTGTTTGTTTAACATATCATCAAGAGCACTAGTACCTTTCATGAACTTTTCCAATTTAATTGAGGTGCTCTTGAGATCTTCATTCTCTAATCTAAGTTTCTCACAACTTAAGCAACCTAAATCAACCTCTTTGTTTTTCTCAAGTTTAGCTAATTTCTCCCTAAGTTCATTGATCTCATTTTCAAGCTTAGTTTTGGTTGATTTTAAGGTTTTATTATTTTCTATGAATTTAAGACTAAGTTTGTGTAAGCTATCATATTTGCCTTCAAATTCAATATCATCTAAAGTGGAACTATCATTGCTATAATATTCGGTTTCGGAATGTACCTCTTTAGAAGTGTGAGCCATAAGACATTTCTCCTCTTTGGGGTTGTCATCATCATCTTCACCGCTATCGCTCCAAGCGCCACTAACGAATGTCGTGTGGTTCTTATCACGAGCGGGCTTTGGACAATCACCAATGAAGTGATTTGGATCACCACATCTAAAGCAATTCCTATCACCTTTTTCGTTCTTGACAAACCGATTCTTTGACAATGGTTTCTTGTCATAGTTGGGTTGCCTAACGCGTTGACCTCGTCTCTTGAAGAACTTCTTGAAATCTCTCACCGCCAATGCATACTCCTCGTCATCGCTTTCCGAGGAACTATCATGGTCACTTTGTGCCTTCTTGGCTTTAAGTGAAAGAGATTTCCTTTCACTCTTGGTTTTCACTAATTCCGAGTCCTTCAAAATTATCATCTCATGAACCTTCAAGTTTCCAGTGAGTTCATCGAGTGATAAATTTGAGAGATCTTTCGACTCTTCAATCGCCGTGACTTTTGCTCTCCACTTTGGATGTAAGGCCCTTAGAAACTTCCTAACATTGTTCTTGCTAGAAAAACCTTCATCAAGTGCTTTTAGACTAGTAATAATGGTGTTAAACCTAGCAAATGCACTATCAATAGTTTCATCTTCTAAGATGACAAATTGTTCATATTGTTGGACAAGAAGATCGATTTTGCTTTCTTTGACTTGGCTATTACCTTGGTGGGTTACTAAAAGAGTGTTCCAGATATCTTTAGCGGTTTCACACATAAAAATTCGTTCATACTCTTTCTTAGGCAAAGCATTATAAATCACCATTTTAGCCTCATTATTTTTTTTAAGTTTCTTTTTAGTATCGTCATTAGCTTTGTCAAAAGTGACCAATTCTTTTGTTTTAGAAACTTCATTAAATTGAAAGGGTAAAAAATCACCATTGGTAATAACATGCCAAAGATCTAAATCTTTTGATTTCACATAAGTTTCAAATCTATTTTTCCAATAAATAAAACTATCGGTTTCAAAAAGTGGTGGTCTTTGCATAGATTGCCCTTCTAGGTACTTGTTGGAATCCATAGATCGATTCATGTTTTAAAATACAATATACTTTAAAAATTCTTGAGCAACCCGCTCTGATACCAATTGTAGAAACTAGAAGGGGGGGTTGAATAGTTTCTTATATTTACTTGTTAAAATGTGGTTTCCAAAAATCCTTTTTCAAAAACTTAGGCTTGAGGAAATATGTGAAATCTTCTTATGCACAATATAAACAATGATAGTGTAACTAAACTAATACTAACAAAAATATATCCACAAAGAATAAAGAATGATAGTGTAACTAATCTAGTACTAACACATGTATATGCATAAAGAATAAAGAATGTAAAGAGTTAAGGGTAAAGAAAGATCAAACCGAACACCAAGGATTTATAGTGGTTCGGCAACGAAGCTCACTCCTCGTTCCTACTCCACTCCTCGAGTACTCCTTACTCTAGAGTTCACTACACAACAAGCTCCTTATGGTGGAGAAAACCGTACACGTCGCTTAACCAATTTCCGACTCTAAGCTAAAAGTCGAGCCCTAATCGTAGCTAGGACCAATCTACACAACTATACTTAGTACATACACAACTTCCAAATAGACACAACTACTTGGATCTTCACAACTATGACACAACTACAAGTGTATAAAATTAGATCTTCAATGGATCTTTGGTGGTGGACTCAACACTTCACTAGGATAGTGTTCTTCTCTTTGCACTTGGAGAGGAAGGGATGGAAGAACAAGATTCACTTCTTAAACAAGTAATAATCAAACAAATTATCAAAGATTTGAGTGATTAAAGAAGGGGTTTGAATCTGGAAATAAATGTGCAAAAGAGGTAAGGTGAAAAGCTGAGAATGGTCCACTATTTATAGGACAAAGGAGCCAACGGCTATATCTGCCCGCGGTACCTTATTTTAGCCCGCGGTACCTTATCGATAAGGTACCGCCTAGGCGCTAAGGTACCGCCGGACTAGACTCCGCTCCTTTTTGTTCTTTAGTGGTGGAGGTCTTATCTGGATATAAAAAATATCCTGAAAGGATATTCTTAACCAAATAAGAATATGCCATTTTCAAATTTCAAATAATTAATTTAATAAAACATTTTATTAAAAATAAAGTTTAATAAAAACTTGTCACACTTAATAAAAAGTGAGTTTTAAGAAAAGATTAAATCACTTGATCACTTGATTAAGGTTAGTACTTGTTTATCCATACCTTAAGTTAAAATGGGTAAAATGAAAAATACTTGAACTCAAGAATTTGTTTTTCGTTGTTTTCGTAAATGCTTGTTTTTACATATTGTCGTAATCAAAACTAAGCGAGACCGAAAAATGCAAGTAACATTTTTAGTCATTATTGCATTAACACTTATGTTAGATTAAATACCTAAGCCATATACATGCATGACCAGTGTCACCTAGTTATGGAGGTACGATAACCATAACACTAGAGGCACTAGTGTTATGACTTCCTCATGGCGGAGTGATTGCTCGTGGCGTCCCTTTATAGTTTTGGCCATTATATTATATTCTCATGTGGGGCATATGGGTGCATCCTAGTTACATGTTTTACTGGATTTTCATGGTGAATGCGATGCTTGCCTTTCATCCTTCACAAGGAGTTGATCCCTCCTACCTAGATTATTTAATTAGAGGCAACCACTCTAATTGCATGACGAGGTCTCCCCTCCAAGTATTCATGCACGGTGGAACCTCATGACCTATATGGGCTATTGTCTAATTATACAGATTTTCATATAAAAACATAAGTATTTTCAAACTATAAAACCAGTTTTATGAACATGTTCTAGGTTATCTAGGACTTATACATTTTCGCTACTATTAGTCTTTTATGCTTATGCCATTTCATGCTATACTTGTATATCCGTTCACTGGGCATTATGCTCATCCGTTTTCCTTTCATGTTCTCAAACGGCAGGTACTCAAGGGTGCTCGTAGACTATAAAAGTATGTGCATACGGATTGGAAGCTATCTAGCCTTCACTACTTTATGCATTTCCTATACATTCTGCTATATTATTTCTTTGAACATTGTTTAGTCCTTTTCCATTTCAGTACTTATATTCATGTTTATTTAATGTTTTTAGACATTTACCTTGCATGCTTTGATGACACACCATAATTAGCGTGATATTCCGTTTACCAAAATGGGGTGTTACAATTATGGTATCAGAGCCAAGTCTTCGACCTGTAGGCTCTCAAAACATGACCTGTGATTAGTGGGTAATCACCATGGTCTTCCTAGAACTGACAGTTGTTTTCATGCATTTATTCATGTATCATTGTTGGAAGAATTTTGACTAAGTAATGGTTGGTACAGGACTGTTCATATTTAGTCGCATGTGCTTTAATCGAATCATTTTGTTTTGATGAACCAACCCGTAGGCGTTCATCCTCGTCATATCATTTTGTTTAGGTGAACCGAATCAAAGGCGTTCACCCAAACCCATGTCATTTCATCATCATGCATTCATACATTGTTTTCATGCATAAACTTTTTTTCATGTTTATATGCATAATTTTTTTTTCATGAATATATATTATGTTTTAATCAGTTTAATCATGCATTTTGTTTTATACTGTTAGATGGTTCTCACATGTGAACAAGAGCAACTCAATGCAGCAGTTCAAGCTGCGATGCAGGCCATGCTTCCTCAACTAAGGAATGAAATTAGGGCCGAGGTGCAAGCTACCAACAATCAGCACCAGCATCAGAATCCTCCTCCTCCTCCTATAGCTACACTGATCACATGACTGGAGCGATTCAACAAGCAGCGTCTACGATCCTTCGAGAAGACTGACATCCCCAATGAGACTGAGAGTTGGCTAGCTCACATTGAGAAGATCTTTGATGCGATGGGATGCGACCCTGTCTTTAAGGCAAGGTTAGCCTGTTACAAGTTGAAAGGGACGTGCTTGGATGGTGGAAGTCAGTGAAACAATCAGAGGGAGGCGACAATTGGGTGGCTGGCTTGACTTGGGCACAGTTTAGGGAGTTGGTTTTGGGACAGTTCTTCCCAAAACCTGAGAAGGATAAGCTTAAAAGGGAGTATCATGGGATTAGGCAGAGATCTGGGAAAAACAGCAATGAGTTCATGCAGAGGTTTCTTCATTTGGTTGGATTCCTTGGCGCAACAGCAGGGACTACAGAGGAGCAAGCGTACCACTTTCGCTGCGCTCTTCGTAAATCGGTCGCCAATAACTTGGTGTGTACTACTTTTAACACGGTGGCACAAGTAGCTTATGCAGCACGCAAGTTGGAGATGCTGCAGGAGAGGGATGAGTTTAGAGAGGCAGAGAGACCCGACAAGAGGTATATATCGTCATTCAGCGTTGATCATTTCAAATCATTTAGTACTATCCAAATATTTATCTTTCTCTATACAATTGCATCTTTCAGGCAGAAGACTAGGACCTGTCCCAACCGGCCACTCAGCAGCAGCAGAGTCAACACAAGGGTAACGGTCAGACCCAAGACCGTTCTGCTTCGGATAGGCGACAATTACCGTAACAACGTTAACAACTCCAATAACAGCAGGTCCCTAACTTACTCATTTCTTATGTTATATGCTTTATGATTCTTAATTTTGACACTTCAGCATCATCTGCCAGGAATCATGGCAACGGAAGGGAGCAGGACCGCAGAGGTTCACAACCCAACCGTGCGACTATAGCTGGTATTATGTCTTATGATAGGTGTGTAAACACCCATCCTTTTTACCACTTAATTACAATAATAACCGGGCCAAAACGTGTATTTTATGTCTTTTATGTCGGAATTATGTGTGGTTTGTGTTTTTGTTGTGATTTAGGACGAAAAGGTGAAAAGTGGAGAAAACACGGGCATTTACGGGCTTTTATTGAAGAAAAAGATGAAAGACGAAGTCAAGAAGTCAAGAGTGCAAAAAGAACGGAAGTCCAAGACCAATTCTGAAGATTTATCGAAGAAAAAGTCAAAAGACGGAAGTTTACTTAAAGCCGAAGACCTCGAGTCTTATTTATTGAAGAATTAAAAGACGAGTTCGAAGAAATCCCAAAACAAAGTCCAAGTATTAAGAAGATTAAAGAAGATTAAAGAAGCTTAAGGACTTGATCATGCAATTAAGAAGAAAGGAAGGAGGGGAGGAAGTTTCCTCTAAACACCTTCCTAATCTCCTATATATAGCCTTCATTTTCATTTCATTAGTTTTTGTTGGCTAGAGTGACACTAGTTCTTCCATCTTTATTTACTTGCACATTTACTTTATTGCACTTTAATTACCTTGTCTCGCACCTTATTTTTCAAGTAAGTTACTTTTATTTTAATTGCACCTTTACTTTTCTTGTTTAATCTCTCATTCTACCCTTCTTTCTTTGCTTGATCTTTATGTTTATATGCTTATTGTGTTGCTTATTTGATTAAAGGTTATGTTTTTATGCTTTTGATTGTTTTAGATCATTGATTTTTATAGCTTATTTGTGCTTATTTTCAAGTTTCTTAAGTTTTATAAAAGTTATTTTTATATAAAAGTTTGTTTTTCGTAAACCTTTTCTTTTCGTGTTATAAAAGTCTTTAAATTTCAGTTTAGTAGCTTTTTCTTATACGGTTTTCCTTAGGATTTTCGTTGTGTGATTATTTGATTAGTAACTTATTTTTCTAGCTTATTTTGTGCTTTTTCTACTGTATTCCGATCTAGTGATCGGATAAAGGTTTATCTTTCCGACCAGCACTCCTTGGCTTGGTCGGAAAAGGGTTTACAACATTCCGACGAGGAGGTTTGGTTATTCTGATTGGGGAGTCTAGTGGTATTTCGATCAGGGTTAAGTGACAGTTATTCCAATCAGGACTCTACTATACATTCCGATCAAGAGGTGAGTCACATTCCGATCTGGGTGTTACTTGGTATTCCGATTAGGGGTTAGTGACAAGGATTCCGATCTTTATTCCAATCTGGGGTTCCGATAAGCATTCCGATCAGGTAGGTGAATATATTCCGATCAACTTTCCGATCTGGAGGTTGGTTTATTATTCCGACTGTGTTCCGATCGGAATACATTCTGATCAGGTTTGTTATTTTTTTCTATTTCGTTTTATTTTATTTTTAAGTTCTCATTTTAATACTTTGTCAAATTTTAATTCTCGTCACGCTTTTAATTTCAAGTCATTTAATTATTTTACTTTTCAAAGTTTTTAAATATTGCACCCTTTCTTTTAATTAGACTTAGATTTATTTTAACGCCATTTATTTTAACGTGATTTTACATTTAAGTCTTTGCACTTTTAATTTAAAATCAACCAAAAATATTTGTTTTACCAAAATCAACTGAGTCGTACTTTGAACTGGAAATCAATTCCTTAAGGTATCGAGATCAAGAACTTTAACTTTTTTTACATACAAAATCTTAGTTATTATCTTACGATTTTCTGCTTGTCCTATTTGTACCCATTAACCATGTCTCACGTATACTTTTCTAAAAAGGCTCCCAGCCAGCAAGGGCACCTGTTGGAGGGTATACTCACCCTCTCTGCACTACATGCAAAGGAGCAGGCACCCAGGGTCGTGTCGCCGTGATAGCGATGCTTGCTTCGAGTGTGGCCAATCAGGCCATCACATGAAGGACTGCCGTAAGGGTGAGATAGAGGGCACTTCTGGACATGCCGACTCCAAGCCACCTCCTACAATTGGATGGGTGTACACGACCTCGCGTGATCAGGCCAACAAGTCAACAGGTACCATCACTGGAATCTTGTATATGTATGGTCAAGCTGCAGGCGTTTTATTTGACATGGGTGCTACTCATTCGGTCATCTCTACTATTTATGCCAAAAATGTTAAGATATCCCCTATGCCATTAGAAAATGTCTTAAACATTTCCACGCCCTTAAGAGACATTGTATGCATAACACATGGGTACAAGGGTCTTCCCGTCGAGTTTGACGATAAGATTCGTCCAGTTGACGCACTTCCATTGGACATGTGCGATTTTGACATGATATTAGGCATTGACTGGCTATCCAAACATCACGCCACCATTGACTGCCATTCATATCGGGTCATCTACCGTAATGTAAACGCACCAGAGTACATTCACAACGGTTTTGTACCCGAAAGGTCTTTAAATATAATTTCAATCTTACAAGCATGTGGATTACTGTCATATGGTTGCGAGGGAAACTTAGCTACTGTTCATGATATGGAGGATGAATCTCCATCTATCTTGAATCAGCCGATCGTGTCAGAATTTCCAGACGTGTTTCCAGAAGAACTTCCGGGCATACCACCTGCTCGTGAGGTAGAGTTTAATATTGAGCTCATCCCAAGAGCTGAGCCAATTTCCAAGGCTCCTTATCGCATGGCTCTCATCAAACTGAAGGAGTTAAAGGAACAACTACAGGAACTTTTGGAACGAGGTTTCAGCCAACCTAGTGCATCTCCATGGGGTGCACCAGTTTTATTCGTGAAGAAGAAGGATGGCAGTATGCGTCTTTGCATTGACTATCGTGAGCTTAATAAGTTCTCCATCAAGAATCGATATCCTTTGCCACACATTGAGGCTCTGTTTGACCAACTCCAAGGGGCCAAACACTTCTCCAAGATTGATCTGAGGTCGGGCTATCATCAGTTACGGGTCAAAGAGCAGGACATCGCCAAGACTGCTTTACATACACGTTATGGGCACTGCGAATTTGTAGTCATGCCATTTGGCCTTACCAATGCTCCAGTAGTTTTCATGGACTTGATGAACCAAATCTTCCATGGGTTTCTGGACAAGTTCGCCATTGTCTTTATTGACGACATTCTGTTTTCTCTAAGTCAAAGGAGGAACACGAAGACCATCTTCGTACAGTATTACAGATACTTCGCCAGAAGCAGCTGTATGCCAAGTTCTCAAAATGCGAATTCTGGTTAAGTAAGGTGGCATTCCTAGGCCACATAATATCCGCAGAAGGAATAACCATGGATCCAGCAAAGGTTGAGGCTATTACCAAGTGGCCAAGACCGACATCAGCGACAGAAGTTCGCAGTTTTCTAGGCTTAGTTGATTACTACCGTAGGTTCGCAGAGAACTTTTCCCGTTTAGCACTACCATTGACCAAACTGATACGAAAAGGGGAGAAATTCGCCTGGACTGAAGAGAGAAGAGCTTTGAAGCCCTAAAGCAGAGGCTGGTATCTGCACCGATTCTTACTCTCCCATCTGGTACATGTGGATTTCAAATCTACAGTGATGCTTCAGGGAAGGGACCTGGTTGTGTTCTCATGCAACATGGGAAAGTCATTGCTTATGCATCACAGCAGATTAAGCCTTATGAGGAGAACTACCCTACACATGACTTGGAACTTGCAGCATTCGTGTTTGCACTGAAGATATGGAAGCACTACTTGTATGGAGAATCATGTGATATCTTCACAGATCACAAGAGTCTGAAATACATCTTCACTCAACGTGGATTGAACATGAGGCAGAGAAGGTGGTTAGAGCTGTTGAAGGATTATGACATTAATCTGGAGTATCATCCTGGCAACGCAAATGTAGTGGCAGATGCTCTTAGTAGAAAGTCGGGTATGATCAACGACATTAAGATAGAGGAAGAGATTATACGAGACTTGGAGCGACTAGACATTGAGATCATGGTACGTGGATATCAGGGGTACTGGGCTAATCTTAGAGTGGAACCTGAATTACTCTCTAGGATCAAGGAAGCTTAGAAGGATGATGGTGAAATTTGGACAATCATTCAGAATTTAGAGCAACAGACGGAGTTTCGGTTAGAAGACGACGATATCTTATGGCAGGGCACTAGACTTTGAGTTCTTGATGATCTTACACTCAGGGAAGCATTATTGGCTGAAGCTCATAGCTCCCCATTCTCCATTCATCATAGTTCAACCAAGATGTACCACGACATCAAGCAGTACTTTTGGTGGAGTGGTATGAAACAGGATGTTGCTACTTATGTCTCCAAATGTCTTACCTGCCAATAGGTTAAGATCGAGCATCAGCAGTCTAGTGGTTTACTACAACCATTAGACATTCCAGAGTGGAAGTGGGACAATATCACCATGGATTTTGTTACCGGTATTCCGCAGACCAAGAGGAAGCATGATGCAATTTGGGTTATCGTTGATCGACTTACCAAGTGAGCCCATTTCTTACCGATCCGCAAGGATGATCCTGTTAGCAAATTGGTTGAAACTTATAAGAAGTAGATCATGAGACTTCATGGTGCTCCATCCAGTATCATCTCGGACAGAGATCCTCGGTTTACTTCGCGATTTTGGAGGAGTCTGCAGAAAGCTTGGGGTACTAAACTTATGCTGAGCATGAATTTTCATCCTCAAACAGACGGGCAGTCGGAGCGAACCGTTCAGACATTAAAATACATGCTTCGAGCGTGTGCTTTAGAATGGACAAGATATTGGGACGATTATATCTTCTTGGTAGAGTTTGCATACAACAACAGTTGGCACGCCAGCATCAAGTGTGCAGCGTTTGAGATGTTGTATGGCAGAAAGTGTCGCGCCCCAATCTGCTGGGATCAGGTTGGTGAGTGAACACTTGAAGGTCCAGAGATGATAGAGTTGACCAACGAGAAAGTCGCTGTAGCTAAGGCGAAATTATAAGAAGCTCGTGCACGTCAGAAGAGTTATGCCGACAAGCATTGTAGGGACTTGCATTTCAACGTGGGAGGTCATGTCATTCTTAAGGTATCACTGGCACTTGGTGTTAGACATTTTGGAATCAAAGGAAAACTCAGTCCTCGATTCATCGGACCGTTTGATATCGTCGAGCGAGTCGGTGAAGTATCGTATCGTCTACCGTTACCTCCGCAACCTTCTCACGTTCACGACGTTTTCCATGTGTCCTTACTCAGAGGGTACAAGTATCATCCCCTTCACATGGTTCAGTATCCACTTGAACAGATTCGTGAAGATCTTACCTTCATCGAGGAACCCGAACGAATTCTTGAAAGACAGGAAAGAGTCATGAGGAAGAAGACGATTCCATTCGTCAAAATCCTTGGGAGGGATCACACCGAGCGGGAAGCCACTTGGGAGATAGAGGAGTCTATCCGGAATTTTTACCCTCATTTCAAGTTTTGAATTCGGGTATGATCCTCTTTTAATTTACTTTATCTATAATTCGGGGACGAATTATTTTTTTTAGGGGGGAAGAGTTGTAAAACCCGCATCTAAATGCCATGAACACTACACTACGTAAACATACGAACTAATTAAAACTTTCCTTTTATGTCATGAACACATGTCACGAATATTAAATTTAGAAACTACGTACGTGTTAGTGCACGATAAGTATTAAGTACGTGGTAATACACGATAATTATTAATCATAATAATTATAATCACGAGCATGTAATCATGAACATTAAAACACGAACATGTGAACTACGTATATTTATTATTTCACGATAAATATTGATTACGTACAAGTATTATTTATCACACGAACATTTAACCACGAACTAACATGAATATATTAACGAGCGAACACGTTGTAACACCCCATTTTGGCAAATGGAATATATTAACGAGTGAACACGTGATTATGGCGTGTCATCAAAGCATACAAGGATAAATGTATTAAACATTACATGACCATAAAAGGAAATACCGGAAACAACATCGGTACCCCAAAGTAAAGCTCATCACACACAAACATAAGTACTGTAAATGAAAAGGACTAAACAATGTCCATATAAATGAGTATCAAAAGTATAAAGAAATGCATAAAGTACTGAAGGCTAGGAAGCTTCCAATCCATATGCACGTACGCTTAAAGTCTACGAGCGTCCCTGAGTACCTGCCGTTTTGGGAACATGAAAGGAAAACGGCTGAGCATAACGCTTAGTGCACGGATATACAAGCATAGAATGAATAACATAAGCATAAACAACATATAGCAGCGGAAATGTCTATGTCCTGGAAAACCTGGTATAACTTAGTAAAAACTGGTTTTATAGTTTGAAAAGCCTTATGTTTATCTTATAAAATCTGTTTAACATGTTTACCATTAGCCATTATAGGTCATGAATATCAACGTGCATGAATACTTGGCGGGGTGACCTCGTCATGCAACTAGAGGGGCTGCCTCTAATTAATATAAGTTTGGGTATGAGGGATCAACTCCTTATGAAGGATGCAAGGCACACACCACATTCACCTGAATAATCTGTAAAAACATGTAACCTAGGATGCACCCATACGCCCCACATGATAGCATAATAATATGGCCAAAAGCTGAAGGAACTAGGGGTGTAATCGAGTCGAGCCGAGCTCAAGCTTAATAGGGCTTGAGCTTGGCTTGATACTAAAATTGTAGGCTTGAGCTTGGCTTGATAGCTTGTCAAGATTTATCAATCTAGGCTTGAGCTTGGCTTGATAAGGCTTGATAAAAGCTTGAGCTTGGCTTGAAAAACTTGAATGTGTATAAATTTAATTTTCTTATAATAAAACTCATCAATATATATGTATAAAATAAAATAAAATAAAAATCATTACTTAAAACAAATTTTATTTATTTAACATAAATAAATCCAATATTAAAATCATCGTACAATCTTGGTTTCAAAATATGTTTTACACTCCGATATGATTAAGGTCCTAAAAGTCATTACATGATGTAAATGCGAGCGCAATTTAGACATGTTGCGTTTAGTATTAAGAAGAGTCAAAAAATATTCATATACATATTGTATTCCACCAAGTACCGAATAAATGCAATATTTAAATTTAAAAAAATAATTAAACATTTAAAATACGAAGAACTAAAATATAAATGTAATCAGAGTTAAAAGTCCTTCTAAAATATATTATTTATTTATTTATGAAATTAGCCCTTAAAATTATGTTAATACTCAAATTAACAATTAGTGACTTATATAAATTCATCATAAAAAAATATTTTTGATAGAGCTTGAAAAAGCTTGATAAGAACTCGAGCCGAGCTATCAAAAGCTTGAGCTTGATATAGTTTCGAGCTATTTTTTGGGCTTGAGCTTGGGCTTGAGCTTGGGCTTGAGCTTGATAAAAGATTGGCTTGATCTAGCCAAGCTCAAGCTCGAGCTCGAGTTGCTTGATGCTTGGCTTGATTACACCCCTAGAAGGGACGCCACGAGCTATCACTCCGCCGTGGTGAAGTCATAACACTGGTGCCTCCAGTGTTATGGTTATGGTACCTCCATAACTAGGTGAAACTGGTCATGCATGTATATGGCTTAGGCATTTATTAAACATAAGCAATCAAAACATATAAAACATATACTGGGAAAACAGTTGGCTGCATACGGGGAATCCTAATAAGGAAAGAATGTCCATACTGAAAGGACGGAGAATCCGTACCTTGTGTCCAGTGAACGAAGAAGACGAACGGAAGAGAGTCCTACTTCGATCTCACTAATGCTACATAGATAATATACGTGTATAAGTATTCTGATTATTGTGTACTTAACTGGTTTTATATCATGTCTTAGCTTGTTTTATATGTTAATGTCATGTTTTACTGATTTTAACGTTATGCTGTGTTTATCATGTATTCTGGATATTCAAATTAAGTATTACTTATATTTCTTGTATTATTATACTTGTTGTGTAATAATAAGTAACTTCCTAAAAACAGCAGTTTTCCAAAAATAGAAAGTTTCCAAAAATAGAAAGTTTCCAAAAATAGAAAGTTTTCAAAAATAGAAAGTTTCCAAAAATAGAAAGTTTCCAAAAATAGAATAGCTGCCTAAAATAAATAAGTTTCTAAAAATAGAAAGTTTCCATAAATAGATTAGCTGCTTAAAATAAATAAGGTTCTAAAAATAGAAAGTTTCTATAATTAGAAATAAGCTGGATTATTAAGCTAATAATATAAGCTTAAGTTTTACTGATTAATATTCTAAGTCATGTGATTAAATAGTATAGTTTATTAATTAATACATATAAATTAAATAAACTATAGGTTATAACATTTAATTAAATATAACATGATTTAATTAAATTTAAGTGTTAATAATACTTAGATTAAAACATGTATTAATATTTAATATTAATATAAATTAAGTCATGGAAATTAATTAATTAATTACTTTAGTCTAAATTAAATCAGAAAATACTTAGGTTAAAATCATGTATTATTAATAATAATATTATAACCTAAGTCATGTCTTAATTAAATTAATTATATAGCATGTTAAACTAATTTAATTAAATCTTGTAATTATTTAACTTGAAAAAATAATTAACTTGTAAAAATAAGTCATGAACCGAACCCGTGTTTTAAATCTAAACATGTCGTGAACCGGTCCGTGAAACCCCTTGAACCGGACCAAACCAACCCTTAATTGTGGCAAACCGGCTTGACCGGTTGCCACGGTTTAGTCAAACCGCCACCGGCTTAAGCCGGTGGTGCTTCTTGTTTTTCAGTCGGGACCCCAAAGACCACATTGACAACCCCGACATGCATCGGGGTCCCTTGGTTTGCTTGCTGCCGAGCCACAAAGCCCACACCGAGACCCGTAGGTCTCGGCTGTGGTCACACAAGCCACACCGAGAGCTTCGGCTCTCGGTTTGTGTGCGCCGGCCGAACCAAACACCCCTTAAACCGATGTTTTCTTAACCCCCATGATTAGATCTACTTGTTTAACATGTTTTTATTAATAGTTTTTAACAAAATCATGATTTCATGTGATCTAGATCTAATAAACAATTAAAAAAGAAAAAGTTTAAGGAATTACCGATGCGTGACCAAAAGAAAATTAATAACACGAACGATCTTGCAAGAATTGGATCAACCAAAATCAACAAACACCCCTTTTGGTGGTGTTCTATCCGGCGGCCAAGGAGAAGGAAAAGAGGAACAAGGGTTTTGTGATTTTTTTAATATTATGTATAATGAAAAATCTATTTTCCTTTTCCTTGCTTTTAACTAAATTAAAAGTGGGCTTGGCCCCCTTCCTTTTGTCTATTCCGCGGCTATGAGGGGCCCACAAGGGGAACCCCGGTGTTTTTCGTGTTCTAATTATTACGTGTTCTCGTGTCGTGTTTACGTGATTTATTTATTTATCGTTCGTGTCATAAAATATATTTATACGTAACCGTAATAAACATTACGTAAATACATAATAATAGGTTCATGATTAGTTACGTTCATGATTTCATGTTCGTGATTATTTTACGTTCATGTTTTTCGTGTTCGTGATTATAATTATTATTGATAATAATTATCGTGTCTTAATACGTATTAAATACTTATCGTGTAATAACAGGTACGTAATACTTGTAATTCCTATTCGTGAAAAATAAATGTGCTATAAAAGGAAGGTTCTAATCATGTACATACGATCATAAGGGTACTATTCATGGTAAAAGCATGCGGGTTTTACACACGTAATTTAGTTAAACATAAAAATTAGTCGGGTTTACCCTTGTGGGCCCTGGTAGCCATGGACAAGAGAAGGGAAAAGGGCCAAGCCCATTTGTTTTTGACTAATATTGGGAAAAAGGAAAACACATGAAACATAATTCATTTATTTTACAAATAAGAAAAACCCTAGCCTTCTCTTTTGCTTCCCTTTGCCGCCGGCTATAAGAGACACCAAGGAGGTGTTTGTTTGATTTTGATCTTGGAATTTGGATAGATCGTGTTTGTGTTTATTAACCAAATTCATCTACGCATTCGGTAACCTGTTAACTCTTTTCTTTTTATTCTTTTATTGGAATCATGAACATATGTTATATAAATCTTAAAAACAAGCAAAAACACATGTTAGTTAATCAAGAAAACGAAAAAAGAATTGGTTTTGGGTTGGTTTTTGGTTCGGCTGACACTCAACCGAGAGCCTAGGCTCTCGGCTTGTTTTGTTCGCACCACCAACCGAGACATCAAGTCTCGATGTGGTTGGTTTGTGTCGATCGCAAGAAAAGGGGAACCCCCGACTTAAAGTCGGGGTGTTGTTTGGTTTGTTGTGGGTCTCGGCAGCAGCAACACCACCGGCTCAAGTCGGTGGTTGTTGTGTTCTAACAGTGGGTACCGCAACGAGAACAGGGGGAACCACCGGCTAGCAGTCGGTGGTGTTTTGGGTCCAGCAGTGGCTAGCCAGACCATGGAAGTATCTGCCAGCTAGACCGGTTTAGCCGCTGTCGGGCCGATTTGGTCCGGTTCACGGTTCGGTCCGGTTCACGGTTCGGTCCGGTTCATGGTTCGGTCTAAACTAAAACACGGGTTTGGTCACGGGTTTAATATTTTTACAAGTATATTTCACAAGACTAATTAAATTAATTAAACATGACTAGTAATTAATTTAATTTAATCATAGACTTAGGTTATAATTATTTTAGTAAATAATACATGTTTTTAACTTAAGTATTTTTACCATTTAATTTAGACTATAATATTAACTAATTATTAAAACATGCACTATAATTAATTAATAAATCATGACATAGGTTATAATTAATAAATTATTAATACATTTTTAACCTAATTATTTTATATGTCTTAATTAAATTAAATCATGTCTATATTTAATTAAATCGTATAACTTATAGTTTATTTAAATCACTATGATATTTAATTAATAAACTATACTAATAATTACATGACTTATGATTTTTAACCAGTAAACTTAAGCTTATATTATTAGCTTATTAATTCAGCTTATTTCTAAATATAGAAACTTTCTATTTCAGGAAACTTACTATTTTGGAAACTTTCTATTTTTAGAAACTGATCTATTTTTAGAAATTGATCTATTTTTGGAAACTTTCTATTTTAGGAAACCTGCTATTTTTAGAAAGTTACTTATTTTTACACAACAAGTATAATAATACAAGAATACAAGATAATACTTAATCAGAAATACATGAAACACATGATTAATATAGTATAACACTTAAAATAGTAAACAAGACTAGAACATATAAAACAAGCTAAGACATGCTATAATCAGTTACATTCTCAGTAATCAGAATACTTATACATGTCCCCTATTTATGTAGCATTAGTGAGGCCGGAGTAGGACTTTCATCCTTTCGTCTTTCCTCGTTCACTGGACATAAGGTACGGATTTCCCGTCCTTCAGTATGGACATTCTTTCCTTATTAGGATTTCCTGTTTGCAGCCAATTGTTTTCCTAGTATATGTTTTATATGTTTGATTACTTATGTTAGATTAAATGCCTAAGCCATATACATGCATGGCTAGTGTCACCTAGTTATTGAGGTACCATAACCATAACACTGGAGGCACCAGTGTTATGACTTCCCCACGGCGGAGGGATTGCTCGTGGCATCCCTTTACAGTTTTATATTATCATGTGGGGCGTATGGGTGCATCATATTTACATGTTTTACAGGATTTTCATGGTGAATGCGATGTGTGCCTTGCATCCTTCACAAGGAGTTGATCCCTCCTACCCAGACTATTTAATTAGAGGCGACCCTTCTAATTGCATGACGAGGTCTCCCCTCCAAGTATTCATGTTGGTGGAACCTCATGAACTATATGGGCTATTGGCTAATTATACAGATTTTCATCTAAAAACATAAGTCTTTTCAAACTACAAAATCAGTTTTATGAACATGTTTCAGGTTATCTAGGACTTATACATTTCCGCTACTATTAGTCTTTTATGCTTATGTCATTTCATGCTATACTTGTATATCTCTTCACTGGGCGTTATGCTCAGCCGTTTTCCTTTCGATCATGTTCCTAAACGGCAGGTACTCAAAGGTGCTCGTAGACTATAAGAGTATGTGCATACGGATTGGAAGCTATCTAGCCTTCACTACTTTATGTATTTCTATACATTCTGCTACATTATATCTTTGGACATTGTTTATTCCTTTTCCATTTAAGTACTTATATTCATGTGTGATGAGCTTATACTTGGACTACCGATGTTTGTTTATGATATTTCCATTCATGGTCATTTAATATTTTTAGACATTTACCTTTCATGCTTTGATGATATGCCTTAATTACGCGTGATATTCTATTTACCAAAATGGGATGTTACAAATATAACCGTGTGTAGCTTCAACATCTAGGAGCTACACCAATAATAGAAACATTTATTTTTGTAGATGATAGCCGAGTTCTGTAGATGAGGAATAGGTATATGTAAACATAATAGTAATAGTTTACTCATTTTAAAGACCACAATGTTACTTTGAGATAAGAGATTAAAAGGGTATTTTTTTTTTCTTTCTCAAACACATGTTTAACAATAAAAACAAATAGTAGAGCTATTAAGTTCAAAGAACTAGAGAGTGTGCATGTACGCACGATAATTAGTATTGTTTTTTACGGTGTTTATACTAAAAGAATATTATTAGTACTAGTGATTCACCGATGATGTAATTGAAACTTTTGCATGACTTTAAAATGTCACAATACTTTAGAGAATAAAATAATGGTGCAATTATATGCATTCTTATAAATTTAATATTAAAACACGTGACAATGTTTATGGAGGGTGACATTTTTATATAAAAAATAGTTAAATGAGTAGTAAATTTAGTAAGTTAGTGCCTGTTAATTTATGATTCAGGTAGAATATTACACGTAGTCAACATTAACTTTCATTTTATTGTGAGACATAAAAAAATAAAGATATTTTATAGATTTTGTATATTAGATATGCGAAACGTCATTAGCGTCCGTCCAAGAGCATAGCCATGTATTTGTTTTGAAAATGCCCAAAAAAAAATGCTAAAATATTATAACGTATAATTATATAGAAATGTTAAAATAAATATGTTCATTTAACGCTGTAAGTTAGCCAAATTTTAGTAATAGATAATAATAAACCGGGCAGTAAATAACATTAAATATGCATGAGTTTTGTAGCAATGTAAATACTCGCGTTTCACACCGAAATGCGAGTTCAAAACTCTCAAACGTCATACAAAACACGACTCAAACTTGAGGTTCGATTCCCATTCAACTTTACATGTAATTGTATATATATATACACAAAAGAAAGAAAAAAACACTCTTAACATGCAGACATAATATATATATGCTAGTATCTATAACTAGTAGCGTTAGTCATTCATATAATCTAGCAAGAAGATGACTTTTAACTTGATCCCCGGTAACTCCAGTAACCCTAGCGACCACATCTTGAAGCATTAGGTCATTAATACAGGACATGCTCGCGTGCTGCACTTGAGCTTCTATTTCTCGTAACGCATCCATCAGTTTCGAAGAAGGCCAATCCCCGTTACCAGACTGCACTCTGATCATTGCATTATCACCCACCATTCTCACCTCCACTTCCAATGTTTCTTTCATTTTGGTTCGATTTTCGTTCTTATAAATATTTGCACCTTGTGGTTTTGGAACAAAGGTGACATCTGGTGATTTGATTTTTATTTTCTTCGACTTGGGTTGCTGGTTGTTCATGGCTTGGAGTTCCTCAACTTTGTTTTTTAATTCATTGATGTAACAAACGGCGTCCTCTAGTAAGGACGCCTTGTCCATCTTTGAAACATACGGGACCACTGAACGCAACGCGTAGAAGCGTTTGTTAAGGTTCCCACGTCTCTGACGCTCTGCCTCTACGTGGTTTAGAGGCGGATCATGTTCTTTCTTTTTCTGAGTCCTTTTTTTCCTAGTTTTAATGACTAATCGGCACTCAGAATCCGAATGGTCGGATCCTGTTTTTGAAACTTCGTTACCTTTATTTTTTGTGTTTCTAACAACGTTTCCAAATTTTTTGGATTGTTGGCGGAATGGTGTTGTTCCTAAATCGAATATGTCCTTGCTTTCTTCATCTTGTGGCAACCTAGAGGCCATTTTTCCGAAGGAGATCAAACAGCCATTGGGTTGGTTAACCAAATCGTTAGATGGCGACGAGAATGATGACGTAGAGGAAGAACTAGCGTTAAAGAGTGATTTAGCTCGATGAGCTAGATCAGATTCGGTATGATTAATCACATGATAAGACCCCATTTCCACAACCCCATCAATTGTAGGGATATACACAAGTGTCTCAAGCCCATGAATATAAGCTTCTTTGGCTCTTTCACAATTAAAAGGCACAAGACTATGAGCTCCCGCTAACCAGATGACACTATTAGAAGCAAAGGAGTTTGATGGGGCAGACTTGTCCCCATAAATGAAGGTCCGGGCCAATGAGACGACGTAGAACCACTCTGCGCCGTCTGTGTTGTCTGGTCCATCTAGTGTTTGGATTTCTTTAAAGGCGGGTTTGTTTGGGCTTTGAAGAAAGTAACCATCTTCCCAAGCTAAGGTCCATGGTCGACTATGGTCATGGTTATACGTGGTTTTCCAAAAAATGGCGAAGGCCCATGGGTGGTTCGACTGTGTTTCTAGTAGGAATTGTAGTTTATGGTGTGAATTGTGTGCGTTTTGGTGGATGATTGAAGAGCAAGAAGAAGGTGAAAGAATTGAGAATTCATCATCCATAATATTGCATATGCTTTCGTTAAGTTATGAAAACAAAAAGTGTGATAATAGAAATAATGGAATGAGAATATAGTACTAGATTTGATAAATCTTCCTCCTTAAATAATGTTTACAACATTGCAAAAAGTATTTAATAACATTGTTTTGTTTCAATGAATCAATCCCTGCCCCTTTGCTCAAATTATAAAATGGAAGAATAAACTCATGGGCTCATGACTATTATTCTAATTTCTGTAATATCAATGACTAAGATAATAATACATCTCATATATACTGTTTGAGAAAACTCCTTTCATAGAAAATAAAATAGTTTGAATTTTCTAGAGGCGTAAACGACTCGAATCGTGTTTACTTTTGGCATGGCTCGACAACATTATGTTCGGTCTGAGCTTGACGAGCTTTTATGAGAGAAGCTATATGTTTTTAATACAACGAAAATTCAAATATAACAATATTGATCTTGATACGAGTCAAGTTTGTGTCGTGGGTGTGACAACAAGTTTTTCGCGCCATATCCGCTCCACACAAATGATGATCTTGATTTAACATTTCCTCAATTGAACCGGTCCTGATCGATTGTGTTCCTTAATTTCCGAATATAGACTATAAAACCAAAGCTCACATAATATCGGGTAACAACTTTTTCGTACCAGGGACTGTTTAGGGTATATAAAACCAAGACGATCTTTGTTTACTAATTTAGGAAAGCTTGTTGTAATGTTGTATTATTACCTCTTCTGTTTACTGAAATAAAATCACACACTGTTATATTTGAAGTAAGCATTATCATGGCGTTTCACGTGTATTTCTATTTTAAAAGGTTATTTAGTCTGAGATGGTAAACAAGACTACTCAACATTACGACATTGCATAACGGCCTATTAGTCCTAAAGGCGGTGAAAACTTCTCGTAGTAGACTTAAAAAAAAACATTTCGACATTGCATGTAAAGCATCGTGAATAATTTCGATGGATGCTAATGACCTTTCGCATATCTAATATACAAAATCTACACAATATCTTTATTTTTTATGCCTCTGAATAAAAGAATGTTCACATCACGTAATAATCTACTTAAATCATAAATTAAGAGGCACCAACTTGCCAACATGTACAATTAATTATTGATGATGATAATTGTAAAATTTATGTAACAATGTACGGAATATAATAGTTAAATTTTTATTTTATATAAAACTCACCCTTCACAAACAGTGTCAAGTGTTTGAATGTTAAATTTAATTACAGATGTAAACAATACAACTTTTTTTTAACAACAAAGATTATATATCATAAATTTAGAACTGCTAATAACAAGGCGTTAGAAGCAAAAACAATACAATACAAAATAGAGTAAAGTGCAATCCATATATTCTATACTCTACCTAAGACTTTAACCGCAAAGACTAAAAAAACGAAAAAAATATTACTGCCGGTTAGAGAAACTCCGAAACAAAGGAAAGAAACTCTTACAAATAATACACCCTTAATTACTTATTCTGTCTAAAGTATTTTGACATTTTAAAATCATGCTAAAATTTCAGTTATAATATCATTATGAATCAATATTATTTTAGCATAAACATTAGTTCTTTGAACTTAACCGCCTCCAATAATTTTAATATTGTTTTTATATTTACACATGTGTCTAAGAAAAAAGTTGATAACCTTTTTTATCTTTTATTTCATCCGCACCCAAAATATGAAATCATTATGTGCAGTTTAGCGAGTTTGCTGTGATGATCCAGCAGGTCAGGATTGGTGAGGGGAGGACAGGTGGTCGTGGACAGCGAATAAGTCAAGTGAATTCTCGGTGGCGTCAGTCAGGTCTATGATCGATATTAGATTGTGCGAGAATGCTCGCTACAAGAAAATAGCATCTTAGCGACATCTTTAGCGATGCATTTATTCCTAACGAGGAGCTTAGCGTCATAAAAAATTATGTCTCTATAAATGAGTCGCAAAATTAGCGACATGTAAATATACGTCGCAAAGATTGGTGACTTCATTTGCGATATTTATCTATAAGTAGCTATTTAAATACCGACAAATTTTCATATGTGGCTACTTAAATCGCTATTTATATGCCACGTCGCCACTTGCATCGCTACCTATGTCGCTAAATATAGTGACATTGTTATTACTGAAGGTTTATGAAATTCATAACAATTATAATAACATAAGCAAAGATCAAAGCAGTAATAGCGAAAGCGATTTAACAAGATCATAATTGATAACACAATTATAATTAATCGAATTAGAGTTACATACCTTTATCCTAGCGAAGATCCACAAGATCACCAACGAATCACCAATTAGGGTTTATGACGAACACTACCAAGATATAGTCTAAAGTAAGACTACATTACGTTCTTGTACACACGTAATACAACGAGCTAACCGTGATTCTAGCACGTGTAAACCGAGCTTCTACGCTTGTGGAAAATCTACCCAAGAACCCTAGAGAGGGGTCAGGACTATATTATTGTTAAACCAAAACCAAAGGATAAAAGGAACCCTAAAAAAGATGTTTTTTTTCCTTTGGAGTTGATTGTAATAGAAAGAAACCAAACGAAATCCCCTTTGGGGTTTCGTCCGGTCGCAAAAGATAGAGGGGAAAAAGAGATTGTGGGATGGTGAATTATTAGATACCCGTATTTATAAGGGTATTAAACTTAGCCTTCAAGCTAAGCTATTGCAAAATAGGAAAGAAAAATCTTTTCCTTTTTCTCCCCTTAGATCCACCGATCGGAACCACCATCCAAAGGGTGTTCCGGAATCTTCTTTACCTCTTCTTTATTATTCCACGTTAACCGTTTAGTCCTTAACTCTTAGTTTTAACGACGGTTAAATTTATTGCTCGATTTAATTTAATAAACATATAAATATATTTATTAAATAAATTAACTCTTTACGTATTGTGTGCAATCCCGTAATCCCGAGTTCGATCCTAACACACGACTATTAAATTTATGTCCATAAACTTTCAGCTCCCACTTGGACAAATTTCGAATATCGTGATTACATTGACTAGCGTCTAGTTACACTAGCAATGTCTCTAGTACAACTCGAGTAAGGTTTCTTGGATAAAACCTTTTAATGATTCATCATTATTATTATCCTTTCATTTCTAATACAATGTTAATAAGGATATGGATCTTAGTCATTCCTTTCATTAACCATTCTGTTTCTCGTTCATCGGATTCTAGCAAGATTACCAAAACTTCTAAACATAATTTAGAAAGACTTTGGGTACGGCCATACAAACATCTTACTAACCTCACGAGGGGCCCAGCTGTATTATACTTCAAAATAAATTTGAAGAAAACAAATTCCATATTGACTACAAGCAAAACTTATGAATTTTGCAACACTTCTGAAAATAACCCTTATAGCTACCAGTTACGTTTAGCGTTAGATTATTTCATAAAAATGCACTAGATCCACGACAGTTTCCTGGTATCTCAGGTCTGAGGATAACTATTTATGATTTACTTGATGACAAAGATCCATAAAGTATAATCATATAGTTGGGATAAGTCCAATACTCGAATCATCGAATAGCATCCAAAATTGATCAATATACTTTCAAGTATACTCTATAACTATTTTGATTTGTCTTAATTTAATAATACTCCCATATTATTAATCGACAACGAACATTTAGAATAATTAAATTATTCATGGATTAAACATGTAAATATAGGATACAATATATTATAAATAAACATACCAAGTAATTTATTTCACTATAATAATTGTCTAACATCCATTATCTAAATACTAAATAGATCAATCCATAAAACTGGTATATGCATTATGCCTCTAGTAATGACATTCATACTTGTTTGACAAAGCATAAATCAACCAATCTTGACCTATTGGAATTTTGAGAATACTTTCTTCAAGAATTCAACTCATTGAAGCTCTTGTACATGTGCATTCAAATAGTTTGATATTGTCACATAGTACTAAAATTGTGAAACATCCTTGATCACCAATTTATTATACTAAACTTCCAAACTAACATTTGAAGTTCAAAGTATTCTAATTCTTTAATGTATAATGCAACTTTAATTAACATGTCATCTCCAAAGATAACATGATTAATATTGAGTGTTACCTCATTTATATCTTTTCAAGTTTGATAACTTGTCATTCAAAGATATAAATACGCTACCTATAATATCTATTATGTAATGTTTGATTCCAACTAAACATCCAAGTTTGTTGGCTATGATAATTTGCACAACTATTGACAAATTATCCATCTATAGAATATGGAAGTTGATCCAAGACAAGGATGTTATTCTATTTCCAAACATATTCCTTGAGAATATTTATTACACACGTTATTTAATAACTTTAAAATAGAATAATATATTTAAAACATCTTGCATTTTAAGCATGATATAAATACAACGCGATACACATGAAAATTTCTCAAACCAGATTTAGATTTCTTCATTTTCTAAATATCCATATAAACTTACTACATGGCATATTATGTTGTATTTTCACCGCATAAATAAACAAATTTATTTGTTCCAAGGTTATATATATCTTATTTTCTAAATCTTCAAAGCAAAGTTCCATTTCAAATCTAAAACAAATCAACATTTAATTTTGAATGAAATTTACTTTCTTATATGTCTATCGAATATATATAATTTAAGAAAATAACCATAATACTTCCACTAGCTTTTAGGAATTCTTAGAAATCATCTTATTCAAATTTTAAATTGTATTAAACATAAGAATAATCTCCTAGATGCTTGCATTTATCCATTCATGAATAATTGCACTTTGTACTTTTCCAAAGATTTATTTGAATTCATAAACTCCTTTCGATTACTTAAGTCCTTGCCCAAGTAGTTATTCAAGAAAGAGTCCATACATTCAATTTTTTGTCAATTAAAATATGACCACCAAAATCTTTATATATTTAATGCGTTTAGGAAAGAATACTCAATCACAATTAATTACTTAAGTGTGATTAATAATCTATTCATAATACATACATTAAATATGTGTACAATCTCGTCCATATAATTTCGACACAAGGATTAAACCACCACAATAGGCTTTTTTCCTTCTTTTGATGAAACTTATCTCTAATTTCTAGTCAAACTATTTCAGATAAACCAAATCTAAAATTGATTACCTTGTTGGACAACATCTATAGCATTCATAGTATGAGTAGTTTACCCAAAACAATATAACGATTATTTGTAACTCATATTTCTCAGTATATAAATCGCATATCCGAGATATCCTTTCGGACCTATGACTCAAATTCCTTTATCTTGAGGGTTAGCATTTACACGTTTACCTCATGATAATTACTAGTGTATTTCAAAAGATTATGTATCTTGTAATTTTATCTTTTAAGATCAAAACTCCCACTTGCCTTTAGTAACTTAAAGTTAATCTTTAAATATATAGCAAATACATCAACACTTCAACGTTATCTATTGGGACATTATGTTGGAGTTTACTTCGTCCCAACCAGGGTATAGATAATCAAAACCTAGCTATGTACTAAAACAATGGTTACCGGATATCATTTGGAATCGTGTAATCACTTTCTAAAGTAAATTATTCGACCCTAATGTCTGGGTATCACGAATACCTACTTGGGATAAGACCAAATGCTGTTAGAGATTTAGGCACAAATCACTAACCCTTTTGTTGTTACATGTTTCTTGTTTTCTGTGTTTTCATACAAGTTATGATCACCTATTTATAGGTGGAGCACTCAAACCCTAGTCAATGAAATTAAGAGGAATTAACGGCCAATTAAGTTCCTCTTAATGTGCTCCATAACACCAAGAAAGTGGTTACAAGACCAATTAAACGTGGTCATTAACTCAACTTGATTTGGTCAAAATACCGTTACAAGTGTACAAGTTCAGCTCCAGCATTAGTCTATTCTTCAGTCCCACTAAAGCATCAGCAAACACTGAAGGGTGTTACCGCTGAAGCCTTCAGTACTGAAAGGACTTGATGATGAGTAAACATTAAAGACTAGTCTTCAGTGAAATACTCCCTGATGAATACCTTCAGTCCAGAGTTCAACTCACTGAAGATCATCAGCAATGCTGAACAACTTTAACCACACTATGAGTTAGGGTGTTCAGGGACTTATGGGTGTACACTCCGTACCTCCTTACCCATTCACCAGTATGAACTAGCCCATAATTGAACTATATTTCCAACAATCCTTCCCAATATAGTACAATTCCTTTTGCATGAAAATTAACATTAACAAAACCATTGCATAAATGAAAATATCCTAAGGATTGATTTTCCATCTTAGTACATCACTTCAAACATTTGAGAATCATGGTGTTCTAAGAATTGAACCCTTCAACTACTTTGAATACCTAAAGATAAAATACACACAAGTTTTCAAATACATAACAACTCCTGACACTACTAGCCATGTGTCCATATCCAAATTCATAAATGTTGTAAGAGCCAAGTCCATGCTCCCTGAGGCGGCGAACCCTCAACATTTACATAGGTGGTTCATCTTTAGATCATGCTCTTGCTTCAGCACTTTTTCAAAGACATTAACCATTGAGAAGTTTATAACTTCATCCTCCTTCAGCAAGTACAAGCACATCCTTGGGATGATATACATGTGCTTCAGTCCCCTAAATTTTTAGCTTTCCTCATTGAACTCAGCTCCCAAGTTTCCTCAGGAGGGAGTTAGGTGTCCTATCATTCAGTGACTAGAGTGGACTTTCAAACCCATCCCTTTACCAGACTTTATAACCAAGTCTCTAGCTAATCCCTTCGTCAAGTGATCAGCTAAATTTTGTTGAGACCTCACAAACTCTATTGAAATCACCCCATTCATGATTAGTTCACGAATCATGCTATGTCTAACACCTAAGTGTCTAGACTTACCAATGTACATCTGGCTATATGCCTTAGCCAATGTATCTGCACTATCACAATGGATAGAAATGGGTGCCATAGGTTTGACCCATAATGGAATCTCAAGAAGCAAGTTTCTCAACCATTCAGCTTCTTTACCAACAGCTGCTAGAGCCACAAACTCAGATTCTATGGTAGAACTAGTAATGCAAGTTTGCTTCTTGGATGCCCAAGAAATTGCACCACCACCAAGTAGGAATACCCAGCCACTGGTGGATGAATTATCCTCAGTATTGCTGATCCAACTTGAATCAGTGTAACCTTCCAACACTAAAGGATATCCAGTATAAGACAAACAATAATCCATTGTTCCTTTCAAATACTTCAGTATCCTCTGAATTGCTTGCCAATGCTGAGTACTAGGATTACTAGTGTACCTACTCAGTTTACCCACAACAAATGCGATGTCAGGCCTAGTACTTGTCATGGAATACATCAAGCAACCAATAACCCTAGAATACTCAAGCTGGGAGACAGCTTGACCATTGTTAGGCATCAATTTCTCACTTGTATCCATAGGTGTACTCACTGGAGTACAATTAAAGTGATTGAATTTCTTCAGTACCTTCTCAATATAATGAGACTGAGAAATTACAATACCATCACTTTCATGTTTGATCCTTATGCCAAGGATAACATCAGCCTCCCCCATGTCTTTCATGGAGAACTTTGATGACAAAAAATCCTTTGTCTGATCAACCTTAGCTTGGTCAGTACCAAAGATTAGCATGTCATCAACATAAAGGAAAATGATGACTCCTTTACCAGATTCATCAAATTTTCTATATACACATTTGTCAGCTTGGTTAAGTGAATAACCATTAGACAAAACTACTTCATCAAATTTTTGATGCCATTGCTTAGGTGCCTGATTCAGTCCATACAAGGACTTAATCAGTTTACACACCTTGTGCTCATTACCAGGCATGATGAAGCCTTGAGGATGGTTCATATAAACCTCCTCATCCAAATCACCATTCAAGAATGATGTCTTCACATCCATTTGATGAATAATCAGATTGTGGATACTTGCTAGAGCAATCAGCATTCTTATGGTACTGATACGTGCAACTAGAGTATAAGTATCAAAATAGTCTATCCCGGACTTTTGTTTAAAGCCTTGAATGACTAGCCTTGCCTTGAACTTTTCAACAGTTCCATCTACCTTCATCTTCCTTTTTAAAATCCATTTGTTACCAAGTGGATTGCAACCAGGAGGTAGATCAACCAACACCTAAGTGTTGTTGCCCATGATGGAATCCATCTCATCATTTATTGCTTCTTTCCAGAAAGCAACATCTTGGGACTTTATTGCTTCAGCAAATGTTTTGGGATCATCCTCAACATTAAAGCAATAGGAGTATTGATCAGAGACCTCATCCCTTGTTCCTTCAACCAAGTATAGTTGAAACTCGGGCCCAAAATTCCTTGGAGTCCTATGCCTTGTACTTCTTCTAAGCTCAGGCTCAGGTTGCTGAACCACAACCTCATTAGTGACCCTTTCAGGTTCCACTGAAGCACCAATGTCCTCAGCTCCAGCAAGAGTCCTGAGGCTTGGTCTAGGGACTGTTGAGAACCTAGTCTCATCAAAGTTAGCATCCCTTGATTCAATGATTGATTTTATTGAAACTGAATCATTAGGTTTAATAACATATAACCTATAAGCCTTGGAATGCTCAGCATATCCAACAAAGATGCATTCAATGCCTCTTTCACCCAAGGTTTTCACCTTTGGATCAGGGAGTCTTACAACTGCCCTACAACCCTAAACTTTGAGATAGTTCAAGTTTAGTTTCCTTTTAGTCTAGAGTTCATAAGGGGTAATCTTGTTCCTTTTGTTGGGAACCCTATTTAATAAATAGCAAGCTGTCAACATAGCTTCACCCCAAAACCCTTGACTCAGTCCAGAATAGGACAACATGGAATTAACCATTTCCTTCAGTACTTTGTTCTTTCTTTCAGATATACCATTTTGCTGAGGGGTATAAGGGGCAGTCGTTTCATGGATTATTCCAACAGACTGAAAGTACAAAGTATCCATGTACTCACCTCCCCTATCAGTCCTTAATCTTTTGATTTGGACTCCTTGTTGTAATTCAACTTCAGTCTTAAGTACTTTAAATTTATCTAATTCTTCATCCTTAGTATGTAACAAGTAAACATAGCAAAACCTAGAAGCATCATCAATAAATGTTACCAAGTATTTCTTATTCCCTAATGAAGGAGTAGAATGCAAATCACCTAGATCACTATGGATTAGCTCCAAGACTTTAGTTTCACGTTTTACATCTTGAAATGGTGTCTTAGTTATTTTGTTCAGCATGCAAGTCTGATACTTTTCAGTGTCCATGTCAAATATTCGGATTAACCCATCCTTAGACATATTTTGCATCCTCTTAAAGTGGACATGGCCCAGCCTAGCATGCCATAGTTATGAATCCTTCAGTTTACTGGTGGACACTGAGGCTGAACAAATATTTGCACTACCAGCACTAACTAAGTTAATCCTGGTGGTTGTTTCAATATTAAGCATGAACATTTGATTGCTCAAATAACCAAAACCAATAAACACAACATGTTTGGATAAAACAAATTTATTAGATTCAATCACTTGTTTATAACCACAATTATTCAAAACACTACTAGAAACTAAATTCTTCCTAATATTAGGAACATGCAAAACATTAAACAAGCTAACAATCTTTCCAGAACTAAACTTAAGATCTACACAACCACGTCCATGCACTAGGGCTGTTGACTCATTTCCCATGTGAAGAATAGATCCGTCATTCAGTGACTCATAAGTCTTGAACCAGCATCTATCTTTACACACATGAACAGTTTCTCCAGAATCAACCCACCACGCAACATCATCATCCTGCACAAAATAAGCTTCAGATACATATGTAACATAATAAATCTGGAGAGATTCATTAAACATATTCTGACCTTTCAGTGTTGTGTTGTTAGAACCAATACTGAACCATTTGTGCCTGATCCACTATCTTTGTTGCTGATACCAACACCTTTGTAATCCCTTTTGAAGTGTCCAGGTTTCCCACACTTCCAACAAGCCACTGATGACTTCTTGTTAGGATTTGCTTTGGTGTTATCTTGATGCTTACGTTTGCCCTTGTTGTCATTGTACCTGATGGAGTTGTTATGCTCCACCATATTGACAACTGATGAACCAGCAACATTGTTGCTCTTTGGCTTGTTACTTTAATGCACCCTGAGGGATTCCTTAATGCGTAAATGACTGCCCAACTCAACAAGAGTTAATTCCTCCTTCTTATGTTTCAAGGTATGCTTGAAATCTTTCCAAGAAGGAGGTAATTTGCCAATGACACAAGAGACCTGAATGGTCTCATCCATGTTCATTTTATGTTGTGTAAATCAACCAAGTATTCCAAGAAGTTCATTGTATTGTTCCATGACTGGTCTTGAATCAGTCATTTTGTAATTTGTGAAATCACTCACAAAGAACTTCTTACTTGATGCATCCTCAGCCATATATTTGGCTTCCAAGGAATCCCATAGTTCTTTACCAGATTCAGAATTTTGGTAAATATCAAATAAGGAATCAGACATACCATTGAGAATAATACCACGACACACATAGTCGTCATTCTCCCATTTGCTCCTTTTCCTCAGTTCCTCCAAAGTAGCATCATCGCCACCATCAGGAATGGGAGTAGTCAGCACATACACCACGCTCATGGTTGAAAGAAGAAAGTGCATCTTCTTTTGTCATCTCCTGAAATACACCCCTTCAAACTTGTCCAATTTGGAGAAGTTAGCCACCATATGCTTCATAGCAGCCGTCATTGATTATCACAAAATAATTTACTTTGATTGTTGGAGTTTACTTCGTCCCAACCAGGGTATAGATAATCAAAACCTAGCTACGTACCAAAACAATGGTTACCGGATATCACTTGGAATCGTGTAATCACTTTCCAAAGTAAATTATTCGACCCTAATGCGTGGGTATCACGAATACCTACTTGGGATAAGACCAAATGCTGTTAGAGATTTAGGCACCCTTTTGTTGTTACATGTTTCTTGTTTTCTGTGTTTTTCATGCAAGTTATGATCACCTATTTATAGGTGGAGCACTCAACCCCTAGTCAATGAAATTAAGAGGAATTAACGGCCAATTAAGTTCCTCTTAATGTGCTCCATAATACCAGGAAAGTGGTTACAAGACCAATTAAACGTGGTCATTAACTCAACTTGATTTGGTCAAAAGACCGTTACAAGTGTATAAGTTCAGCTCCAGCATTAGTCTATTCTTCAGTCCCACTGAAGCATCAGCAAACACTGAAGGGTGTTATCGCTGAATCCTTCAGTACTGAAAGGACTTGCTGATGAGTAAACATTGAAGACTAGTCTTCAGTGAAATACTCCCTGATGAATACCTTCAGTCCAGAGTTCAACTCACTGAAGATCATCAGCAATGCTGAACAACTTTAACCATACTATGAGTCAGGGTGTTCAGGGACTTATGGTTGTACACTCCATACCTCCATACCCATTCACCAGTATGAACTAGCCCACGATTGAACTATATTTCCAACACATTACAAAAGACAATGAAAGTTCCTAACTCTTTATTTTTCTAAACAACCACTTCATAAGTAGTTTAGCAAAGTTCGAACTTTATTTAAGATATAACGTGATTCATCACATTCCATATATAATGGTATATTATTAATCTTCTTAGCTCAAGTCATACTCAACTTTCTAACCTTGATATTTTCTGGAAGAAAAGAAGATATAGTTATCTTAAATCAATCATCATTTTGATTCTCCTAATGATCATACCATAATAATGTTGTCTTTCATTTAGGAAAATATTGTAAGTCAATCTAACAATATTCAAGATAAATATATATCTTTCGGCTTACCTATATACCAACTAAATCATCTTAATGGTATAATAGACTTCCTTACCATTTTTCATGCTTTATAACTCAAGTACTTCTAATACAAAGTCACTTCATTTCCATGTCTTTAAATATAAAAGTTATAATTTCATTATACGTTTTAAGTCATTTGACCATGACTTCATGTATATGTCTTTAGTGAAATAGAGACAATACATTAACGTCTTACTTTATATTATACGTCTTTCAAAACTTTATGTTTGTGACTTTATATAATAAATCATAAACATGTACAACTAAAGTAATCATGAACACCACTAGGTTTCAATAATCTTTTCAAGTTATTCACTACTATGTGTATTTACATAATTTCAATAATACATAAATATTTTACTTTAGTAGTATAAGATTACTCTATGTATTTACGTCATTCCAGGAATAATCCATCTCAAGAAACTACAAAATAATCCACGCCCGATCTCACGACATGTGGATATTTTACCCTTGTGTTTACAATTTTGTCCAAGCTCTCACATGACTAAATCAAAACAACAAGTGTTTCTTAATGTGAATGATATATATATACTTTTAAGTAGTCTTTTAATCATATTGACACATGATCTAACTTTCATCTAATATTAATTAGATTGTTAGTCTCTTATCTTGCAGTCAAGAGAATCATATCTTTATGAGTTGTTTCTTGCACACAACATTCATTTCTCCCACTGGTGCATGGAACAACCTCATATATTAGATAAACATCACGTCTAACATTCGTCTATACAAAATATGATTGTGTCACATATATTAGCTTTTACAAGTAGATGTACAACCACTTAATCAACAAGAATCAATACATGATTATCTTTTGAAGATAATAGTGTCAACAATTCGAAAGTAATTATATTAGGACATACTAAAGATAACATGGGTTATTACCAAGACAACAAAGCTTGTAACTCCCACTGAATTACAGAATATTTTAATAGACTCAAATTCAGTAATACAACATTTGTAAATGTTTCATAACCGGTGAAACATATTAGTGTGTTGTTTACTTTCTTACTTCTTTGAAAAACACATTCGTAGCAATTACTTATAGTGTTTAAGAGTGTACTCTACTTCGTAAATGATGACTTATCCATCAATTGCTTTTAACTTGGAAAATTTGGCATGTAATTTCTTTCTTAATAGGTCTACCAAACCCACAATGGTATGTAGTGCCTATAAGTGGTCAAAGCACAACTACTAGACAGATTATGCTAGTTTGCCTTTTAACCAATTTAGCGATAACCATTCTTAAAATTTAATAACTCAAAATAAGCACTTTTCTTAACTATTAAGTTTGCTATGAGTTATGTATTTAGAATTGGACATTTCTAAAATCCTTGTTACTCATTCTTCACTCATGGAAAAGAGTTTAGGTTTATCTTTTCATTGTAAATTGACTCTATCTTAACCATATGGTTTGTAGATCAATAAATGAATAAACCACGTTTTCGGTGTAACGTTGCATTAATACATTGTAAAAGAATTTACAAAATACAATTTCAGTATTTTCGATAATACCATTCAAGAAAATAAAATTACCCCGGTAATAATAACCATGGTATTTTCCTTGAAAACTAGAATCCAAATTGACATAATTTCGTCACATCAGTTGATCTGCTAGCAATGAAAGTATTCAAGATGGTAACTTGTCGAACAATGATTGACAAAACAATTTGCAATGCTAGCAATGAAAGTTACATTGCCAAAAGTCATTTTGCATTGTAAACATGTTTCATCCCCTCTTATGCCTTAAGTTTCTAGATCTCACTAAGTAACTTAATTAAGTCGACTAATCTAAAGAACGTAAAACCTTCATGTGCAATCTCATTCAGTCATGAAGTTTTCTCTTCATCACAACATCATCCAGAATCTCATATGACGACAATTGTAACTTCAATTGTTCGTCAATTAGATGGCATATGACTTAAATTTAGGTATAAATTTGATGTCAAAATCAATGTATGGAGAAGCATGCATACAACTTCATAGCATAAGTTTAATAAAACATTTAGTAAACTTTTTCACGAGATTAAATTCTACATATATTTTGCTGAGATATTGGTTAAACCAATTTAAAGAATTTACCCACAACTATTAACAACGTACTTATATAGAACTCGGCTAAAGCACAAAGCAATAACCTTATTCATTATGGTTCGGATGTGAATTTGCGGTATATCAACCTTAAGGTATGATGCAAATAATAATCGTAGGTAATTTCAATTTGACGCACAAGAGAGCCGGAAATTCGGTCAGCGACAAATGGCATAACACCTACTTCCTTAACCGGGTACATGACCAGCGGTGCGTTATACCCACTTTATAGTTTGTCAAAAGGAGTAGGCCGTTAAATTATTATTGTGAATACCAATCAAAACAAATTCTATGTAATTTAGATCTCAAAACAATTCATTAATTTTGATATGATATAGTCCATATTTATTTTTCTTGGAAAAAATTACCCTTGTTTACAACATACAATTAGTATAAAACGTATGAAAACAAGTAGGTACAAAAAAAACTAAATCAAATAGCCACATGCATAACAATTTATTCAAAGAACATCAAATCTAGGGTTTTATAAACATATAAAAGTCTTCCTTAATTTTAAAACTTTGAATCAAATAAAGCAAATAGCATATAAAATAATATGATCCGTGAAAAAACATGCATGTTTATCACGGATCTCCCATATAATCTTAACAATTAAATCTCTCTATGGATCGTAACCATACATGAGATAACAATTAATTCATGCAAACATCTAAAGATTAACAACATGCAATTTTTAGGGTTTCAAAAAAACTTTTTTTATATAAAAAAAACAAAAACCCTAATTTTTGTGAAAACCTAAAAAACACATGTAGTTTTTAACTCAAATCATAATTAGTTAAAAAAACATTAGATCTCGATAATTATAACATGTTAAAACGGCTCTCGATGCCACTGAAGGTTTATGAAATTCATAATATTTATAATAACATAAGCAAAGATCAAAGCACGTAATAGCGGAAGCGATTTAACAAGATCCTAATTAATAACACAATTATAATTAATCGAATTAGGTTTACATACATTTATCCTAGCGAAGATCCACAAGATCACCAACGAATCACCAATTAGGGTTTATGACGAACACTACCAAGATATAGTCTAAAGTAAAACTACATTACGTTCTTGTACACACGTAATACAACGAGCTAACCGTGATTCTAGCACGTGTAAACCGAGCTTCTACGCTTGTGGAAAATCTACCCAACAACCTTAGAGAGGGGCTAGAACTAGATTATTGCTAAACCAAAACCAAAGGATAAAAGGAACCCTAAAAAGGTGTTTTTCCTTTGGAGTTGATTGCAATAGAAAGAAACCAAACGAAATCCCCTTTGGGGTTTCGTCCGATCGTAAAAGAGAGAGGGGAAAAAGAGATTATGGGATGGTGATTATGAGATACCCGTATTTATAAGGGTATTAAACTATGCCTTCAAGCTAAGCTATTGCAAAATAGGAAAGAAAAATCTTTTCCTTTTTCTCCCCTTAGATCCACCGATCGGAACCACCATCTAAAGGGTGTTCCGGAATCTTCTTTTCCTCTTCTTTATTATTCCACGTTAATCGTTTAGTCCTTAACTCTTAATTTTAACGACGGTTAAAGTTATTGCTCGATTTAATTTAATAAACATATAAATATATTTATTAAATAAATTAACTCCTTACGTATTGTGTGCAATCCCGTAATCTCGAGTTCGATCCTAACACACGACTATTAAATCTATGTCCATAAACTTTCAAGTATGAGACGCTATTTACGACGCCGGATGAGCGACTTCTTGTTATTCCGAGCTGCTTTTTATGCCGCCATATTAGCGACTTACTTATACTATATCGATATTTCTAGCTCACACTATTAATATTGATCTTTCTTCGACGTCACCATTTATATATCCTCATATATAACGATAAAAGTAAACTCACCCAATTTATTATAAGTAAAAGAGAATCATTAGAAGTTGCAGCTTCACACTTTTCATTAAAACTAAGAGTCATTAGAACCAAAAGAGAATCAACATTAAGTCATTATCATATCTCGTAACATAACAATCAAATGTGGGCATTGCAGATCTAGCTCCACCATATCTAGCTCCACCGGGTTAGAAACATTAGAATTTATTAAAACTAAAAGAAACATCAAATATAGAAAAATCCACTCCATGAATGTCTTGTACTCCGACGCCAAAGATCCTCCGAGTGTAACTGCAACGAAGAAGAAAACTAGTTATTTACCTTAGTAGAAAATATTTCTAATTACACTCTTTACAACAACACCACCCCACACAAGTATCATTTGACAGGCATATAGATAATGTTCCTTAGATGTAGTGTAGCTGTATCCAATGCACAGAAAATTGTGCAATGATCTTGAGAAAGTCAAATGAAACAAAAAAAGATCTGGTGGGGGATCACCAAACAGATTATGAATAAACTGTAAGATAACAATTTTTAAAAGAAACCAAAATGAAAGAAATTATTTAAAGAAAACTTTGCAGCAATATCTGGTGATTAGATTTCCTTGATCTGCATTTCGTCTTTCCCTTGCACATGGCAGCAATGATTCAAGTTTGATTTTTCTTTCTATCATATTTATTACTATTGTGTGTGTTTATTTGATTGACTTCTATTATTATCTCCCCTTTTGCTTCACTTAAAATAGCTAATTTATTTTTGTTAGTATCAATTAAACAAGCCCTCTATAATTCATTGAATTTGTCATACCCCGAAGGCTACATACATAATCCTTATCTATTATATCAAACTTAACCTATTATTTCCCTAATAAATCCATATGTTTTCTTTCTATACTGATTAACTTAATAGAATAACCACATCTTTCATCAACAAATAAAAAATCTTCTTTCCAGACTAACATAAGAGAATATCACTATGATTCTATACATCAGAATAGCACAAATAGCTCCACCCTAAAAGCCCAACGCGTTAAGTAACACGTTTGTGTCAAACAAGCATCATAAAACACTCTAAACAACACTTAACACTCTAAAATCGTTCAGATCCTATATACACAAACAGTGCCACAATCTAACGAATTTTCAACATCCAATAAAAATCCAATTCCACTAAACATCAGTCACCTTCTCTAACTACCCTAACAAAGCATCCAAACACGATGCTATTATACAATGTCAAGCATAAGAAGTGAAATTACCACGACTTTTATTAGCAGTTTCGTGAAACTTAATCAAATACATAAAAATGGCGAGGACGAATTTAACTCTGGGGGAGAACTTCAATGTAATATCAAGGAATAAAGAATACATTACCTTTACTCATGTTTCAAAAGGGTGATTTCGAATCGCAACTAGAAGTTGCTGAGTCAACTGCACTTCCCACTTCATTAGCAACCACTTTCCTACTTCTTGGGTCACGTATTTTTTGAGTCGTTTCTCACTTGTTAGTTGGGATTTCACAACTAGATCAAGTTTCTTTGATTGTGCTTCATTTGCAATTTTTAAGTTGTTGATATCAGTCTTCATAATGTTTTGCTCAAGTTGTTGCATTTTAACTAAATCACGAAGTTAGATGATCTCCACATGAGGAATGTTATTGGTAGATGGCTCTTTGATATTTGGTTGGCGAACATATTCATCAACATCTCCAACTCCGTAAGCTTGCCCATTCTTTGTACCCAAATGGTCAATCCATTTAGGGTACGTTTTACCGCCATTCCCAGACTCAGCATCACGAGTATCATCGGCACCATGTTTTTCATTGTATCCTTCCTACAATGAAAAGAAATACAATTAGGTTTTTGTAATAAACCTAGACTACAAGTACTTACATACTTATCTTTGTTTGTATATAAACAAAATAACCGTTACTTTAACTGTTTATACATACTGACTTATTGCAGTAGAGTAGATAACAGTCACAAGACGAATTGGGCTTGAAAACCTAATTTCACCGATAAGTTAACTGAACCTGGTTTATTAGAAATATTCTAAAATTTCCATTTCATATAACGGCTTTTACAAGAAAACTTAATAGCTATTAACTCATCAGTTGCCATAAATATAGAATCTGAATGACCCTTTTTGAAACTTTCCAGTGAAAAGGTTCAATTTGTACGGACAGTATCTCCTAACATCTAGATTAGTCAGCTAATATAAGTCAATGTATGCAAAGTGATTTTTCACGTGCCTAATGAACGTTGAACCTTACTTAAAGATGACGCGGCTAGGTATGAGCGCTAAATCGCAATCGACGTCGATTTTCTAGCTTATTTTAAGAGTTAATAAACTTATGTAAGCCCTCACTCTCAAAATAAGCTCACAAGCCCACATATAAGCCGAAACAAACACACTTTAAATAAACCATAAACTCTAACAAGCCAAGCTCAAGCTAATAAAATCAGCTTATGCCTTATAGGTTTTTCAAATAAGCCATAAGCCAAACAAATAAGCTCATCAATTAATCAAATCAATAACTAATTTATCAAATAAAATCAAATCAGCTCATAACAATAAAAAACAGATCATAATAATCAAATCAGCTCATAACAAATCAAATCAAATCAAATCAACTAATTCTGAATTTATACCGGAGAAGAATGTGGTGAGCGGTGGTGAGCGGTGGTGTTACGGTGGTTATCCGATCGGTGGTGTTACGGTGTCGAGATCCATAACGGGGTGATGGCTTGATAATGAATATTTCTTTTGGGAAATGAGAATGAATATTCTTCAAAGACTATTTAACGGGGCTGGTGCAAAAGGTGATGTCAAGTTAGTTTATTTTTTAAGTAAAATATTAATATAATTATTAAAAGATGATTAAATTAAAGTCGAGTAAAATTCAAAAACTGAATCGAACTAATAAATAATAGGACTAAAAAAATTAAACCGACCTTATTAGGTTTAATTTTTGGTTTTATGTATTTATATATGGTTTTCGATTTTAGTTTGGGTTAAAACATAAGAAAAATAGACTTAAACTATTTACTTTAGTTCGGCCATGTTAGTTTTCATTCAATTTCTGTTTTACTAGGTTAACTCTGCTTCAGTTTTCAAATCAAGTTTTTTTTCAATCGGTTAAGTTTTGGCTCGTTGCTCAGACCTATTTTGACATGGTTCAAACTAACAAGTCATATAAACTGACATATCGAGTTATTAAAATGAGTTTATACTCGTAGTAACGTTAATATACATTTGTGATAGAGTTTTTAAAAAGTATTTATCTATATTGATTGCGATATAAATAGCGACTTTCAAGTACATCGCAAAAATCTGCGACACAATTAGCGATTTGTTAAGATGAGGTCGCAATAGTGGCGACTCCGTTTGCGAAGTATTCTTAAATATCGCAAAATTGGCTACTTCATTTACGATGTGTTGTTAAATGTCGCAAAATTAGCGACTTCGTTTGCGATGTGTTGTTAAATGTCGCAAAATTAGCGAATTCGTTTGCGATGTGTTGTTAAATGTCGCAAAATTAGCGACTTCGTTTGCGAGGTGTTCTTAAATGTCGCAAAATTAGCGACTTCAATTACGATATGTTATTTTAGTATCGCAAAAATAGCGACATAGTTTGTGACACAATTTGCGATTACAAATGTTGCGACATGATTTGCGTCATATTTTGTGATATCGACGAAAGAGTATATCGCTAACATATCGCTAACATGTCACTGTTTGCGACTTGGATGAAAATGTCGCTAAAATACGACGCTAAAAAGTTATTTTCTTGCAGTGGCTGACCATAGTACTAGATGGATTCCATATGTCCCAAAGAAAATAAATATTCATGTGTGGAAGGTTGTGACAAGGTCGTTGGCTACTAAGTTCGAAATTTCGAGACGAGGTATTGACATTGATTATATTTTATGTGTAAATTATGGTGTTGGGGTAGAGACGGCCAGTCATTTGTTTTTCACGTGTGGTATGGCTAGACTAATTCGACGCCTGATAAATAGATGGTAGGATGTTTCGGATAGTGATATTGACACATATGATAGTTGGATAGCATGGATCAGGAATATATCTTTTCGTCCGAAGCTGAAAATGGCGTTTGAAAGGGTTTATTATGTGACGTGGTGGCTCCTTTGGTGGTATAGAAATAAAAATGCATTCGATGGAAATGTACTTAGAAAGAATAGATTTTTTGATGAGTTATAGCTAAGTCTTTTTATTGGTGTCGGGTTAGATGTAAAGCCTCTATAAATTGGAACGATTGACTTAAAAACCCACATCTTATTTCTTTGTAAGTACTAGCTCTTTGCTAGTTTTTAATAAAATCGCCGTTAAAAAAAGTTTAGTTTCAACATTCCTATTCTCTTAAATCGAAAGAATTCATATTTCTAAGAGTAAATTACAGTTTTGCTCCCTAAAGTGAGATCAAATTGAGAACTTTATCTTCAGATGACGGGGTTTGATATTATTAATCTTTAAAATCGATTTTTGGTATTCACTTGATCCCTCGAGCCCTGTTATACGCAACTAGCATCACCTTTGACTTATATTTGCCTTTCTAAACATTAGAAACTTAGTAATTTCAAATTTTCATCATTTCACCGTTGATCCTTTAACCTAGTGGGAGTGGAAGGTGATTTTAGAGTGAGTTCTCATGTGGAAAAAAGCCACACGTGAGTTACCACTTACTCTAAAAGAAGTCACGGATGGGTTTTTGTTTCGAGGAGACTAGGAAGAAGCGAACGGTGACATACTCACAATCAATGAGTTTGAGTTTTCGTGGGAACCTCTAAAAGTAAACGTTTGATACATATAAAAAAAATCAAATACCTTTTTTAATTTATAAAAACTCACTCTTTAACTATTGTTAAAATACACAAAATCTCACTTTTATACATCATCTCCATTTAACCATTACCAAAAAATTTGCTGCGGAAGAACTCCCTAAACCGGCAAATGCCGCCGACGAAAAAATACCACCAAAACACTACAACGACGTCCATCAAAACATTTAATCTCAAAAGCCCGTCACCAAACCAACTAAGGGTGGATATCAGGGAAATCTGGAATTTGAATTTTTAGCTCAAGTTTTTAAATTTATTACGTTTATCGTTTTAAATTCGGTACCTTTAAGTTTTTTATTTACCCAAATATTGTTTGTTATTTTACACATATATTGTTTTTTATTTATGAATAAAATTTTTAAGTTTAAAAATAATTTTTAAAAAGTAAAATGATAGTGAAGTTGGGGTGAATTTTTTTCCTTGTGAAAATGTGAGTTTTTGATTGAATTGGTGAGAGGATAGAGAATGTTGAGGTGGAATGTAGGTTTTGAGGCTCCACTCGCACCAGTCTAATCATAATTTCGAACAAAGCCTTTTAGTGTGGCTTTTTTTCTTTGTTTTCCACTGACACCATTGGTTCATGAAGATGTCTTTTTATTTTATATAACATTGTTTTCACTTACTCTAAAAATACTTAACTCTTATAAAAATAAAAAAATTTAAACTCTAAATTTTCATCTCTCTCGTTCTTACAAATTCTATTCTCCTCGAAGCAAATCCATTAGTTAAAATAAAAAGACTTTCTTTTAACGGCTTGTTTGGACTTGGAAATTTCCGTTTGCTGATGCCAACCGTTTTTTTATTGGTGGTTGTCTCCATTTGATAGTCCCTCTAGGTCGTCATATGTGGTAGTCATCTGCTTTTGGGTTCTTCAGTTCTGGCGTATGTCTGGATAACTCCAACATCGCCTGAAAATGATATCTACCCATCCATATGTTCATAAGTAATAAACTTGCTTCGTGAAGTGTTCGAAAATGATGATGGAGGGAGATGATATTGTGAGAAATGGAAAGGATATCTCTAAGGAGATTTGAGATCAATGTATACCCTTAACATAGATAAAGTCAATCAACCAATAAAACCACTCATTTTTTTCTTAAACTCACATCCCACCACTTTTTTAAAATTAAATATCTCAAAAACAATAAATCGTCAAGCGACAAAAAATACACCATTGCGACGAGAATTAAATTATCTTTCTATCGAGGGGTACATGTATATACTTTCGCCAGACTTTTTTTCAATTTTTTTCTTAAGTCACGTCTTATATATGATTTTCTAAAATCATATATGATTCGTATCACGAATCATATACGATTTTTGGAGATCATATAATCATATATGATTCGTGATATGAATCATATATGATTTTTGAAAATCGTTTATGATTCGCAATATGATTCATATATGATTTTCTCATACGTGATTGAAAAAATCAAAAAAGAAGTTCATCGAAAGTATATACATGTGCCCCTCGATAGAAAGATGATTTAATTCTCGTCGTGCAGGTATGTTTTATTTTGCTTAACGATTAACGGTTTCTGCGATATTTAATTTTTAAAAATATGAGTTTTTTTGTTATATGAAAAAATGGGTGACTTGGTTGTTAATTGGGTCTATGTTAAAAGAAGGGTTTAACTCTTTCGTGTCTAAGGATATTACGAAGTTTACTTATGAATGGTTAATTCTTAAATGCGCAATATGGAAAAAACTGATTTCGTCACGCACCGAGCGGTCAAAAGGTTGAAAATGCATCGACATATATTAACAGACTACGTGCCAGTCGTCTCCTACTATGAGCATCCTGTTAGTGCAAACATTACAATGTTTAGTCGATATAATCTCTTTGTGTTTTGTTGATGACAAATATATAACTCGCAATACATTATGTAAAATGTGTAAGGTACTCGTAATCACTCAAGTATACATATGTGTACTTCTGTCATCCTCAAGCTCACATTCGTGGTGAATCACTTAAGGTATGAATAAACAATTTCTTAACCTAACTAAGTGATCAAGGATTAATATTTTCTTAAAACTCACTTTTAATTAAAGTGACAAAAGATTTTTGAAATAACTTTATTTTTAAGAAAATGTTTTATTAAAAAGAAAACAGAAATTTAAATTTAGGATATTCCAAATGTATAAAGGATATTCTCTTTGGGTAAATTCTTCACCAGATGGACTTTCCCCACTAAAGGACAAAAGGGAGCGTGTTTGAAGCCCGCGGCTCAATATCAATAATAATTCGCAGGGGTATTTAATGAGCCGCAGGAAAATCTAACCATTGCTCCCTTGTCCTATATATAGTGGATCATTTCCAGCTTTATAGTTAACCCTTTTTGCACATTTCTCTCAGTTTCTTAAACACCTTAGATCCTTGATGAGTTGGTAGATTAATCTTGTTTAAGATGTGATTCTTTCTTCTCCAATCCTATCATCTTGTCAAGTGCAAAGAGAAGAACACTTTCATTACTATGAAGTGTTGGGTTCATAACGTGATGAAGATCTCTCCTTCTAGATAAAGTTATGCTTATTGTTTTCCTACAATGTAAAACATGAATATCCAAGTTATGTGTATACATGGACCTGATGTATAACTAGTAGATCCAAGTGGTGGGTACACTTTTATGTGTTTGTAAGGGTAGTAGATCCAAGTGATGGGTATCCTTGGATTATGTGTTAGGAGTGTAGATCCAAGTTATGTAAATACTTGGATATAGTGTTAGAGTCCTAGATCTAAGTTATGTGTGTACTTAGATATAGATGGTTAATGTGTTTAGGCCATAAAACACAAGGTTTGTTAAGTTGGGCCATAAAACATAACTAGTGGTGAGATTGGTGTAAATTGGTTCTACCTAAGATTAGAACTCGACATCTAGCCTTGTGTCAAAAAATGGGAAGTAGGCGACGTGTGTAGATTGGTCCTACCTAAGATTAGGACTCGACATCTAGCTTATCGGAAATAGTGTAAGCGATGTGTATGGTTTTCTCCACCTTGAAAGGAGCATTGTTGACTAGTGAAGTAACTCTCGAGTTGGTTACTCGAGGAGTGGAGTAGGGCGAAAAGGAGCTTCGTGACCAAACCGCTATAACTCATCGTGTCGGTATTCTCCTTTACATTTATGTCTTTACTTTTATTGTTGCATACTTGTGTTGTGTATCTTTGTGTGCATCACATATTCTAAACATATAAGTTTCGGAAAAGCTAAGGCTTAGTACGTGTGTACTTCGTGTTTAGATTATGATCAAGTGTGCATCCCTTAGTCTAAACATCTTAGTTGCGGAAAAGCTAAGGCTTAGTACGTGTGTGCTTAATGTTTAGATTATTCCTTGATGTACTCTTGATTTGATATGTTTGTTTGTTTCTTTACTTATAGTCTTTATCTCCAACAAACACATCTCATATCTAGTCAAGCTTAATCGAGAATTTGATACAAAGGATTGTTAATGTTTAACATGTATCAAAGATTTTCCTCCACTGTAGGCGGTTCCTTAAATGGACCCGCGGTTCTTTAGTGATAACGAACCGATGCCATGTTTATTAAGTCGCGGTCAGTGGGTTATACAAATCTTTTGAAAACTTAATGAGAAGCTATTCAACCCCCCCCCCCCCCCCTTCTAGTTTCTACAATTGGTATCAGAGCCAGGCTATTCAAGATCTTTGGAGTATATTATGCTTTCAAGCTTGGATCGTTCTTTGTTGTCGCTTTCAAAACAAATGGTTTTTAAAATGGAAATGGTCCTTGTATCAAATTTCCCATGAAGTGTGATTACATATAAAATGTGTTTTGTTGTTTCATTAGTACAAGTTTTAGTGTTAAATAAACTTCGTATCATATCTTGATGATAAATCTTTTCATAACATGTTTGGAAGCATAAAAATCTTTTGTGTCTTAATTAACTCTAAAACACGATAACTACGTGTTGAAATTTATTTTTTAGAGTCCTAAGTCCTTCCATCATGTCACCAAATGATTTTGTTCAAGAAACTCATTTTTATCCATAGTCCGCGGATCAATAATTGTTCCCCGAGGTTCATTATCAATAATGAGCCACAGTCAGTCCGACACATATTTTTGCAAACTTTGAAAAATCATATAAAATCAACTGTAAGTCCGTAGAAGTCGTGCACCAATCATTTCGAACGTAATTGAGTCTTCTTTCATTTTAAAATATTTCCAAACATTTATTCAAACTTTAAAATTAGGTTTTTTCTAAGTTCTATTCTTTGTCCAAAGAATTGAGTCTTGGTTGGTCGTAAAACTTATGTTTTACTCTTTTCTATTAAGTTGGACATCTCTTGTTGGTATATCTTTGAAAATTGATATATTTACAAAGGCTTGAACTTAATTAAATTTTTGAAATAGGTCGAAAACTATTTCAAATAAAATCAAGCTATTTATATACTTTGTTGTATCTAACACTCAAAACAAGGACAAATGCTTTTGTGTGTTTTCGTATGTGTTTTGGACATCGTTAACTAATCATTACTATTGGTAGTAGTATTACTTACTTTTCTATTCTTTTGTGCATTATATATAGGATCAACATCTCTAGGTTTACAAATGTTACATAAACATCTTGTATACCTCATCATGTTTATTAACACTCTTACGTTCGAAAGTTATGTAAGCTTGTCAATTCTATTGATTGGGTCGTCTTACTCAATCATTAAATTATTAGTTCAAGTAGATAATGTCTCACTATAAAACATGAAACACTCTTTGAAAATCTTAATTGTTTTCTCTTAAAGGAATGTTTGTGGGAATCAAGAAAGATTTCGAATATATATCAATTCATTATTTAAATTATGATTGATATCATTATCGAATCTAACTCACATGTTTTTAGTGTAGACGTGAAGGTATATTTGATGAGACCACAATTATACATGGTCTCATTGCTTAAATCATGCTTAAAATGACTAAAAATATCATAAAACCCGTGCAAAACCCTTTGTATCTGTTCATTGTGTGTTTATAGGTTCGGATATCGTTACATTACCAAAAGATGATAATAATCAAGCAAAAACGAACACGGAAAATGAAGCCGCACGAAGAACCAGACCCGAGCATTGATTTTCCAAGAAAAGTCCTTGAAGTTTGAAGAAATTACAAGATTGGTCCTTTTACTTTGAAGACTTGTCACTTTAGGCCTTGTAAATTTCTAAAATACAAGATTGGTCCTTTAAGTTTCAAGAAATGACAAAAACAGCCCTTGAAGATTGCTAATATTACAAGACTAGTCCTTTGTTCATGAATCCAAACATCCAAAAGACTAAAATGGCAATTTAGCCAAACTTGTTATGAATGGAAAAACCCTAAAAAGCTGTTAAAAGTTTGGCGGAAGGAAATACATACTTTTCCATAGTTAAGGGGTCAAATTCACCAACATTCGAACCCATTACCACTCATTACCCGACCATACCCACCTTAGCCCACCTATACCAGCCCAATAAAACCAACCCGTCTATTTAGCCCAATACATGTGTTAAAGGTAGCACTTTTTCAGATGACAAATATTCCAAGTCCTTCGCAAGTCGCGACCTTCCATGTCGCGCAGCCGGTACGCACCATCTCCTAAAACTTTTGTTACCATGTAAGGTGTCACACCCCACCATGGCGGAATATGGGGCGCGACGTATGGATATCATCACAACAACAGCGTGTCTATAGAGAGAACTAAATGAAATTGAAATATCATAGATGGCGACACAAATGTCGTGACAATATCTCAACAATGCAGGCGTCTAGGTAAGTAGGTAACAGGCCTACCTCTTACCAAAGACATACAAATAAACAAACATCAAACATATAGGTATCAAACAATTTACTAAATCCAAAGACAAAATAAAATCTAAGAGGAAAGGGATTCCTCCTAATGCAGTCTTAGTAGCCTCTAAACTCTAGCCACTTCTAACCTCATCTTGCACAACTACCTCACCTGAAAATGACACTAAAATCTGTCAACATAAAGTTGGTGAGAACATAGGTTTAAGTTATCAAAATATCTTAAGAAACCTTGTCAACCGCTGTAAATAAGTTGAAGAAAAACAAATTTATAGTAATGGACCATAATGTGATAATCATGCTACATGCATCCACAACAAAACTCAAGCCAAGTACCAATCACATCTACAATTCACAAAGCACATTATAACAATCAAGAAGCATCCTGTCACACGCACAAGAACACACACCACTATCCGGATCTTTCCCACACCACCTGTGGAAGATGAACTATATCCCCGTCGAGATATCTTGCCTCCGAAGAGACGATGCACAAGTACTCAGGACGGATCGTTGCCCCACGCTCCACACACATCACAACTGGTCCCATAGACGCCCATACATCTATGTACCAAAGCCAATCACAATCCAAACAAGATTCACATAGCAGAACACGTACCAAAGCACATATGAGAACACATAAGCACGCAAGTCACACAATAACACATTTATGTCCACACATTTTAAAACATAGTACTAAATCATGTTAAAGAACATTTCAAGTGTCATCTCCATCCCATACTGGAAAAAACATTTAAAAACGTAGTAAAATAGGACTATGAACTCACCTGATTGCTTCTCCAAAGTCCTTGCTCTAGCCCCAAGCTAATAATCCAAAAACACATAAATCAATACATGAACCAACCTCTAAAATGGTTCATCAACCTATGATGGACATCTAACCTCCTCTCATATAAATACCCCATTTATAACTCTAAACACCCCATTACCCTTCCCTAACAAGTCCTTAACTTGGTTAAGTTTAATAGCTATCCCGTTCACAATTTTACACAAAACAGTCCCAGTTTTAGGTCTCAAAACTTTAAGTCAAACGTCCACTTAAACATACCCATGGTTTCTGTAAAAGGAATATTCATACCCTTACATATGTTGGCTAACACCTCCCACTTGCCCTAACCTTAAAGCTACTGTTAAGGCCCTGATATATATATATATATATATACTTTTGTCATTCCAGTTTTCCTGATTTTAAACGTATGAAAAGTTCATTACCATTAGAGGGTCTTACCCTAAACCACAATCTTAACCCAAGTGCAGATCCTTATTACAATATATAAACCATCTCTCATGTTCGTGAGAAGATCCCAATGCAACCCTAAGTACCCCAAACAACCCAAAACTTAAAAAGAAAACAGGCTGAATTTAAAACTGTTTTGACCTCCGACTGTTGTAACCTATTTTTGACCCCCTTCCCAACCTCCAATTTAGTTCTAGTTTCTTGCATTGGAAATCCACTTCAAATACCTTTTCAGGGGTATGTGGATCGTAAGATAAAAGTTTGTAGAGCTCCCTATATGATCAAAACAATGACCCAAAATTCTACCCAGTTTTTAAAAACGGGTTTAACAAAATCAACCTCATTAATTAACCCTAATCCCTCTAATTACAAGCCCTAATTTATGTGATCATCATATTATGATTAATACAACATTCATTTACTGTTTTTATATTAAACCCTAACCCTAATCCATCAATAGATGATTAAATAAACATAAAAATAATTTAATTAAAAAGGGATTTGAAGGTTTTACCTTTAAATTAATAGAAGAAGAAAAAAACTATGAAACCCTAAAAACTCTCCCAAAAACCGTCGACCATTAATCTCCAGGGATTTAATTATGTTCTTTTGGTAGTAAATAATATAATATATAGGGTGTGGGTGAATCCTTGTCCAACCCAAACCCAACTTTCCTTTTCCCTCTTTTTTTCTTTTTTTTCCTTCTTTTCTTTTTTTCCAAACCGACTAACACCCCCTTAATTTTCGTTTTTTTTCTTTTTATTATTAATATATGCATTAATAATATTACCTTAATTTTCCTTAATTTATTTCAGCTCTTAAAGCCTCCAAAACCCCAAAACCGTAAAACTAGTCAGTTTTACGCGTTTTACCGTAAAAGACGTAAAATATACACTTTTAAAAAAAAATCTCAAATTCTTAAATAAACTTTATAACTAAGTCCTAAATGACTTAAAACCATCCCGAAAAATATTCTTTTGGATAATTACCTCACCCGAGACCTCTAAACGCTAAACCGTAAATCCAAAAAAAAATACTATTACTATAATACTTATACGTATACGTAAACACCACAATATCACCATTTTCATTTCATAGTCACCACTTGTGAGCTCATGAACATGAAATAACCGTTCCTCAATTTACTTATGAGTACTCTATACTCATAAACGATAACCACACCAACCTCGTTCACACAAAATAAACACGTAAACACACAATTCAAGTAAGCAAACATAAAATAACCTAAAAGTAAGACCAAGTGACAAACCCAAAACCTAGGGTTGTCACATCACTCCCTCCTAATAGAAATCTCGTCCCGAGATTTACTCCCAAACTCAAACTTATTCTCAGCAAACAAACGAGGATACATATCCTTGATAAAACCTTCACGTTCAAACGTGAACTCAGTTTACACAAAAATAATCTCAACCAACAACACATGAGCCTTAACCGTCCGCGAGGAAACTTATCAAAACCATAAATCAAAACTCATCAAAATATAACCACGTATAATAAGGTCTAAAGAACTCTCAAATTCCTTCCCTACTCATTTCTATGTTAACCCTCCAAGTGTTGATTACCGAAATATACCCAAAACACGAGTTTAAACCATGTTGTCCGAAAATTAACCTTGAACTCAACACTTGTACAATTAATTCGACCAAGCTACTGACTTCCAATTACGAAACTTTCTGAATATTTGAAAAGTATGTTCCGAGTACATAATTTTAGGCTTTTGAATCACCCAAAAACCTTTAAAAACGAATAAGTTATGACCAAAACGATTTTTCTCAAAATCTGCGCAGACATTAGCGACAGTTTCTGACAGTTAGCGACATATTTTGACAGTTTAGCGACAGTTTCTGCCTACTCCGATTTATACCAAAAAAAAACGATTTTTAAACCCTAAAAATAACCCGTTATTAATTACAAAATTCAAGGTCTAATTTATTTTAATTCTAGAAAATTTAAACTCTCACCCATCATATGATTAATACATGATTTAACATATTTAAGTTAATAAGAACAAGAATTCTAACTAAAGAACAATAACTTTAGATGATCAAGACCAAAATATTTTAGAATAAAAAGGCCATGCTTATATGAAAAAAAAAATTATATTCCACCTTATTTCAAACACGTTTTTGACACTTCCTTATTTCATCAACTACCAACAACTATTTTTTTTTCAATTTGCAAGTTCTATATTTTTTTTACCATGTATAACTCGAAACAAAAGACATCGTTACCCCAAAAAGAAATCTCCACCATCTCAAAATCCTTCACGCCAAAAGTACCGTACAAACAAACACGTGAAATGAGGACCCGAGAAATGCGCTACTACAGAAGTTGAACATCTCAAAGAGAAACGAGCTAGCAACCATCCCAAGAATACAACCGGTAAGTAGAAAATAATTTTACATACATAGGCATAAGCGTACATACACTCAAATCCATCCAACATATACTATACAAACATGTATTAACTCTCTTTCATGCAATCATACTTGAAAGTCCAGTGGTGTTGTGGCACATATATAATTATGTAGGCCTCCATAATTATACATGTTCCCTTTCACTAATGTACTCCCTCCTATGTTGACACTTATAAGAAATTAATACTACACATAACACATAATCCAACAACTCACAAGCACATAACCACACAAGATAAGATCCAAAACCCTATGTATTAAAATAACATAGTCAATGCACGAAACACATAAACTCGTAGTCCAGCTGAACCAGCGTAGACAAAATTCAAAATGTATAAAGAACATGAAAACATAATTAAACGAAATCCAACAATAACTAGCGTATACGACCATGGTTCCACCCGCACTAATCACAACTCGTAAAGAAAATAACATGTAGTTAAGTATGAACCATAGTAGTTCATAACCTAACAAATACTGCGAAAATAATATTCAAACACAGCAACTACTATAAAATGCACACATACTTCTATGACGCCTATATGCAGGGACCCTTAAGCTATAGACTAGGCTACACGACTAGGCAACCTAATTCTCTATAACCATTGTCTCTGATACCATTCTGTCACACCCCACCATGGCAGAATATGGGGCGCGACGTATGGATATCATCACAACAACAGCGTGTCTATAGAGAGAACTAAATGAAATTGAAATATCATAGATGGCAACACAAATGTCGTGACAATATCTCAACAATGCAGGCGTCTAGGTAAGTAGGTAACAGGCCTACCTCTTACCAAAGACATACAAATAAACAAACATCAAACATATAGGTATCAAACAATTTACTAAATCCAAAGACAAAATAAAATCTAAGAGGAAAGGGATTCCTCCTAATGCAGTCTTAGTAGCCTCTAAACTCTAGCCACTTCTAACCTCATCTTGCACAACTACCTCACCTGAAAATGACACTAAAATCTGTCAACATAAAGTTGGTGAGAACATAGGTTTAAGTTATCAAAATATCTTAAGAAACCTTGTCAACCGCTGTAAATAAGTTGAAGAAAAACAAATTTATAGTAATGGACCATAATGTGATAATCATGCTACATGCATCCACAACAAAACTCAAGCCAAGTACCAATCACATCTACAATTCACAAAGCACATTATAACAATCAAAAAGCATCCTGTCACACGCACAAGAACACACACCACTATCCGGATCTTTCCCACACCACCTGTGGAAGATGAACTATATCCCCGTCGAGATATCTTGCCTCCGAAGAGACGATGCACAAGTACTCAGGACGGATCGTGCCCCACGCTCCACACACATCACAACTGGTCCCATAGACGCCCATACATCTATGTACCAAAGCCAATCACAATCCAAACAAGATTCACATAGCAGAACACGTACCAAAGCACATATGAGAACACATAAGCACGCAAGTCACACAATAACACATTTATGTCCACACATTTTAAAACATAGTACTAAATCATGTTAAAGAACATTTCAAGTGTCATCTCCATCCCATACTGGAAAAAACATTTAAAAACGTAGTAAAATAGGACTATGAACTCACCTGATTGCTTCTCCAAAGTCCTTGCTCTAGCCCCAAGCTAATAATCCAAAAACACATAAATCAATACATGAACCAACCTCTAAAATGGTTCATCAACCTATGATGGACATCTAACCTCCTCTCATATAAATACCCCATTTATAACTCTAAACACCCCATTACCCTTCCCTAACAAGTCCTTAACTTGGTTAAGTTTAATAGCTATCCCGTTCACAATTTTACACAAAACAGTCCCAGTTTTAGGTCTCAAAACTTTAAGTCAAACGTCCACTTAAACATACCCATGGTTTCTGTAAAAGGAATATTCATACCCTTACATATGTTGGCTAACACCTCCCACTTGCCCTAACCTTAAAGCTACTGTTAAGGCCCTGATATATATATATATATATATATATATATATATATATATATATATATATATATATATATATATATATATATATATATATATATATATATATACTTTTGTCATTCCAGTTTTCCTGATTTTAAACGTATGAAAAGTTCATTACCATTAGAGGGTCTTACCCTAAACCACAATCTTAGCCCAAGTGCAGATCCTTATTACAATATATAAACCATCTCTCATGTTCGTGAGAAGATCCCAATGCAACCCTAAGTACCCCAAACAACCCAAAACTTAAAAAGAAAACAGGCTGAATTTAAAACTGTTTTGACCTCCGACTGTTGTAACCTATTTTTGACCCCCTTCCCAACCTCCAATTTAGTTCTAGTTTCTTGCATTGGAAAGCCACTTCAAATACCTTTTCAGGGGTATGTGGATCGTAAGATAAAAGTTTGTAGAGCTCCCTATATGATCAAAACAATGACCCAAAATTCTGCCCAGTTTTTAAAAACGGGTTTAACAAAATCAACCTCATTAATTAACCCTAATCCCTCTAATTACAAGCCCTAATTTATGTGATCATCATATTATGATTAATACAACATTCATTTACTGTTTTTATATTAAACCCTAACCCTAATCCATCAATAGATGATTAAATAAACATAAAAACAATTTAATTAAAAAGGGATTTGAAGGTTTTACCTTTAAATTAATGGAAGAAGAAAAAAACTATGAAACCCTAAAAACTCTCCCAAAAACCGTCGACCATTAATCTCCAGGGATTTAATTATGTTCTTTTGGTAGTAAATAATATAATATATAGGGTGTGGGTGAATCCTTGTCCAACCCAAACCCAACTTTCCTTTTCCCTCTTTTTTTCTTTTTTTTCCTTCTTTTCTTTTTTTCCAAACCGACTAACACCCCCTTAATTTTCGTTTTTTTTTTTCTTTTTATTATTAATATATGCATTAATAATATTACCTTAATTTTCCTTAATTTATTTCAGCTCTTAAAGCCTCCAAAACCCCAAAACCGTAAAACTAGTCAGTTTTACGCGTTTTACCGTAAAAGACGTAAAATATACACTTTTAAAAAAAATCTCAAATTCTTAAATAAACTTTATAACTAAGTCCTAAATGACTTAAAACCATCCCGAAAAATATTCTTTTGGATAATTACCTCACCCGAGACCTCTAAACGCTAAACCGTAAATCCAAAAAAAAATACTATTACTATAATACTTATACGTATACGTAAACACCACAATATCACCATTTTCATTTCATAGTCACCACTTGTGAGCTCATGAACATGAAATAACCGTTCCTCAATTTACTTATGAGTACTCTATACTCATAAACGATAACCACACCAACCTCGTTCACACAAAATAAACACGTAAACACACAATTCAAGTAAGCAAACATAAAATAACCTAAAAGTAAGACCAAGTGACAAACCCAAAACCTAGGGTTGTCACATAAGGCCCTTCCCACTTGGGTCCAAGTTGGCATGTATTCTCTGTGCGGCTAGCTGCATTCGCGCGGTATACAAAGTCTCCTAGTATAAACGAAGTCTTTCGCACCCTAGCGTCGTAGTGGGCCTTCATTTTTTATTTTGCCTTGGCTTCAAAGATCGATGCCAACTCTCGTCTCTCATCAATTATGTCCAAGTTCAAACGCAATTCGTCATCGTTTGTGTTCATGTCGACCTTCGCTGTGCGGAGCGTTGGCAATCCTATCTCCGCTGGAATGACCGCCTATGTTCTGTATGTTAGGGCAAAGGGGGTATCTCTTGTTGCGGTTTTTATCATGGTGCAGTGCGCCCATAGCACGTGTGATAATTCATCAACCCATTTCTTGTTCTCCTCTCCCAGTCGTGCTTTAATGCCGTCCCCCAGGCTCCTGTTCGCTCTTTCAACTACGCCGTTAGATTGTGGATGGGCTACGGATGTGAATCGCTACCTTATGTTGTTTTTCGCACACCAGTCCTTGAATGGGTTCTCCGCGAATTGTTTTCCATTATCAGAGACAATTTCCCCGGGTAGCCCAAAGCGACATACTATATTATCCCAAATGAACCTTTTCACTTGGTTGCCAGTTATTATTGCTACCGCTTTGGCCTCAATCCACCTTGTGAAGTAGTCCATTGCCACTATTAGGAACTTAATCCCTCCGCCTGCCACCGGGAAAGGGCCTGCGATATCGATTCCCCATTTATAAAATGGCCAAGGAGAGGAAATGGGTGTTAGTTCTTCCTGGGGGAGGCGCGGCACTGGTCTGTGCACTTGGCAGTCTTTGCATTTTAAGATGAGCGTATGTGCATCCGAATGCATTTTTGGCCAGTAATATCTGTTGCGGAGCGCTTTTGCCACCACTGACATAGGTCCTGCATGCATGCCGTAGGATCCCTCGTGTATCTTGCTGATGACATATTGCGCCTACTGCGGTCCTACACATCGCAGCCATGGTTGGAGGAACGATCGTTTATAAAGGATTCCGTCACTAACTTCGAACTGTCTCGAGCATCTGCGTATTCGTCACGCTTCAGTTTCGTCCGATGGGAGTAATCCATTTGTCAAGTATTCCATGATCGGTGTTATTCATGTAGGGCCTGCTTCTTCTACGACCGTTGCGACTTCCTTCTCCCTTATGGATTTTTCTTTGAGGATTTCTACCAACACCTGTTTGGATAAGTGTGCGAAACTCGTGGATGTTATCTTACTAAGGGCGTCCGCTTTTTTGTTCTCCCCTCATGGTACTTAGCGTATCAGAAACTTATTGAAGCCCTCAATTAATGACTTAGCTTTCTTCAAGTATAGTATCATATTTTCCTCCTTGGCTTTGTACTCGCCTAGTATATGATTTGCCAAGCGGGAATCCACATTTGCCTCAAGGTCGCGGACACCTATATGGGGTGCGATCCGTAGGCCTGCTATGAGTGCTTCATACTCTGCTTCATTGTTTGTAGCTGTAAACTCGAAACGCAGTACGTATGTAAATTCCATACCTTCAGGGTTGGTAAGAATAAGGCCTGCGCTAGACCCGTTTTTTTAGGAGGATCCATCCGTGAATAGGATACATGGGTTTTGGTCGTCCTCCTCTTATATGGATGTATGTTCACCTTCTTCAGGTTTTTCAATGATGAAATCTGCTAGAATCTGCCCTTTAACAGCGTTGCGCGGTCTGTATGTGATGTTTTGTTCTCCTAGTAGAACACTCCACTTCTGTAATCTGCCTGCGACGTCTGGTTTCGATATTATTTGCTTTATTGGCTGGTCCGTAATGACCGCTGTTGGATGCGCTTGAAAATATCATCGTAACCTTTTTGCTGCAAATACCAGTGCTAATACCAATTTTTCCATTGGTGTATAATTCAATTCCGAGCTTTTTAATGCTCTGCTTATGAAATACACTTGTGTCTGCACGTTCTCTCTGTCTTTCATTAGCACTGCACTGATCGCTCCATGCGTAGCCGAAAGGTATACTATCAATTCTTCTTTCGGCCGAGGTGCGACCAACGTAGGTAGCGAAGCTAAATGTTTCTTTAGCTCATCGAAGGCTTTTTCTGCCTCCTTTTTCCAATTGAAGCCTCCCTTTTTATGCATTTTTTAGTGTCTTAAATAAAGGGAGTGACTTCTCAGCTGATTTGGAGAGAAACCTGTTTAGTCCAGCTAACTTTCCATTTAGCGATTGTACTTCCTTTTTTGTCCTTGGGCTTTGGAGCTGTATGACTGCGTCTGTCTTATCTGGACAAGGTTTGATACCATTAGTTTCTATCATGTATCCTAGAAACATGCCTTCCGTGGCTCCGAAAGTGCATTTTTTTGGATTTAGTTTCATGTTTATTTTCCTAAGCGCAGAGAAGGTTTCCTCTATATCACGGATGAGTTCCTCCTCAGTATGACTTTTTATGACCAGGTCGTCAACATACACCTCCAAATTACACCCAATTTGACTATCGAACGCCTTATCCACCAGTCGCTGGTATGTAGCACCTGCGTTCTTCAGTCCAAATGGTATTTTTGTGTAGCAGTACACACCCTGACTAGTGTGGAATGTTGTCTTCTCTTCGTCCCGTTCCGCCATTTGTATCTGGTGGTATCATTTATATGCGTCAAAAAAACACTTAAAAGGATATCCGCAGAGTGATTCGATTTTCCAGTCTATTTCTGGGAGCGGGTACGAATCCCGAGGACAAGCTTTATTAAGATCTGTGAAGTCAACACACATGCGCCAGCTGCCATCGTGCTTCTTGACCATCACTAGATTGGAGAGCCAGTCATGGTATTAGACTTCCCGCATGATGCCTGCGTCTACCAGTTTTTTCACCTCATCTAATATTGCTTTACTGCGTTCTGGAGATTGTCCTCTTTTCTTTTGCCTGACCGGTGTATACCCCTCACGGATCTGTAAACTGTGTTCGGCTATTGACCGGGGTACGCCCATCATGTCCTTTGGTTCCCATGCAAAAATGTTCAAGTTAGCCTTCAAAAGTTGGCACATGTCTGACTTTCCTTTTTGGGATAATGTTCCCCCAATTATTATCTATTGGTATGGGTATTCTGGGTGAATTGCCACCTTTAAATTAGGTGGTGAACTTACTTTTAGCTCTGCCGTCACTCGCGGTGGTTCCGTAATGACGTTACATTCCGTGAGCGGCACGGTTGTATTGAAGATTGTCACTATTCCCCCTTCCACTAGTAACTTCATCATGCCGTGGGTCGTGGAAGGTACTGCTCACATTGCTAAGATGCCAGGTCGTCCGATGATCCCGTTGTACTATGATGAGGATCATATAATCAAAAAATCATTGATACTTTCGTCGAGTGCTCGTCATCTCCTATCTTTACTACTAGCTTTAACTGGCCCAAAGCCCATACTGCTTCCCCACCGAAGCCAATTAGTGGTGACATTTCAGGTACCATTTGGTTCCTTATCTCTAGGCTCAATTTTAGGAAACAATGTTCGTACATGATTTCCGCCGATGAACCGCCGTCTACGTACATTCAGTGAATACTATGATCACCAATGTTTACCTCTATTACTAAAGGGCCCTCTGCTATGGTATTCGCACTGGGGGGAGATATGTCTCTTCCTCTAGAGAATCTTTGGCTCACCTTTTGCTTAGTTTACCTTTTCCATGTTTGTACCATGTAGATGGTTGCGACTGTATCAGTTAGCTTTTGTTTCCCTCCTTTCGAGGCCTCTTTGACGAGGTGTTTCAGTTTTCCTGCCTGCACCAGGTTTTCGATGTGCTTTTGTAGCTGAATACACTCGTTGGTGGTGTGTCCCTTTTCTCCATGGTATTCGTAGTATCTATTGCATGTGCGCCTTTCCACTGGAGTGACCATTGGTAGTGGTCTCGGGAAATTCGCTCCTTCTGATGCGAGTATCTCTCTTGGGGTTAGCTTTAGTGGTGTGAATTGAAAGCTGTCGTTGTGCCCTTCTTTTTTATTTCCTTGATCCCGAGGTCCACCTCGCGTATTACTTTGCTTATTGTGACAACTGCGGGTTTGAGGTTTGTCACTTAGTTTTATTTTGTGCAAGTTACGTGTCTTTACGTGTTTATGTGCTAATTGGTGTGTATAGATTGTGGTTTGGGTATCGTTTCGGGTACGGTGTACCTTGTGAGTGAAACGATGTATGATGTTTTCATGTTCATGAGCTCACATGGTAGTGACTATGAAATGAGATGGTGTTATTTAGTGGTTTTACGTATACGTATATGTATTATAGAAAATCGTATTTTTACGGTTTAGGGTTTTGCATTTAGGGGTCTCGGAAGAGGTATTTAGTCACGGGAGTCTTTTTCGGGATGGTTTTAAGTCATTTAGGACTTAGTTAATTATTTTATTTCATATTTCAAGAGTTTTTATAAAACTGTATATTTTACGTCTTTTACGGTATACGCGTAAATTTGACTAGTTTTACGGTTTTGAGGTTTTGGTGGCTTTAGAAGCTGAAATAAATTAAGGAAACTTAAGGTAATATTATTATTACAATTATTAATAATTTAAATAAAAAAACGAAATTTATGGGCTAGGGGTCGGTTGTATACAATTAAAACAAAAGGAAGGAAAAAAAAAGGAAAGTGGGCTTGTGTACTTGGGTTAGGACTTGTTAGGAATAAGTATATAATGTTTTATTAATAAAAACACTTTATAATCCCCTGGGAATCAAAAATAAGTTGGCATCAATGGAGTCTTTTAGGGTTTCTTCATAATTTTCATCTTCCATTAATTTTAAGGTATAACCTATAATCCTCTTTTCAATTAAATTATTTTTAAAGCATTATTAATCAATACATGATGGATTTAGGGTTAGGTTAATTATGAAATCTGTAAATTAATGATATGAACATGATTAGAATAATTAGGGTTAATAAATACATATGGTGATGGTAATTAATTAGGTTAGTTGTGTTAAATTCGTTTTTAAAAACTGGGCAGAATTTTAGGTCACTTGTTTTGATCATATCTAGAGTTATACAAACCCTTATTTTGCGATCCAAGCATCCCTGGAAAGGTAATTGAGTTGGTTTCAAATGCAAGAAACTAGAACTAAATTGGAGGTCAGGAAGTGGGTCAAAAACATGTTACATCAGTCGGAGGTCAAAACAGTTTTGAAATCGATCGGGTTTAATTTAATGTTTTAAGGTGATTGGGGTAGTTAGGAGTACACTTAAGCTCTCTAATGAGCATGAGTGTTGGTTTATATATTAAATAAGAGACCTGAAGGGTGGCTAAGCAAATGGGTTAGGGTAAGATCCCCTAATCATAACAAACTTTTTGTATGTTCAAGATCGGTAAAATGCGGATAGGCAGAAGTATATATATATATATATATATATATATATATATATATATATATATATATATATATATATATATATATATCGGGGCCTTAACAGTAGCTTTAAGGTTGTAGAAAAAGGGAGGAGTTAGCTAACATATGTAAGGGCATAGGTTTTCCTTTACAGGGATCATGGGTATGTTTAGGTGGGCGTTTGGCTTATAGTTTGGAGACCTAAAAACCGGGACTGTTTTGGGTAAAATGTTAACGAGACAGGTTATGAAGTAAACTAAGTTAAGGGCTTTATAGAGGGGTGTAGTGAGATTCTTAGAGCATATAAATGAGGTATATATATGGGAGAAGGTTAGATGTCCATCATGGGTTGATGAGCCATCTTAGTGTTTGGTTCATATTTTGATTGTGTGCTTTTATTTGTTAGCTTTTTGCTAGTGCGCGGATTTTTGGAGAAGCTCAATCAGGTGAGTTTCATAGTCCCATATCTTTTAATGATTTTCACTTTCAGATGGGATGGAAGAGACACTGTATGGTTTTGTAACTAATGCTGTGAATGTTTTTATGGTTTGTGATGGACTTGTGTGTGCACTTATGTGATTAACTGTTATGTGATTCTTGATTGTGTTTATGATTTGGATCGGGGGACACGTACCGTCTCAGTTATTGTGGTTTGACTTGGTACCAAGGGGATGTTGACAAGGCGGGGCCTTGGGGAGGTACATAGATGTGTGAGCATCTATGGGACCAATGGATAATGACAAGGCGGGGCCTTGGGATTTGTACATAGGTGTATGGGTGCCTATGGTACCATGGTGTTTGGTAAGGCTGGGAGCCTTGGATTTGGTTTGGAATGATTGATCTTGAATGTTAGTTGTTAATGCATACTTGTAGCACAATGTCCATATGTTTAGTGGTTTATGGTTGTTCACAGCTTATTATAATCTATTTTCGGTTGGAGTCTAAACCTATGACTCTCACCAACATTATGTTGACGTGTTTTAGTGTCTCTTTCAGGTGATAAAGTGGTTAAGCGTGAGAACATATGTGGCTAGGATTGGAGTCGCGTAGGAATGCACTTAGAAGGAGATCCCCGTTCCTTCTTAGTTTATTTTATGCTTGTTTCAATAAGTGATACTATGAACCTATATATTGATTTGTTTATGTTATTTGTTTGTCTTGGGTAAGAGGTAGGACTATTACCTACTTACCTAGACTCCTGCATTGATGAGATATTGTCATGACATTTGTGTCACCTTTTATGACATTTCTAATTCATATAGTTCTCTCTATGGACACGCTATTTTTGTGATGATATACATACGTCGCGCCCTATATTCCGCCATGGTGGAGTATGACAGAATGGTATCAGAGACAATGATTATAGAGAATTAGGTTGCCTAGTCTAGTAGCCTAGTCTATAGCTTAAGGATCCCTGCATATAGGCGTCATAGGAATATGTGTGTATGGTTTTGATTGTATTTTCTGAGTATTGTTGATTCGTTTTCTGTGAGTTTTGACTAGTATAGATTGAACTATAGTCTTCCATACTTAGTCACATGCTAATTTTTGTTTTGTTTTTGATATACGAATTACTTTCATGATAATTGATGAGTTATTTTGTGTAGCTAATGTATATTATTTTTATTTTGATGTTTAAGTCATGTTCCCTAAGAATTAGATGGTGATTCGAGTTACTAGGAGTAGGTGGATAGGAAAGATTTTAAGTTATTTCCACTCTTATGGGCGACGTGACTTATAACTGATTATTATGTTGTTTTGGAGCTTGTCTATGTTGTTTTAGCTAGACTATGGATGTATGTATTGCAAGAAGTTTGACTATGTTATTTTAATATATGGAGTTTTGGACCTTATTGGTTATGTGGTTATGAACTTATGTGAGTAGATGGATTTATGTGTTATATGTTGTATTTATTCTTATAAGTGTCATCATAGGAGGGAGTGCATTGGGGAAAGGGTAATTGTATAAGTATGGTGGCCAACATAGTTATACAACTACCACAACTTCAATGGGTTCTCAAGTATGATTGCATGAAAGAGGGTTAGTACATGCTTGTATATGATGAGATGTGGATTTTGGGTATATGTATTGGGTTATACTCATGTTGTGTGATTATGGGGTCACACGATATGGAATGGTTTTAGTGATGGGCTTTATGCCTTGTGGTAAGATGGTGATTACTCGTATGGGAAAACGAGTGTATGACGCGATTGATTGATCTGGCATGTATGGTGGCGAGTATGTTTTGGGTGATTTAATAGGCATATATATGCGGATGTATACTAGTATGCGTTAAGTTATGATATATGGTCGTTCAGTAGTTACTATAACTTGAACGTACCTAGTGTTGTTCGTGTTTTATGGTGCTGGAGTTTGATGGAGTTCCAACGACGTTTTGAGTCTTTTTGAAGTGTGTTTACATTCGGGTATATATTTTAATTAATGAGGACTACTAAATTTTCTTGCAAATAAGTATGGCTAATTATAGGAAAAGGATTTTGAAAATAATTTGTAGGTGTATGGTATGATATCGTGGCTTACATATTTTTTTAAGTTTGTGGTAGTAAGCTAATAAAAAAAATTGTCTTGAAAATAATTGGATTAGTTTTATGTGTAACATGTGATCATACATTTTAAAGGGGTAAAGAAATTTTACAATAATTTTCTTAAGTGGAGTTAAAATTTTAGAAGTATTTAACTAAGACGGAAAGAGTAAAAAGGCAGATTTTATTATAGTAATGATAATAATAACATCACACCTTGTAAACGTGTAGTAGTTTAGTTATAACCAGCCTAAATGGATTATATAAAATTATAATAATAATATAGAATTAAAAAAACACACTGTATTTTATAAACATGTATTGATTTCATAATAACAAGTGAAATAAATTTAATATGGGTAAGCGAGATAACGGTTAGAATAAGATTGTAGTATACTAACTAGTTGATACTTGATAAAATGATGAAGATAAAGGATGAGTTTATGGTTAAAAATGAGTATGATTGATTTTAGTAGTATGGGAGTTTGGTTCTTATGAGAAGTAACTAATTGGGGAGAAAGTTTAAAATTTTCTAAGGTATCGAAATTTGGTAATATTAATTGTGACGAGTCTAAATTTTTCGTTGTTGGCACACTCCATTGATCTTTCGGATTACATTGTTTCGTTTTCAGTTGTTTTGGCTTGGGTTCATTATGGTTGATCTTTGGGTTTACCCTATATTTTTTTATGGGACGCGGTCGTTTGGAAATTCTTTTGGTACAGGTCATGGTTGATTTAGTTATGCGGTTGTGGAAACGTTAGGATGAGAGGATAGAGTTTGGTAGTATTACTTATGGTTAGATATTAGAATAGAGAGATGTATTTTGGTTTAAAGGTTGTGTTGAAGGAATGATTAAGATTTGTGGAGTTTTGAAACTTAGATTGGTTACGGGAATAAGGGAGTAAGTAAAGTTAGTTGAGTAGTCGTGAGAACGAGATGTCATGCTATGAGAAGTTGGTTGAAGTACCATTAGGAGATTGATGAAAGTACCAGCGGATGTGAGGGTAGAGTAGAATTTTTCTACTAAAGATTGGGCAAATAACACGCAAGGGAATTAGTATAGTTATGGAGGCAAGGTAGTGGTAGACACGTGAAGGAAAACATGGATGTGAAAGAATGATTGGTAGGAGGCTGATTAAGTGTGATTACAACAAGTAAGGAAGAGTGAGCCATTGAGGGGTTGAAGTACCTTTAGAAATATTGTGGTAGATGAGTTCAAGTTAGAAGCTATTGGGTAGTGTGAAGTTCCTAGGTAACATCATAGAGACGAGAAGGGGAGGTGAAGAGCTACATCATGAAGCAAGGAGCTGAAAGGACTACGTGCGGGCTGCTAAAGGAAGCAAGAGATTTGGAAGGAGTCACAGATTTTGCTAGGACTGGAAAGGTGACAAGCACTATGAAGGGAATCTCCGTATAGTTCGTGACGAAGGAAGACAGATCGAGTACCAAGGTGGAGCTACAAAGAGCTGAACCAGTGGATCGTGATGAAGTGAATACATAACATGGGAGATTAAGAACTCGTGGAAGTAACAAGGGGAGTCAAGTAAATACGCAGATATAATTTTATGGCAATCAATATCGAGGGATGAGTAGTGAATCTGAGCTAAATAAGTTCACGGAGAAGTGATTAGAGAGTCGGTTTTGTGAAGGTGTTATGAAAGATCTTTGGAAGAGATGGCTATGCATTATCTAATGCACTAGCGATTTCCATAGATTTGATGAAGGAAGCATGTAATTTCTGTTGGACGGGATAGTGTTGGAATTAGGGAGAACCATGGAAGGAGAGAGCCAAGTATTCCTAGAAGATGATGATTGAAAGTACCTTATGTTAGGTGCAAGATCAAAATAGAAGTAAGAGATTTGAATAAGAATTTAAAATATGGCTTAGTTTGGACAAATAGAAACTAATATGGGTATAAGAGGAGAGTGTGATCTACATGGGATCACATAAAACTCTAGTCTTTCCCTATTAGGAGGGAGTAGGAGAACTGGTCGTGAAGAAAACAAGTGAAGCTACTTGGAAAATTTTTAGGTATAGATGACTTGAAAGAAGGGAAGAATAACATCGTGATGTATGCCATGAGCTGAGGAAGAAGAAGGAAGTGTGGACAGATGCGAATCATGAATGAAATAGGTCGAGATAAGAACCGAAGTAAAACTTTGGTAGAGCCTAATGAGTAGAATAAAGCACAAAGCAGGCTAATATTTTTGTAGTGTGGAAAAGGGGATGGCACTGACCTATACGGTTTGATTGGAAGGCTTAGTATCGATAATCGCATGGATGAGACGTTATAATTGTGATGTGTCATGAGAGACGAAGGACTTGGTCTAACTAAGACGAGGCGAGGAGCACTATGACCTTGAAGGTAAGACGTTGTGTAGGTATAAAGGAAGAAATGTAGCTAATTGTCTTAGAAAGAGTTAAATATGTTCAAGGGTAAGTTGAGTATAAAGGATCATTAAAAAAATGGTTCATGGAGAAAAGTGAGAAAGATGTGTATAAGTGCTACTAATGAGCTATCCAAATTTACTGGAAGCAGTTGTAGCATGGGTTTGGATAGCAGTCGATAGACCAACTGAGATAACCATCCTTCTGGTGATATGTATAGATCATAAGTTGATTTGGATTGAAAGAGCCTTGTTATGATGAACTAATGAATATGTGAAATACCGTCATAGGTCACTTGTGTAAGGAAATCGGAATTTTTAAGAAGTTTGGGGGTACGGACTAAAGGGAGTTGATGAACATGATTGGATACGAGTATATCAAGCTAATGGGAAAAGGATGGACGAGGTGAGAAATTGCTACAAGTATAGAAGGCGTGTTGAGAGCTTGGGTGACTAATTTAGAGGGAGGTGGGAAACTCGTTAGCGATGTATGAGTTTTAATATAATGATAGTTATCATACTAGAAGTCGATGAATGCTATTTAAGGCACTATATGGAAGGATAGGGTGAGTTGTCCTTAAGGTGGACTAAAATTGGTTAAAGAGACTACTAATGTGGAAAAGGTGTTTGTGGAAAGGATAAGAGAAAACAAGAGATGCTATGTAGAAAAGGAGGAAACCACTAGAGTTTAGTGATAAAGTCATGTAGGAAGTTTCACTGATAGTAACGGGTGGTATGTTTTGGTAAAATGGAAAAGTTGATGTAGAGTTGTGTAGGTCCATTTATGATCCTTGGAAAGATCGGACCAGTAGCTTATGAGTATAGAATTACCTGGGGAAAATGAGTGGTATACATGATATATTTCATGTATTGAGATTGGTAAATGTTGTTTGAGAATGCATATTTGCATGTACGGTTATTCGGGATTTGTGTTAATAAGAGTCTTTGTTTTATCAAAGAGTCATTAGTGAGATTTATTGGTTGTGAGGTCAAGAGTTTGGGTATGAATTTAAATATTGGTAGTTAGTATATGTGTTAATTTGAGACTTGAACTAAAGTACACATAGAAATGAGAAGAGTTCATTTAGAACAAGTATCCTCATGTGATTTGTTGGTTGTGTGTTTGATCCTAAGGAGTAAATCTCGGGACGAGATTTCTATTAGGAGGGAGTGATGTGACAACCGCGGTTTTGAGGTTTGTCACTTAGTTCTATTTTGTGCAAGTTACGTGTCTTTACGTGTTTATGTGCTAATTGGTGTGTATAGATTGTGGTTTGGATATCGTTTCGGGTACGGTGTACCTAGTGAGTGAAACGATGTATGATGTTTTCATGTTCATGAGCTCACATGGTAGTGACTATGAAATGAGATGGTGTTATTTAGTGGTTTTACGTATACGTATATGTATTATAGAAAATCGTATTTTTACGGTTTAGGGTTTTGCATTTAGGGGTCTCGGAAGAGGTATTTAGTCACGAGAGTATTTTTCGGGATGGTTTTAAGTCATTTAGGACTTAGTTAATTAGTTTATTTCATATTTCAAGAGTTTTTATAAAACTGTATATTTTTACGTCTTTTACGGTATACGCGTAAATTTGACTAGTTTTACGGTTTTGAGGTTTTGGTGGCTTTAGAAGCTGAAATAAATTAAGGAAAATTAAGGTAATATTATTATTAAAATTATTAATAATTTAAATAAAAAAACGAAATTTATGGGCTAGGGGTCGGTTGTATACAATTAAAACAAAAGGAAGGGAAAAAAAAAGGAAAGTGGGCTTATGTACTTGGGTTAGGACTTGTTAGGAATAAGTATATAATGTTTTTATTAATAAAAACACTTCATAATCCCCTGGGAATGAAAAATAAGTCGGCATCAATGGAGTCTTTTAGGGTTTCTTCATAATTTTCATCTTCCATTAATTTTAAGGTATAACCTTTAATCCTCTTTTCAATTAAATTATTTTTAAAGCATTATTAATCAATACATGATGGATTTAGGGTTAGGTTAATTATGAAATCTGTAAATTAATGATATGAACATGATTAGAATAATTAGGGTTAATAAATACATATGGTGATGGTAATTAATTAGGTTAGTTGTGTTAAATTCGTTTTTAAAAACTGGGCAGAATTTTAGGTCACTTGTTTTGATCATATCTAGAGTTATACAAACCCTTATTTTGCGATCCAAGCATCCCTGAAAAGGTAATTGAGTTGGTTTCAAATGCAAGAAACTAGAACTAAATTGGAGGTCGGGAAGTGGGTCAAAAACAGGTTACATCAGTCGGAGGTCAAAACAGTTTTGAAATCAGTCGGGTTTAATTTAATGTTTTAAGGTGATTGGGGTACTTAGGAGTACACTTAAGCTCTCTAATGAGCATGAGTGTTGGTTTATATATTAAATAAGAGACCTGAAGGGTGGCTAAGCAAATGAGTTAGGGTAAGATCCCCTAATCATAACAAACGTTTTGTATGTTCAAGATCGGTAAAATGCGGATAGGTAGAAGTATATATATATATATATATATATATATATATATATATATATATATATATATATATATATATATATATATATATATATATATATATATATATATATATATATATATATATATATATATATATATATATATATATATATATATATATATATATATATATATATATATATATATATATATATATATATATATATATATATATATATATATATATATATATCGGGGCCTTAACAGTAGCTTTAAGGTTGGAGAAAAATGGAGGAGTTAGCTAACATATGTAAGGGCATAGGTTTTCCTTTACAGAGATCATGGGTATGTTTAGGTGGGCGTTTGGCTTATAGTTTGGAGACCTAAAAACCGGGATTGTTTTGGGTAAAATGTTAATGAGACGGGTTATGAAGTAAACTAAGTTAAGGGCTTTATAGAGGGGTGTAATGAGATGCTTAGAGCATATAAATGAGGTATATATGGGAGAAGGTTAGATGTCCATCATGGGTTGATGAGCCATCTTAGTGTTTGGTTCATATTTTGATTGTGTGCTTTTGTTTGTTAGCTTTTTGCTAGTGCGCGGATTTTTGGAGAAGCTCAATCAGGTGAGTTTTATAGTCCCATATCTTTTAATGATTTTCACTTCCAGATGGGATGGAAGAGACACTGTATGGTTTTGTAACTAATGATGTGAATGTTTTTATGGTTTGTGATGGACTTGTGTGTGCACTTATATGATTAACTGCTATGTGATTCTTGATTGTGTTTATGATTTGGATCGGGGGACACGTACCGTCTCAGTTATTGTGGTTTGACTTGGTACCAAGGGGATGTTGACAAGGCGGGGCCTTGGGGAGGTACATAGATGTGTGAGCATCTATGGGACCAATGGATAATGACAAGGCGGGGCCTTGGGATTGGTACATAGTTGTATGGGCGCCTATGGTACCATGGTGTTTGGTAAGGCTGGGAGCCTTGGATTTGGTTTGGAATGATTGATCTTGAATGTTAGTTGTTAATGCATACTTGTAGCACATTGTCCATATGTTTAGTGGTTTATGGTTGTTCACAACTTATTATAATCTATTTTCAGTTGGAGTCTAAACCTATGACTCTCACCAACATTATGTTGACGTGTTTTAGTGTCTCTTTCAGGTGATAAAGTGGTTAAGCGTGAGAACATATGTGGCTAGGATTGGAGTCGCGTAGGAATACATTTAGAAGGAGATCCCCGTTCCTTCTTAGTTTATTTTTCTGCTTGTTTCAATAAGTGATACTATGAACCTATATGTTGATTTGTTTGTGTTATTTTTTTGTCTTGGGTAAGAGGTAGGACTTTTACCTACTTACCTAGACTCCTGCATTGATGAGATATTGTCATGACATTTGTGTCACCTTTTATGACATTTCTAATTCATATAGTTCTCTCTATGGACACGCTATTGTTGTGATGATATACATACGTCGCGCCCCATATTCCGCCATGGTGGGGTGTGACACTTATTCTGTATATCACGGGTTCTATAGCTGGAAGTATTTTGCATAGCTTCTATGACAGATGATTCTCCCTGTATGAAGGATCTCACCTTTCGCATCACCCCATCGAACGTCTCTGGTGTTTTTCGTTCAATTTCCGTATTAAATCTTTATTAGTTATTCCTGCCATAAAGCAAGATATCTTCAAGATTTCCGGGCATTCTTTTATCTGGAGGCATTCGTTTTTTAAGCGCTCTAGAAAGTGTTTTAGGTATTCGCCCTGGTTGGGTTTGACTATTGTCAGTGATACAGCGCTCCTGTCGTAGCTTTTTTGTTCTACATAATTTCTTTTGAATGCCCTCCGTAATACCTCGAATCCGTTTATTGTTCGCGGTGGGAGTCTGTCAAACAAGTTCCGCGTGTTTCCTACGAGCGTGGAGTTTAACATATTACACCATACAGGCTCGGGCCATTGCTCAATTCATGCTTCTGATTCAAAGACCTTCAGGTGGTCTTCCGGATCTGTGGTGCCATCATATGTTTTGACATTCTTCGGTATGCGACGCTTTGTTGTGTCATGATAATACTGTATATTCCTTGTGAATGCGTTTTTTCTTGCCCTTCTCCATGGTTGCGAGAAGTCTCGATCTTTCCTTTTATACGAATGAAGAGCTCGCTTTTCTCCTTCTGGATTTTCTGGAGAGGGATGCATGTGCCCTTGTTCTGCATGGTGACTGTTGGTCGGCTCTGAATTTGACGAGTTATCGTCTGAGGATGGATAGCGTCCTGCGCGCCCTTTTCCTTTCACGGCCTGCTGGTCCTTCATGTATTTAGTGGCAAGCGGGATCAGGGCCTCTAGGTTATTTGCTACATATTCTTCCATTGCACGCGCTTCTGTAGCAATTACTTGCTCATTTCCCTCAGATGTGAAGGGTAGCTTCCGTTTATCTTTGTTGGGGGGAGGCTGAGCTGATCTTAGTTCTGCGTCACTCTCCTCTATGGCGGATAGGGGAGTTGAGAATGGAGAGCTCGCCCCTCGAAGAGGTGGTTTCGCCGTGTCGCGACTGTTTGCGTCGTTGGCTGATCCGGGGGTGTTCCCCATGGATGTGATTTAGCCGTCTACCGTCATCGACCTTCGGCCACCTCCATCCATTCCTTTTCTAGTCATGCTTAGAGTTTAGTGAAGGGTCCCACGGATGGCGCCAACTTGTTGATACAAAAGTTGGATGGACCTAGTTGGACCTTGATTAGGCTTAATTCAGGGTCTTGTGGGTTTCGGCTCTTGCACCAAGTGAATCTTGTTTAAGGATCCTGCACACTAAGAACAGATACCTTTAGGCTTACCATGGGCGCTTGTCCCACGATTAGACTCCGGCGTGAGAGTGAGTAATCGGTTTGAGCCTATGTGAGGGTTTAGAGTATGGTGTGTATCGTACCTTTGTGGAACCTTGGGGGTTCCTTTTATACCCGAGAGAGTCCTGACTGGGCTCTCCTACTCTTGCGGCCTAAGGAAAAGATAATGATCCAGAATAGCTTGATCTTTATCGCATAACCAAGGTAAGTGCCCCTTAGTCGAATATATCTATAAGATAGATTATATTCTGTCTTTATCGTGTCGCGCTGCGACGAGGACTTGACTAAGTAACCATTCGTCGTGCGCCAATGGTTTATTGGGCCTCCTGGGCCTTGCGCATGTTGCGCAACGATAATCCATACCCAATGGATACGGGTAGTACCCATAGGTCGGGTCATACAACCCGAATAGGGACTATACGTCATCAGATATATTTACAAATTTTTTGTGTTTTTTTTCATTTTTAGTAGTTTACTTATTTTAATTCAAATTTTTTTACACTTTAATATCAATTTGATTGCTGAAAAAATAGTCGTCGGGTACATGTCGCTGCATTGCGCGGGTACAATGCAAGTTTTATATAACTTATTTATAAACAACATTCCCAGTCCTCTTTGTTAGCTTGCCCATCTTTGTCACAAATGATAATCATTAACCATCCTTTATTCTTAACGCAAGAAACGACTATATAAAGCCGATCATGTGTAGAAATATATCGTGTCAAATACAAACCTACTTGTCCTAGTGATTGTCCTTAACTGTCAAAGCAAGAACAGAGACTGGAAGCGGCTTTCGTGTAATCATTATAGGTAACCTATTAACCCAGGGACGATTTTCAATCTTCGAAATCAACACTTACTTTCCAGAATGATAATTGTTTATTACTAGTAGATCATCACTTTTGATCACCTTTGGTGTTTCTTCAGCTTCCAGATCAATTACATCAGCATTTTTATCAGCTTGTGATGGTTTCATTTCCTACTGGAAAGGGTCAACAAAGATGGTGAAAGTATGGGTGAGGAAGTGTGATGTTTGTCCAAAGAACAAGTCTCGTCTTCAACTACACCAAGATTATTGCAACCCTTCTCTATTCCGTCTAGAGTTTGAGAAGATATCTCCATTGACTTCGCTGAAGAATTACCAATACCTGAGGGCAAGAGTGTGATATTTGTGGTAGTGGATAGATTGATCTAAGTATTATCATTTCATTGTTTTATCTCATCCCTACAATGCTAGCTAAACAGATTGTTGCATTCATGGACAAGTGTACAAGCTTCATGGGCTACCTAAGTGTATTATGAGTGATAGGGACAAGATATTTATGAGCAGCTTATTTTGGCAGTTATTGTTCAAAATACTACAAGTGCAACTCAATCAAGTGCTTACCATCCTCAAATTGCTGGTCAGACTAAAATGGTGAACAAGTGTTTAGACTTTAGAGGGTTATCTCAAATAGAGGTGGCAATTTCTGTCACGACACGAAACTCGACCTAAAACCATCACTAAAATTAAAGTTAGGTGATAGATTGCATGTTCGGGTTTGAGTCGGCCCATCTAACCCGTTTAGTCAGGCTTGGGTTATAAATTAATTACACGGGACCACCCACCAACCCGTTTATGATTGTTTTTTTTTTAAATAAAAACATTGTTTATATATTATCATATGGGTTGAATGGGTTAAACGAGTCGACCCACAATTTCGTTCGACCACTTTACCTGGGTAATATGCCAACTTTTGTTATATAAAATGGTAAAATGGGTCGGCCCCCGAAACACGTTTAACCTATTTAACCCGTGTAACCTATTTAACCTGCCAACGCCAAGTATATATACGAGTTTAGTGAGTCACATTTGGGTTATACCCACTTACTTAAATGGGTCAGGTTCGGGCTAAGGTTTTCTGCACGCCAACCTGTCAACCCAAACCCACTAACACAACCTTTGACCTAAAGTGACATCCCTAATCTCAAATGCATGACCGGGGAAAAGCCTAACAATTGGGTCGAGTGGTTACCACTTACCACTAGTTGGGCACTGGTATAACACCAATTTTCATAATTCTGATTCGACTCCTTACGAAGTTGGCCAAACACCCCCTTTACACATTCCCTGGCTAAGGATTGCCCAATTGATTTGGTGGACAGAACTCTACAAGCAAGAGAGTAGGCTATACTACTTTTGAGGTCTATCTGAAGAAAGCATAAGATGAAGATGCAATAGGAGAAGGCCTGAAAGACGAGGGATTTTTATTAGGGTGTTGCACCAAAAAATGTTGGGCCAACTAATAGTAAGAAACTAAAGGTAGCACAAAAAAGTTTGGGGGTTGCACATACCAAAAAACGACAGTTTTGAAACTTTTTTGCACTTCGAGACCTCAAAACGGGTGTAGCACGTGCTACACCCGGCACCTATGTGGGTCCATCCTTGGGCGGGATCATGGGTTAATCTCAAGATAAAACCTTACAGACAGCTAACAATTATGCAAGGGAAACAACACAAGCTCTCTTCTAAATACAGAGTACCATGGAATAAACTATAATCGCCCTCCTTGAGCTATGGTGGATCCAGTGCTCCATGTGTCTCATTTAAAAGCTTGTCATTCAACGGAAGTTACTATGGGAACTTTTCGTCAGTGTCGTCTGGAAGGTCTGATTGCTGCAAATCTAGTCAAGTTGTTGGAAAGGAAGATGGTGAAACAAGCTAACAGGATGGTAGTGTTCGGATTAGTTCAGTTGAGCACTGGAGCAATGGTACCGAAGAGGATGCTATGTGGGAAATAGTTAGCTGATTTGGTAAAAAGATTTCCAGACTTTGTGTTCGATTCTTGTGAACAAAAAGAAGCTGTTAAGGAGAATGGAATGTAACATGTGCTTGATAAAAGGGCACATGCCAGCGTAACAAACTCTCCAAACCAACTTTCCCGCACAATCTATCCCTTTAAATATTTATTTCTACTTCATTTGTCATCTAGATTTTGATGTTCATTCTCTCTGTAATTTTCACTTACTTTCTTATACCAAAGAGATACAATTAACCCTCATTCTTTCGCCCTTACATGACTAATAAGTACGCAACATCATCATCTCTCACCAAGTATCTGACAACAAATAAATATGTGCCTAGAAAGTTCAGACGTCATTCAAGGTCCTCAAGTAAACAACATTCTGTCACGCTACCAACCAGTATATAGCAAAGTAGTAAATTTTTAAAAAGGGGCTGTACACTTTTATCGTGAAGAAAGATAACAATTTTCTACCATTAACTTTCAAAATTCAAAACTCTACTCACTTGGCTATACATACACTATTATCGACTTATCGTTAAGAAAGTTGTAACTATAATATATAATCTGGTATGTCAACAACAGAGGAAAAAACTTTGCAAAAGAGAGCCTACTTTAACATTTCTTAAAATCGACTATCATCATAAATTTTAGTATCTGAAAGAATAGACCGTTAGTGTTCGCATTTCCCAAAAGATCCAAGTTAATCTAAATCAGTTGGACACGTGAAGCCATTTAAAAAGCCTTGGAGGTATTGGCCATAGAATCCAATTTTGCTCTTCATGTTCTAAAAGGGAAAAATGCACGATTTACCTATTCTCCGGTTTCAGTTACGAGGTTTTTGTCATCCATGGTATTCAAAATGTTGTTGTATGCATCCTCAGCCGCTCTGTTCATAGCAATTTCCTTCTTGGCTTTATATTCACCTCTTCCTATCAGTTGATCACCGGTTAACACTTCAAACACCCCTTGTTTTGACCATTTATCTCTGAATCGTATCTTTAGTTTCTTTTTGTGGCAGAGTTCGTTGAGCTTCCTTACCGGATTCTGTTGGAGCATATCAGGAGTGATCATGGGCTCAAGTAGAATCTTAGCCACCTAAATAATACCAACGCCAAAAACATTAATGACCAAAAACCATGGTATTTTTTAGAAAATAAAGTTTTTTTCTTGAAATAAGTCAAAATCAAACCTCCCATGTAGCATCGATTGAAGAATTGCTGTCGACATAGATGGCACCTATTGTGGATTCAACAATATCAGCTAAAGTCTTTGGAGCATCAATTAGTCCATATGAATGAAACGGATACTTTTCAAGAGCTCTCGTAAACACTCGAATCTGCAGAAAATAGATATACAAAAGAGAGAAGGCAGTTAGAGATATGTAAACCTATAACAGATAGAGTAAAGCTAAATGGATTGACTCGAACCCATATAAGCAACATAATGCCAACTGGAACACATATTTAAAACTACTGGTTGACACATGCATACAGGTATAAAGATGGGCGTTTTTACTTTTTAGTATGGGTCAAAAGAGTTGGGTTGGGTTGGGTTGGGTTGAGTTGAGTTGAGCAACAAAACAGTTGTCCATTTTCTATAAATACTTAACCTGATTACAAAATATAAACAGTTTACGAGATTGAATGCATTAAATGTAGACTTTGCACTCATCTGTCCAGTAATCCAGTTCCCGTGCAAGCTAAATTTTTTTTATTCGTCCTGTTTGAGATAAAAACATAACCCAAACTGACTGTGCAAGTAAATGTGTCAAAACTGCCCCATACAGACAGTGATACAGGCAAACGTGATTGAGCATTTAGTCACATTTCCTAAGAAACAAGATATGTCCTGCTAGCTAACTAGATATACATCTTCCGTACAAACCACTAAACATAACCTATTGACTAGCGTTCTTCCTGCCGTATGCATAAAATTAACAAAATATTTTGGCATATCTACTGAATATCATACACAAAACATTTGTAGCCTCGAGTCCTGATAAACTAACTGTACAATGAAAGAGGCATTAAACTTGACATACTAAACAGATACAAACGTCATGATCTGGTTAAAGTGTGGATTAGATAACATAGATATACACGGAATTGAAATAATAAGCATGTATTTACATACAAAACTAGTATATAAAGTAAGCTTATTTCGGCTTATATAACATAAGCCTCAATTTGGTGGCTTACTTGGAGACTTATGGACTTATCTAAGTTTGTTATGATAGAATAAACTTATATAAGCCAATGAGTCACCAATAAGCTTAAAAAAATAGGGTTTATGAAATATAAGCCGAAATATGGCTTATATAACGTAAGCCCCAATTTTGTAGCTTATTTTGAGACTTAGGGGCTTATATAAGTTTATCATGATATAATAAACTTATATAAGCCCATAAACCTCCAAATAAGCCACAAAATTGGGGCTTATGTTATATAAGCCGAAATGGGCTTACATTATATAAGCCAAACCAAACACCCCCATAGGGTAGGATAAAGACATAACCTGCAGTAACGTACTTGTTTACTAAGCGTCGGGTTTTCATGCCGAAGGTACTTATGAAAGTTAAATTTAACAGCTACGCGTGCTAGCTTCTCAGTATCAACGTTGGCAGCTCGGAGAGCAGTCAATGAGCCAGGTGGGAGAGTCGGGTACATATAGAATTGTTGTTTACTGATTAAAAAGTTGAGAATGGAATCACCAACATACTCGAGTCTTTCGTAGGATTCAGCGCCTCGATAACTTGAATGTGTAAAAGCTTGTTGCAATAAAAACTTTTGATTGAATTTGTAGCCTATAATGCTCTCCATTTCCTTAAGACTTGTTAATGCTTTGTCATCTCGTGATGATTTCATTACCATACCTTTGGTTTTAAAAGCTGTTCAAACATTACTAATTAATCAGCAAGTAATTAAGGGGGTGTTTGGGATTTCGTTTGCAACTAGATTATCTACTTATTTCATTTTCAAAATGTTGATAAGCTAAAATGAGTGTTTGGATAATAAAAAGAAAAAAGTGACTATTTGCATTTTGAAGCTTGCAAAATGAAATTTTGAAAACGTAAGCGTGGAAGTGTTTTTTGAATATGGAGTGGGTGTTTGGGATTGCGTTTTGAACTAAATTATCTACTTATTTCATTTTCAAAATGGAGATAAGTTAAAATTAGTGTTTGGATAATAAAAGGAAAAAAGTGATTATTTACGTTTAAAAGGTTCCAAAATGGAGTTTTGAAAAAGTAATTGATGAGCTACTTATTTCATTTTCAAAATAGAGAAAAGTTAAAATGAGTTTATTTTATTCATTTTACTTATCAAATAATGAAATAATCAAATTTGTCAAACACTTAAAAAACTGATTATGTGATTATTGCGATTTCAAACAGGATAATCAAATAAAAACACTATTTTCTAGAATGACGTTTTCAAAACGATGATTAATCTGTTTTCAATAAGCAATCCCAAACACCCCCAAAGTTGATAGTCATTTTACTTATCAACTAAACAAATAATCTGATTTGCCAAACATTAAAAAAATTGATAATCTGATTATTGTGATTTCAAACAACATAATCAAATCCAAACACTATTTCTCATAACTACGTTTTCTAATTATCGATTATCTAATTATAAGCAATCCCAAACACCCCTAAGAAAAAAAAAAAGCAATCTGTAAAATAAGTTTACCGTATTGTTTGAGGCAGTGGAGTGTTTTGGAAGGAGAAAATAATGATTGCCACCATGTTGAAGCAGCCATTGATGAACTATAAGATTCTATTGTATAATAATAATATGAGATCATCACAACAAGACAGCGCCTCCATTAAAACGACACAGACACCGCCGCCATTAACGTTTTTCGACTTTAAGGGGCTCTTTGTTTTAGCTGGGCTTATAAGCTTAATAGCTTATATAAGCTTATAAATAAAAATCAAACTGTTTGGTTAAGCTATTAATTATACAAGAGGGTTTTGGTAAAAGAATTTAATGGCTTATATATAGATTAGATAAGTTTATATAAAAGATATTTATATCCTCATATTTTTTTTTTTTACCATATTAATTATATAAATTAAATTAAGCACTTAAATAAGGGGTTAAATAAAGCTTATAAGCTTATTATATAGTATAAGTCATAAATGGCTTATATAACATTATATAAACCTAATATATAAGCTTAACCAAACACCTCCTAAGTACTGTTTTAACAAATCTAAAATGTAGTATAGGATTATAAATAAATCAAATTTAATCTAATATTTTAATTTAATACTAAATTTATAATTAATATTATTAGTTTATAAAGTATAAAAGATATTATGTCTTTTTTTCTCTATCAAATTTCATCATTTTTTTAAAAACATTTCCCAAATAAAGAAACTTTAAGATTTTTTTTTAAAAACATAAAAAAAAATCAAGACAATATTTCCTATTAGAAAAACATTCTTTAGAAAAAGTCTTAATTTTAAATTTTACTTTATAAAGAAAAATGTTATGTATATTTTTTTTTATATATTTATGTAAAAAAACTAAATATTGAAATTTTTTAATAATACTAGCCGACGAGTAACCGGTTATGCTTTCTGGCAAACAAATTTTACTTTTTTACTCATTAATGTTAACGTTATAAAAAGTTAAATTAAAATAAATTAACTAAAAAATAAAATAAAAGCTAAAAGTTAATAAATATTAATCAAAGTAAATATTAGATTAAAAATTTTAAAATTTTAAAAAGTTATAATAAAATTAAACTATAAAAATTATAAATATATGAAGAAAAAAATTAAATTTAAAACTAAAAATATTATTTTAACAGGTAATCAATAAATCTAGTTTACCAACAAGTTTCCTAATTCTGCATAGTCGTATTCACATAAACTTAATAATCTAATACCAAATTTTGTGCGAACTATTAACCAAAGATATATAGATCAACAAGATTCAAGAACTTAGCAATCCAAACTTTCAGCAATCAACCACTTGTAAAGCTTTCAATATCATAACAAAGAACGAGTGATACAAAGAAATGATAACTATCAATATGATAGGATCATAGAATCACTCAACAACATATGTCCGAGGAAAACAAGAATGAACTGCTCAATCATGCTTCTTTGGAGTGTGAGAGAGAGAGAGAGAGAGTATAAACGGCTATATATTCTGATCTTGTGTGTGTTAGCCCGTATTATTCTTATGCATTTGTATTTGGGCTCAAGCCCGATTCTAGAATACTCTTCATATCCTTATATAATGTACTGTATGTTACATGAATAAGATATACACTTTCCACTCTTACATGGTATCACGCCTCACTCACCGATCCTAAAACCCTAATATCAACAACAGCCGATTACTTTTTCTCTTTTTTGGTGATTCGTTCTTGGTAACAAATCTGTTATAGATTGTGGTGATTTGTGCTAAAGGTCACAAATCCGTTCGTTGTTATTGATTCTTCGTGCGTAGGTCACGAGGTGTTTCTTTTATTTGTTTGTTTTGGTTTCTGTTTCAAGTTTCAACGCATCCTATCATTCAATATTCTCTACACCCATCCTTTACTACCCACTTTTTGAGTCACGAAATCCAATTGTGTTTACCAGCATATGATTTGTTGGTCAAAGTATTAGGAAAATATACTTGCACCTTTTCAAAGTATAGATACAAAAAAAAAAAAAAAAGAAACAAATCTTATCAACATGATTGGTGCGTCTGATGATGGGGATAAGACATTTGATTTGTTGGTCAAACAATTGAGAATACTAGGAGTTAATAACTCTTGTGTATCACTAAACAACAATGACAGTACCCTATCTGGTACTAGTCCTAGCGCTTTTACCAGCAATGTTATCCCAACAGGTTTCGAAGGTAATGGGCCAGCATCTTTACCAGGTTTTGCTTATCCAGTCCAGCCTGCTCCACAGTTATATTCGGCGGTCCAGCCCAGTTACCACATGCAGCCCACTGTTCCGTTTGGCCAACAGGATCAGCCCGGTATTGTTTATGCTCCAAACGCAGCCAGGACGCCAATAAATTCGGGCCAAGCTACCGCACTTCCACATGCTTTCGCTATCGGGACACCTCATGCTCCCGACACATGGAATATGGATACAGGTGCGATCTCTCACCTTAATGATTCAGTTACTAATCTTAGTGATGTTTTTAATACGTGTATTTATCCGTCTGTATCGGTTGGTGACGGTCATTCTATACCCGTCACCAATACCGGCCATAGTATTTTGCCAACTCCCTTTAGATCTCTTCATTTAAATAACGTTCTCATTGCTCCCCATATTGTCAAAAACTTAATTTTTGTTCGCCAATTTGTCCGTGACAATAATTGTACTGTTGAATTTGATGCGTTTGGTTTTTCCGTTAAAGACTTCATGACTCGTCGGGTCCTTCTCCGATGCGATAGCACCGGGGATCTTTATCCGGTCACGCAACCCTCTCCAATTCCTCATGCACTTCTTACGAGTCAACATAAGTGGCACCAACGACTTGGACATCCAGGAAGTGAAGTGTTACGTCGTCTTGTTTCACGTAATCTGATTTCTTGTAATAAAGAGAAACCTCCTGTTCTTTGTCATGCTTGTCAGCTTGGCAAACACGTGAGGCTTCCGTTTGTTAGTTCCAATACTTCAGTTACATCTTGTTTTGATATTGTTCACTCGGATGTGTGGACTTCACCCATTCCGAGTCTTTCGGGATTCAAATACTATGTGTTATTTTTGGATCATTATTCGCATTTTGTTTGGGTCTATCCGTTGGTTAATAAATCAGACGTCTTGTCTAAGTTTATGTTGTTTCGTACTTATGTTAATACTCAGTTTAAATGTGAAATTAAGTCGTTTCAGTGTGATCATGGTGGTGAATTCGACAACCGCGCCTTACATACATTATTTGCCTCAAAAGGTATTCAGTTTCGGTTTTCTTGTCCCCAAACCTCCCAACAAAATGGCAAGTCAGAAAGATTAATTCGCACCATTAACAATCTCATTCGAACCTTACTTTTTCAAGCTAATCTTCCACCTACATTTTGGGTAGAAGCCCTTAATATGGCCATTCACCTATTAAACTTTTTACCATCCACCGCCATTAACAATGAAATACCTTACACCCGTTTGTTTGGAACAAACCCAGACTATAGCCTTTTACGCACCTTTGGATGTTTGTGTTACCCCCACCTTAACACTAGTCATAAACTTGAACCGCGCGTCACACCTTTAATTTTTTTGGGACAAGCTTCCAACCATCGTGGATATCGTTGTCTTGAACTAAGCACAAATAAAATAATTATCTCCCGCCATGTTACATTTGATGAAACCGTTTTTCCATATGGCTCCAATCCACCCATCCCAACACCTACTTATTCATTTCTAGATGATTCACCCGATATAAACCCTCCAACCATTCCCGTTACTCCACCAACTATTGTTCAACATGCTACACCAACTAATTCTAACATACATCCTATTACTCCACCACTTAATGAAAATCTCAACTCGCCTGTTAACTTTACTCACTCTAGAGCGACCCAAGATCAAACACCACCAACACCAGTCCACGATCAGACACCACACGACACGACCCACCATCCCGGCTCCACCCAACACCAATCACCAACCCGCTCTCCACCTACGCCTACAACTACACCGATGAACCAAAACCAAACTGTTACTCACCCGAATATTATTCCTGATCCACCTCAAAACCCAAACCCTGTCTCAGTTCATCCCATGGTCACACGTTTTCATGTCGGGACTAATCATTCTAATCCGAAGTATAATTGTCATGTGTCCACTGTCTCACCCTTACCGAAGTCTTATCGAGAAGCGTTTAATGATCCAAATTGGCAAAATGCTATGCGTGATGAATATGATGCGCTTATTAAAAATAGCACTTGGACTTTAGTACCTCGACCTACGGACACCAACATTGTTCGTTGTATGTGGCTTTTTCGTCACAAGTATTTGGCAAATGGTACCCTTAGTCGCTACAAGGCTCGTCTTGTGGCAAATGGTAGTACACAGGTAGAGGGAGTTGATGTTGATGAGACTTTTAGTCTGGTGGTTAAACCGGGTACTATTCGGACTGTACTTAGCTTAGCTGTTTCTCGACATTGGCATTTTCGTCAACTCGATGTCAAGAATGCATTTTTACATGGTGACTTATCTGAGACTGTTTACATGCATCAACCTCCTGGTTTTCGTGATTCTGTGCATCCTGATTATGTGTGCTTATTGGAGCGGTCTCTTTATGGGCTTAAACAGGCCCCTCGTGCTTGGTTTCAGCGTTTTGCATCTTACATTACTCGTATTGGGTTCTCTCATAGTCGTTGTGACACATCTTTGTTTATCTACAGTCAGGGAACGGACACTGCTTATTTATTATTATATGTTGATGATATTGTGCTCACTGCTTCTTCTGAGACTTTGTTACAGCAGATTATTACTTCATTACATCAGGAGTTTGCCATGACAGATTTGGGACCCCTTACTTATTTTCTGGGTATTTCTGTTACACGAGATTCTTCTGGGTTACTCTTATCTCAAAAGAAGTATGCTGTTGAGATTCTTGAGCGAGCCAATATGGTTAATTGCAATCCTAGTCGGACTCCTGTTGATACTGAGTCTAAGCTAGGGGCAGATGGTGATTTGGTCTCTGATTCGACTTTATATCGAAGTCTTGCGGGTTCTCTTCAGTATTTGACTTTTACTCGCCCGGATATTTCTTATGCTGTTCAGCAGGTTTGTCTTTATATGCATGATCCTCGAGAGCCTCATTTCTCGGCTCTTAAGAGGATCTTGAGGTATGTTAAGGGAACTTTGGATTATGGACTTCAGTTGTTTGTATCATCCACTACCTCTTTAGTTGCGTATTCTGATGCGGATTGGGCGGGATGCCCTACTACTCGACGATCTACTTCAGGTTATTGTGTTTTTCTTGGCAACAACTTACTCTCCTGGTCCTCTAAGCGTCAACCAACGCTTTCTCGTTCTAGTGCAGAGGCAGAGTATCGTGGGGTTTCCAATGCTGTTGCTGAGACTTGTTGGTTACGGAATTTACTCCGTGAGTTACATACACCTTTATCTTCCGCTACGCTTGTCTACTGTGATAATGTTAGTGCTGTTTATTTATCGTGTAATCCGGTTCAACATCAACGTACGAAGCACATTGAGATTGACATCCATTTTGTTCGAGATCTAGTTGCTGCTGGTCAGGTTCGAGTTCTTCATGTTCCTTCTCGTTATCAGTATGCAGATATTTTCACGAAAGGGTTGCCTTCTGCACCGTTTGAGGAGTTTCGAACCAGTTTGAGCGTCCGGTGTCCTCCCACTCCAACTGCGGGGGAGTGTTAGCCCGTATTATTCTTATGCATTTGTATTTGGGCTCAAGCCCGATTCTAGAATACTCTTCATATCCTTATATAATGTACTGTATGTTACATGAATAAGATATACACTTTCCACTCTTACAGTGTGCAGCAGGTCAAGACAACATGTATATATACTGGCCTTTATCTTGGCACCCTTTAATTTCTAAAACATTACACTTGCAGTCCTTTAAAGTCCAAAGAGCTCTCATAAAAGACTAAGGCTGAATACCTGATGTGTTGTTAATGAGAACATAAGGAAAACATAAGTGAACCTGATAATATCCAAGCTAAGCTTGTATAAACTCTAGTGTTCAACATTCCTCCTCAAGCTTAGCATGGAAACAATCAAACATTCTTAGCTTTTCACATAGAAGCATATGTTGGGTTGCATCTAATCCTTTCGTAAAAATATCAGAAACATTTTCCTCGGATTTAACTTTGACGGTTTTAACAAATCCATAAACAACTTTTTCTCTTATGAAATGTATATCAATCTCAAAATGCTTAGTTTTATCATGAAAGACCGGATTTTTAGCTATTTGAATAGCCGAGTTATTATCACAAAAAATGTTTACTGGAATAGCAGGCCTCACATCTAATTCTTGTAAAAGATTATGTAACCACATAATTTCACAAGTCACTGCAGCCATAAGCCTATATTCTGCTTCGGTAGAGGACCTAGCTACAGTGGTTTGTTTCTTGCTTTTCCACGAGACCAAAGAACCACCCAAAAACATACAGAAACCTGTAACTGACTTTCTAGTTGCTGCACACTTTGCCCAGTCAGCGTCTGACGAAGCAGAAAGAAAAATAGGGTTTTTACCTTTAAAGATGCATATACCTTTACCCGGAGACAGTTTAAGGTACCTCAATACCCTGAAAGCAAGCTTTAAATGTGAAAACAAAGGAGCATGCATATATTGACTAAGGCATTGTACACCATAAGAGATATCGGGTCTCGTTAAGGTTAGATATATTAATTTTCCAACAAGTTTCTGGTATTCGGTTATATTATCTAACAACGGATCTTTACAAGTACTTTCAAAAGAAATAACAACTTTGTGTTCAATGGGAGTGTTCATTGGTTTAGCACCTAAAAGACCAAATTCATGCAAAAGTTCAAGGCAAAACTTCCTTTGTGATAAACACAAACCAAAATCAGTTGGTAGAATTTCTATTCCTAAGAAGTATTTTAAAACACCTAGATCTTTAATCATAAACATAGACTTCAAATGACTTTTAAGCTTCTCAATCTCATTTAAGTTATTACCTGTAAGGACTATATCATCAACGTAAACCAGAACAACAATGAAAATATCATCATAAGATTTCACATATAACGAATAATCACATTTACTTTGAACAAAACCAATTTCAAGTAAAGCCGTAAGTTTTTCATTCCACTTCCTAGGAGCTTGCTTCAAGCCATATAAGGATTTCACCAACTTACAAACTTGAGTTTCATTTTTAGAGAAGTAACCAGGAGGTAATGTCATATAGACATCCTCAACAAGATCACCATACAAGAAAGCGTTATTAACATCTAACTGAAATAATGTCCAACCATTTTGAACAACAATAGATATTAAACACCTAACGGTAACCATCTTGACCACGGGAGAAAAAGTCTCCTCGTAGTCGATTCCCTCTCTTTGATTATTCCCTTGTGCTACAAGTCTAGCCTTATATCTCTCAACCTCACCATTAGCTTTATACTTGATCTTATAAATCCATTTACACCTTAAAGGTTTCCTGTTTACGGGAAGCTTAGTTAAAACCCAAGTTCCATTTCAGTTTAAAGCTTCTATTTCTAAATTCATAGCTTCAATCCATTTCGGATCTTGAGAGGCTTCAAAAAAATCTTTTGGTTCTTTACTTTTTGTAAGATTAGATAAAAAACAACATGTTTCGGAACTAAGATTAGAGTAATTTACTACCCTTTCAATCCCATATTTTACATTCTTATTTAGAACAAAGTCATCAAGTTTTTTTGGAATTTGAGTTTTTCGATTAGACCTCCTCAAAGTTTCAGTAGGGATGACTTGATGACTAATTCCCTCATATTCATGTGAATTTATATCATCACCAGGTGTATCTATTTGACTATCTTCATGACTAGCAGAACTTAACAAGTTTTCTCTATCGCTGGTAGCAGGGTTATTGCTGCCAAGTGTATGAGACGTACCTGAATTTACAGAACTACCAGAGTCATGAGAGTCTAAGACCTCATCTTGAGATGAGTCTACATGGTTAACATCATTGGCTGATGGGACCGTTTTTAACAAAGCATACGGAGAATAAAAAATGTTTAAGTGATTCAAATCGCAATCACTGGAACCTGTATTAAGAGAGGTGTTAGACTGATTCTTTATGAAAGGAAAAACGATTTCGTAGAATTTAACATCTCTAGAGAAGAATATAGTCTTACTATCTAAACTGTATAGTTTATACCCCTTTTTTATACTTGAATAACCAATGTACACACATTTTTTTGACCTTGAACTGAATTTATCAAAGTTATTTAAAATGGTAGCAAAACACAAACATCCAAAAGCCCTAAGATGTGTTATTGAAGGCTCACGACCGTAAATCATTTCAAAGGGACTTTTTCCATCTAAAATAGAAGATGGAGTTCTGTTTATAAGGTACGTTGTTGTTAAAATGCATTCAGACCACATGTTTAGTGGAATCCCCCCTTGAAACAAAAGAGATCTTGCAACATTTAAAAGATGTATGTGTTTCCTCTCCACAACACCATTTTGTTGTGGAGTGTAAACACATGTGGTTTGATGCAAAATTCCATGATTTGAAAAATAAGAAGAAACATTAGAATTAAGAAACTCAGTTCCATTGTCACTTCTAAAACATTTTACAGATATCGAAAATTGAGTTTGAATCATTTTGTGAAAACTAACAATGTTTTCATAAGTTTCTATCTTGGATTTCATAAGGTAAACCCAAACAGCCCTTGTAAAATCATCTACAATAGTTAGAAAATATTTAAAGCCATCTATGCTGGTGATCTTATAAGGACCCCATAAGTCTAAATTTATCAAGTCACCAAGGCTTCTGGTTTTGTGATCACTAAAAGAAAAGGGCTCACGTGTTTGTTTTGCCTTGTGACAAATTTCACAAGGTTCTGAACTATTATTCTCAAAATCTAGTTTAGTTTTCAACAAAGACATGACTTGGTCAGCAGGATGACCAAGTCTAGCATGCCACGTTTGACGAGACAAAAAACAAAAAACATCAGAACTAGAACTAATAGAACAATTACTACTCACATTGTCACACTCAAATTAGTAGAGGCCATTATGCACATTACCAATCCCCAGATCTTGTCCCATAACTCGGTTTTGAGGTAAGTCCTAAATATAGCAATGGAGTTCGTCAAAACCTATGTACTTCTTATTGTCTCTAACTAATTTGTTAACGGAAATTAGATTCACAGAATAGTCAGGTACAACTAAGACATCATACAAGATTACCCCTGGCAACAATTTAAAATTTCCCATTTTAGTTATTTTGCAACAGTTAAGTTTGGGTGATCAACTTCTAGGTTTAAATCAGATATGTCAACAACACTCTCCAAGTATTGTTTAGAAATAATCATGTGATGATTTGCACCTGAATCTGTTATCCAACCAAGTTTTCTCATAAATCTTTTTATAGTTGAAGAAAAACTTTTAATAGTACCTGTCATATTAGCTTCTACTTTCTTGTCTGAAATAAGGCCCATAATCCGAGCAATCTGTTCTTTAGAAAACAACTAAGCAACAGACTTATCATTACAAACATTAGAGGTAGAAACATTTGAGGCATTGACAATATGGTCTGAGGTATTGTCACTTGTAGAGGCATGATTATTAGTCGCAAACTCTTTCCTTTTACTTTGAAAATTAGGAGGAAAACCAACAAGTTTATAACATCTTTCAACCGTACAGTTTGTGCAAAGTACATTCAGGTTTCTTGTTGGTCTGCCCCTATTAAAAACATTATTTTGAGTTTTATTTTTATTTGAAAAAGTGCTTTGATTAGGAGCATTACTTACAAAAGAAGTAGCATGAGTTTTGTGGGATACATTAGAACCACCCCTATGTGATTCTTCTCTTGAGATAATAGAAAAAGAAGTTTTAACCGTTGGAAGAGGATCTCTCGTTAATATATTACTTCTTATTGGACAATAGACATCATCTAAACCCATTAAAAACTGCATTAACTTTATCAAATCATTATGCTCTTTAACCTTTTTATTTGCATCACAAGTACATTCTGGCAGTTTGATCATGACATCATACTGCCTCCAAAGAGTTTTTAGCTTGTGATAATATTCGGACACCGGGGTACCATTTTGTTTTAGGCCTTGTATTTTTTGTAAAAGATTGAAAGTCACTGAACCATCAATTTTATCATAGGTTTCCTTCAACTCATCCCAAACTTCCATTGCAAGTTTCAAAAAAATTTGACCCATATATAGCTCTTCTGTCACGGATCCAAGAATCCAAGACAGGACAACTGAGTTGCCTCTATCCCATTGACTCATCAATAATTCATCAAAATTTGGTCTAATACACTTACCATTAATAAACCCCAATTTATTTTTAGTTTCTAAAGCAAGTATCATAGCATGACTCCAAACATTGTAATTTTCAGTCCCACTTAATTTTATATTGACCAAAGGTGCTCCAGTGGTGTCACTAGCATGTAAATACAAAGGATCTCCAAAATCCAAATCACTAATTTTACTCTTTGAAGACTCGGGTGCCATTTTTAACTTCTTTATATAGCTTTTATAGATAGATGAAGCAAATAATGATAATAACACAAGTCACTCCAAGAACATAAAACAACACCTTGATCCCTGATTGATTCAAGATTTACCAAATCTTGGCTAAAAAAGACAGGGTGGGATGAAGAAACACTTACAGTAAGTGACTCTGACCAACCCTTGCAGCGGAAACACAAGAACAAGCAAACCCCCAAAATCTAGGGTTTCGTAGAACCCTAGATCTGAGCAATCAAATTGAAGATCTAACAAACCACAATGATCCCAATCAATACCCGAACATACAATCACAAACCAAGGCCAATTTTCACAAAAGCCCCAAATATTAACACGATGAAGAGCTATCAACAATCAGATATCAAGACCGACGTGGCACTGGTACCATGTGCGAACTATTAACCAAAGATATATAGATCAACAAGATTCAAGAACTTAGCAATCTAAACTTTCAGCAATCAACCACTTGTAAAGCTTTCAATATCAGAACAAAGAACCAGTGATACAAAGAAATGATAACTATCAATATGATAGGATCATGGAATCACTCAACAACATATGTCGGAGGAAAACAAGAATGAACTGCTCAATCGTGCTTCTTTGGAGTGTGAGAGAGAGAGTATAAACGGCTATATTCTGATCTTGTGTGCAGTAGGTCAAGACAACATGTATATATAGGGGTGAGCGCGTTTCTGGAACCGCACCGAAACGAACCGGAACCGCAAGAACCGAGAACCAAAAAACGTAAAATATTGGAACCGAGAACCGAACCGAATACCATGTTTCGGTTCCGCTCGGTTCTCGGGTCCGGTTCGGGTATTTCGGGTCTTACCCGATTGGAACCGCAAAATTTTTAAAACACCCAAATATTCAATATTTTTTATGTGTTTACGCATATTTACTTATAAACCAAAAAAATGTAGCAACTATACTATAAGAAGATAAAAAAGCAATAGTTTTAATATAAAACTACTTCAAAAAATTCAATTCTAATTCAAATCGTATGTATTCAACGACTTTTTTTGTTGTTGTTTATAGATTACAAAATATTATAGAATTTATCCTGTATAAATATAAACATCATGTTGCTATAACGATAAACTTATATATTAGGATTTTCGATATGTGAAATATTACGTGAAATATTACGTAAAAAACATAAAATTCCTATATACTTGAAATTTGAACGGTTCTTCGGGTCCGGAACCGAGAACCGTGGAACCGAACCGAGAACCGCAATTCCCTAAATTTAGGAACCGAGAACCGAACCGCGGTTCTAAAATACGGTTCGGTTCGGGTCGGTTCCGGTTCGGTTCTCGGTTCTGGTTCGGTTCTCGGTCCATATGCTCACCCCTATGTATATATACTGGCCTTTATCTTGGAACCCTTCAACTTCTAAAACATTACACTTGCAGTCCTTTAAAGTCCAAAGAGCTCTCATAAAAAACTAAGGCTGAATACCTGCTGTGTTGTTGAAAGTTCACAACCTGTATACAATGAGAACACAAGGAAAACATAAGTGAACCTGATAATATCCAAGCTAAGCTTGTATAAACTCTAATGTTCAACAAATTCTTCACAACACATACCTGAAAATGTGGATTATCCAGGCAATGACCAATATGAAGAAACAAAGGAACCATACACTTTTCAAATTCTGCAACCTTTGTAACTTAAAGAATTTCCTCCAATTCGCCAAGATATATCACTTCTTTGGAACCATTAGTCAGTAGTCACAGGCCAATACTTCAGCAATCCCTTAATCTCCGTATGAGCCAACTTACAGTCCTTTTCGACGAACTGACTAACACCATACACAAGCTGCTGCTGATACACGGACAAATACCTCGGCTTATGAAGCGGGGTCAACACATGAACAAGAAACATCTTATGTTCTTCCTTCAATGGCATCGTAAATCCATTAATAACACTACCCAAAAGCTCAAGTATTTCCGCTATGCCATTATGGTCACCCATCGCAAGAATAAAACGATATGAAATATTATTAATCGCTTTTCTAATAAACGGCCGATGCACCATAATCGTCTTTAAATACTCCCTTTCCTTTTGATCCTCAGAATAAAAAAAGATCAAGCAACTTCAACACTAATGACTGATCTATATACTTTTTCCCAATTTTAGCATCAGTCTCTGATGAAGCAACAACCCTAAGCAAAAACTCGTACACAACTTGAAGATGCGGCCAGGACAGATCCATAACAAACTCTTCATCTTCTTGATAATATACATCCGGCAACTTACTTTCCTTAAGCTTGGCAAAGACCGAAACAAATTAGTACTCACCAGTTTCGTAATATCCAACATTGTAACCTCATTAAGCTTGGAACTTACTGAAAAAACATATTCAACTAGTTCAAGTAAAGTTTGCTTCTGTACATCTTTTTCTTTCAAACTCTTTAACGGGGTCACTAAAATCAAACACTACACAACACATATTCTTTTTCAATGAACAACAAACTCAGTATGTTTTTCGGAACTAGATACGTCTCAAAAACTAGGTATGCTTCATAAGAAGTGTTCAAAAAGTAGTAAGGTAGGTAAGGATCTTGCGATATTGAGCTTATAGCTTTTAAAAGTTTTCATAAATTTGTGTAGAAAACAAAGTTTATATTAGAAGTTAGCTTATTTTAAAACTTAACAATGCATTCTGTCAAGTGTCAACCAGTTTTGATTCCAAAAGTGGCTGCTTCCTCAACATCTCTACTGGATTTTAGCACTCAACTAGTCTTGCCAAAAATTTGGATGTTTCAAGTCAGCCCATTTTGACCAGCTACCAACGCATCCAATTATACAAGCCCTCCAGTTATCAGACTCGGGTAGCATATAGAATGGATCAAGGGAGCAACAAGAAACACTAGGTCAATCACGAAAAAAGAAAACAAGAACGATAACGGTTACAGAATGATGTATTAGTTTGGCATGTCTAGCTCTACCAACACATGACAACAAAGAGACACTAGTCTAACATTAGTCGCCGATAAAAAATAAAAATACATCAATTTCACATGTGGCCTAAAAACAGAAAGTTTCTTGATTGCACAAGCGTGCTCTGTTCTTCACTGCTTTGTACACTTCCTCACAACATGGCTAGAGCTAATTCTCGGGAAAATTTATTACTTCCTTCAATTCATTCTTCCACCACCATTTATTATCGCTTTCTGCGCTTTGATTCCGGCTGCAAACAGCAAATTATACAGTCTTGATAAGCACAAAAATCAGGTCTTAGAAAAATTACAAGTAATAGAACTGTTCAGCAGATTTATGCCTTCTTTATAAGTCAAGAACAAACAACGTGCACCTCAGCCCGAGCAAAGCCTACCCTTTTTCAACTCGCATGGACACATGTTTCAACCTTTTGACCCGTTACCCAACTTGCCCGGTCAACTCACTATCAAATTTGATAAATCATACAGAAGCTTGAAAACGGATTCTCAAAATAAAGAACATGGGATAAGCATTTTGGCACAAGTTTTCCAGTTAGTCCGAAGAACAACTTTGTTTATCTATCAGCAGGAATTTTCAACCATACACTCTTTTTGGTCACCTTAAGCAGTTCACATGGTTCTTGTTTTAAGGATGAAAGATGATAACTCTATAGTGGTCTGCAAATGCATTATCCCTTGGTAATGATACAGAAATAACCAAATGTTGCTCTAAAATAAAGGACTTAATGATAATTCCCGTTATGAACAGCCAAACCACCCCAAAACACAAAAAGTATAGTAAGGGGGTGTTTGGGATTGTGTTGCTAAGTTAATTTTCAGGCTTTCAGTAACTCTGGGTTTGCCAAACACTGTTTTGTGATCATCAGCAATCAGATAATCTCCTACAAACGCAATCCCAAACACCCTCTAATCGATTATCAAAAGTTCTGTTGGTTGTTGATGTGACAGAAGTGGATAACATGGAAAACTTATCTACCTTTTTCAAGATTTATTATAGCGGGTATACTACAATACTTATCATGCAACTGCACCAAATGAACAAATTCTATCAAAGGCAAGAGGGTGACAGTTGACTTCTGACCTTAACGCCAGCAGATGGTGCTACTGGGAATGAGTTCAATCGTCCTTTTGCATCCTCATCAGAAAGACATTCAGAGCACATAAATTGCTCCAATTTCTCTGCATCTTCAATAGTCATGCCCATACAAGCTGGATGGAACCTATAAATTAATTAATGGGATGTTCAACAACTCAGTGAAGTACGTTCACGCAAATTACATACTAGAATTAGTCGTAATATTTGCAAATGTGGTTCTGCATAGCCATGTAAACCACCATTTTGTATCCCGAGATTTGGGTATACCACTTACATGTAATTTTAAACAATTAAAGACATAAAATTTTACAAGATATATACCAGTCCTTGCATCCTTCACACTGCACCATCAAATCATCGGGATTGTAGGGCAGTTCACATTTGCAGTACCTAGAGAATAAAAAGAACACCCCCAATTAATTAGTATGACAAAGTCGAAAACATAGAAAAAACTTGAAAGAAAGATTATACTTACACAGCAACACGATCAGGAGTGAAACAACCCGTAGCAGCTTTATACTCAAACCGACAAAAATAATCCTCCGTGCCCACATTCTTCAGTTTCGTATAATTCTTAAGCGAATGAATAATACACTTTTCTTCAATGGTATCCGCACTCTGCCAATCATAATGATCGGACAAAAACAGCTCCTTTACACCATGAAATGGGCGCTTTCCTCCCAAGGATTCCTCCGGTCGGTAATACCATCTAACCCTAACCTTTACATCACTCCTATGATCAACCTCAAGCTTCTCCACTCTCGCCACATACGGAAGCGTGGTGGTATCAACCGGCCTCATTAATACACAATCACCCGCTGCCAAAAAAAAAGAACCAATCACAAAAATATAACTTTATTACCTAAATAGGCTAAATTTGAATACATTACAGTAAAATCTTCAGATTTAGTGTACATTTACAGCTACTGAACTGAACACTTACAGAAGCTGTAAAAGGAAACAAGAAACAAGTCCAACATAAGAAAGCAACCATTTTTTTAACCTAAAACCTAGTCTCTAAGAAAATCCAACAAAACAGTAATTAATGAAAAAGAAGTTAAATTTGAAAATAAAAAAAAAAGAAGATAATGAAAAATACGTCTGATAATCTCGTTGGTTCCTGTGATAGTGTAAGAATCAGCAGCTTTCTTTCCTGGTTTTGTCTTGGCCATTCAAATTCAATTGATGAAACAAAAACCCTATATTTTAGCTGCTGGGAGGAGGAAATGGAGGACTCACTGTCTCAAAGTTTTGATAGTGAGGAGGACCAAAATGTGTTGCTACTTTCTAGATGGAATTTTTTTTTTTTTTTTTTTTCAAAAGATAAAATATTTGAAAATTTCGATTATACACGGTACCGATTATGTATCGAATTAATAGTAACGATTTTTTCTCGAGCATAAACTAGTGATATTGGTACTATATCAAATGAAATTTTGATATCGATACCGGTACGGGTATCGATATCGGAAAATCGGGGTTTTCCTGTTTTTTCGGAAATTCTCCAATTTGTCCCGAATTTTATTTTCACTCAGAGTCCCGGTATTATATCGAACGCGATTCGGGTACCCAAAATCGGTACGAACCCAATTCGTTTCCCGAAATTCGAGTCCAGATGCTCATCCCTACATGTCTTTCTTTTAGTTGTCGGGTTTTGGTCACGTTCAATTTCGTTTTTATTTTTGGTCAAGCTTTGCCTCTCAATTGTTTTATTTTATTTTATGTTTGACACGTGTCTATTTTTTAATTAAAAAATACATATAATTTAACATTTTATCTTATTATTAATATTATAAAAATCCGTTCATCTTTTACATTATTTATTTATTTTAATTATAACCTATTTTCTCCACCCATCATTTTTATCACCATTAAACCACTATCATCATCATAAACCTAACTCCACGTATTTGATAGTTTGCTACTTTGATAGATCACCAAATTTGTTCAGTTTTGAAAAAAGTAGATAAAAGTCGTTAGAATTATTAGAACAACCGTCATCACACCTCAACATTGCCACCAACACCGGTAAAAAATGGATACAATGTGTTGGGAATTATTTTTTTGTATCAAAGTACTGTTAGTTATAGTCAACGTACCGCTGGTAGTGGTTTGTACAACTAGTGTTATTTTGTAACAGTTAGTACCGGTAGTTGTTGGTCAAGGTACCGGTGAATAGATATGTATAAGATATATTAGGTAAAGATATGCATAGAATGTACGAGAATAGTGTAAGCGCATTTGGGTTCTATGGTTCCTTGGTGTATAAAAGGGAACTCACGGCTGTTGAGAAATATATAACTCACACAACCTTTTGATTAATAAAACGATATTTTGTGTTCTTCTTAGCATTAGTAAGTTAGATTTCGCCTAACTTATCAGTCTTTAGTCTGAGTTTATCTAGTGCTTAGTTTGTTTATCAAGCTAATCATAATCCTTAAACATGCTGAAGATCTATTCATCGTGATCAACAATGGGTATTAGAGCTTGTTGAGAAACTCTGAATAAGAAGAACTAACCCTTACACACATAATCACCTTTACTTCACTAAAACAAATCATTCAATAGCCATAGAAGATATTCCTAAGCAACATTCGGAAGATGAGGAAGATGAAAAAGTCTCTTAACATGGTACTGATGGAGAAGATGATCACTCATAGAAGGATGCAAATCCTCATGCTGCACCTGCACATGTCCCACGTACCATCTCCTCTATCAAACTTTCACTCCTTACCATAGATAATTATGATACATGGGCCATGAAGATGGAATACTATTTGAACCACACTGACTACACCTTATGGGAAGTTATTCAAAACGAGAATGGGAAGGTTAATGTTGTCACTGCACCATATGGTTCAATGAAGATTCTTCCTCCAAATATTGCTGCTGAAATCCAAGCTATAGAGAAGAAAAGAAAGGCTAAGACTACTATAGCCATGGCCTATCCAGAAGATCATCGAGCAAGCTTTCATCATTATAATGATGTTAAGATCATGTGGCAGGCTATCAAGTTAAGATTTGATGGAAACACTAAATCTAAAAATGTTGGAAATACAGTTTTACCGTTAAAAGACTCGGTCACTCCAACAATAGCATTACGGGCTCGTAGTTAGCTAATATATAAACAGTTTAAGCAAATTGGACCAAGCCCGTGAGACTTAGCCGGCGGACCATGACCAACATGTGATCATGGGTATATAAACCCTCTCCTTTGATAGAGAGGGTGTTGTTGGTTCATTATTTCACACATAATACACATATATTATCTCTACTTTCTCTCTTTAGAATAACCTCCAACCTCTCTCTCTCTCTCTCTCTCTCTCTCTCTCTCTCTCTCTCTCTCTCTCTCTCTCTCTCTCTCTCTCTCTCTCTCTCTCTTTCTCTCCCCCCCTCTCTCTCTCTCTCTCTCTCTCTCTCTCTCTCTCTCTCTCTCTCTCTCTCTCTCTCTCTCTCTCTCTCCTCTCTCTCTCTCTCTCTAGGTTACCATCAAGGATTACTAGATTCTTCAACTGGTATCAAGAGTCATAGGGTGATTGTCTTGTTTTTGTGTTTGTTTAGTTTGGTTCGTGCGTTTCTACATACAAACCCACGAGCCAAAAAAAATTCTTATTTTCGTGTTATAAATCTTCACTAATAGTTCAATCTTTGTTATAGTATCCTTATGATATTGGTGAAGTTGCTCAAAAACAAGAAAATCCTCTTTGTTTGGTTGATCTTTGGTCTAAATTTCATAAAGCAAGTACAATTCTTGATTTTTGAATTTTTCGCTTAAATTTTAAAAAGTTTGCAACTCCAAGTATCTTACACCTTGTTGAGTTTAAAAGTACAAGTCTTTTTTTTTCAAAAGTCCCAAAAATCGCATTTTTGAAGCCTTGAAGACATTGATAGCTCTCCTATTACAACAGACGAGCTATCAAGTTTCTGGTAGGCAACGTATCTAGGCGAAGTATCCAAGCGATCTATCCAGGCGAGTTAACAAAGCATGTTTGATAACACGCTTTTTCAGGCGATCTAACATTGTCCCTAAGTCGTCGTAATCGATAGTTCGCTTATCCTAAGCGAGCTAACAACCGTTGTGATACTAGGCGAGTTAACAAGGTAGCACTTAGGCAAGTTAACATATTCCATGTCTTACGCGGAGTTAACAAGGTATTGAACTTAAGTGAGTTAACAGATTCTGAGTACCAGGCGAGTTAACAAACTTTGGGACTAGGCGAGTTAACAATAGTCTAGGCGAGCTATCAATTGTGAACTCAAAAAGTGAATTATTTTTGGACTTTGGACTTAGGAGAGATAACATTTGGACTTAGTAAACTTTTTATTTTGACTTAAGTGAACTTAAAACATCAACAAAAAGCAAATACATTAAAAAATTACGATTTCTTCGTTGGTTTGTAAAATCCCACGATAATTTATTATTTCGGTTTCGCCACGAATAGTAAAATCCTGTATTGTTCTTAATTCATCAAGCACAACTACTTTCTTTCACCGCTCGATCATAAGTAATCCTTACAATGAGTAATTTCACAATGTCAACTCTTTCAGATAAATCTATTCTTTCAGGAACGGATGATCGTGTACCATTGCTTGTGAAAGAACTCTCCGAACTATGGAAGAGTAGAATGGAGCTACACATATTGAATCGACCAAATGGACGGATAGTTCTAGAATCGATGTTGTATGGTCTATTAGAATGGCCCACGATCATGGAAAATAATATGACTCGAGATAGGAAATATAACGAATTTACTGATGATGCTCAACTTCAAGCAGATTGTGATGTCCGAGCCACGAATGTTATTCTCCAAGGTCTTCTACCTGAGATCTATAAACTTGTTAGTCACCATCATGTAGACAAAGAATTATGGTAAATACTCAACACTTTGATGCAAGGCACCTCATTGTCCAAACAGGAACGAGAGTGTAAGTTATATGATGCTTTCGATAGGTTTGCGTACATTCCAGAGGAGTCACTTCATGACTATAATTAGAAATTTTAAACCTTGCTCAATGAATTGAAAATCTACAACATGAGCATTGCTCAATTTCAATTCAACACGAAGTTCTTGAATACTCAACCCCCAGAATGGAGCAAGTTTGTTACTGATGTCAAATTGGTGAAGGACCTACATACAAAAAAGTCGATCAATTTCACGCTTATTTGAAACAACATGAGCGACATGTAATTTAACTTCGCATGTCGCAACCACGAGCTCACGATTCACTAGCCCTTGTTGCCTCTCAACAAATGAATCATTATCACAACTCGGCTTACTCACCTCCACAACAATTATATCAACAACCCTTGTATCAACCTCAGAATTCACCGCAGTATTCTTATCAACAACATCAAATAAGTACTGATCAACACCATCTTACTCATGAAGCACCACCGTCTCAAGTAGTCACCTATCAACCAACTGAAGTTCATCACAACGCTTACTCACATCAAGTAAGTGCTCCTCAAATTGGCTACTCTCCAAATGGTGATGTTCTATAAGCATAAACTTTCTACAACAATGAAATCCCAGAGATTCCAATACATGTGTTTCAGCAAGGCGACAATCCCATTCAGGCATTGAATGAAATGACAGTCTACTTGTCTAAGCTTATGGCATACAAAGTTCTTCCTACAACAAATAATCAACTCATAACTTCATTGAATTCTCGTCAGCAAGCAACTATTCAAGATGGTAGGGTCACCGTTCAAACCATTCAGGGGAGACCAAATTCATCTGGCATAGGAACGAGGACTTTTAATGCAATTGCAAGTGGAAGCAACACTAGGAAACCAAAGACCGTGACTTGTTACAACTACAATTGGGAGGGTCACATGCCAAGGCAATGCACACAGCCAAAGAGGAGAAGGGATGCTTCATGGTTTAAAGATAAGGTCTTATTGGTTGAGGCTCAATCTCGTGGTCGTACTTTAGATGATGAGGAATTAGCATTTCTGGCAGACCTCGACGTAGCGGACATTGATGGAATTCAAGCAGTTCACACTCAAAATGCAGAATATCAAGCAAATGATCTCGATGCATATTATTCAAACTGTGATGATTTCAACACTGCCAAAGCAGCTCTCATGGCAAACTTGTATGTCTATGGACCAGACACAATCTTTGAGGTACCTATCGCAAACAATGATAATTGTATTGCACCACATCAAGTTGGGCATGAGTATAAGTATCCAGAAGAGAATTTGGTGGTTAGTAACTCTAGTGAAGGGATAAAAAATGATAGCAATATCAATGTAAGTCCTTCCACCTTGAGTAAAACACAACTTGCAGCTATTCTGGATATGACCGCTTCTGCGCAACAAGACGTGGTAATGGTACCTGCATCTTTGCCTCAAAGCTCCTCGAGTTGTGAACTCCCTAGTACGTTTCCTATACCCGTCGAAATAGAGGTTCCAAAAGAACTTCCACTGGTAAGTATGGTGTATATGAGCTTGATTGAGCTATAACAACATTTTTCTGATTTCGACAAAGTCATCAAGGAACGTACGACTCTGACGGCTCAAACAGAATGTACATGGGATTTTGAATACACCAAGGATGCCTTTCGTGATGAGATTATTCTGTTTGTGAAAAATCTTAAAGCATGTTTCAATACATTTGATTGAAATTTGGTTTCTAAAATTAAAGAAGTACAAAAGGTTTTTAAATCAAATGGATGATGTTGCTGAACTGTATCACATTGAAAGAGAAAAAGTTGTGTACGCTAATGACCAACTCTTAGAACAAGTGACGTCCCATGATATTACAACGATTTTTATGAATAATTGTGTTAATATCAATGATTCTCTTGTGAATGATGTGGATAATGTGCTATAATGTCAAAAGTGTCACCGAGTCGAAGTTTAATTTCGAAAAGTCAGATATCTTTAGAAACACTTTCAAAATGATTTGATAAAGTCCAACATGCTATTATCTCTCTTGAAATTAAGAATCAATCTGTAAATGAGGTTTTAAAAAGCAAAAAGAGTAGCAAAATGAAGATTCTCTGTTAGCCTCAAAATATTGAGTCAAACAAGAATGTTCGGTCATAGGTTTATTATGTATCGTTTATTAGAATGTTGTAATAAGTAGTAAAATAGTTGGGAATCACGGGCTTGACTTTAAGGTATAAAGTTCATGTTTAAGGAACAAAAGCCTAAAAGAAAAGTCCGGCCCATTAAGATATAGCCCATGAAAGACCACATGCGGGTGGACTATATAAACACCCTCCTAGCATGTTAGGAGGGTTTGGTGGTTCATTTTCTCTAATCTAATATTCTCTTATATCACACACTTCTCTCTACTTTCTCTCTATAAACTTCATCTATTTTCTTCTCTTTTCATCTATTTTCTTTAGATCTATCATGGTGAAGTAAGTTTTATTCAGGAACAACAACTGGTAATATTCGTCAAGAGGTAGATTAGTGATTATTTGTGGTTATACTAAAAATTTCGTGGGTTTTAATCTATAAAACCACACGAGTTCTTATTTTTTCTTTGTTTTCCATACATAAACATCAATATTATCTTCATATATTTGGTGTTGTGTGATTGGAACAAGAAAAATCCATCTTTATAATTGGTTTTTAGCCGATTTAAATAGTTATATTTTTAAAGTTTAAAATTTCTTCGACTTAAAAATAAAAAAGGTTGCATTTTTCTAGTCCCTATGATGCTATAAATCGAGAAAGCACAAGTTGTTTTGTCGGATAACCTTGAAAACGTTTCCTATACGAGATTTGTTGCCTAGTTGTTATTTCGGATTTTTTGGAAAACCCTAGTTATTCCAAAATCACAAAAGCTGCCTTATTCCAAAATTAGAAACTCTAGTTATTCCGAATTCGGGTGAAATAAGCATATTCCAAAATAAGAAAATCTAATTATGCCAAAATTATGCTTTTTCAGGATATTCTGAAATAGTGAGTTTTTGAGATATTCCGAAATAGCAAATTTTTAAGATATTCCGAAATCAGAACATTCCGAAATCACATTATTCCGAAATAAGTATTATTCCGAATTGAGCAAATTATTCCGAATTGAGCCATTATTCCGAAATCAGTATTATTCCGAACTATTATTCCGATTTGAGCAAAATATTCCGAAATAAGCAATTATTCCGAAATGGTAAAGAGTGATTATTCCGAGATGATGAGTTTGCCAATTTTTAGCTCGACAACTTTGTAGACTTAGCCACCCTCACAACTAGTTTTGTAGCATAGTTTTCCAAAAAAAAAGTGTTAAAATTTTTACGTCAAGTTAGTTCAAATTTTTCTTATACTACTCTTTGGATATTTCTTCTTCAATTTCAAATTTTGGCAATTGAATATTTTTAGGTATAATTTTATATCGGACTGAAGAAAAAATCGGATATTTCAGAATTTCAACCACAACGTAATCACAACACATCTACTTTAGATCCGAATTCACATCATCATTTCAGAGATTATCGAGATGGATTCTACTGCAGAATATCATGTAACCAATAACAACGAACATAATGGTGGCGGGTAACAAAGAAAGACCACCAATGCTTGTGGCTGATCGATATGCTCAATGGCAATCACGTTTTCTTTGATATCTTGATACAAGGCCTAATGGTGATGCTTTAAGGCAATGCATTATTGATGGACCATATGTGTTTTCCAAATTCATCCTTCCTGCTGTACCAACCACAGACACTAGTGACAAAGTACCCGCACATGAACCTGATGAAACGAGATCCGACCTCACCCCTGAGATTCATGCTTGTCTTGATACAGAGAAGGAAGCAATTTATTTGATTCTTAGTGGAATTAGAGATGATATTTACTCCACGGTTGATGCATGTCCTACTGCTAAAGAGATGTGGATGGCTATTGAATGATTGCAACAAGGTGAATCACTCAATAAGCAAGATGTAAAAACAAATCTGTTTTGGAACTTTGGCAAGTTTACTTCGTTGGATGGAGAATCAATTGATTCATACTACTCCAGATTCTACAAAATGATGAATGACATGACAAGAAACAATTTGCAATTCTCCACCATGCAAGTCAATATTCAATTTCTACATCAACTTCAACCAGAGTGGACACGGTTCGTCACTTTAGTAAAACAACAAGAAAACTTTGACGAGGTCTCATGTAACACCCCACTTGGATAAGTGGACCGTTACGTGTATTTATGGCGTGTCATCAAAGCATAAGGTAAATGTCCTAAAACATTAACTGACCATAAAGGAATACCGAAATCAAACATCGGTAATCCAAACGTAAGCCCAAAACATGAAAAGTAAAATACTGAAGGAAAGGACTAAACAATGTCCAAATAAGCAGAATAATGTAAGAAATGCATAAAGTAAGAGGTCTTGATAGCTTCCATCCAAATGCACATGCTCTCAGAATCCTAAGAGCGTCCTGGTGTACCTGCCGTTAGAACATGAAAGGAACTACGGCTGAGCATAACGCTCAGTGAACGGATATAAAGCATGATAAGAATATACTGAAAGAAACAGGCGATAGAATACTAAAGCTGTAAGACTGATATGTAACATGTGGTAGAACTCTGCATAAAATCTGAGAAACCTGGTTCATATATATTGATACTGAAATATAAATATTAATTCTGAAAACATGCAATTACTGTATTTTATTTGCCAGAGCTTATATAGGTCACGTGCTGTAACAACCGTGCATGAATAACTGGAGGGGTGACCTCGTCATGCTGTAGAGGGGTGACCTCTAAATACTGTGCTGGGTGGAGGGATCAGCTCCAATGTGAAGGATGTAGAGCACACACCACATTCACCCTGATAACTTGTAACACATATAAGCCTAGGATGCATCCATACGCCCCACTAAAAATACTGATAAAATGGCCAAGCTGAGCTGAGTGGGACGATGCAGGATATCACTCTCCTGCATGTGAGTCACGACACCGGTGCCTCTAGTGTCGTGGTTACGGTACCTCCGTAACTAGTACATAAACTGGTCGTGCTTGTATATAATGCTCAGGCAATTTATTTAGTTATTAACATGATTACTGATAAACTTAAACATATACTGGGGAAAACATTTGGCTGAAGACGGGGAATCCTAATCATGCATAGAAAGGAAGTCCTTACTGAAAGGACGGAAAACCGTACCTCGTGTCCAGTAATGAATTAAGACTGGAAGCTAAAAGATCTATCTGACTTCATGGTTACTACATAAATAACGTACGCGAAAATAAGTTGACTGATTACTGTTTACCATTTATCTCAATCGTACTTAGTTAATTTATTTAATCTTGTAATACTGTTATTATATAACTGATACGTCTGAATGTTCTAATATTTATGTTTAACGCATTCCTGTTCTATTATTAATTACGATATACACGTATTTCGACGTTATAATAGTTCTATATTTAGTACCCTGTTTAATAACAGAAAGTTTCCTAATTTAGGTCGTTTTCCAAAATGAATAAAATTATTAAGTAATTATACCCTTTTTTAAACCTTATAACAACTTTATTTACTAAATACATTTAAATATAAAATTTATACATTTAAAAATTAAGTGCTAAAAGGTATAATTTAAAAATCTCCATTTTTATAATTTACTATATCCCAAGCCTACCGAGATACTCATTTTCGGTCGCACTAAAACAATTCCACTAACATATATATAAAATCTGTCCATTTGACTTAGCGACAACGAAATCTGTCCCTAAAAAGTGTCACCAAAAGCTATATTTTAAAACTGTCTAAAAACAATTCTGCGACAGAAATTATTGTCACAAAACTGTCGCTAATTCCAGAACCAAACCTTTTTATTTTCTAAAAATAAAATGTTCCCACTGCTCCTATCAAGGTTCCCACCGTTTATGCTGGTTTTCCACTGCCCGCAGTCCCAAACACTCCTGTTGCGGCCTAAACAGCAGATCCAAACGTCCATGCTGCTGCTGCTAACAGCAGATCCAAACGCTCCTACTGCGACTGCTAACAGCAGATCCAAACGCTCCTACTGCGGCTGCTTACAGCAGATCCAAACGCCCATGTAGGCTGCTATAATTAGTAGAATAACGTATCCTTCACTGGTCGACATGAAACTCAAAACACCCTCCATGGATATTGACCAACAGATGGATCTGATGGTGTTTCGTGATAAATCACCATGGCTGTAGTGATGAATGTGACGGTTGGGCGTGGTGATGAATGTGAAAGGAGACAGCGGCTGCTGGTGACGAGTGGTGGTGATAGGGTGGATCGAGGTGATGGGGCTGTAGAGGTATAATTGATGGTGGCCATGTGGTTAAGTACCGCGGCAGCGACGCGCTGTTGTGACTAATGGTCGTGGTGGCTGAAGGAAACCAACATCGGCGGCTGTCTAAAGTGGCGGCTGGAGTTTTCTGGCGGCCGGAATAACTGACCGGAAAAAGGGAGGCGCCGGAAGAGAAATGGTAGCTAGGGTTTTCTCTTTTTTTTTCTTGTATAAATGAAAGTAAACTATACTCTTTGGATATTAATTTTTTTTTTTTTTTTTTAGACGGGCTGGGCTTAAGGCCCATTCTTGTTTTCTTTTCTTTTTGTTGCCGCAGCCCAAACACACACACATGTTTATTTCATTTTCGACTTTATTTAAAATATTGTGTATTAATATTCGTGAATTCTTAAATACGGGTTTTACAATTCTTCCCCTCTAAAAAAAATAATTCGTCCTCGAATTAAGGATGCGATAATGTTGTGGTTATTACAATTCTCCTTCTCTAAAAGGAAAATTAGTCCTCGAATTAAATTAAGCTGGTAAAGATATAAAAACTAAAAGGACACATATGCTGAAAGAGCATGAAAGCTAAAAAGACATATACGCTGAAGGATTATTCGTCCTTGGATTAGAACATAATGCTGCTGAAAGGGTATAAACATGACATGACTGAAGTGAACATGAAACGTGACATGACTGAAAGAACTTAAGTGGATTTATTTAAAGGAAAAAGGATGGGAGGTTCGGATGGACTCCTCCGTTTCGAGTGGCTTCCCGCTCGAAACGATTCCTTCAAAGGTCTAACCACAATGAAAATCTTGGTCCTGATGACCCTGTCCTGATGAATACTGAATAGTTCTTGATTCCATACTTAAGATGGATTTTCTAAATCTTATAGAATGAACAAGCTATAGCATGTGGATACATGAAATGGTACGTATAAATATCCTGAAATATAACATTTACATATCTGAGCAAGCTGCTGAAAACATATAAGGGCAATTACGTGAACAATTTCGAACGTACAACGTGAGCAATTGTGAACGTGGTTCATAATTATATGAGGTACGCTCAGCATGAATTATATCATGAATGTGATACGCGAAACATACTGTGAACGTGGTACTAGAATGTATCATGAACGTATGCTGACTGAGATGTGAAACGTCTGCCTGGTTATGGAATAGCTGTGCTAAACTTGAGTCTGATTTCTCAAGATTTCTATAACCGTATTCGGTAATCTGTGAAACATGCATTGCGGAATGGAACACGAGGTTGTCCGTGAACAATATTATGAACGCAAATGTGAGCTTACATCATGATATAACATAAAACATGAACTGAAACAGCATCATACTGCGAATGAGACGAAAACGTGGAAGTGAAGATAGTCATGAACGTAAAGTGAACGTAAACATACACGTGATTGTGAACGTGAATTCTGTCTAATATGATGGTCGATGGAATGCCTTGAAATTGTACGATTTACTGCTGATTTTTCCGCAGTCCGCGACCGCGTAATCCTTCCGAATAAAAGTAAACACGTAGGTTGGTTACATGGTCGACAATGACTCGGATAGTATTATACTTTTTCTGAGTCTGTGGTAAACTGATAGCAATCTCCCTGGAGTCTTGTCTCCTTTCGATCTAGAATTTCTACTAGTGGTAAAAAAAAACTCGATAGCAAGACGGCGTTCTATCGTAAACCTGTTGGAATGGAAGGCATTAGATATGAACATAGATGTCTCAACGCGTTATACTGTTTCTATCAAAATTATGCCTGGAATTTTGGTACATTCTGGTGGAATTTCGTTCATAGGCGTCAGTCGGGACCATCAGGTGATGGCCTTCACCTTCACAGCATTGTTTGAAACTTCTTTCTGCTAAGGTAGAATGCTCAGAAATGCAACCTTGTTCAATTGGAATTCATATCTGGAAAGCTGTATATAAAATTTTCTCCTATCGAAGATTCTGTACAACTGTGAGAAGGTGATTCTCGTGTTCTTCTCAAAAATTTAGTAGCTCAGAATGTGATCAATGAATATACTGACGATTTTGTCTACGAAGTCGTAAAAGAAAATTTATTCATAAATTTCATACTATAGCTGGGGCATTAGGGAGCCCAGTCGTATAAGTCAAAATTTTAGAGAGACTGTAACGTGTTCAACAGCAGTCTGGAAACATCATGTTCTTCTCTCACCACTACTGGTGTCATGATCGCGAATTGTTCTGGCACTATTTAAGATATCGTAGCAGGTCAGGTAAACCTTCTATACGTGGAATGAATATCGATTAAGAATGGTGATCTGGTAAATTTGTCGGTGGTCGATATATGATCTCACGTTACCGGCCTTTATTAATAGACAGAAACGGTGCACTTTCTGGTGGTGCGTTAGGCGAATAAGGCCTCGTTCTGGTAACTCTTGCAGCTAATGCTGCAACTCTTTTAACTCAGCTGAAGTCCTGATAAAGAGTTCTAAAAATAGTTTCTGTCCTTGAGACATGCTCGATGTTACTCTCTGCTTCGTGGTTAGGAAGGAATTTCTGGAAAACCTTCTGGAATGACATTTGGGAGCTTGGGATAATCTGATGATCATGAGTTTAAGGAATTTTAGAGGTCGCATCATAAATGGTGACTAGAAGTCTTCGCAATTATAAGATAATAATTCACATGCTTGTAAAGCTGAAACAATTGGTACTGATTTTTCTGGCAGAAATAAAATGAATATGTTCAGGAGTTGATAAGACGGATCTTTTCTTAAACTAGAAGGAACATCTTTATAATTAAAGGTGATAATGTGGAGTCTTTCCTGGCTGGGAAGTAGGTAATACCTGGTTTAAGATAAAGTTGACATATGAATACGTGAAGTAAACGTGGCAGATTTTACTGAATTTATGTCGCCTGTAACTGCACGGAACGAACACTGCATGTCTAATCTGGACAATACTCCTGTGGTGGTGACTGAGTCTTTAATGGTTTGATTTATGCATGGCATGACAAAACGGGTATACTCCTTTGGAGGTTACCCTGAATTTCTGAGGGCCTGGTTTAGCAAACATACAGAGTTACGAGTTCTGACTCGTACCTTGAGAAGGTATTCATATGACATGTATCGTATCTGGTGTCCTGAAAGGTGTCTTCCAAAAGGATAATAGAGACCCATGTCTTGACTGATGTCCTAACATGTGTTTTAGTAGGTGAATTTGAACAAGGCTGAAAACATTTCGGGTAACAGCTAGGGTTGGCGGACCGATTAGACTACTGACCTCTGTATTTCTGGTCACGTCCGTTTCGGAGTTCCCGGTTGCTAACTGAATAATTATAAGCACGGTGGTTGTCACTACTGCTTTGTCTGTCACTTTATGACGGTCATTATCATGACCGTGATTTTTGTAACTATTCCGCTGAGTGGCCGGCTAGGTTCCGATTCTCACTCTTCTAAAAGAACGGTTAGCTGAGTGAAATGTGACATCTAGCTTAGAAGGTAAAAGCATGGGATGGGATGGTAGTATCTGATGGTTGAAATTTTGTCTTGACATAAAGTTCAAATTTATAGTTTTCGTCCTTGCTCTGCGGTGTCTTTATAGTATAACAGCATCAGCATCAGCATCTTGAGAAATCTCCAAAGTATCGGCAGCATCAGCAATTTTGAGGTCTTTAAAGTGTTCGCAGCATCAGCATCTGGTAAAATCTTCAACTCACGAGCAGCATCAGCACCTGGTAAAATATCGACAAGTGGAAACGCCCGAGATGATTGAGGATCGATTAGCAATATCCATGGAGTAGGGTACCTGGTGTACACCTGGACTACTGTACATGAAGTACAAAATGAATATTGCACATGAAGCATATCGAGACATTGCACGTGGAGTACACATGTATCACTGTACAAGGAGTATAACTGAGGAACTATACAGAGGGTCCATATAGACTACTGTTCATGGCACTGGTGGGAATTTTATTGGATGGTCGATACTGGTGTCACTTGTCTGACGTGATCTAGGAAATAAATTGATTTAAACGATAGTAAACTGGTCTGAAATAAGTAACATGATAGCCTGTAATTCCTGCGTCGACTTACTGCTAGTTATATCAAGACTGAAAGTATGATATAATCGAAGTCCCAACAGTGGTCAGGATGAAGCATGATTAATGAAGGCCAATCATGATTTATCATGAAAATGGGTTTTACTGAAATTCTTGTGTATGAGAACATCATTACTTTGCTGAAAACATAATCCTCGTAAGGAGACATGAACTGAATCAAACCGGAAGACGACATCAACGTGAGGATATGAAAATTTGACTATTACTAGAACATAAAAGAAAATCAACTGAGGTTTAACATCAACTCGTGTGGATGGCTATGGTTCAATCCACAGAATTCAAGGAACAAAACATACGACTAAGTATGGGCGATTTTGGTTCGATCCATGCTTGTCAAAAATTTCTGAGAACTGTCATGTATAGAAATTCATAATCTGGGACTAAATATGGTTGGCTATAGTCCAGCCCATACTTGTCTAACTTTATGAAATGTCCTGATATGACAAAGGTGAACAACTATGAGTCGGTTCACAAAACAACCTTCGACTGAATAGCATGAAATTTGACCTGAACAATGGTGAACGTTTATGGCTGGTTCACCAAGAATTACTTGACTGACAACATGAATCTGACATGAATAAGGATGAATGCCTAGGTTCAGTTCATCAATACAAAATTTGAACGGCCAAGGGTGAACGCCTATGGGTCGGTTCACCAAAACAAAATTCGCAGAAAACCACATGCGACTAAGTATGGCCAGTCCTGTACCAACCTTTTACTTAGTCAAAATTTAAGAAATCCGACTGATAACTGAAGAAAAATGACTGATACATGCACGAGAAACATGAAAGATAACAACGCCAAAATCTGGGAAGTTCTTGGTGACTACCCACTAGTCACAGGTCAAGTTTTAGAGCCTACAGGTCGAACCTTGCGCGCTCTGATACCATAATTGTAACACCCCACTTGGATAAGTGGACCGTTACGTGTATTTATGGCGTGTCATCAAAGCATAAGGTAAATGTCCTAAAACATTAACTGACCATAAAGGAATACCAGAATCAAACATCGGTAATCCAAACATAAGTCCAAAACATGAAAAGTAAAATACTGAAGGAAAGGACTAAACAATGTCCAAATAAGCAGAATAATGTAAGAAATGCATAAAGTAAGAGGTCTGGATAGCTTCCATCCAAATGCACATGCTCTCAGAATCCTAAGAGCGTCCTGGTGTACCTGCCGTTAGACATGAAAGGAACTACGGCTGAGCATAACGCTCAGTGAACGGATATAAAGCATGATAAGAATATACTGAAAGAAACAGGCGATAGAATACTAAAGCTGTAAGACTGATATGTAACATGTGGTAGAACTCTACATAAAATCTGAGAAACCTGGTTCATATATATTGATACTGAAATATAAATATTAATTCTGAAAACATGCAATTACTGTATTTTATTTGCCAGAGCTTATATAGGTCACGTGCTGTAACAACCGTGCATGAATAACTGGAGGGGTGACCTCGTCATGCTGTAGAGGGGTGACCTCTAAATACTGTGCTGGGTGGAGGGATTAGCTCCAATGTGAAGGATGTAGAGCACACATCACATTCACCCTGATAACTTGTAACACATATAAGCATAGGATGCATCCATACGCCCCACTAAAAATACTGATAAAATGGCCAAGCTGAGCTGAGTGGGACGATGCAGGATATCACTCTCCTGCATGTGAGTCACGACACCGGTGCCTCTAGTGTCGTGGTTACGGTACCTCCGTAACTAGTACATAAACTGGTCGTGCTTGTATATAATGCTCAGGCAATTTATTTAGTTGTTAACATGATTACTGATAAACTTAAACATATACTGGGGAAAACATTTGGCTGAAGACGGGGAATCCTAATCATGCATAGAAAGGAAGTCCTTACTGAAAGGACGAAAAACCGTACCTCGTGTCCACTAATGAATTAAGACTGGAAGCTAAAAGATCTATCTGACTTCATGGTTACTACATAAATAACGTACGCGAAAATAAGTTGACTGATTACTGTTTACCATTTATCTCAATTGTACTTAGTTAATTTTTTTAATCTTGTAATACTGTTATTATATAACTGATACGTCTGAATGTTCTAATATTTATGTTTAACGCATTCCTGTTCTATTATTAATTACGATATACACGTATTTCGACGTTATAATAGTTCTATATTTAGTACCCTGTTTAATAACAGAAAGTTTCCTAATTTAGGTCGTTTCCCAAAATGAATAAAATTATTAAGTAATTATACCCTTTTTTAAACCTTATAACAACTTTATTTACTAAATACATTTAAATATAAAATTTATACATTTAAAAATTAAGTGCTAAAATCTCCATTTTTATAATTTACTATATCTCGAGCCTACCGTGATACTCATTTTCGGTCGCACTAAAACAATCCCACTAACATATATATAAAATCTGTCCATTTGACTTAGCGACAACGAAATCTGTCCCTAAAAAGTGTCACCAAAAGCTATATTTTAAAACTGTCTAAAAATAATTCTGCGACAGAAATTATTGTCACAAAACTGTCGCTAATTCCAGAACCAAACCTTTTTATTTTCTGAAAAAAAAGTTCCCACTGCTCCTATCAAGGTTCCTACCGTTTATGCTGGTTTTCCACTGCCCGCAGTCCCAAACACTCCTGTTGCGGCCTAAACAGCAGATCCAAACGTCCATGCTGCTGCTGCTAACAGCAGATCCAAACGCTCCTACTGCGACTGCTAACAGCAGATCCAAACGCTCCTACTGCGGCTGCTAACAGCAGATCCAAACGCCCATGTAGGCTGCTATAATTAGTAGAATAACGTATCCTTCACTGGTCGACATGAAACTCAAAACACCCTCCATGGATATTGACCAACAGATGGATCTGATGGTGTTTCGTGATAAATCACCATGGCTGTGGTGATGAATGTGACGGTTGGGCGTGGTGATGAATGTGAAAGGAGACAGCGGCTGCTGGTGACGAGTGGTAGTGATAGGGTGGATCGAGGTGATGGGGCTGTAGAGGTATAATTGATGGTGGCCATGTGGTTAAGTACCGCGGCAGCGACGCGCTGTTGTGACTAATGGTCGTGGTGGTTGAAGGAAACCAACAGCGGCGGCTGTCTAAAGTGGCGGCTGGAGTTTTCTGGCGGCCGGAATAACTGACCGGAAAAAGGGAGGCGCCGGAAGAGAAATGGTAGCTAGGGTTTTCTCTTTTTTTTCTTGTATAAATGAAAGTAAACTATACTCTTTGGATATTAATTTTTTATTTTATTTTTTTTAGACGGGCTGGGCTTAAGGCCCATTCTTGTTTTCTTTTCTTTTTGTTGCCGCAACCCAAACACACACACATGTTTATTTCATTTTCAACTTTATTTAAAATATTGTGTATTAATATTCGTGAATTCTTAAATACGGGTTTTACATCTCATTTCACAGGCTCTTTGATATTTTGAAACAATTTCAGAATGAGGCAAACGAACTTCGAGCTGAACGGCAAGCAAAGGTTGTAAATTCACTTGCTTTGATGTCTGCCACTCAACATTACCCAGATCACCACTCTCGTGCTCCAAAGTCCTACTCTACTCAATTATCATCACCACGATCTTCCATTGTCTCTAAGTTACATGTTCCAACAAGATCAAGAGGCAAAGAGGTTGCAAGGGCACTATCACCACCACCTGAGCAATCATCCGAAGAAGATAGTGATGAAGAACAAGCTCAAAAGGATAAGAAATTCAAACAACAAATGGCATTCATTATGAAGTCATACAAGAAAATTTACAAACCTACCAACAATAACCTTAGAACATCATCAAACATGAGGAATAACTATGTTCAGAGTCCTCCAAGGTATGCACGAAGGCGGGTTGAGAGTCATCCTAAGTATGACCGCCGCACTACAAAGTAGGATAATCAGAGGGTTGCTACTGTTGGTGGGAGTAGGGAAACGGTCGGTACTCAAGTTGTACAAAAAACTGGGATTCAATGCTTTAACTGCAAAGGATTTTGGCACATGGCCAAGGAATGCAGGCAACCTAAAAGGGTTAAGGATTATGCTTATCATAAGGAAAAGATGTTGTTATGCAAGAAGACGGATGCTGGGATCCAGTTATCAGCCGAGGAAGGAGAAATGATTGACGACACTAATGATAAACTCTTCGACCAAGAAATCGAAGCACATTACTCGTACATGGCAAAGATTCAAGAGGTCCTCAATGTCACTGAAGATGACAATGGTCCTATCTTTGATACCGAGAAAATTTCCAAGGTACACACTGATGATGACTATAATGTGTTTGGTGATACGCATGAGCATAGTGATCCAACTACACCCATTACTGATACATGTATGAAGGAATCAGTTTCTAGTAATATCATATTGAATCCATCAGGCATGTGCAATAATGAGTCTGAGGAAGATCAACATGCAAATGCGTATGATGATGAGGAGCGTGTTGTGTTATCTAACTTAATTGCTAATCTTCAAAAGGATATCACTGAAACTAGGAAGAGTCAAAAGCAACTAAAAAAAGATAATGCTACACTCACTTAAAACTTTGAAGAAAGCAAAGCTGCTCTAATAAAATCTAGTCAGACTATTGATAGTTATAGAGTTGAGTTTAGTCAAAAAACCAAAGAGCTTGAGGGGTAAAAGGGCGTTTAATTAACACTAAAAAGGAGGATTTTGAAAGTAAATATAATTATTAGCTAACGAGAAACATGAATATAATGCTTACTTAACTGATGAACGTCAAAAAACGTACCTTGTAACAACTAAAGTAAACGAACTTGAACAAAGGCTTTCTATGAAGAACACCGATTCTGCTAAAATTCTTAATGAAAAGACACAAGAGGTTGAGAAGTTAAAATAAGCTTTCAAAAGTAGACAAGAAAACGATACTGAAAAAGTAACGGAACTTGAAGAACAAGTCGACTTTTTGAAAAAAATTGTTTATAAAAAAAATCAATCTATTCAAACCATGAGAGTGATAGCGCCACTGTCGTTTTTTAAGGTTAAAGCTAATTTTGAAAGTCCTAAGTACCTCGAGCAAGCTCAAGCTGAGAACCTGATAACACTCAAATCCAACATGTTTTCTTGAGCGTTATCCGTATACTTTGCATGGTTTTTGGTTATACTAACGGGCTTTATAGCTCATATATGTGTAAAGTTGTGTTTTGTGTTGTTAGTTAGCCAAGATCAAGGAAAGTGAAGAAAAGACAAAGAAAGAAAGAATAAATGACGATTCATGCATATATGAAGGAATCCCGACAAGCACAAGCCTTTGAAGATCAATTCCGGATGCAAGAACAAGTGTTTCAAGACAAGTACAAGTTCATCAACATGCAAAGTTGCCACCTACTTTTGTGTTGGCAGTATTTTGTCGACATACATGCACTCCAAGCCTTCATGAAGCTTCTATTGGATTCTAGAAGTACTTTGCCACCAAGTAAAAGCCTTTGGCTACAAGTTTATTTCTTTGGCTCCAAGTTCATGCATTGATGGAGAGGCTTGAATTCATCTATAAATAAGACCCATGGGGTCATTGTAACATACAACTTGAAACACTTACAACCTCACCTTCATTATTCATCAAGGAAACTCTCTCCTTGGTGAAAATCCCAGATTTGGTCCAAGTGTACCAAAAACTCATCCTTTTGAAGCTCCAATCATCAAAATAACATTGCCAAACTCTAAGGGATCACTACCTTTATCATTGGTAGTGTTTCTTGATATCTAAATCACCACCAACCTTCACCAAACCTCTCCAAAACCTGCCTCAAATCTCAAATACGAATTTCATTTGCATAACCCGAAAGACCACAAAGAAACTTGTAGTCAATTGGAGGCTTAAGGATTGCTCTAAATTCTTCCTTCTATTTACTTATTGTATTCATACTTTGGGTAAACTCTTGTTATTTTTATTATGTTAAACTCTATGTCATATGTTGAATGTTTGTTGATTAATATGATCATGGGGTAGTTTTCTTTACACTTGTTTGGATGATGTTGCGACATGAGGATTGTTTATGTTTTATCATTGTTTTGATCAATTTCATGTTATGTTTGAAATCTAATTGTGCTTAAGTTCCATTCCATTTGCTTATCATACTTGATTAGTTGTTGATGATTTCATAGGTCGAAAGGGTTATCATTCACCAACTAGTTATAATCGTTTTGTCAATGGATGATTATCTATTGTATTGACCATTTCTTTAGTGGTATAATTATGCATAGGAACTTAAGTGTGATTGTTAATGATTTTGTGAAACGACCGTGAATCAAACTTGTTAAACTAAACATAGTCTTGAATTGGTTGATTTGTCTTAATGCTTGATTGTATGGATGTATGATCTTTCGCGTAGATTGTGTGCTTTAAAATCAAAGATTAGAATTTGTGACCATCATCTTCTATACTTGTAATTAATTTGTCAAAGCCATTCTCATATGAACAATACAAATGTTATGAACTAATCCAAGCAAGTGTTGTCCTTAATATTATTGTTATCATCTCATCTTATTAGCTTAATCATCATTTACTTGTTACTTGTTGCTTATTTGCTTATTTGTTACTTATATGGTAATTGTGGGAGTGACAAACATTTTTACCACTAACGTTACATTGTTACAAAGATCCTTTACAACCGAAAGCACCCAAATCCTAGTGAACGACCTCGGCTTACCACAACAAGCTAGCTACAAACGAAAGGGTCATACTTGCCCGTGTGTTCTTAGCTTATTCGGTAACCCTTGTATAAATTTAAAACTTGTGTACACTCACAAAGAACGCATCAAGTTTTTGGCGCCGCTGCCGGGGATTTGTTTGTGTTTTTCATGTATTAGAATCTTTGTTTCTTCTAGTGTTTCGTTCATATAATTCGTGCTTATTGTGCTTTTAAAAAAAATTAAAGTGTGTTTAGATTAAGCTTTTTAGTGATTATTTCATCAATCCCCCCCCCCCCCCCCCCCCAAAAAAAGTTTTTTTTTGTGCTTTAAGTTTATAAGTGCCTAAATCTTAAAAAAAATATCATCACCAGCCAAGTTGCCGGCAGGCATCCCAAGTTGCCGACGGCAACTGCTTTACAGACTCGAAAAAGCCGACCGACATCCCAAGTTGCCGCCGACAACTTTTCCACAGTCCCAAAGAAGCCGACCGGCACCCAATCATGCCGACCGACAACTTAAAAAAAAAGTATCTTCTTTTATTTAAACTAGGCCTTAACCAAAACCCGTTCCTAATTGTGTTTTAACTCGTTTAACGTCCGTTCTTCGAGTTTATAACCAATTATCCTTGTTTTATCATAACCCACCCAACCACCCCGTTCTAATATTTTGTGCCTCGTTCGTATTTCTAATCACCCCGGTTTGATCCCAAGCCCCGTGTTTAGAACCTGAAGTCATTCGAACCGTCCGGTTTGATTGATTTGGTACAATAATTCTTTTACGTTTTCATTTTTATTTTCTATTGTTTATTTATTTGTTTTCGTTAGATAAAATATAAATAAATAAAAAATGCAAAAAAAATTTGTTTGAGTTTATTTTTATTTTAGTAATCTTTTCATTTTTATTTGTAGCCTTTAATAAATTTTTCGAATTATTTCGATTTTTCATAAACCCACGTCTTAGAGGTAAATGCCTTGTTAATAAATTCTATGAACTTAAACGTAAGTTCAAGAAGAAGACTCGTGAACCCGATAAAATCATATTTGATATCGAGTCACCCGAAGCATTCGTCGAGGAACGTGTTGTCATTATCAATATACACGAGACGAAATTCGAAAATCCATTCCATACCGAAGGAATCTCATCCAATGAAACCGAATCCGATTCCTCAACCATTATTACTATCGATCCCGATGATCAACCAATGTGGTCAAACACTAGGATCGTTGCTCCAACACCTAGTTCCTCTATTGTTCAAATCCCTATTTTGAACAATTTCACTATCAAAAGTAACCACATACAAATGATTCGGGAAAACCAATTTGATGGAGAATCCCTATCCGATCCTCCCCAACACGTTCTCGATTTTCTTGAGATTAGTAGCCTTTTACAATATGGTGAAAATCAAGAGGAAGCGATTAACTTGAGGACGTTCCCATTCTCATTAACCGGAGAAGCTAAGTCTTGGTTGAATGAACTAAATGAAGGTACAATTACTTCGTGGAATGAATTAAGAGAAGCTTTCATAAGCCGATTCTTTTCACCCGCACAGTTTAAACGTCTCCTAAACAACATTCATAATTTTCACCAACTCGATAACGAGACTCTCGTTGAAGCTTGGCTCCGAATGAAACATATGATTCACGCTTGTTATGGACATGATCTAACCACGAGAACGATAATTGAAACATTTTATCGTGGCTTAGACGATCCAACTCAAGTATCCCTCGACACCAGAGGAATCTTCCTCTACAATACTCCCAACGAAGCTATCCAAATCCTTGAGGACAAGGTCCTTCTCAAGCTTGAATTTTCGAAGGATTCTCATGTCCATCCTAAACCTAAAACCGTTGTTTCCGCCAGTGGAAATAACATTATCTCCGATCACACCGTGTTGATGGAGAAATTCAAAGCTCTCGCTCAACTTATCGATTCCCAATTCCTAATCATAAGGAATAAACTAAAAGATATGCCAGAAGATCGTAGAGACGATCACGATTCAAAAACCACCATGAAGGATGACACGCCGATGTGTGAACCTCATGAAGCGAATTATGTCCAAGAATATCACCGAGGATACCACGACCAAAATTCAAGGAATTCACATTCCTATCTTACCCTAAACCCGAACCGTCCCATTCCTCAATCTCGACCACGAGATGCACCGACATACTCATCACAATATCGCCCAAAATCCGAAGCCGCAGCGGAGGAGATGATGAGATAAATTATGGCTTGGCAAACGAAAGAAAATGAACGTGTCGGTTGATTTGGAGTTTCAAATCAATCTAAACTTCCAGAACCATACAGCCATAATCGAAGACTTGAAGACAAAAACCGATCGTGTCAAAAAGCTCATCCAACAAACTAAGTCCCTTCCTCAAATCACCAACACCAAAACAAGAGATAAAATACCCTCTATCCGAAACGGCAGTGATAAGGATGATGTTGCTTTTACTGAGGAAGAAGAAGAACCTATTCCAACCGTGCCAAAACCAAAACCCATCATTTCTAACTCAACTTTTCCCAAGGATTGCACCATGCTGTTGATCCCAAACTTAGATCGATTAAGCTTTGTGTATACAAGATTAGATCAAGTAATACACGTAGAGAAACCTTTGCTTATGAATAAAGTAACTAAGTGTTATGCGGAATTAACACTTAATCTAGAACACAAAGATGTTAAACAAACTTTCACTTGTATTAGAATAATCGAACTTGATTACAATGAAAGAGGTTTAACAGTCGAATACTTGTGAAAACTTATATTGAACATTAACCTAAAGATCTTCTTTTATAGATTAAGAAGTCTTGTACAATAAGCTACGAATCAACTATTCTAGGTAAAGATAATAATGAAAAATACAATGTCGAACTTATCTTTACCATATACAAATATAGAAACAAATAAACAAAAAGATTCGTATGAAGATATATTCCATCAGTGCTTGTCTTCAAGGTTGTCAGCGTTGACTTCTTCAAATGTCAACGCTTAGCTGTCAGCGTCCAACTTCTTCTTATCAGCGCTTGAACTCTTCTTAGCAGCGTCTAGTGAACTGACCCATAATTTATTCCCAACAATCCTCCCCTAAACTTGATATCTATTCCAATGATCAAGTTTCTGAATAAATACTTAAGGCTTAGGAGGAATCTTACAAAAACTTCTTATGTTGGTGATAAACATATCTAATCAAATCTTTGGCCACGTCACTAGTGTAATCAATCTCCAAGGGTGTTTCCTTCATCTTCTCCAGTACTTCTTTGGACAAGTAATAATCAGCATCCACAAGAAGATATTCTGAGAACTTGGTAGAACTCAAATGAAACACACCACAAGTAGAATAAAGCCTCCAATGAAGATCACTGAGATCATCTTCAAGATCCTTCCATATGGCAGGATCTGCTTCCCTTGGACCACACAAAGTCAAAAATGTGTGCCACAGTCTTATTCCTGTTGCTGAAGTAGGTGCTTCAGCCTTGTACTTGGCCTCTATCAACTTCCATAGATGAACCAAGTCCTCTCTGTCTATGCTTGCAAAGATAGAAATAATCGAAGTGAAAATGTGTACCTCCTTCCCAAATCTGCCAATCTTCCAAAATCCACACTCATCTTCATCAAAACTTATGATTGGATTTCTGGCATCTAGAGATACTACATTAACCAAATCTGAAGCTTCCAATGGAGAAAGCTTGAGATGCTTCCTTATGACAGTTTCACTTGGATCATACACATCCATATCTTTGGGAAATTGGAGAGGAACTCCTTTCTTCACTGGTCTTTGAGCAATCCTCATCTCCTTTGCAATCTGCATTTCCTCAGCAAGCTCCTGTTTCCTTTCTTCTGAAAGAAACTGTAAGACATTATTTTCTTGCACATGCCTCCAAATAGGATGTGCCCTGTACTCTAGCTCCTCAAAAGATAAAGCCAGCAACTTCTTGTATGTCCATCCAGGTTGATGGCATCTAAGCAACTTGTAATACAATGGTCTGCTATCTCTTCTAAGCCAAGTCTTGACCTCTTGTGCATTATACTTCAAAATCACCTTTATATCATCTTGTACCCTGAGAAGAATTTCCAACCCCCAAATTTGATCTGATAAGCTCATCCCTGGGTTGTCAAATACCTTATCTTCCCAAGCATGGTACATTTTGGTGATTTCTGGAAGGTCAAAATCAACCTGCATCTTCAAATCTCTCAACCTTTCTTTTGCCAACTCATCCCCATATTCAAGTCTTTCTGGATCTTCAATGATTTGAACACTTGAATCTGAGCTAGCTCCTTCTTTTTCATCATCACTCTCTTCCTCACTCTCAGAAGTGGCAACAAATGGTGATGTCCCACTCCCCTTCAAATCTTGCTCCAAAAGTTGTTCAGCCAATTGTTTATCAAATGCAATTTGGGCTACATCCTTCTTTGGAACCTCTTCTTCAACCAAAATTCCTTTACCCTCGTCTTTTGGATCAATGGTAGGTAAAGTAGATGAAGATACCTGTGTAGACACATCTTTGATGATTGTTGATGACTGGAATACATCAACACCACCTGCAGGTTTGTCAGCCTTCAAGTTACCTGTGTCAGCGCCCCATTTACTCTTGTCAGCGTCCAAACTTTTGTCAACACCAAGATTACTTGTGACAGCACCCTGTGTAAAATGTTCCATCACTGCTGTAAATGACCCATCCAAATTCAAAGGGGTTACCTTGGATGTATCAATGACAGGGTGCTTCTTCAAGTTGGTGAGTGCTTCAGCAACATTTAAAGATTCACTAAATTGTGAACTCTTCTCACTGGCTGTATGAATCAGCTCATCCTCTTCATCCTCCCCTTTGGAAGATTCCTCTATTCTACTCCTGCTACTAGGATTCTCCAAAACAGTTACCCTCTCCCTTAATGCTTGGAGTTCACGACCCTGATTATTGACAATTTGTACAAGGCTGACATTTTGCTTTTGCAAGCTAATGACAGCAGCCGTCAATTCATTCAATGTCATAGGTTCCAATCTGCCCTCAGCTAGAATGGGGATTTGACCTCCCAAAATAGAATCATAGGGCATGGATGAGGTCTTAATGATGTTGGGACTGTCTTGACCAGCATCTAAGCCTGTGCCAATAGCCCCAGCCTCATCCATGTCACCAGCCACACTTGTGGAGGTGGCTCTCTCTGCAACATGGCTAGGACCACTAGAGGAGAACACTCCAGCAGTCCTTTGGCGTTTAGGCAACCTAGATTGTAAGGGGATGGAAGATGATGTAGATTGTGTGGGTGTGGGTTGGGTGTTTGGGATTGTTCAGGGATGTCATCAGCGTTGGGATTTTGCTTGTCAGCGCTGGAATTACTTTTGTCAGCGCCAGAATCATTGTTGTCAACGTTTGAGCCATCAGCGTCTGAATTGGTCTTGTCAGTGCTAGAATTATTCTTGTCAGCGCCTGAATGACCATGCATGTTATCAACTGGTGGTATTGAAGAACCACCTTTATCCTTTCCAGCAGCAGCAGCAACATCATAATACTCATCTGTCCATATGGGAAATGTAACATATTCTTGTGTGGGAGATGACTCAACTGCTTGTGGTCCATCCTTTTTAGCAACCTGTGTACCTGAAACATTACCAATTCTCTTCTCCAAACCATTTGAAGTTACCTTCACAATGTCTGGATTAGTAACAGGCATATAATTTAAAGCTCTAGATAAAGGTTCCAAGTCAAATAACCAATTTGGACCACTCTCAGGATCACTAGGTTTACTCTCTAAAAACCTAACATGTACCTTTTCAAGTATACGTTTTTCCTTTTTAATGTAAACCCTATATCCTTTGCTCTGCACTGAATAACCCATGAAATAGCCTTCATCACCCTTTGCATCAAATTTACCTAGGTCATCACTAGTTTCTAAAACAACTACATGACAACCAAAAGGCTTGAGAAAGCCAATATTCGGCTTCCTTCCCCAAAGTAACTCATAAGGTGTCTTATTATGTATCTTGTTGACCAATGCCCTATTTTGCACATAACAAGCTGTGTTAACAGCTTCAGCCCAAAAGGCTATAGGAAAGTGGGCATCAGCCAACATGGTTCTGGCTGCTTCAATTAGGGTTCTATTCTTCCTTTCTGCAACCCCATTTTGCTGTGGGGTTCTAGCTATGCTAAACTGCCTAGTAATCCCTTTCTTGGCACAAAAATCCTCTAGTAACTGATTTCTAAACTCACCCCCATTGTCACTTCTAAGAATTTTGACCTCATTACCACTCTTCTTTTCAATCTGGGTAATGAAATCAATCAAAATTTGGGCAGTTTCACTTTTCTTGGCTAAAAAGAAAGTCCATGTAAACCTGGAAAAATCATCAGTGATGACAAAACAATATGATTTACCCTTCAAACTTTCTATATTAGTTGGACCAAAGAGGTCCATATGTAATAAGTGAAGTGGTTTAGAACTAGAGTGCACCTGTTTAGATTTGAATGAGACCTTGTGCTGCTTGCCCTTAAGACATGCAACACAAGAGTGGTCATTGTGGAAAGCCTTTTCAGGCAAACCATCAACTAAACCAAGTCTCACAAGTCTATTGATATTTTTAAAGTTTATGTGCCCTAATCTCCTGTGCCAAAGATTACTGTCATCTACTGAAGCTTTAGCATAAAAACATGACATTTTATTATTCATCTTAATTCCATTAAGATTCACATTATATATGTCTTTATGCCTTGGTGTTCTAAATTCTATGTATTTCTCCTCAGGGAGCTTGTAATCTTTGCTTAACACCAAGCATCAGTATCAGTAAAAAGAACTTTATTCTTGTTATCACACACCTGTGATACACTAAAAAGATTATAGTCGAGTTCTTTTACCAGAAATACGTTTTCAAAACGTAAGTTGTTGGTGAGAAGAGTTCCTTTGCCTATGATAGTTCCATATCCGCCCCCAAAGAGAACCTTATCACCATCTTCAATGGGAGTGAAGTTACTCAAGTAATCTTCTTTCCCAGTCATGTGCCTAGAGCATCCACTGTCCCAATATCCATAGTCATTAACCTGTTTTTGAATGCCCTGCACATAAGAAAACAAATTAGTTTTCTTTGGGAACCCAAGCCTTGGAAGACTTGGATTCATCTGGTTGTTTAACAAGAACAGACTTGGTTCTCATAACAACCCCATTTTCATCCCTTTTTGGATGAAATGCCCAGTTAACCCCAATTGGTCTTGACATGACCTTTGAAATATAATGAAACCTGTTGCATGTCATAGAAAGACCAGTAGAATTAGGGTTTTGGTCTTGTTTTGGTCTCCATGTTAAGCTAGTAGAAGCTTTAGACCCCTTTCCCTGTGGTTGCAAATACCTAGGTTTGGCAGTGTGTTTGTCAGCGCTGAAATTGTTCTTATCAGCGCCCCGATTGCCTTTATCAGCGTTGAACCTAGGGTTTGCTACAGGAACCAATTGCCTATTGGACCAAGTGTTTGTCTTTTGGAAAGGTCTTAGGCAATGTGTGTTAGACCCTCTAGTAAAGAATGGGGCTGGTCTAACAACTTGTGAACTTTTGTTCACAAAGGTTTTGGGTCTGACAGTGTTTGACCTATGTTGACTTTTGTCAGCGCTGAAATGGTTCCTATCAGCGTTGACATTGGAAGCGTTGACACATTTGTATGCCAAATGTGAAAAGCTACCACAAGTGTAACAGGCTTTTCTAGACACAGTCTTAGGTCTAGAAGCAAAGAAGCCTGTTCCATGGTTACTAACTTGGCTTTTTGGTGACCTAGTATTTCTATACATCTCTGCATACTTAACACTAGGTTTTCTAACAGTGTGTGAGCCAAGGTCAACAGCTTTGCCAGTGGTTGGGTGTGTGATTTTAATAGGTGTAGAATCATGGCTCGTGATTGGTGTGGGCTCATTTGGACTTTTACACAACAAACCTCCCTTAACAAACAAAGTGTGGTTAGCTTTCTTCCACTCATCTAGGTCAGTCAGTTTTTGTTTATACTCTTCAACTGGGGAAGTCACTCTAGGTGGAGGAATGAATTCCTTCTCTTGGAGTTCTGGCAAGCCAGTCCAAGATAAGTCCTTTGATTGGACACCATAGAAATCCCCAGCTGGTGGTGGAACACCAGTATAGTCTTTCATCCCAATCCCACTCATGTCCGTAGAATCTCTTTGTTTACTAACACACTCTCCTAGGGTTTGTGTGGCCTTATCAAATCTCTGGATTTTAAGACTCACATTGTCTTTATTTTTGTTAGCCTCATCTAACTTAGCTATCAAATCAAGATTAACCCTGTTTTTGATATCTTGAATATCTTTACTTTGATGTAACTCATGTTTTAAGATATTTATTTTATCCTTTAAATCAAACTCCATTTTCTTATACTCAGCTACTGTCCTTTCTGTTTGGGTGAGAGCAATTTGATAATTAGATACTTTGCATCTTTCAGAACTTGCATCATCTAATAATTTTACTATCTCCTTATTTAGTTTTTCAGTATTTAAACGACAACCCTTAGAACAGAAAGCATCATCATATACCTCATTATCTGATGAAGAGGAGGAGTGTGCCATGAGAGCATATTCAACATGCTCTTCTTTAACTTCAGCAACCAATGCTTTGTCCTCTTCCTCATCTTTAGCCAAAAAGTTCCAGCTCCAGTCCCATCCTCCAACACCATCAATTTGTTGAACAACTACCATGGCCTTGGAATCTTGGCTCTTAACCATTTAACTTGAAGGCTTACCAGCATCAGATCTTCTTGGAGATCTACATTCCCTCATAAAGTGCCCCATACGATGACAATTGTAGCACTCAACTTTGGATTTGTCAAATCCAGCAACATCCTTAGCATCAAAGGTCATCTTCTTCTTGAACCTTTTATTAAACCTGTTTGCTCTTAAACTCACAAGAGCCATAGTCCACTTGATATCCATCTCTTCCAATTGCTCATCACTTATTTGCTCAAGATCCTCATAAGTAATTCTTGAATCACTGGGCAAAGAGGCAATGAAAGCACACACAGTATCTAGATCTAAACCAGCAGGTTTAGTTCCATCAGCGCCAAAGTTGTGAGTGTCAACGCTTGAGTGTGAGGCGTTGACAGGATATGATCCAGCGCTGACAGGATGTGTTCCAACGCTGATAGGATGTGATCCAGCGTTGACACATGCAGATCCAGTGACTGGATGTCCATAGGAGTTCATGGAATCAAATTGACCTTCACTTTGTGAGAAGAAGGCCATGTTGCTACTGGAAGGTTTATTATCACTCTCCAAAAGCCATTCATTCTCCAACAGTCTTAGTTTGTTGAAGATGTCATCAAACCTAGAGGTTTTGTGGGTGTTATTGACAAGAATGGATCTTGCCTCAATCTTCCATACCTCACCAAGGCTTTTGAGAAAAGTAGCATTCAAGTCAATATCATCAATTTGTGTTCCCAAGAAAGAAAGTTGACTTGTAATGTCAATTAGTCTACTTCTCACACTGCTAAGATTCTCATTAGGTTGAGATTTAAAGATATCATACTCATGCATGAGTTGCTTCTTCTTTTCTTCTTTAGTGTCAGCATTGCCACCATGTGCTACTTCAAGAGCTTCCCAAAGCTCTTTTGCAGACTCAAAGCGTTTGTACTTGTGCTGTTTCTCATGACCCAAGGCGTGTTTCATGATGTTCAAAATTTTCATGTCCACCCTTTTCTTGGCTATATCTTCAGCAGATACAGCTCTTCCATCTTCAGGCCTTTCCTTCTTATCAGCTTCAGGACAATTAGGAACAGCTACCCTTGCAGCAATAGCATTAGCAATCTTTTGAGCTTTGTTGAATGTGTTCCCATATTCAACAATCTCCCAAAGAGTGTAGTCATGGATGGCTACATATTGCTCAAAATTCGACTTCCAAAGCTCGAAGTTCCTGGCATCAAACATGGGAATTTTGATACTAGGGTTTGTGGTGTTGCTTTGTAGCAAAACATATCACCACATAAAAATAAGTTGTATACCTTGATCTTTGAATCTTCTTCCCCTTTTTGTCTCATCCAATAGGGGTCTTCTAAAGATAAACAACTAATAAACGCTTCCCTTTGAGTGGTGCATGTAAATGAATCACGAACCATGTAGACTCTAATTGTAGATTACGAATGAAGAAAAACGAATATAACCTATTTGTTGAAGAAGTGGAATCTCCCAAGCTTGTACCTTATATCTTGCACTATCCATGTGACGTCGAACTTATATGATGAGAGGAAATATAAGCAGACCTCGATCTCTTGTCAAAATTCTCATCCTTTGTGAGACACTGAGCACGATAATGTAACTCCTTCAAGTGTTATGACAAGTCTTCGTCACCAATCATTTAAACGAACAAGCAAGTTATCTCAAAAGAGAGGCGAGTCTTTTGAGATATGATAAAATACAAACCTGCGAAAAACAACTCCAACACCAAAGAAGCAATAATCAATCGTCTTCATCGAAACCTCCAATTTGCAATGAAAATCATCTAAGTACAATATCATCCTCTTCTTTTATGCAACTGCTGCCTCTGTCGGCGTTCTGCTTCTAATCCAAGTCGGTACGTAACCGCAAGGTTAGCCTTGTCACATAATCAAATAAAACGTCATTGCACCAAAAACAATCTTCAAAAATGAGCCATAAAATATTAAACAGATAGTTCTGTCCGAGATCCTGAGTCATCCAATATATCTTCTGTATGTATTGTCCGATATCGAACAATACTTGTCAGCGCTTAAAAAAACCATATATCGGACAACACGCTGTCAGCGTCTAAATTATAATGTGTCAGCGTCTTCTCTATCAGCGTGTTTTTTTATTCCTGTCAGCGGCTCGACTCAACCTCTAACACCATCTGTGGCTTGAATTCTTGACAGCGGCTAAAAATATTATTCCACTGTACCACTTTGTGTCTTCTCTTTTCTCTGATAATTAGACCACGTGAGATCCAATATAATCTCACTGTGTATCACTTTCTTTTTCTTTACTTTGCTGCCATCACATAAACAAAACCAACAACAGCCTTCTTTTTCCCTGTAGCCATCCTATGTCGCGCGTTAATATCCATATTCCAAAGATCACGTTGCTTTATTGACATCATGTGTCTTTATCATTCTTCTTTCCAAACATTTATACAAAGCATCTCATTATGCATAATAGAATAAATCTTGCAACGTCCTTTTCTTTTAAGCACAATTTTCAAACAATAACGCTTCTTTGCTTCTTACGTAATGCAATACTGTAGCAAACTCCAAAACATGACAATATTGGTACCTTTTTATCCAAAAGTTGCGTCTTGTACTCAGAAATCATGGACCACAACAACTTCAAACAAATACACAATTGTGTAGGACCAAACATTGTGTACCTTCAACAAATCAGACGTGAAGTTTTGTTTCACCACAATATTTAAATGTAACAATCGTACAACATTGATGGTCCTATCACTGTCTCATCTTTTTGTGAACAGCCAGCAGTATAGTAAGCTATACGCATTGCACCTTTTTAATATCCTTTGTACCCTATGGCTGAATAGAATAATAGCAGCAGCAGCATCAATACCTCTTTTATATTCGTTCCTTTTCTGCTTTTGCAAGCAACAACATCGAGGAAACAATGTAAAACACACAAATCATGCTATTTTCCCTTTTTACTTTCGTGAATGAATTTAATCTTGAGCCCACTGTCATCAACAACACATACACGTTGCTTTCTTTGTAGCAATAGAAAAATATCAGCAACTAATACAAAAAGACCATGGATATTCAAACTACAACCAATACTTGATCATGTAATCTTAGGATTTTAACACATCTAACCCTGCTGCGAAGTCCATAACATGCTGTTCCGCCAATACCAGATCTGCTAGGGTTCTTGAAAACCCTAATTTGAAGATCGAAACCCTAACCTATGGTTTAGGAATCGAACAGCATAAAAACATAATGATCTGGAACACCTTTTGTGTTAACAAATCGATCTAGGGTTTAGGGGAAGAAACCCTAAATCTTTTTCTTTTAATAAGAACAAAAACATAATATTTATACCTTCCTCTGCAGCCCACTTCGACTATGTATATCTCCTTCATAAGATCTCAGATCAAAGATCCCTCCGGTGAGATCTAAGATATATATGCCAAGAACCTACAGTTAGAGTTTCACGTCGATCCAACGGTTAACGAAGGAGTTATGGCTGTTTGAATATGGCTGCTCAGTGAGATCCGAACATAAAATCATAAACGGATTTTATGCTTTTTCTCCGTTCTTCGACTCACACCTTGTTAGATCCTAGTATCGAGAGCCACCTGCTCTGATACCAATTGTGGAAACCATAATTCACGGATCGATTAAGCTTACTAGGATAATCAACGTTCATATGATAAACATAGCGGAATTAGAACATTGATTATGAACAAGGTGTTTCTTTTCAACGATTACTTGTATTAAACTTCAAACGATTACAAGTAACAAACCTAGACGTGTTTACAAGGTTACACACGTCTAGAACACACGACTCAACTTTAAGACTACATTGTGAATGATGGGATTAAATAAAACCTACGGTCATTGTATTCTATATATACTAGAATACAAGACTTTTCTTACAAGAAAACTTTAATTACATTAGAAGTCCCTCCATCTTTTGCTAATAAGTCCTTCTTGTTGTATGAAAGGGCTCCATATTCTTGTAAAGCTTGATATTTGCATATAAGCCCTTCTTGTTTCATTATACTTGTTTTGTCTCATCAAATTAATTCCCAACACGTGCATATCCCATACAAAAGGAGAAGACGTATGAACATGATGTAATGTCAATTCATGACGCGGAGTTGAAATTAATGAATGGCGTTGGAAGTAGAAGAATGATAAAGAATGACGACAATGGTGTGCCAAAGAAGCCTTTCAAAGTTTGGACTATAAATGGAGAATTGCTTTGGTTCAAAGATGATAATTATCAAAATCAATGGCACCCAACCAAAGTTCCCTATCTTAATCGTATCATCAAAGAATCTTAACACCGAGGGGAAGAGTCTAGCTAACGATTCGATAATAAATTAAGCGCTTCTCGAGAGGAAACCCGTGCTTTAATTGTTTGGGTGTTTAATTTTGTATGCTTTAAATAAATGCATACACCCTAAAAGTATTTTTCAAACTTGGAAAATATTAAGTGTGAGGGGGTGTACTTTGCTAGTAGTATTAGTTTTATGTGTGCTTGCGTGCTTGTTTGTTTGTTTTGTTTTGTGTGTTTTGTTTGAATAAATGCAACAATAGGTAATGGAGGAGGATGCATACATGGGGAGGATGGAAGTGTATGAAATCGATTGGTCTTCCTAACTTGGCATCTTATCTTATGGATATCAATTGCAATTTCTTAGCCCGGGGAGTTTCATTTCTCTTACACTATTTATTTAATTCCTCACTTTTCATACATTGAAGTTTATTTTTAACATTGGGTCCAATCCAAAACTTAAGTGTGAGGGGAAATAAATGGGAAAATGAAACCAATTTTTGTTATAAAAAATAATTAATAAAAAAAATAATATATATATATAGATATATATATATATATATATATATATATATATATATATATATATATATATATATATATATATATATATATATATATATATATATATATATATATATATATATATATATATATATATATATATATATATATATATATATATATATATATATATATATATATATATATATATATATATATACTAGCGTCGTAACCCGCCCAACGGGCGGGGTCGTTTTTGTTGTTGTTCCGGAGGGTTTATCGTTTGCGTGTTTTTGGTTTATTGTGTTTTTAATTTAACTTTTAGTATATTTTAGTTATAATTTACGTTTAAGTAGCACTAAATTTATGTTAAGTGTAGGTTTTTTAATTCAATCTTAATTTAAGCCAAAAAATCTTCTTGTTATTTTAAATTTTTTACTCTGAATAATATAATTTGTTTAATAATCCGAATTTTTTTAAAGAAATCTAAAACGCATTTTGTGTTTTTTTTGTTGAGAGAGAGAGCGTGTGATATTTTTACGCCTTGGGCCACCCAACAGCGGTGCTTGGTCTAAATTTATAATGATGCACTTACAATTTTTACGAGACACGTATATATTTATTTTGTATTTTTTTTATCAAGTATGTTTGTGTACTATTTATTTTTGTTGTTTATGTATTTGTTTTTTAGTAATTTTTTAACATTAATTTTTAGTAAATTTAATTAATTTCCAACGGCAAAGTATTATTGGATATAACATATGGAAAGAAGAAATAAGCAAATAAAGTGTGTTTCAACTAAAGATATTTACCGGTGTCCGAGAGGTCAAGTCAGTATTTAGATAAATATCGGATGATTGCATACACCTCGATTCCACGGTTTGTGATTGAAAGGTCTGCACCTTGTTCAACTTCAGGGGCGTTTAGGCTTCTTCTTCATTTAGAAGCACCTGAAATATTCCGTCAATTCAATGCATTTAGTAATGATACATACGCAAGTGGCAACATGGACACTTGGTGCGTGTTGTATCTAGCTTACTAATACTTATAACTATGATTAAAGTGGATGAAAGATCAAATTACTTTTGAAGTAACTCCGCTATTGTACAACCTGCAACATAACCCACAACCTCGCCATATTGTTACGAATTTGACAAGCTAAGGAACCAATTCAATCTTTATACACATCAATAAATCAATATATACTAAAGAGACAATTCTTTTAGTATATGTTCATAGGTAAACTGAGTATGTAAATTGGAAATGCAAGCAACAGCGATACATGGTAGCGTTGATCCTAAAACGGTTTTTTAATATATGTTTATTAAAATGGTTTTTCTAACTCCAATATAGCATATTCTAAACCAAAAAAAGACCAAATTTTAAACTCAATCGATTAAAAACAACCAAAAGGGTTCATAAAAACATGTTATTTTTTTTTATCTTACTGTAACTTCTTGACTACGTTGTATATCTACAGGTAAATATGCACCACTTTTAACTAAATAATACAGTAGTTAGCTTCAAGTAGAAGAGCTTCAGCCGTATTATAGAAAGGAAAAAAGAGTTGTAACTTTAAACTTAAGTGGATTACCTTTTCTATAAGATATGCACCATCCTTATTGGCTATAAACACTATGTAGCGACCATCAAAAAATTCTTGTTGCAGGTTGTTATGAGTGATAGCAGAACCCATCACTTCATAAGTAATCATGTTCTTCCTTTGATGTTAATGTATGGTCTTCAGGTCTGGTCTGCAAAAGAACACACATTTTAGGAACTAAATGAGTCCTAATACATAAGAAATTTACTTGTATTCTCTTTCTTTGGCATGGACACATTTAAAAGCACTTCTGTCCTTTTTGTATAAGGGTGTTTGGTTATTGGTGCTACAGGGGAGATTGGTTATGCATGGTGATGTGAGTTGCCTGCTTTTTTATTCAATTGAGGTACTTATAATTCCACTCATAATAAGATGTTTCCAAATGGTTGTTCTTATAACACTCGTTGTGGTCATTACAGGGTATAATCAAAGTCTTTAAACTCCTACCAAATTTCAAGTGTGAGCTCACTCATTAATAAACTAATAGATGAAACACAATGATGGACTGCCAAATTGTAGAAAGCGTTCTTCGACGTCTTTTTGCAACTCTATCCAACGGTCTTAAAGCATTTGAGTTTTTTAAATTCACCCTCGATTTCTGAAATTTATATCTTATTATCTTACTATATGAACACATTGCAATCCCATGAGCATTTTAGTATATAACACAAATAGGCTAAAACAAACACCCCCAACAGACATCATGAGCATTTTAGTATATAACACAAATAGGCTAAAACAAACACCCCCAACAGACATCATTGCAGCTGTGATCATATTATACACTATTAGTGATAGGGAGATAAAAGCACATAAAGCACCAGCAGACTTAAATAGTACATAAACTCCACCATACAATATCCCCAATGCAAGTTGACTTGGATTAGATGGGTGAGCAGCAATCACAAACATTTATGGTAATGTAGAGTGTGAAGAAAATAATATCAGCATGTTATGCAAACTGAAAAGTGATATATCTGAGATATACATGGAATCTTCTTATAGGAAAATTGTATATACCTGCAACAGATGGCGTATATGTTGCACAATGACTCTACACTTCAATCTGAGTTGATTTCCTGTTTGAACATGTAGTTCCATTCTATGCATTCACAAATACCAAATGGCGTTAACACCAAAAGAGAAGCAATAAGAACATGCTTTAATATGACACTTTATTTTCAGTAAACTAAAGGCTTGTCCACTTCCATCTCAATATTAGCACCTGCTGTTTTTCTAGCCTTAACAACCAACCCGCTGCTCCGTCCTACATTTGCAGCGTTGTTAAATTTGAGCAGCCCCAAACACCCCTTAAATAAACCGAAACACCACTTTTTTTGTATAATATATGAATGAGAATAAGAAACGGATTGTAATTTTGATTAGAGAAATAATATGAACGTGCAAAGGGCATACCTTTTTTGTCTTTTTGAAACCTTATACACAAAGTGATTGAACTTCACCTAACCTGTAAAACTGAAACTGCCCAAACAGTAACAAAAGTAGCACGTAGATTTCAAACCAGCCTCATTGAAATAAACATCGTTTGAAAAAAACATTAAGGAAGCCAAATAGCGCAAAAAATAAATGAAACGACAACCCAACATACTTATTAGATCGCTTTCGCCTATGGTGCAGACTTAGCCTTAACAACAATATTCTTTGCAGGTGCTTTCTATTCAACAATCAAAAGGAGTCGACCCTACAATTGGTTCTTCGTTTGAGATGTGGCATGCAGATATATATTTGTTATGCAGATATATATTTTTTAAGACCTTGACTGGAAAGACAATCATCCTCAAGGTGGAGAGCTCATACATTACTGGCAACGTGAAAACAAAGATCTAGGACGAGGAAGGCATCCCCCTAGACAACCAGAGGCTTATCTTTGTAGGGAATAGCTCGAGGATGAACGTACCCTTGCAGATTACAACACTCAGAAAGAGTCCACTCTCCACCTTGTCCTCCATCTTCGTGGTGGTAACTGAATTTAAGCTCTTTTCTTGTTCATGAATGTTTCTTTGTGAATGTTTTGTTTGTTGCTCTTTGCGAGTTTTGTTTGGTTCTCCTTTTTACTAAGATACGACCCAATTCCTCCCACTTACCAATTTACTCAAAATATTGTCACTACCAGAGCTTATCACTTACAATCCTAACAGATACAAAATGTCCCTCTAATCTTGGCCCCTTCCATGCAGGTTTTATTTATGTGTTATTTAGGGGCTGTTTGGAATTGCTTATTATTTATGTGTTATATTTAATGTATATTTTTTATCACTACTAATTCTAATATTTTCTATCAGCCTATTCACTGGTACTATCAAGCCGAAGAAACATCTCTAGGCAGAAAGTCATTTCAGGGTATTGGTGTCATCATTGAGGCAGGAGAGCAGAAAAAGAAACTCAAGCAACCCGAGGTATGTAAGTTTTGTGATTTAATACTGTATATGTAATTGCACATCTATCAGTAACATATTTAGGGGGCATATAAATATCATTCTAGATCAGTCTCATATCTAGACAAAAATTGGCTGTAATATCTACCTCAACAAATAACTTAACATTTTTTCCAGTGAACATCTCTGATATTTGCATTTTAAATGAAATTGGTATCTGCATCTACCTATAACGACCCAACAAAAGTTCCCACTCACATTCACTCCGAATTTGCACCGAACAATCAATACTAAGGGAGTGTTTGGGAATGCTTATTAAAACTGTAAATCAGCTTACTACTGCATTTTGATACAACATATGCACCAGTTTTGAGTTTATGACAAAATCAATCTTCTTACAGATATCTTGTTAGTTGAGGACTATTTTGGGAGTCACTTACTTATTCAAGCTGCTAATTATTTTCTAATTTTTTCACTGTTTTGTCGCTTAAATATATAGACTTTCCAAACGCTTAGACAACTACTTATCTGATTACTATTGTTAGATAACTCTAAGAAAATGAAAACACTGTTATATCCTACCATGCGTTCACCAATTCCCATTACCTAAAAGCCATAAGCCCACTAATTCAGTACCTTCAATCCTGAAAATAACATCATAATCCCAAAAATTAGCTAACATAATTAAGGTTTCAAGTAGTGCTAATTGTTATACTTCATATGGACATTCATGTAGATTCCGAAACGTGTTATTAAGGGCTTCTTGGATAAACTAATTTTTGTAGCCCATTTGGTGTGTCAACACGTTATTAACGACTGTTTGGATAGCTTACTTACAACAGCCATTTTGGCATATTGAAATTTACGTCGATAGTCATGTAAAAACATTACTATTGCACCCTTTCTATACATATACCTAAAGTCTCTGTGCTTTTAGGAGAGTTCAGTCCTTCAATCAAGCGTAAAGGAGGTCGATCATCCAATTTAACGTCCTAGTTACAAGATTAAGCCATCATCAAACAAAATATAATAAAATGGAATCAAATAGAAGATTGAAAGATTAGAAAATAACATTGTACCTTTAACGTTCAGGCATTTATTATCCACGTCTTTCATCTCACGTTCAGAATTGCGAGACAATTGCTCGTTGTCTGTTAACCCAGAAAGTGTGTCATCCGTCTCAATATTCAGAGACCCCCTGCAGGTTTTCTAATCAGATCAATATCCAAAACTCAGCAAGATCAACTTCTTGAAAAGCGAATAAATTCACAATATCATATAAATTAGAGTGACTGGGTGATATGATAAACATATAAACTTTCAAAAAAACAAAAAAGATGATACCGGAAAAAAAAACCCTACAAAAAACAAAGAACATTACGGTGGATGCTGATTCACAGATTTAGGGTTTTATAAAAAAGAATGATACGCGTGATTAATAAAGAGTATGGATATTGATGAATATAAAAAAAGGATACGTGATTAACAAAAGTATAGATTGGGATAAATATATATACTAAGAAGTATATCTTCATATTTTCAAAAAAAAAAAGATACTACGTATCATGGTTATTAAACAATTATCATTAATTTTTTATAAAAATAATTTAAAACTTACCATACTCAATAAAAAAAACCGGATAATAAATATAGGGGTTTACCATCATTAAACAAAAACAATCCAATGGCTCAATTGGAAAACACCAAAACAAATAACCAAGAGGTCATGAGTTCAAATCATGCGTCCCCCTGTTTAGCAAAACACTTTTTAATAGTTTTCGGAAAATAAAAAAATTAAATCAAAACCGAAATTAATGAATTGGACCGGTCCAGACCTACAAAACGCGATTTTCAAAAAGCAAATTTCAAAAATGCGTTTCCAAAACGCGATTTTCAGAGAACTGCGATTTCAAACAAAAAATTCGTGGAATTTGGAGATTTTCTAGGGAATACTCAAATACTATTGGCTAAAAGATGTGACTGGGATATGACTGGGATCAAAACTGTGGGGAGCATGTGATGTATGTTGAAAAAAAAGAAAAAAAAATAAGAGGATGAGAAAAAAAAGAAAAAAAAGAATAAGTCATCGAAAAAAAGGGTAAAAAAATGATGACAAAATAGCCAATGAGCTATATGTTATGAAGATGAAGGAAGAAGAAGTATATTTGGATATCGATTAGCCAATGTGCTAAGACGTGATATATATTTGTGTTTATCGATTTGTGTTGAATAAAGCTCATGACTAGAATCATTTTTGGGCTTGTGATTTGTTCGGTAACTAGCAACATGGAACTTAGACTTTTAATTTTTATATTCGTGACACCTCTCATAAAATATCCCATGTCTTATCCATACCCATTAACCCTTAGCCTTGTAACCCAATAAAAGTCCTCTTTAGATGTGTGCACTTGGTGCTCACGCCATTTCATTTAGTTTTGTTTGTACTTGATAGATTTGCATCTTATTTTTCAATAAACCATTTTTATGCACCGTGTGGGAATAAATTTTCTTTTACTTGCTTGAGGACAAGCAAACTCTCAAGTGTGAGGGGGTTTGCACCTTAAGCCATTTCTTATAAAAACCAAAAATATTTTCAGATTTTCATATATTTTTCAATTTTTCATAAAAATTTTAAAAAATTTCTTTTCTTTTAGAACCTAGGTATTTAGTTTCTAATTTTATTTTTCTTTTATTTGCTTGAGGGCAAGCAAAGTTTTTCTTTTCTTTGCTCGAGTACGAGCAAAACTTAAGTGTGAGGGGATTTAATAACGCCCAAATCCAACATGTTTTCTTGAGCGTTATCCGTATATTTTGCATGGTTTTTGGTTATACTAACGGGCTTTATAGCTCATATATGTGTAAAGTTGTGTTTTGGATTGTTAGTTAGCCAAGATCAAGAAAAGACCAAGAAAGAAAGAATAAATGACGATTCATGCATATACAAAGGAATCCCGACAAGTACAAGCCTTTGAAGATCAATTTCGGATGCAAGAACAAGTGTTTCAAGACAAGTACAAGTTCATCAACATGCAAAGTTGCCACCTACTTTTGTGTTGGCAGAATTTTTTCTACATACATGCACTCCAAGCCTTCATGAAGCTTCTATTAGATTCTAGAAGTACTTTGCCACCAAGTAAAAGCCTTTGGCTACAAGTTTATTTCTTTGGCTCCAAGTTCATGCATTGATGGAGAGGCTTGAATTCATATATAAATAAGACCCATGGGGTCATTTTAACATACCACTTGAAACACTTACAACATCACCTTCATTATTCATCAAGGAAACTCTCTCCTTGGTGAAAATCCCGGATTTGGTCCAAGTGTGCCAAAAACTCATCCTTTTGAAGCTCCAATCATCAAAATAACCTTGCCAAACTCTAAGGGATCATTACCCTTATCATTGGTAGTGTTTCTTGATATCTAAATCACCACCAACCTTCACCAAACCTCTCCAAAACCTGCCTCAAATCTCAAATACGAATTTCATTTGCATAACCCGAAAGACCACAAAGAAACTTGTAGTTAATTGGAGGCTTAAGGATTGCTCTAAATTCTTCCTTCAATTTACTTATTGTATTCATACTTTGGGTAAACCCTTGTTATTTTTATTATGTTGAACTCTATGTCATATGTTGAATGTTTGTTGATTAATATGATCATGGAGTAGTTTTCTTTACACTTGTTTGGATGATGTTGTGACATGAGGATTGTTTATGTTTTATCATTGTTTTGATCAATTTCATGTTATGTTTGAAATCTAATTGTGCTTAAGTTCCATTCCATTTGCTTATCATACTTGATTAGTTGTTGATGATTTCATAGGTCGAAAGGGTTATCATTCACCAACTAGTTATAATTGTTTTGTTTATGGATGATTATCTATTGTATTGACTATTTCTTTAGTGGTATGATTATGCATAGGAACTTAAGTGTGATCGTTAATTATTTTGTGAAACGACCGTGAATCAAACTTGTTAAACTAAACATAGTCTTGAATTGGTTTATTTGTCTTAATGCTTGATTTTATGGATGTATGATCTTTCGCGGAGGTTGTGTGCTTTAAAATCAAATATTTCAATTTGTGACCATCATCTTCTATACTTGTAATCAATTTGTCAAATCCTTTCTCATATGAAAAATCCAAATGTTATGAACTAATCCAAGCAAGTTTTGTCCTTAATATTATTGTTATCATCTCATCTTATTAGCTTAATCATCATTTACTTGTTACTTGTTGCTTATTTGCTTATTTGCTTATTTGTTACTTATATGGTAATTGTGGGAGTGAAAACCATTTTTACCACTAACGTTACATTGTTACAAAGATCCTTTACAACCAAAAACACCCAAATCCTAGTGAACGACCTCGGCTTACCACAACAAGCTAGCTACAAACGAAAGGTTCATACTTGCCCGTGTGTTCTTAGCTTATTCGGTAATCCTTGTATAAATTTAAAAATTTGTGTACACTCACAAAGAACGCATCAGAACCCCCACTTATATCTTGATTGTTAGTTTATCGTAATCCTTGGATTATCTAACTATGGAGATGATTATCAGAGAGAGAGATAGATGAAGATGTAGAGAGAGAAACTAGAGAGAGGTTGGAGAGAAAAATGAAAGATTAGATTAAGTGTGTGAAAAGTGAATGACCAACCCCTCCTAACATGCTAGGAGGGGGTTTATATAGCCCACCCTACATGTGGGCTATATGGGCTATATTGGATCACGAGCCCAATATCATTGGAGTGACCGATCCTTTCTAAATACGTAAAAACGTATTTCCCACAATCTCCCCCAAAGGGAGGTCACTCCAAGTTACAATGTCCTAAATAGTCTATAGCTCGTGATGTATTCTAACAATGATGTGACCGAGACTTTCCTTGGAAAAACGTATTTCCAACAATCTCCCCCAAAGGGAGGTCACACCATTTTACAAAATCTTAAACCTAGCATACTATGCTTGAGTCTTCGATCTTGTTCTTGTGAATATGCAGATGATGTGATCTTTGACTTTAGTCTTGAGCATGTTTCCTTGCCTTGACCTTGTGCATTCATCACTTGTGATATTTGCCTCTTCGTGACTTCATGTTCCACATACTTATACTTTTATAAATTCTTGAAAGCTTTAGAGTTTGATACAGCGGAAGACTTGACTTTTAGACTTTCTTGAATTTGTTGAAGTATTAAGTGCAGAAACCATAAGCATGTGTTGACGACTTCTTCTTGGATTCCGCAATGCCACCGTCTTCAAATGCCGCAACATAAGTAGACACGAACGAAATGGCTTTGAACATTTCATTCTAATTCGGTAGCATTTTACCTCTGGTCGGTGAAGACCGTTGGACGATATAAAATATCGTACTTGTGGTAGGTAGATTTAATTAAAAATCTCCTTGACAAGATTTCACGGGTAAACCCGTTCTCTTTACTCGACCGTCCAAAGCTGACTGCGAACGTAAAGAGTGAATCATTTGGATAAAATTATCCGCATGATTGAAGCCGTCAATTCTGATTCCTGGAACAAGTTTGATTCATTAAAGAATCGCACCATCGTTGCTTTCTAGTTGTCACGAGCTTGATTCATATTGAATCTTGCAAGTTACCTACCAAGTGTTGTTTGAGGTTAACACTAGAAGGATTTCCACTCATCATTGTGAACACTAAGGTATCACTCTGAGTGTTCTGGCAAGATCACTAAGATATTGCGTAGAGGCCTGGAACGTGTTTAAGTTCAGCTAAGAATTAAACCACTGTTGCTTTCAAGTTATGACAAGTTTGATTCATAAAGAATCTCACAAGTTACCTACCATGAGCTTTTTGATATTCGCTCAAGAAGGATTTCCATCTTCATTGTAAATACTTTCGTATTACTCGAATGTTCAGGCAAGATCATGAAGATTTTGCGTAGGACTCTTAAGATCTTTCTTACTTTTCACAGTGTGTGAAGAAGCAAGGAAATATGAAAGTGTGTCCTAATGAGATATTTGATGATCTCAAATGGCTCTAGACTCAATCGTGCATTTTGGATTTTAGTGATCGGAGACTGGAGAGGAGTGTCACCATTTCAATACCAATTTATTCGGAGTGAATAAATCAATAGATAATGCGTTGTCTCCGTGTGATTAAAACAAATATCTTTTGAGAGATATCTGAGTTAGCTGGGATGGGTTGTGCATTGCATCACTGGGTCCATGATGTCTGTCTTCAATATCAACCATCATTAAAAAATGATCTCAATAGCATATGTATTGACCCAGTTTCTGCCTAAGGTTGTAAAGAGGGCTTCTTTCTCTACACCCTTTATCTTTACAATTCTTTTTCATTCTTCAACCCCTTCAATGCTTACCAATACGTCATAACTAGCACCTTGTTGTGATTGTTCTAGTGCTAACTTAAGTATTTGGTCGGCATTTAACTACGTTCACAATCTTTTTCCATCTTTCCTAAGGACTACTATTTCTAGCTATGGAATGTCCTTGGGAAGATTCCTCCGGTTCTAGAGGAATCATTGGACTTTAACCTATCCTACCATTCTTATGTCACCATGAAATCCATTTTGAAGTGCAAATCCATTTTGCTCCCCCTTAACATATGCCACGATATCCGAAAACATTTCGCACATGTCGGGATGAGCTAGCACATTAAGTCAAACCATTTGTGATTAATCATTTCCTATATTAAATCACATTTGCTCCCCATATTAAAAATATTAACCCAATCGATGTTTTTAATATCAATTGATTTAATAGCATTTTAAGAAAATTTGGGAAGAAAAATGCAAATCCAATTTTCTCCATGATTTATACAAGCTCCCCCTCAAATTAATGAGGGTGTACTTGAAACGTAAATTAAATACCTTTTAAACACAAGTGTAAGGTACTTATCACGTGCAAAGATCATATATGATATTGTATTCACAAGATTATCGATTTATGAGGTTGGACCTGAATGATGGAGAACATCATATGAAAGAAGCACATGGTTCTTGTTCACGAATGTTGGTCGCCTCATCGCGTCTGAAGTTATCTCTTGACTCCATGTGTACGATTGATATCGTTGTCTTGACACCAACATGTGAACTTGGCACTTTCAGCATCAAAGATTCTGAATGCTGGACAATTTCCCCCCCTCAATTGTTGACCCGTGTTCTATTGAAAGAGCTGTAGTCGCCGTTTGAGTAGTCGCATCGCCGAGTATGTAGATATCAATTGTAAGTTGCTACTGTTGGTGGAGATGATAACTTCATAAAAACAAGACTTCTCTTGTTTTAACAAATAAATGCACTGAATCGTACATATATTCGTGTGAGATTGTGTTATTACGTAAACACAATCCCTTACATGGTTATAAAGTAAACCATGCCCGAGAAAATTAATTCCCGTTGTTGAGTCAAAGCTTTCCGGTGAAATGCTTGACTTGAGTATGAAAAGCGGGTTACTATCTGAAATAATAGCAAACCATTTTGAGCATGTTTTAAATCATTTGAACTTCTGCTCGAACTTTATTTACAACCCCGTGTCATTATTGAATGACATTTCTAGTATCGTAAATATTATCGATTCCAGAAGACATGCTCTTTTTATCAAAACATTTTTGAACACACAATTTTGAAAGATTTAGAAAAACCTTTTGAGAAATTATTGAAAAATTGTATTCAACGTTTTGAAAAACAATTACTTGAGCTTAAGATGTTGAATATCTTACAAACCGAGCTCAAGTCCGAGAAGTTGTAAACTTCCCGTTGTTAAGGATAAGTTTATCATCGGCGATAAACTTTCCTTTTAACTGAATAACGAGTCCTAAGTTGACATTTACTTAGAAGTCGTTTTCATGAGCTTGAAAACTTTGAATGTTTTAACGTAAAGCTCATGACCGAGAAAGATGAATTTCTCGTTAAGAAGAAAAGTTCTCTTATTTAAAAGATACACTTTACTTTATGAGCTTAAAACTTGGAATGTTTTAATACAAGCTCATGACCGAGAAAATTTAATTTCCCGTTACGAGGATAAGCTATCTTTAAAGATAAGCTATCCTAAATATGAAGTCCAAGTTACAGTCTGATATTTAATTGTAAGTCATTGTGCATGAGCCTAAAAACTTCGAATGTTTTTAATTTTAGCTCATGCCCGAGAAAAATTAATTTCTCGTTGTAAGGATAAGTTTATCATCGGTGATAAACTTTCCTTTATTTGAAGAACGGGTCATCATCTGAAATTGAATGAAGAGCCTTATACACGAGCGTAAAACCTTTGAATAGTTTTAGAAAAAGCTCGTGTCCAAGAAAACTTAATTTCTCGTTAAGAGGATAAGTTATCGTTGCGTAGATAAACTTTCCTGTCTCTGAAGTCCAGGTCATCGTCTGTCATTTAACGAGGAGCCATTGTGCATGAGCTTAAAAACTTGGAATGTTTTTTATATAAGCTCATGCCCGAGAAAAATTAATTTCTCGTTGTTAGGATAAGTTTACCATCGGCGATAAACTTTCCTTTCTTTGAAGATCGAGTTATAGTCTGTGATGTGACTATAAGTCCTTTGGTAAGCTTAACCATGAATCCCCTGAGACACTTGTTTCTCCGATATCTGCTTCTTCAGCAACCAAACTCTAAGAGTGTCCTTAGTTGAACGGTATACAACGATTGGACCGCTTCGTTCTTTTGGAACATCAACTTTGGTACCTGTATTCTCATTAGGAATTTGCATGATTTGACATGGGTTAGCGATATCAATTTTAGAAGCACGTGGGGGTTCACAGTTGGCTTTACTTGTGTCAGAGGCGATCTGAGTAGATGATTCACTTATCTTAGCTGGCAAACGTTTCCTTTTATAGAAAACCTTAAGTTCAGGCTTAAGTGATGTATCATCCTTTTCAATTCCCTCCCTAGCAGTCTTGGTAGAATCAGAGACTATCCTAGTTAAAGGGCACTCGTTTCCTACAAGAGTGAAGGTTCTACCAGTGGGGCGCCACATTTTACCCATGGGTTTTATTTTAGCTACCCACTGGGATTTAAGTCTTGCATGGGAGTTTACCTCATTAAGTAATTTCTTGACACAAGAATCATGATTGGCTTTAAAGACACATTTCCTACATGTTTTACAAGTAGCATATTTAATGTCCGAGTAAGATCTAGAATTCCTAGATGATTGATTGATGCTCCTAGGATATGATATGCTACGGTTAGCAGTGTTGGGTAATCTAGAAGGCATCTGACTAGGTTTAAAATTCCTATCTCTTACTTGTGTCTTCTGAATAGCTTCCCTTAGACCAAATTTATGGCGAACATCATTTGAACTAGTTCGAGACGTGTTCTTTAGACTATGTCTAGGGAGGCTAGATGCAATCATGTGATTAGGTCTTGCAAAAGCTGTTTTAGTCACATTGGGCCTAGATAGTAGAGTGACTGGTCTAGAAAGATGAACCATATCAACTTGGGAGGCAAACCACGGTCTCGAGGATTTTGGTCGCTCAGATCTAAATGCAGTCGGTTGTCTAACAGACTGAATTTGAGGCGGTTTCCCCAAGATTGATGGTTTTTCAAGCTTAGTATCCACACTAGATCCTTTAGTTTTTCTCAATTCATTTTTCAACGCAGATATAGCAAAGACCTTTTCCTGTACTTGAGCCTTTAAAGTCTCATTCTCTTTGAGCAATTCATCTTGGGATGCCAACTTAGATTCAAGCGACTTAATTTGTCTCACAAAATTATCTTTTTCAGCTTTAGAATCTTGAATTTTTTGATTTAATTTTCTTTCAAGAACAACGTTTGAATTTTCAAGTTTTTCAAAATACTTTTCAAATTTATCCGTTTTCTTCGAAAATTCAATTTTGGCATCCTCAAAAGCTTTAGATTGCTGAGCTAAAATCGTTTCAAGCTCTTTAATCTTGGAATCAGAATCGGTTAGAGAAGCAGTCATAAAGCATTTATCATGATGAACTATAGCATTCTGAACAATGTCTCCCCCATTTTGACTCACATCGGATGAATCTGAAGTGGTAAAACTATCACCCTTTTCCATCCCATGTTTTTCATAATTAGGTTCGGAATGCGCAACATGCGGTAGTTCATCGGCATAGATATCATATACCACATTCCTATTTACCGTATTTGTAGACTCTTCGTCAGATACGGGTATGGTGTCATCAATCCCTGACATGCTACTTGTATCATGCTTTCCTCCCGAATCCTTACTCTTGCAATCGTTAGGCTCCAACTTGTCAACCGTATGATCATTCTCCTCTTGCATCTGCATCGTAGATTCTTGCACTCCATTATCATACTCTTGCTGAAGTCGAGATCTTTCATAAATCGAAGACGAGATCGATGTCATTAATTTCAACAATGTACCACGGAACTCTTTAATTTCCGTTTGTGTGTACTTAAGAAATGATTGACATATCCCTGAATTGTCAGACTTAAGAATGTTGAATTTGAAGAAGTGCGTAAGTTGTGTTACTAGAGCTTGATATGCAGATGCTGATGCAGAGTGATTAAAGTATTCTTTGTGAAGTTGCTCAGCTAGTTGGTTCAAGTTGAGGAATATTGAATCGATGAATATATAACGATCTTGACCGAAGAGTGTCAGAAATTCGCTTCCTCCTTGAAACCAAGAAATGGTCACTAGATGAGACTAGAGTAGTCGAAAGAACGTTATACCACTTTCTCTAGCTGTGTTTTGCATGAGATGCAAGTCTCCCTCTTGAGATGGCGAATTCGACGAATCCATTGAAAATCGATGATAAATGAAGTTAAGGATTACGTATCGATCGAACAATGAAAGAAAGTAATTGTGTTTGTTGTTGTGTTTAGAAGTCGAGAAATAATGTTAAAATCCCCTAATAATTGTTCTCGATAAACCAAAAATTCCGAGACAAAATTACACACTTAAAAATTTTCAAAAACACGTTTTTGAAAAATCTTTAAATACTTGTCACAGTATCGGAATCCTTAAATTTAATCCGTCGGAATACCCATTGGAATAACCATCGGAATGTCCTATCGGAAAGTCTGTCGGAATGTGGATTGGAATACCTGTCGGAATATTAATGTTTAAACCATCGGAATACTCATCGCAATACCCATCGCAATATTTCCCATCGGAATACTCATCGCAATATTACCCCGTCGCAATATCTCTTAATTCCGTCGCAATCCACGATCGCATTGAACGATCGCAATCCTCGATCGGAATAAGGGGTATCGGAATACACTATCTGAATATTCGTCGCAATGTAGAAACCCTAGGCTATTTGCGATCTTAATATTCAGATCGGAATATAAAACCCTTCCAACTTTGCGATGGAGTATTTTCCACTTTTCTCGGATAGTACACAACCAATTCGGAATATCAAGCCAAGAAACGAATCAAACACCCAAAAATTTTGTGTTTTTAACCAAAATACCAATACCAAATCACAATAATAAGTAAATAGATGAAGTATATCAAGATTAAACCATAAAAACACAAAAAAATTTGTACTTGTGAATTCGGATCAAAATAGGCGAGATAATCAAGAACACAAACACAAAAACCAAACAATCATCCCATGGATCTTGATACCAATTGTTAGTTTATCGTAATCCTTGGATTATCTAACTATGGAGATGATTATCAGAGAGAGAGATAGATGAAGATGTAGAGAGAGAAACTAGAGAGAGGTTGGAGAGAAAAATGAAAGATTAGATTAAGTGTGTGAAAAGTGAATGACCAACCCCTCCTAACATGCTAGGAGGGGGTTTATATAGCCCACCCTACATGTGGGCTATATGGGCTATATTGGATCACGATCCCAATATCATTGGAGTGACCGATCCTTTCTAAATACGTAAAAACGTATTTCCAACATTGATGAGTCCGAATGGACTGATCATGATTGCCCTATAGTTAGGCTCGATAGTGATGAGACAACCATTTGGGAAGAGGAGAGTAGATCACCGGTAAATAAAGAGTTTGTGAAACCATATAATTATGCTTATGAAAACAGTCTTTATGGTCTTTTTCACTCCACAAACACATAAATCTCCTGAGCAATTGTGTTTTGAGAGCAAACAAAGAAGAATTCAATGGAAAATAATTTTTGCCACTAAGAAATCTAGGTTTCTAAATATATTGGGTACCTGTCTCTTGATGCTTCTAAAAGCAAGAGTAGGAAAACGCATGGTATTGTCAAACATAACATTGAAAATTTTCAATCAATTGTTGAAAGAGACTGGAAAAAATGTGTAGATGATAAATGGAAAAAAGAAATTCCTCACGATATAAATGTGCTTGTGAAAGAACTTTTGATTCCGATTGCGACAAAAACGAAACTTAATGTTCTTGAATTTGAAAGATTAATCCAGGAATAAATGTTTGATGATTTGAAATATGTTGAGTCTCTTGAAAAAGAAATTGATGAACTTCAAACGGAAAAATCAGAGTTCTCAAACGAATATGATCTACTTTTACAAGAATGTCTCCCTAAATATATTTTGTTTGTTGATGTTAAATCTTGTGCTGATATAGATGAATATTCTGATGTTGCATGCAAATATCTTGATAAGATCAAAGAGTGTGAACGTCTTGAAATTGACCTTTCGAAACACAAAGAAAATCTTGATAAAAAGGCGTTTACGTTAATTCAACATCGATGTGATTTCCTTCAAAAACATTGTCATTCTCTTGAACTTGCTTTGCAAAACAAAGTAAGTAGTTTTCCAAATGATAATAAATTGCAAGAAAAACTTTCCAAATCGTTTCGAGAAATGAATGAAAAGAGTATGGACATTACGGATTTGAAAGCTCAGTTACAAGACAAGGACATAGCGATCGCAGAGTTGAAGAAACTCGTTGCTAAGATGTGTGGGAAAATTGTGGAACCTAAAGTGGTGAAACCCGTTGTTAGACAACCTAATGCGTACAAAGTGAATAACCCATTTGTCTTGGGAAAACCATCTGCTTTCTCAAATTCTCCATTTGCAAAATTTGGGTTTTCCCCGAAGACGCATGGAAAGGAAAGGTTACCACAGAATCATCACAAAACAAATACTCGAGCACAAAGCATTACGAACGCAAATGTGATTAACCCATGGATATATAGATTGGCCACTAAACCCACATAAAACAAAGCTAGTCAATTGCCTCAGACTTCTAGAAAACTAATAGACGTGTGTCTTATACTACAGGAGTAGTCCCCACTGCTAGTGTTAGCCGGCCTCAGCTTAAGAGCACTCAAATGAATGATAAGGTTTGGCAAAACAAGAGTCAAGGAAAGATGAAAAAAGTAGAATACCACCCTAGGAATTTGAATGTTTGTAAGAATAAAACGTCTGTAATCGCATGCAATGATGATTTGAATGCTTTGACTGCTTTGAATGCTTTGAATGTTAAGTTTGATTGTGTGAAATGTGGAAAATGTACTAATGCTAATCATGTTATGTGTGCTTCAAATAATGTCAAAGGCATAGATACTAGAACTAAGAAGCAAATTGCGGTACCTATTAGTACTAGTAAACCCAAAATCAAAGTGAACCATTCTGGTGCAACCCCCCGAAGAATAGTATTGTGTCAGACTCCATTGCTGAGAACTCTAGAAGCAGAATTAGGGAATTATATGAGTCTGCTAGCAAGTCTTAGAAATGGTGGTTTGCTAATCAATGTCCTCCAGGATATAAATGGATGCCTAGGGTTAGGACATAAAATGTGACAACGAGCGTTAGTGTGCCTTTAAGTGTTGAAACTAGGGAAACTAATGATTTGGAAATCACAACTAACATGGAATCCAATTTAGCAAATGATCCATCATGTTCTAAATCTTCTATAGGTGATAGAAATAAATCTCTTCATACTGGACTCCGGATGCACGAAGCACATGATGGGGAATCTCAAGCTTCTAATTAAACTTCGTAGAGAAGTTCCTGGGTACGGTTCGATTCAGAAATGATCAATTTGCACCGATCCTAGGATATGGAGATTTTTTCAGGGGAATATCACAATCAAAAGGGTATACTACGTCAAAGGTCTCAATCACAATCTTTTCTCGGTTTGTCAATTATGTGATGCGGATTTGGAGGTTGCTTTTCGAAAGAAGACACGTTTTGTTCGTGATTATGATGGGAATGATTTACTCACTGGTTCATGGGGTACAGATCTTTACACAATTTCACTTCAAGACACAACTTCCACAACTCCAATTTGCTTCATGGCTAAAGCTTCAACGACTCAAGCATGGTTATGAAAGATATTGTGAGAGGCCTTCCAAACTTGAAATTCATCAAAGATCATCTTTGTTCTTTTTGTGAGATTTATAAGCTAAAAGGAGTAGTTTCAAAACCAAGACTACACCAAGCTCTGAAGGACGGTTAGATCTTCTTCATATGGATTTGTGTGGTCCCATGCGTGTTCAAAGTATAAATGGGAAGAAATACATTTTGGTAATTGTTGATGACTACTCAAGGTACACGTAGACTCACTTCTTGAGGTCCAAGGATGAAACACCTCAAAATTCTCATTAACTTCCTAAAGTAGATACAACGTGGTCTTCAAGCTCAAGTAAGAGTAGTTCGTACTGACAGAGGCACGAAATTTTTGAATTCAACTTTGAAGAAATATTTTGAAGATGAAGGGATTGAACATGAAACATCTATTGCTCGAACACCTAAACAAAATGGCGTTGTTAAAAGACGAAACTGTACTTTGGTTGAGGCTGCTCGAACATTGTTATCCACTTCAAAACTACCACTATTCTTTTGGTTCGAAGCTGTTTCAACCACATGCTACATACAAAACCGTTCCTTAATTATTCCAAGACATGAAAAGACACCATATCACATAATTCATGATCGAAAACCTTAGCTCAAACACCTTCACGTTTTTGGATGTACGTGTTACATAATACGAGATGGTGAAAATCTAGATAACATGAAAGAGAAAGGTGATGCATGCATTTTAGTGAGATATGAAACTTAGTCTAAGGGATATAGAGTTTACAACAAGAGAAGAAAATTGATAGTCGAGACTATTCATGTCAGATTCGATGAATTGCAAGAAATGGCACTTGAACAAAACATTTTAAGTCCCGATCCACCACGACAAGAGACTTTTGTGCATAACCGCACGGAAATCGGAACTCATAAACACATGAATGCACTGTCAATTTCAAAGATGCTTCAACAAAATGTTCCAAGAGCAGATATGACAGTGGACACGACAATTGAAGAGTTGGAAATGTTATTGATACAGCGGTTTTAATAGGGTTCTAATTTACTCTCGATATCCTCTCGAATTGATCTCAGTCTTAAGTGGAATGATTGTTCTTGGTTACTAAATAAAAGGGTTTGGTTTTCTAGTCTAATAAAAAGTGGAAATGAAAATTTAAATCAAAGATAATTACTTTAATTATGATTAACAAAGACTTGTATTAAACTGAAGATTAAAATTAAGATTAAAATTAAGATTAAAATTAAAATTGAAATTAAAGTTCAATAAACATAAAGAAATAGTAAAGCAGACAAACAGTAACCAAAAAGGGCAATTGATTCGGAACTTTAACCTTGGTTCGGAAGTTTACACTCATCCGGAAGTTACTGTTCATTCATCCGGAAGTTTTGGCAAAGAAATTGGTTCGGAACTTTTCTGCTTGGTTCGGAAGTTTACACTCATCCAGAAGTTACTGTTCATTCATCCGGAAGTTTTGGCAAAGAAATTGGTTCGGAACTTTTCTGCTTGGTTCGGAACTTTCCGAATGAAGATGTTTGATTCGGAAGTTTAGAACTTCCGAATGAAGATGCTTGGTTCGGAAGTCACTGTTCACTGATTCGAAACTTAATGCTTTGTTCGGAACCTTCCGAATGAAGGCTTCATTCGGAACTTTTGCTTGATGCGGAAGTTCTGGAAACCCAGATCAGTAGCAGATATACGAAGAACAGGGAAAACGGATTTTAATCAAAATCAAACCAAATACTTAAAAAGGTTTTACCAAATTAAACACAAATCATTTAAACACCATAAGCAACGAATCCCACCAATAAAAACACAAATCCTAACAACTTTTGAAGATCAAATCAAGAAAAATAAAAACTTAAGAACTTGAAGATAAAGATGAAGATGAACAAGATTAAATGGAAAGATTGAACAAGACTTTGTATTGAATGATTAATGTTTTAACAAGATCAAACAAGAATTAAAATAACAAGATTTGGAAAACAAAGATTAAAATCACCAATCACCCTAGTGGTGATGGTGATGAAACGGAACAGAGAAAAAGAGTGGGGAAGAAGAAAAACTAAGCTAGCTCTAAAATGTGTGAGGGGGGCTCCTTTTATAGGCTTGTCCTTTGGTTGGTGAGTGGGCTTTCTCCCGTTCTTCTTGTCTTTTCGTCTTTTCAGAAAAGTTTCCGTTTTCGATTCTGATTCGGGATTTGTCGTCGATTAAATTCAACTCGTCTTTTAATTTCTTCGTTTAATAGACTTGAGTTTCTTCGACTTATATAAATCTTCCATCTTTGGTCCTTTTCTTCGATAAATCTTCGAATAGGCCCAGTGACTTCAAATCTTTTGCATCTCTTGGACAATAGACTTTATCTTGAGTCTTTTTCTTCAGTAGAACCCGTGCAATCCCATGTTTTCTTCAATATTCATCCGGTTGTCTCTGAAAACACAATAAACACAAAAACCACGCATAATTCCAAACAAATGATATTAAATACGTGTTTTGGTCTCGTTTAAGCCCGAATTAAGTGGTAAAAGGATGGGTGTTTACACACCTATCAAATCCCCTACACTTAACCATTGCCATGCCCTCATGCAATGCTTAGTGATAAAGCAAGCTTACACTTTTCTCATAATTAATCAACCTTGGCCTTATTTAAAATACTACTAAACAAAAATTAAAGTACTAAAGAAAATTAAGACTTTGAAGGAAACAAAAGGATAGAAAACCATTTTCACTTGAAAATAGCTATATGGAAATATCTTGCAAAGAAATCAATGACTTACATTAGGGCTTTTGTGCTGCGAAGATTTATCAGCCTCAAGTTTCACGTTCCCCAAACTAAGCTTAAAAACGAGATCATTGTTATTATAAGTTAGCAATTCAAACACTTACACACATGGCTTAATTAAATGCTTAAACTCCCTTATTCCTAGGTGTATCTCTTATATTTTATTTTTGTCTTAGAATGATCATGAAGATGCATTTTTGTACTTATTTCGATAGTTTATTAGGGATGAAAGCAAAGTAGGACGATTTGATCAATAGTTAGCTAAAGGACAAAATCTCTTAAAACTGCTTCTCGGGATATCAAAAAGTTCATATCTTGGCATAACTTGGTTCACGATTTGAGACCTTTCTCGGGCCGATATTTGGCATGTACTTCATACTTCATATCTTCGAGAGACGTTCTTGAGATAATGGTCTTCTCATCATAATAGAATTTCTTCACTTGGAGACTTTTGAGGGGTACTCCAACTTTGTTGACCACGACTTCATGATTATTTCTTCAATCTTTAATTGGGATTTTGAGATACAACGATCCGCCTCCTTTTCGGACTTGGATCTATTTATCCTCATACCTTGTTAGGGTCTTTTCGGATAGACTTCTCCATGATCTTTATGGGAGTTGATTGCTTTTCGTCGTGAGTCTTGATCCTTCATATTGACTTTAGGAATAATGCTTTTCACATCACTTTGGATCTTTAGCAATAAAATGGAATCCTCATGCCTTGTTAGGGCCTTTTCGGACTCGCCAATCTTCGCGCCCCGCTTCATAAGTTATGCCTTGGCTATGAACTCTTATCATTACCGAGCAACTTTTAAACGATCTTGGGCTAGAAGCTAAGTAACTTTTCAAATCGTACGACCTTACTTATTGCAGATAAATTATTAGCAAGTGATGGGAGAAAAGGCAAATAATTACACCAAGTGAGCTTGCGCAAGAATACCGACTTATAATTGACTCTATCATTTCTCGTCCTCCACAATTTAAAATCTCAAGTAATGAGACTCGTGGATACTTAGCCTAATAAACCAATTAAGGTCTACATGGTTAAGGATACTAGCTAGAATAAACTTGGATAAGTCTATTCGGGTTGAGTCAAAATAAACGCAACGGGCCTAATATGTCAAAGACTTCTAAACTAGCTACACCACTTTATTAAAATTTGACTTTATTGCGGGATATATACATATGAAAGCAAAGATAAAAATTTAAAAATTACGACTAAATGGCCAAAGTTAATAAAAAATTTGAAAAATGTTGAAAAATAGGATTTTTCGGTTAATTGAAGGCATTTTCATGGAAAAGTCCACTTAAAACTTCGATAGAAGTCCCCCCTACACTTAAGATAAACATTGTCCTCAATGTTTAAGCATGTGGGAAAAGTTTCCCCTACACTTATGACATTGTGCACGTTGGTTAACTCAAGTTAAGGAAGAGACGACTAACGTGATCAATTTCAAATGTGAGTATGAAGAAAATTGAATCACGATAGTTGAGAGATAGAACCGGATTTCGGATAACACGGGAGCACGGTTCTTCAAAAATTCCAAGAGTGCACTTATCCCTGTAATCACACCACACAAAGACAAACACATCTAGAAGTCCCCCCCTACACTTAGGGGATTAAAACATAAAAGGATAGATACTCGGGCTGCCTCCCGAGGAGCGCTTGTTTTTGATAACCGAGTCACGAGCCTGACTCGACCCAAAATTAGTTCATGGGGAACATGGTGAGGGATGGAATCACCTCCTGAGAGGTGTCCTCACCAAAGTACAACTTCACTCGTTGGCCATTCACCTTAAAATTTGGTCCATCAGGTTGAGCGAGCTCGAGAGTACCATATGGAAAAATTTGGGCAATGGTGAATGGGCCGGACCAACGAGATTTGAGCTTTCCCGAGAAGATTTTCAACCGAGAGTTAAAAAGTAAGACTTTGTGTCCAACATGGAACTCTCGGTTTTTGATGTTGGAGTCGTGAATGAGCTTAGTTCTTTCCTTATAGATCAAAGAATTTTCATAAGCCTCATTACGGAGTTCATTGAGCTCATTGAGTTGGATCTTGCGTAGGTCACCGGCTTTGTTTATATCAAAATTAGCCCACTTCAAGGCCCAATAAGCCTTGTGCTCCAACTCAATGGGGAGGTGGCACGCTTTCCCGTACACAAGACGATAAGGTGTACAGCCGATCGGGGTCTTGTAAGCAGTACGGAAAGCCTACAAAGCATCATCAAGTTTATCAGCCCATGAGGCACGATGCTCTCCCACGGTCCTTTCAAGAATTTGCTTAAGTTCTCGGTTGGATATTTCAGCCTGGCCATTAGTTTGTGGGTGGTAGGCTGTGGAAAGTCGATGATTTACACCATACTTAGCCATGACTCGAGCAAATTGGTCATTGCAGAAATGAGTCCCACGATCACTAATAATGGCACGAGGCACACCGAATCTAGCGAAAAGAGCTTTCAAAAAGTTACAAACCACCCTTGCGTCATTAGTAGGTAAAGCTTTGGCTTCAACCCACTTTGAAACGTAGTCAACGGCTACAAGGATGTATTTGTTTCCTTTAGAAGAAGGGAATGGCCCCATAAAGTCGATACCTCAAACATCAAAAATTTCACACTCTTGAATGAAATTCTGAGGCATCTCGTCTTTATGTGTGATGTTGCCTTGCTTTTGGCAAACATCACATCGTTTGACCATATCGTGAGCGTCACGGTATATGGAGGGCCAATAAAATCCCGAATCAAACACTTTTTTAGCGGTGTAGTTGGGACCAAAGTGACCACCGGTGGGTCCTTTGTGGCAAGCATTAAGATTTCAGACGCTGCCAGTCCATCAACACATCGGCGAATAATCAGGTCGGCACATTGTTTGAATAGGTAAGGGTCGTCCCAAAAGTAAGTCTTGATGTCGGTAAAGAACTTCTTCTTTTGCTGGGACGTCAACCCTTCCTTGAGAATTCCACCCGCCAAGTAGTTTGCAAAGTCCGCAAACCACGGGGTTTCATTCGGCTTCGAGTTTATAGACATTAAGGTCTCCAAGGGAAAAGAATCATTGATTTCTTTGGTCGGATGATCCCCTTGGTATGGATCCTCAAGTCTGCTGAGATGATCCGCGGCTAAGTTTTCAGCTCCTTTTTTATCGCGAATTTCGATTTTAAATTCCTGGAGCAACAAAACCCAGCGAAGAAGTCTTGGTTTGGAATCTTGCTTTGTCAACAAGTACTTCAGCGCAGAATGATCAGTGTACACAATGGTGGTAGAAAGGACAAGATAGGGGCGGAATTTTTCAAAAGCATAGACAACAGCTAAAAGCTCTTTTTCGGTTGTCGTATAATGCAATTGTGCCCCCGTCATTGTCTTGCTAGCGTAATGGATCGGTTGGAAGTGTTTGTTCACTCTTTGTCCAAGAACCGCTCCAATAGCAAAATCGCTAGCATCGCACATCAACTCAAAGGGAAGCTCCCAATTAGGGGTAACCAAGACGGGTGCCTTAGTTAGCTTATCCTTAAGCGAGTTGAAGGCTTCAAGGCACTCTTTGGAAAAGATAAAAGGAGTATCTTTTTCCAAGAGGTGGGTCATCGGGCGAGCGATTTGAGAAAAATCTTTGATAAATCGACGGTAGAAGCCCGCATGACCCAAGAAACTTCTCACACCCTTCACGGTTGAAGGTGGAGGCAACTTTGTGATAACATCGACTTTAGCACGGTCTACTTCAAGACCGGCTTTCGAGATCTTATGTCCAAGCACGACGCCTTCTTTTACCATAAAATGGCATTTTTCCCAATTCAGAACAAGGCGAGTGTCTTCGCACCGTTGTAGCATACGTTCCAAATTGGCAAGGCAAGCAGAGAAGGAATCCCCGAAGACCGAGAAATCATCCATGAAGACTTCCATGGTTTGTTCAACCATGTCATGGAAGATAGCTAACATGCACCTTTGGAAAGTCCCGGGCGCATTACATAAGCCAAAAGGCATTCTTTTGTAAGCGAAAGTGCCATAGGGACAAGTGAATGTAGTCTTCTCTTGATCTTGGGGATCGATGGCTATTTGAAAATAACCCGAGAAACCATCAAGAAAGCAGTAATATTCATTACCGGCTAATCGTTCAAGCATTTGGTCCATGAAAGGTAGAGGGAAATGATCCTTTCTCGTGGCATCATTGAGTTTGCGGTAGTCTATACAAACTCTCCACCCAGTAACGAGACGAGTTGGAATCAACTCGTTTTGTTCATTGGGAACAACGGTTATTCCGCCCTTCTTGGGCACACAATGGATTGGACTAACCCATGGTGAATCCGAAATAGGGTAAATCATACCCGCATCAAGAAGTTTGAGAACCTCTGTTTTGATGACTTCATGTATTTTTGGATTCACCCTTCGTTGGCTTTGAATTGTGGGCTTAAAGTCGTCCTCCATGAGAATTTTGTGTGTGCAGAAGTGAGGATCAATTCCACGAATATCGGAAATCTTCCAAGCGATAGCCTTCTTATGATCTTTCAACACAGCGACAAGTCGGGCTTTCTCTTCATCCTTCAAATCCTTAGCAATGATGACTGGCGACTTCTTCTCTTCTTCGAGGAATACATACTCAAGATGGGGTGGCAACTCCTTAAGTTCCAAATCCGGAGGATTTTCGACGGGAGGCGTTTTCAAAGTCGTGGCATCGATAGCAATAACAGTGGGAGATGGAGGGGAAGGATTGTCTTCTCTGAGGAGGTTTGCAATGAAACTAAGATCGTCATCCCAAGTGGCAGTAGAATCGTCATTGTCTTGCTTCACATCTTCCAAGGTAGCTTCCAAATCTTTCCAAAGGAAATCACTTTCTCCAAATAGAGATAGTGATGAGTCGATAGAGGAAACGGTCTCAACATGGGGAAGAGAGGTGGGAATATTTTTACAAGCATCCTTGAAGTGTTCTTCACAAGCCTCATCAAGAACGTCAATACAATTAACACTCTCGTAGGAATAAGGCTGTTTAGAAAGCTTTCCCATGTTGAAGACTACTTTATCGTCACCCACTCTCATGATAAGCTCACCAGCTTCAACATCGATGAGAGTGCGACCGGTCCTTAAGAATGGACGACCAACAATGAGTGGCACACGGGGGTCCATCTCGTAGTCGACGACAACAAAATCAGCAGGGAAGGTGAATTTGTCGACTCCTACAATGACGTCTTCGGCTATCCCCACTGGATAAGCAACCGTACGGTTAGCTAATTCCAAAGTCATTTTGGTGGGGACTAGCTCTGGGAGAGATAATTGCTTCCAAACACTTAGAGGCATGAGATTAATACTGGCACCTAGATCGGCTAGGGCCATGCAATTCTCTACTCCCGAGAAATTGCAAGGGATAAGAAAACGACCCGGATCACCAAGCTTGATTGGCAATTTCCTTAAGAGCACTGCAGAGCAGTTCTCATTAAGTTGGGTGTTGGCGAGATCGAGGAGCTTTTCCTTGTCGCTCAGAAGATCTTTAAACATTTTGGCGTACTTGGGCATGTGAGCGAGAGCCTCAGCGAAGGAGATATTGAAATTCAGTTTTTTGAACATTTTTAGGAAGTTCGAAACTTGAATATCATCCTTGCTGTTTTGCTTCTCTTTCCTCAACCTAGATGGATAAGGTATATTGGAGGAAGAGGAAGGCTTTAGAGGAATAGGATCACTCACAACCACGGGTGGAGGAGGGGTAGAAAGAAGAGGTGGAGAAATTGGGGAAGGAGAAGGAGGAGGAATAGGAGCAGGCGACTCGTTCTCCTTAGTCACAACCATCGGTGGAGGTATAGGAAGCTCGGGTTCCTTGGTACCTTTACCACTTCGAGTAGTGATTGCTTTCATCTCCCCTATTGGGTTCGCAACGGTGTTACTCGGAAGAGTACCCGAAGAAGAGGGTTGATTACCTTGGAAGAAACTAGCCATCATGTTCCTCAGGTCATTTGTTTGGCTATCCAACGTATTTCTCATATCGGCTCTCAAATCGTTTCCTTGCTTGACCAAGTCTGCCTTCAAATTGCGCACTTCCTCTTGGAGATTTCCCACTATCACATCATTGGTTCTCATGTAGGTTGCGACCTCTTGGTGTAATGCAGTGGTGGCTTGGTTGGGAGGAGCATTGTATGCAGGTGGTTGGTAAGCAGGTTGTTGGTAGACTTGATTGTTACGTTGAGGTGGTTGTTGCTGCTTGTGAGGTGGGATGTATGGTTGTCGAGGTTGTTGTTGTTGTTGAGGAGGGCGGTTAAGGTTTTGTTGTTGGTTTGGGTTGGTAGGAGGAAAGCCAGGTGGTGAAAGATAGTTGTTGCTGCGGTAGCTAAGCAAGTTACGGTCACCTTGAGGTCTAGCTTGATAAGCATGTTGAGGATAGGTGCCATATGCCACATTCACATTCTCAGCAGGGTAATCTTGGGTGGCGGTACAAGTTGTGTAAGAGTGAGGACCACCGCATATCTCACAAGGTTGGCTGACAGCGTTCACTTGAGCGTTTTTGGCGTTGTTGCTGTTGTTGTTGCTGACGGTGTGGGTGACAAGCGATTCAAGAAGCGTGGTGATTTTGTCAAGTCGCTTGTCGCTGTCATTAGTGCTAGCACTAGCAACATTGGTCCTAACACTCTTGGTTTGCACACGAGATTTATTCTCAATGATGTCCCAAGCAGCATTGGAAGTCTTAGCCAATAGATTACCCCCCGAGGCACTGTTCAGTAAATCTTGGTCATTCATGCTTAAACCATTGTAAAAAGTATTGATTTGATGTACTTTGGTAAAACCATGTTGTGGGCATTTTCTTAAAAGATCTTTAAAGCGATCCCAAGATTCACTGAATGACTCATCGTACTTTTGTTCAAAATTTATGATCTCATTCCGCAAAGCGGTAGTACGAGAGGGTGGAAAAAAGTAGTTGATAAACTTTGTTTCCAAATCCGTCCACGAGAGAATACTCTGTGGCGGTTCCTTAGCAAGCCAATGCCGGGCTTGTCCCTCTAAAGAAAAGGGAAAAAGTTGTAACCTTATAACTTCTTGTGGAACTCCATTGAACTTGACCGTGTTGGTGAGTTGTAGAAATCTCTTGATGTGGTCGTGTGGATCATCATTGGTACGTCCCAAGAATGGTTGAGCGGAGACCATCTGGATAAAGCCTGATTTTAGCTCGAAATTGTTGGCGGCAATTGGTGGTATAACAATTGGATCCGTGTTGCCATCGACATGAGCTTGCAGCAATTCAATCATTGGGCGGTTATCCGGAAGGTGCTCATTGTTGTTGTTATTATTCATGTTGTTGTTGTTATTATTGTTTGGAGGTGGTACACCGACCATGTCTAAGTGATCGAGAGGCTCGGGCTCTTGATATGACGTGGATCGAGTGCGCATACACCTGCAAAAGAACGAACAAAGAAAAGCAAAGCACAAATATTTTTTTGTTTTTATGTTTTTTAAGTTTTTTTTTTGTATTTTTGAAAATTTTATATTTTTTAGGATTTTTGAAATTTTTTATGAAAAAGTAACGTTCACGGGGAACGGATCCCAAAATCCAAGTTCTCACAAAAAACTTTTGATCTTAACGAGAAGAGCCGGCAGCGGCGCCATTTGATACAGCGGTTTTAATAGGGTTCTAATTTACTCTCGATATCCTCTCGAATTGATCTCAGTCTTAAGTGGAATGATTGTTCTTGGTTACTAAATAAAAGGGTTTGGTTTTCTAGTCTAATAAAAAGTGGAAATGAAAATTTAAATCAAAGATAATTACTTTAATTATGATTAACAAAGACTTGTATTAAACTGAAGATTAAAATTAAGATTAAAATTAAGATTAAAATTAAAATTGAAATTAAAGTTCAATAAACATAAAGAAATAGTAAAGCAGACAAACAGTAACCAAAAAGGGCAATTGATTCGGAACTTTAACCTTGGTTCGAAAGTTTACACTCATCCGGAAGTTACTGTTCATTCATCCGGAAGTTTTGGCAAAGAAATTGGTTCGGAACTTTTCTGCTTGGTTCAGAAGTTTACACTCATCCGGAAGTTACTGTTCATTCATCCGGAAGTTTTGGCAAAGAAATTGGTTCGGAACTTTTCTGCTTGGTTCGGAACTTTCCGAATGAAGATGTTTGATTCGGAAGTTTAGAACTTCCGAATGAAGATGCTTGGTTCGGAAGTCACTGTTCACTGATTCGAAACTTAATGCTTTGTTCGGAACCTTCCGAATGAAGGCTTCATTCGGAACTTTTGCTTGATGCGGAAGTTCTGGAAACCCAGATCAGTAGCAGATATACGAAGAACAGGGAACACGGATTTTAATCAAAATCAAACCAAATACTTAAAAAGGTTTTACCAAATTAAACACAAATCATTTAAACACCATAAGCAACGAATCCCACCAATAAAAACACAAATCCTAACAACTTTTGAAGATCAAATCAAGAAAAATAAAAACTTAAGAACTTGAAGATAAAGATGAAGATGAACAAGATTAAATGGAAAGATTGAACAAGACTTTGTATTGAATGATTAATGTTTTAACAAGATCAAACAAGAATTAAAATAACAAGATTTGGAAAACAAAGATTAAAATCACCAATCACCCTAGCGGTGATGGTGATGAAACGGAACAGAGAAAAAGAGTGGGGAAGAAGAAAAACTAAGCTAGCTCTAAAATGTGTGAGGGGGCTCCTTTTATAGGCTTGTCCTTTGGTTGGTGAGTGGGCTTTCTCCCGTTCTTCTTGTCTTTTCGTCTTTTCAGAAAAGTTTCCGTTTTCGATTCTGATTCGGGATTTGTCGTCGATTAAATTCAACTCGTCTTTTAATTTCTTCGTTTAATAGACTTGAGTTTCTTCGACTTATATAAATCTTCCATCTTTGGTCCTTTTCTTCGATAAATCTTCGAATAGGCCCAGTGACTTCAAATCTTTTGCATCTCTTGGACAATAGACTTTATCTTGAGTCTTTTTCTTCAGTAGAACCCGTGCAATCCCATGTTTTCTTCAATATTCATCCGGTTGTCTCTGAAAACACAATAAACACAAAAACCACGCATAATTCCAAACAAATGATATTAAATACGTGTTTTGGTCTCATTTAAGCCCGAATTAAGTGGTAAAAGGATGGGTGTTTACACACCTATCAGTTATATAGACCCATGTTTGATGAATATTTCACCGGAGAAAAACATGTTGTATCGAAGTCTTCCGCTGTCACTCATGATAAGAATGGTGATACAGATCATCATCAACAAAAGGATACAACTTCATCTATTTCAACATGAGTTGCTGCAGATTTACCTCCTCAGAATATCACATCAACAACGGATCCTATAACATCCACAACTACTATCATTGCTCCAGAGAACATAAATCAAGCAGACAATGCATTTTTTGACGAATATGATTTTCACAACCCATTCGGTACATCGGTACACGAAATTGGAGAGTCTTCTACTCGACATGTTGATCCGTCAAATATGCCTACGTTCTACCAACGACATCCGTCAACACATCATTAGACCCGAGATCATCCTTTGGCTCAAGTAATTGGAAACCCTTCACAACCCGTTCGTATAAGACGACAACTAGAAACCGATGGCGATGTTTATATGTTCGCACTCGTCGTGAGTAGAGCTGAACCGAAAAACATTAAAGAAGCCATAGCTATCATGCTTGGATTGAATCGATGACGGGTGAACTTCAACAATTTGAAAGACTCAAAGTCTGGGAACTTGTTGACAAACCATACGATGTTATTCCGTTAAACCTTCAATGGATTTGGAAAAACAACATGGATGAGGAAAACACGATCATCAAGAACAAATCTAGGCTAGTGGCAAAGAGGTATGTCAGAGGGCATTGGTTTTGAAGAATCATTTGCACCAGTGGCTCGTATGGAAGCAGTCAGGATTTTCTTTGCTTATACTGCACATAAGGGATTCATCGTTTATCAAATGGACGTGAAGACGGCATTTCTCTACGGTCCTTTGAAAGAAGAAGTTTATGGCACGCAGCCGGAGGATTCTTTAATCCACATTATCCTGACAAGGTGTATCGTCTCCACAAGGCACTATATGGACTAAAGCAAGCTCCAAGGGCGTGGTACGATGAGCTCTCGAAATTTCTAGTATCCAAAGGTTTCTCAAAAAGTTCCATCGATCTAACTTTGTTCATATATAAATATGGGGATGACATTTTGCTTGTGCAGATTTACGTTGATGACATTATTTTCGGGTCTACAAACCCAAACTTTCAAAATGGTTTGAAAAACTAATGCACGACAAATTTGAAATGTCGATGATAGGCAAACTAAAATTCTTTCTAGGAATCCAAGTTCACCAATCCCCAAGTGGTATCTTCATTAACCAAGATAAGTATTGTCAAGAGATAATCAAAAAGCATGGTATGACCTCATGTGACCCCGTTGGGACACCATTATCCACCTCATCCCTAGATGCTGACTTGGAGGGATTACCCATAGATCAAACGAAATATCGTTCCATGATCAGGTCCCTCATGTACTTGACAGCAAGTAAACCACATATTGCACATGCTACATGCTATTGTGCATAATATCAAGCCAGACCCACTAAAAAGCACCTCAATGAGGTTAAACGGATATTTCGGTACCTCAAGAATACCATTCATTTGGGACTCTAGTATCTGAAGGAAACCGGTTTAATTCTAACGGCCTATTCAGATTCTGATCACGCAGGGTGTTTTGATACTCATAAAAGTACTTCTGGTGGTGCACAATTTCTAGGACAAGATAAGCTCGTGGGATGGTCTTCCAAGAAGTAGGATTACAAGTCTCTATCATCAGCCGAAGCGGAGTATGTTTCTCTATCTGCGTGTTGTGCTCAAGTCCTTTGGATGAGAACACAACTCACGGATTATGGCTTTAACTTTGATAAAGTACCTATGTATTGTGACTCAAAGTTGGCCATAGCCATCTCCTGCAATCCGGTACAGCATTCATGCACGAAGCACATTGACGTTAGATATCACTTCATAAAGGAACAAGTTGTACGCGGTATCGTTGAATTATACTTTGTTGGAACGGATTACCAATTAGCTGACTTGTTTACGAAAGCTCTATCGAAAGATAGGTTTGAGTACCTCGTTAGGCAAATTGGTATGAGATGTTTGACTCCAGCAGAACTGGAGATTCTGGCAAAGGTGTCTGCTTTGTAGAAACTAGAAGGGGGGGGGGGGGGGGGGGTTGAATAGTTTCTTATATTTTCTTGTTAAAATATGGTTTCCAAAAATCCTTTTTCAAAAACTTAGGCTTGAGGAAATATGTGAAATCTTCTTATGCACAATATGAACAATGATAGTGTAGCTAAACTAATACTAACAAAAATATATCCACAAAGAATAAAGAATGATTGTGTAACTAATCTAGTACTAACACATGTATATGCATAAAGAATAAAGAATGTAAAGAGTTAAGGGTAAAGAAAGATCAAACCGAACACCAAGGATTTATAGTGTTTCGGCAACGAAGCTCACTCCTCGTTCCTACTCCACTCCTCGAGTACTCCTTACTCGAGAGTTCACTACATAACAAGCTCCTTATGGTGGAGAAAACCGTACACGTCGCTTAACCAATTTCCGACTCTAAGCTAAAAGTCGAGCCCTAATCGTAGCTAGGACCAATCTACACAACTATACTTAGTACATACACAACTTCCAAATAGACACAACTACTTGGATCTTCACAACTATGACACAACTATAAGTGTATAAAATTAGATCTTCAATGGATCTTTGGTGGTGGACTCAACTTCACTAGGATAGTGTTCTTCTCTTTGCACTTGGAGAGGAAGAGATGGAAGAACAAGATTCACTTCTTAAACAAGTAATAATCAAACAAATGATCAAAGATTTGAGTGATTAAAGAAGGGGTTTGAATCTGGAAATAAATGTGCAAAAGAGGTAAGGTGAAAAGCTAAGAATGGTCCACTATTTATAGGATAAAGGAGCCAACGGCTATATCTGCCCGCGGTACCTTATCATAGCCCGCGGTACCTTATCGATAAGGTACCGCCTAGGCGCTAAGGTACCGCAGGACTAGACTCCGCTCCTTTTTGTCCTTTAGTGGTGGAGGTCTTATCTGGGTATAAAAAATATCCTGAAAGGATATTCTTAACCAAATAAGAATATGCCATTTTCAAATTTCAAATAATTAATTTAATAAAACATTTTCTTAAAAATAAAGTTAAATAAAAACTTGTCACATTTAATAAAAAGTGAGTTTTAAGAAAAGATTAAATCACTTGATCACTTGATTAAGGTTAGTACTTGTTTATCCATACCTTAAGTGAAAATGGGTCAAATGAAAAATACTTGAACTCAAGAATTCGTTTTTCGTTGTTTTCGTAAATGCTTGTTTTTACATATTGTCGTAATCAAAACTAAGCGAGACCGAAAAATGGAAGTAACGTTTTTAGTCATTACAATCTCCCCCTTTTTGATTCCGACAATACATAAAATCAATCACACAAAAACAAGATTTTCGAAGACGAGTTTATTCATTTCTCCCCCTTTGTCGAAGCAAAAAGGTTGCGTAAGCCAGTGTTGAAGAAACGGACTTTGCAAAGACTCCCCCTTGGTGCTTACTCCCCCTAGCTTGGGGCACCGAGGAATCGAGATATGGTGACAAGCTACGGAGAAGGGTTAGTTGAACAAAAGAAACAACCAATAATATATAGCAATAGGTCACATAAAAAATTAAAAGAGAAGAAAACACAAAGACAAAGATCCAAGATAGGTTACTAAAAGAACATCATACAAAGAAGTATGGAAAAAGAAACAAGCCAAAAGCATAAATCTAATCCTAGTTATTCTAGAATTCTAAGATTTGCTTGAATTTGGTGTCTTGTGGATAAGTAATCAATGCTTATATGAAAGACAAGGTAATAGCGGAGGGTGGTGGTGGTGGCTTGTTGGAGATCTCATAATCAAAGTGAAGAGGAGGCTTGATTAAGAGATTCTTGATGTAGTTCAACTCCTCATAGATGTGTGCCATAGCAAGATGTTGATATTGACAACAATGACAATATGTTCCATGGTGCATGACATTATCATGAGAAGGAGGAAGAACACTAAAGGGTGGTGGTGGAAGAAAAGATGTTCCACAATCAACATTCTTGGTAGGGGAAATGTGATTAAGAGTGTTCTTGGGTGGGTTTGGATTGAAAGCAATGGGAGAAAATGGAGGAGATTCAAGGCTTTCATTGGGAGAATAAGACATTTTGGATGTGAAGTAATGCAAAATGCTTATGGTTTAAATAGGGAAGGCTTAGGGTATTTTTGGGGTGGTCAAAGGGTTTGAAACAAAGATTCTCAAAAGTGTTGGAGCAAATCTGGAGTTTCAGACAAAAACCCGAAAAAGGAAGGCCACTATAGGCGGTTCCTTATCTAGGGTGGCGGTACCTTATCAATAAGGTACCGCGGTTCACATATGGAACCGCCTGCAGAAGCAGGGTTTGGTGTTTGGAGGAAGATTTTTCAGCAAATCTTATTTTTCTAGTCTAACTTATCATAGGGATATGCTTAAAAGCAAAGATAGACAAAGAAAACATATGCAAACTTACCAAATAGAGATATGACCAAAATACTTGGATTAAAAAATCAATGTAGGAGGTGTGTAAGACAAGACCTTAAGTCAAGACACAATGATCCTCCATGATTCAATCTTGTTCTTGCTATGTTTGAGAGAATCATACATATGAATTATGTAAGCTCTACATTAATAGCGAGAATCTATGAAAAATAGTTTTTAGATTGAATTAACAATGTCAAACGAATTTCTCAACCATTTTCGAAAGAGACTTTGAGAGTTTTGAAAAGGAGACGAGAAGATTTTTCAAAAGGAGTTTAAAAAACTCAAGGACTCAAAGTGGTAAAAGAAGACACACAAGAAGAAAAGAATTTAAGGAAGATGTTCCATTAATCCTAGACCTAGACGCAAGTAATTAAAAGGTTCCCTCTTAAGTGGCTTAGTGAAGATATCGGCTAAGTTGTCCTCAGAGGGCACCTTTTCCATAGTAATGTTCCCCTTTTGAACCTTATCCCTAAGGAAATGGTGTCTAATTTCTATGTGTTTGGTTCGCGAATGTTGCACGAGATTCTTGCTTAGGTCTATAGCGCCTTTATTATCGCACATGATGGGAACATCATCAAGAGAAATCCCGTAATCAACAAGCGCGTGCTTCATTCATAGAGCTTGTTGGCATGCTTTTTCGGCACTCACATACTCGGCTTCCGTGGTGGATATTGCAAGAGCGGTTTGTTTCTTGGAGAACCAAGAAGTTAAACAACAACCCATGAAAGTACAAACTCCACTAGTGCTTTTCCGGTCCACATAGTCTCCCGCATGATCCGAGTCCGCGTAGACAATGGTTTCTACGCCGGTCCCTTTAGGATACCATAATCCTAAATGTATAGTGCCTTTAATGTATCGGAAGATACGCTTAACCGCTTCAAGGTGAGAGGTTTTGGGAGCCTCTTGGAAGCGAGCACAAAGGCAAACACTAAACATGATATCCGGTCGACTTGCCGTTAGGTACGGAAAACTAACAATCATACCTCTATATTTGGTGTTGTCTACTGACTCACAATCATCATCTACGGTGAGTTTAGTATCCGAGGCCATAGGGGTCTTCATTGGTCTAGATTCTTCTAATCTAAATTTCTTTAGCGTACTTAGATTGACTAAAGAAAATACCATCGTCCATTTGTTTAATTTGGAGTCCTAAAAAGAAGTTAAGTTCTCCCATCATACTCATTTCAAACTCATCATGCATGATTTTGGCAAAGTCATCACACAATTCTTGACAAGTTGAGCCAAATATAATGTCATCAACATATATTTGTACGATTATGAGGTGAGAACCTTTCTTCTTTGTAAAGAGTGTATTGTCTACCATTCCCATGGTATACTCATGTTTAACAAGAAACGCTTTAAGTCTATCATACCAAGCTTTGGGTGCTTGTTTGAGTCCATAAAGTGCTTTCTTAAGCTTGTAAACATGGTCCGGTTTCTCAAAATCAATGAAGCCGGGAGGTTGAGCCACATATACCTCCTCATTGATCAAACCATTAAGAAATGCACTCTTTACATCCATTTGTTGAAGCTTAATATCTAAGGCACAAGCATAGGCTAAAAGGATTCTAATTGATTCTAATCTAGCTACCGGTGCATATGTCTCGTCATAATCAATCCCTTCTTGTTGATTATAGCCTTGAGCTACAAGTCTAGCCTTGTTACGAGACACAACACCATTCTCATCTAGCTTATTCCTAAATACCCATTTGGTTCCTATAATGGTAGAACTTCTAGGTGGAGGAACAAGTTCCCAAACATCATTTGCTACGAATTGATTCAATTCTTCATGCATCGCAATGACCCAACTCTCATCCGTCAAAGCTTCTTTAACATTCTTTGGTTCAATAAAGGAGACAAAACAAAAAAAGTTGCTTTGGTTTTGGACTTGAGATCTTAGGGTCCTTTGATTTAAGTCACCAATGACATTATTGAGAGTATGATCCCTAGACTCCTTAATGTTTACTTCCTTTTCAACATTAAGGTCTTCAACTCCTATTTTTCTAACCTCTTTGGCTTTAACTATTTCTAATTCATCCAAGTCATCATCAACCAATGGTGGTGTCTTGGGTGAAGGAGGGGTTTCATCAAAGGTTACGTTGAGTGATTCTTCAATAACCCTTGAGGTTCTATTTAGGACTATGTAGGCTTTACTAGTTTGGGAATAACCTAAAAGGATACCTTCGTAAGACTTTGGGTCAAACTTGGTAAGGTAGTCTTTGGTGTTGAGGATAAAGCACTTGCTTCCAAACACCCTAAAGTATTCTAATGAGGGTTTCTTACCTTTAAGAATCTCATAGGGGGTCTTTCCTAGGAAAGGTCGAATAAGAATTCGGTTGAGAATATAAGTCGATGTGTCCACGGCATTGCACCAAAACTTTTGAGGCAAAGATTGCTCGTTTAACATCGTCCTATTCATCTCTTGGAGAGTCCTATTCTTCCTTTCAACTACCCCATTTGATTGTGGAGTGCGAGGAGCCGAGAAGTTATGGGTAATACCATGAGCTTCACAAAAGGCACCAAATTGCACTTCATTATCAAATTCCCTACCATGATCCGTCCTAATAGAAACAATTGAACATCCTAGTTGATTTTGAATTCTTCGACTAAAGATTTCGAAGAGATCGAAAGCTTCATTCTTAGATGCCAAAAATCTAGTCCAAGTGAATCTAGAATAGTCATCAACTATAACTAGGGTATAAAGGTTACGTCCATAACTCCGTATGGCGGAAGGTCCAGAGAGATCCATATGTAGGAGCTCTAAGCACCGAGAGGTCGAAACCAAATTCTTGGCTTTGTGACTTGAGTGAACTTGCTTTCCAACTTTGCAAGCATCACAAAAGTGTCTATCAAACTTAATCTTGGGGAGGTGTCTTACCAACTCCTTAGAGACTAAAGATTGAATTAAACGCATATTAGTGTGACCTAATCTCCTATGCCAAAGAGTAGAACTATCATCTATAGTCGCTAGACATATGTTGTCTTTTGACTTCTTATTAACCTTCATGACATAAAGCCCATGCTTTCTAACACCTTTTCCAATGACTTTTCCATCTTTTACGATTTCACTGTCATGTTCCGAAAAGATGACCTTACACTTATTATCACAAATTTGAACTATACTTAAAAGGTTAAAACCTAAGTTATCTACGTGCTCAACATTTTCAATGGTCATGGAGTCAAGAGAAACCGTACCTTTGCCAATGATATTACCACGTAGACTACTAGCGAATGTGACGTTACCTCCATCATATGCTTTGTAATGCGAGAACAAACTTCGATTACCCGTCATGTGTTTAGAACATCCACTATCCTTAATCCACTCATCGGGCTCCAAATCAATTCCCAAGCATATCTAGGTAACAACACACAAGATCAAACATTTGGTCTCCAATATCTCATGGGTCCAAAATTGTTAGTTCGAAACATCCCTTGCATTTGGTTGGGATGCATGAATGAGGAGGGGATTCCCCATGGAGAACAAAATGGAGGAGGGTAGTAATTCATGTAACCATTTTGTTGTTCATTACTTCTCCTAGGTGTGTTTGATCTAGGTTTAGAGTTATTATTATTCCTTCTAGGTGTTGGAGTTTTACTTCTAGGTCGTGAGTTGTTTTGATTATCTCTTCTAGGCGTTGTCGTTCTACTTCTAGGCTTAGACTCATTCCTTACTCTAGGTGGAGTAGAGGATAGTCTAGATAAACTTCTATTTCCCATGAGAGGTTTACTTAAAGGCTTGTAGAACTTACCAATAGCATTGTCGTCAAGTATGGGTAATTGTACCTTATTAACAGTAAGATGCTTTGGTTTTTCATTTAACTTAGATTTTTCGGAAAGTTCAGAATTTTCACAAAATTCAACTTCTGGTCGCGGTACCTTATCTTTGGCGGCGGTTCCATAGTGATAAGGAACCGCGCCATACAATTTGGAACCGCGTCCAGTGGGCGTTTTTTGTGAAAACCTGACTTGTTTTGGTTCACTAGTTGAGGCTTCATTTGAGTTAAAACCTAGACCAAGTCTTTCCTTAGAATGAACTTGTTTGGTTAACATATCATCAAAAGCACTAGTACCTTTCATGAACTTTTCTAATTTAATGGAGGTTCTCTTGAGATCTTCATTCTCTAATCTAAGTTTCTCACAACTCAAGCAACCTAAATCAACCTCTTTGTTTTTCTCAAGTTTAGCCAATTTCTCCCTAAGTTCATTGATCTCATTTTCAAGCTTAGTTTTGGTTGATTTTTAGGTTTTATTCTTTTCTATGAATTTAAGACTAAGTTTGTGTAAGCTATCATATTTTCCTTCAAATTCAATATCATCTAAAGTGGAACTATCATTGCTATAATATTCGGTTTCGGAATGTACCTCTTTAGAAGTGTGAGCCATAAGACATTTCTCCTCTTTGGGGTTGTCATCATCATCTTCACCGCTATCGCTCCAAGCGCCACTAACGAATGCCGTGTGGTTCTTATCACGAGCGGGCTTTGGACAATCACCAATGAAGTGATTTGGATCACCACATCTAAAGCAATTCCTATCACCTTTTTTGTTCTTGACAAACCGATTCTTTGACAATGGTTTCTTGTCATAGTTGGGTTGCCTAACGTGTTGACCTCGTCTCTTGGAGAACTTCTTGAAATCTCTCACCGCCAATGCATACTCCTCGTCATCGCTTTCCGAGGAACTATCATGGTCACTTTGTGCCTTCTTGGCTTTAAGTGCAAGAGATTTCCTTTCACTCTTGGTTTTCACTAATTCCGAGTCCTTCAAAATTATCATCTCATGAACCTTCAAGTTTCCTATGAGTTCATCGAGTGATAAAGTTGAGAGATCTTTCGACTCTTCAATCGCCGTGACTTTTGCTCTCCACTTTGGATGTAAGGCCCTTAGAAACTTCCTAACATTGTTCTTGCTAGAAAAACCTTCATCAAGTGCTTTTAGACTAGTAATAATGGTGTTAAACCTAGCAAATGCACTATCAATAGTTTCATCTTCTAAGATGACAAATTGTTCATATTGTTGGACAAGAAGATCGATTTTACTTTCTTTGACTTGGCTATTACCTTGGTGGGTTACTAAAAGAGTGTTCCAAATATCTTTAGCGGTTTCACACATAAAAATTCTTTCATACTCCTTCTTAGGCAACGCATTATAAATTACCATTTTAGCCTCATTATTTTTTGAAAGTTTCTTTTTAGTATCGTCATTAGCTTTGTCAAAAGTGACCAATTCTTTTGTTTTAGAAACTTCATTAAATTGAAAGGGTAAAAAGTCACCATTGGTAATAACATGCCAAAGATCTAAATCTTTTGATTTCACATAAGTTTCAAATCTATTTTTCCAATAAATAAAACTATCGGTTTCAAAAAGTGGTGGTCTTTGCATATATTTCCCTTCTAGGTACTTGTTGGAATCCATAGATCGATTCAAGTTTTAAAATACAATATACTTTAAAAATACTTGAGCAACCCGCTCTGATACCAATTGTAGAAACTAGAAGGGGGGGGGATTGAATAGTTTCTTATATTTTCTTGTTAAAATATGGTTTCCAAAAATCCTTTTTCAAAAACTTAGGCTTGAGGAAATATGTGAAATCTTCTTATGCTTAATATCAACAATGATAGTGTAGCTAAACTAATACTAACAAAAATATATACACAAAGAATAAAGAATGATAGTGTAACTAATCTAGTACTAACACATGTATATGCATAAAGAATAAAGAATGTAAAGAGTTAAGGGTAAAGAAAGATCAAACCGAACACCAAGGATTTATAGTGGTTCGGCAACGAAGCTCACTCCTCGTTCCTACTCCACTCCTCGAGTACTCCTTACTCGAGAGTTCACTACACAACAAGCTCCTTATGGTGGAGAAAACCGTACACGTCGCTTAACCAATTTCCGACTCTAAGCTAAAAGTCGAGCCCTAATCGTAGCTAGGACCAATCTACACAACTATACTTAGTACATACACAACTTCCAAATACACACAACTACTTGGATCTTCACAACTATGACACAACTATAAGTGTATAAAATTAGATCTTTAATGGATCTTTGGTGGTGGACTCAACACTTCACTAGGATAGTGTTCTTCTCTTTTCACTTGGAGAGGAAGAGATGGAAGAACAAGATTCACTTCTTAAACAAGTAATAATCAAACAAATGATCAAAGATTTGAGTGATTAAAGAAGGGATTTGAATCTGGAAATAAATGTGCAAAAGAGGTGAGGTGAAAAGCTGAGAATGGTCCACTATTTATAGGACAAAGGAGCCAACGGCTATATCTGCCCGCGATACCTTATCATAGCCCGCGGTACCTTATCGATAAGGTACCGCCTAGGCGCTAAGGTACCGTCGGACCAGACTCCGCTCCTTTTTGTCCTTTAGTGGTGGAGGTCTTATCTGGGTATAAAAAATATCCTGAAAGGATATTCTTAACCAAATAAGAATATGCCATTTTCAAATTTCAAATAATTAATTTAATAAAACATTTTCATAAAAATAAATTTAATAAAAACTTGTCACATTTAATAAAAAGTGGGTTTTAAGAAAAGATTAAATCACTTGATCACTTGATTAAGGTTAGTACTTGTTTATCCATACCTTAAGTGAAAATGGGTAAAATGAAAAATACTTGAACTCAAGAATTCGTTTTCCGTTGTTTTCGTAAATGCTTGTTTTTACATATTGTCGTAATCAAAACTAAGCGAGACCGAAAAATGCAAGTAACGTTTTTAGTCATTATTGCATTAACATGCTTGATACATCTATCAAACATCTACTTGTATATATCTATAGAAAAGCAAAATACAAAAATATAAAACATATAAAATCAAAACACAAAATGAAAAATCTTTGAAAATCCAAAAATATTCTTCTCGACATGTCTTTCAGTATCGATAACATGGATGTGCCTAGAAATGTTGCTCAATAATGACACGGGTGTGCACATAAAGCTCGAATGAAAGTTGAAAATATTTTTAAAACATGTCATTTCCATTTTTAATAAAGGAAAATGTCTATTTTGGACAATTATTTCCAACAACGGGTAGAGCAATCTATCATGGGTTGAGCTTGTCACAAAATGTTTAAAGTTTTGAGCTCAACACAATGGCTTGTAATCACTTTCAGATTATAACCCGGATCTATATTCACGGGGGATTGTACGATTTAGTGTGCTTACCCTCAGCAAAAGAAGAGAAATCTTATTACACTCAAGTAGATTCGTCAAGACATTCAAAGTTTATGAACTCAAGTTTATGCTTTAAGAAATACCATGCCGCTAAAAAGAAATGGATTTTAAAAAGCGTTGAACATAACTTTTTCAAGAAATTTTTAATGATTATTCAAAGTCTTTCAAAAACTATGTGTTCAACAACTCCTATCCTCAAAAGTTAAATGTGGATCATATCCTTGTAACAACAACTCAATTGGATCAATTTTTGAGGGGGAGCTTTCTGTTAATGCAAGTGATGCCTAAAAACATTATTAGTGTTAACTAATCTTTCTTAGTTTTGATCACAACAAACCATACAACACATTTAGTGTAAAACACAAAATGAATTATTTAACTAACACTATCATCAAGGTAATAATCATATCACTAACCTTTCTTAATCATACTTAGTGATCATCAAAATGATTATCCTTAAAACTCACTTTTGTTAATAAGACAAAAGACTTTTTAATAAACTTTCTTTTTTAGAAAATGTTTTATTAAAATGGAAAATGAAAATTTGAAAATGGCATATTCCAAATGCTGTTAGAATATCCTTTGAAGGGTTCAAATACCTCAGATATTCCCACCCCACTAAAAGACAAAAAACGGAGCGGAGTCTAGTGGCGGTACCTTAAGTACCTACGCGGTACCTTAGCGATATGGTACCGCGTGGTGAGATAAGGTACCGTGCACAGTAGCCGTTATAGATCCGTTGTAACTTTGTCTCCTTTAAATAGTGGGTCAAATCTCATTTTCCAGAAAGCCTCTTAGACGTTTTTCTCAGCCCTCTTTCTATTTTTTTATAGCATAATCATTAGTAAATGATCACTTAAATTGTTAAGGATGTTTACATATGATTATCCTCTTGATCTCCTCCTTTACCATGTCCAATGAGAAGATCACTCACTCACTAGTGTAGTGATAAAGATGAATCTATGAGCTAGTCATATTCATCATGATACCCCTTTTTGTTTTAGGTCAATCCAATGTATTTATGAATACTTGGACTAGTTTTGTTCATCCAAGTTATTTGTGGATACTTGGATTTGTTGTGTACATCCATTGCATATGTGTTTGCTTGGATTTGTGTTGTGTAAGTCCAAGCTACATGTGTGTACTTGGATAAGTCTAGTTGAGTTGTAATAGATTTGATTAGGAGTTCTCACTAAACTATAAAGTGATGTGGTTGTGTCTTGTGAGTTCTCACTAAACTTTAAAGTGATTAGTAGTTGTGTTGTGTGAAGTTCTCACTTAGCTTCAAAGTGAAGAGTCGTGAAGATTGGTTCTAGCTTTCGATTAGAACTCGACATCTAGCCTTGTGTCGTAAAATGGTGAAGTAGGCAACGTCGTGAAGATTGGTTCTACCTTAAGATTAGAACCCGACATCTAGCCTTGTGTCGTTAAATTGTGAAGTAGGCAACGTCGTGTAGATTGGTCCTAGCTAAAGATTTGGTCTCGACATTTAGCTTAGTGTCAGAAAATAATGTAAGCAACGATGTAAGGTTTTCTCCGCCGAGAAGGGAGCTTGTGGATATAGTGGAAATCTCGAGTAGGAGTACTCGAGGAGTGGAGTAGAAACGAGGATAGAGCCTCGTTGTCGAACCACTATAAATCTTGGTGTCTTCCCACTAGGTTGTCTCCTTCCTTACTCTTTACTTATTTCATTATTATTATACTTGCTTATTATCCTTGCTAGTGCATTTCAATTGAACCTAATCATTATGCAACTTAGCCTCAAGTAAAAGATAGTTTTGATACAAACCAAATTGAAAGTAATTTTAATTTGGTCACCAATCGAAGAGAAACTATTCAACCCCCCCCCCTTCTAGTTTCTACAATTGGTATCAGAGCGATGGTCACTCAAGATCTTTGAAGTATATTGTACTTTGAAACTTGGATCGATCCATTGTCTCCTCAAATTAGAAGGTCTAGTTGTACTAAAGTTTCTCTTTGGTCAAAACTATGTTTTCTTTGAAAATAGGTCTTTTAATTGATAATATTGCATCCCACTTAAGATTAGTAACCTTTATGCATTTTAGATATACTCTTGAAATGTATCTACTAGTTTGCATCTTGCTTTGTGTAGGTACTCATGAAGATCAATCACTTAATTGGTTGTGGATTGAGTTACTTGCACTTGTAGATGACTCATCTTCATTGATCTTCAACATCTTTGAATGATGATACCAAGATGATTGGGAATGATACTATTCCTTGAAGACTTAGTACTCATCATAGTCATTGATTGGGCATAGCACTTATTCCTTCATGGATTACTCTTTGTGGCCAAGGTACGCTTTCGTTCTTCCACACGCCCTTTGATCATTCTTTTGATCATTACTTGACTATGTGCTTGTTATCAGCATCCTTGCCTTGACATTTATTTGTGATTTGTGTTTCTTTTCTTTTATCCTCTCAAACCTTCATTGCTTGGATACTTGACTCACTATGGTGATGTAGAGTGAGTTAGTAGAAGCTTAAAGTATCAAGCATGATTTCCATGGTTTGCACCCATACGGTTAGTAGGCCCTTTGTGGGAGAGAAAGTGAATTAATACCTTGCTCATATTTTGGTTTAGACTAAGACTATTATTGAAAGTGATCTTAGTCTATACTTGAATAATTGCTTTGTGCTTATTCATTACCAAAGCCGTTTAACGTTTCGCCGGAAAGGCACGTCTTAAACCACTATATATGACACAAGCTCTTCGCTACAACTATTTGAAGATTGCAATTAATCCCTTGAGCATTGATCCTAGTCTTGATTCACTTCCCTTGACTTCTCTCCACTTAGTCGTTTTGCTACGAGTAGTCGTTTGTCCGTTTCGGTTCTTTTCGATCTTGATTTAACTCGTAATCCTTCGTTAAGGCATATTGCTTAGTGTTATGATGATCCAATGATATTCTAAAAGGCTCATGATTTAATTTTAATTATTTTAGAAAAACTGGATTTTCAAAATTTGGCGTTTTTCAGAGATAAAAACCTGCCTCTGTAGGCGGTTCCTTATCTCCGCGGCTCAAACCCGCGGTTCCTTATTGATAAGGTACCGCGGGCAGTAACTTTTGTCAGAGCGCTAGTTTGAGTTTTTTATTATTTTTCAAACCAAACTCTCTCTCTCCCAAAAGCACACAACCGACGGGTTTTACCTTTTCCACCATTGTTGAAGCTTCAAAAACCTTCAATCACTCAAATTAATTGATTCCAAGTTGTGGGTTTCACTCATCCTTCATCTAACATCAATTAATTGTAAGTATTTTCTTTCAATTTCATCTATTTTGTTCTAGGGTTCATCCTTTCATAATTGGGGATTTTTAAAATTGAAATTGAATTAAAACCTTAATAGGAATGTGGGTTGACATGGTTATTTTACTATGATTCCTTAGGTTGATATTCATTAAGATTTCACTAAAACCCACTTGTAGAACAAATCCGAATTTAGGATAAATGATTTTGGTTTAATGATGGATTTGAGATGAACCCATGAACAAGTAGGTAATGACATTGTTAATGCTTAGCTAAAAACCTTGTTTTGAAAAACCAATGTTCTAATCCATTGTTGATCTAACATAGATCATGTGTTCTTGGTTAATGATGGAATAGACACATTGTGAACATGAAAATGATATGGATTCAATCCTATGTTTGTCAAGAAATTGATATAACACATTTTCATTTTTCGTTTTCCTTTTTATTTCTCATATGAGTGATTGGAAAAATATTGTCTTGTGTTTGTATTTAGGTACTTAATCATGCCTTCTCAATATCAAAATGATCATCAATTCACTAGAGATTATATGCCCGACATCTCTCAAACCTTTGTTTCCCCTCAACTCCAAAACGCTTTTCCATCCCTTTCCTCTCGTTGTTTCCATGAGGGTAGGATTGTAGATTCAAGAATAGCGGGAGATAATTATATCAACTCTATGTTCGAGCTTATTGGGTTTGATTGTTTGCTTTACATAGACGAGGTAATTTATCCCTTGTTCCTTCTTGAGTTCTTTAGTACTTACTCCATGCTTGAAATCAACAACCAAATCTTTATTCGTTTCTTGTTGAATGGTCAAATCATTCAATATTCCCTCGATGACTTTGGTGATATTCTTGGTGTGCCATTTGAAGGCACTTGTCGTTTCACGGATAAATGGAGACTAGATGCTCTCTTGGAGTCAAACGATAAACCTCCAAATGACACCACCGAAGTTGATCTAAATTTCATCCTTGAAATCATCACGAAAGAGCGTAGTGGAAACGTTGTGAGAAGCCTTCATACAAATGTGCGAAATGTGAATAGGTATGAAGTGCTCTCAAGCGACCTTAAGGATTACATGCTCCAATGGGAAAACATCCTTAGGGAAAATGTGTTTTGTCTTGGTGGGAACCGAGATCATATCCCGGCTTGCATGGGGCATATGTTGTTTTGCCTATTTACTTCCACCAAGTACAATCTTGCATATTACATCGCTCGACGTATAAATTATGCTCTTTCCAAACCCAAAACAAACCTCCCTTATGCTATGCTTCTTACTCGCCTCTTTAGAAGGGTTGGTCAAGATTTTCCTCAACTCGATCTTTCTCGCTTTCACCCGGTTCAACGGGTTATGTTGCCTATTCAAGAGGTGTATCAACGAAAGCCAAGAAGTGACCGTGGTTCGAGAAAATCCGACCATCAAGAGCAGGATGAGGAGGACACCGATATGCCACCAAGTGATGGTGATGGCATCGGTCCTAGTTCTCATTTTGACTCTTCGAGTAACTCCCATCCATCCTCAAATCAATTCGAGGATGATTTTGAAGACTTAGCTCCTCCTCCTCACCCTTCTAGTGATGTTCCTGAAAATCTCAATATGGAGCATCTTTATCGTGAGAATCTTAGAACTCGGGGAGAATCACATGAACACCGAGTGGAGTCAAGAAAAGGGTTCAAGTATTTGGGAAAGATGATCAAGGGTTTAGGAAAGAAAAGGAGGTGAAGACTTTGAAGTTATGTCAAAGTTTGGATTTGATAGTTAAACATTTGGTTATTAACACTTTGGTTTAGTTGTTTATTAACTTGTGTTGCATGCTTGGATTACTATTTACTTTGATCCTAAATGTTTCTTATGAAATAATGTTCGTGTTTTACATAGCTTTGTGCATGCCTTTTGATAGTTAGCTTATTAGATTATGATCTGTAGTTAACATTGGCTTGTAAAACCTCTGGGAAAAATCTGGGTTTATCAAAAACTGGGATGGGAAATTTTTGAAAACCTTCTGGTCGCGGTTCCATATCGACCCGCGGTTCCTTATCGATAAGGTACTGCCGGTCCTAGATAAGGAACCGCCGGTCACTGTGCACGACATCATCTTTACTTTACACTGTTTTCTTAATTTTGTGTAAACCTTGCATGATTTTCAGTAATAAACTACACATTTCCTAAACTAGGTTACCTAAATTCATTATTCACCTAAAATGATTTTAACCCATTACTAGTTTGGATCATCCCCTCACCCATTTAAACCCACCTTGTTTGCCATGTTCTTCACAAATCAAACATACTTCCCTAAACCTTAAACCACCCTAATCAACCATGGTGTGTACCAAAACCTCAAACACTTCCAAGACCTCCACCCCAAGGAAAACACTCAAAATAAGGGTTAAGGTAGCTAAGCCTAACTCCTCACCTTTCCACACACCTAAGAATGAGAATGCTCCTATCCTCATTTCTTCATCACCTTCCCCACCTCTGGCACCATGCAAGACTTCATCCACCCATGGTAGTAACCACTCCATTGGTTCTACCTCCTCTTCATTCAACTCAAGAATGAATGAGCTTTCTTCACCCTTCACTCCAAGTGCACCCTTGGAACTGACCACACAACCTTAACCAATCCAAAGCATTCCTTTTGGGAATGACTTTGATGACACTTTGGTGACTTCACCATTTACCCCTCACAACTCACCCATTTCACCAACCTTGGAGGATTCACCTCCACACTCACCCATTTCCCCTTTGGGGAACATGCCTCCACTCTCACCCACATCACCCTTGGAGAACTTGCCTCCTCCACCTCCACCCAACTCAGACATCCCAATTTTGGGTGTCCCTCTTTCCCTCCTCTTGGGTGATCCTTACTTTGGGTTTCAACAAACTCATGGTCCTAGATGTCCATGTTGTCTCTACAACCACTACATCATCCATAACCTAAGGATGGATATGTATGGACTACATAGGGGTTTGCAAGACTTCTTGCTTGCCTTGTTCTCCATGCCTCCTCCTAGGAGATGAATGATAGAGTTCTTTTAATAAGATTTTTCAACAAAACCAAGCCTAAGAAAACTACTTATCTAGATTTAATATTAAGCTAGCTATGTATTAGTTAGTCTTTATTTATCTTTGTACTTTCCTCATTAATGAATGTTTCATGTTGTTAACTTATGGATTTAGCTTTGTGTGATTCTATCCTTTTGTGCACACTAATCAACTTTAATTTGAAATTAAAATTGAACCTAAATCTATCACAACCCCTAAACTTGACTAAAATTGGTTCAAAATGATATCTAAATTATTTTGTCACCCTTTGTCAAGACATTCTTTGTGAATGTGTTGCTTTATGCAACCCTAGCATATTTTGGTTCTAATAGAGGTAAAATTCCAATATTTACAACTTTTTGAAAAAGTCTTAGTTTTTCCCAAAACCCAGGAAAAACATGGTTTAAAGTCCACTGGACGCGGTTCCTTAAAGACCTGCGGTTCCTTAGTGATATGGAACCGCCGGCCACTATAAGGTACCGCGGCCAGAATGTGGCCTTTGACGATTTTTTGGTCAAAACTTTTAAAACCCCATTCCCAGTCAAGATTCCTTGTTTACTCAAATTGACTAAACATTCCTTGACACTACACATTTTGTATTCAAATTCTTACCTTGATTACATTTTACTTATACCCCAACCTTGAGATTTCATTCTCACACCTTCCTAACCTTGAGAATTCATTCTCACATAACCTTGAGATATCATTCTCACACTCTCACAATGCCTAACTCCTACATTCCTAACCTTGACATTTCTTTGTCACAACCCCTCTCACCCAAAGCTTCCTCATCCAAGCTTTCAAAGAAACCGAAAATCTCGGTTCGACCCGTTTGGGTTAAGAAGAATGAACCATCTTCGTCCAAACCACCCAAAAACCCTACCTTCTCTCCAATCAAGTATTGGAATGAGACTTACACCATAAACCCCATCACCGGAGCAAAAGAAAATGTTCCACCACCACCATAATCTTTCAATACCCCCCAACTCAATGACCTTTCAACCTTCCCAAACCTCACAAGGCATTGTGAAAACACTCCCAAACCCTTTACCCCACCACCATCAAACCCTAAGTTTGATGCCATACCCCCATCAAACGATTTTGTGTTGCATCATGGATCCTCGTGTGAGTGTTGCCGATTTCAACAAATTGAACTTGCTCATGTGTATGAGAAGTTAAATTTTCTTGAATTCCTCCTCACTCGACCTCCTATTCAAGTTTTCGTTCCGGTGGACAAAACTTCGAATGATGCATCGTCGTCTTTTTAGTTTTATTTTATTTTTAGCAATCTTGGAAAATATCACTATTAGACTAGCTTATGCTTAGTGGTTTATTTTCCATATTTATTGCTTTTAGATACTCATACTATGTGTATGACTATCCTCTTTGTTGTAATTTTTTTTATGTAACCTTTGTGTTATTTGTGTGCTACTTCATTAGTTCTATTTTGAGTTGATCTTGGTTAATTTTTTACAATTGCTTATGGGTGATTCCATCAATTCTAAAGCTTTAACCCATTGACAAGCTTATCATCTTCATTGGATTGAAGTTTGATTTTGTCAATTACCTCTTTGGACATACTTAGCAAAATACTTGCTTCTAATTTGAGATTTCTTCTCTTTCTCCCTCTCAAGTTACTTAGTAGGTAGTGATCATATATACATTGGTGTTTCTTTCCTTTCTACTAACCTTTGTATAGCATGTCACCTTAGCTCACAAACTTGGTGCCCCAAGCAAGGGGGAGCAACCACCAAGGGGGAGCTACTAGCAAAGTTCGATGTTCTTCAAAGACTTATGCTAACCTTTTTGCTACGACAAAGGGGGAGAAATGATAGTGATAAACTAGTTAATAATTCCATAGTTTGTGTTTCAACGTAAATGAGTTTATCGTTTGTCGTAATAAAAAAGGGGGAGATTGTTAATGCAAGTGATGCCTAAAAACATTATTAGTGTTAACTAATCTTTCTTAGTTTTGATCACAACAAACCATACAACACATTTAGTGTAAAACACAAAATGAATTATTTAACTAACACTATCATCAAGGTAATAATCATATCACTAACCTTTCTTAATCATACTTAGTGATCATCAAAATGATTATCCTTAAAACTCACTTTTGTTAATAAGACAAAAGACTTTTTAATAAACTTTCTTTTTTAGAAAATGTTTTATTAAAATGGAAAATGAAAATTTGAAAATGGCATATTCCAAATGCTGTTAGAATATCCTTTGAAGGGTTCAAATACCTCAGATATTCCCACCCCACTAAAAGACAAAAAACGGAGCGGAGTCTAGTGGCGGTACCTTAAGTACCTACGCGGTACCTTAGCGATATGGTACCGCGGGGTGAGATAAGGTACCGCGCACAGTAGCCGTTATAGATCCGTTGTAACTTTGTCTCCTTTAAATAGTGGGTCAAATCTCATTTTCCAGAAAGCCTCTTGGACGTTTTTCTCAGCCCTCTTTCTATTTTCTATAGCATAATCATTAGTAAATGATCATTTAAATTGTTAAGGATGTTTACATATGAGTATCCTCTTGATCTCCTCCTTTACCATGTCCAATGAGAAGATCACTCACTCACTAGTGTAGTGATAAAGATGAATCTATAAGCTAGTCATATTCATCATGATACCCCTTTTTGTTTTAGGTCAATCCAATGTATTTATGAATACTTGGACTAGTTGTGTTCATCCAAGTTATTTGTGGATACTTGGATTTGTTGTGTACATCCATTGCATATGTGTTTGCTTGGATTTGTGTTGTGTAAATCCAAGCTACATGTGTGTACTTGGATAAGTCTAGTTGAGGTGTAATAGATTTGATTAGGAGTTCTCACTAAACTATAAAGTGATGTGGTTGTGTCTTGTGAGTTCTCACTAAACTTTAAAGTGATTAGTAGTTGTGTTGTGTGAAGTTCTCACTTAGCTTCAAAGTGAAGAGTCGTGAAGATTGGTTCTAGCTTTCGATTAGAACTCGACATCTAGCCTTGTGTCGTAAGATGGTGAAGTAGGCAACGTCGTGAAGATTGGTTCTACCTTAAGATTAGAACCCGACATCTAGCCTTGTGTCGTTAAATTTTGAAGTAGGCAACGTCGTGTAGATTGGTCCTAGCTAAAGATTAGGTCTCGACATTTAGCTTAGTGTCGGAAAATAATGTAAGCAACGATGTAAGGTTTTCTCCGCCGAGAAGGGAGCTTGTGGATATAGTGGAAATCTCGAGTAGGAGTACTCGAGGAGTGGAGTAGAAACGAGGATAGAGCCTCGTTGTCGAACCACTATAAATCTTGGTGTCTTCCCACTAGGTTGTCTCCTTCCTTCCTATTTACTTATTTCATTATCATTATACTTGCTTATTATCCTTGCTAGTGCATTTCAATTGAACCTAATCATTATGCAACTTAGCCTCAAGTAAAAGATAGTTTTGATACAAACCAAATTAAAAGTAATTTTAATTTGGTCACCAATCGAAGAGAAACTATTCAACCCCCCCCCCCCTTCTAGTTTCTACACTTTCCAAATCAAAGTTTTTAATGTTGTTGGATATGTCAAGCAAAATTTTATGTATCCAACACATTGTGTGTACTTATCATTTGGTATTTTCGCATTAAAAAGCTTTGATGTTCATGAGCACATTCTTCAACGACAATCTTTTATGTGCTCATGAAAATGTAGTGTGCAAGTACAATTTTTTTTCAAGAATTTGTTAATGATTATTCAAAATCTTTCAAAAATTGTGTGCTCGACACTACATAAATTGTTCCATGTAATTCATGCTAAATTACACATTTTTCTCCCGAAAGATTTTCAAGACTATTTTTTGTGATATATTTTTATCAAATTTGGTATCTCTAATACTAAACGATTTTATATATTAGAGATACGGGGGAAACATTTGATCAAAATGTGATCTATTATATGAAAGGAACATATAAGACTCAAGCACTTTAACTCTTACCCACATGTGCGAAACACTTTCGATTGTCAATGCACATGTGAAGGGGGAGCTTTTCTGAAATGATAAAACTATCAAGGTGTTAAATGTTTTTTAAAAACTTTGATTTTCTTTCAATTGGTTTTATGGTGACGATCTAATACCCACAACCTCTTTAATTCACAACGTTATTGGTGTCAAAAGGTGGTTAGGTATAAGTCCTATGATCCAACCAGAACCGGAGGGATCTTCCCAGTGACAAAAAATCCAATAGATTATTAGAAGTCCTTAGGAAAGATGGAGTAGAATGTGAATGTAGCTGAATGCTGACTAAGTACTTAAGCTAGCACTGGAGCAATCACAACAAAAAGCTAGTAATGACGTCTTTGTAAGCATTGAAGGGGTTGACGAATGAAAAAGAAATGTAAGGATAAATGGTGAAAATAAAATAGCCCTCCATACAAATTAGGTAGAAACCGGGTTAACAAATCATGAAGACAACACATCATGGACCCAGTGATGTAATGCACAACCCTTCCCTAGTCTAACTGATGCTTCTCTCAAAAGAAGTTTGTTTTATTATCACGGAGAACAACATGACTTCTATTGACTTTCTCACTCTAAGATAGTTGATATTGAATAGGTGGCATTTGCTCCAGCCTCCGACCACTAAAAGTGAACTAATCGAGTCTAGAGCCAAGAGATCAATCAAATCTCATTAGGACACGCTACATGACGAAGAAGAGAGTCCTACGCTATATCCTTACGATATTGCTAGAACACTCAGAGTGATACTATTTAGTATTCACAATGATGAGTGGAAATCCTTCCAATTTTAACATCAAGCAACACTACGGTAGGTCATGTGTAAGATTCTTTATGAATTGAACATGTGCAAAACTGAAAAGCAACAGTGGTTTGATTCTTAATTGATTCAAACTCAATTTAGGTTACTACGCAATATCTTTATGGTCTTGCCAGAAAATTCAGAGTGATACTCATTAGTATTCATAGTGATAAATGGAAATCCTTCTAGCGTCAACCTCAAACAGCGTTACGGTAGGTGACTTGCGAGATTCTTTATGGATCAAGCATGTGTCAACTGGAAAGAAACAATGGTAAGATTCTTTATGAATCAAACTTGTTCCAAGAACTTGAATTGACGACTTTAATAAAGCGGATATCTATCCAATTGATTCATTCTTTACGTTCGCAGTCTTGCTTTGAGACGGTCGGATAAAGAGAACGGCTAGTACAGCCGTGAAACCATGTCAAGGAGGTTCTTAATTGAATCTACCTTATCACAGGTACGGTATTTGATATCGTCTAACGGTCTTCACCGACCGGAGGTAAAACGCTACCGATTTAGGAAAAATGTCAAAGCCATTTAGTCCGTGTCTATGTTTTGTCTCGAGAAGGTGGCGTTACGATGAACTCAACAAAGTCGAAGATTTGAAAACTACATACTCATGCCCAAAGACATATTCAACAATCAAGAAAGCTAAAGACATCCGCAACTCTAATGATCAAAATCTTACTTAACTATTAATGTAGAGGAATGACCTCTCTTCAAAGGATATTGTTAGCAAGCTTTCAAGATGATGTATAGTGTGAGCATGTGGATGAAGACACAAGATCGCAAGATTTCAAAGACAAGTCAAGGATGGTGACCAACAAGAATGAATTAGTCATTCATTTGAAGATCTCAATACTGAGGATTAATGATCTCTATAAATACTCGCATGTCGTAGGGTAATGACCTCTCAGTGAGTGAGATGTTAGTCTTAAAATATTGTATCATCAAGAATGACTCGGTCATAGGTTTGAAGATCTCAAGATTAAAGACAAAGTTGAAAGAAAATAACAAAGGCTCAAAGATCACAACATGAATGAAACAAGACTACTATTACAAGTTTGTGACTCATTTATGGCGAGATTATTAATCTCTATAAATCTCCAAATATCGTAGAGGAATGACCTCTCATTGGGGAGATTGTTAGCGTCAAAATATTGAGTCAAACAAGAATGTTCGGTCATAGGTTTATTATGTATCGTTTATTAGAACGTTGTTATAAGTAGTAAAATAGCCGGGAATCACGGGCTTGACTTTAAGGTACAAAGTTCATGTTTAAGGAACAAAAGCCTAAAAGGAAAGCCCGACCCATTAAGATATAGCCCAAGAAAGCCCACATGTGGGTGGACTATATAAAGACCCTCCTAGCATGTTAGGAGGGTTGGTGGTTCATTTTCTCTAATCTAATATTCTCTTATTTCACACACTTCTCTCTAATTTCTCTCTCTAAACTTCATCTATTTTCTTCTCTTTACATCTATTTTCTTTATATCTATCATGGTGAAGTAAGTTTTATTTAGGAACAACATTCTCCGACTTTCGATAATCAACTTTTTAAGATTAATAAACAAAAAGTTTAGCTTCGGGAACGTAACAAGGAAATTAGACGAGAGACTTAAGAGATATATCCTAAATGATTATGTGAAATTGGAACTAGTGGCCATTGAGACAAGTAACCTTGAATTGAACAATCATGTTTCATATCTTTTGAAAGAACTTGACCGGGTAAAGCATGAGTATACACAGCTTTATGATTCATTAGAGGCCGCATTCGTTGTAAACGATGCATAGAGAAAATTATTAATTAAACAACTAAATCAAAATCCAGTGGAAGTTTCTGATTTAACCATGCAACTTAAAGATAAAGATATGGTTTTACCCGAGTTAACAAAAACACTTTGAAATTTGAAAGGAAAGGAAATTGTTGATAACGCAGCTACTATCTCAGCACCGTCCTCTAGTGCCTCCAAAGAAAAACTGTTAGTGCAAACATTACGATGTTTAATCGATATAATCTCTTTGTGTTTTGGTGACGACAAGCGTATAACTCGCAATATGTAAAATGTGTAAGCTACTCGTAATCACTCAAGCATACTTATGTATACTTCTCTCGACACCTCCAAGCTCGCATTCGTCATGAATCAGTCAAGGTATGAATAAACAAGTCATTAACCTTACTAAGTGATCAAGGATTAATATTTTCTTAAAACTCGCTTTTAATTAAAGTGACAAAGTATTTTTTAAATAACTTTATATTTAAGAAAATGTTTTATTAAAAAGAAAATGGAAATTTAAATTTGGCATATTCCAAATTGACTAAGAATATCCATGTTGGATAAAATCTTCACCAGATGGCATTTCTCTACTAAAGGACAAAAGAGAGCAGAGTCTAGAGCCCGCGACTCATTATAGGTACCCGCGGCTCATTACCAATAATGAGCCACAGGGGCATTTATTGAGCCACGGGGAAATATAGCCGTTGATCCCTTGTCCTATTAATAGTGGATCATTTCCAGCTTTTTAATCAACCTTTTTGGCACGTTCTCTCTCAGTTTTTCACACACCTTAGATCCTTGATTCGTTGGTAGATTAATCTTGTTTAAGATGTGATTCTCTTCTCAAATCCTCTCATCCTATCAAGTGCAAAGAGAATAAAACTTTCATCACTATGAAGTGTTGGGTCAACATGATGAAGATCTCTTCGTCTATAGATCTAGTCATGATTATAGTTTTACTACAATGTAAATCATGAAGACCCAAGTTATGTGTATACTTGGACTTGATGTATATGTAGTAGATCCAAGTGGTGGGTACACTTGAATATGTTTGTAAACCCAAGTGATGGGTATCCTTGGATTAGGTGATAGGAGTGTAGATCCAAGTTATGTATATACTTGGATATAGTGTTAGAGTCCATATAATTGATGTGTACTTAGATCTAGACTGTTTATATGGTTAGGCCATAAAACACAAGGTTTGTTATGTTGGGCCATAAAATTTAACTAGAGTTGTAATAGGTGCAATATTGGTTCTAGCTTAGATTGGGACTCGACATGTAGCTTAGTGTTGGTAAAGATTTTAAACTACCAGTTTATGTGTATAGACCATAAAACACAAGGTTTGTTATTTTGGGCCATAAAACATAATAGGTTTCGTTGTACTCTGTGACAACCCCGATTTTTGAGGTTTGTCACTTAGTCTTATTTTTGGGGTATTTTTTGTGACTATGTGATTTATGTGTTTATATGTGTGATGTTGGGAATGAGAATGGACGAAATGAGGTACATGATTTGTAAATCATGGTACGGGTTGGAAATGAAATGAAATGAGTTCAGAAATGAACTGCGGGAAAGTTCGGATATCGTTTTTACAAGGTTTCGTGTACGTATCGTATGTTGTATGTATATATTAAGTACATATTATATGGTTAGGATAAGTTTTATAGATACTTTCCATAATTAGAAACTTTTGGAAATGACGGTTAGTTCGGAAATTACGTAGAAAGTCGAAAAATTAGCGAATAGGTGTCCGGTTTTGATCCGGAAGGGTCTAGATATTAACTAATGGTAATTATAAGTTAATAGCAATTAAATTAATAAAATAATAAAGGGGGAGTCGGAATTGTGGGCCCCATAGCAGAATATTTTAATAAAAAAAAGATAATTACCATATAAGAGTCCTAATTTGGCCTAAACTTGATCAGGAGGTTACCAATGCATATATAAACACCCCAAGACCTCAAAAACGACCCATAAACCTTAAACTAAACTCTAAGTCAGTCAAATAGCAATGGATGATCAAGAAGAGTCGAATTTATGCTCAGGATTTAAAAGTACGTAAATAAACTAGGTTGATTAACGTTAATTTACGTATTTGTAACCTACTATGATGGATTAGGGTTTGAGATTCATAATTTTTGATTAGGGTTTGTTAATGATCTGTAATTAATAATGTAATTAATGGGTTTTACCATTGGAAATCATTTTTAGGTTTTAATTAGGGTTTATGTATGATTAATTAGATTAATTATGAGAAAATCGTTTTTAAAAACTGGGCAGAATTTTGGTCCATTGTTTTGATCATAGCTAGAGTTCTAGAAATATTCATGATGCGATTCAAGTACCCCTGAAAAGAGTTGGCTTTCTAATGCAAGAAACGAGAACTAAATTGGAGGTCGAGAGGTGGGTCAAAAACAGGTTACAACAGGCGGAGGTCAAAACAGTTTTTGGGACAGTGGGTTTTCAATTTGTGTTTTAAGGTGATTGGGGTACTTAGAAGTGCAATTGAACCCTCTAATAAACGTGGCAGTTTTTTTATATATTAAATAAGAGACTTGGAGGAGGGCTAAGCAAATGGGTTAGGGTACGACCCCCTAATCATAACGAACTTTTTGTATGTTCAAAATCAGTAAATCTGGATAGACAGAAGTATATATATATATATATATATATATATATATATATATATATATATATATATATATATATATATATATATATATATATATATATATATATATATATATATATATATATATATATATATATATATATATATATATATATATATATATATATATATATATATATATATATATATATATATATATATATCGAGGCCTTAACAGTAGCTTTAAGGTTGGGTCAAAAGGGAGGAGTTAGCTAAAACATGTAAGGGCATAGGGTTTCTTTTACAGAGAGCATGGGTTTGGTTAGGTTAGCGTTTGGCTAATAGTTTGATGACTAAAAACCAGGACTGTTTTGGGGAGAAAAGTAAACGGGATAGGTATCAAGTTTAACTAAGTTAAGGACTTGTTAGGGACGAGAAATAGAATGCTTAGAGCATATAAACAGGGTATATATATGGGATAATGTTAGATATCCATCATAGGTTGATGAATCATTTTAGTATTTGGTTCATGAATTGATTGGGTGCATTTGTTTGTTAGCTTTTTGCTAGTGCGTGGATTGTTGGAGAAGCTCAATCAGGTGAGTTTCATAGTCCCATATCTTTTTATGTTTTTTTACTTCCAGATGGGATGGAAGAGACACTGTATGGTTTTGTAAAGAATGTTATGAATGTTTTTCTGGTTTATGATGGACTTGTGTGTACACTTATGTGATTAACTGCTATGTGATTCTTGATTGTGTTTATGATTTGGATCGGGAGACACGTACCGTCTCAGTTATTGTGGTTTGACTTGGTACCAAGGGGATGTTGACAAGGCGGGGCCTTGGGATTGGTTCATAGGTGTATGGGCGCCTATGGGACCATGGTGATTGGTAAGGCTTAGAGCCTTGGAATTGTGGTGAATGGTTAATCTTGAATGTTAGTTGTTAATACATAATTGTAGCATATTGTCCATATGTTCTTTGGTTGATGGTTATTATTCACAGCTCATAACTTGATTTTGGCGTTGTAGTCTAAACCTATGACTCTCACCAACATTATTGTTGACGTGTTTTAGTGTCTCTTTCAGGTGTCAATGTGGTTAAGCGTGAGAACATAAGTGGCTAGGATTGGAGTCGCGTAGGAATGCATTTAGAAGGAGATCCCCGTTCCTTCATAGATTTCTTTTGTTTGATTGAATAAGTGATACTAGGAGTTCCTTTATGTTGATGTTTGTTTTATTTATTTTTCTTTAGTAAGAGGTGGGACTTTTATCTACTTACCTAGACTCCTGCATTGTTGAGATATTGTCATGACATTTATGTCACCTTTTATGACATTTATAGTTCATATAGTTCTCTATAGACACGCTATTGTTGTGATGATATCCATACGTCGCGCCCCATATTCCGCCATAGCGGGGTGTGACAGAATGGTATCAGAGACAATGGTTATAGAGAATTAGGTTGCCTAGTCTCGTAGCCTAGTCTATAGCTTAAGGGTCCCGCATATAGGCGTCGTAGGAGTATGTGTGCATTTGATATTAATTGAAGTTTTTCTTGATGTTATTGGTTTTTACTTGCGATGTGTGTTAAGTTTTGACTAGTATGGGTTGAACCATAGTAGTTCATACTTAGCCACATGTTATTTTCTTTTCGGGTTGTGACTAGTGCGGGTTGAACCATAATCGTCCACGCTAGTCATTGTTGTATTTTGCTTAAATTGTACATTATACTACATAATTTGGTACAAGGTAGTTTCTATCTTTTGTTGAGTTATTTTATGTACCTGAGGTATATTACTTTTCTATGGATGTTTAAGTCATGTTCTATAAGAATCATGTGGTGGTTCGAGTTACTAGGAGTACATGGGTAGGAAGGATTTTAAGGGGTTTCCATTCTGATGGGCGACATGACGTATAATTGATTATGTTTTCGTTTTGGATTTTGTCTATGATGTTTTAGCTAGACTATGGATTTCTGTATTCCAAAAGTTTGACTATGTTATTTTATTAGTTGGAGTTTTTGACCTTATTGTTTATCTTTTATGTGCTTAGGTGAGTTGATGGATTTATGTGTTATGTGTTGTATTGATTCTTATAAGTGTCATCATAGGAGGGAGTGCATTAGAGAAAGGGTAATTGTATAAGTATGGTGGTCAACATAGTTATACAAGTACCACAACTTCAATGGATTCCTAAGTATGATTGCATGAAAGAGGATTAATATATGCTTGTATAGTAGATGTTGGACGGATTTGAGTATATGTATCCTAATATGCCTATATATATGATCCCCTACAATTAACGATTGTATCCTTAGGAGGGTGGCTAGCTCGCTTCTTTTTAGTTATTCAACCTCCGTTGTAGCATATTCTTAGAGTTTCCTATTTCACGTGTCCGTTTTAAAATGGTGTTTTTGTTTTAAGTCTATTGAAATAACTTGGGATCTCTTTTGGGATAATGAAATCTTTTGTGTTGAGTCTTACATTTCTTTTGGTCGGTATATATTGAAAAAATGACTTGGAAATCTACTATATAGTTAGATAGTTGGTTGTATTCGGTAAAATAAGGGTAGGGTGTAGGAGTCGTGTTTGCAACAAGATATAAAATAAGTTTTTTTTTATGTAATCAACACTTATTTATTTCAAATTCTTAAAGACGTTCTGTAAAATAAAGCAAAATAAAATTTTCCTACTTAAATATTTCATATAAGTGAGTTTAATCGATATACGTCATTTATAATTATTTATACAAGACTAAACAAAGTTCATGAAAATTTCACATACATTTATTTCTTTTCATTTAAAAATGATTACGTTAATTACTAAGATGATTCTTTAGTTTTTAAAACAACTAATATAAAATTGTTTTGGTCATAACTTGTTCATTTTTAAAGCTTTTTGGGTGATTCAAAAGCTTAAAATTATGTACTCGGAACGTACTTTTAAAATATTTAGAATGTATAGTCATGGGAGGTCATTAGCCTGGTCGAAATTGTTGTACACGTGTCGGGTTCAAGGTTGAGTTTCGAATAGTAGTTTTAAAACTTAGGATTTGGGATGTTCGGAGTACCTAGTCTTTGAGTTGAGTCTTGTGATCGTATAGAGGGTTGTTTGTAGATAGTTTGAGTCACATAAATGTGGAGAGGTAAGGAAAAATATTCTTTTATGAAAAGTCGATGTCGTGCAAGGTTTAAAAAGAAATATGTCACGGAGCGTAATATGTTTTGGTTGCCATTGGGTGTTTCTTGGATTATTTTTCGTTGTCATGGGTCATTTTGAATTGATACATATTTTGGGTTTGAGTTTTCTTTTGAGTCTCGTGGTTTTTGACTTGTTTTAACTGGTGCACGTGAAATGTCGTTAGTTATCCATAGTTTTGATTCGTTGGTCGTGTCTGGTGGGTTCAAGATGTAGTTTTGGTTTTGTATTGATTGAGAGCATTGATATAGTCATATGAGAGAATAGTTGGAATGCCCTTTGTGATGGGGAAGGAGTTAGAAGTTCGTAGAAAGACGAACTAATTTGGTCATGAGGTCTCTTAGGAGTGCCAAGGGAGATGAATAGAGATTTGTATAAAGTATGGATATTGGCACAAGTAACGCATCATATAGAATGTTGGAAGGGGATGTGATATTTCAAAGGTACTTGTGATATTTGTTAGGTATGTAAAATTTTCCAAAAATTTCTTAAGATTTAGTAGGTTTACCTATTATCTTGAAGTAGAACCATGAACAGAGCCAGTAGAAGGAGCAAGATGAGTTGTAGTTAGTGCCTTTCCAAGGCAATTGTTGATGGAATGATTTTAAAGACAGGAGTTGTTAGAAATTGCAAGGGATTCAAGATAAAGGTTGAGTTTCCTGGTAGTAAATGTGATGTGAAAGCGGTTGGATTAGTTGATAAGAAGGAGTATCGATCTTTTAGAATGTGTGTAGAATTTCGCGAGTAGAAAGAGGTAGAAATTTGTTTGTGTTGCTGCCAAGAGAGGATGTAGGGATGATGTTAAGAATGTTGAGTGGACGCTTTTGGGTTTATGGTTATGCATTTGGCTTCACCAAAGCACTGGTGCTTTTCATGGAGTCAATGAAGCGAGTGTTCATTAACGTATATAAACGAGTTGTCATCGGGAGTATCGACGACATCTTGATCTACTCAAAGTATAAGAAGGAGAGTGAGGCGAATTATGTGTTGGTTTTGGAGTGGAATTATACGTGAGATTTTCAAGTGTGAGTTTTAGTATTAAGTTTACCATGATGAGTAGTTAGAGATGATGGAATATCATGGAACCAGCAAGGGACGAAGTGAAGAAGGATGAGGAAGCATTTTGGAGGCTGTAGAGGTGGATTGGATAATGAGCGGATCTTGGCATTATCCGAAGGACTGGATGAATTCGCGAAGCATGACGATACGTGGAGCAATGATTTGGATGTGTACGAGAACGACAAAGAAAGGCGATTGCTTATACGTTGCAAGAACTGAAGATTTGGAAGAACTAGATAAGACTTAGTTAGTGGAGCTGGATTGTTATATATGCCTAGAATGCTAGAGGCATTTGGGGTACGAGAAGTTGAGAATGATCTATACGGATCATGAACGTCTCCAACACATATTCAATTCTCTTGATTGAACATTTGGCAAAGATGATGGGTGGAGTTAATTAATGAAAAAAAATTGCAAGGCCAAGTACCATCTGGGAAAGGCAAGCATGGTTGATGAGACATGGAATAAGAAGAAGGAAGTGAAGCTGAGACGAACTTGAACTATATGGATGACGTATTAGGGTGGTTTGGATGAAGGATGTAGGTTGCACGAGTTGAGTTGTCTAAAGCAGAGAATGCGACAACATTTATGTTGCGTGGCTTGGACAATCGTATGGAGAAAAGGGACGTAGACTATACTTCCTACATAGATAGGAGTAGCTTAGAAAGGGCGATATAAGGACGAAGTTGGTGGAAGGGATACATAATGGGTGAGGAATAAGTACGATGAGAGTTGGGTGATAGTCGATAGACTGTCTAATTCATCCTATATTTCAAGAGGAATGAGAAGTCACGTAGTTGAGAAGTTGGAAGGATTGCATACAAATGTGATAGAATAGGCGGTTTTGTGTAAAAGTTAACCTAATAGGTATGGAATACCTTATAAAGGATTATGGCAAGGGAAGAAACGATGGGAAGCAAGCGTAGTATACCTTTGATAGACTTATGGTTGGTATGAGCATACTATAGGGGTAACCGAGAAAGACGCCTAGAGCTTTGGCGTGCGGTTTGGAGATAGTTGGAGAATGCATTTTATTTAGGAAGAATTCTTCTACAAAGAGAGTCACTAGTGAGAGGGGCGTATTCCTTACTGATGAGAATGTAGGGAATAAAAGAGGATCGCCTAAATTATTGGCTGAAGATGAGATAGAAGATGGTATGGAAATTAAGATTATGGAGAGACAAGCGAGAAGTAGTATGGAGGAAGCATGGCTTGAGGGAGCAAAGGGTTGTCAAGATAGTGTAGTGATATAGAAGGGAAAACCGTTAGGTCTGGTAATAGGAAATGTAGTAGAAACTGATGGAGTTAATCCATAGAAGATGAGGCGGATCACCGTTACTGTGGGGTGAAGTTAGAAGCAGTCAACATATTGGACCGGAGTTAGAACGGAAAACTACAAGAGGTGGTAGCAGTGCTTAAGTAGAGGTTGAAAATGGCAAAGGACCGACAAGAGAGCTATGTGGACAAGAGGCGTAAGCCGTTGGGATTTGAGATTAGGGATAAGGTTATGCTATACGTTTTACCATAGAAAGAAGTGACGTGGTTTGGGATGAAAGGGAAGTTAACACCTTGAATCATGGGTCCGTTCGAAATCCTTGAAAATATTGGACCAGTGGCTTATATGTTGAGGAATTACTGGGAGAATTTAGTAGTGTGCATGATGTATTTTGTGTATCAAGCTTGAGGAAATGATTAGCAAGAACTGACTTGCAAGTACCGTTAGATGATATTAGTATGGATACGAGTCTTCGTTTCATCGAAGAACCGGTAGAGATTTTAGGTCGTGAAGCTAAGACGTTGGAAAAAAGGGTAATATACCGTAGTTATGGTTAGATGGAATTTGGAACGTGGACTAGAGTTCAAGTGGGAACGGGAAGGATTTATGAGGAACAAGTATCCTTAGATATTTGCTAATGATGATCCTAAGGAGTAAATCTCGGGACGAGATTTCTATTAGCAGGAAGTGATGTGACAACCCCGATTTTTGAGGTTCGTCACTTAGTCTTATTTTTGGGGTATTTTGTGTGACTATGTTGTGGTGTCCATTGATCGTTAGACTCAATGGTTAAGAACCATTATATCTAGGTTGATCATCGTTCATATGATAACATAGCGGAAAAGAACAATGATCATAACAAGGTGTTTAGGCACAAAGAACACGAATTAAAACAAATGGGTTGCTCATTATATTAATAATAAACAACCACTAGACGTGTATACATTGAATCCCACGTCTAGTGCGACACACACTTTAGGTTTACATTGTGAATGAATGATATATAAAAACCTACGTATGTTTTCTTTATATACTAGAAAACATAGCTTACAAAGAAAGCTAATAATAAGACAACTAAATCTTCTATTATTCTGTGATAATATCTTCTACAAGTTTGTCCACCAGCTTGTAGAATTCTTCATTGTCAGATTTAGTCCTTGTCTTTTGTGTTTTGACTTATCAACTCAATAATTCGACCCAACAATCTTCCCCTAGTTGATGATGTCAAAACACTCCTCTTAAGCGTGAATCCTTTGTATGTAGTACATGATCTCCAAGAAGCTTCCCCTTAAGTATAGCACATACTCTTCCCCTTTTTGACACATCAATAGGGAATATGTGAAAGTATGCAATCTTGAAGATTCTCCAAAAGTAGGCTCTGTGTAATGATCCTAAAGAAAAATAACTTTAATATTTTTGATGTAGAAATAAAATATCCCAACCTTGTGTTCCATGTCTTGTACTATCCACGTGACTAAGAACTTATATCAGACCAATTATAAGTAGACCTTGATCCCTTGTCAATATTCTCATCCTATGTGAGACACTGAGCACGATAATGTAACTCCTTCAAGTGTTATGACAAGTCTTCATCACTATCCATGTAAGCACGAACAAGTTACCTTTAAAGTCAGTGAATGGTACGCCACGACTTTAAGATATGATAGAACACAAACTCGCGAAAATCTTCTTCAATCATCAAAACTTACCATAAGAATTCTTCCCCTTAAGTCAACATCTCTTCATGATTTTAGTGGAATCACATCTTCATACCATATGTAAAAGTATTTGGATGGATAACTCTTTCACAAGGCTATCCCGATTACATAGTTTAAATATCCATCAAATTCCCACGAATAATTGCTAACTCGCTTTAAGATCAATAATCCATTTAAAATATCCGAGCCATAAATATCATCATGATATTCTAAATAAAAACGGAGATTCCATGTACCTTTGTGTGTATAATCCTCCTTTTTGTGTGCTAAAAACGTACCAGTTTTTCTCAAACAGCAGCAATCAGTGTGTTACCCGAGATCCTCCTTTGTCCAATAAATTTCTATGTGTATTGCCCGATATCGGACAACACGTATCAGCGTTTGAAACACATATCTCGGACAACACTGTCAACCTATCAGCGTTTACTTATTCCTTGTCAGCGTCAAAAATACTTCCTGTCAGCGTCCACTCTACCTTTGTCAGCGTCTCTTTTTCTGCTGACGTCATCAACTGGCAATAAACTTCATCACGTGTATCTTTAACTTGCAATATGATTATAGAAAATATAACTTTTCTTAAATACACATCATGACCTCATCCAATCACATGTTACCTACCGTGTGAACACAAATACATAAATCGTATTTGCATCATGTAAACAGAATCGTTTTCCACCAATAGGAATGAATGACTCACGGTAATATAATGGAATAGCATGTAGAGGATCAAAGCTTCAAATATTAGGGTTTAACCGTGTGATTGCAAAATCTTCAATCAATAAGAATTTAAGATCCGTGTGAATGCAATCTTTTCAACCAATGAGAATTGAAGGCTTACGGTAATACAGTGGAATAGCACCCATGGAATCACGTTTTGTATCTCTTGTTGACATCTTCAAACCGTGTGAACATAAACTGTTCAACTAATAATCTTTCATGAGATGCTAGAGTCCCACATTCTGCTTGAATTTAGACCATGTATTGGATAAACCACACACGTCCTTAATTATCAAATACTGCCTTTTTTCTTATGCTGTGAACACACGTCTCTTTTCTTGTACCTCGTACCAACAGTAGCCATAGCTGTGATATACGAACCATCGTGTGACCTTTTCTTCACTTATCACATACTCACTTTATGTCTTCTGCTACTTTGATCGAGCATCTTTTCTCTAAACGGATAATAGAAGCAACCAAACTCAGCAATGATTATTCTAGGGTTTATTCATAAAACCCTAAAACCAAATCTTAGATCTAGGGTTTTGGATGAAACCCTAAAACTTTATCACCTCTAATTCGTCATAAGACATCAGATCTTCTGTTATATGTAATGATCTAGGGTTTTCAGTAACCCTAAATCATGATTTCATGTGAATATAAAAATCTGAAAATCACCTCTGCTGCCAACTTTGACGCTTAATAACTTTTGCCTGGGGATAAAACTCGACAATCCCTCCGGTGGATGTTTAGATCTATGTATGTAGAACACACATAAAAAATTTCGTGACGATCCAACGGTTCAAACAAAAGTTATGACCTTCTGAATACTGCTGCGCACACAAAAACGTCCAGAAAAACTCCATACGAATTTTTCTTTTCTTCACCATACACGAACACCTCGTCGGACCTAGATATCAAGAGCCTTAGGCTCTGATACCAATTGTGGTGTCCATTGATCGTTAGACTCAATGGTTAAGAACCATTATATCTAGGTTGATCATCGTTCATATGATAACATAGCGGAAAAGAACAATGATCATAAAGTCACACTCCCAAAATATCAGAGTATAATGGCGACAAGGGAGTGGTGACGTCATGATTATCATACACACATAGTCACAAAGAACGACCTCTAAATGAGACGTTCGGAAAGATAGATCACTTGTAATTAATAAAATAAGTTGTTTTAACAAAGTGCGGAAGCATAAACTGAATATGGTTACAAAACATAGTTTTCTCAAATGGTACAAATGATCGTTGTTTCAAAGAAATGACGGCAATGCATGAGACCTCATTTAGCATCTTCCTTCTTAATACCTGAGAAAAACATTGCTAAAGTGTCAACATAAAGTTGGTGAGTTCATAGGTTTAGTTAGTTTGAAATGTTTAATGAACCACAAGATTTTCCCAAATGTGATGACAATATAACAGATACAAAGTCATCCCAAAAGTATTTATTACAGTCTAAGCTCGTGACACCGAAGCGTTAACAACACCGGCAGTATAATCATATAAATGTAGCCCAAACTAGATGCCTAAACCCACGACATCCTATATCAGATTCAAATGAAACTGTGCCCGCTTGTCCCCTTGTTGGACAAGACAGACAGGGACGTCAATCCCGATAGATCTATCCATTACATTCGCGCTTACACAAAGTAATTAACGGTTCACGATTCACGGGCCAAAGCAACTGGGTTTTTAGTGGGACTTAGACTAATATATAAATCAGTAAATGCACTTGTGTTCAAACGTTAAAATCAAGCAATGTCTCACCCCAAAAAGCAGTGAAAATAGTAAAGTATGGGGCTATAAACTCACCTCGTAAATTCAGCAAAGAGAACGAAGATAAAATAGCTCGAGAGTACGGTTACGCTAGCCGCGACCTAATTGATTATGAGAATCGAGTTACGATACGATTAATTGTATTATTAAATGACTCGACACCCTAGTTGTGCTTGACGAAACCATACGTTTATGAAAAGTACGATTTTACGGAAAAGTACGATAAATAAAATCGGTTTATTAACGGGTCGGGTTTTACGGGTCAAAACATAACTTAAATTTAACAAATTTCGTTTGGGCTTTAACCAAACTAACTTAAACATGTGAGGCCCAAATTGGGTCCAACACATTTACACCACAAACCGGCCCAAGGTCAATAGACCCGGCCCGGCCCACCTGGCGGAATAAACAAGGAAACGAAGGGAGTATATGCGTGTGTTTATCACACACAACCCCATATCTGGGAGTTGACTCTCTCTCTCCTCTCTCGATACTATCTCCACCGTCCCAAAACTCTCTCTCTCTCTAAACCTAGATCGGTTTAATCATCTACCTTGGTTATCATCTAATCAGTTTGAGTTATAAAATCAAATATGGGTGGTCTGAGGTTCTATATCGCGTGAGATGTGGGTTAATCCCCACATCAAACCGATTGGTTTCATGATGTGTTCTCCCTTGCAGTTCGTGAATCCATAACCAAAATCAAAGATAAGTTTATTTTCCTTTATTCCTTTTAAAAGCTTTAATTGATTTTCGGTTTAATGTATATCAGTGGGTTCAATTGATTCGTATAAACTCGTTGTGAATCATATGATTCTCGGGTTAAAATATAAATAAAATTAGGGTTTTGAAATATTTGGGGGTTTTCATCAAAATCAGGTTTAAACATAATTAAATGGTGTTTTCTATTATAAAATCAACTAATTTCATATATAAAATCGATTTATAAAGTTAGGGTTTCGGTTAATTTGGGGGTTTTTGTTTAACTCACTTTTAATTAAATTAATTAAGGGGTTTGGGTTTAGATTAGGTTTAATTAGCATTTTAATTAATAAAAAGTAAATCTAGGGTTTTATAAAAATTGGGGGTTTTTATATATTCGAATGTTACTCGTGTCTATATGATGTTTCTGAAATGTGGCAATGTTAATTAGATGTTTAAAAAGGTTTTAAATAATTAGGGTTTTGATTTGAGTTGGAGTTTCTATATATTCGCGGCATGGTTAAGGTTTTCAGTAAATTAAAACTTGATTAAGACATGTGGATTGGTTGGTAATAATGGTTAATAATTTGGCAGAAAGTAGAAATTTGGTTGGTTTGCTTTGATTCTCGGTTTGGTCCTTGATTGGGTCTCGGTTTGGTTGAACATGGGTCTCGGTTTGGTTCTTGATTGGGTCTCGGTTTGGTTGAACATGGGTCTCGGTTTGGTTCTTGATCGAGTCTCGGTTTGGTTGAACATGGGTCTCGGTTTGGTTCTAAATTGGGTCTCGGTTTGGTTGACAGCAAAATAATAACATAGACATGTTTGTATTTAAAAAGTTTAGAAATTTTCAGTTTTTGGTTAAAAGTATAAGTTCATTTCAATGACTAACCACGGTTTCGTTTATTCGTAGGTTCGTACAAACAAGCACATCTAGACTTCGAAAGAAAGACGAAAAAGACAAAAGACTCACAATGGGGATGCTACGTTCGGTTTTGCAGGTTCGGACGGGATGAAGACCCTTGGTTGTGCAGGTTCGGACGAGACGTGTAGGTTGGCTGGACCAAAACTTCTACCCAGGAGTTGTATTGTGAAGACTTGTGCAGATTTTTGATGTTTGTATTTTGGACTGAGATAATTTGTATTTGGACATTGGATAATACTTTGGGCTTGTATATAAACTTGTATAATTAGTCTAGGGTTAGTGTAAATCTGGAAATGTTCACTTGTGATGTACCCAAAAGGGGTAAACTAGGCAAATGTGCTGTCCTTTAGTGGGACAAATAAACTATAAAGTTTATGTGTAATGTAGACTTGTGACTGATTTGAGACCCTTGTATGACAAGCTTGGCAATGAAATTGAAGGTTTATATATTCAGTTATATGTACACTTGCTGTGATAGCTATAAACTCGACTCGGGTTCAATATGTTTAGGTTTAGACGCGACTGACATAACACGACAGCAAAACCGTTTAGCGTACGATCCCAAAACAAAAGACAATTGTGCGAGACGTCACGAAAAACTTAATAAATAAAACAAATAAATGTACGACAAAACATAAGACGCTCACAACTTGTGTATTGCATTCAACTTAATAATCGCGAAACATTGAGATGTTACATATGCTCTCCCTAAAAAGGGCTTTGTCCGCAAAGCAAAACAATTAACACGTTCACGTTGACAACTTGTTGGTAAACAGTTGAAATACTCGTACTACATGAATAATTAAATGATGGAAATTTGACGAATGTCACAGTATTCCCATGTTTTAGAGATTTCGTCACGAAATCAAGACGTTGTCGTAGTAGGTTGGTTAACGAAAAGATGAGGATACTTGCTCTTGAACTGATCTTCACGTTCCCACGTGTATTCTGGACCTCTACGCGTGTTCCATCGGATTTTCACAATCGGTATACGGCTTTGCTTGAGTTGTTTAACTTGACGGTCCATGACTTCTACGGGTTCTTCTACGAAGTTGAGTTTGTCGTCGAGTTGAATCTCCTCCAAAGGAATAACGAGTGCTTCGTCGGCTAAGCATTTCTTCAGATTGCAAATGTGGAACACATTATGCACTCGGCTAAGTTCTTGGGGTAATTCCAAACGATAGGCTACGGGGCCAATCCTCTCTATGATCTTGAAGGGTCCAATGTAACGAGGATTTAACTTTCCACGCTTTCCAAAGCGAATCACACCTTTCCAAGGTGAGACCTTCAACATGACTTTGTCACCAACTTCAAACTCAAGAGGTTTGCGTCGCATATCAGCATAACTCTTCTGTCGATCTCTTGCGGCTTGCATACGGCTCTTAATCTTGAAGATCTTCTCAGTAGTCTCGTGTATAATCTCAGGTCCAGTGAGTTGTGCTTCACCGACCTCTGCCCAACACACGGGTGAACGACACTTCCTACCATACAGTGCCTCGAACGGCGCTGCCTTAATGCTAGTGTGATAACTATTGTTGTATGAAAATTCCACCAAAGGTAGGTGTCTATCCCATTTATTTCCAAAGTCAATCACACAAGCTCTCAGCATATCTTCCAGGGTTTGAATGGTCCGTTCACTTTGACCGTCGGTCTGGGGATGATACGCAGTGCTCATATCCAACTGCGTTCCCAATGCCTTCTGCAGTGACTTCCAAAACTATGAAGTAAATCGGCTGTCTCGGTCGGAGATTATAGACACAGGCACACCATGCTTCGTGACTACTTCCTCCAAGTATGTCCTTGCTAACTTATCCATTCCATCAGTCTCCTTGATGGGCAGGAAATGAGCCGATTTGGTGAGTCGGTCGACGATTACCCAAATCGTGTCGAATCCGGCTGCTGTCTTTGGTAGCTTGGTAATGAAATCCATAGTGATCCTTTCCCACTTCCATTCTGGCAGTTCGGGTTGGACCAATAATCCTGATGGTTTCATATGTTCGGCTTTGACTTTGGCACAAGTCAAACACTTGCTAACGTATGTAGCAATGTCCGCCTTCATGTTCGGCCACCAATACAACATCTTCAAATCATGATACATCTTATCAGATCCCGGATGTATGGAGTACTTTGACTTATGCGACTCATGCATAATCAAGGATCATAGGTCACCATGGCATGGTAACCAACTCCTATTATCAAGGCATAACGTTCCATCCGAACGTGCTTCCAACTTCTTTATCATTCCTCCAACATCTTCAGTCTTAAGAGTTTCTTCCTCGGCTGCTTCTTTCTGAGCCTTGAGAATTAAGGATGGAAGGTCTAAGTCGATGGTCATCATTAACGCCTTCACCCTAAGAACTCTCTCCTTTCGACTCAAAACGTCGGCCACGACATTTGCCTTGCCTGGGTGATAACGGATCTCGCAATCGTAATCACTGAGCAACTCTAGCCAACGTCGCTGTCTCATGTTGAGTTCCTTTTGGTTCAAAATATGTTGTAGACTCTTATGGTCAGTGAATACAACACACTTAGTACCATAAAGGTAGTGTCTCCAAATCTTCAAGGCAAACACCACTGCTCCCAACTCTAGGTCATGAGTTGTGTAGTTCTTCTCGTGCACTTTTAGTTGTCTTGATGCGTAAGCTATGACCTTAGTCCTTTGCATCAGTACTGCACCTAACCCTTTTATGGATGCATCACAATACACCACAAAGTCTTCATTACCCTCGGGTAGGGCTAGTATCGGTGCTTCACACAACATCTGCTTCAACGTCTGGAATGCCAAATCTTGCTCCTCCTTCCACTCAAACTTCTTATCCTTTTGAGTCAATTCCGTCATTGGTTTAGCTATCTTAGAGAAACCTTCAATGAATCTCCTATAGTAACCAGCAAGACCTAAAAAATTGACGGATCTCCGTGGGTGTTGTTGGAGTCGCCCAATCCTTTACAGCCTCGATCTTAGCAGGATCAACATGTATACCACTGCTGTCGATCACATGCCCAAGGAATTGCACTGTGTTTATCCAAAACTCGCATTTGGAAAACTTTGCATATAACTTCTCCTTCCTTAGCAGCTCTAATATGGCCTTTAAATGTTCCTTGTGCTCTTCTTCATTACGAGAATAGATAAGGATGTCATCGATAAATACAATCACAAACTTGTCCAAGTATGGTTTGCAAACTCGGTTCATGAGATCCATGAATACCGCAGGTGCGTTTGTCAAACCAAAAGGCATAACTTGGAACTCGTAGTGTCCGTACCGGGTTCTAAAAGCCGTTTTATGAACGTCTTCCTCTCTAACCCTTAGTTGATGATATCCTGACCTTAAATCGATCTTCGAGTATATGCTAGATCCTTGCAATTGGTCGAAAAGATCGTCAATCCTTGGCAATGGGTAGCGGTTCTTTATCGTCAGCTTATTCAATTCTCGGTAATCGATACACATTCTAAAGGATCCATCTTTCTTTTTGACAAATAAGACCGGCGCTCCCCAAGGTGAGGAACTTGGTCTAATGAAACCTTTGTCAGAAAGTTCCTTTATCTGTTCAGCTAACTCTGTCATCTCGGCCGGTGCTAGACGGTATGGGGCTCTAGCAACAGGCGCGGCTCCTGGTGTAAGCTCGATGTGAAACTCCACTTGCCGTGCTGGTGGTAGTCCGGGTAAATCCTCTGGAAATACGTCCGGAAAGTCTCTAACGATCGGTACATCTTCCACCTTCTTCTCGCGATCTTCTTCTCCTTCCTTTTGTGTCACTTGAACCAAGAATACAGGACATCCCTTCTCAATGTATCTTTGAGTCCTGATACATGAGATGACTTCCAATCTTGATCCATTCTTCACACCACTTCTTTCGCCTTGTATGATGAGTACGTCGTTTCCGTAAGGAACACGGACACACTTCTCATGACATACAATCTCCGCGTGATGCTTCGACATCCAATCCATTCCAATGATGACGTCAAAACTTCCCAATTCTATAGGGAGTAGGTCGATACTAAACGAACGACCTTGTAGCCTTACACTACATCCTTTCAGAATAACGTCGGTGTTACTGACTTCCCATCGGCTAATTCTACATTATACTTAACGTCTAACGCAGTAGGGGTAACATTTAGGCGTTCACTAAATATAGACGACACAAAACTCCTATCCGCACCAGAATCAAATAGTACTGAAGCATAGTTGTTATTGACTAGAAACGTACCAGTCACAACATTGATGTCTTACACAGCAGCTTCAGCACAGAGATGATACACTTTGCTAGGTGCCGTAAATCCTCCAGGAGTACTAGTTATGGCTCGGTTATTCCCTCCTCGGTTCCCTTGATTCTGCTTCTGGTTCCCTTGGTTCTGATTTTGATTCCCTCGAATCTGGTTACTACGACCTTGGTTCCCACCGCTTGGGCATTTGTTCTTGTAGTGACCTTTCTCTCCACATCCAAAGCAAGTGACATTTGCTCCTTGACCACCTTGCGTTCCAGGTCCTCTTTGATTAGTAGCACGAGGTGGTGCTCGGCATTCCTTTGCCTTATGTCCCGCCTTCCCACAATTGTAGCACGTAGGGGGACATGCTCCTTCGTGGTGTCGACCACATTTTCCGCAGAAAGGTAGTCTTCCAGCGTAGTTCCCAGTATTTCCTTGTCCAGCAGTGAACACTCTTGCTACTTCTTGTCGCTTGTTCTGGTTGTAGTTGCTTGGGTTGTTGTTGTTGTTGGTATTGTTGTTGTAGTGGTTGCCAGACCATTTTCTTTTATCCCCAGTATTTTCTCCCAACTCCTGTACCACTTGGTACATCAGACTTTGAGCCATGTCGATTGCCTCGTGCAAATCAGTCGGCTTGGATGAAGTCACATTCCCCTTGATGCTCAAAGGTAGTCCTTCAATGTAGCGCTCCAACAATCGGTCATCGTTGGGCACCATTTCAGGACATAATAAAATCAGCTCCTGAAAGCGCTGATTGTAAGCAGTAAGAGCAGTACCCTTGACCTTTAGGTTCCACAGCTCAACTTTCGTCTGCTTGACTTCATTTTGGGGACAGTATTTCCTCACAAACATGGCTTTAAATTCACTCCAGGGCGTCGCTTGGGCAACGTCAATGGTCACTGCACGAGCATAGACGTTCCACCAAGTCAAAGCACCATCCACTAACGTGCTTGACGCAAACTTCACCTTGTCGGCTTCAGCGACATTACTAATCCCAAATTGGGATTCTAGCTTCTCAAACCATCTGGTTAATCCTACTGCTCCTTCAGTACCTCGGAAACTTACTTGCGTAACTGAACGAAATTCCTTGTAGGTACAAGTACGTGCAATAGCGTTAGTAGCTCCTTGGTTGGTCTCCTCCTGTGTGCTAGCTGTACGGTTTGCTTCAGCGGTCGCGAGTGCCTCGGCCACTCGTTCGGCTATCATTTGGCTTAACAGGGCAGTGTCAATTCCACCGGTAGCGGCTGGCGGATTCTGCGTTTCGGATCTTCTAACTGGCGCCATAATCTAACAAGGTAATAGGATAATAAGTTTTTGCCAGACATAACATGCATGGCACACACAACACAATTATGAAATGCTCCAAGATCTAATACACAATAATAATCTCACAATTTTTGCAACTCATAATATCATTCATGGAATCGTTTGATAATACATCATAGTTTGTCATAACATAAATAGAGAAAATAAAATACCAACTAGCTAAGACAAACTTCAAAGCTTAGTGGTCATACAGGGATAGGTCGATGGTACAAGATAAATCTAACTAGTGCCCTCACGGCGCTGATGAAGCTCCTTCTCCAACTCTGCTAACCTCCTCTCAACCACTAGCTCACGAGCCTGGGAATCTCTCAATCTAACATCGGTGTCATGACAAGCGGCTCTAAACCTCTTATCCAAGTCTGCAACAGGGTCATCCACTGGTGCCTCTAGTCCGCCTGTCTCCACCAATGGCTCTACTCCCCAACGGGTCATCAGGCTCTCAATCTCCTCAAGACGAGCGTTCGGCATGGATTCCATCTGATCAAGAACAGTACGAAGCTGTCCTCGTAGACGGGTCACACATACTGTCAACACTGTCTCATCCCTGACTGGACTCTTCTTCGCTAGTGCCTCCAACTTATCCTGCACTTCATTGTACTCTTCACCTAAAGCCTCTACAGCATCCTCCAACCTGTTCAACCGTGTCGTCACACATCCATCTGCCGCCCCAAGCATCACCACCGTCGACGTAGCTCTCCTAGGAAGAGGAGTCGTAGCTCTCGGTCCTGTAGAGATACCAGCGTCAGTAAGCATCTCCTGGTACACTGCAGGTACAGTCTCTGGTGGTGGTAGCAGTAATGGTGTCTCTGGGACAGAACTGGCAGGTGTGCGGGCTGCATGCCTGTCGGTGGCAGTGAAAGGTATGAGGGGCCTGTAAGGTGAAAGTGGTGGTCGAGCAGCTCTCCCCCGAAGACGTCGTCTCACATAGTAGAAAGGTAGAGTACCAGGTGCTGGAGCAGGAATAGCAGTCCTTTCTCCTTCGTCTTCAGATGAAGATGAGGAGATGTGTGCTAGGGAAACCTCAGGAGTAGCGACATATGCAGTAGGGGGGTCCTCAGTGTCTGTGACATCCATAGGCTCTCCTTCCCCATCTGTAAACTCCATCCCATCATCCTCTGTCTCTTCTACCGTCTCATCTCCAGTCACTGATGTCTGACCTGGTGACTGCACCATGTCAGTGTCTACGTCATCCTCTCCCCCGCCTTCTAGGCTAAGCACATCGTCAGCTGATGCATCAGGAATACGAATCGGTGAATGACGAACCTCCTCAGCCTCTCTCTCTATATCGTCATCTGAAACCATCCGGTACCACGGATATCCTGACGGCGATCCTCTAGGTAGTCCTACTGATGAACTGATGGTCGACTGTGAACTACGGTTGTAGTACGCTCCTGTAGACGTGGAATCATCGGATGAAGACATCGCTGTAATCATAAACAAAATAAAGGTGTGTAAATATCTCATAAAATTAGTCCGTAAAAAGGACATTAACATAACATAGCAATCATTGTTGAATCCACATGTATCCCATATAACATAATTCAGATTTTGTTGTTGCACATGTAACCCATGTAAATATACCTCGTAATTGTTAATTCACATGTATCCCATTTATTACTTATGTATCTACATATACTTAGTACTTACAATCTGTATGATAATCGATTAAACATAGAGCAGTTATAGTCTAGAATTACTAAATGCAACCTAGTTCTCTATAACTAGTGCTCTGATACCAATCTGTCACACTCCCAAAATATCAGAGTATAATGGCGACAAGGGAGTGGTGACGTCATGATTATCATACACACATAGTCACAAAGAACGACCTCTAAATGAGACGTTCGGAAAGATAGATCACTTGTAATTAATAAAATAAGTTGTTTTAACAAAGTGCGGAAGCATAAACTGAATATGGTTACAAAACATAGTTTTCTCAAATGGTACAAATGATCGTTGTTTCAAAGAAATGACGGCAATGCATGAGACCTCATTTAGCATCTTCCTTCTTAATACCTGAGAAAAACATTGCTAAAGTGTCAACATAAAGTTGGTGAGTTCATAGGTTTAGTTAGTTTGAAATGTTTAATGAACCACAAGATTTTCCCAAATGTGATGACAATATAACAGATACAAAGTCATCCCAAAAGTATTTATTACAGTCTAAGCTCGTGACACCGAAGCGTTAACAACACCAGCAGTATAATCATATAAATGTAGCCCAAACTAGATGCCTAAACCCACGACATCCTATATCAGATTCAAATGAAACTGTGCCCGCTTGTCCCCTTGTTGGACAAGACAGACAGGGACGTCAATCCCGATAGATCTATCCATTACATTCGCGCTTACACAAAGTAATTAACGGTTCACGATTCACGGGCCAAAGCAACTGGGTTTTTAGTGGGACTTAGACTAATATATAAATCAGTAAATGCACTTGTGTTCAAACGTTAAAATCAAGCAATGTCTCACCCCAAAAAGCAGTGAAAATAGTAAAGTATGGGGCTATAAACTCACCTCGTAAATTCAGCAAAGAGAACGAAGATAAAATAGCTCGAGAGTACGGTTACGCTAGCCGCGACCTAATTGATTATGAGAATCGAGTTACGATACGATTAATTGTATTATTAAATGACTCGACACCCTAGTTGTGCTTGACGAAACCATACGTTTATGAAAAGTACGATTTTACGGAAAAGTACGATAAATAAAATCGGTTTATTAACGGGTCGGGTTTTACGGGTCAAAACATAACTTAAATTTAACAAATTTCGTTTGGGCTTTAACCAAACTAACTTAAACATGTGAGGCCCAAATTGGGTCCAACACATTTACACCACAAACCGGCCCAAGGTCAATAGACCCGGCCCGGCCCACCTGGCGGAATAAACAAGGAAACGAAGGGAGTATATGCGTGTGTTTATCACACACAACCCCATATCTGGGAGTTGACTCTCTCTCTCCTCTCTCGATACTATCTCCACCGTCCCAAAACTCTCTCTCTCTCTAAACCTAGATCGGTTTAATCATCTACCTTGGTTATCATCTAATCAGTTTGAGTTATAAAATCAAATATGGGTGGTCTGAGGTTCTATATCGCGTGAGATGTGGGTTAATCCCCACATCAAACCGATTGGTTTCATGATGTGTTCTCCCTTGCGGTTCGTGAATCCATAACCAAAATCAAAGATAAGTTTATTTTCCTTTATTCCTTTTAAAATCTTTAATTGATTTTCGGTTTAATGTATATCAGTGGGTTCAATTGATTCGTATAAACTCGTTGTGAATCATATGATTCTCGGGTTAAAATATAAATAAAATTAGGGTTTTGAAATATTTGGGGGTTTTCATCAAAATCAGGTTTAAACATAATTAAATGGTGTTTTCTATTATAAAATCAACTAATTTCATATATAAAATCGATTTATAAAATTAGGGTTTCGGTTAATTTGGGGGTTTTTGTTTAACTCACTTTTAATTAAATTAATTAAGGGGTTTGGGTTTAGATTAGGTTTAATTAGCATTTTAATTAATAAAAAGTAAATCTAGGGTTTTATAAAAATTGGGGGTTTTTATATATTCGAATGTTACTCGTGTCTATATGATGTTTCTGAAATGTGGCAATGTTAATTAGATGTTTAAAAAGGTTTTAAATAATTAGGGTTTTGATTTGAGTTAGGGTTTCTATATATTCGCGGCATGGTTAAGGTTTTCAGTAAATTAAAACTTGATTAAGACATGTGGATTGGTTGGTAATAATGGTTAATAATTTGGCAGAAAGTAGAACTTTGGTTGGTTTGCTTTGATTCTCGGTTTGGTCCTTGATTGGGTCTCGGTTTGGTTGAACATGGGTCTCGGTTTGGTTCTTGATTGGGTCTCGGTTTGGTTGAACATGGGTCTCGGTTTGGTTCTTGATCGAGTCTCGGTTTGGTTGAACATGGGTCTCGGTTTGGTTCTAAATTGGGTCTCGGTTTGGTTGACAGCAAAATAATAACATAGACATGTTTGTATTTAAAAAGTTTAGAAATTTTCAGTTTTTGGTTAAAAGTATAAGTTCATTTCAATGACTAACCACGGTTTCGTTTATTCGTAGGTTCGTACAAACAAGCACATCTAGACTTCGAAAGAAAGACGAAAAAGACAAAAGACTCACAATGGGGATGCTACGTTCGGTTTTGCAGGTTCGGCCGGGATGAAGACCCTTGGTTGTGCAGGTTCGGACGAGACGTGTAGGTTGGCTGGACCAAAACTTCTACCCAGGAGTTGTATTGTGAAGACTTGTGCAGATTTTTGATGTTTGTATTTTGGACTGAGATAATTTGTATTTGGACATTGGATAATACTTTGGGCTTGTATATAAACTTGTATAATTAGTCTAGGGTTAGTGTAAATCTGGAAATGTTCACTTGTGATGTACCCAAAAGGGGTAAACTAGGCAAATGTGCTGTCCTTTAGTGGGACAAATAAACTATAAAGTTTATGTGTAATGTAGACTTGTGACTGATTTGAGACCCTTGTATGACAAGCTTGGCAATGAAATTGAAGGTTTATATATTCAGTTATATGTACACTTGCTGTGATAGCTATAAACTCGACTCGGGTTCAATATGTTTAGGTTTAGACGCGACTGACATAACACGACAGCAAAACCGTTTAGCGTACGATCCCAAAACAAAAGACAATTGTGCGAGACGTCACGAAAAACTTAATAACTAAAACAAATAAATGTACGACAAAACATAAGACGCTCACAACTTGTGTATTGCATTCAACTTAATAATCGCGAAACATTGAGATGTTACATATGCTCTCCCTAAAAAGGGCTTTGTCCGCAAAGCAAAACAATTAACACGTTCACGTTGACAACTTGTTGGTAAACAGTTGAAATACTCGTACTACATGAATAATTAAATGATGGAAATTTGACGAATGTCACACATAACAAGGTGTTTAGGCACAAAGAACACGAATTAAAACAAATGGGTTGCTCATTATATTAATAATAAACAACCACTAGACGTGTATACATTGAATCCCACGTCTAGTGCGACACACACTTTAGGTTTACATTGTGAATGAATGATATATAAAAACCTACGTATGTTTTCTTTATATACTAGAAAACATAGCTTACAAAGAAAGCTAATAATAAGACAACTAAATCTTCTATTATTCTGTGATAGAATCTTCTACAAGTTTGTCCACCAGCTTGTAGAATTCTTCATTGTCAGATTTAGTCCTTGTCTTTTGTGTTTTGACTTATCAACTCAATAATTCGACCCAACATATGTGATTTATGTGATTTATGTGTTTATATGTGTGATGTTGGGAATGAGAATGGACGAAATGAGGTACATGATTTGTAAATCATGGTACGGGTTGGAAATGAAATGAAATGAAATGAAATGAGTTCAGAAATGAACTACGGGAAAGTTCGGGTATCGTTTTTACAATGTTTCGTGTACGTATCGTATGTTGTATGTATGTATTAAGTACATATTATATGGTTAGGATAAGTTTTAGAAATACTTTCCAAAATTAGAAACTTTTGGAAATGACGGTTAGTTCAGAAATTACGTAGAAAGTCGAAAAATTAGCGAATAGGTGTCCGGTTTTGATCCGGAAGGGTCTAGATATTAACTAATGGTAATTATAAGTTAATAGAAATTAAATTAATAAAATAATGAAGGGAGAGTCGGAATTGTGAGCCCCATAGCAGAATATTTTAATAAAAAAAAGATAATTACCATATAGGAATCCTAATTAGGCCTAAACTTGATCAGGAGGTTACCAAAGCATATATAAACACCCCAAGACCCCAAAAACGACCCATAAACCTTAAATTAAACTCTAAGTCAGTCAAATAGCAATGCATGATCAAGAAGATTCGAATTTATGCTCAGGATTTAAAAGTACGTAAATAAACTAGGTTGATTAACGTTAATTTACGTATTTGTAACCTACTATGATGGATTAGGGTTTGAGATTCATAATTTTTGATTAGGGTTTGTTAATGATCTGTAATTAATAATGTAATTAATGGGTTTTTACCATTGGAAATCATTTTTAGGTTTTAATTAGGGTTTATGTATGATTAATTAGATTAATTATGAGAAAATCGTTTTTAAAAAATGGGCAGAATTTTGGTCCATTGTTTTGATCATAGCTAGAGTTCTAGAAATATTCATCATGCGATCCAAGTACCCCTGAAAAGAGTTGGCTTTCTAATGCAAGAAACGAGAACAAAATTGGAGGTCGGGAGGTGGGTCAAAAATAGGTTACAACAGGCGGAGGTCAAAACAGTTTTTGGGACAGTGGGTTTTCAATTTGTGTTTTAAGGTGATTGGGGTACTTATAAGTACAAATGAACCCTCTAATAAACATGGGAGTTGTTTTATATATTAAATAAGAGACCAGGAGGAGGGCTAAGCAAATGGGTTAGGGTACGACCCCCTAATCACAACAAACTTTTTGTATGTTCAAAATCAGTAAAATCTGGATAGACAGAAGTATATATATATATATATATATATATATATATATATATATATATATCGAGGCCTTAACAATAGCTTTAAGGTTGGGTCAAAAGGGAGGAGTTAGCTAAAACATGTAAGGGCATAGGGTTTCTTTTACAGAGAGCATGGGTTTGGTTAGGTTAGCGTTTGGCTAATAGTTTGATGACTAAAAACCGGGACTGTTTTGGGGAGAAAAGTAAACGGGATAGGTATCAAGTTTAACTAAGTTAAGGACTTGTTAGGGACGAGAAATAGATGCTTAGAGCATATAAACGGGGTATATATATGGGATAATGTTAGATATCCATCATAGGTTGATGAATCATTTTAGTATTTGGTTCATGAATTGATTGGGTGCATTTGTTTGTTAGCTTTTTGCTAGTGCGTGGATTGTTGGAGCAGCTCAATCAGGTGAGTTTCATAGTCCCATATCTTTTTATGTTTTTTTTACTTCCAGATGGGATGGAAGAGACACTGTATGGTTTTGTAAATAATTCTATGAATGTTTTTCTGGTTTGTGATGGACTTGTTGTGACAACCCGTCAATTTCAGGTCGTTATTTTAATCTCGACTATTACGTATTACGTGTTTACTTTAATGAGAATTTTAATTTATCGACTAACCGAGAAGGTTATGACCTGAAACTAGCGTAAAAATGTCGATTAGATGAAAACCGACAAGGAATATGTTAGGTATCGATATTATATTCTCAAATAATCATGAAAATGATTTTATTATATTTAATCTTTATTTCTCGTATTTTACGTTTTAACGAATGACGATAACTAGTAGTGATCGCGATACCGACGGATGCCCAAAAATTTACGTTTTATTATCGATTGTCTCGATATTGTATATTTTCGACGTTTTCGATTTAATTACGTTTTAAGTCGTGTCGAAGCTTTATTATTATTTTTATGAAGCGTTTTAACTTACGAAAAGTATTTTTACGAAACCCGAGCCCCGTAAATATTTTTAAAATGTACAATTTACATTTTCTACCTTGTAAACTATTTACTTACAACATAGGACCAAAAGAATGCAAATTTGGCAAAAATTACCCTCACCCCACTATTTAAACAAATTCCACTAACCATTTTTCATTTTAAAATTCATTTTAAACAAAAACACACCAAATCTCTCTCTTCTTCCCCATTTTTCCGTCCACCCCTAAGCCACAATCCATCAAATTATTTTGATTTCTAGCTTGAATCTAAAGAAACTAAAACAAGAGCCATCCTAGAAATTTCAAGAGCTTTCTATTGGTATAGTTTTCTTCCACATGCACTCACTAAATTTTTATTTCAAATTTTGATGATGAACACCATGTTTGATCCATTTTTATGGTGATATATGGTGTTAATATTATTATATTCATAGTGGGTTTTGGTTGCATGCAAGATTTTTATATATTTAATTTTTGTAAGATTAAATTTGAGGATGATATGAGTTAATTAGATGTGTTATTATGATATTAGGATCATGTTAGGACTATAGGAATTGTTGGAATGGGTTGAAAATTTGATTTGGTATGATTTTTAGATAGGCTATTTTGGGCAGTAACTTTAAGTCCGTTTTTGAAATTGTTACTGTGGTAAACTTGGTAAACTAATAAGATAGGGTCGTAGAGAATTTCGTTAGCTTCGATTTGAGCTAAAGTAGAGCTTCTAACTCATTACGAGCGAAAAGTTATGCTACTTTTAGTATTTGTGTACCGGGAGACGGGTATCGGCACAATCCGAAAATTGTTGTCGATATTTGGAACGAATCTCGGGGACTATAAAATGAGTTTTAAAAATGTTCAAGGGCTGTTGTAAGTTGATAAACCTCAGGTCATGAGTCTATTTTCAAACCCGAGTGTCGGTTTTGCAAACGGAAATGTTTAGATAAGTCAAAATGGTTTTACAAGTCAAAGGCGTAAAACTGTCCGGTTTTTGCAACACGAAGGTGTGTCGGGCAGAAGGTCTTAGAAGTAATATTTTTGAATGAAATTTAAACTGAGTTTTATTCATATTAGGTGTGAGTTTGTCACCAAGTTTCGTCGAAATCGGACATGTCTAGATAGGTTAGATTGGTGTGTACATTTGGAGTGTACATGCTGAGTGGTATTTTGGACACGTAGTTCAATACTTGTGTGGCGTGAGTTGAGTATTCACTATTGGATATGGTGACTTACTCAAGTGTTAAGTCATTATATAAATGACTTAGCTACGGGTCCGAGGGAAGTAAAATGATGGTTTGACTTGCGTTGACTTGGCGTCTTATGACGGGTCAATGTCGAGGGTGTAAGTAATTTAAATGAATAAGTGTTGAATAAAAGGGTATAGAAGTACACTTATATTTTGTTATTTTTCGGGATTTTTATGGTCATTCGAAATTGACTTTCATATTATTTAAGTATTATTTATACTTGAGTCGTTTATTAACGAACGCGCCTTAATTGGTAGGTTGCGGTCTTCGTGTTTAAAAGGGCATCACAAATCGTCGGCGATCGTCACGTCACTACTATCGTATCAAGGTGAGTCTATGGCCTCGCTTTACATGTTTACTTGTTTTATAAAACCCGCGAGGGGGATAACATGCTTGTTTTATTAAAATAAGAGGGGTGCAACGAGAAGTTGTGGAAACCCTTATTATTGGAAAAACATTATATAAATGTAGGGTACAACGAGAAGTTGTGGTAAACCCTCATTCTTTTAAAATTGAACACAAAGGACCCGATTGTATGCTTAGATGAAAGTTGTTATATAAGTTTGTTTAGCCTTAAAGACCCATGAATCGTGAATTGTTAATCGAAAAGAACGCTAATACTATGGATAGATCTATCGGGGTGACGCCCAGTCCGGTCGCGACTAGCTATCGCGTGGTGTTGTGATGCACCAGTAATGAAACATCGGATGCAATTGTATAAGAGAAATATACGCACTTGGCTAGGTGTGTTGGGCTGAAATAATATATGTTAACGTTCAATTTCACGAGACTTATGAAATAACAACGATAATTATGTCTGATCCACATGATTGTCAACTACGGAAGGTTTATTCAGAATACTTGTGTTCATTTATTTAAATTTAGACTCTATAGATTCACTCAACATTTTTGTTGACTTTATAGCATGTGTTATCTCAGGTCCATGAAGAAGGCACTCAAGGAAGGCGGTTTCACGTAGCTTGCTAAATTAAAATGTTTTGGCCCGCTTTACTAAACTATGTCCATTCTAAGAAACTTTTATTATTTGGTTGGTTGTGTAAACTTAAAACTATTTGGGACCATGTGCGAACTGTTTTATTTTTAAACAAATGAATGGATGTATGTTTTGTTAAAACGACTCATTTTGAGGCGTTTTCTATGATATTGAGGTTGAACCATGATAGTAACACCCAATGACCCTTCCGCTGCTATGAACCGAAATTGGGGGTGTTACAGATTGGTATCAGAGCTCAAGTTATAGAGAACGAAAAGATTTTCCAAAAATAGATTTTTGAAATCTTTTAACTATAACATCTGCAAGCGAAACCTCCGAGTTGCCAATGGACGAGAACAAGCAAAGTATATATATATGTTATACATATTTAATTATTATTTATGCTTGAAGCACAATGGATTACATTTATTTATTTATAAATGTTTATTATTTGATTATTATAATACTAATACGTGATTTACAAATAACGCTGATTGTCACAATAGAAATCCCTGTCTTTTGACTCATCCCTCGTGAATCTTCGTTCCTTGTCTAAAATTCTATTCTTCGTTCTATCATCCATTCTTGTTTCTTTTCATCTATCTATTCTTATTCTGTGTTATTCATGTTTTGTTATCACAAGTGTCGAATGAATACTCATTTTGATGTAAATTGTGTAACAGGATCATGCCGCCTAAACAGTTGACTGAGACTCAGTTACGTGCTATAGTAGCTGATCAATTTCAGATATCTATGAATGCATTTATGGCAAACTTGAATAATGGAGCTGGTGGATCTGGTGGAGCTAGTGGATCTGGTGGAGCTGGTGGATCCGGTGGAGCTGGTGGATCCGGTGGAGCTGGTGGATCTGGTGGAGCTGGCGATACTGGAGCTGGCAACACTGGAGCTGGCGCTACTGGAGCTGGCAACACTGGAGCTGGCGCTACTGGAACTGGCGCTACTGGAGCTGGCAATGCTGGTGCTGGAACTGGTGATGCTGATAGACCAGTGATTCCTGAAAACAAGAAGTGCAATTATACCTCGTTCATGAAATGTAAACCTCCAACGTTTAAGGGTACTGAAGGCGCTGTTGGGTTAATGCAATGGTTTGAGAGATTTGAATCCGTGTTTTGATTTAGTGGAAGCGAGGAAGGAGATAAAGTGATGTTTGCCTCTGCTACTCTTCAAGGGCGAGCATTAACTTGGTGGAATGGAAGAATGGCATCATTGGGTATGGATGCTGCGTATGCTACACCTTGGGCTGAGGTAAGAAGATGGATGACTGAGGAATTTTGTCCAAGGAGTGTTATTCAAAGGTTAGAACAGGAATTATATCAACTGAGACTGAAGGATACTGACATCGATGGATACACCAACATATTCCATGAACTTGCTCTACTTTGTCCCAACAAGGTTAGCCCTGAATACTTGTAGGTAGAGCAGTATATTCGAGGCTTACCGACCAACATCCGTGGGGATGTGACCTCATCTAAACCTGCCAATATTGATGAAGCTGTTCGTATGGCCTACCAACTAATGGGTCAAATCATCCAAGACAAGGCTGATGGTGTTTCTGAAGGCAACAAAAGAAGAGCTGAAAATGACAATGATGATCGTGGTGATAACCGTCAATCTCACAACAGAAATCAAAACCGAAGGAGGGGCAACGCTAATGCAATGACTGAAGCTGCAACTGCTGATAAAGGAACCAGATGTCAACGATGCAAGAAGTCTCATACTGGTGAATGTACTAAGTGTGGAAAGTGCAACAAGTTAGGTCACAAGACTGAAGACTGTTGGGGACAAGGAAAGAAGGGGGTAACGTGTTATAACTGCCAGGGTAAAGGTCACATGAGGAACCAATGCCCTCAACCTCCGAAGAATACGCGTGGTGGAGATAACCAAGGAAAAGCTTAGCAGTTGGGAGAAGCCGAAGCGAAGCAAAACCCGAAAGTTGTCACTGGTACGTTTTTACTGAACAACCGTTATGCTACAGCTTTATTTGATTCTGGTGCGGACAAAAGCTTTGTGTCTACAAGTTTTAGTACCTTAATTGATATCAAACCGGTCGAATTAGACGCAAGTTATGAGGTAGAACTAGCTGATGGTAAATTAGTGAGAACCAATCGTGCGCTCCTAGGATGTTCTCTAAATCTCTTGAACCGTACTTTTAAGATAGACTTGATGATTGTTGAATTGGGAAGTTTTGATATTATTATCGGAATGGATTGGTTATCCAAGTATAACGCGTCTATCTTGTGTGGAGAAAAGAAAGTTAGGATTCCTTTAGACGACAAGACCATGGTTATCGAAGGTGATCAACGTAATTCACGACTGAAAATCGTTTCGTGCAATAAGGCTCGTAAGTATATCGAAAGAGGCTGTGAGTTATTCCTGGCTAAAGTAGTGGAGAAAGAATCGAAAGAGAAACGTGCTGAAGATGTACCTGTTATCCGTGACTTTCCTGAGGTGTTTCCGGAAGATTTGCCTGGACTTCCTCCTCCAAGGCAAGTAGAATTTCAAATTGACCTAATTCCTGGTGCTGCACCCGTGGCTCGTGCGCCATATCGTTTAGCCCCATCCGAGCTGAAGGAGTTATCTGTGCAATTGCAAGAGCTATCTGATAAAGGTTTTATACGACCGAGTTCGTCACCTTGGGGAGCTCCTGTCTTATTCGTTAAGAAGAAAGATGGTTCGTTTCGTATGTGTATTGATTACCGAGAGTTGAATAAGCTGACGATCAAGAATCGTTATCCACTTCCAAGAATTGATGATTTATTCGATCAACTTCAAGGTTCTCGTGTTTTCTCCAAGATTGATCTTCGTTCTGGTTACCATCAACTTCGCATACGTGAGGAAGATATTCCTATTACGGCATTTAGAACTCGTTATGGTCATTATGAGTTTCTGGTTATGCCTTTTGGTTTGACTAATGCACCTGCTGTATTCATGGACTTAATGAATCGCATTTGTAAGCCGTATCTTGATAAATTCGTGATCGTTTTCATAGATGATATTCTAATCTACTCCAAGATCAATGAAGAGCATGCCGAACACTTAAGGATTATCTTGAACCTATTGAAGAACGAAAAGTTATACGCTAAGTTCTCGAAGTGCGATTTTTGGCTTAATTCTGTACAATTTCTCGGACATGTGGTCGATAAAAGTGGAGTACATGTTGATCCTGCAAAGATCGAAGCCATCAAGAATTGGAGTGCTCCGACTACTCCAACTGAAGTGCGACAATTTCTAGGTCTGGCTGGCTATTACCGAAGGTTTATTGAAGGATTCTCCTTGATATCGAAACCATTAACGAAGCTGACTCAGAAGAATAAACCGTATGTGTGGGGCGATGATGAAGAAGAAGCTTTCCAAACCCTGAAGATGAAACTCTGTAGTGCGCCGATTTTATCGTTACCTGAAGGAAGTGAAGATTTTGTTTTTTATTGCGATGCATCTCTCAGAGGATACGGTGCTGTTCTCATGCAACGCGAAAAGGTGATCGCATATGCCTCTAGACAATTAAGGAAGAATGAGGAGAACTACACTACCCATGACTTGGAATTGGGCGCTGTGGTTTTTGCTCTGCGACTTTGGAGACATTATCTGTATGGTACGAAGTGTACCGTATTCACTGATCATAAAAGCCTACAATACATACTGGATCAAAAGGAGCTGAATATGAGGCAACGTCGATGGGTTGAACTATTAAGTGATTACGACTGCGAAATTCGTTATCATCCAGGAAAGGCGAACGTGGTAGCTGACGCGTTAAGTCGAAAGGAAAGGGAGAAACCGATTCGAGTGCGTGCTTTAGTAGTGACAGTTCATAATAACTTACCTGAGCAGATTCGGAACGCACAAGTTGAAGCATGCAAGAAGGGAAATATTGCTGCCGAAAGATTTAGAGGAGACGGTGAAACATTTGAGACGCGACCCGATGGTATCAAATGTTTGAGAGGTCGAATTTGGTTACCGTTATATGGTGGACTGAGAGACTTGATTATGTTAGAATCTCATAAGTCCAAGTATTCTATTCATCCTGGATCGGACAAAATGTACCAAGACTTGAAAAAGTTATACTGGTGGCCGAATATGAAAGCTGATATTGCAACATACGTCGCGAAATGCCTAACATGTGCAAAAGTGAAAGCTGAATATCAGAAGCCGTCAGGATTACTTGTCCAACCGGAAATTCCAGTCTGGAAATGGGAGCGAATTACGATGGACTTCATCACAAAACTCCCAAGGACACCGTCTGGGTTCAATGCAATTTGGGTTATTGTCGATCGTTTAACTAAATCCGCTCATTTTATTCCAATCAACGAGAGGTTCGGATTGGAGAAACTCGCCGATATTTATCTGAAGGAAATCGTGTGCAAACATGGTGTTCCTATTTCAATCATTTCCGATAGAGATAGTCGTTTTGCTTCTGGATTTTGGAGATCACTTCAAAAGTCGTTAGGGACCAATTTGGATATGAGCACAGCCTATCATCCACAAACTGATGGGCAAAGCGAAAGAACAATCCAAACTTTGGAGGATATGCTACGTGCTTGTGTGATAGACTTTGGAAGTAGCTGGGATAAGCACTTACATTTGGCCGAATTCTCGTACAATAACAGTTATCACGCGAGTATTAAAGCTGCACCTTTTGAAGCACTGTATGGGAGGAAATGTAGATCACCCGTTAGCTGGAGTGAGGTTGGTGATGCCCAACTCACTGGACCAGATTTGATTAGGGAGACGACGGATATGATTGTGCAAATCAAGAATAGATTGTTGTCTGCTCGAAGCCGACAGAAGAGTTATGCGGATGTAAGAAGAAAACCATTGAAGTTCAACGTGGGAGATAAGGTTATGCTAAAGGTATCACCATGGAAAGGTGTTGTACGATTTGGAAAACGTGGGAAGTTAAGTCCTCGTTATATCGGACCATTCAAGGTTACATCTAGAGTAGGACCTGTGGCATACCAACTCGAACTACCACAAGAACTGTATGGGATTCATAACACTTTTCACGTGTCGAATCTGAAGAAGTGTTTATCCGATGAAGAACTCATTATACCGTTAGACGAGGTTAAGGTTGATAAGAAGTTGCATTTTATTGAAGAACCGGTCGAGATCATGGATCGCGAGGTCAAGCAACTGAAGCAAAGCCGAATACCTATCGTCAAAGTTCGATGGAACTCTCGAAGAGGACCGGAGTTTACTTGGGAACGAGAAGACCAAATGTGGAAGAATTACCCTCATCTCTTTGATTTCAACAAGCGATCGGGCAAGAACGCAAGTTGATCTTCGAGGGCGAAGATCCTAATTTGGTGGGGATGATGTGACAACCCGTCAATTTCAGGTCGTTATTTTAATCTCGACTATTACGTATTACGTGTTTACTTTAATGAGAATTTTAATTTATCGACTAACCGAGAAGGTTATGACCTGAAACTAGCGTAAAAATGTCGATTAGATGAAAACCGACAAGGAATATGTTAGGTATCGATATTATATTCTCAAATAATCATGAAAATGATTTTATTATATTTAATCTTTATTTCTCGTATTTTACGTTTTAACGAATGACGATAACTAGTAGTGATCGCGATACCGACGGATGCCCAAAAATTTACGTTTTATTATCGATTGTCTCGATATTGTATATTTTCGACGTTTTCGATTTAATTACGTTTTAAGTCGTGTCGAAGCTTTATTATTATTTTTATGAAGCGTTTTAACTTACGAAAAGTATTTTTACGAAACCCGAGCCCCGTAAATATTTTTAAAATGTACAATTTACATTTTCTACCTTGTAAACTATTTACTTACAACATAGGACCAAAAGAATGCAAATTTGGCAAAAATTACCCTCACCCCACTATTTAAACAAATTCCACTAACCATTTTTCATTTTAAAATTCATTTTAAACAAAAACACACCAAATCTCTCTCTTCTTCCCCATTTTTCCGTCCACCCCTAAGCCACAATCCATCAAATTATTTTGATTTCTAGCTTGAATCTAAAGAAACTAAAACAAGACACATCCTAGAAATTTCAAGAGCTTTCTATTGGTATAATTTTCTTCCACATGCACTCACTAAATTTTTATTTCAAATTTTGATGATGAACACCATGTTTGATCCATTTTTATGGTGATATATGGTGTTAATATTATTATATTCATAGTGGGTTTTGGTTGCATGCAAGATTTTTATATATTTAATTTTTGTAAGATTAAATTTGAGGATGATATGAGTTAATTAGATGTGTTATTATGATATTAGGATCATGTTAGGACTATAGGAATTGTTGGAATGGGTTGAAAATTTGATTTGGTATGATTTTTAGATAGGCTATTTTGGGCAGTAACTTTAAGTCCGTTTTTGAAATTGTTACTGTGGTAAACTTGGTAAACTAATAAGATAGGGTCGTAGAGAATTTCGTTAGCTTCGATTTGAGCTAAAGTAGAGCTTCTAACTCATTACGAGCGAAAAGTTATGCTACTTTTAGTATTTGTGTACCGGGAGACGGGTATCGGCACAATCCGAAAATTGTTGTCGATATTTGGAACGAATCTCGGGGACTATAAAATGAGTTTTAAAAATGTTCAAGGGCTGTTGTAAGTTGATAAACCTCAGGTCATGAGTCTATTTTCAAACCCGAGTGTCGGTTTTGCAAACGGAAATGTTTAGAAAGTCAAAATGGTTTTACAAGTCAAAGGCGTAAAACTGTCCGGTTTTTGCAACACGAAGGTGTGTCGGGCAGAAGGTCTTAGAAGTAATATTTTTGAATGAAATTTAAACTGAGTTTTATTCATATTAGGTGTGAGTTTGTCACCAAGTTTCGTCGAAATCGGACATGTCTAGATAGGTTAGATTGGTGTGTACATTTGGAGTGTACATGCTGAGTGGTATTTTGGACACGTAGTTCAATACTTGTGTGGCGTGAGTTGAGTATTCACTATTGGATATGGTGACTTACTCAAGTGTTAAGTCATTATATAAATGACTTAGCTACTGGTCCGAGGGAAGTAAAATGATGGTTTGACTTGCGTTGACTTGGCGTCTTATGACGGGTCAATGTCGAGGGTGTAAGTAATTTAAATGAATAAGTGTTGAATAAAAGGGTATAGAAGTACACTTATATTTTGTTATTTTTCGGGATTTTTATGGTCATTCGAAATTGACTTTCATATTATTTAAGTATTATTTATACTTGAGTCGTTTATTAACGAACGCGCCTTAATTGGTAGGTTGCGGTCTTCGTGTTTAAAAGGGCATCACAAATCGTCGGCGATCGTCACGTCACTACTATCGTATCAAGGTGAGTCTATGGCCTCGCTTTACATGTTTACTTGTTTTATAAAACCCGCGAGGGGGATAACATGCTTGTTTTATTAAAATAAGAGGGGTACAACGAGAAGTTGTGGAAACCCTTATTATTGGAAAAACATTATATAAATGTAGGGTACAACGAGAAGTTGTGGTAAACCCTCATTCTTTTAAAATTGAACACAAAGGACCCGATTGTATGCTTAGATGAAAGTTGTTATATAAGTTTGTTTAGCCTTAAAGACCCATGAATCGTGAATTGTTAATCGAAAAGAACGCTAATACTATGGATAGATCTATCGGGGTGACGCCCAGTCCGGTCGCGACTAGCTATCGCGTGGTGTTGTGATGCACCAGTAATGAAACATCGGATGCAATTGTATAAGAGAAATATACGCACTTGGCTAGGTGTGTTGGGCTGAAATAATATATGTTAACGTTCAATTTCACGAGACTTATGAAATAACAACGATAATTATGTCTGATCCACATGATTGTCAACTACGGAAGGTTTATTCAGAATACTTGTGTTCATTTATTTAAATTTAAACTCTATAGATTCACTCAACATTTTTGTTGACTTTATAGCATGTGTTATCTCAGGTCCATGAAGAAGGCACTCAAGGAAGGCGGTTTCACGCAGCTTGCTAAATTAAAATGTTTTGGCCCGCTTTACTAAACTATGTCCATTCTAAGAAACTTTTATTATTTGGTTGGTTGTGTAAACTTAAAACTATTTGGGACCATGTGCGAACTGTTTTATTTTTAAACAAATGAATGGATGTATGTTTTGTTAAAACGACTCATTTTGAGGCGTTTTCTATGATATTGAGGTTGAACCATGATAGTAACACCCAATGACCCTTCCGCTGCTATGACCCGAAATTGGGGGTGTTACACTTGTGTGTACACTTATGTGATTAACTGCTATGTGATTCTTGATTGTGTTTATGATTTGGATCGGGAGACACGTACCGTCTCAGTTATTGTGGTTTGACTTGGTACCAAGGGGATGTTGACAAGGCGGGGCCTTGGGATTGGTTCATAGGTGTATGGGCGTCTATGAGACCATGGTGATTGGTAAGGCTGAGAGCCTTGGAATTGTGGTGAATGGTTAATCTTGAATGTTAGTTGTTAATACATAATTGTAGCATATTGTCCATATGTTCTTTGGTTGATGGTGTTGGGAATAAATTTAGGCCAGAACACTTGAACGCTGACAAGAACAACTCAAGCGTTGACAAGAGCAAAGTGAGCGCTGACAGCATAAGCGTTGACAAGATAAAGTCAAGCGTTGACAGATTGAAGACAAGCACTGATGGAAGATGTGAGCTACACGTATATTATATTCTAGATTACTTCTAGTAAGGATAGAAACGACAATGTATTTTCTATGTTTATCTTTACCTAGAATAGTTGATTCGTAGCTTATTGTACAAGACTTCTTGTTCTATAAAAGAAGATCTTTTAGGTTAATGTTTATATCAGTTTTCATAGTATTCGCAAGTTAAACCTTTCATTGTAATCAACAAGATTATTCTAATACAAGTGAAAGTTTGTTTAACATCATTGTGTTTTAGATCAAGTGTTAATTCCGCATAACACTTTGTTACTTTATTCATAAGCAAAGGTTTCTCTACGTGTTATACTTGATCTAATCTCGTATACACAAAGCTTAATCGATCTAAGTTTGGGATCAACAAGTGGTATCAGAGCTTGTTGAGAAACTTTTGATCTTTAAGTAACGCAGAACCCTAAAACACCAAACCCTAAAAACCCTAAATTCTCAAAACCCTAAAAACATCATGTCTGGCACAAATCAACCTCCTGCTTTGCTGCAAAACAACTTCTCAAACCCTAGTATCAAAATTCCCATGTTTGATGCCAGGAACTTTGAGCTTTGGAAGTCCAATTTTGAGCAATACATAGCTATTCATGACTACACTCTTTGGGAAATTATCGAATATGGGAACACATTCGATAAAGCAGCAAAGATTACTGCTGCTATTGCCACAAGGACAGCTGTTCCTAATTGTCCTGAATCTGATAAGGTGGAAAAGCCTGAAGATGGGAGAGCTGTTGCTGTTGAAGACATAGCCAAGAAGAGGGTGGACATGAAAATCTTGAATATCTTGAAACATGCCCTAGGTCATGAGAATCAGCACAAGTACAAACGATTTGAGTCAGCAAAAGAGCTTTGGGAAGCTCTTGAAGTAGCACATGGTGGCAATGCTGACACAAAAGAAGAAAAGAAGAAGCAACTATTGCATGAGTATGCTGTCTTTAAAGCTCAACCTAATGAGAATCTCAGCAGTGTTAGAAGTAGACTTCTTGACATCACAAGTCAACTTTCCTTCATGGGAAAACAGATTGATGACCCTGAATTGAATGCTACTTTTCTCAAAAGCCTTGGTGATGTATGGAAGATTGAGACAAGATCTATTCTTGTCAATAATACTCACAAGACTTCCAGGTTTGATGACATCTTCAACAAACTAAGATTGTTGGAGAATGAATGGCAATTGGAGAGTGATAACAAATCTTCCAGTAGCAACATGGCTTTCTTTTCACAAAGTGAAGGCCAATTTGATTCCATGAACTTCTATGGACATTCAGCAACTGGATCTCAAGGTGTCAGCGCTGGATGTCAATCTGTCAGCGCTGGATCATATCCTGTCAACGCTTTGTACTCAAGCGCTGACACACACAATCATGGCGCTGATAGAATTAAACCTGCTGGTTTTGATCTTGATACTGTGTGTGCATTCATTGCTTCTTTGCCCAGTGATTCAAGGATTACATATGAAGATCTTGAGCAGATAAGTGATGAACAATTGGAAGAGATGGACATCAAGTGGACTATGGCTCTTGTAAGTTTAAGAGCAAACAGGTTCAATAAAAGGTTCAAGAAGAAGATGACCTTTAATGCTAAGGATGTTGCTGGATTTGACAAATCCAAGGTGGAGTGCTACAACTGTCACAGGATGGGGCACTTTATGAGGGAATGTAGATCTCCAAGAAGATCTGATGCTGGGAAGCCTTCTAGCCAAATGATTAAGAACCCAGATCCCAAGGCCATGGTTGCTGTTCAACAAATTGATGGTGTTGGAGAATGGGATTGGAGCTGGATGGCTAAGAATGAGGAAGAGGACAGTTTGGTTGCTGAGGTTAAAGAAGAGCATGCTGAATATGCTCTCATGGCACACTCCTCCTCCTCATCAGATAATGAGGTATATGATGATGCTTTCTGTTCTAAGGGTTGTCGTTTAAATACTGAAAAATTAAAACAAGAGATAGTTAAATTGTTAGATGAGGCAAGTACTGAAAGATGCAAAGTATCTAACTATCAAGTTGCTCTTACTCAAACAGAAAAGACAGTATCTGAGTATAAGAAAATGGAGTTTGATTTAAAGGATCAAATAAATATCTTAAAACATGAGTTACATCAGAGTAAGGATGTTCAAGATATAGTAAATAGGGTTAATCTTGATTTGATAGCTCAGTTAGAGGAGGCTAACAAAAATAAAGATGATGTGAGTCTTAAAATCCAGAGATTTGATAAGGCCACACAATCCCTAGGAGAGTGTGTTAGTAAACAAAGAGACTCTAAGGATATGAGTGGGATTGGGATGAATAATTATACTGTTGTTCCACCACCAGCTGGGGATTTCTATGGTGTCCAATCAAAGGACTTATCTTGGACTGGCTTGCCAGAATGCCAAGAGGAGGAGTTTATTCCTCCACCTAGAGTGACTTCTCCAGTTGAGGAATATCAGCAAAAGCTGACTGACCTAGAAGAGTGGAAGAAAGCTAACCACACTTTGTTTGTTAAGGGAGGGTTATTGTGTGAAAGTCTAAATGAGCCCACACCAATCACAAAACCAATTGATGATCCTAAACCTATTAAGATCACACACCCTACCACTGGCAAACCTGTTGACCTTGGCCCACAATATGTTAGAAAATCTAGTGTTAAATATGCAGAGATGTATAGAAATTCTAGGTCACCAAAAAGCCAAGTTAGTAATCATGGAACAGGCTTCTTTGCTTCTAGACCTAAGACTATGTCTAGAAAAGCTTGTTACACATGTGGTAGCTTCTCACATTTGGCCTACAAATGTGTCAATGCTTCCAATGTCAATGCTGACAGGAACCATTTCAGCGCTGACAAAAGTCAACATAGGTCAAACACTGTCAGACCCAATACCTTTGTGAACAAAAGTTCACAAGTTGTTAGACCAGCCCCATTCTTTTCTAGAGGGTCTAACACACAAGGCCTAAGACCTTTTCAAAAGTCAAATACTTGGTCAAATAGGCAATGGGTTCCTGTAGCAAACCCTAGGTTCAACGCTGATAGGAGTAATCGGGGCGCTGACAAGAGAAATTTCAGCGCTGATAGAAACACTGCTAAACCTAGGTATTTGCAGCCACAGGGAAATAGGTCTAAAGCTTCTACTAGCTTAACATGGAGACCAAAACAAGACCAGAACCCTAATAATACTGGTATTTCTATGACATGCAACAGGTTTCATTATATTTCAAAGGCATTGTCAACACCAATTGGGGTTAACTGGGAATTTCATTCAAACAGGGATGAAAATGGGGTTGTTATGAGAACCAAGTCTGTTCTTGTTGAACAACCAAATGAATCCAAGTCTTCCAAGGCTTGGGTTCCCAAAGAAAACTAATGTGTTTTCTTTATGTGCAGGGCATTCAGAAGAAGATCAATGACTATGGATACTGGGATAGTGGATGCTCAAGGCACATGACAGGAAAGGAAGACTATCTGACCAATTTCTCTCCTATTCAAGATGGTGATAAGGTATACTTTGGAGGTGGCTACGGCACAATCACAGGAAAAGGAACCCTTGTCACCAACAATCTAAGGTTTGATAATGTCTTCTTGGTAAAAGATCTGGATTATAATTTGTTTAGTGTATCACAAGTGTGTGATAACAAAAATAAGGTTCTTTTCACAGATACTGAGTGCTTGGTGTTAAGCAAAGATTATAAGCTCCCTGAGGAGAAATACATAGATTTTAGAACACCAAGGCATAAAGACATATATAATGTGAATCTTAATGGAATTAAGGTAAATAATAAAATGTCATGTCTGTATGCTAAAGCCTCAGTAGATGAAAGTAATCTTTGGCACAGGAGATTAGGGCACATAAACTTTAAGAATATTAATAGACTTGTGAGGCTTGGTTTAGTTGATGGTTTGCCTGAAAAGGCTTTCCACAATGACCACTCTTGTGTTGCATGCCTTAAAGGCAAGCAGCACAAGGTCTCATTCAGGTCTAAACAGGTGCACTCTAGTTCTAAACCACTTCACTTATTGCATATGGACCTCTTTGGTCCAACTAATATAGAAAGTTTGAAGGGTAAATCATATTGTTTTGTCATTACTGATGATTACTCCAGGTTTACATGGACTTTCTTTTTAGCCAAGAAAAGTGAAACTGCCCTAAGTCTGATTAATTTCATTACCCAGATTGAAAAGAAAAATGGTAATGAGGTCAAAATTATTAGAAGTGACAATGGGGGTGAGTTTAGAAATCAGTTATTAGATGATTTTTGTGCCAAGAAAGGGATTACTAGGCAGTTTAGCATAGCTAGAACCCCACAGCAAAATGGGGTTGCTGAAAGGAAGAATAGGACCCTTATTGAAGCAGCCAGAACCATGTTGGCTGATGCCCACTTTCCTATAGCCTTTTGGGCTGAAGCTGTTAACACAGCTTGTTATGTTCAAAATAGGGCATTGGTCAACAAGATACATAATAAGACACCTTATGAATTACTTTGGGGAAGGAAGCCCAATATTGGCTTTCTTAAGCCTTTTGGTTGTCATGTAGTTGTTTTAGAAACTAGTGAGGCCCTAGGTAAATTTGATTCAAAAGGTGATGAAGGCTACTTCATGGGTTATTCAGTGCAGAGTAAGGGATATAGGGTTTACATTAAAAAGGAAAAACGTATACTTGAAAAGGTACATGTTAGGTTTTTAGAAAGTAAACCTAGTGATCCTGAGAGTGGTCCAAATTGGTTGTTTGACTTAGAACCTTTATCTAGAGCTTTAAATTATATGCCTGTTACTGATCCAGACATTGTGAAGGTAACTTCAAGTGTTTTGGAAAAGAGAATTGGTAATGTTTCAGGTATACAGGTTGCTAAGGAGGATGGACCACCAGCAGTTGAATCATCTCCCACACAAGAATATGTTACACTTCCTATATGGACAGATGAGTATTATGCTGCTGCTGCTGCTGCTAGAAAAGATAATGGTGGTGTTCAGATACCACCAAGTACAAACATGCATACTTCTTCAGGCGCTGACAAAGGGAAATCAAGCGCTGACAAGAGCATTTCAGACGCTGATGGATCAGACGCTGACACAAGCAGTTCAAGCGTTGTTAGCCCTAACGCTGACAAACAGGGATCAGAGTTTGACAACACCTTTGCACACCTTTTCTCTTCACATTTTGAACAAGGTGGACCTTCCCATGTCCATGAAGAGATTCGTGTTGATCAAACAGAGTCAGATGAAGAAGATATTGGCAACATGGAGCGTGAAATTGAGGACACCAGACTTATTGAAGGAGGAGTTCTCACTTCCATAGCAAAGGATCACCCCTCATCTCAAATCATTGGTGATGTTATGGCTCCAGTTCAGACAAGAAGATCACATCAAGGTCTTGGTGGATTTATTGCCAATATACACAAGAAGGTTGATACCCCTCTTGTACAAGCATGTTTGTTTGCCTGTTTTCTGTCACAGGAAGAACCCAAGAAAATTTTTGATGCTCTCAAGGAACCAAGTTGGGTGGAAGCAATGCAGGATGAGCTTCACCAATTTGCTATACAGGATGTTTGGGAGCTGGTTGATTGTCCTAGATATGTGAGACCAATTGGGACAAGATGGGTTCTAAGGAACAAGAAAGATGAAAGAGGCATTGTGGTCAGAAACAAGGCACGTTTGGTAGCTCAGGGTTATACACAAGAGGAAGGAATTGATTATGAAGAAGTTTTTGCACCAGTTGCAAGAATTGAAGCTATAAGAATTTTTCTAGCTTATGCCTCTTGTATGAATTTTACTGTTTACCAGATGGATGTGAAGAGTGCTTTCCTCTATGGGACAATTGTTGAGGAAGTATATGTCATGCAACCTCCTGGTTTTGAAGATCCTGAGAATCCAGACAAGGTTTATAGAGTAAAGAAAGCAATGTATGGACTTCATCAAGCCCCAAGAGCATGGTATGGTACATTGTCCACCTACTTGGTGGAAAATGGTTTCAAAAGGGGCACCATAGATCAGACACTATTTACAAAGAAGAAAGGAAAACATGTGTTGCTTGTGCAGGTCTATGTTGATGATATCATTTTTGGGTCTACTGATCCAAAAATGAGTGAGGAATTTTCCAAGCTCATGACAGATAAATTCAAGATGAGTGCAATGGGTGAGATGAACTTCTTTCTAGGTTTACAAGTTCAGTAGAAAGAAGATGGTATCTTCATCTCACAAGACAAGTATGTAGCTGAAATCTTGAAGAAATATGGTTTTTCTCCACATGAAAGGGAGGCTTCCACTCCTATGGATAGACAACACCCTTGGGGAAAAAATGGAGCTGGAAAGGATGTGGATGTTAGGCACTATAGATCAATGATTGGATCATTGATGTATCTTACAGCCTCAAGACCTGACATCATGTTTGCTGTGTGTGCATGTGCACGCCATCAAGTGACTCCTAAAGAATGTCACCTTTTTGCTGTGAAGAGAATTTTTAGGTACTTAAGGTGTTATCCAGATCTTGGATTATGGTACCCAAAAGATTCTCCATTGGACCTTATTGCATATTCAGACAGTGATTATGGTGGTGACAAGTTTGATAGGAAATCCACAACTGGTGGATGTCAATTTCTTGGGAGCAGATTAATATCTTGGCAATGCAAGAAACAAACAGTGGTGGCAAACTCTACAACTGAAGCAGAATATGTTGCTGCAGCTGCTTGTTGTGGACAAGTCTTATGGATTCAGAACCAGCTGTTGGATTATGGGTATAATTTTATGCATACCAAGATTTTTGTAGACAATAACAGTACTTTATGCATTATTAAAAATCTTGTACATCATTCTAAAACCAAACACATAGAAATTAGACATCATTTTATAAGAGATTGCTTTGAGAAAGGTTTAATACAACCAGATAGGGTAGACACTGAGGATAATGTGGCTGATTTATTAACTAAACCTTTTGATGCTGGAAGATTTCAATATTTGGTAACAAATATTGGAATGGTTAATCTCACTTAATATGTGTTTTGGAATCTTTTTGTAAAAGTATGTACAGGATAATGCATTGTTATTGGTCTTTGTGATGATTTAGATTTTCCACATTCTTTTTCTAACACTGACAAAGGTAAATGCAACGCTGTCAAGTGTTATTTTGCCGTTGTTGGAGATATTATTGTCTAACGCTGACAAGAGTTCCTTCAACGCTGATAGGTGTTGTCGGGACGCTGTCAGCAACAAATGTTAGTTTTGTGGTTTTCATCTAAATGTGCAGGTAATGGTAGCTTTATGCCATTGGATACAGAGTTGCTTATGGATCTTTGAAGAGCTATTTGGGCATGTTTTTGTTTATGGATGATGGTTGGAATATTTATATTCCTATCTTGACATAAATTTTTAATGTTCATATATATATTTTGAGAACTCATGTATCATAGTTTAAGGGGAGGTTTAAGGAACCTTTAGGACTCTTGGGTATTCTTAGAATACTCTCATCACAATTCTAGATTGTGTCCACTGGTGAGTATGGGTTAGTTTTTCTAAACCATGAGGCACTGTAGCATGCATAGTATATCAACTTTGCATGCTGCCAAGACATTTTTGGCCTAGAATTGGTTGTGGTCTGTTGGGAGGCTTGGGAATCCTTTTGATATGGGTTTTACCTGGGAGTAACAAGGATTTTATGAGGTAACTTGGTTGTTAAGAATTTTGGTTAGCAAGGGACACTAGAGGACTGTTATGTCTATCTTGCTTATGCAAGTGTGCATAACTGGACAGTGCTTGCCGCCCTATGATAATTATCAGCTTTTGGTTATCTTCTCTAGGATAAATTACTTGTTAAGGTCATTTTTCACTTTTTAAAACAATTTTATTTTTGGACGCTGACAAGATTTTTCCAAGCGTTGTTGTGACCAAAATGGACGCTGACATGGCTTTAGGCGAACGTTGACAAGATTATAGCCGTTGGGCGTTGATGGGTTATATTTGACCGTTGACAAACAATGGGACCTACCCAGTTGTAACTTTTTGACATATTTTCAAGCCGTAATTTTAGGAGTTGTTACTTTCATTAAATGCATGGGATAACTTATAAACTTTTTCAATATTTTCATGATTGATTTTTGAAAATCTTTGCCTATTTTTGGGCCAATCACGTGCATTCATCTACTCCTATAAATTTGGCTCCTATTTTTAACAGGGTATCTATAATTCTTGTCTAACAATTTTCTCTTATCAACCTTCATCTTTTATACATCAAATTAACAGCTTTCATCAATGGCACCAAGATTTAACTCAGCAGAACTGGATTTGGGGTTCAAGTCTCAACACAACATGATTGCTTATCTTGTTGCTGATAATACTTTGTTCCCTCAATACACTCAGATGGTGGAGTATTTGAATGCATCCCCATTAAGGTATGCTCTTTCTCATGCACCACTCATACCAGTCACACACATTAAACAGTTTTGGAACACTGTTAGTTCCTCAACAGTTAATGGAGTGACAACATTGAATTCTATTGTACATGGGAGACCTTGGGTGGTTACTGAGGCCTTGGTACGCCAGGCCTTGCATCTTAATGATGTTGATGGTATAACCATGCTTCCCATATCTGAAATAGAACAAGGGCTTAGGGCTTTGGGATACCCTATTCCTGATGAAGGTACTCTCAATAAGAACCATAAGCAGGAATTTCCCCCAGCCTGGAAGTACCTAATTCACATTCTCCTTCAATGTTTGAGTCCCAAATGTACTGCACACAATGAGATCAATAGATCCATTGCATCTGCTATTGTGTGTATTACAACAGGGCAAAATTATAACTGGTCTAAAATGATTTTTGAAGGAATGTGTAAAAACAAGGGGACAAAATGACTTTAGCTTATCCCCGTTTTCTGCAAATGGTTTTTGATGCTCAAAGATATTGTTCAAGGGATCACAATGACTTTTATAAGATTCCTGAACAAAAGAAGGCTATTTTTACCAAGATGAATTCACCACCTCATAGAGACCTACCATTAACCCCAGCCATGCTTGCTGTTATTGCAGCAGCACAACCCCAACCAGATCCTCAACCTCATATTGACCCTCACCCACAACTTGAGCCTATCCCTGAACCTTTACCCTCACCTGACCAAATGCAAATAGACCAAAATCCCTTCGACGCTGACACATCCAATGTGGGCGTTGATATGCCTATTTCCAACGTTGACACCCAACCATCACAATCCCAAACACCCCTTAACCAACCCACATCTACACCTTCTTCTACACCATCTTCCACACCACCAGAATATAGGTTGATTAAACGCCAAAGGACTGCTGGAGTGTTCTCCTCTGGTGGTCCTAGCCATGTAGCAGAGAGAACCACCACCACAAGTGTGGCTGGTGACCTGGATGAGGCTGGGGCTATTGATACAGGCTTAGATGCTGGTCAAGACAGTCCCAACATAATTAAGTCCTCATCCATGCCCAATGAACCTAACTTGGGGAGTCAAATTCCCATTTTGGAAGAGGGCAGACTGGAACCAATGACGCTTTTAGAATTGACGGCTGTCTGCATTAGCTTGCAAAAGCAAAATGCAGACTTAGTACAAATTGTCAGTAACCAAGGCCTTGAACTCAAAGATTTGAGGGAGAGGATTGTTGTTTTGGAGAGTGCTCATTCAAGGGGAGGTATGGAGGAGTCTTCCAAAGGGGAGGAAGCAAGAAATCTGAGTGATAAGAGCAGTCAAGATGGTCAATCATTGGATATTGCTGAAGCTCTTACTACATTAAAGGAACAAAAAGGTTTTGATACGTCCTTAATCTCTCCAACAAATTTAAATTTATCATTTACAGATATGTTGAGGGAGGTTACACAAGGCGCTGAGGGAAAATATTTGGGCGTTGACAAGGCAAGTTTGGACGCTGACAGAAATATTTTGGGCGCTGATAGTGGAAATTTGGGCGTTGACAGATCTGCATATGGAGGTGATGTATTCCAGTCATCATCTATCATCAAAGATGTTCCTACTCAGGTATTATCATCTACCTTACCAACAATTGAACCAACAGATAAGGGTAAGGGTAAGTTGGTAGAAGAAATTGTTCCAAAGAATGCAGCTCAGGTTGAATTTGATAGAAGATTGGCTGAGCAAATGATGGAACAAGGTGAGAAAGAAAAGTCACCATTTGTTGTGACTTCTGAAGAAGAAAGTGATGAAGCTAGCTCAGATTCAAGTGTGATGATTGTTGAACCAGAAAGACTTGAGTATGGTGATGAGCTTGCTAAGGAAAGGCTGAGAGATTTGAAGTTGCAAATTGATTTTGATATGCCAGAGGTAGTTCAGATGTACAATTCTTGGGAAGAAAGCTGTATGGATAATCCAGACTTGACCATTTCAGATCAGATATGGGGTTTGGAAATTCTTCTTAGAGTTCAGCAGGATTGTAAGGTGATGTTGAAGTACAGGGCAAGCAACATTCTCTCTGAATTGAAAAGGGATAGAAGGAAGCTCTATTTTATGTTGCTCAAATGTCATGGAGTTGGATGGACACATCAGAAGCTGAAGGCTTTGACATTTGATGAGTTGGAACATAGGGCTTATCCTATTTGGGTGAAAGTGCAGGAAGAGAACACTTTCAGACTTCTTTCAGATGAAAGAAAGGAGCAACTTGCAGAAGAGATGGCAATCAAGAAAGCTATGATAGTCCCTAGACCAGTGAAGAAGGGATTTGTTCTTGAGTTTCCAAAAGATATGTCTCAACTGTATCCAAGTGAAGCAATCATTAGAAAGAGCCTTAAGCTCTCCCCATTAGAAGCTTCAGATATGGTGCATGTGTTACCACTAGATTCCAGGAATCCAATTATAAGTTATGAGGAAGATGAATGTGGATTCTGGAAAATTGGAAGATTTGGCAAGGAGGTACACACTTTTACCACTCTCATATCTTTATTTGCAAGTTGTGACAGAGAAGACTTGGTAGACCTTTGGAGGTTACTAGAGACCAAGTATGAGGCTGAAGCACCAACTTCAGCCAATGGAATAAAACTTTGGACCACATTCAAAAGAATGTGTGGGACAAAAGAAGAAGATCCTGAAATATGGAAGGATCTTGAAGATGACCTCAGTGGTCTTCAATGGAGGTTATATTCAGCTGCAGGTGTATACCATTTGAGTTCTACAAAGTTTGCTGAGTATTTACTTGTAGATGCTCAGTATTTCATATCCAAGGCTGTTTTGGAGAAGATGAAGGACACCCAGTTGGAGATAGACTATACAAGTGACGTGGCAAAGAATTTGATCAGATTTATTAATTACCAATATGATAAGGTTTGTCAGACTCCTCCAAGTTCTTAATGTTTATTCAGAAACTTGATCATAAGAGTGGATATCAAGTTTAGGGGAGGATTGTTGGGAATAAATTTAGGCCAGAACACTTGAACGCTGACAAGAACAACTCAAGCGTTGACAAGAGCAAAGTGAGCGCTGACAGCATAAGCGTTGACAAGATAAAGTCAAGCGTTGACAGATTGAAGACAAGCACTGATGGAAGATGTGAGCTACACGTATATTATATTCTAGATTACTTCTAGTAAGGATAGAAACGACAATGTATTTTCTATGTTTATCTTTACCTAGAATAGTTGATTCGTAGCTTATTGTACAAGACTTCTTGTTCTATAAAAGAAGATCTTTTAGGTTAATGTTTATATCAGTTTTCATAGTATTCGCAAGTTAAACCTTTCATTGTAATCAACAAGATTATTCTAATACAAGTGAAAGTTTGTTTAACATCATTGTGTTTTAGATCAAGTGTTAATTCCGCATAACACTTTGTTACTTTATTCATAAGCAAAGGTTTCTCTACGTGTTATACTTGATCTAATCTCGTATACACAAAGCTTAATCGATCTAAGTTTGGGATCAACAGATGGTTATTATTCACAGCTCATAACTTGATTTTGGCGTTGGAGTCTAAACATATGACTCTCACCCACATTATTGTTGATGTGTTTTAGTGTCTCTTTTAGGTGTTAATGTGGTTAAGCGTGAGAACTTAAGTGGCTAAGATTGGAGTCGCGTAGGAATGTATTTAGAAGGAGATCCCCGTTCCTTCATAGATTTCTTTTGTTTGATTGAATAAGTGATACTAGGAGTTCTTTTATGTTGATGTTTGTTTTATTTGTTTTTCTTTGGTAAGAGTTGGGACTTTTATCTACTTACCTAGACTCCTGCATTGTTGAGATATTGTCATGACATTTGTGTCACCTTTTATGACATTTATAGTTCATATAGTTCTCTCTATAGACACGCTATTGTTGTGATGATATCCATACGTCGCGCCCCATATTCCACCATAGAGGGGTGTGACATACTCTAAGAGGGACTCGACATCTAGCTTAGCGTCTTTACTTTTATATTTGCATACTTGTGTTGTGTGTCTTTGTGTGAATCACATAATCTAGACATCTAAGTTGCAAAAAAGCTAAGGCTTAGTACGTGTGTGCTTCACGTATAGATTATGGTCAAGTGTGCATCCTTTACTCTAAACATCTTAGTTACAGAAAAGTTAAGGCTTAGTACGTGTGTGCTTAGTGTTTAGACTATTGCTTGATGTACTCTTGATTTGATGTGTTGGTGTGTTTTTACTTACTTGTTGTTTGTATTTATAACAAACACATCTCATGTTAAGTCAAGCTTAATCGGGAATTTGATACAAAATATTGTTAAGGTTTCGAAGTTAAACATTTTTTTTAATCCATTGTTGGCGGTTCATTAATTGAACCCGCGGTGCTTTCTTGATAATGAACCAAGGTCATGTTTATTGAACCACGGTTAGTGGATTTTAACGAAATGTTTTTAAAACTTAATGAGAAACGGTATTCACCCCCTTTACCATTTCTACAATTGGTATCAGAGCGAGGTTATTCAAGATCTTTAAAGTATATCATGCTTTAAATCATGGATCGATCTTTGCTCTCGTTTTTAAAACAAATGGTTTTTAAAATAGAGACGATTCTTGTGTCAAATTTCCCATGAAGAATGATTACATATAAAAAAAATTGTTGTTTCATTCATACAAGTTTGGTGTTAAATAAACTTTGAATAAGAGCTTGATGATAAATCTTTTCATGTTTGGAAGTATAAATATCATTTGTGTCCTAGTTATCTTTAAAACACGAGTTTCTACGTGTGAAAAATATTTTTTTAGAGTCATACGTCCTTCCATCAAGTCACCGAATGATTTTGGTCAAAAGATCATTTTTGTCCTCTGACCGCGGATCATTAATTGTTCTCTGAGGTTCGTTACCAATAACGAACCGCGGTCAGTCCGACACAGATTTTTGCAAATTTTGAAAAATCATATAAAATCAACCATAAGTCCGTAGAAGTTGTGTCACCCATCATTTTGAACATAAATGATTCTTCTTTCATTTAAAAATACTTCCAAACCTTTATTCAAACTTTAAAATTTGGATGTTTTCTATGTTCTATACTTTGTCCAAAGTATTGAGTCTCGGTTTGTCATAAAACTTGTGTTTTACTCTTTTCTATTAAGTTGTATATCTCTTGTTGGTATATCTTTGAAAATTTATATATTTACAAAGGGTTGAACTTAATTAAATTTTGAAATAGGTCGAAAACTATTTTCAAATAAAATCAAGCTATGTATACTTTATTGTATCTAACACTCAAAACATGGACGAATGCTTTTTTGTGTTAAGCTAACTGTTTATGTGTGTTTTCTTGTATGTTTTTTTATTTATATACATTATTAAGTAATCATTTCTATTGGTAGTAGAGTTACTTGTACGTCTAATCTCTTATGCCTTGCTTGGTATTTGTTTGTGTCTATTTTTTCCTTAGTAGGATTTATGATAGACTTCTTGCATTTTGTTTGCAACATCTTTTGTGCATTGCATATAGGATCAATATCTCTAGGTTTACAAATTTAACATAAACAACTTGTATACCTCGTTATGTTTAATAACACTCTTAGGTTCGAAGGCTATGTAAGCTTGTGAAATCTTTTGATAAGGATCGTCTTACTTGATCATTGTGTTGTTAGTTCAAGTAGATTAATGTAGCACTATAAAAAATGAAACACTCTTTGAAAAGCTTAGTTGTTTTCTCTTAAAGGAGTGTTCGTGGAAATCAAGAAATATTTCAAATATATTTCATTATTCAAAATATGCTTGATATCATTATCGAATCTAATTGACATGTTTTTTTAGTGTAGACACGAATTTGGATTCTTAAGAAAATACATTGATCATAACTCACACTTGTGTTGATGATGTTATATTAAATCTAGTTATTCAAATTGTTTGGTAAATCTATTTAATAATTGCCTATAATGCACTATAGAAACTAGAAAGGGGGCGGGGGGGGGGGGGGGGGGGTTGAATAGTTTCTTAAATTTACTTGTTCAAAGTGGGTATTCAAAAATTCTTTTCAAAAACTTAGGCTTGAGCAATTATGTGAAATCTGCTTATACACAATATGGACAAGGGATAGTGTAACTAAACTAATAATCACAAGTATGTGCAAATAAAGAATAATGAATATAAAGAGACAAGGAAAAGAAAGATCAAACCAAACACCAAGAATTCATAGTGGTTCGGAAACGAAGCTCACTCCTCATCCCTACTCCACTCCTCGAGTAGTCCTTACTCGAGAGTTCACTAATCAACAAACTCCTTAAGGTGGAGAAACCGTACACAACGTCGCTTAACCAATTTACGACTCTTAGCTAGGACCAATCAACACCAATATACTTTGAGGACTAAGTATTAACCTTACTACATACACAACTTCGAAATAGACACAACTATTTGGATTTTCACAACACAACTTCCAAATAACACAACTACTTGGATCTTGACAACACAATTAAAATGAATGAATAAAACTTGATCTTCAATAGATCTTGAGGTAGACTCAACACTTCAAGGATGAAAGTGTTCTTCTCTTTACACTTGGAGAGGAAGAGATGGGAGGAGAAAGATTCACTTCTAAACAAGTAGTAATAAACCAAATAACCAAGTATTTGAATGATTTAAGAAGTACGTTTGAATCTGGAAATTTGTTTGCAAAAGAGGTGAAAAGAAAATCCGAGAATGGTCCACTATTTATAAGACAAAATCCCAACGACTATTTCTGGGCGCGGTTCCTTATTGGTGCCCGTGGTTCCTTAACGATAAAGAACCGCATAGGCATTTAAGGAACCATGTTCGTAGAGTCCGCACCCTTTTGTCTTTTAGTGGGGTAGTCACATCTGGTGGAATAGTTATCCTTAAAGGATATTCTTAAGACAAATGGAATATGCCATTTTCAAATTTTCAAATATTTAATTTAATAAAACATTTTCTTAAAAATAAAGTTTAATAAAAAACCTTTGTCACATTTAATAAAAAGCGAGTTTTAAGAAAACTTAAATCCTTGATCACTTAATTAAGATGAAAACTTGTTTGTTCATACCTTAAGTGATAATGGTTGAAATGAAAAAAATACTTGAACTCAAGAATTATCTTTTCGTTGTTTTTGTAAATGCTTGTTTTTATATATTGTCGTAATCAAAACAAAGCGAGACCAAAAAATGCAAGTAACGTTTTTGGGCATCATTGCATTAAAAATCTCCCATTTTTTGATTTCGACAATACATAAACTCAATCACATGAAAAACAAGATTTTTGAAGACGATTTTATTTCATTTCTCCCCTTTGTCGAAGCAAAAAGGATGAAAAAGTCTTTGTAGAAGAAAAGAATCGGACTTTGCAAATGCTCCCCCTGGGTGCTTCCTCCCCTTTGCTTGGGGCACCAAGGAATCGATCTATGGTGACAAGCTACATGGAAGGGTTAGTAGAAGAAAAGAAACACCCAACAAGATATAACATAGGTCACATATAAAGAAAAATAAGATAACAAAAGAGAAGATAACTAAGATCCAAGATAAGTCATGTTAAAAGGAAACATGAAATAAAGATATAAGAAAACAAATCATACAAAGTTGTATGAAAACGAAAACAAGCCAAAAGAAAAGCATATATCTAATCCTAGTTAAACTAGAACTTAAAGATTTGCTTGAATAGATGTCTTGGAGATAAGAAATCCATATGCTTAAATGAAAGACAAAGTAGTGGCGGAAGGATGTGCTGGTGGCTTGGTAGTAATCTCATAGTCATAGTGAAGAGGAGGTTTGACTAGAAGACTCTTGATGTAATTCAATTCCTCATAGATGTTAGCCATAGCAAGATGTTGATATTGACAACAATGACAATATGTCCCATGATGTATGACGTTATCATGTGAGGGAGGAATAACACAAAAGGCTAGTGGTAGAAGAGAAGAAGTTCCACAATCAATATTGTTAGAAGAAGAAGAAATATGATTTTGAATATTCTTGGGTGAATTTGGATTGAAAGAGATTGGGAAAATGGAGGGGAATCAAGGCTTTCATTTGGTGAATAAGACATTTTGATATGAGAAAGGATGCAAAATGCTTAGGGTCAAATAGAGAAAGCACAAGACACTTTTGGGATGGTCAAAGGTTTGAATCAAAGATTCTAAAAAGTGCTGGAGCAAATTTGGAGTTATAGAAAACTCAAAATTTAGAGGTTCTGACCATGGTTCCTTATCCCCGCATGTAGTTCCATATATATATGGACCCGTGGGATATATAGGGAACCGCCCACATAGGGTTGTTTTTTGTGGACGAGGAGAATTTTCCAATTCACCAAATCTTGATTTTCTAGTCAAACTGTAAAACCCGCATGCTTTTATAACATGAGCACGAATCATGAATATTAATTACAAGAATTACGTACGTGTTATTACACGATAAGTATTAAGTATGAATTAATACAAGATAATTATTATCTATAATAATTATAATCACGAACATGAAATCATGAACGTAAGAATCACGAACACATAAATATGTATTACGTATATTATTATTACGATTACGTACAAGTATTTATAATAACACGAATAAATTATAATAACGTAACAATACAGAAGTACGAACACGTAATTATTAAGCATGAAAAGGTTCGGTTTCCCTTGTGGACCCCACCTACCCGCGGACACAAAGAAAGGAAACGCGCCTTATGACACAACCCACTTCACAAAAATATGTCAGGAAGGTTAATCATTACATTTTCATTTATCACATTTTCAAAATAAAGCAAAAACCCTAGCAGACCTCATGGTGGCCGCCGGTTTTGGATATGCCACCAGCAGCACCCAAAAGGAGAACGTGATGGTCTGGTTATGCCGCCATCAGTACCCAAAAGGAGAACGTGATATTCTGGTTATGCCGCCAACAGCACCCAAAAGGAGAACGTGACGTTCTGGTTTAGCCACCGGTAGCAAGCCAAAAGGAGGACGGGGTTTTGATTTTAATTATTGATTAGGAGTGTGTTCGTGAGATCAAGATTTATTCATTCCACGTGTTTTGGGAAATCCGAAAACCTTTCTTTTTATTTTTTTTTATGTTTTAATGAACATGTGATCATGGGAATAATTAACTAAGATTAATTAACATGTTAAAATCATGGTGGGTAATAATAAAGGTTGTTTTCGGGTTTTGGTGTTCCGCCGCTACACAACCGAGAGTCCTACGACTCTTGGTGTCGCTTGGTTCGCACCACCACACGAGACAAAGGTCTCGGTGGTGTTGGGTTACGGTCGGCAGCAGGGAACAAGGCACCCCGACTCACGTCGGGGGTGTCCTTGTGGTTGGTTTAGGTCACGGCAGCCACAACCCCACCACCGGCCAAAGCTGGTGGCTATTTATGGTAAGCAGGGGGAACCGCGGGCAGGCAGGAGGAAGCGACCGACAACTGCCGGTGGGAACCCGTTTGTGGTCAGCGGCTACGCGAGTAGGACAAGACCACCGGCAGCAGCCGATGGCAACTTACCGAGACCAGGGGCAACCCGCTTAGGCCGGTTTGCAACTGTTTTCGAGGGTGTTGGTTCACGGGTTTTCACGGATTCGGTTCACGACACGGTTTAATAAATAATACACGGGATCGGGTTAATTATTTTTACAAGTTTAATTAGTTTACATGTGCATATATTTTTTCAAGTTAATTAAATTAATTTAACATGATACCTAATTAATTTAATTAAAACATGACTTAGGTTTATTATTATTATTAATAATACATGATTATAACCTAAGTATTTTATTATTTAAATTAGACTATAGTAATTAATTAGTTATTAAAACATGACATGTAATTAATTAATTATCATGACTCGGGTTATATTAATATAAATATTATATGTTTTAACCTAAATATTTTATACACTTAATTTAATTAAATCATGTTTACATTTAATTAAATCTTATAACATATAGTTTATTTAATTTACATGTTATAAGTAATAAACTATACGATTAATCACATGACTTAGTATATTTAATCAGTAAAACCAAGATTATATTATTAGCTTATAAATTCAGCTTAATTCTAAATATGGAAACTTTCTATTTCAGGAAACTTACTATTTTGGAAACTTTCTATTTTTAGAAACTTATTCTTTTTTAATAAGTAAATCTATTTTTGGAAACATTCTATTTTTGGAAACTTTCTATTTTAGGAAACCTGTTATTTTTAGAAGTTACTTATTATTACACTACAAGTATAATAATACAAGAATATCAGTTAATTCTTAATCAGAAGGCTTAAAACACATGATAAAAGCACTGTAACAATAAAATCAGTAAAACAAGACCAAGACATATAAAACGAGTCAAGACATACTATAATCAGTTACATACGCAGTAGACAGTATACTTATACACGTATCCTTCTATGTAGCGTGAGATCGAAGTTGGACTCTCTTCCGTTCGTCTTCTTCGTTCACTGGACTTAAGGTACGGATTTCCCATCCTTCAGTAAGGACAAACTTTTCCTTCATTAGGATTTCTCGTATGCAGCCAACTGTTTTCCCCAGTAGTTACAGATTAGATGCTTATGTTTTATTAGTTACTTTAGCAATATACATGCATGACCAGTTTCACCTAGTTATGGAGGTACCATAACCATAATACTAGATGCACTAGTGTTATGACTTCACCACGGCGGAGTGATAGCTCGTGGCGTCCCTTTCAGTTATTTGGCCATTATATTATTATATTATCATGTGGGCCGTATGGTGCATCCTAGTTACATGTTTCAGTCAGGATTTCATGGTGAATGTGGTATGTGCCTTGCATCCTTCACAAGGAGCTGATCCCTTCTACCCACTTACCAGTTAATTAGAGGCAACCCCTCTAATTGCATGATGAGGTCTCCCCTCCAAGTATTCATGCACGTTGTTGACCTCATGACCTATATTGGCTTTTGTTATATTTACTAATACAGATTTCATAAGTAACGTAAGCTATGCTTTCAGAACTAAAACCAGTTAACATGACAGACAACTAGGTTTTCCAGGACTTATACATTTCCGCTGCTATTAGTCTTATTTATGTTTCAACCATTCATACTATGTCATATATCCGTGCACTGAGCGTTATACTCAACCATTACTTTCCTTTCCATGTCCCAAAACGGCAGGTACCCAAGGACAGACTCGAGCATTTGGAGGACGTGCATAGGATGGAAGCTGCCATAGACTTCTTCTCCTTTTGCCTTCATATACTTATGCTTGTTTAGTCTTTCATTCATTTCATTTACTTTATTTATGTTTTGGGCTTATTTTGGGAACCGATGTTTGATTCCGGTTTTCCCTATGGTCTTGTATGTTTTACTATATATTACCTTGCATGCTTTGATGACACGCCATAATTACGCGTAACGGTCCACTTATCAAAGTGGGGTGTTACAATTATGGTATCAGAGCCAAGGTTTTGACCTATAGGCTCTAAAACTTGACCTGTGACTAGTGGGTAGTCACCATGAGCTTCCTAAGCCAACGATTGTTATTCCACGTATTGATGTGTTCAACGCATTGTTGTTTTAACCATGATGTTTTCAGCACCTTGATGTTTTAACCTTGATGTTTTCATCGATATTGTTTTACTAATATGGATGGACAACCGTCATTCATATTTAGTTATGTGTCATTGTTTCATGCATGATGTTCCTCGTGAACTGTGGCTATGTGGACTGAACCCCATTAGTTCATAATTAGTCATATAAATTTATTTTCTGATAAGTTTTGACAGATGATTTTTACTTATTTATGTTTCATGTATCATTGTTGCAGGAATTTTGGCTAAGTAATGGTTGGTATAGGACTGGCCCTATTTAGTCGCATGTGCTTTTATCGAAACTTTTAACTTTGGGACCGACCCATAGGCGTCCCCTCGCCATGTCTTTTGTTTTGGGTAAACTGACCATTGGCGTTTACCCTCGCGTATATAAAGGTTTTTAAAAACTGCATCATGCATTCACGCACTGTTTTCATGCATAAAATTTTTCTCATGATTTATTGGCATAATTTTTTTTTTCATGTCCCCTTATAAGTTACTATGTTTTTATGTCAAGTATGTTTTCATACTGTCATGGTTAACTTCAGTTTCATGCTAATTATGTTATACACTCCTTCATGTTAGGTTGTTTCATGTTCTTCATGATCATTTCGTCTTCATGTGATTACGTCTTACGTCTCTTTTGTTGTTTATGCTTTCATGCAAGACACTGTTGGAATTCATTTAAATCCTGCTTTCATGATAGTCATGGTTGGGTTTCATTAATCATGATTTCAGGAAAATCATCGTTGAAATTCGTTTAACCACATGTTAGCGTTTCTCTATGCAACTAGAATGAGGTAAATACTGGCATTGCCAGGTTATCATGATGATCTTTATAACCGTTTAACCAATTATTTTCCTTTAAAATCATGTTAGATGATCGACCCATACCGATCATTTCATGTGCATTCCATGTGTACTCTATGTACCGTATCCCATGTGCGTATTCCACTTCTTGATACTCTACAAATTGCTGATGCCGCTCATAGCTTGCAGATCTAAGAGTTGATGATGCAGATTTTGGAGACGCTACGAGATGCTGATGATGTTCACAACCTGGAGATCTTACAAGACGAAGACAAAGGCGTTAGATCAAAGCGATCGGACGAGAAGATGCTTCACCACCAGACGATTCCCATCAATTATTGTCCCTAATTCTTAGTTATATGTCACACGTCATTCAATTGTCATTTCAGTCATTTGAGTGCGAAACGGTACCAGCCGGCCACTCAGCTGAATAGTTACATGAATCACAGTCATGAGAATGACCGTCATAGAACTGACAGACAGGACGATAGTAACCACTACTATGACAGCAACTATCCTAGCAATCGCAACCGAATCTCTGGCCGCGGACGTGATCAGAAATACAAAGGATCAGTAGTCCAACCGATCCGCCAATTCTGGCATAATAACCTAATATTTGTAGTTCTATTTGTTTCACATCTCGAGACACATGTCAAGACACCAGTCAAGACACATGTCATGCTTATACCTCCCAAGACACGAGTCAAGACACATGACTCACGTCCAATTATGGAACATCCCTAAGAAATGCAGGGTACCCTCCAAAGGGTATATCCATTTTGTGGTGCCATGTATTAATCAGGCCACAAGAATTTCAGTACCAGCACCGGCATATCAGTGAGATCTGTCACGATTGTTCGATGATACTTTCCTTTCACCTATATTTCATATATCATGACCATAAAGGACGTCATTCGTATCCCCCATGTATACGAAGGTTTTCCTTCAGCCTAATGATGAGATCCAAGCTGCTAACGCATTACCTCGGACATATGCGAGTTGAATTTAATCCTAACTATGGACTACGAGCAGCACACCCTGCTATCATTCATGATTTTTTACAGTAATGTTCAGGCTCCTGAATACATTTAGCATGGTTTTCCATCAGGAAAATCTGTACAAATTATCTATGCTTTCCAAGCACGTGCTTTGTTAGCCATGACTGCTAAAATTTTCTAGCTGTCAGTTAAGACACGACCACTGAAGTTCCTTTTACGCATAACCAGCCGATGATACCAAAATATTCCCATACATTCTAGAAGAACCTTCAAGGGGAAGGACGGTAACATGAGATTGTGTCGACTACCGTCAATTTAAAACAAATCACCATCCATAACCGTTATTCTCCTCCACGTATTGACAACATGTCCAATCGACTTTAGGGTGTTAATCACCTTTCCAAGATCAGATTCATGATCATGCTGCCAACAGTGACGAGTGAAAGAGCAGAACATTTCCATGACTGCTATTCGTACACAACTCAGTCATGCTAGATTCGTGATTTTGTATTAGTCTCATAAATGCTCCAGCAGCATTATAGACTTAATAAATTGAGTTTCCATGCACTCATAAACAAATTCGTCAGTATTTTCATCCAGAACAACCTGATTTTTCTCTAGGTCTAGAGAAGAGCAGGAAGACCATATTTGCACTATGTTGCAAATTCTACGACAGGAGAAATTTCACCTAGAAATTTTCCAATATAAATTCTGGTTGATTACAGTGACACGCTGAATCACATGGATTCACACGGTTAATCTTATCATGACTCAGCTTATGCGTAAAGGTGAGAACCCTATACTACATTAGGTGTTCCAGAAAATCCTACGCTAAGAGAAGTCTAATTTGGAGACTTATAGTTCCGCAAAATTCTATGTATCAAGTTTCTACGAATCAAGATATAGTTACGTTCATATCTAAGTACCTGACATACCAACATGCTAAGATTAACACCAACTGACTAGGATGTTTTCCATCATCAGAAAAAGGTGAACAGAAATGGGACAAGATCTCCATGGATTTTGGTTACCAAATTAACGCAAACTCAGAAGAAGCATGGTGCTATCTGGGTTATTGTCAACAATTTGACCAAGTCTGCAGAGTCCTTACATCCGCAAGGATTTCAGAACCAGCAGATTGATCGGACTTGTTCCAGCCAGGGCTCATCCTATCATTGGTAATCCCTCAGCTATCGAGCCAGACGAAGGTTCACATTTGTGCTCCTTATTTACGTTCACGTTTTTGTTCAAATTTTACGACTTGCTTTCACACTCACGTTCATGACACTATTCACGTACATGATTGTCTCCTGGCTTACGATTTTACGTTTATTTTCGTTCTGGGAATTTTTGCAAGAGCTTGAGAGACAGTTTAGTATAACTCTCTATTATTAGACAGACGTTTCACGTCACATTCCACGTCTCACCTTATAGCGTTCGGAGTTACCTCCTTAGTTATACCATGTTCACGATATGTTACACGTATCATTGATCACCATATGTTTTGTTATTACACTCACCATATCTCCATGTATCACGTTCACAATTGTTCACGTATCACGTTCACCATTGTTCACGTACTACGTTTCAGTATGTCTCGCGCATTATTGCTAAGACGGGACTAATATCAGTTAGTCTAAGTTATTTTATATCATAACGTTTCATTTACACTTGCACGTTAATTCTTATCTACTCGATCAGATTCATGCTGATCTATGTTATGTTGATGAACCATAAACTTTCTGTATCGTCAACCAAAAGTCATGAAGACTATTATTCTTATTTCCGCCAAGACCGTTTAGAGGACCGTTCTGGGCGGGAAGCCACTTGGAACGGAGGAGTACATCCGGACTTCTTATCCGTTTTCTCTTATCGATTAGATACGTCCTTTCAGTCACGTCACGTTCCATGTCCTTTCAAGACATGTCACGTTCCATGTTCCTTCTACCATGTCACTTGCATGTCCTTTTATCTTACATACCCTCTCAGTTTGATTCGGGTATGTTTCTCTTTCAGTTTTCTTTATCTATAATTCGGGGACGAATTATTCTTTTTAGGAGGGGGAGAGTTGTAAAACCCGCATGCTTTTACCATGAATAGTACACTAATAATCTTACGTACAAGATTACAACTTTCCTTATATAACATGAGAACGAATCACGAATATTAATTACAAGAATTACGTACGTGTTATTACACGATAAGTATTAGGTATGTATTAATACAAGATAATTATTATCAATAATAATTATAATCACAAACATGAAATCATGAACGTAAGAATCACGAACACATAAATATGTATTTACGTATATTATTATTACGATTACGTACAAGTATTTATAATAACACGAATAAATTATAATAACGTAACAATACCAAAGTACGAACACGTAATTATTAAGCATGAAAAGGTTCGGGTTTTCCTTGTGGGCCCTAACTACCCGCGGACACAAAGAAAGGAAATGGGCCTTATGGCACAACCAGGAAGGTTAATCATTACATTTTCATTTATCACATTTTCAAAATAAAGCAAAAACCCTAGCAGACCTCATGGTGGCCGCCGGTTTTGGATATGCTACCAGCAGCACCCAAAAGGAGAACGTGATGTTCTGGTTATGCCGCCATCAGTTCCCAAAAGGAGAACGTGATGTTCTGGTTATGCCACCAGCAGCACTTAAAAGAAGAACGTGACGTTCTGGTTTAGCCACCGGTAGCAAGCAAAAAGGAGGCCGGGGATTTTATTTTAATTATTGATTAGGAGTGTGTTCGTGAGATCAAGATATATTCATTCCACGTGTTTTGGGAAATCCGAAAACCTTTCTTTTTAATTTTTTTTATGTTTTTATGAACATGTGATCATGGAAATCATTAACTAAGATTAACTAACATGTTAAAATCATGGTGGGTAATAATAAAGGTTGTTTTCGGGTTTTGATGTTCCGCCACCACACAACCGAGAGTCCTACGACTCTCGGTGTCGCTTGGTTCGCACCACCACACGAGACAAAGGTCTCGGTGGTGTTGGGTTACGGTCGGCAGCAGGGAACAAGGAACCCCGACTCACATCGGGGATGTCCTTGTGGTTAGATTAGGTCGCGGCAGCCACAGCCCCACCACCGGTCAAAGCCGGTGGCTATTTATGGTAAGCAGGGGGAACCGCCGGCAGGCAGGGGGAAACCACCGTCAACTACCAGTGGGAACCCCTTTGTGGTCAGCGGCTGCGCGAGCAGGACAAGACCACCGGTGGCAACTTGCCGAGACCAGGGGCAACCCGCTTAGGCCGGTTTGCCACTGTTTTCGGGGGTGTTGGTTCACGGGTTTTCATGGGTTCGGTTCACGGCACGGTTTAATAAATAATACACGGGATCGGGTTAATTATTTTTACAAGTTTAATTAGTTTACATGTGCATATATTTTTTCAAGTTAATTAAATTAATTTAACATGATACCTAATTAATTTAATTAAAACATGACTTAGGTTTATTATTATTAATAATACATGATTATAACCTAAGTATTTTATTATTTAAATTAGACTATAGTAATTAATTAATTATTAAAACATGACATGTAATTAATTAATGATCATGACTTAGGTTATATTAATATAAATATTAATATATGTTTTAACCTAAGTATTTTATACACTTAATTTAATTAAATCATGTTTACATTTATTTAAATCTTATAACCTATAGTTTATTTAATTTACATGTTATAAGTAATAAACTATACGATTAATCACATGACTTAGTATATTTAATCAGTAAAACTAAGCTTATATTATTAGCTTATAAATTCAGCTTAATTCTAAATATGGAAACTTTCTATTTCAGGAAACTTACTATTTTTGAAAACTTTCTGTTTTTAGAAACTTATTCTATTTTAAGAAGTAAATCTATTTTTGGAAACTTTCTATTTTTGGAAACTTTCTATTTTAAGAAACCTACTATTTTTAGAAAGTTACTTATTATTACACTACAAGTATAATAATACAAGAATATCAGTTAATACTTAATCAGAAGGCCTAAAACACATGATAAAAGCAGTGTAACATTAAAATCAGCAAAACAAGACCAAAACATATAAAACGAGTCAAGACATACTATAATCAGTTACATACGCATTAGACAGTATACTTATACACGTATCCTTCTATGTAGCATTAGTGAGATCGAAGAAGGACTCTCTTCCATTCGTCTTCTTCGTTCACTGGACTTAAGGTACGGATTTCCCGTCCATCAGTAAGGACAATCTTTTCCTTCATTAGGATTTCTCGTATGCAGCCAACTGTTTTCCCCAGTAGTTACAGATTAAATGCTTATGTTTTATTAGTTACCTTAGCCATATATATGCATGACCAGTTTCACCTAGTTATGAAGGTAACATAACCATAATACTAGAGGCACTAGTGTTATGACTTCACCATGGCGGAGTGATAGCTCGTGGCGTCCCTTTCAGTTATTTGGCCATTATATTATTATATTATCACGTGGGGTGTATCGGTGTATCCTAGTTACATGTTTCAGTCAGGATTTCATGGTGAATGTGGTGTGTGCCTTGCATCCTTCACAAGGAGCTGATCCCTCCTACCCACTTACTAGTTAATTAGAGGAAACCCCTCTAATTGCATGATAAGGTCTCCCCTCTAAGTATTTATGCACGTTGTTGACCTCATGAACTATATTGGCTTTTGTTATATTAACTAATACAGATTTCATAAGTAACATAAGTTATGTTTTCAGAACTAAAACCAGTTAACATGACAGACAATTAGGTTTTCCAGGACTTATACATTTCTGCTGCTATTAGTCTTATTTATGTTTCAACCATTCATACTATGTCATATATCTGTGCACTGAGCGTTATGCTCAGCCGTTACTTTCCTTTCCATGTCCCAAAATGGCAGGTACCCAAGGACAGACTCGAGCATTTGGAGGACGTGCATAGGATGGAAGCTGCCATAGACTTCTTCTCCTTTTGCCTTCATATACTTATGCTTGTTTAGTCTTTCATTCATTTCATTTACTTTATTTATGTTTTGGGCTTATTTTGGGAACCGATGTTTGATTCCGGTTTTCCCTATGGTCATATATGTTTTACTACATATTACCTTGCATGCTTTGATGACACGCCATAATTACGCGTAACGGCCCACTTATCAAAGTGGGGTGTTACACTAACTAATCATAGAGACATGCTAAAAGCAATAATAGACAAAGAAAACACACAAGAACTCATCAAATAAGATTTTGACCAAAAAACATGGATTTAAAATAAAATCGATGTTAGAGGTGTGTTAATCTAGACTCATAGTCATGACACAATGATCCTTCATATTTCATTATCGTTCTTGCTATATTTGAGAAACCCATACATATGAATTATGTATGCTCGTTTTCAAAAGCAAGAAGCTATGAAAAACGTTTTTAGATTGAATTAACAATGCAAAAACATTTCTCGACCATTTTTGTAAGAACTTTGAGAGTTTTGAAAAGAGAAGAGGAATATTTCAAAAAGATTTTAAGAGACTCAATGACTCAAAGAATGAAAAGACTTAAAAGATAAAAATACTCGATTAATGAAATGCGCAATTAAGGAATATGTTCCATTAAACCTAGACCTAGACGTGTAGGACGTGTACACACGAAAATACTAAACAAGAACAAAGATGATGAAGAATGATTGAAACAAAAAGAAGCAAGATTAGATTAGAGAAAGGAGAAAAGAAAATACAAAGGGGGTGTTTTCCTAGTGAGAGAAACGAAAGTATATTTCTCTCTCTAAACAATGAAAATGAAAACACACACACACACACACACACACACAAATGAGGTGTTATGGGCCTTTTATAATACAAGTGTAACACGTATAGGAGGCCTTCCTCATTTGTGTGTTCGGGACTAATTCCCGTTACATACATAACAATAACGTAGAACTCTAAACCCCGTTGTATAAAATTTTCCACGAGCTTCGTAACGGTATATTATATGAGCATCATTTTAAATACGACTAACAATCTCCCCCTGAGGGGGTGGTCATGTAATATTTGACTTCACTTCTGTGTTGTGGCAGACCTTGAAGCTCGTTGTCTTCAGAGTTCCTTCATAGTTACTTTCATGACATGTGATCTTGGATCTTTGATCTTTGCCTTGACATGATCTTTAAACTTTACCAACTTTTGTTCTTGTATCTTTCCCCACATACTCATACTTTACGTCGTCTTGAAAGCTTGGTAACAATCTCCCTTAATGATCAGAGTAGCGAAAGTCTTTGTCTTTAGATGTTCTTGAGCTTTCTTCATTTATATGAGTATGTGGTCTTGAATCGCGACTTTTGAGGTTACGCCACTGTTTACATTCCTCCAGTTTCCCGTTATACAGTATGAATATTGTAGATGTGATTAGGTAAGTTCAAAGAACTTCCTTGACAGGGTTCTGACTGTAGTAGCTGTTCTCAATACGTGAATACCTCAAAAGATAATTCATAGTAAAGAGTTAATCATGCAGTTCCATTCTGCTGATTAAGTCGTCAATTCGTTTCCGGGAACAAGTTTGAATCAATCAAGAATCAAACCATTGTTGCTTTCCAGTTGACACAAGTTTGATTCATATAGATTCTCACAAGTTACCTACCACAGTGCTGTTTGATGATGACACTGGAAGGATTTCCATTCGTCACTATAAATACTAATGAGTATTACTCTGAATGTTCTCACAAGATCATAGAGATATTGCATCGAGACTTGGAACGAGTTTGAATCAAGAAAGAATCAAACCACTGTTGCTTTCCAGTTAGCATATGTTCAATTCAAGTGAATCTTACATATGACCTACCGCAGTGCTGTTTGATGTTAACACTGGAAGGATTTCCATTTATCACTGTGAATACTAAAGAGTATCACTTTGAATGTTCTGGCAATATCAAAAGGATAGAGCGTAGGACTCTCTAAATTATCGCTTATGTTCTAAGGCTGAACAATAATTGATATATGAAATAAGTGTCCTAATGAGATTTTTGATGAATCTTGTTGGCTCTAGACTCTATAAGTGCATGTTTATTTGGTGATCAGAGGCTGCGGCAGACTGCCACCTTTTTCAATATCTTCTATCTCGGAGTGAGAAAGTTGATAGAAATGAGTTGAACTCCGTGACAATAAAACAAACTTCTTTTGAGAGAAGCTTGAGTAGGTTGGAAAGGGTTGTGCATTGCATCACTGGGTCCATGATGCTTTGTCTTCAACATCAGAAATCAACTAAGTGATTCTGATAGTAGAGGAGTTGATCCGGTTTCTGCCTAAGTTGTATGGAGGGATGCTTTCTTTACACCCTTTATCCTTACATTTCTTTTTCATTCTTCAACCCCTTCAATGCTTACCAAGACGTCATTACTAACACCTTGTTGTGATTGTTCCAGTGCTAGCTTAAGTCATTAGTCGACATTTTTCTCGTACACTCAACTACTCCATCTTTCCTAAGGACGTCTAAGTTCTAATGGGTTATCCCTGGGAAGATCCCTCCGGTTCTGGTTGGATCATAGGACGAATACCTAACCACCTTTTGACACCAATACCGTCGTGAATTAATGTGTTGAAGGGTATACATATCGTAACCAGAAAACAATTGAAAAAGCAATCAAGGTGTTAATGAAATCGATGTTTACACCTTGATAATTTTCTATATCTCCAAAGACGCTCCCCCTACATATGTGCATCATAAAATGAAAAGTATTTGCACATACTAGGATGAGAAAGCACTTATATCAAATATCTTATCCAAAAATGAAACATTTTGATCACATTTTATCACTATTCTCCCCCTCAAAAATTGCATGTGTTTGTGAAATTTTTGATATACTAGTGATGTAACATGGAGAGAATAATGTTTCTGAAAACTTGGAAATATATGTTATGAGATTTTTATACTCCCCCTCGAAAAAAAGATTCTATTTAAAATAGGGGAGTATATGAGCACACAATTTTGAAAATATCTTGAAAAAATGTGCTCAAAAACCAAGAAAACTGAACCGTTGTTGAGGAATAATGTACATAATTGAACATTTTCCTTGTTGATGCAAAAGTTGGGGTAGACCGAGCTTGACCCAAATTAGGCTTAATTTGGGGTCTTGTGGACTCCGGCTCTCGCACCAAGTGAAACTTGTTTTGGGTACCCTGCGCACTAAGCAGACACCGTTAGGCTTACCGTGGGTTTGTGACCCACGATTAGACTCCGGTGTGAGAGTAAGTAATCGACTTGAGTATATTAGTGTTTAGGGTATTGTGTATATCGTACCTTTGTGGAACCGAAGGGGTTCCTTTTATACTCGATAGAGTCTAGGCTGGGCTCCCTGTTCTTGTGGCCTAAGGAAGAGATAATGACTCGAAATAGCTTGATCTTCATTATCTAACTAGGGCAAGTGTATATCCCTTTTCCTTAGGCGAATATAACTAGAATATAAGTTATATTCTATCTGATCCTGTCGCTCTGCGACGATGAGGTGGCTAAGTAACCAGCCTCTTGTGCGACAGCGGCTAACTAGGCTTTCTGGGCTGTGTGCGCACATCGCACAAGTATCTAATCCATTCCTGATGGATGCGGGTAGTACCCATGAGTCGGACTATCCAGCCCGACTAGGGACTATACGTCATCAAGTCCCCCCACTCTAGTGGTCGCAGGTTCAACCCGCGGCTACTAGAATATAATCAAACCAAAACAATCGCATAACCCAAGTAGAAACACATATTTTAAATATTCCCGCTAAGAAGACATACATCCCCCCTTTTACCTAACCTCCTTGGTACCCGGGAAAAGCGCTTGCCATGTCAGCGTTACCCCTTCATCTTCTACCATTAGATCTGGCAAGTGGGGAACACGTGGCACACATCTGATCATGAATAGTAAAACAAGGAAGCCTATATAAACCCATCACGCCTCCTTTTGACTGTTTACCATCTACAAAACCTTCAAATCACCATTAACACCTTTATCTTTTACCATCATCACCAGATCTCGTATTAAGGTAATCCGCGCGACCACTGTTTTGTATACACAACACCATGGTGAAACAGCTAACCGACATTACGTCAATCTTGACCATTGAGCAACTAGACGAATTTACCTTTGACTTCTACATACCCAACTACCTGCACCCAGAAGTTCCTAACCCGTAACATAACATAAGCCAGTTCCCCGCAGGGAAGATAGGGTTGTACACCCGTTTCTTCGATTACGCAAACCAGCGTATACCTATGTCGCGCTTCCTCCTGAGCGTGCTACTACACTATGAGACCCACGTCTCCCAACTGCATTGCATAGGGGCAGCAAAAATTTCGAATTTTGAAATAAACTTCCGCACGCTAGACATAGAACCCACGGTAGACCTCTTTCGCGTCTTCTACCAACGGCAATTAGCCAATGGCTGGATACTCTTCGCTAATCGAAAGGGCGGTATGCAATGTTTTGATGGAAAGATAGATTCCTTAAGGAACTGGACCGACAGATTCTTCTGGATCGACGAAGTTGCCTTCCCTTTTCACTTTCCCTTCTTGACCCCTGACACCATGAGGAAGGACCCCCTACCTGGCCTCGACTCCTACAACACTACAGATGCGGAAACCTAAAGCAATAACCGCATTCGTGTGCAACCCTATCCAGAGAGTATGTTAGTCACTCTTGGCCTAAGCCGCGCAGTCATTTGTGGTGAGTACAGGATAACAATGTTCCGCAGAGAGAGTGGTCAGGGTTAGTGGTCCTTCCCGCCTTCATCATAACATTCTGTAAGTACCGTCGCATATCAAAATACTAAAATATGTTTCCATGTTTTTTGTTTGCTTCCTTTCGCAGTTATGGACGTTCTTGACCTTGTCCGTGGTACCTTCCCCGAAGATTTACTGGTGTACTCTCACCCTCAGCAGGAAAATGAAGAGTCACTCCGTGATCGTGCGTAGAAAAATGCCATGGACTTAGAGATTGAGGAGCCATCTGCAGCCCAAGGGAGTGAAGACACTGGCGCAGACCAACCACCGCCCCTCCACCAGTTCAGCAATTGGAACAGCAGTTACCCATAGAACAACAACCACCACCCTTTCTCAGCTCCTCAATGTCTTCATACGATTATACCAGAGACGCCGAAAAAACAGCGGTTGGTTTTGAGGAAGAGGACATTACTTCGTTAGGAAAAAGACACAGAAGCCCCCCATCATCTCCACACAAATCCGCACGCACCGGGGCCGGTCCCTCCTGGACAAGGGTGCGCACAACCGAGGAAGAGTTTGAGAAGAACCTTGGAAAGACCCCTCCACGCACTCCTCCCGCCACCATCAATATAAGGTAACCATCTTCTTCTATACGGTAGTAGTAAGTCATATGTTCTTCCTCATATGTCACTATTTTCCGCGCGTCCACCTAACCATTACCCTTATGTAGCAGCGACGAACAGGAAAAATCTGCTGAAAAAACAAAGACCACGCCTTCCCCTCATAAGGAGACTTCATCAGCGGGGGGAAGTGGGTTCGCACAAGATCCCACCTTTGTCCCTGACTGGGAGCTTCCTATATCCTCTGACCTAACGAGCGCTTTTGACTGCACCAGCTTTTTAGACAACATCGTGTCCCCTGGCCGAGAGGAAGTGCTAGAAGGGATGAGCGATGCTGTTTTGGTCGATGAGGCAAGTTATCTGGCAACGCAGCATGTTACATTGATATCGCACCTCAAGAAGAAATACTTGGGGTTGTCTGCCAAACTTTACACCACAGAGGAAAAACTGAGGCAAGTCACTGAAGAGAAATCCTCCGCTCTTGGCGACATGCAAGAACAAATAGACCAAGAGTCCGAGAGAGGAAGAAAAGATGGCGCCCTCCTCCATTCCTTAACAAAAGAAAGAAACAGGCTATCTGTCGCTCTTGATGAAGAGCGAGCCTAACTCCATCAGATAAAGGCCTCCAACCTAGTTGCTATGGGGGCCTTTGGGGAGGGGAAGAATAGGTTTGTTGCTGATGTTGACGCTCTGGGTGTTAAGGTAAAGGAAGATGTAAACGATCTTAGCGGTCAATTGAAGAGGCTAAGTATCAAACTAGATGAGGAACTGTAGCCTCGCTTAATGAAAAAGATAGCCGAGAAGCGGTGGCTAGTGCGCCATGGTCTGTGCCTAGCCGCAATGGTTGCTTTGGAAGAACCCACCCCGCGAACCTCATTCTCCAAGTCTGTCATAGCCGCCATCAATGAGGGCACTTCAAGAGGTTTGGTGACAGCGCACAAGGAGAAGCTACTGAACAAAGAACTATCAGAGGTGTCTTTTATGATCTGAAGGCCGATGCCAAGCTCACCACAACCATGAAAGAAATGAGCGTGTGTCCGTTGCCCTCTTTTGGCCTAGAGGACAAGGATCATGAAGTTCCCTTTGAAGTTGTAATGGAGGGCCTCACCTTAGCGCGCCATAAGGCAGAGGGCGCAGAAGCATTGGTAGACTTCCACCTAAAACCATCCCTGGAGCAGTTGACCATACCAGTATTCGCGCATCCCAAGGACGTTCTTGATCCCTTTAAGATTGAGAAGGAAGTTCCACTATTTGAGGTCCTTGCAGCGCACGAGAGTCGCGCTGCTGCCAAGAAAGCCCTGCTGAACATAGAAGCAGCGCCCTCCGTTGGTGCGGCCCATCTTGCTCCTTCTATCCCTGTGTTGCCATTGCCATTGCTTGAGAGCGATTTGCGCCTGCTGGAACGGATGGAAAAAAGTCTGAAGGATCACCGCACTACTGCTTACTGCCCTCCTTTGCTAAAACTGAAGAGATCCTCATCTGAGACCCATCTGCTCTCCAATTTCCTTAGAGATTTGTAAAGATATGTTGTATCTGTTATCCAAGAATGTTTGCTTTTGTAATAAACACTTTCCCTTTTTTGTTATGAAAAGTCTATTTAATGTTTATAGCGCAATTTCGCATAATAAGCTAATGTAAACTTATAAATGGTCCATATGGGTTTGAGAAGCTCATTACGTGCGGTGTACCGCTACTACCATAAGGACGGTCAGGTGAGGCTGACCAATTGTTAGGTGTGCACAAGTGTGTCTTAACAGTCTCAGAGTTTACTGGCTGCATAACTTGCTACGACGTCATTAATAGCAATGGGCCTAACATGGATACACGATGTTGGGAATAAAATGAAGCCAAGACACTTAGACGCTGACAAAAGGAAATTGGGCGTTGATAGGAAGAAACCAAGCGTTGTCAGATCAAGCGTTGACAAGAAGAAATCAAGCGCTGATGAGAATAAGTCAAGCACTGATAGAATACTTAGTCTACACGTTTTATGTTTCTAGTAAAGATATGTTCGACAATGTATTTCTTATGTTTATCTTTACCTAAAATAGCTTATACGTAGACTCTTGTACAAGGTTCCTTAATCTATAAAAGGAGGCCTTTAGGTTTTAGTTTAATATACGTTTTACACTTTCATTGTACACAAGTTTTAATTATCAATCAAAGTGAAAGTTTGGTTTATTCTGTTTGTGTGTTCTTGTTCTAAGTATTAATTCCGCATAATACTTAGATTGTTTCATATACAACAAAGTTTCTCTAAGTGTTTAACTTGATTCAATCTCGTTTACACAAAGCTAAATCGATCTAAGTTTGGGATCAATAAGTGGTATCTGAGCTTGTTAAGGAACTTTGATCTAAAGAACAAAAAACCTAAAAACCCTAAATCGCCAAAACCCTAATTTTTCAAGAAACCCTAAAAACCAGACAAGATGTCTACACCAGAGATGACTTCCTCCTCTAGTCACAATCTAAAAATCCCCATGCTAGACCCTGACAACTTTGAGCTATGGAAGTTCAATTTTGAGCAGTATCTTCAAATTCATGATCATGCTCTATGGAAAATTATTGAATATAGAAACACATTCGATAAGGCTGCTAGGGTTGCTGCTAATATTGCTACAAGATCAATTCAAGGATCAACTAAAGAGGATCGAAAAGAGAGACATTCAGATGGAAGAGCTGTCTCAACTGAGGACATTGCAAAAAGAAGGAATGACATGAAAACTCTAAGCATTCTCAAACTTTCTTTGGGACCAGCAAATCAACACAAGTATAGAGGTTTTGAGTCTGCCAAAGAGCTTTGGGCAGCCCTTCAAGTCAATTATGGTGGTAATGATGATACTGCCTCAGAGAATAAGAAGCAACTCTTGCATGAGTATGTTGTGTTCAAAGCCCTTCCCAATGAAAAGCTACGTGGGGTGAGAAGAAGACTTCTTGACATCAAAATCAAATTGTCCTTTATGGGAACAGTGTATGATGATGGTGATATCATTACCACTTTTCTTAAAAGTCTTGGGGATGCATGGAAGATTGAAGTAAGGTCTATTATTGCTACCAATGCTCACAAAAGTTCCACTTTTGATGATGTCTACATTAAACTAAAGATTATAGAGAATGAAATCCTTTTGGATCAAGGAAGTAAATCTACCTCTGAAAACATGGCTTTCTTCTCACATAGTGAAGGTCAATTTAATCAAAGGGAGTCATACGTGCACCCCGTTACTGGATCACCTTGTGTCAATGTTGGATCAAGCTTTGTCAGCGCCCCACATTCAGACGCTGACACATACAATGTTGACTCACCAAGGATTAAACATGCTGGTATTGATCTAGATATAGTGTGTGCATACATTGCTGCATTGCCCAATGGTTCAGTGATTACATATGAGGACCTTGAGCAAATTAGTGATGAGAATTTGGAGGAGATGGACATAAAGTGGAATATGGCACTTGCAAGCATAAGGGCCAATAGATATAATAGAAGATTCAAGAAGAAAATGACATTTAATGCTAAAGACACTGTTGGGTTTTATAAATCCAAGGTTGAGTGTTATAATTGTCAACGAATGGGACACTTTATGAGAGAATGCAGATCTCTAAGAAGATCTCATGCTGGAAAGCCTTCAAGCCAAATCATCAAGGTAGAAGATACAAAGTCTATGGTTGCCATGCAAGAAATTGATGGTGTTGGCTGGGACTGGAGCTTTATGGCCAAGGAGGTGGAAGAGAACAAGGCCTTGATTACAGAAAAGGAAGAAGATGAGCATGTTCACTATGCTCTCTTGGCACATTCTTCATCTTCATCAGATTATGAGGTATATGATGATGCATTTTGTAGCAAAGGTTGTTTAAACACTGAAAAACTTAATAAAGAAGTTTTAAAGTTAAAATCAGATATTTTTGATGAAGAATGCAAGTTATCTAATTATCAACTTGCACTTACTCAAACTGAAAAGACTGTGGCTGAATATAAGAAAATAGAGCTTGACGTAAAAGATTAAATTAACGTTTTTTCTCATGACCTTAAAGTTAGTGTTGATCTTAGGGATATTTTGGAAAGATCCAAAGGTGTCATACAAGATGAATTAGATGAAGCCATTAAAAACAAAGATAATGTAGGACTTAGAATTCAAAAATTTGATAAAGCTTCTCAAACCCTAGAAAAATGTGTTAGCGAACAAAGAGACTCTAGGGATATGACTGGGATTGGGATGAATGAGTATGCTGATGTTCCCCCACCTGCTGGGAACTTCTATGGTGTCTTTAGAAAGGATTTGTCTTGGACTGGTATACCATAACTCCAAGAAGAGGAATTCATTCCTCCACCAAGAGTTCTTACCCCAGTAGAGGAATATAAGCAGAAATTAACTGATTTGGAACAATGGAAGAAAGCCAATCCTACTTTGTTTGTTAAAGGTGGCATGCTTAATGAAAGCCCAAATGAGTCTACACCCATAACTGTGACTAACCCTACTACTGGAAAGACTGTTGACCTTGGTTTAAACGTTGATAGAAAACCTCGTATTAAATATGCAGAAATGTATAGAGAACCTAGGTCACCAAAAAGTCAAGTTAGTAATAATGGGACAGGTTTCTTTTCATCTAGACCTAGGGTTATGTCTAGAAAAGCTTGTTATAGTTGTGGGAGTTTTTCACATTTGGCATATAAGTGTGTCAATGCTTCAAAAGTCAACGTTGATAAAAAGTCAACCATGGTCAAACCCAGCCCTTTTGTCCAACAAAGTCCACAAGTCATTAGACCAGCTCTATTCTTTACTAAAGGGTCTAATACTTATGGACAAAGGCCCTTTCAAAAGACTAATACATGGTCTAACAGACAATGGGTTCCTGTAGCAAACCCTAGTTTTAACGCTGATAAGGGTAACTTCAGCGTTGTCAAGAACAATTTTAACGTTGACAGGAATGTATCCAACGCTGTTAGACCAAGTAATGACAAATACTTGCGACCAAGGGGAAAGGGGTCTAAAGCTTCTTCTAGCTTGACATGGAGACCCAAACAAGACCAAAACCCTAATTCAGATGGAATTTCTATGACCTATAACAGATTTCATTATATTTCGAAGGTCATAACTAAACCAATTGGGGTTAACTAGGTGTTCAATCCAAAAAGGGATGAACAAGGGGTAGTTATGAGGACTAAATCTGTTCTTGTTGAACAACTAAATGAATCTCAGTCTTCTCAGGCTTGGGTTCCTAAAGAAAACTAATTTGTTTTCTTTATGTGCAGGGCATTCAAAAGCAGGTAAATGATTATGGCTATTGGGAAAGTGGATGCTCTAGGCACATGACGGGCAAGGAAGATTATTTGACCAACTTTACCCCCATTAAAGATGGTGAGAAAGTGTACTTTGGAGGAGGATATGGAACTATTACTTGCAAAGGCACTCTTATCACCAACAATTTGCGTTTTGAAAACGTATTTCTGGTAAAAGAACTTGATTATAATCTGTTTAGTGTATCATAAGTTTGTGATAACAAAAATAAGGTTCTTTTCACTGATACTGATGCTTGGTGTTAATCAAAGATTTTAAAATACCTGATGAGAAGTTTATTGATTATAGAACACCTAGGCATAAGGACATTTATAATGTGAATCTTAATGAAATTAGGATGAATAATAATTTGTCATGTCTATATGCTAAGGTTTCAGTTGATGAAAGTAATCTATGGCACAGAAGGTTAGGGCACATAAATTTTAAGAACATAAACAGACTTGTGAGACATGGTTTAGTTGATGGTCTGCCTAAAAAGGATTTCCACAATGATCATTCTTGTGTTGCATGCCTTAAAGGCAAACAACACAAAGTCTCCTTTAAGTCTAAACTTGTGCACTCTAGTTCTAAACCACTTCACTTGCTGCATGTGGACTTGTTTGGTCCAACTAATATAGAAAGCTTAAATGGTAAATCTTTTTGTTTTGTCATAACTGATGATTTTTCTAGATTTACTTGGACTTTCTTTTTGGCTTTGAAAAGTGAAACTGCTACTGTTTTGATTAACTTTATTACCCAAATTGAGAAAAAGACTGGGAATGAGGTTAAAATTCTTAGAAGTGATAATGGTGGTGAGTTTAGAAATAAGTTGTTAGATGACTTCTGTGTCAATAAAGGGATTACTAGGCAGTTTAGTCTTGCTAGAACCCCACAACAAAATGGGATGGCTGAGAGGAAGAATAGAACACTCATAGAAGCAGCTAGAACAATGTTGGTTGATGCTCATTTCCCCATTGCTTTTTCGGTTGAGGCTATGAATACAGCCTGCTATGTTCAGAATAGGGCATTGATCAACAAAATCCACAATAAGACATCTTATGAGCTATTTTGGAATAGTAAACCTAATATTGGTTTTCTTAAACCCTTTGGATGTCATGTAGTTGTACTTGATACTAGTTATGCCTTAGGAAAGTTTAGTGCTAAAGGTGATGAAGGCTATTTTATGGGCTATTCAGTGCAGAGTAGAGGATATAGGGTTTACATTAAGAAAGAAAAACGTATACTTGAAAAGGTACATGTTAGGTTTTTAAAAAGTAAACCTAGTGATCCTGTAAGTGGACCAAATTGGTTCTTTGATTTAGAACCTTTGTCTAGGACCTTGAATTATATGACTGTTACTAATCCAGACATTGTGAAAGTAGATTCAAATGTTTTGGAAGCACCGGTTGTTAAAATTTCAGGTAAACAAGTTGACAAGGAAGTAGAATCACAAGCATTCAAATCAGCTCCCATACTTGAATATGTTACCATCCCTATATGGACAGATGGATTTGTTGCTGCTGCTGCCGGAAAGGAAAAAGATGGTTGATAGGTGTGAAAACACCCATCCTTTTACCACTTATTTCTGGCTAAAACAAGACCAAAACACGTATTTAATATCATTTGTTTGGAATTATGCGTGTTTTTTGTGTTTATTGTGTTTTCAGAGTCAACCGGGAGAATATTAAAGAAAACATGGGTTTGCACGGGTTTTATCAAGGAAAAAGACTCAAGACGAAGTCTATTGTCCAAGAGACGCAAAAGATTTGAAGTCATTGTGCCTATTTGAAGATTTATCGAAGAATAGGGCCAAAGATGGAAGATTCATATATGTCGAAGAACTCGAGTCTACTAAACAAAAGATTATAAGACGAGTTGGAATTATTCACCGACACTTCTAAAAAAAATCCAAAGTCGGGAACGTTTATTTAAAGAAGCGTGAAGACTAAAAAAGAAAGAAGAAAAGAAGCCCGATACCAAAGCCCATTCACAAGCCCATACACACGCCTATATAAAGGCCCTTACTTCACAAATTTCAAACACTTAGTTAGTTTTTAGTTTTGAGATTTCTCTAGTTTTAGAGAGAGAAAGTTCCAAACTTTCTCTCACTAAATTTCTTCTTTGTTCTCATCTTTCAAATTTTAAGCTTTTCATTTAATCTTTGTACTTTGAGTTCTTTTAATCAAAAGTTTAAGTTTAAGTTGGTGTTCTTCAATCTTCTTCTTCATTTCTTGGTTTTTATTTGCTTTTGATCCGAAAACCATTACCCACACGGATGAACTTCGTTTGGTGTTTAGAGGATTGAAAGGATAATCTTTCTACTACTTTTTAAGCTTTTATGTGTATAGGCTATAAGCTCTTAATGCTTATTTGCTTATTTCAAATATAGCTTATCGTTTTCGGATTTCCTCAAAGTTTTAGTCTTATAAAAGTTCCTTTCATAAAGTTCAAGATTTTTCGTTTCTAAAAGTTGTTAAATTTTAGTTTTTTTGAGTTATTTAAAGTCTCGATTAAAGTAGCTTATTGTGTATGCTTATTGAAATTTTTGCTTTGCACCATTTTCGGATTGATTTGAGCTTCCATCGCAACACAAGGGTTTACACACATTCCGATGGTTTCTTGCTTAGTATCGCAATAACCCTTAAGGGTTTTACTTTGCGATAGGGTGTCATTCCCCCTTATTCCGATCTGGGGTTGCGATCGCATATTGCGATCGCACATTCCGACGGGGTCTAGGTCCTTTTTAAGTCGAAACTCTGGCCAATTTTTATTTACCTTATTCCGATCTGACATTGCGACAAAGAGTTCTCACAACATTCCGATATGACTTTCCGATAGGGCATCATTCTGACAGCTTGAGCTTGATTATTCCGATGGTACCAAACATGGACATTCCGATGGTGATGATTTTGGCATTCCGACAGCTTTGCATTTCGTATATTCCGATGCACTAAGTTTTAAAGTTTTACAAAGTTTTAAGTTTTAATTTAATTAAGTTTTCTAAGTTTTGTCTAATCTTTTCTTTACGTTTTCAAGCATTACTTTTAACTTGTCAAATCTTTCAAAGCTTTAATTTTACTCTACGACACTTAATTACTTGTTATTAGTTAAAATAGATAAACAAACCAACAACTTTTTATTAACCAAGAACAAATCATTCCACTTATAGCCGAGATCAATTCGAGAGGATATCGAGAGAATTTAGAGAACCCATTGCATTGAAAAACCAAATATCAAATGGCGCCGCTGCCGGCTCTTCTCGTTAAGATCAAAAGTTTTTTGTGAGAACTTGGATTTTGGGATCCGTTCCCCGTGAACGTTACTTTTTCATAAAAATTTTCAAAAACACTAAAAAATATAAAATTTTCAAAAATTCTAAAAAAGTAAAAAACATAAAAAACCAAAAATATTTTGCTTTGTTTTTCTCTTGTTAGTTCTTTTGCAGGTGTATGCGCACTCGATCCACGTCTTATCAAGAGCCCGAGCCTCTCGATCACTTAGACATGGCCGGTGTACAAAACAACAACAACATACCACCTCCAAACAACAATAATAACAACAACAACCCACCTTTCAACAACATGAATAATAACAACAATAATGAGCCTCTACCGGATAATCGCCCGATGATTGAACTGCTGCAAGCTCATGTAGATGGCAACACTGATCCAATTGTTATACCAGCAATTGCAGCCAACAATTTTGAGCTCAAATCCGGCTTTATCCAGATGGTCTCCGCTCAACCATTCTTGGGGCGTACCATTGATGATCCACATGACCACATCAAGAGATTCTTGCAACTCACTAACACGGTCAAATTCAATGATGTTCCACAAGAGGTAATCCGTCTACAACTTTTACCCTTTTCTTTAGAGGGACAAGCCCGACATTGGCTTGCTAAGGAACCGCCACAGAGTATTCTCTCGTGGACGGATTTGGAGACCAAGTTTATCAATTACTTTTTCCCACCCTCTCGTACTACCGCTTTGCGGAATGAAATCATAAATTTTGAACAAAAGTAAGATGAGTCGTTCAGTGAATCTTGGGATCGTTTTAAAGATCTTTTAAGAAAATGCCCACAACATGGTTTTACCAAAGTGCATCAAATTAATACTTTTTACAATGGTTTAAGCATGAGTGACCAAGATTCACTAAACAGTGCCTCGGGGGGTAATCTTTTGGCTAAGACTTCCAATGCTGCTTGGGATATCATTGAGAATAAGTCTCTTGTGCAAACCAAGAGTGTTCGGACCAATGTCGCTAGTGCTAGCACTAGTGACTGGACAAAATCACTGTGCTTCTTGAATTGCTTGCTACCCAAACCGCCAGCAACACCAACAGCATCAACGCTAGAAACGCTAAAGACGCTCAAGTCAATGTTGTTAGCCAACCATGCGAGATATGTGGGGGTCCTCACTCTTACACCACTTGTACTGCCACCCAAGACTACCCTTCTGAGAATGTGAATGCAGCATACGACACCTATCCTCAATCTGCTTATCAAGCTAGACCTCAAGGTGACCATAATTTGCTTAGCTACCGCTCTAACAACTACCTCTCACCACCCGGTTTTCCTCCAAACAACCCAAACCAACAACAAAACCTCAATCGCCCTCCTCAACAACAAAAACAACCTCGTACACTATACATACCACCTCACAAACAGCAACAACCACCTCAACAAAACAACAAACTTTAGCAGCAACCTGCTTATTAACCACCCGCATACAATGCTCCTCCCAACCAACCCACCGCTCTTCACCAAGAAGTGGAAACGTATATGAGAACTAACGATGTGATCGTGGGAAACCTTCAGCGGGAAGTGCTCAACTTGAAAGCCGACCTGGTCAAACAAGGGAATGATCTGAGAGCTGATATGCGAAACACCTTGGATAGTCAAACAAATGACTTGAAGAACATGATGGCTAGTTTTTCCAAGGTAATCAACCCTCTTCTTCGGGTACTCTTCCGAGTAACACCGTTGCGAATCCAAGAGGGGAGATGAAAGCAATCACCACTCGCAGTGGCAAAGGTACCAAGGAACCCGAGCTTCCTATACCTCCACCGGTGGTTGTGACTAAGGAGAACGAGTCACCTGCTCCTATTCCTCATCCTTCTCCTTCCCCAATTTCTCCACCTCTTCCTTCTACCCCTCCTCCACCCATGGATGTGAGTGATCCTATTCTCCCAAAGCCTTCCTCTTCTTCCAATATACCTTATCCATCTAGGTTGAGGAAAGAGAAGCTCAAAAGCAAGGATGATATTCAGGTTTCGAACTTTCTTAAGATGTTCAAACAATTGAATTTCAACATCTCCTTCGCTGAGGCTCTCGCTCACATGCCTAAGTATGCGAAAATGTTTAAAGATCTTCTGAGTGACAAGGAAAAGCTTCTTGATATTGCCAACACCCAACTTAATGAGAATTGCTCTGCAGTGCTCTTAAGGAAATTGCCAACCAAGCTTGGTGATCCGGGTTGTTTCTTAATCCCTTTCAATTTCCCGGGAGTAGAGAATTGCATGGCCCTAGCCGATCTAGGTGCCAGTATTAATCTAATGCCTCTAAGCGTTTGGAAGCAATTATGTCTCCCTAAGCTTGTCCCCACCAAAATGACTTTGGAATTAGCTAACCGTACGGTTGCTTATCCAGTGGGGATAGCCGAAGACGTCTTTGTAGGAGTCGACAAATTCACTTTTCCTGCCGATTTTGTCGTCGTCGACTACGAGATGGACCCTCGTGTTCCCTTGATCGTGGGTCGTCCATTCCTGAGGACCGGTCGCACTCTCATCGATGTTGAAGCCGGTGAACTTATCATGAGAGTGGGTGACGATAAAATCGTCTTCAACATGGGAAAGTTGTCTAAACAACCTTATTCATACGAGAGTGTTAATTGTATTGACGTTCTGGATGAGGCTTGTGAAGAACACTTCAAAGATGCTTGTAAGAGTATTCCTACCTCTCTTCCCAATGTTGCAACTGTTTCCTCTATTGATTCATCACTGTCTCTATTTGGAGATAGTGATTTATTTTGGAACAATCTTGAAACCACCATGGGAGATGTGAACTTAGCTAATGATGATTCTCCCACCGATGGGGATGAAGACATGCATTTCTTTGATAACCTTCTCAACGAAGACAACCTTTCTCCACCATCTTCCACGGTTATTGCTATCGATACTCCGACTTTGAATACGCCTCCCGTCGAAAATCCTCCGGATTTAGAACTTAAGGAGTTGCCGCCCCATCTCGAGTATGTGTTCCTTGAAGAAGAGAAGAAGTCGCCCGTCATTATCGCGAAGGATTTGAAAGATGAAGAGAAAACTCGCCTCATCGTCGTGCTGCAAGATCATAAGAAGGCTATTGCTTGGAAAATTTCTGATATTCGCAGAATTGATCCTCACTTCTGCACGCACAAAATTCTCATGGAGGACGAATTTAAGCCCACAATTCAAAGCCAACGAATGGTGAATCCAAAAATCCATGACGTCATCAAAACAGAGGTTATCAAACTTCTTGATGCGGGTATGATTTACCCTATTTCGGATTCACCATGGGTTAGTCCAGTCCATTGTGTGCCCAAGAAGGGCGGAATAACCGTTGTTCCCAATGAACACAACGAGTTGATTTCCACTCGTCTCGTTACTGGGTGGAGATTTTGTATAGACTACCGCAAACTCAATGATGCCACGAGAAAGGATCATTTCCCTCTACCTTTTAAGGACCAAATGCTTGAACGTTTAGCGGGTAATGAATATTACTGCTTTCTTGATGGTTTCTCGGGTTATTTCCAAATACCCATCGATCCCCAAGATCAAGAGAAGACAACATTCACTTGTCCCTATGCACATTTGCTTACAAAAGAATGCCTTTTGGCTTATGCAATGCCCCCAGGACTTTCCAAAGGTGCATGTTAGCTATTTTGCATGACATGGTTGAACAAACCATGGAAGTCTTCATGGATGATTTCTCGGTCTTCGGGGATTCCTTCTCTTCTTGCCTTGCCAATTTGGAACGAATGCTGAAGCGGTGCGAAGACACTCGCCTTGTTCTGAATTGGGAAAAATGCCATTTCTTGGTAAAAGAGGGCATCGTGCTAGGACACAAAATTTCCAAATCCGGTCTCGAAGTAGACCGTGCTAAAGTCGATGTTATAGCTAAGTTGCCTCCACCTTCAACCATGAAGGGTGTGAGAAGTTTTCTGTGTCATGCGGGCTTCTACCGTCGATTCATCAAAGATTTTTCTCAAATCGCTCGCCCGATGACCCACCTCTTGGAAAAAGATACTCCTTTTATCTTTTCCAAAGAGTGTCTTGAAGCCTTCAACTCGCTTAAGGATAAGCTAACTAAGGCACCCGTCTTGGTTACCCCTAATTGGGAGCTTCCCTTTGAGCTGATGTGCGATGCTAGTGATTTTACTATTGGAGCGGTTCTGGGACAAAGAGTGAACAAACACTTCCAACCAATCCATTACGCTAGCAAGACATTGACGGGGGCTCAATTGCATTACACGACAACCGAAAAAGAGCTTTTAGCTGTTGTCTATGCCTTTGAAAAATTTCGCCCCTATCTTGTCCTTTCCACCATAATCGTTTACACCGATCATTCCGCGTTGAAGTACTTGTTGACAAAGCAAGATTCCAAACCAATACTTCTTCGCTGGGTTTTGCTACTCCAAGAATTTAAAATCGAAATTCGCGATAAAAAAGGAGCTGAAAACCTAGCCGCGGACCATCTCAGTAGACTTGAGGATCCTTACCAAGGGGATCATCCGAACAAAGAAATCAATGATTATTTTCCCTTGGAGACCTTAATGTCTATCAACTCGACTTCTGATGAAACCCCGTGGTTTGCGGACATTGCAAACTACTTGGCGGGTGGAATTCTCGTTGACGGGTTAACATCCCAGAAAAAGAAGAAGTTCTTTAACGACATTAAGACTTACTTTTGGGATGACCCGTATCTATTCAAACAATGTGCCGACTTGATTATTCGCCGATGTGTTGATGGACCGGCAGCTTTGGAAATCCTTGATGCTTGCCACAAAGGACCTACTGGTGGTCACTTTGGTCCCAACTACACCGCCAAAAAAGTGTTTGATTTGGGATTTTATTGGCCCACCATCTATCATGATGCTCACGAGATGGTTAAACGATGTGATGCTTGCCAAAAACAAGGCACGATCACACATAAAGACGAGATGCCTCAGAATTTCATTCAAGAGTGTGAAATCTTTGATGTTTGGGGTATCGACTTTATGTGGCCATTACCTTCATCTAAAGGAAACAAATACATCCTTGTAGTCGTTGACTACGTTTCAAAGTGGGTTGAAGCCAAAGCTTTACCCACTAATGACGCAAGGGTGGTTTGTAACTTTTTGAAATCTCTATTCGCTAGATTTGGTGTGCCTCGTGCCATTATTAGTGATCGTAGAACTCATTTTTGCAATGACCAATTTGCTAGAGTCATGGCTAAGAAATCATCGTCTTTCCACAGCCTACCACCCACAAACCAATGGGCAAGCCGAGATATCCAACCGTGGATTGAAGCGAATTTTGGAGCGTACTGTGGGAGAGCATCGTGCCACGTGGGCTGATAAACTTGATGATGCTTTGTGGGCTTTCCGTACTGCTTATAAAACCCCGATCGGTTGTACACCTTATCGTCTTGTGTACGGGAAAGCATGCCACCTTCCCATCGAGCTGGAGCATAAGGCGCACTGGGCCTTGAAGTGGGCTAACTTCGACATCAACAAAGCCGGTGATCATCGCAAGATTCAACTCAACGAGCTCAACGAACTGAGGAATGAAGCTTATGAGAACTCGCTGATCTACAAAGAGAATACGAAGATCCTTCATGACGCAAAAATCAAGAACCGAGAGTTCCACGTTGGTGCTCAAGTCTTACTTTTTAACTCTCGGTTGAAGATCTTCTCTAGCAAGTTGAAGAGCCGCTGGTCTGGTCCATTCACCGTCGCCAAAGTCTTTCCATATGGGACCATTGAGCTTTCTCAGTCAAATGGGCCCAATTTCAAAGTGAATGGCCAGCGTCTGAAGCTGTACTTTGGTGAGGACATCTCTCAGGAGATGATTCCATCCCTCACCACGTTCCCCATGAACTAATTTTGGGTCGAGTCAGGCTCGTGACTCGGTTATAAAAAACAAGCGCTCCTCGGGAGGCAACCCGAGTATCTATCCCTCTTCGTTTTAACCTCCTAAGTGTAGGGGGACCTCTATAGGTGTTTGTATTTTTGTGGTGATGTGATTACAGGGATTAATGCACTCTTGGAAACTTTGAAGAACCGTGCTCTCGTGTTATCCGAAATCCGGTTATATCTCTCAACTATCGTGATTCAATTTTCTTCATACTCACATTTGAAATTGATCACTTTATTCGTCTCTTCCTTAACTTGAGTTAACCAACGTGCACAATGTCATAAGTGTAGGGGAGACTTTCCCCACATGCTTAAACATTGAGGACAATGTTTATCTTAAGTGTAGGGGGACTTCTATCGAAGTTTTAAGTGGACTTTTCCATGAAAATGCCTTCATTTAACAGGAAAATCATATTTTTCAACATTTTTCAAATTTTTTATTAACTTTGGCCATTTAGTCGTAATTTTTAAATTTTTATCGTTGCTTTCATATGTATATATCCCGCAATAAAGTCAAGATATTAATAAAGTGGTGTAACTAGTTTAGAAATCTTTGACATATTAGGCCCGTTGCGTTTATTTTGACTCAACCCGAATAGACTTATCCAAGTTTATTCTAGCTAGTATCCTTTACCATGTAGACCTTAATTGGTTTATTAGGCTAAGTATCCACGAGTCTCATTACTTGAGATTTTAAATTGTGGAGGACGAGAAATGATAGAGTCAATTATAAGTCGGTATTCTTGCACAAGCTCACTTGGTGTAATTATTTGCCTACTCTCCCATCACTTGCTAATAATTTATCTGCAATGAGTAAGGTCGTACGATTTGAAAAGTTACTTAGCTTCTAGCCCAATATCGTTTAAAAGTTGCTCGGTAATGATAAGAGTTCATAGCCAAGGCATAACTTATGAAGCGGGGCGCGAAGATTGGTGAGTCCGAAAAGGCCCTAACAAGGCATGAGGATTCCATTTTATTGCTAAAGATCCAAGGTGATGTGAAAAGCATTATTCCCAAAGTCAATATGAAGGATCAAGACTCACGACGAAAAGCAATCAACTTCCATAAAGATGATGGAGAACTCTATCCGAAAAGACCCTAACAAGGTATGAGGATAAATAGATCCAAGTCCGAAAAGGAGGCGGATCGTTGTATCTCAAAATCCCAAATAGAGATTGAAGAAATAATCATGAAGTCGTGGTCAACAAAGTTGGAGTACCCCTCTCCAAGTGAAGAAACTCTATTACGATGAGAAGACCATTGTCTCAAGAACGTCTCTCAAAGATATGAAGTATGAAGTACATGCCAAATATCGGCCCGAGAAAGGTCTCAAATCGTGAACCGAGTTATGCCAAGATATGAACTTTTTGATATCCCGAGAAGCAGTTTTAAGAGATTTTGTCCTTTAGCTAACTATTGATCAAATCGTCCTACTTTGCTTTCAGCCTAAATAAACTATCGAAATAAGTCCAAAAATGCATCTTCATGATCATTCTAAGACAAAAATAAAATATAAGAGATACACCTAGGAATAAGGGAGTTTAAGCATTTAATTAAGCTATGTGAGTAAGTGTTTGATTTGCTAACTTATAAATAACAATGATCTTGTTTTTAAGCTTAGTTTGGGGAACGTAAAACTTGAGGGTGATAAATCTTCACAGCACCGAAGCCCTAATGTAAGTCCTCGATCTCTTTACAAGTTATTTCCACGTAGCTAATTTCTATCCTTTTGTTTACTTTAAAGTTTTAATTTCTCTTAGATCTTTAAATTTTTGTTTAGTAGTATTTTAATAAGGCCAAGGTTGATTGATTATGAGAAAAGTGTAAATGTGCTTTGTCACTAAGCATTGCATGTGGGCATGGCAATGATTAAGTGTAGGGGATTTGATAGGTGTGAAAACACCCATCCTTTTACCACTTATTTCTGGCTAAAACAAGACCAAAACACGTATTTAATATCATTTGTTTGGAATTATGCGTGTTTTTTGTGTTTATTGTGTTTTCAGAGTCAACCGGGAGAATATTGAAGAAAACATGGGATTGCACGGGTTTTATCGAGGAAAAAGACTTAAGACGAAGTCTATTGTCCAAGAGACGCAAAAGATTTGAAGTCATTGTGCCTATTTGAAGATTTATCGAAGAATAGGGCCAAAGATGGAAGATTCATATATGTCGAAGAACTCGAGTCTACTAAACAAAAGATTATAAGACGAGTTGGAATTATTCACCGACACTTCTAAAAAAAATCCAAAGTCGGGAACGTTTATTTAAAGAAGCGTGAAGACTAAAGAAGAAAGAAGAAAAGAAGCCCGATACCAAAGCCCATTCACAAGCCCATACACACGCCTATATAAAGGCCCTTACTTCACAAATTTCAAACACTTAGTTAGTTTTTAGTTTTGATATTTCTCTAGTTTTAGAGAGAGAAAGTTCCAAACTTTCTCTCACTAAATTTCTTCTTTGCTCTCATCTTTCAAATTTTAAGCTTTTCATTTAATCTTTGTACTTTGAGTTCTTTTAATCAAAAGTTTAAGTTTAAGTTGGTGTTCTTCAATGTTCTTCTTCATTTCTTGGTTTTTATTTGCTTTTGATCCGAAAACCATTACCCACACGGATGAACTTCGTTTGGTGTTTAGAGGATTGAAAGGATAATCTTTCTACTACTTTTTAAGCTTTTATGTGTATAGGCTATAAGCTCTTAATGCTTATTTTCTTATTTCAAATATAGCTTATCGTTTTCGGATTTCCTCAAAGTTTTAGTCTTATAAAAGTTCCTTTCATAAAGTTCAAGATTTTTCGTTTCTAAAAGTTGTTAAATTTTAGTTTTTTTGAGTTATTTAAAGTCTCGGTTAAAGTAGCTTATTGTGTATGCTTATTGAAATTTTTGCTTTGCACCATTTTCGGATTGATTTGAGCTTCCATCGCAACACAAGGGTTTACACACATTCCGACGGTTTCTTGCTTAGTATCGCAATAACCCTTAAGGGTTTTACTTTGCGATAGGGTTTCATTCCCCCTTATTCCGATCTGGGGTTACGATCGCATATTGCGATCGCACATTCTGACGGGTTCTAGGTCCTTTTTAAGTCGAAACTCTGGCCAATTTTTATTTACCTTATTCCGATCTGACATTGCGACAAAGAGTTCTCACAACATTCCGGTCTGACTTTCCGATAGGGCATCATTCCAACAGCTTGAGCTTGATTATTCCGATGGTACCAAACATGGACATTCCGATGGTGATGATTTTGGCATTCCGACAGCTTTGCATTTCTTATATTCCGATGCACTAAGTTCTAAAGTTTTACAAAGTTTTAAGTTTTAATTTAATTAAGTTTTCTAAGTTTTGTCTAATGTTTTCTTTACGTTTTCAAGCATTACTTTTAACTTGTCAAATCTTTCAAAGCTTTAATTTTACTATTCGACACTTAATTACTTGTTATTAGTTAAAATAGATAAACAAACCAACAACTTTTTATTAACCAAGAACAAATCATTCCACTTAGAGCCGAGATCAATTCGAGAGGATATCGAGAGAATTTAGAGAACCCATTGCATTGAAAAACCAAATATCAATGGCCTACAAGAAAAACCAATTGATGAAAACATGCATGAATCTTCAAACGCCGACAAAGGCAAATCTGGCGCTGACAGGCCAAATTTAGGTGTTGATGGCTCAAACGTTGACAGACCTAGTTCAGGCGTTGACAACTCTTTTGCTCATTTATTCTCTTCTAATGTTTTTGAACAAGGTGGACCTTCCACGGTACATGAAGAGGTTCATTTAGGTGATGATGGAGGAGAATTTGAAGATCATATTGGCAACATGGAGACTGAAATTAAAGACAACACAATTCTTGAAGGGGGGATACTTACATCTACTATAAAAAATCATCCTCCTTCAATAATTATTGGTGATGTGTTGTCTCCTATTCAAACAAGAAGGTCTCGTCAGAATCAAGGAGGTTTTATTGCCAATATCCACAAGAAGGTTGATACCCCTCTTGTGCAGGCATGTTTGTTTGCTTGTTTTCTGTCACAACAAGAACCCAAGAAGATATTTGATGCCCTCAAAGAACCAAGTTGGGTGGAAGCAATGCAGGATGAGCTTCACCAATTTGTTATTCAAGATGTTTGGGAGTTAGTAGATTGTCCCAGATATGTCAGACCTATAGGGACAAGATGGGTTCTTAGAAACAAAAAGGATGAAAGAGGGATTATGGTCAGAAACAAGGCACGTCTAGTTGCTTGTTAGAAATACGTTTTAACGTATATAAGAAGTATCGGTCACTCCACAATATGATTTATGTTGTAATAGCTCGTAGTTAGTAATTAGTTGTTATTTGCTTATTAACTTAAGTAAGAACCGGTCCATGGGCTTGTCATGGACCGGCCCAAGCCCAATGTTTGGCTTGGACTATAAATACCCCTTTCCACTAAGGAAAGGGGTTGGTTGTTGTCATTTCTTGTTTTCCATATTAATAAAATACACATAGTTTCTCTCACTTTCTCTCTCTAACTTTCTCTCTCTAGAAATCAACAAACCCCTTCATAGATTCATTGATTATCAATATTCTACATTTGGTATCAAGAGCTATGGGGTGATTTAAGGTGGTGATTTGTGTGGTTTTTTAGTTTTTGATTGTATTAGTGTTCTTTAAGAAAAATCATCTTGATTCTTGGTGTTTTTTTGGTGTTTTTGTGATTGGGATTAGTGGATAAGTATTAGTTGTTACTTATTTTAGTCGAAAGCACAAAACTTTTTGGGTTATTTGGTCAAAATCTGGGCTTAATCTTAACTTTTACTGTTCGACTGTTCATCGGAGGAAGTTTCTGTTTATTCAGCAAAACTTCCGGATCAAGAAGTTCCGGATCAAGAAGTTCCGGATCAAGGAGTTCCGGATCAAGGAGTTCCGGATCAAGAAGTTCCGGATCAAGGAGTTCCGGATCAAGGAGTTCCGGATCAAGGAGTTCCGAGTCAAGAAGTTCCGAATCAAGAAACTTCCGAACCAAGAAGTTCCGGATCAAGAAACTTCCGAACCAAGAACTTCCGAGTCAAGAAGTTCCGGATCAAGCCAAACTTCCGAACCAAGAACTTCCGAGTCAAGAAGTTCCGGATCAAGCCAAACTTCCGAACCAAGAACTTCCGAGTCAAGAAGTTCCGGATCAAGCCAAACTTCCGAACCAAGAACTTCCGAGTCAAGAAGTTCCGGATCAAGCCAAAGTTCCGAACCAAGAACTTCCGAACCAAGAAGTTCCGGATCAATCCAAAAGTTCCGAATCAAGGTAATCTTCCGAATCAACAAAAAGTTCCGAATCAAGGTAATCTTCCGAATCAAACTTCCGAATCAACAAAAAGTTCCGAATCAAGGGTTATTTTGCTTGTTTTTTCGACGATTTCTTAGAGGATTTAATCTTGGTTTCTTACAACAAAAACACAACACAATTCACAAGCTTTACTTCACTGCTCGATCAACCGATAATCTCTGTTTCTTTGAAGAAAACAATATGAATCCAAATTCAGTAATGCCTCAGATGACATCTCTTACGGATATATCAATCATAACGGGAACTGATAGCCGTCCACCGATGCTTATTAAAGAGGTGTTTGAGGCATGGCAAGGTCGAATGATGCAATATCTAAAGGGAAAACCGACATACGGAAGGCTTATGGTCAAATCGATTTTGAATGGTCCACTCGACTATGGTACCATTACGGTTGACAACGTGACTAGACCACGAGAATTTGAAGAACTCACTCCAGCTCAACAACTTGTTGCAGATGCAGATGAAAAAGCTCTTCAAACAATTCTCCAAGCTCTTCCCCATGACATCTATAGGATGGTGAGTCAGTATACGGTGGCAAAGGATCTATGGGAACGTCTTAAGGTGTTGTTACAAGGAACGTCTCTCACCAAACATGAAAGGGAATGTCAGTTGTATGACCTGTTTGATAGATTCACCTACAACCCAGGGGAAACACTTCACGATTATTACTTCAGATTCACCACACTCATGAATGATCTGAATGTATACAATCTTGTGATTGCACCATTCCAGGTTAACACCAAATTCTTGAATACTCTACCTCAAGCTGAATGGGGTGAGTACATTACCGATGTCAAGTTAACCAGGGATCTGCATAAGTGCAATTTGGATCAAATATATGCCTTCCTTCAGCAGCATGAGAAGCATGTGATTATGCACCGTTCTCCTCGTGGTATGTATCCAGATTCCTTAGCTTTGATGGCGAATCAACCAAGTTTGTCACACAACAACACACCTTATATCTTAGGACATCAAGCTTATCATCAATCACCTTACTTGACACCAGCCTTTCCCCAATACTCGATTCTACCACAACCACCCACCTCACATCAGCAACAATATCGGTTCAATGCACCTTCACCACAGTATGCTTCACAACTTCATCCAGCAAATGTTGCACCTTATGCTCAGCCATCATATTCTTCTTATCAAGAGAATGCAGCATATCCAACAAGCTACCCTGATCAAATGAGTATTCCTTTTACTGATTATGCAGCTCATCCAGATCAAGCACTATATTGTGATGATGAGGAAGTCCCAGTTCCTGTATTCCAACAAGGAGCTGACCCAGTTGAAGTGCTAACTACTATGTCTGCTTATCTCACAAGAACTTTAAGCAAACGAGGATACAGAGGATCAGCTCCTACCAACAATCAGTTGAGGAATTCATCCAATTCTCGCCAACAAGCTACAATTGAGAATGGCAGGGTAATGGTTCAGCCAATTCAACCATATCAGGGGAGACCTTCCACATCAACCAATGCTCGCACGATCAATCCTGCTCCTGCTCCAATGGTCAACAATCCTCCACGGGCTAATACAGGCAAGTTGAGAATGATTACATGCTACAACTGCAAGGAAGAGGGTCATATGTCCAGGGATTGTAAGAAACCCAAGAGGAGAAGGGATGGACAGTGGTTTGCAGAAAAGATTTATCTGGTAAATGCTCAGGCGCAAGGAAGGGAACTTGATGAAGAGGAGATTGCATTTCTTGCTGACCCAGGGATTGCTGAACAAGACGTTGTCATTACGCAGAATGCAGCTTACCAAGCCGATGATCTTGATGCGTATGACTCCGACTGTGATGACTTTCAAACTGCAAAGGCTGCTCTCATGGCAACTATCTCCAGCTTAGGGCCAGATAAGAGATCTGAGGTACTTATTAATAACACCGATAATGCCACTGATGCTAGTATTCAACCACATCAAGTTGTGCAAGAGAGTGCTGACTCGAACGAATCTTCGGTGGTGAGTCCTTCAAACGAGGAGACAAACAAAGATAGCAATATCAATGTGAGTCCCCAGACTTTGAGTGAATCACAACCGGGACTCAGTTCGCATACGCCTACTCCTGCTCAACAAGATTTGGTAATGGTTCCTGCTACATTACTTAGCCAAATGAATGTTGCACTCTTAGAAACCTTAGCTAAGAATAAGAATTTGTCTAATGAGCTTGCCTTAAGCAATGAGAAAGTACAAACTTTGGAATTAGTGCCTTCGTCAAGTGTTCTCACAAATCTCGAATATGATCATTTTAGAAACAAACAAATGGGTCACTTGCAAGAGATCGAAAACTTAAGAGCAAATCTGTCTAATGAACTTAAAGAAAAGGAGTTAGTGGTCACTAATTTTCAAAAACTTCAAACTGATTTTGAATTACTCGAATCTAAGAAGAATGAAATGGAGATTAATGCTGCTAATAAGATTAGAAGTCTAGACTACTTGCTTTTAAGACAATACGCTGCTTCTCAACTAGTTCACTTATTTGATGCTTCATTTAGAGAATTTAACTTATCACGTCAAAAAGGCCTTCCCCCTAATCCACGGTATGCAAAACAAGCTTTAAGACATAGTCCTAGACTTTATAATGCAACTCAATTAGGATTGGCTTTAGACCCGATTGTTTTTCCCGATGATAGAACAAGTAAGGATCTAGTTGATGAGGATCGGTCATACAATTCTGCAAAATATCCCGAGTGTGATTATTTTAAAATGAATAAGGAGCTTGCTAAAACCGATTTTAGAGTTCGCTTCCATATGGATAAGGATCTCATCACAGCACCAACCTACATGATAGAGGAAGAAAGCCCTAGTACATTTCCTACACTTGTCAACATGGAAGGTCCTAAGGAAATTCCAAAGAATCTTCCACCTGTTAGCACTGTATGGTTAAACTTGCAAGAGATTAACCGATACTTTACTAACTTTGACAAGGTCATTTTGGAATGTACGACTTCAAATGGCTTAAACGCCGGAGAATGGGCTTTCGAACACATGAACGAGGTGTTTAAAACTGAGATCAATCCGTTTGTCGAAAGTCTAAAAGGAAGTTTTGCATCTCTTAAGGAAAATCTTCAGTTTGAAATTGGGGAAGTTCAAAAAGTGTTTTATGAAATGGACACCGCTTACGAACTGCAACTAATTGAAAAGGAAAAGATTTTAACCGAATATGACCGATTCTTGTCCGAAGTAATCTCGTGCGATGTGCTTACTACTGTAAATGTTAATTATTCAAATGAGCTTACATCCGCTATGATGAATCGTGATGCTGTGCATATTTGTGATGATGTTTGTGATCTTTCTGTAAATGTTGCTGAAACTGTAAATGAGGTAGATAATCATTCTTGTCACGAATCTAACGCTGAGTTTTTAAAGCTACAAGATTCTTACGATTTACTTTCAAAACGCTTTAATCAACTAGAACAACACTGTATATCTTTAGAATTAAAACAACAAACTCAAAATGAGGATCTTTTGATATCAAATGGTTGTGAAAACGGTGTTGAGACTAGTGACAAGATGATTGCAATTGTTGAGACATTAGAGGAAGAAATCATGAGATTGAAGAGAGAGGTATCATCAAAGGAAACATTAAAATTGGAACTAGAGGCTGCAGAGTCTAAAAACCAAGTCTTAGAAATTAGACTATCATCTGTTCTAGGGGAGATGGATCGGACAAGACAGGGATTATCCGCTCTTTATGGTTCACTAGAAGAACGCTTCGCTTTTAATGCGGCACAGCAACAATATTTTGTTGAACAACTGAACCAAAAGTGCGAGGAAATCTCTGATTTAAACATCCTGCTCATAGACAAAAATATGGTTTTGGCTGAGTTAAAGGAGACACTTCTTCTCACCCAACAAGAAGTTGTTGATAACTTAGCTACCGACTCTGCACCGTCCACTAGTGCTCCAACAACCAAGTCAGTAGTGCTTTATAAGAATCCGCTTCATAAGAGAAACCAGGTTACCTATGATGATTACATGAGGAATGCCATTAAGCATGTCGATCTTCTTAGGGATATTTTAGACGATCTTTATGCCTTAGATCCCTCAAGTAGCGACTATTATTCGGCTCATGAATATGTTAAGAGAGTTCAATATTGCTTGGCTTATTTGCAATACATAGGTACACCAGGTTCTGCACTACTTAATAATAGGCCCATTGCTGTCACTCCATTTAATAAGACTCCAGGAGCGAAACCGTCATTGGCACAATCAAGTAAGACACCTTTAAAATCTGTTGCTAATGTTCCCACTTTGCCTTCTACAGGATTAAAAGAGACTACTAAGGCTAAAGGATCGCCACTCAAGAAAGCTAAGATCAAGCCCTCCACTAGTAGTGCCACAAAGAAGAAAGTAGAAGTCCACAATAGGAATGCTAGTTCAGTTTTAAATAAAACGAATCATGTTAAGACTAAAAGCTCTGCGCCTGTGCAGCAGCCTAAACCATTCGTGAATTCTGATTTAAATTGTTGGAATTGTAATGAATGTATGTTTTCCCAGCGTCATGATTTGTGTCTGATTGATCACGTTAATGAAATGAATGCTATTAAGAATGGTCTTGAATGGAAGCCAACGGGTAGAACTCGTGCCCAAGTTGGCTGGCAATGGCGTCCCACTGGTAGGACCTTTACACTAGATGGTAAAATGTGCCCTTTAACTAGGAATGCATCCATTGAGGTTAGGTCTGAGCGTCCTTTAGTTAGGAACACTCGCACTCAAGTATGGAAACAGCGCCCTTTAATTAGGTCAGCCCCCACTATAGTGCCTATCAGTGAAGAAATACCTCAGGATTTGAGCCAACTAGAATCTACACCACCTATTAAGAAGAGGAAGGCTAGGAAATCTAAGAAACCTAGAGTTAGCAAATCTAAGATTATTAAATCTGTACCTGCTAATAACAAGGAACACTCAGATTCCGATACCTCTACATTGTCTTTGTGTGGTGATATTTTCAGGTGGTCCAAATCATCCTGTGGTATTTGGACTCCGGTTGTTCAAAACATATGACCGGAAATCGCTCGATGCTCCGAAATTTCGTCAGCAAGTTTCTTGGTACGGTTAAATTTGGGAATGATCATATAGCAAAGATTATGGGATACGGTGAATATCAGATTGGAAACGTGACGATTTCTAGGGTATACTATGTAGAAGGTCTTGGTCATAACTTATTCTCAGTAGGACAGTTTTGTGATTCCAACCTTGAGGTTGCTTTTCGACAACACACTTGTTTCATCCGCAACTTGGAAGGAAAAGATTTGTTGAAGGGATCTCGTGGTGCAAATCTATATACTTTGTCCTTACAAGACATGATGGCCGCCTCTCCAGTATGTCTTCTCTCTAAGGCTTCTAAGACCAAGTCATGGTTATGGCATCGTAGATTATCTCATCTTAACTTTGATGTTATTAATCATATGGCTAAAAACGAGTTAGTTCGTGGTCTTCCAAAGCTTAAATTTCACAAGGACCATTTATGTTCCGCGTGCTCAAGGGGGAAAAGTACCAAGAAATCTTACAAGCCCAAAGCTGAAGACACCAATCAAGAAAAACTTCATCTTTTGCATATGGATCTTTGTGGACCGATGAGAACTGAAAGTGTGAGCGGTAAGAAATTCATTCTGGTTATTGTGGATGATTTCTCAAGGTTTACATGGGTTAGATTTCTACGTACAAAGGATGAAGCACCGAAGGCTATCATTACTTTTCTGAAGTTCATCCAGGTACGTTTGAATACCACTGTCCGTCGTATTCGTACAAACAATGGTACAGAGTTCGTCAACCAGACTCTTCGTGATTATTATGAAGGAGTTGGTATATCACATGAGACATCCGCCGCACGCACTCCACAACAAAACGGTGTCGTTGAAAGACGGAATCGTACACTTATGGAAGCTGCTAGGACCATGCTTATTTATGCGAACGCTCCATTGTTCTTGTGGGCAGAGGCTATTTCTACTGCATGTTTCACCCAAAACCGTTCTATCATTCGGAAACGCCATGGAAAAACACCTTATGAGCTTCTACATGACCGCAAACCCGATGTTTCATTTTTCCATGTGTTTGGTGCTCTGTGTTATCCAAACATCAATAGTGAGAACTTGGGTAAGCTTCAACCAAAAGCCGACATAGGTATTTTCATTGGTTACTCACCGTCCAAAAGAGCATACCGAATCTATAACCGTCGTCTTGGCAAGATTGTAGAAACTATGGACGCTGATTTCGACGAGCTGACAGCGATGGCTTCTGAGCAACACAGCTCTGAACCCGCGCTTCATGAGATGGGAACCGGTGCTATTAGCTCCGGATTAGTTCCCAACAATCCTACTTCTACATCATTTTTACCACCATCAAGGCCCGAGTGGGATAAACTGTTTCAACCGTTGTTTGATGAATTCTTCGATCCCCCGACTGATGAAGTTCCAGCACCTGTAGTAATTGCTCCAATCCCTGAAGTGATTGCTCAAGTTAATGAACCTTTATCTAATGTATCTACAATTCACAATGAACCGGATGCACCTTCACCAAGTGATTCTCAAACTACACCTGATTCATCACCCCTACTTGTGCCTAATGATGTAGAAGAGGATTCTACTGATCACGACTTGGAATATGCTCACTTGCAAGAGCTTCCTTTGTTTGGTGTAGCGATCCCTGAAAACCCTTCAGCCGCGTCTACCTCAGAAGAAGCTCCTTCTATTGTTCACTCCAGACCACCTAGGATTGAAAACCATAGCACTAAATGGACAAAAGATCACCCGATTAGGAATGTTATTGGAGATCTAGATCGACCAGTCTCTACACGCCATCAATTACAAGAGAGTGCACTATATTGTTACTTTGATGCATTTCTCTCTGAAGTTGAACCCAAAAATTGGCAGCAGGCTATGACCCAATCATCTTGGATTGAAGCTATGCAGGAGGAACTAAACGAATTCAAACGACTTGAAGTATGGGAATTGGTTCCTCGCCCTGACAAGGTTAACATCCTTACTTTGTTATGGGTTTATAAGGTTAAACTTGATGAGATGGGTGCGGTATTGAAGAATAAAGCAAGATTGGTCGCTAGAGGATATAAACAAGCCTTGGGTATAGACTTTGAGGAATCTTTTGCTCCCGTGGCTAGATTGGAGGCGATTAGACTATTCCTTGCGTTTGCTGCTCATATGAACATGATCGTCTATCAAATGGATGTGAAGACGGCATTTTTGAACGGTGAACTAAGGGAAGAGGTTTATGTTAGTCAACCGGATGGGTTCGTCAGTACGGAGTCTCCTAATCATGTGTACAAGCTTAAGAAGGCTCTCTATGGGTTGAAACAAGCTCCACGCGCGTGGAATGATCTCCTGTCAACATATCTCATGTCGGAAGGCTTCTCCAAAGGCAAAGTAGACCCCACTCTATTCACTCTCAAGGACGGCAACGACATGCTCCTGGTACAAATTTATGTTGATGATATAATATTTGCTGCCACTAACATAGAATTGTCTAAACAATTTGAGAAGATAATGTCCACACGCTTTCAGATGTCGATGATGGGAAAAATTTCATTTTTCTTAGGATTACAGATTTCTCAGAATCCCAGAGGCATCTTTATAAATCAATCCAAATATGCTCTAGAATCTCTTAAGAAATATAACTTTGAGAATTGTGACCCCGTAGACACTCCAATGGTGGAGAAATCCAAGTTAGATGAAGATAGGAATGGGACTATTGTCGATCCAAAACTTTACCGTGGGATGATCGGCACCCTTCTATATCTGACTGCTAGCAGGCCTGATTTGCAATTTGTTGTATGCATGTGTGCCCGGTATCAGGCTCGGCCTACCGAAAAGCACCTACATGTTGTGAAAAGGATCTTTCGGTATCTAAAAGGAACACTTCATCGTGGTCTATGGTATCCGAAAGATTCCTCGATTGCTTTAATCTCATACGCAGATGCCGATCATGCTGGATGTCAAGATACGAGGCGTAGCACTTCTGGATCTGTGCAACTCCTAGGAGATAGATTGATCAGTTGGTCTTCAAAAAGGCAGAAAAGCGCTGCAATATCAAGCACGGAGGCTGAATACATCGCCATGTCCGGTTGTTGTGCTCAAGTCCTTTGGATGAGATCACAATTAACTGACTACGGTCTTGGATTTAACAAAATCCCGATGTCTTGTGACAACAAGAGCGCCATTGCCCTTTGCTGCAACTATGTTCAACACTCCCGGGCCAAGCACATAGACATTCGCTACCATTTCATTAAGGAGCAGGTGGAGAACGGAGTGATCGAGCTGTATTTTGTCACTACTGAGTACCAGCTGGCGGATATGTTCACCAAAGCCTTAGATCGAGGACGAATCGAGTTTTTGATCGACAAGCTTGGCATGAAATCATTCACTCCAGCGACTCTCAAAGAGTTGGCAGAAGAATCAGCTGAATAGTCGTGGTAAACTATTCAGAGTATCCTTTTGGTTGTGATCATGTATATTATCGTAAATATATAAACCACAAAAAGAAAATACAAAAATATAAAACCAACAAAAACCATAAAAAATATAAAACCTAGAAAAACCATAAAAAATATAAAACCTAGAAAAACCATAAAAAATTATAAAATCAAGAAAAACCAAAAATATTTTTGTTTTAAAACGGGCATGTCTTTTAGTACGGTAATATTTACGGCCTTAGAAATGTCGATCAATATTGACACGGTGACATAAATAGAGTCCGTATAAAAGTTGTACATTTTTAAAACATGCCCATTATGGCTTGTAGTTATTTCAGACTGCAACCCGGTTTTCATATTAAAGTCACGTATTTCCTTGGAAAACGTTGGCTCAGAACGGGAATTAATTTTCTCGGGCGTGATTTACAAGCCAAATCATGCAAAGGGATCAAGTTTACTTTATAACTTGGTCTAACACGAATTGGTGTACGTCTCAGTGCATTAATTTGTTAAAATAAGAGAAATCTTATTGACACCACGAATCAAAATTCTTTAAGATATTGGAAATGCTTTCATCAATATTTGACTCTTTAAACAATGACTACAACTCTTTAAATAGAACACGGGTCATCGTTTAAGGGGGAGAAAATAGTAAAATCATCTTTGTCATTAAAATTGATTTTCAAAAGTGATTGTGAAAACATAAGGGCTACATGGTCATTGAGTGGTTTTTGCTTTAGAAAACGACTTGTGTTCGTTCTAAGTGATAGGCATTGCTTTTAGATATTGGAGATATGCTAATAGATGCGTTTGCTAAGTTGTGTGTACGTTTAACAAGAGTTAGGAGAAATGGAAAAATTAGAAACAAAAAGGAAAGAGTATAGATAATAGAGGGACTAAAAGTGAGATTTATTGAAACTTGTCAAAACTTTTGACCTAGTCAACTAAATACCACCCGCCCCCCTATTTTCTAATCACTGTTTTCCTGCTCATTTGCCGCCATTGTTAAAAAATTACACACACTCACAAGAAATCAAAACTCTCATTTAATCCATCTAGATCCTGTTCGTTCAACAAACAAGGTAAATAACATCAATTACTAAACTTCTAATTCATATCACTTATCATATAATTCTGTTAAACAATGCTCAGTTAATCAGTTTAATCCACTTAGGGTTCTTGATTAAATTAGGCTAAATTGATTAGGGATTTATGGTGGGTTTTGCTCGGAATAGGTTAAATGATGTTTAAATTGCCTTAGTTTGCCTTAGAAACTCACAAACGCGCTAGAATAATCATCACTGCTATGGTTGAAAAAGTTCCGGATGAACATGGGTTAAAAACTTCCGAATGAAGGTTTCTTCTGAATAACTTCCGAATGAGGAAGTTCCGAATGAAGAACTTCCGAATGAAGGAAGTTCCGAATGAAGAACTTCCGAATGAAGGAAGTTCCGAATGAAGAACTTCCGGATGAAGGAAGTTCCGAATGAAGAACTTCCGGATGAAGGAAGTTCCGAATGAAGAACTTCCGGATGAAGGAAGTTCCGAATGAAGGAATGTTCCGGATGAAGGAAGTTCCGAATGAAGAACTTCCGGATGAAGGAAGTTCCGAATGAAGAACTTCCGGATGAAAGAATGTTCCGGATGAAGGATGTTCCGAATGAAGAACTTCCGGATGAAGGAAGTTCCGGATGAAGAACTTCCGGATGAAGGAAGTTCCGAATGAAGAACTTCCGGATGAAGAAGTTCCGAATGAGGAAATGTTCCGGATGAAGATGTTCCGAATGAGGAAAAGTTCCGGATAAAGAGTTTGATTATTATTGCTTGCATGCTCTATGTACTTGTTGTTTTTATCCTATGTCATGTGTTATGCTTAGAAGTAAGAATGATATATATCTATATGTGTTTGTGCATCAACCTTTCATGTCTTATCTTAAGCAGATACAATGACTAATCCAACAGTACAAGCAATCCAAGAATCTAGAGAGGCCGATATTGCTAAAGCACGAACCCTTAAGTTTATTCCCAACAACTACCGGCTGAAGCAAGTCTCTAAATCCACTCACCATGGTTTTAAGGTCGCCATAGCCATCCTTGACAACTCTCATTTCAAGAACGCCCTTAGAAGTACAGCCTCGGTGCCTTATGAGTATATGTTTGAATTTTGGGCTACCAAGGAAATCACTTCGAACAAGATCACCTTCACCATCGACAACAAGCAGCAGACGCTCACAGTTTCAGACTTCCGTAAGATTCTTGGTATACGGGATACACCCAAGGGCATGTCATTCTCGAGGGATCCCACTAAAGATGAACTCGTGGAGTTATTTGAAGCACTTGGATGTCCGGAAATACGAGTTGCATCTGAGTTTACCACTGCTAAGGTGGGACAACCTTGGAGAGCATTGATGGGTATTCTCAGTAAATGTCTTACACCAAAAACGAGTGGCCATGATGCACTGCGCAGTCCTATAATAAACCTCTTCTATGGCATGTACAAAGCTGCAAATTCAGATTATGCTTTGTTGATATGGGAAGAATTCACATTTCAACTCTTCTACAACAAGAAGCTGAAGACAAACTTCTTTCCTTATCCTCGGTTTATTAAGCTAATCATTAATTATTTTATGAAGCTTGATACTACTATTGATAGGCGTACAGCAGGTCGCTATCACACTGAAGAAGCTGATGATACTGTAGACCTGAGGCATGAAGGACCGTCTATTGGTGTGATTCCGGGTCCTATTCCTGATTACCTTCTATCTGATAAAATCAAAGGTTCTGCAGATTACAAGCTACTGCAGATAGAAATCCAGAGGCTGAAAGCAAACCTTCAAACTGGAGAAGACTCATCCACAACGGTTAAGAGTAAAGGTAAACGCAAACAACCAGCTGCGTTACCTGAACCCGAAACCAAGAAGAAGAAGACAGAGGGTAAGAAGGGAAAGGGTAAGGCTGATGAGATGGCTTTACGTGATGAAGAAGATATTGTTGATCCTACTATGGATAAAACCGAGAAACGAATGATGAAGATAGCAATTAAAAGGAGTAGGAAAGATACAGGCGGTAGTGGTTCAGGTGCGAGGGTAGATATTGAGGATGAGTACGTGGAACCGGATGATGTTGATGAGTTTGGGTCACCTGAACACTATTCCACTTCGAAGGAGCCATCAATCCCTATTTCAGCAAGTGTGGAAAAGGAACCTGTTGCTCCTACGATCATGGTGTCAACTCAACCCTTAACAACTCAACCTCCACCCATACAACCCTTACCAACCAGACCGGCTACAACACCATTTCTTCCACCACCCATAATTCCTATCCTTAGCACCGCAGTAACAACCGAGCCTCTTCAGTCAACCCAGAGCAGCTCTGCAACATCTGCAATGGCTGCATTAGTGATGGCCGAAATGTTTGACAAACATGTGGATACTCACAAACGCGAAATGGATGAACTTCGCCAAGAGTTGCAAAGACGAGCTCAGAGGGAAGAAGCATCTAGGAAAGCCCAAGAGGAGATGATTGCTAAGTTCGCTTCAGATATGGAGTTGACTCGAAAAGCACATGCAGAAGAACTTGCTCGGGTAAGCAGGCTGAGGCTGATAAGCATGCTGCACGCATTACCAGACTTCAAGCGATGAGGGATAAATATAAGGAGCAAAAAGAAGCACTTGAAGCATCTGTGAAAGAAAGAGTGCAAGAATCCGTTGAATCCTTAATGCCTAAACTTCGTGACGAGTTGAAGACACTTGCTGCTGACAACTTGATGGTCAAATCATCCAATCCTTCAGAAGCCGCCTACAAGATTGCTTATGACCTGACGGATTTTGAATTGAAGAAGATCCTTAAGGCTCGTATGGTGGAACTTGGGTCGTTTGACAAGTCTAGGATTCAACGGGTTCTATATAAATCCCTGAATGATGCTATCATGGAGGATGATAGATTATTCAAAACGTTTGGAAGTGTGGTACCATATCACATCTTACCTGAGGCAGAAAGGGAAGAAAGTGAAGAAGAGGGTACGGGTGAAGAAGAGGAAGAAGAAGAAGAAGAAGCGGAAAAGGATAAAGACGATGACGAGGGTGGTGATGATGATGAGGATGATGAGGATGATGACGAGGATGAGGATGATGATGATGGCGATGATGGTGGTGATGAGAATCAGGAGAGTGCTAGAGGTAGTAACGGGGATGACAATCAGGATGATGATGGGGGTGAACAGCCGAAAGAGGGAGACAAGGTTACCAGCTCCAAGAAAACTGCTGCTAAGACTGGAACCAAGTCCACAAAAGATGCAGCACAGAAGGACAAATCGACATCCTCGGAATCAAGACGAACTAAGTGGTGCCACGATGTGAATGCCACTACAGCGTCTTCGGCTCCCGGTATCTCTATCGCTGTATCTTTACCTATTACCACTAACCCCATTAGTTCTGTTGTCGTTGCTCCTGTGATCGCAGAATCAGTGACGGAACCCGAAGCTGCACAACACTCACCAGTTCACGACACTGCTGAAATGCCTGAAACTGAACCAACAGATGTTCGCACTTCAACTCCTCAACAACAAGCTCAACAATCTACGGCTCCTGAACCAAGCATACGAAATTGGGAAGACACGTTGGAGATAGACGAGTCTGCACCACCACAAGCTTGGATCACGGCAGCAGCACAATATGATCCGATCACAGACGCTGACAAAGATGTGTTGTATCTCCGTATCTGAAGTCCGATTGACTTATGTGCATTTTTTGCTCATGAGTATAAGACTTCGGTTACTCCATCCTTGGTCAAGAAAGCGCTGAAAGATAGGAGACTTCGCGCCAAAACCCGATTACCCCGAATGGAGTTCGAGTACTATGCCGATGAGATCCTGAAGGCTCTGAAAACCGTTCAACGGCCAGGTCTTCATGAATCAGACAGAGCTCCACCTCCAATGGATCCTGCTCAAGATAATCAGATTGCTCTTGACTTCTTCGTCACCAACGATCTTGTGTATCTACTGAAGGGGTCATCAAAGTACGCAACCTCCCTGACCTTGCTGAAAGCTGCCAACTGGGGGACAATACCCTTTATCGAGGAAAAGGTAAACAGACTCTGGGTCCCTAAGATAAATCGTAATTATGATATGTATGCTGTCATAGGTGCATCTCATTGGGACGAACGAGTCCGAAGGGCGTACAGGGGTTGCTGCTTGGTCAATTCTGGAAGCAATGTTAGATCCGACATCCACATCTCCAGCATCTTAGGAATGAAAACTGAAGCCAAGAACGGCTATTATCATGTGACGGAGATTCGCTTGAAAAGGGAGGATGACAGGGAATACAAAATCCAGCAAGGAGATTTTTCCATCATTCGCCTTGAGGATATCGAAGATATGCTGCTTCTGATGACCAGAGATCAACTTACACACATTCCTCGTGAAGACCTGATTGCTTTGAATACAGCACTTCGTATGTTCACACGAAGTGTTGTCATCAAGTCACGAGTTGAAGATCTTCAGTTGGGAGTCGAAAGCTATCAAAGGAAGCTCAACTTAACCCGTCCTGTGAATCAAGTGCTACCTCAACATGTAGAAAGATGTCCCTATACCGGCATTTCTGTCCCGAATTACGGCATCTTCTACTTGAACAGTCGAGGTTTGATGAAGTTTATGAGGGTGGGGGAGCTCCACAAGTATAGTGATGGAACTCTTATACAAGTCAGAGGAAAGTTGGAGCATCTGAACTCGGGTGGGACTTTGCCAGAGATGACGGAGGATTGGCATCCGGGTTACCGGCAGATGGCGAAGTACGTGATCAAGAAGATTGATCAAAAGCTTCGTGAACGTAGATTGATGAGGAGCTTGGAAAGATTCGTGGGTGGTAGACCATATGGAGTGCACTACAGGACACTGCAACGATCCATCTAATGGGTCGTACATTTCAGGTCACTCTATATTGGTTTTCAATTGTGAATATGTATATTTGTGAATAATGTGCTTGAACGGCTTGGTGTAGTGTTAAGGTATGATAATTTTTCAAGAATTTCTCACGAGATTCTAAATCTTTCAAAATATGTCATACCAAAGCACTACAACTATCCCTTATTAACTTAAGGGGGAGCAATAACTTGTTCTATGGCCTAACATCGATTTCATTTTTTACCCAAAGACCGGTTAATCCATTCAATATCCCAAATATTAATGGTTAACATTTTGGATAAGGGGAGAAAATGGGATTAAGGAGACGTAAGTGATACTTGGCTAAAAGATGAAAAAGACTTAAAGATTATCCAACTTAATATGTGTAAAGCACATGTTAAGGGGGAGCGTTTTTGATGAACAAAACACCTAAGGTACAAAACTTTTGATTTCAATATCACAAGTACTTTAGGTGATTTTCAATGATTTTTCATGGTGGCAATTCCTTCCCAAAACACGCTTAATTCACGACGGATGTGGTGACAAAAGGGTGGTAGGAATAGGTTAAGTCCAATGATTCATCAGAGCCGATGGAATCTTCCCAAGGACAATTCCCTAGATAGAATTAGAAGTCCTAGGAAAGATGGAGAAAGAATGTGAACGTAGCTGAATGCCGACCAAGTACTTAAGCTAGCACTGGAACAATCACAACAAGGTGCTAGTGATGACGTATTGGTAAGCATTGAAGGGGTTGAAGAATGAAAAAGAAATGTAAAGATAAAGGGTGTAAAGAAAGAAGCCCTCCTTACAACTTTAGGCAGAAACCGGGTCAATACATATGCTATTGAGGTCATTTTTGTTAATGATTCTCGGTATTGAAGAAAGACATCATGGACCCAGTGATGCAATGCACAACCCTTCCCCAGCTAACTCAAATATCTCTCAAAAGGTATTTGTTTTAATCACACGGAGATCAACACGTTATCTATTGGTTTATTCACTCCGAATAAACTGGTATTGAAAAGGTGGCACTCCTCTCCAGCCATCGCTCACTAAATCAAAACGCACAATCGAGTCTAGAGCCAAGAGATCATCAAAAGTCTCATTAGGACACTTTCCATTTATTCCTTGCTTTCTCACACACTGTGAAAAGTAAGAGATTTTCATGAGTCCTACGCAATATTCCTGTAATATTGCCAGAACATCAGAGTAATACGTAAGTATTACAATGAAGATGGAAATCCTGCTTGAGCCAACATCAAACAAGCTCATGGTAGGTTACACGTGCGGTTCTTTTAGAACCAATCTTGTGAAAAACTGGAAGGTAACAGTGGTTTAATTCTTAATTGAACTTAAACTCGTTCCAGGCCTCTTCGCATTATCATATGATCTTGCCAGAACACTCAGAGTGACTCTTTATTGACCACAGTGACGAGTGGAAATCCTTCTAGTGTCAACATCAAACAGCACTTGGTAGGTAACGTGCAAGATTCTTTATGAATTGAGCTCGTGACAACTGGAAAGCAACGATGGTGAAAATCTTAATTGAAATTCACTTGTTCCAGGTTTCATGAATTGACGGCTTTTAATCACAAGGATAATTCATCCAAGTGATTCACTCTTTATGTTCGCAGTCAGCTTTGGACGGTCGAATAAAGAGAACGGGTTCACCCGCGAAATCCTGTCAGGAAGTTACTTAATTGAAACTATCCGTCACGGGTACGATATCTAATATCGTCCAACGGTCTTCACCGACCGGAGGTAAAATGCTACCGAATTAGAATAAAATGTTCAAAGCCATTTTATTCGTGTCGTTGCTGTGTACCTGTTAAAGACGGTGGCGTTGCTGTGTACCTGTTGAAGACGGTGGCGTTGCTGAGTACCAGTGAAGACGGTGGTGTTGCGGTGTACCTGTAAAAGTCGTTCCCACATGCTTATGTCTTTTGCAACAAAGTTCAGCAAAAATTCAAGAAAGTACAAGATGAAGTCTTCCGCTGTACCAAACTCTGAAGCTTTCGAGAATTCAATAAAAAGACGTAAGTGTGTGGAACATGAAGTCACGAGGAGGCAAAGTTCACAAGAAAGGCAAAGATCGCACGTGAAAGGCCAAAGAACAATGCTCTCAAGTCAAAGCCAAAAAGATCAAACTAACATATTCACAACAAAAGAAAGAAAAGAAGAAAAGACTACTAGCTAAAGAACGAAGACTTAGTATAGTATGCTAGGTTTAGAACTTTGTAACGTGGAGTGACCTCCCTTAGGGGGAGATTGTTAGAAATACGTTTTAACGTATATAAGAAGTATCGGTCACTCCACAATATGATTTATGTTGTAATAGCTCGTAGTTAGTAATTAGTTGTTATTTGCTTATTAACTTAAGTAAGAACCGGTCCATGGGCTTGTCATGGACCGGCCCAAGCCCAATGTTTGGCTTGGACTATAAATACCCCTTTCCACTAAGGAAAAGGGTTGGTTGTTGTCATTTCTTGTTTTCCATATTAATAAAATACACATAGTTTCTCTCACTTTCTCTCTCTAACTTTCTCTCTCTAGAAATCAACAAACCCCTTCATAGATTCATTGATTATCAATATTCTACATTGCTCAAGGCTATACACAAGAGGAAAGGATATACTATGAAGAGGTTTTTGCACATGTTGCAAGGATTGAAGCAATAAGGATTTTCCTAGCCTATGCTTCTTGCATGGGCTTCATAGTTTATCAAATGGATGTGAAGAGTGCTTTTCTTTATGGCACAATTGTAGAGGAGGTTTATGTAATGTAGCCTCCTAGTTTTGAGGATTCATAACATCCAGACAATGTGTATAGGGTGAAGAAAGCTATGTATGGACTTCATCAAGCCCCAAGAGCATGGTATGGCACATTGTCCACCTATCTGGTGGAAAATGGATTCAAGAGGGGCACCATAGATCAGACTTTGTTTACCAAGAAGATTGGTCAGGACTTTTTACTTGTTCAGGTCTATGTGGATTGTGACAATCCGTCAATTTATGGTTGATATTTTATTCTCAATATTTATTTGAAAACCTTATTTTAATGTTACAATATGAACTCACTTATTTTTGGGAAGTAATTTGGATTTACGTCTTGAAGTAGCGTCGACAACGTCTAAACCGGAGGATTCTACGTTACGTGCTTACGTTTACATACACCGTCTTTGGTGACAGTCCGACATTTCAGAAAATAAATTTATCCGTGAATATTATTTTGGAGTTTTAAATTTGTGTTGGTTCATAAACTCACAAATTTACGAGAAGAGATTAGGACTTACGATTTTAATTTAACGTCCTTTACGACTAAACCGGAAACCCTAGGATTACGTATTTACGTTTTTGAACTCCGTTTTTGATGAGACAATTTTTATTAGATTCGTTTTGTGTCGTTGATTCATAATTTATAAAAACGTTTTTCGTAAAACGACCCGAGGGCACGCAAATCGAGGAAACTAGAATCGAGGAGTACCCGTAAATTAGTGGGGATGAAACAAGTATACACTTGTCTCACCCCCACTATGGGTGGCAAGACAAGTTACCAACACACCACTTTGGTGTCAACATAACACACACTCTAAGGACACTTGTCCTTAGAGCCTTACAAACCACTTAACACAATAATAGCTAAACCAAAACAACTTTCTCATACATGCAAAAACAAGAGAAGGAAAAATTCTCCATTCCTCTTTGTCTTCCTATGTTGAACGTCCAACATCACTCCCACAATCACCATCCATCAAAATTCAACCATAAACATCATCTAGAATCAACATATGTTGATTGCTACATAAAAAGAAGGTGATTGGAGGTGATTTTAACAAGTAAAAAGGAAATTTTATGGAGTCCAAGGGCTGATTTTCAAGAAGGTATTCATACCTATGAAGATCTCAAAAAGTGTATTTGCCATGTTAAAGATGTGGTGACAAGAACCAAGCCTTGTTCATCAAAATCTAATCATTTCATCACTTTGGTGGTTTAGAGATTATTTCTTCCTATCATCTTGTTATTTTTGATTATGTAATCTTGTATTTCTTTTACTTATGTATATGTATATGATGATGAATGATGATTAAAAATATTGTGTGGGGATTTGGTGTTAATAAACATGCTTAAAAAGATGAAAGATTATAAGAAACAAGGCTAAAATCTTGTTTAAATTTGTTGGCTGTATAAAACAGTGAAGAAACATATGGTAAACTGATAAAATGACTTGAATAGATTGATAAACAGTAAGCTATGGGTCTTGTACACATGTGAGAGTTGGCCATGCAATGGAATCATTGTAATGAGTAAGATATGATCAAAAGAAGTTTAAGATACAAATCTGAGTTCACTGTTTTGGACGATTTTTAGAAAATACTTAGAGGATGATTAAACAGTAGCTATAGAAGAGTTAAATGGAGCAAATATCATTTAGTTTATGTGATAAAAATTTGAGCTTCTATCTCCATATAGAACTCTAGATATGGCAGTTTTGGTGAAGATGAAAATAAAAATCAGATTTTGTAAATTAAAGTATAATACTATTATATAAGCACTAAAAATTTAATAGTATAAAATATAAATTAAAACCCACTAACTTATATAATACATTTATATAAATATATACAATGGTAAATAAGTGGACATTTTATAAAAATGGTAACTTGTTAAGTTTTATAAGTTATAAAACTATAAACATGATTTTTACGACTTTTTCGGCTAATACCGTAAAATTAACGTTTTTGTTAAATAAAACTTAGATGGTTGGACACGTCTAATGAAAACCTTATAAAACTTATATACTGATATATAGACATGTATAACAAGTAAAAACCGATAAAAACTCGAACTATAGGACATACGGACATTAACGAGCTAAGTAAACATATTGGACTAATAATACAACAAAATGGACTAAAACACTTATAAACTTACTTATTGGGCTTAACCCATTTAGGCCCAACTTGTAAAGTTTAGATACTGATAATATAAGTATAACATGGATTAATACAAGTTAAAGAACTTATAATAAGTTTATTGGACTTAAAACACGTAAATAGGTCAAACTAGTAAACTAGTATAAAAGTTATCGACATATAACACTAAAATGAGTAAACAAGAATATGTAAACCCACTTGATCATCATATATATATAAATCATCATATGTATACATAATTGTTATTTTTATAAAGTCATTGGACAAACGTCTAAGACCGATTATTATTTATATAGGTTTCCGTGATTGAAGCACGTACCGTACGCCCGAATTGCCGATAACCCGCCTTCCCACATCAACGTGAGTTCATAGCCTCGCACTCTTTTAAATGTTTTATAAACCCGCGAGGGAGATAACATGTTAGTTTTTATAAAATTAGGACACCATTTGTCCCGATTGTTTGTTTATTGATTTGGACCCGAATGATTGAATGACCCGATTGTATGACCCGATAAATGATTAAAGGACCCGATAGATGAAATTAAATGGATTATTAAAGTTAGGTTATGTCACTAAAAGTCCCATTAGCATGAATTGTGAACTACCGGGATTTGGTAGACGCTTATGCATTTAATAGTACTATTTGGGGACGATCACCCCAGTTCGCGCCTTGATGGTTGATCCCCGCCGTGCCACATTGATTGGTAAGCGAATTTATGTATGAGAAGATTTCCATAGCATGACCTTTGTGACGACACGCTACTTTAGATGGGCAAATTGAGTATCAGGTTAGCTACCCGTTGTTGGTTTAGTAAGGTAACAATGTCATGCGGCTTATAATAATCCAAACTAACGAAATACTACTAGACGCACCAAATTACGATGTATTGCCTGACTAGCAATACAGGGTCATACTATTGATATTATATTCGTGTTTTGGTTTTCATAACCATATTCATATAACGGTTTTTATAATCTATACAACGTTGCAAAACGTATTGTATGGTGTTTTTAACGACAATGATTCGTATTATGATTTTTAAGGCAAATGCCTATATTATGATTTTGATGAAGATTTGTATAAAATGACTTTGTCTATTTTATGGCCTATTGAAATGATTTGTACAAAATGATTTTCAGTAATAATCTTATACTGATATTATATTGATGGATTTTATTAAACTCTATGAATTCACTCGGCGTTATCGCTGACCTTTTCTTTTAACATGTTTTATCTCAGGTACTTGAAGGTAATTCTCAGGAAGACGACAAGAATCCATGGCCCGCACTTAAACAATATTTTCCATTCAAATATTTTGTAAAACTTTGTATGAAATGTAATGACTTGGGACCGATGTAACTTTGATATTTATGAATGGAAATGCTTTATTATTAAACGACGCGATTTTTATGCGTTGTCTATGATGTGAGTAATGTGCTATCCCGTAACACCAACTAGTCTTCCGCTGTATTGAGTTGTATAAATTTGGGGGTGTTACAGTTTGGTATATATCATCTTTGGCTCTTCAAGTCCAAAGATGAGTAAAGACTTTTCCAAGCTCATGACAGACAAATTCAAGATGAGTGCAATGGGAGAGATGAACTTCTTTCTAGGGTTACAAGTTCAGCAGAAAGAAGATGGTATCTTCATCTCTCAAGACAAATATGTAGCAAAAATCTTGAAGAAGTTTGGATTTTCTCCACATGAAAAACGGGCTTGCACACCCATGGATAGGGAACACCCTTGGAGAAAGGTTGGAGATGGAAAAGAGGTGGATGCAAGGCATTATAGGTCAATGATTGGATCATTAATGTGTCTTAAAGCTTCTAGACCTGACATTATGTTTGTTGTGTGTGCATGTACACGCCATCAAGTGACTCCCAAAGAGTGTCATCTTCACTGTCAAGAGGATCTTTAGATATCTTAGGTGTTATCCCACATTGGGATTATGGTATCCCAAGGAATCTCCATTGGAGCTTATTGGTTATTTAGACAGTGATTATGGAGGTGACCAGTTTGATAGAAAATCCACAACTGGTGGATGCCAATTTTTTGGGAGTAGGTTAATATCTTGGCAATGCAAGAAACAAACAATGGTGGCCAACTCTACAACTGAAGCAGAATATGTAGCTGCAGCTGCTTGTTGTGGACAAGTCTTATTGATTCAGAACCAACTGTTGGATTATGGGTATAATTTTATGCATACCAAGATTTTTGTAGACAATAACAGTACTTTATGCATTATTAAGAATCCTGTATATCATTCTAAAACAAAACACATAGAAATTAGACATCATTTCATAAGAGATTGTTTTGAAAAAGATTTAATACAACCAGATAGGGTTGACACAGAAGAAAATGTGGCAGATTTATTAACTAAACCTTTTGATGCTGAGAGATTTCAATACTTGGTAACAAGTATTAGAATGATCAATCTTACCTAATATGTGTTTTTGGAACTTATTGTAAAATTATGTACAGGATATGCATTGTTAGTGGTCTTTGTACAAAATTAGGTTTTCCACTTTATTTGTCTAACGCTGACAAAGGTTATTTTAACGCTGATAAGTGTTAAAATGGACGTTGACAGCAACATGTTAGTTTTTGTGGTTTTTGATATAATTATACAGGCATTATGAGCATTGTACTAATGGATACAGAGTTACTTATGGATCTTTGGAGCTTACTTGGAGTGTGCTTAAGTTTATGGATGATGGTTGGAATGTTTACATTCCTATCTTGACATAAATTTTTATTGCATAATTTATGGTTGGCAACTTGTATATCATATTTTAAGGGGAGTTTTAGGTAACCTTTAAGACTTTTTTGGTATTCATATAATACTCTTATCACAATTCTAGATTGTGTCCACCGGTGAGTACGAGTTAGTTTACTAAATCGTGAGGCAATGTAGCATGCAAAGTTGATATACTTTGTACGCTGCCAAGACTTTTTGACCTAGAATTAGTTGTGGTCTGTTGGGAGACCTGGGTATGATTTTTATTGGGCTTACCTGGGAAGTTACAAAGGATTTTATGAGATAACTTCATTGTTAAGAACTTTGGTTAGCAAGGGACACTTGAGGACAATTATGTCTATCTTGCTTAAGCAAGTGTGCATGATTGGACAGTGCTTGCCACCCTATAGTAATTTTCAGTCTATAAGTTATCTTCACTAGGATAAATTACTGTGTTAAGGTCCTTTTTCTTTTAAATTATTTTTATTTTTGGACGCTGACAGATTTCTTTCCAAGCGTTGTTAAGACCAATTTTGACGTTGACATGGCAAAATCTAACGTTGACAAGAATATAGCCGTTGGGCGCTGATAAGTTATTTTTGACCGTTGATAGACATTGGGTCCTACCCAGTTGTTACTTTTGACGAAAATATGGGCGGTAATTTTAGGATTTAGTAACTTTTTATTAATGCTTGAGATAAGTTATATCTTTTTCAAGATTTTCATCATTATATTTTGAATATAACTGCCTCACGTTTTGACCAATCACATGTTTTCACCTCTCCTATATATTTGGTTCATTTCTTTTAAACAGGGTAACTGCTTATTCTTGTCTAACTAAATTTTCTCAAACCTTCATCTTTCATAACTTTTATCACAGCTTTCTACATCAATGGCACCTAAGTTTAAACCTAGAGATTTGGAATTGGGGTTCTGAAGTCAGCATAACATGGTTGCTTATTTAGAAGCTGACAATGCTCTGTTTCCCCAATATACTCAGATGGTTGAGTATTTGAATGCATCCCCTTTAAGGTATGCACTTTCTCATGCTCCAATTATCCCTGTCGCACATATTAAACAGTTTTGGAGTATTGTCACTTCCTCAACAGTTAATAATGTGACTACATTGACTGCTATTGTCCATGGGGTTCCATGGGTGGTTACTGAAGCTCTGATTCGCCAAGATTTGCATCTTAATGATGCAGATGGAATAACCACCCTACGCATTGGAGGGCTAGAACAAGGACTCCAAGCTTTGGGTTATCTTTTGCTAGAAGATGGCAATTTAAACAAATATACAAAACAAGAATTTCCCCCAGCTTGGAAGTACTTGATACATGTCATTCTTCAATGTTTGAGTCCCAAATCTACTGCACACAATGAAATCAACCGTTCAATTGGGAGTGCCATTGTGTGTATTGCTACTGAGCAAAAATATAATTTTTCAAAAATGATTTTTGATGGCATGTGTCATAACAAGGGTAGCAAGATAAATCTTGCTTACCCAAGGTTTTTACAAATGGTGTTTTATTTACAAAGATACTGCAATAGGGATCACGATGATTTTTATACGATCCCTGTTCAAAAGAAAGCAATTTTTGGGAAGATGAATTCTCCACCTCATAGAGACTTACCCCTCACCCAAGTCATGCTTGCTGTTATTGTAACAGCACAACCACAACAAGACCCTCAACCACAACCAGACCCATTGCCTGAACAACCACCATCACCCCAGTAAATGGAAATTGACCAAGAACCTTTCAACGCTGACACGTTAAATGTTGGCGTTGACATTCCAAATCCAAATGCTGACACCCTTTTACAACATACTCAAACACCCCTTAACCTTCAAACAGACACCCAATCCATACCATCTTCTACACCCCCTGAATTTAGGTTGGTAAAACGACAAAGGACTGCTGGAGTGTTCTCCTATAGTGGTCCTAGCCATGTTGTAGAGAGAACCACCACCACAAGTGTGGTTGGTGACATGGGTGGGGCTGGGACTATTGGTTCTAGCTTAGATGCAGGCCAAGTCAATCCTAACATCATTAAGACCCCATCCATGCCCCATGAGTCTACTTTGGGAGGTCAAATTCCCATTTTATAGGAGGACAGATTGGAACCTTACACATTGTTGGAATTGACGGCTGTCTGCATTAGCTTGCAAAAGCAAAATGCAGACCTTGTACATACTGTCAACTCACAAGGCCTTGAACTCAAGCAATTGAGGGATAGGATTGTTAATTTGGAAGGTGCTAAGCGTAGATAGGAGGATTCTTCCAAAGGGGAGGATGAACAGGTGCATGTGAGTGATAAAGGCTCACATGAAGGAGAGTCTTTGGGTATAGCTGAGGCTCTAACAGATTTGAAGAGGCAACCAGGTTTTGATGTTTCATTGGTTACCCCTAAAAATTTAAATTTATCTTTTGTTGAAATGATAGAGCAGATCACAAAGTCAAACGCTGACAAGAGTAAGTTAGGCGTTGACACTCATAATTTGGACGTTGAGAGACTTGCAGATGTAGTTGGTGTATCACAGTCATCAGCTATCATCAAGGATGTGTCTACACAGGTACCATCAACTTCTTTACCCACTATTGATATATTGGATAAAGGTAAACGAATTATGGTAGAAGTTGAAGTTCTCAAGGATGCAGCCCAAGTACATTTTGATTCCATTTTGGCTGCACAACTTGAGGAAAAGGAGAAGAAGACTGTCATTGAGTCACCATTTGTGGTTACTTCTGAAAGTAATAAGGAAGGCAGTGATGATGAGAGTACTGATTCAAGTGTGATGATTCTTGAAGATCCAGAAAGGCTTGAATATGGTGATGAGTTGGCTAAGGAGAGGCTTGCAGAGTTGAAAAATCAGGTAGATTATGAGATGCCTGAAGTAGCCCAGATGTACTTTGCATTGGAGAATAAGGTTATGGAGAATCCAGAGATGCTAATTTCAGATCAAATTTAGGGTTTAGAGATTCTCTTAAGAGTTTAAAGGGATTGCAAGGTAATCTTGAAGTATAAGGCTATCAAGGTTCTTTCACAGACTAAGAAGGATAGAAGGGAGCTCTATTATATGATTCTTAGATGTCATCAAGAGGGTTGGACTTTCAAGAAGTTGCAGGGTTTGTCCTTTGATGAGTTGGAATTTCTTGCTTATCCCATATGGGCAAGTGTTCAAGAGCAGAATACTATCAGACTTCTTTCAAATAAAAGAAAGGAAGAACTTGTAGAAGAGATGCAGATCCAACAGGCTTTAATTTCACCAAGGCCTTTGAAGAAGGGAGTTCCAATTGAGTTCCCAAAGAATTTGGATAGAGTGAATCCTAGTGAAGCAGTTATTAGAAAGATTATTAAGCTCTCACCTTTGGAAGCTTCACATATGGTAGAGGTATTACCTTATGATTCCAGAAACCCTATAGTTCATTATGAAGAAGATGCAAGTGGATTTTGGATGATTGGCATATATGGAAAAGAGGTACATACTTTCACTACTCTTATCTCTTTGTTTGCAAGCCTAGACAGAGAAGACTTGGTAGATCTTTGGGGATTGATGAAGACCAAGTATGAGACTCAAGCACCTACTTCAGTCAATGGAATAAAGATTTGCTCCACATTCAAGAGAACGTGTGAGCCAAATGATGAAGATCCAATATGGTTGGATCTGGATGATATTAGTGGACTTCGATGGCGTCTACATTCAGCAGCTGATGTTTATCATTTGAGTACTACAAAGTTTTCTGAGTATCTTCTTGTGGATGCTGAATATCCCATGTCCAAGGAAGTATTGAAGAAAATGGTGTCAACACAGCTAGAGATGGATTATACAACTGATGTTGGAAAAGATCTAATTAGGTTTATTTATTTACTAATTAGAAAGTGATTTGTATTTGTAAGAATCCTCCTTGTACTTAGTTTTTATTTAGAAACTTGATTACTAGAGTAGATATCAAGTTTAGGGGAGGATTATTGGGAATAAAATGAAGCCAAAACACTTAGACGCTGACAAAAGGAAATTGGGCGTTGATAGGAAGAAATCGATCGTTGTCAGATCAAGCGTTGACAAGAAGAAATCAAGCGCTGATGAGAAGAAGTCAAGCACTGCTAGAATACTTAGTCTACACGTTTTATGTTTCTAGTAAAGATATGTTCGACAATGTATTTCTTATGTATATCTTTACCTAAAATAGCTGATACGTAGACTCTTATACAAGGTTCCTTAATCTATGAAAGGAGGCCTTTAGGTTTTAGTTTAATATACGTTTTACACTTCCATTGTACACAAGTTTTGATTATTAATCAAAGTGAAAGTTTGGTTTATTCTATTTGTGTGTTCTTGTTCTAAGTATTAATTCCGCATAATACTTAGATTGTTTCATATACAACAAAGTTTCTCTAAGTGTTTAACTTGATTCAATCTCGTTTACACAAAGCTAAATCGATCTAAGTTTGGGATCAATAAAACTACTACTAGAGAAACTTTGCACTACACAAAGTAACTAAATAAGATGCGGAAAATAGTGTTTAGCACAAGAACAAATATTGAGTCAAACGTTTAAACTTTAATATATCAAAGATATACGAATACCCAATGATGGTATTAGGGTTCTACAACCTTAAGGTTATGAAATGAAATGACAGAAAAAGATATATATCATGAAAACCTAATGAGTCCTTTTATAGCACAAGAACTCATGTACAAGATCACTACTAACAAACTTAGAAACTATTCTGGAGTAGTAACAGAAACACGCTAATATCTCTTCCAAGTTTATCTTTATATCAGGGTCTTTGACTTCTTGCAGGGGGACCAATCCCCCTGCCTTTGTTATCAGCAGCGGTAACTTACTCTAGCAGAGGAAACTTTGACCAACCATCAGGGGGAACTAGTACACATACATTTATTGCCAACACTTTCATGTACTTAGGTCTAGGCTCAAGGTTTCGGTGTATGGTTTTAGGCCCAATGGGAGGGAATAAATGTATCGTGTGGGTCCACCAGGGTACTTCACACAAAACAATCGACCACCTCCAGCAGAAAGGAAGCCTAGCTTAGAAGAGCTTTTGAGCAGCCACTTGGAAGAATCTGCTAAAGAAACGCGAGACTAGAGGAACTAATGAAGAGCTTGCACGACCAACATGACATAAATCAAAGGAATCAAACTGCATCTCATAAAAGTTTGTAGGAACAACTCGATCGAGCCACTGCGGCGACCGAGTCTTCAAACACCCAACTTGGTCGTACATGCAAACAAAAACACAAGCCCTTCTGTTTTTCTTTCTTTAATTTGTTTTAACAGGTTGAGATTGTTTTTGGTTATAAATCGGTTATGTGTTATTTTTTCTTCTTTAGATATACAGATATTATGAAGAGGAAGATGTCTATTTTTTTATAAATAAAAATATGTGTTTTAGGCCTTTGAAATATATTTTTATTGTCATAGTCATTTATATTTATAAATAATTAATCAATTAATAAATAAGAAATTGTCAGTGATTTTTTTTTATTTGAGTGTAATTTGTAATGATTTGAAATATAGTATTTAAATAACAACAACTCATAGGGCTGTAATTAGCAAACCCTTGTTTTATATTATCTATTGTTTAATATTGATAAAAAAAATATATTTTATTTTATGAATTTTAATTTTATTTAAAAAGATGGCGATCGTCTTGTTATGTAAAAAACTCGTCTGTAAATCGTCGAAACGAAAAACTGATGTAACTAGGAAAATTGGTGGTCGACCCCTTTGCCCATGGCGGCTAGCCTAAAAATGTACAGTAATATTTTGCTAAAAATGTAAGACATCACATCCGTACTTATGTAAGACACATATGACCCTAGCGTAGGCCACGAGTTCCCCAGTGCTTTTATTTCACATACACATAAATCAATCTTTATGTCATATACTGATATACACCAATCAAACATAATTGTCTATTTGCAAAATGGATGACCCTCCACCACCACCACCCCAAAACCCTCCCCCTAGAGTTCAAGTACCAGCTACCATCATAACCACTTCTTCTTCAGCAAGTTCTCCCAGACGACGCAGTCCTGGCGCCACTGGGAGCAGGCATCCTACTTTGCATGGGATACGGAGTAGGAGTGGGAAATGGGTGTCAGAGATTCGCGAGCCACGTAAAAGCAATAGAATATGGCTTGGAACTTACCCAACCCCAGATATGGCTGCTGCAGCTTATGATGTAGCCGCTTTGTCGCTAAAAGGCAGCGAGGCAGTGTTGAATTTCCCTGAAAATATAGAAAGGTACTCGGTGCCGGCTCTGCCAGAGCAGAAACTGATAAGGAATGCTGCAAGGGCTGCAGCTGAGCTGATGAAATATTCGGTACCTTCTCAGCAGATGAATGTAGTGGATACATCTGTTGAGCCGGTAGGCATGAATGACGAGTTTATGGATGAAGAAGCTATTTTTGATATGCCGAATTTGTTGGCAGATATGGCTGAGGGAATGCTGGTGAGTCCACCCCGGCATCCGAGTACGGATGACCATTCTCCAGGGGATTCGTCTAATGGTGATAATTTATGGAGTTGTTAATCTGTTACGCCTCATTGTATTTGCTCAAAAATAAGAAATGCCATGAAAGAAGAAGAACAAATAGAAGTCAAACTATAAAAGGAAAGTGATCATTAAAAAGTTATCTGCTTTTTAATTTAAACATCATGATTGCAACCCTTATATAGTATAACGGGTACTGTAAGTAGAAGTTAATTAATTGTTACTCCGTAATTAACTGTTGATGGAATATTTGTAGGGTAAGGTTATATAGACCCCTCTAAAAATACAATCTATACCCCCCCTGAATTTTCATTTTTTTTTTATTTTTTTTATTTTTTTTTTAATTTTTTTAATTTTGATATTGTTATAAAACTGTAAAACGGAAAGTATGAAATCAAAAAAATAAAGTCTGACGAGTCAAAATTGTTAAACTGTCAAAAAACGCGAAACAGAAACTGGTAAAAACACTGTCCAAAAAATGAAAGGAGACAAAAAGTACATGAATAGTGTACTTTTTTGTACTTTTTTTTGGAGTAGGGGGTACCAATAGGGGTACCCATATTTGTAATGTTTTATTGTATGCAAGTTATAAGTCACATTCATGGAAAAGTTGCTTAGCCGACACAAGAAGTTTGAAATGCTATCACATGCATATCAAAAGTACAACTTGAAAATTGGTCCTTAGAGCATATGCAGTGGTCACACCACCACATCAAAAAACACTCCGTCACGTCAATTTTTTCACTTCTACATCCACACTAAATACACACAAAAAACAACCATCTTATCATCACACAATTTCCACACCAATTTACCTATTTTTTTACTTTTTTCAAAAACTACCCTCCACAATTAATTTATTCAAATCCTAATTTACTTTATTTATTCAAATAAAAACATTATATTCTAAAAAAAACAATACGAAAATTAAAAAAAATTATAAAAAAATTGAATAAAATAAGAACTAATTTATTCAATTCCATATTTCTTTTTGATAAAAATTACGGGTCATTGTAATGTATATAAAAGGATTTAATTTTTTTTTTTTTTTTGCTTTGAAACTAGCCGTTGCATTGTTTTGAAAATTCAAAAAAAAATGTTTTCAAAACTAGCTATTGGCTAGCAGTTTTTTTAAAAAAATTCAAGAAAAAATTTACCTAAGAAAAACTAGATGTTTAGGGCTAGTTTGGTTGGTTTCAAAAGTTAAGAGGGGGTTGTGTAAAGTGAAGGAGAGGGTGTTATGTAAAATTAGGTGGTTTCCACGGGCGTGGGCGTGGCCACGTCGTAAACGACGGTGTGGTCACGCGGCTCCACGCAGCCCCACGGTGTGACCACTCTGTCTCCTCTTAGGCTGGTGGGAGTGGGAGGTATCCATGAGCAAGAATCACTAACTCGCGCGCAACCCCCATTCCCCCACACAAGCTCGCGCACGACTTTGTCGCTGTAACGAAAAAAACAAGGTCACACTCACCCTGGGTGAGTTACTACAAATGGGACCCACATGTTTATATATTTGTTATATTCAAAATTAAAAAAAACTTTTCTCAATACCCCTTTTTACTTATAAATACCTACCAAAAACTCTTTTTTTTTCAAACACACATTCACATTCCATACACATTTCACACATTCTCCCAAAATCACTAAAAAATAGAAAATATCGACGAATACGAGTTATTTTTTGTCACTGAAAATCCGGAAGTCGCAACGAAACGCAAGTGGGGTTTTATTAAAAAAGCGTTGCAGTTTATTAAGAGACGACGCATTGCTAATCGATTACCAAGAAACGTCATAACTCGAGACCGAATAGGTGCTCATGATCGGTTAGTTGCGTCTTTTTTTTCGGCGAACCCAAGATACGATGCGAAAGAGTTCGGAAAGGTTTTTCGAATGGGTCGCCCCCTTTTCAACTTGATAGTTAGTGAAGTGACTCGCCATTCTGCATACTTTCGTAATAATGTTGATTGTACCGGAAAAGAATGTATTTCGCCGTTTTTAAAGTGCACCTCGGCAATTCGTCAATTGGCATACGGCGTCGTTCCTGGTTTTCTAGATGAGTATCTGCAAATGAGCGTAATAACTTCTCGAGAATCACTTGATCATTTCTGTAGTGCTGTTATGGAAATATTCGGGGCTGAGTATATGAGAAAACCCACGTATACTGATGTTCAGAAACTTTATGCGCATCATGAAGCAAAGCACGGGTTTCCAGGGATGATAGGAAGTCTTGATTGTACAGACTGGGAGTGGTTCGGTTGTCCAACTGCCTTTAAAGGGCAATATGTTAGACGAGATCATGGACCGAATTCATTCATTTTACTTGAATTTGTTGCGTCGCAGGACTTGTGGATATGGCCTACATTTTTTGTGTTTCTGGGTCGAACAACGACATCAACGTTTTATATCAGTCCCCTTTATTTAATGATTTTAAAACCGGACGAGCACCTGAGGTGGAGTTTGTGGCTAACGGTGTACACTATCCATGGGGATAATATCTTACGGACGGGATATATCCGGAATTACCACTTGTTAAAACAATTCCCGAACCAGCATCCAGTGACCATAAGAGGATTTTATATAAGCAAAAACAAGAATCCGCAAGAAAAGATATTGAAAGAGCTTTTGGTGTTTTGAAGAAGAAATGGGTCATATTAGCCAATCATGCACGACCTTTATAGAAAGAAAGAATCATGAATATGATGTACACATGCATCATATTACATAATATGGTTCGAAAGTTAAAAAAAAAGCAATATCTCCTAAATGGTTCCCAGGAGAAGAAATTCAACCGGATGATGTGTTTCAAACCCGAGAACACGTGCTACAAGTTATGCGGCATATCAGCTCCGCGCATGAACATCACAACCTTCGAGCAGATTTGGTCGAGCATTTGTATGCCAATGCTTAATTTATTATGTTTTTTTAATATTTATGTTTTTTTTAAATGTTGTTTTTAAATTTCCTATGTATCGTCTTCTAATTTCGTACTGTGTTTTAATTTTTTATGTACCCGTGTTTTAATAAAATGTATGAATAAAAAATATTTAATAAAAAGATGGGGGTGATGTGGAGTACGTTTGGGTGAGTTTGGGTGAGTGTCATTACCTCCTCTGGGGAGTTTAGGTGAGTTTGTGTGAGTTTGTTAAAAAACTGAGTTGACGCTGACGTGGCACTGAGTGACTTATGTGCCACTCCCACCAGCCTTAGAGGACATAAACTTTGATGGTTGTTGAAATTTAACTTAGGGGTGTTTGGGATTGCTAATATAAAACAGATTATTCATTTTGAAAATGAATAATCAGATAATTATTATTTTGAAAACTCTATTTTGAAAAATAGTGTTTGGATTTGATTATCCAGTTTGAAATCGCAAGAATCAGATAATCAGTTTTTTGAGTGTTTGGCAAATTTGACTATTTGATAATAAACTCCATTTTGAAAGCTTACTTTTCCAAAACTACATTTTAAAAATGAAATAAGTACCTCCCCACTAACTTTTTCAAAAGTCCATTTTGGAAGCTTCTAAACGCAAATAATCACTTATCTCCATTTATTATCCAAACACTCATTTTAACTTATCTCCATTTTCAAAATGAAATAAGCAGATAATCTGGTTGCAAACGCAATTCCAAACACCCACTTAGACGTCGATTTCCATGTTTCAAAAACCTATCATCACCATCAAGCGAAAAGAAAGAAAGAGCAAAAGTTGCTTCGTGTTTTATGGATTCGATTAACAATATGATATTTGCTTGTAAAATCTATATATGTGTGGTCTCGTATTGTCTCAATATATTCATGAGATCATAACAATTTAAAAAAGGGTTAATATACAAAAAGTTATTAAAGTTTGTCAAAAAAATTCGATTTTGTTACAAAAGTTTAAAACCTAACAGATAGGTTACCCAAATATACAGGTTTATTTTCTAAGTTACTAATGTTTATAAAAGACTCAAGCTACTATTTTGATGGGTTACTAGTTGAAAACGTTACTGACTTGCCATGTCAGACCTATGTGGGTCCCACTTCGTATCAATTTCTTTTAAAAGTATTTTTGACATTTTTTGTTTTTTTTAAACCGTCACTATTATAACTTTTTGTGTTATTATAACTATTATTTTCTTTGTTATTACTATTATATACTTTAATATTATCATCTCTTTCATTTCAAGAATGGGTCATATGTTCTGGCCATGGCTGACTGTAATTTTTTATTTTTTTTTATAATCGTGATTTCCGACTCATTGGCCGACTAATCCACGGGTTTTGAGCCCATCGCCACACAGACACAAAGCAGGTAAATCCCTCCCTTTTCAGGAGGTTGGCGTGCCCACTACAAGGTTGTTTGCACCTAGTGAGAATTGAACTTGATACCTCACACACTTTGAAGTGATAGCCACAATTTTTTTTGCCACTAGACCACCCTTATCACCATACAAGTTGCAAAGTCATATCTAAAAAAAAGTGCAAGATATGTGCTCCATTCTGAACTCAAACAAAAATCATCCTCATCAAATCTTATATTTCAAGATTCAAATACCTATTCTCTATAAAATTCAAAAACCCTCCTTTTTCCATTTTTCTATAATTAACCCAACATTAAACCATCATAAATCCAAAACCAAACCTTCTATTTTCGATCCTACTATCAAGCCACTACAAGAAAACAACAATGATTTGTCCCGATCGAAAAGTAACAGATGGTTGTTGATTTCGCGAACCCAATTATCGTGATGTTAGATCGACGATAGTGGTGGCCCAAATCTGAAGAAGAAAGATGGTTAGAGATTGTTATGGTAGCTACAGTGGGTGGTCTTGGTTTATGGCGGTGGTGTTGTTAATGATGAGAGAAAAAAAGTGAAAGGGATATAGTTTGAGAAAGAAAAAAAATAGTGACGGCGGTGTTGTATAATTTAAGAAAGAGAGTGTATATTTGGTGAATTGTTTGTCATTTTCTAAATGTATAATATGAAAAAGAAAGTCTGTATATACATTAATTGACTTTAAATAATTTATAATAAAAAAGAAAAAAATTTAGTGCCACGTGGGCATCTAACGGGCTACAAAAGGTTAAAACATACGGGGTAACCTGTATTACCGGTAATCAAAACTTTAGTAACCTATCTGTTGGGTTTTAAATTTAGTAACGAAATCAATTTTTTTGAAAAACTTTAGTAACTTTTATGTATATTAACCATTTAAAAAATGCGGACAGTACGAAGAGCAAAGAAATCTATGGCTAGACTGCAAAGTTCTTAAGGGTGACAGGAATGGGGGTAAACCCACGAGTGACTCTCGTAAGTCGTGCGCGACTTGCCATTAACCCTACCACTCACTCACGCGTGACTTGTTCACTGTAACAAAAATAAATAGGCAGACTCACCGAGCACGAGTTTAAACATAGTGGGTCCCACATGTTTTTTTTACCGTTTGGTCACTTTTTTAAAAAAATAAAAAAATTCCCAATTTTTACTCATAAATACCAACTAAATCATCCTCATTTTTCACATATAAACTAAAAAATCTCTTCTCATTATCACTAATCATGTCTCAAGAAAATACATCTCGATCCGGCCAACAAACGTCGAGGACGTCGAAATACCCAAAACACACCACCCACACCGCAAGGAACTTTCCACCTAGAAAACCCGTCACCCTACCAAGTGAACTCCATACGACCACCATCATTATATCTACAACAACCTTACCCAAATCAACCTTACCGTTGCCCGGACCCAAACCAATACCAATGGCACCAAAACCCCTCACCCGGCTATTTGTCACAAACACAAATGGGTGGTTCGTCATCATAACCAATTCCACCAAACTATGTGTCACAAACACAAATGGATGGTTCCTCATTACAATTCGACTTTGAAACTGAAGATTACTACTACCCGCAGTATTCTGATACGTATCAAGGATTTGCTTCGTATCAACAAACTGTTCCAGAAACCTAAGAAATCGTCCAAAGGCCTAAACCGAAGAAGGAACTAGCTAGGGGACGTCAAAAGAAGAAGACAGTCGAAGAAGCTACAAAACGGCAAACACATTGGACAATCATGGAGGAAATTTCTTTGGCAAAAGGTTGGGTTGCCGTGTCTCAAAACAACATTCATGGAAACGAGATGACGGAGGTGCGATTTCGGACAAAAATCCTTGAGTATTTTGAGAGCAAAACGAAGCAGCCCGGGGCTCGTACGTATGATTCTTTGAACGGGAAGTGGAAGTCCGTTCGACCGGTTGTAGTTCGGTTTTATGGGGTTTATGGTGACGTGATGTGTATGGGGCCTGAAAGTGGTGCATGGGATGGTGATCTTTTTAACCGGGCGTTGGTGCATTATGAAGCTGAAGTTGGGCTCCCGCTCAAATGTCGTCATTGTTGGGAGATTGTGAAAGACTGCCCGAAATGGAAGCATGTTGAAATGCCTAAGGAATTAGCTAGGATTTCTCAAAAAAGCAATAGATATGATGATATTGCTTTTATACATAATCTTATCGTCCAAATTGTGCTTAAAATGCATAAAATATCATTAAAAATACCAAATATATGCTTGTGTTTGTTGCTTGTGTATTTTAGGTATGGATAGTGAGAAAATGACAAAAGATCACAAGAATCATGCAAAAAAGAACACGGAAAACGAAGCCGCACAAAGAACCGGACCCGAACGATGAATTTCCAAAGAAGTCCTTGAAGTTTGAAGATTTGTCAAGTATGGTCCCTCAAAATTGAAGACTTGTCACTTTTAGTCCTCCCAAAAGTCAAGTATACAAGAAAGGCCCTATAAGATTGAAGAATTAGCAATAATAGCCCTTGAAGAAATCATGTTTTGCATTTATAACCCTTAGAACATTATTTATAAAGCTCAAGGGTGCAATTTGCAAATAGCTTAAAGATGAAAACAAAGGAAAAGGAAGAAAATATGTTGAGAGAAGGAAATGACAACTTTTTGGGAGATGAGGGGCCATTTCATCCAAACACACAAACTATTCCCACCAATCCAATATTGACACATCACCAAAATACCCATTTACCCAAACCCAATGAAACTAATGATTTTTTTTTTTTTTTACCCTTTTTATATTACTTTTATCGTTCCTCGACTCACCCGAATTGATTAGCAATTATCGTAACGACTCAATTTGTTTTTGGTAATGATATATTTGTATTTTTAAGCTAAAATCTATTTAAAATAAAAGCTATTTAAAATTTAAATCTAATTAAACTAAAATAAAGACTTTTAAACTAAACTATTTTTTTTTTAGTCTAATTAAACTTTAATCGAATAAAACGTTATCTAAATTGAAAACTAATTAATTTTAAACTAAACTATTAACGTAAAAACTTTAAAAGAAAATATATTTTTAAAATAAGAATTAATTAAAAACTAATTTAAAGACTTTTTAAATAAACAAAATAAAATGAAAACAAATTAAAAGAAAATTCTATTTAAAAACTTTTTAACTAAACTTTAAATAAACTTAAAACAATTAATTAAACCTATTTAAAACTGGCAGTATTTAAAAAAGAAACCTATATTAACTACTTGAAGTATAAAAGAACACAAAAGAGATGCTAGTCTACTGGTTGGGTCGTTGGCAGGTTATGCGAGAGGTCCTGGGTTCAAACCCCAGGACAGACAATATTTTTGTTATATTTTTATTTTGACAGCAAAACTAACACCACAAACCCAATCAGTAAAACAGCTAGACGAATAAAAAAGAAAAAACAGATAATAAGAACTAGAAAAAAAAAACAAACTAAATAAACTAATACTAGAAATAAGCAAATCTGAAAAGGCTATAAATCAAAAATAATGAGACAGACATAAGCTTTTAAACTGATATTCCTAAATCAAATAACAATAAACAGTAAAAGCTGAAGCAAATAAGCTGAAAACAAATATAATCAAATAAGCAGGACACAAATAAGCTAGTAAAAACTGAATAATATAAATAAGCTGTCTAAAATAAAATAAGCTGAGAAGCAGATATAACCAAACACGAATTCAAACAGTGAATTAACCTAGAATAGCTAGAATAAAACATTAACTACTTCCAAAATAACAGACCAATAACAAGTGAATAAGTAAACCCCAAATAAAACATATAAGCAGATTAACATAAAACGAGATCAAAACTTAACTAGACAAATAAAAGAGAATCGAGATTAAAACCTGGTGTCGATAACCGTTGCGACGAAGGGAAGCGCTGAACCCCCTTAATATCGAATCAAATCAAACACCACCTTCGAACATCAACTTATCACCAATACCTCCTTCGTCTTGACATCTCTCGAACCAATCGAACCAACCCAACAGTACTTTTATCATTATTATTATTATTATTATTATTTTTTTTTTTTATTTTTTTTTTTTATTTTCCTCGAATAAACAAAAACATTAACAGTAATAATAATAATTTGAAACAGTAAAAAAAAATTAAAGATTGACAGAATTCAAATGCAAAGAAAATAATTAATCAAACTATTTTTCATTAATCTTCAAAATAATACAATACTGAAAATTAAAACTAAATACAATAAACCTATCACTAATTTTCTGAAAATTAAAACTATTTTACCCTACTCCTAATTAATTAATTAAAACTAAAAAAATAAAAATAAAATAAAGCTTGAAAGATTACACAAGTGAAAAGGGTTTTTATAGGAGAAACCCTAAACTCCTTGGTGCCCAAGGCTTCAATCTTGACCCTCGATTTCTCCTCTCTCTTTCTTCTCTTGAATCTTCGGCTGAGATTGCTCCACTATCACGGATTGCCAGCATGTATTTGGTGTGTTGTTTCCACCAATAAAAAGAGATAGATAAGCCACGTCGGATTGGATAAGAGAGGACCACTTTTGAGTGTTTTGATCCGAAAATCATGGGGTTTTATTTCCTTTGGTTGTGAATTACATAATCATGTAAAAACCCCCAATTTATCTTAAGTAAATCTTTGATTAGGGTTTGGGTGATTGGTAAAAAGGTGAAGATGGAGGCTGTGAAAATGGGAGATGGGAGAAAATAGTGGAAGTGAATGTAAACATTGTTTTCATCCAATAAATAAAAAGTGTGGGTAATAATAAATAACAAACGTGTGGGGGTTGAGAGTTTTACTAGGCATCCGTGTGTTTACATGTGGGGTGAGAGAATTATGTATATTGTATGGGGGTTGACCAAGATATTGACTAAGAATTAATCTCCCCGTTCCATTTATATGCGAAATGGGCTTTGACCCACTTTAATTTCTTTCTTCATCCGTTTATAATTCTTTTATCAAATTGGCCATGTATGGGCTTTGGCCCAATATATTAACCGTCCTACTTTTTATCAAATATGCAAATGGGCTTGTTGAGTTTTGATCCTTTTTAGAATTTTTTTTCCTGAATGGGCTTGAAGGCCCATTAAACTCGAATAATATTAAATCCACTAAGAACGAGCTCGATTTCGGATTTGTCGATCCTTTATTCAAAACTCGAGTCGGTTTAGCCGGTTTTCGTGAACTTGGCACACTTTTGGTCTTTCGACTGTGTCTTTGTCTCTTTCTTGGACTTTTCTTCAACATTTGACCGTGAAATCTCGTGTTTTCTCTTCTTTTGATCATTTGTACCTATTTTAACACAAAAACACAAAACCACGCGTAATTTCGACTTTTACGACATTAAACACATGATTAGGTCTTGTTTTTCCTTGATTTTAGTGGCAAAAAGATAAGTGTTTACACACTTATTAAATCCCCTACACTTGACCATTGCAATGACCCCATGCAATGCATTATTTTAAGGCATAAGTTACATTTTTCTCATAATCAATCCATCTCGGCCTTTATAATTATTACCACTACTACTATGATGAAAAGATAAAAACTTTAAAGGAAACAAAAATATTATAAAAATTTATTAACTTTGAAGTTATTTGATGGAAGAAACTTGTAAAGAAATCTAAGACTTAGATTAGGGCTTTGGTGTCATGAATATTAATCACCCTCAAGTTTCACGTTCCCCATACCAAGCTCAAAAACGAGATCATTGTTATTACAAGTTAGCACAACAAACACTTACTCATGTGGTTTAGTTAATCACTTAGACCCCCTTATTCCTACGGTGTATCTATTTTATTTTATTTTTGTCTTGAATGATCACGAGGATGCATTTTTGACTTATTTCGATAATTTATTAAGGCCGAAAATAAAGTGGGACGATTTAATCAATAGTTAGCTAAAGGACAAAATCTTTTAAAACGGCTTCTCGAAACCTCATAAAGTTCATATCTTGGCATAACTCGTTTCACGATTTGAGACCTTTCTCGGACCGATATTTGGCTTGTACTTCAAACTTCAAATCTTGAGAGACGATCTTGAAATTATGGTCTTCTCTTCATTTTGGTATACATCTTCATAAGGAGTGAAAGATGCTTCAACCGTTGACCACGACTTCTTCATTTATCCTCTTCTTTATTTAGGATTTTGATATACAACGATCCGCCTCCTTTTCGGACTTGGATCTATTTATCCTCATACCTTGTTAGGGTCTTTTTGGATAGACTTCTCCATGATCTTTAGGGGAGTAATTGCTTCTCGTCGTGTGTCTTGATCCATCATATTGATTTGGATTAATGATCTTCACGTCATCTTTGGATCTTTAGCAAAAAAAGTGAATCCTCATGCCTTGTTAGGGCCTTTTTGGACTCGGGTATCCTCATGCCTTGTTAGGGCCTTTTTGGATAAGCCAATCTTCGCGTCCCGTTTCAATAAGTTATGCCTTGGCTATGAACTCTAATTAATACCGAGCAACTTTTAAACGATCTTGTGCTAGAAGCTAAGTAACTTTTTAAATCGTACAACCTTATTTATTTCAAATATATTTATTAACAAGTGATGGGAGAAAAAGTTCATAACTAACTCACATAAGTCAATGAAAGAATACCGAACTTATAATTAACTCATCATCTCTCGTTCTCCACAATTTAAAATCTCAAAGAATGAGACTCGTGGATGCTTAGCCTAATAAACCAATTAAGGTCCATATGGTTAAGGATACTAGCTAGAGTAAACTCGGATAAGTAAACTCGGGTTGAGTCAAAATATTCACGACGGGCCTAATATATCAAAGACAACTAAACTTGTTAAAACCATTTTATTTATTTATTTTTATTTTGACTTTATTCTTTAATTGGAAATTATTATGATGCGATAAGGAAAAAATAAATAAATAAAAATACTACTAGGCCAAAATAGATCAAAAATTTGAAAAACGTTGAAAATTTTAAAAATTTTCCGGTAAAAATGGGGTCAAATTCATGGAAAAGCCCACTAAAATTTCGATAGAAATCCCCCCTACACTTAATATAAACATTGCCCTCAATGTTTAAGCATGTGGGAGAATAAACTCCCCTACACTTAGGACATTGAGTACGTTGTTTAAAATCGAGCTAAGGAAAGGACAACTAAAGTGATTACAATTATTTGTTTTAAGATAGAATCACAATAGCAAAAACTTATCGAAGGAATCGGGTACACGGGTAACACGGGAACACGGGTCTCGTCAAAAGTACCAAAAGTGGATCATCAAAGCACATGTACCTACACAATCACAACACACAAAACAAACAACCTACACGGCTCCCCCTACACTTATTGTAGAAAATAAATAAAAGATAAAAGATAAAAGATAGATCATCGGGTTGCCTCCCGAGAAGCGCTTGTTTTTGTTAACTGAGTCACGAGCCTGACTCGACCCCGAATTAAATGGTCCATGGGGAAGCCTCGAATGTGATACCGGGATCAAAGATCTTGTCCTCGGTCCCGGATGAACATAATAAATGGGAGGCAGGAGGATAAGTCATGAAAGGGAGAAAAGTCCGCTCAACATACGAGAAGTATGTGAGGTCGTGATCCACGGGAGGTGGGGTGGGTAAAGCCGTAAATGTATTAATCAAAGAATGGTCAATGTCACCTCCCGGGTCAAAGCATTCATCCTCATGAACGTGAATCTCTTCGATTTCTTCATCATAGATAGGCTCGTCAAACAAAGGTTTGTCGTTCCCCTCATTGAGGATTTTAGAAATTCTCTCGAAAAGATCACGATCAAGTACGAAACCATCATTCATTTGTGGGATTTTTTGATAAGTTAAATCCTCACGAATGTGGTGAACGTAATTCTCATTAGAGGAGTGTTGATTAGGTAACTCCTCGAGAATAGGATGAGAATCGATGATAGAATCAAAAGTAATTGGCGAAGAGGCAAATGTGAATTTATCAAAATCCGAGTTTTCAAAATCAATATCAATATCAAGTTTTAAAACACCATTTGCCTTCTCATCAATACCATGATCACAATTAAGCTCATGCGAGAAATCCAATAACACGGGATCATAAAAATCATCCTCGTGATGGAATTTCTCGATACTTGGGGTATAAAAGTCATCACTAAGGAGTAAAGAATCCGATAAATTATTATCATGGTTCTCAAAAGTCGGTCTTGGTAAAATAGGCGAATCATCCTCATCCGATCCCGAGGAATAATTAAAAATGTAGTCGGAATCACAAGATAACTCATCCCTATCTACAAACTCCTTAAGTGTAGGACAACTTATGGGTTCTTCTTCTATGCATTCACACTCCTCAAAAATTGGTTTCTCAAAACATGTCTCGCTAAAAGGATTTGAAGAAAGCAATAAGTCATTTGAAGGGGTAGGTGAAGGAGGCATAAAAGAAATGGGGTCATCAACGGGTAATGAAGGCTCAAGAATAATCTCGGGAATTTCCTCAATAGGTGAGCTAATAGTATCCGTGGGTGTCAACACCGGAGGGTGAGTAAAACTCATGATAATCTCCGGGCCTTGTCTCTCCTTTATTGGCGGAGAGATGGAAGGATCCACAGTGGGAACATCACTACTAGTAGTGGTGTTAGCCTCAATATCATCACTCAAAGACGGCTCAATATCAAATTGATCTTGATAGGTTTCTAAAATGAGCATGAATTTCCTATCGGTGGACTCTTGCATTTGTCTAGTAGATTCTAGCATTTCTTCCACGATTTTCTCATGTTCGGTCAATTTTTGTAGAATCAAGTCCATTTGAGGGTCGTACATGTCCATTTGATTAAAATTTTGAAAATTGCCGTTATTTGGAAAACCTTCATTATTTGAAAACCCTTGATTTTGAAATTCCCCATAAAACCTTTGATCATATTGTGGTGGGTCACTAGTCGTAGGAAAACTAGGGGAGCCAAAATAAGTATTAGTATCATAACACATACTTGCCTCATTAGTATAAACCTCCTCATAAGTTTTGTCACAATTAAAATAAGCATGAGGCCCACCACAAGTCGAACACTCCTCGGACATAATCTTATAACGCTCTTCTTGCAAGATTTCCCAAATCGGACGATTATCCATGGTAGTGTCGAAAGAAATCGAAAATAACAATGATTATTATGCTACGTAATATATTATAATAATAGAAAAATCTTTTTGTATTTTTTAGAAAAATATATATATATAAGAAAAATCGAAAGAAATCGAACTACGAAAAATAACACTAATACATAATATTTTTGGTGTAATACTTTTAGGGAAAAGTATTACTTTTGGATTTTTTAATTTTTTTGGTGCAATTCATAGGAAAGAAATTGCTTTTGCGATTTTTTAATTTTTTGTTTTTTTTAGTTTTTGATTTTTTTGTATTTTTGATTTTGTTGCAAGAAACGTAACGTTCAAAAAGAACGGATCCCAAAATCCAAACGTCTTCACGAAAAATCGTCAATCGTACGAGCGAAGCGGCAGCGGCGCCATTTTGAAACTAATGATTTTTTTTTTTTTTTACCCTTTTTATATTACTTTTATCGTTCCTCGACTCACCCGAATTGATTAGCAATTATCGTAACGACTCAATTTGTTTTTGGTAATGATATATTTGTATTTTTAAGCTAAAATCTATTTAAAATAAAAGCTATTTAAAATTTAAATCTAATTAAACTAAAATAAAGACTTTTAAACTAAACTATTTTTTTTTTAGTCTAATTAAACTTTAATCGAATAAAACGTTATCTAAATTGAAAACTAATTAATTTTAAACTAAACTATTAACGTAAAAACTTTAAAAGAAAATATATTTTTAAAATAAGAATTAATTAAAAACTAATTTAAAGACTTTTTAAATAAACAAAATAAAATGAAAACAAATTAAAAGAAAATTCTATTTAAAAACTTTTTAACTAAACTTTAAATAAACTTAAAACAATTAATTAAACCTATTTAAAACTGGCAGTATTTAAAAAAGAAACCTATATTAACTACTTGAAGTATAAAAGAACACAAAAGAGATGCTAGTCTACTGGTTGGGTCGTTGGCAGGTTATGCGAGAGGTCCTGGGTTCAAACCCCAGGACAGACAATATTTTTGTTATATTTTTATTTTGACAGCAAAACTAACACCACAAACCCAATCAGTAAAACAGCTAGACGAATAAAAAAGAAAAACAGATAATAAGAACTAGAAAAAAAAAACAAACTAAATAAACTAATACTAGAAATAAGCAAATCTGAAAAGGCTATAAATCAAAAATAATGAGACAGACATAAGCTTTTAAACTGATATTCCTAAATCAAATAACAATAAACAGTAAAAGCTGAAGCAAATAAGCTGAAAACAAATATAATCAAATAAGCAGGACACAAATAAGCTAGTAAAAACTGAATAATATAAATAAGCTGTCTAAAATAAAATAAGCTGAGAAGCAGATATAACCAAACACGAATTCAAACAGTGAATTAACCTAGAATAGCTAGAATAAAACATTAACTACTTCCAAAATAACAGACCAATAACAAGTGAATAAGTAAACCCCAAATAAAACATATAAGCAGATTAACATAAAACGAGATCAAAACTTAACTAGACAAATAAAAGAGAATCGAGATTAAAACCTGGTGTCGATAACCGTTGCGACGAAGGGAAGCGCTGAACCCCCTTAATATCGAATCAAATCAAACACCACCTTCGAACATCAACTTATCACCAATACCTCCTTCGTCTTGACATCTCTCGAACCAATCGAACCAACCCAACAGTACTTTTATCATTATTATTATTATTATTATTATTTTTTTTTTTTATTTTTTTTTTTTATTTTCCTCGAATAAACAAAAACATTAACAGTAATAATAATAATTTGAAACAGTAAAAAAAAATTAAAGATTGACAGAATTCAAATGCAAAGAAAATAATTAATCAAACTATTTTTCATTAATCTTCAAAATAATACAATACTGAAAATTAAAACTAAATACAATAAACCTATCACTAATTTTCTGAAAATTAAAACTATTTTACCCTACTCCTAATTAATTAATTAAAACTAAAAAAATAAAAATAAAATAAAGCTTGAAAGATTACACAAGTGAAAAGGGTTTTTATAGGAGAAACCCTAAACTCCTTGGTGCCCAAGGCTTCAATCTTGACCCTCGATTTCTCCTCTCTCTTTCTTCTCTTGAATCTTCGGCTGAGATTGCTCCACTATCACGGATTGCCAGCATGTATTTGGTGTGTTGTTTCCACCAATAAAAAGAGATAGATAAGCCACGTCGGATTGGATAAGAGAGGACCACTTTTGAGTGTTTTGATCCGAAAATCATGGGGTTTTATTTCCTTTGGTTGTGAATTACATAATCATGTAAAAACCCCCAATTTATCTTAAGTAAATCTTTGATTAGGGTTTGGGTGATTGGTAAAAAGGTGAAGATGGAGGCTGTGAAAATGGGAGATGGGAGAAAATAGTGGAAGTGAATGTAAACATTGTTTTCATCCAATAAATAAAAAGTGTGGGTAATAATAAATAACAAACGTGTGGGGGTTGAGAGTTTTACTAGGCATCCGTGTGTTTACATGTGGGGTGAGAGAATTATGTATATTGTATGGGGGTTGACCAAGATATTGACTAAGAATTAATCTCCCCGTTCCATTTATATGCGAAATGGGCTTTGACCCACTTTAATTTCTTTCTTCATCCGTTTATAATTCTTTTATCAAATTGGCCATGTATGGGCTTTGGCCCAATATATTAACCGTCCTACTTTTTATCAAATATGCAAATGGGCTTGTTGAGTTTTGATCCTTTTTAGAATTTTTTTTCCTGAATGGGCTTGAAGGCCCATTAAACTCGAATAATATTAAATCCACTAAGAACGAGCTCGATTTCGGATTTGTCGATCCTTTATTCAAAACTCGAGTCGGTTTAGCCGGTTTTCGTGAACTTGGCACACTTTTGGTCTTTCGACTGTGTCTTTGTCTCTTTCTTGGACTTTTCTTCAACATTTGACCGTGAAATCTCGTGTTTTCTCTTCTTTTGATCATTTGTACCTATTTTAACACAAAAACACAAAACCACGCGTAATTTCGACTTTTACGACATTAAACACATGATTAGGTCTTGTTTTTCCTTGATTTTAGTGGCAAAAAGATAAGTGTTTACACACTTATTAAATCCCCTACACTTGACCATTGCAATGACCCCATGCAATGCATTATTTTAAGGCATAAGTTACATTTTTCTCATAATCAATCCATCTCGGCCTTTATAATTATTACCACTACTACTATGATGAAAAGATAAAAACTTTAAAGGAAACAAAAATATTATAAAAATTTATTAACTTTGAAGTTATTTGATGGAAGAAACTTGTAAAGAAATCTAAGACTTAGATTAGGGCTTTGGTGTCATGAATATTAATCACCCTCAAGTTTCACGTTCCCCATACCAAGCTCAAAAACGAGATCATTGTTATTACAAGTTAGCACAACAAACACTTACTCATGTGGTTTAGTTAATCACTTAGACCCCCTTATTCCTACGGTGTATCTATTTTATTTTATTTTTGTCTTGAATGATCACGAGGATGCATTTTTGACTTATTTCGATAATTTATTAAGGCCGAAAATAAAGTGGGACGATTTAATCAATAGTTAGCTAAAGGACAAAATCTTTTAAAACGGCTTCTCGAAACCTCATAAAGTTCATATCTTGGCATAACTCGTTTCACGATTTGAGACCTTTCTCGGACCGATATTTGGCTTGTACTTCAAACTTCAAATCTTGAGAGACGATCTTGAAATTATGGTCTTCTCTTCATTTTGGTATACATCTTCATAAGGAGTGAAAGATGCTTCAACCGTTGACCACGACTTCTTCATTTATCCTCTTCTTTATTTAGGATTTTGATATACAACGATCCGCCTCCTTTTCGGACTTGGATCTATTTATCCTCATACCTTGTTAGGGTCTTTTTGGATAGACTTCTCCATGATCTTTAGGGGAGTAATTGCTTCTCGTCGTGTGTCTTGATCCATCATATTGATTTGGATTAATGATCTTCACGTCATCTTTGGATCTTTAGCAAAAAAAGTGAATCCTCATGCCTTGTTAGGGCCTTTTTGGACTCGGGTATCCTCATGCCTTGTTAGGGCCTTTTTGGATAAGCCAATCTTCGCGTCCCGTTTCAATAAGTTATGCCTTGGCTATGAACTCTAATTAATACCGAGCAACTTTTAAACGATCTTGTGCTAGAAGCTAAGTAACTTTTTAAATCGTACAACCTTATTTATTTCAAATATATTTATTAACAAGTGATGGGAGAAAAAGTTCATAACTAACTCACATAAGTCAATGAAAGAATACCGAACTTATAATTAACTCATCATCTCTCGTTCTCCACAATTTAAAATCTCAAAGAATGAGACTCGTGGATGCTTAGCCTAATAAACCAATTAAGGTCCATATGGTTAAGGATACTAGCTAGAGTAAACTCGGATAAGTAAACTCGGGTTGAGTCAAAATATTCACGACGGGCCTAATATATCAAAGACAACTAAACTTGTTAAAACCATTTTATTTATTTATTTTTATTTTGACTTTATTCTTTAATTGGAAATTATTATGATGCGATAAGGAAAAAATAAATAAATAAAAATACTACTAGGCCAAAATAGATCAAAAATTTGAAAAACGTTGAAAATTTTAAAAATTTTCCGGTAAAAATGGGGTCAAATTCATGGAAAAGCCCACTAAAATTTCGATAGAAATCCCCCCTACACTTAATATAAACATTGCCCTCAATGTTTAAGCATGTGGGAGAATAAACTCCCCTACACTTAGGACATTGAGTACGTTGTTTAAAATCGAGCTAAGGAAAGGACAACTAAAGTGATTACAATTATTTGTTTTAAGATAGAATCACAATAGCAAAAACTTATCGAAGGAATCGGGTACACGGGTAACACGGGAACACGGGTCTCGTCAAAAGTACCAAAAGTGGATCATCAAAGCACATGTACCTACACAATCACAACACACAAAACAAACAACCTACACGGCTCCCCCTACACTTATTGTAGAAAATAAATAAAAGATAAAAGATAAAAGATAGATCATCGGGTTGCCTCCCGAGAAGCGCTTGTTTTTGTTAACTGAGTCACGAGCCTGACTCGACCCCGAATTAAATGGTCCATGGGGAAGCCTCGAATGTGATACCGGGATCAAAGATCTTGTCCTCGGTCCCGGATGAACATAATAAATGGGAGGCAGGAGGATAAGTCATGAAAGGGAGAAAAGTCCGCTCAACATACGAGAAGTATGTGAGGTCGTGATCCACGGGAGGTGGGGTGGGTAAAGCCGTAAATGTATTAATCAAAGAATGGTCAATGTCACCTCCCGGGTCAAAGCATTCATCCTCATGAACGTGAATCTCTTCGATTTCTTCATCATAGATAGGCTCGTCAAACAAAGGTTTGTCGTTCCCCTCATTGAGGATTTTAGAAATTCTCTCGAAAAGATCACGATCAAGTACGAAACCATCATTCATTTGTGGGATTTTTTGATAAGTTAAATCCTCACGAATGTGGTGAACGTAATTCTCATTAGAGGAGTGTTGATTAGGTAACTCCTCGAGAATAGGATGAGAATCGATGATAGAATCAAAAGTAATTGGCGAAGAGGCAAATGTGAATTTATCAAAATCCGAGTTTTCAAAATCAATATCAATATCAAGTTTTAAAACACCATTTGCCTTCTCATCAATACCATGATCACAATTAAGCTCATGCGAGAAATCCAATAACACGGGATCATAAAAATCATCCTCGTGATGGAATTTCTCGATACTTGGGGTATAAAAGTCATCACTAAGGAGTAAAGAATCCGATAAATTATTATCATGGTTCTCAAAAGTCGGTCTTGGTAAAATAGGCGAATCATCCTCATCCGATCCCGAGGAATAATTAAAAATGTAGTCGGAATCACAAGATAACTCATCCCTATCTACAAACTCCTTAAGTGTAGGACAACTTATGGGTTCTTCTTCTATGCATTCACACTCCTCAAAAATTGGTTTCTCAAAACATGTCTCGCTAAAAGGATTTGAAGAAAGCAATAAGTCATTTGAAGGGGTAGGTGAAGGAGGCATAAAAGAAATGGGGTCATCAACGGGTAATGAAGGCTCAAGAATAATCTCGGGAATTTCCTCAATAGGTGAGCTAATAGTATCCGTGGGTGTCAACACCGGAGGGTGAGTAAAACTCATGATAATCTCCGGGCCTTGTCTCTCCTTTATTGGCGGAGAGATGGAAGGATCCACAGTGGGAACATCACTACTAGTAGTGGTGTTAGCCTCAATATCATCACTCAAAGACGGCTCAATATCAAATTGATCTTGATAGGTTTCTAAAATGAGCATGAATTTCCTATCGGTGGACTCTTGCATTTGTCTAGTAGATTCTAGCATTTCTTCCACGATTTTCTCATGTTCGGTCAATTTTTGTAGAATCAAGTCCATTTGAGGGTCGTACATGTCCATTTGATTAAAATTTTGAAAATTGCCGTTATTTGGAAAACCTTCATTATTTGAAAACCCTTGATTTTGAAATTCCCCATAAAACCTTTGATCATATTGTGGTGGGTCACTAGTCGTAGGAAAACTAGGGGAGCCAAAATAAGTATTAGTATCATAACACATACTTGCCTCATTAGTATAAACCTCCTCATAAGTTTTGTCACAATTAAAATAAGCATGAGGCCCACCACAAGTCGAACACTCCTCGGACATAATCTTATAACGCTCTTCTTGCAAGATTTCCCAAATCGGACGATTATCCATGGTAGTGTCGAAAGAAATCGAAAATAACAATGATTATTATGCTACGTAATATATTATAATAATAGAAAAATCTTTTTGTATTTTTTAGAAAAATATATATATATAAGAAAAATCGAAAGAAATCGAACTACGAAAAATAACACTAATACATAATATTTTTGGTGTAATACTTTTAGGGAAAAGTATTACTTTTGGATTTTTTAATTTTTTTGGTGCAATTCATAGGAAAGAAATTGCTTTTGCGATTTTTTAATTTTTTGTTTTTTTTAGTTTTTGATTTTTTTGTATTTTTGATTTTGTTGCAAGAAACGTAACGTTCAAAAAGAACGGATCCCAAAATCCAAACGTCTTCACGAAAAATCGTCAATCGTACGAGCGAAGCGGCAGCGGCGCCATTTTGAAACTAATGATTTTTTTTTTTTTTTACCCTTTTTATATTACTTTTATCGTTCCTCGACTCACCCGAATTGATTAGCAATTATCGTAACGACTCAATTTGTTTTTGGTAATGATATATTTGTATTTTTAAGCTAAAATCTATTTAAAATAAAAGCTATTTAAAATTTAAATCTAATTAAACTAAAATAAAGACTTTTAAACTAAACTATTTTTTTTTTAGTCTAATTAAACTTTAATCGAATAAAACGTTATCTAAATTGAAAACTAATTAATTTTAAACTAAACTATTAACGTAAAAACTTTAAAAGAAAATATATTTTTAAAATAAGAATTAATTAAAAACTAATTTAAAGACTTTTTAAATAAACAAAATAAAATGAAAACAAATTAAAAGAAAATTCTATTTAAAAACTTTTTAACTAAACTTTAAATAAACTTAAAACAATTAATTAAACCTATTTAAAACTGGCAGTATTTAAAAAAGAAACCTATATTAACTACTTGAAGTATAAAAGAACACAAAAGAGATGCTAGTCTACTGGTTGGGTCGTTGGCAGGTTATGCGAGAGGTCCTGGGTTCAAACCCCAGGACAGACAATATTTTTGTTATATTTTTATTTTGACAGCAAAACTAACACCACAAACCCAATCAGTAAAACAGCTAGACGAATAAAAAAGAAAAACAGATAATAAGAACTAGAAAAAAAAAACAAACTAAATAAACTAATACTAGAAATAAGCAAATCTGAAAAGGCTATAAATCAAAAATAATGAGACAGACATAAGCTTTTAAACTGATATTCCTAAATCAAATAACAATAAACAGTAAAAGCTGAAGCAAATAAGCTGAAAACAAATATAATCAAATAAGCAGGACACAAATAAGCTAGTAAAAACTGAATAATATAAATAAGCTGTCTAAAATAAAATAAGCTGAGAAGCAGATATAACCAAACACGAATTCAAACAGTGAATTAACCTAGAATAGCTAGAATAAAACATTAACTACTTCCAAAATAACAGACCAATAACAAGTGAATAAGTAAACCCCAAATAAAACATATAAGCAGATTAACATAAAACGAGATCAAAACTTAACTAGACAAATAAAAGAGAATCGAGATTAAAACCTGGTGTCGATAACCGTTGCGACGAAGGGAAGCGCTGAACCCCCTTAATATCGAATCAAATCAAACACCACCTTCGAACATCAACTTATCACCAATACCTCCTTCGTCTTGACATCTCTCGAACCAATCGAACCAACCCAACAGTACTTTTATCATTATTATTATTATTATTATTATTTTTTTTTTTTATTTTTTTTTTTTATTTTCCTCGAATAAACAAAAACATTAACAGTAATAATAATAATTTGAAACAGTAAAAAAAAATTAAAGATTGACAGAATTCAAATGCAAAGAAAATAATTAATCAAACTATTTTTCATTAATCTTCAAAATAATACAATACTGAAAATTAAAACTAAATACAATAAACCTATCACTAATTTTCTGAAAATTAAAACTATTTTACCCTACTCCTAATTAATTAATTAAAACTAAAAAAATAAAAATAAAATAAAGCTTGAAAGATTACACAAGTGAAAAGGGTTTTTATAGGAGAAACCCTAAACTCCTTGGTGCCCAAGGCTTCAATCTTGACCCTCGATTTCTCCTCTCTCTTTCTTCTCTTGAATCTTCGGCTGAGATTGCTCCACTATCACGGATTGCCAGCATGTATTTGGTGTGTTGTTTCCACCAATAAAAAGAGATAGATAAGCCACGTCGGATTGGATAAGAGAGGACCACTTTTGAGTGTTTTGATCCGAAAATCATGGGGTTTTATTTCCTTTGGTTGTGAATTACATAATCATGTAAAAACCCCCAATTTATCTTAAGTAAATCTTTGATTAGGGTTTGGGTGATTGGTAAAAAGGTGAAGATGGAGGCTGTGAAAATGGGAGATGGGAGAAAATAGTGGAAGTGAATGTAAACATTGTTTTCATCCAATAAATAAAAAGTGTGGGTAATAATAAATAACAAACGTGTGGGGGTTGAGAGTTTTACTAGGCATCCGTGTGTTTACATGTGGGGTGAGAGAATTATGTATATTGTATGGGGGTTGACCAAGATATTGACTAAGAATTAATCTCCCCGTTCCATTTATATGCGAAATGGGCTTTGACCCACTTTAATTTCTTTCTTCATCCGTTTATAATTCTTTTATCAAATTGGCCATGTATGGGCTTTGGCCCAATATATTAACCGTCCTACTTTTTATCAAATATGCAAATGGGCTTGTTGAGTTTTGATCCTTTTTAGAATTTTTTTTCCTGAATGGGCTTGAAGGCCCATTAAACTCGAATAATATTAAATCCACTAAGAACGAGCTCGATTTCGGATTTGTCGATCCTTTATTCAAAACTCGAGTCGGTTTAGCCGGTTTTCGTGAACTTGGCACACTTTTGGTCTTTCGACTGTGTCTTTGTCTCTTTCTTGGACTTTTCTTCAACATTTGACCGTGAAATCTCGTGTTTTCTCTTCTTTTGATCATTTGTACCTATTTTAACACAAAAACACAAAACCACGCGTAATTTCGACTTTTACGACATTAAACACATGATTAGGTCTTGTTTTTCCTTGATTTTAGTGGCAAAAAGATAAGTGTTTACACACTTATTACCCAACACTATAACCCGACCCATGCCCACTCAAAACTATCCAAAACCTTAACCCACGATTTGTTTGATATAATCTTTAAACAGATTATCAATAACTATCTTCTTTCCTTAACCCACACTCCCACCTCAACCTATAAACCCTAATCATGAATGAAACACAAATCAAAGGGGTTTTATTCAATCTTTGCCAGATAAACAAATTAACCCACATCCAACCCTCCCATGTGAACGAATCTGCCATATCAGCAAGTATGGACAAGTTTGACAGCAACCATGTCACGAGATGAACAAGATTCCAAAGATCCTTGACTAGATGGACGACTTGGATCACTCCACAACAGCTATACATCCTGCCATCACCACATGGGTTTGTTTTTTATCAAAGATTATTCAAAATCAAGAATCAAAATCAGCATATTCGAGTTATATCCGAATCTTCAGAAAGGGTAATCTTGGAAACTCACTAGATTAGGGTTTGTATCTCTTTTCATTCTAGAAAAATCCGAGCCCCATTATAAATTGAGGACCGACTTGTGGTACCCTTTTTTTTCTTGTCTCGGATTTTTTTTTGTAATCCTCTTTTATGATATAAAAGTTTGAAGTTTTTTAAATCATCCGAGTTCCATTATTTTTATGTTATGATTCAAGTGGTAATTTTTATTTTGAGTTTCTTCAGTTAATGTGAATTGGTGAAAGGTTTTCTAGGGATTTGAAAAGGTTTTCTTTAAGTATTCGCAGCAAGTTTAAGTCTTAAGTTTTTGAAGTTTTGAGATAAGATTTTTGAGGAAGTTAAAATCAGTTTTCAATCTGTTATTCTCATAAGCCTTGATAGTTCTAAGGTCTGGTTGATAATTATTTGCAAGAAAAAGTTTTTACAAAGTTTATAAGTTTCATTTGAAGTAAAAAAAAACGAAATCAGTAGGGTATAATTATTATTGTTACTGTCTCTTCGTCATTTGCTAACCATAGGCAGGAAAAAGGAAGCTTGTGACTTTTTTCGTTGTCACATAAGATCAAAAAGTCGAGAGCGTGGACGTACGTTCTTGCAGTACGTCTTTCTTTTCCCTTTTTTTTATTTGTTTTCTCTTAATGCTTATTATTTGTTGATCATGAGAGTTTTTGGCATGCTGAGTTTTCGTTAGTTTCATGATAAATTATCTTGTGTTAATGACTCAAGTACTCTGGGTTTAACCCGTCATTAAATCAGTTGAACTTGTCGTAATCTGCTTTGCTTAATTGATTAATTGATATGAGGTTTGTGTTGTATGCTTAGCAATGTTTGAGATAGTTCCTGGATTCGATCTTAGTTGCGGATTGAGTTTTGAGCTAATTCCGTGATAAGTAGCGTTTGTTTAAGCTTGAAAATTTATTCACTAGCTGCCTCTTTTGATCTGTACTTTATTACTGTAAGGTGCAGTTTAATAGGCTAGTTTAATACATAAATTCTAATAGTCCAATTTAAGCTGTGATATGGAAAGTTCTTAAAGTAGCTGATAGAGTAATTCTGATTGGTGAAAGTAGAAAAGTCATACTCTTGTTGGGCAATTTGTACTGATTTGGATTTGGTTCTGATATTGATATTCTGGAAATTGTTTATTGTACTGTCTGTGTTGGCTTAAGTTTTAGTATCTGTGATATTTCATGTTGTGCCTGCTGTTTGCTATAATTCGGACTATCAAGCCCAACCCAACTAGAATGTTATTAAACAGCTTTGTACTGCTAAGAAAAAAAGAGTTTGCAAAAAGTGACCTGCTTGTTAAGAGAGATTAAATAGGCCTTGTGTGCTTGTAACTGCTGAGTGAGACATTAAAATTCCTCTAGTCTGGCCTGCTACTGTTCACAGTCTTGATTTTTGTTCATTTTGCTTTACTTGTAATTCTTTGATTCTGCTCATCTTTGTGGATTTGTGTGATGTTTTGTGTTGTTGCTGCTAATCACATCCCAGCAAACTGCTAGGATTATTGTGATCTGCATTATTTGTGTCTGAAAGAACAACTCTTTTGACAGTATTAATAAAAATAGATATAAAAAGTGTCTGCTGGTGGGAATAGAACCCCAGACCTGGAACAACATTCAAACGCAGCAACATTATGAGCAACCATCTGCTCCATTAGTGTCTTTTGTTAATTCTCCCCGTCAGTTTTCCTTTATACAGTTTTATTCGGCTGATAATAGAAGAGAACAAATAAAATCAGAAAATTGGTAAAAAAGCGTCACAGGTGGGGGTCGAACCCGCGACCTACTGCTCAGCAGCACAACACTCTAACCATCTGATCTCCATATCTTTTTGTGTTAATAGTTTCTTTTATTTTTCTTTTATCCCTTTATTTTGTTTCGTATTAGTTTAAGCAATCAGCCCTTTAAGCTTGTTTTGAGCTTATTTGGGATTTTCTTTTCGGCTTATCACTTTTACTAGACGTAGATTAGTATTTTATACTTTCTGTATTTTTTTTTTGGTATTTTTATAGACTTATTTAATACTTTTAACCATTTAATTAGTTTAAAATAGTATTAAATTCATAATAAATAATCTAAAAGACAAAAAAAAAATGTAATTTTTTTTTTTTTTTTTAAATTTCTTATGTCATTTAGGACGTAGGAAAAATAACTTTTATTTAGTAGAGTTTAAATTTCGTAATTTTCTTTTTATTATTTCATTTTCTAGGATTATTTTAGTTTTAAATTTGAGAAAAGTCATAAAAAAAATAGTTAACTTAAGTTTTTATTTTAAAAATATTTTTTAGTCTTTAAATAAAGTATTTTAGGTTTACAAACAAAAAAATTTTGGGTTTTGTCTTTTTATTGGTTAGTTTTATTTTTTAGATTCTTATTTAACTTTAAAAATTAATTTAAATTAATTAAAAAGTTTTCAAAAATTTTGGTTTTCGTAATTTTCTTAGTTAGACTTTTTAGAGTTTTTAAGTGATTTTTTTAGGTTAAATTTTTCGTTGGGTCGCGTTTTTACGTTCGTACGTTCGCGCGTTTTCGTCCGTTTTTAGCGTAATTCGTCTTTTTCTTCCTCTTTTCTCAACAATATAATCACAAATCTTAATCATCTCTTAACACACACACCAAGCCTACTCGAGAACGAACTCACAAAAAGGGTCATAAGTGTTTACGTTTTCCTAAACGAACGCTTAATACTTACCGCTTTTTACGCTCTTTTCCTAAAGAGTAGTAAAACCACAACATCAAGATACAAGTCATCTGGGTCTACTTCGTTTAATATAGATTTTGTGGATACGAGTAACAGTGTGAAAGCTGAGGTCGCTGATAATAAACAAGTGGAACCGATCCCACGTCCAATGGGCATGGACAAAGCTAAGAGTAGGAGCAGAGGATCGGTGGAGTCGAGTACAAACGACGAGGCTTTGGCTAGGTTGATGTTGTCGGGGATGGGTGAACAACAAGAACGTGCCTTTCTAGTGCAGGGTGAACAACAAACCACATATTTCGAGATGAAGAGGAAAGAGATGGAAATCCGGCAAGAAGAACTGACATTAGCCCGAGCCAAGCAACCGAACGAGGACTTGGACTTTTATATGCAGCCGTATGACCATTTAGAAAGAGCTCAACGTGCGACCGTGGAATGGCGCCGAGCCCAGATCTGGCGAAATATGATTTGCCTTTTTAGTTTGTTTTTTTAAATGTTGTTTTTAAATTTCCTATGTATCGTTTTTTTAGTTTCGTATCGTGTTTTAATTTTCTAGGTATCCGTGTTTTAAAAAAATGTATGAATAAAAAAATATTTAATAAAAAAATTAGAAGTAATGTGTATTGAGTTGTAGTGAGTATCATTACCTATTTAAGTGACTTGTGTTGAGTTTGTTAAAAAGCTGATATAGCGCTGACGAAGATGTGAGTGAATTTTTTACCGCTCCCTTAATCTTAGAGCGTTTTTATAATTTGTAGATGAGAGTATCGATTGAACATGAAAATAAGTGTCATATGCTTAAAAATTAGAACCATGACAGTATTAGGTCTTGAAGTGACGTTGCAGTGTTAGTAATTTTTTGTTTCGCGTTTTAACTTTAATTTCGTATTTAAATGCGCCACATCGTAATTGTAGCACAAAGCCTTCGAAGTTCACTAGACGATCTTGAGTACAACAATTCACTTTGATAATCAATTCCATTAGAGATGGCAAAAAACTCCGAACCCGACGGAAAATCCTATATCCGAATCTGATTTGACCGGGGATTCCCTGAGTTGACCGGGTATGGGGACGAGGGTGGGGATTCCCCGTAATACAAAGCGGGTATAGAGGCGGGGATGGTAATTCCCTTGGTTCCTCAAACCCGTCCCCGAACCCGACCCCGAATATCTTTATTCCACATATAAATTTATATATCTTGTATGTTTCAAATATCTATTAGATATTTGAAACACTTCGATGGTTAATATCTCATTTGACACTAACCTTCTAGGATGAGCTCTTGCATGTTAATTTTTTTATTATTAATACTGGGCATGATCACATGAATGTTAATCTCGTTAATGTTGTTTGATATTACCGTATTGTGTTATTCGTAATGGTTGCACCATATGAAACATAGTTAAATGTTAATTGTGTAAGGGGAAAAAAATCCACGATTACTCATTGGAGATCCCCGTTTCCCGCTGGGAATGAGGATGGTATATCGTTTGTAATCCCCGATGGGAATGGGGACAGGGATGGAGATATATATTTACCTTTAGGGATGGGGATGGTAGCAACCATTCTTCGCAAACCCAGCCCCGTTGCCATCTCTAAATTCCATTACCCTAAAACAGATTGTGAAGTTACCACCAAAGAGTGTTTTAGGTAAGCTAGTGACAAGTATCCAAATATGGTATTGTAATGATGAAGACAACCACATTAGTCCATTTATTTTTAATCAACTAGCAGGGTATTTGTGCGATTTGACGGTGGGTATCTTGTGATTGACCAGTTTGAAAAATGTCGATCAGGTCCGCTTCACTTATTTTTATAATTTTCGGACGAATTTCTATAGATCGTTTTCGAACGAATTTTATTTGACATCCGAACCGGTGGCCACTCTTGTTCCTGCTTGAATATATGGTCCACTATGATTTTCAAAACTATATAAATTAGCATATAATTTTTTAAACTTTGTGTCTAGGGGTGGGAATCGGGTCGGGTTCGGGTCAATCGGACCGGGTCCAATTCGGGTCAAGGCTGAAAATAAGTTACCAAAAGCTGAATCGATTTGAACTCGGGTTACAAGGGTTCGTGTCGGCTCTACTCAGATCGGTCAATTCGGGTCAACGGAGTTGGGTAAAACAAAAACTTACTTTTACCTTTTTTTAATTGAGTTAGTCGGGTTGGCCCGATAAACCTGAAAAATTTGTACCTGAATATACTCGGCTTGGGTTCCGGTCGGGTCGGCTTTTTTGACACCCCTATTTGTGTTTGTTATTAGTTTATATAATATACATAACTACATGTACTTCTCATTTTATGGGTGTTTTTTAAAAAAAATAGCATGTGTTTTAAGAATAACATTAAAAAGTGTGTGTTTTACATTGGTTAATTGTACATATAATATAAATATGTGTATTTTAAATAAGAAAATGGCTTTAACTGGTTTGAGTCTGTGTGGTGGTGGGCTCAAATCTCGTGGATTAGTCGGCCAATGAGTCGGAATCACGGTTACCAAAAGAAAAAAAAATATATTTTCAATTTCGAATGTGTATTCTGTTAATATAGAATTTACTTTAATTATAAGTTTTAATGTAAATATTTGTAATATGTGTTGTTTTAGTGATAAAAAGAGGTGAGGGTGTTTTAATTATAAAATTTAATTTAATTAATTATAAGTTAACATATTACAAGTTTCTACTTTTTGTATGAATGTTGGTTTTGCTTGTACAAATACTATTATATATTGTAAGTTGAAATTTTAACTATTTTAAAAATAAAAGTGCAAAATGCTTTATAAGGGAGTTAGATGTTTTGAAACTTTGTTTTTGAATCGATCCGCTCGAGTTATCGGGTCCAGGTTAATCCGGGTTTTCTAAAAAAGCATAATTTTCTTTATTTTTTTAATAATTAACAAAAAAAATATATAAAAACCATAAAAACATATGTATATTAAAGATATAAATTGTTTACCAATCAATATAATATACGAAAATAAAATTCGGTCGTAAATACATAAAATTTAAATATTTTTAATAAAAAAACGAAAAAACAAAACTCGATCTGGTCTCGAGAACCGGGTTGACCCGCGTCACTCCAAACCCGGCGGGTCTATCGAGTTTCGAAAATGTAATCATCCATATTGAATGGTCTACAGAACCCTTGACTCTTTTTCTCAACAAATTCTAAAAAAAAAGTCTTTATTTGACACACATTATTTGACATCCTGAATCTCCTCACATCTTTCATTTTTTTAGTAGTCACTAGCACATAGTTAAGCCTCAATAGCAAGTATTTTTGTAAAACAAATAACTATTTTTTTCACAATCGTGAGATCTTGCCCATTCTCCATCGACCGGTTCTTTAAAGAATAACTATAAACTCCTTGGTGATGTGGTGGTCGCAAACACTAAGTTTTACGACCCTTTACGCGGTATACCTAACCGTTGTAGTGTAGTATAAGCAAAAACTCGAGGGGTCAATATACTTCTTTAAGAGAATAATGTGAGAGGTTTATATCGGATGTACAAAAATCTTGGGAAGGAAGATTATTTTTTATATTTTGTAGTTTATCAAACAATAAATTTATTGGGTATGAAAGAGGTTTTGATTAACACAACTACTAATATTTAAGCTAAGTGGTGAGAACTCAAGGGTTAAATAAACGTGTTCAGTGAATCATGCATTACTCCCCACAATGTTCATCTTAATTATTTATTGCTTATCACACATTCTTGATTAAATGTGTTAGTGTTTCGTATGTAGTAAGTATAATTCACATGTGAACAACCAAATCTAGCATATTGGAGACATTTAGTAGACCTACTCGTTGATTTATGCATCTACAATCGTTTATGTGACAGATCATAAATTTAGAATAGTTGTATAAATTCATTTGTTAGACATATTTCATTAACATATGCATTAACAAACACCTAAACGAATCCGCCTATGTAACACCCCCATTTTTATATATAGCAGCGAAAGCTAATATGTGATATGACTTCATTGTACATTTCAACAATAATAGAAAAAGACACAAAAGATCTTTTAAAAAGAAGTTATCATTCATTATTATCAGAGTTTTTATAAAAGAAAAGAAATGTGTACATGGTACATAATAAAAAAAATATAAGTCTCAAAATACAGGTTTTAAAATAAAAAGCTGAATGATAATGATACAAGTTCGTGCTACTCCGTGCTATAGTTGCTTAATTTCCTCATATTTCAACATGCTAAAAGTCAACACAAAGGTTAAGTGAATCAATAGGTTTAACTTTGGGTAAACTGCAATTTTCGTCCCAATACTTTTCGAAAATGGCAATTTTGGCACCGAAAGCAAACTATAATCAATTTTGCCACTATACTTGAAAATATCGTGCAATTTTGCCACCGAGATAAATTTTTTTTTACTTTTCACCGTTTTCTTACGTTAAGTCCCAAACGTGCTTGGCACATGTCGGTATATTCGTCATTTACCACCTTTTGTTTCATGCAAAAAAAACGTCCTTGAAAAGATTTTCCCTCCATTCAAACCACCAAACTCATAGTTGCATTGAAAAACCCAATTATTGATAACCGTAATGTTGATTATTGTGCTGAAAATCCGATTAGGACCACCAACACCGAAACCATAGTTTCAGCGCAAAACCTAATTGTTGATAACCATAATGTCGATAATTGTGATAAAATACCGGTTAGAACAACCACCACCACCAAAACCATTGTTTCATTGCAACAACACATTGTTGATAATTCGGATGCAAAAACAGTTAGGATAATACCAGGCCTCACTAATATTGTTCAAGCAGCCAAAATCCGTAAATTAGAGGATACCCAGGATTGTGCCCAGGAGTTCGTGATGTCCACACAAGAGTATATAATGAAATTTATTGACGATGTTTGCGAGGATGAAGATTTTAGTCGTGACCCGTGGGTTAGCGCGGTTGAGTTTGTGAATTTTAATGGGGGTATTGTGAGTGGGTGTTTAGGCAATGTGAATAACTTTCTTAACAGTGGAAAACTTGAGCAAGTGATTGTGATAATCAAGTCTTGTTGTCCGAATGCTTTGGGTGATCTAATAGTAACACTTAAAGACCTTTCGGGGTCTCTTTCGGGGTCTCTATCTGGTGCAATTCACCACAAAGTCTTTGCCGTAGAGGATCTTAAAAAGGATATTACTGTAGGAGCTGCTTTGATTCTTCGTAATGTCTCGCTGTTCACACCTAATGTAAAAACCGCATGCTTTTACCATGAATAGTACCCTTATTATCGTACGTACATGATTAGAACTTTCCTTTTATAGGACGGTTATGTTTCACGAATAGGAATTACAAGTATTATGTACGTGTTATTACACGATAAGTACTTAATACGTATTAAGACACGATAATTATTACCAACAATAATTATAATCACGAAAATGGAATCATGAACGTAAATAATCACGAACCTACTATTATGTATTTACGTAATAATTATTACGATTACGTATAAATATATATTACGACATGAACGATAGATAATTAAATTACGTAAACACGACACGAGAACACGTAAATAATTAGAACACGGAAAAACAACGGGTTTCCCCTTGTGGGCCCCACCTAGCCGCGACATAGACAAAACAAAGGAGCCAAGCCCACTTTGGTTTTTAACTAAATTAGAAAAGGGAGATCATATTTTTCATTTACAGAGAATTAGAAAAATAACAAAAACCCTAGCTCCTCTTTTTGCTCCTCTTTTGGCCGCCGGTTTTAGAAGACCACAAGGAGGGTGTTGTTGATTTTTTGTTGATCCAGTTCTTGCAAGATCGTTCGTGTTATTATTTTCCTTTTGTTCACGCATCGGTAATTCCTTAAACCTTTTTCTTTTTAATTATTTATTAGATCTAGAACACATGAAATCAAGGGTTATTAAAAACTATTAATAAAACATGTAGATATAATCATGGGATTAAAAACATGAGGTTTAGGGGGTGTTTTGGTTCGGTCGGCGCACACAAACCGAGAGCCGAAGCTCTCGGTGTGTCTCGTTTGACCACAGCCGAGACCTACGGGTCTCGGTGGTGGCTTTGTAGCTCGGCAGCAAGCAAGACAAGGGACCCCGACGCATGTCGGGGTTGGCCTTGTGGTCATTGGGGGTCTCGGCTGAAAAACAAGGGCACCACCGGCTTAAGTCGGTGGCGGTTTGACATAAACCGTGGCAACCGGTCAATCCGGTTCGCCACAATTAAGGGTTGTTTGGTCCGGTACAAGGGGTTTCACGGACCGTTTCACGACATGTTTAGATATAAAACACGGGTTCGATCATGATTTATTTTTACATGTTTAGATTTAAATTAGTTTAACATGCTAGGTAATTAATTTAATTTAGTCATGACTTAGGTTAATTATTATTAGTAATAATACATGATTTTAACCTAAGTATTTTATGATTTAATTTTAGACTAAAGTAATTAATTAATTATTAAAACATGGCATATATTTAATTAATTTCCATGACTTATGTTATATTAATAATAAATATTAATACATGTTTTAACCTAAGTATTATTACCCTTTTATTTAATTAAATCATGTTATATTTAATTAATTCTTATAACCTATAGTTTATTTAATTTACAAGTATTAATTAATAAACTATATTATAAATCACATGACTTAGAATATTAATCAGTAAAAACTTAAGCTTATATTATTAGCTTAATAATCCAGCTTATTTCTAATTATGGAAACTTATTTATTTTAAGCAGCTAATCTATTTATGGAAACTTTCTATTTTTAGAAACTTATTTATTTTAGGCAGCTATTCTATTTTTGGAACTTTTTATTTTTAGAAACTTTCTATTTTTGGAAACTTTCGATTTTTAGAAACTTTCTTTTTTGGAAACTTTCTATTTTAGGAAACCTGCTATTTTTAGAAAGTTACTTATTATTACACAACAAATATAATAATACAAGAAATACAAGTAATACTTAATCAGAATAGACAGAATACATGATAAACACAGCATAATGTTATCTATAAAACATGACATGAACATATAAAACAAGCTAAGGCATGATATAAAACCAGTTACGTATACAGTAATCAGAATACTTATACACGTATATTATTTATGTAGCATTAGTGATATCGAAGTAGGACTCTCTTTCGTTCGTATTCTTCGTTCACTGGACACAAGGTACGGATTCTCCGTCCTTTCAGTGTGGACACTCTTTCCTTATTAGGATTTCCCGTATGCAGCCAACTGTTTTCCCAGTATATGTTTTATATGTTTTGATTTGCTTATGTTTAATTAAAATCCCTAAGCCATATACATGCATGACCAGTTTCACCTAGTTATGGAGGTATCATAACCATAACACTGGAGGCACCAGTGTTATGACTTCACCATGGCGGAGTGATAGTTCGTGGCGTCCCTTCAGCTTTTGGCCATATTATATTATCATGTGGGGCGTATGGGTGCATCCTAGGTTACATGTTTTTACAGATTATTCAGGTGAATGTGGTGTGTGTCGTGCATCCTTCACAAGGAGCTGATCCCTCCTACCCAAAACTTATATTAATTAGAGGCAGCCCCTCTAATTGCATGACGAGGTCACCCCTCCAAGTATTCATGCACGTTGATATTTCATGACCTATATTGGCTAATGGTAAACATGTTAAACAATTTTTATAAGATAAACATAAGGCTTTTAAAACTATAAAACCAATTTTACTAAGTTATACCAGGTTTTCTAGGACTTAGACATTTCCGCTGCTCTATGTTGTATATGCTTATGTTATTCATTCTATGCTTGTATATTCGTGCACTAAGCGTTATGCTCAGCCGTTTTTCCTTTCATGTTCCCAAAACGGCAGGTACTCAGGGACGCTCGTAGACTTTAAGCGTACGTGTATATGGATTGGAAGCTTTCTAGCCTTCATTACTTTATGCATTTCTTTATACTTTTGATACTTATTTCTATGGACATTGTTTAGTCCTTTTCATTTACAGTACTTATGTTTGTGTGTGATGAGCTTTACTTTGGGGTACCGATGTTTGTTTCCGGTATTTCCTTTATGGTCATGTAATGTTTAAGACATTTATCCTTGTATGATTTGATGACACGCCATAATCACGCGTGACATTCCATTTACCAAAATGGGGTGTTACAATTATGGTATCAGAGCCAAGGCTTCGACCTGTAGGCTCTCAAAACACGACCTGTGATTAGTGGGTAGTCACTATGGTCTTCCTAGAAATGACAGTCGGTTTTCATGCATTCATTGTTTTCATGCATTCATATATATGTCATTGTCGCAGGTTTATGACTAAGTAATGGTTGGTACAGGACTGGCCCTATTTAGTCGCATGTGCTTTTATCGAAACTTTTAACTTTGGGACCGACTCATTGGCGTCCCCTCGCCATGTCTTTTGTTTTGAGTGAACTGGCCATAAGCGTTCACTCTCGCTCATATAAAAGTTTTCATAAAACTGCATCATGCATTCATGTACTAGTTTTCTTGCATAAAATTTTTCTCATGATTTATTGGTATAAATTTTTTTATTTTTTTTTCATGTATATATTTTATGTTTTGATCGGTTTAATCATGTATTTTTATGTATACTGTTAGAAGGTTCTCACAAGCGAGCAGGAACAACTCAATGCAGTAGTCCAAGCTGCAATGCAAGCTATGCTTCCTCAGTTGAGGAACGAAATCAGGGCTGAGGTGCAGGCTGCCAACAATCAACAGCAGCACCCAGTACCTCCTCCTCCTCCTCCTCCAGCAACATTGGTCACATGGATGGAGAGATTCAATAAGCTACGCCCTCGATCCTTCGAGAAAACAGATAGCCCCAGTGAAGCTAAAAGCTGGTTGGCTCACATTGAGAAGATCTTCGATGCCATGGGCTCTGACCCCGTCTTCAAGTCGAGGTTGGCCTGTTACCCGTTCGAAGGTGATGTGTTATCATGGTGGAAGGCACTGAAGCAGTCCGAGGGAGGTGATAATTGGGTGGCTGGTTTAACTTGGGCTCAGTTCAGGGATTTGGTGATGGGACAGTTCTTTCCCAAGGCTGAACAAGACAAGCTGAAGAAAGAGTACCATGGAATCAAACAAAGAGCTGGAGAGAACAGCAACGAGTTCATGCAGCGCTTTCTTCGTTTGGCTGGTTTTCTTGGCGCGGCAGCAGGTACTCCCGAAGAGCAAGCATACCACTTCCGGTGGGCTCTTCGTACATCGGTCACCAACAACTTGGTGTGTGCTACGTTCAACACGGTGGCACAAGTGGTCGATGCAGCATGTAAGCTGGAGATGCTGCAAGAAAGAGAAGAGTTCGGGGAAGCAGAGAGACCCGAGAAGAGGTAAACATTCGTTATTCAGCGGTGACCAAACCGTATTCTTTCAGCATATGTCAATATTTACATCTCTTTTAAACTGTATCTTCCAGGCAGAAGACTGGGGACCGTTCTCAGCCGGCTACTCTGCAACAGCCTACTCAGCCCAAGGGAAACGGTCAGACTCAGGACCGTTCTGCTACGGATAGGCGTGGCGGTAATGATAATTACCGTAACAACGCTGAAAACTCCAACAGCAGCAGGTCCTTATACTTACTCATTTTCTTATGATTACATGCAATAGTTTATAATTCTGACACATTAGAGAATCTTCTACCAGGAATCATGGTAACGGGAGGGACCAAAACCAAAGAGGTTCACAACCTAACCATCCAGCTATCACTTGTACTCCATCTTACGAAATTTCCGTATTGTCCTTTCTATCTATTATCATGTCTCGTGTATATTGTTCTTATCAGGCTCTCAGCCCGCAAGGACACCTGCTGGAGGATATACTCATCCTCTTTGCACTACCTGCAACCGTAGGCACCTAGGGCCATGTCGCCGTGACAGCGATGCATGCTTCAAGTGTGGTCTTCCTAGCCATCGCATGAAGGACTGCCGCAAGGGCGAGATAGAGGGCACATCAGGACATGCTGATACCATGTCGCCTTCTACTAGTGGAGGCGTTTACACGACATCTCGCGATCAGGCCAACAAGTCTACAGGTACCATCACTGGAATCTTGTATATGTATGGTCAAGCTGCATGTGTTCTATTTGACACAGGTGCTACTCATTCGGTCATTTCTACTGCTTATGCTAAGAATGTTAGGATATCTCCCATGCCACTAGAGAATATACTGAATATTTCCACACCTTTAAGAGATCTATACGCATAAACCATGTGTACAAGAGCCTTCCCCTAGAGTTTGATGAAAATATTCGTCCTGTTGACGCACTACCGCTGGACATGAATGATTTTGACATGTTATTGGGCATGGATTGGCTATCCAAGCATCATGCTACCATAGACTGCCATTCATATCGAGTCATCTTCGGTGATGTTAATCCACCAGAGTACATTCACAAGGGGTTCATACCCGGAAGGTCTGTACAAATCATATCAACCCTGCAAGCATGTGCATTACTTTCACATGGTTGCGAGGGCTATCTAGCTACTGTTCATGACATGGATGTTGAATCCCCACCAATTCAGAATCAGCCGATAGTGTTAGAATTTACAAATGTATTTCCAGAAGAACTTTCGGGCATACCACCTACACGTAAAGTAGAGTTTAACATCAAGCTCATCCCAGGAGCTGAGCCGATTTCTAAGGCTCCTTATCGCATGGCTCCCACAGAGCTGAAGGAACTAAAGGATCAACTGCAAGAACTTCTGGAACGAGGCTTCATTCAACCAAGCGCATCTCCATGGGGCGCACCAGTCTTATTCGTGAAGAAGAAGGACGGCAGTATGCGTCTTTGCATAGATTATCACGAGCTTAACAAGATCACCATCAGAAATAGATATCCTCTACCACACATTGACGATCTGTTTGACCAACTCCAAGGGGCCAAACATTTATCCAAAATTGATCTGAGGTCAGGCTATCATCAGTTACAGGTTAAAAAGCAAGACATCGCCAAGACTGCTTTCCGTACACGCTATGGCCAATACAAATTCGTAGTCATGCCATTTGGCCTTACCAATGCTCCAGCAGTGTTCATGGATTTGATGAACAGAATCTTCCATGAATTTTTGGACAAGTTCGTCATTGTCTTCATTGACGACATCTTGTTTTTCTCTAAGTCCAAGGAGGAACACGAAGACCATCTTCGTACAGTATTGCAGATTCTTCGCCAGAAGCAGCTGTATGCTAAATTCTCCAAGTGTGAGGTCTGGTTAGACAAGGTGGCATTCTTAGGTCACATTGTATCAGCAAAAGGAATCACTATGGATACAACAAAGGTTGAGGCTATTACCAAGTGGCCAAGACCGACATCATCGACTGAAGTTTGTAGTTTCCTAGGCTTAGTTGGTTACTACCGTAGGTTCGTGGAGAACTTTTCCCGTTTATCACTACCATTGACCAAACTGATGCATAAAGGGGAGAAATTCGTATGGACTGAAGAAAGAGAGAAGAGCTTTGAAGACCTAAAGCAGAAGTTAGTATCTGCACTGATTCTTACTCTCTCATCTGGTACAGGTGGATTTCAGATCTACAGTGATGCATCGGGGAAGGGAATTGGTTGTGTTCTCATGCAACATGGGAAAGTGATCGCGTACGCTTCACGGCAGCTTAAGCCTTATAAGGAAAATTACCCTACGCATGACTTGGAACTTGCAGCAGTCATGTTTGCATTGAAGATATGGAGGCACTACTTGTATGGAGAATCATGTGACATTTTCACGGACAACAAGAGCTTGAAGTACATCTTCACTCAACGTGAATTGAACATGAGACAGAGGAGATGGTTAGAGCTGTTGAAGGATTATGACATTAATCTGTAGTATCATCCCGGCAAGGCGAATGTAGTGGCAGATGCACTAAGCAGAAAGGCCGGAATGATAAACGACATTAAAATTGAGGAGGAAATTATAAGAGACTTGGAGCGACTAGACATTGAGATCATGGTACGTGGACAGCACGGTTACTGGGCTACTCTTAGAGTGGAACCCGAGTTACTCTCTAGGATCAAGGAAGCTCAGAAAGATGATGGTGAAATCTGGGCGATAATTCAGAATTTGGAGAAGCGGACAGAATTTCGAGTAGACGCAGACGATATCTTATGGCAGGGCACGAGACTTTGTGTTCCTGATGATCAAGAAATACGGGAAGCATTATTAGCTGAGGCTCATAGCTCCCCATTCTCTATTCATCCTGGTTCGACCAAGATGTACCATGACATCAAGCAATACTTTTGGTAGAGTGGTATGAAACAGGATGTTGCGACTTACGTCTCCAAATGTCTTACCTGCCAGTAGGTTAAGATCGAGCATCAGCGATATGGCAGTCTTCTACAACCGCTAGATATTCCAGAGTGGAAGTAGGACAAGATCACTATGGATTTTGTTAACAGTCTTCAATAGACAAAGAGAAAGCACGATGCGATCTGGGTTATCGTTGATCGACTTACCAAGTCAGCTTATTTATTACCGATCCACAAGGAAGATTCAGTAAGTAAACTCGCCGATACTTACAAGAAGGAGATCATGAGACTTCATGGTGCTCCATCCAGCATCGTCTCAGACAGAGATCCTCGTTTCACTTCGCGATTTTGGAGAAGTCTGCAGAAAGCTTGGGTACAAAACTTAAGCTTAGCACGGCTTTTCATCTCCAAACAGACGGGCAATCGGAGCGAACGATTCAGACATTAGAAGACATGTTGAGATCATGTGTGTTGGAATGGACGGGAGATTGGGACGATTACATCTGTTTGGTAGAGTTTGCATACAATAACAGTTGGCACACGAGTATCAAGTGTGCTCCATTCGAGATGTTGTATGGTAGAAAGTGTCGCGCCCCAATCTACTGGGATCAGGTTAGTGAGTGAACACTTGAAGGAACAGAAATGATAGAGTTGACTAATGAGAAGGTCGCAATAGCTAAACAGAAATTGCAAGAAGCACGGTCACGTCAGAAAACTTATGCCGACAAGAATCGTAGGGACTTACATTTTAACGTAGGATATCACGTCTTCCTTAAGGTATCACCGACACGTGGTTTTAGACGTTTTGGAATCAAAGGGAAGCTCAGTCCTTGATGCATCGGACCGTTGAATGTCATTGAGCGAGTCGGTGAAGTATCTTATTGTTTAGCATTACCTCCGTAGCTTTCTCATTTTCATAATATTTTCCATGTGTCCTTACTCAGAGGGTACAAGTATCATCCCCTTCACTGGGTTCAGTATCCACTGGAACATATTCGTGAAGATCTTACCTTCTTAGAGGAACCCGAACGAGTTCTTGACAGACAAGAACGAGTCATGAGGAGGAAGACAATTCCATTCGTCAAAATCCTTTGGAGGGATCATACCGAGCGGGAAGCCACTTGGGAAACAGAGGAGTCTATCCGGACTTCTTACCCTCATTTCATATTTTGAATTCGGGTATGTTCATCTTTTCCAGTTTAAGTTATCTATAATTCGGGGACGAATTATTCTTTTTAGGGGGGAAGAGTTGTAAAACCCGCATGTTTTTACCTTGAATAGTACCCTTATGATCGTACGTACATGATTAGAACTTTCCTTTTATAGCACAGTTATGTTTCACGAATAGGAATTACAAGTATTACGTACGTGTTATTACACGATAAGTATTTAATACGTATTAAGACACGAAAATTATTACCGACAATAATTATAATCACGAACATGGAATCATTAACGTAAATAATCACGAACCTACTATTATGTGTTTACGTAATAATTATTACGATTACGTATAAATATATATTACGACACGAACGATAGATAATTGAATCACGTAAACACGACACGAGAACACGTAAATAATTAGAACACGGAAAAACAATGTGTTTCCCCTTGTGGGCCCCACCTAGCCGCGGCATAGACAAAAAAAAAGGGGCCAAGCCCACTTTGGTTTTTAACTAAATTAGAAAAGGGAGATCATATCTTTCATTTACAGAGAATTAGAAAAATAACAAAAACCCTAGTTCCTCTTTTTGCTCCTCTCTTGGCCGCCAGTTTTAGAACACCACTAGGAGGGTGTTGTTGATTTTTGGTTGATCCAATTCTTGCAAGATCTTTCATGTTATTATTTTCCTTTTGTTCACGCATCGGTAATTCCTTAAACCTTTTTCTTTTTAATTATTTATTAGATCTAGAACACATGAAATCAAGGGTTATTAAAAACTATTAATAAAACATGTAGATCTAATCATAGGATTAAAAACATGGGGTTTAAGGGGTCTTTTGGTTCGGCCAGCGCACACAAACCAAGAGCCGAAGCTCTCGGTGTGTCTCGTGTGACCACAGCCGAGACCTACGGGTCTCGGTGGTGGCTTTGTGGCTCGGCAGCAAGTAAGACAAGGGACCCGACGCATGTCGGGGTTGGCCTTGTGGTCATTGGGTGTCTCGGCTGAAAAATAAGGGCACCACCGGCTTAAGCCGGTGGCAGTTTGACATAAACCGTGGCAATCGGTCAAGCCGGTTCGCCACAATTAAGGTTTGTTTGGTCCGGTTCAAGGGGTTTCATGGACCGGTTCACGACATGTTTAGATTTAAAACACGGGTTCGGTTCATGATTTATTTTTATAAGTTAATTATTTTTACAAGATAAATAATTACAGGATTTATTAAATTAATTTAACATGCTATATAATTAATTTAATTTAGTCATGACTTAGGTTAATTATTATTAATAATAATACATGATTTTAACCTAACTATTTTATGATATAATTTTAGACTAAAATAATTAATTAATTATTAAATCATGGCATATAATTAATTAATTTCCATGACTTATGTTATATTAATAATAAATATTAATACATGTTTTAACCTAAGTATTATTACCCTTTTATTTAATTAAATCATGTTATATTTAATTAAATCTTATAACCTATAGTTTATTTAATTTACATGTATTAATTAATAAACTATACTATAAATCACATGACTTAGAATATTAATCAGTAAAAACTTAAGCTTATATTATTAGCTTAATAATCCAGCTTATTTCTAATTATAGAAACTTATTTATATTAGGCAGCAATTCTATTTTTGGAACTTTCCATTTATAGAAACTTTCTAATTTTAGAAACTTATTTATATTAGGCAACTATTCTATTTTTGGAACTTTCTATTTTTGGAAACTTTCTATTTTTGGAAACTTTCTATTTTAGGAAACCTGCTATTTTTAGAAAGTTACTTATTATTACACAACAAGCATAATAATACCAGAAATAAAAGTAATACTTAATCAGAATAGACAGAATACATGATAAACACAGCATAATGTTAAAATCAGTAAAACATGACATGAACATATAAAACAAGCTAAGGCATGACATAAAACCAGTTACGTAAATAGTAATCAAAATACTTATATACGTATATTATTTATGTAGCATTAGTGATATCGAAGTAGGACTCTCTTCCTATAACACCCCACTTGGATAAGTGGACCGTTACGTGTATTTATGGCGTGTCATCAAAGCATAAGTTAAATGTCCTAAAACATTAACTGACCAAAAAGGAAATACCGGAATCAAACATTGGTAATCCAAACATAAGCTCAAAACATGAAAAGTAAAATACTAAAGGAAAGGACTAAACAATGTCTAAATAAGCAGAATAATGTAAGAAGTGCATAAAGTGAGAAGTCCAGATAGCTTCCATTCAATGCACATGCTCTCAGAATCCTAAGAGCGTCCTGGTGTACCTGCCGTTAAAATATGAAAGAACTACGGCTGAGCATAACGCTCAGTGAACGGATATAAAGCATGATAAGGAATTACTAAAATGAAACAGATGATATAATACTGGAGCTGTAAGACTGATAAGTAAAGTTCCAGCTGAAAAATCTGTGTATAATCTGTAAAGTCTGATTTATAAATAATAAAGCTGAACTATTATCTGTTAAATCTGAAAAACGTGCATTTACTGTATTTTAATTGCCAGAGCTTATATAGGTCATGTGTTGTAACAACGGTGCATGAATAACTGGAGGGGTGACCTCGTCATGCTGTAGAGGGGTGACCTCTAAATGAGGTCTTCAAATTGTTAGCAGCATCAGCATCTGGTAAAATCTTCAACTCACGAGCAACATCAGCACCTGGTAGAATATCAACAAGTGGAAACGCCTGAGATGATTGAGGATCGATTAGAAATATCCATGGATTAGGGTACCTGGTGTACACCTGGACTACGGTACATAAAGTACAAAATGAATACTGCACATGGAGCATATCTGAGACACTGTACGTGGAGTACACATGAATTACTGTACATGGAGTATAACTGAGACACTATACATGGGTTACCTATGGAATACTATACATGGCACTGGTGGAAGTTTTATGGGATGATCGATACTGGTGTCGCTTGTCTGACATGATCAAGAAAATAATTTGATTTAAACGGTAGTAAACTGATCTGAAATAAGTAACATGATAGGCTAACAATTTCTGCATCGACTTACTGCTGTTTGTATCGAGGATGAAGAGTATGATATAATCGAAGTCCCAACAGTGTTCAGCATGAAGCATGATCAATAAAGGCCAATCATGATTTATCATGAAAACGGTTTTACTGAAATTCTTTTAGTGTCTTAACATGGAGACATTTATCATTCTGCTGAAAATAAAACCCTCGCACGGAGACATGAAACTGAAACAGCGTGAAAGCGACATCAACTTGGGATTGTGCGAACTGGATTGTTATAAAGACTATAAAAGTATGATCAACTGAGGTTTAACATCAACTGATGTGGATGGCTATGGTTCAATCCACAGAATTCAAGGAACAAAACATATGACTAAGTATGGGCGATTCTGGTTCGATCCATGCTTGTCAAAATTTTCTGAGAACTGTCATGTATAGAAATTTATAATCTGGGACTAAATATGGTTGGCTGTAGTACAGTCCATACTTGTCAAAATTTATGAAATGTCCTGATATGACAAAGGTGAACAACTATGAATTGGTTCACAAAACAACCTTCGACTGAATAACATAAATTTGACCTGAACAATGGTACAGGTTTATGGCTGGTTCACCAAGTAATACTTGACTGATAACATGAATCTGACATGAGTAAGGATGAACGCCTAGGGTCAGTTCATCAATACAAAATCTGAATGGGCAAGGGTGAACGCCTATGGGTCGGTCCACCAAAACAAAATTCGCTGAAAAGCACATGCGACTAAATATGGCCAGTCCTGTACCAACCTTTTACTTAGTCAAAAACTTTAAGAAAACCGACTGATAACTGAAAAAAACTGACTGAAATGCATGAGAAACATGAAAGATAACAACGCCAAAATTCTGGAAAGTTCCTGGTGACTACCCACTAGTCACGGGTCAAGTTTTAGAGCCTATAGGTCGAACCTTGCGCTCTGATACCATATTTGTAACACCCCACTTGGATAAGTGGACCGTTACGTGTATTTATGGCGTGTCATCAAAGCATAAGGTAAATGTCCTAAAACATGAACTGACCAAAAAGGAAATACCGGAATCAAACATCGGTAATCCAAACATAAATTCAAAACATGAAAAGTAAAATACTGAAGGAAAGGACTAAACAATGTCCAAATAAGCAGAATAATGTAAGAAGTGCAAAAAGTGAGAAGTCCAGATAGCTTCCATTCAATGCACATGCTCTCAGAATCCTAAGAGCGTCCTGGTGTACCTGCCGTTAGAACATGAAAGAACTACGGCTGAGCATAGTGCTTAGTGAACGGATATAAAGCATGATAAGGAAATACTAAAATGAAACAGATGATAAAATACTGGAGCTGTAAGACTGATAAGTAAAGTTCCAACAGAAAAATCTGTGTATAATATGTAAAGTCTGATTTATAAATAATAAAGCTGAATTGTTATCTGTTAAATATGAAAAACGTGCATTTACTGTATTTTAATTGCCAGAGCTTATATAGGTCATGTGCTGTAACAACGGTGCATGAATAACTGGAGGGGTGACCTCGTCATGCTACAGAGGGGTGACCTCTAAATACTTTGCTGGGTGGAGGGATTAGCTCTAATGTGAAGGATGTAGAGCACACACCACATTCACCCTGATAACTGTAAACTGATAAGCTAGGATGCATCCATACGCCCCACTAAACATACTGATAAAATTTCCAAACTGAACATGAGTGGGACGATGCGGGATATCGCTCTCCTGCATGTTAGTCACGACACCGGTGCCTTTAGTGCCATGGTTGTAACAAGTACATAAACTGGTCATGCTTGTATATAATGCTCAGGCAATATCTTAGTGATTTAAATAAATTCTGATAATTTATGACATGTACTGGGGAAAACATTTGGCTGCTGACGGGAAATCCTAATCATGCATAGAAGGGAAGTCCTTACTGAAAGGACGGAAAATCTGTACCTCGTGTCCAGTAATAAAATAAGAATGAAAGCTGAAGGATCTACTCCGACTTCACAGATACTACATAAATAAGGGACGTGAATCAGTTGACCGATATCTGTTAATTTTTACCGATCTTAACTGTTCTCAGTTTGATTTATTTTATACTTGTATTACTATTGGTATATAATCTGATAAGTTCTGAATGTTCGTTAATATGACTGATAGGTGTACATCTTGTATTTCTGATTAATGTATAACATGTGTTCTAGTACTCTTATTATACTGCCTAATAGTAACCTGCTAAAATAGAAGGTTTCATGAAATAGAAAGTTTCCAAAATAGTTTCTATGAGAATTAAATCATTTAAATAAAACAAACATTTTAATTAATAACTAATTAAATCATCTTAATTTAATTTACTAATCAAGTTAATAAAAACATTTATAATTAGGTTAAATCCATGATATAACTTAATTAGTAAAAATGATTTAATATAATTAAGTAGCCCTTGTTTTTATCTTACATGTTTTGACTACTATTTGTATACATCTACCAAGTCACGTATTAAATCCATTTGACACAAAATAGAACATCAAGAAAACTATAGCATAGATGACGCCAAAAACACATTCAAGTATGTATGAAGTTCACAAATTAAAAAAACATTGTCTTGTATTTATTTCCAAAATCTTAATCATGTCAAACTACTATAAGTCTTAATCTCTTAACTTCGATGTTTTCTTAACTCCATAGAATATCTAAAGTCCAAGTTCATAACGTTAGTAAGCATGCGCATGATCCGTTTATACATATGTAATTAGCATGTTGAAATACATGTAACTTTGATTCTTTATCATAACAGTGATCAAAATAAGACTTTTGATGTTATATTTTAGTTTACAACATGAACAAGATATGTGAATATGGTTTAATCCTTTATTATGCATATAGTAATAGAAGAGATGAAATAGAACTCCATACTAAGATCGATAAAACATGAATGGGAATCAAAGAGTATACCTCCGAGTCGAAACGACTCAAAAGATCAACATCTAGCGAGAGTACGAACATATCATCACGAACGCAAACTTTCAACGTAACTCGATCGACCAGGATATAAAGCACACGAAATGATTATTTTGATCGAAACATGAACATGCCTTCCGAATCCTTATCTTGGTTTAAGCTACTCATTAAACAAGTCTTATAGTGTCGATGATCTTTTGATGTACGTGTTTTTTTACGAAAGAAAGAAAATATACACCACGGTTTATCTAAGTATTGAGACATTCTTGAGATAACTTTGGAATACATATAAAGCGCATGATGGCCGAGATTTTTGGTGTTGCCCATGTTGACTCGTTCCAATTCTAACTGTTTCCTTTCTCTATCATTTTTTATTTTAATGTTTAATAACAAAACGTAAGGAAGCTAGAAGTGAATGTTGGACTCATTTTAGTTGTTTAGTTTTTCATTTACTTAGTTTCTCTTTTATTTGAATGGAAATTTAATATCAAATTGTTATTATTTAAACTTTAGATTTAATTAATAAAATAAAAGCCAATTTTTTTTTTGGGTTTTACAACTCTTTCCCTCTAAAAAAATAATTCATCCTCGAATTAAAGACAAGATAATGTTGCGGTTTTACAATTCTCCCTCTATAAAAGGAAAATTCGTCCTCGAATTAAAGGTAATTAGCTGTTGAAGTTATGAGAACTGAAAGGACTCAAAAGTTGAAAAGACATATAAGCTAAAAGGACATGAACGTGATATGTCTGAAGAAAACATGGAATGTAACATGACTGAAAGAACATATCTGAATTATGGAAGGAAAAAAAGATGAGAAGTCCGGATGGACTCCTTCGTTTCGAGTGGCTTCCCGCTCGAAATGACTCCTTCAAAGGTCGCACAATGAAAATCTTCGTCCTGATGACCCTGTCCTGATGAATGCTGAAATAGTTTCTGGTTCCATACTTAAGATGGATTTTCTGAATCTAATATAATGAACAAGCCATAGCGTGAAAAGGTACGTACAATTATCCTGAAGAGATAACATTTATATTTCTGGGCAGGCTTCTGAAAGTATATAGGGACGAACTACGTGAACCATTGTCAACGTGTTACATGAGCAATTGTGAATGTGGTTCGTGGTCATAAAAGGAACGTTGTGCATGAAATATATCATGAATGTGATACGTGAAGCATACTGTGGACGTGATACCAGAACATATCATGAACGTTTGCTGACTGAGGAAGGAATGCCAACCGATACGGCCTGAGATGTGAAACATCTGCCTGGTTATGGAATAGCTGTCCTAAACTGGAGTCTGGTTTCTCAAGCTTTCTGCAACCGTATTCGGTAATAAACCGTGAAACGTGTGTCGGGAAATGGCATACGAACTTGAACGTGATCAATGTTATGAATGCTAACGCGAGCTTAAATCATGAGATAGCACAAAACATGAACTGAAATAACATCTTACTGCGAATGAGATGTAAACGTGAAAATGAATATAAACATGAACGTAAAGTGAACGTAAACATACACGTGATCGTGAACATGAATTCTGTCTGATATGATGGTCGATGGAATGCCTTGAAATCGTACGATTTACTGCTGAATTTTCTGTAGGTCCGCTATTGCGTAATCCTTCCAGATGAAAGGAAACGCGTAGGTTGATTACATGGTCGAAAATGACTTAGTTAGTATTATACTTTTTCTGAGTCTGTGGTAAACTGATAACAATCTCCATGAATTCTTGTCTCCTTTCGGTCCAGAATTTCTACTGGTAGTAATAACTCGATAGCATGACGATGTTTTATCTTAAACCTGCTGGAATGGCAGGTATTAGATATGAACATAGCCGCATCCTTGTTTTATACTGCCTCTATCAAGATTCTGTTTGGGAGAATGGTACATTCTGGCGGAATCTGTATGAATAGTCATGAAAGAATTTTGAGTCTCGGTAAATTAGTTCTCTCCTAGCGTAGGATCTAATGGAATACAAAAGTTTAGTGTAGATCGTCTCCTTTATGCGTAAATAGCCAACTAAATTCTGCAGTAATCGTGAGAACTGTCAGAAATTCTGCAGTAATAGCCAACTAAATTCTAGAAAATTTCGTACTTTGTCCACAAACATCGGTCGTGACCATCTGGTGATGGCCTTCACCTTCGCAGTATTGTCTGAAATTTCTTTCTGCTGAAGTAGGATGGCTCAGAAACGCCACTTTGTTCATCTGTGATATACATCTAGAAAGCTGCCCATATGATTTCTCCTATCGGAGAATCTGTGGAATCGTAAATATATATAATCCCCTCGTTCTCCTCTAGAATTTAACAGATCATGATATTATCGATAAACATGCTGGCGAACTGGTTTAAGAATTCGTGGGAAAAAAATTTATTCATAAATTTCATAATTTAGCTGGAGCATTAGGGAGCTCAGAAGTATAATTCAAAATTTTAGAGAGACTATAACGTGTGCAAAAGCATTCCGGAAAACCTCATGTTCTTTCTCTCACCACTGCTGGTGGCATGATCGTGAATCGTTCTAGAAAATATTTAAGACATCGTAGCAGATCAGATAGACCTTCTATACGTGAAATGACATTGATTTGAATGGTGATCTTGTAAACTTTTCGGTGGTCGATACATGATCTCATGATACCGACCTTCTTCTTGATAGACAAAAATGATGCACTTCCTGGTGGTGCGCCAGGGCGAATAAAGCCTCATTCCGGTAATTCTTGCAGCAAATGCCGCAACTCTTTTAAACGCGGCTGAAGCCCTGCAATGAAGAGTTTTGAAAATGGGTTTTGTACTTGAGACAAGCTCTATGTTAAACCATGTCTTGTAGTTAGGGAGGAATTTCTAGGAAAACCTTCTGAAATTTTTATCTGTAAACTCTAGAATAATCTTCTAATCATGAATTTAAGGAACTTCAGAAGTGGATTTATATATGATAGCTATAAAGGTCTTAGTAGCTTTGGAATGATAAGTCACTTGATGTAAAGCATAACAACTTGTATTGATTTTATGGCAGAAAATAACATTGCTATATTTGGAAGTTAGTAAGACAGATCTTGTCTTCAACTGGAAGGAAAAACCTTATAAATATGGATGATACCGTGGAGTCTTTTCTGGGTAGGAGGTAGGTACTACCTGATTTAAGATAAATCTGACATATGATCACGTGAAGTAAACGTGACAACTTTCACTGATTGTGTTCATCTGTAACCTCACAGAATGAACATTGCGTGTCTAACCTGAATAATACTCCGGTGGTGGTAACTGAATTTTAATGGTCTGATTTATGCGTGGCATAACAGAACGGGTATACCCCTTTCTGAAGGGTACCCTAAAATACTGAGGGCCTGGTTTAGAAAACATACTGGAGTTATGAGTTCTGACTCGTATTTTGAGAAAAGATTCGTATGACGTGCACCGTGACTGGTGTCCTGATATGTGTCTTCCGAAATGATACCTGAGACCTATGTCTCGACTGATGTCTTGACATGCGTTTTAGTGGATGAATCTGAATAAGGTTAAAATAATTTCTGGTAACTGCTAGGGTTGGCGGACCGGTTAGACTGCTGACCTCTATATTTCTGGTCACGTTCATACAGGAGTTCCGATGGTGACTGACTAATTAATTATAAGCACGGTGGTTGTCACTACTGCTTTGTCTGTCAATTAATGACGGTCATTATCATGACCGTGATTCATGTAACTATTCTGCTGAGTGGTCGGCTGGGTTTCGGTTCCCACTCTTCTGAATGAAAGGTTAGCTAAGTGAAGTGTGACACCTAGTTGAGAAGGTAAAAGTATGGAATGGATGGGTAGTGTCTGATGGTTGAAATTTATTCTTGTTAGAAATTTCAAATTTATAGTTTTTGTCCTTGTTCTACAGAGTCTTCATAGTATGAACGGCATCAGCGTCTTGAGAGATCTCCAATGTATCAACAGCATCAGCATTTGTGAGGTCTTCAAATTGTTAGCAGCATCAACATGGTAAAATCTTCAACTCACGAGCAGCATCAGCACCTGTTAGAATATCGACAAGTGGAAACGCCTGAGATGATTGAGGATCGATTAGCAATATCCATGGATTAGCGTACATGGTGTACACCTGGACTACGGTACATGAAGTACAAAATGAATACTGCACATGGAGCATATCTGAGACACTGTACGTGGAGTACACATGAATTACTGTACATAGAGTATAACTGAGACACTGTACATGGGGTACCTATGGAATACTATACATGGCACTGGTGGAAATTTTATGGGATGATCGATACTGGTGTCGCTTGTCTGACATGATCAAGAAAATAATTTGATTTAAACGGTAGTAAACTGATCTGAAATAAGTAACATGATAGGCTAACAATTTCTGCATCGACTTACTGCTGGTTGTATCGAGGCTGAAGAGTATGATATATTCGAAGTCCCAACAGTGGTCAGCATGAAGCATGATCAATAAAGGCCAATCATGATTTATCATGAAAACGGTTTTACTGAAATTCTTTTTGTGTCTTAGCATGGAGACATTTATCATTCTGCTGAACATAAAACCCTCGCACGTAGACATGAAACTGAAACAGCGTGAAAGCGACATCAACTTGGGATTGTGCGAACTGCATTGTTATAAAGACTATAAAAGTATGATCAACTGAGGTTTAACATCAACTGATGTGGATGGCTATGGTTCAATCCACAAAATTCAAGGAACAAAACATATGACTAAGTATGGGCGATTCTGGTTCGATCCATGCTTGTCAAAATTTTCTGAGAACTGTCATGTATAGAAATTTATAATCTGAGACTAAATATGGTTGGCTGTAGTACATTCCATACTTGTCCAAATTTATGAAATGTCCTGATATGACAAAGGTGAACAACTATGAATCGGTTCACAAAACAACCTTCGGCTGAATAACATGAAATTTGACCTGAACAATGGTACACGTTTATGGCTGGTTCACCAAGTAATACTTGACTGATAACATGAATCTGATATGAGTAAGGATGAACGCCTAGGGTCAGTTCATCAATACAAAATCTGAACGGGCAAGGGTGAACGCCTATGGGTCGGTTCACCAAAACAAAATTCGCTGAAAAACACATGCGACAAAATATGGCCAGTCCTGTACCAACCTTTTACTTAGTCAAAAACTTTAAGAAACCCGACTGATAACTGAAAAAAACTGACTGAAATGCATGAGAAACATGAAAGATAACAACGCCAAAATTCTGGAAAGTTCCTGGTGACTACCCACTAGTCACAGGTCAAGTTTTAGAGCCTACAGGTCGAACCTTGCGCTCTGATACCATAATTGTAACACCCCACTTGGATAAGTGGACCGTTACGTGTATTTATGGCGTGTCATCAAAGCATAGGTAAATGTCCTAAAACATTAACTGACCAAAAAGGAAATACCGGAATCAAACATCAGTAATCCAAACATAAGCTCAAAACATGAAAAGTAATATACTGAAGGAGTGAGAAGTCCAGATAGCTTCCATTCAATGCACATGCTCTCAGAATCCTAAAAGCGTCCTGGTGTACCTACCATTAGAACATGAAAGAACTACGGCTGAGCATAACGCTCAGTGAACGGATATAAAGCATGATAAGGAATTACTGAAATGAAACAGATGATAAAATACTGGAGCTGTAAGACTGGTAAGTAAAGTTCCAACGGAAAAATCTGTGTATAATCTGTAAAGTCTGATTTATAAATAATAAAGCTGAACTGTTATCTGTTAAATCTAAAAAACGTGCATTTACTGTATTTTAATTGCCAGAGCTTATATAGGTCATGTGCTGTAACAACGGTGCATGAATAACTGGAGGGGTGACATCGTCATGCTGTAGAGGGGTGGCCTCTAAATGTTGTAGAGGGGTGACCTCTAAATACTGTGCTGGGTGGAGGGATCAGCTCCAATGTGAAGGATCTAGAGCACACACCACATTCACCCTGATAACTGTAAACTGATAAGCTAGGATGCATCCATACGCCCCACTAAACATACTGATAAAATTACCAAACTGAACATGAGTGGGACGATGCAGGATATCACTCTCCTGCATGTGAGTCACGACACCGGTGCCTCTAGTGCCATGGTTACGGTACCTCCCTAACTAGTACATAAACTGGTCATGCTTGTATATAATGCTCAGGCAATATCTTAGTTATTTAAATAAATTCTGATAACTTATAACATGTACTGGGGAAAACATTTGGCTGCAGACGGGAAATCCTAATCATGCATAGAAAGGAAGTCCTTACTGAAAGGACGGAAAATCCGTACCTCGTGTCCAGTAATAAAATAAGAATGAAAGCTGAAGGATCTACTCCGACTTCACAGATACTACATAAATAAGGGACGTGAATCAGTTGACCAATATCTGTTAATTTTTACCGATCTTAACTGTTCTCAGTTTGATTTATTTTATACTTGTATTACTATTGGTATATAATCTGATAAGTTCTGAATGTTCGTTAGTATGACTGATAAGCATACATCTTGTATTTCTGATTAATGTATAACATGTGTTCTAGTACTCTTATTATATTGCTTAATAGTAACCTGCTAAAATAGAAGGTTTCATGAAATAGAAAGTTTCCAAAATAGTTTCTATGAGGATTAAATCATTTAAATAAAGCAAACATTTTAATTAATAACTAATTAAATCATCTTAATTTAATTTACTAATCAAGTTAATAAAAACATTTATAATTAGGTTAAATCCATGATATAACTTAATTAGTAAAAATGATTCAATATAATTAAGTAGCCCTTGTTTTTATCTTACATGTTTTGACTACTATTTGTATACATCTACCAAGTCACGTATTAAATCCATTTGACACAAAAATAGAACATCAAGAAAACTATAGCATAGATGACGCCAAAAACAAATTCAAGTATCAATTGGTTTGACACATTTTTAGTTGGCAGTATTGAAAGCCATTTGTATGTATGAAGTTCACAAATAAAAAAAACATTGTCTTGTATTTATTTCCAAAATCTTAATCATGTCAAAGTACTATAAGTCTTAATCTCTTAACTTCGATGTTTTCTTAACTCCATAGAATATCTAAAGTCCAAGTTCATAACGTTAGTAAGCATGCGCATGATCCGTTTATACATATGTAATTAGCATGTTGAAAGACATGTAACTTTGATTCTTTATCATAACAGTGATCAAAATAAGACTTTTGATGTTATATTTTAGTTTACAACATGAACAAGATATGTGAATATTTTTTAATCCTTTATTATGCATATAGTAATAGAAGAGATGAAATAGAACTCCATACTAAGATCGATAAAACATGAATGGGAATCAAAGAGTATACCTCCGAGTCGAAACGACTAAAAAGATCAACATCTAGCGAGAGTACGAACATATCATCACGAACGCAAACTTTCGATGTAACTCGATCGACCAGGATATAAAGCACACGAAATGATTATTTTGATCGAAACATGAACATGCCTTCCGAATCCTTATCTTGGTTTAAGCTACTCATTAAACAAGTCTTATAGTGTCGATGATCTTTTGATGTACGTGTTTTTTTACGAAAGAAAGAAAATATACACCACGGTTTATCTAAGTATTGAGACATTCTTGAGATAACTTTGGAATACATATAAAGCGCATGATGGCTGAGATTTTTGGTGTTGCCCATGTTGACTCGTTCCAATTCTAACTGTTTCCTTTCTCTATCATTTTTTATTTTAATGTTTGATAACAAAATGTAAGGAAGCTAGAAGTGAATGTTGGACTCATTTTAATTGATTAGTTTTTCATTTACTTAGTTTCTCTTTTATTTGAATGGAAATTTAATATCAAATTGTTATTATTTAAACTTTAGATTTAATTAATAAAATAAAATAAGCGCCAATTTTTATTTTTTTGGGGGTTTTACAACTCTTTCCCTCTAAAAGAATAATTCGTCCTCGAATTAAAGACAAGATAATGTTGCGGTTTTACAATTCTCCCTTTGTAAAAGGAAAATTCGTCCTCGAATTAAAGGTAATTAGCTATTGAAGTTATGAGAACTGAAAGGACTCAAAAGTTGAAAAGACATATAAGCTGAAAGGACATGAACGTGATATGGCTGAAGAAAACATGGAACGTAACATGACTGAAAGAACATATCTGAATTATGGAAGGAAAAAAAGATGAGAAGTCCGGATGGACTCCTCCGTTTCGAGTGGCTTCCCGCTCGAAATGACTCCTTCAAAGGTCTAAACACAATGAAAATCTTGGTCCCGATGACCCTGTCCTAATGAATGCTGAAATAGTTTCTAGTTCCATACTTAAGATGGATTTTCTGAATCTGATATAATGAACAAGCCATAGCGTGAAAAGGTACGTACAATTATCCTGATGAGATAACATTTATATTTCTGGGCAGGCTGCTGAAAGTATATAGGGACGAACTACGTGAACCATTGTCAACGTGCTACATGAGCAATTGTGAATGTGGTTCGTGGTCATAAAAGGAACGTTGTGCATGAAATATATCATGAATGTGATACGTGAAGCATACTGTGGACGTGATACCAGAACATATCATGAACGTTTGCTGACTGAGGAAGGAATGCCAACCGATACGGTCTGAGATGTGAAACATCTGCCTGGTTATGGAATAGCTGTCCTAAACTGGAGTCTGGTTTCTCAAGCTTTCTGCAACCGTATTCGGTAATAAACTGTGAAACGTGTGTCGTGAAATGGCATACGAACTTGAACGTGATCAATGTTATGAATGCTAACGCGAGCTTAAATCATGAGATAGCACAAAACATGAACTGAAACAACATCTTACTGCGAATGAGACGTAAACGTGAAAGTGAATATAAACATGAACGTAAAGTGAACGTAAACATACACGTGATCGTGAACATGAATTCTGTCTAATATGATGGTCGATGGAATGCCTTGAAATCGTATGATTTACTGCTGAATTTTCTGCAGGTCCGCTACTGCGTAATCCTTCCGGATGAAAGGAAACGCGTAGGTTGCTTACATGGTCGAAAATGACTTAGTTAGTATTATACTTTTTCTGAGTCTGTGGTAAACTGATAACAATCTCCATGGATTCTTGTCTCCTTTCGGTCCAGAATTTCTACTAGTAGTAATAACTCGATAGCATGACGGCGTTCTATCTTAAACCTGCTAGAATGGCAGGCGTTAGATATGAACATAGCTGCATCCTTGTTTTATACTGCCTCTATAAAGATTCTGTTTGGGATTATGGTACATTCTGGCGGAATCTGTATGAATAGTCATGAAAGAATTTTGATTCTCGATAAATTAGATCTCTCCTAGCGTAGGATCTAATGGAATACAAAAGTTTAGTGTAGATCATCTCCTTTATGCGTAAATAGCCAACTATATTCTGCAGTAATCGTGAGAACTGTCAGAAATTCTACAGTAATAGCCAACTAAATTCTAGAAAATTTCATACTTTGGTCACAGACATCGGTCGTGACCATCTGGTGATGGCCTTCACCTTCGCAGTTTTATCTGAAATTTCTTTCTGCTGAAGTAGGATGGCTCAGAAACGCCACTTTGTTCATATGTAATATACATCTAGAAAGCTGCGCATATGATTTTCTCATATCGGAGAATCTGTGGAATCGTAAATATATATAATCCCCTCGTTCTCCTCCAGAATTTAGCAGATCATGATATTATCGATAAATATGCTGGCGAACTGGTTTACGAATTCGTGGGAAAAAAATTTATTCATAAATTTCATAATTTAGCTGGAGCATTAGGGAGCTCAGAAGTATAATTCAAAATTTTAGAGAGACTATAACGTGTGCAAAAGCATTCCGGAAAACCTCATGTTCTTTCTCTCACCACTGCTGGTGGCATGATCGCGAATCGTTCTAGAAAATATTTAAGACATCGTAGCAGATCAGATAGACCTTCTATACGTGAAATGACATTGATTTGAATGGTGATCTTGTAAAGTTTTCGGTGGTCGATACATGATCTCATGATACCGACCTTCTTCTTGATAGACAAAAATGATGCACTTCCTGGTGGTGCGCAAGGCCAATAAAGCCTCATTCCGGTAATTCTTACAGCAAATGCTGCAACTCTTTTAAACGCAGTTGAAGCCCTGCAATGAAGAGTTTTGAAAATGGGTTTTTTACTTGAGACAATCTCTATGGTTAAACCCTGTCTTGTAGTTAGGGAGGAATTTCTAGGAAAACCTTCTGAAATTTTTATCTGCAAACTCTAGAATAATCTTCTGATCATGAATTTAAGGAACTTCAGAAGTGGATTTATATCTGATAGCTATAATGGTCTTAGTAGCTTTGGAATGATAAGTCACTTGATGTAAAGCATAACAACTTGTATTGATTTTATGGCAGAAAATAACAATGCTATCTTTGGAAGTTAGTAAGACAGATCTTGTCTTCAACTGGAAGGAAAAACCTTATAAATATGGATGATACCGTGGAGTCTTTTCTGGCTAGGAGGTAGGTACTACCTGATTTAAGATAAAGCTGACATATGATCACGTGAAGTAAACGTGACAACTTTCACTGATTGTGTTCATCTGTAACCTCACAGAATGAACACTGCGTGTCTAACCTAAATAATACTCCGGTGGTGGTAACTGAATTTTAATGGTCTGATTTATGCGTGGCATAACAGAACGGGTATGCCCCTTTCTGAAGGGTACCCTAAAATACTGAGGGCCTGGTTTAGAAAACATACTGGAGTTATGAGTTCTGACTCGTATTTTGAGAAAAGATTCGTATGACGTGCACCGTGACTGGTGTCCTGATATGTGTCTTCCGAAATGATACCTGAGACCTATGTCTCGACTGATGTCTTGACATGCGTTTTAGTGGATGAATCTGAATAAGGTTAAAATAATTTCTGGTAACTGCTAGGGTTGGCGGACCGGTTAGACTGCTGACCTCTATATTTCTGGTCACGTTCATATAGGAGTTCCGATGGTGACTGACTGATTAATTATAAGCACGGTGGTTGTCAATACTGCTTTGTCTGTCAATTAATGACGGTCATTATCATGACCATGATTCATGTAACTATTCTGCTGAGTGGTCGACTGGGTTTCGGTTCCCACTCTTCTGAATGAAAGGTTAGCTAAGTGAAGTGTGACACCTAGCTGAGAAGGTAAAAGTATGGAATGGATGGGTAGTGTCTGATGGTTGAAATTTATTCTTGTCAGAAATTTCAAATTTATAGTTTTTGTCCTTGTTCTACAGAGTCTTCATAGTATGAACGGCATCAGCGTCTTGAGAGATCTCCAATGTATCAACAGCATCAACATTTGTGAGGTCTTCAAATTGTTAGCAGCATCAGCATCTGGTAAAATCTTCAACTCACGAGCAGCATCAGCACCTCGTAGAATATCAAAAAGTGGAAACGCCTGAGATGATTGAGGATCGATTAGCAATATCCATGGAGTAGCATACCTGGTGTACACCTGGACTACGTTACATGAAGTACAAAATGAATACTGCACATGGAGCATATCTGAGACACTGTACGTGGAGTACACATGAATTACTGTACATAGAGTATAACTGAGACACTATACATGGGGTACCTATGGAATACTATACATGGCACTGGTGGAAATTTTATGGGATGATCGATACTGGTGTCGCTTGTCTGACATGATCAAGAAAATAATTTGATTTAAACGGTAGTAAACTGATCTGAAATAAGTAACATGATAGGCTAACCATTTCTGCATCGACTTACTGCTGGTTGTATCGAGGCTGAAGAGTATGATATAATCGAAGTCCCAACAGTGATCAGCATGAAGCATGATCAATAAAGGCCAATCATGATTTATCATGAAAACGGTTTTACTGAAATTCTTTTTGTGTCTTAACATGGAGACATTTATCATTCTGCTGAACATAAAACCCTCGCACGGAGACATGAAACTGAAACATCGTGAAAGCGACATCAACATGGGATTGTGCGAACTGGATTGTTATAAAGACTATAAAAGTATGATCAACTGAGGTTTAACATCAACTGATGTGGATGGCTATGGTTCAATCCACAGAATTCAAGGAACAAAACATATGACTAAGTATGGGCGATTCTGGTTCGATCCATGCTTGTCAAAATTTTCTGAGAACTGTCATGTATAGAAATTTATAATCTGGGACTAAATATGGTTGGCTGTAGTACAGTCCATACTTGTCCAAATTTATGAAATGTCCTGATATGACAAAGGTGAACAACTATGAATCGGTTCACAAAACAACCTTCGACTGAATAACATGAAATTTGACCTGAACAATGGTACACGTTTATGGCTGGTTCACCAAATAATACTTGACTGATAACATGAATCTGACATGAGTAAGGATGAACGCCTAGGGTCAGTTCATCAATACAAAATCTGAACGGGCAAGGGTGAACGCCTATGGGTCGGTTCACCAAAACAAACTGACTGATAAATGCATGAGAAACATGAAAGATAACAACGCCAAAATTTTGGAAAGTTCCTGGTGACTACCCACTAGTCACAGGTAAAGTTTTAGAGCCTACAGGTCGAACCTTGCGCTCTGATACCATAATTGTAACACCCCACTTGGATAAGTGGACCGTTACGTGTATTTATGGTGTGTCATCAAAGCATAGGGTAAATGTCCTAAAACGTTAACTGACCAAAAAGGAAATACTGGAATCAAAAATTGGTAATCCAAACATAAGCTCAAAACATGAAAAGTAAAATACTGAAGGAACGGACTAAACAATGTCCAAATAAGCAGAATAATGTAAGAAGTGCATAAAGTGAGAAGTTCAGATAGCTTCCATTCAATGCACATGCTCTCAGAATCCTAAGAGCGTCTTGGTGTACCTGCCGTTGGAACATGAAAGAACTATGGCTGAGCATAACGCTCAGTGAACGGATATAAAGCATGATAAGGAATTACTAAAATGAAACAAATGATAAAATATTGGAGCTGTAAGACTGATAAGTAAAGTTCTAGCGGAAAAATCTGTGTATAATATGTAAAGTCTGATTTATAAATAATAAAGCTGAACTGTTATCTGTTAAATCTGAAAAACGTGCATTTACTGTATTTTAATTGCCAGAGCTTATATAGGTCATGTTGTAGAGGGGTGACCTCGTCATGCTATAGAGGGGTGACCTCTAAATGTTGTAGAGGGGTGACCTCTAAATGCTGTAGAGGGGTGACCTCTAAATACTGTGCTGGGTGGAGGGATCAGCTCCAATGTGAAGTATGTAGAGCACACACCACATTCACCCTGATAACTGTAAACTGATAAGCCTAGGATGCATCCATACGCCCCACAAAACATACTGATAAAATGGGCAAACTGAACATGAGTGGGACGATGCAGGATATCACTCTCCTGCATGTGAGTCACGACACCGGTGCCTCTAGTGCCATGGTTACGGTATCTCCGTAACTAGTACATAAACTGGTCATGCTTGTATATAATGCTCAGGCAATATCTTAGTTATTTAAATAATTTCTGATAATTTATAACATGTATTAGGGAAAACATTTGGCTGCAGACAGGAAATCCTAATCATGCATAGAAGGGAAGTCTTTACTGAAAGGACGAAAAATCCGTACCTCGTGTCCAATAATAAAATAAGAATGAAAGCTGAAGGATCCACTCCGACTTCACAGAAACTACATAAATAAGGGACATGAATCAGTGGACCGATATCTGTTAATTTTTACCGATCCTAACTGTTCTCAGTTTGATTTATTTTATACTTGTATTTCTATTGGTATATAATCTGATAAGTTTTGACTGTTCATTAATATGACTGATAAGTGTACATCTTGTATTTCTGATTAATGTATAACATGTGTTCTAGTACTCTTATTATACTGCTTAATAGTAACCTGCTAAAATAGAAGGTTTCATGAAATAGAAAGTTTCCTAAAATAGAAAGTTTCCAAAATAGTTTCTATGAGAATTAAATCATTTAAATAAAGCAAACATTTTAATTAATAACTAATTAAATCATCTTAATTTAATTTACTAATCAAGTTAATAAAAACATTTATAATTAGGTTAAATCTATGATATAACTTAATTAGTAAAAATGATTTAATATAATTAAGTAGCCATTGTTTTTATCTTACATGTTTTGACTACTATTTGTATACATCTACCAAGTCACGTATTAAATCCATTTGACACAAAAATAGAACATCAAGAAATATAGCATAGATGACGCCAAAAACTCATTCAAGTATCAATGGTTTGACACACTTTTAGTTGGCAGTATTGGAAGCCATTTGTATGTATGAAGTTTACAAATAAAAAAAACATTGTCTTGTATTTATTTCCAAAATCTTAATCATGTCAAAGTACTATAAGTCTTAATCTCTTAACTTCGATGTTTTCTTAACTCCATAGAATATCTAAAGTCCAAGTTCATAACGTTAGTAAGCATGCGCATGATCCGTTTATACATATGTAATTAGCATGTTGAAAGACATGTAACTTTGATTCCTTATCATAACAGTGATCAAAATAAGACTTTTGATGTTATATTTTAGTTTACAACATGAACAAGATATGTGAATATTGTTTAATCCTTTATTATGCATATAGTAATAGAGGAGATGAAATAGAACTCCATACTAAGATCGATAAAACATGAATGGGAATCAAAGAGTATACCTCCGAGTTGAAACGACTAAAAAGATCAACATCTAGCGAGAGTACGAACATATCATCACGAACGCAAACTTTCAACGTAACTCGATCGACCAGGATATAAAGCACACGGAATGATTATTTTGATCGAAACATGAACATGCCTTCCGAATCCTTATCTTGGTTTAAGCTACTCATTAAACATGTCTTATAGTGTCGATGATCTTTTGATGTACGTGTTCTTTTTACGAAAGAAAGAAAATATACACCACGGTTTATCTAAGTATTGAGACATTCTTGACATAACTTTGGAATACATATAAAGCGCATGACGGCCGAGATTTTTGGTGTTGCCCATGTTGACTCGTTCCAATTCTAACTGTTTCCTTTCTCTATCATTTTTTATTTTAATGTTTAATAACAAAATGTAAGGAAGCTAGAAGTGAATGTTGGACTCAATTTAATTGATTAGTTTTTCATTTACTTATTTTCTCTTTTATTTGAATGGAAATTTGATGAGACTGTATTTATACATAGTCTCATCGTCCAAATCGGGCTTAAAACGCTTAAAATATCATCAAAATACCCAAAAATGTGCTTGTATTTGTTCATTGTGTATTTCAGGTACGGATATCGTGAATTCACCAAAAGATCAAAGGAATCAAGAAAAAACGAACACGGGAAACGAAGCCGCACAAAGAACCGGGCCCAAATATGGAATTTCTAACATTGCCCTTGAAGTTTGAAGATTATACAATTTTGGTCCCTCATCTTTGGAGATTTGTCAACATTATCCCTCCATGAATGAAGTTATACAAGAAAGACCCCTAGAGTATCAAGACTTGTCAAAAGAAGCCCTTGAAGAATGCCCTTTTTACATGAATGGTCCTTGTTTAAAAGTTGGTGAAATACATGTGCCATATTTGACAACTTGGTCAAAGTTAATAACAAAGGAAAAAGGCTTTTGGCTGTTTTAATACAAGTTGAATAAAGAAGGGAAGACTAGGGGTTGTTCTTGCCCAGACAACCAAAACCCCATCCTCCAATCCCAGCTCTCCACGTCACCCCACCCAATCTTTTCATCCAATCACACTCCCTCCCCATGCCACCTCACCTCTCCACTCACCCAAAACCAGTTTAATATATTATACCCGTTTAAACGAGTTTTTTATGATTAAAATTTCCCTCTTAAAAACATCCTGTTCATCACCCCACCCAAATTAACCCCTGATCCTAAACATAAACCCTAATCCTAAATCAAACCCTAATCAAAGGGTTTTTGCCCCAAAATCTCCAGATCGCCAATTATCTATCACACAACCCAAACCCACTCACAAAAACTCCCAACCCGTGACTCCAAGTGGGTCCCCCATGTTCCCCTGTTGCACTCAAAATGGCAAAAAGAGAATACCTCAGTCCCATCAACGGACCACAAGGATCCCTTCCTCCCAAAGATTGAATGAACGTTCAAGATGGATCTTCACAACTCAGCAACATCAGCATCAACCACATGGGTCTTGACCACGAATTTTTTGAAGACAACACCAAGGGCTTTCTTGGAATTTCATTGCTAGGGTTTACTTATGTAATTGCTAGTCTAGAAACATCTATAGCTTAGTATTTAAGCATCATTCAACATGTGAATGAGCTTGTTCCAGTTTATGTAAATTTTTAAATGAATTAATGAAAATGAAAAGTTTTTAAATTGCATATTATTGAGTTCCATATTTCAGTCCTTTTTAGTGTAATGAATCACTTTTATACAATTTAGTTATAAGGTTTCAAAAGGTTTCAGTTTTCAGAAATTTTCAAAAAGGTTTTAGATATTTAGAAATCCAAAATTCCAAAGAAGTGAAAGTGGATTTGGATCCTTGGTTTTCTGAAGTTGTTCTTGTTTAAAAATGTGTTCAAGGATTTCCAAGTTGGTTTAATTAGGTTTTTCAAAAGTCAGTTTTATAAGATTTTCTCAAAATCTTTTGTCTATTTTTTTTACCCTTACTGTTTGATTAAGCTCTTGCCAATAAGCCTGACAAGCTTTTGGTAATAAGCTTATGCAATTTGAATTTGTTCTTTGGTTTAGTGGTGTTGTCCAGGAACAAGAAAAGAAGACCTTTATTTCCATTTTTTTCATTTCCAAGATATATTGCACCCTAGTTCTGTTGTTGAACTCCAGTAGGGGTCTTCTACAAAGACTTCAACTATTCTCATGAGCTTAACAGAATCAAAAAGATGGCATCATCCTCAAGGTAACCCGGCTTGAACCCTTTTTATGATTTTTATGCTTAGTGGATTTACAAGTTTCTGTGCTTAGAGTGTTTGTATTCTGGTTGATTGATTAATACAAGTTTGTTTGTGTCTTTTATGCATGTTAGTGTAGTAATAGATCAGTTTGGGTAGGATTAGAATACATTTGCTGTGTTAAAATTTGATTTCAGTATTTAAGGGGGTGTTTGGGTCTGCTATTTTCTGCTTTGGGTGACAACAGGGTAGAATTAAAACAGTCCACTCATGCTTTTTAGTTGGTAGGGAGTGTTTTTGGATAGGAGCTATTAGGTTATTCAGAGTTTAACAAAGTTTCCATGCTTAAATATATGGTAAAAAACAGTTTAGTGAAATCAGTAGCCCTATCTAGGTCGTTTTAGTATTTTGAGAGTTCAAATCTTGGAACTTGTTAGTTTAAGGGGGAGTCTAGGGTTATCATTATTTATGTGCTTAGGTGGGGTTTTGAACTAGTTTTGGTGAATTGAAATCCACCTTTGTGCTAAACGTATCAGCAAAAGTACCCCAGCCCCATAGCATCTTAAACAGTGACTGATTTTTGCCTTTGTTGTGTGATTTTTGTTAAGTGACTTGCTCTTTTTCTTGTATTATTGACTCCCCACAACCCAACTGGTTGTGGGGGTGCCTTATTGTCCAAGAATAAGCACTCTATAAGCTTTCCTAAGCTTATTCATCACCTGTCACGTTTTTTTGTACTAACAGTGGGAACCAAATTCCCACTGGTAGTGTAAAAGTTACCACTGCTATACAAGCAGACAAAACCATCTCACATGTCACTATCAGTTTTACTTTTTTTTTGTCTTTTGTGGGTAAAAATAGGACTTAGGACTTCAAAATTTTTCATTATTTTTCTTATTTTATTTTTGATTTTTCAGTTTAATTTAATTTTCAGTTACTGTTCATTTGATATTTTTTAGATTAAATAGCTATTTAAATTACTTTTAAATATTACTGTTTTTGTCTTTTAGTGGTAAAAAACTTATATTTTTCAGTTTCAAAATTTTTATTAGACTTAGAAAAACATTTTAAGAGTTTTAGTTTAAAAAGATTTTACTGTTCACCTTTTTAATTAATTTTTAGAATTAATTTGGTTTAATTAGGGTTTAATTTCAAACTATTATGTCTTTTAGTGAAAAATTTTACATTTTTCAAACCTTTTCATTTTTCTACTGTTCTTTAATATAAATTAGGATTTTTTAAATTGTCAAATTATTTTTGGCATTATTTTATTATTTTTTATGATTATTTTAGTTTAAAAATAGTTTTTAGTGTTTTGAAAATAGAAAAATAGTTTTGAAAATTTAGGAAAAATACTTTTTAGTCTTTAAATAATATAAGTGAGTTATTAGTTCAATAAAATAATATTTTGGGCTTTTTCTTAATTATATTTGATTTTAGGGCTTTAATTAGCATTAAAAATTGAATATTTAATTAATAAAAGGTTTTAAAATATATTTATTGGATTTTTATTCTTATTTATATTATTTTAGACTTATTTTTAACTTTTAATTAATTTTTAGGTTTAATTTTCAATTTTGTCACGTTTTACGTAATTACGTCATCGTTTTACGTCAATACGTCGTAGTGTAATCGTAGTCGTAGCTCTTCTTTACTTTTTCCCTTCTAAACCAAAAACGTCACTAATCCAAACTTGATTTTATATATTGGCACATTAATCCACACACCTCCTTCGAGAACGAACCCGCATTTATTCGACTTGTCGGTTTTCCTAAATCGTCGAGTTTAATACTTGCTGCACTTATACGTTGTTTTCCTAAACACGTATTTCTACATCTATCATTTTGGCGCCGCTGCCGGGGAGGTGTTTTTAGTGTGCCATTACTATTACTTGTTGGGAATAAATTTAGGCCAGAACACTTGAACGCTGACAAGAACAACTCAAGCGTTGACAAGAGCAATGTGAGCGCTGACAGCATAAGCGTTGACAAGATAAAGTCAAGCGTTGACAGATTGAAGACAAGCACTGATGAAAGATGTGAGCTACACGTATATTATATTCTAGATTACTTCTAGTAAGGATAGAAACGACAATGTATTTTCTATGTTTATCTTTACCTAGAATAGTTGATTCGTAGCTTATTGTACAAGACTTCTTGTTCTATAAAAGAAGATCTTTTAGGTTAAAGTTCAATATCAGTTTTCATAGTATTCGCAAGTTAAACCTTTCATTGTAATCAACAAGATTATTCTAATACAAGTGAAAGTTTGTTTAACATCATTGTGTTTTAGATCAAGTGTTAATTCCACATAACACTTTGTTACTTTATTCATAAGCAAAGGTTTCTCTACGTGTAGTACTTGATCTAATCTCGTTTACACAAAGCTTAATCGATCTAAGTTTGGGATCAACAAGTGGTATCAGAGCTTGTTGAGAAACTTTTGATCTTTAAGTAACGCAGAACCCTAAAACACCAAACCCTAAAAACCCTAAAATTCTCAAAACCCTAAAAACATCATGTCTGGCACAAATCAACCTCCTGCTTTGCTGCAAAACAACTTCTCAAACCCTAGTATCAAAATTCCCATGTTTGATGCCAGGAACTTTGAGCTTTGGAAGTCCAATTTCGAGCAATACATAGCTATTCATGACTACACTCTTTGGGAAATTATCGAATATGGGAACACATTCGATAAAGCAGCAAAGATTACTGCTGCTATTGCCACAAGGACAGCTGTTCCTAATTGTCCTGAATCTGATAAGGTGGAAAAGCCTGAAGATGGGAGAGCTGTTGCTGTTGAAGACATAGCCAAGAAGAGGGTGGACATGAAAATCCTGAACATCTTGAAACATGCCCTAGGTCATGAGAATCAGCACAAGTACAAACGATTTGAGTCTGCAAAAGAGCTTTGGGAAGCTCTTGAAGTGGCACATGGTGGCAATGCTGACACAAAAGAAGAAAAGAAGAAGCAACTCTTGCATGAGTATGCTGTCTTTAAAGCTCAACCTAATGAGAATCTCAGCAGTGTGAGAAGTAGACTTCTTGACATCACAAGTCAGCTTTCCTTCATGGGAAAACAGATTGATGACCCTGAATTGAATGCTACTTTTCTCAAAAGCCTTGGTGATGTATGGAAGATTGAGACAAGATCTATTCTTGTCAATAATACTCACAAGACTTCCAGGATTGATGACATCTTCAACAAGTTAAGACTGTTGGAGAATGAATGGCAATTGGAAAGTGATACTAAATCTTCCAGCAGCAACATGGCCTTCTTTTCACAAAGTGAAGGCCAATTTGATTCCATGAACTTCTATGGACATTCAGCAACTGGATCTCAAGGTGTCAGCGCTGGATGTCAATCTGTCAGCGCTGGATCATATCCTGTCAACGCTTTGTACTCAAGCGCTGACACACACAATCATGGCGCTGATAGAATTAAACCTGCTGGTTTTGATCTTGATACTGTGTGTGCCTTCATTGCTTCTTTGCCTAGTGATTCAAGGATCACTTATGAAGATCTTGAGCAGATAAGTGATGAACAATTAGAAGAGATGGATATAAAGTGGACTATGGCTCTTGTAAGTTTAAGAGCAAACAGGTTCAATAAAAGGTTCAAGAAGAAGATGACCTTTAATGCTAAGGATGTTGCTGGCTTTGACAAGTCCAAGGTGGAGTGCTACAACTGTCATAGGATGGGGCACTTTATGAGGGAATGTAGATCTCCAAGGAGATCTGATGCTGGGAAGCCTTCAAGCCAAATGATTAAGAGCCCAGATCCCAAGGCCATGGTTGCTGTTCAACAAATTGATGGTGTTGGAGAATGGGATTGGAGCTGGATGGCTAAGAATGAGGAAGAGGACAGAGCTTTGGTTGCTGAGGTTAAAGAAGAGCATGCTGAATATGCTCTCATGGCACACTCCTCCTCCTCATCAGATAATGAGGTATATGATGATGCTTTCTGTTCTAAGGGTTGTCGTTTAAATACTGAAAAATTAAAACAAGAGATAGTTAAATTATTAGATGAGGCAAGTACTGAAAGATGTAAAGTATCTAACTATCAAGTTGCTCTTACCCAAACAGAAAAGACAGTATCTGAGTATAAGAAAATGGAGTTTGATTTAAAGGATCAAATAAATATCTTAAAACATGAGTTACATCAGAGTAAGGATGTTCAAGATATAGTAAATAGGGTTAATCTTGATTTGATAGCTCAGTTAGAAGAGGCTAACAAAAATAAAGATAATGTGAGTCTTAAAATCCAGAGATTTGATAAGGCCACACAATCCCTAGGAGAGTGTGTTAGCAAACAAAGAGACTCTAAGGATATGAGTGGGATTGGGATGAATAATTATACTGTTGTTCCACCACCAGCTGGGGATTTCTATGGTGTCCAATCAAAGGACTTATCTTGGACTGGCTTGCCAGAATGCCAAGAGGAGGAGTTTATTCCTCCACCTAGAGTGACTTCCCCAGTTGAGGAATATCAGCAAAAGCTGACTGACCAAGAAGAGTGGAAGAAAGCTAACCACACTTTGTTTGTTAAGGGAGGGTTGTTGTGTGAAAGTCCAAATGAGCCCACACCAATCACCAAACCAATTGATGATCCTAAACCTATTAAGATCACACACCCTACCACTGGCAAACCTGTTGACCTTGGCCTACAATATGTTAGAAAACCTAGTGTTAAATATGCAGAGATGTATAGGAATACTAGGTCACCAAAAAGCCAAGTTAGTGATCATGGAACAGGCTTCTTTGCTTCTAGACCTAAGACTATGTCTAGAAAAGCTTGTTACACATGTGTTAGCTTCTCACATTTGGCCTACAAATGTGTCAATGCTTTCAATGTCAACGCTGACAGGAACCATTTCAGCGCTGACAAAAGTCAACATAGGTCAAACACTGTCAGACCCAATACCTTTGTGAACAAAAGTTCACAAGTTGTTAGACCAGCCCCATTCTTTTCTAGAGGGTCTAACACACAAGGCCTAAGACCTTTTCAAAAGTCAAATACTTGGTCAAATAGGCAATGGGTTCCTGTAGCAAACCCTAGGTTCAACGCTGTTAAGAGCAATCGGGGCGCTGACAAGAGAAATTTCAGCGCTGATAGAAACACTGCTAAACCTAGGTATTTGCAACCACAGGGAAATAGGTCTAAAGCTTCTACTAGCTTAACATGGAGACCAAAACAGGACCAGAACCCTAATTCTACTGGTATTTCTATGACATGCAACAGGTTTCATTATATTTCAAAGGCATTGTCAACACCAATTGGGGTTAACTGGGAATTTCATTCAAACAGGGATGAAAATGGGGTTGTTATGAGAACCAAGTCTGTTCTTGTTGAACAACCAAATGAATCCAAGTCTTCCAAGGCTTGGGTTCCCAAAGAAAACTAATGTGTTTTCTTTATGTGCAGGGCATTCAGAAGAAGATCAATGACTATGGATACTGGGATAGTGGATGCTCAAGGCACATGACAGGAAAGGAAGATTATCTGACCAATTTCTCTCCTATTCAAGATGGTGATAAGGTATACTTTGGAGGTGGCTACGGCACAATCACAGGAAAAGGAACCCTTGTCACCAACAATCTAAGGTTTGATAATGTCTTCTTGGTGAAAGATCTGGATTATAATTTGTTTAGTGTATCACAAGTGTGTGATAACAAAAATAAGGTTCTTTTCACAGATACTGAGTGCTTGGTGTTAAGCAAAGATTATAAGCTCCCTGAGGAGAAATACATAGATTTTAGAACACCAAGGCATAAAGACATATATAATGTGAATCTTAATGGAATTAAGGTAAATAATAAAATGTCATGTCTATATGCTAAAGCCTCAGTAGATGAAAGTAATCTTTGGCACAGGAGACTAGGGCACATAAACTTTAAGAATATTAATAGACTTGTGAGGCTTGGTTTAGTTGATGGTTTGCCTGAAAAGGCTTTCCACAATGACCACTCTTGTGTTGCATGCCTTAAGGGCAAGCAGCACAGGGTCTCATTCAGGTCTAAACAGGTGCACTCTAGTTCTAAACCCCTTCACTTATTGCATATGGACCTCTTTGGTCCAACTAATATAGAAAGTTTGAAGGGTAAATCATATTGTTTTGTCATTACTGATGATTACTCCAGGTTCACATGGACTTTCTTTTTAGCCAAGAAAAGTGAAACTGCCCTAAGTCTGATTAATTTCATTACCCAAATTGAAAAGAAAAATGGTAATGAGGTCAAAATTATTAGAAGTGACAATGGGGGTGAGTTTAGAAATCAGTTGTTAGATGATTTTTGTGCCAAGAAAGGGATTACTAGGCAGTTTAGCATAGCTAGAACCCCACAACAAAATGGGGTTGCTGAGAGGAAGAATAGAACCCTTATTGAAGCAGCCAGAACCATGTTGGCTGATGCCCACTTTCCTATAGCTTTTTGGGCTGAAGCTGTTAACACAGCTTGTTATGTTCAAAATAGGGCATTGGTCAACAAGATACATAATAAGACACCTTATGAATTACTTTGGGGAAGGAAGCCAAATATTGGTTTTCTGAAGCCTTTTGGATGTCATGTAGTTGTTCTAGAAACTAGTGAGGCCCTAGGTAAATTTGATTCAAAAGGTGATGAAGGCTACTTCATGGGTTATTCAGTGCAGAGTAAAGGATATAGGGTTTACATTAAAAAGGAAAAACGTATACTTGAAAAAGTACATGTTAGGTTTTTAGAGAGTAAACCTAGTGATCCTGAGAGTGGTCCAAATTGGTTGTTTGACTTAGAACCTTTGTCTAGAGCTTTAAATTATATGCCTGTTACTGATCCAGACATTGTGAAGGTAACTTCAAGTGTTTTGGAAAAGAGAATTGGTAATGTTTCAGGTATACAGGTTGCTAAGGAGGATGGACCACCAGCAGTTAAATCATCTCCCACACAAGAATTTGTTACACTTCCTATATGGACAGATGAGTATTATGCTGCTGCTACTGCTGCAAGGAAAGATAATGGTGGTGTTCAGATACCACCAACTACAAACATGCATGATTCTTCAAGCGCTGACAAAGGGAAATCAAGCGCTGACACGACCAATTCAGACGCTGATAGCTCCAACGCTGACAACACCAGTTCAAGCGTTGTTAGCCCAAACGCTGATAAACAAGGATCAGACTTTGGAGACACCTTTACACAGCTTTTCTCTTCTCATTTTGAACAGGGTGGACCTTCTAATGTCCATGAAGAGATTTCTGTTGATCAAGAAGAATCTGAGGAAGAAGATATTGGCAACATGGAGCGTGAAGTTGAGGATACCAGACTTTTTGAAGGAGGAGTTCTCACTTCCACAGCTAAGGATCACCCCACATCTCAAATCATTGGTGATGTTATGGCTCCAGTTCAGACAAGAAGATCCCATCAAGGTCTTGGTGGATTTATTGCCAATATACACAAGAAGGTTGATACCCCTCTTGTACAAGCATGTTTGTTTGCCTGTTTTCTGTCACAGGAAGAACCCAAGAAAATTTTTGATGCTCTCAAAGAACCAAGTTGGGTGGAAGCAATGCAGGATGAGCTTCACCAATTTGCTATACAGGATGTTTGGGAGTTGGTTGATTGTCCTAGATATGTGAGACCAATTGGGACAAGATGGGTTCTAAGGAACAAGAAAGATGAAAGAGGCATTGTGGTCAGAAACAAGGCACGTTTGGTAGCTCAGGGTTATACACAAGAGGAAGGAATTGATTATGAAGAAGTTTTTGCACCAGTTGCAAGAATTGAAGCTATAAGAATTTTTCTAGCTTATGCCTCTTGTATGAATTTTACTGTTTACCAGATGGATGTGAAGAGTGCTTTCCTCTATGGGACAATTGTTGAGGAAGTATATGTCATGCAACCTCCTGGTTTTGAAGATCCTGAGAATCCAGACAAGGTTTATAGAGTGAAGAAAGCAATGTATGGACTTCATCAAGCCCCAAGAGCATGGTATGGTACATTGTCCACCTACTTGGTGGAAAATGGTTTCAAGAGGGGCACCATAGATCAGACACTGTTTACAAAGAAGAAAGGAAAACATGTGTTACTTGTGCAGGTCTATGTTGATGATATCATTTTTGGGTCTACTGATCCAAAAATGAGTGAGGACTTTTCCAAGCTCATGACAGATAAATTCAAGGTGAGTGCAATGGGTGAGATGAACTTCTTTCTAGGTTTACAAGTTCAGCAGAAAGAAGATGGTATCTTCATCTCACAAGACAAGTATGTAGCTGAAATCTTGAAGAAATATGGTTTTTCTCCACATGAAAAGGAGGCTTCCACTCCTATGGATAGACAACACCCTTGGGGAAAGATTGGAGCTGGAAAGGATGTGGATGTTAGGCACTATAGATCAATGATTGGGTCATTGATGTATCTTACAGCCTCAAGACCTGACATCATGTTTGCTGTGTGTGCATGTGCACGCCATCAAGTGACTCCCAAAGAATGTCACCTTTTTGCTGTAAAGAGAATTTTTAGGTACTTAAGATGTTATCCAGATCTTGGATTATGGTACCCAAAAGATTCTCCATTGGACCTTATTGCATATTCAGACAGTGATTATGGTGGTGACAAGTTTGATAGGAAATCCACAACTGGTGGATGTCAATTTCTTGGGAGCAGGTTAATATCTTGGCAATGCAAGAAACAAACAGTGGTGGCAAACTCTACAACTGAAGCAGAATATGTTGCTGCAGCTGCTTGTTGTGGACAAGTCTTATGGATTCAGAACCAGCTGTTGGATTATGGGTATAATTTTATGCATACCAAGATTTTTGTAGACAATAACAGTACTTTATGCATTATTAAAAATCCTGTACATCATTCTAAAACCAAACACATAGAAATTAGACATCATTTCATAAGAGATTGCTTTGAGAAAGGTTTAATACAACCAGATAGGGTAGATACTGAAGATAATGTAGCTGATTTATTAACTAAACCTTTTGATGCTGGAAGATTTCAATATTTGGTAACAAATATTGGAATGGTTAATCTCACTTAATATGTGTTTTGGAATCTTTTTGTAACAGTATGTACAGGATAATGCATTGTTATTGGTCTTTATGATGATTTAGATTTTCCACATTATTTTTCTAACACTGACAAAGGTAAATGTAACGCTGTCAAGTGTTATTTTGCCGTTGTTGGAGATATTATTGTCTAACGCTGACAAGAGTTCCTTCAACGCTGATACGTGTTGTCGGGACGCTGTCAGCAACAAATGTTAGTTTTGTGGTTTTCATCTAAATGTGCAGGTAATGGTAGCTTTATGCCATTGGATACAGAGTTGCTTATGGATTTTTGAAGAGCTATTTGGACATGTTTTGTTTATGGATGATGGTTGGAATATTTATATTCCTATCTTGACATAAATTTTTAATGTTCATATATATTATTGAGAACTCATGTATCATAGTTTAAGGGGAGGTTTAAGGAACCTTTAGGACTCTTGGGTATTCTTAGAATACTCTCATCACAATTCTAGATTGTGTCCACTGGTGAGTATGGGTTAGTTTTACTAAACCATGAGGCACTGTAGCATGCATAGTATATCAACTTTGCATGCTGCCAAGACATTTTTGGCCTAGAATTGGTTGTGGTCTGTTGGGAGGCTTGGGAATCTTTTTGATATGGGTTTTACCTAGGAGTAACAAGGATTTTATGAGGTAACTTGGTTGTTAAGAATTTTGGTTAGCAAGGGACACTAGAGGACTGTTATGTCTATCTTGCTTATGCAAGTGTGCATAATTGGACAGTGCTTGCCGCCCTATGATAATTATCAGCTTTTGGTTATCTTCTCTAGGATAAGTTACTTGTTAAGGTCATTTTTCACTTTTTAAAACAATTTTATTTTTGGACGCTGACAAGATTTTTCCAAGCGTTGTTGTGACCAAAATGGACGCTGACATGGCTTTAGGCGAACGTTGACAAGATTATAGCCGTTGGGCGTTGATAGGTTATATTTGACCGTTGACAAACAATGGGACCTACCCAGTTGTAACTTTTTGACATATTTTCAAGCCGTAATTTTAGGAGTTGTTACTTTCATTAAATGCATGGGATAACTTATAAACTTTTTCAATATTTTCATGATTGATTTTTGAAAATCTTTGCCTATTTTTGGGCCAATCACGTGCATTCATCCACTCCTATAAATTTGGCTCCTATTTTAAACAGGGTATCTATAATTCTTGTCTAACACTTTTCTCTTATCAACCTTCATCTTTTATACATCAACTTAACAGCTTTCATCAATGGCACCAAGATTTAACTCAGCAGAATTGGATTTGGGGTTCAAGTCTCAACACAACATGATTGCTTATCTTGTTGCTGATAATACTTTGTTCCCTCAATACACTCAGATGGTGGAGTATTTGAATGCATCCCCATTAAGGTATGCTCTTTCTCATGCACCACTCATTCCAGTCACACACATTAAACAGTTTTGGAACACTGTTAGTTCCTCAACAGTTAATGGAGTGACAACATTGAATTCTATTGTACATGGGAGACCTTGGGTGGTTACTGAGGCCTTGGTACGCCAGGCCTTGCATCTTAATGATGCTGATGGTATAACCATGCTTCCCATATCTGAAATAGAACAAGGGCTAAGGGCTTTGGGATACCCTATTCCTGATGAAGGTACTCTTAATAAGTACCATAAGCAGGAATTTCCCCCAGCCTGGAAGTACCTAATTCACATTCTCCTTCAATGTTTGAGTCCCAAATGTACTGCACACAATGAGATCAATAGATCCATTGCATCTGCTATTGTGTGTATTGCAACAGGGCAAAATTATAATTGGTCTAAAATGATTTTTGAAGGAATGTGTAAAAACAAGGGGACAAAAATGACTTTAGCTTATCCCCGTTTTCTGCAAATGGTTTTTGATGCTCAAAGATATTGTTCAAGGGATCACAATGACTTTTATAAGATCCCTGAACAAAAGAAGGCTATTTTTACCAAGATGGATTCACCACCTCATAGAGACCTACCATTAACTCCAGCCATGCTTGCTGTTATTGCAGCAACACAACCCCAACCAGACCCCCAACCTCATATTGACCCTCAACCACAACTTGAGCCTATCCCTGAACCTTTACCCTCACCTGACCAAATGCAAATAGACCAAAATCCCTTCGACGCTGACACCTCCAATGTGGGCGTTGATATGCCTGTTTCCAACGTTGACACCCAACCATCACAATCCCAAACACCCCTTAACCAACCTACATCTACACCATCTTCTACACCATCTTCCACACCACCAGAATATAGGTTGATTAAACGCCAAAGGACTGCTGGAGTGTTCTCCTCTGGTGGTCCTAGCCATGAAGCAGAGAGAACCACCACCACAAGTGTGGCTGGTGACCTGGATGAGGCTGGGACTATTGGTTCTGGCTTAGAAGCTGGCCAAGACAGTCCCACCATAATTAAGTCCTCATCCATGCCCAATGAACCTAACTTGGGAGGTCAAATTCCCATTTTGGAAGAGGGCAGACTGGAACCAATGACGCTTTTAGAATTGACGGCTGTCTGTATTAGCTTGCAAAAGCAAAATGCAGACTTAGTACAAATTGTCAGTAACCAAGGCCTTGAACTCAAAGAATTGAGGGAGAGGATTGTTGTTTTGGAGAGTGCTCATTCTAGGGGAGGTATGGAGGAGTCTTCCAAAGGGGAGGAAGCAAGAAATCTGAGTGATAAGAGCAGTCAAGATGGTCAATCATTGGATATTGCTGAAGCTCTTACTACATTGAAGGAACAAAAAGGTTTTGATACGTCCTTAATCTCTCCAACAAATTTAAATTTATCATTTACAGATATGTTGAGGGAAGTTACACAAGGCGCTGAGGGAAAATATTTGGGCGTTGACAAGGCAAGTTTGGACGCTGACAGAAATATTTTGGGCGCTGATAGAGGAAATTTGGGCGTTGACAGATCTGCATATGGAGGTGATGTATTCCAGTCATCATCTATCATCAAAGATGTTCCTACTCAGGTATTATCATCTACCTTACCAACAATTGAACCAACAGATAAGGGTAAGGGTAAGTTGGTAGAAGAAGTTGTTCCAAAGCATGCAGCTCAGATTGAATTTGATAGAAGACTGGCTGAGCAAATGATGGAACAAGGTGAGAAGGAAAAGTCACCATTTGTTGTGACTTCTGAAGAAGAAAGTGATGGAGCTAGCTCAGACTCAAGTGTGATGATTGTTGAACCAGAAAGACTTGAGTATGGTGATGAGCTTGCTAAGGAAAGGCTGAGAGATTTGAAGTTGCAAATTGATTTTGATATGCCAGAGGTAGTTCAGATGTACAATTCTTGGGAAGAAAGCTGCATGGATAATCCAGACTTGACCATTTCAGATCAGATATGGGGTTTGGAAATTCTTCTTAGAGTTCAGCAGGATTGTAAGGTGATGTTGAAGTACAGGGCAAGCAACATTCTCTCTGAATTGAAAAGGGATAGAAGGAAGCTCTATTTTATGTTGCTCAAATGTCATGGAGTTGGATGGACACATCAGAAGCTGAAGGCTTTGACATTTGATGAGTTGGAACATAGGGCTTATCCTATTTGGGTGAAAGTGCAGGAAGAGAACACTTTCAGACTTCTTTCAGATGAAAGAAAGGAGCAACTTGCAGAAGAGATGGCAATCAAGAAAGCTATGATAGTCCCTAGACCAGTGAAGAAGGGATTTGTTTTTGAGTTTCCAAAAGATATGTCTCAACTGTATCCAAGTGAGGCAATCATTAGAAAGAGCCTTAAGCTCTCCCCATTAGAAGCTTCAGATATGGTGCATGTGTTACCACTAGATTTCAGGAATCCAATTATAAGTTATGAGGAAGACGAATGTGGATTCTGGAAAATTGGAAGATTTGGCAAGGAGGTACACACTTTTACCACTCTCATATCTTTATTTGCAAGTTGTGACAGAGAAGACTTGGTAGACCTTTGGAGGTTACTAGAGACCAAGTATGAGGCTGAAGCACCAACTTCAGCCAATGGAATAAAACTTTGGACCACATTCAAAAGAATGTGTGGGACAAAAGAAGAAGATCCTGAAATATGGAAGGATCTTGAAGATGACCTTAGTGGTCTTCAATGGAGGTTATATTCAGCTGCAGGTGTATACCATTTGAGTTCTACAAAGTTTGCTGAGTATTTACTTGTAGATGCTCAGTATTTCATATCCAAGGCTGTTTTGGAGAAGATGAAGGACACCCAGTTGGAGATAGACTATACAAGTGACGTGGCAAAGAATTTGATCAGATTTATTTATTACCAATATGATAAGGTTTGTCAGACTCCTCCAAGTTCTTAATGTTTATTCAGAAACTTGATCATAAGAGTGGATATCAAGTTTAGGGGAGGATTGTTGGGAATAAATTTAGGCCAGAACACTTGAACGCTGACAAGAACAACTCAAGCGTTGACAAGAGCAATGTGAGCGCTGACAGCATAAGCGTTGACAAGATAAAGTCAAGCGTTGACAGATTGAAGACAAGCACTGATGAAAGATGTGAGCTACACGTATATTATATTCTAGATTACTTCTAGTAAGGATAGAAACGACAATGTATTTTCTATGTTTATCTTTACCTAGAATAGTTGATTCGTAGCTTATTGTACAAGACTTCTTGTTCTATAAAAGAAGATCTTTTAGGTTAAAGTTCAATATCAGTTTTCATAGTATTCGCAAGTTAAACCTTTCATTGTAATCAACAAGATTATTCTAATACAAGTGAAAGTTTGTTTAACATCATTGTGTTTTAGATCAAGTGTTAATTCCGCATAACACTTTGTTACTTTATTCATAAGCAAAGGTTTCTCTACGTGTAGTACTTGATCTAATCTCGTTTACACAAAGCTTAATCGATCTAAGTTTGGGATCAACATTACTATCGTGTTTGTGTGAGTAGTGCGTTTTAGCTTTTCATTTTTTTGGAAAGCGTGAATATCGTACATACTCATTTTTGTTATTTTTACTTATTATATTATAGTATCCAAATAAAACGTGTTTAATTTTCCTAAATTAAACACACAACAATCATTTTACTATATTGTAGATATATTGGTTTTCGTTTTTCTTGTGAATATATTACTATATTGTACTTACGTAGAACAGTAAATATACAAGTACTCCAAAAGCGTGAAAACGCAACCTTGATTCGGGATTTCATCACTCGATCATTGTATTCGAATCTAAAGCAAAAGTTTAGAGGCAAAATAGATAAATACTTTTGTGAGGCTTAATTTCAATTAACACAAACTATAAGGTGGGTATAAGGCGGTCGTATTTCACGACCTAAGGGAAAAAGGCTCTTAAGTGCTTAGCGCCGCCTCGTTTCCCCCGCTTGCTTGTGCGTGTTTTGAGAAAGAGGGCCAATCGAGGGTTTGCCACCCAAGTATTATCTACGTATCATATATATTTGCTTGTGTTTTCAAGATTAAACCCTCTTGAACGTTTTGGTGTTCCACCAACGTTCTAAAGTCATCGAGAACGTTCACTCCACGTGATCGTTTTCATTTTTGAGGCTCCTTTAATCGAGAAAGTCGATTCGAGGGGAGATTTGTAGATTTGTGTCTACGTAATACAACAAAAATCCAAAAAAAAATTAAAAAACAATCAAAAACAAAAAAAAAATTGAAAAATCGAAAAACCGCAAAAAGAATCTTCTTTGCTACCACCCATTCTACGCTTAGTGCATGCGCACTCGATCGAAAGATTATTCCAATTCGAGCGAAGCTTCGAATCGACGCAATCGTAATCGAAGGAATCGACGACGTAGACGAGAATTAGAAACCGACGTTCCTAATATCGTTGTTGAAGAAACCGTAGAGGAGATGGCCGACAATCGTTCGATGATGGAATTGCTCCAAGCGCCCACCGAGGTTTATGGAGACGCGATCGTAATTCCCGCTATCGAAGCGGAGAATTTTGAGATTAAAAGCGGAATGCTTTCGTTAATCCAAGCTACGAAGTTTCGAGGTCGTGAAGCCGATAATCCTCACGACAATATTCGGAATTTTGATCGTCTTTTGGCCACGAGCAAGTTTAAGAACGTCGACACCGATGTTGTCAAGCTTATGCTTTTTCCGTACTCGCTCGATGGTGCCGCCAAAGATTGGTACGAGAAAGAGCCACCTAATTCGATAACTACGTGGAAGGATCTCGTTTCCAAGTTCGTTAATTATTTTTTCCCACCGTCTAAGACGACGTTTTCCAAAAATGAAATTACGAAATTTGAGCAAAAACCGAATGAATCTTTTAGAGACGCGCGGGATCGTTTTAAGGAATTGCTTAGGCAATGTCCTCACCATGGTTTTTCCGAGTTGCACCAAATCGATACGTTTTACAACGGTCTTAATTTCCAAGAACAAGATTCGTTGAATTCCGCCGCCGGTGGCAACTTTTTGTGTAAAACTCCGAAAGATGCATTGATAATTATCGAAAACCGATCCAAGGTTTACCAAATCCGCAACGTACCGAGTGTTGCCAATGTCGCCAATGTTAGTAGTTCTAATCGCGACATTGAGAGAGTTGATGCGAAAGTCGACAAGTTGACGAATGTGTTTACGTCTTTTCTCGTTGAGATGCAAAAGAAAGACGCTCCCGCTACGGTGAAAGCGGTTGAGGTTTCGTGTACGTTTTGTGGTGGACCTCATAATTATTACGAGTGTGCGGCTATGGATGGCCAAACGTCGAATGTGAGTGCGTTGAATGGAAACAACAATTTTTCTAATCAAAATAACGCGGGTCCATCACAACAAGGCAATTATAATCAAAGCAACAATTTTCAAAATCGAAACAATTTTCAAGGAAACAATTAACAAGGAAATTGTTTGAATCAAAATCAAGGTTATAATCAAGGTCGAAATTTGAATTGGCAAAATCGAGATAATAATCAAAACTCGAATTTTTCAAACAAGAATCAAGGCAACAATTTTTCAAGTGGTAATCAAGGAAATTTTCAAACAAGTAATCAAAACCAAGGGAACTTTAATTCTAATCAAAATAGTTCGTCAAACGATTTTAAAAATTACATGAAAACGAATGAGGCTAATATGAGACGATTAGAGGGAGAAATTGGTACTTTGAAAAACGACTTTTCTAATACATTGAAATTGCAAAACACGAAGATTGAGCAAGGACAAATAGACATTAAAAAGATGTTTTCGGCCATAATGAACAAGTCCTCGGGTGCGTCATCGAGTTCGTTACCTAGTGACACCGTAACAAATCCGAAGGAACAATGTAAAGCCGCCTCGTCTCGTGAGAAAGGTCGTGTGATTACCCCTAACCTTGAAGGATTTCGAGTTGTTCCTTATTCTCAACCCTCGACTTCTAAAATGTCTTATTGTTCTAAAGTCGATGGGGTGAACGCGGCGACCAAGGAAAAGAGTGCACACCCTCGTGTACCTCAAATTCCATCCACGGTTCAAAAAGAGAGCTTTATCAACCTTACCAAAGTAACCCTTGAAGAAACTTGTGCATCGATCCTTCTTAAAAAACCCAAAAGGCGTATGCCGAGAAAGGAAAAGGATCCGGGACAATTTCTACTACCTTGTGATTTTTCTGAGATTGAGGGATACTTAGCCCTTGCCGATTTAAGTGCTAGCATCAATCTCATGCCTCATTCTCTTTGGAAATTGATGAGATTGCCTTCACTTACCCCCACGAACATGACAATCGAGCTTGCAAATTGTACGCCTTTAATACCAATTGGAATAGCCGAGGATGTCTATGTCAAAGTTGGAAAGTTTGTTTTTCCCGCGGATTTCGTTATATCTGATTACGAGTGTGACCCTAAATATCCCATTATTTTAGGCCGACCATTCTTATCGACGGCTCGAACCGTAATCGACGTTCACGAGGGGAGACTTACTATGAGATATGGGAATGAAAAAATGGACTTTTTCGCTAGAAAATCCCAAGGTTTTAATGAGAATGAAAAAACCGAGGTTTCAAAACCTAATGATTCAAATCCTAATGATTTCAAAATGTTCACTTTAGCGGAAAGAATGAGGCTTAATACATGTTTTGAAAGAATTAAGAAAAACGGTTTTAAAGATGATGATTTTAATGATAAAGAGTACGTGTACCTAATTCAAAATGGTATGTGTAAATTTATGGATGAAAACTCACTTTGGGATGTTTTTAGCGAAACAAGTGAAACACCAATTCCGAAGGGCGACGTTAGTGCCATCACGACAATGACCAAAATGGGCTCGTCTTCACCACCTTCGAAGGACCACGTCTTTGAGGCTTCAACTTCTAACTCCATCGAAGTGCCTCCTTTGCCTAGCCCAACACCCGTTGAGGCGAAAGGTTTTATCGACTCTCGTTTTAGAAAATTCACCTAAGCATAGTCATTCGACTTGTAAGACCATGGTTGTGAGTGCTCACATCGACTCTTTCTTTGACGATGACGATGGCGATTTTGCCGAGATTGATCACGTACTTCGAAATCCACATGCCATTTTTGAGGATTCTACTAAAAAGACCTCTTATCATGTGAAGTACGATAATTACGAGTTTGATCCCAAAATTGAGGAAATCATTGAACGAGAGCTAGCTCTTATGCCTTCACTTCCACCTACGAGTGAGGTCGATCTTTCCAAAATCGAGGATGAACTTAATGAGTTGGAACGTCTTATTTTCGATGGTGAACCAACTCATGTGACCACTAAAAATCCAATTCTCGAGGAGTTACCTAATCAACACTACCCAAATGAGAATCACGTTTACCACATTCGTGAAGATTTAACTTATCAACAATCCCCACTAAAGAATGATGGTTTCGTGCTTGATCGTGATCTTTTCGAGAGAGTTTCTAAGATACTCAAGGAGGGTAATGACAAACCTTGGTTTGACAAGCCTATCTTTTATGAAGAAATCGATGAGATCAACATTCATGAGGATGACGAGTATGTAGACCCCGAGGGGGCGATGTTATTTATTGATCGACGTTTTGAGAACTTATATAATCCACCACCCCCTAACCACGACTTAAATGTGAGGATTTTTTGCGCGACTAATTTTGAATTTGACACGCCAAATATTTTCGACATTATCAAATCGGGTTTTCATAAAGAGTTTTTGAACGATGAAAAAGGAAAAGATTTTAAAAATGTTTTAAAAGATTTTTCTACAAGTTTAACTCCGTCATCACCGCGTTTTATGAGTGCTACCACCTCGTCTACTCCTTTTGACGACGGTTGGTGTGGATCTAGTGTGGGGGAAGCCCCTTATGTTCCCTCCCATTTCTCCACCGAGGACGAGATTTACGATCCCGGAATTGCTTGTAAATGGAAATCTCGGTCTTCCACCGATGCAATAAATGGAAAATCTTTTCGTTTGCTTGGTGTGAGTCTACCTCGAGTAGCTCATTTTAGTGACTTACCCATTGCCCCACCTTTCTACTTCTCATCTATTTTCTTCTACCCCATTGGGTTTCATGTTGGAGTGGCGTTGTTTCGTCTTTCATCTGAAAACGAGGACGCTATCTTTGACCCCGGTATACGTATATCGGGTTTTTAAAGTACTCCATGTGCTTTTGGGCCTTGTTCATCATGTAAGCCCCACCAAAAATGACCAAACCATGATTATCCCTAAATGATCACATTTATGGGGATTCGAGTCGAGCTTTTGACTCGGTTATCAAAAACAAGGTGCCTCGTGGGGGATTCTCATGCTTATCCTTGTAAATATTATCGCTTTCTTAGTTAATGTAACGAGGGGACTTGTGCTCTTCCAACCTTTGTTTCGTGGTTGTTTGTGATTGTGATTCATTAGGTTCATCGTCATCATTGAAGCCTCTCGTGTTCGTTTTACGAATCACTCGAGCTTCGATCGTTGCCTTTGGAGATTCCGATATCCGATGATATCCTTTTATGTTCTAACGTTTATCTTATTAGCATAATTCATAAACGGCTTTTAGGTTATTCGTTTTACCCTTTCCATACTCGAGATTAAGCATTCGACTTCGTCTCTAGTATGGGGGTGTTTTCACCCCTAGAATCGAAACATTGAGGACAATGTTTAGTTTTAGTATGGGGGTGAGTAGATACTTCACCTTGCTTACGTCAACACGCAATCCAATATTCATCTATTCATCTTTTTGTTATCGTTTTATGGAAAATAAGGCTAAAAATGGCCAAATATTAAAAAATTTCTTATTTTTCATAAGTGTTTAAGACACGAATGTAGGTTTTCCGATGGTGAGAATAAGAGTAATTTTTTACTCGACCGTACGTGTTGAGCACTTAGCTTCGATTCCTTAACTTTTTAGGCTAAGTCTCTTAAATGAGGACGAGAAATGATAGAGTTATTTATAAGTCTCGTAATCGTCATGATCTCATGTGTAGTAATTATTAGCTTATTCTCCCCACGCTTTTGCATAATAAATTGTTAATAAATATTGATTTAGCGGTTTACTCACTATTGTTGGTTTCTAATTTGTTTTAGTAGCTTCCATGTAATTAAATTGGGAAAACATTAAGGTATCGCCAGCGTCACGGTTTTGAAGTATTGGCACCCGAATAATCGAAAGCTTCACCTAATAATAAGATTTCAAGTGCTCACCTAAATTAAGCAAAAATTTGAAGCTCACAAGGCCGAAAAATCTATGCCCAAATTGAAAGTGAATCAAGCCTTAATATTTGAAGCTTTAAAGATCCAAAATTCGCTTTAGCGTGAGGATATACGTCTTTGGCTAATAAAACCACCGATGAGGCGGATAATAAAATGCAAGGCAAGACCGAAGTCATAATAAAAGCTCCATGGCGGAGTTGAATAAAAGATGGAGGTAAACCAATGATAATAAGGCCCTTCCGTTAGGGGGAATATAAAAGTCTTGGTAATAAGTCTCATGTTCAAAACCGTTATAAAACCGTGTTTATCGATCCTTCTTGTTGACTTAATTTTTTGACATCGTTGTCTATTAGGATGAATTATTAATTTAATGATTTTGGTTACACCGTTAAGACTCTATTTTTAGACTTAATCTCTATTCACGCATAAGTCAATGATGTATCCTCGTGATCATTAAGACATAATAAAATATAAGAGATACCAAGTAGGAATAAGGGAGTTTAGGTTCGTAATTAACATTCATGAGATATGATCGTGTTGCTAACTTATAATAACAATGATCCCGTTACACGCTTAGCATGGAATTGGGTGAAAATCGAGGACGACGAAATTATTTCTAACGAAGCATTCACGTGTTCTTATTCTATGATCCTAAAAGTCACTTAATCGTGATGAAAATAATACATTATGTCTAAAACGCGTGTAGTAGTTTATTTAAATTTATGTCTTAAATAAATGTCATCATAAAATGAATTTTGGGAGTGCTATGATACTTAATTCTAACATTGCGTGGGGACACGGCAATGGTTTAGTATGGGGGAGTGATGAGACTGTATTTATACATAGTCTCATCGTCCAAATCGGGCTTAAAACGCTTAAAATATCATCAAAATACCCAAAAATGTGCTTGTATTTGTTCATTGTGTATTTCAGGTACGGATATCGTGAATTCACCAAAAGATCAAAGGAATCAAGCAAAAACGAACACGGGAAATGAAGCCGCACAAAGAACCGGGCCCAAATATGGAATTTCTAAAATTGCCCTTGAAGTTTGAAGATTATACAAGTTTGGTCCCTCATCTTTGGAGATTTGTCAACATTAGCCCTCCATGAATGAAGTTATACAAGAAAGACCCCTCAAGTATCAAGACTTGTCAAAATAAGCCCTTGAAGAATGCCCTTTTTACATGAATGGTCCTTGTTTAAAAGTTGGTGAAATACATGTGCCATATTTGACAACTTGGTCAAAGTTAATAACAAAGGAAAAAGGCTTTTGGCTGTTTTAATACAAGTTGAATAAAGAATGGAAGACTAGGGGCTGTTTTTGCCCAGACAACCAAAACCCCATCCTCCAATCCCAGCTCTCCACGTCACCCCACCCAATCTTTTCATCCAATCACACTCCCTCCCCATGCCACCTCACCTCTCCACTCACCCAAAACCAGTTTAATATATTAAACCCGTTTAAACGAGTTTTTTATGATTAAAATTTTGCTCTTAAACACATCCTGTTCATCACCCCACCCAAATTAACCCCTAATCCTAAACATAAACCCTAATCCCAAATCAAACCCTAATCAAAGGGTTTTTGCCCCAAAATCTCCATATCACCAATTGTCTATCCAACAACCCAAACCCACTCACAAAAACTCCCAACCCGTGACTCTAAGTGGGTCCCCCATGTTCTCCTGTTGCACTCAAAATGGCAAAAAGAGAATCCCTCAGTCCCATCAACGGACCACAAGGATCCCTTCCTCCCAAAGATTGAATGAACGTTCAAGATGGGTCTTCACAGCTCAGCAACATCAGCATCAACCACATAGGTCTTGACCATGAATTTTTTGAAGACAACACCAAGGGCTTTCTTGGAATTTCATTGCTAGGGTTTACTTATGTAATTGCTAGTCTAGAAACATCTATAGCTTAGTATTTAAGCATCATTCAACATGTGAATGAGCTTGTTCCAGTTTATGTAATTTTTTAAATGAATTAATGAAAATGAAAAGTTTTTAAATTGCATATTACTGAGTTCCATATTTCAGTCCTTTTTAGTGTAATGAATCACTTTTATACAATTTAGTTATAAGGTTTCAAAAGGTTTCAGTTTTCAGAAATTTTCAAAAAGGTTTTAGATTTTCAGAAATCCAAAATTCCAAAGAAGTGAAAGTGGATTTTCTGAAGTTATTCTTGTTTAAAAACGTGTTCAAGGATTTCCAAGTGGTTTAATTAGGTTTTTCAAAAGTCAGTTTTATAAGATTTTCTCAAAATCTTTTGTCCATTTTTTTTACCCTTACTGTTTGATTAAGCTCTTGCCAATAAGCCTGACAAGCTTTTGGTAATAAGCTTATGCAAACTTGAATTTGTTCTTTGGTTTAGTGGTGTTGTGCAGGAACAAGAAAAGAAGACCTTTATTTCCATTTTTTTTCATTTCCAAGATATATTGCACCCCTAGTTCTGTTGTTGAACTCCAGCAGGGGTCTTCTACAAAGACTTCAACCATTCTCATGAGCTTAACAGCATCAAAAAGATGGCATCAGCCTCAAGGTAACCCGGCTTGAACCCTTTTTTATGATTTTTATGCTTTTTTTTAGTGGATTTACAAGTTTCTGTGCTTAAGGTGTTTGTATGCTGGTTGATTGATTAATACAAGTTTGTTTGTGTCTTTTATGTATGTTAGTGTAGTAATAGATCAGTTTGGGTAGGATTAGAATACATTTGTTGTGTTAAAATTTGATTTCAGTATTTAAAGGGTGTTTGGGTCTGCTATTTTCTGCTTTGGGTGACAACAGGGTAGAATTAAAATAGTCCACTCATGCTTTTTAGTTGGTAGGGAGTGTTTTTGGATAGGAGCTATTAGGTTATTCAGAGTTTAACAAAGTTTACATGCTTAAATATATGGTAAAAAACAGTTTAGTGAAATCAGTAGCCCTATCTAGGTCGTTTTAGTATTTTGAGAGTTCAAATCTTGGAACTTGTTAGTTTAAGGGGGGGTCTAGGGTTATCATTCTGTATGTGCTTGGGTGGGGTTTTGAACTAGTTTTGGTGAATTGAAATCCACCTTTGTGCTAAACGTATCAGCAAAAGTACCCCAGCCCCATAGCATCTTAAACAGTGACTGGTTTTTGCCTTTGTTGTGTGATTTTTGTTAAGTGACTTGCTCTTTTTCTTGTATTATTGACTCCCCACAACCCAACTGGTTGTGGGGGTGCCTTATTGTCCAAGAATAAGCACTCTATAAGCTTTCCTAAGCTTATTCATCACCTGTCATGTTTTTTTGTACTAACAGTGGGAACCAAATTCCCACTGGTAGTGTAAAAGTTACCACTGCTATACAAGCAGACAAAACCATCTCACATGTCACTATCAGTTTTACTTTTTTTTGTCTTTTGTGGGTAAAATAGGACTTAGGACTTCAAAATTTTTTCATTATTTTTCTTATTTTATTTTTGATTTTTCAGTTTAATTTAATTTTCAGTTACTGTTCATTTGATATTTTTTAGATTAAAAAGCTATTTAAATTACTTTTAAATATTACTGTTTTTGTATTTTAGTGGTAAAAAACTTATATTTTTCAGTTTCAAAAATTTTATTAGACTTAGAAAAACATTTTAAGAATTTTAGCTTAAAAAGATTTTACTGTTCACCTTTTTAATTAATTTTTAGAATTAATTTGGTTTAATTAGGGTTTAATTTCAAACTATTTTGTCTTTTAGTGAAAAATTTTACATTTTTCAAACCTTTTCATTTTTCTACTGTTCTTTAATATAAATTAGGATTTTTAAAATTGTCAAATTATTTTTGGCATTATTTTATTATTTTCTATGATTATTTTAGTTTAAAAATTGTTTTTAGTGTTTTAAAAATAGAAAAATAGTTTTGAAAATTTAGGAAAAATACTTTTTAGTCTTTAAATAATATAAGTGAGTTATTAGTTCAATAAAATAATATTTTGGGCTTTTTCTTAATTATTTTTGATTTTAGGGCTTTAATTAGCATTAAAAATTGAATATTTAATTAATAAAAGGTTTTAAAATATATTTATTGGATTTTTATTCTTATTTATATTATTTTAGACTTAGTTTTAACTTTTAATTAATTTTTAGGTTTAATTTTCAATTTTGTCACGTTTTACGTAATTACGTCATCGTTTTACGTCAATACGTCGTAGTGTAATCATAGTCGTAGCTCGTCTTTACTTTTTCCCTTCTAAACCAAAAACGTCACTAATCCAAACTTGATTTTATATATTGGCACATTAATCCACACACCTCCTTCGAGAACGAACCCGCATTTATTCGACTTGTCGGTTTTCCTAAATCGTCGAGTTTAATACTTGCTGCACTTATACGTTGTTTTCCTAAACGCGTGTTTCTACATCTATCAAAATTTAATATCAAATTGTTATGATTTAAACTTTAGATTTAATTAATAAAATAAAATAAACGCCAATTTTTATTTTTTTGGGGGTTTTACAACTCTTTCCCTCTAAAAGAATAATTCGTCCTCGAATTAAAGACAAGATAATGTTGCGGTTTTGCAATTCTCACTCTGTAAAAGGAAAATTCGTCCTCGAATTAAAGGTAATTAGCTGTTGAAGTTATGAGAACTGAAAGGACTCAAAAGTTGAAAAGACATATAAGCTGAAAGGACATGAACGTGATATGGCTAAAGAAAACATGGAACGTAACATGATTGAAAGAACATATCTGAATTATGGAAGGAAAAAAAGATGAGAAGTCCGGATGGACTCCTCCATTTCGAGTGGCTTCTCGCTCGAAATGACTCCTTCAAAGGTCTAAACACAATGAAAATCTTGGTCCTGATGACCCTGTCCTGATGAATGCTGAAATAGTTTCTGGTTCCATACTTAAGATGGATTTTCTGAATCTGATATAATGAACAAGCCATAGCGTGAAAAGGTACGTATAATTATCCTGAAGAGATAACATTTATAATTCTGGGCAGGCTGCTGAAAGTATATAGGGACGAACTACGTGAACCATTGTGAACGTGCTACATGAGCAATTGTGAACGTGGTTCGTGGTCATAAAAGGAACGTTGTGCATGAAATATATCATGAATGTGATACGTGAAACATACTGTGGACGTGATACCAGAACATATCATGAACGTATGCTGACTGAGGAAGGAATGCCAACCGATACGGCCTGAGATGTGAAACATCTGCCTGGTTATGGAATAGCTGTCCTAAACTTGAGTCTGGTTTCTCAAGCTTTCTGCAACCGTATTCGGTAATAAACTGTGAAACGTGTGTCGCGAAATGGCATACGAACTTGAACGTGATCAATGTTATGAACTTGAACGTGATCAACGTTATGAATGCTAAACGCGAGCTTCTTCGTTCACTGGACACAAGGTACGGATTCTCCGTCCTTTCAGTATGGACATTCTTTCCTTATTATGATTCCCCGTATGCAGCCAACTGTTTTCCCAGTATATGTTTTATATGTTTTGATTTGCTTAAGTTTAATTAAAATGCCTAAGCCATATACATGCATGACCAGTTTCACCTAGTTATGGAGGTACCATAACCATAACACTGGAGGCACCAGTGTTATGACTTCACCACGGCGGAGTGATAGCTCGTGGCGTCCCTTCAGCTTTTGGCCATATTATATTATCATGTGGGGCGTATGGGTGCATCCTAGGTTACATGTTTTTACAGATTATTCAGGTGAATGTGGTTTGTGCCTTGCATCCTTCACAAGGAGTTGATCCCTCCTACCCAAAACTTATATTAATTAGAGGCAGTCCCTCTAATTGCATGACGAGGTCACTCCTCCAAGTATTCATGCACGTTGATATTTCATGACCTATATTGGCTAATGGTAAACATGTTAAACAGTTTTTATAAGATAAACATAAGGCTTTTCAAACTATAAAATCAGTTTTACTAAGTTATACTAGGTTTTCCAGGACTTAGACATTTCCGCTGTTGTATATTGTATATGCTTATGTTATTCATTTTATGCTTGTATATCCGTGCACTGAGCGTTATGCTCAGCCGTTTTTCCTTTCATGTTCCCAAAACGGTAGGTACTCAGAGACGCTTGTAGACTTTAAGCGTACGTGTATATATACTGGAAGCTTCCTAGCCTTCATTACTTTATGCATTTCTTTATACTTTTGATACTTATTTCTATGAACATTGTTTAGTCCTTTTCATTTACAGTACTTATGTTTGTGTGTGATGAGCTTTACTTTGGGGTACCGATGTTTGTTTCCGGTATTTCCTTTTTGGTCATGTAATGTTTAAGACATTTATCCTTGTATGCTTTGATGACACGCCATAATCACGCGTGACATTCCATTTACCAAAATAGGGTGTTACACCTAAACCATCCATCCGTTATCTTAATATTACTATAAAAACATAGTTAAGGTCTTCAGGAAGGACACATTCATTGAAAATTGTAGTGGCGTTAGTGGTAATGTAAGTTGAGTATCATGTGTTTGATGTTGTTTATTTGTTTTAGGTTGTAGTTGCTTGTTGTTTTCTTGGTCACATGGAATCAATGTTTTGTTTTGTATGAAAATCTTTGAATATACCATATTAACGCTGATATATGTTGATTGTGTTGGTGCTACTTAAGTGCTGTTTGGATCATTGGTTAGCAACCAAAAACTTGGATACCCACTTAAGGGTTTACATTAAGCACAATAAGCCAAAATTGCACTTTCGCAACTTATTAATAAAAGAAAAAGAAGAAAAATAAGAAATGAAAAAGTCCCAAGAGGAAACTGGTTCAAATGAGTGTCTGTTAAGGTGTGTGGTGTGAGGAGGTCACAAGGTCGAATCCTGGTCTCCTTTTTGCTTCACACAGACTTTACGTTTTCGAAAAAATAAGCTTGACTATAAGCAGTTTGCTTATAGCTAGTATAAGAACCAACTTAGTTTATAGTTTGCTTAATTATAAGTTTGGCTTATTTAATGGAAACAAATAATAAAAGAAAAAAAGGAAAAGAAGAAATGAAAAACTCCCAAGAGGCAACTGGTTCAAGTGAGTATGTGTTAAAGTGTGTGGTGTGAAGAGGTCACAAGGTCGAATCCTGGTCTCCATTTTGCTTCATACTGACTTAATTTACTTTTTTGATAGAATAAGCTTGACTATAAGCAGTTTGCTTATACCTAGTATAAGCCTATGGTATAGCAGTAATAATAATTAAGTTTCGGCTTAATTATAAGCTACAATTGAGCTCTAAAATCCAAGAAAGCCTCAAACAGAATTAATTCACCACCTAATGAATCCCTAAAACCTAGGTTTGACCCTTAAATCCTTGCTTGTGTGTTGTGCAAAATGCTTGGTCAATTTTTTTCAAGTATGAACTAGTAGATGACTTTTTTTAACTATAAGTGTATGAAACTTAAAGTAATACTTCTAAACTGATATGAAGTAAGCTTGAATAATCCTAGATGAACTAAAGCAACTAAGCCTAACACATATATGCAAGTAGTGAATAAATATGACCTAAACCAAAACACTCCTTAAATCCTTATCAGTTCTTGTAATCTTTTTTTATTAATGAAAGTTAAAGTTGGAAGTTCAACATTGCCTGAACTTCCATACACAATAGTATCATAATCAGAAGCAAGACTAAGCATTGATCATTTAGACCAAAAGAAAGGGTACAACTTTATAGATGGTTGACTTAAAACAGTTAAAATCCAAATAGAACCCAAACATAAAGTTTCTACAAAAGATGCAAGACAACATTTTCAATTGTTTTTACATAGATTGTTTAGGATTTTCTAAATTCCTTCTTCACAATTTTGTCACATGTGCTCACTGATGTAAGCCGTAAGATGCAATTCTTTATTGCGGGTGGCCTTTTTTCTGGTACAGCAGGTTGTTCAAATTTCTTGTTGGACTTCAATTTAGCTTTATAATCATTAGAAGTTGACCATAGCCTAACAGGATCATTCACTTCAGGATTTTTAGTGTTGGAGTCTGACTCAATTGTTATTACTTCTGCCATTAAGATTGTATCTAGGTTAAAAACTCAAATGATAAAATGGATGTCTGGAACAACAAAACTTTTTTCAAAAGACCAGATTGATTAATGAAAATTTTTACCTTTCATCAATAACATTCGTTTCCTTGTTGATTGAAGATCGTTTCTAAATTTTCTATCCTGATTTCAAGATCATCGAAGCCCTTTTCAAGATTATGTTCAAAATCTACCATTGATGCACAAAAAGTAGGTTTTTTTGTTACGTGTCGATGGATTGGACCCATATGTATGACAAATTGACTTTAAACTTTTGCAAAACATGTGAACCACATCCAAACACCCTTTAACAAGAACCATAACCATAAAACTTCATTCTCATTTCATAAGTGCAAAACATAGTACATTAGATAATGATATACGATTACGAAACATGTGATAAACACCCAATAAAACAATACCCCTTATTCACAAAGACGTGAAAGCATTCTAGTCATGAACACAGTGTTGGCTGTTGTGGCACGGTGGGCTGCTATCACCAGCTCATTCAACTTCGCCATCATTTTCTCATTACGCTCCATGCGAGATGAATTTGCATCACGGGCCAGTCTATCACACAATACCAATCTCCTAGAACTGGTGTCTTGGTTTTCCATTGAATTGAACTATTACCCTTTAAGTTTAATGTATAATTTTGGGTTTCAAATGGTGGTTAGGGTACTGATATTTATAGAGAGTTAAATTCCTTGAGTCTTTTAAAGGTGGTGAAGAAAATGTCTTTGAAAGTGTGTCAGACATTGGACTACCAAGAGTTTTTTCTTTTTGCGCGACACTTTAATTTCAGGGACACAATTTGAAGTTACGAAAGGTGCATGTTGAAGTGTCGGGTGGGAAATCTCTTTGAGGACGTTTTTTGCATGAAACGAAAGGTGGGTTTAGGCTGGAAATGATGGGAAATGACGAATATACCCACACGTGCCAGGCACGAGTGGGATTTAACGGAGGAAAATGGCGAAAAGTAAAAAATGTTAACTCGGTGGCAAAATTGCACGATATTTTCAAGTATTGTGGCAAAATTGATTGTGGTTTTCTCTCAGTGGCAAAATTGCCATTTTCGCAAAGTACAAGGATGAAATTTGCAGTGTACCATTTAAGTTTAAATAGTTTGAATACAAGTTAAACCAGTGGGTTACGTTGTTATATACCCAGAAAATAAGTTTTATTCATTGCACTAAGCTCATGACACTGAGACTTAACGTTTATCAAAATAACCAACATTGCCCCAGTAGGAAGTCTGTGAAACAACCTAAGTTCAATAAAATACAATGTGTCTATTTGGCTAGTAAGTTTGATTTAAGCAAGCGCGACTTGCCCAGACAGGGATGTCAGTCTCGAATAGATATACTCATAGAATTCACATTTACCTTCGGTAATAACGATTCAAGATAATAAGGACTTTCAGGCAGAAATGGCACTTAGTGTCAATAATAAGTTCAGGATAGCTTACAGTTTTGAAAACACTTGTATTCTATTTTATAGCATGTATCTCCCCATGGAGTTTTGTAAATAGTATAGAAAGGTGGGCTATGAACTCACCTTAAGTTTAGAGAGTCTGAGTTACATCGGATATGATTTAGTGGAAAATAAATGGGTCGGTAATACAACCTGAGTTTTTATATATCAAGTCTTAGTATTCTGTTCAAAATCTAAGTAATGTTTAACATATTTTGTTTGAGGTTTATAGATTTATGGAGATATCATATCACTCTTTGGGCTATAATTTCTCAAATCCCATTAATAAAAAGCTTGGGGAGCTATGTCACTTTAAATCGTAAATCCAGCAACTCGTCAATACGTAATACCAAGATAAAAAAAACTATTCATATGAAGCTCCCTAATAATGTGCTACATTTAGAATTTTAGAAGTTTCTTTAAAATTTTGTGGATGATAAATATTATAGTATATATACTTTACATAATTTACATTTTATACCCTTAGATTTTAAAGTTGGCAAAATTTAACATTATATATTTAAAAACAATTCCTTCATATATTTCTAAAACATAAAGTTTGAAAAATGACAAAAAAAACTTTATAGTTTATAAGTTTAAGATATTTTCTTTTTTAACCCTAAAAATTATAAGTATAGGTAACTACACTTTTAACCCTAAATTATATAGTTTTAAGAATTTCACTTTTAACCATTCAAATCTTAACCATTAGGTTTGAAAATTTATAAAATCAGTTCTTATAGTTTTAAACTTAGAAAAATGACATTTTCGACCCTGAATGTTTATAAGTTTCAAAAATAATAGAAATTTCCCTTAAAGTTACATATAATTACAAAACAACTTCAAAATTATAGAAAAAAAATTCTAATACCTTAGAATAGTTTTGGAACTTATTTTTAATCATAATAACATTAATTTCCATATTTATAGATCATGAAATGGATTTTAGCTCATAATTTATGTTAATTATAAAACTAGGGTTTATAAACATGTTTGGTTTAGGAAAACCAAATGAAATGCTTTTATGAACCAAGGCTTATTCAAAGTGCTTATTTAGGTTATAAAAAAGCTTATTCAAAGTTTATAACATAAAAAGAACTTATAGAACATGGTTAAGACTTACAAATCTTGAAAATGGCAAAACTAAAGGTTTTAGGGCACATATTCAACTATACTCCTTCAAAGGCTTCAAGACTTCTTTGTTGAGCTTGTTTCTGGTCTTAGGAGCCTCTTAGGTCTTCAATGGAGTCTTGATATCAAAGATTATGTATTAGGAGAAGAGATTTAGGAATGGTTCGAAGTATGTTTACGAAGGGTTTTATATATAGAGTATGGGCTGCGGCGGCATGGGGTACAAAGGGTGACGCCATCGGGCCGTCAAATATTCTACTGTCGATAGCATGTGACGTCGTCAGGTTGAATGGCTGACATCGTCTGGAGGTTCAATGCGACAGTCGGGTACAAAGTGTGACATCGTCTTTAGCTCCTGTGAACAACCTTCTTTGTGACTTGAGAAATCCGTGCAATCTTGACTTGGTTTCTTTCATACTTCTTCCATAGTCTTGAAAATATTTGAAGAACACCTCCAAAACCTCCCAATTACTCCAACTATTTCCAAATTTCTAAAATAAAAAAGGAATTAATACATTTTTATGGCACTTTATGAAAAACATGAGGGTGAAATGACCTCGAAAAAATTTATAAATGACACCCCCATCAGATACATCCTCACAAAAATAAAAAACCCTAACAAAGTCCCTTGTGTAAACCCGTTCAAAGAAATAGTATTTTTATAAACGAAATAAAATTATAGTATGTCATAAACCTAAAATATTTTCTTGGCCTAAAACTAAAGCACATTAAAGATATACGTTGTTGTTGACTTTTTCTTATGACAACCACAACGAGTGTTCTTCTTCCTCTATATTCAATCTGTGTTGATCTTCAATGATTGAAGATCAACATACCTTTTTCAATTTACAAATCTCTTGTCAACTGATCGTTGGAAAAAAAAAACAAAACAGAAAATCCATGTTTCTTCCTCAAAGAAAAATCGATCCACAGAAACCTTCACGAGCTCGTCCTAACTCCTAGAAGACCTTTGAAACAAAACACTCTCATACCACTTGTAGTGATTCCAATCGGCTACAACCTTCATGTTAGATGTGGAATCGAACGTGTGAAGAACACAACACGCTACCAGAGCTATAGTAAGATATGTACCCAAACGATTTATCCTTATTAATCGAATGTAAAGAAAAAAGTATACAAAGAGCCCTCCCCCTCATCTCTACAATAAAGAGGTACATTCTTTTCTTTACTTTCGATTAATAAACATAAATTTAGTTTTTATTTGTGTGTGTGCGCGCGCGTTCTCTTATATTAAATCCTCTCACATTTAGAAGGCTTAGAGATCGAGGTTGTACGGATGAAATGTCATTTTGTCAATCTAAGATAACATCCTCCAAGGATTTATTTGCAATGGTGTCCCTAAAGAACATGGTCTCTTGAAGTGATAGAAAACATTTATTCATTGTGGAATGAAGCGGTAAATATTTGAATTTTGCCCAACTGATTCCTCACTCATATAAAAAAAATGATGTCATATGTTCACACTGAAATTTGAATAACGCAAAATATCATGTCACAACATATGTTACAAGTTACAACATATTCACTTCAATCGTGGATATTGCAGTGAACAATGACGGTCTAAATACATGTTTTGTAAAGCTAGCATGGTGTCCGATTAATGCGACGACGAATACTTGGTGACGATTTTTAAGCGAACAAACTTACTATCTTACCTATCAAGTTCATATTCAAATTAATATAAATTGGTAAAAATGTTATATTAAAATAAACTCGCTAAAAATAAAAAAAAGGTTAATATATATGGAAGTTACTAAAGCTTACAAAAATGTTCGCCTAAGTTACTAATGTTTCATTTGGTGTTTTTAGGTTACTTATGTTCATGGTTTAGTTAAGGGAAAATTATGAAAAAGGTCTATTGCCCATTATGCTCTTCCCAGAAAACACCCTAAATTTTCTCTTTTCAGAAATGACCTATTTTTTTGGGCAACAGGGCAACTGGGTGCAGAATGCGCCAAGTGTCCTCTGTTGCCCTATATCTTAGGGTAATCTGTCAGAATTGCCCTATTCTTTGGACACTTGTCAAAATCTGAACGGTTGTTGCCCTATATTCTTTGTTGAGTACTTTGTTGCCCTGGACCGTATCAAAAAAACATGTTTTTTGAACTCAATCGAGAATTGCTTAAAATTAAAAGACTCTTTTGATAATTAACCCTTTAGTTAATTAGTTTACTCAACTTATGAATAAGATAAATTAAGGTTACTTTAAAGAAAATTCACCAATTGATAGCCGATATGCCTTGCCACTATGAGGGTGTTTGGATGTGCGGTTAGAAGGAGATTATCTCTAAATCTCAGTTTCAAAATGAAGATAAGTTAAAAAAAAGTGTTTGGGTAAATAAATGGAGATAATTGATTATTTGTGTTTAGAAGCTCTAAAATGTAGTTTTGAAAAAGTTAGTGAGAAGTTACTTATTTCATTTTCAAAATGGAGTTTTGGAAAAGTAAGCTTTCAAAATGGAGTTTATTATCAAATAATCAAATTTGTCAAACACTCAAAAAAGTGATTATTTGATTATTGCGATTTCATACTGGAATATCAAATTCAAACACTATTTTTTTAAATGGAGTTTTTAAAATGATGATTTTTCAAAATGAATAATTTGTTTTTAATAAGCACATCCAAACACCCATATAGACTCGTCATTTTGTCCAACTCACCAAAGTTACTCCCTATCAATTTTCAACTATTTTTTCTTATTAAAATAAAACCACATAAACAAATTTTTCTTTTTTCATTTTCTAAACTACAACGAGAGAAAAAAAGGTTTTCTTTTTCCATTTTTTTCAAACTAGCTAAGACATCATCTGAAAACCTTAGTGCTATGTTTTCGAGTTGTTTCATTAAAGGAAAGTAAAGGAAATGAAATGAAATCAAAAAGATGTTGTGTTCTTGAGTTACTCAACAAAGAAAAGGAAAGGAAAATGAAGGAAAAACTAGTGTAATTTGGGTGATTTTGAAAGGAAAGTGTTTCCTCCCAAAAGTGGGTGAAACCATTTACTTCCATTTCCTTTCCTTTCATTTAATGAAAGAACTCAAGAACACAGTGTAAGTGAATATCCTTGATAAGAATTCATTGACACGTTCTTGTTTCTTCATAAACCCTATTACACCATCTTCATCATATCAATCCAAACACAAAAACCTCAAAGCCTATTACACCAAAAGCATCTTTTACATAATTGATAATCATCAACACCGCCAATCTTGATGACGATGATTATGATTTGTTGTTGATTGTGGCACCCAAAATAACGGTGGCTCGGTCCCGTGGGACAAGATCTGCGGCGAAAGTGGGGCTAATTGTGGATTGATTAAATTAGGGTTAAAGTTTGGGATTGAATCGATTTTAGGTGGGTTCGGGTCAGGTTGGATTTGTAGTTCTGTTTGATTATTTGTTTTTTGCCACTTATTAGAGATGACATCACTTATGAATTGTTTTTTGCCACTTTTTGGTCGAGCTATGGAGGCGTCGCCACCCCAAACTTATAATGTGTGCCCGCCCCTGACCACAACATCTAATTCATCGCAACCCGTCGCAAACCATCACTATCGCTACTGGATATGACAACAAACCATCACCACCATAAGTGAATATAGCCGCAATCCCTCACTGATGTGCCTTTACGTGTTTGTAGGTCTCTACCATACCATCTGTTTGTAGGTCAATTCAACTGTTGCTCTCCTTGTGTTTTGGTGGTATTTCATGAGGTTACCTGCAATAGCGATCACTAGTGACCTTAATTTTTTCTGTCACATGAGTTTTCTTTTTTTCGCGACCCGCAAACGATTTGTTTCCCCAACAAATTAACCAAGTTTAATTTTAATTTTCATTTTAAATTTAATAAATAAAATATTACATTAAATAAAAAATATTACATTAAAATAAAAATATTAAAAAAGATAATAATAATAATAATAATAATAATTATTATTATTAAAAATAATAATAAATCCTATTATTCTAATAAAGTGATAATAATAATAAAAATAAATAAATAAATAAATAAATAAATAAATAATAATAATAATAATAATAATTTGTGGGATAGAGGGCTCGATGTATGTGTATATTTGACAGGGTCATCGCCTTTGACACAAACTGGAATGGTTGATTTTATGTCGGGCCGTGTTGTGATTGAAGTTGCACGACGTAAACGCGTCAAGTACGAGGCTAAGTGTGCTGATATTGGGTACGATTTTCTTCTATTCTCATTCTCTTCTTTTGAGGAACTTGAGAATGATGTTGTGTCCTTACTGAAACGGATCCGAAAGTTTTCTCTGACTCAAGACATTGGATCACGTGTTACTACTTATATTTTTAATAGGATTAATTTTGCTATTAGCTAAAGAAGTGGCAGCCCAGATAATATCTTGGCTTTCTGCTAATTTTTTTGTAAATTCTATTATTCTAATAAAGTGGAGTTTATAGAACAAAAACAAAAAAACAAAAAATTACTATTATTATTATTATTATTATTATATTTTTATTTTTATTTTATTTTTTTATTTTTTTTATATTTTATTTTTATTTTTATTTTTATTTTATTTTATTTTTTTTATTTTTTTTTATTTAACCATCACTTTATTAGAAACAAAAAGGGATTTACAACAAATTTGAAGGGAGTCGAGATACTATCTGCGCTCCCACCCCTTTAGCAATAGCAAAACTATTCTATGAAAAATATGTACAGCAGCACGCGCTCCAATATCTTGAGCCTTTGAAAATCGTTGGATCCGCTTCAGCAATGCAACTGCATCTTCCTGTAACTCACCTAGAGAAGAGAAAGAGAAAGGAAGAAACCCATATCCGAGAGCTGCACACTTAGCCAAATACTTGCATCGTTTACGTTGTGCAGCATCAATCACAGCTCGGCCAGGTACAAAGTCATTCATCCCCGTACGAGTCAAGAGAGAAGAACCGGTCAGATCAACACACACATCTTTACCACCATCCCAAGAATAAAACAAAATATCTGCCGGACGTAAGGCATTATCAAGTCCTCCATCTAATCTGATATTAACTTCCTTTCCGACGGATATCCCTGAACGATAGCAAATATCAGCTAAAGTATCACGTACCAAATTGTGACGATGCTTAATCCCAACGAAACCAGCACACGATACCGCATGATCCCCCAAATATATCTCCATCAAACACTCTCGAACAAGCTGAACAGGGCTTCGAATCAGAGAACAAAGGAATACCTAAGCGATAACACAAAACACATCGATAAGTCCTCCCATTCATAGTTTAACCCAACCCCAAGATAGGAACCGTCCTAAGCCAATTCGAAGTAAAAAAAATCACTTTATTATTATTATTATTATTATTATTATTATTATATATATTTTTTTTTTTTTTTTTTTTTTTTCTTTTTTTTTTTTTTAAAAAAAAATCTCAATTTTATTAATCACACAAAATTGGAAGGGAGCCGCGAAACAAGCTGCGCGCCCACCCCTTTTTGAATACAAAAACTAAGCCTAGACATCAAAAAACCGCCACTCCTCGCGTCATTAGAATGACAACCAGCTAACCGCTTAAGACGCGAGAGAGTATCCATCGCCTCCTCCTCAAACTCCCCAAAGGTCGAGAAGGCGAATGGAATAAACGAGTAACCATGCTCAGCACAAATAGAAGAATACTTCCTCTTCTTCTTCTGAACAGCCGACCGCAAAACACTCCCAGGAACCCACGAATCCAACCCCGTCCCTGCAAACGGAGAAACCCCTGTAACATCTAAACACGCATCTTTGCCCTGGGACCAATTATGTAGTAATAAATCTGCTGGCCGAAGATCACGCCCACCATCAGAAACAAAACCCATATCGGCTTCTTTCCTCACCGACACTCCCACCTTAGAACAAATATCAAACAACACATCACGAACAAGATTGTGCCGAAACTTAACCCCCAAATCACTAGCGCAATGAACAGCATGATCACCCCACAGATCCATCCGATGTACATGACAACCCGAGCACAAAGAACCATCAGGAAATAAAGGAATCGACAAACGATAGCACAATACCGCACGAAACTGTCTCGGGTTCATTATTATTATTATTATTATTATTATTATTATCAACATCAATTTATTATTATTATTATTATTATAAACATCACTTCATTAGAATAATAGGATTTACAAGAAATTAGTAGGAAGCCGAGATACTATTTGGGCTCCCACTCCTTTAGCAATAGCGAAACTGATCCTATTAAAAATATGAACAGCAGCACGCGCTCCAATGTCCTGAATAATGGAGAACTTTCGGATCCGTTTCAGCAATGTAACTGCGTCGTCCTCCAGTTCCCCTAAAGAAGAGAAGGAAAATGGGAGGAACCCATATCCAATATCTGCACACTTAGTCCCATACTTAACACGTTTACGCTGTGCAGCGTCAATCACCACACGACCGGGCATAAAATCAGTCATCCCGGTTTGTGTCAAAGGGGAAGATCCAGTCAGATCCACACAAACATCTAGCCCTCCATCCCACGAATAAAGAAGCATGTCTGCTGGACGTAATGGTTTGTTACAACCCCCATCTAACCCAATATCCACTTCCTTACCAACCGAAATCCCCGAACGATAACATATGTCAACAAGGGTATCACGCACAACATTATGCCGATGCTTAATACCGATAACACCAGCACACGATACTGCATGGTCCCCATAAACATCCCCAACAAAAACCCGTGAGCAAGCTGAACAAGGCTTCGACACAGAAAATAAAGGGATACCCAATCGATAACACAAAACACAACGGTAAGTCTTACCGTTCATAGTTTGTCCTAATCTAGAAATAGGAACCGTCCTTAGCCAGTCAGAGGTGTGATCCTCCCTTTGAGATTTCCACAAAGCTATCTGTCGGGGTGATACACAGATAGCTTGCAAACCCAAACCTGAAAGAGGAGGATCGGCAACTATAAGACCCGTAACTGTACCAATCCCCAAATCAAATGCGATGGAACAAAGAATACCAATTGTTCAAACAATGAATAATATTTAAAAAAAAATGACAAAGCCAATCTCGGTTGAATAAGGAATTCACCAAAATTGTAATCAATGTTTTAGAAGTAGGGACCATAATCCAACAAAAGATATTGAATCAATGTTTAAAGGTGTTAAAAAGTGAGGAAATGCGATGACGAAAGGATCGCCATAGGATCGCCCACACAGCGGAGAGAGAGATAGAATTATTATTATTATTATTATTATTATTATTATTTTTTTTTTTATATTATAAACCATCACTTTATTAGAAACAAAAAGAGATTTACAACAAGTTGGATGGGAGTCGAGATACTAACTGCACTCCCACCCCTTTAGCAATAGCAAAACCTATTCTATGGAAAATATCTACAGCAGCACGCGCTCCAATGTCTTGAGCCTTAGAAAATCTTTGGATCCGCTTCAGCAACGCAACTGCATCTTCCTGTAACTCACCTAGAGAAGAAAAAGAGAAAGGAAGAAACCCATATCCGAGAGCGGCACACTTAGCCAAATACTTGCATCGTTTACGTTGTGCAGCATCAATCACAGCTCGGCCAGGAATAAAGTCATTCATCCCCGTACGAGTCAAAGGAGAAGAACCAGTCAGATCAACGCACACATCTTTACCTCCCTCCCAAGAATAAAACAAAATATCTGCCGGACGTAAGGCCTTATTATTATTATTATTATTATTATTATTATTATTATTATTATTTTTTTTATTTTTTTTAATAAAAAACATCACTTGATTAGAATATTAGGATTTACAAAAAGTTAGTGGGAAGCCTAGAAACAATTTGGGCTCCCACCCTCTAGCAATAGCAAACCCGATATCTTGAGTCATAGAGTATCTTCGGATCCGCTTTAGTAAGTTCACCTCATCCTTCTCAAGTTCCCCGAAAGAAGAGAATGAGAATGGGAGAAAACCATATCCAATATCTGCACACTTAGCCTCATATTTAACACGTTTACATTTTGCAGCCTCAATCACCACACGTCCCGGTGCAAAATCAATCAACCCAGATTGCGTCAAGGGAGATGAACCTGTCAGATCCACACATACATCAATTCCCCCATTCCAAGAATAGAGCAACATATCAGCCGGACGTAAGTGTTTGTCGTGCCCTCCACCAAGCCCAATATCCACTTCTTTACCAACTGAAATCTCGGATCAGAAACATATGTCAACAAGGGTATTACGCACAATGTTATGTCGATGTTTGACACCAACAATACCAGCACAAGATACAACATGGTCGCCATAAATATCCCCCACAAAAACCTTCGAGCAAGCTGAGCACGGCTTCTGTACAGAGAATAAGGGAACACCCAACCGATAGCATAATACACACCTGTAAGTCCTATTGTTCATAGTTTGTCCCAACCCAGAGATCGGAACCACCCTAAGCCAGTCGGAAGTATGGTCCTCCATTTGACATTTCCACAAAGCCATTTGTCGAGTAGATAGGAAAAAATTAGATTCAGCCGTTTGAGTAACACGTGTGAAATATATATCTGCCATTTTCTTCATGAGTTTGGGGGCAGAGACCTCACTTGGATTACTCAAAAGATCAATCTTCATTTTCGCATTAAAAGAACTCAAGGCATTATCAAAAGCAGGTCTAGACGTTACAATACCAGAATGTTGTAGCAGCTTAGTTTGCAAACTAGCAGACTGAAGTCTCGACGCAAGAAATGCATAATTTAAGACATCACCTGCACAGTAGACACCCCCAAATGAAAAGGGTAGGGTAGAGAGCCTCCACCACCAATCACCAAATCCCGGGCCAGAAGCCGTGACAATGCGTTCTAGAGCCAAACGAAGCGCTACATCAAAAGTGCTCTGAGCCCGCTCGAACACCCGATGAGAACATGTACGCATGGTGAAATATAACTTGGATATACCTGCACAAGCACGTAGGAGCAGCAATTCACACTGAGGGTCATTAATCTTAGCAACAGCATTCATAAGCACAATGGATTTGGAAACCCTCTTCATCACAAGCTCACTACTAAAATCAAAAACCGCACTAGCAGGTCCACCTAGTAGTTTGACACCTTGCAAGGGCCAGGCAATATTAGGCGGGAAAACGCCAACAAACCTGCTTCTTGGGTCCTCCTTTGGCCAAAAAACCTCAGTTTTATCAACATTTAGATGCAAGCCACGACGAGGTCCGTCCTCCATAATAACCTTTAAAACATCCCCCACAACCAAAGTATCTCCAATAATAGTGCCATCATATAGATACCAAGCCTGGATGGAAACATTAAAGGAGTCTCCAATCTTACATACTAAAGGATGCAACACTAGGGCAAAAAGTAGAGGTCCAAGAGGATCACCTTGTTGCACACCCTGATACGACCTTAAGGTGTGTTCTCCATAGTACAATCTAGCTGGGTTTGAGTAACAAAATTCCACCCAACATGAAATAGCAGGGAAGCGAATATGAACTTCTTGTAGCATAACCTCACGATCCACCAAGTTAAAAGCATTTTGGAAATACACCAACAACATCGAAAAGCCCACATCATCCCTCTTATCCTCAATCAACCTATTTACTTCATGAAGTATAGCCTCCCCTCCTCCTGATACTCCAACCCCAAACTGTAAATCATTTAAATAATCATCCAAAGAATGACCAATCATATTAGCACTTACTTTGAAACCAAACGCCTCCAAACGGTACCCACATCAATAGGACGAATACCACCCCTAGGTTTGACTAGTGCTGTGAGAGGAGCACTAGCTATATATTCACCCAATAACACGGGACATTTCCCATCAAGGAATAGATTAACAACTTGGGTGATAGAAGAGACTAACTCACCAGAAATAGCCACAGCATCGCCACTTATACAATCCATGAGGTGTTGGGCACGCAAACCATCCCGTCCACAAGATGTGCCACGAGGGAAACTCTTGATCATGTCCAAAACTATAGCAGGAGATGCAATGAGTTGATGGTGATCAATAGGGATATTTGGAATGGAAGGGCGGGTTTAAAAGGATGCTTAGCCTTTAATTCTTCAAGAGTACCATTATTATTATTATTATTATTATTATTATTATTATTATTATTATTATTATAAAGCATCACTTTTATTAGAAACAAAAAAGGGATTTTACAACAAATTGGATGGAAGTCGAGATACTATCTGCGCTCCCACCCCTTTAGCAATGGTAAAACCTATTCTATGAAAAATATGTACAGCAGCGCGCGCTCCAATGTCTTGAGCCTTGGAAAATCTCTGAATCCGCTTCAACAAAGCAACTGCATCTTCCTGTAACTCCCCTAAAGAAGAAAAGGAGAAAGGAAGAAACCCATATCCGAGAGCTGCACACTTAGCCAAATATTTGCATCGTTTACGTTGTGCAGCATCAATCACAGCTCGGCCAGGTACAAAGTCATTCATCCCCGTACGAGTCAAAGGAGAAGAACCAGTCAGATCAACACACACATCTTTACCTCCATTCCAGGAATAAAACAAAATATCTGCCGGACGTAGGACATTATCAGGTCCACCATCTAATCCAATATTAACTTCCTTTCCGACAGATATCCCTGAACGGTAACATATGTCAGCAAGAGTATCACGGACCAAATTGTGACGATGCTTAATCCCAACGATGCCAGCACACGATACGGCATGATCCCCAAATATATCCCCATCAAAAACCCTAGAACACGCAGAACAGGGCTTCAAAACAGAGAACAAGGGAATACCAAAGCGATAGCACAAAACACATCGATTAGACCTCCCATTCATAGTCTGACCTAATCCGGGGATAGGAACCGTCCTAAGCCAGTCAGACGTATGATCCTCCCTCTGAGATGTCCATAAAGCCAACTGACGAACAGATAAAGCGAAAGTGGATTCAGCATTCTTAATAACCCGAGCAAAATATATATCTTCCATTTTCTTCATGAGTTTGGGGGCAGCGACCTCACTCGGATTACTTAGAAAATCAATCTCCATAACCGAGTTAAACACACGTAAGGCATCATCAAACTGGAGTCCATAAGATCTAATATCAGTGTGTTGAAGTAACTTAGACTGTAAATCAGCTGACTGTAACCGAGAAGCAAGGAAAGCATAATGCAATACGTCACCCACAGAATAAACACCCAACCCTCCAATGGGAAAGGGAAACGTAGCAAGTCTCCACTGCCAATCACCAAATCCCGGTCCAGAAGCAACAACGATACGCTCCAAAGAAGAACGGAGTGCCAAATCAAAAGAACTTTGGGCAGACTTAAAAGCACAAGGTGAACAAGTACGCATAGTAAAATATAACTTGGAAATACCGGCACATGACCGAAGAAGCAGCAACTCACATTGGGGGTCATTAATTTTGGCCACAGCATCCATAAGCTCAATAGTCTTAACCGCACGCTTCAACACAAGCTTATTACAAAAATCAAGATCTACACTCGCAGGCCCCCCAAGTAACTTAACACCACTCGTAGGTCGAGCAATATTATCTGTGAACACACCAATAAACTTGCTGCGAGGATCCTCGGTCGGCCAAAAAACTTCAGTCTTATCAATATTTAGATGCAGTCCATACACTGGACCCTCCTCCATGATGCACTCCAAAACTTTCCCCACAACCAAAGTATCCCCAATAATAGTGCCATCATCCAAATACCAGGCCTGTAGAGAAAGAGGGAAGGAGTCCCGAATCTTACATATCAATGGTTGAAGTACAAGAGCAAAGAGTAACGGACCAAGAGGGTCACCCTGTTGTACCCCCTGACATGACCTTAATACATGTTCCCCGTAATACAACCTAGCCGGACTAGAATAACAAAACTCCACCCAAGACGAGATAGAGGGACAACGAAGACGAACCTCTCGCAACATAACCTCTCGATCAACCAAATTGAAATCATTTTTAAAGTCCACAAGTAACATCGACAAACCGACATCATCACCATATCTCTCAAGAAAACGATTCACAGCATGAAGAATAGCCTCACTCCCTCCCGACACTCCCACCCCAAACTGCAAATCACCAAAATACCCATCCAAAGAAGGACCAACCTCAAAAGCACATACCTTGGAGACAAGCCGTCTCCAAATAGTACCAACAGCAATGGGACGAATCCCACCACCCAGCTTAACCAACGGAGTGAGGGGAGCACTGGCGATAAACTCACCCAACACCTTGGGACACCGCCCATCAAGAAAAAGGTTCACTACTTGGGTGATAGAAGAAACTAAATCATCAGAAATAGCAACCGCGGAACCACTCAAACAATCTAAAAGGTGTTGGGCCCGCAACCCATCCCGCCCACAAGACGTACCTCGGGGAAAACTCTTGATCATGTCAAGAACCCTAGATGGGAGTCGAGATAATAATAATTATTATTATTATTATTATTATTATTATTATTATTATTATTATTTCTTATTTTTATATAAACCATCATTTTATTATTATTATTATTATTATTATTATTTTTTAATCTTTTTTTTTTTTTTAATAAAATTCCAATTTTATTAATCACACAAAATTGGAAGGGAGCCGCGAAACAAGCTGCGCGCCCACTCCTTTTTGAATACAAAAACTAAGTCTAGACATCAAAAAACCACCACTCCTCGCTTCATTAGAATGACAACCCGCTAACCGCTTAAGACGCGAGAGAGTACCTGATAGTCGTAGAAATACGTGTTTAGGAAAACAACGTATAATGGGCAAGTATTAAACTCGATGATTTAGGAAAACCGACAAGTCGAATAAATGCGGGTTCGTTCTCGAGGAGGTGTGTGGATTAATGTGCCAATAAGTATAATCAAAGGTTTAGGGTAGTGTCGTTTTTAGATGAGAAAAGAAAGAAAAACTAAGACGGACTACGATTACAATTAAACTACGACGAAAGACGTAAAACGCGAACGTAAGTACGTAAAACGTGAAAATTTAAAAATTTTAAGCTAAAAACAAATTAAAAATGAAAAAGTAGTTCAAAATAATATAAATAAGGATAAAAATCCAATAAATATATTTTTAAACCTTTTATTAATTAAATATTCAATTTTTAATGCTAATTAAAGCCCAAAAATTAAATATAATTAAGAAAAAGCCCAAAATATTATTTTATTGGACAAATAACTCACTTATATTATTTATAAACTAAAAAGTATTTTTCCTAAATTTTAAACACTATTTTTCTATTTTTAAATTACTAAAAACTATCTTTAAAACTAAAATAATTATAAAAAAATAATAAAATAATGCCAAAAATAATTGAACAATTTTAAAAATCCTAATTTACTCTAGTGAATAGTAGAAAAATGAAAAAGTTTGTAAAATCAAATATTTTTCACTAAAAGACAAAACAGTATACAATTTAAACCCTAATTAACTTAAATTAATTCTAAAAATTAAATAAAAGGTGAACAGTAAAAACTTTTTATACTAGAACTCTTAAAATATTATTTAAAAAGTCTAGGAAAATTGTTAAATCTGAAAAATACCAATTTTAGGCACTAAAAGACAAAATCAGAAACATTAAAAGTTAATTGAAAATACTATTTAATCAAAAAATATATATATATAAAATGAACAGTAAATAAAAATCTAATTAATCAGAAAAATCAAAAATAAAATAAGAATAATAACAAAATTGGTTTGAAGGTCTAATTCCTATTTTTCACCACTAAAGACAAAAAATTATGAAACTGAAAGTGACATGTGACCCCCTTTTGTCCTCTTGCTTAGCAGGGGAAACCTTTACACTAGCAGTGGGAAGTGAGTTCCCACTGCTTTCACAAAAAAAACGGGTCTGGGCACTTTGGCGCCTAGATCTTGTTGGTTTCTTGGTTTTGTGGGCAAACAAGGGCACCCCCACAACCAGTTGGGTTGTGGGGAGTCTGAGTAAACACAAAAAAACACACAAACACTTCACAAAAATCACACCAAAATGCACCACAAAGTTTCTGATAAAGCCTATGTTGACTGATGAATAATATAACCAAAGTACATGCATAAAAATGAATTTCACAAGCTTGAATCATGCACACAAACTAAGTAAATGGCATACCAGCAATACTCAAACCTCAAGCAACCTTTAATCTAGCAATGAACAAGAGATTAAGCCAAAATCTCTCAAAATTCATACAGACAAGGCAGTCACTGATTTTATATGCTATTGACCCTTTTTTAGCTTTCAAATTGGTTCAAAACTTGTCAAACTAACACCTTAGTACATATATCACATATCAATCACCCAAGGAATGTTTTTAACCAGGTTTTAACACTAAATCTTGTCACTTGATTTGGTTAATCCCTTATCCCAAACACCCCTTAAAAATCAGAAAAGTAATTTTTTAGACCAAAAGCTTAAATCATCCAGCTAAACAGATTACACAATCATCTAACATGCATGTCAATCACAAATAAGCACAAACAATCAATCAAACAGTCACTTAGACAAACTTCACAAAATTCATGCAAAATCACAAAATTCTGAAAATTGAAATAGAAAACAAGGGAGTACCTTGTTGGACCTACATCCAGGCCCAACCAAGGCTGCTTTGCCTTTTCCAATAGGCCCGGGCCTATGCTGATCCTTGATCAAACAATCTCCAAGACCCTGCTAAGAGAAAATGAAAACAAGCACAACACTTTCTGATTTTTCTGAAAACTTACAACCCTTTTTCTCAAACCTTGAAACCTTTAACACGTTTCAAAAACAAGAACAATAACACAAAATACAGGAATATGATCCACTTTCACTTCACAAATTCCTGGATTTTCTGAAAATAGAAACACTTTTTCAAAAACCTTTTGAAAATGATATAAACGCCAAATGTTTATAAGAGATTAATATGGAACTCAGAATCTAAGCAATTCAATACCAAACTTTTAAAAAAATAAAAGGAATTACAATTGACACATTCAAATACCAAACTTTATATTTCAAAAAGGCATTACATGAATTTTGCTTAAAAACTAGAACAAAGGGAATGAACATGTCTCATTCTCCTTTTATACTACACTAGAGAACTATCTAGAATAACTAAACCCTAGCAATGGAATGCCCTAAAATGCCCTTTGAAAATTTGACTGAGAATTGGTCAAATTCGTGCCCATGTGATGGAAAGTGATGGCCAGTTGTCTTGTTTGATCTTGGACCCTTCATTTGAACTTGGGGGACAAGTTGGGGTATATGGGACATTGATCATGTTGGGTTTAGGGTTTTGAGGGGAAAGTGACGTGCAGGGGAGGCCCCCACAGTCACATGGGTTGGTTGGAAAGGGAATCTGGGTGTGGGGTTTTGTTAATATGGTGGGTAATTATCATTCTGGAAATGATCAAACAAAAACCCTTTGTTTTTAAGTGAATTGAATATGGGTTTAGCTAGGGTTCTTGGGGGATAAAGGGTTTAGTTTAATCTGATTTGGGATTAAATGGGTTTTAAATAAGTGTTTAGTGGGAAAATTAAATAAGATTTTTCAAATCTTATTTAAAAACGGGTAGTGGAGGATGACTGGGATGGGGGAGGTGACGTGGGAGCATATGGTTGGTTGGAGGAGGTGAGGTGGAAGGGTGATTGGTGGGGAAAGTTTGGGATGTCTGGCAGAACTGCCCCCCAAGTTTCTCTCTTTTGTTCAAGTTGTAACAAATACCCATCAGCGCCCATTTAACACATGACAACTTTTGGAAAGTTGTCAAAAATGGCACAAGTTGTTTCAAAACTCTTAACAAGGGCTCCTTTTGCATATTCTTCATTTTCCAAGGGCTGAACTTGTAATATCTTCAAACTTTAAGGACCATACTTGTACATTTGACATTTGGAGGGTCAATTGTGACAAGTTCTTCAAAGATGAGGGACTAATTTTGCCAATCTTCAATTCTTCAAGGGTCATTTTGCAAAATTCCAAACTTGGGCCCGGTTCATTGTGCGACTTCGTTTCCCGTGTTCATTTTTGAATGATTCTTGTGATCTTTTGCCATTTCCTCAATATCCGTACCTAAAAATACACAAGTAACAAACACGAGCATATATTTGGCATATTTGATGATATTTAATTGATTTTAAGCCCGATTTGGATGATGAGACCATGTATAAAAGCAGTCTCATCACTCCCCCATACTAAACCAATGCCGTGCCCTCACGCAATGCTAGAATAAAGTATCGTAGCACCTCCAAAATTTATTTTATTCACTTTATTGAAATGATAAACTAACTACACTACTACTATTACTGCTACTTGTGTTATAGACATAATGTATGATTTTCATCGCAAAATGGGACGTTTAGGTTCATAGAATAAGAACACGTGAGTGCTTCGTTAGAAATAATTTCATCGTCCTCGATTTTCACTTTAATTCCATGCCAAGCGTGCAACGAGATCATTGTCATTATAAGTTAGTAATGCTAACACTACTCATATGCCCTAATCACGTACTTATTCTCCCATTATTCCTAAGTTGTATCTCTTACATTTTATTATGTCTTAATGATCACGAGGATACATTGTTGACTTATGCGATAATAGAGATTTAGGTCTAAAAATAGAGTCCTAACGGTGTAACTAAGACCATCAAATTAATAACCCCTCCTAATAGACAACGATGTCAAAAAATTAAGTCAACAAGAAGGATCGATAAACACGGTTTTATAACGGTTTTGAACATGAGACTTATTACCAAGACTTTTATACGCCCCCTAACGGAAGGACCTTATTATCTTTGGTTTACCTCCATCTTTTATTCAACTTCGCCATGAAGCTTTTATTATGACTTCGGTCTTGCCTTGCCTTTTATTATCCGCCTCATCGGTGGTTTTATTAGCCAAAGACGTATATCCTCACGCTAAAGCGAATTTTGGATCTTTAAAGCTTCGAAGATTAAGGCTTGATTCACTTTCAATTTTGCATAGATTTTTCGGCCTTGTGAGCTTCAAATTTTTGCTTAATTTAGGTGAGCACTTGAAATCTTATTATTAAGTGAAGCTTTCGATTATTCGGGTGCCAATACTTCAAAACCGTGACGCTGGCGATACCTTAATGTCTTCCCAATTTAATTACACGGAAGCTACTAGAAAAGACTAGAAACCCAACAATCCTAACTAAACCGCTAAGTCAATATTTATTAAGCAAAAAATATTTACATGCGAAGGGAGAATAAGCAAACAACGAGAACACATGAGTTTTTGAAAGAATACGAGTACTCTACGTTTAGCATAGTAACTTATAATTAATTCTATCATTTCTCGTCCTCATTTAAGAGATTTAGCCTAATGTGTAGTTAAGGAATCAAAGCTAAGTGCTCAACACGCACGGTCGAGTCAAAAATTACTCTTATTCTCGCCATCGGAAAATCTACATTCGTGTCATCAAACACTTATAAAACATGAGAAAAATTTTAAAATTTGGCCATTTTTAGCCTTATTTTGCAACAAAACGTTAAACAAAACGATCAACTTTGGAAAGCGTGAAGGTTTGGCAAGGCAAGTATCTATTCACCTCCCCATACTAAAGTTAAACATTGTCCTCAATATTTCGAGTCTAGGGGTGCAAACACCCCCATACTAGAGACGTAGTCGAATGCCTAATCTAGCATGGAAAGGGTGTAACCAATAAGTAATAGCTGTTTATGAAGTGTGCTAAAAACCTAAGGTTAGAACATAAAAGGATATATCATATGGATATTGGGAAAGGCCTCCAAAGCAAACGATCGAGTGCTCCCATGAAACGAACACGAGAGGCTCCAATCGTGAAGATGATGATCTAAAAACCACAATGCACAAACAACCACGGAACAAGGGTTGGAAGGGCACAAATCCCCTCACATTAACTACATTAGAAAGCAATAATATGTACATGGATAAGCATGGGTCTCCCCCATGAGGCACCTTGTTTTTGATAACCGAGTCAAAAGCTCGACTCGAATCCCCATAAATGTGATCATTTAGGGATAATCATGGTATGGTCAATTTTTGGTGGGGCTTACATGATAAACAAGGCCCAAAAACAACCGTGTATAAAGGCAAAACCTCTATACCGGGATCAAAGATCGTGTCTTCGTTTTCGGATGATAAACGAAACAACACGACTTTAAGTAACAACGTCCCAAAGGGACACAAGAAAATAGCATAAGAAGAGAAGGGTGGGACATTGGTTGGGCAAACAAATCGAGTTACTCGAGGTAAACTCTTACCGTAAGTGTAGAAGGATCTTCTAGTGACTACTTCGGTAAAAGACCGAGATTTTATCTTAAACGTGATACCGGGGTCAAAAATCTCGTCCTCGGTGGAGAAGTGTGAGGGAACAAATGGGGCTTCCCCCATACTAGATCCACACAAAACGTCGTCAAAAGAAGTAGACGCGTTTGTAGCAAGTTCAATTAAACGAGGTGATGACGGAGTTAACTTTGGAAAATTTTTCAAATCAATTGTAAAATCTTTTCCTTTTTCATTTTTAAACTCATTGTTACGAAAACCCAAGTTGATTAAATTGAAAATATTTGGTGTTTCTAAAATAATTCTAGGCACACTTAAAATTTCCACATTTATCTTGAAGGCGGGAGGAGGATTTGAATTTTTAAAGCGTGAATCGATTAACAAAACATCCCCCTCCGGGCTAACGCAACGGTCCTCATCAAACTCGAATATCGAAAGCGGGTTATCAAGAATACGTTTGATCTCGCAAAAATCTCCATCGGGATCAAAAACGTCTTCTCTTCCTCGTGGAAGAGGTTGGGAAATCAAGTCGTCGATAATCGAGTCGCTAGCTTCAACCGTCGTTAAACTAGGAAAAGAAGGCTCTTCGATTGAAGATTTTGCCTTTGTCGTTTCGACCTCGATATCGAAAAATGTATCGATGTGAGCAAGGCCATCGACGGACTTCTCACATGATAAATCCAAAATCTCACTCGGTGTGGGATTAGGAGTAAAAGGCTCGTCTCGTGACGATTTTGCCTTGATGGTTTCAACTTTGTCCTTCGAAGGGATCGAACGTGGGTTTTCAAACATTTTAGCAAAATTACTAACACGTCCCTTCGGAATTAATTTTCGTTCATCTTGTAAAAACGAGGGTTCAATGCTTTCCTTAAAAACCTTTTCACATTTTTCTTCTTTAAAATCATTTAATGGAATTTCTTCGTCAAAATTAAGTGTGTATTGATTTAGAAAATCCTCAATAATTTCATCCTCATTAGAAAAATTAGGTTCACAAGGTATTAGATTTAAAACTCCCAAGTATCCTACGAGTTTTTCTTTTGGTTTATCTCCACAAACATTTTTCAAAACCTCGTTAGATGACTTTTTCGTTTCCTCTATGGTTTTACAAGACGATGAAGGTTGCACGACTCTAAAATTCGAGAGATATGGATCAATACGAGACGTACGAGTCTTAGGAGTCGAAGTAACTTGAACCTCTCCCATGGGATTAGGATTGGTCACATTTGACAACGAATTAAATTTTTCCACTAAGCCCTCGAACATTAAAAGAATTTTATCTTTCTCATTGGCGTGCTCATCCTTAATTTTATCTACATATTCTCTCCACATCACTTGACTTTGGTCATACAAACGTTGTTGCTCTTCAAAAAGGGTATCATAATCGTTTTCCATTTTTTTGAAAGTTTCCCCTTGGGTTGCCAATTTATCTTTGTAATACTTATCGAGATCTACCACGTGTTCTTGAAGTGACTCTATAAGTTTGTTATGACGGCTCATATAATCACAAAAAGATTCATCTTGATTCATTTCATTATTTTGATTTTCATCACAATTAAAAGACGAATAAGACGAATATGGTTGGTGATCTTGGTCGTTAGATTGAAAATTGTCACCATAACCATGTGGAGGAGAGTTATAGATATATCCCTCACGACCTCCAATAACCTCACAATTAAAACAATTAGCCCCATCGGGTGGGCCTCCACAATATGGACACGAGTAATAGCCCTCATCATTTGACATGATGCAACGAGAATGGCGTTACGAGAATTAAACGTTATAGAGGGTGAAAGAAGAGAATTATGAAATTAGAGGGAATGTAGAAGATTATTTTTGTGCTTTTGATTGTTTTTTAAATTTTTTTTTCTGGTATTTTGAATGTATTACGTAGACAAAAATCTACAAATCTCTCATCGAATCGACTTTCTCGATTAAAGGAGCCTCAAGGAATGAAAACGATCACGTGGAGTGAACGCCTTCGATGACTTTAGAACGATGGTGGAACACCAAATCGTTCAAGAGGGTTTAATCTTGAAAACAAGCAAATATATATACGTAGATAATACTTTGGTTGGCAAACCCTCGATTAGCCCTTTTTCTCAAAACACGCACAAGCAAGCGGAGGAAACGAGGCGGCGCGAAGCACTTAAGAGCCTTTTTCCTTTAGGTCGTGAAATACAACTGCCTTATACCCACCTTATAGTTTGTGTTAATTGAAATTAAGCCTCACGAAAGTATTTATCTATTTTGCCTTTTACTTTTGCTTTGGATTCGAATACAATGATCGAGTGATGAAATCCCGAATCAAGGTTGTGATTTCTCACGTATTTGGAGTACTTGTATTTTTATTGTTCTACGTAAGTACAATATATTAATAATATTCACAATAAAAACGAAAACCAATATATCTATAATATAGTAAAATGATGTTGTGTGTTTAATTTAGGAAAACTAAACACAATTTATTTGGATACTATAATATAATAAGGAAAAAATAACAAAAATGAGTATGTACGATATTCACGCTTTTCAAAATGTGAAAAGCAAAAACGTACCACTCACAAAAACACGATACTAATAATGGCACACTAAAAACACCTCCCCGGCAGCGGCGCCATTTTGATAGTCGTAGAAATACGTGTTTAGGAAAACAACGTATAATGGGCAAGTATTAAACTCGACGATTTAGGAAAACCGACAAGTCGAATAAATGCGGGTTCGTTCTCGAGGAGGTGTGTGGATTAATGTGCCAATAAGTATAATCAAAGGTTTAGGGTAGTGTCGTTTTTAGATGAGAAAAGAAAGAAAAACTAAGACGGACTACGATTACAATTAAACTACGACGAAAGACGTAAAACGCGAACGTAAGTACGTAAAACGTGAAAATTTAAAAATTTTAAGCTAAAAACAAATTAAAAATGAAAAAGTAGTTCAAAATAATATAAATAAGGATAAAAATCCAATAAATATATTTTTAAACCTTTTATTAATTAAATATTCAATTTTTAATGCTAATTAAAGCCCAAAATTAAATATAATTAAGAAAAAACCCAAAATATTATTTTATTGGACAAATAACTCACTTATATTATTTATAAACTAAAAAGTATTTTTCCTAAATTTTAAACACTATTTTTCTATTTTTAAATTACTAAAAACTATTTTTAAAACTAAAATAATTATAAAAAAATAATAAAATAATGCCAAAAATAATTGAACAATTTTAAAAATCCTAATTTACTCTAGTGAATAGTAGAAAAATGAAAAAGTTTGTAAAATCAAATATTTTTCACTAAAAGACAAAACAGTATACAATTTAAACCCTAATTAACTTAAATTAATTCTAAAAATTAAATAAAAGGTGAACAGTAAAAACTTTTTATACTAGAACTCTTAAAATATTATTCTAAGTCTAGGAAAATTGTTAAATCTGAAAAATACCAATTTTAGGCACTAAAAGACAAAATCAGAAACATTAAAAGTTAATTGAAAATACTATTTAATCAAAAAAAAATATAAAATGAACAGTAAATAAAAATCTAATTAATCAGAAAAATCAAAAATAAAATAAGAATAATAACAAAATTGGTTTGAAGGTCTAATTCCTATTTTTCACCACTAAAGACAAAAAATTATGAAACTGAAAGTGACATGTGACCCCCTTTTGTCCTCTTGCTTAGCAGGGGAAACCTTTACACTAGCAGTGGGAAGTGAGTTCCCACTGCTTTCACAAAAAAAACGGGTCTGGGCACTTTGGTGCCTAGATCTTGTTGGTTTCTTGGTTTTGTGGGCAAACAAGGGCACCCCCACAACCAGTTGGGTTGTGGGGAGTCTGAGTAAACACAAAAAAAAACACACAAACACTTCACAAAAAATCACACCAAAATGCACCACAAAGTTTCTGATAAAGCCTATGTTGACTGATGAATAATATAACCAAAGTACATGCATAAAAATGAATTTCACAAGCTTGAATCATGCACACAAACTAAGTAAATGGCATACCAGCAATACTCAAACCTCAAGCAACCTTTAATCTAGCAATGAACAAGAGATTAAGCCAAAATCTCTCAAAATTCATACAGACAAGGCAGTCACTGATTTTATATGCTATTGACCCTTTTTTTAGCTTTCAAATTGGTTCAAAACTTGTCAAACTAACACCTTAGTGCATATATCACATATCAATCACCCAAAGAATGTTTTTAACCAGGTTTTAACACTAAATCTTGTCACTTGATTTGGTTAATCCCTTATCCCAAACACCCCTTAAAAATCAGAAAAGTAATTTTTTAGACCAAAAGCTTAAATCATCCAGCTAAACAGATTACACAATCATCTAACATGCATGTCAATCACAAATAAGCACAAACAATCAATCAAACAGTCACTTAGACAAACTTCACAAAATTTATGCAAAATCACAAAATTCTGAAAATTGAAATAGAAAACAAGGGAGTACCTTGTTGGACCTACATCCAGGCCCAACCAAGGCTGCTTTGCCTTTTCCAATAGGCCCGGGCCTATGCTGATCCTTGATCAAACAATCTCCAAGACCCTGCTAAGAGAAAATGAAAACAAGCACAACACTTTCTGATTTTTCTGAAAACTTACAACCCTTTTTCTCAAACCTTGAAACCTTTAACACGTTTCAAAAACAAGAACAATAACACAAAATACAGGAATATGATCCACTTTCACTTCACAAATTCCTGGATTTTCTGAAAATAGAAACACTTTTTCAAAAACCTTTTGAAAATGATATAAACACCAAATGTTTATAAGAGATTAATATGGAACTCAGAATCTAAGCAATTCAATACCAAACTTTTAAAAAAATAAAAGGAATTACAATTGACACATTCAAATACCAAACTTTATATTTCAAAAAGGCATTACATGAATTTTGCTTAAAAACTGGAACAAAGGGAATGAACAGGTCTCATTCTCCTTTTATACTACACTAGAGAACTATCTAGAATAACTAAACCCTAGCAATGGAATGCCCTAAAATGCCCTTTGAAAATTTGACTGAGAATTGGTCAAATTCGTGCCCATGTGATGGAAAGTGATGGCCAGTTGTCTTGTTTGATCTTGGACCCTTCATTTGAACTTGGGGGACAAGTTGGGGTATATGGGACGTTGATCATGTTGGGTTTAGGGTTTTGAGGGGAAAGTGACGTGCAGGGGAGGCCCCCACAGTCACATGGGTTGGTTGGAAAGGGAATCTGGGTGTGGGGTTTTGTTAATATGGTGGGTAATTATCATTCTGGAAATGATCAAACAAAAACCCTTTGTTTTTAAGTGAATTGAATATGGGTTTAGCTAGGGTTCTTGGGGGATAAAGGGTTTAGTTTAATCTGATTTGGGATTAAATGGGTTTTAAATAAGTGTTTAGTGGGAAAATTAAATAAGATTTTTCAAATCTTATTTAAAAACGGGTAGTGGAGGATGACTGGGATGGGGGAGGTGACGTGGGAGCATATGGTTGGTTGGAGGAGGTGAGGTGGAAGGGTGATTGGTGGGGAAAGTTTGGGATGTCTGGCAGAACTGCCCCCCAAGTTTCTCTCTTTTGTTCAAGTTGTAACAAATACCCATCAGCGCCCATTTAACACATGACAACTTTTGGAAAGTTGTCAAAAATGGCACAAGTTGTTTCAAAACTCTTAACAAGGGCTCCTTTTGCATATTCTTCATTTTCCAAGGGCTGAACTTGTAATATCTTCAAACTTTAAGGACCATACTTGTACATTTGACATTTGGAGGGTCAATTGTGACAAGTTCTTCAAAGATGAGGGACTAATTTTGCCAATCTTCAATTCTTCAAGGGTCATTTTGCAAAATTCCAAACTTGGGCCCGGTTCATTGTGCGACTTCGTTTCCCGTGTTCGTTTTTGAATGATTCTTGTGATCTTTTGCCATTTCCTCAATATCCGTACCTAAAAATACACAAGTAACAAACACGAGCATATATTTGGCATATTTGATGATATTTAATTGATTTTAAGCCCGATTTGGACGATGAGACCATGTATAAAAGCAGTCTCATCAGTACCCATCGCCTCCTCCTCAAACTCCCCAAAAGTCGAGAAGGCGAATGGAATAAACGAGTAACCATGCTCAGCACAAATAGAAGAATACTTCCTCTTCTTCTTCTGAACAGCCGACTGCAAAGCACTCCCAGGGAACCACGAATCCAACCCCGTCCCTGCAAACGGAGAAACCCCAGTAACATCTAAACACGCATCTTTGCCCTGTGACCAATTGTGTAGCAATAAATCTGCTGGCCGAAGATCACGCCCACCATCAGAAACAAAACCCATATCAGCTTCTTTCCTCACCGACACACCAACCTTAGAACAAATATCAAACAACACATCACGAACAAGATTGTGCCGAAACTTAACCCCCAAATCACTAGCGCAATGAACAGCATGATCACCCCACAGATCCATCCGATGTACATGGCAACCCGAGCATAAAGAACCATCAGGAAATAAAGGAATCGACAAACGATAAAACAATACCGCACGAAACTGTCTCGGGTTCATCCGCTGTCCCAACCCATCAATCGGAATAGTGAAGAGGTAATCTTGCGCATGAGGAGCACGCACACAGCTGAGAAGTGCCTCCTGACGACGACTCAACCCGAAACGCGACGTCAAACAACCATCAATGAAACCAAAGTAACTCTTTGCCAAAGACTTCATAAACTGGGGGACAGGAGAGCTAGTGGTGACAGAGAGAGGATCGACACCACAACTAGTCGAGAAAGCATCAAGAGCAGACTGAAAAATAGGGCCCGGCGAAACAATCCCAGACCTCGCCAAAATCCGAACCTGCAAATCACCAGACTTTAAACGAGAAGCAATAAAGGCAAATCGCCTGACATCCTCAGCACATAAAACCCCTAGGCCACCAATACTGATAGGAAGAGTAGCAAGACGCCACTGCAAATCACCAAACCCAGGCCCTGAACCCGTAACAATCAACTCCAAAGACGCGCGTAATGCCTGATCAAACTGTGACAAAACACCCTCAAGAAACCCAGGGGGCAAGTCCTCAAAGCATACACCAACTTAGAAACACCAGCACAATAACGAAGGAGAAGAAGTTCACATTGCGGGTCATCAAGCCCCCTAATAGCCTCTAACAAAGAAATAGCCTTAGAAACCCGATGCGCAACAAAATTACCAGCAAAACCTGAATCACGACTAATAGAGCCACCAAGAAGCTTGACACCAGACCTCGGACGAGAAATAGAAGCAGGGAAGAGGCCATCTACCAACCCCCGAGGATCCTCCACCGGCCAGAAAAGCTCAGACTTATCAACTTTCAAATGATAACCTTTCAAATTTTGTGTAAAAATATTGTAACTAAAATAGTAATATAATAATAATAATAATAATTAATAACGTGTTACGATAGGTAGTTGGGACTAGGGGTGTCGAAAAAGTCTGACCCGATCCGAACCTGAACCCGAATAAGCCTATTCGGGTCGGGTCACTCTGGTCCAAAAACATATCGGGTCTATTCGGATCAGTTCGGGTTGATCCGAATTGACCCGAATTCTAATCAGGCTCGGGTTCGGGTTTATATTTTTTAGCCTTGATCCGATTTGACCCGACCCGACTTGACTCGAACCCGACTTGACCCGACTCAAATAACACATTTTGCTTTGTATTATCACTTAAATAAGTTAATTTTCATACTTTTTCCTTATACTCGGGTTGACCCGAACCCGAATTGACCTGAACCGAATTGACCCGAACCGAATTGACCCGAACCCGAGTGACCCGAGTTCTGATTAAGCTCGGGTTCGGGTATAATTTTTTTGAGTTTTGGCCCGACTCGTATTAACCCGAACCCGGTTTACCCGACCCAATTCTCACCCCTAGTTGGGACCCATAAATGTTCACATGACGAAGATAATAGGTAATCAACAGGTAGCCCATTTTAGGAGTAAGTTGAAGGTTATTTTTTTAAGTTGAGTAACTTAAACAATACACATGTATACTTGAGTAATCTATTCGTAACGAAAAAAACTTTATTAACTTAAGTAAATATTTTAGTAAACTTTAGTAACTTGTTTGTCTATTAACCTTTTTGTTAAGTAAAGTAAAATTAAGATTTAAATAAGCGTGAAATATTAATTAAATTATTAAAAAAAATATTTAGCCACGTATGATTGTTATCAGCAAATGGAAGTAAAAAAAATTGAGTAACCTAATCAATCGGTCACATGAACTAGAAACACAAAAGGAATTATCAGTAACTTAGGCGAACATTTTTGTAAACTTTAGTAACTTCCATGTATATTAACTAAAAAAAGTAAAAGTTAATAAAATTTATTAAAATGAAAAAAAAATTAACGACGAGTTAGTAATTAGCGATTCGAGCTTACAGTGACACCCAATTAGGCAGTATGCAAGCCTCGAACATTCTCCTTAGGGGATAAACCCTACTCCTGCTTCTATTTAATTCGGGCCCCTGAAGGTTTTTAGTAAGACTCGAACTTGAGACCTCTCCAAGAAAACCTCCCCAAATTAATTTAGATTATGAAAATAATAAGAGATGAGTTATTTTGGATAACATGAATTTTCTTGGATATGAGGGGACTCATACTCACCATCCATATCATTTCAATCTAGTGGATAAAATTAAATATATTTTATTTTTCACCTATTTTTTATAATTTAAATATCTTCTAAACCGTTAAGTGTTAAAAGAAAACAATTATATCATCGCGACGAACGTTTTAACATCTTTCTACCAATATGCACTATGATATACTTTCGAAGAAAAAAATTGTTTTTTTTTCGTCTTGTTAAAATTTACGTAAAATATCATATATGATAACAGTGTTAAATCAAATATGATATTTGTTTCTATCAAATATGATAGGTTGTATCATATATGATAGGTTATATCATATATGATACTGGTGTTACATCATATATGATATTAGTATCATATATGATAATTTTTGAAAACGTGAAAAAAAAAATTTGCCGAAAGTGTATCATATAGCATATCTATAGAAAGATGATTAAATGCGCTTTGTAACTGTATGTTTTTTTTAGCATAACGATTAACGGTTTAAAAGATATTAACGTTTGAAAAAATAGGTGAAAATATATTTTGTTTTTAATTTTATTCATTGATTAAAATGGATATAAAAAGTGGAGATTAGTTCTTTTGTATCTAAATAAACTTTAGTATGAAAATGAACTTAAATCATGTTGAAGCATAGTTTGGCTGGGCCGGTTTAACGACTCTCATGGGCCGTTCGTCGTGCTTCCCAGTCCTGAGTGATGGTGCAAACAATGGAAGAACCGGTTAGACGTGGACCCGAGGCCGGAGCCCCGGGGTCTACCTCCGACGGTCAAGTTAGTATCGGTGTGATATATAGTAAAAGTGGTGTGGTTAAGAGAGATAACCTGATGTAGAATGAGCCCCCTACCCTTGTATTTATAGGAGTAGGGTTTCTTGAAAGATAAGTAAGGTGTATAGGCCACGGGCTTATTGGGTTGCGGGCCTCCTGGGTCGCGCGCATGTTAGGTTGGGCTTATACCGACTATACGTTGACATGTCCCCCAGTCTATTATGATATGGTTCCTGACCATGTTTTGCTAGACTCATTCATATGTCACGCTTTACCAAATAAACGTGTATGGCTTACTGCTAGGACATCCACATGGTGGGCTACCTTTAGCAAAAAGATGATGGGAAAACTATGTGAATAGTGAGCGCAGCCACTATACGTCATCATGTCCCCCAGTCTAGTATGCGAGGATTTCACCAAGGTTACTAGACTCTACACCATATCCGCTACCTGTAAGCGTATCCATGTCAAAAGAAATGGGGAACCCGTATACGTAAGACGGGTGGGTGTGCTAGAATGCTTGGTTTCCCATGATTAGATGGTAAGGACCCCGTAAGAAGAAAATGTGTTCTATAGCCGGGGTAACACTGGCATCAATAAGGTATAATTCTTATTCCTCTCTAATGTGAGGATGATAAGAAGGTTTTGTAAAGGTGGAGGTGGAACCCGTATATTGCATCGTAAATACTTTGAAGGCATACTTCTTGTACCCGCTTATGATGCAGCATAGTGCGAATATTGCATTTGGCTTAAGGCCAACAGAAGACGCACTTCATATGGCATAGCGCAAGGCTTTATGGTAATCAACTTTAACACAGGACTCATGATACCTCTTACGTGATAAGTGTGAATACGATATCCGACTTTAGCACACAATAGGTTAGCAAGACCTCTTGCATGCTAAGTGCGAATACGGAGTTTAGCATATAATGTAATACCATTGATACCGTATGCGGTATCGTTTGCTTACGTACCTGACATGCGTGCTCCGGAGAGTCTTGTGGTGGCGGATGACCGCACAAGATACATGATCTTGTAGTAACATAGTAGTTACGGTGCGCCTGCAGTGCGTCTTAATGCTCGAGCGGAGGCTTAGATACTCGTATCATTGATAACGCTGTGGTTGTAACCCTCTTACGCGGGAGGCAGGTTCATGTCCTGCATGAACCTGCGGCGGATACCTGATCCGTCATTTTGCGAACGCATGATTCGTCTTAGTATCGGGCTTGCAATGCCTCTTACATACTTAGTTGTGGACACCTGATCCACAACTGCAGGTTCCTGACCTGACGGATACCTGATCCGCGCAATAATATTTACAATGCACAAAGTAGTATTCTACATGCTTCAAAATATAAATGCTAAAATACAATCAAATAAGATCATATCAATGGTATTATGATACCCCTAGCCCCCAAGTTTAATGGTGTTATTTTTACTAGTAGTATTAAACTTATAAGCATGGTATTCGAAAAATTGTGAACAATTTTTAACGCTTACCCCAATGGGACACGGCCCTCGTGGCTTAGGCATACTAGAAAGGTGGCGGATCCCACCTTAATATGGTGAAGATTTATAAAATAAAACACAAGGCGTGTGTTTATTATAAGATTAAACATCGGACATTAATATGGCGAATATGTATGAAATTCGGTTTAAACAACAATAGGCATAAGGTGTTGTCAACAAATGTAGAAATGCGTAAGTCATAATCATGACCGAGGTACGGTTATGTATGAAAAATGTTCAGACAGGCAGTCCAAAATAATCCGGCTTAACGTGCAGATCACTACGACGAAATTTAAACAAAGCAATACGCTTGATCGCGCGGATTGCCACGACCAAACTAAATAATACATCCGACGGGCGGACCGCCGCGATCGAACTAAATAAAATAATATGTTTGGTCGTGCGGATCGCAACGATCAAATTAAAATATTATGTTTGATCGCGCGGATCGCATCGACCAAACTAAATAAAATAATACGTTTGGCACGCGGCTCGCAGCGACCAAACTAAATAAAATAATACATTTGGCGCGTGGCTCGCAGCGACCGAACTAAATAAAATAATACGTTTGGCGCGCGGCTCGCAGCGAGCAAACTAAATAAAATAATACGTTTGGCGCGCGGCTCGCAGCGACCAAACTAAATAAAATAATACGTTTGGCGTGCGGCTTGCAACGACCGAATTAAATAATACGCCCGGACGGGCGGATAACCGCGACTGAACTAAATAAAACAATATGTTTGGTCGCGCAGATCGCAACCACCAAAATAATTAAAATATTACGTTTGATCGTGCTGATCGCAGCGACCAAACTAAATAAAATATGTTCGGATGGACGGATCGCCACGACCGAACTAAATAAAATAATATGTTTGGTCGCGCAGATCGCATTGACCAAAATAATTAAAATATTACATTTGATCGTGCGGATCACAGCGACCAAACTAAATAAAATACGTTCGGATGGACGGATCGCCACGACCAAACTAAATAAAATACTAATATGTTTGGTCGCGCAGATCGCAACGACCAAATAAATAAAATATTACGTTTGATCGTGCGGATCGCAGCGACCAAACTAAATAAAATATGTTCGGATGGACGAATCGCCATGACCGAACTAAATAAAATAAAAAATAAGATCGCGTAATATTTTATAAATATAAATAATATCTCCAGCCGTGCGAATTAACACAAAATAGCGCGTCTCATGACTGCAGTGAAAAAATAAAATGTGCATAAACGTGCAGACGAGTGCGGCTGGACATGCCATAACCGCGGATAAAGAGGTCAGGTCGCGACATATGCGAAAAATTAAATCAACAAATATATACATAATATATCTTTGCCAATTTTAAAAGATATACGTAATATCTTTTATTAAAAAGAATATTGATAATATATTTTTTGAACCTAAAATATATAGGTAATATCTTATTATCTGTTTATTTTAAAAAGATATGCAGGATACATTTTTTAAATTTGAAAGCATCGAAATATTTTTTTGCCAAATTTAAAAGATAGATAATATATTTTTATTCACTTAAATGATATGTGTAATAATTTATTACCCGTCTAAAAAAAGATGTGCGTAATATTCTTATAAATTTAAAAAAATCGGAATATTTCATTACTAAAATTAAAAGATAAGTAATATCTTTTATTAGTTCAGAAGATGTGTGTAATATCGCAGATGGAAGTACTATGCCCGCGAACAATAAAGAAAATATGTCCGAACGTGCGGACTACCGCGGAAGGCCGAGGTCCACGACCGCGAATAAAAACGAAGTCCGAACGTACATACAGTCGTGAAAATAATTACAAAGTTGCAAATAAGAGATATTAGTAAAAGACAATATCTTTTTATTAAATTAAAATATATTGATAATGTTTTTTAAGAGAGAAGAGATATACTTCATATTTTTAGCAATTGTAAGATATATACTCCTGATTTGTTACATCCGAATAGTTCTTTAAAACATATTAGGTTGCGGAAAGTTATGCGAATGATAGATAGTCATATCAAAAAATATTTTAACAAATATTTGTTAACAATAATCCTGGTAAATGTTTGTTAAGATTACGCATGAACTTGATTTACCTTATCACGATATACAAATATGATGTATCTTTTAATACTGTTATATTAGCAACCAATCATTATGAGGAGTATCAAAATCAGATTTCACGTTAACAATCCTGCGTGTTAAAAAATTTCGTGTTAAAATCATACGAATTTTTAAAAAGTAGCTGATGTGATCGTGATAGTATAGTGATAATTAAGATACGTTATAGGGTAAAACAGAAAATTAACTTTAGGAAAAAGTAATAGTCTAAATTACCAAAGACGAATTCAATTAAACACGTGATGAACCAAGTTCGTTGTACACGAAGATCTTATGAATTTGAGACGTTTTTGTTTTGAATTGGACAATCGATTTGAATTGATTTCCGGTTTTTAAACTAAAAATTAAATCTACCAATTTTAAGCCTATTTTAATCTTAAAGTGCATGAATCGTAAATCCCCAAATTATTTAAATCTATAAACAATTACATAAAAATAAAGACTATTAAAATTTAAACTATTTAAAAATCTATAAAAATTAATCTATTTAATTAAGATAACACTTACACTATTTTAAAAATCTAGTTAAATTCTACTTTACTTTTTATTAAACAAAATCTATTTTTTAAAACTATTTTTATTTAAATCTAAAATAATAAAATTCTAATTATTTGAAAACCAATTAAACTTTTAAAATTAATAAAAACATTATTTTTTATTTTATTATGAAACTATTAATTATTTTTTTAAAATAAAACTCAGAATTACTTTAATAAAAATAATAACTACAATTTATATAAACGGAAAAATTAACTAAAACACAACTAAAATGAAACTGCCAGCAACAAAGTTAATATATTAATTAATCAGAATGATAATAAAATCAAACGAGCACTTAGCTCAGATGGAAAACACACTATGCTGTGAACTGCGAGGTCGCAGATTCGAATCCAACGAGAGCCATATTTTTTTTGTGATAAATTTTTGGATAATGAAAAATAAACAGTCACTGGAGGTGACTATTTATACACAAATCTTGTGGAATGCTGATAAGGATATCAGCAATTGAGTATATCAGATTAATGGAACCTGATAACTTTATATCTTAAACAATAAAGCAGCAAAAACACTCTAAGCAGCCAAATAAGCTTAAATTCAGCAAGAATAACGAATCAACACAACTCAGATTCTAAAAAGATTAAACAGATTACTTCACATACAGTCTACTAGCACACAAGTCAAACGAACAACCTACAGCTACGATCCCTACAACTTATTTCAAGCATTGAATCAGGCATCATAAACAATAGCGTCGAAACCAAATCTCAGCAACTATCTATAATAGCCGTAAATAGATCCCAACAAAGTCTGAACTAATGAGCAAATCTTAAATCCTAACACACCCTAGCAATTTAAAACTATAACAGTAACTAAAAACACAAGTTAGAAGTGCAGATTTCATAAAAACACAACAAAGATCAATTTCATAATCCTTATCACTTAAAATCATAGAAGTAATCATTCAATTCAAACAAATCCATTAAAGGTAAATACAAAATCTGAACCATTTAAACATCTAACAATGGCAGATTAACTAACAGATTATATCACTTATAAAACTTCATCAAAGTCAACTAGAACAAATCATTAGCAAATACATCACTATTAAACTAAGCAGAAAACAAATTTATTAAAGCAATTAAACAATAAAAATAAACAGAAAGAGAACCTATTGGAGATGTCCTTTGTGAAGAAGGTTAGCGCTGTGCTACCTTAGAACCAAAACCGACATCACCAAACACCATAAATCGAACCACCATTACCCATCGAATCGGTTGAACTACTTCGAACCATTTTATCTTAAACTTCCAGTGGGGAAGTTTGTTTCCACTTATTTTACTTAATTAATTAAAATAAGCTATTGTTTAGCTTAATCAACTAACTTTCCAACTTATTATACCATAATAGTTAAAGATTAAAAAAGAGATGGCAATTAACTTTTAACAGAAAAAAGAATATCACGAATTGAAATAAACCCAATCGAAACTTTTATTAATCAAAACAGTGATTACAATACTTGAGAAAAATGAAATACAAATTTAACCTAAAACTATTTAAGCATAATAACAGTAAGTAAAAAAAATGGAATGCATTACATGATTTTTCAGGGGGTATTTATAGCTGATGAGAGGCATTGGGGTTGTTGAGGAAGACTGATTCTTAGCCCTTGGATCTTCTTTCTCTTCTTCTCTCTCTTTTCTGTTTTGATCGGATGGTGGATATTCACACGCTAGCACACGGATTGCCAATGTGGCAATCCCTTGTGCTAGTTGTGCTTCTTGTAAGCTGATATGTCATCCCCTTATTGGATGATTGGTGGGCGTGAGGTGTCTCAGCCAATGAAAAGGGAACACGTTGCCTTGATCTTCCACTCTTTTCTTCCGAAAACATGGGGGATTTAATTCCCCCATGTGTGTATCACACGTGGGAACAAAAGCCCCAATTAATATTAACTTTTGGGTGAATTAGGGTTTTGAACAGTAACAATGGAGTTACTGGTTTTGTGGGTGAAAAGGTGAGAGATGATGCATAGGTTGTATCGAAGGTATTTGTTAGAAATACGTTTTAACGTATATTAGAAGTATCGGTCACTCCACAATATGATTTATGTTGTAATAGCTCGTAGTTAACAAATAGTTAATTGTTACTTATTAAGTTAAGTAAGAACCGGTCCATGGGCTTGTCATGGACCGGCCCAAGCCCAATGTTGCTTGGAAGTATAAATACCCCTTTCCACCATGGAAAGGGGTTGGTTGTTGTCATTTTTCTAGTTCCACTTAATAAAATACACATAGTTTCTCTCTCACTTTCTCTCTCTAGTTTCTCTCTCTAGAAAACATCAACCCACTTCATAGATTCATAGGTTATCAATATTCTACATTTGGTATCAAGAGCTATGGGGTGATTTAAGGTAAGGATTGTGTTGCTTTTTTAGTTTTTGAATCAATTAGTGATCTTTAGAAAAAATCAATCTTGAATCTTGTTGTTTTTAGTGTTTTTGTTATTGGGATTAATTGATAAGGATTGGGTTTAGTTTTTTTTTGGTAAAAATCATAAAACTTTTTGTGGTTTTTGATCAAAAAATCGGATTTAAAGCTGTTGTCAAAGTCTCGAATTGATATTTCCAGAATATTCCGAATAGACATTCCGAATAGGAAAGGTTTCCGAATAGCAGGTTTTTCCGAATAGACTTTCCGCATAGAAGTGTTTTCCGAATAGCAGCAATTTTCCGAATAGGAAATTCTTTCCGAATAGGAAATTCTTACCGAATAGCAAATTCTTTCCGAATAGCAATTTGTTTCCGAATAGCAAAATCTTTCCGAATAAGCCCATCTTTCCGAATAGCCAAAAAATTTCCGAATAGCTTTCCGAATAGCCTATCATTCCGAATAGCAAAGTTTTCCGAATAGCCAATTGCCAAACATTCCGAATTGAAGAAATTATTCCGCATAAGGATTTTTCCGCATAAGGTTTATTCAGCATAGGGTCTATTCCGAATAGGGTATTTTCAGAATAGGGTTATTCCGCATAGGGTTATTCAGTATAAGGATTTTTCAGCATAGGGTTATTCCGAATAAAGATTATTCCGAATAGGGTTTATTCTGAGTTAGGATTATTCCGTATAAGCAAGTTCAAGGGGTATTTGAGTTTTTTCGACGATCTTTAGTGGATTTAATCTGGATTTCAACCAACACAACACAAATTCTCAACCTTTCTTCACTGCTCGATCAACTGATAATCTTTGAGTCTCTTAAGTGATCACAATGAATCCGAGTTCATTAATGCCTCAAATGACATCTCTTACGGATATCTCAATCATAACGGGAACTGATAGTCGTCCACCGATGCTTATTAAAGAGGTGTTTGAGGCATGGCAGGGCCGCATGATGCAATACCTGAAGGGTAAACCAACATACGGAAGGCTTATGGTCAAATCGAATTTGAATGGTCCACTCGACTATGGTACCATTGTGGCAAATAACGTGTCTCGACCAAGAGAATATGAAGAACTCACACCGGCACAACAACTCATTGCTGATGCTGATGAAAAGGCTCTATAGACTCTTCTCCAAGCTCTTCCGCATGATATTTATCGCATGGTAAGTCAATATACGGTTGCCAAGGATTTATGGGAACGTCTAAAGGTGTTGCTACAAGGTACGTCTCTTACCAAACAGGAAAGGGAATGTCAGTTGTATGATCTGTTTCATAGATTCACGTACAGCCCAGGGGAAACGCTACACGACTACTACTTCAGATTTACTACTCTAATGAATGATCTGAATGTATACAATCTCGTGATTGCTCCATTCCAGGTTAACACCAAGTTTTTGAATACTTTACCTCAAGCTGAATGGGGTGAGTATATTACCGATGTTAAGTTAACCCGGGATTTGCATAAGTGCAATTTAGATCAAATCTATGCTTTTCTTCAGCAGCATGAGAAACATGTGATCATGCACCGTTCTCCTCGAGGTATGTACCCTGATTCCTTAGCTTTGATGGCGAATCAACCAAGCTTGTCACACAACAACACACCTTATATCTTGGGACATCAAGCCTATCATCCATCACCTTATATGACACCAACCTTCCCCCAATACTCGATTCTACCGCAACCACCCACCTCACATCAGCAACAATATCGGTTTAATGCACCTTCACCACAGTATGCTTCACAACTTCACCCAGTAAACATTGCACCTTATGCTCAGCCTTCATATTCTTCTTATCAAGAGAATGCAGCATATCCAACAAGCTACCTTGATCAAATGAGTATTCCTTCTAGTGATTTTGCAGCTCATCAAGACCAAGCAATGTATTGTGATGATGAGGAAGTCCCCATTCCTGTATTCAAACAAGGAGCTGACCCAGTTGAAGTGTTAACCACTATGTCTGCTTATCTCACAAGGACTTTAAGCAAACGAGGATACAGAGGATCAGCTCCTACCAACAATCAGTTGAGGAATTCATCCAATTCTCGCCAACAAGCTACTATTGAGAATGGCAGGGTAATGGTTCAGCCTATTCAACCATATCAGGGGAGACCTACCACATCAACTACCAATGCTCGCACGGTCAATCAGGCTCCAATGGTCAATCCTGCTCCACGGGCTAATTCTACAGGCAAGTTGAGAATGATTACATGCTACAACTGCAAGGAGGAAGGACATATGTCCAGGGATTGCAAGAAACCCAAGAGGAGAAGGGATGGACAATGGTTTACAGAAAAGATCTATCTGGTAAATGCTCAGGCACAAGGAAGGGAACTTGATGAAGAGGAGCTTGCATTTCTTGCTGATCCAGGGATTGCTGAACAAGACACTGTCACCACACAGAATGCAGCATACCAAGCAGATGATCTTGATGCGTATGACTCAGACTGTGATGACTTTCAATCTGCAAAGGCTGCTCTCATGGCAACTATCTCCAGCTTAGGGCCAGAAAAGAGATCTGAGGTACTTATTAATACCACCGATAATCCCACTGATGCTAGTATTCAACCACATCAAGTTGTGCAAGAGAGTGCTGATTCGAATGAGTCTTCGGTGGTGAGTCTTTCAAATGAGGAGACAATCAATGATAGCAATATCAATGGGAGTCCCCAGACTTTGAGTGAATCACAACCGGGAGCCATTTCGCATACGCCTACTCCTGCTCAACAAGATTTGGTCATGGTTCCTGCTACATTACTTAGCCAAATGAATGCTGCTCTTTTAGAAACCCTAGCTAAGAATAAGAATTTGTCTGATGAGCTTGCCTTAAGCAATGAGAAAGTTCAAACCTTGGAATTAGTGCCTTCGTCTAGTGTTCTAACTAATCCCGAATATGATCACTTTTGAAACAAACAAATGGGTCACTTGCAAGAAATTGAAAACTTAAGAGCAAATCTTTCTAATGAACTTAAAGAAAAGGAGTTAGTGGTCACTAATTTTCAAAAACTTCAAACGGATTTTGAATCACTCGAGTCTAAGAAGAATGAAATGGAGATTAATGCTGCTAATAAGATTAGAAGTCTAGACTACTTGCTTTTAAGACAATACGTTGCTTCTCAACTAGTGCACTTATTTGATGCTTCGTTTAGAGAATTTAACCTATCACGTCAAAAAGGCCTTCCCCCTAACCCATGGTATGCAAAACAAGCTTTAAGACATAGTCCTAGACTTTATAATGCAACCCAATTAGGATTGGTCTTAGACCCGATTGTTATTTTCGATGATCTCACAAGTAAGGATCTAGTTGATGAGGATCGGTCATACAATTCTGCAAAATATCCCGAGTGTGACTATTTTAAAATGAATCAGGAGCTTGCTAAAACGGATTTTAGAATTCGCTTCCATATGGACAAAGATCTCATTACAGCACCAACCTACATGTTGAATGAAGAAAACCCTAGTACATTTCCTACACTTGTCAACATGGAAGGTCCTAAGGAAATTCCAAAGGATCTCCCACCTGTTAGCACTGTATGGTTAAACTTGCAAGAGATTAATCAATACTTTACTAATTTTGACAAGGTCATTTTGGAATGTACGACTTCAAATGGCTTAAACGTTGGAGAATGGGCTTTCGAACACATGAACGAGGTGTTTAAAAATAAGATCAATCCGTTTGTCGAAAGTCTAAAAGGAAGTTTTGCATCTCTTAAAGAAAATCTTGTGTTTGAAATTGGTGAAGTTCAAAAAGTGTTTTATGAAATGGACACCGCTTACGAACTACAACTAATTGAAAAAGAAAAGATTTTAACTGAATATGACCGATTCTTGTCTGCAGTAATCTCGTGTGATGTGCTTACTACTGTAAATGTTAATTATTCGAATGAGCTTACATCCGCTATGATTAATTGTGATGCTGTGCATATATGTGATGATGTTTGTGATCTCTCTGTAAATGTTGCTGATACTGTAAATGAGGTAGATAATCATTCTTGTCACGAATCTAACGCTGAGTTTTTAAAGCTACAATATTCTTACAATTTACTTTCAAAACGCTTTAATCAACTAGAACAACACTGTATATCTTTAGAATTAAAGCAACAAACTCAAAATGAGGATCTTTTGAAATCAAATAGTTGTGAAAACGGTATTGAGACGAGTGACAAGATGATTGCAATTGTTAAGGCATTAGAGGAAGAGATTATGAGATTGAAGAGAGATGTGTCATCAAATGAAACATTAAAATTGGAACTAGAGGCCGCAGAGTCTAAAAACCAGGTCTTAGAAATTAGACTTTCATCTGTTCTAGGGGAGATGGATCGAACAAGACAGGGACTATCCGCTCTTTATGGTTCACTAGAAGAACGCTTCGCTTTTAATGCGGCACATCAACAATCTTATGTTGAACAACTGAACCAAAAGTGCGAGGAAATCTCTGACTTGAACATCCTGCTCATTGACAAAAATATGGTTTTGGCTGAGTTAAAGGAGACACTTCTTCTCACCCGACAAGAAGTTGTTGATAACTTAGCTACCGACTCTGCACCGTCCACTAGTGCTCCAACAACCAAGTCAATAGTGCTTTATAAGAACCCGCTTCATAAGAGAAACCCGGTTACCTACGATGATTATATGAGGAATGCCATTAAGCATGTAGATCTTGTTAGGGATATTTTAGACGATCTTTGTGCCTTAGATCCCTCAAGTAGCTACTATTATTCGGCTCATGAATATATTAAGCGAGTTCAATATTACTTAGCATATTTGCAATACATAGGTAAACCGGGTTCTGCACTACTTACTAATAGGCCCATTGCTGTAACTCCATTTAATAAGACTCCAGGAGCAAAACCGTCATTGGCACAATCAAGTAAGGCACCTTTAAAATCTGTTGCTAATATTCCCACTTTGCCTTCTACAGGATTAAAACAGACTACTAAGGCTAAAGGATCGCCACTCAAGAAAGATAAGATCAAGCCCTCCACTAGTAGTGCCAAAAAGAAGAACGTAGAAGCTCACCATAGGAATGCTAGTTCAGTTTTAAATAAAAAGAATCATGTTAAGACTAAAGGCTCTGCGCCTGTGTAGAAGCCTAAACCATTCATGAATTCTAATTTGAATTGTTGGAATTGTAATGAATGTATGTTTTCCCAACGTCATGATTTGTGTCTTATTGATCATGTGAATGAAATGAATGCCATTAAGAATGGTCTTGAATGGAAGCCAACGGGTAGAACTCGTGCCCAGGTTGGCTGGCAATGGCGTCCCACTGGTAGGACCTTTACATTAGATGGAACAATGTGCCCTTTAACTAGGAATGCATCCATTAAGGTTAGGTCTGAGCGTCCTTTAGTTAGGAACACTCGCACTCAAGTATGGAAACAGCGCCCTTTAATTAGGTCAGCACCCACTATAGTGCCTATCAGTGAAGAAATACCTCAGGATTTAAGCCAACTAGAATCTACACCACCATATAGGAAGAAAAAGGCTAGGAAATCTAAGAAACCTAGAGTTAGCAAATCTAAGATTATTAAATCTGTACCTGCTAATAACAAGGAACACTCAGATTCCGATACCTCTACATTGTCTTCGTGTGGTGAAATTTTCAGGTGGTCCAAATCATCCTCTGGTATTTGGACTCCGGTTGTTCAAAACATATGACCGGAGATCGCTCGATGCTCTAAAATTTCGTCAGCAAGTTTCTTGGTACGGTTAAATTCGGGAATGATCATATAGCAAAGATAATGGGGTATGGTGAATATCAGATTGGACACGTGACGATTTCAAGGGTATACTATGTAGAAGGTCTTGGTCATAATTTATTCTCAGTAGGACAGTTTTGTGATTCCAACCTTGAGGTTGCTTTTCGACAACACACTTGTTTCATCCGCAACTTGGAAGGAAAAGATTTGTTGAAGGGATCTCGTGGTGCAAATCTTTATACCTTGTCCTTACAAGACATGATGGCCGCCTCTCCAGTATGTCTTCTCTCTAAAGCATCTAAGACCAAGTCATGGCTATGGCATCGCAGATTATCTCATCTTAACTTTGATGCTATTAATCATCTGGCTAAAAACAAATTAGTTCGTGGTCTTCCAAAGCTTAAATTTCACAAGGACCATTTATGTTCCACGTGTTCAAGGGGGAAAAGTACCAAGAAATCTTACAAGCCCAAAGCTGAAGACACCAATCAAGAAAAACTTCATCTTTTGCATATGGATCTTTGTGGACCAATGAGAACTGAAAGTGTGAGCGGTAAGAAATTCATTCTGGTTATTGTGGATGATTTCTCAAGGTTTACATGGGTTAGATTTCTACGTACAAAGGATGAAGCACCGAAGGCTATCATCACTTTTCTGAAATTCATTCAGGTACGTTTGAATACTATTGTCCGCCGTATTCGTACAGACAATGGAACAGAGTTCGTCAACCAGACTCTTCGTGATTACTATGAAGGAGTTGGTATCTCACATGAAACATCCGCTGCACGCACTCCACAACAAAACGGTGTCGTTGAAAGACGGAATCGTACACTTATGGAAGCTGCTAGGACTATGCTTATTTATGCAAACGCTCCATTGTTCTTGTGGGCAGAGGCTATATCTACTGCATGTTTCACCCAAAACCGTTCTATCATTCGGAAACGCCATGGAAAAACACCTTATGAGCTTCTACATGACCGTAAACCCGATGTTTCATTTTTTCATGTGTTTGGTGCTCTTTGTTATCCAAACATTAATAGTGAGAACTTGGGTAAGCTTCAACCGAAAGCCGATATAGGTATTTTCATTGGTTACTCACCGTCCAAGAAAGCATACCGAATTTACAACCGTCGTCTTGGCAAGATTGTAGAAACTATGGACGCAGATTTCGATGAGCTGACAGCGATGGCTTCTGAGCAACACATCTCTGAACCCGCGCTTCATGAGATGGGAACCGGTGCTATTAGTTCCGGATTAGTTCCCAATAATCCTACTTCTACATCATTTTTACCACCATCAAGGCCCGAGTGGGATAAACTGTTTCAACCGGTTGTTTGATGAATTCTTTGATCCCCCAAATGATGAAGTCCCAGCACCCGTAGTGATAGCTCCAATTCCTGAAGTTGTTGCTCCAGCCAATGAAGCTTTATCTAATGCATCTTCAATTCACATTGAACCGGATGCACCTTCACCAAGTGATTCTCAAACTACACCTGAATCGTCACCCCTACTTGTGCCTAATGATGTGGAAGAGGATTCTATTGATCACGATTTGGAATATGCTCACCTGCAAGAGCTTCCTTTCTTTGGTGTAGCGATACCTGAAAACCCTTCAGCCGCGTCTACCTCAGAAGAAGCTCCTTCTATTGTTCACTCCAGACCACCTAGGATTGAAAACCATAGCACTAAATGGACAAAAGATCACCCAATTAGGAATGTTATTGGAGATCTAGATCGACCAGTCTCTACACGCCATCAATTACAAGAGAGTGCACTTTATTGCTACTTTGATGCATTTCTCTCTGAAGTTGAACCTAAAAATTGGCAGCAGGCTATGACCCAATCATCTTGGATTGAAGCCATGCAGGAGGAACTAAATGAATTTCAAAGACTTAAAGTATGGGAATTAGTTCCTCTCCCTGACAAGGTTAACATCCTTACCTTGTTATGGGTTTATAAGGTTAAACTTGATGAGATGGGTGCGGTATTAAAGAATAAGGCTAGATTGGTTGCTAGAGGATATAAACAAGCCTTGGGTATAGACTTTGAAGAATCTTTTGCTCCTGTGGCAAGATTGGAGGCGATTAGACTATTCCTTGCGTATGCTGCTCATATGAACATGATCGTCTATCAAATGGATGTGAAGACGGCATTTTTGAACGGTGAACTAAGGGAAGAAGTCTATGTTAGCCAGCCGGATGGATTCGTCAGCACGGAGTTTCCTAATCATGTGTACAAGCTTAAGAAGGCTCTCTATGGGTTGAAACAAGCTCCACGCGCGTGGTACGATCTCCTTTCAACATACCTCATCGCGGAAGGCTTTTCCAAAGGCAAAGTGGACCCCACTCTATTTACTCTCAAGGAAGGCAACGACATGATTCTGGTACAAATTTATGTTGATGATATAATATTTGCTGCCACTAACATAGAATTGTCAAATCGCTTTGAGAAGATAATGTCCACACGCTTTCAGATGTCGATGATGGGAAAAATTTCATTTTTCTTAGGATTACAGATTTCTCAAAATCCCAGAGGCATCTTTATTAATCAATCCAAATATGCTCTAGAATCTCTTAAGAAATATAACTTTGAAAATTGTGACCCCGTGGACACTCCAATGGTGGAGAAATCCAAGTTAGATGAAGATAGGAATGGGACTATTGTCGATCCAAAACTTTACCGTGGGATGATCGGCACCCTTCTATATCTGACTGCTAGCAGGCCTGATTTGCAATTTGTTGTATGCATGTGTGCCCGGTATCAGGCTCGGCCTACCGAAAAGCACCTACATGTTGTGAAAAGGATCTTTCGGTATCTAAAAGGAACACTTCATCGTGGTTTATGGTATCCGAAAGATTCCTCTATTGCTTTAATATCATACGCAGATGCCGATCATGCTGGATGTCAAGACACGAGGCGTAGCACTTCTGGATCTGTGAAACTCCTTGGAGATAGATTGATCAGTTGGTCTTCAAAAAGGCAGAAAAGCGCTGCAATTTCTAGCACGGAGGCTGAATACATCGCCATGTCCGGTTGTTGTGCTCAAGTCCTTTGGATGAGATCACAATTAACTGACTACGGTTTGGGATTCAACAAAATCCCGATGTATTGTGACAACAAGAGCGCCATTGCCCTTTGTTGCAACTATGTTCAACACTCCCGGGCCAAGCACATAGACATTCGCTACCATTTCATTAAGGAGCAGGTGGAGAACGGAGTGATCGAGCTGTATTTTGTCACTACTGAGTACCAGCTGGCGGATATGTTCACCAAAGCCTTAGATCGAGGACGAATCGAGTTTTTGATCGACAAGCTTGGCATGAAATCATTCACTCCAGCGACTCTCAAAGAGTTGGCAGAAGAATCAGCTGAATAGTCGTGGTAAACTATTCAGAGTATCCTTTGTTCGTGATCATGTATATTATCGTAAATATATAAACCACAAAAAGAAAATACAAAAATATAAAACCAACAAAAACCATAAAAAATATAAAACCTAAAAAAAAACCATAAAAATTATAAAATCAAGAAAAACCAAAAATATTTTTCGTTTTTAAAACGGGCATGTCTTTTAGTACGGTAATATTTACGGCCTTAGAAATGTCGATCAATATTGACACGGTGCCATAAATAGAGTCTGTATAAAAGTTGTACATTTTTAAAACATGCCCATTATGGCTTGTAGTTATTTCTGACTGCAACCGGTTTTCATATTAAAGTCACGTATTTCCTTGGAAAACGTTGGCTCACAACGGGAATTAATTTTCTCGGGCATGATTTACAAGCCAAATCATGCAAAGGGATCAAGTTTACTTTACAACTTGGTCTTACACGAGTTAGTGTACGTCTCAGTGCATTAATTTGTCAAAATAAGAGAAATCTTATTGCCACCACGAATCGATCTTTTCAAAACATCAATTGGAAAATGTTTTTCATCATTATGTGCCTCGTTAAACAATGACTACAGCTCTTTAAATAGAAAATGGGTCATCGTTTAAGGGGGAGAAAATGTCACATCATCTTTCACATCAAAAAGATCTTCAAAAGTTTTCAAGGAAACTCAAAAAGCTCAATGGTTAATGGTTGGTTTGCTTTGGCATTTGTCTTGTTGTTGCTTATAAGTTTGTCATGAATAGATTTGTGCGTGTGTTAAGATAGGTTAATCACTAAGGCTCGGAAATTTAACATAAGATAGGGTCAAAATGACAAAAATTAAAACTTGGAAAAACAAAAGAATTTTGATTGAAGAAAGAAGAAAAGTTGAGGGGGTAAATTTGACAATATGTCAAACTTGTGAAAACTTGACCTAGTCAAATCTCACCCACCCCCATCTCTTCTCTTCTTTCCCTGTCTGCTTCTCCTTTGCTGCCATTAACATACAAGAACACACGAAATTCAAACAAACAATTTCTTTCATTCAATCTTCTAGATCAAGATCTTCAAAAGGTATTAAAACGGCTTAACATTCATTCAATTCAAGTTAATTATCTCCTTTTAATTGAAAACAATCGAATTAAGTTTCTGCTTCAATTAGGGTTTAATTAAATTGGGGGTTTTGCCTGGGATTTATTCGGAATAGCTCAAAATGAACTGATTTGGCCTTTAGACCTCTTGAAACAAACGAATTAGTGCCTAAATAGAAAAAATCGTAACTGTTTAATCTTTCCGAGTAGGATGTTCTTTCCGTGTAAGAGCATTTTTCCGAATAGAATGATCTTTCCGCATAAGAGCATTTTTTCCGAATAGAAAGAACATTCCGCATAGAAGCACTTTTTCCGAATAGAATGAATATTTCGCATAGGCCAAATCTTTCCGAGTAAGCATTTTATTCCGCATAGAACATTTATTCCGCATAGGCCAAAACTTTCTGAATAAAGAATTTTATTCCGCATAGACAGATCTTTCCGAATAAAGAAATTTTTTCCGCATAGCCTGATCTTTCCGAATAGAACTTTATTCCGCATAGACAGATTTTTTTTTTCCGAATAGAATGTTTATTCCACATAAACAGATCTTTCCGAATAGTAGTTCTATTCCGCATAGGCTGTTTATTCCATATAGGACGATTATTCCGTGTAGGCATGGCATTCCGCATAGGAAAATTATTCCGCATAGTATGTTTACCATGTCATGTTTATTCCGGATAGTGGTTTATGCTCAATTAAATGCTTATTCTGAATGAAGGATGTTTGAGTGACTCTTGCAAGCTCAAGGGATTAGGTCATATGTTTAATGCTTAGGAATACAATCATAATGATATTCATTTTTTGTATGCTTCAACCTTTGTGTTTTATCTTAAGCAGAGACGATGACTAACCCTACAGTACAACAAATACAAGACACCAGAGCCACCGCCATTGCCGAAGCCAAGACTCTAAAGTTTCTTGAACAGTCGAGGTTTAATGAAGTTTATGAGGGTGGGTGAGCTTTATAAGTACAGTGATGGGACTCTTCTACAAGTCAGAGGAAAGTTGGAGCATCTTAACTCGGGTAGGACTTTGCCAGAGATGACGGAGGATTGGCATCAGGGTTATCGGCAAATGGCGAAGTACGTGATCAAGAAGATTGATCAAAAGCTCCGTGAACGTAGATTGATGAGGAGCTTGGAAAGATTCGTTGGTGGTAGACCATATTTAGTGCACCACAAGCTACTGCAACGATCCATCTAATGGGTCGTACATGTCAGGTCCACTTTATATTGGTTTTTCAATTGTGAATATGTATATTTGTGAATATTGTGCTTTTGCGGCTTGATGTAGTGTTAAAGTATGATAATTCTTCAAGAATTTCTCACGAGATTCTAAATCTTTCAAAATATATCATACTAAAGCACTACAACTATCCCTTATTAATTTAAGGGGGAGCATGAACATGTTCTATGGCCAAACATCGATTTCATTTTTACCCAAAGACCGGTTAATCCATTCAATATCCCAAATATTAATGGTTAACATTTTGGATAAGGGGAGAAAATGGGATTAAGGAGATTTAAATGATACTTGGCTAAAAGATGAAAAAGACTTAACGATTATCCAACTTAATATGTGTAAAGCACGTGTTAAGGGGGAGCGTTTTTGATGAACAAAACACCTAAGGTACGAAACTTTTGATTTCAATATCACAAGTACTTTAGGTGATTTTCAATGATTTTTCATGGTGGCAATTCCTTCCCAAAACACACTTAATTCACGACGAATGTGGTGACAAAAGGGTGGTAGGAATAGGTTTAGTCCAATGATTCATCAGAGCCGATGGAATCTTCCCAAGGACAATTCCCTAGATAGAATTAGAAGTCCTAGGAAAGATGGAGAAAGAATGTGAACGTAGCTGAATGCCGACCAAGTACTTAAGCTAGCACTGGAACAATCACAACAAGGTGCTAGTGATGACGTATTGGTAAGCATTGAAGGGGTTGAAGAATGAAAAAGAATTGTAAAGATAAAGGGTGTAAAGAAAGAAGCCCTCCTTACAACTTTAGGCAGAAACCGGGTCAATACATATGCTATTGAGGTCATTTTTGCTAATGATTCTCGGTATTGAAGAAAGACATCATGGACCCAGTGATGCAATGCACAACCCTTCCTAGCTAACTCAAATATCTCTCAAAAGGTATTTGTTTTAATCACACGGAGGTCAACACGTTATCTATTGGTTTATTCACTCCGAATAGACTGGTATTGAAAAGGTGGCACTCCTCTCCAGCCATCGCTCACTAAATCAAAACGCACAATCGAGTCTAGAGCCAAGAGATCATCAAAAGTCTCATTAGGACACTTTCCATTTATTCCTTGCTTTCTCACACACTGTGAAAAGTAAGAGATTTTCATGAGTCCTACGCAGTATTCCTGTAATATTGCCAGAACATCCGAGTAATACGCAAGTATTAAAATGAAGATGGAAATCCTGCTTGAGCCAACATCAAACAAGCTCATGGTAGGTTACACGTGCGGTTCTTTTAGAACCAATCTTGTGAAAAACTGGAAAGAAACAGTGGTTTAATTCTTAATTGAACTTAAACTCGTTCCAGGCCTCTACGCATTATCATATGATCTTGCCAGAACACTCAGAGTGACTCTTTATTGATCACAGTGACGAGTGGAAATCCTTCTAGTGTTAACATCAAACAACACTTGGTAGGTGACGTGCAAGATTCTTTATGAATTGAGCTCGTGACAACTGGAAAGCAACGATGGTGAAAATCTTAATTGAAATTCACTTGTTCCAGGTTTCATGAATTGACGGCTTCAAATCACAAGGATAATTTATCCAAGTGATTCACTCTTTATGTCCGCAGTCAGCTTTGGACGGTCGAATAAAGAGAACGGGTTTACCCGCGAAATCCTGTCAGGAAGTTACTTAATTGAAACTATCCGTCACGGGTACGATATCTAATATCGTCCAACGGTCTTCACCGACCGGAGGTAAAATGCTACCGAATTAGAATAAAATTTTCAAAGCCATTTTATTCGTGTCGTTGCTGTGTACCTGTTAAAGACGGTGGCGTTGCTGTGTACCTGTTGAAGACGGTGGCGTTGCTGTGTACCAGTGAAGACGGTGGTGTTGCGGTGTACATGTAGAAGTCGTTCCCACATGCTTATGTCTTTCTGCATCAAAGTTAAGCAAAAAATTCAAGAAAGTACAAGAAGAAGTCTTCCGCTGTAACAAACTCTGAAACTTTCGAGAATTCAACAAAAAGACATAAGTGTGTGGAACATGGAGTCACGAGGAGGCAAAATTCACAAGTAGGCAAAGATCGCACGTGAAAGGCCAAAAGAACAATGCTCTCAAGCCAAAGCCAAAAAGATCAAACCAACATATTCACAACAAAAGAAAGAAAAGAAGAAAAGACTACGAGCTAAAGAACGAAGACTTAGTATAGTATGCTAGGTTTAGAACTTTGTAACGTGGAGTGACCTCCCTTAGGGGGAGATTGTTAGAAATACGTTTTAACGTATATTAGAAGTATCGGTCACTCCACAATATGATTTATGTTGTAATAGCTCGTAGTTAACAAATAGTTAATTGTTACTTATTAAGTTAAGTAAGAACCGGTCCATGGGCTTGTCATGGACCGGCCCAAGCCCAATGTTGCTTGGAAGTATAAATACCCCTTTCCACCATGGAAAGGGATTGGTTGTTGTCATTTTTCTAGTTCCACTTAATAAAATACACATAGTTTCTCTCTCACTTTCTCTCTCTAGTTTCTCTCTCTAGAAAACATCAACCCACTTCATAGATTCATAGGTTATCAATATTCTACAGTATTATTTTATTGTGTGTGAGAAAGTTGAATATAAATGGGTAAAACGTGTGGTGGTGTGGGGATATGGTATATAATCGTTTGACTGAAAAGTAACACAAAATTTTGCGTCTAGTAACTTTCCCTTTCTTTTGTGGGCTTGAAACCCATCACTTCTTTTTCCATTCGTTTCTTTATCTTTTTGATGGGCCTTTGAGTCCAAAATGGCTATACTCCTATCCGTCACTTTTTGTCAAATTGGGCTTTGTCCCAATGTTAAATAAAACATTCCATTCGTTTATAATGTGTTGGGATTTTGGATTGGGCCTTTAATCCAAAATGATAACATGACTAGTTTAATGGCCTTTTAGGCCCATTAAACTCAAGTGGGACCCACCAAGGCAAAAATCTTCATTAATGATTAAATCCGCTAAAGTCGAGCTCGAAATTGGCTTTGTTGATCTTTTTCTTCAAACTCGTGTCGGTTTCGCCGGTTTTCGTGAACTTGGGTACCTACACACACAAAACACAAAACAAGCATATACAAGGCATTTTTCATTGATAATATGCATTTATTGTTCGTTTTAAGATACAAATGATATGAGTAAAATCACTCATATCAAACTCCCCCTTGCTAAACAATTGTCGTGTCCTCACGCAATGATAAAATAAAACACTAACTACACTTTTATTCAACTTTTGACACTTTTTATTTTACAAAGACATAATGTATTGCTTTCATTATTTGAAAAATAACTTTTAGGATCACAAAACTCAAATAGATTCATCGTCCCCGACTTTTCACTTTTCCATGCCAAGTGCAAAAACAAGATCATTGTCAATCATAAGCCCCAAAATTAAACCAACTCATACAAGTAATTTGTGTTAAACTCAATCTCCTATTATTCCTAATTGTATCTCTAGATTTTATTTGTCATTCACCCAAAGGCTCATTTGACTTTATTTGATATTTATTAGTCCAAAAATGAAGGCAAGAACGGTGTAAACTCAACACTTAAAACCTAACCTCGACTTCAAAAACCGTTGTCACTAAATAAAGCCCACATCAAGGATAACTTAACACGATTTGAGGGATAAATCCCCGGACCTGAAATTTGGCTAATAGGACTACTTAAAAGCAACAATAAAAACCTCCAAAGTCAATTATGACCTTATTAATGGAGTTAACAACAACTACATCATAACACCTTGCGGCTCTTTAAGATGCAATTGTGCTCCTTATTTAAAATCCACACCTCAAGGCTCCTTGGACAAAAATAAGGGAATTGACATCACCATCCCACCTTATGGCTCATGATGATGAAGCAATTTTTATTCAACACGTCCCCTTGCCATACACCCTAAGGCTCTAATGACAAGGTTAGTGCTACATGACTCCCACCCAAAGGCTCCTAGAGAACATGTTTTTATTTATTCTTCTTATTATTATGATATTTATAGTAAGCCAAATTTTCGCAATCCCATGATCAAAAGTCCATGACGCTGACATCCTTAATGTGTTCTCACTTTAATTACAAGGGAAGAAAAAGAAGGAGTTACGAGTTAAGATATCAAGCCTAAACCGCTAAAAACTTCATTTATTAAGCAATTATTATTCAAGTGTGGAAAATAAATACGAGGAGATTAAATCAAACACAAAAATACTTGCACAAAGAAGAATTAATCTTAGAAACTTATGATTGAACTCTATCATCTCTTGTTCTCCATATTGTAAAATTTCAAAAATGTGAAATCAATGGATACTTAGCCTATTAAATCAAAGTTTTGGGTTTTCAAGTCATCTATAGGATCTTGCATCTTCTTATACTTTTTCAAGTTTTGGAATTTACGTTTTAAAGTTCCCTTGATAAACGACTTTCTAGGATCAATTATAGGAACTTGCGAAAAGTTCTTGTTTTTAACCCGTATGAATTAAGACTTTCGCGTTTTAAAGCTCCCTATATAAAAGCCTAGCAAAACTTAATTTAAACACGTTAAGGAAAAGCTAAGGTTAAAAACCGAGTCGAGTCAAAAACTATTTTTATTTTCACCAACGGAAAGCCTACATTTGTGCAAAAGCACTTATTTTATTTATTAAAACTTAAAAATAACACTAAAAATTTAAAAAATTTATGAAAAATGAGAAAAACAATTACGTTTAGACACGACAAAAGCAATAGCAAGCGATTATATCGATTGACTCCCACATGCTAAAACCAAACATTGTCCTCAATGTTTCTTAGCTCAAGAGTAACACCCCTTGCTAAAACACGAAGTGTCTAATGCAAAATCCTAACATGGAAAGAGCACGCAAATCTATAAGCCGTTTATTAATTATGCCTCAAGATAAAACGTTAGTCGATAAAAATCAAGGGATAGAGAGTGTGCCCCTTTTTGGCATTCAAAGAATGGAAGATCAAGTGGACCGGCAAAAACCGAACACGAGAGTCTTCAAATATTAGGGTCATACCTAAGATTCACAACACAACAAAACACGAGCACGAGATTGAAAGATCAAGCCTTATTAATTGTTAGAAAATAGAAAGAAGATAGAATGTATGTGACTCCCCCACAAGGAACCTCGTTTTTGTTCACCGAGTCATGAGCTCGACTCGATCCCCGCATTCATTGGTCCTTAGGAAAAGTGGTGAAAACCGGCATAATGGAATAAAATCCATGATAAAGCGCGATGTCGGGCTCAAAGATTACATCCTCGTTATCGTATGACAAACGAAAGGGTAAAACTCCAACACAAATCTCTAACAAGAGATGGTAGTCACAAATCATGATATGGATGTAGCATGCTCCCCGAGATAAACTCGCACCAAGATGATTAAAAAGTCTTTCAATTATTGCATCGGTGAAAGGCCGAGATTTCCTAGATCAACGATTCCGGGATCGAATATCTCGTCCTCGGTGGAGAAAGGAATAGACAACACGGTGTCGTCCCCCCATGCTAATCCTAAATCATATGAAGCACATGGTAAAGGTGGCATAAAAGTCTCAACACTAGTGGAATCAACTTGCATGACTTTGTCGACCTTGTCACTCTTAGGAATGTGAACAAAGGGGTCATGGTACTCAATATGAGTCACATGAAAAACCCGCACATTAAGATCAACGCGAGTGGGAGGGAGATTGGGAATAAAGTAGGTTTCTCCATCCGAGTCGACATATTCATCATCTCAAAAGGTGTGAGATGAAGGAGGTATGATGCTCTCAAAATCCTCTTGAAACGATGGATTATTGTTTATTGAAGCTTCAAAGAGAGGATTTGAGTAAGTCACAAAAGTGTCGTCATCCTTGTCATCACAAGAAATTCCCGACAAAATATCAAGTGTATCACACTCGGATATAAGATCATCATTCTCATTAGAAGGAAATTCATCGGCGAATTCCTCGAGAATGGTAGGTAAAACATGAGAATCACGCTTGATCTCGAGATCGGAAACGTCTTCACTTCCCCGTGGAAGTGGATCAATGATAGCAAAAAGTTCATCGGCGAAATTATCGAATGAATAGTCACTAACCTCACTCGGTGTGACGTTAGGAATCAAAGGCTCTTCAATTGAAGATTGTGCCTTAGGAACATCAAATTAATCCTTCGAAGAGAGTGAAAATGAGTCCATTTTCAAAGATTGTTCAATTAAAGCAATATCACTCTCGGGATCAAAATTCTCACTATCAAACTCACTAGCATCAAATGGTGCACTTAGGTATTCATCAATTTGTTTTTCAATCTTAAAACTATCATCCTCGTGTGGAGTGAGTGGAGATGAGGAAAGATTACAACATGATTCGACAAAGCAAGCTTCTTCTTTTGAATTTAACTTTTCATTTTCACAAAAAATGGAGTTTCCAAAATTGGAAAAACACCTTTATCAAAGAGAGCTTTCTTATTACTTTCAATAGTCTCAACAAGTTTTACACTTTCCACTTTTTTAGAAGCAAATCTTGGAATCTTTTCCGGTTTGAAAACAATACTTTTATCTCCATAAAACAATTTAATTTCCTCTTTCCTCATATCAACTTGAACTTGAGCCGTGCACAAAAATGGACGTCCTAAAATAATAGGCACACGAGGATTGGTCTCATAATCAACTATAGCAAAATCGGCTAAGTACAAAAACTTTCCCACTTTAACAATGACATTTTCCGCTATACCAACCGGACGGGTGGTGGTACCATTAGCAAGCTCAATGATCATTCGAGTGGTACTAAGTGGTGCATAGTCAATAGTTTTCCAAAGGGCTAGGAGCATTAAGTTAATGCTAGCTCCTAGATTGGCTAGAGCTTTGCACACCCCAAGCTCATTGAAAACACAAGGTATCAAGAATTGACCCGGATCTTTATACTTCTCGGGAAAGAAATCAAAGAAAACCGAGGTACTAATCACATTTAAAGTAGCCTTAGTGACATCTAGAAAGGTTTCCTTAGGTGGAGGATTAAACTCAATCACTTCAACTTCGTCTAAATTATCACAATCATCATAAACGGTTATGGCCTTAAGCTCTCCCTTCGGGTTAGGAATGGTATTACTAGGTAAGCAACCTGAAGAAGATGATGGTTTAGACATAAATCCCTCAAACAGCGAAAGCAATTTATTTTGACCTTGTTCTAAACTTTGTTGCATACGATTTTGACTTTGCTCTAGCCTTTGTTGATTAAGCTCAATCTTATTATTTTGCCCTTTAATCGTATTTTGAAAATCAAGTTTCAAAGTATTAATTTGCCCTTGAATGTTATTTTGAAAAGCCTTCAAATTTGCCTCATTTGACTTGATGTAGCTTGACAAATCATTTTGGTTATTGTGAAAACCTTGATTGTTTTGATTAGCATTAAACCCATTTCCTTGAATATAATTCCCTTGGTTACCATGGTTAAAATTATTCCCATTGTTTCCATTGTTGTACCTATTTTGAACCGGTGGAGCAACATGATTTTGACGAGGAACTTGACCGTTGGAGCCATAAGTTCCCGTCTCGGCAAAAGCACTAGCTTGATCAAACCCCGTGGTTGAACAAGCATAATTAGGATGTGCTCCACCACATGATACACAAACATTCTCAACCATATTAATCGATCCATGTCGCAAATCCATTATCAATCTTAGAGTCCAATCTAGCAATCTCGATATTAGATGAATTCACATTAGAAGCACTCGGTGTGTTTCGTGAATATTGTGCTCTAGACTTATTCTCAATTATGCACCACGCGTCTCTCGGAGTTTTTCTTAAAAGATTACCACCCGCGGTGGCATTTAACAAATCTTGTTCAATCATATTTAGCCCATTATAGAAAGTATTAATTTGATGCAATTCCGAGAAACCGTGGTGTGGACATTGTCTCAACAAATCTTAAATCTTTCCCAAGCAACCCCAAACGATTCATGCACTTTTTGTTCAAATCTAGTGATCTCGTTCTTAAAGTGTGTTGTTTTGGACGGTGGAAAGAAATAATTCATGAACTTAGACACTAAATCATCCCATGTTAAAATCGAACCCGGTGGTTCTTTCTCATACCAAATCTTAGCATTACCCTCGAGCGAGTACGGAAAAAGCATGAGCTTAATCGCGTCATTCGGCACATCTCTAAACTTGAGAGTCGAGGTAATTCGAAGAAAATTCCGAATGTGAGAATGCGGGTTATCGGTGTCATTGCCACGAAATTGGTCGGCACGAATGAGTGATAAAAGACCCGTCTTAATCTCATAATGATCCGCCAAAATAGCCGGCACAACGATTGCTTCCCCATACCATTTGGTGGGTGCACGGAACAATTCCTCCATTGTTCGGTTATCGGCCATCTCTACAACAATAGGTGGAAGCTCGGGTTCCACTATTCGTTGTTGACGATTTCTATTTCTACGAGGAATATTTTCAAGCCTATTAAAATCAATCACAAGATGAGAAGAACGTAATTGCATACACTACAAAGACGAGAATTTAGAGGATTGAAGAAAAGAAATTAGACAAGAAGAAGATTATTTTTGGTATTTTATTTGGTATTGCTCAATCAAAAAGGATCTATAAAAACAAGGAATAAGGATAACTACTATGGAAGTAAATTACCCTCGGTCGACTTTGAAACGATAGGTGAAAACCTAAACGTCTCGAGGTTCAATAAGTAAACTACAAAAATAGAATTTATTACTACTTGAGTCGGCAAACCAATAATAGGTCGTCCCTCTTAATATACCCACAAGCAATCGGGGAAACGAGGTGGCACAAAGCACTTAAAAACCTTTTTCCTTAGACGGCCTTTTATAGCTCGTCGCCTTATACCCACCTTATAGTTTATATAAATCGAGTTCAAACTTCTTATTAGTATTTATCTATTTTGCCTTTTATTTTTGTTTTGGATTCGACTACAATAGCTAGGTGATGAAATCCCAACTAAGGCCTTATTTGAAAAGTATGTAAATTTATTGTTCTACGTAATACAATATATTAATCACAAAAAACGAGAAAAACGATACATACTATATAGTAGAAAAATAACAAAAATTTCCGAGGACGGAAAGGGTCTTCAAATCAACGATCAATAAATCTCAACGAAAACGAATCGTACACAAGATCCCCGGCAGCGGCGTCAAAATTGTTTGATGTGATCGTGATAGTATAGTGATAATTAAGATACGTTATAGGGTAAAATAGAAAATTACCTTTAGGAAAAAGTAATAGTCTAAATTACCAAAGACGAATTCAATTAAACACGTGATGAACCAAGTTCGTTGTACACGAAGATCTTATGAATTTGAGACGTTTTTGTTTTGAATTGGACAATCGATTTGAATTTATTTTTGGTTTTTAAACTAAAAATTTAATCTACCAATTTTAAACCTATTTTAATCCTAAAGTGCATGAATCGTAAATCCCCAAATTATTTAAATCTATAAACAGTTACTTAAAAATAAAGACTATTAAAATTAAAGTATTTAAAAATCTATAAAAATTAATCTATTTAATTAAGATAACACTTACACTATTTTAAAAATCTAATTAAATTCTACTTTACTTTTTATTAAACAAAATCTATTTTTTAAAACTATTTTTATTTAAATCTAAAATAATAAAATTCTAATTATTTGAAAACTAATTAAACTTTTAAAATTAATAAAAACATAATTTTTTTATTTTATTCTAAAACTATTAATTATTTTTTTTAAATAAAACTCAGAATTACTTTAATAAAAATAATAACTACAATTTATATAAACGGAAAATTAACTAAAACACAACTAAAATGAAACTGCCAGCAACAAAGTTAATATATTAATTAATCAGAATGATAATAAAATCAAACGAGCACTTAGCTCAGATGGAAAACACACTATGCTGTGAACTACGAGGTCGCAGGTTCGAATCCAACGAGAGCCATATTTTTTTGTGATAAATTTTTGGATAATGAAAAATAAAAGGTCACAGGAGGTGACTATTTATACACAAATATTGTGGAATGCTGATAAGGATATCAACAATTGAGTATATCATATTAATGGAACCTGATAACTTTATATCTTGAAGAATAAAGCAGCAAAAACACTCTAAGCAGCCAAATAAGCTTAAATTCAACAAGAATAACGAATCAACACAACTCAGATTCTAAAAAGATTAAACAGACTACTTCACATACAGTCTACTAGCACACAAGTCAAATGAACAACCTACAGCTACGATCCCTACAACTTATTTCAAGCATTAAATCAGGCATCATAAACAATAGCGTCAAAACCAAATCTCAGCAACTATCTATAATAGCCCTAAACAGATCCCAACAAAGTCTGAACTAATGAGCAAATCTTAAATCCTAACACACCCTATCAATTTAAAACTATAACAGTAACTAAAAACACAAGCTAGATGTGCAGATTTCATAAAAACACAACAAAGATCAATTTCATAATCCTTATCACTTAAAATTATATAACTAATCATTCAATTCAAACTAATCCATTAAAGGTAAATACAAAATCTGAACCATTTAAACATCTAACAATAGCAGATTAACTAACAGATTATATCACTTATAAAACTTCATCAAAGTCAACTAGAACAAATCATTAGCAAATACATCACAATTAAACTAAGCAGAAAACAAATTTATTAAAGCAATTAAACAATAAAAATAAACAGAAAGAGAACCTATTGGAGATGTCCTTTGTGAAGAAGGTTAGAGCTGTGCTACCTTAGAACCGAAACCGACATCACCAAACACCATAAATCGAACCACCATTACCCATCGAATCGGTTAAACTACTTCGAACCATTTTATCTTAAACTTCCAGTGGGGAAGTTTGTTTCCACTTATTTTACTTAATTAATTAAAGTAAGCTATTGTTTAGCTTAATCAACTAACTTTCCAACTTATTATACCATAATAGTTAAAGATTAAAAAAGAGATGGCAATTAACTTTTAACAGAAAAAAGAATATCACGAATTGAAATAAACCCAATCGAAACTTTTATTAATCAAAACAGTGATTACAATACTTGAGAAAAATGAAATACAAATTTAACCTAAAACTATATAAGCTTAATAACAGTAAGTAAAAAAAATGGAATGCATTACATGATTTTTCAGGGGGTATTTATAGCTGATGAGAGGCATTGGGGTTGTTGAGGAAGACTGATTTTTAGCCCTTGGATCTTCTTTCTCTTCTTCTCTCTCTTTTCTGTTTTGATCGGATGGTGGATATTCACACACTAGCACACGGATTGCCAACGTGGCAATCCCTTGTGCTAGTTGTGCTTCTTGTAAGCTGATATGTCAACCCCTTATTGGATGATTGGTGGACGTGAGGTGTCTCAGCCAATGAAAAGGGAACACATTTCCTTGATCTTCCACTCTTTTCTTCCGAAAATATGGGAGATTTAATTCCCCCATGTGTGTATCACACGTGGGAACAAAAGCCCCAATTAATATTAACTTTTGGGTGAATTAGGGTTTTGAACAGTAACAATGGAGTTACTGGTTTTGTGGGTGAAAAGGTGAGAGATGATGCATAGGTTGTATCGAAGGTATTATTTTATTGTGTGTGAGAAAGTGGAATATAAATGGGTTAAACGTGTGGTGGTGTGGGGATATGGTATATAATCGTTTGACTGAAAAGTAACACAAAATTTTGCGTCTAGTAACTTTCCCTTTCTTTTGTGGGCTTGAAACCCATCACTTCTTTTTCCCTTCGTTTCTTTTATCTTTTTGATGGGCCTTTGAGTCCAAAATGGCTATACTCCCATCCGTCACTTTTTGTCAAATTGGGCTTTGTCCCAATGTTAAATAAAACATTCCATTCGTTTATAATGTGTTAGGATTTTGGATTGGGCCTTTAATCCAAAATGATAACATGACTAATTTAATGGCCTCTCAGGCCCATTAAACTCAAGTGGGACCCACCAAGGCAAAAATCTTCATTAATGATTAAATCCGCTAAAGTCGAGCTCGAAATTGGCTTTGTTGATCTTTTTCTTCAAACTCGTGTCGGTTTCGCCGGTTTTCGTGAACTTGGGTACCTACACACATAAAACACAAAAAAAAGCATATACAAGGCATTTTTCATTGATAATATGCATTTATTGTTCTTTTTAAGATACAAATGATATGAGTAAAATCACTCATATCGGTAGCCATTGTGGAATCGCTAATCAATTAACCGCATAAGTCGAAACAATTATTTTGCATGAATAAAACAAAAATCGATTCACTTGTGTGGCTATTTGCATATGATGTCATACCAATATTATAATTACGGACCGAATTAATTCACGACTAAAGCACACGATATTTAGTGATTCACCTTTTAGCCGTATTTGATTTACTATAAAACAAAATTATAAAATTTGTAGATCATGCCAAATATCCGTTTTAGATATTTACCCCATTGCAATGTATAATGAAAACCAGTTTTCTGTGAATCAAGTTTTCGAACATGACAGTGTGTTCAATGAAATACAGTAATATTGGGGAGGTTTAGAATTACCGATAATATGAGACCGCAAACATGGTTTTAGTTAGGGTCGGATGGCGTCAACTTGTTGAAATATAGTTTGGTTGGGCCGGTTTAACGGCTCTCCTGGGCCGTTCGTCGTGCTTCCCGGTCGTGAGGGATGCTGCAAACAACGGAAGAACCGGTTAGACGTGGACCCGAGGCCGGAGCCCCGAGGTCCACCTCCGACGGTCAAGTTAGTATTGGTGTGATATATAGTAAAAGTGATGTAGTTAAGAGAGATAACATGATGTAGAATGAGCCCCCTATCCTTGTATTTATAGGAGTAGGGTTTCTTGAAAGATAAGTAAGGTGTATGGGCCACGGGCCTGTTGGGTTGCGGGCCTCCTGGGTCGCGCGCATGTTAGGTCGGGCTTATACCAACTATACGTCGAGATGTCCCCCAGTCTAGTATTATATGGTTCTTGACCATGTTATGCTACACTCATTCATATGTCACGCTTTACCAAATAAACGCGTATGGCTTGCTGTTAGGACATCCACGTGGTGGGCTACCTTTAGCAAAAAGATGATGGAAAAACTATACGAATAGTGAGCGCAACCACTATACATCATCAAATCAAATAATAAATATATAAAAAAAAATATTTCAATTTAAAATTAAAAATGTTATTTTAATAAGTTGTTTTACAAAATAGAGTTAAAAAGGTAATAGTATAATAAGTAAAAAAATCTTAATTTTGAGTTTTTAAAAGTTTGTTACAAAAATGTAAAATCATTTAAAATATAGGAATATAAGATAAGTTATGCAGGATTATGTTTGGATTACTTTTTCAAAACTCTAACTTCTCTATGGTTTACAACATGAACTTCGTAACATCTTAAAAGTTTTGCATATGATACCAATTAGTCAATTACCATTCTCAATTGAGCTATCAACTTCTGCTTAGCAGAGTTGGTACCATTCCTTTTCTTTAAAGGCCTAGTTGACCGGTCAAAGAGGTTTTCGGAGAATATAACCGGGGTTTAATCCCAACTCTTAGCTAATTAGGAGTGCTCATTGTTTGGGGCCGGGTCCTTAGGGAAGGGTCCAGTTGGCATCGGGGCCGGATCCGTGGGAAAGGGTCCGGTTGGCATCAAAAGATGCATAGGGTCTGAGTATTCCCACTGATTTACACCTTTTGAAGACTATTCTCAACTGAATTTCTTGCAAGTTTTTATATACTTCGGCTGTGTTTCTTTGCTTAGCTTCCATTCAGATACAAAGTTGATATCTTAAACAACATTCCAAGTGTCCTTGTAAAACATTGTTAAACTTTTTCTTCAAGCATCATCAGGATTTCCATTTTGATATATGTTTCTGGCAGGGACGGAATCAGAGTGGGTCCCGGGGGTCCCGGGACACTCATGGATTTTTGTATGATTTGTGCTAAATGTACCTGGTCCTAAAATTTGTGCGTGTAATATTGTTTAGTTAATTGTAAAATGCATCTGTACGTTTTGTATCCTAGTTCCATCCTTGGTTTCTGGTAATATTAAAATTAATCTAAAGCATGATTATGCACATTGGATATATAGCTAACCACAAATTCTGAACGGGTGTAACTTTAAGCTATGAAGTTTGGGAGAACACTATAGAGAAATATATTCCGCAACCTTTCGTGTAAAGTTGCAACCTTTAGAGAAAACGGAGTGGTCACGCCGTGTGGAGGCGTTGCCCAGCATTGGCCGGCGTGACCACACCGTCCCGAGCTGCGTGAACCACGCTGTAGCCACAACCACTTGCGTGGAAAGCCCACCTATCCCCCTTTGAACTTTACAAAACACCCCGTTATGAATTTAAACATACCAATCTTCTTAACCCTTGAAAATACTTTTAGAAATCAACTCCCAAAAACTCTAAAATGATGACAACGATGATGATTTATCATGAGATAAAACTAACATATTAGCTTGAGATCCTTACCTTTAATTTGAAGAAAGGAAGTATGACACTAAAATAGATTTGGGTTGTGTGGACTTGTAGAGTCTCACGACAGAAAAGCAAAAGGAAGAATGAAATGGACAATTTATTTTCTTGGATTGAAGAAAATGACGTAGATATCTAGGTATGGTGGCATGGGTTTTCCTCCTCACTTGGGCCCCACGGAGTGCCACGTCATTTGACACTCAAAACCCATGTTACCATGACATACTACCCCCTCCTCACTTTAGCCCCACTACCCCTCCTCACTTTAGCCCCACACCTATTTTATATTCTTTTCCCTTATTTCATACTCCCTCCGTCCCATAATAAGTGTCCACTTGGATTTTCTTTTAGTCTTTGTTAGCGAACTTTGACCGTAAATATTTTTATTTGTGTTATATATTACTTGATGAAAATTATACAAATGAAAATACATTTTAAAATTGAATCCATTCATATAACTTTCATCAAGTATTATATAACACAAATAAAAATATTTACGGTCAAAGTTTGATTACAAAGACTTAGAATATTCCATTGTGGACACTTAATATGGGACAGAGGTAGTAATAAACTTAATTCATTTCTTAAAATAAAAATACAAATACAAATTACAATATGATACGAAAAAATATGGTTACTGGAAAATTCAAATTAAGCTACTCATTTTTTGTCGGAATCCGAATCAGATGATTCTGCAAACGAATACCGCAACATAAAATACTCATATCTTTATTTCTTGATCTGCTTCTCCAACTCTTTTTGTTCCCTTTCTTGTTCTGCTAATGTTTCACGTAATGCTTCTTCATTAAGAAGCAAACGATGTTCTTGTTCCTCAGTAAGACGAAACTCAGCAGGTACCTCGTATTCTTCAACAGGGCTCTCTGGTTCGTCAAGTATAGCATCAATAGAAGGAACCGATGATCCATCCATCGGGTTTGGGTAAGGTTGTGGGGGGATTGATTCAGGGACTTTTTTCGGCGTAGATGGGTTGCTTACAGTTGCTTTTCATTTGTTTTATTTCTTGTTGTGTTTGTTTGAGACATGTTTGAGAGTGTGTTTTGTATATGAGAAAATTCAAGTACTATCTATAGAGAAAATATAGCCGTTACACAGTGAAAAATACATAGCCGTTACAAATTCAATGTAACTACAAAATTAAAATTACATCACGGAAATAAAAATATACGATACAGAAATTCAAATGAAACTAAGAAATTCAAATTAAATTACTTAGGCCCTCAGACTGAGTTACCTTCCATTTCTTTTTCTATCTTAGCTGCTTTTCGAAACAAAGCATTATGCATCTTATAATCTTTGTCTGATGACTTTTTCAAAAATTTGATGATCGAATCACGACTTTCTTTAGGAATATCAGTGCATTTTTCATATGCTTCCTGCAATTCAAATTTAGCAGTGGATGCACTTTCATATTGGAGTGCTAAATCGATCATCGTTTTATGTCGAACACCGCTTTCTTTAATTAGTTTATCAACCATTGTTTTGATTTTATCAAAACTGTGTGGAACTGATCAAGACATGTTATTTGTTGATCTGGAATTAAATTTGAATTTAATTGAGAATTTTGTAGGTAAAAATGTAAATTTTGTAGTGTATTTACTAGTTTTAATGCCCGTGCACGCACGGGACTTGAATATAAAGGATAAAAAGTAATTTTGTTATTTCAATTTTGTGTATATTATATATTTTTTAAAACATCTAATGTTTATATGTTTGATTATGTTATTTCTTTTACTGTGCACCGTTTAAATTAATATAAACTCATATCAATTTTTATTTTTCGAATTCCATACTCTTCTTACTTTCAATATTTATATTCTAAATAGTTATATTAATTATTAATAAACAAACCATTTACATCAACCTTGCACAACCTTACAGCCATAGATGGGCGTAGATGGATGGTTGGCCAGGGAATGCGGCTTGCCATGAGCAAGGTAGTGGAGGCTCCTTACCTATTGCAAGCTTTTGCTGACGTTGTATCGGACGGTATTGACCGTGGTAGGCACGAGGGGTTGATCAAAGTTGCGGAGCTAATAAGCAAGAAAGAAGATATTACCCAACATGCCTACCACAACCCTCTAGCCGAAGACAAGATGACCGCATCAATGGCCGCCCTTGGGGAAATCCAGCACCCCTTCCTAGACGAGCTAGAGTCGCTGAAGGATGCTCCCAATGGGGTAATAATGTCCAAGCTCACCGCCGATCCCATCCAACTGACCCTGCCCACCTACGACTTTGTGTCGAAGGTGATGAAAGGTGAAAAGTTGTTGTCCGAGGCGCTGGACACGAACATGATCAGGGCACAAGATGGAAAGAATGCTCACGGGGAGGTCCTCCGCACCTTGATTGAAGAAGGGAAGAAAGAGATAGGGGAGTTCCTACCTCCTTTTCAATTTACATTGTAAAAATTTGTACTATTTATTCATCCGTGCATGTACACGGCAAGAACTGATGTTATTGTGATAGCTTGTTATATTTATTTAGGGAAGTCCGTGATGACCACGGCAATTTTTGTGGTTCAAATTTGAAACTTGTGTATTTTTTTGTTTTTTTAGATATCATATACCTGCGTTGCATGACATGTCACGTCTTACTCAAAAATAGAATCAAGTCTATATTTTACTAGACGTGCAGCGTGCGTCTTTACCATGAAAAGCACTACGTGAGCGCGGCATATGGAAACTTATCACAACCTCTTGTGAGTAAGGTGTTTAGTAAGGATACATGATCCGCGTCACTGGTGTTGCATCCCTCTTATGCGACAAGTTGAATTATTAGGTTCACTTAATCCTCTTACCCCGCCTGGAGGCGCATAGTACATGTACGGTATTGAATGAATGCATATGAATAAGAGATAGCACTTTATAGTAATAACAACTAAATCTATACGACAATAATTTGTTCATAGAATCTAAAAAGTACGACAATAATTTGCACAAGAACGAGCTGTGGAGCTAGCTAGGCACCACGACATTTTATTAGAGCGTTTACGTTTTTTGTTTTGACAAGAATGGGAAATCCTAAAAACAAAGGGAACCTAGAAAGCATAAAAAACAAAACAAAGAGAACACATGGATCTTCATTGAAGCTAGATATAGCGAAGTGTCCATGCGGAAGCCGTAGCTTTTCAAAGATAGCACCTTTTAAGATTGCAGATATTACATGTGTGTTCCAGGTCGCGGCCATCCATGTCACGCAACTTGTACGCGCCCCGTCCTAAGGCTTCCGTAACCTCATACGGTCCTTCCCACTTAGGGCCCAGCTTTCCTGTATTCTCCGCTCGACTTACCTCGTTGGCACGATAAACAAAATATCCCGGTCGAAACGAAACACCTTTAACCTTGGCGTCATAATAAGCCTTCATCCGTGCCTTGGACTTGGCCTCATTGATAGCCGTTATTTCTCTTTTTTCCTTCAACAAGTCCAGATTAATCCGGAGTTGCCCGTCGTTTGTGACGACATTAACCTCCGTTGTGCGGATGGTCGGCATTCCGATTTCTGCTGGTATAACAGCTTCAGTGTCGTAGGCCAGTGCAAATGGAGTGTCCCCATTGGCTGTTTTAATCATAGTCCTATGTGCCCATAGAACATGTGGCAGTTCATCTACCCATTTGGCACTTCGTTCATCCAATGGAGCCTAAATGCCTTCATCCAAGCTTCTATTTTCTCGTTCCACAAGGCCATTTGTCTGCGGATGTTTAACATATGCGAAGCGCCGCGTGATATTCAATGCTGCGCACCAGTCCTTGAATGGATTATCCGCGAACTGCTTCCCGTTGTCCGAGATGATTTCTCCTGGTAAGCCAAAACGACACACGACGTTCTCCCAAAAACAAACTTTTTAACTTGTTTGCCTATGATGGATTTAACTACCTTAGCCTCTATCCAGCGTGTAAAGTAGTCCATTACGACAATCAAGAACTTAAATCCCCTTGCAGCTACGAGGAAAGGTCCTGCAATGTCAATCCCCCACTTATAGAATGGCCATGGGGATGTAATGGGTGTCAGTTCCTGCTGCGGATGTCGTGGTACTGGTCTGTGCACTTGGCAATCACTGCATTTGTGAAACATGTCGCGTGCATCTATATGCATAGTAGGCCAATAATATCTTGTACGTAGAGCTCGAGCTACTACAGATCGGGGACCCGCGTGTATGCCGCGTAACCCTTCATGTATCTCACTGATCACATAAGTAGCCTGGCGTGGCCCAACACACCGCAACCACAGCTGTAAGAAAGAGCGCTTGTAAAGAATACTTTCTCGAAGCTCGAAGTGCTGCAACTTCCTTCTGATACGTCGTGCCGCCTTTTCCTCGTCCGGAAGGGTTTCATTAGTCAAATAGTTGATGATCGGGGTCATCCATGTAGGTCCATCTTCCTCAACTATAGTTGCGACTTCCCCTTCCGTAATAGACTTTTCCGTTAGTATTTCTACCAAGACTTGCTTGGATAAGTGGGCGAAACTTGTAGACGCGATCTTGCTAAGAGCGTCCGCCTTCTTGTTTTCACCTCTTGGTACATGCTTGATAGAAAACTTGCTGAAAGCAGCGATGAGTGACTTGACTTTCTCCAAGTATCGAACCATGTTATCCTCCTTGGCTAATTAACCCCCTAAAATGTGGTTCGCGACAAGCCGTTAGTCCACGTAGGCCTCAAGGTTACGGACTCCCATTCTAGCGGCGCTTTTTAAACCCGCAATCAACGCTTCATATTCTGCCTCATTATTGGTGGCTGTGAACTCAAAGCGCAGGGCATATGTAAACTTCATTCCTTCTGGATTCGTAAGGATGAGACCAGCTCCTGATCCATCCGTGCACGAGGATCCGTCCGTAAATAATACCCATGGTTCTGCTGGAGTTTCCTCTCGTTGTACGACCGGTAAATCCTCGTCCGGCTTCTCTATCAAGAAATCTGCCAAGATTTGGCCTTTAACAGCTGTCCGTGGTCTATAAGAGATGTTATGCTCTCCCAACAGAATGCTCCACTTCTATAGCCTACCGGCCACGTCTGGTCTGGAGATGAATTGTTTTATTGGTTGATCAGTAATGACCACAATTGGGTGCGCCTGGAAGTACCGGCGTAGCCGTTTTGTGGCAAACACTAATGCCAAAACCAGTTTCTCCATATAATAATAATTCAAATCCGGCCCTTGCAGTGTTCTACTTATAAAGTAGATCGGAGTTTGGAATGTGTCCCTATCCTTCATGAGTACCACACTTATTGCTCCATGTGTGGCCGACAGATACATGATGAGCTCCTCCTTGGGTCGGGGGGCCACTAGCATGGGAAGAGCTGTGAGGTGTTGCTTGAGCTGACCAAAAGCTTCCTCCGCTTCCTTTGTCCAGCGGAAATCTCCCTTCTTGATGCACTTCTTGAGTGTTTTGAATAGGGGGAGTGACTTCTCCGCGGACTTCGACAAGAACCTGTTTAGCCCGACCAACTTCCCATTTAATGATTGTACCTCTTTTCGCGTCCAGGGAGATGGTAACTGTATTACCGCGTCCGTCTTTTCCGGGCAAGGCTTGATGCCATTTGGATCAATCATATATCCAAGGAACATCCCTTTAGTTTCCCCAAACGTGCATTTCTTTGGATTCAGTTTCATATTAATCCTCCTCAATGTGTCAAACGTCTCTTGGACGTCACGGAGAAGTGCATCCTCCGTATGACTTTTGATGACTAAATCATCAACGTAGACCTCAAGATTGCGGCCTATCTGTGAGTCGAAGGCTTTGTCAACAAGCCGTTGATATGTTGCCCCGGCGTTCTTTAGTCCGAATGGAATTTTTGTATAACAGTATACGCCTTGACTAGTATGGAACGCCGTCTTCTTTGCGTCCTCTTCCGCCATCTGGATCTGGTGGTATCCTTTGTATGCGTCCAAGAAGCACTTAAAGGGATATCCACATAGGGATTCCACCTTCCAATCAATCTCCGGTAACGGATAGCAGTCCTGCGGACAGGCTTTGTTCAGATCCGTGAAGTCCACGCACATGCGCCAGCTCCCATCATGCTTCTTGACCATGACCGGGTTGGATAACCACTCGTGGTAGTATACCTCGCGCATAATACCTGCATCCACCAATTTCCGTACTTCATCCAATATTACTTGGCTGCGTTCTGGTGCCTGACCGCGCTTCTTTTGCTTAACGGGAGGATATCCTTGGCGGATTTGGAGCTTATGTTCTGCTATCGCACGCGGTACGCCCGTCATATGCTTGGGCTCCCATGCGAGTACATCTAAGTTTGCTTTTAGGAGAGAGCACATGGCCCTCTTGCCGCTATCCGAGAGTGTTTCCCCTATGGATACCTCTTGTTCCGGATAATCTGGATGGATTGCCACCTTCCAATTGGGAGGTGGTGATCCATCCTTGGGGGGAACAGGTGGAACCGGTGTTGTTACGGCATGACATTCGGATGCTGGTATATTGTGTTATAGATAGTGAGTTGTAGAGGGTACTGCTCGTATGGCCAGGATACCTGGTCTGCCTATGATCCCATTGTATGGAGAGTGTGAGCGTATCACCATAAAGTTCATCCACGCCGTGGTGGAATGCTCTTCATTCCCAGTGGTTACAAGCAGACACAACTGTCCTATTGGCCAAATGGTGTCTCCACTAAAGCTGATGAGTGGCGACGTGGCCGGTACTAATTGGCTTCTTATTTCTGGTCGTAACTGTATGAAACAGTGTTCGTATAGTACTTTTGCTGATGACCCTCCATCCACATACATACGGCGGACATTGTGTGTTCTAATGCTTATCTCAATCGTGAGAGGTGCATCGGCTACATCACTTGCCGTGATGGGAGGGAATGAGATTTATCTGCCGCGTGAAATTTTTTGGCTAATTTTCTGCCTTGTGCAGCGCTGCCTGGATTGGATCATGTATATAGTCGAAGGTTTGTCCTTTTGGGGATCCTTCTTGTCATACTTCTTGTTGTCCTTTCCGTCCTTCCAATCCTTGACCAAATGTTTGAGTTTACCTGACTTGATCAGTGACTCAATGTGCTTCTTGAGCTGGATACATTCCTCCGTGTCGTGGCCCTTGTCATTGTGAAATTCGCAAAAGCGATTTCCTTGACGACGGTCCACCGGAGTTGTCATTGGGGGAGGTCTCGGGAAGTTGGCCCCTTCGGTCAGCAAGATCTCCCGGTAGGACATCTTTAGAGGGGTAAATTTATCCTCTGACCGCCCTCTTTTGTTTTGGCTCTTGTAGTCCGAGCTCCTCCCACTGCCCTGGTTGCTTTGACCATCGACTGTCTCCTGGACTGGTCGTTCGATCGATAGTTGTTTCCTTTTGAAGGGTAGGCCGCGGCAACCGCGGTTTCTCCCTCTATGAAGTTCCTGACCCTTTCCATAAGGTCGTCATACTTCTCCGGTCGCTTGTCATTGAGACGTCTGATTAATTCCCTGTCCGTTATGGCGTGCATATAATCGGAAATTTTTTAGAAGTTCCGGCATTGTCTTTGTGCGTGTGCACTCGTCATTGAAGCGTTCGGTGAAGGCCTCCGTAGATTCCCTAGGCCGTTGCTTGACAGTTTCCAATGAGACCGGGTCCCTATTATACTTCTTTCGATGAGTATAATTGTTCTTGAACGCAGTACTCAGTGCAGTGAAGATATCAATGCTTCGGGGAGGAAGTCCCTCAAACCAATCACGAGCATTGCCGATCAAGGTTGAATTGAACATTTGGCACCATATAGGCATGGGCCATTGTTCAATTTTCGCCTACGTGTCAAATATCTTTAGGTGATCATCCGGATCACCAGTCCCATCATAAGTCTTGACGCACGCCGGCATGCGACGCTTTGTATCCTCAGAGTAATTCCGTATGTGGAGGGTAAAAGGATCTTCCTTGGGATCAGCCCATGGACGGGTGAGATTAGGATCACACCATGGGCGGGAGAGATCTTCTGCTTCCGCCTCGCGATAATAGGGGCCGCCGTAGTACTCTTCATTGTCTGGTGGCGGTGGAGGAGTACGCCTGGGTCGGCGACGCTTGGGTGGATGGTCATCCGAATCCTCTCCTGGTGGACAGGGATAAGGGGGCGGTGCCCCATTCTTTGGCTGAGAAGAGCTAGGAGCCTTCTTCCCGGTATTCATCCTGTCCCACGCGCTTGTGCGGTGATTAGTTCTGGTTAGCTCCAGATCTGGTCGTTCGGGTGAATCGTCGGACCTCTCTCCCTCCTCACGGGATTGTAGTAGTTCCTGCATAATACGATCCCCTATGCGTTCGAACACATTCCTAGGTTGGGGAGTTTCCTCAAATAGGTTTCGTTCCTGGGGTCGTGTCCTTCGCTTCCTTCGAGTTTGAGGAGAGGTGCCCGGTCCGGCACTGCTGATAGGTGTGAAAACACCCATCCTTTTACCACTTAACTATAATAATAACCAAGCCAAAACGTGTATTTTATGTCATAAATGTCGGAATTATGCGTGGTTTCTGTTTTTATTGTGTTTCAAGACCAAAAGATGAAAAAGGAAGAATACACGGGCTTTCACAGGCTTTTATCGATGAAAAAGACAAAAGACGAAGTCAAAAGATCAAGAGTGCAAAAAGAACGGAAGTCCAAGGCCTATTCTGAAGATTTATCGAAGAAAAAGTCTAAAGACGGAAGTTTAATGAAGTCGAAGAACTCAAGTCTAATTATTGAAGAAATTATAAGACAAGTTCAATTTATATCGACAAATCCCGAGACGACGTCGAGAAAGACAAAGAAATTAAATCGAGTCGATACAAGAAGAAAGAGAGAAGAAAGCATCAACCATACTTCCACTCCTCCTATAAATACCCTCCTAATGTGTCATTAGGAGGGTGGTTAGCAAGTAATAGTTTTAGTTTTATTTTTTGTAAGGTAAGTAGGAGTAGATTAATATACTTTCTCTCTCTAGTTTTCTTTAATGTTCTTCAAGCTTTTTCTTTAATCTTGTTTAAATCTTTGATCTTTAATCTTTTTAATTCAAGTTTTTAATCATCTTCTTCTACCTTTCTTATTTTGCTTATCTTTGATTCATGTTAATCTTTGATTTTATTTCATCTTAATGTTAATTTGATTAAAAAGTTCATCTTTTTGTTCATCTATAAGTTTAATACGAATTGAGCTTTGAGCTTGACATGCTTATTGGCTTATTTTGTATCTAGCTTATTGTCTTTTAAGTTTCCTTAAAAGTTTAGTGTTTTTAAAGTTTGTTTTATAAAGTTTGCATATTTCGTGTCTCAAAAGTTTTTAAATTTATGCTTGTTTTCATTTGGTTAAGGGTTAAATAAGTGCTTATTCATCTTGCTTATTTGTGCTTATTTATTTTTGCTTATTCTATTTTTGATTCCCATCGTAACAGTTATTTACCCAATCCGGTCGAGTAAGTGTGATCGCATAAACCCCTAGGGTTTCTACTTGCGATCCATTACTGCGATCAAGACTAAGATCACTCACCACGATCTAAGCTACGATCGACTCATTACGATCGTGGTTGCGATCTGTAGCTACGATCTGGAGTCCGATCGTTCACTACAATCCAAGGCTTCGATTGTAGGTGTGATCACTTGGTCACGATAGTCCACTGCGATCCACTTGTTGCGATCGTGGTGGAGTACGATCCAGAGTACGATCGCCGGTTGCGATCGTGACTGCGATCTGACTTTTCTTTGATTTTATTTCTTCTTTTTTTTATTGTTTAATTTCTATTTTCAAATTTTACTTTTCCCGCATTTTTACTTAGTATTATTTTTAGTTTAATTTTAAAGCTTATTTTTCCGCCATTTTACTTTAGTATTATTTTAATCGTTTTTCTTTATTTTAAATTTCAAGTTTATATTTTTATTACATTGTCAAATTAATTTTTCGTCAAGCTTTCATTTTTGTCATTTAATTAATTACTTTTTAAGTTTTAAATTTTGCACAATTACTTTTTAATTAGTTTTAGCTTTAATTACCTGCCATTTACTTTAACGTTTCGCAATTTAATTTCACTACAACGACCAATCTATTTCTTTTTCACCAAGAACGACTGAGTACCACTTTCTACCAGTAATCAATTCGAAAAGACTGGAACAACGAACTTTCATAACTAAGTAAAAGCCAGTTATTAAATGGCGCCGCTGCCGGCTCTTTTCGTAAAGATTAACGGTTTTCTGTGAGAGACGCGTTTGATTTTAAGATCCGTTCACTCTTGAACGTTATTTTATTGTCTAATTTTCAAAAAATTTCAAAAATCTTAAAAAATATAAAATTTTCAAAAATCCAAAAAAAATTAGAAAAACATAAAAAACCAAAAATATTTCTTGTCTATCTTTCTTTTCCTTTTGTAGGTGTGTATGCGTACCCGTGCTCGTAAGAAGAAAGCAATTCAAGCCAAAGTCGAAACTCAACCTATTGTCACCATGGACAATCGACCAATGATCGAGCTTTTGCAATCACACGTAGAGGGCAACACCGATGCTATTGTCATGCCCGAGATTGGAGCCAGCAACTTTGAGCTCAAATCCGGCTTCATTCAAATGGTCTCTGCTCAACCATTCTTGGGACGAACACTTGATGATCCTCATGACCATATAAAAAGGTTTCTTCAACTCACTAATACGGTCAAGTTTAATGGGGTCTCACAAGAGGTAATTCGCTTGCAACTTTTTCCTTTCTCCTTAGAGGGACAAGCCCGGCATTGGCTTGATAAGGAACCGCCACAAAGTATTCTTACGTGGTCGGATTTAGAGACCAAATTCATCAACTACTTTTTCCCACCCTCACGTACTACCGCTTTGCGGAATGAAATCATTAACTTTGAACAAAAGTACGGTGAGACATTTAGTGAATCTTGGGACCGTTTTAAGGAACTTTTAAGAAAGTGTCCACAACATGGTTTCACAAAAGTGCATCAAATTAACACTTTTTACAATGGTTTAAGCATGAATGACCAAGATTCACTAAATAGTGCCTCGGGAGGGTAATATTTTGGTTAAGTCTTCTAATGCCGCATGGGATATTATTGAGAATAAATCTAAAGTGCAAACAAAAAGTTTTCGGGCTAATGTGGCTAGTGCTAGCACTAGTGACACCGAAAGGAGACTTGATAAGCTTACTACGGTTGTTGAAGCACTTGCTTTACAAGCCGTTAACAATGCCAAAAACAACAATGCTATTAATATAACTTGTGAAACTTGTGGTGGGCCACACTCTTATGCTAATTGTGATAAAGCTTATGATCAATCTCACGGGGAAGTGTATGCTTACAACAACACCGAGAGAGTTCATTTCAAGCCTAATGTCGATGTTAATCACTTGTCTTACAACTCGACAAATTATTTGGCTCCACCCGGTTTTCAACAAAGACCACCACAACCTAACCAAAACAACCAAGGGCTGCCAAGAGCTAATTTTCAAGGTAATGCCAATGTGAGGGGCTCAAATGCAAATCAGGGAAACTTTCACATGCAAAATCAAGGCTTTCCAAACCAAGGTTTCAATCCTCAAGGTTTTCCACCTTATAACCAATACCTAAACCAAGGTTTTCAACAACAAGGGTTCAATTTACCTCATCCGCCACTGGACTTGGTTTTACAAAAATTGAGTGAACATGAGAAAATCATGCAAGCAATGTAAGAATCTACTAGACAAATTCAAGAGTCCACGGATAGGAAATTCGTTCATATATTACAAACCCTTCGCCCCCAAGTTGCTCTTCCTTCTAACACTGAAACAAACCCTAGAGCGAATGTGAGTGCTATTACTACCCGAAGTGGAGCAAATCTAGTAGGACCTTCTATCCCTCCTCTCGTTACTTCATCTACACCTCCTCCACCCCCATTTATCCCTCCTACTACCACACCTAGTACTTGTTCTCCATTACCGTCTCCACCTACTAATGAAGAAGTACCCAAGCAAAACCCTCCACCAACCCCACCAACCACCTCTAAACCTTCAACATCTCAACCTTTACCTGCTACACCCACACCACCTAAACCCAACATCCCTTATCCTTCTCGGTTAGAAAAGTGCAAATTGCTTACTAAAGAGGATGCTTAAGTCACTTCTTTTATGAAGATAATCTCTCAAATGAATTTCAACATTAGCCTCGTTGAAGCACTTGTCTAAATGCCGAAATTTGTGAAAGCATTCAAGGAATCGCTTAACAAGAAGGAAAAGATGGTTGAGTTTGTCAACACACGCCTAAATGAAAACTGTTCTGCAGTTATTCTTAAATAACTTCCGGAAAAACTTGGAGATCCCGGTCGTTTTGTGTTGCCTTGCATTTTCAACAAAATCGAAGAATTTACTGCCTTAGCTGATCTCGGGGCAAGTATAAATCTGATGCCATTAAGTGTGTGGAAAAAGCTATCATTACCCGACCTTACACCGATGAAGATGACTCTTGAGCTAGCAAATCGCACTCTCGCTTACCCCGTTGGTATTGCCGAAGATGTGTTTATTAAAGTTGGTACATTCACTTTTCCGGTCGATTTTGTCGTTGTTGATTATGAAATGGACCCTCGTATTCCGTTAATACTTGGACGGCCATTTTTGAGAACCGGAAAAGCTCTAGTCGATGTTGCCGAAGGTGAATTAATCTTAAGGGTCGAGAATGATGCTCAGGTTTTTAAATGGGGAAGATCACAACCAAACTCAATGGAAAAGAATCTGCGAAAATGATTAATGTGCTTCAAGAAGAGCTTACTTCTACTTTATAAAGTTTTAAGCTTGATGACTTTGTTGTATATGATAATCCTCTTTTCGAGTCTTCACATGATAATCCACTTTTCCAAGACGATGTGGATGATTTTGATGATTCTCTCCCCAATGTGGACCCCCCACCAATTTATGATCCTCCACCAATCTATGATGATTATGATCAAGATTCTAGTTCCGATGGGGATGATTATGCTGCTTTTGTTTCAGAGTATCCAGACATGCCCACTTATGATGATTTTGATGATGTCGATACTCTCTCGAGTGATTCTTCTCATGATGACCTTACTCCTACTTTTGATGAAGATCCTCCACCAAACACTATTGATACTTTGGATAATTACTCATTTGAGGAAGATTTTGCTACTTTTCTCAATACCTACTTCCCAAATGAGAATGATTCTCCTCCTTTGGACTTTGATGATGCTCTTTATCCTCCTTCGGATATGAAGAAACCTGTTTCAAAGGAGAAGAAGCCGACCGACACCGATATCCGCAGTACCTATGTCTTGACACCTCTCTATCCACCTTCCGAGGATGAGATTGTGCGATTTATGAGCGGATGTTCTTCAAGGTCTACTGAGCCTGAGTGTTATTTTCCCCTAAAGGAAAAGGTGTTCGATCCCGGTATTGCAATTTTTAAGCCATCTCAATATCCATCTGATGAAATAAAAGGAATGATTTTTGGAACTTATGGAGATATGCTTGCACCTCATCACCCTTGCTACCACCGTGCTCAACAACTGCTTAAGGGAACCTTGCCTACTATTCTTTGGCTTGCCTTGTTCGCCTTAAGCTTGTGCTATTTGATGGATGAAAACCATATATTTGATCCCGGTGGATGTGTTTCGAGTTTCTTCCTATGCTAATCAAGGTCGAGTCAGGCTCACGACTCGGTTAACAAAAACAAGCGCTTCTCGGGAGACAACCCCGCAGTATCTATCCTTTTTCTTTGTTTTTATAATAAGTGTAGGGGAGACTCTAGTATGTGTTTGTTATTTTCTTTCTTATCATGTGCAGGGATTCGAGCTTTCAAAGATACATTCTTGATGACTTTTGACGACCCGTGATCCCGTGTACCCGTCTTCCCGGTTCTATCCTAAACTCTTTTGATTCACTATTTTATATTCTTCAATATTAAAATAGGAATCACTTTAGTTGTCTCTTCCTTAGCAAGATTTAAACAACGTACACAATGTCCTAAGTGTAGGGGAGTTTACTTCCACATGCTTAAACATTGAGGACAATGTTTATATTAAGTGTAGGGGGGACTTCTATCGAAGTTAAGTGGGTTTTTCCTTGTATTTGTCCTCATTATAACCAGAAAATTGGTTTTTCTACATTTTTCAAAAAATTTGATCTATTTTGGCCTATTAGTATTTACCTTTGTTATAGTTATTTTCTTTCTTTGCTAGAATAAATTTTTAATAAAGTGGTTTTAATTTTTAAACATTGTGAATCTTTTGACTCAACCCGAGTTTACTTATCTAATTTTACTCTAGCTAGTATCCTTAACGTGTTTAAGTCAAGTTTTGCTAGGCTTTTATATAGGGAACTTTAAAACGCGAAAGTCTTAACTCTTACGGGTTAAGAACAAGAACTTATCGCAAGTTCCTATAATTGATCCTAGAAAGTCGTTTATCAATGGAACTTTAAAATGTGAATTCTAAACTTGAAAAAGTCTAAGAATTTGCAAGATCCTATAGATGACTTGAAAACCCAAAACTTTGATTTAATTGGCTAAGCATCCACGAGTCTCATTCCTTGAGATTTTAAATTTTGGAGAACGAGAGATGATAGAGTCAATTATAAGTTTGGTATTCTTTCATGAATTTATGTGAGTTGATTATGAGCTTTTTCTCCCATCGCTTGTTAATAAATTTAATTGCAATAAATAAGGTCGTACGATTTGAAAAGTGACTTAGCTTCTAGCCCAAGATCGTTTAAAAGTTGCTCGGTATTAATTAGAGTTCATAGCCAAGGCATAACTTATTGAAGCGGGATGCGAAGATTGGCGAGTCCGAAAAGGCCCTAACAAGGCATGAGGGCTACATTTTGTTGTTAAAGATCCAAAGTGATGTGAAGAATCATTTATCAAAAATCAATATGAAGGATCGAGACACACGACGAAAAGCAAATACTCCCCTAAAGATCATGGAGAAGTCTATCCAAAAAGGCCCTAACAAGGTATGAGGATAAATAGATCCAAGTCCTAAAAGGAGGCGGATCGTTGTATATCAAAATCCCAAATAAAGATTGGAGAAAAAATGAAGAAGTCGTGGTCCAAATATGAAGAATCTCTCAAAAAGTTCAAGTGAAGAAATTCCTATTATGAATAGAAGACCATTATTTCATGAACGTCTCTCAAGAGTTGAAGTATGAAGTCGCTGCCAAACATCGGCCCGAGAAAGGTCTCAAATCGTGAAGCGAGTTATGCCAAGATATGAACTTTAAGAGGTCCCGAGAAGCAGTTTTAAAAGATTTTGTCCTTTAGCTAACTATTGATTAAATCGTCCTACTTTATTTTCAGCCTAAATAACTATCGAAATAAGTCAAAAATGCATCCCCGTGATCATTAAAGACAACAATAAAATATAAGAGATACACCTAGGAATAAGGGAGTCTAAGTAACTAATTGGCCCACATGAGTTTGCGTTAGTTTGCTAACTTATAATAACAATGATCTCGTTTTTAAGCTTGGTATGGGGAACGTGAAACTTGAGGGTGATAATCATTCATGACATTCCAAAACCCTAGAGTAAGTTTTTGATCTTTTTACTTGTTTTCTTCCTTTAAATATACTATCTCTTTAATAAAGGCCAATATGGATTGATTATGATGAAAAATGTAAATCTTGCTTTGTAATTAATGCATTGCATGAGGACATTGCAATGGTCAAGTGTAGGGGATTTGAAAGGTGTGAAAACACCCATCCTTTTACCACTTAACTATAATAATAACCAAGCCAAAACGTGTATTTTATGTCATAAATGTCGGAATTATGCGTGGTTTGTGTTTTTATTGTGTTTCAGGACCAAAAGATGAAAAAGGAAGAATACACGGGCTTTTATCGATGAAAAAGACAAAAGACGAAGTCAAAAGATCAAGAGTGCAAAAAGAACGGAAGTCCAAGGCCTATTCTGAATATTTATCGAAGAAAAAGTCTAAAGACGGAAGTTTAATGAAGTCGAAGAACTCAAGTCTAATTATTTAAGAAATTATAAGACAAGTTCAATTTATATCGCAAATCCCGAGACGACGTCGAGAAAGACAAAGAAATTAAATCGAGTCGAGACAAGAAGAAAGAGAGAAGAAAGCATCAACCATACTTCCACTCCTCCTATAAATACCCTCCTAATGTGTCATTAGGAGGGTGGTTAGCTAGTAATAGTTTTAGTTTTATTTTTTGTAAGGTAAGTAGGAGTAGATTAATATACTTTCTCTCTCTAATTTTCTTTAATGTTCTTCAAGCTTTTTCTTTAATCTTGTTTCAATCTTTGATCTTAATCTTTTTAATTCAAGTTTTTAATCATCTTCTTCTACCTTTCTTATTTTGTTTATCTTTGATTCATGTTAATCTTTGATTTTATTTCATCTTAATGTTAATTTGATTAAAAAGTTCATCTTTTTGTTCATCTATAAGTTTAATACGAATTGAGCTTTGAGCTTGACATGCTTATTGGCTTATTTTGTATCTAGCTTATTGTCTTTTAAGTTTCCTTAAAAGTTTAGTGTTTTTAAAGTTTGTTTTATAAAGTTTGCATATTTCGTGTCTCAAAAGTTTTTAAATTTATGCTTGTTTTCATTTGGTTAAGGGTTAAATAAGTGCTTATTCATCTTGCTTATTTGTGCTTATTTATTTTTGCTTATTATGTTTTTGATTCTCATCGTAACAGTTATTTACCCAATCCGATCGAGTAAGTGTGATCGCATAAACCCCTAGGGTTTCTACTTGCGATCAAGACTAAGATCACTCACCACGATCTAAGCTACGATCGACTCGTTACGATCGTGGTTGCGATCTGTGGCTACGATCTGGAGTCCGATCGTTCACTACGATCCAAGGCTTCGATTGTGTGTGCGATCACTTGGTCACGATAGTCCACTGCGATCCACTTGTTGCGATCGTGGTGGAGTACGATCCAGAGTACGATCGCCGGTTGCGATCGTGACTACGATCTGACTTTTCTTTGATTTTATTTCTTCTTTTTTTTATTGTTTAATTTCTATTTTCAAATTTTACTTTTCCCGCATTTTTACTTAGTATTATTTTTAGTTTATTTTTTAAAGCTTATTTTTCCGCCACTTTACTTTAGTGTTATTTTAATCGTTTTTCTTTATTTTAAATTTCAAGTTTACATTTTTATTACATTGTCAAATTAATTTTTCGTCAAGCTTTAATTTTTGTCATTTAATTAATTACTTTTTAAGTTTTAAATTTTGCACAATTACTTTTTAATTAGTTTTAGCTTTAATTACCTGCCAATTACTTTAACGTTTCGCAATTTAAATTCACTACAATGACCAATCTATTTCTTTTTCACCAAGAACGACTGAGTCGCACTTTCTACTAGTAATCAATTCGAAAAGACTGGAACAACGAACTTTCATAACTAAGTAAAAGCCAGTTATTAACTGCCAAAGTTGAGCCTAGATTGGAGGTCCATTCCTAGGTTCAACCTGGATGCGATTCCTGGGACGATCCTCTCGAAGTTCTGTGTGAGAACTCGAGTGAGATCTTCCTTACTAAGTGGTTCGACCTCCACCTCTTCCTCGGTTGATGGCCTGCGCGGCTCCTTATTAGGGGGCTTAGGCGCGCTCCCTGGATCAGGGTTGTCCAAGGTCGAGGTTGGTGGTGGGGTGATAGCAGACGTACCTGCTCCACCCATGGACTTAAAAATGCTCCGGTTATTCGGTCCACCTGTTTGGTTGCCGGGGGCTGAGTGGGAATGAGTATCCCGTCCCCTGTGGACTTCCGATTCGCAGGATTTGTGTTCCTGGGGTTTCCTTGCGGATGTCCTTTCGTCATTGAGAGATCGAGATGAGATTTGCTCTAGCTTAGTGTATTGGTCCCACGGATGGCGCCAACTTGTTGATACAAAAGTTGGGTGATCCTTGCTAGACCTGAATTAGGCTTAATTCGGGTTGGCTGGACTCCGGCTCCTGCACCAAGTGACTTATCTGGTTGGGATCCTGCACACTAAAACAGCACGCGTTAGACTTACCGTGGGAATGTATCCCACGATTAGACTCCGGCGTGAGAGTAAGTAATCGGTTAGGGTTTTAAGAATCGGAGGAGTTGTGAGTGTGTAGAATGTAATACCTTTGTGGAACCCTTGGGGGTTCCTTATATAGGCAGTGAAACCCTAATGGGCTATCACTGATGCTTCGACCCCAAGGAAAGGATAAGTACCATAATTAGATTGATTGTTATCTTCTAATTATGGTGAGTGAATATCCTCTTCCTTGGGGTAAATCCTAATCATAGTAAGAGTATGATTCTGTCTAACCTTGTACCGGCCATGCCGGGCCGTGGGCCGCACACGTGTGTGCGGTTACTGTTCATCTAAGCCCATAAGCTTAAATGACATTAATCCCACCCATCAGTAATGGCCGGATGCGGGTAGTACCCGTGGGTCGGGTTCATGGCCCGGTTGGGGACTATACGTCATCAATTCTATAAAACAATATTAAATTTTTAATAATTAAATAGTTAAGATGCCCATAGACCCACAAGTATTACATGATTTTGCATTATGTGATAATATTAATTGATATTTTGTATAAATATTTGTTGCACAAAGGATTCGAATTTATTTAACTGAAAACTATCATTTTCAAGACATTGTGTGTTTAGTAACACATAACGACCTTGAAAAAATATATGTTATTGTAATATGTAGAATCCCGTCTATTCATTTTCATCTCACACCGATGTTCGAGGTCCGACACTCATTTTGATATTTATATTAATGTTAATAATTGTTTACATAGATTGCATTATTTGACTTTGTTAAGTGTTAAAATAAAAATAGATAATAATTTGTGTTTTTATTTGAATAGTTATAATCATGTGATTTAATAATTTTTTTAATATAACATAAATGTTGTATTTTAACAATAAAAAGTTTAAAAGGTATAAAGATTAAGGGGTTATTTTGTTTATTGTATAAAGTTATTAAAAAATATGGAAATTATAATTTTACTCTTATATCTATCTAATTATTTAAAATTAAACAAATAAAGTTTTATCTATCCCCTCCTCTTTTGTTAAGTTTTTATTTTCACAAATTTGACACATATATCTTTGTGTGTTTTCATCAAATTCTTCCACCAAATTTTTTTAATTTTGACTAAATTCAATTCGTTATGACTTTTTTCCACCAATCACATCGCTCGATTTTACTTATGTGTCAAAATCAAGCAATTTGATTGGTTCAATTGTTTTTTCAACAACCTCCACTTTCTACTAAAATTTTCAAAAAATCTAATTCTTTTATTATATAAAAGATAATTGAAAGGGGATAAAAAAACAATTAAAAAAGGTTTTCAAACAAATACAATGGTAATGTATAAGTGGGACCCATTTTTTTTTTAATTCCTCACTTGGCTGGCGTAGGGAGCTTTGGCGAGAGAATGGCGAAGGATGAGGGTATGGTGGCGAGTTGTGGCGAGCTGCCACTTAGGAATGACGAGAGGGGGAAGTCACGACACCCAGCTAGGCGTGTTGAAAAAGTCGATCCGACCCGAACCCTAACCCGAATAAGCCTATTCGGGTAGGGTCACTCGGGTCCAAAATCGTATTCGAGTCAATTCGGGTTGACCCGAATTGACCCGAGTTCTAATCAGGCGGGTTCGGGTTTATATTTTTTAGCCTTGACCTGACCCGAATTGACCCGAACCTGACCAACCCGACTTGACCCCACTCAAATAACACATTTTACATTGAATTATTACTTAAATTAGCCAAATTTCATACTTTTTCCTTATAGTCGGGTTGACCCGAACCCGAATTGACCCGACCCGAATTGACCCGACCCGAGTTGACCCGAACCCGAGTAAACCGAGTTCGAATTAGGCACGAGTTCGGGTATGATTTTTTTAAGTCTTGACCCGACTTAACTCGACCCGAACTGACCCAAACCCGGTTGACCCGACCCGATTTACACCCCTACACCCAGCCCTCTTACTCATTTAAGGTGCACAAGACACCTGGCAAAACATTTACACGTTTTACTTGTAGGTGCATAACGTGAGGCATGTATAAGTGGATTGAAATTTGATATAAATTTTGGTTTATAATATTAAAGCGGGTATTATCGAAACTCGATACTTTAAAGTTAGGCGATTTGAAAGATACGCGTAAAATATGAAAAATAAACGCTTAATATAAAATAAAAACGTTGACGTTCGGAGAATATTTATACTTGATCGAAGTGAAAATCAGTTTTTTTTTATTTTCGTATTGTTTTTTTTAATTTCCGTATTGTTGTTTTTTTAGGATGTAATATTTTTTTATGAATAAAGTAAATTAGGATTTGAATAAATTAATTGTTGAGGGTAGTTTATGAAATAAGTGGAAAATTTGGTGTGATGGTGTAGAAATGGTGTGATCATAAGATGAGTTTTTTTTTTTTTTTTTTATATAGGAGTGAAAAAGCTGACGTGACGTGATGTTTTTTAGTATGCTGGTGTGATACTCCTTTTGCTCTTGGTGGGAAGTTTCACATATGAAAACCACAAGATGTCCAGAACTATAGATAATCTGTTACATAGTAGTTCATTTAAGGAAAAACAAATTCACGAGAGACCATGATTGACATTACACAAACACATCACAGCACTTTTCATTAGACTAGGATTTTTGTTTCTGTCCGCCCAGAACATTGAATTAGTATGCTTCCTTTAGCTATCTCTTTGAACCCTTGGGGGAAATTACAGCATACAATACTACAATATCGTTAAACAAAACATGCCCGGTAGAGGCCTCGGTTTACCTTACTCATTGCTATGTTCCTATTGTAAGAGTACCTTCCTGTGTCACATTATAAACTGTTGTCTCTTTGGAGACAAAAGCCTTAAAGAAACCGTGTCCAATACCGGCCTCAGTTTACTTGCTTCAGTGCAATGCATACCTTGCAAGCCGGTTCACTTTGCGTTATTATTCTAGTTTGTCCATCTTAAGGATTCTAAAGTCTTCTTTGCATTCAACCAACACGAAACAAATGCTTATAGTATAAACATGTCTATTCAATAAATAATCAAGAGATGGATCGATCAAATAGTAGGTACAACATAGAATCGGTCTACAAATATACAGCGGATTGTATGTAAATAATGAATAGCAGCACCCGATGTTCATATCAGAAACTCTTCATCTGATTCTGAACTCCAGGATCTGCTTGATTATTAATCAATGAACTTAATCTAAAAATCAATCGGGTTTCTTGTAAATGAATCAGAACTTCGATAAAACAATCTCTCGCATGAATTCTTCAGGGGCTGCAACACAAAAACAGATGCAATGATGACATCAGTTATATTGTAGTAAATGAGTGTGGGATGAAAATGTATATATATAAAAGGGTAAGTTCGGGTTATGATGAATCTCTAACGAGCCATATGGCTAAAAGAAAACAGATGTACGTTAAACACGACGAAATAGGTCATATGGGATACAGCCTAATTTATCAACAACAAAATAGATTGTTCCTGTAATGGATTAGTTTTTGTAACCAGTATTAAGATTGTCAAACACTTTTGACAAAAGTGTTTCAGGCCAATCCGACCCATGCCAAAAGTTACTGCAGTTTCATGGGTGTAAATAAAGTACCTTTGCCGCCAGTGAAAAGATTAAATTGTCCTACTGCCTGTCGAAGGAACATTTCGACCCCACTAACAATGATGGCACCGGCAGCCTCAGAATCTTTTAGAAGTGTAGTTTTTCTAGGTGTATAAACAGCATCGAATACCACTGAGTAATCTCTCAAAGATTCCTAAAATGGAAGGAAAAAAAGACATGTTGTCAATGACAAACCCCCTACAAGAATGTAAAACCTTCATAGCAAATATGGGTAAACAAACCTCTGAAACAGGTATTCGATCATTACTTGGGTGCATCCCAATGGGGGTTGCATTCGCCAGTACTGCCCCTTTTTCTGGTTGGAAGGTAGCTAACTCGTCAAATGGCCGAGCTTCTCCAGACACCGCGAGGGCAAGGGACTTCGCTCTCTCTTAAAACACAAACAATACACAATACTAATTTTCATTAGTCACATGTAGTTTTAGTAAATAAACTTAATAATAAGAAAAAGTTAACCTACGTACTTTTGAATTGATACATTTCAGTCCGAAAGTGTACTTTTATTGCATATAACCTTCAGAATATTTTATGTATATATTATTGTATTATAAGCTTTTCATTTCAATCCATGCTGGTCGGAGCCTGTTTTGACACCTCTACTTAGAATATAGTTATATAGAGCTGCGAATGGACATACCATAGTCAATATCGAAAATGGTAACTCGTGCGCCTCTACTTTTGGCACCAAATGACAAAGCTCTTCCAGCACCTCCGGCACCAACAAGGACAAACTGTTTACCGGTGAGAGGAGATGGGAAGGATGCTTCTCCATTTACAAGACCTCGAGCTGCAAAGTATGGTTATTAATTAGAAAATACAGTAATACATAATCGCAGTTCCTATCTAAAACTTGTGTAGCAAAATGTCTCACACAATCATACCAAGCCTTCTTTTAAAACATACATAATTCACTCTAAGAATCAAAGTTAATAAGTTCTATTAGAGTACCTCTTAAAGCATCCTCGATTGCAGTTATCGATGCTTCACAATCTGTATTATAGCCAACGAGCTTCCCATCACTGTGCCTTTTTATAATAGTATTAACCGCACCTATAGACTGGTGAGCCATTTCAAAAACCGTTAAAGACTTTTCTATCAATGTGCACATATTCTGATATGAAACATTTGTGTGGCAACCAATCATGCACAAAGTTCTAAACTCGTGTAGAATAAATTGTAAAAGATGATGAAGTCAACCTGAGCTAGAGGATGGACTTCATCACAAAATTCCATAACAGCTTCCTTGTATGGGATTCCAACACTACACGCAATGATCAACAAAAACAATGTCAAATATAAATTCCTCAGACTGCAAAACTAGAAACGTAGTTAAAATTAAAGAAGAAATGAACCCCGGATATAATAAATATACACACCTGTAACCAGCAAAATCAGGACTTTCATAAACGTTAAAGAACTGTTTAAGATCATCCACGAACATTGGAACATAAACCCCGTTGTATCCCACATGTCGGAAAGTAGGATTATGCAAAATAGGGCCTTTGCTATGGCTTACTGGCTTTGAGATAAGTCCAAACACTTTTGTATCTGCGTCTATATTCTCAACTGCATATGCTTCTTTAAGGCTTGCTAAAGTTGGCAAACCAGGTACCTGATTTCCTTCGATTGATCCATATACCAGAACACCACCAAACTTTGGACTTAGTAATTGACTTATAAGCCCCCGCTCCCCCGTTGAGTATGCAATTAGCGGTACCTGTAAGATATGCGACTATGAGTTTTCAAATGCAACCGTTTACTTTCTAGCGGAGATTGTAGATTTCCTAGTGAAAAAATAGCTAAAAAGGAGAACGGGTCAAATAGGTGGAAACATCCATAGTCATACTTTTTAACCTCCTCTAGCAATCTAAATCTATGTAGCAATCCTAATTGTTGTTAGCCCTTTCTATCTAATTCTGCCTATTTGAACCGTACTAGAAACTGACTTATTTTTAGCCATTACCAACCCCGCTCAAGGCGGAATATCTATAAAATAATGTCGTACCTGACAATGTGTAAGCAAATGAAAAATCCTTGATAATTCTGTAATATCAGTTGCATTTGTAACAAGCTTGATGATATCTGCTCCGGTAGATTGCATTCTTGTCACAAGATGGCTTAGGTCTTCTTTCAAAGATGTTACTCCATCCACGAAACAAGATACTATTATCTTGCAACCGTTTTGCTGCGTAAGTTTGTGTTCCTCCATGATATCATAAGCTACCTGAGTAAATATGGTGTTCAAATATTTAGAATATTATTATCAACTGGGCACAAACGCTCAGGGGGCCTTTTGGAAAATGGCATGTGTTCGATCCCAACTCCTGTCTAATTAGGTCACTCGGACAGGTGATCATTGCGTGGTGCCAAGTCCTTGAGAAAGGGTCAAGTTCGCATCAAAAGATTTGTGGGATCATGCGATCAGATTCACACATTTTGGAAATATTTAGAATATTGAGAAAGGGTCCGGTTGCTATTCCGCACCGCAAACGCCTAGTTGACAGGTCAAAGGAGCCTCTTTGAAAAATGACATGTGTTCGATCCTAACTCCGGTCTAACTAGGTCTAACTAGGTCAGCGGACAGGTGATCATTGCCACGGGCTGGTCCAGCCGGGTCCAAAGGGTTCGGTTGTCATCGAAAGATGCATAGAATCGGGGTGGGAAACCCCTGATTCACACATTTTGAAAAATATTTAGAATATTATTATTATTGTCTAGTATCTCCGATTCATAAAGTCTTAAAAGACTTTATGTATTTAATACATTAATTATTATCTTATGCAAAAAGTTTTTTTTCAAAACTTTCTTCAATGCTAAAAAGTCATACAAAGGCTTTATAAAAGCTTTTCAACTAATACAAATAGCTTGATGAATTTCTATAAACCACTTTGCATATACAAAGTCTTTCTTCAAAAATAGTTGTGTGTAAACCCTTTACCACAATGCATAAAGTTTTTGAATAGTAGTTTTTTTAAATAGTGAAAAATAATGTGTAAACCTTCGCAATCCTCTAAAAAGTATTTCCAATAGATAAACTTTGGGAAAAAAAATTAAAAAACGTTTTACTATTTGAAAAAGCTTTTGTTCTTTTTTTTTTTTTTGTGATAACTCTTACTCAACAATAGTTGAGAAAGAGAAAAGCTTTTGAATGTGGTTTTTGTGTTTCATAAAACTTTTACTCTTTAAATGTATTTACTAGCATTTATGACATTAAATGCAAAAATAAAGACCCGTTTGACTCACATAAAAGGTAAAAAAAAGTGTTTGTCCTCGAGTTTACACAGTCCATCAATAGTATCGGTTTATGTTCCGTATTTTTGACTTATCAAACATTACAATTTTCGTTTCGTACTTTCAGTTTCGTGTTATAACATATATTAAATTATAAAATTAAAATTAAAAAATAAAAAGTAAATAAAATAAATTCAAAAATGTAAGGGTTACATATGGTGATTTTAGGGGGTGCCCTTTTGGCATTGGTGATGCTCAACCCAACCCAACGTGGCCTTTTCTGCTAAAAATGACCCATTTCAGTACTAACAAAGTATTACCTGAAGCTCAAGGTCAACATATTCTGCTCCCAAGTCTTTAGCAAGCAAAAGTGCTTCTTGCCTTGACTTCTCATCACCTTCATATAAACCACCATCCCATTTTGGCCTATACAATAATACAGTACACATTTTTTCTTTGTTAGTTTTAACTTTTAAGTAAAAAATATTATTACTCCTACGGTCCTACCAGAAACGGAACCAGTAACTTTTGAGAAAAACAACTCACTTTTTTCTTAAATATACAAATACACCATGTTCATTAAAATATGGGTTTTTTTATATTGTGCCCTAGAGGCACATGATAAGAAACATAAAAAGTACACCGAGTCCTACAGAAAAGTACATAGGAATTCACAAAATGTAAATCCCGGTGTACGTGTACTTTTTTGTGGGACTAGTGGACCTTTTACCTTCTTTTCATGTGCACTTAAGGCACAAGATAGAAAAACCTTTAAAATATTTAGAGTTTACATAAACTTTTTAAATACACATTAAATGAACTTTTAATTATATTAAAAGTTCATTTAATGTGTATTTAATGCAATTTTTTTTTAATAAGAAAATTTGTACGTATTAAATACACATTAAACTCTGTCAAACCCTTCTTATATTACTGCTGTTTAAAAATTTCAATGCACAGGCGATATTTAATCCTGGTTTCGTACTTGACTACTTACATACATTGAGTTAAAAAGTACGTACCTGTATACAACAACAACTGGTAATGGTTTATTACACAAAAGAGTAGGAAGATCTCTTTTGGGTTGAAACTCTTTCAAGCAGTCAAGCCTGAGTTCCACCAAATCAGCACCTTCAATCTTGGCTTGAAACATATCACCCAACATCTTTTCTACATGCTCACTCATTAATGGTACACATACCATTGTTGTTTTTCTTACCACACCAAGACTACCCATTTTAGTATTACCAAAAACAAACCCAATAGTAAAAAAAAAAAAAGTTTGGTGTTATTTTTCACTTATGGGTTTTGAATAACATGTTAGGATGTGGAGTTTATATATACACACACATACAAAAAGTTGGTAAGAAAATTGGGATAGGGGTTAGGGAGTTGGTGAGTCCTACGTGTATATTCACATTGCATATTACTTTTTTTCTAAATGTGGCAAGCTGTCTTGGTAAAATTCAGTTTGATTTAGTCAGTTTTTAGCAGTGTTTTAAAAATCAGGTTGACTCGGTCGGTTGAATCGGTTGAACCGTGACCCGGTCAAGAGATCAAACGCCGGTTTTATCCGAAAAACCTGGGGTTGAACCACCGGTTGAAGCATGACCCGGTGCCTCGACTGAGTCTATTAAAAAACCGGGTTTTTAAAACATTGGTTTTTAGCTAACACATTTGTTTTTATATTTTCAAAATTCGATTAAACTTGTTGGATTTAAAGTGATCTGAGTCAATCTAATTTTCGAGACCCTACCAGGTTTTAGTTTTTCCTTATTGCTTTTACAAATAAAGGATGTTAATTATATATATTTATGACGTGATTTTATTTTATGTATTATATCTGTTGATAAATATAGTTTATATGTTCAATATATGAACGATTTTTTTATTGTTATATAACTTTTTCTAATTGTTACATTTTTAAATCGAGTTCATTCGGGTCAAACTGATAACTTGATAAATAGATCGGGTCAAACTAAAAACCGGTTTTCAAAATGTTAGTGTTGGTACATGATGAAAAATCAAGAATCAACATGTTTTACACCTAAATTATACTAATGTGATTTGGGTCAAAGTGTTGGTACATGATGAAAATTCAATAATCAACATGTTTTATACCTAAATTATAATATGATTTTGGGTCAAAGAAGCCAATAAGTAAAGAGTCAAATGTATATTATTATGTAAGTGGTAATGAAAAATAAGATAAAGAAAATGGATGGAAGGTGTGTAACAAGAGGCAAAGAGTTGGTGTCAACTCTAGCATGTCCATTTGGTCATTTTTATTTTTATTTTTTGAACATGTCCATTTGGTCATCTATTTATCAAATTTAGGTAATATGGAGTAGTTAATTTCTTTTCAAGTACCAATGTTCTTGTTTAGGTAGAGTTTTAATTTGGGACATTCATATTACTCTATTTCTAAACATGGCAGATTATCTATACTAGTAGTATGTTTAGGGTAATGATAGATATTTTTGTAAGTAAATAAGTAATTTATGATTCACACAAGTATAAGGTTGAAGTTTCTAACCTCTTTTACATAGTGACTTACAAAGACTTATAATCAGTGGCGTAGCCACATGGAGGGTAAGGGTAGCTACAGCCCACCTATAAAATTATAGAATCATGCATTTGTAGTGTAGTTTAAAGCTCGATTTACTATTATGTATTAACATTTGACCAACTTATAACGTTAAATAAATAATTTTGTTGCAACATTTTTACATAGTTCTACGTCATGATATTTTTAGCACTTTCTAACGATTTTTTAAATTGTTTTTTGGCCCACCCCAAAACAAATTTCCAGCTACGCCTCTACTTATTATAAAGATTTACGATTTATAAATTCTATTATAAACTCGTATGACAAAAAGACTTCTTTTATAAACCGTCTTATTTTAAAAGCAAGCCTAAATAAAGCCTTAGATGTCCACCACCAAACATACCCATTAAGTATTTAAGCATTTTAATTATAGAATGTTTAAAAATTCAACTTACATCTTTTAATACATTTTGTATAAACAAAATTAAAAACTTAAAATAACAAGGATTTTGCTAACCAATACCTACTAGACAAGGTTAATGTGTATTAAAGAAACACAAAATTTTTAAATTAGCATTAAAATGCAATGAATAAAATTATAAATTACTTTATTCAACCATGATTTTCAATGATATTAATGTGTATTTAATGAATTTATATTTTAATTTGAAAAGATTGTGTTCATTTAATGCACATTAACTTTTACCCAGTGACTATTAGTTAGCAATTAATACTCATCTAAAATAAACTAATTAATAAAATAACAATTAATACTTAATAAAATAAAAATAATTAATGTTGATTAATATATAATTAATAAACCATATTACTTAAAAATAAAATTATATATTTACATTGTATAATAATTAAAAAATATATCTAACAAAAGTCGTCCGAAAACGGGTTTATTAAGAACATGAGTGACCACTAATTCCGCTATTAAATGAAAGTCGTCCAAAAACGAAACACGAAACAGTTAAAACCTATAAAAATTAGTAAACCGACCTGATCGAGATCATATTTTTTTTGTTATTCTTCGATTAATCATATGTTATTTGTCATTGCATCGCATGAGTAATGATACGTCTATGCATATCCACATAAACATCATATCTTTCTATTTGTTTAGGATATATCTTTAGCATCTTTTATGTTTATAAATTATCATAGTATTTATCTTCTTAACTAGTATTTAAGGTTTCCTGTAATCATATTATCATAATCAATCAAAGTTAAAGTTAAATAAATGCTTGGTCCTCTCATATCTCTTTCTTAAGGAGCCAGCACACGCTAAAAGTGGTGCCCTATCCTGATACTACCCGAGAGGGTCGTATCAATTGGTACTTTCATTGAGAGCCTTCAATTCGTTGGGGGTTTTCGATTTAAGATTCCAATCTAAAAAAAAAGGGGGTTACTGTTCATCTGAAGCTACTGTTCACCGACGAGTACTGTTCACCCGACACTGTTCCGAGACTACTGTTCATACGAGGACTGTTCATACGGACTGTTCTGAGGCTACTGTTCATCCACAGGTACTGTTCATTCGGTTAATGTTCATCGAAAAAAATATTATTATTTTTTTTCTTTATTGCTTATGACATCGAGTACTAGCGATCGAGATGCATTATCTAAGCTCTTACAAATGGGTACGGTGAACGAATATGAGAGTGATTTTGTGATACTTGCAAGTCGAGTGACAGAAATTTCTGAATCTTTACTTACATGTTATTATATCACTAGACTTAAACCGTCTCTACAATGTTTACTTTTGAGATCAAAGCCCACAACTTTAGATGAAGCTTTTTCATTAGCCCGTGCAGCGGAAGCACGCTTCACGAACCTACAACTCTCGGAACTGTTTTTGGTCGAATCCTGCAACTTTGGGAGAAACTTTCTTTCGTGCCCGTATAATGGAGGCTCGTTTTGAGTCAACCGAGGAGAATGTACAGGCCATTAAAGAGGAGGAAGTCGTTAATATTGTTTGTCATCAAGAAGTTATGAAAAATCCTAATGTGAATGATGACGATGATAATGGGACAAAAGGGTTTAGTGTGTTTGAGGAGTCGACGACAGAATCGAATGTTAATGAGGTTGTTAATGATGTTTATTTTCATGAACTCATGGATGATGGAGAACAAATTTTGGTGGAGAATAAATTGTCTTGGAGAACTATTTATGTTGGAGTACTAAATGTGTTGGAGAACTATCTAGGTTGTGGAACTATATGGGTAAAGAACTACATGAGTGAAAGAATGGAGTGCGATGTGGTTCAAAGAAGAATATGAGATGTCGGAATCTCGAGCTTTTCAAGACATCACCTTGAGGGCAAGGTGAATTCGAAGGAGTGAGGAATGATACGCCTATGCATATCCACAGGAACATCGTATCTTTCTATTTGTTTAGGATATATCTTTAGCATCTTTTATGTTTATAAATTATCATAGTGTTTATCTTCTTAACTAGTATTTAAGGTTTCCTGTAATCATATTATCATAATCAATCAAAGTTAAAGTTAAATAAATGTCTGGTCCTCTTATCTCTCGTTCTTAAGGAACCAGCACACGTTAAAAATGGTGCCCTATCCCGATACTACCCGAGAGGGTCGTATCAAGTAACCTGCTAATGTGTATATACATCAATAAAAAAACCCACTAATTCTTAAAAAATGTGAGAAGTGAAATGTGAAACTCCCCAGCGAAGTGTTTCACGCTTCCATAATTAAATTGAATTATTAATTAGTTAAACTTCTTTCACCAATTTCAATACTCTTTATTTCGATCATTGGGTCACTGGTTCGATAACTGAGTTAATTCGATCGAGTCACCGAGATACTAGTTCGTCCATTGAGTCAACCCATCCGACGGCTCTAATCGGGTTTCGGTTGAACCAACCAGGTCAAACCGAGTTTTAGAATATTTAAGTGATCTAGCAGATCAAATAACTTTTACAACTGATTATGAATAGTTTTCCTATATGTCAACCAATTAGTTGGTTCTAATTTGACACTTGAAATTAAACATTTAATTTGTTTAAGTTGTTTCGTTTTAACTAAATGAATAACTTGATATTTTTACATTTTATTTTTAATGTTACACGAAACATTTAACATAATACTATAAATCGTCGATTTTCTGCCGATAAAAATTTGTGCCTCTATACGTAAATAGATACTACTATATCAATTATCAAATGTCAAACATTTCATAATACATTGATTTAAAAACTAGGAAGAGCCGAAGATATATAAAAATGGATAGTGGATAACCAGCCACAAGAGATTTTTAAAGTCACAATCTGATATTAGCAAGTTGGCATACAAAATCGTGACAAATAGTGACAAACACACAGATTCTTTACAGTTGTTTTTCATGCTTTTTATTTATTTATACAAATTTATATGGGCAAGGTTATACAGACCTCTCTTAAAACCCTATACATACTCTCCTGAATTTTGAATTTTTTTTATTTTTTTTTATTTTTTTTTATTTTTATAATTTTAGTTTTATTATAAAACTGTGAAACGGAAAATACGGAATGAAAAAAATAAAGTTTAACAGATTAAAACTGTTAAAATGACAAAAATACGAAAAAAACAGATAAAAACAGTATCCAGAAAATAACAAAGGAGCAAAAAGTAAACAAAAGTGTATTTTTTTTTTCCTTTTAAATGGGCCAAGGGGTATGGATAATAGGAGCCTTGTTATATTTCATTATTTTGTAGTCACCTGAAATCCACAAACAATATCGTTGGATACACGTAGGATTCTGTCAAACAAAACAAACACAACAAAAAGGGCAAAGACCAAAAAGCTACAAAACAAATAATATCGTCTTTTCCTAACATATGTCATAACGCATAGACTTTAATAGTTAGAATGGTATTTATGTGATGCGGCGGTACGTAGTTTATAATTAAATACTCGTTTTGTTTTATAATAAGTGATTACTATTGAATATTTCAAGTTTTTGTTATTAAATTTTAATCATAAAGAGAGAGAATTACATAAATCGTCCCTGTGGTTTATCAAATCTTACAAGATTAGTCCCTTAGTTTTTTTCCATCATGATTAGTCCTCGTGGTTTCTTTTTCATGCGTATTCAGTACAACCATCAATATTTATAATTAATTACTCAAAAATATGAGGGGTATTTTAGTCTTTTTCAAAAAATATTTTTTGAAAAACTTTTTTCGAACTTTTTTTTCCCAGAATTTGTTTTTTATATTTCGAAAATATTTTTTCGAAAATGTTTTTTTTAAGAAAGTTTTTATTTTATTCAATTTTAAATTTTTGGAAAAAAAATATTATGGAGAATTTTTAAAAAAAAATTCGAAAAATAAAAGATTTTCGAAAAAATTTAAAATTTTTTCAGTAATATGTTTTCGAAAATCTTTTTTCTTTTAATTCAAAAAATAAAAATTCAAAAATATTTCTTTTTATAAAATTCGAAAAAAGATTTTCGAATTAAAAAAAAAGATTTTCGAATTTTTATAAAAAAAGATTTTCGAAAATCTTTTTTTTAATTCGAAAATCTTTTTCGAATTTTATAAAAATCTTTTTCCAATTTCATAAAAAGATTTTCGAATTAAAAAAAAAGATTTTCGAATTTTATAAAAAAAAGATTTTCGAATTAAAAAAAACGATTTTCGAATTTTATATAAAAAAAAGATTTTCGAATTTTTATTTTTCGAATAAAAAAAAGATTTTCGAAAACATATTACTGAAAAAAATTTAAAATTTTTTGAAAATCTTTTATTCTTTGAATTTTATAACAAAATTCTCCATAATATTTTTTTTCCAAAAACTTAAAATTGAATAAAATAAAAATTTTCTTAAAAAAACATTTTCGAAAAAATATTTTCGAAATATAAAAACAAATTCTGGGAAAAAAAGTTCGAAAAAAGTTTTTCAAAAAATATTTTTTGAAAAAGACCAAAATACCCCTCATATTTTTGGGTAATTAATTGTAAATATTAATGGGTGTACTGAATATGTATGAAAAAGAAACCACGAGGACTAATCATGATGAAAAAAACTGAGAGACCAATCTTGTAGGATTCGATAAACCACAGGGACGATTTATGTAATTCTCTCCCATAAATATTTGTAATTTTATTATATAATATTCGATAAAAATTATATTAATGAAAATATTTTTTTAAACTGAATCTATTCATATGACTTTCGTCAAGTATTATATAACACAAATACAAATATTTATTGTCAAAGTTTACAAAGATTTTAAATATTCGATAGTGGACACTTAATATGGGACGGAAATAGTAAAAAATAATAAAAATAAAATGATTTCGATTAGGTTTAGTTCATTCATTTTTATAAGTATCAGTCAGTTCGTTTTCGGACGGTTTTCTTCTTAGCCAAACCGGTGAGCACTCATGTTTCTGTTTGAACCTGTTTTCGACGACTTTTATAAACATACGAATTTAGTTGTTGTATAACGTGAATATTTGTATGTATTAATTAATTTTAATGAGTATTAAATTATGTTTGTATTTTTTAATTGATAGTTTTTAATTATGTTTGAATATACATTATCATACATAAATGTAAGGTTGAAAACTTAAATATGCTAAAATATAAGATCAAAATATTTTATAAGCCGTTATAGTCAACTCCTTAAACTTGAAATGGTAGTAACAATTTCTTGTTCCATGTTGGCTTTATATTTTTTCTTCTCAAAACTATTGTTCATCGAATAAAAGACAGTTTAAAAAAATTATTATTATAGTTTTATTTTTTTTTATTTTTTAGAAAATGACAATTTTACTTCAGTTAATTAATTTAAACTCTTTTAATGTTTACAATAATAACTTCATGTGAAAATAATATAGTAAACTTGAATCATAATTTTTTTTATTTTTAATAATAAACAATTAATTTAAGACAAACTAAAATTAAAAAAAAAAATTTAAAACGAAGGTAGTAACTAAATTGTTATTCTCAATAAAACAACATACTGGCTGATCTCACATTCTTCTATCGTGTAACATATTGTCAGTATAAAATAAAAGACATTTATTTACAAAAAATAATTATTTATTAATAAGATTAGTATGGTATCCGCGCGTTGCAGCTGCGAGTATCTAATAATTAAAGTTCAGGCGCAAAAAAAATACCAATAACGATTTGATTAGCTGAAAAAAAAGAAATGTAGAATCCGGTGATTCACCTGTGCTTTTCGATTCCGACTGGGCCAAACCCATTTGAACAATCAACTTGACATATAAATTGTATGTAAATTCATGTGTTTTATTGGTTTGTATAATATGTATAAGAACATAGTATATTTTAATTTTAAAATGTCAACATTAACTAGTTTTTCTTCTACCTTATGCTTTAATGTATTGCTTATATTTTTAAAATTTATTAGTTAATATTAAATTTTATGTATATAGAGATTGTATCATGTGTTTAAAAAGTTGTATTATTTAAAATTAAATGAGGAGAGAGCTACTAAAATATTTTATATGTAGTATGGATAAACAACTATTCGAGTCATTATAATTTTTCTTTATTAAAACACATGAATATAAAAGTTAGCAAAAGAAAACCACAATTTTTTTTTGTCTTTTACAAAAAGTTATTAATAGTTTTATACTTTGCTTACTCTTTAATTTAATAAGCAAATGTTATAGATTTTGTAATACGTAAATCATTTGTGATTCATTTTAATACAACAATTCTTTGCAAAAAAAAAAAAGTAAGTAAATTTTTATTCTTAGTCATTTACTATACAAGTAGAAATATATAAAGCCGGCAACCTTGAATACTTATTTCAAGAATCAAAATGAAAATTACAAAATATATATTTTGAAAAAGTAAGTAGAGACAAAGACTTGTAGGCATTCCAAAATTATTTGGTGAAGGTGCAACCAAGTCACAACACAGCACGTTTTTTAGCACTTGTACACGAAGCAAAGTGGTCAGATAATGTTAAAGAAAATTGGACTCTTTTTTTTTCAAGTGTAGTCTAAAAATACGTTTTACTTGATTGATAACGATTTGAAGACTTGATGTCGTGTACTCTTATCTAGGGTGGGGTGGTAATTTTTGACTCGCCACGAAATCCGACTTTAAACCAATACGAAAATTAACAAGTTTAGGTTTAGCAAATTTATATTAAGGTTAAGTTTGGATCAACCTATCTGACCCGTTTATTAAACATGTCAGGTTTGGGTTGAGAAGAAATTAAGCAGGTCAACTCGACCAACAAATCTGTTTAACTTGTTTAACTTGTTTAACACATCTGATGTGTCAACTTCTATATATAAAACGGGTTAAACGGGTCAACCGAACCCCGTTTAACCTATTCAACTTATTTAACCCGCCAATCCAAGTATATATACGGGTTAAATGGGTTAAGTTCAGGTTATGTGTAAACAGGTTAGGTTTGACAAAACTGACCCGTTATTTAAATGAATTAGTTTGAGTTGAGGTTTTCTGACCCGTCAACCCAAACCCGACACGAATTACCACTCCTACTCTCTTATCCACCCCATTTCCACCCATTTGTGTGTTTTATAGTACTGTAACTATTTACATCAAGGGTGTGTTTAGTTAGAGGTTTTGGAGTATTTAAGAATTGTGAGCGGTGAGTATGTGTTGTGGATTTTAATTTTTGTTTGGTAAACATTTAAGTGTTTGTTTATTTAGGCTGTGTTTGGTAACAACTTTTTAAGAGCGTTTTTACCAATTAGCATTAGAATTTAGCATAATTGTTATAAAAAAAAAAACTTGTTTGATAAGAGCAATAAGCACTAACATTTCTCATAAAAATTCCCTTTTTTCATATGCTCTTTCAAAGAGCATTTTTATATCTTTATTATTAATGAAGAGCTATATAGTTAATAAATTACTTAAATACCCTCATTAAAATAATACATTTAATTTTAAAGAGTATCTTATTTATATAATTATGTCTTTTCATATATTTAAATTACAGCTACTCCTAATCTACCAAACACTTTTATAAATTATATGCTACTGCTAACTGCTACTGCTTACTGCTACTGCTAACTATTATTGCTTCTTGTCACAGACTTGTCTCTACAATAGTCTTCCGTGCGGCATTTAGTCTCTACTAAGTCAGCCTTGCTCCCAACACTCAACGATCTAGGCAACAAAGAAAGCTACTAAGAAAGAACACAAGAGAACTAGGGGAAAATGCTTGTATTACTTGAGAAACTTTACAAGAGAGAATACAAGTGAAAGATGAGATGATTTCCCCAAATGAGGATGACCTATTTATACTACTAAATTAGGGCAACATTAAGGCTTTATTTACAACTCCAAGACAATACCCATAATCTACAAGCTTCTATTAGGGTTTCTATGAGCTTCCATATCCTTCCATGAATCTTCTAAGGGCTTCTATAGTATTCCACCAAGTCTTCTAGTCATGTGTAGAACCATCCGGGACCTCGTTAACCTTGTAAAACTAGGCGGGACGTGACATTCTGCTAACTACTACTGCTAACTGCTAGTGTAACCAAACACACCCTTAGTGTCATGAAGTAGCATTTAAGAGTTTTGAGCATTCAGAAATTATTTACACATCATGATTATACTTATAGCTACGTTATTAAACGTTTTTATAAACAAATACAATGTTCACTGACATAACTCACAAATACTGCTCACTAATACTGTTCACTACTATTGCTTATGTACATGTTTCTTTAATACGCTAATTTATTTGTATTGTTACTCATGTACATGTTAAAGAAGGGTTAGGTTATCAAGCCCCTCATTTTCACCATCTATATTTTCCTTAAAGAATAGAAAAATTCTTCATATTTTTTTTTTAATTTTTTTAATTTTGTATTTGTTATAAAATTGTAAAAATGAAAATGCGAAAAACAAATATTGAGTTCTTACGAGTCAAAAGTATTAAACAGATAAAAACGCGAAACAAAAACTGATATAAAACTAACGCTGAAGTATAAATAGTGACAAAAAAATCAAGTAAGTCTTACCTTTTTTACCTTTTTGGGCCAATAGGGGTATTAATAGTATAATTAGGGACGAGCATTTCGAGCTGAATCCCGGAACAGAATTGGAACCGTACTGAAATCGTACCGATTCTGGTATCCGAATCCCTTTCGATATGGTATCGGGACTACGAAATAAGGTGAAAAATCGGTACCGCTAATTCGGTACGGGACCGGTACCAAATCGGGAAATTCCAAAAAAAACGGTAAAACCCCGATTTCTCGGTACCGATATACGAATCCCGTTCGGTACGATACCGGTATCATTAATTTATTTTTGGGAAAAATCAGTACCACTAATTCGGTACGAGATCGGTACGATACCAGTATCGTGCTCATCACTCAGGCTGGATAGAGTGGTGAGTGAAAACCCACCGCCACATCAGTTTTCTCTCTCCACTCACCCAACCCACTTTACAACCTTACTGGCGGTGAGAAACTCACCGCCACGGCATACCATTTTTTTCTTCCTAATTATTTTAATTCGTAAACCAAAAACGTAAACGTAAACACTTATTATTCGAAAATTAAACATAATAAAACATAAAAATACTGAAATTCAATTACAATACAAAAGGAAATAAACTACTAGATAGATAAAAAAACAAATACATTATACGATTAGTCAGTTTCCGGATCTAAATCCGATAACTACCCAAAAAACTTGCACCGGAATTGCTCTTAGTAAGCTTCTTCAACCCTAAGTTTCTCCTCTCACTCCCTTTGTGCCTTATCTTGTTCCTCCAATGTTTCTTTCAATACTTGTTCATCTTGGTATATTTTACGAAACTGAATGTCATTAAGTAAGCCATTTGAGTTGTTTGGATAAGGTGGATCGGGAGAAACATATCAGGGTCGGTGTTGTTGTGATGAGAACCGATATGATCTTGGGACGAAATTTCTTCATCTTTGTTGGGAGTGAGGTTATTCAGTCATTCAGATTTATTTTGAATTTGAGCCTCTAATTTTGACGACTTTCTAAACAATGCTCTTTGCATGTTGAAATCATTGTCAGATTCTTTTTTTAAAAACGTGTCGATTAAAACACGTTTTTCTGGGAAAATATCACGGCACTTCTAATACACAATACATAGTTTGATTTAGATTCGTAAGCAACATCAAAATTAAAAGCTAACGTCGTAAGCGTAAACTGACGACGCTGTTCTTCATTGATTTGTTTTTTAACTATATTTTTAATCTCGTTAACGGTGTGTGAAAGAGAACACGTCATTTTAATTTTTGAAGTTGTGTGTGAAAAATATTGAAAGTTAAAAAGTATTTGTGTATAGTAAATAAAATAATGTGGTATTTATAAATATTTTTTTTTAAATATAACAGTAATAAAGAGAAAGAGAAATGAAAAAGCAGTAACTCACTTAGGTGAAAGAGTTTACACTAATAGATTCAATCGATGCGCTAATTTCATGCTCGAGGTGACAATCCATACGTGATACAACTCAGTTTAATCTAAGAACATCCACAATGCTATAATTTTTTTTTTAAATATAACAGTAATAAAGAGAAAGAGAAATGAAAAAATAGTAACTCACTTAGATGAAAGAGTTTACACTAATAGATTCAATATATGCGCTAATTTCATGCTTGAGGTGACAATCCATACGTGATACAACTCAGTTTAACCTAAGAGGAGAGGGTACGGTTAACTGGTGGGTAGCTGGCCACCACGGCGCGAGGCCACGGCGGCGCCAACCACACCGTGGCTCGCGCCGTCGGTTTTGGGCTGGTACCTACCAGCCGACGTCGTCGTGACGGCGCGAGGCCACAGCGGCGCCAACCACACCGTGGCTCGCGCCGTCGGGTTTTTTAAATTTTTTTTTTTTTTTTTTTTTTTTTTTTTTGAAAATTTAAAAAAAGTTACCGTTGGGTAACGGCTAGTTTTTTGTTTTTTCATGTTTTTGCCCGTTTTTTGGTTATAAATACCCCATTTTTTCATATAATTTCATTATATATCACACAAACACATACTATTTTCTCATATTCACACACTATTTTATCAATATGAATCCCGGGAGTTCCGATTTGTCCTCTATTTACGAAAACTACGATCAAGAAGATATGGAAGATTATACCCGATATCTTGAATATTGGGAACAAATTGAGATGTTAGATGAGGACGAGGAAGAAAGTAGTAGTAACGTCGGTCCTCGCGTTAGAACATACATCCCACGTGAGCGAGAAGATGCGGAAAGAAGACTTATGGCCGATTATTTTGGTGACCTTGAAACTCCGCCAAAGTATCCGGAGGATCGATTCCGACGAAGGTATCGTATGAGTTCTACCCTTTTTAGAAAAATAGTTCATGATATAAGTAGTTACAACGTTCTTCCACTACCACCCTACTTTTATTTCTTTAAACAACGTAAGGATGCAACGGGTCGTTTAGGTTTTAGCCCCACTATGAAATGCACATCGGCAATACGCCAATTGGCGTATGGTACAACACCCGATGTACTAGATGAATATTTGCAAGTAGCCGAGCGTTGTTCACGTGAATGCTTATGGAACTTTACCAAATGCATTTATGTATTGTATGTTGAAAAGTATCTTAGAACACAGTCGCCTGAGGATGTACAACATATTTATGATTTGCACAATAGGAAACATAATCTCCCGGGTATGCTTGGTAGCATAGATTGTATGCATTGGGAATGGAAAAATTGTCCTAAAGCGTTACATGGTCAATTTAAAAGGCGTGATAAAAAATACCCAACACTTATGCTCGATGCTGTTGCTGATCAACAGTTATGGATATGGCATTCTTATTTTGGGGTGCCGGGGGCAAATAACGACCTTAATGTTTTATATGGTTCACCGTTATTTGATAACCTTCTTTTGGACGAGGCTCCAGATACTGAATTTGTTGTTAACGGTAAAACATACAAGCAAGGGTATTATTTAGCAGATGGAATTTACCCTCAATGGTCTTCTTTTGTTAAGTCGTATACAATTGCAACGGACGAAAAGAAAATGAAATTTAAAAGGGTTCAAGAAAGCGCTAGAAAAGATATTGAGAGAGCGTTCGGGGTATTACAAGGTCGGTGGGGGATTATTCAGCAACCCGCACGAAGTTTCCAAGTCAGCACGCTTAAAAGAATCATGTATTGTTGCATCATACTACATAACATGATATTGGAAGACCAAAAGTTTGACATTAGTGAATATGACCATATGTATGCTCCGCCTGAAGCCAATCTCCAACGAACTTGGGTCGAACGTTGTGAGACATTTATAAGGAAAAATAAGAAGCTTCGGGATAGGAAAGTTCACGATTCTCTTCGACGTGATCTCGTTGAGCATTTATGGAACCTTAATCATTGATGTTTTTTTTATTATTGTTATTTTTTTAAATGTAATTTTTTTTTTCGTGTATTATTTTTAAAAAAATTTGTATTTGTATTTTTATTATGAATGAAATGTGTTTTTAGTTGAAAATAAATTGTTGAAAAAAAAAAAAAAAAAAAAGTTGGGTGACGACGACACGAGAATTCTCGTGTTAACCAGGGAGGGGGGTTGAGCCATCGTGGGGTGTTTTGGTGTCGTGGGAGTAAAAAGTGACGTGGCATCACTTTTTGCCCACGACACGAGCACGACGGCTCAACTGCACCGTGTGCTCTAAGAGCATCCACAATGCTATAAAGTCATAAAGACTTGATGCATTTATGTAAAACTTTATTTAACAATTTTTGTGATTTCACCATTAATGCATAACTCATTTAAAGGCAAAAGCTTTTTAATTTTTCTCTCAAAGACTTGGAGGTTTAAAAGTCATTCATAAAAAGCTATTTTCAAAGCGTATCTCCCAATGTATAAAATGACACAAATAACTTTTTTAAATAGTAAATAAATTTTACAAAAACTTTGTATTGTAGATGTTCTAATTATAACCCTTATAAATATTTTTCCCGAGATACAACTGTCACACACCGACAAAAACCAAAAAAGTTTGTGTGGCGACTAGTAAAAGTGATGTTTACTCCAAATAAAATATTCAAATTGTTTCCTTCAAGATATCAACCTTTTTTTATAACTGGAAACACACACAACAACATATTCTTTCGAGATTCGAATATCTAATTTTCAGATTGAAGAACCCTCTTAACAAAGCTTTAACATGAATATAATTTTATGATAATTTTATGGGATCTTTTAACAGAGTCTTTTTTATCTTTGTTTTATTATATACTACTGTAAGAGATAAATCTTTAATTTTTATTTGTTTTTATCTAATAGCAAAGATTAATCTTACCAAAATATTCAAAAGATATAAAAACGACAAAAAAAACTAAAGTTATAAACATGACGAATTATTGATTTATCACTAGTGAAAACAATAAAATATCATTGTGTGATATTACACAGTAAGGATACCGTCCCTTCTAAAACCCAACAAAAATTGACGACTACCCTTTTTAGTGAAATAGTCAAGGATATGGAGGTCCACTTTGACATGACTCTAAGGCAGAAAGCAGTTTTTGAGTGTTTACGCGCATCACATGCTCAGGATTTCCTACTAGCTATCCATATAAACGGGCTCGGTCAACATATGTCACCAGTGGAATACCGTTCTATTCTTAAGTATCGCCTCATGATCCCATTATTTTCGGCTGATATAATATGCCCTGTTTGTCGCAAGGCATGTTTGGATTCTTTTGGAGAACATGCGGTTCATTGTAAAGAGCTCCCGGGCTTCAAGTATCGACATGATATGGTTAGGGACGTTCTTTTTTACATATGTAGGCGTGCTGGCATCTCCGCCAAGAAAGAAGCACCTGTGAACTTCTTGACTGACCCGTTAGATGGAAGATCCACACTCAGACCGGCGGATATTTTGGTTTTTGGATGGGCTGGAGGAAAGCATGCGTGTGTTGATCTGACTAGGGTTTCTCCTCTAGTGGGGTTGGGTAGCCGTTTTACAGCGGGTCAGGCTGCTTTGAAAGCCGCCTCATGCAAAGTGACAAAACACGAAAAATCATGCGTTGAAAATCAACACGTGTTTATTCCTTTTGCATTTGATACCTTCGGTTTCCTTGCACCTGAAGCGGTGGAGCTTCTGAAGAGAATTCAGCGCGTTATGAATAGCAACGTTATGACACCTAAATCCACAGATGTGGTTTTTCATAGAACTAGTTTCGCTATTCAGAAAGGGCTTGCGGCGCAGCTTGTTGCTCGCTTGCCTTCTACAACTGTGTAATTAAATTTTAACCGATAATTGGATTATATTTATAAAATATCACTAGTTATATTTCATTAACTAATGATATTTCATTACTTTTGTCACTAGTGAAATATCACTAGTAGTAACCATTTTTCGTCATATTTATAATTTTAATTCCTCCGTCATTTTTTATAACTTTTAAATATTTTGGCAAAAATGATTCTTCTGTGTTTTTTCTTTTTCTAATTTTAAGTAATGAATAGCTAATATTTGTACTTGGTAATTTCATGATACTGGATGCTCTTATTAATCGCCCACATGAAATGTTGAGATTTAAAATCTAATTAAACCATTAATTATGAATACGCAATAGAATAGATCTAATATAACATTTTTTATTAAACACATAATTAATAAACAATTAAAATATTAACCTTTGTTAATTGAATAAATCGAGTTAATGGAGCTTGATCTTGATGTAGAAACTTAACGACTAAGTTGTCGTCTCTATAGTTGCTCACACAACACGTCAAACGAACCACACTACGATGTTAGTAGTAACTTCACTTCTTACAAATCGTGTGTAAATCTTAAAAAATTTAAACCCTTGATCCAAACCCCTAGATACGGATTACGTAAGGATAAGTTTATAACCGTTACAAGTAATCAACCAAAATCACTGAAACCCTAATTAGGGTTTTACTCTAGACGATTCAAGTTAGTGAAAAACAAGACCGAAACCTTAATAGGAGTATCAAGGGTTATGTATAGGCTTAGCTACTTCACAAACGAGTACCAAAAGGCAGTCGATCTTGCAAAGATTTACACTTTTAGGTTTTAAGGTTTTGGAGAAGAGGAGACAACCGAAAATCGTTTTAGGAGAGGGAGAGAGGAACGAAAAAAGTATGGGGGTTTATGTAGCCATCTTATCTTAAACCTTTACTTGTTCCCTACTCCAAGTTATTTCAGTTAAAGACTCTATTTTAGTTAAAAGTTTGCACAAAACACACTCTTAGATCCTTCTTAGGGGCAGACCACTTTAAGCCTTTCTAGGAATTTCGGGTTTTGACTTTTAACCCCTCTTATTTATTTAAAGCATACGTTAAGTCGGTTAAACACGTAATGCACTATAACGATCGTTAAATAAATAAATAGTGAATTATTTAAATATTTAATATAAGCGATAAATATTAAATACTTAATAAAAGTGTGTTCTATGTGTTTGAGTGTGTGTCCCCGATAGGGTCACTCATTTTCGATGGCTAAACGATCACACATCCCGACAGCTCCCACTTGTGAGAGTTTAGAACAGCTCGTCTACGACAAAGTATCTAGCAACAGTTTATTGTAATCATAAATGACTGAGGTATGGTTTTGATGATGTATAGTCCCTAGTCGTGTCATGACGCCCGACCTACTAGTACTACCCGTATCCAATCCACCACGAAGGAGTTCAACTACTGACATTAGCCCAATAGACCCAATGAAGGTAGTCATACTCGGCCTTACGTGGACCATACCCGAACCGCACGCGGTCAGGGTCAAATAGAATCATAGTCTAATTAGGACTATGATTCAACTAAGAAGTGAGGATATACACTCTCTTTATTTAGAAGATAAGAATATTGTGTATATGATAATTATCCTCTCCTTGGGCCGCAAGATTCGGGAAGCCTTACTTGGGCTTCACTGGCTATAAAAAGAACCCATAGGTTCCACAAAGGTACGATTCTCACAATCAGTAAGCCATAGCCATATACTCAAAACTGATTACTTACTCTCATGTCGGTGTTTAATCGTGAAAGACAATCCCACGGTAATTATAATGGTGTTTTCCTTAGTGTGCATGATCGCTAACGCAAGTTCACTTGGTGCATGAGTTGGAGCCCCAACACCCCTACACCTAATTTGGGCCACTCATTGTAAAACCTCTGATTTTACCTTATAGACTTTGTCAACTGTTGTACTCTTTATTTTTGGAATCTATAGAATTCCACTTTTATATGACTTATTATTAATCATATACCTTTGTCATACCATCTTTCATATTTATTTGTACATTTATGTGAACCCTTAGTCATTATTGACTACTCTGGCAATTGACTGGCCACCTGAATGAAAAAGGACTCATCACCTCAGTACACATTTTGGGATAAACTGTAACATTACTTATTTTAATTTATTAAGTACTTGGACTTATATTTATATGTATATATTTACATATATTTCATACTATGAATAAACACCTAACACTTTAAAACAATGTACATTATTTCACATTGTCATTTATTTACTTTATTCAAGTAAAATACTTATAATGATATATTCATTATATGCTTTCACTAAGTTACCTAAAGGTTTAATTAAAACACCTAGAAACTTAATAATTGCATACAATATAATACGAAGGCTGTTATTATCTCCCAATACTTGGCAAAAATTAACACAACTCTCCAACAATGCATGTAGATGTCGTGTATAGGCATGCATACACCAAAGAAGATTCATACTTAACTTATAACTAGGAAAACTAATCATGAGGATTTAGTCAACCCCCCCTCCGTGCATTCCATACACAAACCACTATAGAGGTCATACCTTGTCCCCCTACCTCACTTACACACGACAACAAAACAAGGAAAGAAAGGGCACATGTGTTTTTACCATTGAAGAATAGAACTTGCATATCTTACAATATCCAAAAGAGATACTTCCAAAGATCCCTAGTACTATATTTGGATACTCCATATCTTGCATTTTCTTGTTATAACCGAGCCTCACAAAGATCTTGCAACATAAACTATCTCCAAAGTCTTCCCTACTCTCTCTCTAGCTCACGGTTTAGCTTCCATCTCCACCAAGATCCATCAAGCTTCAATTGATACTATTTTATATTATCTTAAAACATGTCTCATACTACATAATTGCAAATTAATACTCCTTGCTACTCCTACTTACACTACACGGCAAGAAAATGAGCCTACCTACTCAAGTGAAGGCCACATCTAAGTTTTTACTACAAGGGATCACCATTGTTGAAACCAAGCTCTAATCACTACTCATTCTCTTATCCATTCCTTGATCTATCTAAACAAGTAAGCATCTTAAACCTCATCTTTTCAATATACTCATCTTCATATACATAAACATATACGTGCTTATCACTAGTAAAAACTTAATGTTGAAACAAAACCATGAAACCCTAGACCATATAGGTCACAACTAAAATGGGTTTATGAGTTAATGTGATATAAAATCTTGCTAACTATTATGAGTATAACCTCATAAACATGTTAAATTATAAAAACCATGAAAAATCTATGCATGCTAAATTCTAGACATGGGGTTTATCCCTATGGTTTAGTATTGGTTAGCTTTGTAATACTTATTCAATCCTAGAATCACTAGATCTAAAGTTACTAGTTGCCTTAGATTAATAAGCTCACTATTTTGCCTTATAGAAGTTAAGCTATTAAGCCACTATAATAAGCTTGCCTAAAATAAACTTCATCTTTATTAAATAATGTTTTTATAAAACTTTTGTTGTGAAAAATATGATTTTACAATCTTTTGGATTTAAAAATGAGATCTATAAATGTTTTGGATTAAAATGATAGATCTATAAAGTTTCGGGTTAAAATAGTAAATCCATGATGTTTCGGATTAAAAACGATGAATATAATACATTCGGGTTAATTTTATAATTTTCTTATGTTTAGGGATCTAAATGGACACTTATAGAAACTCATTTTATCAAAATATAAACATAAGGGCTAATAGTGTAAATTGCCGAGAGTTGAGGGTGGTGTTTTAATACCATCCGAAACTTCAAACATAATAGGAGGACTTAAATGTAATTATTACTAAGTTAGGGTAATTTGTGAAACATAAAATAGGAACCTAGGGACCCCTTTTGCCTTTTTCCAAAACATAATAGTAACCCTAGGGACCCCTTTTGCCAAACTTGTAAAGTTTAATAAATCCTAGACAAACCCTAGGGGCTGTTTTGGCATAAGCCGAAACTTAAAATGAAGCCCTAGGGGGCATTTATGAAACTATATTAAACCTAATATAAGCCGAATATTAGGAGGACCAAAAGTGACAACTTATGAAACTTTTATAAACCCTAGTTACACGTATAACTAGGGATGGACTTGTTTTGCCATTATTTGAAAGTTAAACGAACCCTAGGAATATTATATTAATATTGCCGCGGGTATTTTATTTAATCGAGGGACTAAAACGTAATTTTCCTAAACTTAAGTTAAACCCTAATTATATATAACATTAATATTAAAAAGGTAAAACTTAACTAATTATAAAGGCCCTACGTTCGTTATATTTTCCCAAAATTATAACGTAATAATTATACAAATATCGGGAACACTAAATTAAACTAAAATGTTATACGTTTTATAAACCCTATTTATATATAAGATATAAATTGAAAATGATTAACTTATAAAAATAAATATATTAATTATATTTATTTTCACTTTAAATATATATAAAACTTGCTTTTTATAAATATTTAAATCACTTTATAAACCATACAAGTACGAGGATATTAATTAAACAGGTTAATTAATTAAACAATAATATTTATTTTATACTTAAAATAAATACTACTATAACTTGTACAACGATGAACTAAATTACAGATATCGTAATAAAATGCTTAAAACCAGTATAAGCATGCACATACTTGTTCTGAAACTTTTATGCATTATGTTATGCTTTTACTTAGACCTTATAATTATTTAGGTCGTTGATTGTATCGTGAGCATCATATCAGATTTTCTTGTGACTATTTGCTGTACTACTGAGGTGAGTTCATGGCCCCACTTTATATATTGACAAACTTTAAACCTTTTTATGGGGAAGAAAACATGCAACATATTTTATTTGATGGACACAAACTGAACTGCGAAACCTTTGATTACATTTTCCTATTGTAGATGAACCCGCATGACCCGTGCATCTGAAACTGTTAGAATTTTTGAATTACCTGAATGTTATAAATAGATCTATTTGGGATTGACCATCCCTATCTGGGTGAGTCATGCTCACTGTGCCTAGGCCAGGACAATAGATGTTTCACATGTCAGAACTTATTATTATTGGGTGCCTTTTTATAAGGCGAAGGGTCCTCATTTGTTGAGGGCTTAACAGTCAAGTCTCAGTTTCGGGCAATATGGGAATGTAATTACCTTTTTAGTGTTGATGCTTGGTGCATTACTACTTTAGTGAATTTTTATCGTCCAAACTTATTTTATTAAACCTGTGAATTCACCAACTTTATGTTGACTCTCTAAGCATGTTTTCTCAAGAAACTGAAGCAGGTATTGGTGTGCATGGAGTCAAGCATCATGATAGGCTGCATTTATAGAGCTCATCTGGTGTTTTATAAACTGGGGAATAATTCAAACTTCGGAATAATGTTTAAGACTATTTTAATAACATTTGCACTTTTATTCATGTAATAAATGTAATGATAATCTTTTATCAGTTGCTCTACATACTATCTGCTGTTGATCCACCTACGTGACACCCAAATATTATTTCCGCTGCATTTGACTCAATTTGGGGGTGTCACAGAATGGTATCAGAGCGATAGTTATAGAGAACCAGAACAAAATTTAAATAAATATAAAAATAAATTTTTTATATAAACTGGACTATAACTGCTTTAAAAATCTTTTGGGATTTTCGGGACTAGAATAGTTAAGCATATAGAGTGTAGAGCATACATTCTTACGTGGCTATCTGTGCATTGATTATTAACATACGTTTGATTAATCTCATAAGTATTAACGTAACCTTTAACATCGCCATGTTAAACGGCACTATTATATGATTTAAATCATTATTCCCAAAAACTTTTAACTTGAGTAAGTTTATACTTATGTCAATTAAAACGATATTATTTTCTGATTTACTATGACATCACCGACTGATACTCCTGCTGCCGTATCACCGACATCCGTCTTGCATGGATGGATATCTGCCAGTGACACAGACGACAGTCACACTTCGGGTGACACCGCTCTCGTTGCTACACTCATCGCTACTCCACCTGTTTCACCTATTTCCCCCCTGGGGAAGAGGTTCAGCCGACTGCTGCCCAACCACCCTTACTACCAGTTTCCTCACTTCGGGACTACGCACCCGAGTCTCTGCCGCCTCGTAAGAGGAGGTATGAGGCACCTGTCGACTCTACTTTTAAGGTCGACGAGGGTTCGGGTGCGAGGCGCGTGAATCCTGTCCAGGCCCAGATCACTGCACTGACCGCACACTAGGCACAAGATGTTGCAGAGATTCATGCTCTGCTGACCGATGGACAACTTGGATGCACTGCTCTGCAGTCGCGTCAGGACCTTCTATGTTGGACTGTTAGTGCTGAGGCACACGCTGCTCGAGGAGCATGGTCCACGACTTACCATTCTCTCCAGAGGTTGTTGGAGGAGAATGAGTTCCTCCGTGAACAGATCTACCTACTGTAGAGTCAGCAGACTGAGACTCACACCGCTCTCATGTCCATGGAGCAGACGCTTGCCATCTTCTTCGATCTCCAGGACGTCCGTCACCAGGGATTGACATCAGAGACTACTCATCTTCGGGGAGTTCATCAGACACTCAGAGACCAGTTCTTGGAGGCACTTCGAATCCTTAAGGAGACCCGAGCTGCCATGACTTTGATGCAGGATGCCATGCAGGCACCAGCCGTCTCATCACCACCAGTAGCACCAGCCGTTTCTGAGGAGTCTGTTAGGCATGAGTAGACTAGGTGTACTAGATCTTTTGTACATCATGATAAGCTATTAGGGTTGCATCCCGGCTATCATGATATAGGACCTCATGTATTTGTACTTTCTTTTTATCATTTGTATCATGGTATTGTACTATTTAGATTAGGGATTCGTAGATGATGTACTTTATATTATGTGTACCACCATCCCAGACAGGCGGTCTGTGCTCTGTCTTGGATTGGTTGTGCAATTTGTACTGTATTCCTATTCTAGACATATGGCATGTGTAAAACCCGCATGCTTTTACCATGAATAGTACCCTTAAGATCGTACTTACTAGATTAAAACTTTCCTATTATAGCATGATTACGTTTACGTGTTAAGATTTTACGTATTACGTACGTGTTAGAACACGATAAGTATTTATTACGTACAAATACACAATAATTATTTAACAATAATTAATCACGAGCATGCGATCATGAAATCATGAACGTAATTAAATCACGAACTAATATTAATTACGTATATATATTTATTACGAGCACGAATAAATATATTAAGTCACGGTTAGTATTTAACGATAACACATAAAACACGAACATAAATAAACACGAACGAACACTTAAATAACGAGACACGAAAAACGGTACGAGTACCCCATGTGGGGCCCCCTACCCGCGGCTACACCAACACCATGGGCCAAGCCCATCAAATTTTACAATGAAAGGGGGGTTAAGGTAAAACTTTTTTTCATTTTTCACTTTACAGTAAAAACATTAAAAACCTAAAAAGTTTTCCTCCTTTCTCCTTCTTGTCCTTTTTGGCTGCCGCATACAACACAAGAAAAGGGGGTGTTCATTTGATTTTGATCTTGAATCTTGTACGTGTGTTCGTGTGTGTTCATCCTCGTTAGATCCACGCATTCGGTATACCTTTTTAATCCTTTTTCTTTCTGATTTGATTTAATAAAATTAAATAAGAACATGATGTTATTAAAAACCTAATTAAAAACATAAATCAAACATGTAAATGGTTATTGGGTAAATCAAAAAGGAGGTTTTTAGGGGTGTTTGTTTGGCCGGCGCCTAAACCGAATCCCAAGGGGTCTCGGTTTGGCTAATAGACCACCACCGAGACCATATGGTCCCGGTTTGGTGGTGTGGGTCCCACAGCAGCAGCAAACAAAAGGGAACCCCGAAGTGGTTCGGGGTATTGTGTCGATTTCAGGTCCAGTTCATGGTTTCTAGTCATGATCCGGTTCATGGTTTATGTTAAGATTATTTTTTTAATAATCATATGTTATAAATTAAATTAATAAAATATGATATGATTAATTTAGTAAAACATGACTTAGGTTATAATTTAATTATTAGATCATGGAATTATTAACCTAAGTATTTATATTTTTTTAGACTTATAATTAATTAATTATTTAAAACCCATGGTTATAATTAATTAATTAACATGACTTAGGTTATATTATTAATAAATAATAATACATGTTTTAACCTAAGTATTTAACTTTATTTAATTAAAAACATGATATATTTAATTAAATACTTTTAACCTATAGTTTATTTAAATTACATGTAATAATTAATAAACTATACATTATATCATTTTGACTTAGAATAATAATCAGAAAACACTTAAGCTTATATACTTAGCTTATTTAACCAGCTTATATCTAATTACGGAAACTTTCTATTTTTAGAAACTTATTTAACTAAGGCAGCTAATCAATTTATGGAAACTTTCTATTTTTAGAAACTTATCTATTTTAAGCAGTAATTCTATTTTTGGAAACTTTCTATTTTTGGAAACTTTCTATTTTTGGAAACTTTCTATTTTTGGAAACTTTCTATTTTTGGTAACTTTCTATTTTTGGAAACTTTCTATTTTAGGAAACCTGCTATTTTTAGAAAGTTACTTATTATTACACAGTAAGTATAATAATACATGAAATACCAGAATTACTTAATGAGAATAGACAGAATATAAGATAAACATAGTTTAAAGCTTAAAACAGTAAAACATGATATGAACATATAAAATAAGCTAAGACATGACATAAAACCAGTTACGTATTTAGTAAACAGATACTTATTCATGTATGTATTTATGTAGCGTTAGTGATACCGAGGTAGGACTCTCCTCGGTTCGTCTTCTTCGTTCACTGGACATAAGGTACGGATTCCCGTCCTTTCAGTATGGACATTCTTTTCTTATTAGGATTTCCCCGTATGCAGCCAAATGTTTTCCCGTAGTATAAGTTTATATGTTTGACTTGCTTATGTTTAATTTAGAATACCTATAGCCATATACATGCATGACCAGTTTCACCTAGTTATGGAGGTACCATAACCATAACATTAGAGGCACTGATGTTATGACTTCACCACGACGGAGTGATTGCTCGTGGCGTCCCTTCAGCTTTTGGCCATATTATTATATTTATCATGTGGGGCGTATGGGTGCATCCTAGTTACATGTTTTCAGCAGATTACTCAGTGTGAATGTGGTGTGTGCCTTGCATCCTTCACAAGGAGCTGATCCCTCCTACCCAAAACCAGTATATTAAATTAGAGGCAGCCCCTCTAATTTGCATGATGAGGTCACCCCTCCAAGTATTCATGCACGGTGGATTTTCATGACCTATATTGGCTAATGGTAGAATATGCTAAACAGTTTTTATAAGATAAACATAAGGCTTTTCAAACTATAAAACCAGTTTTACCAAGACTTAACCAGGTTATTCGGGACTTAGTTTCTTCCGCTGTTATATGTTATATGCTTATCCTATTCATGCTTTATTGTAAATCCGTGCACTGAGCGTATTGCTCAGCCGTTTTCCTTTTCTATGTTCCCAAAACGGCAGGTACTTAGGGACGCTCGTAGACTTTAAGCGTACGTGCATATGAACTGGAAGCTTTCTAGCCTTTCTTTACTTTATGCATTATCTTACATTGATACTCTTGCTTTGGACATTGTTTAGTCCTTTCCTTTACAGTACTTATGATTGTGTGTGATGAGATTTACTTTTGGACTACCGATGTTTGATTCCGATATTTTCCTTTTATGGTCATGTAATGTTTAGACATTTTTCCTTGTATGCTTTGATGACACGCCATAATTACGTGTGACATTCCATTATCAAAATGGGGTGTTACATCATGTACCCCTTTATCTTTGTTATATCATGTACTGTTAATAAGTGTGTAAACACTTATCCTTTTGCCACTAAAATCAAGTAAAAACAAGACCTAATCATGTGTTTAATGTCGTAAATGTCGGAATTACGCGTGGTTTTGTGTTCTTGTGTTTAAATAGGTACAAATGGTGAAAAGAAGAGAAAACACGGGATTTCACGGTCAAATGTCGAAGAAAAGTCAAGAAAAAGTCAAAGACAAGATCAAAAGACCTAAAGTGTGCCGAAGATCACGAAAACCGACAAAGCCGACTCAATTTTGAAGAAATGATCAAGAAAACCGGGATCGAGCTCGACTTTAGCGGATTTCATTATTTATCGAAGAAAACGGGCCAAGTGGGTCCCACATTGGATAAACGGGCCACAAAAGCCCATTTGTTTTATATGGATTGAGTAAAGGTTGTCTTGGGCTTTTAAGCCCATTTGCACAAAAACGAAGGAAGTCATTTGGGCCACAAGCCCATGAAATAAAAACGGATAGAGCCTGGGATGGAGTATTGTTTTTATTAAAGTTTGACCGGTCAACTCCTCACAAACCCTCATTTGCATTCAACGCTTTTATTTCACTCTACCTCACACAAATTTAATAAACCCACACTTTTTGTTTTATTCACTCAATCAACTTCCCACGTGTACACCTTACCCTATACCCTCACTACACCCGATCCCCACTTTATTTACCCACTCACCCACACCATAAATAAATAAAACACATTTTTATTTCACTTCCATTCGTTACAAACAAGGCACAAAGTTACTGTGCTTCTTCCCCATGAAAAACGCACCACCCTCTTCCAAACCCTAATCTCTACACAGTAAAAATTACAACTAAAAAATTGGGGGTTTTCACTGCAATGGTTAATCCACATCAAAACTAATAAAACCCCCAAATTTTCGGATCATCCACTCATCCTCTCTATCCTACGTGGCCAAATCAATGGATTTGATTGGCCAAGACACCTCATTAGTCCAATCCAGCCAATCACATGCCAAAGAAAAAGCACAAGAAACACAAATCATTGCCACCCTGGCAATCTGTGTGACCAAGAGCCAATATCCACCCTTGGATCCTAACTGAAAAGAGAGAGAAGGAGAAGAAAGAAGATCAATGGCCAAGATTGTTCTACTTGCTCACCAAGGAAACCTAGAAGATTCGAGGGTTCCCTATAAATACCCTCCCCTTTATCATGTAATGTTATGAAGCTTTTCTTTATTTTTTTTATTTTCAGAAAAATAGTTGATTAGGGTTTTTGTAATTTCAATTTCCAGTATTGTAATTTTGGATTTTAATTAATGAAAGATTAATTTTTCGTCTTTAATTCTCGTCTAAATCTTAATTCCAGTTTCTGTTTTAATTTAATCAGTTTATTAAAAAAATATTGTTTCTGTTAATCGTTAGTTATTATTATTATATAAAAAAAAAAGAGATAAAGAAAAGTGAATATTTCCCCTACTGGGAGATTATAAAAAAATTATTGTTCATGAAAGCTTTGTTCGAGAATAAGGTTGCGGATTGGGTTTCGAATCAAGGTGGTGTTTGTTAATTCGAAGATAAGTTTAAGATATGGTTTAAGTCGAAGGCGTTGTTTTGTTTAGTTTCGTTTCGGTTCAAAGGTAGCTCAGCGCTAGCCTTCGTCTCAAAGGTTGTCGTCAAAAGGTTCTAATCTCCTATTTAGTTTTTATTGCTATTATTTAGTTTAAGTTTATTTGATTTATGATTGAAACTGCTTAGTTTGTTAAACTGTGAATTTGTTCTTTTATTTGATATTACACTGTTTGGATCTGCTATTTATAAGGTGTGCGTAATTGTTGATTTTGTTTAGCATTTTTGTGCAATTTGGAATTAATAAGTTAAGGCTGTTTGGATCTGCGTTGATTAGCTTATTAGATTTCGGCTTATGTGTTCAGGTATTGCTTATTGTCACTAATATGCTTGCTTGAAACTGTTTACTTAGAATTAAGCTAACTGCTCTTTTCAGCTCTTTTATATAATCAAATTTTTTTTATTCGGTCAAATTTATCTTAGGTAGCTTATCTAGATTGAGTTTTTATTTGAGTTTATCAGCTTATTAGAATTTGCTTATTGTTATATAGCTTATTAGATCGAGTTTTTAGCTTATTTTGTTCGCTTAAGTTTTGCTTATCATAACTGTTTATCTGGTTTAGTTGGCATTTACTTTACTTATTTGTGTGCTATATCCTCAGACCCAATTGGTCTGAGGATTTATTCTGTCCAAAAAATCGGTTCCAAAAAGTTTAATATAATTCGCAAAAAATTGTCCCTTACGGGACTCGAACCTGTGACCTCTCGAGTACAAGCCAACGTCCCACCCAACTCAGCTAGTGCTACTTTTGTTTATTAGTTTGCATTAGGACTTTAATATAGGATCTTTAATTCTGTCAGATTTTAATTAGTTTAATACTAGTTTAAGTTTATTTAAATTTTAATTAAAAGTAATTAAATAGTTTCTTAATATTCAGTTTTTATAAAATATAAAAAGAGAAAAAAATAGTTTTTAATTTTTAGTTTAAAGTTTATTAGTTTTAAAAATAGTATTATTAAGTTTTCATTTAAAAATATTTTTTTAAAAAAAGTTTAATAGGTTTTAATAATTAGAATAGTTCAAAAATAGATTTGTTTAAAGTAAAATTTAATTAGATTATTTTTAAAGTTAAGTAGAGGTTATTTTTATTTGAATAGATTTGTTTTTATAAATTGTTAGATAAGATTAATTTTAAATAGCTTTTATTTTTCTTTAAGTTAGTTTAAAAATACCTAAAAAGAGATTTTACCAAAAACAAGTTAAGTTGAAACGTAAAACCGGAAATCAAATTCGAGTCGAATCGAGGAAAAACGAACATAATTTAAAGGACTAAAAATCCTAGTTTCAAATTGGCGCCGCTGCCGCTTCGCTCGTACGATTGACGATTTTTCGTGAAGACGTTTGGGTTTTGGGATCCGTTCTTCTTGAACGTTAATTTTCTTGCACAAAAAAATCAAAAATACAAAAAAATAAAAAACTTAAAAATACAAAAAAACATTAAAAAATCGCAAAAGCAATTTCTTTCCTAAGAATTGCACCAAAAAAATTAAAAAAATCAAAAGTAATACGTTTTCCTAAACGTATTACACCAAAAATATTACGTATTAGTGTTAATTTTTCGATTCGATTTCTTTCGATTTTTCTTGTGAATATATATTTTTCTAAAAAATACAAAAAGATTTTTCATTTTACTATATTATATTACGTAGCACAATAAATTACCTACTTATCAAATAAGGCCTTAGTTGGGATTTCATCACCTAACTATTGTATTCGAATCCATAACGAGAAAAAAGGGCAAAATAGATAAATACTAGTAAGACGTTTGAACTCGACATATACAAACTATAAGGTGGGTATAAGGCGACGCGCTATAAAAGGCCGTCTAAGGAAAAAGGTTTTTAAGTGCTTTGTGCCACCTCGTTTCCCCGCTTGCTTGTGCGTATATTGAGAGGGACGACCGATTATTGGTTTGCCAACTCAAGTAGTATTTACGTATATATTTTTGTAAATTTTTCATATTGCTCCTCGAGAGGGAAAATCCTTTTCCTCTCAAAGTCGACCGAGGTCACCTACCTCATTCCAAAGTTTTAATTGTATGCGCACTCGCGCGCGTACATACATACCGAGTGGTGTACCAAATACTTCTAATTCTTCTAAAAAGAAGAAGAAGAAAAACAAAAAGACCGTCATTAAAGCCGATCCCGAGAATCGAGCTTTCAACAATACGATGGCAACGGATAATCGACCAATGATTGAGATTCTACAATCTCACGTTGAAGGAAACGATGACGCGATTGTGGTGCCGAATATTGGAGCTAATCATTTCGAACTTAAATCGGGTTTTATTCAAATGGTTTCCGCTACACCATTTTTAGGCCGTACTAATGATGACCCACACGCTCATATCAAACGTTTCATCCAATTAGCTAATACCGTCAAATACAATGGGGTGCCCCAAGAGGCCGTTCGCCTCCAACTTTTTCCTTTTTCCCTCGAGGGACAAGCCCGGATTTGGCTTGATAAGGAACCACCCCAAAGTATTACCACATGGATCGACTTAGAGACCAAGTTCATTAACTACTTTTTCCCACCATCACGGACCACTTCCTTAAGGAATGAAATAATCAATTTTGAGCAAAAATATGGGGAAAACGTTTAGTGAGGCTTGGGATCGTTTTAAAGATCTTTTGAGAAAATGTCCACAACACGGTTTTACTAAAGTTCATCAAATCAACACGTTTTATAATGGTTTAACTCCAAACGACCAAGACTCACTTAATAGTGCCGCGGGGGGCAATATTCTTGTGAAAACAATGAACGAGGCTTGGGCCATTATTGAGAACAAGGCTAAAGTGCAAACCAAAAGTGTTAGGGCTAATATGGCAAGTGCTAGTACGAGTAATAGTGAGGTGAATGATCAAATTAAGGAGCTTACTTCAATTGTGAAAACCCTTGCTCTAAGAACCGACGCCCTCACTACACATGTGCATGTCGTGAAAGAAAAAAGTGAGACGTGTGAGACTTGTGGTGGACCACATTCATACTTTAATTGTGACAAGGTTTACAATGATCAACAAGAAGTTTATGCTTATAATAACAATGAACTTGATCGGATTCAATTCAAACCAAATGTTGATGTTAACCATTTGTCTTACAAATCTAATAACTATTTGGCTCCCCCGGGTTTTGTAGCACCACAAAGACCACCCCCACCCGCCCAAAATAGGAACCAAGCTCCTCAACGGGGTAATTTTCAAGGAAGTTCTAATCAACGGGGTTTTAATCAAAATCAAGGGAATTTTCAAGGGCAAAACCAAGGGTTGAATAATCAAGGATATAATAACCAAAGTTTTCAAAATCAAGGATTTAATCAAGGTTCTAATCAATATCAAAACCAAGGTTTTAATAATCAAGGTTATAATCAAATGAACATGCATAATCCTCAAATGGACTTGGTTCTTCAAAAATTATCCGACCATGAACGAATGATGAGAGAGATGCAAGAGCATAATCGACTAATGCAAGAATCGAATGATAAGAAGTTTTTGACTATGATTCAAACCTTTCGTCCCCAAGGTGCCCTTCCCTCGAACACCGTGACCAACCCTAGGGCTAATGTTAATGCTATCACTACTAGGAGCGGTAAGACCACCGTAGAACCTTCCCCACCTAACCAAGGACCCGAGATTCCTTCTTCTTCGACACAACCTCCTTCTTCTTCCACTTGTGACATACCTCCCGTTATGCATTCGTCTACACCTTATGTTCCACCGATACCAAAATTTTATACCCCACCTTCGATTCCAAAACCGGTTCCTTCACCTTCTATTTCTACTCCTCCTCCTCCTCCTCCAAAGGATGTGAGTGAGCAGTCCACTCCAAAGCCTTCATCTCCAATATACCTTATCCCTCAAGGTTGCGGAAAGAGAAATTGAAGAATAAGGATGATATTCAAGTTTCGAACTTCCTAAAAATGTTCAAACAATTGAATTTTAATATCACCTTTGCCGAGGCGCTCGCTCACATGCCTAAGTACGCTAAGATGTTTAAGGATCTTTTAAGTGATAAGGAAAAGTTGCTTGATATCGCCAATACCCAATTGAATGAGAATTGTTCCGCGGTTCTTTTGAGAAAATTACCGGTTAAGTTAGGAGATCCCGGTCGATTCCTTATTCCTTGTAATTTTCCGGGTGTTGAGAATTGTATGGCCTTGGCGGATCTCGGAGCGAGTATCAATCTTATGCCATTGTCCGTGTGGAAACAATTATCTTTACCCGAGCTAGTCCCCACCCGTATGACATTGGAATTAGCTAACCGTACGGTTGCTTATCCGGTGGGGATAGCCGAGGATGTTTTCGTAGGAGTCGACAAATTCACTTTCCCCGCCGATTTCGTCGTCGTCGACTATGAAATGGATCCCCGTGTTCCCTTAATTGTGGGACGACCCTTCTTGAGAACCGGGCGTACATTAATCGATGTAGCCGCGGGTGAACTTATCATGAGGGTCGGGGATGACAAAATCGTCTTTAACATGGGTAAACTTTCCAAACTTCCCGATGAGCCCGAATCCGTGAATTTCATCGATGTGCTCGACGAAGCATGCGAAGAACATTTTCACGAGGCTTGTAAGAGCGGGATTTCTCCTTTACCTCATGTTGAGACCATAGCTTCTATTGCTCCTTCATTGACTCCATTTGGAGAAAGTGACTTAGATGAGTTTGAAGCTAGCTTAGGTCCTCTCGAGATTAACTATGATAATTCTCCCACCAATTGGGATGAAGACATTCGTACGATTGAGAGACTTCTCAATGAGGACAATATCTCTCCACCAACTCCAAAAGAAGTTACAAACAATGATCCTACTTTGACTAAGCCTTCCATTGATAATCCGCCGGATTTAGAGCTTAAAGATTTGCCGTCTCATCTAGAGTACGTTTTCTTAGAGAAGGATAATAAGTTGCCCGTCATTATTGCTAAGGACTTAAAAGAAGATGAAAAATCCCGACTTATAGATGTGCTTAAGAATCATAAGAAAGCAATTGCTTGGAAAATCTCCGACATTCGCGGAATTGATCCTAATTTTTGTACTCATAAAATTCTCATGGAAGATGACTTTAAACCCGCGATCCAAAATCAAAGAAGGGTTAATCCAAAAATTCATGAAGTCATTAAGAAAGAAGTTATCAAACTTCTCGATGCCGGAATGATTTACCCTATCTCGGATTCGCCATGGGTTAGTCCCGTCCATTGTGTGCCTAAGAAAGGCGGAATCACCGTTGTTCCCAACGAAAACAACGAGTTGATTCCTACTCGACTTGTAACGGGTTGGCGAGTTTGCATCGATTATCGTAAGCTCAATGATGCCACTCGTAAGGATCATTTCCCTCTTCCTTTCATGGATCAAATGCTCGAGCGTTTAGCGGGTAATGATTTCTATTGTTTCTTAGATGGCTTTTCCGGATATTTTCAAATCCCTATCGATCCAAAAGACCAAGAGAAAACCACATTCACTTGTCCCTATGGAACATTCGCTTACAAAAGAATGCCTTTCGGCTTATGCAATGCTCCCGGGACTTTCCAAAGGTGTATGATGGCGATATTTCATGACATGGTTGAAGAAACTATGGAAGTCTTTATGGACGATTTCTCGGTCTATGGTGATTCTTTCTCTTCTTGCCTTGCTAATTTAGAACGTATGCTCCAACGATGTGAAGACACTCGTCTCGTTCTTAATTGGGAAAAATGCCATTTCATGGTAAAAGAAGGCATCGTCCTCGGTCACAAAATTTCCAAAGCCGGTATCGAAGTCGACCGTGCTAAAGTTGACGTCATTGCTAAGTTACCTCCGCCTACCACCGTCAAAGGAGTTAGAAGTTTTTTAGGCCATGCGGGATTTTATCGACGTTTCATCCAAGATTTCTCGAAAATAGCTCGTCCAATGACTCATCTCTTAGAAAAGGATGCTCCTTTCATCTTCTCTCAAGAATGTCTCGACTCTTTCGAACTTCTTAAAGGTAAATTAACTAAGGCACCGGTCTTAGTCTCTCCAAATTGGGAGTTACCTTTCGAGCTCATGTGCGATGCTAGTGATTTCGCGGTAGGAGCGGTTTTAGGTCAACGAGTTAACAAACATTTCCAACCCATTCATTATGCTAGTAAGACAATGACGGGGGATCAATTGCATTATACCACTACCGAAAAAGAGCTTTTAGCTGTAGTGTATGCTTTTGAGAAATTCCGCCCCTATCTTGTGCTTTCCACCACCATCGTTTACACCGACCATTCCGCCTTGAAATACTTGTTGACCAAGCAAGATGCTAAACCAAGACTCCTTCGTTGGGTTTTGCTCCTACAAGAATTTAAAATTGAAATTCGTGATAAAAAAGGAGCGGAAAACCTAGCCGCGGATCACCTTAGTAGACTTGAGGATCCGTATCAAGGGGAATCTCCAAATCAAGAGATTAATGAATCCTTTCCCCTTGAAACCTTAATGTCTATTAATTCCAATCTTGATGATACCCCATGGTTTGCGGACATTGCAAACTATTTGGCGGGTGGTGTTCTTATCGAAGGGTTATCGTCCCAACAAAAGAAAAAATTCTTCAAGGACGTGAAAACGTACTATTGGGACGACCCTTATCTTTTCAAGCAATGTGCGGACTAAATCATTCGTAGATGTGTTGATGGACCGGCGGCTTTACAAATCCTTGAAGCTTGCCATAAAGGACCTACCGGTGGTCACTTTGGTCCTAATTATACCGCTAAAAAAGTGTTCGACTCCGGATTCTATTGGCCCTCCATTTATCATGATGCACATGAAATGGTTAAACATTGTGATGCTTGTCAAAGGCAAGGCAAGATCACACATAAAGATGAGATGCCTCAAAATTTCATCCAAGAATGTGAAATCTTTGACGTATGGGGCATCGACTTTATGGGGCCATTTCCATCATCGAAGGGAAACAAGTACATCCTCATAGCCGTTGACTACGTCTCAAAATGGGTTGAAGCAAAAGCTTTACCTACTAATGATGCGAGGGTGGTTGTTAACTTCTTGAAACAATTGTTTGCTCGATTCGGTGTGCCTCGTGCTATTATTAGTGATCGCGGGACTCATTTTTGCAATGATCAATTTGCACGAGTCATGGCTAAGTATGGTGTCAATCACCGACTTTCTACCGCGTATCATCCTCAAACTAATGGACAAGCCGAGGTTTCTAACCGTGGTCTTAAGAGAATCTTAGAGCGAACCGTGGGAGAGCATCGTGCCTCATGGGCCGATAAATTAGATGATGCTTTGTGGGCTTTCCGTACCGCTTATAAGACACCTATAGGTTGTACCCCTTATCGCCTTGTGTACGGAAAGGCGTGCCACCTCCCCATTTAGTTGGAGCATAAGGCTTATTGGGCCTTGAAATGGGCTAATTTTGATCTTAACAAAGCCGGTGATCATAGGAAAATCCAACTCAATGAACTCAATGAACTTAGGAATGAGGCTTATGAAAATTCATTAATCTACAAGGAGAAAACTAAGCTCATTCATGATTCCAAGATTAAAAACCGAGAGTTCCATGTTGGTGATCAAGTTTTATTATTTAACTCTCGGTTGAAAATCTTTTCGGGTAAACTTAAGAGCCGTTGGTCCGGTCCATTCACCGTGGCCCAAGTCTTCCCTTATGGCACCATTGAGTTATCCCAACCAAATGGGCCCAACTTTAAGGTGAATGGCCAACGGGTTAAGTTGTACTATGGAGAGGACATCTCTCACGAGATGATTCCATCCCTCTCCACATTTCCCTTGAATTAATTCGGGAAATCGAGTCGAGCTAGAGACTCGTGATAAATAAATCAAGCATCGTATAACTAGGTTAGATTTTTACCTTTACCATCCTTTCCACCCTTTTTCACCTTCATCCATTGTCCACCAATAAGTGTAGGGGGAGAGCCGAGTAGGTTGTTTGTGTGTGGTGATTGTGTGCAGGGACATGTGCTTTGATGATCCACTTTTGGTACTTTTGATGAGACCCGTGATCCCGTGTTCCCGTGTACCCGGTTCTATCAAAACTATTGTGATTCATACTTGTATATAAATAAAACAAATAAATGTAATCATTTTAGTTGTCCCTTCCTTAGCTCGATTTTAAACAACGTACTCAATGTCCTAAGTGTAGGGGAGTTTATTCTCCCACATGCTTAAACATTGAGGACAATGTTTATATCAAGTGTAGGGGGGCCTTCTATCGAATTTTAGTGGCATTTTCCATGAATTTGACCCCATTTAAAAAAAAAAAAAATTAAAAAAAAAAAAAAATTTTTCAACGTTTTTCAAATTTTTGATCTATTTTGGCCTAGTTGTATTTTTATTTATTTTCTTTCCTTTTATTATCGCATCATAATAATTTCCATTTCAAGAATAAAGTTAAAAAATAAATAAATAAATAAAATGGTTTTAACAAGTTTAGATATCTTTGATATATTAGGCCCGTCGTGAATATTTTGACTCAACCCGAGTTTACTTATCTAAGTTTACTCTAGCTAGTATCCTTAACCATATGGACCTTAATTGGTTTATTAGGCTAAGCATCCACGAGTCTCATTCCTTGAGATTTTAAATTGTGGAGAACGAGAGATGATAGAGTTAATTATAAGTTCGGTATTCTTTCATTAACTTATGTGAGTTAGTTATGAGCTTTTTCTCCCATCACTTGTTAATAAATATATTTGCAATAAATAAGGTTGTACGATTTAAAAGGTTACTTAGCTTCTAGCGCAAGATCGTTTAAAAGTTGCTCGGTATTAATTAGAGTTCATAGCCAAGGCATAACTTATTGAAACGGGACGCGAAGATTGGCTTATCCAAAAAGGCCCTAACAAGGCATGAGGATACCCGAGTCCAAAAAGGCCCTCACAAGGCATGAGGATTCAATTTTTGCTAAAGATCCTAAGATGATGTGAAGATCATTAATCCAAATCAATATGAAGGATCAAGACACACGACGAGAAGCAATTACTCCCCTAAAGATCATGGAGAAGTCTATCCAAAAAGACCCTAACAAGGTATGAGGATAAATAGATCCAAGTCCGAAAAGGAGGCGGATCGTTGTATATCAAAATCCTAAATAAAGAAGAGGATAAATGAAGAAGTCGTGGTCAACGTTTGAAGCATCTTTCACTCCTATTGAAGATGTATACCAAAATGAAGAGAAGACCATAATTTCAAGATCGTCTCTCAAGATTTGAAGTTTGAAGTACAAGCCAAATATCGGTCCGAGAAAGGTCTCAAATCGTGAAACGAGTTATGCCAAGATATGAACTTTTTGAGGTTTCGAGAAGCAGTTTTAAAAGATTTTGTCCTTTAGCTAACTATTGATTAAATCGTCCCACTTTGTTTTCGGCCTAAATAAATTATCGAAATAAGTCAAAAAATGCATCCTCGTGATCATTCAAGACAAAAATAAAATACAAGAGATACACCGTAGGAATAAGGGGGTCTAAGTGATTAACTAAACCACATGAGCAAGTGTTTGTTGTGCTAACTTGTAATAACAATGATCTCGTTTTTAAGCTTGGTATGGGGAACGTGAAACTTGAGGGTGATTAATATTCATGACACCAAAGCCCTAATCTAAGTCTTAGATTTCTTAACGAGTTTCTTCCATCAAATAATTTTCAAGTTATTATTTCTGTCTCCTTTTAAAGTTTTATCTTTTCGTCGTGGTAGTAGTAGTAATAGTAATAAAGGCCGAGATGGATTGATTATGAGGAAAATGTAACTTATGCTTTAAAACTATGCATTGCATGGGGTCATTGCAATGGTCAAGTGTAGGGGATTTAATAAGTGTGTAAACACTTATCCTTTTGCCACTAAAATCAAGTAAAAACAAGACCTAATCATGTGTTTAATGTCGTAAATGTCGGAATTACTCGTGGTTTTGTGTTCTTGTGTTTAAATAGGTACAAATGGTGAAAAGAAGAGAAAACACGGGATTTCACGGTCAAATGTCGAAGAAAAGTCAAGAAAAAGTCAAAGACAAGATCAAAAGACTTAAAGTGTGCCGAAGATCACGAAAACCGACAAAGCCGACTCAATTTTGAAGAAATGATCAAGAAAACCGGGATCGAGCTCGACTTTAGCGGATTTCATTATTTATCGAAGAAAACGGGCCAAGTGGGTCCCACATTGGATAAACGGGCCACAAAAGCCCATTTGTTTTATATGGATTGAGTAAAGGTTGTCTTGGGCTTTTAAAGCCCATTTGCACAAAAAAGAAGGAAGTCATTTGGGCCACAAGCCCATGAAATAAAAACGGATAGAGCCTGGGATGGAGTATTGTTTTTATTAAAGTTTGACCGGTCAACTCCTCACAAACCCTCATTTGCATTCAACGCTTTTATTTCACTCTACCTCACACAAATTTAATAAACCCACACTTTTTGTTTTATTCACTCAATCAACTTCCCACGTGTACACCTTACCCTATACCCTCATTACACCCGATCCCCACTTTATTTACCCACTCACCCACACCATAAATAAATAAAACACATTTTTATTTCACTTCCATTCGTTACAAACAAGGCACAAAGTTACTGTGCTTCTTCCCCATGAAAAACGCACCACCCTCTTCCAAACCCTAATCTCTACACAGTAAAAATTACAACTAAAAAATTGGGGGTTTTCACTGCAATGGTTAATCCACATCAAAACTAATAAAACCCCCAAATTTTCGGATCATCCACTCATCCTCTCTATCCTACGTGGCCAAATCAATGGATTTGATTGGCCAAGACACCTCATTAGTCCAATCCAGCCAATCACATGCCAAAGAAAAAGCACAAGAAACACACATCATTGCCACCCTGGCAATCTGTGTGACCAAGAGCCAATATCCACCCTTGGATCCTAACTGAAAAGAGAGAGAAGGAGAAGAAAGAAGATCAATGGCCAAGATTGTTCTACTTGCTCACCAAGGAAACCTAGAAGATTCGAGGGTTCCCTATAAATACCCTCCCCTTTATCATGTAATGTTATGAAGCTTTTCTTTATTTTTTTTATTTTCAGAAAAATAGTTGATTAGGGTTTTTGTAATTTCAATTTCCAGTATTGTAATTTTGGATTTTGATTAATGAAAGATTAATTTTTCGTCTTTAATTCTCGTCTAAATCTTAATTCTAGTTTCTGTTTTTAATTTAATCAGTTTATTAAAAAAATATTGTTTCTGTTAATCGTTAGTTATTATTATTATATAAAAAAAAAAGAGAGATAAAGAAAAGTGAATATTTCCCCTACTGGGAGATTATAAAAAAATTATTGTTCATGAAAGCTTTGTTCGAGAATAAGGTTGCGGATTGGGTTTCGAATCAAGGTGGTGTTTGTTAATTCGAAGATAAGTTTAAGATATGGTTTAAGTCGAAGGCGTTGTTTTGTTTAGTTTCGTTTCGGTTCAAAGGTAGCTCAGCGCTAGCCTTCGTCTCAAAGGTTGTCGTCAAAAGGTTCTAATCTCCTATTTAGTTTTTATTGCTATTATTTAGTTTAAGTTTATTTGATTTATGATTGAAACTGCTTAGTTTGTTAAACTGTGAATTTGTTCTTTTATTTGATATTACACTGTTTGGATCTGCTATTTATAAGGTGTGCGTAATTGTTGATTTTGTTTAGCATTTTTGTGCAATTTGGAATTAGTAAGTTAAGGCTGTTTGGATCTGCGTTGATTAGCTTATTAGATTTCGGCTTATGTGTTCAGGTATTGCTTATTGTCACTAATATGCTTGCTTGAAATCTGTTTACTTAGAATTAAGCTAACTGCTCTTTTCAGCTCTTTTATATAATCAGATTTTTTTTATTCGGTCAAGTTTATCTTAGGTAGCTTATCTAGATTGAGTTTTTATTTGAGTTTATCAGCTTATTAGAATTTGCTTATTGTTATATAGCTTATTAGATCGAGTTTTTAGCTTATTTTGTTCGCTTAAGTTTTGCTTATCATAACTGTTTATCTGGTTTAGTTGGCATTTACTTTACTTATTTGTGTGCTATATCCTCAGACCCAATTGGTCTGAGGATTTATTCTGTCCAAAAAATCGGTTCCAAAAAGTTTAATATAATTCGCAAAAAATTGTCCCTTACGGGACTCGAACCTGTGACCTCTCGAGTACAAGCCAACGTCCCACCCAACTCAGCTAGTGCTACTTTTGTTTATTAGTTTGCATTAGGACTTTAATATAGGATCTTTAATTCTGTCAGATTTTAATTAGTTTAATACTAGTTTAAGTTTATTTAAATTTTAATTAAAAGTAATTAAATAGTTTCTTAATATTCTGTTTTTATAAAATATAAAAAGAGAAAAAAATAGTTTTTAATCTTTAGTTTAAAGTTTATTAGTTTTAAAAATAGTATTATTAAGTTTTCATTTAAAAATATTTTTTTAAAAAAAGTTTAATAGGTTTTAATAATTAGAATAGTTCAAAAATAGATTTGTTTAAAGTAAAATTTAATTAGATTATTTTTAAAGTTAAGTAGAGGTTATTTTTATTTGAATAGATTTGTTTTTATAAATTGTTAGATAAGATTAATTTTAAATAGCTTTTATTTTTCTTTAAGTTAGTTTAAAAATACCTAAAAAGAGATTTTACCAAAAACAAGTTAAGTTGAAACGTAAAACCGGAAATCAAATTCGAGTCGAATCGAGGAAAAACGAACATAATTTAAAGGACTAAAAATCCTAGTTTCAACTGTATTATATTATGAACTTTTAAACAGGTTATCCAATTTGTTGTGAAGTCTATGCATGAATTTCTTTTCGTGTATTTATATAAAACTGTGCTAACACCTTAAACTAATGATTTCATTTTTATGTATAATTATAGAAAAATGGTAATCACTAGAACGAACCCCAAGAATGCCGACACTACCCAAAACGTCGCTGCTGCCCAACTAAGGGAAATGATTGATCAAGGCATCGCAACTGCGATGGCCGCCAGCAGAAACGTGGACGATAGTCAAAACTCCAACAACCGCCGGAATAATCAGACCACTAGGGGTTGCTCTTACCCCGAATTTTTGAAGAGTAAGCCTTCCTACTACAAGGGAAAGGAAGGAGTGGTGGAACTGATGCAGTGGTTTGAAAGGTTGGAGACTGTGTTCCGCATCAGCGACTGTGCAGAAGAGAACAAAGTAAAGTTTTCCACCTGCACATTACTTGAAAGTGCTCTTACTTGGTGGAACTCTGTAGTTTCTACTCTTGGACACGATGCTGCCTATGCTCTCTGTTAATGCAAGTGATGCCTAAAAACATTATTAGTGTTAACTAATCTTTCTTAGTTTTGATCACAACAAACCATACAACACATTTAGTGTAAAACACAAAATGAATTATTTAACTAACACTATCATCAAGGTAATAATCGTATCACTAACCTTTCTTAATCATACTTAGTGATCATCAAAATGATTATTCTTAAAACTCACTTTTGTTAATATGACAAAAGACTTTTTAATAAACTTTCTTTTTTAGAAAATGTTGTATTAAAATGGAAAATGAAAATTTGAAAATAGCATATTCCAAATGTTGTTAGAATATCCTTTGAAGGTTTCAAATACCTCAGATATTCCCACCCCACTAAAAGACAAAAAACGGAGCGGAGTCTAGTGGCGGTAACTTAAGTACCTACGCGGTTCCTTAGCGATATGGAACCGCAGGGTGAGATAAGGTACCGCGCACAGCTAGCCGTTATAGATTCGTTATACTTTGTCTCCTTTAAATAGTGGGTCAAATCTCATTTTCCAGCAAGCCTCTTGGACGTTTTTCTCAGCCCTCTTTCTATTTTCTATAGCATAATCATTAGTAAATGATCACTTAAATTGTTAAGGATGTTTACATATGATTATCCTCTTGATCCCCTCCTTTACCTTGTCCAATGAGAAGATCACTCACTCACTAGTGTTGTGATAAAGATGAATCTATGAGCTAGTCATATTCATCATGATACCTTTTTTGTTTTAGGTCAATCCAATGTATTTATGAATACTTGGACTAGTTGTGTTCATCCAAGTTATTTGTGGATACTTGGATTTGTTGTGTACATCCATTGCATATGTGTTTGCTTGGATTTGTGTTGTGTAAATCCACGCTACATGTATGTACTTGGATAAGTCTAGTTGAGTTGTAACAGATTTGATTAGGAGTTCTCACTAAACTATAAAGTGATGTGGTTGTGTCTTGTGAGTTCTCACTAAACTTAAAAGTGATTAGTAGTTGTGTTGTGTGAAGTTCTCACTTAGCTTCAAAGTGAAGAGTCGTGAAGATTGGTTCTAGCTTTCGATTAGAACTCGACATCTAGCCTTGTGTCGTAAAATGGTGAAGTAGGCAACGTCGTGAAGATTGGTTCTACCTTAAGATTAGAACTCGACATCTAGCCTTGTGTCGTTAAATTGTGAAGTAGGCAACGTTGTGTAGATTGGTCCTAGCTAAAGATTAGGTCTCGACATTTAGCTTAGTGTCGGAAAATAATGTAAGCAACGATGTAAGGCTTTCTCCGCCGAGAAGGGAGCTTGTGGATATAGTGGAAATCTCGAGTAGGTGTACTCGAGGAGTGGAGTAGAAACGAGGATAGAGCCTCGTTGTCGAACCACTATAAATCTTGGTGTCTTCCCACTAGGTTGTCTCCTTCCTTACTCTTTACTTATTTCATTATCATTACACTTACCTATTATCTTTGCTAGTGCATTTGAATTGAACCTAATAATTATGCAACTTAGCCTCAAGTAAAAGATAGTTTTGATACAAACCAAATTGAAAGTAATTTTAATTTGGTCACCAATCGAAGAGAAACTATTCAACCCCCCCCCCCTTCTAGTTTCTACAATTGGTATCAGAGCGATGGTCACTCAAGATCTTTGAAGTATATTGTACTTTGAAACTTGGATCGATCCATTGTCTCCTCAAATTAGAAGGTCAAGTTATACTAAAGTTTCTCTTTGGTCAAAACTATGTTTTCTTTGAAAATAGGTCTTTTTAGTGATAATATTGCATACACTTAAAATTAGTAGCCTTTATGCATTTTAGAAATGTATCTTCTAGTTTGCATCTTGCTTTGTGTAGGTACTCATGAAGATCAATCACTTAATTGGTTGTGGATTGAGTTACTTGCACTTGTAGAAGACTCATCTTCATTGATCTTTAACATCTTTGAATGATGATACCAAGATGATTGGGAATGATACTAGTCCTTGAAGACTTAGTACTCATCATAGTCATTGATTGGGCATAGCACTTATTCCTTTATGGATTGCTCTTTGTAGCCAAGGTACGCTTTCGTTCTTCCACACGCCCTTTGATCATTCTTTTGATCATTACTTGACTATGTGCTTGTTCTTGGCATCCTTGCCTTGACATTTATTTGTGGTTTGTGATTCTTTCCTTTTATCCTCTCAAACCTTCATTGCTTGGATACTTGACTCACTATGGTGATGTAGAGTGAGTTAGTAGTAGCTTAAAGTATCAAGCATGATTCCATGGTTTGCACCTATACGGTTAGTAGGCCCTTTGTGGGAGAGAAAGTGAATTAATACCTTGCTCATATTTTTGTTTAAACTAATACTATTATTGAAAGTGATCTTAGTCTATACTTGAATAATTGCTTTGTGTTTATTCATTACCAAAGCCGTTAAACGTTTCGCCAGAAAGGCACGTCTTAAACCACTATATATGACACAAGCTCTTCGTTACCACTATTTGAAGATTGTCATTAATCCCTTGAGCATTGGTCCTAGTCTTGATTCACTTCCCTTGACTTCTCTCCACTTTGCCGTTTTGCTACGAGTAGTCGTTTGTCCGTTTCGGTTCTTTTCGATCTTGATTTAACTCGTAATCCTTCATTAAGGCATATTGCTTAGTGTTATGATGATCCAATGATATTCTAAAAGACTCATGATTTAATTTTAAGTATTTTAGAAAAACTTGGTTTTCAAAATTTGGTGTTTTTCATAGATAAAAACCTGCCTCTGTAGGCGGTTCCTTATCTAGGCGGCTCAAACACGCGGTACCTTATCGATAAGGAACCGCGGGTAGTAACTTTTGTCAGAGCGCCAGTTTGATTTCTTTATTCTTTTTCAAACCACTATCTCTCTCTCCCAAAAACACACAGCCGACGGGTTTCTTGTTTTCCACCATTGTTGAAGCTTCCAAAACCTTCAATCACTCAAATTAATTGATTCCAAGTTGTGGGTTTCACTCATCCTTCATCTAACATCAATTAATTGTAAGTATTTTCTTTCAATTTCATCTATTTTGTTCTAGGGTTCATCCTTTCATAATTGGGTATTTTTAAAATTGAAATTGAATTAAAACCTTAATAGGAATGTGGGTTGACATGGTTATTTTACTATGATTCCTTAGGTTCATATTCATTAAGATTTCACTAAAACCCACTTGTAGAACAAATCCGAATTTTGGCTAAATGATTTTGGTTAAAAGATGGATTTGAGATGAACCCATGAACAAGTAGGTAATGACATTGTTAATGCTTACCTAAAAACCTTGTTTTGAAAAACCAATGTTCTAGAACATTGTTGATCCAACATAGTTCATGTGTTCTTGGTTAATGATGGAATAGATGCATTGTGAACATGAGAATGATATGGATTCAATCCTTTGTTTGTCAAGAAATTGATATAACACATTCTCATATTTTCAATTTTTGATTTTATTTTTCATATGAGTGATTGGAAAAATATTGTCTTATGTTTATTTAGGTACTAATCATGCCTTCTTAATATCAAAAAGATCATCAATTCACTAGAAATTATATGCCGGACATTTCCCAAACCTATGCTTCCCCTCAACTTCAAAACTCTTTTCCATCCCTTTCCACTCGAAATTTCCATGAGGGTAGGGTTGTAGATACAAGAATAACGGGGTATAGATATATCAACTCTATGTTTGAGCATATTGGATTTGATTGCTTGCTCTTCATAGACGAAGAAATTTACTCCTTGTTTCTTCTTGAATTCTTTAGCACTTACTCCATGCTCGAAATCAATGGCCAAATCTTTATTCGCTTCATGTTGAATGATCAAATCATTCAATATTCCCTCGATGATTTTGGTGATATTCTTGGTGTGCCATATAGAGGCACTTGTCGTTTTACGGACAAATGGAGACTTGATGCTCTCGTGGAGTCCAACGATAAACCTTTAGATGACATCACCGAAGTTGATCTAAATTTCATCCTTGATATCATCTCGAAAGAGCGTGATGGAAACGTTGTGAGAAGCCTTCATACTAATGTGCGAAATGTGAATCGCTATGAAGTGCTCTCAAGCGACCTTAAGGATTTCATGGTCCAATGGGCTAACATCCTTAGGGAGAATGTGTTTTGTCTTGGTGGAAACCAAGATCATATCCCGGCGTGTATGGTGCATATGTTGTTTTGCATCTTTACATCAACCGAGTACAATTTAGCATTCTACATCGCTCGACGTATAAATTATGCTCTTTCCAAACCCAAAACAAACCTTCCCTATGCTATGCTTCTTACTCGCCTTTTTAGAAGGGTTGGTGAATATTTTCCTCATCTCGATCTTTCTTCGCTTTCACCCGGTTCAACGGGTTATGTTACCTATTCAAGAGGTATATGAACGAAAGCCTAGAAGTGACCAAGGTTCACGAAAATCCTATCATCAAGAGATGGATGATGAGGACACCCAAATGCCAACAAGTGATGGTGATGGCGTCGGTACTAGTTCTCATTTTCACTCTTCGAGTAATTCCCATCCATCCTCAAGCCCATTCAAGGATGAATTTGAAGACTTAGCTCCTCCGCCTCATCAGTCTAGTGAAGTACCGGAAGATCTCAATATGGAGCATCTTTACCGTGAAAATCTTAGAACTCGAGGGGAATTGCACGAACACAGGGTTGAATCAAGAAAAGGTTTCAAGTTCTTGGGGAATATGATCAAGGGATTGGGCAAAAATAGAAGGTGAAAGCTTTGAAGTATTTCAAAGAATGCATGTTGGTAAACATGTAATGTTGAACAATTTTTTTTATCTTGGATGTGTACTAACTTATGCTACTTGTTTGGATTATTATTTATTTTGATCCTAAATGTTGCTTATGCAATGATGTTTGTGATTTACATAGCTTTGTGCATGCCTTGTGATAGTTAGCTTATTAGATTATGATCTGTAGTTAACTTTGGCTTGTGAATCTTTTGGTAAAAATCTGGGTTTATAAAAAACTAGGATGGGAAAATTTTGAAAGCCCTCTGGTCGCGGTTCCATATCGACCCGCGGATCCTTATCAATAAGGTACCGCCGGTCCTAGATAAGGAACCGCCAGCCACTGTGCACGACAGCATCTTTTGCTTTACACTGTTTTCTTAAATCTGTGTAAACCTAGCATGATTTTCAGTAATAAACTGCACATTTCCTAAACTAGCTTACCTAAATTCATTATTCACCTAAAATGGTTTTAACCCATTACTAGTTTGGATCATCCCCTCACCCATTTAAACCCACCTTGTTAGTCATGTTCTTCACACATCAAAGCATCTTTCCCTAAACCTTAAACCACCCTTGTCAACCATGGTGTGTACCAAAACCTCAAACACTTCCAAGACCTCCACCCCAAGGAAAACACTCAAAATAAGGATTAAGGTAGCCAAGCCTAACTCCTCACCTTTCCACACACCTAAGAATGAGATGGTTCCTATCCTCATTTCTTCATCACCTTCCCCACCTCTTGCACCATGCAAGACATCATCCACCCATGGTACTAACCACTCCATTGGTTCTACCTCCTCTTCATTCAACTCAAGAATGAATGAGCTCTCTTCACCCTTCACTCCAAGTGCACCCTTGGATGTGACCACACAACCCCAACGAATCCAAAGCATTACTTTTGTGAATGACTTTGATGACAACTTGGTGACTTCACCATTTACTCCTCATAACTCACCCATTTCACCAACCTTGGAGAATTTACCTACACACTCACCCATTTCCCCTTTAAGGAACATGCCTCCACTCTCACCCACATCACCCTTGGAAAACATGCCTCCTCCACCTCCACCCAACTCAAACATTCCAATTTTGGGTGTTCCACTTTCCCTCCTTTTGGGTGATCCATACTATGGGTTTCAACAAACACATGGTCCTAGTTGTCCATGTTGTCTTTACAACCACTACATCATCCATAACCTTAGGATGGATATGTATGGACTACATAGGAGGTTGCAAGAGTTCTTGCTTGCCTTGTTCTACATGCCTCCTCCTAGGAGATGAATGATGGAGTTTTCTTAATAAGAGTTTTCAACAAAACCAAGCCAAAGAAGACTACTTATCTAGATTTAATGTTAAGCTAGCTATGTATTAGTTAGTTTTATTTGTCATTGTACTTGCTTCCTTCATGAATATTTCATGTTGTTGATCTATGGATTTAGCTTTGTGTGTTTCTATCCTTTTGTGCACACTAATCAACTTTAATTTGAAATTAAAATTGAACCTAAATCTATCACAACCTCTAAAAACTTGACTAAAATTGGTTCAAAATGATATCTAAATTATTTTGTCACCCTTTGTCAAGACATTCTTTGTGAATGTGTTGCTTTATGTAACCCTAGCATAATTTGGTGCTAATAGAGGTAAAATTCCAAGATTTGCAACTTTTTGAAAAAGTCTTAGTTTTTCTCAAAAACCTGTAAAAACTTGGTTTCAAGTCTTCTGGACGCGGATCCTTAAAGCCCCGCCGTTCCCTAGCGATATGGAACCGCCGGTCCCTTTAAGGTACCGCGGGCAGAAATCAGTTTTTGACGAATTTTTTGGTCAAAACTTTTAAAACCCTATACCCTGTCAAGATTCCTTGTTTACTCACTTTGGCTAAACATTCCTTGACACTTCACATTTTGTATTCAAATTCTTACCTTGATTACATTTTACTTATACCCCAACCTTGAGATTTCATTCTCACACCTTCCCAACCTTGAGAATTCATTCTCACATAACCTTGAGATTACATTCTCACACCTTCCTAACCTTGAGAATTCATTCTCACACAACCTTGAGATTTCATTCTCACACCTTCCCAACCTTGAGATTTCATTCTCACAAAACCTTGAGATTTTATTCTCACACTCTCACAATGCCTAACTCCTACATTCCTAACCTTGACATTTCTTTGTCACAACCACACTCACCCAAAGCTTCCTCATCCAAGCTTTCAAAGAAACCGAAAATCTCGGTTCGACCTATTTGGGTTAAGAAGAATGAACCATCTTCCTCTAAACCACCCAAAAACCCTACCTTCTCTCCAATCAAGTATTGGAATGAGACTTATACCATTAACCCCATCAACGGAGCTAAAGAAAATGTTCCTCCACCACCACAATCCTTCAATACCCCTCAACTCAATGACCTTTCAACCTTCCCAAACCTCACAAGGCATTGTGAAAACATTCCCAAACCCATTACCCCACCACCACCAAACCTAAATTTGATGCCATACCCCCATCAAACGATTTTGTGTTGCATCATGGATCCTCGTGTGCTTGTTGTCGATTTCAACAAATTGAACTTGCTCATGTGTATGAGAAGTTAAATTTTCTTGAATTCCTCCTCACTCGACCTCCTATTCAAGTTTTCGTTCCGGTGGACAAAACTTCGAATGATGCATCGTCGTCTTTTTAGTCTTTTATTTTTTTAGCAATCTTGGAAAATATCACTATTAGACTAGCTTATGCTTAGTGGTTTATTTTCCATATTTATTGCTTTTAGATACTCATATTGTGTGTATGACTATCTTCTTTGTTGTGTCTATTTCTTTTATGTAACCTTTGTGTTGTTTGTGTGTTATTTCATTAGTTCTATTTTGAGTTGATCATGGTTAACTTTTACAATTGCTTATGGGTGATTCCATCAATTCTAAACTTTAACCCATTGACAAGCCTATCATCTTCAATGGATTGAAGTTTGATTTTGTCAATTACCTCTTTGGACATACTTAGCAAAATACTTGCTTCTAATTTGAGATTTCTTCTCTCTCTCCCTCTAAAGTTACTTAGTAGGTAGTGATCATATATACATTGGTGTTTCTTTCCTTTCTACTAACCTTTGTGTAGCATGTCACCTTAGCTCACAAACTTGGTGCCCCAAGCAAGGGGGAGCAACCACCAAGGGGGAGCTACTAGCAAAGTTCGATGTTCTTCGTAGACTTGTGCTAACCTTTTTGCTACGACAAAGGGGGAGAAATGATAGTGATAAACTAGTTAATAATTAGATATTTTGTGTTTCTACGTAAATGAGTTTATCGTTTGTCGTAATCAAAAAGGGGGAGATTGTTAATGCAAGTGATGCCTAAAAACATTATTAGTGTTAACTAGTTTTGATCACAACAAACCATACAACACATTTAGTGTAAAACACAAAATGAATTATTTAACTAACACTATCATCAAGGTAATAATCATATCACTGACCTTTCTTAATCATACTTAGTGATCATCAAAATGATTATTCTTAAAACTCACTTTTGTTAATATGACAAAAGACTTTTTAATAAACTTTCTTTTTTAGAAAATGTTTTATTAAAATGGAAAATGAAAATTTGAAAATAGCATATTTCAAATGCTGTTAGAATATCCTTTGAAGGTTTCAAATACCTCAGATATTCCCACCTCACTAAAAGACAAAAAACGGAGCGGAGTCTAGTGGCGGTACCTTAAGTACCTACGCGGTTCCTTAGCGATATGGAACTGCGGGGTGAGATAAGGTACCGCGCACAGCTAGCCGTTATAGATCCGTTATACTTTGTCTCCTTTAAATAGTGGGTCAAATCTCATTTTCCAGCAAGCCTCTTGGACGTTTTTCTCAGCCTTCTTTCTATTTTCTATAGCATAATCATTAGTAAATGATTACTTAAATTGTTAAGGATGTTTACATATGATTATCCTCTTGATCCCCTCCTTTACCTTGTCCAATGAGAAGATCACTCACTCACTAGTGTTGTGATAAAGATGAATCTATGAGCTAGTCATATTCATCATGATACCTTTTTTGTTTTAGGTCAATCCAATGTATTTATGAATACTTGGACTAGTTGTTTTCATCCAAGTTATTTATGGATACTTGGATTTGTTGTGTACATCCATTGCATATGTGTTTGCTTGGATTTGTGTTGTGTAAATCCAAGCTACATGTATGTACTTGGATAAGTCTAGTTGAGTTGTAATAGATTTGATTAGGAGTTCTCACTAAACTATAAAGTGATGTGGTTGTATCTTGTGAGTTCTCACTAAACTTAAAAGTGATTAGTAGTTGTGTTGTGTGAAGTTCTCACTTAGCTTCAAAGTGAAGAGTCGTGAAGATTGGTTCTAGCTTTCAATTAGAACTCGACATCTAGCCTTGTGTCGTAAAATGGTGAAGTAGGCAACATCGTGAAAATTGGTTCTACCTTAAGATTAGAACTCGACATCTAGCCTTGTGTCGTTAAATTATGAAGTAGGCAACGTTGTGTAGATTGGTCCTAGCTAAAGATTAGGTCTCGACATTTAGCTTAGTGTTAGAAAAATAATGTAAGCAACGATGTAAGGGTTTCTCCGCCGAGAAGGGAGCTTGTGGATATAGTGGAAATCTTGAGTAGGTGTACTCGAGGAGTGGAGTAGAAACGAGGATAGAGCCTCGTTGTCGAACCACTATAAATCTTGGTGTCTTCCCACTAGGTTGTCTCCTTCCTTACTCTTTACTTATTTCATTATCATTACACTAACCTATTATCTTTGCTAGTGCATTTGAATTGAACCTAATCATTATGCAACTTAGCCTCAAGTAAAAGATAGTTTTGATACAAACCAAATTGAAAGTAATTTTAATTTGGTCACCAATCGAAGAGAAACTATTCAACCCCCCCCCCCCCCCCCCTCTCTAGTTTCTACACTCTCAACTGGACTGAACTGAATGAGAGAATGACAGAGAAATACTGTCCAAGGGGAGAAACGAAGAAACTTGAAATCAAATTGTGGGATCTCAAATGCAGGAACAATGACATCACTGCATACAACCAAAGGTTTCAAGAGTTGACTCTAATGTGTACCAGAATGTTTGTAGAGGAGGAACATGAGATTGAAAAGTATGTTGGTGGACTCCCAGACGCCATTCATGACAGCGTGCTCGCATCTCGACCTACTATGTCGAGAATGCCATCGAGTTCGCTACTGAATTGATCAACAAAAGAGTCTGTACCATATCCGAGAGGCAAACTGATAACAAGCGAAAGGCAGATGAATATTTCCGTAGTCAGCACCAGCAGCATCCTAAAAAGCAAAATGCTGGGCAAGTTTACAGTGCTACCACCGCAGGGACTATGTTGTATGTAGGCGCAAAACCTTTGTGCTCCAAGTGTAACTATCATCATACTGTTGATAGCCCATGCCAGACCTGCTACAAATGTGGACAAGTGGGTCATTTTGCTAAAACCTGTCGAGTTAATGCTGTCACTCAGGCCCGACCCAATCAAAACACTTGGAACTACAACAACAGGGGCAGATACAATACCCGTGGGAACGGAAGCGGACAGCAGGGAAACCGCAATGCTGTTGGAGGAAAAGGCAGTGGACATAAGAAAGGAGTTGTGTGCTATGAGTGTGGAGCACCAGGACATGTGAGACCAAGTTGTCCCAAGTTGGCCAACTAGAACAAGAACAGTGGAGGAGCTTCGTCGAGAGTGTACGTGGTCGGCAATGCAAAAGCCAAACCCGATTCTAATGTCGTTACTGGTACGTTCCTACTAAACAACCGTTATGCATCTGTTTTGTTTGATACTGGAGCAGACCAAAGTTTTATATCCACTGAATTTAGCCAAGTACTAGAAGTCGTTTCTACAATTTTAGATCACCATTACTTCGTAGAATTAGCTGACGATAAAACTGTAGATTCCGACACTATCATTAGAGGTAGTACTTTAAATCTTTCTAAACATCCCTTCAACATTGACCTTATTCCCGTAAATCTTGGTAGTTTTGATGTTATTATTGGTATGGACTGGTTAGCGAGATGTCGCGCAGTCATTGTTTGTAATGAAAAAATAGTCCGTATTTCGTGGGGAAACGAAGATTTAATCATTCGAGGAGACGGTAACACCGACTTTACTGACACTAGACTTAGTGTTATCTCTTGTACCAAAGCCCAGAAATATTTGTTGAGAGGATGTCCTATCTTCTTTGCCCATATTTCTCAAACAGATGAAGAGGACAAGCCCGAGAAGAAACAAATCAAGGACGTACCTATCGTCCGAGATTTTGTAGAAGTCTTTCCCGATGAGTTGCCGGGCTTACCACCGACCCGACAAGTGGAATTTCAAATCGATTTGATTCCCGGAGCTGCACCTGTAGCTAAAGCTCCATACCGGTTGGCACCATCAGAAATGAAAGAACTAGCTGAACAACTCCAGGAACTATCTGACAAAGGATTTATTCGACCCAGTTCCTCAGCATGGGGAGCTCCTGTGTTATTTGTCAAAAAGAAATATGGTTCTTTCCGAATGTGCATCGACTACATAGAACTGAATAAGTTAACTGTGAAGAATCGTTATCCGCTACCTCGCATTGATGACCTATTTGACCAACTGCAAGGGTCAAGTGTGTATTCCAAGATTGACTTGAGATCTGGATACCATCAACTAAGGGTAAGGGAGGAAGATATTCCAAAAACAACTTTTAGAACCCGTTACGGTCATTACGAATTTTAGGTTATGCCATTTGGGTTGACCAATGCACCAGCTATTTTCATGGACCTTATGAACCGTGTGTGCAGACCCTACCTGGATAAATTTGTGATAGTCTTCATTGATGATATACTCATTTATTCCAAGAACGAACAAGAACACGGGGAACACCTTGCACAAGTACTAAAGGTAGTCAAGGAGGAAAAAATTTATGCTAAATTCTCCAAATATGAATTATGGATTCCCAGAGTGAAATTCCTAAATCACCGACAGAGATCCGCCAATTTCTAGGCCTTGTCGGGTACTACCGCAGATTTATTGAAGATTTTTCCAAAATAGCCAAGCCAATGACCAAACTCACACAAAAAGGAATAAAGTTCGATTGGGGAGAGAAGGAAGAATCAACTTTTCAGCTGTTCAAGCAGAAGTTGTGTAGTGCACCTATATTGGCCTTGCCTGAAGGCAACGATGATTTAATTGTATACTGTGATGCTTCACATAAAGGTCTAGGTGCAGTATTGATGCAGAGGATGAAAGTGATTGCCTATGCTTCAAGACAACTGAAGAAGCATGAGAAGACTACACCACTCACGATCTAGAACTTGGATCCGTAGTTTTTGCTCTCAAAATCTGGATATATTACCTATACGGAACAAAGTGCACAGTGCATACTGACCACAAAAGTTTGTAACACATATTGGACCAGAAGGAGCTGAACATGACACAACGCCGTTGGATTGAGCTGTTGAGTGACTACGACTGCGTGATCAAATACCACCCCGGTAAAGCAAATGTGGTTGCTGATGCTTTAAGTCGTAAGGAAACGGACCCTCCTATGAGAGTTCGGGCATTAGTTATGACAATCAGTTTGGATCTAGCCAAACAGATTTTGGAAGCTCAGACTCAAGCCCAATTACCTGAAAACCTCGTGAAGGAAGACATCGGGGGAATGCTCAGGTCCGACCTTACTAAGGAGAAGCTAGAACCAAGAGCAGATGGAACCCTATGCCTTCACGGACGAAGTTGGTTACCTTGCTATGGAGATTTGAGGAACGTGATCATGCACGAATCTCATAAGTCTAAATATTCTATACATCCCGGATCTGAAAAGATGTATCAGGGTATGAAGAAATTATACTGGTGGCCAAATATGAAAGCTGACATCGCCACCTACGTGAAAAAGTGTTTGACATGTTCACGTGTCAAAACTGAACACCAGAGACCATCGGGTTTGCTCGTACAACTCGAGATACGGAAATGGAAGTGGGACAACATCACCATGGACTTTGTCACCAAACTCCTAAAGTCATCTCACGGTTACGATACTATCTGGGTAATCGTCGACCGACTTACCAAGTTAGATCATTTCCTGCCAATGAGGGAGAACGATTCCCTTGCAAGACTAGGAAAAACGTACCTGAAGGAGATAGTGACCAAACATGGAATACCAGTTTCGATAATTTGTGATCGAGACAGTAGGTTCACATCAAACTTTTGGAAGGCTTTCCAACGAGCCTTAGGTACCAATTTGGACATGAGCACTGCTTATCATCCACAGACTGACGGTCAAAGTGAACGAACCATCCAGACTCTAGAAGACATGCTACGGGCATGTGTGATTGACTTTGGAAATGGATGGGTTGACCACATTCCTTTAGTAGAATTCTCCTACAACAACAGTTATCATGCCAGTATTAAGGATGCCCCTTTTGAAGCACTATACGGTCGAAAGTGCCGTTCACCTGTATGCTGGGCAGAAGTAGGTGAATTTCAGCTCAATGGACCAGAACTAATCCAGGAGACTACAGATAAGATCGTCCTTATTAAGCAAAGAATTCAAGCTTCTCGCGATCGACAAAAGAGCTACGCGGACCTGAAACGCAAACCTATGTAATTGGAAGTGGGTGACCGTGTTATGCTCAAAGTATCACCATGGAAGGGTGTTGTACGCTTTGGCAAACGTGGGAAACTGAATCCACGTTATGTTGGCCCTTTCAAAGTAATAGCCAGGATTGGGGAAGTAGCTTATCGTTTAGAGTTGCCCCAGCAACTGAGTCAGGTACACTCTACCTTTCACGTGTCTAACTTGAAGAAGAGCTATGCTGAAGAACCATTGGCTATGCCATTGGAAGGAGTTCAGTTTGACGACAAACTCCAGTTCATAGAAGAACAAGTAGAAATCATGGAGAGGACAATTAAGTAATTGAAACGCAGTCGCATCCCGTTGATCAAAGTACGTTGGAACTCGAGGAGAGGTCCTGAGTTTTCTTGGGAACGAGAAGACTTGTTCAAAACCAAGTAACCACACTTGTTCACCTGACCGGTGACTTCATCTTAAGCTTTAAGGACAAAGCTAAAATAACGGGATGGTGCTGTAAAACCTCTGATTTTACCTTATTAACTTTGTCAACTGTTGTACTCTTTATTTTTGTAATCTATATAATTCCACTTTTATATGACTTATTATTAATCATATACCTTTGTCATACCATCTTTCATATTTATTTGTACATTTATATGAACCCTTAGTCATTATTGACTACTCTGGCAATTAACTGGCCACCTGAATGAACAAGGACTCATCACCTTAGTACACATTTTGGGATAAACTGTAACATTACTTATTTTAATTTATTAAGTACTTGGACTTATATTTATATGTATATATTTACATATATTTCATACTATGAATAAACACCTAACACTTTAAAACAATGTACATTATTTCACATTGTCATTTATTTACTTTATTCAAGTAAAATACTTATAGTGATATATTCATTATATACTTTCACTAAGTTACCTAAAGGTTTAATTAAAACACCTAGAAACTTAATAAATGCATACAATATAATACAAAGGCTATTATTATCTCCCAATACTTGGCAAAAATTAACACAACTCTACAACAATGCATGTAGATGCCGGGTATAGGCATGCATACTCCAAAGAAGATTCATACTTAACTTATAACTAGGAAAAATAATCATGAGGCTTTAGTCAACCCCCCTCCATGCATTCCATACACAAACCACTATTGAGGTCATACCTTGTCCCCCCTACCTCACTTACACACGACAACAAAACAAGGAAAGAAAAGGCACATGTGTTTTTACCATTGAAGGATAGAAATTGCATATCTTACAATATCCAAAAGAGATACTTCTAAAGATCCCGAGTACTATATTTGGATACTCCATATCTTGCATTTTCTTGTTATAACCGAGCCTCACAAAGATCTTGCAACATAAACTATCTCCAAAGTGTTCCCTACTCTCTCTCTAGCTCATGGTTTAGCTTCCATCTCCACCAAGATCCATCAAGCTTCCATTGATACTATTTTCTATTATCTTAAAACATGTCTCATACTACATAACTGCAAATTAATACTCCTTGCTACTCCTACTTACACTACACGGCAAGAAAAGGAGCCTTAGCTACTCAAGTGAAGGCCACAACTAAGTTTTTACTACAAGGGATCACCTTTGTTGAAACCAAGCTCTAATCACTACTCATTCTCTTATCCATTCCTTGATCTATCTAAACAAGTAAGCATCTTAAACCTCATCTTTTCAATATACTCATCTTCATATACATAAACATATACTTGCTTATCACTAGTAAAAACTTAATGTTGAAACAAAACCATGAAACCCTAGACCATATAGGTCACGGCTAAAATGGGTTTATGAGTTAATGTGATATAAAATCTTGCTAACTATAATGAGTATAACCTCATAAACATGTTAAACTATAAAAACCATGAAAAACCTATACATGCTAAATTCTAGACGTGGGGTTTATCCCTATGGTTTAGTATTGGTTAGCTTTGTAATACTTATTCAAGCCTAGAATCACTAGATCTAAAGTTACTAGTTGCCTTATATTAATAAGCTCACTATTTTGCCTTATAGAAGTTAAGTTATTAAGCCACTATAATAAGCTTGCCCAAAATAAACTTCATTTTTATTAAATAATGTTTTTATAAAACTTTTGTTGTGAAAAATATGATTTTATAAACTTTTGGATTTAAAAATGAGATCTATAAATGTTTTGGATTAAAATGATAGATCTATAAAGTTTCTGGTTAAAATAGTAAATCCATGATGTTTCGGATTAAAAACGATGAATATAATACTTTCGGGTTAATTTTGTAATTTTCTTATGTTTAGGGATCTAAATGGACACTTATAGAAACTCATTTTATCAAAAGATAAACATAAGGGCTAATAGTGTAAATTGCTGAGAGTTGAGGGTGGTGTTTTAATACCATCCAAAACTTCAAACATAATAGGAGGACTAAAATGTAATTATTACTAAGTTAGGGTAATTTGTGAAACATAATAGGAACCTAGGGACCCCTTTTGCCTTTTTCCGAATCATAATAGTAACCCTAAGGACCCCTTTTGCCAAACTTGTAAAGTTTAATAAACCCTAGACAAACCCTAGGGGTTGTTTTGGCATAAGCCGAAACCTAAAATGAAGCCCTAGGGGGCATTTATGAAACTATATTAAACCTAATATAAGCCGAATACGAGGAGGACCAAAATTGACAACTTATGACTTTTATAAACCTTAGTTACACGTGTAACTAGAGAGGGACTTGTTTTTCCATTATTTGAAAGTTAAACGAACCGTAGGAATATTATATTACTATTGCCGCGGGTATTTTATTTAATCGAGAGACTAAAACGTAATTTTCCTAAACATAAGTTAAACCCTAATTATATATATAACGTTAATATTAAAAAGGTAAAACTTAACTAATTATAAAGGTCCAACGTTCGTTATATTTTTCCAAACTTATAACGTAATAATTATACAAATATCGGGAACACTAAATTAAACTAAAATGTTATACGTTTTATAACCCTATTTATATATAAGATATAAATTGAAAATGATTAACTTATAAAAATAAATATATTAATTATATTTATTTTCACTTTAAATATATATAAAACTTGCTTTTTATAAATATTTAAATCACTTTGTAAACCTTACAAGTACGAAGATATTAATTAAACAGGTTAAGTAATTAAATAATATTATTTATTTTATACTTAAAATAAATACTACTATAACTTGTACAATGATGAACTAAATTACAGATATCGTAATAAAATGCTTAAAACCAGTATAAGCATGCACAGACTTGTTTTGAAACTTTTATGCATTATGTTATGCTTTTACTGAGACCTTATAATTATTTAGGTCGTTAACTGTATCGTGAGCATCATATCAGATTTTCTTGTGGCTATTTGCTGTACTACTGAGGTGAGTTCATGGCCCCATTTTATATATTGACAAACTGTTAATGCAAGTAATGCCTAAAAACATTATTAGTGTTAACTAATCTTTCTTAGTTTTGATCACAACAAACCATACAACACATTTAGTGTAGAAACACAAAATGAATTATTTAACTAACACTATCATCAAGGTAATAATCATATCACTAACCTTTTTTAATCATACTTAGTGATCATCAAAATGATTATCCTTAAAACTCACTTTTGCTAATAAGACAAAAGACTTTTTAATAAACTATCTTTTTTAGAAAATGTTTTATTAAAATGGAAAATGAAAATTTGAAAATGGCATATTCCAAATGCTGTTAGAATATCCTTTGAAGGGTTTAAATACCTCAGATATTCCCACCCCACTAAAAGACAAAAAACGGAGCGGAGTCTAGTGGCGGTACCTTAAGTACCTAGGCGGTACCTTATCGATATGGTACCGCGGGGTAAGATAAGGTACCGCGCACAGTAGCCGTTATATATCCGTTGTAACTTTGTCTCCTTTAAATAGTGGGTCAAATCTCATTTTCCAGTAAGCCTCTTGGACGATTTTCTCAGCCCCTTTTCTATTTTCTATAGCATAATCATTAGTAAATGATCACTTAATTTGTTAAGGATGTTTACATATGATTATCCTCTTGATCCCCTCCTTTACCATGTCCAATGAGAAGATCACTCACTCACTAGTGTAGTGATAAAGATGAATTTATGAGCTAGTCATATTCATCATGATACCCCTTTTTGTTTTAGGTCAATCCAATGTATTTATGAATACTTGGACTAGTTGTGTTCATCCAAGTTATTTATGGATACTTGGATTTGTTGTGTACATCCATTGCATATGTGTTTGCTTTGATTTGTGTTGTGTAAATCCAAGCTACATGTGTGTACTTGGATAAGTCTAGTTGAGTTGTAATAGATTTGATTAGGAGTTCTCACTAAACTATAAAGTGATGTGGTTGTGTCTTGTGAGTTCTCACTAAACTTTAAAGTGACTAGTAGTTGTGTTGTGTGAAGTTCTCACTTAGCTTCAAAGTGAAGAGTCGTGAAGATTGGTTCTACCTTTCGATTAGAACTCGACATCTAGCCTTGTGTCGTTAAATGGTGAAGTAGGCAACGTCGTGAAGATTGGTTCTACCTTTCGATTAGAACTCGACATCTAGCCTTGTGTCGTTAAATTGTGAAGTAGGCAACGTCGTGTAGATTGGTCCTAGCTAAAGATCAGGTCTCGACATTTAGCTTAGTTTCGGAAAATAATGTAAGCAATGATGTAAGGTTTTCTCCGCCGAGAAGGGAGATTGTGGATATAGTGGAAATCTCAAGTAGGTGTACTCGAGGAGTGGAGTAGAAACGAGGATAGAGCCTCGTTGTCGAACCACTATAAATCTTGGTTTCTTCCCACTAGGTTGTCTCCTTCCTTGCTCTTTACTTATTTCATTATCATTATACTTGCTTATTATCCTTGCTAGTGTACTTCAATTGAACCTAATCATTATGCAACTTAGCATCAAGTAAAAGATAGTTTTGATACAAACAAAATTGAAAGTAATTTTAATTTGGTCACCAATCGAAGAGAAACTATTCAACCCCCCTTCTAGTTTCTACAATTGGTATCAGAGCAATGGTCACTCAAGATCTTTGAAGTATATTTTACTTTAAAACTTGGATCGATCCATTGTCTCCTCAAATTAGAAGGTCTAGTTGTACTAAAGTTTCTCTTTGGTCAAAACTATGTTTTCTTTGAAAAATAGGTTTTTTAATTAAAAAATATTGCATCCCACTTAAGATTAGTAGCCTTTATGCATTTTAGATATACTCTTGAAATGTATCTACTAGTTTGCATCTTGCTTTGTGTAGGTACTCATGAAGATCAATCAATTTATTGGTTATGGATTGAGTTACTTGCACTTGTAGAAGAATCATTTTCATTGATCTTTAACATCATTGAATAATGATACCAAGATGATTGGGAATGATACTAGTCCTTGAAGACTTAGTACTCATCATAGTCATTGATTGGGCATAGCACTTATTCCTTCATGGATTGCTCTTTGTGGTCAAGGTACGCTCTCGTTCTTCCACACGCCCTTTGATCATTCTTTTGATCATTACTTGACTATGTGCTTGTTCTTGGCATCCTTTCCTTGACATTTATTTGTGGTTTGTGTTTCTTTTCTTTTGTCCTCTCAAACCTTCATTGCTTGGATACTTGACTCACTATGGTGATGTAGAGTGAGTTAGTAGAAGCTTAAAGTATCAAGCATGATTTCCATGGTTTGCACCCATACGGTTAGTAGGCCCTTTGTGGGAGAGAAAGTGAATTAACACTTTGCTCATATTTTAGTTTAGACTAAGACTATTATTGAAAGTGATCTTAGTTTAGACTTGAATAATTGCTTTGTGCTTATTCATTACCAAAGCCGTTTATCGTTTCGCCGGAAAGGCACGTCTTAAACCACTATATATGACACAAGCTCTTCGTTTCTACTACTTGAAGATTGTCATTAATCCCTTGAGCATTGATCCTAGTCTTGATTCACTTCTCTTGACTTCTCTCCACTTAGTCGTTTTGCTACGAGTAGTCGTTGTCCGTTTCGGTTCTTTTCGATCTTGATTTAACTCGTAATCCTTCATTAAGGCATATTGCTTAGTGTTATGATGATCCGATGATATTCTAAAAGGCTCATGATTTAACTTTAAGTATTTTAGAAAAACTGGATTTTCAAAATTTCGCGTTTTTTAGAGATAGAAACCTGCCTCTGTAGGCGGTTCCTTATCTCCGCGGCTCAAAACCCGCGGTACCTTATCGATAAGGTACCGCGGGCAGAAACTTTTGTCAGAGCGCCAGTTTGTGTTTTTTATTCTTTTTCAAACCAAACTCTCTCTCTCCCAAAAACACACACCCGATGGGTTTTGCCTTTTCCACCATTGTTGAAGCTTCCAAAACCTTCAATCACTCAAATTAATTGATTCCAAGTTGTGGGTTTCACTCATCCTTCATCTAACATCAATTAATTGTAAGTATTTTCTTTCAATTTCATCTATTTTGTTCTAGGGTTCATCGTTTCATAATTGGGGATTTTTAAAATTGAAATTGAATTAAAACCTTAATAGGAATGTGGGTTGACATAGTTATTTTACTATGATTACTTAGGTTCATATTCATTAATATTTCACTAAAACCCACTTATAGAACAAATCCGAATTTAGGCTTAATGATTTTTGTTGAATTATGGATTTGAGATGAACTCATGAACAAGTAGGTAATGACATTGTTAATGCTTACCTAAAAACCTTGTTTTGAAAAACCAATGTTCTAATCCATTGTTGATCTAACATAGATCATGTGTTCCTGGTCAATGATGGAATAAACACATTGTGAACATGAAAATGATATGGATTCAATCCTATGTTTGTCAAGAAATTGATATAACACATTTTCATTTTTCGTTTTCCTTTTTGATTTTCATATGAGTGATTGGAGAAATATTGTCTTGTGTTTTTATTTAGGTACTTAATCATGCCTTCTCAATATCAAAAAGATCATCAATACACTAGAGACTATATGCCCGACATCTCCCAAACCTAAACTTCCCCCCAACTTCAAAACGCGTTTCCATCCCTTTCCACTCGTTGTTTCCATGAGGGTAGAGTCGTTGACAAGTAAATAACGGGTTATGTCTATATCCTATCTATGTTTGAGCTTTCGGGGTTTGATTGCTTGCTCAACATAGAAGAAGATATTTACCCCTTATTTCTTCTTGAATTCTTTAGCACCTACTCCATGATTGAATACAATGGAAAAATCTTCATTCGTTTCGTATTGAATGATCAATTGATTCAATACTCTCTTGAAGACTTTGGTCAAATTCTCGGTGTGCCATATGAAGGCACTTGTCGTTTTACGGATAAATGGAGACTTGATGCTCTCACGGAATCCTTCGATAAACCTCCAAATGACCACACCGAAATTGATCTAGAGTTCCTTCTTGAAATCGTCTCGAAAGAGCGTGATGGTAACGTTGTGAGAAGCCTTCATTCAAATGTACGAAATGTGAATCAATATGAAGTGCTCTCTAGCGACCTTAAGGATTTTATGGTTCAATGGGCCAATATCCTTAGGGAGAATGTCTTTTGTCTTGGTGGAAACCGAGATCATATCCCGGCGTGTATGGTGCATATGTTGAGTTGCATCTTCACATCCACCAAGTACAACTTGGCATTCTATATCGCTCGACGAATCAATATTCCCCTTCGAAGCCCAAGACAAACCTTCCCTATGCTATGCTTCTAACTCGCCTTTTCAAAAGGGTTGCGCATGATTTTCCCCACCTTGATCTTTCTCGCTTCTACCCGGTTCATCGGGTTATGTTGCCCATTCAAGAGGCATATGCTAGAAAGACAAGAAGTGATCGAGGATCGAGAAAATTTGTTCATCAAGAGATGGATGATGAGGACATGGACATGCCAACAAGTGATGGTGACGGCATTGGTACTAGTTCTCATTTCCACTCTTCGAGTAATTCCCATCCATCCTCAAACCCATTCGAGGATGATTTTGAAGACTTAGCTCCTCCTCCTCATCATTCTAGCGAAGTACCGGAAGATCTCAATATGGAGCATCTTTACCGCGAAAACCTTAGAACTCGAGGGGAATTGCACGAACACCGGGTTGAACCAAGAAAAGGTTTCAAGTTCTTGGAGAATATGATCAAGGGATTGGGGAAGAAGAGAAGGTGAAAGCATTGAAGCTTTTCTAAGAATACATGTTGGTAAACATGTATTGTTGAACAATTTTATTTTATTTTGGATATGTATTAACTTGTGATTGCATGTTAGAATTATCATTTATCTTGTTCCTTAATGTTAATTATGCCTTCATGTTTGTGTTTTACATAGCTTTGTGCATGCCTTTTGATAGTTAGCTTATTAGATTATGATCTGTAGTTAACTTTGGCTTGTGAAACCTTTGGGAAAAATCTGGGTTTATAAAAAACTAGGATGGGAAATTTTTATAAACCTTCTGGTCGCGGTTCCATATCGACCCGCGGTTCCTTATCGATAAGGTACCGCCGGCCCTAGATAAGGAACCGCCGGCCACTGTGCACGACAGCATCTTTGCTTTACACTGTTTTCTTAATTTTTTGTAAACCTTGCATGATTTTCAGTAATAAACTGCACATTTCCTAAACTAGGGTATCTAAATTCATTATTCACCTAAAATGATTTTAACCCATTACTAGTTTGGATCATCCCCTCAACCATTTAAACCCACCTTGTTTGCCATGTTCTTCACACATCAAACATACTTCCCTAAACCTTAAACCACCCTAATCAACCATGGTGTGTACCAAAACCTCAAACACTTCCAAGACCTCCACCCCAAGAAAAACTCTCAAAATAAGGGTTAAGGTAGCTAAGCCTAACTCTTCACCTTTCCTCACACCTAAGAATGAGAATGTTCCTATCCTCATTTCTTCATCACCTTCCCCACCTCTTGCACCATGCAAGACCTCCTCCACCCATGGTACTAACCACTCCATTGGTTCTACCTCCTCTTTATTCAATTCTAGAATGAATGAGCTTTCCTCACCCTTCACTCCAAGTGCACCCTTGGAATTGACCACACAACCTCAACCAATCCAAAGCATTCCTTTTGGGAATGACTTTGATGACATTTTGGTGACTTCACCATTTACCCCTCACAACTCACCCATTTCACCAACCTTGGAGGATTTACCTCCACACTCACCCATTTCCCCTTTGGGGAACATGCCTCCACTTTCACCCACTTCACCCTTGGAGAACTTGCCTCCTCCACCTCCACCCAACTCAAACATCCCAATTTTGGGTGTTCCACTTTCCCTCCTCTTGGGTGGTCCTTACTTTGGGTTTCAACAAACTCATGGTCCTAGATGTCCATGTTTTCTTTACAACCACTTCCTCATCCAAAATCTAAGGATGGATATGTATGGACTACATAGGGGTTTGCAAGATTTCTTGCTTACTTTGTTCTCCATGCCTCCCCCTAGGAGATGAATGATGGAGTTATTTCATAATAAGAGTTTTCAACAACAATCCAAAGAAAACTATTTATCTAGATTTTATGATAAGCTAGCTATGTATTAGTTAGTTTTATTTATCTTTGTACTTGTTTCCTCATTTATGAATGTTTCTTGTTATTGTGTTATGGATTTAGCTTTGTGTGATTCTATCCCTTTGTGCACACTAATCAACTTCAATTTGAAATTAAAATTGAACCTAAATCTATCACAACCCTTAAACTTGACTAAAATTGGTTCAAAATGATATCTAAATTATTTTGTCACCCTTTGTCAAGACATTCTTTGTGAATGTGTTGCTTTATGCAACCCTAGCATATTTTGGTTCTAATAGAGGTAAAAATCCAAGATTTGCAATTTTTTGAAAAAGTCTTAGTTTTTCCCAAAACCCAGGAAAAACTTGGTTTAAAGTCCACTGGACGCGGTTCCTTAAGGACCCGCGGTTCCTTAGTGATATGGAACCGCCGGCCCATATAAGGTACCGCGGCCAGAAAGTGACTTTTGACGAATTTTTGGTCAAAACCTTTAAACCCTATTCCCAGTCAAGATTCCTTGTTTACTCAAATTGACTAAACATTCCTTGACAATACACATTTTGTATTCAAATTCTTACCTTGATTACATTTTACTTATACCCCAACCTTGAGATTTCATTCTCACACCTTCCCAACCTTGAGAATTCATTCTCACATAACCTTGAGATATCATTCTCACACTCTCACAATGCCTAACTCCTACATTCCTAACCTTGACATTTCTTTGTCACAACCCCACTCACCCAAAGCTTGCTCATCCAAGCTTTCAAAGAAACCGAAAATCTCGATTCGACCCGTTTGGGTTAAGAAGAATGAACCATCTTCGTCCAAACCACCCAAAAACCCTACCTTCTCTCCAATCAAGTATTGGAATGAGACTTACACCATAAACCCCATCACCGGAGCAAAAGAACATGTTCCACCACCACCACAATCCTTCAACACCCCCCAACTCAATGACCTTTCCACCTTCCCAAACCTCACAAGGCATTGTGAAAACACTCCCAAACCCTTTACCCCACCACCACCAAACCCTAAGTTTGATGCCATACCCCCATCAAACGATTTTGTGTTGCATCATGGATCCTCGTGTGATTGTTGCCGTTTTTAACAAACTGAACTTGCTCATGTGTATGAGAAGTTAAATTTTCTTGAATTCCTCCTCACTCGACCTCCTATTCAAGTATTCGTTCCGGTGGATAAAACTTCGAATGATGCATCATCGTCTTTTTAGTTTTATTTTTTTTGCAATCTTGGAAAATATCACTATTAGACTAGCTTATGCTTAGTGGTTTATTTTCCATATTTATTGCTTTTAGATACTCATACTATGTGTATGACTATCCTCTTTGTTTTTTTTTGTAACTTGTGTGTTATTTGTGTGCATTCTAATTAGTTCTATTTTTGAGTTGATCTTGGTTAAATTTTTACAATTGCTTATGGGTGATTCCATCAATTCTAAAGCTTTAACCCATTGACAAGCTTATCATCTTCATTTTATTGAAGTTTAATTTTGTCAATTACCTCTTTGGACATACTTAGCAAAATACTTGCTTCTAATTTGAGATTTCTTCTCTTTCTCCCTCTCAAGTTACTTAGTAGGTAGTGATCATATATACATTGGTGTTTCTTTCCTTTCTACTAACCTTTGTGTAGCATGTCACCTTAGCTCACAAACTTGGTGCCCCAAGCTAGGGGGAGCAACCACCAAGGGGGAGCTACTAGCAAAGTTCGATGCAATTCAAAGACTTATGCTAACCTTTTTGCTACAACAAAGGGGGAGAAATGATAGTGATAAACTAGTTAATAATTCCATAGTTTGTGTTTATACGTAAATGAGTTTATCGTTTGTCGTAATCAAAAAGGGGGAGATTGTTAATGCAAGTAATGCCTAAAAACATTATTAGTGTTAACTAATCTTTCTTAGTTTTGATCACAACAAACCATACAACACATTTAGTGTAGAAACACAAAATGAATTATTTAACTAACACTATCATCAAGGTAATAATCATATCACTAACCTTTCTTAATCATACTTAGTGATCATCAAAATGATTATCCTTAAAACTCACTTTTGCTAATAAGACAAAAGACTTTTTAATAAACTATCTTTTTTAGAAAATGTTTTATTAAAATGGAAAATGAAAATTTGAAAATGGCATATTCCAAATGCTGTTAGAATATCCTTTGAAGGGTTTAAATACCTCAGATATTCCCACCTCACTAAAAGACAAAAAACGGAGCGGAGTCTAGTGGCGGTACCTTAAGTACCTAGGCGGTACCTTATCGATATGGTACCGCGGGGTAAGATAAGGTACCGCGCACAGTAGCCGTTATATATCCGTTGTAACTTTGTCTGCTTTAAATAGTGGGTCAAATCTCATTTTCCAGTAAGCCTCTTGGACGATTTTCTCAGCCCCTTTTCTATTTTCTATAGCACAATCATTAGTAAATGATCATTTAATTTGTTAAGGATGTTTACATATGATTATCCTCTTGATCCCCTCCTTTACCATGTCCAATGAGAAGATCACTCACTTACTAGTGTAGTGATAAAGATGAATTTATGAGCTAGTCATATTCATCATGATACCCCTTTTTGTTCTAGGTCAATCCAATGTATTTATGAATACTTGGACTAGTTGTGTTCATCCAAGTTATTTATGGATACTTGGATTTGTTGTGTACATCCATTGCATATGTGTTTGCTTGGATTTGTGTTGTGTAAATCCAAGCTACATGTGTGTACTTGGATAAGTCTAGTTGAGTTGTAACAGATTTGATTAAGAGTTCTCACTAAACTATAAAGTGATGTGGTTGTGTCTTGTGAGTTCTCACTAAACTTTAAAGTGACTAGTAGTTGTGTTGTGTGAAGTTCTCACTTAGCTTCAAAGTGAAGAGTCGTGAAGATTGGTTCTACCTTTCGATTAGAACTCGACATCTAGCCTTGTGTCGTTAAATGGTGAAGTAGGCAACGTCGTGAAGATTGGTTCTACCTTTCGATTAGAACTCGACATCTAGCCTTGTGTCGTTAAATTGTGAAGTAGGCAACGTCGTGTAGATTGGTCCATCTAAAGATTAGGTCTCGACATTTAGCTTAGTGTCGGAAAATAATGTAAGCAATGATGTAAGGTTTTCTCCGCCGAGAAGGGAGCTTGTGGATATAGTGGAAATCTCAAGTAGGTGTACTCGAGGAGTGGAGTAGAAACGAGGATAGAGCCTCGTTGTCGAACCACTATAAATCTTGGTGTCTTCCCACTAGGTTGTCTCCTTCCTTGCTCTTTACTTATTTCATTATCATTATACTTACTTATTATCCTTGCTAGTGTACTTCAATTGAACCTAATCATTATGCAACTTAGCATCAAGTAAAAGATAGTTTTGATACAAACCAAATTGAAAGTAATTATAATTTGGTCACCAATCGAAGAGAAACTATTCAACCCCCCCTTCTAGTTTCTACACAAACTTTTAAACCTTTTTATGGGGAAGAAAACATGCAACATATTTTATTTGATGGACATAAACTAAACTGCGAAACCTTTGATTACATTTGCCTATTGTAGATGAACCCGCATGACCCGTGCATATGAAACTGTTAGAATTTCTTAATTACTAGAATGTTATAAATAGATCTATTTGGGATTGACCATCCCCATCTGGGTGAGTCATGTTCACTGTGCCTAGGCCAGGACAACAAATGTTTCACATGTCAGAACTTATTATTATTGGGTGCCTTTTTATAAGGCGAAGGGTCCTCATTTGTTGAAGGCTTAACTGTCAAGTCTCAGTTTCGGGCAATATGGGAATGTAATTACCTTTTTAGCGTTGATGCTTGGTGCATTACTACTTCAATGAATGTTTATCGTCCAAACTTATTTTATTAAACCTGTGAATTCACCAACTTTATGTTGACTCTCTAAGCATGGTTTCTCAGGAAAACTGAAGTAGGTATTGGTGTGCATGGAGTCAAGCATCATGATAGGCTGCATTTATAGAGCTCATCTAGGGTTTTATAAACTGGGGATTAATTCAAACTACTGAATAATGTTTAAGACTATTTGAATAACATTTGCACTTTTATTCATGTAATAAATGTAATGATAATCTTTTATCTGTTGCTCTACATACTATATGTTGTTGATCCACCTACGTGACACCCAAATATTATTTCCGCTGCATTTGACTCAATTTGGGGGTGTCACACTCTTGGTCTATCCAACTTTTGTATCAACAAGTTGGCGCCATTGATGAGACGGCTTTTATACATGGTCTCATCGTTCTTTTTGGACTTAAAATGCATTAAATATCATCAAAATACCCAAATATATGCTTGTGTTTGTTGCTTGTGCAATTTAGGTACGGATATTGAGAAAATGATAAAAGATCACAAGAATCAAGCAAAAACGAACACGGGAAACGAAGCCGCACAAAGAACCGGACCCAAATCATGATTTTCCATTTAAGTCCTTGAAGAATTGAAGATTTACAAGTTTGGTCCCTCAACTATTGAAGACTTGTCACAAATGACCCTCCACTATTCATTTGTGCAAGATACACCCTTGAAGTTTGAAGACTATACATGATAAGCCCTTGGAAATCTCAAGAATTGCCATTTTAGTCCTTATTCATGGTTTAACTAAACACAAGGACTGGTTTTGCCAACCTGCCAAACATTTAACAAAGGAAATAGAGTTTGTTGCTATTTAAAGTGAAGTGAAAGGAATATGAAACATGTGGGGGAAAACTGCCATTTAACCAAACCCCACTAGCCACCCATATCTTGCCACGTCATCCGGGTACCACCCAAATCCACAAACCCAACCCATCAACCCATAACCCGACCATCCCACGTCACCCCACTTTAAAGACTTAAACTAGTTTTTTTATTAAGTCAAAATGGTCAAATCCCCTAAAAACGTGGGAAACAAACCCTGTAGCTTAATCTTCCCCAAAACACATCATAAGAACCCTAATTTCTCCAAGACAAATCAACTGATAATTGGTTATGATCTTTTCCAGAACTATAATTAACCTTCCCCTAATCCAATTCCCATCCCCAAATACATGTCACTCTCACCTCACATGCCACCCAGTGGTCCCCTGCTCCCAAAAACACAAGCAAACAAAATCATCAACGGCTTGTGTTAATTCCTTGGAGGCTACTCACTTTTGGACGTCCATGATGCATTCTACATGTCCTCATCAATCACATGGCTTTGGCAGATTTTAGAAGACCACAAAAAGATTCAAACCAACAAGGGCAAAGCTGGAAATTCGTGGATTAGGGTTTAGCAATTGTAATATTTTATTCAGAATTCTAGAATAGTCATAGACCTAGTATAAATACAAGTAGCATGTTACTTGTATTTCTTGTTCCAGTTTTTGATGTAATTTTTATTTTTCTTTAAATTAATGAAAAAAGTTCTTTTACTTACATGAAAACTGAGAACCATTTACTTTCCAGCATTTAAATTTTTAAGTTTGTTCATTCAAGTTTGTGTTAAAAAAAAAAAAGTTTTCAAAAAGATTTTTAAGTTTCTGAATCTTTGAGCAAGTTCTTGGTAAGTACTTGTGTCAAGATTTGGCTTTTCAGTTTTAATTTATATTAATACCTTGAAAAGATATCATTGAAACGTGTTTGTAAGGGTTGGGAGTTTGGTGTAAGATTTTTAAGAAAATTAAAAAAAAAGAAACAAAAATATATCACATTTGTGCTTGTATTTGTTCTATGTTTGATTTTTCAGGTTTGTTTGTTGTTGATTAAGTTCTGCACCAATCCGGATTGGTTTGGAGGTGGATAATCTTCCACTAGACCCTTGGATGTAAGGGTCTTTGGTAAGGTCTTTGGTTCCCTTTTTCAAAATTTCAGAAAATACATGTTGAATGATCTTGGGTGATTTGATGGTATAAGTTGTTATAAGCTATTGATTCATGCTCTTTTATGTGTGTATGCATGATAGATGCTAGTTGGGTCAAGTGTGAATGAGTTTTTAAAGTTTTTCTTTGTTAAAAGTTGGATTTCAAAATTTAAAGGGTGTTTGGCAACACATTTTAGCAGGGTAGCTTGTTTGATTTGTGTGTTCATAAGGTGTTAGAAGGTGATTAATTGATTGAGTTTAGTTGTTAGTAGGTTGTTAAGTTAGTTTAAGGAGTTTTGAAACAAGTTTGTTAAGTAAAAAAAGGGAAAGAGAGTTCAAAAAAAAAACTGCATGTCATCTATCTGCTTATTTCTCTTCATGTTTTGGTGCTAGATCTTTGGATTCTGCTTAAGTGTAGGGAGTTTTTAGGAGTGATTTGATTTGTATGTTTAGTAGTGAGAGTTTGTGCAAATTTGTAAACCTTGAAACCCTCTTGTAAGCAAATTATAGTCCATTAGACCACCAGACCTAGCATTTTTGTCACAGAAACTTTGATTGAACCTGTTTGTGCATTTGGTTGTGATTTGGTGTGCAGTTTGCTAGTTGCTTGCATAAGTTTGACTCCTTGTGCTCAGAAAGAGCACAAGGGTGCCTTGTGTTCCCAAAAATCATCACCAAAGCCAACACCAAGTCCTCTTGGTTGATTTCACCATCTGTGAAGATAAGCAGCAAGCAAAAAAACCTTGTGTTCATCATAAAGTTAAACTGGCAATATTTTGATCTTTGTTTTGGTATAATCTTTGGTAAAAAGTGAAGTGGAATTTGATTAAGCTTGTTACAAAGTATCAGTGTTGGTTGGAGAAAGTTTAAAAAAGCAAAAGTTACTGTGCTGCGCCGCAAGACCTATTAGTTGCGGCGCAACTACAGGAGCTACAGACCAAAGTTGCCTTCGTTTCACAAATTGCGCCGCAAGTCCCAACCTGTTGCGGCGCAACTGAAGGAGCCACAGTTCTAGTTGCCATCGTCTCACTTGTTGCGGCGCAAGCCACAAGCCTTGCGGCGCAAAATAAAAAAAAAGTAAAAAGGGTGCCAGGACTCGAACCCGTGACCACCCGTTCACAACACCAACACCTCAACCAACGCGCCCTGGGGACTTTGACTGAAAGTTTTGGTTTTGTTTTCTACTTAACACATCTTTGTTTTGTCCCATTTTAAATAAGCCGTAGCTTTATAGCTTATTTCCAGCTTATTCTTTAGCTTATTTTGTTCCTTTTATTTTTCCTAGGTCTTTAATAGGATAGTTGATTTTTAAAAAATTGGTTTTATATTTTTCCACTTAGTAGAATATTTTTAGAATATTTTTAATAGACGTTTTTTATAAAAGCCATAAAAAATACCAAAAAGATTTTTAATTTTTAGAAAAAATAGTTTTTAGGTTTTTATATATATTTTTGAGGTTTACATGTGAAAAAGTTTTCAAAAACTTTAATTTTTGATTTTATTTAATTTTAGGGTTTTTAAGCAACTTTAAAAATTAATATAAAATTAATTAATAGGTTTCAGAAAATTTGGTTTGCATTTTTGTTCTAGTTACAATATTTAGGATTTTTGAGAATTTTTTAGAATTTATTTGAGAACTTTTAATTTTTTAGAATATTTTATTATTATTTTATTCATTAAAATTCAAAGTTTTATTTTTAATTTTTTTTCATTTTTCCTAGATTCTAGACATTAAAATAGGAACTTTGTCACTTTCCGATTAATTTTTAGGCTTTTCAATTAATTTTTAGATTTAATTTAAGATTTAATAGATTTTAATAGTTTTTAGGAGTTTAAAAATAGTTTAATTTGATTTTAAAATTTTTAAAAATAGTTTTTAGCTTAATTAGGATATTTTTGAGGTTTACAAATTATAAAATCTTGTTTAGGGCTTTTTAATAATTAAAAGTGATTTTTAGGGCTTTAATTAGCATTAAAAAGTCATTATTTAATTAATTAAAAGGTTTTAGCAAGTTTGGATTTTTTGTAAACTCTTAGAATATTATTTGGGAGTTTTTAGTAATTTTTAGGAATTTTTAGGTTAAAATTTTTATTTTCGTCGTTTTTACGGTTTTACGTTTACGCCTTTTTCGTCGTAGTTTAATTAGTTTTCGTAACCGTCTTTTCTTTCCTTTCTTCTTTTTCAATCAATATAATCTCAAACAAAAAATCAATTCAACACACAACGCACTTGCCTCCTTGGGAAACGAACTTGCTTGGTCATTGGTGCTCGGTTTTCCTAAACCGACACTTAACGCTTACCACTATTTATACCTCCTTTTCCTAAAGGTCGTATTTCACTACAATCATTTTGGCGCCGCTGCCGGGGAGGCGTGTTGTGTTTTGGTTGAACCATTGTTGTTTTCTATATTAGCCATAATAGTATTTGTATTAATAGCACTCTATTAATACGTATTATCGTTTTTCGATTTTTGTGTGAATATTATTACTATATTGTATACGTAGAACAATAAATTTACAAGTACTCCAAATACGTGAGCAATCACAACCTTGATTCGGGATTTCATCACTCGATCATTGTATTCGAATCTCAAACCAAAGAAAAAAGGCAAAAATAGATAAATACTTTCGTGAAGCTTGATTTTGATAATACAAACTATAAGGTGGGTATAAGGCGGTTGTATTTCACGACCTAAAGGAAAAAGGCTCTTAAGTGCTTCGCGCCGCCTCGTTTCCTCCGCTTGCTTGTGCGTATTTGATTTTGAGAGTGAATCGAGGGTTTTGCCGCCCAAAGTATTACTAAGTATCATATATATTTTCTTGGTTTCATTTGATTAAACCCTCTTGAACGATTTGGTGTTCCACCATCGTTCTAAAGTCATCGAAGACGTTCACTTCACGTGTTCGTTTTCATTCCTTGAGGCTTCGTTAATCAAGAGATTTGATTAGTGAGGAGATTTGTAGATTTTGGTCTACCTAATACATTCCAAAAAAATCCAAAAAAGTTAAAAACAATCAAAAACCACAAAAAAATTGAAAAAGTAAAAATACCAAAAAGAATCTTCTTTGCTCGCCTTCTCGTTGTACGTGACGTTTATGCAAACTCGCTCTAAAGCAAGACGTGCTCGTAAACGAAGAAACAAATCACTCACTCCCACTAGTGAGGACTCTCCTATTGACGAACCCATTGTAGTGAAAGAAGCACCCATGGCTAATCGAACTATGATGGAGTTGCTTCAAGCACCCACCGAGGGTTATGGAGAAGCGATTGTGATTCCCGCTATCCTTGCGGAGAATTTTGAGGTTAAGACGGGTTTGTTGTCCATGATTCAAAACAACAAGTTTCGAGGGGACGAAAAGGACAACCCGCATAACCACATTCGCCAATTTAATCGTCTCACCGCCACGTGTAAGTTTAAGGATGTTTCAAACGACTCGATTAAGATGATGCTTTTTCCGTATTCCTTAGCGGGGCCCGCAAAAATTTGGTTAGAGAAAGAGCCACCCAATTCTATATTGACGTGGAAGGATCTCGTTTCAAAATTCGTGAACCAATTTTTTCCGCCCTCTAAGACTACGCACTTGAAAAACGAGATTTCAAAGTTTTCGCAAGAGTTTAATGAGAGTTTTTCAACGGCTTGGAATAGGTTTAAGGAAATGTTGCACGAATGTCCTCATCATGGTTTTTCCGACTTGCATCAAATAGACACGTTTTACAATGGCTTGAACGATCATGAGCGTGATTATCTTAATGCCGCCGCGGGTGGTAATTTCTTGTGTAAGACGGTCGAGGAAGCATTGGTAATTATTGAGAATAGGTCTAAGGTGTATAATCCTCGTAGCACGTCGAGTGTTCGTAAGGCTTCGTCTTCATCTTCACCTAGTTTGTCACACACCGTTGATGCTTGCCAAGTCGAGGCTAATTTGGAGAACAAAATTTTTGATATAGTGAAAGGCTTGTTAGTTGAGTTTAAAGTTGGTGAACAACCCGCTCCCGCTACGATTAAAGCGGTTGAGGTTTCTTGTATGTATTGTGGTGGAGCTCACGATTATTCCGAGTGCATTACCAACGGTGGTAACACTTCGAGTGCCTACGCGGCCGCGGGAACTTATAACCAAAACGGTCAAGTTCCTCGCACTAATCAATTGACTCCACCGGGTTTTTCACCAAATCAAAATGCTAACAATTATCGAAACAATCAAGTTGGTTACCAAAACAATCAAAGGAACAATTATAAGGGTAATAACAACTATGGGAATCAAGGGAGTAGTAGTAATAGCCAATTGCAAAATCAAAATCAAAACCGCAATTTTCAAAATGCAAGTCAAGCTCTTCAAAATAACAAAGAACTTCCATTGGAATTTTTGAATTACACTACTTCAAATGATAAGATTATGGAAAACATTCAAGAGCAAATGGCTAATCAAGCTAAGGAAACGGCTAAGAATGCAAAGGAGTTAGCTACTTTCATTAAGGAAAATCTAGCCATGAGGAATGAATTGAAAAATGATTTTGCTAACCAAATTCGAGGTCAAAACAACAAGATAGAGCAAAGTCATGCTAGGCTTGAACAAAGAATTGACCAAAAAGCCGCTAGCCAAGATGTGAAGTTTAATAATTTTGATGCTAAGCTTAATACAATTTTAGAATGTGTAATGGTGAACAAAGCCTCTACTTCGGGTGGTCTACCTAGTAATACCGTTTCAAACCCGAAGGGAGAGATGAAAGTGATTACCACACGTAGTGGTAAGGCACTTAAAGAACCGACTCCTCAACCAATTACTCCAACGGTGGAGGAAATTGAGGAAGAACCCGAGGTGGTGGTCGAAAAGGAGCATATTTCAAGCCCACAAAGTACCGCTCATGCCACACCTACGGTTGACCCATCACCCATATTGGAACCCGAGATTCCAAAGGCTATGCCTATGCCCCAACCCACACCACCCTTGCCTTACCCATCGAGACTTAGGAAGGAGAAACGACAAGAGCGCGACAACTATCAATTTGAGCTCTTTTTGAAAATGTTTCGTGATTTGCACTTTAATGTGAGTTTCGCCGATGCCTTGGTCATGATGCCTCGATTTGCCGCTAACTTTAAGAGTATGTTGAACAACAAGGAAAAGTTAAACCAAAAGTCTAGTTGTTCGTCGGTTTATCTTAATCGCATACCTCAAAAAGTCGGTGATCCCGGTAAATTTTTGATCCCTTGTGCAATTCAAGATATGGAAGAGTGCTATGCCTTGGCCGATCTTGGTGCTAGCATTAACTTGATGCCACTTGCAATCTACAAGTCGCTCAATCTTCCTAATCTTACTCCTTCACGAATGTCTATTGAGTTGGCCGACCATTCCACGATTCTTGCATGTGGTTTGGCGGAAGACGTTTTTGTGAAAGTGGGGAAGTTCTACTATCCCGTAGACTTCATTGTTGTTGACATCCCCACGGATCCTCAAGTTCCTCTTATTTTAGGTCGTTCGTTTTTAGATACGTCTATGGCTTTGATTGATGTGCATGCTAGAAAGATCACCTTACGTTTCAACGACGAGGAACTTGTTATAAACGCAACTCAAAATTCTCAACTTTCTCATGTTTATTCCGTTGCTACCATAAACCTCGTTGACATGATCGACGTGGTTTGCGAGGAATTTTCACAAGAAGTTTTAGGGTTTGGTGATGAAGAAACTAGTGGCAATCCCACTATGTTAGATCCTATTCTTGATAATTCGACACCAACCTTCACTCCTTTCGAAGGTGGTGGTTTTACGTTGGAAGAATTCGATGTTCCACGTACTTGTGACGAAGACCTCGACAACTATGAGGACTTCTCGATTATCAAGGATTTTCTCAACGATTTCCCATTTCCTCCACCCGAGGAGGTTATGAGTATCGAGCCCAAATCTTCACTTGAGAAACCACCTATCCTCGAGTTGAAAGATTTACCTCCTCACCTCGAGTATGTCTATTTGGAGGAGGACGACAAGTTGCCGGTTATTATTGCGAAGGAACTTTCGAATGATGAAAAAACCGCACTTGTCGATGTTCTTAAGGATCACAAAGGGGCGATTGCGTGGAAGTTATCCGACATTAAGGGAATCGATCCCAAATTTTGTACACACAAAATATTAATGGAGGAGGATTTCAAGCCAACAATCCAAAGTCAAAGGAGGGTAAACCCCAAAATTCACGACGTCATCAAAAAGGAGGTCCTTAAACTCCTTGACGCGGGAATGATTTACCCTATTTCCGATAGCCCTTGGGTGAGTCCTATTCATTGTGTCCCTAAAAAGGGAGGGATGACCGTTGTGCCAAACGATGCCAACGAGTTAATTCCCACAAGACTCGTGACCGGATGGAGAGTGTGCATTGACTATCGTAAGTTGAATGAAGCCACTCGAAAAGACCATTTTCCCTTGCCCTTCATGGACCAAATGTTGGAGCGTCTTGCGGGAAACGATTTCTATTGCTTTTTAGATGGTTTTTCCGGTTACTTCCAAATTCCCATCGATCCTCGTGATCAAGAAAAAACTACGTTTACGTGTCCATATGGAACGTTTGCTTATCGTAGAATGCCATTTGGACTTTGTAATGCACCGGGAACTTTTCAACGATGCATGATGGCTATTTTTCATGATATGATCGAGAAGACGATGGAAGTCTTCATGGATGACTTTTCCGTGTTTGGTGATTCCTTTACTTCGTGTTTGTCGAACCTTGAGAGAATGTTAAAGCGTTGTGAGGAAACCAACCTTGTGCTCAATTGGGAAAAATGTCATTTTATGGTTAAAAGTGGAATCGTCTTAGGGCACAAGGTCTCGAAAGCGGGGATTGAGGTAGATCGAGCTAAGGTAGACGTTATCGCCAAATTACCTCATCCCAAAACCGTCAAGGGAGTTAGGAGTTTCCTAGGCCACGCGGGCTTTTATCGACGATTCATCAAGGATTTCTCGAAGATTTCTCGACCCATTACACATCTTCTTGAAAAAGAAGCACGTTTTGTCTTTGACGAAGATTGTGTACGAGCCTTTGAGATCCTTAAGAGGAAACTTACCGAAGCTCCCATTCTTGTTGCTCCAAATTGGAACCTCCCCTTCGAACTTATGTGTGATGCAAGTGATTACGCTATAGGGGCCGTTTTGGGGCAACGTCATGATAAGCATTTCTTGCCTATTCACTATGCTAGCAAGACGATGACCGAGGCTCAACTTAAATACACTACAACGGAAAAGGAGTTCCTTGCCGTGGTGTATGCATTTGAGAAATTCCGACCTTACCTCGTCTTGACGAAATGCATAGTGTATACGGACCATTCGGCTATTAAGTATCTCATGGCTAAACAAGATGCAAAGCCGAGATTACTTCGTTGGATTCTCCTCCTTCAAGAATTTGATCACAAAATCGTTGACAAAAAAGGAGCCGAGAATCTAGCGGCCGATCATCTCTCTCGTTTGGAAGATCCTCACCAAAGTGTTTACGAGCCTAAGGAAATCACCGAAACATTTCCGCTTGAAACACTTGGAGTAGTGAATTCTAAGCTTGACTCTTCTACCCCATGGTTTGCGGATTTTGCAAATTACCATGCGGGTAACTTCATCATTAAGGGTATGACAACTCAAGAAAAACGAAAATTCTTTCGTGATGTCAAGTTCTATTTTTGGAACGACCCTTACTTGTTTCGAACGTGTGCGGATCAAATCATCCGCCGTTGTGTATTTGGCACCGAAGCTTCTAACATCCTTAGAGCTTGCCATGAGGGACCCACGGGTGGTCACCACGGTGCTAATCTCACGGCTAAAAAGGTGTTTGATGCCGGCTTCTTTTGGCCCACTATTTACCGAGATGCACAAATTCTTGTGAAGTCGTGTGATGCATGCCAACGACAAGGAAAAGCCTCACAAAAAGATGAAATGCCACAAAATATCATTCAAGTATGTGAGATCTTTGACGTTTGGGGCATAGACTTTATGGGGCCGTTCCCATCATCTCGTGGTAATAAGTATATTCTTGTTGCGGTTGACTACCTTTCTAAGTGGGTGGAGGCGAAGGCCTTGCCCACCAATGATGCTCGTGTGGTAGTCAAGTTCTTGAAAAGTTTGTTTGCTAGGTTTGGAACCCCTCGTGCGATCATAAGCGATCGTGGAACCCATTTTTGTAATGACCAATTCGAAAGAGTCTTAAGGAAATATGGGGTTACACATCGTCTTTCTACGGCTTATCACCCACAAACAAGTGGGCAAGTCGAGGTTTCAAACCGAGCATTGAAGAGGATCTTGGAGAGATCCGTGGGAGAAAACCGACAATCTTGGTCGGATAAGTTAGACGATGCTTTATGGGCCTTTAGGACCGCTCATAAGACACCCATTGGGTGCACTCCCTATAAGCTTGTGTATGGAAAAAATTGTCATTTGCCTATCGAGTTAGAACATAAAGCTTATTGGGCCCTAAAGCATTGTAATGATGACATGGAGACCGCGGGAAAACACCGGAAAATGCAACTAAATGAATTGGATGAATTAAGGGACATTGCTTATGAAAATTCATTGATTTACAAAGAGAAAACTAAAAAGTTGCATGATTCAAAAATTAAAAACCGGGTTTTTAACATTGGGGATCAAGTTTTACTTTTTAATTCAAGATTGAAAATATTTTCCGGTAAATTGAAATCCCGTTGGTCCGGTCCATTCACCGTGACTCAAGTGTTTCCGTATGGGACCATCGAGCTAGCTCAAGATGATGGTCCTAACTTCAAGGTGAATGGACATAGGTTGAAGCACTACTTTGGTGGGGAAGTTCCATCCTTGAACTACCTCGACCAAGTCACCTTCCCCAATGATAATTAGTATTGAGGGGATCGAGTCGAGCTCATGACTCGGTAATCAAAAACGAGGTGCCTCGTGGGGGAGTCCCATGCTTATCCTATGTACATATTATCGCTTTCTTAGTCTAATGTAGCTTACGTGTGGGGATTCGTGCCCTTCCAACCTTGGTTTCGTGGTTGTTTGTGATATGTGGCTTTTAGATCATGATCTTCACGATTGGAGCCTCTCGTGTTCGTTTTATGGGAGCACTCGATCGTTTGCTTGGGAGACATTTCTCAATATCCATGATATCCTTTTGATGTTCTAACCTTAGGTTTTTAGCACACTTCATAAACGGCTTTAAATTTAATGGTTACACCCTTTCCATGCTAGATTAGGCATTCGACTACGTCTCTAGTATGGGGGTATTTGCACCCCTAGACTCGAAACATTGAGGACAATGTTTAACTTTAGTATGGGGGGGTGAATAGATACTTGCCTTGCCAAACCTTCACGCTTTCCAAAGTTTATCGTTTTGTTTATCGTTTTGTTGCAAAATAAGGCTAAAAATGGCCAAATTTTAAATTTTTCTCATGTTTTATAAGTGTTTGAAGACACGAATGTAGATTTTCCGATGGCGAGAATAAGAGTAATTTTTGACTCGACCGTGCGTGTTGAGCACTTAGCTTTGATTCCTTAACTACACATTAGGCTAAGTCTCTTAAATGAGGACGAGAAATGATAGAGTTAATTATAAGTTACTATGCTAAACGTAGAGTACTCGTATTCTTTCAAAAACTCATGTGTTCTCGTTGTTTGCTTATTCTCCCTTCGCATGTAAATATTTTTTGCTTAATAAATATTGACTTAGCGGTTTAGTTAGGATTGTTGGGTTTCTAGTCTTTTCTAGTAGCTTCCGTGTAATTAAATTGGGAAGACATTAAGATATCGCCAGCGTCACGGTTTTGAAGTATTGGCACCCTAATAATCGAAAGCTTCACCTAATAATAAGATTTCAAGTGCTCACCTAAATCAAGCAAACAATTTGAAGCCCCACAAGGCCTAAAATCTATGCAAAATTGAAAGTGAATCAAGCCTTAATCTTCGAAGCTTTAAAGATCCAAAATTCGCCTTAGCGTGAGGATATACGTCTTTGGCTAATAAAACCACCGATGAGGCGGATAATAAAAGGCAAGGCAAGACCGAAGTCATAATAAAAGCTTCATGGCGAAGTTGAATAAAAGATGGAGGTAAACCAAAGATAATAAGGTCCTTCCGTTAGGGGGCGTATAAAAGTCTTGGTAATAAGTCTCATGTTCAAAACCGTTATAAAACCGTGTTTATCGATTCTTCTTGTCAACTTAATTTTTTAACATCGTCGTCTATTAGGAGGGGTTATTGATTTGATGGTCTTAGTTACACCGTTAGGACTCTATTTTTAGACCTAAATCTCTATTATCACATAAGTCAAACAATGTATCCTCGTGAAACATTCAAGACATCATAAAATATAAGAGATACAACTTAGGAATAATGGGAGAATAAGTGCGTGATTAGGGCATATGAGTAGTGTTAGCATTACTAACTTATAATGACAATGATCTCGTTGCACGCTTAGCATGGAATTGAAGTGAAAATCGAGGACGATGAAATTATTTCTAACGAAGCATTCACGTGTTCTTATTCTATGAACCTAAACGTCCCATTTTGCGATGAAAATCATACATTATGTCTATAACACAAGTAGTAGTAATAGTAGTAGTATAGCTAGTTTATCATTCCAATAAAGTGAATAAAAATGAATTTTGGAGATGCTACGATACTTTATTCTAGCATTGCGTGAGGGCACGGCAATGGTTTAGTATGGGGGAGTGATGAGACGGCTTTTATACATGGTCTCATCGTTCTTTTTGGACTTAAAATGCATTAAATATCATCAAAATACCCAAATATATGCTTGTGTTTGTTGCTTGTGCAATTTAGGTACGGATATTGAGAAAATGATAAAAGATCACAAGAATCAAGCAAAAACGAACACGGGAAACGAAGCCGCACAAAGAACCGGACCCAAATCATGATTTTCCATTTAAGTCCTTGAAGAATTGAAGATTTACAAGTTTGGTCCCTCAACTATTGAAGACTTGTCACAAATGACCCTCCACTATTCATTTGTGCAAGATACACCCTTGAAGTTTGAAGACTATACATGATAAGCCCTTGGAAATCTCAAGAATTGCCATTTTAGTCCTTATTCATGGTTTAACTAAACACAAGGACTGGTTTTGCCAACCTGCCAAACATTTAACAAAGGAAATAGAGTTTGTTGCTATTTAAAGTGAAGTGAAAGGAATATGAAACATGTGGGGGAAAACTGCCATTTAACCAAACCCCACTAGCCACCCATATCTTGCCACGTCATCCGGGTACCACCCAAATCCACAAACCCAACCCATCAACCCATAACCCGACCATCCCACGTCACCCCACTTTAAAGACTTAAACTAGTTTTTTTATTAAGTCAAAATGGTCAAATCCCCTAAAAACGTGGGAAACAAACCCTGTAGCTTAATCTTCCCCAAAACACATCATAAGAACCCTAATTTCTCCAAGACAAATCAACTGATAATTGGTTATGATCTTTTCCAGAACTATAATTAACCTTCCCCTAATCCAATTCCCATCCCCAAATACATGTCACTCTCACCTCACATGCCACCCAGTGGTCCCCTGCTCCCAAAAACACAAGCAAACAAAATCATCAACGGCTTGTGTTAATTCCTTGGAGGCTACTCACTTTTGGACGTCCATGATGCATTCTACATGTCCTCATCAATCACATGGCTTTGGCAGATTTTAGAAGACCACAAAAAGATTCAAACCAACAAGGGCAAAGCTGGAAATTCGTGGATTAGGGTTTAGCAATTGTAATATTTTATTCAGAATTCTAGAATAGTCATAGACCTAGTATAAATACAAGTAGCATGTTACTTGTATTTCTTGTTCCAGTTTTTGATGTAATTTTTATTTTTCTTTAAATTAATGAAAAAAGTTCTTTTACTTACATGAAAACTGAGAACCATTTACTTTCCAGCATTTAAATTTTTAAGTTTGTTCATTCAAGTTTGTGTTAAAAAAAAAAAAGTTTTCAAAAAGATTTTTAAGTTTCTGAATCTTTGAGCAAGTTCTTGGTAAGTACTTGTGTCAAGATTTGGCTTTTCAGTTTTAATTTATATTAATACCTTGAAAAGATATCATTGAAACGTGTTTGTAAGGGTTGGGAGTTTGGTGTAAGATTTTTAAGAAAATTAAAAAAAAAGAAACAAAAATATATCACATTTGTGCTTGTATTTGTTCTATGTTTGATTTTTCAGGTTTGTTTGTTGTTGATTAAGTTCTGCACCAATCCGGATTGGTTTGGAGGTGGATAATCTTCCACTAGACCCTTGGATGTAAGGGTCTTTGGTAAGGTCTTTGGTTCCCTTTTTCAAAATTTCAGAAAATACATGTTGAATGATCTTGGGTGATTTGATGGTATAAGTTGTTATAAGCTATTGATTCATGCTCTTTTATGTGTGTATGCATGATAGATGCTAGTTGGGTCAAGTGTGAATGAGTTTTTAAAGTTTTTCTTTGTTAAAAGTTGGATTTCAAAATTTAAAGGGTGTTTGGCAACACATTTTAGCAGGGTAGCTTGTTTGATTTGTGTGTTCATAAGGTGTTAGAAGGTGATTAATTGATTGAGTTTAGTTGTTAGTAGGTTGTTAAGTTAGTTTAAGGAGTTTTGAAACAAGTTTGTTAAGTAAAAAAAGGGAAAGAGAGTTCAAAAAAAAAACTGCATGTCATCTATCTGCTTATTTCTCTTCATGTTTTGGTGCTAGATCTTTGGATTCTGCTTAAGTGTAGGGAGTTTTTAGGAGTGATTTGATTTGTATGTTTAGTAGTGAGAGTTTGTGCAAATTTGTAAACCTTGAAACCCTCTTGTAAGCAAATTATAGTCCATTAGACCACCAGACCTAGCATTTTTGTCACAGAAACTTTGATTGAACCTGTTTGTGCATTTGGTTGTGATTTGGTGTGCAGTTTGCTAGTTGCTTGCATAAGTTTGACTCCTTGTGCTCAGAAAGAGCACAAGGGTGCCTTGTGTTCCCAAAAATCATCACCAAAGCCAACACCAAGTCCTCTTGGTTGATTTCACCATCTGTGAAGATAAGCAGCAAGCAAAAAAACCTTGTGTTCATCATAAAGTTAAACTGGCAATATTTTGATCTTTGTTTTGGTATAATCTTTGGTAAAAAGTGAAGTGGAATTTGATTAAGCTTGTTACAAAGTATCAGTGTTGGTTGGAGAAAGTTTAAAAAAGCAAAAGTTACTGTGCTGCGCCGCAAGACCTATTAGTTGCGGCGCAACTACAGGAGCTACAGACCAAAGTTGCCTTCGTTTCACAAATTGCGCCGCAAGTCCCAACCTGTTGCGGCGCAACTGAAGGAGCCACAGTTCTAGTTGCCATCGTCTCACTTGTTGCGGCGCAAGCCACAAGCCTTGCGGCGCAAAATAAAAAAAAAGTAAAAAGGGTGCCAGGACTCGAACCCGTGACCACCCGTTCACAACACCAACACCTCAACCAACGCGCCCTGGGGACTTTGACTGAAAGTTTTGGTTTTGTTTTCTACTTAACACATCTTTGTTTTGTCCCATTTTAAATAAGCCGTAGCTTTATAGCTTATTTCCAGCTTATTCTTTAGCTTATTTTGTTCCTTTTATTTTTCCTAGGTCTTTAATAGGATAGTTGATTTTTAAAAAATTGGTTTTATATTTTTCCACTTAGTAGAATATTTTTAGAATATTTTTAATAGACGTTTTTTATAAAAGCCATAAAAAATACCAAAAAGATTTTTAATTTTTAGAAAAAATAGTTTTTAGGTTTTTATATATATTTTTGAGGTTTACATGTGAAAAAGTTTTCAAAAACTTTAATTTTTGATTTTATTTAATTTTAGGGTTTTTAAGCAACTTTAAAAATTAATATAAAATTAATTAATAGGTTTCAGAAAATTTGGTTTGCATTTTTGTTCTAGTTACAATATTTAGGATTTTTGAGAATTTTTTAGAATTTATTTGAGAACTTTTAATTTTTTAGAATATTTTATTATTATTTTATTCATTAAAATTCAAAGTTTTATTTTTAATTTTTTTTCATTTTTCCTAGATTCTAGACATTAAAATAGGAACTTTGTCACTTTCCGATTAATTTTTAGGCTTTTCAATTAATTTTTAGATTTAATTTAAGATTTAATAGATTTTAATAGTTTTTAGGAGTTTAAAAATAGTTTAATTTGATTTTAAAATTTTTAAAAATAGTTTTTAGCTTAATTAGGATATTTTTAAGGTTTACAAATTATAAAATCTTGTTTAGGGCTTTTTAATAATTAAAAGTGATTTTTAGGGCTTTAATTAGCATTAAAAAGTCATTATTTAATTAATTAAAAGGTTTTAGCAAGTTTGGATTTTTTGTAAACTCTTAGAATATTATTTGGGAGTTTTTAGTAATTTTTAGGAATTTTTAGGTTAAAATTTTTATTTTCGTCGTTTTTACGGTTTTACGTTTACGCCTTTTTCGTCGTAGTTTAATTAGTTTTCGTAACCGTCTTTTCTTTCCTTTCTTCTTTTTCAATCAATATAATCTCAAACAAAAAATCAATTCAACACACAACGCACTTGCCTCCTTGGGAAACGAACTTGCTTGGTCATTGGTGCTCGGTTTTCCTAAACCGACACTTAACGCTTACCACTATTTATACCTCCTTTTCCTAAAGGTCGTATTTCACTACAATCATTTTGGCGCCGCTGCCGGGGAGGCGTGTTGTGTTTTGGTTGAACCATTGTTGTTTTCTATATTAGCCATAATAGTATTTGTATTAATAGCACTCTATTAATACGTATTATCGTTTTTCGATTTTTGTGTGAATATTATTACTATATTGTATACGTAGAACAATAAATTTACAAGTACTCCAAATACGTGAGCAATCACAACCTTGATTCGGGATTTCATCACTCGATCATTGTATTCGAATCTCAAACCAAAGAAAAAAGGCAAAAATAGATAAATACTTTCGTGAAGCTTGATTTTGATAATACAAACTATAAGGTGGGTATAAGGCGGTTGTATTTCACGACCTAAAGGAAAAAGGCTCTTAAGTGCTTCGCGCCGCCTCGTTTCCTCCGCTTGCTTGTGCGTATTTGATTTTGAGAGTGAATCGAGGGTTTTGCCGCCCAAAGTATTACTAAGTATCATATATATTTTCTTGGTTTCATTTGATTAAACCCTCTTGAACGATTTGGTGTTCCACCATCGTTCTAAAGTCATCGAAGACGTTCACTTCACGTGTTCGTTTTCATTCCTTGAGGCTTCGTTAATCAAGAGATTTGATTAGTGAGGAGATTTGTAGATTTTGGTCTACCTAATACATTCCAAAAAAATCCAAAAAAGTTAAAAACAATCAAAAACCACAAAAAAATTGAAAAAGTAAAAATACCAAAAAGAATCTTCTTTGCTCGCCTTCTCGTTGTACGTGACGTTTATGCAAACTCGCTCTAAAGCAAGACGTGCTCGTAAACGAAGAAACAAATCACTCACTCCCACTAGTGAGGACTCTCCTATTGACGAACCCATTGTAGTGAAAGAAGCACCCATGGCTAATCGAACTATGATGGAGTTGCTTCAAGCACCCACCGAGGGTTATGGAGAAGCGATTGTGATTCCCGCTATCCTTGCGGAGAATTTTGAGGTTAAGACGGGTTTGTTGTCCATGATTCAAAACAACAAGTTTCGAGGGGACGAAAAGGACAACCCGCATAACCACATTCGCCAATTTAATCGTCTCACCGCCACGTGTAAGTTTAAGGATGTTTCAAACGACTCGATTAAGATGATGCTTTTTCCGTATTCCTTAGCGGGGCCCGCAAAAATTTGGTTAGAGAAAGAGCCACCCAATTCTATATTGACGTGGAAGGATCTCGTTTCAAAATTCGTGAACCAATTTTTTCCGCCCTCTAAGACTACGCACTTGAAAAACGAGATTTCAAAGTTTTCGCAAGAGTTTAATGAGAGTTTTTCAACGGCTTGGAATAGGTTTAAGGAAATGTTGCACGAATGTCCTCATCATGGTTTTTCCGACTTGCATCAAATAGACACGTTTTACAATGGCTTGAACGATCATGAGCGTGATTATCTTAATGCCGCCGCGGGTGGTAATTTCTTGTGTAAGACGGTCGAGGAAGCATTGGTAATTATTGAGAATAGGTCTAAGGTGTATAATCCTCGTAGCACGTCGAGTGTTCGTAAGGCTTCGTCTTCATCTTCACCTAGTTTGTCACACACCGTTGATGCTTGCCAAGTCGAGGCTAATTTGGAGAACAAAATTTTTGATATAGTGAAAGGCTTGTTAGTTGAGTTTAAAGTTGGTGAACAACCCGCTCCCGCTACGATTAAAGCGGTTGAGGTTTCTTGTATGTATTGTGGTGGAGCTCACGATTATTCCGAGTGCATTACCAACGGTGGTAACACTTCGAGTGCCTACGCGGCCGCGGGAACTTATAACCAAAACGGTCAAGTTCCTCGCACTAATCAATTGACTCCACCGGGTTTTTCACCAAATCAAAATGCTAACAATTATCGAAACAATCAAGTTGGTTACCAAAACAATCAAAGGAACAATTATAAGGGTAATAACAACTATGGGAATCAAGGGAGTAGTAGTAATAGCCAATTGCAAAATCAAAATCAAAACCGCAATTTTCAAAATGCAAGTCAAGCTCTTCAAAATAACAAAGAACTTCCATTGGAATTTTTGAATTACACTACTTCAAATGATAAGATTATGGAAAACATTCAAGAGCAAATGGCTAATCAAGCTAAGGAAACGGCTAAGAATGCAAAGGAGTTAGCTACTTTCATTAAGGAAAATCTAGCCATGAGGAATGAATTGAAAAATGATTTTGCTAACCAAATTCGAGGTCAAAACAACAAGATAGAGCAAAGTCATGCTAGGCTTGAACAAAGAATTGACCAAAAAGCCGCTAGCCAAGATGTGAAGTTTAATAATTTTGATGCTAAGCTTAATACAATTTTAGAATGTGTAATGGTGACCAAAAAGCGGAGAGCATTTTGAAGGCACTTTACGCAGTGAAATAAGTGCGCCAAGAACCTGGTTGAGCTCGGCAGAGTTAAATAACTGCATGGCGAATCTTTGGAGGCGTTCATGAAACGCTTCAAGGACGAATGTATACACATCAAGGCATGCCCATAGATTTTAAAGATCTCGAATTTCATGAGCAGAATAACCAATTAGGAACTGATCAAGCGAATGAATGACAGTATTCCCCAAACCTTTGACGAACTAATAAAACGGACCAGATCCTTCATCCAAGGAGAAGTCGCGGACGCATATGGCAGAAGGGGTTATTCGAACTACAAGTCTCAAGATCACCCCAAGTGGTAGTCTAACGGCCAGAATAAAGATTAAAGCAATGAATACCACGACCAACAGAGAGGAGGGCGTGGACCTAACAAATACACCCCCTCAAAAGATGACTTCAAGGGAAATATTAGCAACCGAAAGGGTGAATTTCCCGAAACCACCGCCAATGACTACTCTTGTAGAAAGGCATGTTGGTAACAAGTATTGTGAATACCATAGTGAAAAGGGCGGTGATACAGATGAATGCTCGTAGTTCAAAAAGCAAATCAAAGAGATGGTAAAAGCAGACAAGCTAAAGCATTTCATCAAAGAATTAAAAGATAGGAATGATAAACAGAAAACTGAGTAAAAAAGACCAACCCAAGGACAAACCCGTGACCATATACATGGTGCAATCATGGAAACGAAGAACCAATCAAAAGGGTAGTCAAATAATTTCTCAAGAAAAAGAATTGTCATTCCCTCCTTTAACCGTAAAAAGTGTAATGGAAGGACTATTGGCAATCGAAGTAAACACGAGGGGGCACGCTGTCCATCGCATGTACATCGATGGGGGATCCTTAACAGAAATCCTCTATGAGCACTGCTTCGCACGGCTATGGTCGGAGGTTAAGAGCCAGTTGATGTCGGCCACGCCGCCGCTCAAGGATTCAGTGGGGAGGTAATTTAGCCACTCGGACAGCTTCGACTGTTAGTAACGTTGGAGATATAGAGCATTCAACCACAGCCTGGATGACCTTTATGGTGATATGCTCTGTTGATCCCCTTGGTTGGATCTATATTCTATTAAGAATTATTATAGTAGTTTGTAATCAAACTAAAATACTTTGAGCACTCTTACTAACACTAAATAAGTTATGCGGAATCTAACTTATAAAGCACAGAAGAACAGAATTACTTTAACTATTCGATTCTCTTATTAATCGACTTGAATGAGGTACATGAAAGACATTGTACCTATGTTCCTTTTATAGAGTAAGGAACCCTAGAAACCTTAGAATATTCTATAAAGATAACTATATCACAGACGATATATTATCAATATTCTAACTATTTAAGTATATCACATAAGATATACTCTAACTATAACTATGACTTATCTTATACAAAGATATATTCATCCTAATCATCATAGCAGTTTATACTTTATAAGTAGCAGTACTTACCCCAGCGTTAATACTAACGGTACTTACATAACACTGACAGTACTTAAAATATACTAACGGTACTTGACACTTAACAAATAATTCCCAACAATCCTCCCCTAAACAAGAAATGATAACTTGTTGTCTTCTTGTTTCTCTTGTACTGGATGTATTAAAATACATGTCTTCAGTCTTTCCTTCATCCTTGGATTGAACTTGGTAATTTGTATTTGTATCCAACTGAATGTATCCAAACACTTCAAATGTAGATCTTCTTCTGATAAGATAATCTTCAAACATCATGAGTATCATCTTTGTCTTCAAACTATGATATTCTTGTGTCTTCTAAACATTCACTTATCTTTGCAGCATCAGTTATTGTCTTCTTGAGTTTAATCTTTGAACTCTAAATCATGAACCTGTGTCTTGATTTGATGAGACACAACCTTCTAAGTATCTTTTAAATACTTCTTTGCTTGCAATCTTCATACCTGAAATAAAATAGTTAACAACAAAAACCATTCTGTATTGGCTTCATGATTTTTAGCAAATCACCAGCTATCAACGGATTTGATAAATTCTTTACCAGTTAGCCGTACACTCTGGAATAGCCAATACTTTATTCATAAAGAATAAGGTGTAATGAAAACCTTACAATTTTTGGTAAATTGTCAACCATCAACGGATTTGATGAAGTCTTTACCTAGTACCGTTTGTCTAGGACTAGCCAACTCTTTGTCTCGAAACAAGGTGAGTTAGAACCATATAGTTTTTAGCAAACTATCAGCTTTCAACGGATTTGATAAGTCTTTACCACAAACCGTTTGCTTATGGACTAGCCAGTTCTTATGTGTGTTAGACATGGTGAACTGAGAACCATTTGTGAAGTGTGACTGAAAGTCAAACACTTAAGGCTCTTTCTCAGCTTCTTCCTCATCTTTCAAATCCTTGATTTGTTGTTTAACCATTCTGATCAACTCCAAAGCATCAACAAATTCTTCTATAACTTCCAAATGTTGTTCTAACATCCTTTCCAACAATTTTCTTTTGAAAAGGTAAGTTTTCTCTTGCAGCATATAATATGTAACATCGTCTACATCTAAAATATGCAATCCACATGACCTATAATATCTCTAGTAACTAGGAACCTGATTCTCTAATTCTTTCAACATTTCTTGATCACAATTGTGTGGCTCGTACATAAAGAGAAATTCCTAGTATAATAGTGATACTTCAGTTTTTTCTACACTGGCTTCTTGAACTAACCTAGAAAGATCTTGAATATCTTGTCTGTCAAGAATGTAAAGAATATCCTCCAAAAGTCTAAATATCCTTGTTGTGCCATCAGTTCTCTGAATTCCATGAGCTTCAAGTCCTTCAGACATAGAGTAAATCCATTTAGCAATAGATTCTCTCTTTCCAAAAATCTCTGTATCAATACATTGATCTTCAAATTTTATAATCTTCAAGTACTTCTTCAAGCTCTCATCATCGTCACTATCCTTTGTTGTTGATTTAGCCCTCTTGGCTTTCTTCTTTGTCTTTGTTGACCTTTTCCTTTTAACACCCTTGGAAATTCCCTCAAGTTCTGTTGAACCCTCTTCCAAGTTTGTATGTACCATCTCCTTAGTATGTACTGTTGTATGTACTGTTGACTATGTATGTACTGCTTGTACATTTTCAGTCTAAGCAATATCTTGAGTTTCAACTCATGTATTCATTCTTTGAGCAGTCTCTTCCTCCCTTGAACTTACCTTCTCCTTTCTATTCTTCCTCACATAAGTGGTCTTGATAGGTGGAGATGTATTTGTAGGTTCAGCAGTACTAGGCTCAATTCTAGGAGTACTACCAAATTGTCTTTGTTGTTGCAGATGTCTCTTAAACTCTTCAACAGCTTTTCTATCTGCTTCAGATCCAATCTCAACAAAATTCAATTCAGTTCTCTTATTTTGCTCATACAAAGTCTTGCTTTCTTCAAAATTCTTCTTGACCAGCTGAATATGAGTAAAACCCTTAACTTTCTTAAGAAAATTCATCATCTGATTTCTAATCTGCATAGTAGTTGGAGGCTTAATCTTTTCTTTTCCTTTCTTTTCAGCAAACAATCTTTGTTGCTCCCTTACCAGATCATCAATCAATTTTGATTTCTCTTCTTCATCATATGCATCTCTCTCTTCAGCTATCAATGAGTCTGCAAGAAGCTCACTTGCATGTAATTCAGCTTGAATCCTTTCATACTCTTGTATGTTCCATTCTTGCTGTATTCTTTTAGCTTCTAGCAAATTCTGCTTTGCTGTAAGTTCTTCCTGTGATTCATTTTCACGAATTTGTGCTTGCATTCTATAAGCAAATTCCTCATCATGGTCCAATTGATTAAATCTGTACATGAATTTGTTTATATCATCATCTGAATCACTTTCATCTTTAGACTCTGATAATATTTGCTTCTTCCCCTTATCCTTTGGATCAATCTTAGGTAACTGTGGAGTCCATTGATCGTTAGACTCAATGGTTATGAACCATTATATCTAGGTTGATCATCGTTCATATGATAACATAGCGGAATAGAACAATGATCATAACAAGGTGTTTAGGCACAAGACACATAAAATACTCAACGATTGTTCATTATATTAATAATAAACAACCACTAGACGTGTATACATTGAATCCCACGTCTAGTGCGACACACACTTTAGGTTTACATTGTGAATGAATAATATGAATAAAACCTAAGACTCTTGTTCCTTTTATAGTGGAAGGAACAGAATCTACAAGAGATAATATCAAATAAACATCTAAATATTCTATTTCTATAGATATATACTGAATATATTATTTAGAATATATCCAATATATTCCGTAAATAGAAATTCCATCAGCGCCGTAGACTTCTGTCAGCGTCCAAACATGGCGTGTCAGCGTCTAGCATGTTTTCTTTGTTTTGGAGTTTCTGACAGCCAAGCGTTGATAGTTAGGAAAGTCAACGCTGATAGTCTGGAAGACAAGCACTGATGGAATTTATCTTATACGAATCTTTTGACCCAACAATCTTCCCCTAGTTGATGTCGGCAAAACTCTTTGTATATCTCTTGTAAGTTGTACATGATCTTCAAATTGCTTCCCCTCAAGTGTAGCATGCGTATCTTCCCCTTTTTGTCACATCAACAGGGAAGTAAAGAATGTATGCAATCTTGAAGATTCTCCAAATGTAGCTCTATGTAATGATCTTGAAGAAAAATAAATACAATATTCTTGATGTAGAAGTAGAATAACCCAACCTTGTGTTCCATGTCTTGTACTATCCACGTGACTAAGAACTTATATCAGACCAAGTATAAGTAGACCTCAATCCCTTGTCAATATTCTCATCCTATGTGAGACACTGAGCACGATAATGTAACTCCTTCAAGTGTTATGACAAGTCTTCATCACCATCCATGTAAAGTACGAACAAGTTACCTTTAAAGTCTATGACTGGAAGTGCATGACTTTAAGATATGATAGAACACAAACTCGCGAAAATCTTCTTCAATCATCAAACTTACCATAAGAATTCTTCCCCTTAAGCCAACACCTCTTCATGACAAGTCATTATCTTCATATGTAAAAGATGTAAGCGAATAACTCTTTCACAAGGCTATCCCGATTACATAATTCAATAAAATTCTTCATGAATGGTTGCTAACTTACTTAAAAATCATTAATCCCTTTCAAAATATCCGAGCCATTAATATCATCATGATATTCTATATTAAAACGGAGATTCCATGTACCTTTGTGTGTATAATCCTCCTTTTTGTGTGCTCAAAACATACCAATTTTCCAAACAGCAACTATTCCTTTTGTTGTCCAATATCCTTCACTGTCCAAGATATCAACACTGTGTGTTGTCCAATATCGGACAACACTTATCAGCGTTGAAAAATGTATATATCGGACAACAAGTGTCAGCGCTTCCCAACAGCGCTTAACTTATTCCTGTCAGCGCCAACTTTGTACCTGTCAGCGCCTGGCCATCAGCGTCTCATCCATGGCTTGTCAGCGTCACACCAACATCTATCAGCGTCACACCAACATCTATCAGCGTCTAAATAACTCCCATCAGCGGCTAATTGATCTAGGGTTTTATAAACCCTAAATCATTATTTCATGTGAAAATCCATAAACTGCAGTGAACTTCGACAGCGAATAACTTCTTCATAAATGCTCAGATCAAAGATCCCTTCGGTCAGATCCTAGACATAAGTGTCAAGAACCTACAGATCAAATTTCACGACGATCCAACGGTTAACGAAGGATAAATCGTGTCTTGAATACGGCTGTTCACAGAAAACTGCATACACTCAGCTGCTGACTTCGACGCTTAATAACTTTTGACTGGGGATAAAACTCGACAATCCCTCCGGTGGATGTCTAGATCTATGTATGTAGAACACACATATAAAATTTCGTGACAATCCAACGGTTCAATCAAAAGTTATGACCTTCTGAATACTGCTGCGCACACAAAATCGCCCAGAAAAATCCATACGAATTTTTCTTTTCTTCACCATACACGAACACCTCGTCGGACCTAGATATCAAGAGCCTTAGGCTCTGATACCAATTGTGGAGTCCATTGATCGTTAGACTCAATGATTATGAACCATTATATCTAGGTTGATCATCGTTCATATGATAACATAGCGGAATAGAACAATGATCATAACAAGGTGTTTAGGCACAAAGAACACATGAATTAAAACAATCGGGTTGCTCATTATATTAATAACAAACAACCACTAGACGTGTATACATTGAATCCCACGTCTAGTGCGACACACACTTTAGGTTTACATTGTGAATGAATAATATGAATAAAACCTAAGACTCTTGTTCCTTTTATAGTGGAAGGAACAGAATCTACAAGAGATAATATCAAATAAACATCTAAATATTCTATTTCTATAGATATATACTGAATATATTATTTAGAATATATCCAATATATTCCGTAAATAGAAATTCCATCAGCGCCGTAGACTTCTGTCAGCGTCCAAACATGGCGTGTCAGCGTCTAGCATGTTTTCTTCGTTTTGGAGTTTCTGCCACATCAACTTATATTAAGTTTGACCCAACAGTAACTTCTTCTTCAGCTTGGTAGATCTTTCCTCATTAGCTTGATGTTGAATAACTATACCTTTAGTAGGGTGTGAAGCTTTAACTTTCTTACCTTTAATTTGATTCTTTTTGGCAAGAACTTCTTGTTGTATCTTTTTCTCTGCCTCTGCTTGTTTAGTCTTCTCAACTAAATTCTTTTTCTTAAGTCAAGCAGTAATTGGGCTAAAGTCTCATCTTCTCCAAAAGGAGTTTGACTTTCTAGTGAAGGATGATCACCAACGGTACTTGCAATCAGCTTAGTTGGCTTAGCAGTACTTGGGTCTTCAACAATATCAGCAGTACTTGCAGTCGGCTTAGTTGGCTTAGCAGTACTTGGATCTTCAACAATGTTGATTTCACCAGTATTAGACACACTTGTTTCTTCAATCACTTGTGTATCCCTAGATAGTCTTTCTTCCATAGAAGCCATCATTTCAACTTGCACCTCTTCAGTCTTGTCTGATTCATTGCTCATTCTTGATCTAGACAGTACTTGCAAAGTCTGTTTCCTTTGGAACCATACTTGTCCTTGTGGTAATGGAGTTGAATATACAGGAAACTGAATATTAATTTCCTCCAACTTCTCATAGAAAGCACTCCAATTTGTTTGAAGTGGTGATTGAGGTGGTGGTGCTGGCTGAGTTACCAATATTTCTTTAACTTGTGGCTCCTCATGAGTAGGTTGTGGTTTTTCCTGTTGAATCTCCATATTTGAAGGTCCATCCACACCAGTCTCTAAACCAGTTTGATACAATGATTTTCAATGGGTTCTAAGTTCTCTCACAGTCCTCTCGAATTGATCTAAGCCTTAAGTGGAATGATTGTTCTTGGTTACTAAAGGGGGTTTTAGTTTTCTAGTCTACTAAAAAAGTTTAAATGAATTAAAATGAAAACTTAAATCAAAGATAATTACTTAAATGACAATTTATAAAAAACTTGAACTTAAAACTAAAATGAAAACTGAAATTAAAGTTTAAAATAACAGTTAAAATATAAACAGTAAAACAGTAGAACAGAAACACTAAAGAAAAATTGATTCGGAACTTTTTAACCTTGATTCGGAACTTTCACTCAGAAGATTGGCTTCATCCGGAACTTAAAACTCATTCGGAACTATAGACTCATGCGGAACTTTGTTCATCCGGAACTTAGTGCTCATTCGGAAGTTTCTAATTCATTCGGAACTTAATGATTCATTCGGAAGTTTTTACTTCATTCGGAACTTTAGACTCATCCGGAAGATTAGGTTCATCCGGAACTTTCAGTTCGTTCGGAACTTTATACTGATTCGGAACTTTTTTAAACAAAAACTCACTCGGAACTTTTTAAAACACATTCATCCGGAACTTACTGTTCATTCGGAAGATTGTAACTCATCCGGAACTTTATGGTTCGTTCGGAAGTTTGTGACTCATTCGGAACTTAGGTGTTCATCCGGAACATTTGGTGTTCATCCGGAACCTGGGAACACAGATACAGTAATATTACCCGAAGAACAAGGAAAACTAATTTTAATCCAAAAATCACCAAGTTTTTCACCAAATCTTAAATAAAACTAAACACAAAGCATCTACTAACCATAAACTACAAATCCCATTAATAAAAACACAAATCCCAACAACTTTTGAAGATCAAACTCAATAAAATAAGAATTTAAGAACTTGAAGATAAAGATGATGATGAACAAGATGAAATGGAAAGATTAAACAAGACTTTGTATTGATGATTGATGTTTTAACAATAACAAAATAAAGATGAAAATTACAAGATTGAAATTAAAAGATCAAGATCACCAAACACCCTAGTGGTGTTGGTGATGGGACGAACTAAAAAGAGAGAAAAGTGGGGAAGAAGAAACTAAAGCTGGCACTAAGTGTGTGAGGTGTGGGCTTTATATAGCCTTGTCTTTTGGTTGGTGAGTGGGCTTTCTCCCGTTCTTCTTGTCTTCTCGTCTTTTCAGAAAAGTTGACGTTTTCGATTCTGATTCGGGATTTGTTGTCGATTAAATTCAACTCGTCTTTTAATTTCTTCGTTTAATAGACTTGAGTTTCTTCGACTTATGTAAATCTACCATCTTTGGTCCTTTTCTTCGATAAATCTTCGAATAGGCCCAGTGACTTCAAATCTTTTGCATCTCTTGGACAATAGACTTTATCTTGAGTCTTTTTCTTCAGTAAAACCCGTGCAATCCCATGTTTTCTTTAATATTCATCCGGTTGGCTCTAAAAACACAATAAACACAAAAACCACGCATAATTCCAAACAAATGATATTAAATATGTGTTTTGGTCTCGTTTTTAGCCAGAATTAAGTGGTAAAAGGATGGGTGTTTACACACCTATCACAGTTCCATCTTCATTAGTCCCAATAACATCTTCATCCAATTCAAAATTGATGTCATTTCCAGAGATCCTTGTCTGATTATCAGAAGAATGTGGTTGTTCTTCATTATTCCTCCCCTGTTTGGTTGCATTCAGTTGCCTTTTTCTTGTGGTTCCTGAATCTTTGCTTCTCGATTGCAGACTTCTGAATAGATCTATGTTGCCTCATCCAAGGTGACACTTTGTTCCTTAACTTGATTAGGCTAGCTTCCAATTCAGCAATTTTCTTGTCTTGAACAAGCTTTTCTTTCTGCAACACCTGTACCTGTTGGGACAAACTTGTACACAAAGCAGTTAAATTTTCAACATCCACCACCTCTAGTGCTTGTGCTTGTGGTGAACCACTAGCAGCAATAGAAGCAGCAGGTGTGTGGATCATCTCATCAGTGTTTGGTGGAACACCAACATTGTGAGAAGAAGATTGTGAATCTTCTAGGGAATGGGAACTCTGGTGAGAAGGAGTTTGCTGAGAAGCACTAGCATTGCTAGGTTCCTCACCTTCTTGATTGGCAGGTTGTGCTAACATATGAGCAAACAATGGTGTTACTGTTCCTGTAAAGGCATTGCCTTGTTTGGTCAAGAAAGAGAAAGTTCTCTTTGTGAATGTAGGAACATCCCATGTATCAGTTAACTCTGGTAGGTTAGGTACTTGGTCACTAACTAAAGTCTGAATGAATCTAGGATACATTAAAAACTTCTTAGCCCCTTCTAAATTCCTAGTCATGCCTTCAAAAAATAATTTTGAAAAATTAAAAACCCTGTTATTTGCTAGACAAACACCAGCTGATGCCAAGGCAGCAGGAATTTGATCAAAAGATGTACTTTTAGAACTTAAACAGTGAATAATAGCTTGAAAAAGCAATTTCCATTGAGGTGAAAATAAACCTTTAAAGAAAGTAAGACTTTCCCTACCACCTCCATAGCCCATGGCTGCAAGGCCATCATGAATCTCTGTATTATTAAGCATACTAAGTCCATTTTCATCATTTAATCTCAAACTTGCTCTTAGCAGTACCTCAGTTACATATATGTTTCTATGATTCACCCTAGCCTTAATGTAAGGTTGATCAAACCGAGTACCTAATACAACAATATTCCAAAATTGTTCAACAATGGAAATAGAGACAACTAGAATTACAGTGAGTGCAAAGCGAATATAACTTCGAGATAGGAAACCAAGCATCTCAGGGAAACCAAGGGAGTCATCATTCCTAGCAAGATTCGCAACCAAATTATGCTTAGAGATTACTTGTAAAGCAGCCATTAGTCTTTTTGATGATCGAAAAATTAGAGAGAATGTTATAGAATCAAGAGATAAAAATAAAAGATTAGGTGAATCAATTGTGTAATTGGAGTAAGTATTTAAGTAAATAACAAACCCAAGCGCAAAGAAACCGCCAAAATTACAAAATAGACCCTTAACGGTACAACGGACATGTAGCGGTACATGAAACATAAGCGATACTTGAATTTGTGCTAGCGGTACTTGGAGTGACAACGGTACCTCACAACTGTGACTAGTTCATGCTTTCCACTATCAATGTAACCTCTTTTATCTTTTTCTATTAACTTGCAATTACATCAAAAACACAAAACATAGACTATACAATAAAAGTTATAAAAATTTGTACAGCTATTACCTCCCCTCAACATATGCAGCACGTTATTGGTTGAGCATACCAATGTGTGTCACCGAGAATTCGAATCTCTTTGCATCAAATGCCTTGGTCAACAAATCAGCTACATTGTTGTCTGTATGAATCTTCAAGACTTGAATAAGCTTTTTGTCATAAGCATCTCTTATAAAGTGATGTCTTATTTCAATATGCTTGGTCTTGGAGTGAAATACTGGCTTCTTGACAATACATATAGTAATTTCATTATCAATGTAAATCTTGGTGTTCATGAAGTTAAACCCATAGTCCAACAATTGATTTTAAATCCAAAGTATTTGTCCACAGCAATGAGCAGCAGCTACATATTCAGCTTCAGTTGTAGAAGTAGCAACAATAGTTTGCTTCTTACACTGCCATGATATGAGTCTTCTGCCTAGGAATTGACAACCTCCTGTTGTGGATTTCCTATCATGATTAGCTCCAGCATAATCACTATCTGAGTAAGCTTCCAATTCAAAGGTGGAATCTCTAGGATACCATAATCCTAAATTATGTTGACTTTTAAGATATTTAAAAATCTTCTTCACAACATGTAGATGTGACACCTTTGGATGAACTTGGAACCTTGAACATTATATCTGGCTTGAAGCAGTAAGATACATCAATGAACCAATCATTAACCTGTATAGATGAATGTCAACATCTTCTCCATGTTCATCTTTTGATAAAGACTTCTTGCCTTCAAAAGGTGTGCTTGTACTCCTTATATCCATACATGAAAATTTCTTCAAGATTTCAGCAACATACTTATCTTGGCTGATAAATATTCCATCTTTCCTTTGTTTGACTTGCAGTCCCAAAAAGAAAGTTAGTTCTCCCATAGAACTCATTTGAAATTGATACAAGGCTTTTGACACCCCGTATAAAAATTAAAGTTCTTTTTCTCGTGTTCTAATCGAATTGATCTAGGCTCTCTATGTGACTCTATTGTTTTTGGTGGAACAAAGATGTGTCGTTGTAGTGTTTAAAATAAAAGTGCAAAACAATTAAAGTAAAGGTGCTCTTAAAGTAAATCTAAGTCTAATTAAAATAAAGGTGCAAGTATTTAAAAACGTGACTGAAATTAAAGGGCACTAAAGTAAATGACGCAAACTTAAATCTAACTAAGGCAAACTTAAAACGCGATTAAAACTTAAACTAAGGCAAAACTAAAATAAAGCTAAGGCAAATAATCTTAAAGTGCAATTAAATAAAAGGCAGGAAAAATAAAGCTTAAAAATAAAAATCAAAGACAAAAGCTAATAAGAACCTGAATACAGCTCATTCGGAATAATCCTTCGTTTGGAACAATCACTCGTCCGGAATGTCACCTTCAGTTGGAATGATTCTTCTTCGCTAGAAATATTACCAAAATCCTTGATCCGGAACAAATTGATCTGAATATGTCACTTATCCAAAACAATCCTTCGTTCGGAACTTTACTGATTCGGAACTTCTAAATTGTGCCTTGATTCGGAACTTTTAACCCTTGATTCGGAAGTTTCCGAATGAAGCCTCCTTGATTCGGAAGTTTAAAACTTCCGAATGAACACTCCCTGATCCGGAACTTGCCCTTGATTCGGAAGTTTATTCGGAACTTTTAAGTTCCGAATGAACAGGCCTTGGTTCGGAACTTTGGAAACTTCCGAATGAATACCCACTGATCCGGAACTTTTGGAGTTCCGAATGAACTGCTTGATCCGGAACTTTTGAGTTCCGAATGAAGCTTTTCTGGTTCGGAACTTTGGAAGTTCCGAATGAATGGTTCTTGAGTCGGAAGTTTTCCTTCGTCCAGAACTTTGAATGTTCCGGATGAACAAGCTTGACTCGGAAGTGTTGCAGATCCTAAATCTTCCGGATGAACCCTTGACTCGGAACTTTGGAAGTTCCGAATGAACAAACTCCCTTGTCTTGATTCGGAAGTTTTCACCTGGAAAGATCAGAAACACAACAAACTCCCCCGAAGAACAAGGGAATCACAATAAAAGCTATTCTAACACAGATTAAACAAAATCAAACACACGAATTAATCTAAACAGTAACGAATCAACAGTAAACATAAATGAACAGTTAAAATCAATAAAACAAACAACTTTAACCACAATGATCAAAATAAAAGCATGAACATGAACATAAACATAAATACATAAATCAAAGATTAAGAAAGGTAGATAAGAGATTGACAAGATAAAGTAAAGATTGACAATGATTAAATGAAAACTTACTTGGAATTAAATGAATTAAAGGTGCAAGACAAGGTATTTAAATTTGACAAGAAAAGTAAATGACAAGGTAAGTAAATGGTGGAAGAGCTAATTGTCACACTTAGCCAACAAAAATGAAAAGTGATTTAGCCTAATCTATATATAGGGGAGGATTAGGAAGCTTCCTCCCCTCCTTCATTTCTTCATAATTGCATCATTAAGCCCTTAAGCATATAGTCTTCATTAATTGCACCATTAGTCCTTTTTCCTTCTAATCTTCTTTAAACTTAGACTATAATGACTTGTGGCTTGGGATTTCTTTTGAACTCGTCTTTAAATTCTTCAATAAAATAGACTTGAATTCTTCGGCTTTTGATAAACTTCCGTTTTTTGACTTTTTCTTCGATAAATCTTCAGAATTGGTCGTGGACTTCCGTTCCTTTTGCACTCTTGATTTCTCGACTTCGTCTTTCATCTTTTTCTTCAATAAAAGTCCGTAAATGCCCGTGAATTCCCGTGTTTTCTCCACTTTTTACCTTTTCGTCCTAAATCACAACAAAAACACAAACCACGCATAATTCCGACATAAAAGACATAAAATACACGTTTTGGTTCGGTTATTATTGTAATTAAGTGGTAGAAAAGATGGGTGTTTACACACCTATCAGAAATCTTCCTTTCATCAAAGCTTCAAACTCTTCACACCATGTCTTCTTGGTAGAACCAAAAATGATGTCATCAACGTAAACCTGAACTAGAATGATGTCCTTAGCATTCTTCTTGATGAACAGAGTTTTATCAATGGTTCCTCTCCTATATCTATGTTCTAGCAGAAAATTGGATAAGGTTGCATACCAGGCTCTTGGAGCTTGATGCAGACCATAAAGTGCTTTGATAACCTTGTAGACTCTATTGGGGAATTTAGGATCTACAAAACCTAGAGGTTGTGAGACATATACCTCCTCTGAAATGGTACCATATAGAAAGGCACTTTTCACATCCATTTGATAGACTATAAATCCCATATATGATGCAAAGGCCAAAAATAACCTAATGGCTTCTATCCTTGCCACTAGTGCAAAAACCTCATCATAGTCTATCCCTTCTTCCGGTCTATAGCCTTGAGCAACAAGTCTTGCCTTGTTCCTCACAACAACCCCTCTTTCATCCTTCTTGTTCCTGAAGACCCATCTAGTACCAATTACTCTTTTACCTGAGGGAAGATCCACAAGAATCCAAACTTTTTATAGCTCAAATTGTGTTAATTCTTCTTGCATGGCATCTACCCAACTTTCTTCATCAAGAGCCTGAGAAATGTTTTTGGGCTCTACTTGAGATAAGAAACAGGCAAACAAACAATGTTTAGTATCTTTATGATTTATTCTCTGCTGTTGTTTGACATAACTCACAAGTGCATGAGCTTCAATATTGGTTTGAAGTTGTCTTCTGGTTTGTACAGCAGATTTGGGATCTCCAATGATCTGTGTAGTAGGATGGTTGTTGTTGACTTTATGAGTGGGAATAGAACTGACTGGAATTTCTGTTTCCAAATTGTTGAAATCAGTTACTGCACCCTTCTCATCATAGGAAGCTTTGGAGAAGATTCCTTCACCTGGACTAGCATATAAGTCTTCATCGTCCATAGCTTGTAAAATCTCTTATAGTGAGTCAACAGATTTGGCAGATTTTGACTTAGAAGTACTTGCAGATGAAGTACCGCTAGGTGTAGTATGTACTGCTGAGTGTTGTGACTCAAAAGATTCTTCTCTTAAATGCTTATTAGCAGATGTAGCATTCTTTTCTTGATCTTGAAGCCTCTGAAGCTCTTAGGAGGCTTGATCATCATTTGATGGCATGTTTTGCTTCTTGGGAGTGGCAGACATGTGAGTAACAGTAGGCATGTTGGGTACATAGATATGAACATCATCATCTGATGAAGAAACATCTTCTTGAGTACCTGCATTAGTTGCCTTGACTCCTCACCTGCATTGTTAGTTTGACAATCCTTTTGCAAAGAATAGTAATCCATGGAGTTAGTTAGATAATCTAAATCAATCATCCAAGCATAACCTATTCCTGGAACATTGGGTTTATTTTCTAAGAAATTAACATGATCATTTTCTTCAACCTTCTTAGTTGCCAAAATATAAACCCTATATGCTTTACTTTGCACTGAATATCCTACAAGATATCCTTGATCAAACTTTCCATCAAACTTTCCCAAATAATCAAGAGTATTTAGTATAGACACATGACACCCAAAAGGTCTTAAATGACTTATGTTAGGCTTTACATCAGTCAAAAGTTCATAAGGTGTTATTTTTTGAGGCTTGGTTACTAATATTCTTTTTAACACATAACATGCGGTATTGATTGCTTCTGCCCAAAAGGTATTTGGCAAAAGTGAATCAGCCAGCATAGTTCTAGCAGCCTCAATCAGTGTCCTATTCTTCCTTTCAGCTACTCCATTTTGTTGTGGAGTCCTAGGATTACTAAATTGTCTCTTAATTCCTTTAGACCTACAGAATTCATCAAATTATGCATTCTTAAATTCTGTCCCATTATTAGTCCTAATGATTAAAACCTGTTTAGTGAACTGCTTTTCAACTAAAGTGATAAAATCCTTAAGTAATTCATTTGTTTCACTTTTAAGAGCTAAAAAGAAAACCCAACTGAATCTACTATAATCATCAGTTATGACTAGACAAAAGGTCTTATGACTAATGCTTCTGATAGAAACTGGACCAAACAAATCCATATGCAAGAGCTGCAAAGGTTTTGTCACAGTGTTAATAGTCTTGGTCTTACAAGAGGCTCTATGTTGTTTACCTTTTTAACAGGCAGCACATGTGAAATCATTTTGAAAAGATTTGTTAGGTAGACCTCTAACAAAATTCCTATTCACCAATCTATTAAGATTCTTGAAATTCACATGACCTAACCTTCTATGCCACAAATTTGACTCATCAAAAGAAGCCTTAGCTAGCAAACATGTAATACCACCTGTTGGAGTAATAATATGAAGATTAAAGGTGTAAATATTTTCTTGCCTGGGTACTTTAAGCAGTATTTGAGATTCCTTAGGCATCTCAAAGTCTTTAGACAGCACCAAGCAGTCTTTGTCTGTGAATAGCACCTTGTTCTTCTTATCACACATTTATGATACAGAAAAGAGATTGAACTCATTCAATTCTTTTACAAAGAACACATCTTCAAATTCCAACTTTCCTGTGTTGATTTTCCCTTTGCCAGTGATTCTACCTTTGCTACCCTCAAAGGCTACTGGACCTCCTCTGAATTCTTCAAATTCAGCAAGAAAATATTTGTTTCCTGTCATGTGTATTGAGCATCCACTATCTACTATACCTTTATCTTTTAATTCATCAATTAGATGCCCCTGCGCGCAAATAAAACTCATTAGTTTTTAACAGGGACCCAAGCCACATTTGGCTCGGATCTTGTGGGACCTACACATTTAAGAGTTTGTACTGAAGCATTCCCAGTAATGCTACTTTTGCTCTTATACTTCATGGTTTCATTTATGTAGTCAAAGACATAGGGTGACTCTATGTGCTCAGACTTCTTTGCTTTAAGTACTGCTTTAGCGGTACTTGCTTTAACACATGATTTATCTCTTTTAGGAACCCACATTTGCACTGGTTTGTTTTTATCCTTACTTCTAGGTGTTTTAACTTTTTCAAAAGCTTTCTTAGAAGTCTTGGAGAACTTTGGTTTTACAGACTTTAAACAAACAGCACTTAAGTTTGGTCTAGCAGTACTTGCAGGTCTAGACTTGCCGGTACTTGGTTTACCAGAATTTAAAGGTACTAGACATTGTTTCATAAGTACTGCCCTAGGAACAAAACTTTTGGTAAGTTATTTTTAAGTTTCTGATTCCTATAAACCTGTGCATTTTTCCCATTACTGTTCTTCATGACCCTTTGTGTAGCCTTTTGTTTCACAATTTTATCTTCATGTAATGTACAATCTTTGATAAAATGACTTAGACTACCACATACATAACATCCTTTTCTTCTTAAAGAAGACCCAAAAGGTTGTTTTGACTTTACTTTCTCAAAACCTAGCCCACCCCTTTTGACTTTATTATGTTTTACATTGTTTTCCAATATCTTGCTAGGAGTTTTTACCTACTTGGGAGCAGAACTAGTCTTAGATTCCTCATAAACAAAGTTGTTCATTAAAAGTGGATAAACAATATTTTTGGTCACAACAGTCTTTTCTTGGGACAAAGTACTAGAGTTTAAGGTATTTTTAACCTTTGGTTCTTCTAACTCTATACTTGTATCATTACTAGGGGGCATAAAAATTCCTGATAGTGGTGGAGGAACTGCATTCATTCCTTCAGCATATCTATCATTTTCAGGTGCATCATTTACCTCGCAAGAACTATCAAAAATCCCTTTTGATAAATCCTTGTCAGTTAAAGTTATCCCAGGTTGGTCCTCAATATATCCTTGGCCTGTTTTATCATAATACCCTATTTGTGAATTAATCAATTTTTCCAATCCTTTAGAGGATTTTTGCCAATGATTAATCTCTTCCCTTTCATTATAAAGACTGGCTTTTAAAGCTTCATTTATGTTGATAATTTTAATAGTTGTCTTTCAAAAGCTTTTATTTCCACATCTTTTTCCCTCATTTGAAGAGTCAAAATCCTTATTTTCTCTTCATAATTTTGTTGAGCCTTTTTATACAAAACTATATTTTCTTCTAATTTAACAACACCCTGTTTAAAAGCATTTAATTCTACAGTGCATGTGTTAACCTTTTGATACTATTCCTCTAGTTCTACTTTTAGGCTATTAAATTTAAGAACACAATCTTTAGAACAAGGATGTACCTCAGTATCTTCATGTGAGAGAGCCATTAAACCAAGCTCTTCTTCTTCTTCATCTTCTGCCCAGTTCATTACTCCATCTACAGTAACCAATGCTTTGGTTCCTTTAGGACTCCTATTGTTTCCTTTTGGAAAGCTTTCATTTATTCTTGGACTGGTTATATAGCTGTGCTTGGACTTCTGATTGCTATTCTCAGCTTTGTCTCTAGATCATTCTCTTACAAAGTGTCCATTCCTTCCACAGTTATAGCATTCAACTTTGGACTTGTCATATCCTAATGGCTCATTAGGATCAACAGTCATTTTTCTTCCAGTCTTCTTGAAGAACCTATTAGATCTTACTGACACCATAGCAGCTTGCCATTTAAGATCCATCTCTTCAACATCAGCATCATCCATTTGGAACAAGTCATTGAGTGTTAATCTTGGCATGTTGTCTTGTCCAGCAAAGAATGAGAAGGTATCATTGTCACTAAACAATGGTGAAGACCTTCCGTGTGGATTTTGAGAGACTATATGGCTGCCTTCAATACTTTGTGGGTAAGTACTACTTGTAAGTCCTCCAGCGGTATTTGTGAAGTATGTACCGCTGCTAGATCCACTAGCGGTATTATGAAAGTAAGTACCGCTGTTCCCATCTGATACAAAAGCCAAGTTAGACTTTGAAGTAGTCGATGTCTTTACTTCAGTGCCTTTCACATCCATCTCATATGCTCTAAGATTGTTGTAGAGATGATCAAAAGGAATTGTTTCCAAATCATCTCTTGTGATGAAGTGCATAGCCATTGCTTTCCACTATGGTGGAACACTTCTTAAGAATTTTAAATTAGCTTCTTCATTAGGAATTACTTGTCCATAAACTGCCAACTGAATAAGCAGCTTACTGAACCTTCCATAGCCACCATGTATCCCCGCTATACTAGTAATTGAGAAGTTATCAAATTCTTGCTTAAGAACAATCTTCTTTATCTTCTTAGATTTGTCATTGCCCCCAAATCTAAGTTTTATGGCATCCCACATAGCTTTAGCATCCTTATAATGATGAAAGATTGGTAGAATGTCTTCAGAAAGAGCCATAGCCAAAGCAGTTCTGGCTTTTCTCTCTCTGATCTCTGCTTGTACCTCCTCCGCAGTCACAGCAGGTAGAGCATAGCATGTACCGTCTGGCAACCAGTGTAGCTTCTTTGGTGTATTCCCATTCTTGATAACTTGCCACATAGTGTGATCTGTGTAATTCAAGTAATGTTCCATCTGCATAGCCCATGTCTCATAATTGTCACCTTTGAGAACTGGGAGTTTAACAGCAGACAGAGTATGAGAAGGTGTTGTTGTAGAGGTAGCTACAGCATTCACGGCTTGAACACCTTGTACTGGTGTAGGATGCACAACTTGTGGTTGTCCCTGTGGTATAGGATCAGGGTTCTGAACATCATCCAAGTGAGCATCATCACCATCTGGTTGAGACATTGAGTTTTGGTATGTGTGGAGTGTATGGGGTTGCGTTCTTCTTTTTCAGAGTTTCTCAACAAGCTCTGATACCACTTGTTGATCCCTTTGGTCGGATCTATATTATGTTAAGAATTAGTATAGTAGTTTGTAATCAAACTAAAATACTTTAAGCACTCTTACTAACACTAAATAAGTTATGTGGAATCTAACTTATAAAGCACAGAAGAACATAATTACTTTTAACTATTCTGTTCTCTTATTAATCGACTTGAATGAGGTACATGAAAGACATTGTACCTATGTTCCTTTTATAGAGTAAGGAACCCTAGAAACCTTTGAATATTCTATAAAGATAACTATATCACAGAAGATATATTATCAATATTCTAACTATTTAAGTATATCACATAAGATATACTCTAACTATAACTATGACATATCTTATACAAAGATATATTCATCCTAATCATCATAGCAGTACTTACTTTATAAGTAGAAGCACTTACTATGTACCGCGTTAATACTAACGGTACTTACATAACACTGACAGTACTTAAAATATACTAACGGTACTTGACACTTAACAAATAATTCCCAACATGCTCACAATCGTCGTATAACGGCATAATTGGGAGACCATGTATATTAGCGATTCGAGCAGTGACATCCATAGCTCACGGAATGCTCAAGTTTTCGGTGGAAGGAGGTATTCTCATGATTTACATTATCGTAATACCACAAGCAGAATGCAACGCTATGGCGGAACCGCCAACACTAGCCGCGATACAGACAGCGGGGCCATCACCGAACCTAAAAGTGGCGATTCACCCAAATTTTCTAGACCAAGAAATTATGATCGAGGGAACATTATCTTCCGGTCAGTAGACCCCGACTGGCAGGAAATCAACACCAAATGAGATACTCATTTTCTTCACCTAATCGACCTCTAGCACAACCAACGGACCAAACAATCAAAATGTGGGAACTAGGCCACCACAGGTGGCCATCTCACCATTCACGACTCATGTGCCAACACTAGTCACGGGAACTCTAGCATCATCCATACCACACCCGTGCCATAAAGAGAAGTGCGACGTCCGTCGAATACTGAGCTAGATCTGTTTGAAGATAGCACGACCATCCTTGCGCCCGATACGAGCCTTGAAGACTTCATAACTCAAAACTATGAAACCCTTATTCCATTTATGAACGAAAGAATGAGGTATAACTCTAGTGGAACTCGCCTTGACTTCGAGGCCGAGCACGAAAATTCACCATTACCACTCCAAGGAGAGGGGTGCGCAACGATACTTCCAAGCGCAGGAGGAGGATGGAGGAACGCCTCAAAAGGCCCCACCTCTCTGAAGAAATTAAAAAAAGGTCACTGACGATCAAGCAATGGAGTAACAAGCTCCCGAAGATTAGGCTCACCGCAAGTTTTAGTGACATGTGATGACCAAAACGTTCCATATTCTTTATTTAGTCCTTCATCTTTAATACATAGGAGCTCACATATTGTCCATCTTCATGTTTACAGGAGTGAAAATCTCATGCAACATAAAGAAGTTCTTGATCTGCTTGTTGATAAAACATAGTCTTTAGTTCTTTCAAGATAGCATTAACACCACAGCCTTCCAAATTTCTCTAGAGTTCTAGGGGCATGGTCATAAGTAAGGGTGGCTAAATGGGTGGACTAGACGGGTATGGGCAGTGGGTTAAATGGACGTTGGTCTATGGACGCGGACTAAATGGGCAATTTTTAATATTTGGACTAAATGGACTTAGACCAAATCGACATTGGACCAAATGGACTTGGGTCAAATGAACAATATTAAAGGAGAAACAAATATATTCAAGATTAATTAATAGATCAAAGATAACCATCCTATATTGTCCATAATACCCATTTATTTAATCCAATGCTTTTTATGTTGTCCAAATAGTCCAACTAAAATAAAAGTCAATACCCATTTAGTCTATTAGTTCAAAAAAGAGTCCAAATAGCCCAAATTTAAGCATATGGACATGATTTGCCACCTCTAGTCATAAGCATTAGTCTACTAATTTCCTTTGACCGTTTGACCCAAGATTTATGTTTTTCTTGGTCGGATGCAGGAACTTGTTGGCCTTCAGGAACAACAAGGAGTTCAGGAATAAGCTTCCCAAGGTAAGGCAACAAATCGTCGGTCTCTAGCGCAATCCAAACAGAGCGGTACCAGTCGATGAAATTACCTTCATTCAATTTCATATTTTCAAGGAAGGACTTACTAACTGAACTTTTTAAACAAGAGGTAGAAGTAGTCATCTACAAAAATAAAAGTTCAAATGATTCTTATGTTTGATAATTATATTCTCAAAGAATTAACTACCCAATTAATTACTGATGAGACTAAGAACCTACTTGTTCCTCCACTTATTATTAGGAGGTCTGACCAACTAATAACAAATAGGGCAAGAGGTAAGCGTCGAACGTTAATTGCATTACAAGTACAACTCTTAGTATTTTATGAGATGATTCACGAAATTGTTGTTTTACAGTGTTTGAAAGGGATGTCATCACAAGTCTTACGAGTACCATAAACATCTCAAACAAATTTATCCTAGAACAAATAGATAATGAGCATGTTTCATCTCATCGCATGCCTCGGGTTCAAGACCTGACCACGAACTCGATTTAAGTCGTACCAATGTAAAGCTTACATAAATTAATATAGATCTGACCTATGGAAAAATTTGTCTTGTGCTGGAATTCACCTTATGTCTGACCAGTTGATTAAAACTAATTGCAGTGCTAATACATTGTATGACATAGACTTAATAATTCGATTAAAGGTTATCCACATAAAATTGGTCAAAGTCGCGTACAAAGAAGAATGCAAAACATCTTTGTAACACCTTAATTTAAAAACTTTTGATAATGACACTATAGTGATCATCATAGTTCACGGTAACTTCAATGGAACACACACAGTGGCGGAGAATTAGGTCAGCGTTGAAGCATGATAAAAACCTGAGTTCTTTAGGAATGTTGATCATTCCGCCTTAAACCCCTCAGCTTGTTCTAGTGTGTACATCGTACGTCCTATGTGTCCATAGCGTTTAGTTTTTAATTTCATGAAAACTTGTTTCAATAGAGTTTAGATTACTTAATTTTGCAAAAACAATTTTCTATGAAACGAATACTTGTTCACAATTGAGCATGTATTTAGGCGTGTAAATTAAGCTCTTGTTAATATGATCTTGCTATAAGAATATCCATGCTTTATTAGTTTTTTTAGTCATGTACACATGTAGACTAAAACAAATAAACACATCAGAAGCATAATAGCAAAACATGATTTTAACATTAACAGGTAAACAAATAAATCCGAGAACTCCTACGAGTTTTCACCAAATTGATAATCAAAATTCAGTCACCAAGTTTTCGAGCCGTGTACTTGGTGAAGAGCATACATCACATAACGTGATTGCTAAAGTCTTTTGATGGATAAACAATAAAACTTGTTTATTAACCATTTTTAATAAACCTACTCAATTTTATTAGATCTAGGTAAAATTAATAGCTTTATGACAAGAAGACATGTTATTTCTATAACAATTAAAATAAAATAAAGCAAGTATTTTAAATTGAGTATTTAAAGAATGGATCTAGCATGTTTATTTATATGTAACTCATAAATGTTATACGATTTGACTCGTGGTGCCACTGTTGGGATTTAAGATCTAATTTAACCATAACTACGAGTACGCATCAGAATGAATCTAGTATAACATTTATGATTAAACACATAACTAATAAATAATTAAAATACTAACCTTTGTTAATTGAATAATCGAATTGACGGAGCATCTTGATGTAGAAACTTAATGACTAAGTTGTCGCCTTTATGGTTGCTCACACAACACGTCAAACAAACAACACTACCATGCTAGTAGTAACTTCACTTCTTACAACTCGTGTAGATCATGTAAACTTTAAACCCTATATCGAAAACCTTATATAGGTTTACGTAAGGATCGGTTTATAACCGTTACAAGTATAATCAACCAAAATCACCGAAACCCTAATTAGGGTTTTCCTCTAGCCGATCCAAGGTAGTGACAAACAAGACCAAAACCTTAATAAGAGTATCAATGGTTCGGTATAGGCTTTGTTACTTCACAAGAGAGTACCAAAAGGTAGATGATCTTACAAAGATTTACACTTTTAGGTTTTAGGCAAGGTTGCAGAAATTGCTAGGCGCTAGTGAGGCGGTCGACGACCTTCGAGGCGGAATTCATATAGGCGGATTGGAATTTTATGCTTATAAATATTATAAATAATATGTATGACATAAAAAATTCTAATTTCAAATAATTCGAAGTTCTTGCAAAATAGACAAATAAAACATAACAATTTAAGTGCTTAAAACTTCAAACGTGAAAATATAATCCAATTGGTTACAATTTCATATGAAAACCCCACAATTTTATGTTTATAATCATTCGTATATCTCTTATTTTAACATGTTACGCTAAAATAAATATGGGCACTATATATTAGAAAGAAAACCTTTAATTTTTTGTAAATAAATATTGACTTTTTGACTTTTTTGACCGCCTATCTTCTAGGCGCCACCTAGGCAGAGTATGACCGCCTAGCGCCTAGGCGGCAGCCTAGGCCTTGTTTTACAACATTACTTTTAGGGTTTTGGAGAAGAGGAGACAACCAAAATCAGTTTAGGAGAGGGAGAGAGGACGAAAAAGGTGAGAAGCAGTGTTTTGAAACCCGGATTCCAAATCGACCAGGTCGAGTCACCGGGTCCGGGTCAACCCGGGTTAACCCGGTTTTCTAAAAAAATATTTTTCTTTATTTTTAATGATTAACAAAAATTATATATATAAAGCATAAAAACTCCCGTATATTAAAGATATAAATTGTTTACCAACCAATATAATATGTAAAAATTGAATTCCGTCGTAAATACGTAAAATTTACATATATTTTTTTAAAAAAACCCAAAAAATTCAAAACCCGGTCAGGTCTCGAGAACTGGGTTGACCCGGGTCACCCCAAACCCGGCGGATCGAGCCGGGTTTCGAAAATATAAAACCTGGGTCAATATCACTTTTTTCGGTCAGAATCAGGTCAACCGATTGACCCAGCCGGGTCGAACCGGGTTTGAAAACATTGGTGAGAAGGGTATGGGTGTTTATATAGTTCTCGTACCTTAAACTTTTACTTGTTTCCTGCTCTAAATTATTTTACTTAAGGAGTCTCTTTTAGTTAAAAGTTTGCACAAAACACCCTCCTAGATCATTCTCAAAGGCCACCCACTTTATGTCTTTAGGAATTTCGGGTTTTGACTTTTAAACTCTTCTTATTTGTTTATAGCGTATGTTAAGTCGGTTAATCACGTAATGTATCATAACGATCGCTAAATAAATAAATAATGAAGTATATTAAATATTTAATATAAACGATAAATATTAAATATTAAATAAAAGTATATTTTTCGTGTTTTAGTGTGTGTCTATAATAAGCTCATTCATTTTCGATGATTAAACGATCACAAATCCCGACACGAAAGCGTATATATTGATCATTATATTCTATGGAGATTTTGTGTGGTTTTTCTTGTTTACCAAGTTCTACACGTTTGTCTAATATCGACAACTATTGCGGCCGTTAGTTTAACTTAAGCAACTAACAATACAGACTTTAGGACGCCTAACTATTTATTTCGCTTAAAATGCAGCTATTAAATTATACGAGAGGTTGGTAAGACAATTAAATGTTCCTAACTTATCATTATGTCATGGGCAAGGTTATTAATACCCTTCAGAATTTTGCACCTTTTTAATTTACTAGGTGGGATGCCCGCGCTTCGCCGCGGGTGTTTTTGTTTCGTTAATTGCAGCACGTATGCATGGTAGAAACATGGAACGACAATGACAGTCAAGGAAAATGTAAGACATGCATTCATTGAAGTGATACATTAGTCGAGTCTACGTAGTACGTAAACAATCGTCAAAATGTTTCGCATATTATGCAACGTTTCTTCTCTCATGCTGCATATAATTCGTTTACGTCAAGGTGAATACATTAGTCGAGTATGTAAACCATTGTCAAAAAGTTTCGCAAATTACATAACGTTTCTTTGTCAATTGCAACACCACCTCCATTAGCTGTAAACGTTTTGGTTCATTGTTGGTCAATCGGTGGTACAGGCGCAACAATAATTTCCCAACCATTAGGACCAGATGCCACTCACTCATTATCTTGTGTCTAACCTAATCTTCTATGACATGTGCCCAAATAACTTCTCTATCTTCCACCTTACATAATCCTGTAGAGAGCGTATAATTTGTGCATATTAATAGATGTTGCAAATATAGTAAATATTTTAAAAGAAACTTAAAAAGGTGCCTATAATAATAGCAACTGTTTTACTTCCAATTAATAGCCGTAAATGAATTCCTATATTATGACTAATATTTCAAAAGATGTATATAAATCGAAAATCTCAAGCCTTCATCCAAGTAAGAGCTAAGTACCGGGATCCCACCAGTTTGATCGGCAACTATCATGTGTAATGTTTTTCGCATGTTGTCATAGCCCTTCATAGAAATTCACAATAAAAATCTCAAGGAAATTCCAATTTTAATTTCTTTCAAGATAGATACCAACCTGCAACAACTCATTGGCAAGCCTAGGAGTGGCTTTAGTAGATATTAGCATGCCTGCTAGTGTCAGTTCACCTGCAAGACCAGCCCTTGATTCAATTGTTTGTGGGTTTCTGACGGAACTCCAAACAACCCGAAAAACCTGTCGGAAACAATCTGCATAAATCATATCTCGAAAAACATCAAGAATGCACACAATAAGGGGTGTTTGACTGTTTCAACAACATTAGCCAAACGCCCCTTGTGCTGCAAAAGGGGTCTTTGGCTTTTATTAAACCAGGAACCAAACACCTATTGTCGTCGGAATTGCTTCAAGATATTTCAACCTTTTTTTCCTAGGTTTTGTTATTCTGATCATATACAATTATGCTATTTGGATTTTTAAATAAAGAATGATTGGTACCTTATCATTAGGATTTGTGGCTATAGGACACCCATCTGCTGGACTATTGATCGTTGTGTCTCCACTCTGTCCGATAAAATACACCCACTGCAAATACACATCATTAATGACATGTATATACCCTCTTCGGTACCAGTCAGTTCTTTTCTCCAAAATGGTTAAACGTAATTACAATCTTTAATTCCGGAAGAAAACAAAACGTTACCTTTAACTGTAGTAACCTACCCCGCCAAGATACGAATACGCCTTAACCCCGCAATCTCTTGCTGCATCACTGGATTAAATGTGGCATTTGATGCAGTCTCACTTGTTGTACCCGCATCAGTGGGCTTGGTTGTGCCTAAGGATAATCACGGGTGATCCATCAGTTGTGCCAAACACACAACCATCTACTGTTGTTGATTCACACCAAACCGCTTGGCCGAACATATCTCCAACTGAAAGGCATTTTAAAGCTGAAAGAGAAACCTAAATATCCATTTGTAAATTTTCTTGTAAATGTTTCTAAGATAATCTGGTCAAAAGAATATTGCATACACCATGGTTAGTTTTTGTCCTATCGAGCTGCTCGCACATGCATATATGTTACTTATGGGCTTAGTGGTTTTGATGAAAGGGATTAGGCAGAAAACGCCCTCAAGCTTGCATAAATTATTTCGGAAACAAAAAGGATGCAAAATTTCAAAAATCTCATGACAACTTGGTTCATGAGACGAACTGTAAGAACTTGAGTCAAGCTAATAAGCAAATCATAGGACTAAGTAAGAAATCCTTTTCTATTGTAGAAGTAAATAATAAAAAACGACGCACCTTTAATTTAGAACTGAAAGCATTCTTTCCAGTTAACAATTGCCTATGGAGCTGATAATTTAGGGGTGCAGACCCTCTTCTTGGTCTTCACGTTCCTGCACAAACATGCTTATGTGATAGACACAAAAACTTGATATTCCCTCAACCAATTACCCTGAAAATCTAGATTAAACGCATTGACTTTAACCCCATCCCGCGGTCAAGCAAGAAACAAAATAGATAGAACTTGTAAAACACAAAGGATGTAAAAAAGATAATGACGAATGATCTGGTAGGTCATGCACGATGAGCGAGACCCGAGATATGTCTCTTGAAAAAAAAATTAATGGCGTCGAATGTTTGTGTGGTTCACCATCTCTCCTAGATACTTACAAAATCTGATGAAATTGATGCACCTAAATTAATCCATACGGGTAGCAGCACATTTGTGATGGTTCTGTATATTTAGAGGGAAAAAAGTCGTAAATACAGAAATTTTTTGTTCAAAATAAATTAGACACATGTTAATTAAAACTTTAAAGGAAGAAGTACCTCGTATAGTTTTACTTTGTTCTTTACATCTGGAGACGGAACACCTGCAGTAAAGCCACAAAGAGGGGACTTGTTAGTTGCTACAAGAAGATGGTTCCTGACTAAAACTTACTTTCTGATAGAACAATGAACAACAATAAATCCAAACCACTGATTATTATATGCTCAATTGTTTACATGTATTATTTGTTTGCGTGAGGTAAAGAAGTTAGCTTTGCCCATCAAGATTTAATACTAAACCAGGAGGTTGATTTAAATGACTGTGGTCCCTTCCCTAGCTCACTCTTTAGAGCTAATGAATTATGACCTATTAACTTAAGCATATAACACTGCAAACTCAAAATCGCCTTGCAATATAACTTATAATCCAGAGGAAAAAAAGGAGACTGCAAACCATTTTAAGTGAATCCCCTAAATAAGCTTATACACCCAAACTTATCTAAATAGTACGGGAGTGTTTGTTTCGGTAAATATAACACTTGACCCCCTAAAGTCAATAAGCCTAAACTAATTACCTCATAAGCTGGAAAAGCAACCTTATTGATTTTCTAAATTTCAATAAGCCGATAAACACAACAAATATGGTAATCCACTTTTTCAGTACCTAACAAAATAGCTATAATAAAAGTAATCAGTACATAATCAAGACGAAGAAACGACGACACGATGGATATAGGATCTAAGATGCACAATAGTCCTGATCATTAACAGATTAATAGTGTTAAAATGAACCTTGTGAAAAACATAAAATATATGTACATGTGTAGTTATTACCCACTGGTAAAGCCCGCCATATGAGCATACAATGTATATGGTGTGTGTTACTGTTCACAGGAAAACGTGATTTTACCCTTTTATTAGATGACACAACCATACCGCTCCGGCATAACACGATGCTGCACCTTTCCATAATGCACTATCTCCAACTGAAAGGCATTTTAAAGCTGAAAGAGAAACAAAAATATCCATTTATGAATTTTCTTGTAAATGTTTATAATATAAACTGATCAAAATGATATCACGATCCATATATGTTACTTATGGGTTTAGTGGTTTTAATGAAAAGGATTAAGCATAAAACGCCCTGAACCTTACACAAATCGTTCCCAAAGAAAAACGCAAAATTTCAAAAATCTTACCTATATAAAACTGTTAAGAATTCATTGAGGTTAATCGTTTTTACCAGTTTATAGTGACAATAACTTAAACATTTGTTTTGCTTAACCGTAGCAAACCTAAAACATTTATGTCAACATAGTTCTATCATACATATATAATGTGATTATTCAGAGAACAGTGCATAAAATATAAAAATTATAGAAACATAACAAAGAAGAATAAATCGGATTGAGTTATAAAGAACCTGAGAGAGACTTTCGCCAATAGTCAAGAAGGTAGTTGGGGCCTCTTTTGTTGTTGATAACTTCCATTATTCACATCTCTACCTTGTTCTTCAAGCTTTCAGAATGCATATTAGTTCGAAACATTTTCTGCACACCAGCAAGAACACACAATAAAGCACAATCGAATGAAAGATTAAAAAATATCTATTTTAATTATTGTTTTTATTTTGTATTTTTGTTTTTATTACTTTAGTTGAAACGCAGGTACGTAACAAAATACCTATATAATTATAGGTATTTTCAAGTACGTAACAATTACATATAGGTATTTTTTTTGTATTGTTTCTATAATTTTTAATACTTCAAAACACTCCCATGAAATAAAAACAAAAAATGTGGTACACTTTACCAATTTCTTCTACAAATTTTCACCTGCACATTTCGTCAAACATTTGGTGTACAACCAATTACTTCTAAACAAAACCAAATCACATAAAGCCATAAACTTTTCAATGCCCTTAATCAAGAATCAAAGAAATGTGTAGAGGCACAGAACATATAAATGCATAAAGATTTAGATAATAATAAACTACGCACCTTTAATTTAAAACTCAAAAAGCCTACTTTCTAGTTAACGATTGCCTATGGAGATGATGATTCAAGAAAGATCCGACTTCCGAGAGCAACAAAACCCTTTATTAAGATACCAAAGAGAGCAAGAAAACCCCATCAAAATCGTTTCTAGAGAGAGAGAAAAAGTGGCGGAGAGAGGGGTGGGGAAGAAGCTTCAAGAAGGAGAGAGGATGAGGGATTGGGTTGGTTATGTGAGAGGATAAAAGTGAATATAAAAATATAGGTGTGAGAGGGGACTGTGAGATATGAGATATGTATTCGTATTGTGAGGAGAAAAGATATAATAATATTTGACATGTGAGGGGGGAACTGTTCATTGGGAACCGAGATTCCCCCCTTTTATTAAGGATATAATATAATTTTTTTTTATTTTTTTTTTATAATTCTAGTTTTGTTATAAAACTATAAAATGAAAAATACGAAATTAAAAAAATAAATTTTGACAAGTCAAAACTATTAAACTGATAAAGTTACTGAAAAAAAAACTAAAGCAGTCCAGAAAATTATAAAGGGACAAAAAATACACAAACAATATATTTTTTATCCTTTTTCAGTGAGCCAAGGGGTATGCATAGTAGCACCCGTCATATGAGTACTACCAATATCCTCCTTGGTCCAACTAAAAAGTACCAAAAAAAGATTTATTACTGTATTTCTCTTGTCTCATCTGTTTACAGTTTAGCGTAGTGTTTTTTATCAATTTTTGTTTCATATTTTTGCTAGTTTAACACTTTCGACATGTTAAACAATATATTTTTGATTATGGACTTTCAGTTTTACAGTTTTATAATTTAAACAAAATATTAAAAAAATTAAAAAAAATTTTAAAAAAAAAGAGAGAGGATATAAATGGTTGTTTTGCCCATTTCATATTTTGTCACAAACAAGTGTTGTCATCCAAAAAATTTCACCAAAATTATCTTTATACACTTTGTTATACCAGTCACAACGTGTAGCGATGTAAGCATTTCTATAGAATAAATCCGGCATATAAGTACTATCAAACAAGGCTCAACTATATATCTATACAAGTTGTTGGGATTGTTATTACGGCGATCTCGCCCAACCGACCTATAAGCTCAAGTCGGATTTTACACACAATTAAGCTACTACGTAAAGGAAGTAGCTTGAAAGAATCAGTGACTAAGTCAACGCGAAATATTATCAAGTGCATGATTTTTTTAACCTAATAATCATATGTAAAAGAGTGAATTAAAACAAATTTTAGAAATATATTTTGATTAACGAGTATATTTAAGATGCACTTTATATAAATATATTTTGATTAATGAGTACATTCAAAGTGTGAATTTATGAGGTTCTGTTTTACAGATGCATCGATTTGAAGCTAATGGAGACTATTTTTTGAGTATGTATTATATAATTGAATAACTAATTTTTATTTTTATTTTTTTTTATTTTTTAAAAAAAATCAGAGCTTATAGAAAATATAGCCCAAATTACAAAATTTTGTTTTCAATAAGCACATCCAAACACCCACTTAGTATAATTATAATTTACATATTAGGAGAAAGCAAACGGGCAACAAGCTGCGCCGCTAGCCCTTTTTGTATATCAAAACCAAGTTTATTAAATACAACGTTTGTGGATTTAGGAGTACAAACATTACTATTCATAACACGTTTTATTCTCGTAAGTAGCTCCACCACCTCAGGTGCAAGGAAACCAAATGTATCAAACGCGAAAGGAATAAACACGTGTTGATTTTCACCACATGCTTTCTCGTGTTTAGTCACTTTGCACGAGGCGGCTTTTATAGCAGCCTGACCTGCTGTAAAATCTCGACTGCCTAGCCCCACGAGAGGAGAAACCCCTGTCAAATCAACGCACGCATGTTTACCTCCAACCCATCCAAAAACCAAAACATCAGCGGGTCTCAGTGTGGATCTTCCATCTGACGGGTCGGTCAAGAAATTCAAAGGTGTCTCTTTCTTGACGGAGATCCCGACACGCCTACATATGTCGTAAAGAACGTCCCTAACAAAATCATGTTGATACTTAAAGCCCGAAAATTTTTTACAATGAACCGCATGTTCTCCAAAAAAATCTAAACATGCCTTACGACAAATAGGGCATATAGCATCAACCGGAAACTAATTTAATAACTATACTAACTTGTTTGTTTTAAAAAAATGAACGAAAGATAAATCCAGTTTTTGTGGATCGTCAAATCTCAACAACAATGGGAGTAGGTGTGAAGAAGTCATGACCCACTTTGCTCTTTTTCTTTTTTATATATGACTTTGACCAACTTAATTCAACACGGAATAACTAGTTTTTCTCTTAACTTTTTGTTTGACATTTGTATTTTAACTAATATTTGATTCTTGGTAAACTTTTCATTAACAAAGTTATAAGGATTTTAGTACAAAACTTATAAAATGAAAAATTAATTTTTACTATTCCTGACTCCTTAGCAGTGCAAGAAGAAATTTGAATGGAGTTATACAACTATTCCTACATCATTTTCATTATATGTACCATTTTAACTACTAAATATTTGAATGCACAAAAAATCATTTTCTTGAAATAAAGACCTGCTATTATTGAGACCCACAAATTCTTTTTTTTCAATAAACCATAATCTACTTCTACTTTGATTTGTCTTTTTTAATTAAAAAAATTAACAGCCCGCTATGATAACCGACATCCCCACCACCGTAATCGCCCGCCATCCCCACCATCATAACAAACAACCACTGCCATAACAAACTGTTCGCCATTCCCACCACCATAACAACCCGATTTATAACTAAAACAACCCACTAACACCACCATCAAAACAACCACCACCATGATGTAATCAAACCCTCACAAACACCATCGTCAAAACGGTCCCTACCACCACGACCGTGGAAACAACCCACCACCACCATCATTTGTTATTTCTACTTTGTTGATTTTTTTTAAAAAGATTTTTCTTAAAGTTTTTGTAATATTTGAATATTTTGTAAGATTTATGTTTGTTTGCTTTTTGTGATGGTGAGAAGAAAGTGAATGAATTCTAAGATGATGGGTTGAAAAAAAAGAAGCTACCGATAAAAAAGAGAGAAAATAATAAAAACCCTATTATTTAATTGTTGATACATAAGATTTTGTAAAATATTTATGTTAGAATTATTTGTAATTAATATGAGTTAATTAGTAGAAAAAATGTGTATGTTTAGAATGATCCTTTGAAATTTGAATGCTCAGTGAGTAAAGAGGAGATAAAAATTTGCTAAGTAAGAGCATTAGCAATAGTAAAAGCTTTTGATAGCTCTTTAATATTTCAAAAAGCATTTTTTATGACTTTTTGGCATTGTGGTAAAAGGTTTTTGAAAGTGTTTTTGTAATGACTTGGTAAACACCAAGTCATACTTCAAAGTTTTTAGCTATTGAAAAATCATGCATTTATAACATGGCTTCAAGTCATTAAGACTTATTAGCATTGTGGATGCTGTAATAAGTGTGCCACTATGCTAGTGTCTATACAACTACTCCTACAAGTAGGGTTCTACAATTAATACCTTCTTATCTCATTAAAAATTATTAAAAAAGTTAAAAAAAAAATTATATCTTTTCTAGGTTGACAGTTATTACCAGTTCTGTTTTGTATTTTTTTATGTGTTTAATATATTTGACTCGCAAAAATTTATTATTTTTTTCTGTACTTTCAGTTTTACAGTTTTATAATATATACAAAATTATAAAAATAAAATAATAATATAAAAATAAAGGTATAGATGATAAAAATAGGAGTATCTTAATAGCTTCACCCAACTTTAAAACAAACATTTGATACAAGATCAACCCGTATGAAATGATATAATTGTGAAAAATAGTGTACATTTTGTTATATAAAATCGAATTATAAGTATAAAGTGACAAAATTTAAGAGACTGAAAATAAATAATAGTTTTAAAGAAAAGCGGTAAAAACTACGATGAAGCACGTGTTTAATACGTTTCTCTGGAAATAGATTCGCCGTTGTTTCCCAGGGTACAACGTTCAAAACTGTTGCACAACCGGACTTGACACACTTACCTGAAAGATCACGGAAAAGATCGAATGTCTTTTAGCGAAGGACTAGTGGAAATTCGTTAGGTAATGGAGCTGAAAAACCTGCGCTTTTTGATGATAAACCAATGAGATTATAGCTTGATTTCTTGTCCACCAAGACTAAATAAATCTATAAACATACAAATGTGTTTAAAATTTAACTAGATTTGTATATTTTTATAACACAAAATATTTTATAAATATTCAGTTAAAAATTGTTTGCAACGTCTGAATATATAATAAAAGTAATTTAAATATATTCCAAAAATATAGTCTTACTACATATGGAAAATGGAAACAAAAATCTAAAAAAAAGAGACCCGAATCCGCCCGTATTCAAGCTATTTTCTCGAAGCTACATTTGTTTCCGCATGTCGTTCGCTCATGCACAATTTCAAAAGCTTTGCACATGTTTTTGGCCTAGAAATTTCATTTATGCACCCCTTGCGCGTGTAGGCGCGGGAGTAAAAACCCACAAATTATTTTAAAGGTATGAAGCATGAGTTCCTTATAAACATATATCCATTTCATGTTTTGGGCAATGTGGAATAATTTCATTTTCTCCAACTTTGTGTTTCACATGCCTCACTTTGAGACACAATATCTCATTCATATTAACTATACTTTAGACATATTTTAGCTCGTTACGAAGCTCTTTTCAAAAAAACACAAAGCTACTAATTACTACAAATATATATAATATATATATATATTAAATTATGTCCAAACTTTTAAAAAAACTATTTTACAGATTCAATTTTCTAACAATAATAAACTAATAAAAATAAACAGAGTTTTTTTAAAAAAAATAATACTTGTATAAATCATAGACTCTTAACATATATGCGATTTTTAGGCACAATAAGGCGACTGACAATTACGAGTAATATTTTTCTTCAAATGTTAAGAGTGTTAAAATTATTGTAGAAAGTGACTTAAACTTTAAGATTTATTTGGTAAATTTGTACTATGATTTAACTACCAAATTATTTTAGTATTGGGATTAGCAATTTTGGTTTTCTTTGTATCTTTTAATTAGACTATTTATATTGATACTTTTGAATTAACTTTATATATTATATGATACCACTTATTATTAATAATTATACTTTTATTAATAATTATAATTTACATTTTGAATTTAGTTTGTAATTTGGTTTGATAATTTTATAAAGTATTCGTTTTTTATGTTCGGTTTATATTTGCTTCGTCTTTAAATTAATTAATAAGTGGTACTATCATATAAAAGTTTTGTTTCATTTATATTTGTTTTGTTATTGAAGTACTTAACAAGTAGGGGTGAAAATTGGGTTGGGTTAACTGAGTTCGGGTTAATTTGGATCGAGTTAAGTCGGGTTAAGACCCAAAAAAATTATACTCGAACTCGAGCCTAATTAGAACTCGGGTCAGTCGGGTTCGGGTTAACTCGGGTCAGGTCAATTCAGGTCGGGTTAACTCGGGTTCGGGTCAATTCGAGTATAAATAAAAAAAATAAAATTAGTTTATTTAATTATATTTCAATGTAAAATGTGTTAAATAACTCGGATCAAGTCGGGTTGGTCGGGTTCGGGTCAAGTCGGGTCAAGGCTAAAAAATATAAACCCGAACCTGAGCCTAATTAAAACTCAGGTTAATTCAGATCAACCCGAATTGACCCGAATACATATTTGAACCCGAGTAACTCGACCCGAATAGCCTTATTCAGGTTCGGGTTCGGATCGGGTCAACTTTTTCGACACCCTTATTAACATTAGTCATAAAAACAAAAATTTGTTCGAAGGTTTGTTCGATTCTTTTGGAATTTAGATTTGGTTTTGATTGCGGAGTTTTACTTGACATTGGGCCATTGCTGGGCTACTGGGATCAGTATTTGGTTTTAGAATATCGATGGGCATTGGCAATTGGGCCTTTTTTTATACTGAAATCGATATTGGAATTTTGAAATGTTTTTATTTGGTGGAGTTAATTGGTAGTTGGGGTTCGTTTCATAATTTTGGATGGAAAAAATTATTTTATAAACTTGTTTTTTCTAAAAAACTAAGAGTGTTGGGAGCCGTTGGCACCAGAAAGTGGTGCCAAAGGCACCACATAGGATTCTAGGCCTTTGGCATCAGATTCCTGTTGGCATCACATTTCAGGGGTAACAACGAAAATTAATATATTTTTTTTTCACAAAAATTAACTTAAATAAAAACTTCATTAATAAAAAAAATATTACAATAAAAAAAATTACATTAAAAAACATAAATTTAATGATTGCGGCTCAAATGCTCCACTAGATCGGTTCGAAGCTCGTTGTGCACTCTTCGGTCTCGAATTTCTTTAGTTTTCCTCTCGTGCACTTCCCACCTTCGACCCAACTTCGAACAATATTAGGTTGTGGATCAACATAAACATCTCTAGGATTCAATTTATATCCTTCGTCTTCTAGTATCATGTTATGTAACATGATACAACAATACATTATTCGTTTCAAGTGGTTAATTTCATAAGCACGAGCGGGTTGTCGTATAATCCCCCAACGACCTTGTAAGACACCGAAAGCGCGTTCGATATCTTTTCTAGCACCTTCTTGAACTCTTTTATACCGCAATGTTTTTCATCCCTTGAAACAGAAAATGTTTTCACAAAAGTAGACCACTCGGGATAAATACCGTCAGCCAAATAATAACATTTTTTGTATGTTTTTCCATTTACCTCAAACGGAGAATCTGGAACCTTATCGGCTAACTCATCATCAAATAAAGGTGAACCATATAAGACATTTAGATCGTTGTTTGCCCCAGGACAACCAAAGTATGCATGCCAGAATGTAAATTGTTGATCCGCCACTGCTTCTAACATAAGAGTTGGGTATTTATGATCCCGCCTTTTAAATTGAGCCTATAAAGCGTTGGGACAATTTCTCCAATCCCAGTGCATGCAATCAATACTCCCGAGCATTTCCGGGAGTCCATGTTTCTCATTGTGCAATTCATAAAGTTTTTCTATATCCGCGGGAGTAGGTTTTCTTAAATATTTTTCAACATATAAGTCGTAAATGCATTTAGTAAAATGAAGCAAACATGCTCTAGCAGTACGTTCGGTAATTTGCAAATACTCATCAAATGCATCGGATGATGACCCATACGCCAATTGACGAAATGCCGAAGTGATTTTTAAAACGGGATGAATACTATCCCGACCCGTAGCATCTAGCCCAGTGCGAAAATAAGCAAAGTATTCAGGAAGAGGGTCGGCATTATGAGTTAAGATAGCATTGACAATTTTCTTAAAAAGCGTTGAACTCATACGATATCTTCGTCAGAATTTCTCTTCCGTATATTTTGGAGGAGTTTCGTCATCACCAAAGTAGTCCTTTAATCTTCGCCTCGCATCTTCTCGATCACGAGGTATGTATGTCCTCGTATTCCCCGATCCACCGGCTCCTTGATTACACATACCAACAAAGGTCTCATACTCCGCCAAGCCTCGGCTGTAACGTTCATGGGCGTTACCGAAATATTCATCGTATTCAAAAACGGTGTTTTGATAAGGATCCATTTTTTTTAAAGAAATTGAAAGAATTTAGGATTGGAAAAAAATGGGTGAAATGAGGTATAATATATAGGATTTTAGGAGTGTTTTTTGAAAGAAAAAATAATTTAAAGCCAACGGCTAGTTTTTTGAAAAAATCAATTTTTTTTAAAAAAACTCCTCCAAGCCAACGGCTATAACCCAAAAAGAAAAGAAAAAAAATAAAAAAATTAAAGGTCTTGGCGCGAGCTGTTACTGTTGGCGCGAGGCCCGGTACAGTGCGCCAAAGGGAGGGTGGCGCTAACGGCTTAACAGCCAGCCAGTAGCCAACCGCTACCCTTGCTCTAAGGGACTCATCTTAACCCTTCATTCACCTTTCATCCAATGACTATGATTAATCTAAGATCTAATCAAGAAAACCTTATTATATGGTTTTTTTTTTTAAAAACGGCAAATAAATTTATTTTTATTTTTTTTTCGAGAGAATTTTTTTTTCTTTTCGAGCGGAAAAAAAATAATTTCGAGAGGAAACTTTTTTTTTCGAACGGAAAAAAAAATTTCGAGCGGCAAAAAAAAATACACAGTTACCACCGAAATATTATCTGATCATAATTATTATATTGACCCTTATATCTAGATATACTTTATATATGTCCAGATATACTTTATATATATTTAGATATACTGTTTATATATCCATATATACTTTGTATATATCTAGATATACCTTATATATATCTGATAATAATGATTAAATTGATCCTTATATTTGGATATAAAGTGACATTAAAAAGTTAAAAAGGTATATCTAGATATACTTTATATATATATCTAGATATACTTTATATATATCTAGATACACTTTTTATATATCCAGATATACTTTGTATATATCTAGATATACGTTATATATATCTGATCATGATTATTAAATTGACCCTTATATCTGGATATAAAGTGACATTAAAAAGGTATATCTAAATATACTTTATATATATCCAGATATACTTTATATATATCTAGATCTACTTTTTATATATTCAGATATACTTTGTATATATCTAGATATACTTTATATATATCTGATCATAATATTAAATTGACCCTTATATCTGGATAAAAAGTGACATTAAAAAAGTTAAAAAGTATATCTAGATATATTTTATATATATATATATATATATATATATATATATATATATATATATATATATATATATATATATATATATATCTGGATATAAATAAGAAAATATAATATTTGTAGTTTAGTCCCTCCGCTTTTTTTTCCTGAATAGTTTTGGTTATTTGCAACTTAGTCCCTCCGCTTTTTTTTCCTAAGATATGGTCTCAACTAATGGATGGCTAGGATTAGTCCCTTGGTTTTCATGAAAATACTAGTTTATATAATAAACCAACTCATTTTGGATAATCTTAAAGCTCATTTTTGTTTTGAAGATTTGGTAACTTTAGATTTGGGATTGTTGGTTACGATGAAGTAATCATTTAGAATTAATAATTGATTGATTTGTTTTGGATCATTTTTAGATTCGATCGTTGGGATTTGTTTTGGATCGTTTTAAGATTCGATCGTTGGAACTTGTTTTGGGTCGTTTTCGGATTCGATCGTTGGAATTTGTTTTAGATCATTTTCGGATTCGATCGTCGAAATTTGGATACCTGAATTTGAAGACAAAGATTCGTCTGATTTGAAGTTTTGCGTGGAATTTAAGTCACGATGAAGATTGTTATAAAGTGACTTAAATTCTAGGATTTGTTTGATAAATTTGTATGACTTCCGACAAAGTTACCTTAGCCTCTAAACAGAGATTAGTAGTTTTTATTTTCTTTGTACCTTTTGATTAGAATATTTGTATTGTTACTTTTGAATTTGGCTTTGTAATTTAAATTGGTATTTGAATAAAGCATATTTTTGTTTGTTTGATTTTATTTGTTTGCTTAGTCTTTGAATTATCAACAAGAATAAAAATAATATTTTTTACACTATATATATTATATATCTCATGCATTTTCATTTTCAATACACATTACTTTTAATTTCTTAACACGCAACCTATAAACCAAAAAAATGTTGTGGCTTGTTCTCTCTCTCTCATACTTGAAAGCTGGTAAAATTCTTGCATTATTTAATCAACAGATTACAATAAATAGGCTACATATGAAACATCTAGAATTGGGCCAAAGTATAATCACAATGGGCCTAAGTATCAACTAAGACTCCCCCGCAGTTTGAGCGGAAGACAATCGAACAGTCATACTAGTCTGAAATTCTCCAAATAACTCATAAGGAAGCCCCTTAGTGAATATATTTGCATACTGGTAACGAGATGAAACATGAAGAACACACACGTGACCTATAAAAACCATATCAAGAAAAAAATGAATATCAATCTCAATGTGTTTAGTTCGTTGGTGTTGCACCGGATTAGTAGATAAATAACCAGCATTAGCATTATCACAATACACAAGAGTAGCCGCAAATGGTGGTGTGTGTAATTCTCGAAGAAGATTTTGTAGCCATGTCGTCTCATCAACAACGTTAGAAACACCCCGATATTCAGCTTCAGCACTAGAACGGAAAGAGTGTGTTTTCGCTTAGAAGACCATGATAAGAATTGTTGCCTAAAAATACACAAAGGTTGTAGATCTACGAGTACATGGCAACTAACCCAATCAACGTCAAAGTAAGCCATAAGAGAAGATCCCGAGGAAGCATATAACTGTGAACCGAACTCCAAAGTTCCCATAACATAACGAAGAATCCTCTCATTTTTTTGCAAAGTCGTGATGATATAGCCAAGATGTATCAACATTGGATTTGCATGTTGTTAAGGTTTTCTTCAAGCGATTTGTTTGGTGAGATTTTTGGGAGTGACTGTGACCAAAGAGGTTGGGTAAAATAAATGCCTAAACAAATAGGGGAAAAAAATTAAAGTAGAGTATAGAGGCAAGGGATTTGATCGAAGGGTTAGTAAAAAAGGCTTTACATATGTCAATTGATTAAGAATTTTGGGGGAGAGTTTTTTAGGAAAAAAATGTTGCTTTATATAAGAAGTAGCTTAATACCTAGTAGATCTTTTGATCGTCTTTGGAACAAACACCATCGTTTCAGGCCCGTTAGCAAAAAAATATCCGTAATCAAGGTTGTTAAGAGTGTGTGTTGGTGTGGATGTTTATGATTAGTAGTTGAGATGTGAGGATTTGTATACCACTCCGATTTTTCAATTTGAATATGAGGGTTGTTAAGTGTGTGTTTTAATGTGTGTTTATAAACATGGTAAAGTAAATTATTTTTGCGGTTTTTATTTATAAATTTGAAGAAGTTGCCTTGATTTTTGAAGTCGCCTTGCTATTTATAAAAAAATACATAGGTACCCTCGATATTGTATACCCTATATACAAAATATGTTTTAATTTTTTTTATTTTTTATTTGGTTGCCTCGTGTATAAACTGGTGGTTGCCTCCATTTTTAATACGTCACATGTGGTATTAAAATGACACGTGTCGGCTTTTAATTAGAGATAATTGGAGATGCCTCGGATGACTCGGTTGCCTCGGTTTCCTTGAGCCATTCTGAGAACTTCTTAAAATAACTGACATTTTAAGAACATCTTAATGAAAGTGGGCCATTTATGAAAATACCCCCAATAAAAATACCTACAACTTTTAAATGAACCATTGAAAGCAATCACTAACGTAATGAATACAAATGTCACAAGCCTTTCAATCTTTAATATTAAAGAATTTGTTTGAGAAAGCAAGGGCGAAGAAAATAACAGTTGAGAAGACAATATGCGGAATGCAAAGACAGTCGCCAGAAAGATGTGCTATGATTGATAAGTTTATGAACGATGAAGGTTGAAAAGATTACAAGGTTAAGAGCATTTTGTGGAATGTGTGTTATAACTTATAAATACAAGATAATATCAGTTACAAAATCCGTTGAATGCACAAAGTAAACAAATAAGATGATTTATGTGAACGTAATAATATCGTAATTTGTATTTTTATTTCAATATATTTTTTTATATGTTGTAGTTTTAGTTTTCTTAAGGATATTTATGACTTTTAAATGAAATGACATAGGAAAAGATATATGTCATTCATTCATTTCTTTTTTTATCAACGTATTTCAAAAAAAGCTCGTAATTGGAGGATACTCATCATGTAATGTTTATTAGTTTCCGCAGTATTTTTAATTTCAATAAATAAAATTTCATATTATAAATAAATTATCATTCATTCAAATAAAAATAAAAATTATAATACGATTCTATTTATTTTGTAATGCATCCAAACAAATTTTAGTTGATGACGTATAGTCTCCAACCGGGTCATGAACCCGGCCCACGGATACTACCCGCATTCGGTCCATCACGAATGGGTTGGATTAATGTCATTTAAGCTTATGGGCTTGAATGAACAGTGTCCGCATAATATGTGTGCGGCCCACGGCCTGACACGGCCGGTATAGGGTTAGACAGAATCACAATCTTATCAGGATTGGGATTTGCCTCAAAGTATAGGATATACACTCACCATAATTAGAAGCTAACAATCAAGCTAATTATGGTGATTATTTTATGCTTGAGGACGAAGTAACGTGACTGTCCATTAGAGTTTCACTGCCTATATAAGGAACCCCCAAGGGTTCCACAAATGTATCACATTCTCTTTACTCTCAACCTACAGTCGATTTCTAACCCTAAATCGATTACTTACTCTCACGTATGAGTCTAATCGTGGGATAAGTTCCCACAGTAAGTCTAACGCGTGTTGTTTTAGTGTGCAGGATCTCAACAAGTTATTCACTTGGTGCAAGAGCCGGAGCCCAGCCTACCCGGATTAAGCCTAATTCGGGTCAAGCAAGGATTTTTGTATCAACAAGTTGGCACCATCTGTGGGATCCAAACACTAAACTAAACTCGATCTTAATCTCAATCTCTCCTAATGACGAAGGGACATCCTCAAGGAAATCCGAGGAACACGAATCCTGGGAATCGAAAGTCCACGGGTGATGGGATACTCATCTCCACCCAGTCCCCTGGTGGCCAAGCAGGCGGACCGAATAATCAAAACATCTTTTAGTCTTTTGGTGGGGCAGGCACGTCCGACAATACCCCACCACCAACCATCACCATGGATAATCCTGATCCGGGGAGTACGCCAAAGGCCCCTACCATGGAGCCGTAGAGGCCACAAATCGAGACAGAATTAGAGGTGGGTTCAATTGGTGACGAGGACCTCGAACGTGTTCTCACGCAGAACTTTGACAGAATCGTCCTGGGCATCTCGTCAAGGCTAAACCTGGGAAGGAACCTTCAATCCATGCTTAACTTTGGCAGTACCGCGCCTGGTACTTCCCCTCGAACTCGGAAGAGGAGAAGGAGGGCGCGCCCCTGAAAGTAGGGTTTTGCTAAGTTAAAAGTTCGTTGTTCACGGCTCTAATCGAATTGATCTCGGATTAAAATGTGACTCGGTTGTTTTTGGTGAATGAAAGAAAAGTCGTTGATTATCTATTTTAAAATGAAAATGTCGTTGAGTAATTAATTAAAATAAAAAAAATAAAAATAAAAGCTTTAAAGTAAATGGCAAAATAATAAAAGGATAAACTAATAAAGACTTGAACGAAATATAGATAAAAGCTTGAAAAGATTTAAACTAAAAATAAACACTTATAAAAATAAATGACGAAAAATTAAAACTCGACAAAAAGTAAAATTTGCAAACTTAAAAATAAAACAAGACAAAACAACTTTAAAATAATTCTAAGTAAAAATGGTGGGAAAAGTTAAATTCGAATTTAAAAATAAAAACTGAAAAATGCGTTCCGATCTTAACTTGGATCGCAGTCTCGATCGCAACTTGGATCGTAGTCTAGATCGTAGTCTAGATCGTAGTCTATGATCTTAGTCTAGATCTTAGTCTATGATCTTAGTCTATGATTTTAGTCTAGATCTTAGTCTATGAACTTAGTCTAGATCTTAGTCTATGATCTTAGTCTAGATCTTGGTCTATGATCTTAGTCTAGATCTTAGTCTAGATCTTAGTCTATGATCTTAGTCTAGATCTTAGTCTTTGATCTTAGTCTAGATCTTAGTCTATGATCTTAGTCTAGATCTTAGTCTAGATCTTAGTCTATGATCTTAGTCTAGATCTTAGTCTATGATCTTAGTCTAGATCTTAGTCTAGATCTTAGTCTATGATCTTAGTCTAGATCTTAGTTTAGATCTTAGTCTATGATCTTAGTCTAGATCTTAGTCTATGATCTTAGTCTTTGATCTTAGCCTCAGACTGTAACCACAGATCAAAGTCTGGATCGTGAGTAGTGATCGCAGTATTGGATCGCAAGTAGAAACCCTAAGGCTTATGCGATCACAATTCCCGATCGGAACCATTAAAACCCTTAGACATAGTTACGATGGAATACAAGAAGAAAGTAAGCAAAGACTGAATAAGCACTTTTCTGATAAGCACTTGCCAAAAACTTAACCAAATCAATATTAAAAAGAACTAAATAAGCCACGAATAAAAAACTTTCAAAACTCTAAATAAGCAAGATTTATAAAATAAACTTTAAAAAGATTAAAATTTTAAGAACACTTAAAAGAAAATAAGCTAAACATGAAATAAGTAAAAATCGCAATAAGCTAAAACCTTAAATAATTTAAAAACATTGATAAGAACAAAAAGATGAAAACTTTAATCAAATAAACACCAAGATGAAACAAGTTACTTACTTCGAACCGAATCAAAATCAAGAGTAAACAAGAAAGGTAGAATAGGATAGATTATGAAAGCTTGAAATAAAATTAAGATTAAAGATTCAAAACAAGATTAAAGACTTACATGGATAACTTGAAAGAAAGACAATATGAAAAGACAATATGAAAAAGTGCTAGAAAATAAAGTAGAGAGCTAAATGAATTTAGCTAACACCTTCCAAATGAGGGGAAGGGTTAGTATTTATAGGGAGGGGGTTGGTTGGTGGCTTGTGAGTTGATTTCCTTCTTTCTTTAATTTGTCTTCGCGTCTTTAATTAAATTGACGTTTTTTACTTTGGCTCGGGATTTGTCGATAAATATCTTGAACTCGTCTTATAATTTCTTCATTTATTAGACTTGGGTTCTTCGACTTGTAGATTTTCCGTCTTTGGTCCTTTTCTTCAATAAAACTTCAAAATAGGCCCATTGACTTCCAATCTTTTGCACTCTTGGTCTTTTGACTTCGTCTTTTGTCTTTTTTTCGATAAAAGCCCGTGAAAGCCCGTGTTTTCTTCCCTTTTCACATTTTGGTCCTAAATCACAACAAAAACACAAACCACGCATAATTCCGACTTTTACGACAATAAATATACGTTTTGGCTTGGTTATTATTATAATTAAGTGGTAAAAGGATGGGTGTTTTCACACCTATCAAATCCCCTACACTTTACCATTGCAATGCCCTCATGCAATGCATTAATTACAAAGCATGTTTTACATTTCTCATCATAGTTAACCCACATTGACCTTTACTAAACATAATGCATTAAGGAAACATAAAAAGATAGAATAAAACAAAATGCTGGTAGGAAGAAAAAGTAAAGAGATCGAAGACTTACATTAGGGCTTTGGTTGTCATGAATGTTTATCACCCTCAAGTTTCAGGTTCCCCAAACCAAGCTTAAAAACGAGATCATTGTTATTATAAGTTAGCAAACTAACACAAACTCATGTGGCTCAATTATTTGCTTAGACTCCCTTATTCCTAGGTGTATCTCTTATATTTTATTGTTGTCTTGAATGATCACGAGGATGCATTGTTGACTTATTTCGATAGTTTATTTAGGTCGAAAATAAAGTAGGACGATTTAATCAATAGTTAGCTAAAGGACAAAATCTTTTAAAATTGCTTCTCGAGACCTCATAAAGTTCATATCTTGGCATAAATCGCTTCACGATTTGAGACCTTTCTCGGACCGATATTTGGCATTGACTTCATACTTCGAATCTTGAGAGACGTTTTTGAAATAATGGTCTTCTCTTCGTAATAGGAATTTCTTCACTTGAAGTTTTTGAGAGATTCTTCAAACTTGGACAACGACTTCTTCATTTTTCTCCAATCTTTATTTGGGATTTTGATATACAACGATCCGCCTCCTTTTAGGACTTGGATCTATTTATCCTCATACCTTGTTAGGGTCTTTTCGGATAGACTTCTCCATGATCTTTAGGGGAGTATTTGCTTTTCGTCGTGTGTCTCGATCCTTCATATTGATTTTTGATAAATGATTCTTCACATCACTTTGGATCTTTAGCAACAAAATGTAGCCCTCATGCCTTGTTAGGGCCTTTTCGGACTCGCCAATCTTCGCATCCCGCTTCAATAAGTTATGCCTTGGCTATGAACTCTAATTAATACCGAGCAACTTTTAAACGATCTTGGGCTAAAAGCTAAGTAACTTTTCAAATCGTACGACCTTACTTATTGCAATTATAATTATTAACAAGCGATGGGAGAAAAAGCTCATAATTAACTCACATAAATTCATGAAAGAATACCAAACTTATAATTGACTCTATCATCTCTCGTTCTCCACAATTTAAAATCTCAAGGAATGAGACTCGTAGATGCTTAGCCTATTAAATCAAAGTCTTGGGTTTTCAAGTCATCTATAGGATCTTGCAAATTCTTAGACTTTTTCAAGTTTAGAATTCACATTTTAAAGTTCCCTTGATAAACGACTTTCTAAGATCAGTTATAGGAACTTGCGAAAAGTTCTTGTTCTTAACCCGTAAGAGTTAAGACTTTCGCGTTTTAAAGTTCCCTATATAAAAGCCTAGCAAAACTTGATTTAAATACGTTAAGGATACTAGCTAGAGTAAACTAAAATAAGTAAACTCGGGTTGAGTCAAAAGATTCATAACGGGCCTAATATATCAAAGACATCTAAACTTTTAAAACCATTTTATTAAAATTTGTTCTAGCAATGAAGAAAAATAATGATAACAAAGAAAAAATACAAGTAGGCCAAAATAGATCAAAAAATTTGGAAAAATGTCGAAAAATTAAATTTTTCGGTTAAAATGAGGATAAATTCATGGAAAAGCCCACTTAACTTCGATAGAAGTCCCCCTACACTTGTTATAAACATTGTCCTCAATTTTTAAGCATGTGGGAGTAAAATCCCCTACACCTAGGACATTGTGCACGTTGTTTAAATCTTGCTAAGGAAAAGACAACTAAAGTGATTCATATTTTAATATTGAAGAATATAAAATAGTGAATCAAAAGAGTTTAGGATAGAAACGGGAAGACGGGTAAACGGAATCACGGGTCGTCAAAAGTCATCAAAAGTGAATATTTGAAGCTCTAATCCATGCACATCATAAGAAAGAAAACAACAAACACATACTAGGGTCTCCCGCTACACTTATTATAAAAACGGATAAAAAGGATAGATACTCGGGTTGCCTCCCGAGAAGCGCTTGTTTTTGTTCACCGAGTCACGAGCCTGACTCGTCCCCAAATTAAATGGTCCATGGGGAAGCCTCAAATGTAATACCGGGATCAAAAATCTTGTCCTCGGTCCCGGAGGAACATAATAAATGAGAGGCAGGAGGATAAGTCTTGAAGCGTAGAAAAGTCCTCTCAACATACGAAAAGTATGTGAAATCGTGATCCACGGGAGGTGGGGTGGGTAAAGGAATCAAAATGTCATCCCCAAAAGACATATGATTATCACTAAGCGGCATAGCCGTAAAGGTGTCAATCATGGAATGGTCAATGTCACCTCCCGGGTCAAACCACTCATCCTCAGTAATGGTCTCCAAAGTATGAGATAAAAGGTGTTAGGGAGGGGAACTTGGGACAATATCTTCATGCATCAAAGTATCAAAAAGAGTATCCCCCTACGTGTCGTCATCATCAATACCCAGAGGTATTGAGAGAATGTCGATTTCCTCCATAGCTGTATCATTATTCTCAACTGAAGTAAGAGCCGGGGGTAAAGACTCGGTATAAGGAACAGAATTCAACGCTTCAATTTTAGCAATAAGAAGATGAACTTTCAGTAATTTGTCGCTAAGAATAACGTCTTCCACCTCATCTACAAAACCAAGTTCAGTGGTGAACTTCTCGTAAGTTGGAGAGAATAAATCAACATTGCCCTCATCGCCCGGATGAGATTGAGAAATTTCAAAGGTGAAATTCTCATAGCATAGAGAAAAATCATCATTAAGAGCGACCTCGTCCGTAAGCTCAGAAAAAGTCGGTACATCACAAACCTCCTCAAATAAGTTGTCGAGGCCAAATTCACTAATCTCACTCGATGAATTACAATCCTTAGATGCGTTTGGGATATCGAGAGAAGGAATTACAATTGCACTAGGATGTTGAGCAACAAGATCATTCCAAGAAATAGTATTCTCATCGTCATCATCATCATAATAGTAAGAACGCACAAGAGGCGGAGTATAATCACTAAGATTAGATACTTGCTCTTGTTGTTGTCGTTGTCGCTCCTCCAATGTCTCGGTCAGTCGAATTAAGACGTCATGAATTTTCAAAAGAAGGGCTGGTCTTTCGTCATTCGGATTCAAGGAAGGCTGATTATCGAGGGTGTATTGTGAGAGTTCAAAATTATGAAAACCGGAATTATAGAAAGGATTTGGTTCATAATAATTATCGGTTGACAATATGAAGTATCGTGCGGGCCCCCACAATTGTTTCAATTCGGGTATTGAGAAAAACCCGGTGCGTCTTGTGGATAGCTATTACCATTGTCATAATTGTAACCCGGTTCTTGCTCGTCATGAGACGGGTATCGAATCGGACACGAAACATGCCAATGAGAATCGCTTCCACAATATATGCACGAGGGTGGATTAAGTGCATTAGAAACAAAGGATGAGTTAATCTAATTGCACGAGGGACAAAATCCAAATTGTGTATTTTCGATATCATTTCCGCAGCTCACATGTACACCATTGACATGTTTGAAAACTACAATGGTCTCCCACACCCTACGCAATAAACATACGAATCCATGAAGAATTAAAAATTAGAGGGGTTGAGAAAAAGAATTAAACACAAAAGAGGATTGAGAGGAATATTTTTGGATGCAAAACTTTTGAAAAAGAAATGCTTTTTATGAGTTTTTAAATGTTTTTGGAGTTTTTTTTTTGAAAATTTTGATTTTTTTTTATGGATTTTTGAAACTTTTTTAGCAAGAAAAATAACGTTCAAAGGTGAACGGATCCCAAAATCCAACGCGTCTCTCACGAAAACCGTTAATCTTCACGAAAAGAGCCGGCAGCGACGCTATTTGAAAGTGGGGTTTTGCTAAGTTAAAATTTTGTTGTTCAGGACGTCTAATCAAATTGATCTCGGATTAAAATGTGACTCAGTTGTTTTTTGTGAATGAAAGAAACGTCGTTGATTATCTATTTTAAAATGAAAATGTCGTTGAGTAATTAATTAAAATAAAAAATAAATAAAAATAAAAGCTTTAAAGTTAAATGGCAAAATAACAAAAGGATAAAGTAATAAAGACTTAAACGAAATATAGATAAAAGCTTGAAAAGATTTAAACTAAAAATAAAGACTTATAAAAATAAAGGACGAAAAATTAAAACTCGACAAAAAGTAAAATTTGAAAACTTAAAAGTAAAACTAAGACAAAACAAGTTTAAAATAATTCTAAGGAAAAATGGCGGGAAAAGTTAAATTTTAATTTAAAAATAAAAACAGGAATTAAAAACAGAAAAATGCATTCCGATCGTAACTTGGATCGCAGTCTCGATCGCAACTTGGATCGTAGTATAGATCGTCGTCTAGATCTTAGTCTATGATCTTAGTCTAGATCTTAGTCTAGATCTTAGTCTATGATCTTAGTCTAGATCTTAGTCTATGATCTTAGTCTAGATCTTAGTCTATGATCTTAGTCTAGATCTTAGTCTAGATCTTAGTCTATGATCTTAGTCTAGATCTTAGTCTATGATCTTAGTCCAGATCTTAGTCTATGATCTTAGTCTAGATCTTAGTCTAGATCTTAGTCTATGATCTTAGTCTAGATCTTAGTCTATGATCTTAGTCTAGATCTTAGTCTATGATCTTAGTCTAGATCTTAGTCTATGATCTTAGTCTTTGATCTTAGCTTAAGATCGTAACCACAGATCGAAGTCTGGATCGTGAGTAGTGATCGCAGTATTGGATAGCAAGTAGAAACCCTAAGGCTTATACAATCACAATTACCGATCGGAACCATTAAAACCCTTAGACATAGTTACGATGGAATACAAGATGAAAATAAGCAAAGACTGAATAAGCACTTTTCTAATAAGCAATTGCCAAAAACTTAACCAAATCAATATTAAAAAGAACTAAATAAGCCACGAATAAAAAAACTTTCAAAACTCTAAATAAGCAAGATTTATAAAATGAACTTTAAAAAGATTAAAATTTTAAGAACACTTAAAAGAAAATAAGCTAAACATGAAATAAGTAAAAATCGCAATAAGCTAAAACCTTAAATCATTTAAAAACATTGATAAGAACAAAAAGATGAAAACTTTAATCAAATAAACACCAAGATGAAACAAGTTACTTACTTTGAACCGAATCAAAATCAAGATTAAACAATAAAGGTAGAATAAGATATATTATGAAAGCTTGAAATAAAATTAAAGATTAAAGATTCAAAACAAGATTAAAGACTTACATGGATAACTTGAAAGAAAGACAATATGAAAAGACAATATGAAAAAGTGCTAGAAAATAAAGTGGGGAGCTATATGAATTTAGCTAACACCTTCCAAATGAGGGGAAGGGTTAGTATTTATAGGGAGGAGGTTGGTTGGTGACTTGTGAGTTGATTTCCTTCTTTCTTTTAATTTGCCTTCGCGTCTTTAATTAAATTGACGTTTTTGACTTTGGCTCAGGATTTGTCGATAAATATCATGAACTCGTCTTATAATTTCTTCATTTATTAGACTTGGGTTCTTCGACTTGTAAATCTTCCGTCTTTGGTCCTTTTCTTCAATAAATATTCAAAATAGGCCCATTGACTTCCAATCTTTTGCACTCTTGGTCTTTTGACTTCGTCTTTTGTCTTTTTCTTCGATAAAAGCCCATGAAAGCCCGTGTTTTCTTCCCTTTTCATATTTTGGTCCTAAATCACAACAAAAACACAAACCACACATAATTCTGACTTTTACGACAATAAATATACGTTTTGGCTTGGTTATTATTATAATTGAGTGGTAAAATGATTGGTGTTTTCACACCTATCAGCCCCCAGGAACAACCTCCCCTTAAGGAAAACCCTCAACCTCGGAACATATTCGAGCGCATAGGGGATCGCATCATGCAGGAATTGCCACAAGCCCATGAGGATGGGGATAGGTCCGACGACTCCACTGAACGCCCGGTGTTGGAAACCCGCGTGAACAATCGCCGCACTAGCGTGTGGGATAAGGTGAACTCTGGTGGGAAGAAAGCTCCTAGCTCTTCTCATAGAATTGGTCATCATAGCCAACCGAGAAGTAGGGCACCGCCTCCTCCTCACGGCCCTTTGGGGTCAGATTCAGATGACCATCCTCCCAAACGTCGCCGACCCATGTATTCCCCCCACCGCCATCGGACGATGAAGGATACTACGATGATTCCTACTAGCGCGATGAAGAGGAGGACCTTTCCCATCCATGGTGCGACGACAGAGAGAACGCCTTCACTCTCCGCATACGGAACTACTCTGAGGAAAAGAAGCGTCGTATTCTGGCGTGCGTAAAAACCTATGATGGGTCTAGTGATCCGGACGACCACCTAAAGATATTTGATACGCAGGAGAAAATTGAACGATGGCCAATGCCTATATGGTGCCAGATGTTCAATTCAACCTTGATCGGCAATGCCCGTGATTGGTTTGAAAGGCTCTCTCACTGAAGTATTGATAGCTTCGGCGAGCTACGGACCGCATTCAAAAACAATTATACTCAGCGAAAGAAGTATAATAGAGATCCGGTCTCGTTAGCGACCGTCAAGCAAAGGCCCGGAGAGTCTACGAAGGACTTTACAGAACGTTTCAATGACGAGTGCACGCGCACAAAAACGTGCCCAGAGCTCCTAAATTTTTTTGATTACATGCATGCCATAACGGACAAGGAGTTAATTAGGTGTCTCAATGACAAACGGCCGGAGACGTACGGCGACCTTATGGAAACGGTCAGAAACTTTGTAGAAGGAGAAACCACAGTAGCTGCGGTGTACCCTACAAAGGGGAATCATAACTATCGATCGAACGACCAGCCCAAGAGGCAATCAGGTGGTCAAAGCGCCCACGACAACGGAAGGAACTCGGATTACAAGAGCCAGAATAAAGTAGGACGGTCGGATGATAAGTTCACCCCTCTAAAGATGACTTACCGAGATATCTTGTTGACAGAAGGGGCAAACTTCCCAAGGCATCCCCCGATGACAACTCCAGTTGACCGTCGTCAAGGAAATCGCTTCTGTGAATACCACAACGACAAGGGTCACGGCACGGAAGAGTGCATCCAGCTCAAGAAGCACATAGAGTCGTTGATAAAATCAGGCAAACTCAAACACCTGGTCAAGGATTGGAAGGATGGGAAGGATAACAAAAAATATGACCAGAAGGACTCCCAAAAGGACAAGCCTTCAACCATATATATGATCCAATCGTGGCAGCACCGCGCAAAGCAGAAAGTTAGTCAAAAAATTTCACGCGACAGAGGGATCTCGTTCCCTCCTATCACGGTGAGCAACGTGGCCGATGCACCTCTCACGATTAAGGTAAGCACTGGAATCCACAACGTTCGCCGTATGTATTTGGATGGAGGATCATTGGTGGAAGTACTCTACGAACATTGATTCGTACAACTACGACTAAAGATCAGAAGCCAATTAGTGCCGGCCACGTCGCCGCTCATTGGCTTTAGTGCAGACACTATATGGTAAATAGGACAATTGCGTCTACTAGTAACCATTAGGGATAAATAGCATTCCACCACGGCGTGGATGAACTTCATGGTGATACGTTCATACTCTCCGTACAATGGCATTATTGGAAGACCATGCATCCTAGCCATACGGGCAGTCCCGTCCACGGCTCACGGCATGATTAAATTCCCAGTTGAAGGGGGAATTGTTACTATTTACAATTCGATCATACCGGCATCTGAGTGTTACGCCGTGACAACACCAATCCAACCAGTTCCCATAAAGGAAGGATTACCCCCCCCCCCCCTTCATATGGAAGGTGGTAATCCACCCCGACTACTCGGAGCAAGAGGTAGCCATAAGGGGAACGCTATCGGAAAAAGGAAAGAAGGCCATGTGCTCTCTCCTAAAGGCAAACCTTGATATATTCGCATGGAAGCCAAAGCATATGAAGGGCGTGCCGCGTTTGATAGCAGAACATAGGCTTCAAATTCGCCCAGGATATCCCCCTGTTAAACAAAAGAAGTGTGGTCAAGCACCAGAACGCAGCCAGGTAATACTGGACGAGGTACGGAAGTTGGTGGACGCATGAATTATGCGCGAGGTATATTACCATGAATGGTTATCCAATCCGGTCATGGTCAAGAAGCATGACGGAAGCTGGCGCATGTGTGTGGACTTCACAGACTTGAACAAAGCTTGTCCGCAAGACTGCTATCTGTTACCAGAAATCGATTGGAAGGTGGAATCCTTATGCGGATACCCTTTCAAATGTTTTATAGACGCGTACAAAGGATACCATCAGATCCAGATGGCGGAGGAAGACGAGGATAAGACGGCATTCCACACTAGTCAAGGCGTGTATTTGTTACACAAAAATGCCGTTTGGACTAAAGAACGCCGGTGCGACATATCAGCGACTTGTTGATAAAGACTTTGACTCGCAGATATGCCGTAACCTTGAGGTCTATGTTGACGACTTGGTCATCAAGAGCCATACGGAGGAAGCACTTCTCCGTGATATCCAGGAGACGTTCGACAGATTGAGGGTAATCAACATGAAACTGAATCCAAAAAAGTGCATGTTTGGAGCAACCGAAGGAATGTTCCTTGGGTATATGATTAATCCAAACAACATTAAACCTTGTCCGGATAAGACGGACGCCGTGATACAGCTACCATCCCCTCGGACACTCAAGGAGGTACAATCGCTCAATGGAAAGTTGGTCGGGCTTAATAGGTTCTTGTCAAAGTCCGCAGAAAAGTCTCTACCTTTGCTTAAAACACTCAAGAAGTGCTTAAAGAAAGGAGACTTTCGCTGGACAAAAGAGGCAGAGGAAGCCTTTGGACAACTCAAACAACATCTCGCGGCTCTTCCCATGCTAGTTTCACCCCGACCTAAGGAGGAGCTAATTATGTATGTGTCCGCTACGTACGGGGCAATCAGCGCAGTCCTTATGACTGATCGGGATTCAGTCCAGACTCCGGTTTACTTCATAAGTAGAGCATTGCAAGGGCCGGAGTTGAATTATTCATCAATGGATAAGTTGGTTTTGTCACTAGTTTACGCCGCGAAACGGCTGCACCGGTACTTCCAGCCGCACCCAATTGTGGTTATCACTGATCAACCAATAAAACAGATCATCTCTAAACCGAACGTGGCCAGGAGATTACAGAAGTGGAGTGTCCTACTAGGAGAACATAACATCTCTTATAGACCAAGGACAATCGTCAAGGGCCAAATTTTGGCAGACTTCCTAATTGAGAAACCCGAGGAGGACGAACCAATGGTGAAAAAAGAAGAAATTCCAACGGAACCATGGGTTTCGTTTACTGACGGATCTTCTTGCACGGACGGATCAAGAGCCGGTCTCATTCTCACGAATCCGGAAGGAATGGAATTTACCTACGCCTTGCACTTTGAGTTCACAGCCACGAAAAATGAGGCAGAATATGAAGCATTGATTGCGGGTTTAAAAATCGCCGCTAGGATGGGAGTCCACAACCTTGAGGCCTATGTGGACTTACGATTTGTCGCAAATCACATCCTAGGAGGGTACGTAGTTAAGGAGGATAACATGATCCAATACTTGGAGAAAGTCAAGTCACTCATCGTCGTTTTTGGAAAGTTTTCCATCAAGCAAGTACCAAGAGGCGAGAACAAGAAGGCGGATGCTCTTAGCAAGATTGCGTCTACAAGCTTCGCCCATTTATCCAAGCAAGTATTGGTTGAAATACTTAAGGAAAAGTCCATTACAGGGGGAGAAATCGCGACCATAGTTGAAGAAGAGGGACCTACATGGCTGACCCCGATTATCAACTATCTAACTGACGAGACCCTTCCGGAGGATGAAAATGCGGCGCGGCGTATCAAAAGGAAGTCGCAACATTTCGAACTCCGAGATGGTGTTCTATACAAGCGTTCCTTCCTAAAGTCGTGGTTGCGATGCGTCGGGCCGCGCCAGGTTAGCTATGTGATTAGTGAGATACATGAAGGGTCGTGCGGCATGCACACAGGCCCCAGATCAGTAGTGGCACGAGCTTTACGCACAGGGTACTATTGGCCGACTATGCATCGGGATGCACGAGACATGATTCTTAAATGCAACGATTGCCAAGTACACAGTCCAGTACCGCGACATCCACAGCAAGAACTAACACCCATCACATCCCTATGGCCATTCTATAAGTGGGGGATTGATATCGCAGGACCTTTTCCTGTTGATGCAGGGAGCGTTAAGTTCTTTATTGTAGCTATGGACTATTTCACTCGTTGGATAGAAGCTAGGGCGGTCAAAACGATTACGGGCAAACAGGTAAAAAAGTTTGTTTGGGAAAATATTGTGTGCCGCTTTGGTTTGCTAGGCGAGATCATCTCGGATAACGGAAAGCAGTTTGCGTACAATCCATTCAAGGATTGGTGCGCGACGTTGAACATCAAACGACGTTTCGCATCAGTAAAACACCCACAGACTAATTGTCACACTCCCAAAATATCAGAGTATAATGGCGACAAGGGAGTGGTGACGTCATGATTATCATACACACACAGTCACAAAGAACGACCTCTAAATGAGACGTTCGGAAAATAGATCACTTGTAATTAATAAATTAAATAGTTTTAACCATGTGCGGAAGCATAAAACTGGATACAGTTACAAAACATAGTTTTCTCAAATAGTACAAATGATCTTTGTTTCAAAGAAATGACGGCAATGCATGAGACCTCACTTAGCATCTTCCTTCTTAATACCTGAGAAAAACATTGCTAAAGTGTCAACATAAAGTTGGTGAGTTCATAGGTTTAGTTAATTTGAAATGTTTAATGAACCACAAGATTTTCCCAAACGTGATGACAATATAACAGATACAAAGTCATCCCAAAAGTATTTATTACAGTCTAAGCTCGTGACACCGAAGCGTTAACAACACCGGCAGTATAATCATATAAATGTAGCCCAACTAGATGCCTAAACCCACGACATCCTATCTCAGACTCAAATGAAACTGTGCCCGCTTGTCCCCTTGTTGGACAAGACAGACAGGGACGTCAATCCCGATAGATCTATCCATAACATTCGCGCTTACACAAAGTAATTAACGGTTCACGATTCACGGGCCAAAGCAACTGGGTTTTTAGTGGGACTTAGACTAATATATAAATCAGTAAATGCACTTGTGTTCATACGTTAAAATCAAGCAATGTCTCACCCCAAAAAGCAATAAAAATAGTTAAGTATGGGGCTACAAACTCACCTCGCAATTCGGCAAAAAGGACGAAGATAAAGGTAGCTCGAGAGTACGGTTACGCTAGCCGCGACCTATTTGATTATAAGGATCGGGTTACGATATGAAAAGTTATACTAATAAAAGACACGACACCCTAGTTGTGCTTGACAAAACCTTACGTTTACGGAAAAATATGACACATAAAAGTCGGTTATTAACGGTCGGGGTTTACGGGTTAAATTATACCCTTAAGTTACCAAATTTCGTTTTTGGGCTTTAAATAAACTCAATACATAACACTGGCCCAAAATAAGCCCATTATTCCCACCCATGGCCCGGCCCAAGGGTTTATTAATCCCGGCCCAGTCCAGGCGATACAAACAAGGAACCAAAGGGAGTAAATACGTGTGTTTATCACACACTTCTCAAAAACAGAGAGTTATCTCTCTCTCTCTTCTCTCGAAACATACCCACCACCCCACTCTCTCTCTCTTTCTAATCTGGATCGGATCATCTCTCTCCCTTGGTTAATATGGTTTTCAGTTTAATACAACAATCATTTGGGGATGGTTTGTGATGAATAGATCGCGTGAGATGTGGGGTTTCATCCCCACATCAAACCGATTGGGTTCTTGATGGTGTTCATCCTCATGGTTAAGGTGATTCGTCTCCAAAACAAAGATAAGTTGTTTATCCTCTTTTCTTTTAATACAATTGTTTAAATGATTTTCGTTTATAAAAGATCTTGGGTTTAAATCACTTGTATAAACTTGCTGAGAACCACATGGCTCTCGGATTTGAAAATAAATAAATTAGGGTTTCGAAATATTTGGGGGTTTCTCTAAATCTCGGGTTTAAATACAATTAATTAATGTTTTCTTGTATAAAATCATGTTAATTTCAACATATAATCGGTTTTATAAAAATTAGGGTTTCGGTCAAATTGGGGGTTTTTGCATATCTTGTTTCCAGTCCAATTAATTATTAGATTCGTGTTTAGATTGGGTTTAATTAGAGTTTTAATTAATAAAATCAAATTAGGATTTATATAAATTGGGGGATTTTATATTCGGTTGATTAATCCAAAATTAAATGGCGTTTTTGGTATATAGAAAGTATTAATTTCGTGTTTAAAAAGGTTTTTAGTTTTTTTAGGGTTTCGATTTGAAAAGGGGGTTTTATACCCGCGACATAATTGGGGGTTTTTATGATGTTTCTGTAAAATAAAAATGGTTAAGACATTTGGATTATGGTAACCTTGAATGATGATGGTTTCGGCAGAAAGACAAGAACATTGATTGTCTTGGTTTGGTTCTCGGTTTGGCCTCGGTTTGGGTCTCGGTTGGGGTCTGGGTTTGGTTTGGTTTGGGTCTCGGTTTGGTTCTCGGTTGGGGTCTCGGGTTGAGTCTCGGTTTGGTCTTGGTCGGGGTCTCGGTTTGGTTGACAGAAAAATATGGGTCATGGTCATGTAAATATACTATGGTTTATCTTTTCAGTTTTTAAACAAAATAGAACCGTGACAAAAACTAACATATTCGTTTGATTTTTGCAGGTTTGTCAAAGACGAGCACAACTAAGATTTCATACAGGAAAAACGAAGAGATGATTTAAAGACTCACAAATGGGATGCTTAAGTTTCGGTTTGCATGTGTGGGCGAGATGGATGGCTTGACTCTTTCGGTTTGCAGGTGTGGACGAGATGGATGGATCGGCTTGACACTCTCTTCACTTTACCCAGGAATTTGTATTTGACAACTTGTCCAGAAATTGCAATTGTAATATTGGACTGTGAAAACTTTGTGTGTTATGTTTGGACATTGGGTAAACTTTGGATTGTATTTAATCATGTATTATTAGTCTAGGGTTAGACTCAAGCTGAATTTGGTAAGCTTGTGATATACCCAATTTGGGTAAACTTGGCATGTGTGCTGTCTTGTAGTGCTTAGTGGATGAATAAATTATAGGGTTTATGTTGTAACTGAAAATACACACTTGTTAAACAAGTTTTTGAAATAAAGGTGAATAAAGTTTATAACTTGAAGGTTTGTACATGATGCACCAAGTATGCTACTCGGCTCGGGTTCGACGGGTATTTAAGTTTAGACGTGAAAACTGAATAAACACGACTCTATAACAGCTCGACACACGAACCAAAACAAAGACAATTATGCGAGACTTCACGGGATTTAGTAAGTACTTCAAATAAACATACGGCAAACATAATACGTCTACCAATTTCGTGTATTGCATTCAAACTTAATAGACGCGAAAAAAAAACTCGAGATGTTACAATAATGGTCTCGTGGAGCGGGCGAATAGAAGCCTAGGTGAAGGTATAAAAGCACGCTTAGATGAAAGAAGCGCCAAGTGGGTAGATGAACTGCCGCATGTCCTATGGGCACACATGACGATGATCAAAACAGCGAATGGGGACACTCCATTCGCGCAGGCCTACGAAACTAAGGCTGTTATCCCAGCAGAGATTGGGATGCCAACAATCCGCACGGCGGAGGTCAACGTCGTTACGAACGATGAGCAACTCCAGGTCAATCTAGACTTGTTAGAGAAGAAACGAGAGATAGCAACCATCAATGAGGCTAAGTCCAAGGCACGTATGAAAGCTTATTACGATTCCAAAGTCAAGGGAGTTTCCTTCCAACCGGGGGATTTTGTCTATCGTGCTAACGAGGCAAGTCGCGCCGAGAACACGGGGAAGCTTGGTCCAAAGTGGGAAAGGCCGTATGAGGTCACATAAGCTTTAGGGCTGGGTGCGTACAAGTTGCGTGATATGGATTGTCGTGACTTGGATAGTACATGGAATATTTGCAACCTTAAAAGATGCGACCTCTGAAAGGGCTACGGCCTACGCATGGACACTTCATTGTGGTCAGCTTCAGTGAAGATCCATGTATTTTTTGTTTTCATGCTTTCTAGGTTCTATTTGTCTTAGGATTTTAATTCTGTCAAAAAATTGTAACCGTTCTAAATAAAATGTCATGGTGCCTAGCTAGTTCCACGGTTTGTTCTTGTGCAAATTATTGTCTTACGTCTTTAGAATCGTTTGTTATTTTCTAGTATGTTATTACTTGTTCATATGCATTCTTTCAGCCATACATGTACTATTCGCTCCCAGGCGGGGTAAGAGGATTAAGTGAACCTAATAATTCAACTTGTCGCGTAAGAGGGATGCAACCCCAGTGACACGGATCATGTATCCTTACAAGACACCTTATTCGCAAGACGTTGTAATAAGTTTCCACATGCCGCACTTACATAGTGTCGGGCATGATAAAGACACACGGTGCACGTCTAGTAAATTATAGACTTAGTTTTATTCTTGATAAAGTCGTGACATGTCATGCAAACAGATACATGATATGTAAGGAATAATAACAAGTTTCAATAAACAAAATTGCCGTGATCACCACGGACATATACATATGATATTCTAAAGTGTTACACATAGAGTTACAAATTAAAGCCGTGTACATACACGGACGAATACATACAAGGTGGTGCAAATGTTTACAACAGTTAAATTACAAAGGAGGCAGGAACTCCCCTACTTCTTTCTTTCCTTCGGCTATCATAGCACGGAGGGCTTCGCCACGAGCATCCTTTCCACTCTGCGCCCTGGCTAAGTTAGCTTCCAACGTCTCCGCTAATAGCCTTTCACCTTTCACGACCTTCAGACTGGCATCATATATTGGCAGAGTAAGCTGGATCAGGGTTGGTGTAAGCTTCGCCATGATGTCCTCATTGGAGGCGTCCTTTAGAGCTTCAAGGTCATCCAGGTAGGAGTACTGCATATCTCCAAGAGAGGCCATGGATGTAGTCATTTTGGCCTCCGCCTCGGGGTTATGATAGGCATGCTTAGAGATGTCTTCTTTCATGCTTATCAGTTCAGCAACCTTGGTCAACCCCTCATGCCTGCCACGGTCAATATCGTCCGACACGATTCGCGAAGGCCTGCACAAACTGAGGAGCCTCCATCACCCTTGTCACGTCTAGGCGCATCCCTTGGCCCACCATCCACCTGCGACCAGCAATGGCCGTAAGCAGCGGGGGCACAGCACTTCAGCGCATTCTGTTGCCAGCACGTTCAGTTCTCGCTCCGCCTCACCCAATACCTCAGTTGTTCGCTCCTCCATGGCTATTTTTGTCTTATAACAAACATTTTGCTTTTTGAATTCTTTATCTGATTTTTGTTTCAAATAAGTGACAATCAATGCACGTTTCTTTCATAAAACGTCACTACGTTCATTTGTATATCTTTAGCTATGTCTGCCTTCTCAAATTCAACGACTAAGTTCATAATCGCTATCTCACCAACTTTATTCTCCTTAATATGTTTTCGAACCATAGGTGGATTTCATCAGCTGTGGAAGTGAACAAACATTTTTGGTAGAGATCAAATGCGTATAATATATCGAATAGTGTGTATGATATATGGAAGAATACATGAAAATGCATATAAATTGTGTATAGAATAGTAAAATAATGGAGCATTTATAGTATAGCTGGGTATGACAGACTCAAAACTGACCCGGATTGGATAATTCTGGTCCAGTCTTCGGTCCGAGGTTTTAAATTATTTCGGTCCTCGGTCCGGTCAGTCTAGTCCAGTCTGGTTCGGTCTTATAAAAAATCTCACCGATTATGCTTAATAGGACCGGATCGGACCGAGTATCAAACCAACCAGACCGGACCATTTTGGTTCCATCTCGGACCAGACCGGACCATTTCAGTCCAGTCTCGGACCATTTCGATCCTCGTTCCGGTCCGGTCCAGCCCTAATTTATAGTGTAAAAAAATATTAAAAGTTGGGCAATTGACTAAAAAAGATATTTAAATTATGGTACTTTTAAAATTTTCTCGTATGAGGACCCTAAGACTAACAGGGGGTTGACCTTAGTACGGTTGTTCGCCTCCATTTTGCAAAGATAGAACACGTCCCCCCACTAATTCATATAATTTAATTGATCGGTCTCTTTGCTTTTTGATTTATTCGGTTTCTTAAGCGATCGAAAAATGGATATGTTTGTATGTATATATTTTTTCAATTTATTTTTGAAGTTATTTTTAGTGTTGGTATGGTGAGAGAAAAATACATCGTTCGTTTTTATGTTTTGCGTTTACCTACGTCTTTATTCTTTGAAAAAAAAATTGCACTGTTGAGTTTTAACTTCCAAACGTTTTTCGCCGTTGGTCCCTCATTTTAACTACGGTAACAAACAGTTGTTAACTCATTTTGACACAGGGGTAATATTGTCCTAGAGGTGGCAAAACGGGCAGGCGGGCTAAACGGACGACAGGTCAAACGGACGCGGGCGAAATGAGCGGGCGAAAAGGGTGCAAGATAAAACGGGAAAAAAACATAAAAAAAAAGTAGAATTAATAAATAAAAATATTTGTTTGAAAGCCGGGAATAAAAAATTAAATATAAAATATCCGCCGAGTAGCCTAATTAGTATTTTACATGTGCGTCTATTAAACCCATTTAGTTTCTTATATGTGCGTCCGTTTAGTCAATCAATAATAAAGAATAGGCAAAAAGTATCTCATCATTTTTTGAAAAATATCAAAAAATACTCATATTTATAAAAAATAGCAAAATTTCGTCATCTTTATCATTTTCATCTTCATCTTCACACATTAATTTCACCTACCAACACAATGTTTGATCATCTTATCAAAACTTGAAATCAACATCATTCAAAATGTTAAATGAAAATCTTGTCACCACGAGTTATCATATACACAATAATCAACGACCCATATATAAAATCCACTGCCTCTACCATCACTACCACCCATGTTTGTTTCCATCACCATGTAGATCCGTCATCACTACCATTATCTTTGTTTTTTAAAACCATTATATGAAATAAAACAATTCCTTTCGTTGATCGATGGTTCTAAAACAATTCACCAACATAAAACAATTTTAATCATAAAAATAAAACAATCACTTCGTTTTATGTAAATAAAGAACATAAAACAATCATTTTGTTTTATATAATAACTTTCAACAACCACTAAGGTTCATTCTTTCGTTGTAGCCCTCATTATCAGTATATTATGCATCGTTACCTACCGAAGGGATAACGGTTCTCATAGTATTAATACATAAAACAAGTTGAATCTGATAATAATTGCTAACATAGAATTACTATTGGCGATGAAAATGACCATGTCTTCTGTCTGAAAATCTAGAGGGTTCATTGCATGTCTGTTTTCAATTTAGCTTGATGACTGAATTTAACAATGTTGTTGAATCTGAGAACCAACTGATACTCGTGCTGATTTCGTGGTGGATGATTATTTTTGATGGAACTTACATAACATTAACAGAAAAATTAAAGATAAAGAAAGCAATTACGTAATAGTTATAGTGATGGTTTTATAAGAATGTGGGTTAATTATTTGTATACTGATTTGGATTTATGTTTTTTCGATATATATTGGTGAGGTTTTTGTAGTTGATGATTTTCATGTCGGTGGATCTAGTTCTTGAAATAGTGATAGAAATATTTTTGTTTTTATATTTTTTTGGTTTATTTATGATCTAGTGAAAAGACAGGTTTACTCTTGTGGCAAAATGACTTAATATTTGTTTATGGATCTAGTTAAAGTAAGGGATCAATGACGAAAAACGTTTGCAAGTTAAAGCTAAATGATATAATTAAACCCGAACCATAAAAACGAACGGTGTATCTATCTATATTACTTTATAAAACATTTACACCATTTATAAATTAAGAAGTTTTAAAATATTAAGCCTTAAACATTTATTTATTAAGAACGTCAAAATGACCAATTGACCAATCAAATTAAAATCTTTACTCTCAAATCAATAGTTTATAACATACACAAAATTAAAACTAACATTATAAAATTTAAACGTCATTACATCTCTAAACTTGTAACGACCCTACAATATTAATACACCTCTTGTAACAACCCATTAAAATTCGTAACGGCCCATTTATACATTAATCTTTGTAACACCCGACAAAATCTAAAAACATATATAAACACAAAAAAACAAAAAAAAAACATCCTACTCTATCTTTTTCTCTTTAAAAATAAAAGAAATACACATTTGGCATTACAAGCCTGAAGCCTCTATCTATCTCACTAAGTTTTAGCATAACCCATCACTGTCACCACCATAAAATCTATTACCGCGACCCCATGCATTTCATCGTTTATTAATGGCCTGATTTGTTTGGCTGGTTACGACTTTTTTAGTGTTTTTCAGTGAGTTTGGTGGTTTTGGGCATGTTGTGGCTTCCGTGTGTAGATTTGTTATAAAGTGTCAAGATCCATCTCGAATATGTTGGTATATGTAAATATACATCTCATATTTATAGATTTTTGTTATGCTTAGTAGTATCTTGTGTGGGTAGATCGAAGATTTGTAAAGTTGTTTTTAAGGCACTTTAAGATTGATGATATACTTGGTGCTATTTTTCAATCATTTGATAAACTTTGTGTTTTAGTTTATAATGAATATGTGTCTTAGCATCATTATTAAATGTGAGTAGGCTCTATCATTGTTGAAAAGTATGATAATATTCTTTATTTTCAATACTCATTTTGAAATATATGGAAACTAATTAATCTACTGTTTAATCCTTCTTATATATGGTGCCTTGAATAATCCTCATGTTTCCACTACTGAATACTAACTCTCAATTAAGCATTTTCAAAACTTGTAAATGGCAATGTTTTGAAATGCGGTTTTTAAATCGACCTGGTCGAGTCATTCAACATTTCTTTTTGTACCATATAAAATTTCACAATAATTTACTATCTAAAAAACAATTGTTCGAAAAAAAAAAATCGCCGGGTAGCCGCCGTCGCATTGGCGATTATAGTACTAGTTTTACTCAAAGTAAAAAGATAAAGGAGCTTAAAGCAAGCATAAAATAGTCAAAGTAGCCACGTATTATTATTAACTCCCCCTCTCCTCGTCTATCGGTTACTCAAAGTCATCAAAACGACGACCACCACCATCATCACCACCACCGTTAATTTACTAGAGTAGTATAGTATTTTTTTAATTCAGTAAGCTTTATCTTTTTATTTCATTTTTCAACTATATAATACTCTTGTAATTTCTGTTTAACTTACAGATCACACCATATTCATATAATTATTTGGATCTGTAATTAAATTAGTTTAAGTTAGTTGACGAACTTTATTTAAGATTTATTTTTAGATCACACCACATTTTACATAGCGGCAGGGTATTTTTTTAATGTATGTGGCATGTTTGAAGTGTATATATATTGTTTAAGCTTATATGTGGGCTTATGAGCTTGCTTCATTTCATCTTATATTTTATAAACCTCAAGTTTTCGGCTTATTTTTAAGATTTATGGGCTTATATAAGTTTATCATACAAGCCAACAACTCTCAAATAAGCCTGAAAATTGAGGTTTATGAAATATAATTCGAAACACGTATAAGCTCATAAGCCGCTTATAAAACCGGCAGCAAGAAATATATCCTAGTCTTGTCTTGGTAGAATCATCCTAGCTATATATGCTTGTTTCGCCTACTACCACATCTTACATGGCGCGAGGGTAATTTCTTAATGTATGTGCAAACGACATACTTGCCTGAGCAAGGTTGGATCACTTGGTTATCACCCTTGCCTATGGAGACAGAGGTCAAGGGTTCGGTCCTAACTCCTTGTAAGGCCGGAGGTCCTTTTCTATCTTCAGGTAGGGGTAGGGGTAGGGGTAGGGGTAGGGGTAGGCTAGGGCTGTCTACGTCTCAGCCTCCCCCATACACCGTGGAAGATGGTATTGGGACCCATAACCTGTGGAAGACGGTACTTTACATACTTGCCTAAGCTGCCCTATACGTTTGACTATGAACCGATTAAAATGAACCTGGCTGTCGTCAATGTATTGAGTTTGGTTTTTATGTTTTACGAACTTTACATGCCTGATTGGGTGCTTATGTTGGTTTTTTTTAAAGGGGTCTAAAATTTATGGACGTGGAACCTGCCAAGGCCTCGTCTCCTGTTAAAAATGGAGATTTAGAAGCTTCTGTTCCTGCAGACAACGGACACGATAAAGTTGCACAAGAACAAGATGCGTCGTCTAAGTTCTCGGTTTCTAGCATAAGCACATGGGCAAAAAGTTTGAAACTTCCTGGAGGCACACAAGCCGAGTCGTCATCATCTGAAAATACTGGAAGATCGTCTTTTTCGCGTCTGACCAGTGGGCTTGGGTTGAAGTTATCTCCAAAGGCTCCCCAAGAAATTGATAGTCCAGACGAAACTCCAAAAACGCCACAAGGTGGCTTCATTGGGACCATCACTAAAGGTTTTGTCGACACTTCTAAGAATGCAGTGAAGGCTGTGCAAGTAAAGGCTCGTCACGTTGTATCACAGAACAAGAGAAGATATCAGGTACCTTGTCTCTGCTTTTTATGAATTGCTTGGCTATGTTAGACTGCTTTCGTCATTGAAAAGTCGTGTTTCTTCTGTCCTAGTCGTTATACTATGTGAACTTATATATCGTATATCAAATATGGTTGACGCTTATGTAGCGTGGCACATTGAGCATCGAATAAATCCGTTCAGTTTGCTGCTGTCGCCATTATTGGTCTATTCAGTTAAATAGATTACAGTATAGATTCCCATGCAATTTGTAAATTGTGTTTCTGGTTCCAGGAAGGAGGATTTGATTTAGATATGACGTACATCACTGAGAATATAATTGCCATGGGATTCCCTGCTGGTGATATGAGCTCAGGTTTCTTTGGATACGTCGAGGTGAACTTAAGATAGCTCTCATTACTTTCTTTGAAGCAATATAATCGAAAATTCTTATTTCTAGATAAATTAGTTTAAGCCCGTTTTTATATTTTTGTAGGGATTTTACCGTAACCAAATGGAGGAAGTGATCAAGTTCTTTGAAACCAATCACAAGGTAGCAACATTTTCTTATGTGTTTTTTCTTGTATCTCTGATCATTGTGGTTTCTTAAATGCTTAGATTGTCATTTGAATGGTACATCTAAGCTTATGGCTTTAGATATTGGGAGGGGAAGGGTATTTGCTATATAGGGTATGTTTGGCATTCTAGGTGCTGGAGCGGGTTGCTGGAGCAGGATGCTGGAGCATGTAGCTTGAGCTTATTTTTACATGCTACTTTAACTAGCATGCCATTTGGGAGCTTATTTTTTTAACAAGCTCCTTCAAGCCCTGTCAGCCAAACGAGACTTATTTTTAATAGTAGCTTATTTTTACAAAACAATAAGCTCATGCTACGATAAGCTCTGATAAGCTTACACGCCAACCATAGCCATAAGGCGGTGACAAAAAGTTTTGGGGAAAAATGGTTTTTTATAGCTTAGCATGGTAGCGATTCTCAGTCTTGCTCTATCTCTGTGCTTAGGATATGATAAATATTTTTTGGTGATATATTTTTTTCACAATCTGTTATAAGGTTAGATCGTTTAGACGTAGATAGTCAACTAAATTGTATATTCTTGCAGTCAAGTTGCTTAATTATATGAAAAGAAGACGTGTTAAATAAGGCACGCTATTTCATAATACTGACCAATAGGGCGATAGGCGATAACAAGTTTTTCTTTCACCTCCCATGGAATTTCTTCTGACCAAAAGTCAACCTTCATGCATAAAGATTACTACAGAGTTCATGTACAGGTGGAATTATATCTCTCACCTTCAATAACCCTAGAAAAATAATTACATTAAGACCATGCTACTCATTACACATGTATTGCTACGATACAAGTTTATTCAATGTTTTTGCATTTCGTTATTGTCTTTGCTGTTGACACCATCTTCGACATGGTTGGGATCTTCCATCTCACTTTCTTTTTGTTTTCTTTATCAGGACAAGTACAAGGTTTACAATTTATGCTCTGAGAGGCTATACGACGCATCACTGTTTGAAGGAAAGGTTTGTGAACAGCTTCAACCTTCATTCTTCATATCAACATATATCTGTTAGTGACATCACAGCCGATTCTTAATACAAGTTTTATAGTATCTGATGCTGTATGTGGTCATTAACTAGCCGGAACACTGATTGATTTAATGATTTTCTTACCATTGGAAAGATTATTACATGTCTAACAGAACTTACATTGTACACCTGAGATTAGAATTTTAGGCATCTGATGTTTTTGTAAGAAGCTAAGATGCTGGGGCCAAAATAATATATAGCAAGTAAAACGGGCCAAATGAGTTTAAGCTTCACACCTCCTCTAATAATCGGATCTCACAGGTTCCTCGAGTAAGATGACGAATATTGTGCTAAGTTGTATAAATGTAACAGTTGCCATAAAAACATTTTTTAAGGAGATACATAACTATAAATTAATCACCGAGCAACACACTGCTATTGAAGATCAAAGGTGCATTTGTTTTGTTGATATGAAAAATAGGTAATCAGGCGAGGTCCTGTAAAGGTTGAAATTGGGTTAATATGTATTGCAGGTAAGAACGGGTTGGGTTTACCCGTCAATGTTTGTTTTTGAATCTTAAAGATATGTATCAAGTTAAATATGATTCTCAAAAGCTAAATTCATAAGATGATTTTTTATTGATAAAGGAATGATAGAGGTTATAAGCATTAGCATTTGAAGACACTTTAGGCGATTTCCAACTTGTTCGGCTAGTTAAATTCATTTTTCCGGTGTGAGTTTAGCCAATTTGTTATACTATTATATAAATTGGAATTCCAATCCTTATCGACCTGCTAGTTTTGTTGGAATTATTTCACGTGTTGCTTGATTTTCCCAATCTTATTCCTGGATGTGAGAGGATAGGTGGAAATGGGACCTAATAGTTTAGCTTGGTGGTCATCGTGACTAAACGCCACTCATCTTATACTTTATCTAACGTAAATTCTGTTTCCCTCTTTACAGGTTGCTAGTTTCCCGTTTGATGATCACAATTGTCCTCCCATTCAACTGATCATATCATTTTGCCATAGTGCCTACTCATGGTTGAAAGAGGACATCGAAAATGTTGTGGTTGTTCACTGTAAGGCCGGAATGGCAAGGACCGGCTTAATGATCACAAGTCTGCTTTTATACTTAAAGGTATCATCAGTTACCACTTTACTGAGTACTTGTTTTCCTTTGTTATGTTTAAATGTAAATTAATATGCTTCATTTTGCTGCAGTTTTTCCCTACAGCTGAGGAATCGATAGACTATTACAACCAAAAAAGATGTGTTGATGGGAAGGGACTTGTTCTCCCAAGTCAAATCGTAAGTTTATTTTAGGGATTCTGTATAACGAGAGATGGTTTTCTATATTATTGTTAAGTTTATCAGATAGTTTACTGTTCCTTTCCTACCCGTCTCTTTTTCTTACAGAGATACGTAAAGTATTTTGAACGTGTTCTAACATACTTCAATGGAGAAGATCAACCTGGGCGCAGGTATGGCTTATGGCTCTTTTTGTGAAACCTTAGTACTCCCTAGAAACTATCGTTTGTGTTAGTTTTACATATTATAAATGATTGTTTCTAGATGCTATTATATTATTTCCCTGCTTGTAGGTGTATGCTTAGAGGAATCCGCCTTCATAGGTGTCCTTATTGGATCAGACCATCTATTACTGTCTCGGATCATAATGGTACGTTGCAATTCTATGATCTATTATTAGCTGGTCAAACTATTTGGCATGTCTGTGAAACTCAGTTCTTGATATACGTGTGAGATAGGCTTATTAGGATGTAACTTTTGATGATCCTTAACAACCACCGACCTTTCTTTTATGCAGGCGTTCTTTTTTCTACCAAAAAGCATCCCAGAACCAAGGATCTATCTGTATGTGTTTATGGCAGCAAAAGTTACAAATTCATGGCTCATTCATGTAAATTACGAGATTTTTTACGATTTCTAATTATGCAGCCTGAAGATTTTTGGTTTGCTGCACCTAGAAAGGGTATAATGGTCTTTGCTCTCCCTGGGGAGCCTGGTCTGACAGAATTATCCGGAGATTTTAAGATTCAATTTCATGACCGACAAGGAGACTTCTACTGGTATGTCGATTTTGACTTATTACAAAGTTCTCTGTCTTGTGTATTTGTTCAGCGTCGTGATCTTATTGTTTTTGTTTGTCATTTCTGTAGTTGGCTGAACACGACAATGATGGAGAACAGGACAATCCTAACAACCAATGATCTTGACGGATTTGACAAGGTATCGAACAAATGTTCATGCAAAAAGAAAAACTGAAATAAACTTGCGCTCATTGTGATCTATATGTCGCATATACCAAAACTTATACTTTGTGTGTTATCCGCAGAGGAAACTGCCGTCCCCAGGTTTTCAAGTAGAGGTTGTAGTTGTGGACTACGACCCCACAGCTCAACCAAAACCGCAAACCGAAACTACAACCAAACCAGCTGAGAGCACAACCACAACCACAACTCCCGCCCCACCTCCCCCCTCTGATACCACCTCTCCCTTACCGAAAGATGCTGCACCTAGTGAAAAAGATGACGAGGTGTTCTCTGACAACGAGTCAACCGAAACCAATACTAATTCTAGCAAAACTGAAAATTTATCTGATAAAACCCAGAAAATCTCTATATCAAATCCAGGATCCAAGCAGACAGATACAACCAGCGAGCCCAAACAGAGCGGCTCAAACCCTATTGGCGAGGTAAGTGATTTTAAGGCAATGGCAGCGGATGCATCTGTGTTCAGTTTTGGAGATGACGAAGACTATGAAAGTGACTGAGAATGTCTTCCCCAAAACTGTACCAGTGGCTACGATACTTGTACATACACACGGTTTAATTTGCAGATTCTTTTTCTTTTTTAATTCATTCAGTAAGTTGTTACTTCATAACATGGTTACCGAAAAATGTTTAGGCTGGTTTGGGTTGGATTATATTGTGTTGTATGTGAACTCGATGAAACCAAAACGAAACTTGAAACATGGTTTTGTTCTTATGATATTGCAGTCGTTGAATAATGTTACAAAACTAGCTGTTAACTACTTTGCCGAGTCATAATTTCTTAAGATATAACGTGATTTCTGGCCTTTTGGCACTTTTATTTATTTGTATAGAAATGAGACATGCTTTGTTTGATTTTTTGGATTTTGGAAAGGGGATAATAGGACCGGATCGGATCGAGGACTGAACCGGATTGGACAATTTCGGTCCGGTCTCGGTCCGGGGTTTCGGACCATTTTGTCATCGGTCTGGTCCAGTCCGGTTCTAGACCGATGCTCAGCCCTACTTGTGAAAATCTTAGGTCGGACCTTGCAGATTATTAATGTTTTTCATTCTTACTTTTTTATATATCAAACTTTATTTATCAGATGTGTAAAAGTATTTTAACAATTATTTAATTTTTTTTATCAAACATATTAAATATTTTAACTTAAATAAGCCAAATATTGCAAGGTTTATTTTTGCAAGATTATATAAAAGTATTGATTTTCTCATGTCAATTGCAAAAAGACAAACAATTACAAAATATTTTTGACTATTGTAGTTTGAAATAGTACTTGTTAAACCTGAAATTGGATTATGATTCACTCTGGATCAATCAAGTTTTCGAAAAACTGATTTATTCACAACAAATGATAATTTCCCCGTCTCTGTATAGCCGAATCCCGCTGCTGCAATGCACGAGTATTTTATACTCATTTACATACACGATAGAGACCTAGTCGGTACGAATACTAGACGTGGTCATTGCATCATTCATGGATATCAAAAGACATGAAAAAAATGAGCCAAGTAAACAAATCAAATTATGCAATTTAAAATTTAGCTTAAAAGGTTGAGAGATGCTTTAATTGCCAAAATGAATTAAGTTTAATTAGACGAAAATGATTGTAAATTTCATGATACATTGTTCAAAGACACATATTGTCAACTCTATAAACCACGATTCTCATAATGTCAATGTCTTGACCTAGTCTTGGCTATGTATAACATGTTTTCTTATAGCAAATGGCTTTAAAAAATTTCAAATACTTTTTTAACCGCGTCATTTGACTTTCTGATCGACTAATTTACATTGTTCGAATTCGCTGTCACACAGACTCAAACTAGGTAAAACCTTTTTTTTTTTCAAGATGGCTTGCAATTGCATGACCGGTTTAAAAGGTTGTTTGCACCTAGCGAAAACTCACATATCTTAAAGCGATAATCACAAACCACCATACTACTAGGCCATCTTGATGTAAACAATTAAACTCCTTGTTTAGCAATCTTGATCTCCATAAAACAATTTGAAAACAAAATTTGTAAACATTAGTTGATATGCTTATGGTACGTCTAATTATATGTCTAAACTTATGTGTCAGATTAGTGTCACATCTGTTTACATATAGCAGCATAAATTTATCACATATTTAGCCTTGCTAACCATTTTTTCAAAATTACTGTATATCAGCAAATAGTACTGTTCAAAAAGTCAATGGTGAATGATACACTTCTTAAAAATGTATAGATTCTGGCATAACTTATATGATTTACTCATTCTTCACTAGCATAAAAAATCAGCAAGTTGGCCTTAAGATTAGTATGCCAACGCGTTAATGTCTACAAATTGGTTAAAGTCAACACAAAGTTGGATCATATATATACATGAAAGGAATTGTGTACATTGTTTTATCAATCTCAAAAAGTTTCAAGTTTTATAAATCAACCTTGATCAATTCTAGCATCAATGTATCAGCATTCGGCAATGGCTGGTCAGTGCATTCAAGGCGGTCTCCTTGAAGTAACCGGTACGTTCATTTCTTTGTTATTTTTCAGCTTTTGTCGATCAGATAATCAGCTGTCACAAAACGCTATGCATGAGACTGTGCATGTTTGAATTTGATTTCATAATTATTTATCGATTTTCCACCCATTATGTGAGTGTTTAGGTACAAGAACTAATATCGTTTTTCGTATGGGAAATTAGTTGTTAGTTGCAATAAACTAAGGGATACGGAATGGTTCTCAAGGCAAGATCCTTACGTGAGTATCGAATATGGCAGCAGTAGATTTTCAACGCGCACTTGTACAGGTCAACTCGCTCACTTGATCTTCTTCTTAAATACACACATCTAATGTTTTCATAATTGTTCCAAAATATTCTTTGCGGTATAACTTAGTTTGAGTACTGAAATTGGTATAGATGGAGGCAAGAGCCCTGCATTCCAAGAGAAGTTTGTGTTTAGCTTGATTGAAGGACTAAGAGACGTAAATGTTACGGTTTGGAATAGCAATACGCTCACAACCGATGACTATATTGGTGGCGGAAGGTAATCAATTACTACTCTTGTTGTATCATATTCGGCTCATTTTTGTTCTTGTTTCATATGTATATGTAGTTTCAAGTCATTAACAGTACTGATAAATGTGTGTACCAGGATTCCATTGACAAAGGTTTTTTCTCAAGGATTTGATGATAGCAGCTGGCCGTTACAGAGTAAAACCGGAAGGTTAGTTTCTTAGACTACCTGATAATTAGTACAGGTCTGATCTGAATCCGATTAGTTCAAGAAATTTATCAACATAACTAACGTTAGCTACATCTAATTACGTTGGCCTATAACATTAGCTAGCTCTTACGCTACAAATTTGTTAATTTTCATCCCCAAATTCATTGTAAATCAAGAAGGTGGAGGAATTATTTGTGCTAATGATAGAAAACTGAACTTTCACAGGCATGCCGGAGAGGTCCGATTGATAATGCATTATTCCAATACCAATGTAAGTTTCATTCAAGCTTCATTGTCACTTGTTTGTGATAAATACTTTTCATGAACTCAAACCAATTTAATTTGAGGTTATTGTTTTCGTACAGAATCCTGGTGCTCAAAAGCCATCAAAAGGTCTTGCTCCATCAGCTCCGGCATATGGCGCACCTTCTGGATCCATGTACCCAACAGCGCCCCCGTCTATGTACAGCGCACCACCTCCGGGGTCTATGTACCCTGCAGCACCACCGCCAGGGTCCATGTACCCCTCGTACCCACCAAATGCAAGTGCTTATCCACCAGCTCCGTACCCAACTCAGATGCCTAATTATCCTCCTACACCATATCCTCATGGATCACCATATCCCCCTGGTAACTCCCTCGTTCCTATTATGATTTGTATATATGTTTATTTCCATTTTAAGCCATTCAGACAAGAATATAAAAGAAGACGTAATAAACAAATGTTAGACGGTTAACGGGCGGAGATGTAGGACTCACTCTCATCCTTTTGTACTTAAATGTTTTTTGACGTACGTAATAAAATTTATCGAGATAACCCTTTACCTGTAAAAAAACAAATGTTAGACAATCACATATATAATTATCTGCCTTGCTTTGCTTCTGTATTTACCTCATAAATGTTGGCTGTATAACTAGTCACTCTCAAACACATTTTCTTTAGGCAAACATAGTTAAAACAAATAGTGCTAGTTCTCTAACATGGCATAACTATCCAGACAATGGGATTGTAATATATATATATATATATATATATATATATATATATATATATATATATATATATATATATATATATATATATATATCACGTAGCAAACTAAGTTAAAGTTACGCATAGACAATTGCATATATTATCTTTAAAGTTTGAGCAAATTGCATGTTTCGTTTTAAAACGTTACGAAAACGCAAGAATCGTCCCTTTGAGAGAGGATGATGATACTTGCACCAAAAGTTTGTTAGAAATTTCGGGTCTTGATAATCAAAAGTTACTGGATAGTTCTTGAATCGTGTCACACACTTTCCTAATACAATATTTCGACCTTAGAGCATGCCCAATGCATCAAATGGGCAAAAGCTTTTTATCATTTTTAAAAGTCTTTTGAGTGGGTTTTCTCCATTGCAACCAAGACTTTTCCAAAAGCTTTTCTATATGACTTCTAAATCCTCAAGTCTTTCCACAAAGCTATAAGCCAATTATGAGTTATCCATTTAATGCATCAAATCATTGAAGACTTGATGCATTGTTCATGCTCTCATGTCTTTTATGAAAAGTCACACCTTTTAAGCAAAAGTCACCGCATTTCTGTTTCCAGCGACAGTTTTTGTAACAAATAAACCGTCGGTAACTGTATTAATCAGAAATGTGTATCTTTATTAGTGACAGCTTAGTAACACCAAATCTGTCACTATTACGCCATTTGACTTATATTCACAACCTTTTCCACTTTCTTTTATATCAAAAATCAAGTTAATTAGTTTATATAAGCGTGTACTCCACACCTCCGAACTTGTATTTTAACTTAGGGCTTAACATCACTGCTGTAAACAGCAGTCATCATCACTGCTGTAAATCAATAAATATAATTTACATTTACATCTATCACCCTCGAATATTATCATTTTACATCAATGACCCTCCATTTATACCTTGCAGCAGTTATTATTCCCTGCAGTTTGTAGCAGGGATGATTTCCCCTTTAACTTAACTCGAAATCCTCTTGGTCTCGAGTAAAATCACCACTATACCAAATGATTGATGACACTAAAATCACCATCAAATTTTGTTTAAAGTTTTCCCACACGGATGATCCTCGCAAACTTTCGTAACGTTTGTAACAAACATGCAATTTAACTATACTTTAAAGATGATTTATGCAATATACGTTTATGTATTTCTTAAAAGAGCAGGCCCAAAATGCATGTCAAAAAACATTGCATAGTCCACTTATAATTAGGCTTACTAATTAGCCTACCAATGAGATGCATGGTCTAAACTCGTTTCAACTTTCAAAACATCCAAAAATTTCAGTTAAATACTTCAGCTTCTAATGAGAAGAATGTCCTTTCGTGTTTCATAGTAATGTTTATAATCACTTTAGTTATATCGTACTTAAGTTTATTTAATCTACATTCTCAGGTTCTCCATTCCCAGGATCGTATCCTCCTTATTGATATACAATCGATGGCGACAAACTCATGATGTATAACAATGATCTTCCTTACAAAATTTCTTGCAAAAAAATGTTTACTCGTACTCGTTCGATAGCAGTCAGGTTCTAATTTTGTGACTGTTGTTGAGAATTGATATTTGCCATTATTATGGTGTTTTTTAATATTCTGTATATTTGTTGGATTGGTTAATTGTGTATTTTTATTGTTTTCTACAATAATGTTGCTATACGCGTTTTGGCATAATTATTTTAGCTGTATTGGGTCAATGCATAATGTTATCAACTGTAAGTTCTTATTTTTCTTTGGTAGTTGCTTTTCTTTTGTGGCTTGGAACAAATTTGTAGAAACAGTACAACAAATTGGTTGATTTTTAACATTTATTGTGACACTTGTTCACACTTTAAAATGTATGAATTTAAAAAGTTCACCATTTTATTAGTGTTTTTCGTGTGAACAAATTAGGTGTAACAAATAACTTTACACTTTTAAGTGTGAAGATTTTTAATACTTCACACTTTTATGTGTGAATTTTTTAATACTTTACACTTTTATATATAAATTTTTTAATACTTCACACTTACAAATATAAATAGTAGTATTTTATAAATAAAATTCATATTTTTAAAGTGCGAAAAAAAAGTGTGAAAAACTCTAAATTTATAAATTTATTCTAGTGAAATTTCTGTGTGTATATTTGTATGCTGCATTTTAAAGTGTGCTAGACATAAATAAGTTTTTTTTTTGAACTAAGACATAAATAAGTTAAAACATGAGCCAATTAGATTAGGTTGTGTACCACAATGTGTATAAACTTGACTTGGATGCTTATTGAGCGTTTCATGCTTAGAGGGTGTTTGGTTTAGCTTATATAGTGGGCTTATAAGTTTATTAGCTTATATAAGCTTATAAGCTAAAACTAAGTGTTTGGTTAAGTTTATATAAGTGGGCTTATAAGCTTATATGCGGGTGTTTTGGTAAGCCATAAAAGTGAGGCTTTTATAACAAAAGGTGGGCTTACATAACAATAACATATAAAAAGACTTTTATACCCCACATTTAATAAATACTGTTAGTTCATGCTCGTAGGAGATAGACAAATGTGACTGAGGTGTGTGAGCCTATTGGGGGCACACACATCAAACACTAAAGCACGTTTTTATACTTCACGGAAAAAACCTTCTGTTAATAGAATGTTTGGACATGGTGAGAACTAAGACACATATCTCTACTTTGAGCTTATCCCTTGCTGGCTTCAGAAGCTTCTAGAGATAGTTCTAAGTGTCTACATTCAGCTGTACTTAGGAGATAAGGATTGGTGAGAGTTGTGATTGACATAGGACTTGAGTTTGATAAGGATTAAAGTTTATTTTTTATCCTTATCATACTTAGGGTTGTGAGGGTATAAATACAACCTCAACCCATGCTCATAGCCACGAAATTACAGTTGCAAAATCTGTAAACCTTGCCTCTCCTTCTCTCTTATTAAAACTGATTATAGCTTAAACCCCATTCTAGGGTTTTGATCATAAACCTTCCTCAATCTCTTGCATACGGGTATCCAAGGGATTTAAGCTGTTTTGGGACGATTGTTTAGTCCCTATAGAAGGTTCATAATCACTGTGTTTCAATTGGTACGGCGAAACATCAAGAGAAGCTCTTGTTCTCTTGATTCTGAGCGTTCTCGGACAGAAAGCTTCTGTGCAGATCGGACAGTGTTGTCCGATATCTTACAGCAAAGGGAAAAGTTCTCAGGTAAAGCTTATATCTCGGACAACAAAGCAGTTTCAGGCTGTTTAGGTTTTTGAGGTCCGGAACGGGTTTTGACACACGGTATTTGGGTATACGTGAAGTACGGCTAGCATTCCGAACGTACTTGTTTGACGTGTTTGTGTGAGCAACCGTAGAGGTGGTTTACTTTAGCCACTTATTTGTTTCATTTGCTTTTGGACGAAGGTTAGTTTTCGCGTTTCCTTTATTATTTATTATTAATTACGTGTTAATCATAATTGCTCAAACTAGATCCATTCCGCTGCGCACTCGTAGTTACATGGTTAACTAGGTTTTAAATCCCAACAGTGGCATCACGAGTCATGCTCGTTTGGTGGTTATGGGTTACACGTTTTAAATAAACACGCGAAACCGCATGCATGAAACCTAATTTAGTTATTTGTTTTATTTTTATTTGACAATTAAATTGTGTACTTGTCATTAATTATAAAAAATAACAAGATGGTAATTATTAAAATTAATTGTTAATTAGAAACATATAATTAAAATTAAATGGTTAATTAGAATACATAAAATAATTAAAAAAATTAATAGTTAATTGTTTTGCCATGATTATTTTATGTGTTATCCGGCTATAAGACTCACTACAATCACGTAATGTGATGCATGGGGCGATTTAGGCACTTGATGAAAACCTAATGAGAGTCTTATGGTTCTTCGTTTGGGGAAGACTCTTCGGGGTCTCGGATTTATGTGTTTACTTAATGTCTTATGTTTGTTGTATTTGTTTTCCTAATTGCATTATTGTTACATGTTTTTCAAAACACCTAAATTACATGCAATATGGATAAATACTTATAGAGAAACATGACATTGAAATTGGTCAATATTTTACACGCCTAAATACATGTTCATTGTGACCGGTTATGTGTTACGTGGAAAAGTGTTTTATAAAATAAAAGGACCTAAACACTATTGAAACACGCTTTCATGAAAATAAAAACTGGACGCTATGGACTCATGGGATGTACGGCTCACCCACTAGAACAAACTATAAGGCGGGTATAAGCCGGTGCGCACAGTCACACCTAAAGGATATCCGACTATTGCCTTGCGCTGGTCTGGTCCTGCGCTTGCTTGTGAGTTCGATTGGAGCTACCGTGAACCATCGTAGATCACTACAGTGTCATTACTAAATGTTTTTAAAAATCGTGCTACAAAGTTGTTTACATGCTTCTTTGTACACATGTTTTACCACATTTATGTGTTATACCCTATGTGAAATTTAAGTGTATGCCAGCCAACTAAGAACACGTGCATTTGATTTGGCTTCTCTGGACAGTCCTAAGGGCCTTGTCAAACCCATGGCAAATTTTTCACGACGGTCAGACCCTGTGTGATATTTGCATGTTCTTGCTTGGTTAACTTAACTCGAGTATGCACGGTCAGACCCTGGACCCGAGGCATAAGATGAGACTAAACATGCTCATGACACTACTACCGTTTTACTAGTGTCTTGAACGGTCTCATAAAGTCTAAGAGTTGCATGTTATGCAATTAACGCTCGTCGCTTACCTCTTGCCCCACTTGTTTACATATTGGACAGTCCTTTTGTAAGAGTGGGAGTACAAGATGGGTCTTAGTCTTAATTAGTAATTAATTGGGTAGTTAATTCTATTAAGAATGTAATTATCGAAAATACTAATTGTTTGAACTTTTTAATTGTAGATGACTACCAATGTCGGAAACAATTCGGTACTCAGGAGTTTCTTCGAGAAACACAAACTCACTGGGCCTAACTTCATTGATTGGTACCGCCAGTTGCGCATTATCCTATCAGCTGAAGACAAGGAACAATACTTGGAACATCCAATTCCTGCTGCACCTGTTGCAACTCCTGGTCACCAAGTCCCTCCCGATGCTCTTGCAGCTCATGCTGCTTGGGTCAAAGGGTCAAAGGACATTGCTGCCCTTATGCTCATGACTATGGACTTAGAGATCCAACGAAATCTAACCCATCTCGGAGCATATGACATGTTGCAGGAGCTGAAAACCATGTTTTCTCAGCAAGCAGAACAGGAACTTCTTCAAACTGCGCGTGAATTTCACGCGTGCAAGCTTGAGGATGGTCAAAATGTAGGCTCATATGTTCTTAAGATGAAGGGCTACATTGAGAACTTGGAGCGTCTTGGTCACCCCGTGACTGTCAGCTATGGAATAAGCCTGATCTTGATAGGCCTTTCCAAGGAGTATGACAGTTTTGTTCAAAACTTCCACATGCATGGCATGGGGAAGACTGTGAATTCGGTGAATGAACTGTATGCCATGCTTAAACAACATGAGCAAACACTTCCCAAGAAGGTTTTTTCACCTGCACTTCATAATGTGCGTGCAGGAAAGGTCCAGAAAAACCAAGGTAGAAAACCGCCTAAGGCTGCGAAGGGGAATTATGGTAATGGAAAGAATAAGCTGGCTTATGCTCCCGAGCACAAACCATCTTATGCTCCCAAGAACAGAAATCCTCCACCACCCAAAAAGGATAATCCTGCTAAGGACGACCCCTGTCACAAATGTGGTCAGATAGGTCATTGGAAACGGAACTGTCCCGAGCACTTAGCCGAGTTGCAGAAAAAGAAGAGGTTGTCTCAAGAAGCCAACACTTCAGGTATTTTCACTATAGAACTATATTCCCTTCCGAGTAATTCGTGGGTATATGACACTGGTTGTGGTACTCACATTTGTAATAATACTCAGGGTCTAAGGGGAAGTAAGAAGCTGAATCCAGGAGCTTTGAATCTGTACATGGGCAATGGTCAACGTGCAGGAGTCGAAGCTATTGGAAATTATCATTTATGTCTCCCTAGTGGATTAGTTATTGTTTTGAACAATTGTCACTATGCTCCCTCTATCACTAGAGGGATTATTTCAGTTTCTGGTTTGTTTAAAGATGGTTTTGTAAACTGTTTTGATTCGAATAATGCAATTTCAGTTTCTAGGAATAACGTTGTTTATTTTACTGCTACTCCCCGAGGGGATGGCATTTATGAAATTGATATGTCTTGTTCTAAAACAAATGATAGTTCTATGTTTGCTGTTAGCAATAAAAGAGCCAAATTAACTTTGGACTCTACTCTCTTGTGGCATTGTCGTCTTGGACACATAAGCAAGAAACGCATGGAGAAGTTGCAACATGATGGACTTCTCACCTCAACTGACATTAAGTCATTTGAAAAGTGTGTCTCTTGTATGTCTGGGAAGATGGCAAGAAAACCCTATTCACATCAAGTGGAAAGGGCTAAAGATCTACTTGGACTAATACATACTGATGTTTGTGGCCCATTTAGAATCATGTCAAGGCAAGGAGCTAACTACTTTGTCACTTTTACTGACGACTTTAGTCGGTATGGTTATGTTTACCTGTTAAAGCATAAACATGAAGTGTTTGAGACATTTAAAGTGTTTCAAAAGGAAGTAGAAAATCAACTCGGTAAGACCATAAAATCACTACGATCTGACCGTGGAGGTGAATATATGAGTCAAGAGTTTTTGGATCATCTTAAGGAGCATGGGATTATTGCCCATCGAACTCCTCCCTACACACCTCAACATAATGGGGTGTCTGAGAGGAGGAATCGAACACTGCTAGACATGGTTCGATCCATGATGAGTCAAACTACTCTTCCAAAGTCCTTTTGGGATTATGCCCTTGAGTCTGCTGCACGCATACTCAACATGGTTCCAACTAAGAAGGTTGAAAAGACACCATACGAAGTATGGCATGGGCAAGCCCCTAAGTTGTCTTACTTAAGAGTCTGGGGTTGTGAAGCTTTGGTTAAACATGATACGATGACCAAACCTGACAAACTGGAACCCAGATCTATTAAGTGTATCTTTGTAGGATACCCAAAGGAAACGATGGGATATTCCTTCTACTACCCACCTGAGAACAAAGTTATTGTTGCTCGGAATGCTGAGTTCTTTGAGAGTAATCTCTTAGATCAAGAAGCAAGTGGGAGTATAGAAGATCTTGAAATTATTCAAGATGAAGATACAAATCCTTCTGATGACACTGGCTTAGATCATGATGAGGATGATCAAGAAATTGAAGAACCTCAAAGTGATATCAATCCCATTCGTAAGTCCTCTAGGACACGCCGTGCACCAGATCGAATGTGTTTATACGTCGATGCTGAGGAGCATGAGTTAGGGGATCTTGGAGAACCCGCTAACTATAAAGCTGCATTATTGGATCCTGAATTCGAAAAATGGCTTAATGCGATGAATGTGGAGATGCAGTCCATGAAAGATAATGATGTCTGGGTATTAGTTGATCTTCCTCCTAACGGTAGAACCGTTGGTAGCAAGTGGCTATTCAAGAAAAAGACTGACATGGATGGCAAAGTACACACCTTTAAAGCTCGTCTTGTAGCAAAGGGCTTCACTCAAACCTACGGGGTTGATTATGAAGAGACCTTTTCTCCTGTAGCAGACATTAGAGCTATAAGGATTCTTATAGCCATAGCCGCGTTCTATGACTATGAGATTTGGCAAATGGATGTCAAAACCGCTTTCCTCAATGGACATCTTTCCGAAGAAGTCTATATGGTGCAACCTGAGGGTTTTGTCGATCCTAAATATCCTAACCGAGTATGCAAGCTCAAGCGTTCCCATTTATGGACTTAAGCAAGCATCTAGGCAATGGAATAAGCGTTTTGATGATGAGATTAAGAAATTCGGTTTCACTCAGAATCAAGATGAGCCATGTGTATATCACAAAGCCAGTGGGAGTAATGTTACTTTCCTAATTCTATATGTTGATGACATATTGCTCATGGGGAACAATATTCCAATGTTGAAAGGGGTAAAATCCTACCTTGGAAAATGTTTTGCTATGAAAGATTTAGGAGAAGCTGCATATATTCTTGGAATCAAGATCTACCGAGATAGATCTAGACGGTTAATTGGTTTATGTCAAAGTGCTTACATTGAGAAAATCTTGAAAAGATTTCATATGGAGAATTCCAAGCGTGGAACTATCCCTATGCATGAAAGCCCTAAATTGAGTAAGTCACAATGTGCTGTTTCACCAGCTGAAAAGCAACGCATGCAGAATGTTCCTTATGCCTCGGCTATAGGATCAATTATGTATGCTGTGAGATGTACTCGTCCTGATGTTGCGTTCTCTCAGAACATAACAAGCCGATTTCAACAGAGTACTGGTGAACTTCACTGGACTGCTGTTAAAAATATTCTTAAGTATTTACGGAATACTAAGGATATGTTTCTGGTTTATGGTGGTGACGAAAAACGAGAGCTCAGGGTTTCTTGCTACACTGATGCTGGATATCTGACAGATGCTGATGACCTAAAATCTCAGACTGGATATGTTTTCGTTCTAAATGGAGGTGCTGTTGACTGGAAGAGCACAAAGCAAAGTATTTTTGCAACTTCATCTACAGAAGCTGAGTATATAGCTGCTTTTGATGCAGCTAAAGAGGCTGTTTGGATTCGTAAGTTCATTTCTGGGCTTGGTATTATGCCCACAATTGAAGATCCCATTGATATGTATTGTGACGATACTGGAGCCATTACTATAGCTAATGAAAGCGGAGTCACCAAGGGTGCTAGACATTTCCGCGCAAAAGTTCACTATCTTCGAGAAACCATTGAGATGGGTGATGTTAAGATAGCAAAAGTTCATACAGATGACAATCTAGCTGATCCATTTACAAAGGCGTTAGCATTCCCTAAGCATTCTAAATTGACTCGGGGTATTGGTTTGATACCAGCTAGTAGTCTCATGTAAATCTGTATGTTAATTAGTATTTGGATAATTTGGAATTGTAAGACAGTTTTATTTTCTGATAAATAAAGATACAAGGTATTTGTTATTTCATTCATATAAAATTTGTTATTCTATATTTGCATGTTTAATCCATGAATGATTTAATCATTCTAAATATCCATTGTCGGTTAGCAATATGGGAATATTGTTTACATAAGGCAAATATGAGTGTTGGATATATTCTATGAGAATGAGAATTGTTCTAAGCCAAACTCATATGTGTTCATAAGGGATGCATACTGGATTCCCCAACTTCAAACATTTACTTTTGGATCCATGTCATGAGTAAGATGTTGAAAATGGTCTGTTAAGTCATCCTTAGACTTGAGATGCAAACAAGTTCTGCATGTGTGGATATCACTTTCGTAATTATATGCAAAACGCTGTCCTGAATAAGGTAGTTATAAAAGCTATTTTTCGGAGTGATGTGAAGCAGCATCCACAACACTTGTAGTCAATAAAGGATTTGTTACTCCACTTAGTATGTGCAGAATGATACCATGGCGCCTCTCTAGAATTAATCAGATAATTGTTTGGCCGAACCCAAATGTTAATGCAAGATGAATCTTGGTTACATTTGGTATATCTGAATTGAATTCAATAACGAGAATCTAAATGGTTAAACTATATGGAATGAGTAAGAATCCATATCCATGGTTTAACGGTATCTATAACAAAGGATGATAAAAGCAAGACATAAATGACCATGCTACTGAGAATGTTCTATGAAACTATATCTCAGACACCTCTAGTTAAATAACGAGTGTGAGCGTTGCTAGACGTTTCCGTCGTTGACATTTGTGCAATCAACTCCAACGACCAAGTGGGAGCTGTTAGTTCATGCTCGTAGGAGATAGGCAAATGTGACTGAGGTGTGTGAGCCTATTGGGGGCACACACATCAAACACTAAAGCACGTTTTTATACTTCACGGAAAAAACCTTCTGTTAATAGAATGTTTGGACATGGTGAGAACTAAGACACATATCTCTACTTTGAGCTTATCCCTTGCTGGCTTCAGAAGCTTCTAGAGATAGTTCTAAGTGTCTACATTCAGCTGTACTTAGGAGATAAGGATTGGTGAGAGTTGTGATTGACATAGGACTTGAGTTTGATAAGGATTAAAGTTTATTTTTTATCCTTATCATACTTAGGGTTGTGAGGGTATAAATACAACCTCAACCCATGCTCATAGCCACGAAATTACAGTTGCAAAATCTGTAAACCTTGCCTCTCCTTCTCTCTTATTAAAACTGATTATAGCTTAAACCCCATTCTAGGGTTTTGATCATAAACCTTCCTCAATCTCTTGCATACGGGTATCCAAGGGATTTAAGCTGTTTTGGGACGATTGTTTAGTCCCTATAGAAGGTTCATAATCACTGTGTTTCAATTGGTACGGCGAAACATCAAGAGAAGCTCTTGTTCTCTTGATTCTGAGCGTTCTCGGACAGAAAGCTTCTGTGCAGATCGGACAGTGTTGTCCGATATCTTACAGCAAAGGGAAAAGTTCTCAGGTAAAGCTTATATCTCGGACAACAAAGCAGTTTCAGGCTGTTTAGGTTTTTGAGGTCCGGAACGGGTTTTGACACACGGTATTTGGGTATACGTGAAGTACGGCTAGCATTCCGAACGTACTTGTTTGACGTGTTTGTGTGAGCAACCGTAGAGGTGGTTTACTTTAGCCACTTATTTGTTTCATTTGCTTTTGGACGAAGGTTAGTTTTCGCGTTTCCTTTATTATTTATTATTAATTACGTGTTAATCATAATTGCTCAAACTAGATCCATTCCGCTGCGCACTCGTAGTTACATGGTTAACTAGGTTTTAAATCCCAACAAATACATCATTTAATACTCATGGACTTTTTTGTCATTTAACTTATTAATTTTGATGAGCTAAACCAAACACTAAATTTAGGCTTATAAGCTTATTATATATAAACCATAAATAGCTTATATAATATAAGCCTAACTCAACTCATAAGCTTAACCAAACACCCCCTTAGAAACATTTAGAATTCTTAGATGATAGGTTAAGGACCAAGCTTACTTAGGTTCCATTAGGTTTAGCGTTATGCTAGCTTAATTCCACGAGCCTCGAACGTGTGACCATTGGTTTTGATTGTCGATATGAAACCAGTGGATTACACAAGGTAGGGGCCATGAATTATTTTAGTTCCAGACTTTTATTAGAGCTCTCGAATGCAACTCGATTCTTCCTTTAACTGTGCCCATATAGATAGGGGACGTATCCGGGATTTTCGATCAGGTGTCGCACAAAAAAATATTAGAGTAAATAAGTTTACCGTAGAAAACTAAGGTATCACATAATTTTTAAATGGTTGCCAACAAAAATCAGTTTCAAAGATTTTTTTTTGCACTTAGTAACTTCAAAACGAGCGTGCCATACGGGTCCCGTCCGCCTCTGCATATACACGTCTAGTGACCGTTCATCGAGCTAACAAAACACGCTCGATATTCTGTGTATGATCAAGTTGAGTTTAAATCTGTCACACTACTGGTTTGCATCTCTAGCTAGATGTAGCGGTGTGGATGGTATGAGCTTATGGGGTGCTTTGGAGTATTATTATATAAGTTACAATTAATGCAGAAATTAAGTAGCTTAATTTGGTATTGGAGAGTACAACACAAATTGTAAATTATGAATCATAAATCTAGATCTTAACTTATTTTAACTTTCTAAGCATAGCTAATCATGCCTTAATTAGACTTTAGGTTACTATATATTATCTTTCCACCTGATTCAGTATTAAAACACAAACACAGTGTTTTGTATAAAGAAATACGTAATTCGTTTAGGACCAAAGTTACTTACGTATGACAAAGATTCTTTGGTGACGTAATTACTCATTAGACCATATATAATTATTATTAAGCATTAATAGCTCCCACAAATTAAGGCCCATTGTTTCTCCTCTCATGTGGACTGCAAAGTCCAAAGTTGTTTAGCTTATCTTTGATAAGATCATAACAGTACTTTTTGCTATTGTGTCTGTTTGTTATATTTCCTACTTATTTTAATTAACTTTTTTTTGTCAAACTTTATGTTCAAATTGTAAGAATATGGTTAAAAAAATGTAAGAATATAAAAAGCATTTAAGAATCTTGAAAAAGCAGAGAGGGTGATAGAATCATTATAGGATGGGTATATATATACATATAAATCTTCGAATTAAAAAAACTTTTTTTACAAAAGTTTTTTGCACCAACATACGCGATCTACTGGAATTTTTTCAGAATTTTTGAAATTTTTTTAAAAAATTATATTTAAATGGTTAGTTAGTTAGTTGGTTAGTTAGTTAGGATTGTGGTTTAATCTCATCCATTGATTTTAAATCAATGACTGAAAATCCTTCTTTTCGTTCTCACCAAAAAAAAGTCTTTTTATTTGATCTCTCTCCTATATATATATATATATATATATATATATATATATATATATATATATATATATATATATATCCTATTATTTGAATGGGTAAAAGACCTTTCTCGCGTCAAGGGGGAATTTTACTCGCATTTTAGCTTAACGTGTTCTTATGGAGGTTATCTTTGAACAAGCTTGCCACGAGAATTAATTTAAATATGATAGGTATTGGTTTGGAGTCGACTTTGTGCCGGTTTGCTCGGAAAACATTGAAACAGCTAATCATTTGTTCTTTTCTTATGAGATAACGTCTTACCTTTGGAATAAGTTTGCGGCTTGGTGGGATCTTGACATTTCAGTGTGCGCTAACTATGATGACTGGTTTGGGTGGTTAGACTCCCTGCATCGTCCGGGCATGTATAAAGCCTTCATCAAAAGTGTGGGCTCTACTTTGTTATGGAGCATTTGGAAATTTCGAAACCATCTACTCTTCTCGTAGTAATCCTACCAAGAAGTCGACCCTTGAGATTCGATTGTTTCTTTGTCGTTTCTTTGGATTCGTCTAAAAATCCTAATTGTAATCTTAGGTTTGATGTTTGGTTGTGTGATCCTTTGAACTCTTTCATTTCCTTGTAATGTCTTCTTAGCCTTTGGCTAATTTAATAAAATCGTCGTTAAAAAAAATATCAACGCATAATTTAAGATATATTTTCTACATCCTAAATCTATTGTCTATATTTTTTTCAGATTGTCTAGATGATATATAAAAAAGTTTAACCGAGCTTATCATATCACACCTATTTGAAAATATCATATGAACTTTAAATAACATAGATTAGTTATTTGACGTTAGAATTATCATTATAAATTAGTTGTTTTTTAAGACAAAGGAGTATGGATTTCCACTTTTCTTCTTATCATAATATTGCCCGTAAAATTGGTACGGATACAGAACCGTTTGATTTTATAATTAAGATGCAAATCTAATACGGAGTAATTGATTAATTGGTTTATATATCTCAAGAATCTTTAACCATGTCAAATATAATCAAACAAACACACACTTGACACTTGTCTATAATTTTTATTTTATTGTTTATTATTTTATTTTAGAAAATGACATTGTTGACTATTTGTCATTATTGGAATATTTTTTCTTTTTAAAAAAGTGTGTGAACATTATAGAAAGTAAAAACCAATAGTATTAAGTATTTAATATGTAAATATTCTAGAAAGTAAAAACCAGTAGTATTAAGTCCCTTGGATTAATCTATCGGTTTTTGCATTAGATAGAAAGATGTATCATCATCGTCTGATTTTGTTAAAGGATATTGAGCTCGAATTTGGTCCAAAACCTTTTAGGTGCCGTTTGGTTCGAGGATATTCAAGGATATTGGGGGATATTCAAAATTTTTACATTTTAATATTCCCAAATATTATGTTTGGTATAACTAAAGAAGGAATTTAAAATTCATTGAATTCCCAAAATGAGGGATATTAGAATTCCTCCAAAAAGTGAGGAATTTTAATTTACTTGAAAATTATTTTTCATAAACTTTTTTTCTTGTCGTTATTATTTCGGTTTTTATGTTTAAATAAAAAATTACAAAATTTTAAAAATTTATATAATATTTATAAAATTTATATAAATTTAAGTAAATATTTATATAGATCTTTTTTATGAAATATATATATAATTTTTACAAAATTTATTAAAATTTCTTAAAAAATTTAAATACTTTTTTTATAAAATTAATGATTTTTTTATAAAATATATATAATTTTTTTATAAAATTAAATGGTTTTTTTTAAATTTTAATGAATTTTTTTTATAAAACTTATATAAAATTTATATAAATTTTTTATAACATTTTTATAAAATTTATATAAATTTTTTTAAAAATTTTATTAAATTTTTATAAAACTTAATGAATTCTTTTATAATATTTATATAATTATTTTTATAAAATTTATGATTTTTTTTATAATATATAAACTTTTTATAAGGTTTATATATATATTTTTATAAAAATTATATAAACTTTTTATAAATTTTGTATAAGAATTCAAAAAATTTATATAATGCTTTTATAAAATTTATATAAATTCTTATAATATTTATATATATATTGTTATAAATTTTAAATAAAATTATTATATATTTTTTATAAAATTTATATAAAATGTGAAAATAGGAATTTTAATCTTTTAAATAGAAAATATATATATAAATATATTTATTCCTTAATTGGTTCAACCTAAAATCAAGATTTCAAAAAATTATAAATTCTGCCAACCAAACAGGCTTAGGCATTTTAAATTCTAGAATTTTAAATTCTGAGGAATTTTAATATATACTAGAATTTAGAATTCCATAATTTTAATATCTTGAACCAAACAGCCCCTTAGAGTTTTCAATCTCTAGCTCGAAGAACCAGATTTCAAAAATGTTGTTGAGGATACATGGAGGAAAGATGTTAGGAACTCTGGGCAGGATTGTATTTTCCGGGATAGTTAAAAAATGTAAAGGCGAATTTTAGGATATGAAACACGGATAGGTTGGAGGGCATAAGGACAAAGTTGAAATTTAAGAAATGAAGCGATGCGATGGGAACTTGAGGTAGAAAAGAGATCTTTGGACGATAATGAGACGAGTAGATGGTTGGAGGCTAGAAAGCAATGGGAGGACAAAGAAAGAGAATACAATAACATGCTTCGCCAAAAATTTAGAATTTGCTGGGCTGTGGAAAGTGCCAAAAATTTAGAATTCTTCCACTCACATGTTCAGAGAAGGAATAATAAATACAACCTTAGAGGTCTTATGGTTAATGGGTCGTGGTGCGAGGACCGAAAAATAATCAAAGAAGAGTCGGCCAGGCATTTCAAAATCTTGTTCTCTGAGACGAGGGTGACTCGTCCGATTTTCTGCTACAATGAAATTCAAAATAATTATATGGAAGAGGGTGATATGCTGGAGAAGGTATTCAATGAAAAGGAAGTGTGGGAAGCCATTTGTGGTTGTCGGGGGGGGGGGGGGGGGGGACAAAGCTCCGGGTCTCGATGGTTTTAACTTTAAGTTTATCAAGAAATCTTGGGAGCTTATAAAAAAGATATTGTTATGGTGTTTCAATGGTTTTGGGATAAAATGGAAGTCTCAAAGGGTTGCAATGCTTCATTCGTTACTATTATTCCTGAAATGGCATACCCTTTGAGGCTCGGTCATTATCGCCCAATTAGCCGTATTGGTTGCAACTATAAAATTATTGTGAAAATATTAGCGGAAAGAGTTAAACAAGTGGTGGGGAATGTAGTAGGAGAAATAAAAAATGCGTTTATTAAATGTAGGTCTATTTTTGATGGGGTTCTTTTAGCAAATGAGACTATGGATAGGACGAAGAAAAGCAAAGATCGCGGTTTAATATTCAAAGTGGATTTCAAAAAGGTGTTTGATATCATTAATTGGAGATTTCTTCTAGACATATGAAAAAAATAGATTTGGTGAAAATGGTGTAATAGTTGCCTTAGGGCGACATCAACGTCCCTTTTGGTCAACGGGTCTCCATCGGAGGAATTTGGTCTTTAAAGGGAGGTTAGACATGGCGAGCTGTTATCTTCGTTCTTTTTTATTTTTGATGCAGAGGGGCTTAATGCGATTGTTACCGAGGCGGTGGAGAAGGGTATTTTTAGAGGAGTTAAGTTGGTTCAAATAAGGTCACGGTTTCGCATTTACAATACGGGGACGATACTATATTTTTGAAGAATGGGATAAAGAGAATATTAAATCTCTTATGTATTTCTCAAATGTTTCGAAGAGGTATCCGAATTAAAGATAAACTATAATAAGAGTACATTGTACGGTATTGGAGTTAGCGAGACGGATTTGACGGATATGGAGAGATGGATGGGGTATGTCATCGGGGAATTTCCATTCACCTATTTGGGATTACCAGCCTGTGAGAACATAAGGCAAGTGAATGCTTGGGTTCATGTGGTGGAGAAATTCAAAAATAAATTCACAGATTATAAGGTTAGATCGATGTCGTTCGGGGGCCGTTTAACATTGGTCAAATCGGTTCTTGGTAGCTTGCCTTTGTATTATTTCTCGATGTTTCGCGTGCCCTTGAGTGTTTTAAAAATTCATGAGAGAATTAGAAAAAAACTCTTTTTTTGGGGGGGGGGGGGGATCGAGGAGGGTAAAAAATTATCTTGGGTTAAATGGAATTCGATACTTACTTCTTTTGGGGAAAGGTGGCTTAATATTGGGTCTCTCGGAGCGGAAAATTTGGCTTTATTAGGTAAGTGGTGGTGGAGGTTTAGGAGGGACGGATGGATATTATGGGTTAGGGTTGTTAAAAGCATTCATGGGAAAAGTGGTGGTTTGGGAGATGGGAGGGGTTCGTGTGGGCGGGTGGTGGTGGTGGTATTTGGAGGGATATAGTTAAGGTTGGGGAGGAGATTGATGGAGTCGGGATAGAATTTTCCTCTTCTTGTATCAGGGTTTTAGGGGATGGGAGAAATATTAGGTTTTGATATGATATATGGGTGGATAATCGGAGATTATGCAGTAGATTTCTTAGGCTATTTCATCTTGATACGAAGAAGGAGGGTAGTGTTTGGGATAAGTGTTGTGGGTAACGGTGGTAGGGTCTGGAAATGAAATTGGTTTAGAAGCATTAGATGTAGAGTAAGTAGGTAGTATTAGGAGCTTATAGAGGTGGTGCAAAATATTGATGTTGATTCTAATTGTAGGGACGAATGAAGATGGATGCTTGGTGAAGATGGTGAGTTCACGGTTCGAGAGCTAGCAAGATTAGTTGAAGAGAAGGTGTTGCGTGCGAAAATCGGTTCGAAAGAGACGCCTTAGGATACTTTGGTTCGTAATAAAGTTAATATATTCGTGTGGAGGGCTTTAAGAGCAAGACTTCCGGTTCGTGTGGAATTAGATAGAAGGGATATAGATTTGGACTCGGTTCTTTGTCTATGTTGTAACAAAATCGGGGAAACGTGCACTCATATCTTAGTTACTTATGACTTAGCGATGAGTCTTTGGGATAAAGTGTTCAATTTGTGTAAGGTAAGGAGTGTTAATGTCTTCACTATTGGCGAAGTATTCACATTGAGCGGAGATGTTAATGTCCCAAATCTCTTTCTCGTATTTGGAAAGCAGTTATTTGGACCTCCGGGTATTTTATTTAGAAAGAAAGAAATACTCATGTATTCGGAAAAATGGTATCGAGTAACAAAAAGATTTTTCAAGACATTAAACTCAAAAGCTTCAAATGGGTTGTGAGAAGATAAAAAAAAGTATAAAGAGATTGATTGGCAACAATGGTTATGGGATCCGCAAACAATTTGGATACAATAGTGGTTACAGTTTTAAGTGAAGACTTGCTAATGCTTTATGTGTGAGAGGTTGCTGAAATTTCTGTTTATCATATGTGAGGTTTCAAGTTTTGCTTTAGTGGCTCTTTCATGGGACTGCACATAGGGGTTAAATAGGCACTGTTTGATGTCAATGTATTTTGCTTCATCTTGTAGTGTCCTTTTTGTGCTTTTGTTGTTATCCCTTGGATTCTGATGTTAATATGGGTGGCTAGCAAGTTTATTACTTAGGATGTAATGAGAGTGTCTTCTCTCATGATTTCTTTGTTTTGATTCATGGGCTTTTGTTTTTTAGTTTTGTCTAGTGTTTGTTGTATGGCCTTTTGGCTGTGTTTTTTTTCTGTTGTATTTATTTTGTTTAGGGCTTTTCCTTTTTAATTTTCTTGTTAAGAAGGAGGGTTGCCTTTTCTTTTATGTTGCTCTTGGTTGGTTCTATTTAACACATGTTGCATTTCTAAAAAATATTAGAGTAGATGAATATATATATATATATATATATATATATATATATATATATATATATATATATATATATATATATATATATATATATATATATATATATATATATATATATATATATGGTTTGAAAAGCTAATGTCCAGATTCGACTTACTTTAAGCTTTAGCTCTAAATAGACTACTAAAAGCTTAACACTATTAGACTGAAAGTAGTGGTGACTATACATGCGATCGTCATATCAACGTCAACCTAGCTTTCTCTCTTCCAAATCACACACATCCAAACACTCGTAATGATGAGAGCACATACGATCGCATAAAGAAATTTATTTCAAATTTTATTAATAATAAAAAACCTTACATAACAATAATAGAAACATTACAAAATAATTAAAAAAACATTACATAATAATTAGAGTTCATTTGTTTAATGCCTAATGTGTTCTACTAGACTGACTTTAAGGCTAAGATGAGTTTCTTCGTCGTGTAGTTGTCTGATAACTCTTAACCTATCTTCTGCTGATCTTACATGATTTTCTTCCCGATTTTGTTCTCTAGGGAGAATAACGGGAGATATTGCCTTCTTTTTATCTTTCCGAATCATATTATGTAATATGATGTACGTGTACATCAAATGCGTAATGTTTCTAAGGCTCCGGGACCGTGCATGAGTTCTTACGATAGCCCAATATTACTTTAGCACACCAAGTTTTCGTTCAACATCTTTTCTTGCCGTCTCATGTGCTTGCTTATGTCTTATTCGCTTTGTATCATTTGAGCCTGGCTGTGAAATACACTTAATAAGAACAGTCCGTTCTGGATATATCTCGTCAGTGAGATCATACCCCATTTATAATGAACGTCGTTAGCTACGAATGAAATTTCTAGTGCTTTCCCTCGTTTAAGTTCATTTAAAAGATTCGATTGACGTACAACATTTATGTCATTGTTCGACCCTACAACAAAGCAGGAATGTCAAATCCATAAATCATGTGTGGCTACTGCTTCTAATAAAATGAATGGGCTAGACCTGGAATCATTTGAACAACACACTGCAACAGGTTATGGCACAGTTGCATACAACAAAAAAAATAAAAATCATATAGAACAAATAAAGGGCAGAAAATAAGTAAAAGAAAAGGAAACAAACTTTGCTTGGTCTTGTTCAGACCAAGCTAACCCCTCTTTTCTGCTGATAACTGAGCTTGTATAAGGATGTGATGAGGCTCTATGGTGGGCTGGTCTACAACAGACCAATAAATACATAAGAGGAGGGAAAGGATTTGGTGAACATGTCTTCAAAAACTTCACTTAACAATCAAGATTCTTGAGGTCCTGAACAAACACAACCAACACTTGAAAAGAAAACACAAGTGTCAAGATCTTTTGGATCTTGATACAGTTAACAGTAAGCAACACAACATAAGAAATCAGATATTTCTTGTACTTTTTATGAAAATCTTTTCATATCAACTCCTTAAAACTTCACAACTTTAAACCTTTGAAAACTTTCTTGATTAACTGAAACTCAAACAAGACAACTTACAAAAACTACTTCAATAACAAAAACAAGATTAAAGGCCAATTTTAATACCAACTTTTCTTAATATTAGAAAAAGGAATTATATAAAAAAGGTCTTAAACAATTGATGATTTCACAAGTTAATACAAACTTTAAAAAAATAGGAATTATAATTCACAAGAAAATACCAACTTTTATTATGTTAAAAAGGAATTACAATAACTTGCTAAAAACTGGAACAAACTTAATAAAATAAACCTACCAGCCTTATATAATGGCTTACAGACTCTTCTAGAAATAAGAAAACCCTAATTCATGAATTTCCAGCCGTGCCCCTCATTTGAATCTTCAATTTAGTCAAAGGTGCCATCTTGTGACTTCTGATGTGTCACATGTGTTGCCAACTAGCTCTAATGCATCTCAACCATCCATCTACCATTGGGGAATAAGGGATTAACCAGGACCATTGGTTTGGTCGGATTTGGGTAAAAGGGTAAAAGTGATGTAGTAGGGGAGTGTCCCACAACCACATGGGGTGGTCTGTGGTGGGGTTCTTGGGTTGGATTGTGTTTAGGTGACGTTTAATCCATGATCCGAAACAGGATTTAACCCCATGTGAAGTAACTAGTGAAATGTAAAACTAGGGTTTATGGGGTGTAGGTGGATGAGCAGTTCTTTGTTTAATCCATTTTGAGGATAAATGAGTGTTGCCCACCATTGTTATTAATATTAAAACAGATTTGAAAGAGTTTTAATATTAATAAACGGTATTAGTGGGATGGTGAGTAGGACGGGTGAGGTGGAATGTATGGATGACGTGAAGGGATATGAGTGGTGATTTAAAAGGATAGATGTTTGACAACATACCCCTTTCATCTTCCAAATTTTTGGCATTTGAACTCTTTGGCAGAATATTTGTTAATTCCTTTTATTTAACTTCTAGCAAATGGCAATTCAGTCCCTCAACTTTTATATCTTTTGTAATAAGGGCTATTCAAGCAATTTGAAATATCTTCAAGGGCTGATCTTGTAGTTTCTTGAAACTTGAAGGACTAATTTGTTATAACTTCATTCTTCAAGAACCAAAGTTGACAAGTCTTCAAAGATGAAGGACTAAACTTGTCATTTCTTCAAACTTCAAGGACCATTTTTGGAAAATCAACATTCGGGTCCGGTTCATTGTGCGGCTTCGTTTCCCGTGTTGGTTTTTTTGTTTCTTATGATATTTTTGTCTTTTTCTCGATACCATACCTAAAACATGCAATAAACGAATACAAGTATATTTTCTGGTATTTTATGATATATTTAACCGTTTTAAGCCCGTTTTGGACGATGAGACTATGTATAAATGCAGTCTCATCATGGATCTCCCTCATCACATAGTTTACTTGAAAAGCTTCTACTATCTGATCCATGGTTGTAATAACGACCGCGTATATAATACTTCGTTCCTGACTTCAAACTGGTATGATTTCCTCCGGATCCGTCTAGCTTCCTTTTCATCCTGTGGATGCATTCTGTCTGTCAGGAACTCCATGATAGGCATCATACAAGTAGGTCCCTCTTCTTCTACGATAACAGATACCTCTTCTTCCTAGATAGATTTTTCTTTTAGAATCTCTACTAGTACTCGTTTGTATAAGTGTGAGAAGCTAGTAGACACGATATTGCTGAGAGCATCGACCTTCTTATTTTCACTCCTAGGGACTTTCCTTATGGAGAAATTTTTGAAGCCATCAATCAGTGACTTGGTCTTTTCCAAGTATCGGATCATATTCTCCTCTTTGGCCACGTATTCTTCCAAGATCTGGTTTGCGACCAAGCGTGAATCCACATTTTCTTGCAGGTTACGGACGCCCATGTGTCCCGTGATCCAGTGTCTGGATATTAGTGCTTCGTATCCGGCCTCGTTGTTCGTGGTTGTGAATTCAAAGCGTAAGGCATAAGTGAATTCTACTCTTTCTGGATTTGTGAGAATAAGGCATGCGCTTGATCTGTTGATGCATGAGGATTCGTCCGTAAACAGGATCCACAGTTCCTGGGGTATCACTTCCTTTTGGGGAGTTGTTTCTTGTTCTTCTTGTTTTTCAAATATAAAATCAGCCAAAATTTTCCCTTTAACCGCGGTTTGCGGCCTGTAAGAGATATTATGCTCGCCCAACAACACACTCCACTTTTCTAATCCTCCGGCTACGTCCGCTTTTTATACTATCTGCTTGATTGGTTGGTCCGTAATCACCACTATGTGGTGCACCTAGAAGTACTGGCGCAACCTTTTCGCAACATATACCAATGCCAAAACCAGCTTTTCCATCGAGCTGTAATCCACTATCGGGCCCTCTAGCGCGGAACTGAAAAAATAAACTAGTGTCTTGACTGTGTTTTGGTCCGTCATTAACACCGCGTTGATCGCTCCATGTGTAGCGGATAGGTATACGGTCAATTCTTCTTTTGATCGCGATGCGACCAACATGGGAAGCGCTTCCAAATGCTTCTTTAGCTCATCAAAAGCTTCATCTGCTTCTGTCGTCCATCGGAAGTCTCCTTTATTTATGCACCTCTTGAGTGTTTTAAAAAGAGGAAGTAACTTCTCAGCGGATTTGGACAAGAAACGGTTTAAACCTGCTAGCTTTCCGTTGAGACTTTGCATCTCTTTGATGGTTTTGGAGATGGGAGTTGTATCACGGCTTCTGACTTGTTCGGGCATGGTTTAATTTCATTGGGATCTATCATGTAGCCCAAGAACATGCCTTCCGTCACGCCAAAAGTACACCTTTTTGGATTCAACTTCATGTTGATCTTCCTCAATGTCCCGAACGTTTCCTTGATATCCCAGATGAGTTCTTCCTCATTATGGCTCTTGATAACCAAATCATCGATGTATACCTCAAGGTTATGCGATATTTGGCTATCAAATGCTTTCTCCACGAGCCATTGATAAGTAGCCCCAACATTATTTAAACCGAATGACATATTTGTGTATTAGTAAACGCCTTAGCTTGTGTGCAAAAGCCAATTTTTCCTCGTCTTGTTCCGCTAGATGGATTTGATGATATCCTTTGTACGCGTTCAGAAAGCACTTGAAGGGATATTCGCATAGGGATTCCACCTTTCAGTCAATTTCTGGGAGTGGGTAACTGTCTAGGGGGCATGTTTTGTTTAGATCCGTGAAGTCCACGCACATCCTCCAACTGTCATCGTGTTTTTTGACCATGACTGGATTGGATAACCAATCTCGGTAGTACACTTCCCGCATAACTCCGGCCTTGACCATTTTCTTTATCTCCTCCAGTATAGCTTCGCTCCGTTTTGGGGCTTGCCCCCATTTCGTCTGTCTTACCGGATGGTATCAATCGCAGATTTTCAATTGATGTTTTGCGATTGACTGAGGTACCACGGTCATATCCTTTGGCTCCCACACAAGGTTATCAAGATTCTCTTTTAGGAGAGAGCACATAGCCACTCTACCTTTTTCTGATAGTGTCTCCCCAATCATGATCTCTTTCTCTGGAAAGTTTGGGTGAACTGCCACTTTCAGGTTAGCCAAGGGTGTCGTTATTTGCACTACGGCTGGCTTTGGGATTTCTGTCACGGTTCTGCATTCTGCTTTTGGTATTACGGTATTATAGATCGTGACAATACCGCATTCCACTAGGAATTTCAACATTCCTTGGGTCGCGGATGACACGGCTTAGATCACTAATATGCCCAGTCTTCCTATAATGTCGTTGTACTACGATGGTGATTGTACCATGAAGTTCATTCAAGCTGTTATCTAGTGTTCAATGTCTCCAACCATCACTAGCAGCCGTAGCTTTCCCAGTGGACAAATTACTTCTCCACTAAAACCTGTTAACAGCGACGTAGCCGATATCAATTGATTTCTCACCTTACGCTGTAGCCGTTTGAAGCAGTGTTCGTAAAGAACTTCAGAAGAGGATCCCACATCGATGTACATGCGGTGGACAGCGTGATCCTCCCATGTTTACTTCAATTATTATGGGTCCTTCTGCCACACTTCTTGCGGTTAAAGAAGGGAATGAGATTTCTTTTTCTCAAGAATTTTTTTGACTAACCCTCTGCTTAGTTATTCGCTGCGACGACTGCACCATATAGATGGTCGCGGTTTTGTCCTTGGGTTTTCTTTAACTCTTTAATGAGGTATTGTAGCATTTCTGCTTTCACCATTTCCTCGATCTGCTTCTTGAGCTTCACACATTCATCAGTTGTGTGCCCCTTTTCACAGTGATATTCACAGTATTTGTTATTAATGCGCCTTTCTATCGGAGTTGTCGTTGATGGTGGTTTTGGGAAATTTGCACCTTCAACTGCCAGTATCTCCTTTGGTGTCATTGTTAGAGTGGTGAACTTGCTTGGTCTACGCCTTCCTCGTTGCTGGTCGCGGTAGTCATTTCTTTTATCTATTGACTGCTTTTTGGGCTGATCTTGGGATCTATACTTTGAGTACCTTTTTTTGTTATCCGCGAATATAATCCCTGGTGCGTTCCATCATCTCATCGACGAACCTTGTCATTCAAACGCTTGATCAGTCCTTGATTGGTGACTCCATTCATAAAACCGGAGATTTCCATGATCTCGGGGCATGCCTTGACATGTACGCTTTCATTATTGAAGTGTTCCAAGAATTTGTCCAAGGACTCGACCTCTCGCTGCTTGATGCGATGGAGCTCTACTGGGTTTTTGGCATACTTCTTTCGCTATATGTAGTTCCTTAGGAAACCTTTGTGCAACTGTTCGAATCCATCGATACTTTGCCTGGGTAAATCGTCGAACCATGTACGTGCCCCAACTATTAACGTAGAATTCAACATATGGCACCACGTAGGTTCCAGTCAATGTTCAATATGAGAAGAAAACTAGAAGACCTTTAAGTGGTCATCCGGATGTCCCGTGTCGCTGTATGTCTTGACGTTTGACGGCATCCTCCTTTTTTGTGGTCGAAAAATTTACGTATCCGTGGCGTGAATGGGCCCACTTCTTTTCGAAGCCATGGGCGGGACATGTCTTCATTTTTCCGCGCTTGGCAGTTAAGTCTAGACTTTCAATGTCTAGTATCGCTGTCTGAGGAGTAGGATGGAGACGACATATCTCTCGTGCGGCATCTACGATGGGAAGATCCTGAGGAAAAGATAGAGCGTTCCCTCCTAGGGGAGCAACCCCGCTTCTTAGAGCGACCTCGATGTTCTCTCCTTTTGGATCTAGAGCCCTGAGATTCTTGAGTCATACTCCTCTTCCTCCTGTTGAGCATGTCGAAGACGCTTGTTGTGCGATGAGCGTTTTCATATAGTCTATCTAAAGCACCTCGACCTCTTAACCTTTCCGAGTGTTCTGAGGCTTGTCGCCCCTCGAGTCGAACGGTGGCGCGTGCTTCCCCACTTCATTCTTTCGCGGAGGGCCTTCTGAGGCGTTCTTTCGTTGGGTGTTTCCTCCTAGGTTCGTGGTAGATACTACGGCGGCCTCCTTCCAGGGAATTCCGTGGTGACCTCTCGGCCTCTACTTCCTTTGCTGGGCTGGGACGAAAGTTGAGGCATGTCCTGATGTCTTCCCGTGGCTCGTTCCTCATTCTTTCTGCCATGTGCGGGAGAAGGGCTTCATAGTTTTGAGCTACGAAGTCTGGGAGATGTACGTCAAACGCAGAATGTGCGGTAGAAGTAGAGCTTCTTTTTGCAGTTGGGAGGTACCTCCACCGACATTGGTGTTCCTGTTGGCGGTGTCGCCATGGGGGTTGCCATGAACAAGGGACTCGTCGCTGCTGTGGCGGTTGGTTCTTGCGTTTTAGTTGTTCGGTCCTCCGAGAGTTCCCTTTGGTTGAAGGTTTTGTGTCCCTCCACTGGCTGAAGTGGTCGAGACAAAGGTTGTCTCGTTCTGTTGCGACTTCTTCCCTAGCGGAGTCCGCCGGTGGGAAGATCTACATTTCGTTTTAGTCATCGTAGAGATCAGTGTAGGGTCCCACGGATGGCGCCAACTTATTGATACAAAAGTTGGGTTGGACCTTGATGACCCGAATTAGGGGTAATTCGGGTATTGAAGGCTCCGGTTCCTGCACCAAGTGAACTTGTTTGAAGACCCTACACGATGAGAAAACACTGTTAAGCTTACCATGGGATTGTCTCCCATGGTTAACCTTCGGCGTGAGAGTAAGTAGTCGGTTAGGTAATAACTGGGTGTTTTTCTCGTATGAAAAAGATTCGTTGTTCCAGTCTTTTCGAATTGACTACCAGTTTAAGTGCGACTCGGTCGTCTTTTGGTGGGAAACAATAGATTTGTCGTTGTAGTAAATTTAAATGTGCAAGACGTTAACGTAAATGACGGGTAAATTAAATCTAAGACTAATTAAAAAGTAAATGGTGCAATATTAAAACTTTAAAAAGTAAATTCATTAAATGACAAAAATTAAAGCTCGACGAAAAGTAAATTGACATTGTAATAAAAAATATAAACTTGAAATTAAACTAAGACAAGCAATTAAAATGACTTAAAGAAAAATGGCGAGAAAATTAAATGCTTGAAAATAAAAAGGAGGATAAACAAAACCTGAGTCGGAATCTAGAATACTGTCACTATTCGGAATACCCAATAAATTACTGCTTATCCGGAATAAAGTTTTCACCTTTATCCGGAATCCCCTAGCTGCTTCTTATCTGGAATGTTTTCCGGGTCCTTATCCGGAATTCCAACAAGTTGTCACTATCCGGAATAAATTCCGGACACTTATCCGGAATATCCTTTTAAACCCTTATCCGGAATAAGTTTGAAGCCTTATCCGGAATCTCCAACGACCCCTTATCCGGGATACCTAACATCGTGTTATCCGGAATCTCCTTCAAACACTTATCTGGAATAATGTTGTCCCGCAGCTTATCCGGAATAATCCTTCTGCCTCTTATCCGGAATCACCCCTGATCACTATCCGGAATAACTTCCCAACAGCTTATCCGGAATCCTTAAAGACGCTTATCCGGAATCTTCTGGTGAAGCTTATCCGGAATAAACCAAATGGACACTTATCCGGGATGTTTGGCAGTGAAAGCTTATCCGGAATAACTTTTGTCACTCATATCCGGAATTAGAATTGTTGCTGTATTCGGAATGTTAGGGTTTTACCAAACCCGGATAACAAGAAGATACAAATAAGCTAAAAACAATTCAGCACTGAACTAAAACTTTAACCAAATCAATTTTAAGAAAAAGCTATAAAGTCTAAATTAAAAAACTTTCAATAAAAACACTAAATAATAAAAATATTTAAAAACAACTTTTTATAAAAATTAACTAATAAGCACTTAATTAAATTTAAGAAAAACACAATAAGCTATAAAATCAATAAGCTAACATGATCATAAACATAAAAACAAAACACTTAATCAAATAAGCATGACAATAAGCACATAAACATAAAGATTAAATCAAGACAAGAAAGGTAGAATAAGAGATTAATTAAGAACTTGATTAAAATTAAGATTCAACAATTAAAGTAAAGACAAGAATTAAAAGCTTACAAATTTAAGGTGCAAGACAAGAAATTAAAGGTGCAATTAAGTAAATGATATTAAGAAAAGTGCAAGTAATTAAGATGGAAGACTAGTTTGTCAAAATAGCCAACACCTCCTAATGTGAGATTAGGAGGGTATTTATAGGTGATTAGAGAAGGTTAAGCATGTGTTGCTTCTTTCTTTCTTTCTTTCTCGTCTTTTTGTCTTCTAAATTCTTCGAATTTTTCGACTTTGTCGGGATTAATAAACTCGTCTTGTAATTTCTTCATTAATTTAGACTTGAGTTCTTCGGCTTTTATTAAACTTCCGTCTTTAGACTTTTCTTCGATAAATCTTCAGAATAGGCCTTGGACTTCCGTTCTTTTTGCACTCTTAATCTTTTGACTTCGTCTTTTGTCGTTTTCTTCGATAAAATCCCGTGAAAGCCCGTGTTTTCTTCCCTTTTCACATTTTGATCCTAAATCACAACAAAAACACAAACCACGCATAATTCTGACATTTACGACATAAAATACACGTTTTGGCTTGGTTATTATTATAATGAAGTGGTAAAATGATAAGTGTTTTCACACTTATTAAATCCCCTACACTTGACCATTGCAATGTCCTCATGCAATGCATTAGTTACAAAGCAAGTTTTACATTTTCCATCATAATCAATCCACATTGGCCTTTATTAAAGAGATAGAAAATTACAAACTATTCAAAAGAAGAAAACAAGTAAAAAGATAAAAAAAAAAACTTACCTTAGGTTTTGGAATGTCATGAATGATTATCATCCTCAAGTTTCACGTTCCCCATACCAAGCTTAAAAACGAGATCATTGTTATTATAAGTTAGCAAACTAACACAAACTCATGTGGGCCAATTATTCACTTAGACTCCCTTATTCCTAAGTGTATCTCTTATATTTTATTGTTGTCTTGAATGATCACGAGGATGCATTGTTGACTTATTCCGATAGTTATTTAGGCTGAAAATAAAGTAGGACGATTTAATCAATAGTTAGCTAAAGGACAAAATCTTTTAAAACTGCTTCTCGGGACCTCATAAAGTTCATATCTTGGCATAACTCGCTTCACGATTTGAGACCTTTCTCGGACCGATATTTGGCAGCGACTTCATACATCAAATCTTGAGAGACGTTCATGAAATAATGGTCTTCTCTTCATATTAGGAATTTCTTCACTTGAACTTTTTGAGAGATTCTTCATATTTGTACCACGACTTCTTCATTTTTCTCCAATCTTTATTTGGGATTTTGATATACAACGATCCGCCTCCTTTTAGGATTTGGATCTATTTATCCTCATACCTTGTTAGGGCCTTTTTGGATAGACTTCTCCATGATCTTTAGGAGAGTATTTGCTTTTCTTCGTGTGTCTCGATCCTTCATATTGATTTTTGATAAATGATTCTTCACATCACTTGGGATCTTTAGCAACAAAATGTAGCCCTCATGCCTTGTTAGGGCCTTTTCGGACTCGCCAATCTTCGCATCCCGCTTCAATAAGTTATGCCTTGGCTATGAATTCTAATTAATATCGAGCAACTTTTAAACGATCTTGTGCTAGAAGCTAAGTAACTTTTCAAATCGTACAACCTTACTTATTGCAATTAAATTTATTAGCAAGCGATGGGAGAAAAAGCTCATAATCAACTCACATAAATTCATGAAAGAATACCAAACTTATAATTGACTCTATCATCTCACGTTCTCCACAATTTAAAATCTCAAGGAATGAGACTCGTGGATGCTTAGCCTATTAAATCAAAGTTTTGGGTTTTCGAGTCATCTATAGGATCTTGCAAACTCTTAGACTCTTTCAAGTTTAGAATTCTCATTTTAAAGTTCCCTTGATAAACGACTCTTAATGTAGAGATTTTACTAGTTGAAAGTTCGTTTTCTCGGTGTCTAATCGAATTGATTTCCGGTTAATTGTGTGAGATTAGTCGTTCTTGGTGAAACAAATATTTTTGGTTTTGGAAATTTAAATGTGCAAGACTTAAGAGTAAAGGACGAGTAATTAAAACTAAAACTAAGTGAAATGTAAACGGTGCAATATTTAAAACATTGAAAGTAAATAATCGTGAAATTAAATGACGTAAAATTAAAACTTAACAAAAAGTAAATTAACAATTAAAATAAAAATGCAACGCGAAATTAAAATAGACTAAAAATGAAATGAGAACAGATGACACTTAAACAAAATACTAAAACAAAACTAAATACCAATTGGAATACACCCGATCGGAATCCATAAGGATCCGATCAGAATGTACCAATCAGAAAATGGCATGATCGGAATAATCAAGAAGGGCCAGATCGGAATACATGGAAAATTGCTTAATCGGAATATGCAAATAGAACACACAATCGGAATCTACTGAAAATGGTGCAATCGGAATACTTGTTGGTACCAATCGGAATACTCGAAAAATGATACAATCGGAATATGTAAACATAACCAAATCGGAATAGCAGCAAATAATACCTATCTGAATACTTAAAAAGAGACCCGATCGGAAAAGCTAAACCCTTTTCCGATTTGCCAATCGGAAAAAGGGTGTGGTCACCGGTCGGAATATACGATCGGAAAAGGGTTTTAAAACCCTTTCCGATTTGTCTCTTGATCCGAAACTTTAGGCAAAGGGAAATAAGCTATAAGAATAAGCTAAAACCCAAAACTAGAACGAATCTCAAGTGAAATAAATCGAATAAGCACAAATATAACTTAACAAAACTTAAAAGAAACAAACTTTTTAGAATCAAAACATAAAAAGATGAACTTTTTAGGCACGAAAACATAAATGAACAACACAGATCATAAGTAATTCGCACCAAAAGTAAACAAGAATCAAGAAAGGAAGATTAAAGATTAAGGCAAGAAAAGTAAAGATTAAAGAACAAATAATGAAAACTTACTTGAAAATTAAATGATTAAAAGTGCATAACAATTAATTAAAGTGCGAGAAATAAAATGACAAGAAATGAAAAATGGTGGAAGAATGGTTTGTCAAGCCACCAACACTCTAAAACAAATGAGGTTGGTTCTATTTATAGGGAGATTAGGGAGGAGCTTAGGAAGCTTCCTCCCTCTTTCTTCTTTCTCCTAATTGCACACTTAGGTCCTTGATCTTCTTAATCTTTCGTTAATCTTCTTAATACTTGGACTTTGTCTTGGGATTTCTTCAAACTCGTCTTGTATTTTCTTCATAAATAAGACTCGAGTTCTTCGGCTTTTTAGTAAACTTCCGTCTTTGACTTTTTCTTCGATAAATCTTCAGAATTGGTCTTGGACCTCCGTTCTTTTTCCACTTTTGATCTTTCGACTTCATCTTTCGTCTTTTTCTTTGATAAAAGCCCGTGAATGCCGTGTTTTCTCCACTTTTCACCTTTTCATCCTAAATCACAACAAAAACACAAACCACGCATAATTCCGACATAAATGACATAAAATACACGTTTTGGCTCGGTTATTATTGCAATTAAGTGGTAAAAAGGATGGGTGTTTTCACACCTATCAAATCCCCTACACTTAACCATTGCAATGTCCTCATGCAATGCATTAGTTACAAAGCAAGATTACATTTTCCATCATAATCAATCCACGTTGGCCTTTATTAAAGAAATAGAAAATTATAATCATACAAAGTAAAGAAATCAAAAGCATACATTGGGTTATGAAAATGTCGTGAATGATCATCATCCTCAAGTTTCACGTTCCCCAAACCAAGCTTAAAAACGAGATCATTGTTATTATAAGTCAGCAAACTATCATGAACTCATGTGGGCCAATTATTCACTTAGACTCCCTTATTCCTAGGGGTATCTCTTATATTTTATTATTTGTCTTGAAAGATCACGAGGATGCATTGTTCGACTTATTTCGATAGTTATTTAGTCCGAAAATAAGGTGAACGATTTAATCAATAGTTAGCTAAAGGACCAAATCTTTTAAAACTGCTTCTCGGGATATCAGAAAGTTCATATCTTGGCATAACTTGGTTCGCGATTTGAGACCTTTCTCGGGCCGATATTTGGCAGCGACTTCATACTTCGAATCTTCGAGAGACGTTCTTGAAATTATGGTCTTCTCTTCATAATAGGAATTTCTTTACTTGAAGTTTTGAGAGATTCTTCATCTTTGGACCACGACTTCTTCATTTTTCTCCAATCTTTATTTTGGACTTAGATATACAACGATCCGCCTCCTTTTAGGACTTGGATCTATTTATCCTCATACCTTGTTAGGGTCTTTTCGGATAGACTTCTCCATGACTTTTTGGGGAGTTCTTGCTTTTCGTCGTGTGTCTCGATCCTTCATATTGATTTTCGATAAATGATTCTTCACATCACTTTTGGATCTTTAGCAACAAAATGTAGTCCTCATGCCTTGTTAGGGCCTTTTCGGACTCGCCAATCTTCGCGCCCCGCTTCATAAGTTATGCCTTGGCTATGAACTCTCGTCATTACTGAGCAACTTTTAAACGATCTGGGGCTAGAAGCTAAGTAACCTTTTAAATCGTACAACCTTATTTATTAGCAGATAATTTATTAGCAAGCGGAGGGAGAATAGGCTCATAATTAACTCACATAAATTCACGAAAGAATACTGAACTTATAATTGACTCTATCATCTCTCGTTCTCCACAGTTTAAAATCTCAAGGAATGAGACTCGTGAATGCTTAGCCTAATAAATCAAAGTTTTGGGTTTTCGAGTCGCCTATAGGATCTTGCAAATTCTTAGACTTTTTCAAGTTTAGAAATCGCATTTTAAAGTTCCCTTGATAAACGACTCTCTAGGATCAATTATAGGAACTTGCGAAAAGTTCTTGTTCTTAACCCGTGAGAGTTAAGACTTTCGCGTTTTATAGCTCCCTATATAAAAGCCTAGCAAAACTTGACTTAAACATGTTAAGGATACTAGCTAGAGTAAACTTAGGCAAGTAAACTCGGGTTGAGTCAAAATGTTCACGACTAAGAAAAATCTAAAACCACTTTATTGAAAATTTATTCTAGCAACGGGAAGAAACTAAACATGATAAAGGAAAGTACGACTATACAACTAGGCCAAAATAGATTAAAAATTTTGAAAAATGTCGAAAAATCTAATTTTCTGGTTAAAATAAGGACAAATACAAGGAAAAGACCACTTAACTTCGATAGAAGTCCCCCCTACACTTAATATAAACATTGTCCTCAATGTTTAAGCATATGGGAGTAAACTCCCCTACACTTAGGACATTGTGCACGTTGTTTAAATTTCGCTAAGGAAAAGACAACTAAAGAGATTCCTATTTTAATATTGAGAAATATAAAATAGTGAATCGAAAAGAGTTTAGGATAGAACCGGGAAGAAGGGAACACGGAGTCATGGTTCGTCAAAAGTCATCAAGAGTGTGTCTTTAAAGCTCTAATCCCTGCACATGATAAGAAAGAAAGCAAGAAACACCACGGGGCTCCCCCTACACTTATGGTGAAAACAGGTAAAGATAGATAATTGGGTTGCCTCCCAAAAAGCGCTTGTTTTTGTTTACCGAGTCACGAGCCTGACTCGTCCCCGAATTAAATGGTCCATGGGGAAGCCTCGTATGTAATACCGGGATCAAAGACCTTGTCCTCGTTCCCGGAGGACATCAATAAAGGGGAGGCGGGGGAATAAGTCTTAAATGGGGGAAAGGTCCGCTCAACATACGAGAGGTATGTGAGGTAATGATCCACGGGAGGTGGGGTGGGTAAAGGAATCACATTGTCATCCCCTAAAGACAATGGATGCTCAGCAGCAAGCGGCAAAGCCGTAAGGTCATCAATTAGAAAATCATCAATGACACCCCCCGGGTCAAAGCACTCATCCTCATGAACGTGAATCTTTTCGATTTCTTCATCATAAATAGGTGCGTGAAGCCAAGGTTTGTCGTTCCCATCATTGAGGATTTCAGAAACTCGCTCGAAAAGATCACGATCAAGTACGAAACCATCATTCATTTGTGGGGATTGTTGATAAGTTAAATCCGCACGAATGTGGTAAACGTAATTCTCAGTGGAGGAGTGTTGATTAGGTAACTCCTCGAGAATAGGATGATTGGTCAAGTGAGTTGGTTCGTCATTATTATGAAAAATAAGACGCTCCAACTCATCAAGTTCGGCATCGATGATGGAAAAATCGACCTCGCTTGTAGGAAGAAGCGGAGGTAACAGAGCTAGCTCTCGTTCGATAATTTCCGCAATCTCAGGCTCGAATTGGAATTCATCATTAAAAACAACCTCATCCTTAATTGCAGCAAAAGTAGTAAGATCACAAACCTCATCAAAGAATTCTTCAAGACCAAAATCACTAATCTCACTCAACGAATCACTATCCGTAGACGCATTGGTGTTATCAAGAATAGGAATAGTAATCTCAGAAGATGGGTGGAGATCATTGACATCATCCTCGTCATCATCATAATAGTATGGATACACCGGAGGAGGAGTATAAGTCTCGATATTTGATATTTGCTCCTGTCGATGATCCTCTTGACGTTTCTCGATGATCTTGTTGCAAGCTTCTTGAAGTTGTTGACTTAGTTTGACAAGAGTGTTCCATTGTTCATGGGAGCGCAATTGTTCGAAGGAGGGTTGATGATCGATGATGTGCTGTGGGGGTTCAAAATGTTGAAAACCTGAATTATAGCATGATTGTGGCTCATAGTAGTTCATTGGTTGAGAAGAATTATAAACCGGATTTGGTTCATAATAATCCATTGGTGAAGAAAATTGAGGACACGGATTTTGCTCATAATAATTCATTGGTTGACAATAAGAAGAATCATGAGGACCCCCACAAGTTTGGCAAGAAGGGTAAGGAGAAAAGTCGGCAGCGTCTTGTGGATAGTTATTTTCATTGTCATAATTGTACCCCGGTTCTTGCCCGTGATCATACGGGTGTTGAACCGGGCACGAAACATGCCAATGAGAATCGCTTCCACAATAGATGCACGGGGAAAGAGTAGGTGGGTTCAAAAATGACGAATTAAGTGAGTGGCACAAAGGACAAAATCCTGGTATTAATTGTGTATCTTTGATATCGTTTCCGCACCGCTCACATGTACACCATTGACAAGAGTCGTTCCCGTACAATCGTCTCCCACAACCGACGCAATGGACATAAAAATCCATAAAGAAAGATAGATGAGCAAGAAAAAGAAATGCTTTTTATGATTTTTCAAATGTTTTTGGTTTTTTTTTTTTTGAAGATTTTTTGACAAGAAAAATAACGTTCACAAGTGAACGGATCCCAAAAGCCAACGCTTCTCTCACAAAAAACTTTCGATCCTCACGAAAAGAGCCGGCAGCGGCGCCATTTTAATGTAGAGATTTTACTAGTTGAAAGTTCGTTTTCTCGGTGTCTAATCGAATTGATTTCCGGTTAATTGTGTGAGATTAGTCGTTCTTGGTGAAACAAATATTTTTGGTTTTGGAAATTTAAATGTGCAAGACTTAAGAGTAAAGGACGAGTAATTAAAACTAAAACTAAGTGAAATGTAAACGGTGCAATATTTAAAACTTTGAAAGTAAATAATCGTGAAATTAAATGACGTAAAATTAAAACTTAACAAAAAGTAAATTAACAATTAAAATAAAAATGCAACGCGAAATTAAAATAGACTAAAAATGAAATGAGAACAGATGACACTTAAACAAAATACTAAAACAAAACTAAATACCAATTGGAATACACCCGATCGGAATCCATAAGGATCCGATCGGAATGTACCAATCGGAAAATGGCATGATCGGAATAATCAAGAAGGGCCAGATCGGAATACATGGAAAATTGCTTAATCGGAATATGCAAATAGAACACACAATCGGAATCTACTGAAAATGGTGCAATCGGAATACTTGTTGGTACCAATCGGAATACTCGAAAAATGATACAATCGGAATATGTAAACATAACCAAATCGGAATAGCAGCAAATAATACCTATCTGAATACTTAAAAAGAGACCCGATCGGAAAAGCTAAACCCTTTTCCGATTTGCCAATCGGAAAAAGGGTGTGGTCACCGGTCGGAATATACGATCGGAAAAGGGTTTTAAAACCCTTTCCGATTTGTCTCTTGATCCGAAACTTTAGGCAAAGGGAAATAAGCTATAAGAATAAGCTAAAACCCAAAACTAGAACGAATCTCAAGTGAAATAAATCGAATAAGCACAAATATAACTTAACAAAACTTAAAAGAAACAAACTTTTTAGAATCAAAACATAAAAAGATGAACTTTTTAGGCACGAAAACATAAATGAACAACACAGATCATAAGTAATTCGCACCAAAAGTAAACAAGAATCAAGAAAGGAAGATTAAAGATTAAGGCAAGAAAAGTAAAGATTAAAGAACAAATAATGAAAACTTACTTGAAAATTAAATGATTAAAAGTGCATAACAATTAATTAAAGTGCGAGAAATAAAATGACAAGAAATGAAAAATGGTGGAAGAATGGTTTGTCAAGCCACCAACACTCTAAAACAAATGAGGTTGGTTCTATTTATAGGGAGATTAGGGAGGAGCTTAGGAAGCTTCCTCCCTCTTTCTTCTTTCTCCTAATTGCACACTTAGGTCCTTGATCTTCTTAATCTTTCGTTAATCTTCTTAATACTTGGACTTTGTCTTGGGATTTCTTCAAACTCGTCTTGTATTTTCTTCATAAATAAGACTCGAGTTCTTCGGCTTTTTAGTAAACTTCCGTCTTTGACTTTTTCTTCGATAAATCTTCAGAATTGGTCTTGGACCTCCGTTCTTTTTCCACTTTTGATCTTTCGACTTCATCTTTCGTCTTTTTCTTTGATAAAAGCCCGTGAATGCCGTGTTTTCTCCACTTTTCACCTTTTCATCCTAAATCACAACAAAAACACAAACCACGCATAATTCTGACATAAATGACATAAAATACACGTTTTGGCTCGGTTATTATTGCAATTAAGTGGTAAAAAGGATGGGTGTTTTCACACCTATCAACTCTCTAGGATCAATTATAGGAACTTGCGAAAAGTTCTTGTTCTTAACCCGCAAGAGTTAAGACTTTCGCGTTTTAAAGCTCCCTATATAAAAGCCTAGCATAACTTGACTTAAACACGTTAAGGATACTAGCTAGAGTAAACTTAGATAAGTAAACTCGGGTTGAGTCAAAAGATTCACAACGTTTAAAAATTAAAACACTGTATTCAAAATTTATTCTAACAAAGAAAGAAAATAACTATAACAAAGGTAAATACTAATAGGCCAAAATAGATCAAAAATTTTGAAAATTTTCGAAAAATTAAAATTTCCGGTTAAAATGAGGACAAATACAAGGAAAAGCCCACTTAACTTCGATAGAAGTCCCCCTACACTTAATATAAACATTGTCCTCAATGTTTAAGCATGTGGAAGTAAACTCCCCTACACTTAGGATATTGTGCACGTTGTTTAAATCTTGCTAAGGAAGAGACAACTAAAGTGATTCCTATTTTAATATTGTAGAATATAAAATAGAGAATCAAAAGAGTTTAGGATAGAACCGGGAAGACGGGTACACGGAATCACGGGTCGTCAAAAGTCATCAAGAATGGATCTTTGAAAGCTCGAATCCCTGATCATGATAACAAAGAAAACAACAAACACATACTAGGGTCTCCCCCTACACTTATTATAGAAACAAAGAAAAAGAATAGATACTGCGGGTTGCCTCCCGAGAAGCGCTTGTTTTTGTTAACCGAGTCGTGAGCCTGACTCGACCTTGATTAGCATAGGAAGAAGATTGAAAGACATCCACCGGGATCAAATACATGGTTTTCATCCATCAAGTAGCACAAACTTAAGGCGAACAAGGCAAGCCAAAGAAGAATAGGCAAGGTTCCCTTAAGCAAAGATGGAGCACGGTGGTAGCAAGGGTGCTGAGGTGCAAGCCTATCTCCATAAGTTCCAAAAATCTTTCCTTTTATTTCATCAGATGGATACTGAGATGGCTTAAAAATTATGATACCGGGATCGAACACCTTTTCCTTTAGGGGAAAATAACACTCAGGCACAGTAGACCTTGAAGAGGATCCGCTCATAAATCTCACAATCTCATCCTCAGAAGGTGGATAGAGAGGTGTCAAGACATAAGTACTGCGGATGTTGGTGTCTTCCGGTTTCTTCTCCTTTGAAATGGGTTTCTTCATATCCAAAGGAGGATAAAGACCATAATCATCAAAGTCTCTCATTTGGGAAGTAAGTGTTGAGAAAAGTAGCAAAGTCTTCCTCAAATGAGTAGTCATCCAAAGTAGGATCAAGTGTTGTTGGCGGAGGATCTTCATCAAAAGTAGGTGCAAAGTCATCATGTGAAGAATCACTCGAAAGAGTATCATCCTCATCAAAATCATCATAAGTGGGCATGTCTGGATACTCAGAAGTAAAATCATCAGAATCATCCATATCAGAACTCGAATCATCATCGTAGTCATCATAGATCGGTGGAGACTCATGAATTGGTGGAGGATCTAAATTGGAGAGAGAATCATCCACATCATCTTGAAACAGTGGGTTATCTTAGCAAGAATCGAATAGAGGATTGTTGTAGACGACAAAATCATCAAGCACATTAATCATATTCGCTGATTCTCTTCCATTGGGTTTGTTTGTGATCTTCCCCATTTTAAACACTTGTGCCTCATTCCCGACCCTTAAGATTAACTCACATTCGGCAACATCGACTAATGCTTTTCTGGTTCTCAAGAATGGCCGACCAAGTATTAACGGAATACGAGGGTCCATTTCATAATCAACAACAACAAAGTCGACCGTAAAAGTGAAGGTGCCAACTTTAATGAACACATATTCGGCAATACCAACGGGGTAAGCGAGAGTGCGATTTTCAAGCTCAAGATTCATCTTTGTTGGTGTAAGATCGGGTAATGATAACTTTTTCCAAACACTTAAAGGCATCAGATTTATACTTGCCCCGAGATCGGCTAAGGCAGTAAATTCTTCGGTTTGGTTAAAAGTACATGGTAGCACAAAACGACCGGGATCTCCAAGTTTCTCCAGAAGTTCTTTAAGAAGGACGGCAGAGCAGTTCTCATTCAATCGAGTATTAACAAACTCGGTCATCTTCTCCTTCTTGTTAAGCAATTCCTTAAACATCTTAACAAATTTAGGCATTTATGCAAAAGCTTCAACAAGGCTAAAGGTGATGGTCAGTCCCAAAATCTTCTTCAAATAATTCGACACTTGAATGTCATCCTTGGTTTGCAATTTAGCCTTGTCTAAGCGAGATGGATAAGGGATATTGGATTTATAGGTGGAAGGTGGGGTTGGTGGAGGGTTTTTCTTAGGTACTTCTTCAGTATGGTGTGGAGACGGTAATGGAGAACTAATACTAGGCGTGGGAGTAGGAGGGATAAATGGTGGTGGAGGAGGTGTAGATGGAGTAACTGGGGAAGGGATAGATGGTCCCACTAAGGTTGCTACACTACGTGTAGTAATAGCACTCACATTCGCTCTTGGGTTGGTGACGGTATTTGAAGGAAGAGAGCCCGAAGTAGAGGGTTGAGTACTTGGTAAGAAACTAGCCAGCATATTCTTCAAATCATTTGTTTGAGTGCTTAAAGAAGTTTGTATATCATGTCGAAGCTCGGATCTAATATCATTACCTTTCTTAGTGATATCTCCTTTCAAACTGATAATTTGGCTTTGCAGATTCTTAATTTGCTCTCCTTGGGTTCTCATTAAAGCTTCAACATCATGATTAATGGGTGGGGCTTGTTGAGCGGGTGGGTGATAAGGATTAGAAGCTCGAGGTGGGTTTTGGTTGCTTCTATTGTAGTTGTTGGGGTTGTGGTTTTGAGGAGAAAAACCGGGTGAAAGAAAATTGTTAGAACGGTAACTTAGCAAGTTACGATCACCTTGAGGTCGGGCTTGGTCGTTTTCCGGGGAATAGTTACCATAAGCCGCATACACGTTTTCCGGATTGTCATGAGTAGAAGGACAATTTGTTATGAGTGAGGACCGCCGCAGGTCTCACAAGAAGTTGCAACAGCTTTAACTTGTTGTTGTTGATTTGTAGCTAAGAGTTGCATGTTTTTGCTCATTTCGACCATTGCGCGGGTCAATTCGGTGATATCAGGGTTTGAAGAAGTAGAAGAAACATTGACTCTCGGGTTATTCCTTGAAGATGAGGATGAATCCCAATTTTTGTGGTGAGTAGTCATGTTCTCGATAAGCTCTCTACACTCGTCGGGTCTTCTTTTCATAAATGTGCCACCGACGGTTGCATTAATCATATCACGATCACGAAAAGTTAAACCATTGTAGAAAGTATCAATCAAAGTAATGGGGAGCATGTTGTGGTTTAGACATCGATCGATCGAAACATTATATCGTTCCCAAGCATCAAAAAGTGATTCATCAGGTTCTTGTGTATATCCACTAATTTGATTCCGAAGGCTCATGACCATGGATGGTGGAAAGTAGCGCGACAAAAAGCGTTGAGTCATCTCATCCCAAGTATGAATTGAATTCTTCGGAAGGCGATCAAACCATTTTTCGGCATGATGGGATATGTTGATCCCAAACTTAGATCGATTTAGCTTTGTGTATACGAGATTAGATCAAGTTATACACGTAGAGAAACTTTGTTGTATTGAACAAACTAAGTGTTATGCGGAATTCAACACTTAGAATAAAGAACAAAACAAAGTAAACAAAACTTTCACTTTGATTAATAATATCAATGAATGATTACAACGAAAGTGTTATGAGATATGTGGAAGAGGTGTGTGAAAAAGATGTGTCTTATGTGTAACCCTAAGGCCTCCTTTTATAGGTTTAAGGAGTCTTGTACAAAAAGCTAAGATCAACTATTTTAGGAAGAGACATAAGATAAACATAACTTATTGACTAAATCTTTTTAAACAATAAGAATATATTCTGAATTCTTATCTTCATATTTTGTCCACCAGCTTGAAGAATTCATCATTGGCAGATGTAGTCCTTGTCTTTGTCTTAATATTCTTCTTGTCAACGCCTTGATAATTCTTATCAGCGTCTCATCTGTCAGCGCCTCGTTTACTCTTGTCAGCGTCCAATTTCCTCTTGTCAGCGTTCCAGTGACTTAGCTAATTTTATTTCCAACAATCCTCCCCTAAACTTGATATCTACTCTAGTAATCAAGTTTCTGAATAAAATAAAACATATAGAGAGGATTCTTACAAACATGCTTATCCCTGAATTTGAGTAATAATAAATCTCGAAAAGTCAATCACTCAAATCACTTATATAGTCAGCCTTCACTTGGTTTTAATCATCTTCAGCACCTGTAGAGTCTTTGGAGCTTTCTTTATTACTTTTGTCACTCAAATTCGATTGCTCCTCCCCTTTTTAAGACTCCTCTCCAAGATCAAAATACAAGGACATAACTAACTCCTTGCATCAGCTTCCAAAACAACAAGTCTATCAGTTCAAAACAGTGATCCTTGACAATTTGTACCATTTCTGTATTATGCTTTTACAAGCTAATACAGATTTTCGTCAATTCCATTAATGTCAAAGGTTTCATACTGTCCTCATCCACATTCGGGAAATGAATCCTCAATGTTGATTCATAGGACATGGGGATGGACTTACTGATGATAAGACTGACTTGACATGCATTAAAGCTAGTGCCAATAGTCTCAGCCATCTCCATTACACTATACACCCTTGTGAAAGTGATCTCTGCTGCTACTAGATGTCAATCAGTAGGAAAAACATCTCAATGATCATTAGGCTTCCAGATATCCAAAAATTTGAAAAATGAAAGGGTGATGAAACATTTTGGGTCTACAAAGAAGTTTATAAATGACACCAGCTAAGATGTCATAACATAAAATGGACTTGAGAATATAGAAAACTTTAGTTAGAACATAAACAAAGGTAATAATCCTAAGGAAATTAACTAGACTCTAATAAGCAAGAGTGACAAACACTGTTCATGCATACACACATGCAAAAGCATGATAGACACACATGAACTCTAGAGTCCTTTGTTCACAAATGCCCCAAAGAGAAAGTTAACTCATATAAAACCTTTGCAACTCCCAAGTAACCCAAAAATAATAACTACCCCAAGTCACCCATACGACCACACCCAATTCTAGGTCAAAGTCTTGGCAACATGCATGCAAAATAAACTACGTGCATGCTACAGTGCCTCGAGGTTTAGAAATTCCAACAATTTCATAAGGAAAGAGCCTTCATTATTTCTAACCCCCACTCACCAGTGGACACAATCTAGAATTGTGCAAGAGTGCTCTAAGAGTACCCAAAAACCTAGAGGTTTACCTCCCCTTAACAGAAGCATACAGATCATTATATGTGAAGAATCAAAATTTTATCTCAAGATAGAAATGTAAACACTCCAACCATCATAAATAAAAGTTTGCAGTTCTGTATCCATCCAAATGTAGCTCCACATTCCTGCATAGTTAGACAAAAACCACAAAAACACACACCAACAGAGGCTACCCTATCCCATGATAATGGGTAGAGATAACATGTCAATGGATAAAAATAATATCAGTGGAAAGACCAAAAATGCATGTTCCTTGAGCATCCACTATCCCAATATCCTTGATCATTAACCTGCTTTTGGATAGGCTACTCAAAAAGAAAACAAATTAGTTTTCTTTGGAGATCCAAGCCTTATCAAACTTGGATCTATCTAGTTGTTCAACTAGAGTGGTCTTATTCTTTACCATAAATCCCTGTTCATCCCTTTTTGCCCTGAGTACCCAATTTGTTCCAATGAGTCTAGTAATGACCTTCTCAAGATATTTAAATCTATTGCAAGTCATTGAAATACCATTAAAATTGGAGTTTTGCTCTTGTTTAGGTTTCCATGTTAAGTGGGATGATGCTTCAGACCCTTGACCCTTATTAACCAAGTATCTTTGTTTATATGGTCTAAAATAAGGTCTCATACCAAACTTGGAGCTGTCAGCGCTGCATTTGTTCTTGTCAGCGCTGAATTTGTTCTTGTCAGCGCTGAATTTTTTCTTGCCAGCGCTGAATTTGTTCCTATCAGCGCTGAACTTATTCTTATCAGCGCTCAGATTAGAGTTTGGTATAGGAACATACTGCCTGTTTGACCAAGCGTTGGTCTTTTGAAAGGGCCTTTGTCCATGGGTGTTAGCTGCCTTAGAGAAGAAAGGAGTTGGTCTAGTAGCCTGTGGTCTAGTGTGGACAAAAGGTCTATGGTTGACATTGGATGACCTAATGTCAGTGAATGAATTGTATTCACTCACACAATTATAGGCCAAATGAGAGAAGCTCCCACATGAGTAACAAGCCTTTTTGGACACAAACTTAGGCTTAGACTGATAAAACCCTATCCTGTTAACACTTGCTTGGCTTTGGGGTGACCTAGGTTTCCTATACATTTCAGCATATTTAACACTAGGTTGTTTCTTAATTGGGGAGCCAAGATTAACAGATTTTCCAGTGATAGGATTGGTCACAGTGATAGGTGTAGATACTACTGGACTCTCAATGGGTGTAGGCACAAATGGACTCTCACTAAGCATCCCACCCTTAACAAACAAAGTGGGGTTGGCCTTCTTCCACTCTTCTAGGTCAATAACCTTTTGTTGATATTCCTCAACTGGGGAAAGGACTCTAGGTGGAGGAATAAATTCCTCTTCTTGGAGTTCTGGAATACCAGTCCAAGAGAGATCCTTTCTTTGGACACCATAGAAGTCCCCAGCTGGTGGTGGAACAACAGAATAGTCATTCATCCCAATCCCTGTCATATCCTTAGGATCCCTCTGTTTATTAACACATTCTCCTAGGGTTTGTGTGGCTTTATCAAATATTTGAATTTTAAGACCTAAATTGTCCTTATTCTTGATAGCCTCATCTAACTTAGCCTGTAGTTCAACATTGACCCTATTCATGATGTTTCTAATATCATTACTAGCATTTAAATCATGTTTTAAGATATTAATTTTATCTTTTAGGTCAAACTCCATTTTCTTATACTCAGCTACAGTCTTTTCAGTTTGAGTAAGAGCAAGTTGATAGTTAGACAACTTGCATCTCTCAGTACTCACATCATCTAACAATCTTAAAACCTCTTTATTAAGTCTTTTAGTATTTAACCTACAAGAAGAGTCATTACATACCTCATTATCAGAACATGAAGAAGAGTTGGAACTTGTGGAACTTGAAGTAGACGTGGCCTTAACTGAAAACATCATCAGATTCTTCTTCGCCTTCTTCCTTAGCTTGGTTCACCTCACGATATTGGATCTCGTTCTTCAAATCAAAGTTTCTCAACAAGCTCTGATACCACTTGTTGATCCCAAACTTAGATCGATTTAGCTTTGTGTATACGAGATTAGATCAAGTTATACACGTAGAGAAACTTTGTTGTATTGAACAAACTAAGTGTTATGCGGAATTTAACACTTAAAATAAAGAACAAAACAAAGTAAACAAAACTTTCACTTTGATTAATAATATCAATGAATGATTACAATGAAAGTGTTATGAGATATGTGGAAGAGGTGTGTGAAAAAGATGTGTCTTATGTCTAACCCTAAGGCCTCCTTTTATAGGTTTAAGGAGTCTTGTACAAAAAGCTAAGATCAAATATTTTAGGAAGAGACATAAGATAAACATAACTTATTGACTAAATCTTTTTAAACATTAAGAATATATTCTGAATTCTTATCTTCATATTTTGTCCACCAGCTTGAAGAATTCATCATTGGCAGATGTAGTCCTTGTCTTTGTCTTAATATTCTTCTTGTCAACGCCTTGATAATTCTTATCAACGTCTCATCTGTCAACGCCTCGTTTACTCTTGTCAGCGTCCAATTTCCTCTTATCAGCGTTCCAGTGACTTAGCTAATTTTATTCCCAACAGGATAAGGTGTGTGGAAATAGGTGAAGGCGAAGGAAATCCATAGTAACCCCGGGCAACTTCATGCTTTGAGTAACGTTAATGAATTTGTCGAGGTGTCTGTTGACATCATCATCCGGCAATCCGCGAAATGGACAAGTTTTCTGCACTTGTTGGATCATGTGATGCTTCAACGAAAACTTCGGAGCCGTGATTTGTATCGGCGCAATCGGTCCTCCTCGTCCATTCATTGTGGGTTGACAAAGCTCCTCCATTGTCCGAAGATCGGGTGGTGGAAGAACATTGTTGTTATTATTATTGTTTAGGTGCGGTGGGTTATTGTTGTCGTTCACACCTGCCATATCTAAATCTTCACGAGTCTCAGGCTCTGAATAAGTTGAAGATCTAGTACGCATACACCTTCAAAAGCAAAAGAAAAAGATACAAAATAAATAGAGGATATATATGTACTTGTAAAAATAAAAATAAAAATCTTTTTGAATTTTTGAAATTTTTTAATTTTTATGGATTTTTAACAATTTTTAATTTTTATGGATTTTTGAAAATTTTGAGCAAGAAAAATAACGTTCACGAGTGAACGGATCCTAAAATTCAACGCGTCTCTCACAAAAAACCGTTAATCTTTACGAAAAGAGCCGGCAGCGGCGCCATTTAATAACTGGGTGTTTTCCTCGTATGAAAAAGATTCGTTGTTCCAGTCTTTTCGAATTGACTACCAGTTTAAGTGCGACTCAGTCGTCTTTTGGTGGGAAACAATAGATTTCTCGTTGTAGTAAAATTAAATGTGCAAGACGTTAACGTAAATGACGGGTAAATTAAATCTAAGACTAATTAAAAAGTAAATGGTGCAATATTAAAACTTTAAAAAGTAAATTAATTAAATGACAAAAGTTAAAGCTCGACGAAAAGTAAATTGACATTGTAATAAAAAATGTAAACTTAAAATTAAACTAAGACAAGCAATTAAAATGACTTAAAGAAAAATGGCGAGAAAATTAAATGCTTGAAAATAAAAAGGTGGATAAACAAAACCTGAGTCGGAATCTAGAATACTGTCACTATTCGGAATACCCAACAAAGTACTGCTTATCCGGAATAAAGTTGTCACCTTTATCCGGAATCCCCTAGCTGCTGCTTATCCGGAATGTTTTTCGGGTCCTTATCCGGAATTCCAACAAGTTGTCACTATCCGGAATAAATTCCGGACATTTATCCGGAATATCCTTTTAAACCCATCCGAAATAAGTTTGAAGCCTTATCCGGAATCTCCAACGACCCCTTATCCGGGATACCCAACAACTTGTTATCCGGAATCTCCTTTGTAGAAACTAGAAGGGGGGGTTGAATAGTTTCTCTTCGATTGGTGACCAAATTAAAATTTCTTTCAATTTGGTTTGTATCAAAACTATCTTTTACTTAAAGCTAAGTTGCACAATGATTAGGTTCAATTGAAATGCACTAGCAAGAATAATAAGCAAGTATAATGATAATGAAATAAGTAAAGAGCAAGGAAGGAGACAACCTAGTGGGAAGACACCAAGATTTATAGTGGTTCGACAACGAGGCTCTATCCTTGTTTCTACTCCACTCCTCGAGTACACCTACTCGAGATTTCCACTATATCCACAAGCTCCCTTCTCGGCGGAGAAAACCTTACATCGTTGCTTACATTATTTTCCGACACTAAGCTAAATGTCGAGACCTAATCTTTAGCTAGGACCAATCTACACGACGTTGCCTACTTCACAATTTAACGACACAAGGCTAGATGTCGAGTTCTAATCTTAAGGTAGAACCAATCTTCACGACGTTGCCTACTTCACCATTTTACGACACAAGGCTAGATGTCGAGTTCTAATCGAAAGCTAGAACCAATCTTCACGACTCTTCACTTTGAAGCTAAGTGAGAACTTCACACAACACAACTACTAATCACTTTAAAGTTTAGTGAGAACTCATAAGACACAACCACATCACTTTATAGTTTAGTGAGAACTCCTAATCAAATCTATTACAACTCAACTAGACTTATCCAAGTACACACATGTAGCTTGGATTTACACAGCACAAATCCAAGCAAACACATATGCAATGGATGTACACAACAAATCCAAGTATTCACAAATAACTTAGATGAACACAACTAGTCCAAGTATTCATAAATACATTGGATTAACCTAAAACACAAAGGTATCATGATGAATATGACTAGCTCATAAATTCATCTTTATCACTACACTAGTGAGTGAGTGATCTTCTCATTGGACATGGTAAATGAGGGGATCAAGAGGATAATCATATGTAAACATCCTTAACAAATTTAGTAATCATTTACTAATGATTATGCTATAGAAAATAGAAAGAGGGCTGAGAAAAACGTCCAAGAGGCTTGCTGGAAAATGAGATTTGACCCACTATTTAAAGGAGACAAAGTTACAACGGATCTATAACGGCTACTGTGCGCGGTACCTTATCTCACCCCGCGGTACCATATCGCTAAGGTACCGCGTAGGTACTTAAGTTACCGCCACTAGACTCCGCTCCGTTTTTTGTCTTTTAGTGGGGTGGGAATATCTGAGGTATTTGAACCCTTCAAAGGATATTCTAACAGCATTTGGAATATGCCATTTTCAAATTTTCATTTTCTATTTTAATAAAACATTTTCTAAAAAAGAAAGTTTATTAAAAAGTCTTTTGTCTTATTAGCAAAAGTGAGTTTTAAGGATAATCATTTTGATGATCACTAAGTATGATTAAGAAAGGTTAGTGATATGATTATTACCTTGATGATAGTGTTAGTTAAATAATTCATTTTGTGTTTCTACACTAAATGTGTTGTATGGTTTGTTGTGATCAAAACTAAGAAATATTAGTTAACACTAATAATGTTTTTAGGCATTACTTGCATTAACAATCTCCCCCTTTTTTATTACGACAAACGATAAACTCATTTACGTATAAACACAAACTATGGAATTATTAACTAGTTTATCACTATCATTTCTCCCCCTTTGTCGTAGCAAAAAGGTTAGCATAAGTCTTTGAAGTGCATCGAACTTTGCTAGTAGCTCCCCCTTGGTGGTTGCTCCCCCTTGCTCGGGGCACCAAGTTTGTGAGCTAAGGTGACATGCTACACAAAGGTTAGTAGAAAGGAAAGAAACACCAATGTATATATGATCACTACCTACTAAGTAACTTGAGAGGGAGAAAGAGAAGAAATCTCAAATTAGAAGCAAGTATTTTGCTAAGTATGTCCAAAGAGGTAATTGACAAAATCAAACTTCAATAAAATGAAGATGATAAGCTTGTCAATGGGTTAAAGCTTTAGAATTGATGGAATCACTCATAAGCAATTGTAAAAATTTAACCAAGATCAACTCAAAAATAGAACTAATTAGATAGCACACAAATAACACAAAAGTTACAAAAAAAAATAATACAACAAAGAAGATAGTCATACACATAGTATGAGTATCTAAAAGCAATAAATATGGAAAATAAACCACTAAGCATAAGCTAGTCTAATAGTGATATTTTCCAAGATTGCTAAAAATAAAATAAAACTAAAAAGACGACGATGCATCATTCGAAGTTTTGTCCACCGGAACGAAAACTTGAATAGGAGGTCGAGTGAGGAGGAATTCAAGAAAATTTAACTTCTCATACACATGAGCAAGTTCAATTTGCTGAAATCGGCAACAATCACACGAGGATCCATGATGCAACACAAAATCGTTTGATGGGGGTATGGCATCAAACTTAGGGTTTGGTGGTGGTGGGGTAAGGGGTTTGGGAATGTTTTCACAATGCCTTGTGAGGTTTGGGAAGGTGGAAAGGTCATTGAGTTGGGGGGTATTGAAGGATTGTGGTGGTGGTGGAACTTTTTCTTTTGCTCCGGTGATGGGGTTTATGGTATAAGTCTCATTCCAATACTTGATTGGAGAGAAGGTAGGGTTTTTGGGTGGTTTGGACGAAGATGGTTCATTCTTCTTAACCCAAACGGGTCGAACCGAGATTTTCGGTTTCTTTGAAAGCTTGGATGAGGAAGCTTTGGGTGAGTGGGGTTGTGACAAAGAAATGTCAAGGTTAGGAATGTAGGAGTTAGGCATTGTGAGAGTGTGAGAATGATATCTCAAGGTTATGTGAGAATGAATTCTCAAGGTTGGGAAGGTGTGAGAATGAAATCTCAAGGTTGGGGTATAAGTAAAATGTAATCAAGGTAAGAATTTGAATACAAAATGTGTATTGTCAAGGAATGTTTAGTCAATTTGAGTAAACAAGGAATCTTGACTGGGAATAGGGTTTAAAGGTTTTGACCAAAAATTCGTCAAAAGTCACTTTCTGGCCGCGGTACCTTATATGAGCCGGCGGTTCCATATCACTAAGGAACCGCGTGTCCTTAAGGAACCGCGTCCAGTGGACTTTAAACAATGTTTTTCCTGGGTTTTGGGAAAAACTAAGATTTTTTCAAAAAGTTGCAAATCTTGGAATTTTACCTCTATTAGAACCAAAATATGCTAGGGTTGCATAAAGCAACACATTCACAAAGAGTGTCTTGACAAAGGATGACAAAATAATTTAGATATCATTTTGAACCAATTTTAGTCAAGTTTAGGGGTTGTGATAGATTTAGGTTCAATTTTAATTTCAAATTAAAGTTGATTAGTGTGCACAAAAGGATAGAATCACACAAAGCTAAATCCATAACACAACAACAAGAAACATTCATTAATGAGGAAACAAGTACAAAGATAAATAAAACTAACTAATATATAGCTAGCTTATCATAAAATCTAGATAAGTAGTTTTCTTAGGCTTGGTTTTGTTGAAAACTCTTATTAAGACAACTCCATCATTCATCTCCTAGGAGGAGGCATGGAGAACAAAGTAAGCAAGAAATCTTGCAAACCCCTATGTAGTCCATACAAATCCATCCTTAGGTTTTGGATGAGGAAGTGGTTGTAGAGACAACATGGACATCTAGGACCATGAGTTTGTTGAAACCCAAAGTAAGGATCACCCAATAGGAGGGAAAGTGGGACACCCAAAATTGGGATGTTTGAGTTGGGTGGAGGTGGAGGAGGCATGTTCTCCAAGGGTGATGTGGGTGAAATTGGAGGCATGTTCCCCAAAGGGGAAATGGGTGAGTGTGGAGGTAAATCCTCCAAGGTTGGTGAAATGGGTGAGTTGTGAGGGGTAGATGGTGAAGTCACCAAAATGTCATCAAAGTCATTCCCAAAAGGAATGCTTTGGATTGGTTGAGGTTGTGTGGTCACTTCTAAGGGTGCACTTGGAGTGAAGGGTGAAGAAAGCTCATTCATTCTAGAGTTGAATGAAGAGGAGGTAGAACCAATGGAGTGGTTATTACCATGGGTGGAAGAAGTCTTGCATGGTGCAAGAGGTGGGGAAGGTGATGAAGAAATGAGGATAGGAGCATTCTCATTCTTAGGTGTGTGGAAAGGTGAAGAGTTAGGCTTAGCTACCTTAACCCTTATTTTGAGTGTTTTTCTTGGGGTGGAGGTCTTGGAAGTGTTTGAGGTTTTGGTACACACCGTGGTTGATTAGAGTGGTTTAAGGTTTAGGGAAGTATGTTTGATGTGTGAAGAACATGGCAAATAAGGTGGGTTTAAATGGTTGAGGGGATGATCCAACCTAGTAATGGGTTAAAATCATTTTAGGTGAATAATGAATTTAGATACCCTAGTTTAGGAAATGTGCAGTTTATTACTGAAAATCATGCAAGGTTTACACAAAATTAAGAAAACAGTGTAAAGCAAAGATGTTGTCGTGCACAGTGGCCGGCGGTTCCTTATCTAGGACCGGCGGTACCTTATCGATAAGGAACCGCGGGTCGATATGGAACCGCGACCAGAAGGTTTTCAAAAATTTCCCATCCCAGTTTTTGATAAACCCAGATTTTTCCCAAAAGTTTCACAAGCCAAAGTTAACTACAGATCATAATCTAATAAGCTAACTATCAAAAGGCATGCACAAAGCTATGTAAAACACAAACATGATGGCATAATAAACATTAAGGATCAAAATAAATGGTAATCCAAGCATGCAACACAAGTTAATAAACAACTAAACCAAAGTGTTAATAACCAAATGTTAAACCATCAAATCCAAACTTTGACACAACTTCAAAGTCTTCACCTCCTTTTCTTTCCTAAACCCTTGATCATCTTTCCCAAGTACTTGAACCCTTTTCTTGACTCCACTCGGTGTTCATGTAATTCTCCCGGGGTTCTAAGATTCTCACGATAAAGATGATCCATATTGAGATCTTCAGGAACATCACTAGAAGGGTGAGGAGGAGGAGCTAAGTCTTCAAAATCATCCTCGAATTGATTTGAGAATGGATGGGAGTTGCTCGAAGAGTCAAAATGAGAACTAGGACCGATGCCATCACCATCACTTGGTGGCATATCGGCGTCCTCCTCATCCGGCTCTTGATGGTCGGATTTTCTCGAACCACGGTCACTTCTTGGCTTTCGTTGATACGCCTCTTGAATAGGCAACATAACCCGTTGAACCGGGTGAAAGCGAGAAAGATCGAGTTGAGGAAAATCTTGACCAACCCTTCTAAAGAGGCGAGTAAGAAGCATAGCATAAGGGAGGTTTGTTTTGGGTTTGGAAAGAGCATAATTTATACGTCGAGCGATGTAATATGCAAGATTGTACTTGGTGGAAGTAAACAGGCAAAACAACATATGCCCCATGCAAGCCGGGATATGATCCCGGTTCCCACCAAGACAAAACACATTTTCCCTAAGGATGTTTGCCCATTGGAGCATATAATCCTTAAGGTCGCTTGAGAGCACTTCATACCTATTCACATTTCGCACATTTGTATGAAGGCTTCTCACAACGTTTCCACTACGCTCTTTCGTGATGATTTCAAGGATGAAATTTAGATCAACTTCGGTGGTGTCATTTGGAGGTTTGTCGTTTGACTCCAAGAGAGCATCTAGTCTCCACTTATCCGTGAAACGACAAGTGCCTTCAAATGGCACACCAAGAATATCACCAAAGTCATCGAGGGAATATTGAATGATTTTACCATTCAACAAGAAACGGATAAAGATTTGGTCGTTGATTTCAAGCATGGAGTAAGTACTAAAGAACTCAAGAAGGAACAAGGGATAAATTACCTCGTCTATGTAAAGCAAACAATCAAACCCAATTAGCTCGAACATAGAGTTGATATAATTATCTCCCGCTATTCTTGAGTCTACAATCCTACCCTCATGGAAACAACGAGAGGAAAGGGATGGAAAAGCGTTTTGGAGTTGAGGGGAAACAAAGGTTTGAGAGTTGTCGGGCATATAATCTCTAGTGAATTGATGATCTTTTTGATATTGAGAAGGCATGATTAAGTACCTAAATATAAACACAAGACAATATTTCTCCAATCACTCATATGAAAATCAAAAAGGAAAACGAAAAATGAAAATGTGTTATATCAATTTCTTGACAAACATAGGATTGAATCCATATCATTTTCATGTTCACAATGTGTCTATTCCATCATTGACCAAGAACACATGATCTATGTTATATCAACAATGGATTAGAACATTGGTTTTTCAAAACAAGGTTTTTAGGTAAGCATTAACAATGTCATTACCTACTTGTTCATGGGTTCATCTCAAATCCATAATTCAACCAAAATCATTTAGCCTAAATTCGGATTTGTTCTACAAGTGGGTTTTAGTGAAATCTTAATGAATATCAACCTAAGGAATCATAGTAAGATTACCATGTCAACCCACATTCCTATTAAGGTTTTAATTCAATTTCAATTTTGAAAATCCCCAATTATGAAAGGATGAACCCTAGAACAAAGTAGATGAAATTGAAAGAAAATACTTACAATTAATTGATGTTAGATGAAGGATGAGTGAAACCCACAATTTGGAATCAATTAATTTGAGTGATTGAAGGTTTTGGAAGCTTCAACAATGGTGGAAAAAGTAAAACCCGTCGGCTGTGTGTTTTTGGGAGAGGGAGTTTGGTTTGAAAAAGAATAAAAAAACACAAACTGGCGCTCTGACAAAAGTTACTGCCCGTGGTACCTTATCGATAAGGAACCGCGGGATTGAGCCGCGGAGATAAGGAACCGCCTGCAGAGGCAGGTTTCTATCTCTGAAAAAACGCCAAATATTAAAAATCCAGTTTTTCTAAAATACTTGAAATTAAATCATGAGCCTTTTAGAATATCATTGGATCATCATAACACTAAGCAATATGCCTTAACGAAGGATTACGAGTTAAATCAAGATCGAAAAGAACCGAAACGGACAAACGACTACTCGTAGCAAAACGACTAAATGGAGAGAAATCAAGGGAAGTGAATCAAGACTAGGATCAATGCTCAAGGGATTAATGACAATCTTCAAATAGTGGTAACGAGGAGCTTGTGTCATATATAGTGGTTTAAGACATGCCTTTCCGGCGAAACGTTAAACGGCTTTGGTAATGAATAAGCACAAAGCAATTATTCAAGTATAGACTAAGATCACTTTCAATAATAGTCTTAGTCTAAACCAAAATATGAGCAAGGTATTAATTCACTTTCTCTCCCACAAAGGGCCTACTAACCGTATGGGTGCAAACCATAGAAATCATGCTTGATACTTTAAGCTTCTACTAACTCACTCTACATCACCATAGTGAGTCAATTATCCAAGCAATGAAGGTTTGAGAGGATAAAGAAGAGAAGCACAAACCACAAATAAATGTCAAGGCAAGGATGCCGAGAACAAGCACATAGTCAAGCAATGATCAAAGGAATGATCAAAGGGCGTGTGGAAGAACGAAAGCGTACCTTGGCCACAAAGAGCAATCCATGAAGGAATAAGTGCTATGCCCAATCAATGACTATGATGAGTACTAAGTCTTCAAGGACTAGTATCATTCCCAATCATCTTGGTATCATCATTCAAAGATGTTAAAGATCAATGAAAATGATTCTTCTACAAGTGCAAGTAACTCAATCCACAACCAATTAAGTGATTGATCTTCATGAGTACCTACACAAAGCAAGATGCAAACTAGTAGATACATTTCAAGAGTATATCTAAAATGCATAAAGGCTACTAATCTTAAGTGGGATGTAATGTTATCAATTAAAAGACCTATTTTTCAAATAAAACATAGTTTTGACCAAAGAGAAACTTTAGTACAACTAGACCTTCTAATTTGAGGAGACAATAGATCGATCCAAGTTTTAAAGTACAATATACTTCAAAGATCTTGAGTGACCATCGCTCTGATACCAATTGTAGAAACTAGAAGGGGGGGGGGGGGTGAATAGTTTCTCTTCGATTGGTGACCAAATTAAAATTTCTTTCAATTTGGTTTGTATCAAAACTATCTTTTACTTAAAGCTAAGTTGCATAATGATTAGGTTCAATTGAAATGCACTAGCAAGAATAATAAGCAAGTATAATGATAATGAAATAAGTAAAGAGCAAGGAAGGAGACAACCTAGTGGGAAGACACCAAGATTTATAGTGGTTCGACAACGAGGCTCTATCCTCGTTTCTACTCCACTCCTCGAGTACACCTACTCGAGATTTCCACTATATCCACAAGCTCCCTTCTCGGCGGAGAAAACCTTACATCGTTGCTTACATTATTTTCCGACACTAAGCTAAATGTCGAGACCTAATCTTTAGCTAGGACCAATCTACACGACGTTGCCTACTTCACAATTTAACGACACAAGGCTAGATGTCGAGTTCTAATCTTAAGGTAGAACCAATCTTCACGACGTTGCCTACTTCACCATTTTACGACACAAGGTTAGATGTCGAGTTCTAATCGAAAGCTAGAACCAATCTTCACGACTCTTCACTTTGAAGCTAAGTGAGAACTTCACACAACACAACTACTAATCACTTTAAAGTTTAGTGAGAACTCACAAGACACAACCACATCACTTTATAGTTTAGTGAGAACTCCTAATCAAATCTATTACAACTCAACTAGACTTATCCAAGTACACACATGTAGCTTGGATTTACACAACACAAATCCAAGCAAACACATATGCAATGGATGTACACAACAAATCCAAGTATTCACAAATAACTTGGATGAACACAACTAGTCCAAGTATTCATAAATACATTGAAATGACCTAAAACACAAAGGTATCATGATGAATATGACTAGCTCATAAATTCATCTTTATCACTACACTAGTGAGTGAGTGATCTTCTCATTGGACATGGTAAAGGAGGGGATCAAGAGGATAATCATATGTAAACATCCTTAACAAATTAAGTGATCATTTACTAATGATTATGCTATAGAAAATAGAAAGAGGGCTGAGAAAAACGTCCAAGAGGCTTGCTGGAAAATGAGATTTGACCCACTATTTAAAGGAGACAAAGTTACAACGGATCTATAACGGCTACTGTGCGCGGTACCTTATCTCACCCCGCGGTACCATATCGCTAAGGTACCGCGTAGGTACTTAAGGTACCGCCACTAGACTCCGCTCCGTTTTTTGTCTTTTAATGGGGTGGGAATATCTGAGGTATTTGAACCCTTCAAAGGATATTCTAACAGCATTTGGAATATGCCATTTTCAAATTTTCATTTTCCATTTTAATAAAACATTTTCTAAAAAAGAAAGTTTATTAAAAAGTCTTTTGTCTTATTAGCAAAAGTGAGTTTTAAGGATAATCATTTTGATGATCACTAAGTATGATTAAGAAAGGTTAGTGATATGATTATTACCTTGATGATAGTGTTAGTTAAATAATTCATTTTGTGTTTCTACACTAAATGTGTTGTATGGTTTGTTGTGATCAAAACTAAGAAAGATTAGTTAACACTAATAATGTTTTTAGGCATTACTTGCATTAACATCCTTCAAACACTTATCCGGAATAATGTTGTCCTGCAGCTTATCCGGAATAATCCTTCTGCCTCTTATCCGGAATCACCCCTGATCACTATCCGGAATAACTTCCCAACAGCTTATCCGGAATCCTCAAAGACGCTTATCCGAAATCTTCTGGTGAAGCTTATCCGGAATAAACCAAACGGACACTTATCCGGGATGTTTGGCAGTGAAAGCTTATCCGGAATAACTTTTGTCACTCATATCCGGAATAAGAATTGTTGCTTTATTCGGAGTGTTAGGGTTTTACCAAACCCGGATAACAAGAAGATACAAATAAGCTAAAAACAATTAAGCACTTAACTAAAACTTTAACCAAATCAATTTTAAGAAAAAACTATAAAGCCTAAATTAAAAAACTTTCAAAAAAAACACTAAATAATAAAAATATTTAAAAACAACTTTTTATAAAAATTAACTAATAAGCACTTAATTAAATTTAAGAAAAACACAATAAGCTATAAAATCAATAAGCTAACATGATCATAAACATAAAAACAAAACACTTAATCAAATAAGCATGACAATAAGCACATAAACATAAAGATTAAATCAAGACAAGAAAGGTAGAATTAGAGATTAATTAAGAACTTGATTAAAATTAAGATTCAACAATTAAAGTAAAGACAAGAATTAAAAGCTTACAAATTCAAGGTGCAAGACAAGAAATTAAAGGTGCAATTAAGTAAATGACATTAAGAAAAGTGCAAGTAATTAAAATGGAAGACTAGTTTGTCAAAATAGCCAACACCTCCTAATGTGAGATTAGGAGGGTATTTATAGGTGATTAGGGAAGGTTAAGCATGTGTTGCTTCTTTCTTTCTTTCTTTCTCGTCTTTTCGTCTTCTAAATTCTTCGACTTTTTCGACTTTGTCTCGGGATTAATAAACTCGTCTTGTAATTTCTTCATTAATTTAGACTTGAGTTCTTCGGCTTTTATTAAACTTCCGTCTTTAGACTTTCTTCGTTAAATCTTCAGAATAGGCCTTGGACTTCCGTTCTTTTTGCACTCTTGATCTTTTGACTTCGTCTTTTGTCGTTTTCTTCGATAAAAGCCCGTGAAAGCCCGTGTTTTCTTCCCTTTTCACATTTTGATCCTAAATCACAACAAAAACACAAACCACGCATAATTCCGACATTTACGACATAAAATACACGTTTTGGTTTGGTTATTATTATAATTAAGTGGTAAAAGGATAAGTGTTTTCACACTTATTATTAGGGTTTAAGATCGTGTGAAATCGTACCTTTGAACGAACCATGCGGGTTCATCTTATAGCCAGTGAAGCCCAAGTAGGGTTTTCTGAAACTTGTGGCCCAAGATAAGGAGATATACTCGAGATCTTATCACTTAAAAAGGGAGAGTATATCTTCTCCAATTAGGGATGGAGACGGGTCGGGTTTGGGTCGGGTTTCAGTGATCCCGTACTTGTACCCGTTTATAATATATGTACTCGTATCCGCCCTAATACCCGACGGGTACCCGATTAACATTATCCATCGGGTCTTCGGAATTTACTCGCGGGTATCGAGTATCCACAACTAAATTTTCATTAACGGTATTTGAGGGTATAATATTAAGAAAAACCACTAAAAAACAACCAAAAACCCCTAATATATTCAATGTGTTAAAAAGATAAAGAAAGCTAACATATCATGTGATTTAATGTATCAAACAAATCATGATTAACAATTAAAAAGTATAAAATCCAAATATGGTTGATCACAGATATATTAATATATACAAAATGTAACTAATATGACCATCCAGTTAGTTTAACAATATTCGTCTACCATTTCTCATAAATTTAGGACTCATATAAAATAAAAATAAAAGCGAGTACGATTCGGAAAAACGGGTACGGATACGGGTAAACGGGACTGGTATTACTAGAACCCGCACCCGCGGAAAAAGAATATTCCAACCCAAACCCGTATCCATACCCGCCAACCCGTATCAGAACCCGACCCAACCGGTTCGGTATTCAGTTTTCTCCATCGGTTTCGGGCGTTTTTTCCATCCCTATCTTCAATCCTGGGTGAATCACATTCCTAATTAGATTATGATTCTGTCTGACCACAACCGTATGCGGTCAGGCCGCGGCTTACTCAAAACAGCGTGTGACCATTTTCGATTAGGTCCCTTGGGTTACTGTCAGTGCTCAAATCCATTCGTGATAGATCGGATACGGATAGCGACTAACCGCATGTCAAGCTATATGGCTCAACTAGGCAATATACGTCATTAGGTTGGGGACTATGAGACGACCAATCGTAAAAGTTTGTCTCTAAGACGAGAAGTCCTCAGTACTTTCAGACAAAATGATCGAGACATGTCAATTATACGAAGAGATACGACGTGTGAAATTGAAATGTCAAACTTTGGATGGACGTGAAACAAAATTATTTTGAATATTAATGCTTGCCTTTTTAGTACTCGCTAGTAAGATATCTATTATTGCTCGTATGAAAAACACATTTCCGGTAACTCATTAAACTCCAACATGACTAATCTATGCTATCACGATTGTACGCCTATTAACCTATCTACAACAGACCTAGTGCCATTTTTATTTTTTTTGCCATATCAGCTTTTTCTTTTCGATTACTTACAACAGCCTATTTACCACAACAAACGACCTAGTTCAAAAAAAATTCTCTTTCTTTATAAATAACACATTTTCACGTACAAAATTTTCACACACAACTATCTACCAATACTTTTAACATTCAGTATTTTCACACACAACTTCAAAAAAATCAAATGACGTGTTTCCTGTCACACACCGTCGACGAGATCAAAGCTATGGTTCATAAACAAATCGTTGAAGAAAAACGTCGACAACTAACGATCACGATGTTAGCCTTTGATTTCGATAATGCAAGTTATGATAAGACGAATCTGCGCACAACATATGATAAGTGCCGTGATATTTCGCCATCAAAACGTGTTTTAATAAACACGTTTATAAAAAACTGACAATGATAAAGCTATGCAAAAAGCCTTGTTTAAAAAGACGGAAAAAATGAAGGCGCAAATTCAAAGTAAAATTGAATGGGTGAATAACCTCATCCTCAGACTCATATATGTTCTTCATCACAACAACACCGACGCCGATATATTTCTCCCGATCCAGCCTATCTACTTGTAAACATCTCAAATGTCTTACTTATTACTATTATTCAGCTGTATCAACAATACCAAGATGCAAGATTATTGAGATAAACAGTGGAAGAAAAAACTAGAAATCAAAAGGAGCGGGAGGAGAAAGTTAGGACAGGTGAAACTGAAGAAGCACAATTCCGGTCAGAGTTTTTTATGGGCACCTATCGGATTTAGATCCGGGAACGGACTAATATTATTACGTATTTGTATTTTATCTATCTAGTAGCGTATTTCCTTTCGTATTGTATTTGAATTTCAGCATTTTAATGTTTTACGTATGGAATTAATGTTTTACGTCTGAAATAATATTTTAATTCTTGAATAAAACTTATTTATGTTTATATTTTTATTTACGTTTTTTTTACGAATTTTAAATAATTAAGAAGAAAAAAAAAGGATATAACGTGGTGGTAACTTTCTCGCAACCGGTAGCGGTATATAGTTTAAATTTTAAATTTTTTAAAAAAAGTTTTTTTAGTTAGAAACAGTAAAAACAAAAAGAATAAAACTTTTCTTAATTTTCAAATGGGTCGTGGTTAGGATCGAATAGACTCGATCGACCGAGTTCAATCAGTCGTCGCAACGACGACGATCGAGTACAACTGGATCAACTTCGGTCGATCTATACTACGTTGCGGGCAACCTTAGATGGAAGTGTAGTAAACCTGAGCATGGCACAAATAATTTTATTTTGTTTTATCTCACTGTATTAAAATGCTTTGGGACATTTTTAATTTCAGAAAGTTTAAAAATTAAGACATTTAAAATTGACTTTTATAAAAATATTTATTTTGTAATTTATCATTCATTTCTTTTTGTTACAACCTATTGAAATGACATTTTTATCTATTATCTTTTTATCTAATTAATTTTTTTATAAATTCATCATATTTTCTAAAATTTTATTCTTTTATTTAATATTCATTTTGATATATTTTAATTAATTAATTTTTCTTTTTTTTAAGATTTATTTTATTTCGGTTTAATTTTCTTACAATTTCAATAATTGAATATAAATTAAACGGGCAAGAGTAGTAACATTTGTCACCTCAAAATTCGTCACCGGGTACCCGCCATTGCATTGTACAGGTACCATGCTAGTTATTATATTACAGGTCATTTGAGACAATTTTTTTTTTAGAAAATATAAAAATTAAAACATTTAAATTTGACTTTTATTGAAACATTCATTTTGTAATTGATACATCTATATTTTTATGTAACAAAGTTTTATAACAACCTACTGAAAACTATGTTTATTTTAAAATTGAAATATTTTTTAATTTAATTATTTTTTTAATAATATAATTTAATCATATTTTCTAAAATTTTAATTAATTTTATTTTAATTAATTTTATTTTCATCATATTTTAATTAATTTTAGTTTTCTCATTTTTTTTTAAATTTTATTTTACTTTTGATTTAATCTTTTACAATTTTAATTTTTGAATACAAATTTAACAGGTAAAAGTAATAACATTTGTTACTTAAATAATCGTTATCAAATATCTGTTGCCGCATTGCACGAGTACCACCAGTACCGTTCACTAAATCACATTGTCTTGTTTACACTTTTGAACAATGTTTTAAAAACCGGGTTGACCCGGCCGGTTGAACCGTGAACCGGTTCAGAGACCGGGCCGGATGTGACCGGTTTTTTGCTTGTTTGAGAACCGGATTAAACCGTCGGTTTTTCGTTGACCCGGGTTGACCCGGTTTGATTAACCCGGCCGGGTCACGATTTTTTATAAAAAATGTTTCAAAAACTTTTTTTATAAATATTTTTAAGTTTTAAAAGTATATATTGAAGTAATGATTACTAGTGTTAGTTAAAATAAAGTCAAACTAACTTAAAATGTTTACTAATATTGTTTTGTTATAATATATTACAAATTGTAAGTATAAATTAATTATTTTTGCACATGTTAACAATAATATTATAAATATATAACTAAAAACTAAGGATAGTGAGTAAAAAATAAATATTACACATTAAAAAGATAAAAAATATACATATATAAAGAACTAGGTTGACCCGACGATTCAATCGGTTGAATCGGTTGCTCGTAAACCGGTCACTAAATTTAGTCAACTAAAAAACCGGGTTTTAAAACATTGCTTTTGAACGTGATCTTTAAACATTGACCAAGAGTAATAAATTATCGCAATGAAAATGAATTTGGTAGACAAATAGGACTTTGTCAAGTTACTTTATTTGTGAATGGTTTTGGTTATGGGGTAAAAGTAACAATAAGACATGAAAGGTTGCTTTCGTGGGGTCCGAGTGTAGGTTTTGCCCCGCTAACTAAATGCACACCAAAACCATACCTTCGAGTACTCTAATACTAGCATTATTGCTCTATACAAAATATATAAAAGAAGTTACCGAACTAGACCATATAACAATCTTCTTTATGAAACTAGAACAAATTTTATCTTCTTACCAAAATAGATCAAAGTGCATAACCTTATGTATTTAAGCGCATAAACTTCATGCATAATGGTGTATTTTTTGTGTGCATTGTGCATCAAGATGCACAAAATACATCTAGGCGCATAAGGAATGTGTTGTTCATCTAATTAATAGGCGCACCATTATAATTTATGCACCATAGCGCATGTGGTGCATGAAGGTGCACAAAATGCATCTAGGGAATATGTTGTGCACAGTAGGCGCACCATTATAATTTATGCAGCATAACGCACGTGGTGCATCAAGGTGCACAAAATACATCTAGGCGCATAAGGAATGTGTTATGCATCTAATTAGTAGGTGCACCATCATGTGCATCTAAGCGCATGTAATTGTGCATCAACATCTTATGTGCATAACGGCGCACAGTGAGAGCATTAGGTGCACAAAACCTAATTTCACAATGTATCAGGCGCACAATCTTTGGCGCGCAAGTTTTCATGGTGCACCTTAGTTTACAGTCGCTGAATTTTACCATCCTACGGTTTTAATCAAAAAGTCCAATTTAATAAACTTTTCATGCGCAAGCTAATTTGGTATCCCAACCTTAAAAGAGGCTATTTAAGAAACTTCCTCAAATATATATGATTCATACAATGATGCATTTTGCAAACATGAGAAAAGATCAAAAAATTGAGAGATAATACTAATAGAGTAAGTAGTTATCAAAGATTTATGTAAATCTAACATTTCATTTATTAACTTGTCTTGTATCTTAGAAGTAAATTCAAAGAAATGTTAAGGGTTTAACTCCAATTTGTAATATATTAAGATTTGATCATTAATTAATATTGTTTAACTTGCCTCGCAAGACAAGTAGTTTTCTATTTAAATTAGAAAAGTTTTTTACGCGCCATCTCTATAAATAAAGATGATGAGGGGATGATAGTTTTAAACATTCTTCTTCCTCGTTGTAATAGTTTTATTAAGTTTTTAATAAACGTGTAGTACGAGGGTATAATGTATGCATATAATTGTCAGTTCTTTATAATCTCTCGTGTTTGCTACTTGTACTCGATACAACTCATGATTTAGCCTCTCGTAATCAAATTTTGGGTCCGTTGTTGTAGTTTTTCAATAATTAGTATCAGAGCTAGCTTCGAGAAGAACAAATCACACAAAGTAGAGAGTGCCAAAACAAGAGAAACGAGTGAACTAGGTTTGGTTCGCCAATTACTGCGGTGGAAGAATTAGCATTCCAAGTTCGTTAACCGTTGGATGTCTACAAAGTCTGAACTGTCAGTTGAAGAAACAAAAATCTAGGATCTCACCGAGGGATCTTGCATAGGATCTTCGAGGAGGGAGAAATAAGCTGTCAAAATGTCTTAAACTTACCATTGTATCCTAGACCCCAATTGAATTTATCAGGAACCTCACTATCAATAATCTTCTCAAGGCTTTTGGTGGCACTATCAGAACTCTTAAACTTAACCTCATTTTTATTTTTACTGGTTTCACTAGTTTCTAGTTTTGACTTAAGTTCAGTAATTTCAAAAGCCTGACTTGCTATCTCTCTTTTAAGAAGAATGATAGAATCCATAAAAGCTATTTCCCGTTCCTTATAGCATTCTATCTGTTCTTCTAACATTAAAACACCTATTTTATAATTAGAAATACTACATTCAGAGGAATCATAATTTCTTTTAATGCAATTGTAGTATTTTTAAGGTTCTAATAGTTTTTCAAACACTCTTTAGTACAGTTTTATTAAGAATTACACCAGAGTCTAAAAATGCCATTAGAGCCATATTTGTAGCAGGCTCCTCATCCTCCATGAAACCCTAGTCAGTACCAACTCCATCAATAGCCATTAATGCCTTTGTATAAGGCTCTTCAACAGTCACCTTCCTTTATTGAGGCTTGCTCATGTTCTCTTGACTTCTTGGACTTATGCACTCCCTTTCAAAGTGTCCTTACTTGTGGCAGTTGTAGCACTCCACCTTGAACTTGTCAAACCCAACTTTGTCACGAGTATTAAGAGTAATTTGCTTCCTAGTTCTTCTGAGAAACCTTCTTGCTCTCATGCTTAGAAAGTCCAACTCGTTCTTAATTTCGAGTTCTTCTAAGTCATCATCACTAAGCCATTGAAGATCATTAGCAACTATCTCAACTACATTCTCATAGTTAGATAAGAATGCATAGATGGTACCATCACTTAACCCAACAGTACTGGTAGAAGCACTACCAGAACTAAAGGATGTACTAGCAACATTAACAACGACCAATATTGACATCATCACTATAATTTAGGTTAGATACAAACGCCAAGTTAGTAGCATTAGAGGTAGACCTAACCTTTTTCTTGAGTTTCTATTCAACCTTTTTGAAGTGATTGTACGAATCCTCAATATTGAATTTGTTAATATCATCCTTGTTTTCCCAGATGGACACTTCTGTAGCCATCTCTACAGGCATGCTTCTTAGAAACTTAACATTGATATCCTACTGCTCAGCCTTTTCTTCCAAAGTTATAAGTTTGCTCACAACCCCTTAGAGTCTATTATAAATAGAATCAAGAGATTCTAATCCGGTTAAGGTCAACGTTTACAAACATTGACTTCAACAATGCCTTTTTTGCTTTCTTAGTGGAGTCATTACCACCAAACCTCAGAACAAAAGCATCAATAGTTTTGCATCTTCATGTTGTTGAAAAGCAAGAATATTTTCATTAGGTATAGCTAACATAACTATACTTCTGGTCTTCATATCATTCATTCTTTTCTTTTTCTTCTCCTCATTGGTTATATCATTTGGTTTGCCTTCATATGTAGTGGCAGAAGACATGAGGAATTCCATGGGCAATGACTTCGTACAGATCCTAGTTGTACATATGCAAAAACTGAGTAAACCTAAACTTCCATTCTTCAAAGACTCCTTGTTTGAAGACTGAAACTTTTTTCATGGTGTTTGGTTATGCAACTTCTGGATCCACCTCTTTTGTAAAAGTGAGTCTTCGGTAATCTTCAAGATCAAAGCTTTTTAAAAAGCTCTAATACCACATGTTGATCCCTTTGATCGTTTAAATCTATCTTGAGGTTTAGACTAAGCAGAATAAATTCTACTTAGCCTTAGAAGAAACTTTGAGTTAATATCAAAGAGTATGTGAAATCTATACTCTTTGATACTATGAAGACTATATGTGAAGTATGTAAGCAAATTAGACAAATTGTATAAACTAAACACTTCAATATTATTGATATAATACGAATACTCCAAAGAAGAGTGATGACGTATAGTCCCCAGCCGGGTCATTAACCCGGCCCAAGGGTACTACCCGTATCCGGCCCATTACGTATGGGTGGGATAATGTCAGTCAGGTTTATGGGCCTGAGTGAACAGTAACCGCGCACACGTGTGCGGCCCACGGCCCGGTACGGCCGATACGGCCGACATAGGGTTAGACAGAATAATATCCTGTCTAGGGATATCTTTACCCCAATAAGAGAGGATATTCACTACCAGAATTAGAAGATTACAATCATTCTAATTCTGGTGTTTATCTTTTCCTTGGGGCCGAAGGATCAGTGAAAGCCCACTAGGGTTTCACTGCCTATAAAAGGAACCCCCAAGGGTTCCACAAAGGTATCACAATTCTCTCTAAACTCACATATAACTCTAAATCGATTACTTACTCTCACGCCGGAGTCTAATCGTGGGAAACCTTCCCACGGTAAGCCTAACGCGTGTTGTTTAGTGTGCAGGATCCCAACCAGAAGATTCACTTGGTGCAGGAACTGGTACCCAGCCAACCCGAATTAAGCCTAATTCGGGTCTAACAAGGATCAACCAACTTTTGCATCAACAAGTTGGCGCCATCCGTGGGACCTTAACACTAAGCTAGAACAAAACCTCATCTCGATTGTTTCAATGACGAAGGGGCATCCGCCAGTTAACCCCAGGAACGTGAATCCTGGGAATCGGAAGCCCTCAGGGGAAGGGATTCTTATTCCCAACCAATCACCTAGCCGCCTCGCAAGCGGTCCAGGTAACCGTAGCGGTCTTCAGTCCGCAGGGGTGACGAGCACGATCTCGGTGACACCCCCGCCCACTTCAACCCTGGACAACCCTGATCCGGGAAGTACGCCAGCCCCTCCTAACAAGGAGCCACGTAGACCCTTAATGGAGGAAGAAGTGGAAGCTCAACCACTCAGCGAGGACGAGCTCACTCGAGTTCTTACTCAGAATTTTGAAAGGATCGTCCCAGGGATCGCATCAAGATTGAGCCTGGGGAGGAACCTCCAAGCCCGACTCAACTTTGGCGACAGTGGACCATCCACTCCTTCCCGAAATCGGAGAAAAAGGAGGACTCAGCCTCGGGAGCAGGGAACCTTTGAGGAAGACCCTCAACCCCGGAATGTGTTTGAACGCATAGGGGATCGCATCATGCAAGAATTAACGCAACCTCAAGATGGGGAAAGGTCGGATGGCTCACCCGAGCGGCCAGACCGAGAGCTGACCAGAACCACACGCCGCCCAAGTGTGTGGGATAGGATGAACACAGGAAGGAAGGCTCCTGGCTCGTCTCAAAAAAGTGGTCCCTACTCAAAAGGCGGGGCACCACCGCCGTCCCCAGATCCGTCTGGGGAGGACTCAGATGACCATCCGCCCAAACGCCGCCGGCCAAGGCGCACGCCACCACCACCAAGCAATGATGAGTATTATGGTGGCCCCTACTATAGGGATACGGAAGCAGAGGACCTCTCGCGTCCGTGGTGTGAACCATGGGATGACTCTAGGCTCACACGGCCATGGGCTGATCCTAGGGAAGATCCGTTTACCCTTCGCATACGGAACTACTCTGAGGACACCAAACGTCGCATGCCGGCATGTATCAAGACGTATGATGGGTCCGGTGATCCTGTCGATCACCTCAAAATATTTGATACTCAGGCTAAAATTGAGCGATGGCCCATGCCCATATGGTGCCAAATGTTCAATTCGACCTTAATTGGTAACGCTCGGGACTGGTTCGAGGCACTCCCCCCACGGAGCATTGATAGTTTCACGGAACTACGCACTGCGTTCGAAAACAATTATACTCAGAGGAAGAAGTATAATAGGGATCCGGTTTCATTGGCAACCGTTAAGCAACGGCCGGGGGAGTCCACAGAAGCCTTCACTGAGCGCTTCAATGATGAGTGCACACGCACGAGAACCATGCCAGAGCTCCTGAAAATCTCGGACTACATGCACGCCATAACAGACAGAGAACTGATCAGGCGTCTCAACGACAAGCGTCCAGAAAGATATGATGACCTCATGGAGAGAGTGAGGAATTTCATAGAGGGAGAGACAGCGGTGGCCGCAGCATACCCATCCCGAGGAAATGGGTACCGCTCAAATGACCAGTCCCGGAGACAGTCGGGTGGTCAAGGCAACCAGAACAATAACAAGGGCTCGGACTATAAGAGCCAGAGCAAAGGCGGACGGTCAGACGACAAGTTCACCCCCCTAAAGATGTCCTACCGGGAGATCTTGTTGACTGAAGGGGCGAATTTTCCAAGGCCTCCCCCAATGACCACACCCCCGGAACGTCGGCAGGGAAGTCGCTTCTGCGAATTCCATAATGACAAAGGACATGGCACCGAGGAGTGTATCCAGCTGAAGAAGCATATTGAGTCGCTAATCAAATCAGGCAAGCTTAAGCACCTGGTTAAGGATTGGAAAGACGGAAAGGACAACAACAAGAAGTATGATAAGAAGGACCCCCAAAAGGACAAGCCTTCTACCATATACATGATCCAATCCAGACAGCGCCGCACGAGACAGAAAATTGGCCAAAAATTTTCCCGCGGCAAGGAAATCTCATTCCCTCTCATCACAGCAAGTGACGTGGTTGATGCGCCTCTCACTATTGAGATAAGCATTGGAACGCACAATGTCCGCCGCATGTATGTGGATGGAGGATCGTCAGCAGAGGTATTATATGAACACTGCTTTGTGCAGTTATGCCCAGAAATAAGAAGCCAATTAGTACCGGCCACGTCGCCGCTTACTGGCTTTAGTGGAGATACTATCTGGCCAATAGGGCAGTTGCGTCTGCTTGTCACCATTGGGAATGAGGAACATTCCACTACAACGTGGATGAACTTCATGGTGATACGTTCACATTCCCCTTATAATGGAATCATAGGCCGACCAGGCATTTTGGCTATCCGAGCAGTACCCTCTACGGCACACGGAATGATTAAGTTCCCAGTTGATGGGGGAATCGTTACTATTTATAATACAGTCGTGCCGACATCCGAGTGTCACACCGTGACAACACCGGCACCACCTGTACCACCCAAGGATGGGGCACCACCACCCAATTGGAAGGTGGCCATTCACCCTGACTACCCGGAACAGGAGGTATCCATAGGAGGGGCACTCTCAGATAGCGGCAAAAGGGCCATGTGTGCACTTTTAAGTGCAAATCTGGACATATTCGCATGGGAGCCAAAACATATGACGGGTGTGCCACGTACGATAGCAGAGCATAAGCTCCAGATCCGCCAAGGGTACCAACCCATCAAGCAAAAGAAGCGCGGCCAGGCGCCCGAAAGAAGCCAAGTTATATTGGAGGAAATGCGGAAACTGGTGGATGCAGGCATTATGCGCGAGGTATACTACCACGAGTGGTTATCTAATCCAGTCATGGTCAAGAAACATGACGGAAGTTGGCGCATGTGCGTGGATTTCACGGACCTGAACAAGGCCTGCCCACAAGACTGTTACCCGCTTCCAGAAATTGACTGGAAAGTAGAATCTTTGTGTGGATATCCTTTCAAATGCTTCTTGGATGCATATAAAGGGTATCACCAAATCCAGATGGCGGAGGAGGATGAAGAAAAAACTGCGTTCCACACAAGCCAGGGCGTGTATTGCTATACGAAAATGCCGTTTGGATTAAAGAACGCCGGCGCTACGTATCAGCGGTTGGTGGATAAAGCTTTCGAATCACAAATAGGACGCAACTTGGAGGTATATGTTGATGACTTGGTGATAAAAAGCCACACGGAGGAGGCACTCCTCCGGGATGTCCAGGAGACATTCGACACGCTGAGAAGGATTAATATGAAGTTAAATCCAAAGAAATGTACGTTTGGTGCAACAGAAAGAATGTTCTTGGGATATTTGATTGACCCAAACGGCATCAAACCTTGTCCAGAGAAGACGGACGCAGTGATACGGCTACCGTCCCCGCAGACGCGGAAGGAGGTGCAATCCCTGAATGGGAAGTTAGCCGGACTAAATAGATTTCTATCCAAATCCGCAGAGAAGTCACTGCCCCTATTTAAGACACTGAAGAAGTGTATTAGAAAGGGAGACTTCCGTTGGACGAAGGAAGCTGAGGAAGCCTTTGGCCAACTCAAGCAGCATCTCGCATCTCTCCCCATGTTGGTAGCTCCCCGCCCAAAGGAGGAGCTTGTTATGTATCTCTCGGCTACCCATGGCGCAATAAGCGCGGTACTGATGACGGACAGAGACACAATACAGACCCCGGTCTACTTTATAAGTAGAACATTACAAGGAGCGGAGCTGAACTATTCCCCCATGGAAAAATTGGTACTAGCACTAGTATTTGCTACAAAGAGGCTGCGCCGGTACTTTCAGGCGCACCCGATTGTCGTGATTACGGATCAGCCAATCAAGCAGGTTATATCTAGACCAGACGTGGCAGGGAGACTAGAAAAGTGGAGCATCCTACTGGGGGGCATAATATATCTTACAGACCAAGGACGGCTGTTAAAGGCCAGATCTTGGCAGATTTCCTGATCGAGAAGCCGGATGAGGAAGAACCAATCATTAAGCAAGAGGAGGCCCTATCGGAACCTTGGGTGCTATTCACGGACGGATCCTCATGCACAGACGGATCCGGGGCAGGCCTCATCCTTACAAATCCAGAAGGTATGGAATTCACGTACGCCCTCCGTTTTTGAGTTCACGGCCACCAACAACGAAGCGGAATATGAAGCATTAATTGCGGGTTTAAAAATCGCCGCTAGAATGGGAGTTCGCAACCTTGAGGCCTACGTGGACTCACGGCTTGTCGCGAACCATATTCTAGGTGGGTATGTGGCTAAGGAGGACAACATGGTCAGGTATTTGGAAAAAGTCAAGACGTTAATCGCAACTTTCAGTAAGTTTTCCATCAAGCAGGTACCAAGGGGCGAGAACAAGAAAGCGGACGCCCTCAGTAAAATCGCGTCCACAAGCTTCGCTCACTTGTCTAAACAGGTTTTGGTGGAAATACTCAAAGAAAAGTCTATCACGGAAGGGGAAGTGACCGCTATAGCTGAAGAAGAGGGACCTACGTGGATGACCCCAATCATCAACTATCTGGCTAGTGGAACACTCCCAGATGAGGAAAAAGCAGCAAGGCGCGTTAAAAGGAAGTCACAATATTTCGAACTCCGGGAAGGCATCCTTTATAAGCGCTCTTTCTTGCAGCCGTGGCTGCGGTGTGTTGGACCACGCCAGGCGGCCTATGTGATTAGTGACATACACGAAGGATTGTGCGGCATGCATGCAGGTCCACGATCCGTGGTAGCTCGAGCCTTACGAACAGGATACTATTGGCCCACTATGCACAGAGACGCGCGCGACATGATTCGCAGGTGCAATTATTGCCAAGTGCATAGGCCAGTACCGCGGCACCCACAGCAGGAGCTTACACCTATCACGTCCCCATGGCCATTCTACAAGTGGGGAATTGACATCGCAGGACCATTTCCTGTAGCTGCGGGAGGGGTCAAATTCTTGATTGTTGCAATGGATTACTTTACACGATGGATAGAAGCCAAGGCAGTAAAATCTATCACGGGTAAGCAGGTCAAGAAGTTTGTGTGGGAACACATTGTATGCCGTTTCGGTCTACCTGGAGAAATTATATCAGACAACGGCAAACAGTTCACGGATAACCCATTCAAAGACTGGTGTGCATCATTGAACATCAAGCGGCGCTTCGCGTCTGTCAAGCATCCACAAACGAACGGCCTTGTCGAACGAGCAAATAGGAGCTTGGGGAATGGGATCAAGGCGCGGCTGGATGAACGACAGGGCAAATGGGTCGAGGAATTGTCGCATGTGCTATGGGCACATAGAACCATGATAAAAACAGCCAACGGAGATACTCCGTTTGCATTGGCTTACGGCACTGAAGCCGTTATACCAGCAGAAATAGGGATGCCTACCATCCGCACGGCGGAGGTTAATGCCGTCACAAATGATGAACAGCTGCGAATCAACCTAGATCTGTTGGAGGAAAAAAGGGAATTAGCAGCCATCAATGAAGCTAAGTCCAAGGCTAAGATGAAGGCTTATTACGATGCCAAGGTCAAAGGTGTTTCTTTTCGACCGGGAGACTATGTCTATCGTGCTAACGAAGCAAGTCGCGTGGAAAATACAGGAAAACTGGGCCCTAAATGGGAAGGACCGTATGAAGTCACTGAAGCCTTGGGACGAGGCGCGTACAAGCTACGCGATATGGATGGCCGCGACCTAGAGCGCACATGGAACATCGCCAATCTAAAAAGGTGCTATCTTTGAAAGCTACGGCTCCCGCATGGATACTTTGCTATAGGTGGTCTTAATAAAGAACCATGCGGGTTATTTGTCTTATTTGTTTTTCTTATGTTTGTTTAAGTTTCCTTTATGGACCTTTTTAGGACTTGTCATCATTGTTCAAACAAAAAATGTAAATGTTCTAATAAAATGCCGTGGTGCCTAGCTAGCTCCACGGCCTGTTTCGTGCAAATTATTGTCTTCTTTGTTAGATTCTTTGTTAGCCGTATGAATTTTAATTGTGTTATATTATGCCATGTTTCTTTCATATGCATTCTCTCGAAATACCGTACATGTACTATACGCCTCCAGGAGGGGTAAGAGGATTAAGTGAACCTACTAATTCAACTTGCCGCGTAAGAGGGATGCAACCCCAGCCGCACGGATCACGTATTCCTACTAGACACCTTACTCACGAGACGTTGGGGTAAGTTTCATATGCTATAGCCATACCGTGCTCCGCATAATAAAGACGCACGTCGCACGTCTAGTATATTGTAGACTTGAATGTATTTTCTTTGTGAGTAAGACGTGGTATATCACGCAGTATTAAACTACAATGTTTCGAACACAAGCACAAATACACAGGTTTCCAAAAACAAATCAAAATCGCCGTGGTTACCCACGGACTTATATACAAAACATAAAATTGTTAGCCGTGTACATACACGGACGAATCAATACATATTCAGAGATTACATAACAAGTGTTTGATTGTGGACAAAGAAGCATCCTAAATTGAGGGGAGAAACTTACCCATCTCTGCTTGTTCTTCCACCAGACGCGGCAACCATTCATCACGCTCTCCCCGCTTCTGGGCTTGGGCTGCAATCCTTTCCAACACCACGTCTAAGGGTTCCTCGTCCAGTACGACCCTGGTTACGTCTTCATATACAGGAAGGGTTAGAGGGAAGTTAGCAGTGAAAGGCATGCTAGGATTGAGCTTCTCCATGATTTCAGTGTTCGGGGCATCTTTGGTGGCCTCTAGCTCATCCAGGAATGGGTAATGCAGATCTTGCATCGCGGCCATGGAGGCAGTCATCTTGCTGGCGGCTTCGGGCTTAAAAAAGGTGTGATGGGCGATGTCCCCACCTTTGGTAATCAGTTCAGCAGCCTCAACCATTCCTTCGTGCCGGCCATGGTCGATGCCATCAGATACAAGATTGGCAAATTGTTGTACAAAGGATGGGGCCTCTAGCACCTTCGTCACGGCCAGGCGTGCTCCATGCCCAACCATCCACCTACGGCCCGCAATGGCTGTTAGCAGTTGAGGGCACAGTACATTGTCACGCTCAGCGGTCAGGGCATCCATCACCAATTCTTTTTGGGCAATTGCCTCTTTCAGCTCTTGGGTGATGGCCCTTTCCTCAGCAAGTTCTGTCTGCATTTTTTCCATGTTTTGGACGGCCAAATGCGCGTCCTTCAGCTTCTGGTTCAGATCATCTACTTGGCTGGCGTAAGAATGGACAGAGGCTTCGGCCGTGGTTACCTATAATGAAAGACGTGTTAGTACATTCATTGTTGACATATATGGGTGGTACGGCACGGACATGTACCTTGGTGTTTGCGGCATCTAATTGAGACTCAAGGTGGACTACTTGCTGATCATGTTCACTCGCACGGGCCGATTGTGTCTTGATTGTTGCCTCAGCATTCGCCAGTTTGGATTGGAGGTCAGCAATCAGGGCTTCATTATCTTCAATCATTTTTTCCCTCCGTCCAACTTTTCTCTTGAGGGATTCGACGTGCCCAAGGGCAGCTTCAAACCTGACTCTCATCGCGGTTCCCATCGCCATTTGATGAACAAGCGTCCCATTATACTCATCAGCCAAATCCGCATGATTTAGTGAGTTTACCTCTTGCACCAAGCTTGGTGGTATGCAGTTGTTAAGGTACTCACGACACTCCTCAGCACTCCTCAATCGCGACGCTGTGGTAATGGTCCATATAGGGTTAAAAGGTTGGGGAACACCGGATGTGGGGAAGTCTTGGGAAAGCAGGGGTGAACCATCTTCAAAAACAGGGCCGGACTTTGTGGGGATCGCAGGATTTTCTTCGACAGCTTTACCTTTCTCCTTATTCACTTGGGTGTCAGAAGGAGGTGCGGCCTCAGCTTGGTTGTCCCTGCGACATAAGTATCATGGAATATCTTAAGTATGGCTAAAAAAAAAAAAGAGAAGACATTCTTGCATGTTTGGATGGTTTCTTACATATTTCTTCTTGCTCCTTCGGAAGCAGTTGGGGCAATTTGGGTGACGGGATCGACATGAGTGACCCGGTTAGCCTCGGAACCCTGGGTGGCACTCCCAACGGATTGATACATAGGGTGGTCCTCTCGAAGCTTCTTGCGGGGAGCATTGTGTTCACCAATCTCGGCCGATGCAGTCTCGCCTGCACGGTTCCCCCTCTTCCGGGTTCGCCTAGTGAGGGGCTGTGCTGTGATTTCAGCAATCTCCTCTTCGGCTTCCTCATCTTCGTCCAAGTTAACATGCTGTTGCACTTCATCATCATCATCATCGCCCATTAGTCGGCGAATGGTGGAATCGGTTTCGATGTTGTCTCCTTGTTGTTCTCTATGAGGTGAGGAAGGCCCGGCTCCCCCTTGGTTCATCTGGTCATTACCATCACCATGGTCTCCATGTTCTTCATCAGAATGGGGATCAGGCACGGCTTCCAAGGCAACCGTCACTGGTCGGGTGTGCTCCAGGAGGGGCTGTTCATTTTCACGGAGAGGGCGGAGACCTTCCGGCACAAGCTTTGGATCGCCCTGGCGCAACAGTCCAAAGAAGTTCATTTCTGTCCAGCACAACACAAAAGATGTTAGTTGTTATACAAACACATATACATTTTTATGGACGTACGGATGGTGAGCCTACCTTCACCCTGCCTTCTCCAAAACACAGGATACCTATTGGAGGGACCAAAGTAATTGCGGCTAATTCCTAGCAAGCATAAGAATGATTCCGGTAGGTTTCTGTGGAATCCAGTCCTATTGAGATCTAACTCTTGCGAGTGAAGGGGATTGTATGTACTGGCGTGCGGCTTAGGGTCGTGCGGTAGTCTGGTCCTAATGATGAAATCACCCGGCCATACAACTTCGTCAATGAAAAAATAATGGTCATACCAGTTTTTCAGTGAATCCATCGGTTTGTTGTGTGATTGTGGGCTGTCGGAGGCTCGTTTATTGAAAGATACCCAACCGTTCACTAAGTTTGGGGTGTAAAACAACCTAAATAACTCTACGGTTGGGGGGATTCTCCTAGCACGGCAAAGGATTTCGAATTGGCTAATTTTACAGGCACCTATGCAGTGGAGCTGACTAATGTGTACATTGTAATATCCTAACAAATCTACGAGAAAGTGGGTGAAAGGAATACGGTAATTCGCCGCATCAAACAGGCGAGTATAGAGGCCTATCTTACCCGCTGGAGCCTCAGTTATGAGGTCCCCGACGCCAGGAAGTGAGGGGTGTAGGTTGGAAGGGATGAAGTAATTTGTACAAAAATGGTTTAGCTGGTCTTGGGACATGACATTTAGCACGGATCCGATGGAAGGGCTGTTTCTATTGGCCATTACTAAAAAAGAGTGTAAGGACGTGGTATTCTAACCTGCGTGTGAAGGGATCCGTGCGCGCTTGGTTCAAGATAAAAGGAAAGCTTTAATGGCAGAAATGGAGGTTGTGAACTGTGTGTTTCACACAGCCGTAGGGGTGGCTTATTTATAGGGTTACCTTGAGGGTCAGAGTCTGTTGGATGAGTGACACGTGTTGGCCATTATTCTTAATCGTGTGGCTAGGGGGCAACTGGCAAATGAAACGTCAGGTGGGACCTACGGGTCATATCTGACCCACACGTTTGCACTGCTCAATGTTCTGATTGTCTGCACTTTCGTCAGTCAAACAAGTCAGATGAACAGTTGTTCATGTCGGGTTATGCGGCTTTAACGTAAGACTTGGCATTTAAATGATATATTTAATTTGTCTCGGCTACTATGTATCGAGCATCATTGTCCTTTGTTATGAATTCCTTGGTACGTCCGGGAGCATCTTTGTAGTCTAGAGGTTCCACCTACGGTTGTAACAACTAGACTGGGGGGACATGATGACGTATAGTCCCCAGCCGGGTCATTAACCCGGCCCAAGGGTACTACCCGTATCCGGCCCATTACGTATGGGTGGGATAATGTCAGTCAGGTTTATGGGCCTGAGTGAACAGTAACCGCGCACACGTGTGCGGCCCACGGCCCGGTACGGCCGATACGGCCGACATAGGGTTAGACAGAATAATATCCTGTCTAGGGATATCTTTACCCCAATAAGAGAGGATATTCACTACCAGAATTAGAAGATTACAATCATTCTAATTCTGGTGTTTATCTTTTCCTTGGGGCCGAAGGATCAGTGAAAGCCCACTAGGGTTTCACTGCCTATAAAAGGAACCCCCAAGGGTTCCACAAAGGTATCACAATTCTCTCTAAACTCACATATAACTCTAAATCGATTACTTACTCTCACGCCGGAGTCTAATCGTGGGAAACCTTCCCACGGTAAGCCTAACGCGTGTTGTTTAGTGTGCAGGATCCCAACCAGAAGATTCACTTGGTGCAGGAACTGGTACCCAGCCAACCCGAATTAAGCCTAATTCGGGTCTAACAAGGATCAACCAACTTTTGCATCAACAAAGAGTATTAGGGTTATAAAACCTTAAAGTCTAAAGCACATGAAAAGATATATCAAACACCTAACCGAATGACCTCCTTTTATAACACAAAGAGTCCTTTACAAGATAAAGATCACAACAAAATAATTTAAAACTCAAAAGATAGGAGTCTTTTACAAGATAAAGATCACAACAAAATGATTTAAACTAAAAAGATATACACACAATATCTTCTAAAGATAGCATACACGTATTCAATCTTTATCCATCCAACATCACTAATATATTTGACAACATTAAACTTGACCAGGACTAGTTTGGCCATATTAGACCAATCACTACAAGCACTAAAATATCTCTACCAACATTAATAAAATTAAATCTTGTAGTGCAAAATATAAACAACACTACTTTTATTCCCAACACTAATTTCCAAGTGAATATATATAATGAAAGAAGTTATGGATGTTGGAATTAATGATTACATACATCTATATAAGCATAACATCATGAATAAATGCAAAGGAATATAGATTAAGTATGGAGATAACAATTAATATATAAGGGATAAGATGTATTTAATTTCTTGGAAACGATCAAGTAAAAGAACTAGTAAATATAACCTGGAACCTTAACCAATTCGTGTATATCACACGAATTACCAAACCTTTAAAAAAAAGAAAAGTAGATTTTCTCTACGTGTATCCATACTACACCGAAAAGATTAAACCCGATTGCTAGATCTCACCAACTTGAACAGGAACACCAAGAAAAACCCTAACTTTAGGGTTTATATAAAATTCGGTTTTCCCTAACTTTATGTGTAAAACCCGCATGCTTTTACCATGAACAGTAACCTTAAGATCGTACATCGCAGATTAAAACCTTCCTTATATAGTATGATCACATTCATGTGCTAATAATCAAGCAAGTGCATACGTGTATGACATGATAAGTATCGATTACGTACAAACTCATGATAGGCAGTTAATAAGTATTTACTATGCACGATCACGTAATAATTATTTAAACAATAATTAATCACGAACATGCGATCATGAAATCATGAACATAATTAAATCACGAGATAATATTAATTACGTATATATATATTTATTACGAACACGAATAAATATATTAGGTCACGGTAATTATTTAACGAGAACACACAAAACGCGAACACAAATAAACACGAACAAACACGTAAAACACGAACACGAGAACACACTTATTTTAGACACGGAAAATATTTGGGTTACCCCATGTGGGCCCCATTAACCACGAAATAAGGAAGGGAGAATGGGCCTAGCCCATCATTTTTACTAAACAAGAAAAAGGAGAAATCTTGTGTCATTTTTACAAAAACAAGAAAATTAATAAAACCCTAAAAGAGTTTTTCTCCTTCTCCTCCTTGTTCTTTTGTAGCCGCCACCCATCAACACACCAAGAGGGGTGTTCTTGTTGATTTTGATCTTGAATATTGTGCAAGTGTTCGTGTTTGTTCATCCTCTATTGATCAACACATTCGGTATACCTTTTTAACCTTTCTTTTTAATTATTTCTTTTGATTTGATCTAGTAAGATTAATGAAGAACATGATGTTTTTAAAACCTAATTAAAAACATAAAATAAACATGTATTTGGTTAAAGGGTAAAATCAAAAGGGTTGTTTTAGGGGTGTTTTGTTTGGCCGCCGCCTAGCCCGTGCCCTAGGGGGGTCACGGCTTGGTCTTTAAGCCACCACCGAGACCATATGGTCCCGGTTTGGTGGTGTGGGTCCCACGGCAGCAAGGAACCAAGGGGAACCCCGATTTGGTTCGGGGTACGGTGTCGATTTCATGCCCGGTTCACGGTTCGTTGGTTAAATCATGATCTATGTTACATGTTAATTTTTATGAATCATGAACTTAGGATATAAATTAATTAATAACATGAGATATTAATTAAATCATGACTTAGGTTATTCTAATTATTAATTTAGCATGATATTAATTTAACCTAAGTATTTTATGTTATAAGTTATAATTAATTAATTATTTAAAACATGCCTATAATTAATTAATTTAGACATGACTTAGGTTATATTATTAATAATAATAATACACATTTTAACCTAAGTATTTTCATTTCATTTTAATTAAAACATGTTATACTTTAATTAAAATGCTTAACCTATAGTTTAATTAAAATACATGAAATAATAATTAAACTATATACTATATCATATGACTTAAGAAATCAGCTTATAAACACGTAGACTTATATGCTAGCTTACGTAACCAGCTTAGTTCTAAATATAGAAACTTCTATTTATAGAAACTTAATTAAATAAGGCAACTAATCTATTAATGGAAACCTTCTATATATGGAAATCTATCTAATTCAGGCAGCTAATCTAATCATGGAAACCTTCTATATATGGAAACTTATTTAATTAAGGCAGCTGATCTATTTTTGGAAACTTTCTATTTTTAGAAACTAATCTATTTTAAGCAGTAAATTCTATTTTTGGAAACTTTCTATTTTTGGAAACTTTCTATTTTTGGAAACTTTCTATTTTTGGAAACTTTCTATTTTTGGTAACTTTCTATTTTTGGAGACTTTCTATTTTTGGAAATTTTCTATTTTTGGAAACTTTCTATTTTTGGAAACTTTCTATTTTTGGAAACCTGCTATTTTTGGAAAGTTACTTATTATTACACAGTAAGTATAATACTACATGAAATACCAGTAATACTTAATCAGATTAATCAGAATACAAGATAAACACAGTTTAAGGCTTTAAACAGTAAATCATGACCTAAAACATACAAAGTAAGCTAAGACGTGACATAAAACCCAGTACGTAATCAGTGAATCGATACTTATACACGTGTGTATTCATGTAGCGTTAGTGATCCAGAAGTAGGAGTCTTTCTTCCGTTCATTCACTGGACTTGAGGTACGGATTCCCGTCCTTTCAGTATGGACATTCTTTCCTTATTAGGATTTCCCCGTATGCAGCCAACTGTTTTCCCCAGCATTTGTTTTATTGTTTTGAACTGCTTATGTTTAATTAGCATAATCTATAGCCATATACAAGCATGACCAGTTTCACCTAGTTATGGAGGTACCATAACCATAGCATTGGAGGCACCGATGTTATGACTTCCCCACGGCGGAGTGATTGCTCGTGGCGTCCCTTTTCAGTTTTGGCCATATTATTATATCAGGTGGGGCGTATGGGTGCATCCTAGTTACATGTTTTATTCAGTATTTCATGGTGAATGTGATGTGTGCCTTGCATCCTTCACAAGGAGCTGATCCCTCCTACCCAGACAGTATATTAATTAGAGGCATCCCCTCTAATCAGCATGATGAGGTCACCCCTCCAAGTATTCATGCACGTGACCTTTTCATGACCTATATGGGCTATGGTATTTATATGTTAAAACAGTTTTCATAAGATAAACATAAGGCTTTTCAAACTATAAAACCAGTTTTCTCAATACTTAACCAGTTTACTCAGAATTTAGTCTTCCGCTGTTATATGTTACATGCTTATCCTATTCATGCTATATTGTACATCCGTGCACTGAGCGTCTTGCTCAGCCGTTTTCCTTTTCATGTTCCCAAAACGGCAGGTACTCAAGACTCGAGCATTTGGAGGACATGCATAGGATGGAAGCTGCCGTAGACTTCTTCTCCTTTTCCTTCATATATTTATGCTTGTTTAGTCTTTCTTTCAGTTCATGTATTTTATTATGTTTTGGGCTTATGTTTGGGAACCGATGTTTGATTCCGGTTTTCCCTATGGTCATGTATGTTTTACTACATATTACCTTGCATGCTTTGATGACACGCCATAATTACGCGTGACATTTCATTTATCAAAATGGGGTGTTACAATTATGGTATCAGAGCCAAGGCTTCGACCTGTAGGCTCTAAAACTCGACCTGTGACTAGTGGGTAGTCACCAGGAGCTTCCTAAGCCAACGATTGTTATTCCACGTATTGATGTTTCAGCGCGTTGTTGTTTTAACCGTTATGTTTTCAGCACCTTTTTGTTTTAGCCATGACGTTTTCAGCACCTTGTTGTTTTCACCATGATGTTTTCACCAGTATCGTCTTACTAATATGGAATGAACAACCGTCATCCATACTTAGTTATGTGTCATTGTCTATGCATGATGTTCCTCGTGAACTGTGACGATGTGGACTGACCCCAGTAGTTCATAATTTTCACATAAAATTTTTCTGTTAAGTTTTGACAATGACTTTTAATTATTATGTTCCATGCATTCATGCATTTATATCATATGTCACCTGTTGCAGGAATTTTGACTAAGTAATGGTTGGTACAGGACTGGCCCTATTTAGTCGCATGTGCTTTTATCGAAACTTTTAACTTTGGGACCGACCCATAGGCGTCCCCTCGCCATGTCTTTTGTTTTGGAACCGACCCATAGGCGTTCCCTCGCACATATAAAGGTTTTATAAACTACATTACGCATTCATGCACTGTTTTTCTTGCATAAAATTTTTATCAGGATTTAAATTGGCATAAAATTTTTTTTCATGTCCCATCATAAGTTATTATGTTTTTATGTCAAGTATGCCTTCATACTGTCATGGTTAACTTCAGTTTCATGCTGATTATGTTATACACTTCTTCGTAATAGATGGTTTCATGTTTCCTCATGATAATTCCGTCTTCATGTTGATTATGTTTCACGCCTCTTTTGTTATTTACGTTGTCCTGCAAGACATTGTTAAAATTCTTAAATCATGCTTTCATGATAGTCATGGTTGGTTTCCATTGATCATGCTGTCAGGCAAATCATCGTTGAATTTTGTGTAACCACACTTTAGCGTTTCTCTATGCAACAAGAATGATGTCTATGCTAATACTGCCAGGTTATCATGATGGTTTTTCCTAACCGTTTAACCGGTTTACTTTCCTTAAATCATGACAAATGATCGAGCCCATACCGATCATTTCATGTGCATCCCATGTGTACTCCACGTACCGTATTTCATGTGTATTACATGTACCTTAATCCATGTGTATTCCACTTGCAACACTTCACGAGTATTCGCTAGTCGATTCTAAATCATCTCAGGCGTATGTTCACTTGCTGATATTCTACAAGATTGTCGATGCCGCTCATAGCTTGGAAATGTTACTGAAGGTTGATGCTGCTGATGTTGGGAGACGCTACGAGATGCTGATGCTGATGCTGTTCACAACCTGGAGATCCTAAAAGACGAAGACAAAGGCGTCGGAGCAAAGCAATTGGACGAGAAGATGCTTCACCATCAGACAATTCCCATCAATCATTGTCCCAAATTCATAGTTACATGTCACACGTCGTTCGGCTGTCATTTCAGCCATATGAGTGCAAACCAGTACCAGCCGGCCACTCAGCTAAATAGTTACATGAATCACGGTCATGAGAATGACGTCATGGAACCGACAGACAAGATGATAGTAACCACTACTATGACAACAACTATCCTAGAAATCGCAACCGAGGCTCAGGCCACGGACGTGATCAGACATACAAATGATCAGTAGTCCAACCGATCCGCCAATTCTGGCATATTAACCTAATATTTGTAATTCTAATTGTTTCACATCTCGAGACACATGTCAAGACATCAGTCAAGACACATGTCTCACGTATACTTTCTGAGGACATGTCAAGATACCAGTCAAGACATATGTCACGCTTACATTTCTCAAGACACGAGTCAAGACACATGACTCACGTCTAATTTTGGAACATTTCTAAGAAATTCAGGGTACCCTCTAAGGGTATATCTATGTTGTTGTGCCATGTATTAATCAGGCCACAAGAATTTCAATACCATTATCGGCGCATCAGTGAGAACTGTCACATTGCCGATGTCACTTTCATTTCTTTCACCATAGTTCATATATTCATAACCATGAAGGACGCCTTTCGTATTCCCACGCATACGAAGGTTTTCCTTCAGCTTAATGATGAGATCCAAGCTGCTAACGCATTTCCTCGGACAGACACGAGATGAATTTTATCCTAATTATGTACTATGAACACCACACCATGCTATGATTCATACTTATGTACAGTAATGTTCAGGCTACTGAATACATTCAGCTTGATTTTCCATTAGGAAAATCTGTACAAATTATCTATGCTTTTCAAGCACATGCTTTGTTAGCCATAATTGCTAAAATTTTCTAGCTGTCAGTAACACACGACTACTAAGGTCCTTTTACGCATAACCAACGGATTATTCCAAAATTGTTCCTTACACTCCAGAAGAACCTTCAAGGAAAAGGATGGTACCATGAGATTATCTGTCGACTACCGTCGACTTAAACAAATCACCATCATGACCGTTATTCTCCTCCACATATTGACTACATGTCCAATCAACCGTATGGTGTTAATCACTTTTCCAAGATCGAACTCACTCATGCTGCCAACAGTGACGAGTGAAAAAGCAGGACATGTCCATGACTGCTATTCGTACACGACTCGGTCATGCTAAATTTATGATTTTGAATTAGTCTCATCAATGCTCCAACCGCATTATGGACTTAATAAATTGAGTTTCCATGAACTCCTAAACAAATTCATCAGCGTTTTCATTAAGGATAACCTGATTTCCTCTAAGCCTAGAGAAGAACAGGAAGACCATATCTGCACTATGTTGCAATTTCTATGACAAGAGAAATTTTCCCTGGAAATTTTTCCAATATCAATTCTGTTTGATTACAGTGACACGATGGATCACATGGATTTGCATGGTTCATCTTACCATGACTCTGCTTATGACGTAAAGGAGAGAACCCTACACTACATTAGGTGTTCTAGAAAATCATACCCTAGGAGAAGTCTAGATTCAGAGACTCAGAGTTTCGCAAACTCCTAGGTATCAAGTTCTACGAAGCAAGATACAGTTACGTTCATATCTAGGTACCTGACATACCGACAGGTTAAGATAGGACACCAACAAACTGGGATGTTTTCATCATATGAAATTGTGAATCGAAAAGGGACAAGATCTCCATGGATTTTAGTTACCAGATTTCAACAAACTCAGAAGAAGCATGATGCTATTTGGGTTATTGTCAACAGTTTGATCAAGTCTGCAGAATCCTTACATCCGTACGGATTTCAGAACCAACAGATTGAACGAACATGTTCCAGCCAAGGCTCATCCGATCACTTGGCAATCCCTCAGGTATCGGGACAGACAAAGATTCGTAATTGTACTCCTAACTTACTTCACGTCTTCATTCTAATTCCACGACTTGCTTTCGCGCTCACGTTCATGACACTATTCACGTTCATGATCGTATTTTGGCTTACGATTCTACGTTCATTTCTTTTCTCGTTCTGGAAGTTGCAAGAACTTGTGGGACCAGACCCAAGTTTAGTATAACTCTCCATCATCAGATAGACATTTCACGTCATATTCCACGTCTCACCCTGTAGCGTTTGGCGTCACCGCCATTATATTATATGATCACGATATGTCTCACATGTCATGTTCATTCCATGTTCCTCATATCATGATCAAAATAGGTTACACGTATCATGGGTCACGATATGTTTACTTATACTACACTCGCCATATCTCCACGTAGCACGTTCAAAATTTTTCACATATCACGTTCAAAATTTTTCACGTACTACGTTTCCTTATGTCTCGTGCATCGTTTCTAATTATCAGTTCAGTCAGATTGTCTTGCAGCGTATCGTTTCAGTTACCCTTGCACGTTAACTCTTTTTCCTCGATCGAATTTAGGGGATCTACCTTCCGTTGATAACCAAGAATTTCTTCGTATTCTAAGTCAAGGTCAGGAGGACCAAGATTTATCATTAGTGTCAGGATCTTCTGAAGGAACCGTTCCAACAGGGAGGCCACTTGGAAACGGACAAGTTCATCCGGACTTTTATCCGTTTTTCTCATCAATTAGATATGTCCTTTCAGTCACGTCACGTTCCGTGTCTTCTCAAGACATGTCATGTTCCACGTTCCCTTCTACCATGTCACCTTCTTTTCCGTTATTTTGCATACCTTTCCAGTTTGATTCGGGTATGTTTCGCTTCCAGTTACTTTATCTATAATTCGGGGACGAATTATTCTTTTTAGGGGGGAAGAATTGTAAAACCCGCAAGCTTTTACCATGAACAGTAACCTTAAGATCGTACATCACAGATTAAAACCTTCCTTATATAGTATGATCACATTCATGTGCTAATAATCAAGCAAGTGCATACGTGTATGACATGATAAGTATCGATTACGTACAAACTCATGATAGGCAGTTAATAAGTATTTACTATGCACGATCACGTAATAATTATTTAAACAATAATTAATCACGAACATGCGATCATGAAATCATGAACATAATTAAATCACGAGCTAATATTAATTACGTATATATATATTTATTACGAACACGAATAAATATATTAGGTCACGGTAATTATTTAACGAGAACACACAAAACGCGAACACAAATAAACACGAACAAACACGTAAAACACGAACACGAGAACACACTTATTTTAGACACGGAAAATATTTGGGTTACCCCATGTGGGCCCCATTAACCACGAAATAAGGAAGGGAGAATGGGCCTAGCCCATCATTTTTACTAAACAAGAAAAAGGAGAAATCTTGTGTCATTTTTACAAAAACAAGAAAATTAATAAAACCCTAAAAGAGTTTTTCTCCTTCTCCTCCTTGTTCTTTGTAGCCGCCACCCATCAACACACCAAGAGGGGTGTTCTTGTTGATTTTGATCTTGAATATTGTGCAAGTGTTCGTGTTTGTTCATCCTCTATTGATCAACACATTCGGTATACCTTTTTAACCTTTCTTTTTAATTATTTCTTTTGATTTGATCTAGTAAGATTAATGAAGAACATGATGTTTTTAAAACCTAATTAAAAACATAAAATAAACATGTATTTGGTTAAAGGGTAAAATCAAAAGGGTTGTTTTAGGGGTGTTTTGTTTGGCCGCCGCCTAGCCCGTGCCCTAGGGGGGTCACGGCTTGGTCTTTAAGCCACCACCGAGACCATATGGTCCCGGTTTGGTGGTGTGGGTCCCACGGCAGCAAGGAACCAAGGGGAACCCCGATTTGGTTCGGGGTACGGTGTCGATTTCATGCCCGGTTCACGGTTCGTTGGTTAAATCATGATCTATGTTACATGTTAATTTTTATGAATCATGAACTTAGGATATAAATTAATTAATAACATGAGATATTAATTAAATCATGACTTAGGTTATTCTAATTATTAATTTAGCATGATATTAATTTAACCTAAGTATTTTATGTTATAAGTTATAATTAATTAATTATTTAAAACATGCCTATAATTAATTAATTTAGACATGACTTAGGTTATATTATTAATAATAATAATACACATTTTAACCTAAGTATTTTCATTTCATTTTAATTAAAACATGTTATACTTTAATTAAAATGCTTAACCTATAGTTTAATTAAAATACATGAAATAATAATTAAACTATATACTATATCATATGACTTAAGAAATCAGCTTATAAACACGTAGACTTATATGCTAGGTTACGTAACCAGCTTAGTTCTAAATATAGAAACTTCTATTTATAGAAACTTAATTAAATAAGGCAACTAATCTATTAATGGAAACCTTCTATATATGGAAATCTATCTAATTCAGGCAGCTAATCTAATCATGGAAACCTTCTATATATGGAAACTTATTTAATTAAGGCAGCTGATCTATTTTTGGAAACTTTCTATTTTTAGAAACTAATCTATTTTAAGCAGTAAATTCTATTTTTGGAAACTTTCTATTTTTGGAAACTTTCTATTTTTGGAAACTTTCTATTTTTGGAAACTTTCTATTTTTGGTAACTTTCTATTTTTGGAGACTTTCTATTTTTGGAAATTTTCTATTTTTGGAAACTTTCTATTTTTGGAAACTTTCTATTTTTGGAAACCTGCTATTTTTGGAAAGTTACTTATTATTACACAGTAAGTATAATACTACATGAAATACCAGTAATACTTAATCAGATTAATCAGAATACAAGATAAACACAGTTTAAGGCTTTAAACAGTAAATCATGACCTAAAACATACAAAGTAAGCTAAGACGTGACATAAAACCCAGTACGTAATCAGTGAATCGATACTTATACACGTGTGTATTCATGTAGCGTTAGTGATCCAGAAGTAGGAGTCTTTCTTCCGTTCATTCACTGGACTTGAGGTACGGATTCCCGTCCTTTCAGTATGGATATTCTTTCCTTATTAGGATTTCCCCGTATGCAGCCAACTGTTTTCCCCAGCATTTGTTTTATTGTTTTGAACTGCTTATGTTTAATTAGCATAATCTATAGCCATATACAAGCATGACCAGTTTCACCTAGTTATGGAGGTACCATAACCATAGCATTGGAGGCACCGATGTTATGACTTCCCCACGGCGGAGTGATTGCTCGTGGCGTCCCTTTTCAGTTTTGGCCATATTATTATATCAGGTGGGGCGTATGGGTGCATCCTAGTTACATGTTTTATTCAGTATTTCATGGTGAATGTGATGTGTGCCTTGCATCCTTCACAAGGAGCTGATCCCTCCTACCCAGACAGTATATTAATTAGAGGCATCCCCTCTAATCAGCATGATGAGGTCACCCCTCCAAGTATTCATGCACGTGACCTTTTCATGACCTATATGGGCTATGGTATTTATATGTTAAAACAGTTTTCATAAGATAAACATAAGGCTTTTCAAACTATAAAACCAGTTTTCTCAATACTTAACCAGTTTACTAAGAATTTAGTCTTCCGCTGTTATATGTTACATGCTTATCCTATTCATGCTATATTGTACATCCGTGCACTGAGCGTCTTGCTCAGCCGTTTTCCTTTTCATGTTCCCAAAACGGCAGGTACTCAAGACTCGAGCATTTGGAGGACATGCATAGGATGGAAGCTGCCGTAGACTTCTTCTCCTTTTCCTTCATATATTTATGCTTGTTTAGTCTTTCTTTCAGTTCATGTATTTTATTATGTTTTGGGCTTATGTTTGGGAACCGATGTTTGATTCCGGTTTTCCCTATGGTCATGTATGTTTTACTACATATTACCTTGCATGCTTTGATGACACGCCATAATTACGCGTGACATTTCATTTATCAAAATGGGGTGTTACATTATGTTTATATAAAATTCAGAGCAATTACACGAAATTCCATGATCAAGTGCAAATACAATTTACAAGCTCTTGAGACGGCGTTTGAAGAACTTATGACGCCGTATGGATCATCAAATGACGTGGTTAAAAGAAATCAAGACGCCGTTTAGGCTGTGACGGGAAGCAAATCTAATTTATCTAGTCGACCAGAAGGCGTCTGAAATGAAGCATGATGTCGTCTGCGATGTTTTCCAATATATATGAACCATTTATTTTACCAAAAACGTGTAAAACTTGACATATACTTTTGGATTATAGACGAATTTTAGGAGTTTCTAACCTTAATTTGTAATATTCCGTACTTAACGTCATCGTTTTACCCTAACTATTAAACGTATTTTGAGTTTCTAAGTAATGGTGAGTATTGTAATGTTGACGGTTTACGTTGAAACCGGTAATGTGTGCATATATTTAATTGTTTTGATGACTGAAGAGTACTACTAGTGATCGTGATGCCGATGGATGCCCAAATATTATATTTTATTATCGATTATTTCGATATTTGATATTTATGATATTTTTATTTCATGACGTGTTAAGTCGAGTCGAACTTTATTATTTCGATTTGTGTGCGTTTAATTATTAAAAGGTCGATTTAACAAACGAAATTTATATTTTTATGAACCCGGTACGAAACTCGACTCTCGTAAATATTTTTAAAATTGACTGGAAGTCATTTCCCGCTTTTTAACTTATATTTACACTTTGGACCACAAGAATGCACAACTTACATTTTCTACCCCCACCTCACTATAAATAGAAATTCCACTAACTTTTATTTCATTTTATACATTTAAAATTTTCACAAAAATTCTCCCACCCCCCTTGTTTTTGCCGTCCAACCCACCACCACAAACCACCACATATTTTGATTTTGAGCTTGATTCAAGACAATCTAACAAAAGACCCATCCTTATAATCTTCTTGTGATCATTTTGATCTAAGAAAATCCAACATGCAAGAACTTTTTATTCTTTCAAAGATTTTGATGAAGAACAAGTGTTTGATCCATTCTTAAGGTAGTGGAAAGTGTTATTATTATTATATATTAAATTTTTGGTTATTGCATGTATGTTTTGTGTAGTGGGTTTTGAGAGTATTAATCATACAAGTGATTTAGGGATGATATGAGATGATTTAGATGATGGGTGTAGCATACTTGAGGTATAGATGATGTTTAAAATGGGTCAAAATGGTTGTAGATGTGATTTTTAAAAAGGTGTTTTACATCAGTAGGTTTAGGCCCTATTTTCGTACAGTAGATGTTGGATAAGTGTTGGTATTATTGGATATTGTTGTAGTAGTCGCCGAGACGCTCGTTTCGGTATAAGGTAGAGCTTCTAACTCATAACGAGTCAAAAGTTACATAGGTTTGAATATTCGTGTACCGGGAGGCGAGTATCGACACAATCCGAAATTGTTGTCGATATTGGGTCAAATCCCGGGGACTATAAGTTGAGTTTCAAAAACGGTCAAGGGCTGTTCTCAGGCCCTAAACTTAGCATTTTGAGTCTATTTTCAAAGTCAAGTGGCGATATTGTAAATGGGAATGTTTAACAAGATCAAAATGGTTTTACGAGTCAAGTGTGTAAAACAGTCCGGTTTTTAAGGTCGAAAGATGTGTCGAGCAGGTGGGTCTAAAATGTGAATCATTTGATGAAATTTTAAGTGAGTCTTCTACAGATATTAAGTGAGTTTGTCACCAAGTTTCGTCGAAAACGGAGTTGTGTAGGAATGGGAAATCAGCGTGTACTTTTGGTAAGTACCGGCTGAGTATCAATGGAGAGGTACTTAACCTCGCGCCATAGTTTGAGGTGAGAGACTAAACTATTAAATTCTAAAATTTCTAAAAGATATAAGTCTTAGGATTAAGTGTATATTCTGAGATTGGAGACCCGTGTTGGGTACTTGAACCGTGTTGATTTGGCATCATGAGATGGATCAATATCGAAGATACTAGTTTTGGAAAGCTAGTATATGTTGTGGGGTTTAGAAAGGATTCACTTGTATTGGTTGGTCATGTCTATGTACATACTATTTTGAGTCGTTGGTTTTATTATACTAAGTATGTTTTGAGATACTTGAGTATGTTGTTAAGCGCGCACCTTATTTGTTAGGTGGCGGCTTTTGACGTGTATATTTGGGAGGCATCTTCACTTCGGCGATCACTACTACTACTAGCTTCGTGTATCATCTAAGGTGAGTCTATAGCCTCGCTTTTATACTGGTTTTAAATGATTTTAACCCGCAAGGGGGAATACATGATATTTGAAACAAATAGAACACAAGTCTTTGAATGATTGCTTAAACCTAAATGTTGTTTTGATTGTAACAAGTACGTTGAGTACAATAGAATTGGTACGTTGAGTACAATGGAATTGGTACGTTGAGTACAATGGAATTGGTACGTTGAGTACAATGAATTGGTTTGGACTCGTATACCAACGTAGGGTCACACAAGGGAATTGTGATTGAAATAAATTGGTACGTTGAGTACAATGGAATTGGTACGTTGAGTACAATGGATTGGTACGTTGAGTACAATGGATTGGTACGTTGAGTACAATGAATTGGTGTGGACTCGTATACCAACGTAGGGTCACACAAAGGAACTGTAAATGAAATTGCTTTTTATATACTTGTGTTCAAATGATGATTTGCAAAACCTATAGATTCGCTCAACCTTTGTGTTGACCCTTTTAAGCATGTATTTCAGGTAATCAAGATGGATAGCAGCGGAGCATGCAAGGAGGGAGTTGGTGCTTACTTGTCTAAACTTCGTTATTTTTCATCCTTTTTAAATTAACAATTTACTTAAAGTATTTTGAGGAACATGTTGTGTTGGTAACGGTTTTTGGGACTAAAACGCTACTCTGATGGTATCTTTTAGGATGGAAATTATTTTAGACAATGTAGTATTTATACATTTTAACGTCTCTTTTGGGATTGTTTTCTATGATTGTGTGTGATGTGCTATGAGTAACGCCCAATGTGGACTTTCCGCTGCGTGGTAATTTGGGGCTGTTACAAATTGGTAATCAGAGCCACAAGTTATAGAGAACTAGGTCGATTTTGAAAATGTCCTAAACTATAACTTTTGGTGTGTCGTAAAAGTTTTAAGCACGCAACTACTCCGCATGGCTCTGGTAAGGCTATTCTTGCATTACTTTATATTTGACTATGATTATGTGAACCTATGTGTATATAGGAATGGTAGTATGTATATGTATGAATATACTGTGATATTTAAAGGCATTGTACGCGAAGCAATGGTCCTTGAATGATTGTTGTACATTTTATAATTCGGTTTTGAATAGGATTTGGCCTCACCGCCAATCACCGATCTTGATAATTATGTATTATGAATACGAGTGTGAAACTCGTTTGATACTTTGGGTACGTGCATGTTGTTTCGTAATCTATCACATATCGACTTGTTTAAGTTCGGTCGTTGTCGTCACATCGTGATGTGCTATTTTAGGACATCTCATATTGAAACGTAATTGATTAACGTGATATTTTTTTATTTCCGTTACTTCTTATGATTTTGAAGAATCATTTATCCAAGGCGAAATCTTCTACGTAATGCGACGTGTGATTTGAATTTATATGACTACGTTTTACTGGCGAAAAGGAGGATGCCAATGTTGGACCTAAGATATATATATCCTAATCAAATATATATAATTTGGGTACAACAAAGATATGCTCGTAGTAGTCATTCGGTTGAGTGGCTTAATGCCTTGTATCTAATTGGAATGGGACATTTAGATATAGAGATTTTAACTCGCCCAACTATGAGTTGTTTAAGGTTGTCTTATTTAAATGGATTGGGACATTTGAATAAGAAAGTTTTAAACTACTGGACCCTAGATTGTTTGTGTTTTCCTTATTCAGATGGAATGGGACGTTTGAATACGGAAATCATGAAGTAAGTTTTATAACCTTGTACTTACCATGTTATTTAATTTGGATTTGACATCGTGTTGAGAGGTAGTAATACTTGAGTAGGATGACTTATAATCGTCTCGTTGAAATGGATTGGGACGCCTTTTCATTTGAACAAGAAAGTTATAAGTTACCGAACCGTAAATTTATAAACTCTTGTATACATGAAAGGGGACGCCTTTTGATGTAGACAAGGAGTTATAAATGAGTGGACCCAAGAATGTCTGGCTCGATTTGTGGATGTTTGGTGTGCGTACGACGTCCTTCGAATCGTGTTTCATTGATATGAATCGTTCAGTGTCGTCGTCATTATGATGATCGTCGATTATCATCTATGTACGAATAACCCGTTGTACTTCTCTCGAGTTGTGATTTGTTTTGATGGACCATTTCTAATGTGTCTCAATGATCGCGAGCTTTATAAGCTAATCGTTTAGAACCGATTGACCGTTCCGAGAATAGGCGACTTGTTTAAGCGTCACCAGGATTTATGCATGTATTTGTGGATTGACTGAGGATCGAGTTATCAACGGCAACTTATCATGGGTTTGAAGCTCTTGTAATTTTACTTGCTACTATCAAAGGGTCACCGAAGACTTTTCTTGATGACGAAACTCTTGGGGGCTAGTATGATGAACTAAACGAGGAATATGATGCACCGCCTTGAGTATTGAAGTAGAAATTATTGGAACGTCTTGTATGACGAATGATGAAACAGGAGTTATTGGAACGCTTTTGCTTGATGAATACTGAAGCAGAAGTTATTGGAACGCTTTTGCTTGATGAATACTGAAGCAGGAGTTATTGGAACGCTTTTGCTTGATGAATACTGAAGCAGAAGTTATTGGAACGCTTTTGCTTGATGAATACTGAAGCAGGAGTTATTGGAACGCTTTTGCTTGATAAATGCTGAAGTAGAAGTTAGTGGGACACTTTTGCATGTTGAACCTTGGAGCAGAAGATAATGGTACACCCGATATGTTGTGAATTCTCGCCAATGGACCGAATTTCTTAATGACTGGAATTAACAAATTCGTTTTCACTTCGAAGAGTATGTTGTTGCCAACACCGCAAGTGAAAAGACTTTAGAGATCGAGTTGTATTATCAAGGGCTAGTCCAAGGTTTTATCGATGATCAACGACGAAGATTTACATTTGATGTTTATGTTTGACCTTTGTTTTTAGGTACTTATGTGGTATGTGATCTAGTTGAGTGATCGTAGGTTGTGAGAACTTGAGGCGGCATTGTCCAATGACGTCCGATCACGGAGAACGTGTACCATATAATATTTTTTTCGACTTTCAACGACGATGCTTATTGAGACTGTGAATGCGCGTGGGCGGAAGTGAGATGGTGTTTTTGTATTATCTTTTGAGTTTGGATCCGAGTGTGAGCACACTCCGATGACGAAAATATTTTTCTTGTTATTTCCTTTGATGTGCGTCCATGGCTATCCGGCCAGTGGATGTCCTTTTGCTTGCAATTTTCATTACTTCCCACTGGGAGAGAAGTGCACCTAACCCACCTACCCACTCCTCAATCACGGTGCTCAGCCGACTTGCACTGATAGACCCCTATTGTATTGGAATTAGGCGCCCATCTTTTGACTGTTGTCAACTAATCTCTTCAATGTCATTTCTATTAGCTTATGGCATTCCTTTACAATCACATTGGTGGCAACAAAGACAACTATCCTTAAACTCAAGCTAACTACACATCTATTATCCAAACCTGCTTGACAGATACCAACCCTAGCACCTGAACAAATTGACTGGACTTGCCCGAAGGTCTTGTCAAGTGATCTTATTTATCATGGCTTGGCTATTTAGCAAGCATGAGTTAACCCGATTGAATTTATTTATGTGGCATGGTTTGGCTTTTGACAAACATGTCGTGACTTGATTTTGCGTCCATGGTGTTGTCTTTTGTGTTTGAATTATATCGTAATGCGTCCGATAGCGCAATGTATACGCTGAAGGATTTCCGTATCGACGAACTCGCGTTTGACGAAGTAGGTTGGCATGTTCGAGAATACGCAATAAGGTGATTTTGTACGACTAGTACTAATTACCTCGTCTCAATTCTTTTCTAGAATGTTTTCGATGGAGTTTTATGCGACCCATGCGACTATCTTTCATGAGTAATTGTTTTTGTGAGGACCGTTGGATCGTTTGAGATCGCCCAACGGATGGGACCGATTATTTATAATTTAAAATCGTTGGATGAGCTTCTTGTAACTTGTGTAAATTTTCGTGTGTCGAGCTTGAAGAAGTTCCTGTCGGATAAGGACTCATTCATCCCCTTTTGGTGAGATACAACTTGGCGACGAGTTGCATTTTGTAGAAGAACCAGTAGAGATCTTTGATCGAGAGGTTACGCGTTTGAGACCGAGTAAGATTCTCATTACGAAGGTGCGATGTATTTCGAGACGTGGAACGAGGTTCACGTGGGAACGTGAGTATTTCTTTATAAGAAGTGCCCTCGTTTTTCCTAGGAGAGCGCGATACGAGTTTGAGGCGAGGCGAGCGCCGGGACGTCGCTCCTTTAAGGAGGTGAGAATGTAATATCCCGTACTTAACGTCATCGTTTTACCCTAACTATGTAACGTATTTTTAGTTTCTAAGTAATGGTGAGTATTGTAATGTTGACGGTTTACGTTGAAACCGGTAATGTGTGCATATATTTAATTGTTTTGATGACTGAAGAGTACTACTAGTGATCGTGATGCCGATGGATGCCCAAATATTATATTTTATTATCGATTATTTCGATATTTGATATTTATGATATTTTTATTTCATGACGTGTTAAGTCGAGTCGAATTTATTATTTCGATTTGTGTGCGTTTAATTATTAAAAGGTCGATTTAACAAACGAAATTTATATTTTTATGAACCCCGGACGAAACCCGACTCTCGTAAATATTTTTAAAATTGACTGGAAGTCATTTCCCGCTTTTTAACTTATATTTACACTTTGGACCACAAGAATGCACAACTTACATTTTCTACCCCCACCCCACTATAAATAGAAATTCCACTAACTTTTATTTCATTTTATACATTTAAAATTTTAACAAAAACTCTCCCACCCCCCTTGTTTTTGCCGTCCAACCCACCACCACAAACCACCACATATTTTGATTTTGAGCTTGATTCAAGACAATCTAACAAAAGACCCATCCTTATAATCTTCTTGTGATCATTTTGATCTAAGAAAATCCAACATGCAAGAAATTTTTATTCTTTCAAAGATTTTGATGAAGAACAAGTGTTTGATCCATTCTTAAGGTAGTGGAAAGTGTTATTATTATTATATATTAAATTTTTGGTTATTGCATGTATGTTTTGTGTAGTGGGTTTTGAGAGTATTAATCATACAAGTGATTTAGGGATGATATGAGATGATTTAGATGATGGGTGTAGCATACTTGAGGTATAGATGATGTTTAAAATGGGTCAAAATGGTTGTAGATGTGATTTTTAAAAAGGTGTTTTACATCAGTAGGTTTAGGCCCTATTTTCGTATAGTAGATGTTAGATAAGTGTTGGTATTATTGGATATTGTTGTAGTAGTCGTCGAGACGCTCGTTTCGGTATAAGGTAGAGCTTCTAACTCATAACGAGTCAAAAGTTACATAGGTTTGAATATTCGTGTACCGGGAGGCGAGTATCGACGCAATCCGAAATTGTTGTCGATATTGGGTCAAATCCCGGGGACTATAACTTGAGTTTCAAAAACGGTCAAGGGCTGTTCTCAGGCCCTAAACTTAGCATTTTGAGTCTATTTTCAAAGTCAAGTGGCGATATTGTAAATGTGAATGTTTAACAAGATCAAAATGGTTTTACGAGTCAAGTGTGTAAAACAGTCCGGTTTTTAAGGTCGAAAGATGTGTCGAGCAGGTGGGTCTAAAATGTGAATCATTTGATGAAATTTTAACTGAGTCTTCTACAGATATTAAGTGAGTTTTTCACTAAGTTTCGTCGAAAACGGAGTTGTGTAGGAATGGGAAATCAGCGTGTACTTTTGGTAAGTACCGGCTGAGTATCAATGGAGAGGTACTTAACCTCGCGCCATAGTTTGAGGTGAGAGACTAAACTATTAAATTCTAAAATTTCTAAAAGATATAAGTCTTAGGATTAAGTGTATATTCTGAGATTGGATACCCGTGTTGGGTACTTGAACCGTGTTGATTTGGCATCATGAGATGGATCAATATCGAAGATACTAGTTTTGGAAAGATAGTATATGTTGTGGGGTTTAGAAAGGATTCACTTGTATTGGTTGGTCATGTCTATGTACATACTATTTTGAGTCGTTGGTTTTATTATACTAAGTATGTTTTGAGATACTTGAGTATGTTGTTAAGCGCGCACCTTATTTGTTAGGTGGCGGCTTTTGACGTGTATATTTGGGAGGCATCTTCACTTCGGCGATCACTACTACTACTAGCTTCGTGTATCATCTAAGGTGAGTCTATAGCCTCGCTTTTATACTGGTTTTAAATGATTTTAACCCGCGAGGGGGAATACATGTTATTTGAAACAAATAGAATACAAGTCTTTGAATGATTGCTTAAACCTAAATGTTGTTTTGATTGTAACAAGTACGTTGAGTACAATGGAATTGGTACGTTGAGTACAATGGAATTGGTACGTTAAGTACAATGGAATTGGTACGTTGAGTACAATGAATTGGTGTGGACTCGTATACCAACGTAGGGTCACACAAGGGAATTGTGATTGAAATAAATTGGTACGTTGAGTACAATGGAATTGGTACGTTGAGTACAATGGATTGGTACGTTGAGTACAATGGATTGGTACGTTGAGTACAATGAATTGGTGTGGACTCGTATACCAACGTAGGGTCACACAAAGGAACTGTAAATGAAATTGCTTTTTATATACTTGTGTTCAAATGATGATTTGCAAAACCTATAGATTCGCTCAACCTTTGTGTTGACCATTTTAAGCATGTATTTCAGATAATCAAGATGGATAGCAGCGGAGCATGCAAGGAGGGAGTTGGTGCTTACTTGTCTAAACTTCGTTATTTTTCATCCTTTTTAAATTAACAATTTACTTAAAGTATTTTGAGGAACATGTTGTGTTGGTAACGGTTTTTGGGACTAAAACGCTACTCTGATGGTATCTTTTGGGATGGAAATTATTTTAGACAATGTTGTATTTATACATTTTAACGTCTCTTTTGGGATTGTTTTCTATGATTGTGTGTGATGTGCTATGAGTAACGCCCAATGTGGACTTTCCGCTGCGTGGTAATTTGAAGCTGTTACATAATTTCTTCATTGTAACTTCATGTTTAACCTAAGTTAATATTATAGTTCATTTAGCCTTTTAATATGTGTATGTCATGTTTGATTATATGTTTTTTCTTTCAATTAACATGTTTGGCTAAATTCTATTGTGTTTGCTTATGATTGCATGAAATTTAGATTGTAATTCATTTTACTATTGCTTTTTGAAAGTGGTGTGCACGTTAGGCTTTAAAAAACTAGTTTCGATATTTAAATCTTAGCGAATATGTTGGGTCCTAAAATCGTGAACTTTTTGCACGATTTACCGATTAACTACTAATAACACATCTTGTACTTTTCAACGTATACACTTTTATTAGAATCAAATAAATAGTCTATAATCCACTTTGTTTGCGGAAACAAAGTGGTTGAATGACAAGGGTTATCTCTTGATGAACAAGAGAGGAAGAATTCCTAACACTACACTTTGTGTTTTATGTGAAATGGAAAACTTATCTATCTCTACTTATTACCTATCTATATATAGGAAAAGAAAAACAAAACTTCCAAAGGAAGCTTTCACTTTTGTGAGGCCCATGTGCTCCCCATGCTTTCTTTTCCATTATAGTACAAAAGTAAATATTACTTTTGACTTTCTTATTGGCTGTACAAGTAACCACACTTGTACTCTTGTCTTCCTTTGCTTTTAGGAAGTTCCCGCCAGTATCTTCAGGTAGTATTTGAGAGATAGATGAACATCGTTCAGCTTGGTTTGTCACTCCAAGCTGAACTGAAAGGCAACTTTATTCAGGCCTGTCCTTCACATGCTGATCTGCATCAACTACTGAAGGTGAAGACTTTGTCTTCAAAGGACTCTGGAAGTGCTGGTGCTGAACTATCTTCAGCTTGGACTGGTGCTGGACCTGGTGCTAAAGTGTCTTAAGCAATTCTTCAAGTCTTCAGCAGCCATTTTATATTCAAATACTTGTGAGGAACAATTGGGTCAAATCTTGACCCAACAATCTCTCCCTATTTGGATATAAAAATAGCCCGAGTTTTCGTCTTCTTTGTTCAAGTCTTCTTTGTCCGTTGATCATCTTTGGTCACTGAAGCTTGAAATCGTGAAGATGACAAACTGAGTGTTTTTCACTCAGTGCATACACTTAGTTTATTTGTTGTTCAAATCCTAGTCCAACAATCTCCCTCTATTTGGACATAAGAATAGCCTAAGTGAAAATCATCAGATATGAGTGAGCAAATACAACTTCTTCTCACCTTCTGATGTTACAAACAATAAAATGATAAAAAAATTGTGTACATATTCTTTTTGGTTGTAGTTGCAAGAAAGTAAACTCTAAAACATGAAACAATAACATCAGTGACTTATTATTGAAGTCACATTCTGGTGTAAGGTTTAGAGTTTCCATAAGTACAGCAACTTGGGTTAGTGAAGGTTTGATGGTTCAGTGGTTCAACATTTAGGTACCTAGAAGCTTTCAATCAATGTTGTTTCAGAGGATAGCAGTGGTGATCAATCACTGAATATACACTGAACAACCTACTTTGAGAAATTCCACAACCTGATCAAACATAACCATTTTTCAAACCATTTTTGCCTTTTTCATCAAGGCTGATCAAACACTAACCTTCATCAACCAGTTTCATTCTTTTGACAAAAACTATACCATACGCCGCATCCAATACATCACTTCCTCGACACACCCAATACCATTAACATTTTACAAACACACCTGCTCCATCTTCAGGTTGTTTTTTTAAGGTTTGGAAAATATTTTGTTGTAAAGATTGGTTTTGGTTTATGGTTTGTTCTTGTAATATTTGTTTGAATGATAACATGGTTCTTACACCCCTTATGCGTGATAAGCATTTTCAATGCTTTCTGTCAATATTAGTGTATTTCTCTCCCTAAAAAAATGCAAATCTTAGCAATTTTTGAACAATTACACTAATAAAATGTAGCATCAGGATGTGTGAACGAAGTTCTTACCTGTTGAGGTTCAGTCAGGACATGCTGAAGGTTCGTCCAGAATGCTGGAGGTTCACCTTTAGTTTCAAACTTCTATTTGAGCTTCAGATCTTACTGAATGGTTCAGTCACTGCTGGTGGTTCAGGATTAGTGCTGAAGGTTAGTCCAGTCTTCGCTGGAAAGTTCAATTTCTGATGAAGGTTCGTCCAGTTTTGCTGGAGGTTCAGTCTGTGGTGGCGGTCCACCTGCTGAAGGTTCAAAATACTGAGGGGGTTCAGTATTCTGCTAAGGGGTCGGAACTGCGACTGCTGTTGGTTTAGTCTTGTTGGAGGGGGGGGGGGGTTCAGAATTCAACCTTCAGTATCAGCAGTTCACTTTATGGTGACCAGGTTTAGTTTGGAGGGTTCGCCCAGTCATGCTGGATGGGGTCCAACACTGTTGGAGTACCAGTTAATGGGCTTTGGTACTGAAGCAGTCCAAAAAATTTGTTACTGAAGTAGTAGTATATCTTTTCAGCTCGAAAAAACTCTGACTATTTCTTTCCGTCAGTTTCACATACACACCACTTTAGTTTCAGAAAAAAATAAACCATCCATGACTGATTTTTTTCATCAACGCTGATGGGCTTCGACATTATTTGGGCTCCACACTTGGTGGGCTTCAGTATTTAGAGCTCAAGTACTATCTTGGCACATTAAAATAAACTATTTTTCGTAATCATAACATAAGACTGAATAAAAAACATACCCCTTTTTTTAATTCAACTTATAAAGATGATCTCACACATCAGTTTCTTTAAAACCGACCACACATTCTCATTTTTCTTCAGCAACACTTTGAAGCTGATGAAATCATTTGACCACCGAACGCATCAGTTAATAACCACCTCCATCACTTCATCAGTATTTGCCAAACTGATGAAAGCATTTTTCAAACACACAAACGCCCCTCATTGATCCTTTATTCAGTTTTTATTCGAAACCTTTTCCAGCTTTTCTCCTTTAAAGTTTAAGCTTTCTTTTCAGCTAAAACAAACACCATCCCATCAACAGCTTTTCTTAATAAGCTAATCTAAACACCACCACATCTATCAACACCTCCTTTCGAGGTTTGTTTTCCATCCCAGTTACACCAAATACCAATTTCGAATTATAATCAACCGAAACATCAACATCCCAACCTTCGTTTGAGGTTCTTAACCCATCACATCTACACCCGTCTGATTTTGATGCATAACAAACCGCAACAAGAAAAATCAATCATTTCTTGTAAATCCATCCTCTGGCCAAAAGGAAGGAATACATTTTTCCGACTTGATATTCTAATGGTATTCTAGATCCAAAAGTGGATCTTGTTCTTTTTTGCACGCAGATCTAGAGGGTGTTTTTTTTTGTATATAGATCCGAAATGGATCTCATGATTGCGGGTTTTGATATGATTATTTGTGATGTGGATTCTTGGTTAGTTAATCTTTAATAAACAAAGATGATGTAGGTTTGGGTTTTGATGGAATCGGTGTTTTTTTGTATAGATCTGGTTTTTATGAAGGTGATGGTGTTTTTTTTATTTGGATATATTTTTGTGACGGTGGATTTGTTTTTTATGGATGGATCTGTTTTTTTTTATTGGTGGGTTTTTTGTGTTTTGGTTTTGGATACGATATCCAGGGCAGGTTTGTTCAACAAAATGTATTCTCCCGCTCAAAAACTATTTTCACAAACAGTTTTTGAAACACATTTGATGAACAATGATATTAGCAGTTAATACCGAACGGATCTGGATCATAAGAATAATCCACCCGCTCTGATACCACTTGTTGGGTCCTTGAATCGTGTACTCTTTGCACGATTGACCAATTAACTCCTAATAACACAACTTGTACTTTTCAACATATAGACTTTTATTAGAATCAAATAAATAATCTATAACCCACTTTGTTTGCAGAAACAAAGTGGTTGAATGACAAGGGTTCTCTCTTGATGAACAAGAGATGAAGAATTTCTAACACTACACTTTGTGTTTTATGTGAAATGAAAAACTTACCTATATCTACTTAGTACCTATCTATATACAGGAAAAGAAAAACAAAGAAGCTTTCACTTTAGTGAAGCCCATGTGCTCCCCATGCTTTCTTTCCTATCATAGTAAAAAAGTAAATATTACTTTTGACTTTCTTATTGGCTGTACAAGTAACCACACTTGTACTTGTCTTCCTTTGCTTTTAGGAAGTTCCCGCCAATATCTTCAGGTAGTATTTGAGAGATAGATGAACATCGTTCAGCTTGGTTTGTCACTCCAAGCTGAACTGAAAGGCAACTTCATTCAGGCCTGTCCTTCAGATGTCGATCCGCATCAACTACTGAAGGTGAAGACTTTGTCTTCAAAGGACTCTGGAAGTGCTGGTGTTGAACTATCTTCGCCTTGGACTGGTGCTGGACCTGATGCTGAAGTATCTTCAGCAATTCTTTAAGTCTTCAGCAGCTATTTTATATTCAAATACTTGTGAGGAACAATTGGGTCAAATCTTGACCCAACAGAATACGTTTAGAGAAACGTGATTGCATTGAAATGGCATATTTGCTATAGTCTTCACACTGCCTAGCTCTCGTTAGGTTGTTCTCTATTTAAATATTTTATTGCATGTGATTTGCCGTAAGAATACTTATAATAGTCTTCATACTACCTGACTTATACGTTAACCGACATGTTTATCACATAGATAGCGGTTCATAAAAGACACTAATTAATTAGAAAATACTTACACATTTCACTAAAAGTTGTGATAGGCCATAAGACTAAAAGTAACAACTAAGAAGCACTGCATGATTAAATGAACATATTTATTTACGATAAAAGTTCTCACATATTAGATTAGTAGATAATTAGTATTCCATCCGTCCTAATTTATTTGTCCACTATTAACTTTTAATTTTTTTTTCATTTAACTTTGACTTTAAATTAATGTCGTTGTATTATATAATACTTGATGCAAAATATATGTATGAATTGAGTTTTACATGTATTTTCATTTGGTATAATTTTTATCAAGTATTATATAACAAAAAAAAAAAACTTAATGTCAAAGTTTATTAGAAAAGACTTCAAAAATCAATAGTAAACTAATAAATTAAGACGGAGAAAGTAGTACTCCCTCCGTCCCAAAATTATTGTCACCAGACAAGAATCACATAGTTTAAGAAAAATACATTTATTACAGCTTTTTCTCTCTTATTTTTTAGCATAATGACAACTTTACCCTTAGCTAATTAATTAATTCTTTTTTAAAGTTTGTAATAACAATTTTAATCAAGGATAATAGAGTAAATTTATCAAAATTTCCTATCTATTTTTAGTATTGGACAATAATTTTGGGACAACCCAAAATAGAAAGATGGACAATAATTCTGGGACGGAGGGAGTAATTAGTTAAAACATTCTCTAAAACCTGCATTTTACTTACTTTCATAAAAACATAAAATATAAAAAAAAATTCTTCCAACCTCTAATTTTTGACATTCAATACGAACTTCTTACATTGTTCCTTTAGAAAACGATAATCCACTCTTCGAAACTGAACTTTATTTTAAACCAGTGTTGTATACGTTTTTATTTGACTGAACTCTGAAGCTAAATCGGTGGCAATGCCTCAACTTGGTGCATTGGCGATAAATTTATACAGAAAGCAGTAGATGCATCAGAAAATGCATCTCAATCTCATTTTTTTTAATTTAAATGTTGACTTGTTTTGTATTTTACAGTTTACTTGTATATTTCATTTTAATAGACCACGAAGTAACATGAATTGAAAGAGGTATGAAACACGGCTTTTTTGTTTTGTTCAGTGAATTCACAACTTTCTCATATATCGAAATCTTTTTGCTGCATTTTTAATTTAACACATTCCAAATTCATGGAAGACACCAAGCACAAAAAACAATAAATTGAAGATAAATGCATTCTCTTTTAAAAAAATATATTCCACATTATAAAGTCATAAAAAGAAAGATAAAACTCAAAAAGAAAAAGATATAACTATATTGTACAAGGAATTTGTATACTATAATTTTAGAGGGTGTTTGGTTAAGCTTATATAATGGGCTTATAAGCTTATTAGCTTATATGTGTTAAATAAGCCGAAACAAGTGTTTGGTTAAGCTTATATAACTTGGCTTATAAGCTTATATAAGGGGGGTTTTGGTAAGCCAAAACTTTGTGGCTTTTTTAGGGAGGTGTAGGCTTATATATGAATATTATATTAAAAGACTTTTATACCCTCATTTAATTCATTACACCCATTTTATTTTTATGTACTTTTTAGTAATTCTACTTTGTTAATTAGAAAAGCTAAACCAAACACTTATTAAAAGCTTATAAGCTCATTATATATAAGCCATAAATGACTTATATAATATAAGCCTAACATCATTCATAAGTTTAACCAAACACCTTCTTAGTGCAAACTTAAAACCGTATGGGTTTAATCTGATTATGCATACAAGTTACTACTAACTTTAGTTTCGAACTAACGAGACAAGAAAAGAAAAAGTCTAGCTTCGTTTTTGCCAACAAAGATTTATATTGTCGTGGAAACAGATCGTCTATCGTGATGAGGATGATGATTCCGCAACGAGCTTTCTTACCTTCGTTATTTTCATTGGGAGGTGAATTACAAAACTATAAGGTGTCGCTTGGTTGCGAGATATTAAAAGATATTCTAATTATTTACATTTTAATTTTCTTAATATAATATGTTTGAGATTTAAGTTTATTTGGATACCAAAATACTAAGGACTAATCTCCACCACTCATCTCCATCTTAATCTAATAGATAACATTAAACATAAAACCAATTTCCTCTTTTTTTTCAAACATTAATATCTTTTAAACCGTTAATCGTTATACGAAAAAAAATATACCATTACGAGGGGCATTTAATTATCTTTCTACAGATATGCTATATGATATACTTTCGACAAATTATTTTTTTTTGTTTTTTCCGTAATTTATCATATATGATACTAAATATCATATATGATAGTAACACTGGTATCATATATGATATAACTTATCATATATGATATAAACCAATATCATATGATATAAACCAATATCATATGATATAAACCAATATCATATATGATTCTGTAATAATTTGTAACTTAACACTAATATCATATATGATAAAACACTATTATCATATATGATATTTTACGTAAATTTAAAAAAAAAGCGATTTTTTTTTTTCTGCAAAAGTATATCATATTGCATATCTGTAGAAAGCTAATTAAATGCTCGTCGCGATGGTATATTTTTTTCCGTTTAACACTTAACGGTTTAAAAGATATTTAAGTTTTAAAAATAAGTGAAATAATTAAATACTTTTAATCTCAACCATTAGATATAATGAGGATGGATGGTGGGGATGAGTCCCTTAGTATCCATGATAGATATGGTATCCAAAATAACTTGACTCTATGTTTGATATAACCACCGATTGGATTTGAAATTTTTCTCGAATCGTCAAAATAGATGATTTTAAAATTACTCTAACAAGTGATGAATTTTAAATTAATTTTAAATTATTTTTTCTAATCTTTTTTCTTTTCGTTTTTATTCGAGTTTTTATATTTATATAAAAGATTATAAATTAAAAAAATTTATATAAAAATTATTTTTTAGGTTTTTACTTTTTTAATAGAAAAATAAAATTTATATAAAAAATGTATAAATTTATATAAAAAGTTTCTATATGAAACTTATATAAAAGGTGAAAATTTTGATTTTCATTCGTTTAAATAGAAATTTATAAATTTTAAAAAATTTTATAAAAAAATATTTATTACGTTTTACTCGTTTAAATAGGAAAAATAAAATTTATATTAAAAGTTCTAAATTTATATATTTTTATAACATTTTTATAAAAATAAAAACATTAAATTTTACTAATTTAGATAGAAAATTTTAAAAAGTTTAAAAAAATATCTATTCGGTTTTTACTCAATAAACAAGAAAAATAATTTTTTTTTTTATAAAATCTTATTATTTTTTATAACATTTATAACAAAAGTGAAAATTTGAATTATTCTTGTAATATTTATTTGTGTTAATCGGGTCGGCTCAAAACAAAAATTTCAAAATATAATGAATTTAGTCAATCAAACATGCGTTAGCATTTTAAATTTCAAAATTTTTAATTCTTAAAAATATAAATGTATTTAAATTTAAAATTTCATAATTTTAAAATCTTAAACTAAACGACATCTAAATGAATAAGTTTTTTCCAGTTAGCGTCAATGTTTTGAAACCCGGGTTTTAAATTGACCCGATCTAATCACTAAGTCCGGGTCAACCCGGTTTTAAAAAAAATATTTTTTTTTTATATTTTTAATAATTAACAAAAATTATATAAAAACCATAAAACTTACGTATATTGAAGATTTAAGTTGTTTACCAACTAATATAATATGTAAAAATAAAAATCCGTCGCAAATACGTAAAATTTACATAACTGTTTTTTTAAAAAAATCCGAAAAAATCAAAAACCGTCCGGGTCTTAAGAACCGGGTTGACTCGGGTCACCATAAACCCGACGGGTCTAACCGGGTTTCGAAAATATAAAACCCGGGCAATATGACATGTTTTTTCGACCGAAATCGAATCAACCCGAGTCTGAAAACATTGGTTCGCGTTATCCCTAGATCAATGTCATGTTTTTGACTTAAACGTACGCGGTCTTTCCTCATAATTTTTCTCGTGATTTTCTCTCAACAATAATCCATTTGGTTGTAGTTGTGAATCGCGAATCCGACTCTTATCATTTCTATCGATTTGTTGGACTATAAAACACTACATAAAACATGAGATATGTTTTATGGGTTTGACCAATTTTATTGTAACTTGGTCTAACCATTACATTAATTTTTGTAAAAAGGTTTAAATGAATATGAAGTGATAATAATTTGTTTCTACCAAAATCAATGTGTATAAATGTAAAGAAAGGACAAGCGTGACAACCGGGTCTGATACTATCAACTCCTTTTTTTCTTTCTGTTTTTTCTGAGCATTATTATTTTCTCTCTCATTTTGATTGATACAAATGTAGTCCTCTTAAACCTAGCACTAGAATCAAAGACCAATAATATGGTTTCTTGTTTGTGTGTTGATATGATGAATATCAATGCACTCTCATCTTTAGCCTTTGTGTAAACTAAAACCATCACAAGTTCACAACCCAAATGGCCATTTTATCACCTTATTCATCTTCCTTCTTAGATTCACTCTTTTGCAATGAAGATCATCATCATTGGAATAATGTTGATCATCATGTAGATCATGGAGATGAATTTACACAAACCACCCTTGTTGATTCATCTAATGTTCATTCTACTCCCCTTGACCAACAAGATCTATGTTGGGACCATGAAGAACTTGTGTCTCTTTTCACTAAGGAACAAGAACAACAACAACAACAAACAACACCACCACCTTGTAGTAGTAGTAGTAGTAGTACTTTTGCTTTTCACAAAACAAACCATTGTGTTAGAAAAGTGGTTGTGGAGTGGATCCTTAAGGTTAAACATCATTATGGGTTCACACCACTTACTGCCATTTTAGCTATAAATTATTTTGATAGGTTTGTGTCTAGTGTGGATGAGTTTAAGAAAGATGAACCTTGGATGGTTCAGCTTGTTGCTGTTGCTTGTCTCTCTTTGGCTGCTAAAGTTGAAGAAACACAAGTGCCACTTCTCCTAGATCTTCAAGTATGAACACTATATTCACTTGTAACCTATCCATAAAACACTAGTATCCAATAAAGTGAAGAAAAAAAAAAGTCATATTTCATAATATTTTTATTTTATAAAATATGAAAAAACTTGTACTAGCACCTTACTTAAAAAATCATTTTTACTCTTTAATATTTTATTTCTGATATTGGTTTTTAAAATCTTTGGTTTAGGTGGAAGATAGTGAGTTCTATTTTGAAGCTAAAACCATACAAAAAATGGAGCTTTTGGTGATGTCAGCATTGAAATGGAGGATGAATCCAGTGACACCAATATCATTTCTTGATCACATTGCAAGAAGGCTTGGATTAGCTCATCATAATGGTTCTTGGGATTTCTTCAAGAAATGTGAAGCTTTAGTTCTATGTTTAGTCAAAGGTATAATATGAGTGGTCAACTTAGATCTTTTTGACTATTTAAAGCAATATTTAAAGTTAAGTTTAATTTTTTTTTTTTTGGTGTTGTTTGTAGATTCAAGGTTTGTGTGTTATAAACCATCCACACTGGCCACAGCTACAATGCTTCGTGTTATAGATGAAGAAATTGATCCTCCCAATTCCTTTGACTACAAAAGTCAACTGTTGGATCTTCTCAACACCACTAAGGTTTGTCTCTTTGGCATTTTTCACTTTTTTGAGTTTTGTTTTTGCATGTTTTTTGGTTCAACTCACATTGCTTATGGTACAATAATTCATGCAACAAATGGTAGCAAAAGTACTTTAATTTGTTGGATAAAGTCAAGTAATGTACTACTACTCATGTTTAAAGACATTTACTTTGTGCATGCATTAATGTTCTCTATTGAAAGAGTGTGTTTTGTCTATAGACCATGTTTTGGAACTTAATCTACATGTATCATGATGTATTGATAATTACTCCTACTTTACACCTTTGCATGCTATTTGGTCAACATATGATTATGGAAATTAATTTGCATATTGTTAGAATTTAATTGTATCACTTTATTGTGTGCATTCTATAGTTGTATTAGAGTATATAGAGTGTGCAAATCACTTCTCCATGATTATATAAGTATTAAAAAATCATAATGTATGTAATTACAAGTTGTACTAAAAATATATACGGTGTATTGTTTGATCTCAGGAGAACGTAAACGAGTGTTACGAGCTTGTTATGGAGCTATCTTACGATACTTGTAACAAGCGAAAACCTAATGGGAACGATTCAACAATTTATCCAGATAGCCCAAGTGGCGTGATTGATTTTACGTGTGATGAAAGTTCAAATGATTCATGGGAATTCAGCTCGCCTCATTTCCGCGGACCTTTGTACAAGAAAACAAGAATCGATCAACAATTCGAGTTTGGTTCACTTCTAAGCTTTGGACCGTATGTGAGCACTCGATATCCATGATTATGAACGCCGTTGGGGACCGGTCGACTAGTAAGTATAAACGACCTGTAATATATAGGTTGAAATGACCAAAATCAATGGTCCATAAAGAGATATGTTGTTTTGTGTTGGTCAATTCTCTTATGGTTTTAGGTCGATTTTAATGTGAGATAAATTAAAATGGACACTGTCTAGTCTTTTTCAAGCAATTGACGTATATTTATTAATGACATTGAGAACTAAACTCATGGCATATTTGTAGCATAACATAAAGAGTAGCTTTCTTTTCACAAATACATGTTCTGTAGTACTCGTAATAGTAGTGTAAAGTATGGTCCACTACTTTTTATGGCTACATAGCTGGCATGCAACGCTCACAAATCACAATGCATGATAAGTGATAACCAGTATTTTGATCTTAATTAGGTGATAATGGTTTCATACTTTCATCTTTTGAACATCATATTTTACGTAATAAATGTTATCTATACTATTTTATAAAGTATTTAGACATTTTCTATAATTAGAAGTTTTAAAAAATTCAGCCTAAAATATTTTTAAAAAAGAAGTCTAACAATTGAGTCAATATTGTTCAAAATGTATATTCATTATTTAGTCAACATGAAATTATTGCTATAACAAAACGTATGTAACATTTTTTTAAATGAAAAGTAACCGTCCTTATATTAATGTGCACTTTTAATATGCAAAATAAGTAACCGTTTTTTAAATAATATAAAAATTATAATAAAACACTCTCTCATAAACATTCATATCCTTTTTTCTTTTATCTCAATATCTTCAAAATAATACAAAAAAAAAAACAACTTCTATAAAACCTTCTCCATGCCCACAACCTCTACCACCACTACCGTCACCACTGCCACCATCAGCCGCAAAAATAAAAGGTTTAATATGCTTTGGTAATTTTGGTTGTAGATCTGGTGGTTTTCGTGATTACAACAGTAGAAAAAAAATCAATGGTTTTATTGTGATTAGTGTTTCGATTGGATGTGTTGCGCCAAGATTTAGAAGTTTTAAAATTGAAATCATTCACAAGCATTGTTATTGCTTAAGATATTTTAATGTATATTATCATTCATTTGTAAAAAGTTATTGTTAAGAAAAGTTAACCATATACTCCGTAACAATTACTAACCACAAAATATAATCACAGAGTTCCCGTCGTCGCATTACGCTGATACTCTGCTAGTAGAAGACAAAAAGATTTTTGCATTTGCTAAAAATTGTCATTACTTTCATAAGTGATATGATAAACCGGTATCTCGTTATATTTACAAGTTACAACGTTAGTTTTTGTGTCTTTTTTTACGACTTTTAGACATTTTAAGAAAAATAATTTTTTCGTGTCCGACCTAGTTAGATTGATTGGTTAAGTTACAACAAAGTTTATAACTTGATTGAGCCATCGAATCTAATGTCTAATAAAATCTAATAAAAGCTTTGTGTATTTAGTCGAAGATCTCATTTGGAACTTTCGATCAGTAGTTGGTTGATACAGACATCAGAATCTTGATGCATGCAAGATGTAGTACTAGTAACAATTAAAAATGCAATTATTCGTTTAAATATGCTAATTACTGTTTAAAAAGTGATTCTCAATTATTTTCCCACCAAAAGTGTGACACTTGTGATAAACCCTATTGATCCATCTGTCTTTTTAGTCTTCCTAGAAAATAATGAGACTATACGACAAAAAGTTTACGTAAAAATTTCCGATTTGTTGAATTAAATGGATACATGTTTTTTTTTTTTATAACTGTTTTGGTTGAACAAATTATGTCGACACATTATCTCGTGAGCGTTAACAAGGTCTTACACTCATACCTTTATAACCTATTCATTAAAGTATCGTAGTGGATTTCCTTAATATGTATCTTTTGCGAAAATAAATGTGATTTGTACACTCTATAAAATGATTGACGCATTTAAAATATGTGTATGTTAATATTTCTATCATTCCATTAAGTAATGTGAACAACTTTTAAAACAATCATTAAAAATAAAAATGTCAAACAAAAAAACATTTTGAATATATGAATCATTTTAGGAATTGTACAAATCATTTCTTTTTCAATTGGAAGTACATAGTTATTACTAAATAGTTTTATTTTCCAACTAATGTTTGAATCAAAACTTGTATATATGTCATATGTGGCTAGTATTTACTGTGGCTTTATATTGTTCTTTATAGTGCACCTACATATATGGTAAACTAAATTGACCTTTCTAATTTTCAGCCTGATGATTTCTTTTTTTCTAATTTGCTTAATATAAATAAATCAATTTTACTGAGTTGAGATTAATATACATCTCTAATTTTGTATAAACTTAATCAATCATATTAACTCATTTTATTAAGAACCCACTTTCTAATTTCTTTTAAAAAAAATTAAATATATCACAAACGGTAAATTATCAAACGACAAAAAAATACACAATCACAACGAGAATTAAATCATATTTATATAAAGGGACGTATATATAAATTCTGAAATCATATAAATCGTATATGCTTTTTTGAAGTTATATATGATTTTTTGAAATCATATATGATTTTTTGAAATCATATATGATTTCGTAAAATTATATTTGATTCGTGATACACATCTATATGATTTTCTCGAACAAGCAAAAAAGTTTCTCATAAGTTTATACATGTGACCCTCGATAAAAAGATGATTTAATACTCGTCGCGATGGTATGTTTCGTTTTGCCAACATGTAAGTCTTCTTTATGGATCATCTTCAATAAGAGATTACACTAATAGTAAAATATTGTTAATACTTAGACTTGAGATGCAAGTCGATATTCGCATGAATGGATAACATTTCTTGATTTAGTGTAAATATTGTTTCAGTAAAATGGACAATTATAAGACCTATGTCAGAAATGTTTTAACATGTGTGAAAGGTACTTATAGTTAAAATGAGATTTTGTTCCTTTATGAATGGAGTGTGATACATATTGGGTGTAAAAATCGTATTTAATTATTAAATACGCAGAAGCTATACGTTCGGAAAACTAAAAACACGCGGGAATAATATACAAGCGTACGATTAAGTTTAAATAAAAAAGGATTTTGGGCCGGTTTGGTTTAAAGAAAAGAGAAGGAAAGAGATTTGGGCTTTAGGCCCGAATGGTTTTAAAAATATATATATATAACGAGGAGGCCTTCCCTTTTCCCATTCCACGACAAAAAAAGAAAAGAAAACATACTAGGGTTACCAGTTTAGCCGCCGGAGAAAAAAAGAAAAAAAAAGGATCGGGGTTAGTCTTTGATCTTTGATTCGGGTCCTTGCCTTGTTAAATCCTCAAATACATATAACGCTACTTCACCCTCTTCTTTATTTTTTTTATGTATTACGAATTCAAGAACACACGTCTTGTTGTGTTGCTACACGAAAACCGAGACCATTATGGTCTCGGTATACCTTCTGTTGGTCGGCCGCAAAACCCAAAACCTACCAGGGGGTGTTTGATTAGCAGCAGGGGCATCGGGTTGCCTTGATTCACGAAAAAACGAGACCTAAAAGGTCTCGGTGTGTTGGCTGTTTGGACCAGCCGTGACCATAAGGGGCGGTGTGGTTGAGTTTGTGCCGGCAGCAATACCAAGGCCAGCAGGGGTGTCGAGTTTTGGCGAATCCAGGCAGGACCAAGACCAAACTAGTCTCGGTGTGTGTGGTTGTGACCAGCCGTGACCCTCCAAGGGCTCGGTTATGTTTTGTTTAAATGCCTAGCCTAAAAACCATACATGTGTGTATATTCTACCCAAACAGGGGTGTTTGACTTTTCAAACAACAGCAAAGGACAAACAGGGGTGTTTGGGTCTGTCACAGCAAAGACAGTGGGAACTTTGTATTAACAGTGGGAATCGATAGATAGCAGTGGGAACCGATAGATAGCAGTGTGAACTTATAGATAGCAGTGGGTACTATATAACTAACAGTGGGAAAAATGAAAACTGTGAGAAACATGGGATTTATTTAAATCGGTAAATCATTTTGTAAATAAGTTATATTAATAAGTTATATTGTCCAATTTTATTAATTTAATTAATAAATATTTAATTAATTTTAACTTTACCGTTTTATCCAATTAAAAATATATGGGTATTAATGATTTAATTTCGAAGATATTTTTGGAAACTTGCTAAATTAGGAAACTTTCTATTTTTAGCAGGTTACCAAATATAGAGTTAGTATAACGTCAGAATACGTGTTATACCGTAATTATTAGTAGAACGAAAATATGTTTAAAAGAAATATTAGAAGGCTCAAATTTATCAGTTTATATATACAGACAGTATTGCAAGAATAAATTAAATCCAACAAAAACAGTTTAGATCAGTAAAATAAATAAACATCAGTCGACTTATTTTCACGTACGTTATTTATGTAGTATCCGTGAAGTCGGAGTAGATCTTGCAGCTTTTGTTCTTATTTCATTACTGGACACGAGGTACGGATTTCCCGTCCTTTCAGTAAGGACTTCCTTTCTATGCATGATTAGGATTCCCCGTCTGCAGCCAAATGTTTTCCCCAGTTTATGTTATAAGGTAACAAAAAATATTTTAATAACTAAGATATTGCCTGAGCCTTATATACAAGCATGATCATTCAGTAGTACCAGTTACCAAGGTACCGTAACCATGACACTTGAGGCACCGGTGTCATGACTCACCTGCGGGAGAGTGATATCCCGCAGCGTTCCACTCAGTTCAGCTTGGCCATTTTATCAGTATTATTAGTGGGGCGTATGGATGCATCCTAGGCTTATCAGTTTACAGTTATCAGGTGAATGTGGTGTGTGCTCTACATCCTTCATATTGGAGCTGATCCCTCCACCCAGCACATTATTTAGAGGTCACCCCTCTACAACATGATGAGGTCACCCCTCAAGTTATTCATGCAATAGTTGTTACAGCACATGACCTATATTAGCTCTTGGCAATTAAAATACAGTAAATGCATGTTTTCAGATTTAACAGATAACAGTGCAGTTTTATTATTTATAAATCAGACTTATCAGATGTTGTACAGTTTTCATCACACTCCGCATATCAGTCTTTCAGCTTCAGTAATTATTAATTATTTCAAGTTCAGTATATTCTTATCATGCATTATATCCGTTCACTGAGCATTATGCTCAGCCGTAGTTCTTTCATGTTCTAACGGCAGGTACACCAGGACACTCTTAAGATTCTGAGAGCAAGTGCATCGGATGGAAGAAATCCAGACTTCTTTACTTTATGCACTTTATGTTTATATTGCCCGTTGGACATTGTTCAGTCCTTTCTTCCAGTATTTTACTTTTCATGTTTTGAGCTTATGTTGGATTATCGATGTTTGATTCCAGTATTTCTATTATGGTCTGTTAATGTTTTAGGAAATTTACCTTATGCTTTGATGACACGCCATAAATACACGTAATGGTCCACTTATCCAAGCGGGGTGTTACAATTATGGTATCAGAGCGCAAGGTTCCACCTGTAAGCTCTAAATCTTGACCTGTGACTAGTGGGTAGTCACCAGGAACTTCCCAGATTTTGGCGTTGTTATCTTTCATTTTTCTCATGCATTTATCAGTCACTTTTCTCCAGTTATCAGTCGGTTTTCTTAAAGTTTTTGACTAAGTAAAAGGTTGGTACAGGACTGGCCATATTTAGTCACATGCGATTCTTAGCGAATTTTCATTTTGGTGAACTGACCATAGGCGTACACCCTTTCCGTTCAAATTTTTCTATAGATGAACTGACCATAGGCGTTCATCCTAACTCATGTCAGATTCATGTTTTCAGTCGAATATTACTTGGTGAACCAGCCCATATACGTTCACCAATGTTCAGATCAAATTTCATGCTTTTCAGTCGACTGTTGTTTTGTGAACCGATCCATAGTTGTTCACCTTTGTCATATCATGATGTTTCATAAAATCTTGAAAAATATGAATTGGACTATAGCCAACCACATTTAGTCCCAGATTGTACATTTCTATACATGACAGTCCTCAGAAAATTTTGACAAGTATGGATCGAAGCAGAATCGCCCATACTTAGTCACATGCTTCCTACTATGAATACTATGGAATAAACCATAACTATCCACATCAGTTGATGTTAAACCTCAGTTTATTCTTCTTCTATGTTATTTGTATCAATCAAGTTTATACTCTCACGTGAATGTCGTTTTCATGTTGACTAAGTTCATGTCTCCTTATGAGGATTATGTTTTCAGCAAGGTGATGATGTTTTCATGCTAAGATACAGAAGGGGTTACAGTAAAAATCCTGTTTTCATAATAATCATGTTTGATCTTCATCGGTCATGTCTTTATTCTGACCATTGTTGAAATTCCGTTTAATCATATTCTTGAAACTCTATACAACCAGCTTTAAGTCCACGCAGGAATTACCAGGCTATCATGTTACTCATTTCAGTTCAGTTTACTACCGTTTAAATCAATTCATTTCTTTGATCATATCAGACAAGCGACACCAGTATCAGTCATCCCATAAAATTTCCACCAGTGCCATGTACAGTATTTCATGAGTACTCCACGTACAATGTCTTAGATATGCTCAATGTGCAGCATTTATTTTGTATTTCATGTATAGTAGTCCAGGTGTACTCTAGGTACCCTACTCCATGGATATTACTAATTGATCCTCAATCATCTCAGGCGTTGGCACTTGTCGATATTCTACCAGATGGTGATGCTGCTCGTGAGTTGAAGATTTTACCAGATACTGATGCTGCTAACACTTTGAAGACCTCACAAATGCTGATGCTGCGGATGCTTTGGAGATTTCTCAAGATTTGATGCTGTTTATACTATGAAGACTCTCCAGAACAAGGTTGAAAACTATAAATTTGAAATTTCTGACAAGAAAAAAAAATTCAACCATCAGACACTACCATTCTATTCCATGCTTGTACTCCCCCAGTTAGATGTCACACTTCACTCAGCTAATCTTTCAGTCAGAAGAGTGCGAACCGATAACCAGTCGGCCACTCAACAGAAATAGTTACATGAATCATGGTCATGATAAGGACCATCAAGAAACTGACAGACAAGGCGGTAATGACAACCACCGTACTTATAATTAATCATTCAGTAACCATTGGAACTACAGAATGGTCGTGACCAGAAATACCGAGGTCAGCAGTCTAACCGGTCCGCCAACCCTAGCAGTTACCAGAAATTCTTAACCTTATTCAGACTCACCCATTAAAATACATGTCCAGACAACAGTCAAGACACATGTCGCAAGTATCATTTCGGAAGACACATGTCAGGACTCCAGTCATAGTACACGTCATACGAATATCTTCTCAAAGTACGAGTCAGATACGTAACACCAGTATGCCTCCTAAACCAGGTCATCAGAAATTCAGGGTACCCTCCAAGGGGGTATACCCGTTCTGTTACGCCACACATAAATCAGACCATTACAATTCAGTTACCACCACCTGATTATTATTTAGATTATACACGCATTGTTCATTCTGTGAAATTACAGATGAACACAATATGTAAAAGTTGTCACGTTTACTTCACGTGTTCCTATGTCAGCTTTATCTTAAATCAGGTAGTTACCTGCCTCTCACCCAGAAAAGACTCCACAGTACCACCCATAATTATTAAAGTTTTCTTTTTAGTTAACGACGAGATCTGTCCTACCAACTCCTGAACATATTAATTTTATTTCTGCCAGAAAAATCAGTACAAATTGTTTCAGCTTTATCAGCACGTGAATTATTATCTAATAGCTGCAAAGACTTATAGTCACCAGTCATGATGCGACTTCTGAAATTCCTTAATTTTATGATCAGCAGATTATCTCAAAGTTTCCTGATGTCATCCCAGGAGGTTTTTCCCGAAATTCCTTTCTAACCACGAGATAGGGTTCAACATAGAGCTTGTCTCAAGTACATAACCTATTTTCAGAACTCTTTATCACAGGGCTTCGGCCGAGTTAAAAGAGTTGCAGCAATTGCTGCGAGAGTTACCGAAACGAGGATTTATTCGCCCTAACGCACCACCAGGAGGTGCACCGTTTCTGTCTATCAGGAAGAAGGCCGGTAACCTGAGATCATGTATCGATCACCAAAAATTTGACAAGATCACTATTCATAAACGATATTCATTCCACGAATAGAAGGTTTACCTGACCTGCTACGTTGTCTAAAATATTTTCCAGAACAATTCACGATCATGCCACCAGCAGTGGTGAGAGAAGGAACATGAGATTTTCCAGACTGCTGTTGCCCACGTTATAGTCTCTCTAAAATTTTGACTTATACTTCTGAGCTCTCTAATACTCCAGCTATAGTATAAAATTTATGAACAATATTTTTCCCATGACTTCTCAGACAAAATCGTCAGTATATTCACTGATCACATTCTGACCTGCCAAATTCTAGAGAAGAACATGAGAATCATCTTCTCGCAGTTGTTCTGAATCTTTGATAGGAGAAATTTTTATATACAACTTTCCAGATATGAATTCCAATCGATCAAAGTGGCGTTTCCGAGCCATCCTACTTCAGCAGAAAGAAATTTCAAACAATGTTGCGAAGGTGAAGACCATCACCAAATGGTCAAGACCGATGCCTGTGACGAACATACAAAATTTCTAGAACTCAGAAAACCACTACCGCATAAATTCCTAACAGTTCTTGCAATCAACCTTCCATAACTAAGCTTGCGCTAGTAAAGTCTAATTACGGGGCTCATACCTTTCGGTGAATATTCACTCAGGTTCCACCAGAATGTACCAAAATTCCAGGCAGGATTTTGATAGAACAGTATAACACGTTGAGGCAGCTATGTTCATATCTAATGCCTGCCACCCCAGCGGGTTCAAGATAGGACACCGACATGCTAATGAGTTATTACAACAATTAGGAATTTCTGAGCATAAATGAGATAAGATTCCATGGAGGTTATTGTCAGTTACCACAGAATCAGATGAAGCATGATGCTATCTAAGTCGTTGTTAACCAGTTAACCCAGCCTACACGCCTTCTTGTGTCCGAGATGATTACGCAGTAACAAATCTGCGGGAAATTCAGCAATAGATCGTATAATTCCAAGGTATTCCATCAATAATCTTGTCAGATGGAAATTAGCGTTCGCGAATCGCGCTCATGTTCACGTTCATGATCACGTGTATGTTTACATTCACGTTCACGTTTATTTTCACTTTCACGTTTACGTCTCAGTCGCAGTATGATGCTGTTTTAGTTTATGTTTCGTGTTATCTCATGATATAAGCTCACGTTAGTGCTCATAACATTGTTCACGTTCAAGCTCGTGTGCCATTTCGCGATACACGTTTCACAGTTTATTACCGAATTCGGTTACAGAAAGCTCAAGGAACCAGACTCGAGTTAGTAGAGATTCTCCATACCCAGGAAGACGTTTCACATCTCAGGCTGTATCGTTTGGCATTCTTTCCTCAGTCAGCATATGTTCATGATATTTCCTAGCATCACGTTCACAGAATGTTTCGTGTATTATTGTGCACAATATATTCCATGCCCAGCATTCCTCATATAATCGTGAACCACGTTCACAATTGCTCACGTATCACGTTTACAATTGTTTACGTAGTTCGTCCCTATATGCTTCAACAGCTTACTCAGAGATATAAATGTTATCTTTCACGATGTTGGAAATACGTTTTACGTATTAGAAAGGATCGGTCACTCCAACAATAGTATAAGAAGTAGCTCGTAGTTTAGTTAACTAAATATTCAACAAACAAGGCCAAGCCAAGCCTACAACATGTGTAGGCCGTCGACCCAATGTAAGCCCAAGCCCATCTCATGGGCTTGGTTATATAAAACCTCTCCTTAGATGGAGAGGGTGTGGTTTCATTTCATTTTTACACAAAGTTAATCACTTTCTCTCTCTAAAGTGTGTGTGAAATCGTCTATCTTTCTATCTCTTTCTCTCTCTAAACATAAGCATAGATTTACATATCCTACAAATGGTATCAAGAGCCATGAGATGATTGTTTAGTTTTTGTGTTTGTGTTCTTGATTCTCTCGCCCATTTTGATCCAAAATCACACGAACCAATTTTTTTTAGTGTTTTTATGCTTTAATCTTGATATACGTTATCTAGTTACTTGTTATAGTGATTTGGTATTGGTATTTTGGTTAAAAACACAAAATTTTTGGGTGTTTGATTCGTTTTTAGGCTTAAAATTCCAAATTTGTTGTGTACTATCCGAGAAAAGTGGTACTTTTGTCTCCATCGCAAAGTTGGTATCCATCGCAAAGTGAGCAGGGTTCTTTATTGCGATCGCAAAAACCTAGGGTTTCTACATTGCGATCGAAGGGTATCCGACACTTATTCCGATCGTGCATTGCGATAGATCCTTGCATCGTACATTGCTATCGGGTATAAGGCAATATTGCGACGTTACTCTGTCCAAATTTCGTTAGTATTGCGATAGGTATTGCGATCAAGCATTGCGACAGGTATTGCGATCAAGCATTGCGACAGGTATTGCGATCAAGCATTGCGACAGGTATTGCGATCAAGCATTGCGACAGGTATTGCGATCAAGCATTGCGATAGGTATTCAGATAGACATTGCGACAGAACTTGTTTTGTGCATTCCGATAGTTATTGCGATCAAGTATTGCGATAGGTATTAAGACAAGTATTGCGACAGAACTTGTTTTGTGCATTCCGATAGACTGACAAGATTTCCAAGATTTTTCAAAAACGTGTTTTTGAAAATTTTTAACAAATCGTGTGTAATTTAGTATTGGAATTTTTGGTTTATCGAGAACATAATTAGGGGATTTCAACATTATTTCTCGGCTTTAACACACAACAACAAACACATTAACTTTCTCTCATTGTTCGATCAACGTTTGTAAATCTTAACTTATAGAAATGGAGTACACATCTCTTACGGATAAGTCCATCCTCTCGGGTACGGATAATCGTCCACCAATGTTGGTGAAGACTACGTATGAGGAATGGGTTTCCTGAATGGAACTTTATATGTTGAACAAAGAAAATGGACATCTAATTTGGGCATCGGTGCTCAATGGACCATTGGTATATGGTACTGTGACGGAAGGTGCTGTTACTCGTCCTCGCACAACAGGTGAACTAACTGGAGATGCTAAGATACAAGAGAAGTGTGATAAACAAGCTACAAATATCATACTCCAAGCCCTTCCTCCAGATGTCTACAAACTCGTCAGTAAACATAAAGTTGCCAAAGAGTTATGGGATAGAATTCGTGTTCTAATGAAAGGCACTTCGTTAACTAAACAAGAACGAGAGTGTAAGCTTTATGATACTTTTGATAAGTTTGCCTATGTCCCAGGGGAGACTCTCAATGATTACTACCTGAGATTTACCCTATTGTTGAATGAGCTCAATATCTATGGTATGGCAATTCCTACCTTTAAATTGAACACCAAGTATTTGAACACTCTTCGTTCAAAATGGAAAAAGTACGTGACAGATGTTAAATTGGATAAGGACTTGCATAACACCAATGTGGATCAACTTCAAGCTTTTCTTCAACAACACGAATGCCATGTGATCGAGGCTCGATTATCTACACCTCAAGTTCATGATCCACTTGCCATGTATGCTTCTCAACAAAACATGGCTTATACTTATCAAAAACCATCATACTTGCAACAGCCACCACCACACACCTATCAGCAACCACATCAACCATCTTATCAACCACTAATGATGCCACAACAAGCATTTCAACAAAGTGTTCATCAACAATCTTTTCCAAAGCAACCACCATATCAGACATCACCATCACAAGCCAACACTTCTCCAATGGGTTATACTCCTCAGCAAGGATATTTTCCAATTGAAGCACAACCAACAGAAGCCTTCTACTCCAATGAACTTCCACCAATCCAAGCACCAGTCTTTACTCCAAATGATACGCTATCTGATGTTCTAAACCGTCTCACTGCCTACTTGTCAAAACTTGTTGCAACTAGAGGATTTCCACCAACAAACAATAAGCTCCGTACCTCTTCAAATCCTCGACAACAAGCCACTATTCAAGATGGTCAAGTGACGATGCAACCTATTCAGGGAAGGCAAACTTCATATGGACCTCCTACAAGGACTGTGAATACTCAAGCTGTGAATTCTAAAGCTAATGAGAATGGAAGCCCTATTGGTCCACAAAAGGTTGTGACTTGCTACAATTGTAGCGGACAAGGTCACATGGCTAGGGAATGCACTCAGCCAAAAAGGAGAAGGGATGCAACGTGGTTTCGTGAGAAGATGTATTTGCTCGATGCTCAGTCCAAGGGAAAGATTTTGGATTCAGAAGAGTTAGCATTTCTTGCAGACCCAGGGGCAGCAGATAATGAAGGCATTGCAGTCGTTTCCACTTCTAATGCAGCTTATCAAGCAGATGATCTTGACACATATGATTCGGATTGTGATGACATTCACTTTGCCCAAGCTGCTCTCGTTGCTAATCTCTCTCACTACGGTTCTGATGTCGTCAGTGAGGTACCAACCACATCTAATAATATTGATGATAACCAACATCAAGTTGGGCATGAAAATGACAACCTCGAACAGCATTCGAGAACTAGTAACTCAAATGATGTGGTACCCAATCCTACACATTTGAGTGAACCTCAACCAAATGTTACGACGGGTATGGAATCTTATGCTCAACATGATTTGGTCATGGTGCCTAAACATATTATTGATCAAATGCATATGGCCCTCAAACAATCCGTAGATACGAATTCCACCCTAACTGCTGAGCTTGCATTGCATAAAGAAAAGGTCAAAACTTTTGAAATGGTCCCTCAAGCAGAGAAAATAACATGTTCTGAATTTGACCAATTTCGTTTTGAAAAGATTGAACACTTGAAAGAAATAGAATCATTAAAAGCTAATATTTCCAATGAATTAAAAGCAAAAGAGTCGGTTGTCAATGATTTTTAGAAACTTAAAATGGATTTCGAAACTCACGAGTCTAAAAAGTTTGAATCAGAAATTAATGCTACCAAACTTCTTAAATTCAAAGAACAACAGCTTTTAAAACAATACTCTTCCACAGAAAAGGTTCATCTTTTAACTAAATCGTTTAAAGAACTCGAACTTAAGCGTCTTCAAGATTTACCACCTAATCCCGGTTATACAAAACAAGCTCAGGAATATATTCCGTGTCTTTATGATATGAACCTAATTGGCAAATCGAAAGAAGCACCTTTTGTTCGTAGTACTGAGGAGACACAGTCACTTGCGGAAGAAACTCATTCTAAAATGCATTCAAAATTCCATAAGCTTGATTATGATACGTATATAAAGATCAATTTTCTAACAAGACACTATTCGCTTACAAAAGGAATTAGCTGAATTGACAGTTCTTGTGCCCCAAAGTTTGTCAAATGAAAACCCTCCTAGTACGTCTCCTACACTTGTCAAAACGGATTTAACGAAGTTAATTCCACCGGTAAGTAAGGCGTCCGTTAGCTTAAATGCGGTACACCAACACTTAGCCGATTTTGACAAGGTCATTTTGGAACGTACGACGGCTTCGGCCATAACGGAAGATGAATGGAATTTTGAGCACACTAGAGCTGCGTTTCGAGACGAAATTGTTCTGTTTGTAAAGAATGTTAAAGCTTGTCTTAGTAATCTTGATCAAGATTTGCTTTTGGAAATAGAAGAAGTTAGACGTGTTTTTAATGAAATGGATGATGCTTATGAAAACTGTTTACTTGAAATAGAATGGGTTTCACGCCAAAATGATCAGCTTCTAAAGCAAGTGATGTCTCATGATATAGTTTCCGTCTGTGTGAATAAAAGTGTTGATAATGATTCTATTGTGTATAATGTTGAATATGTGGATAATGTGGTAGATAGTACTTGTCACAAATTTGACGCTAAATTTTTAAAGCTTCATGATTCTTATTTTTCGCTTTCAAAAGGTTTTGATGAGATCCAAAAACATCGTATTTCGCTTGAATGTAAGCAACAATTTATTCAAGAGCTTTTTGAAACGTCTTTCGAAGGTGTTAATATAGATGATGCAAAATTTCAAAAGAATTTTCGATTGGATTTACAATCAAAACAACGTCAGCCAAGTGACAAGGTTGCTAAATCTTTACAGATAGTCATAGAGAAATCTAAGGAGCTTAACTGTGTGAACGTAATTGAGGCCGCTGAGGATTTAAAACTTGATCTAGATAATCGAGTTTCCAATATTTTGTCCAAAGTTGATAACTTAAAATAAAAAAATACACAACTCTTCGATTCAGTAAAGCCCGCATGTGCTAATACCACTGCACATAATCAATATTTGATTGAACAATTGAATCGAAAGTCGGTGGAAATATCTGATTTGAGGGAACAAATTTGTGATAAAAATCTGGCCTTGGCTGAGTTAAAGAAAACACTTCGTACTCTAAAAGGTAAGAATGTTGTGGATAACGCAGCCACTGTTTAGCATCGTCCCCTAGTGCAATCAAAAGGAACCTTATAGCCGTCACACCATTTAATAAGGGCCCTAGGACTAAACCATCTCAAACATTGGTCACTAAAGATAAAGCAATATCAAAGCCAGCTTCTAATATTCTCGTGTTGCCTTCTACAGGAGTAATCACCACTACTAAGGCTCAAAGATCTAAGCTTAAAAGAAACAAGAAGAATGATAGGATCTTGCCCCCATCTAGTAGTTAAGAGAAGAAGAAAGTAGAAGCCCACCCTACGAATGTTATTTCTGTTTTGAATAAAAAGAATCATGTAGCTAAACCTAAAGGCTCTGCGGTTGTGCAGCGTTCTAAGCCTACTGTGAATTCTAATTTGAAATGTTGGAATTGTAATAAATGTATGTTTTCTAGTCGTCATGATTCTTGCCTTATTGACCATGTGAATGAGATGAATGCCCGGAAAAATGGATTAGAATGGAAACCGACTGGGAAAGTGTTAACCCAAGTTGGTTGGATGTGGCGCCCCACTGGTAGAACTTTCACTATAGTAGGAAATATGTGCCCTTTAACTAGGATCACTCCTACTAAAGCGAAGAAAGCGTGCCCTTTAACTAGGAGTACCAAGGCTACCAAAACACCAGCGTGTCCTTTAACTAGGAACACCAACACTACTGTAGGAAACAAGTGCCCTTTAAATAGGTCTACTCCTACTGTAGTGCCCGCTAATAATCCAAAACCTCAGAAAATTGGAACAATAAAACCTGTTCGTGGTATAAGGGCAACACAAATGTTAGCAATTCTGATAATATTATATATGTATCTGCTAACACTCCGGAACCAATAGTTTCCAATGCATTGTCTACTGTTGTTGTTGAAAAGAGGTGGTCCAAATTGTTCTCTGGTATTTGGACTCTGGTTGCTCTAAACATATGACCGGAGATCGCTCTCAGCTCAGAAATTTCGTCAGCAAGTTTCTTGGTACGGTTCGATTTGGAAATGATCATATTGCAAAGATAATGGGTTACGGTGAATATCATATTAGGAATGTTATAATTTCAAGAGTGTATTATGTGGAAGGTCTCGGTCACAACTTATTTTTTGTGGGATAATTTTATGATTCAAACCTAGAAGTTGCTTTTCGAGAGCATACCTGCTTCATTCGTAATTTGGAAGGGGTTGATTTATTGAAAGGTACTCGAGGGAATAATTTGTATACTTTGTCTCTACAAGACATGATGGCCGCTTCTCCCGTATGTCTTCTCTCCAAAGCATCGAAGACTAAGTCATGGTTATGGCATCGACGGTTATCTCATCTTAACTTTGACGCTATTAATCATTTGGCGAAAAACGAACTTTTTCGTGGTCTTCCTAAACTTTCATTTCACAAGGATCATTTATGTTCCGCGTGTACAATGGGAAAAGCACTAAGAAATCATACAAACCCAAGACTGAAGACACCAACCAAGAAAAACTTTATTTGTTGCATATGGATCTTTGTGGGCCAATGCGTGTTGAAAGTCTTAGTGGCAAAAAGTACATCCTCGTAATTGTCGATGATTACTCCCGGTTTACATGGGTGAAATTTCTTATAACAAAAAATGAGGCACCTAAATTCATCATCGGATTTCTCAAGATGATTCAAGTGCATCTCAACACTACTGTCCGACGCATTCGCACAGATAATGGAACTGAATTTGTTAATCAAATTTTGCGTGATTATTATGAAGAAGTTGGCATTTCTCATGAAACATCCGTTGCTCGCACTCCACAACAAAACGGTGTCGTTGAAAGGCGAAATCGCACACTTATGGAAGCTGCTCGAACGGTGTTAATTTACGTAAAGGCTCCATTGTTTTTATGGGCAGAAGCAGTATCTACAACAGTGTACACCCAAAACCGGTCACTAGTTCGTAAACGCCATGGTAAAACACCTTATGAGCTTCTCCATGGAAAAGTACCAGATTTATCATATCTTCATGTATTTGGCTCTCTTTGCTATCCAAATAATGATGATGACAATTTGGGAAAACTTCAACCAAAGGCTGATATTGGTATTTTCATTGGTTATGCACCCGCAAAGAAAGCATACCGAATATACAACCGTAACTCTCTCAAGATCCTCGAAACTATGAATGTTGATTTTGATGAGCTGACAGCGATGGCTTCTGAGCAAAGCAGCTCTGAACCCACACTTCATGAAATGGGACCCAGTAACATTAGCTCTGGTCTTGTCCCAAATAACCCTACTTCATCATCATTTACACCACCTTCTAGGAATGAATGGGATACGTTGTTTCAACCTTTCTTTGATGAATTCTTTACTCTTCCAAGTATTGTTGCTCCAGAGCCTGAAGTAATAGCTCCGGTTACCGAAGTTGTAGCTCCAGCAACCGAAGCACAATCTGATACGTCTGCACCTACAATTGGTCAAGATATACCTTCATCAAGTAATTCTCAACCAACACATGTAACAACTACCCATGTCATGCCTACTGATGATGAAGAGGATGATGATGATCACGATTTGGAATTCACTCAAATGCGTGAACTTTCATTCTTTGGTGTACCAATTCTTGACCATAATCAAGACGGGTCGTCCACCTCAGAGGAAGCTCCTACTACGGTCTACTCCAATCCACGGATTCGTGAACATGACAACAAGTGGACAAAGGATCATCCTATAGATTCTATCATTGCTGACCCTAATTGTCCGGTATCCACACGAAGTCAGTTACAAGAAAATGCAATGTTTTGTCATTTTGATGCTTTTCTCACTGAAGTTGAACCTAAGACATGGCAAGAAGCTTTTACTCAATCCTGTTGGATAGAAGCTATGCAAGAAGAACTTAATGAATTTATACGTCTTGAAGTATGGGAACTTGTCCCATGCCCGGATCAAGTGCAGTTACTCACTTTGAAATGGGTTTACAAGGTGAAACTCGACGAGTTAGGCGGAATTTTAAAGAACAAAGCTCGACTAGTAGCTCGTGGATACAAGCAATTATTGGGCATCGACTTTATGGAATCCTTTGCACCTGTTGCCCGTTTGGAAGCTATTAGACTATTCCTCGCTTATGCAGCCCACATGAATATGATCGTCTATCAGATGGATGTGAAGACGGCATTTCTTAATGGTGAAATCAAGGAAGAGGTCTATGTTCAACAGCCGGATGGTTTTGTGAATCATAAATACCCTAATCATGTGTACAAGCTTAAGAAGGCTCTCTATGGGTTGAAGCAAGCTCCACGTGCATGGTATGATCTATTGTCACAATTCCTCATTACGCAAGGCTTCACTAAAGGCAAGGTGGATCCCACGCTGTTTATTCAGAAATGAGGTAAAGATATGATTATGGTACAAATATATGTTGATGATATTATATTTGCAGCCTCGACCCAAACCTTATCTGACGAGTTTGGGAAACTCATGTCTTCCAAGTTTAAGATGTCAATGATGGGAAATTTATCATTCTTCTTAGGACTTCAGATATCTCAGAGTCCCAGAGGCATCTTTATCAATCAATCCAAGTATGACCTTGAATCACTTAAGAAGTATAAGATGGAATCTTGCGATCCCGAGGATACCCCAATGATGGAACGAACTAAGATTGATGCAGATCCACATGGAGTTGCCGTTGATCCGACACTTTATCGGGGAATGATCGGTACCCTTCTGTATATCACAGCTAGTCGACCTGATCTTCAGTTCGCTATATGTATGTGTGCTCGGTATCAAACTCGATCTACTAAGTTACACTTGGCTACTGTGAAACGGATCTTTCGGTATCTTAAAGGAACCATCAATCGGGGACTTTGGTATTCGAAGGACTCTTCGATTGCACTAATGGCATATGCAGATGCGGATCACGCGGGTTGTTAAGATACAAGGTGTAGCACGAGTGGAACTTTGCAACTACTAGGAGATCGACTAATCAGTTGGGCATCGAAAAGGCAGAAAAGCACTGCAATTTCAAGTACGGAAGCAGAATACATAGCTATGTCTAGTTGCTGTGCTCAAATTCTTTGGATGAGATCGCAATTAACCGACTATGGTTGATAGGTGCGTAAACACCCATCCTTTTTACCACTTAATTACAATAATAACCGAGCCAAAACGTGTATTTTATGTCATTTATGTCGGAATTATGCGTGGTTTGTGTTTTTGTTGTGATTTAGGACGAAAAGGTGAAAAGTGCAGAAAACACGGGATTTCACAGGTTTTTATCAAAGAAAAAAGACGAAAGACGAAGTCAAGAAATCAAGAAAAGAACGGAAGTCCAAGACCAATTCTGAAGATTTATCGAAGAAAAAGTAAAAAGACGAAAGTTTACTAAAAGCCGAAGAACTCAAGTCTAATTTATTGAAGAATTACAAGACGAGTTTAAAGAAATCCCGAGACAAAGTCATTAAAGTCAAAAGATTAAGAAGATTAAGGACTTAATGACGCAATTAAAGAAAGAAGAAAGAGGGAGGAAGCTTCCTAAGCACCTCCCTAATCTCCCTATATATAGTTTTCATCTTCATTTCATTAGAGTTGTTGGCTAGTTTGACAAACTATGCTCTTCCACCTTTCATTTTGCATTTACTTAATTGTCATTTAATTTCTTGTCTTGCACCTTGAATTTCTTGCCTTTAATTCAAGTAAGTGTTCTTAATTTTGTTGTTTTAATCTTATTTACCTTTGACCAAGCTTTCTATTATTCATCTCATTCTACCTTTCTTGATTTTATTTACCTTTGATTCGATATAATCTTTGATCTTGTTTAGTTTTGATGTTTGATTGAGTAAAAAGTTTATCTTTTTATTCATCTATAAGTCTTAATACAAATGAGCTTTGAGCTTGTCATGCTTATTGGCTTATTTTGTGTTTAGCTTATTGATTTAAAGTTTTCTTAAAAAGGTTTCGTCTTTTTACGGTTTGATTTAAAAGTTTGCTTATTTAAAGTTTAAAAAGTTCTTAGTTTGCGCTTACTAGTTTGGCTTATCATTAATTTGATCAAGTTTAGGTTTGAGATTATTCCTTGTAGCTCATAACTTAGCTTATTTTCGAGTAGAAACCATCGGAAAGGGTAAACCCCTTTCTGATTGCACATTCCGACTACTACCCCCCATTCCGATTACCCTGATCCGATTAGGGTTTCAGCTATTCTGATTTGCACCTCCCTATTCCGATCACCTAATCGAAATAGGGTTTCAATATTCTGATTGTGGTGGTTTGAGTACTTTCCGATTAGCCTTGTTTTTAAGTTATTCCGATTAGAGCTGTTTTCCATTATTCCGATTATGTTCATGTCCCATCATTCCGACAAGGGTGTTCGTTGGTATTCCGATTAGTTCTTATTTCCATTATTCCGATAGCATTCATGTCCCATATTCCGATCACACTTTCCGATAGGGGTACATTCCGATCGGATTCCGATTGGATTCCGATCAGGTGTATTCCGATTGGTTGTTTTTAATATTTTGTTTTTGTTTTATTTTTAAGTTTTCGTTGTTTCAAATTTCAAATTTTTCACGCTTCTCGAAATGTCTGTTTTTACCAAGTATTTTTCTATTAATTTTTAGTTTAATTTTTAAAGCTTATTTTCCCGTCATTTTACTTTAGTGTAATTTTAATCGCTTTTCTTTATCTTAAATTTCAAGTTTATATTTTTTATTACATTGTCAAATTAATTTTTCGTCAAGCTTTAATTACCGTAATTTACTTTTAAGTTTTGCACATTTATTTTACTACAACCAAAAATATTAATTTTTACCAAAAACGACTGAGTCGCACATTTAACCGGAAATCAATTCGTTAAGATACCGAAAATCGAACTTTTCAACCTAGTAAAATCTTTGTATCAAATGGCGCCGCTGCCGGCTCTTTTCGTTAATATTAAAGGTTTTTTGTGAGAGGCGTGTTGGATTTTGGGATCCGTTCACTCGTGAACGTTATTTTTCGTGTCAAAAATTTTCAACAAATCCAAAAACATTTGAAAAATCATAAAAAGCATTTCTTTTTCAAAGTTTTGCACCAAAAATATTCTTCCTGCTTATCTATTTTTCTTTATGGATTCTTATGTCCATTGCGTCGGGTGTGAGAGACGATTATACGGGAACGACTCATGTCAATGGTGTACATGTGAGCAGTGCGGAAATGATATCGACAATACACAATTCGGATTTTGTCCATCGCGCAACTCGACTAATTCGTCCTTTTCTAATCCACCTCCTGTTCCCCCGTGCATCTATTGTGGAAGCGATTCTCATTGGCATGTTTCGTGCCCGGTTCGATACCCGTATGATCACGGGCAAGAACCGGGTTACAATTATGACAATGGTAATAGCTTTCCACATGAAGCCCCGGATTTTTCTCCATACCCATGTTGCCAAAATTGTGGGGGCCCTCACGATACTTCTTATTGTCAGCCACTGAATTATTATGAGCCACATCCGTGCTATAATTCAGGTTTTCAAAATTTTCAGCCCCCACATCACACCCTCAATCATCAATCCTCTCAGAGAATTCGTCTTGCCCAACAACTCACTACTTTGAATGACAAAACACACTCCATTGTTTTGCAACTTCAAGAAGCCGTTGTTCTGCTTAAAGAAGTTAGGGAGGAGGAAAAGCGACAGCAACAAGAGCAAATATCTAATATCGAGACTTATACTCCTCCTCCGGTGTATCCATACTATTTCGATGATGATGACGACGATGTTGTATGCACTTTCAACCCATCTTCTGAAGTTGCTGCTCCTACTCTCGATGTTCCTACTGCGTCTAAGGATCTTGATTCGTTGAATGAGCTTAGTGATGTTGGTCTCGACTAATTATTGGATGATGAGGTTTGTGACTTACCTGTTATGGAGCTTCAGGACGACGTTGCTTTCACACAAGCGGTTAATCCAAATGATGACGATTCTTCTCCCCGCTATGAGAGTTTCACTTTTGAAATTTATCAATCTCCACCGGGAGATGCGGGCGATGACGATTTATTCTCTCCGGCTTACGAGAAGTTCACCGATGAACTTGATCTTGTGGATGAGGTGGAAGACTTGCTTCTTCACGATAGATTACGGAAAGTGCACCTTCTTATTGCTCAAATAGAAGAGTTGACTTCTCCTCCTCTTTCCGAGTCTTTACCTCCATCTATTCCTCCCGTTGAAGATAATGACCCATTGCTGGAAGAAATCGACATTCACTCCATGCCTCCAGGTATTGATGATTATGATACGGAGGGGGATATTATTTTTGATAATTTGCTGCAGGAAGGTATTGTCCCAAGTCCCCCTCCCGAGCACCTTTCATCTTCCCCTTTAGCCACTCTTACGGAGGATGAGTGCTTTGACCCGGGAGGTGACATTGATTTTATTATCATGGATAACATTACGGCTTTACCGAATGCTCAGCATCCATTGTCTTTGGGGGAGGACAATGTGCTTACTTTACCCACCCCACCTCCCGTGGATCTTGATTTCACATACTTTTCGTATGTTGAAAGAACCTTTCTCCCATACAAGACTTATCCCCCCGACTCTCCTTTGTTGATGTCAACCGGGAACGAGGACAAGGTCTTTGATCCCGATATCACATTCGAGGCTTCCCCATGGACCACTTAATTCCGGGACGAGTCAGGCTCGTGACTCGGTTAACAAAAACAAGCGCTTTTTGGGAGGCAACCCAATTATCTATCTTTTTTCACCATAAGTGTAGGGGGGAGCCCCGTGGTGTTTCTTGCTTTCCTTCTTATCATGTGCAGGGATTAGAGCTTCAAAGACACACTTTTGATGACTTTCGACGAACCGTGATTCTGTGTTCCCGTCTTCCCGGTTCTATCCTAAACTCTTTTCGATTCACTATTTTATATTTCTCAATATTAAAATAGGAATCTCTTTAGTTGTCTCTCCCTTAGCAAGATTTAAACAACGTGCACAATGTCCTAAGTGTAGGGGAGTTTACTCCCACATGCTTAAACATTGAGGACAATGTTTATATTAAGTGTAGGGGGGACTTCTATCGAAGTGAAGTGGCCTTTTCCTTGTATTTGTCCTCATTTTAACCGGAAAATCAATTTTTCGACATTTTTCAAAATTTTTGATCTATTTTGGCCTATTAGTTTTTCCATTTGTATAGTTATTTTCTTTCCTTATTAGAATAAATTTTAATAAAGTGGTTTTAATTTTCAAACGTTATGAATCTTTTGACTCAACCCGAGTTTACTTATCTAAGTTTACTCTAGCTAGTATCCTTAACGTGTTTAAGTCAAGTTTTGCTAGGCTTTTATATAGGGAGCTATAAAACGCGGAAGTCTTAACTCTCACGGGTTAAGAACAAGAACTTTTCGCAAGTTCCTATAATTGATCCTAGAGAGTCGTTTATCAAGGGAATTTTAAAACGCGATTTCTAAACTTGAAAAAGTCTAAGAGAGATGATAGAGCCAATTATAAGTTCGATATTCTTTCGTGAATTTATGTGAGTTAATTATAAGCCTATTCTCCCATCGCTTGCTAATAAATTTATATGCAATAAATAAGGTTGTACGATTTGAAAAGTTACTTAGCTTCTAGCCCAAGATCGTTTAAAAGTTGCTTGGTATGGATTAGAGTTCATAGCCAAGGCATAACTTATTGAAGCGGGATGCGAAGATTGGCGAGTCCAAAAAGGTCCTAACAAGACATGAGGTCTATATTTTGTTGCTAAAGATCCAAAGTGATGTGAAGAATCATTTATCAAAGATGAATATGAAGGATCGAGACACACGACGAAAAGCAAATACTCCCCAAAAGTCATGGAGATTTCTATCCGAAAAGGCCCTAACAAGGTATGAGGATAATTAGATCCAAGTCCAAAAAGGAGGCGGATCGTTGTATATCAAAATCCCAAAATAAAGATTAGAGAAAAATGAAGAAGTCGTGGTCCAAAAATGAAGAATCTCTCAAAACTTCAAGTGAAGAAATTCCTATTATGAAGAGAAGACCATTATTTCATGAACGTCTCTCAAGTTTTGAAGTATGAAGTCGCTGCCAAATATCGGTCCGAGAAAGGTCTCAAATCGCGAAGCGAGTTATGCCAAGATATGAACTTTATGAGGTTCCGAGAAGCAGTTTTAAAAGATTTTGTCCTTTAGCTAACTATTGATTAAATCTTCACTTTATTTTCGGCCTAATAAACTATCGAAATAAGTCAACAATGTATCCTCGTGATCATTCAAGACAACAATAAAATATAAGAGATACACCTAGGAATAAGGGAGTCTAAGTGAGTAATTGGCCCACATGAGTTCGTGTTAGTCTGCTAACTTGTAATAACAATGATCTCGTTTTTAAGCTTGGTTTGGAGAAAGTGAAAACTTGAGGATGATGATCATTCATGACATTTCTAAAACCCAAGGTATGTTTTTGATTTCTTTACTTTGAATGTTTATAGTTTTCTATCTCTTTAATAAAGGCCAAGGTGGATTGAATTTGATGAAAAATTTAAACGTGCTTTGTAACTAATGCATTGCATGAGGACATTGCAATGGTCAAGTGTAGGGGATTTGATAGGTGTGTAAACACCCATCCTTTTTACCACTTAATTACAATAATAACTGAGCCAAAACGTGTGTTTTATGTCATTTATGTCGAAATTATGCGTGGTTTGTGTTTTTGTTGTGATTTAGGACGAAAAGGTGAAAAGTGGAGAAAACACGGGATTTCACGGGTTTTTATCAAAGATAAAAGACGAAAGACGAAGTCAAGAAATCAAGAGTGCAAAAAGAACGGAAGTCCAAGACCAATTCTGAAGATTTATCGAAGAAAAAGTCAAAAGACGGAAGTTTACTAAAAGCCGAAGAACTCAAGTCTAATTTATTGAAGAATTACAAGACGAGTTTGAAGAAATCCCGAGACAAAGTCATTAAAGTCAAAAGATTAAGAAGATTAAGGACTTAATGACGCAATTAAAGAAAGAAGAAAGAGGGAGGAAACTTCCTAAGCACCTCCCTAATCTCCCTATATATAGTTTTCATCTTCATTTCATTAGAGTTGTTGGCTAGTTTGACAAACTATGCTCTTCCACCTTTCATTTTACATTTACTTAATTGTCATTTAATTTCTTGTCTTGCACCTTTAATTTCTTGCCTTTAATTCAAGTAAGTGTTCTTAATTTTGTTGTTTTAATCTTATTTACCTTTGATCAAGCTTTCTATTATTCATCTCATTCTACCTTTCTTGATTTTATTTACCTTTGATTCGATATAATCTTTGATCTTGTTTAGTTTTGATGTTTGATTGAGTAAAAAGTTTATCTTTTTATTCATCTATAAGTCTTAATACAAATGAGCTTTGAGCTTGTCATGCTTATTGGCTTATTTTGTGTTTAGCTTATTGATTTAAAGTTTTCTTAAAAAGGTTTCGTCTTTTTACGGTTTGATTTAAAAGTTTGCTTATTTAAAGTTTAAAAAGTTCTTAGTTTGCGCTTACTAGTTTGGCTTATCATTAATTCGATCAAGTTTAGGTTTGAGCTTATTCCTTGTAGCTCATAACTTAGCTTATTTTCGAGTAGAAACCATCGGAAAGGGTAAACCCCTTTCCGATTGCACATTCCGACTACTACCCCCATTCAGATCACCCTGATCGGATTAGGGTTTCAGCTATTCTGATTTGCACTCCCTATTCCGATCACCTAATCGGAATAGGGTTTCAATATTCCGATTGTGGTGGTTTGAGTACTTTCCGATTAGCCTTGTTTTTAAGTTATTCCGATTAGAGCTGTTTTCTATTATTCCGATTATGTTCATGTCCCATCATTCCGACAAGGGTGTTCGTTGGTATTCCGATTAGTTCTTATTTCCATTATTCCGATAGCATTCATGTCCCATATTCCGATCACACTTTCTGATAGGGGTACATTCCGATCAGATTCCGATTGGATTCCGATCAGGTGTATTCCGATTGGTTGTTTTTAATATTTTGTTTTTGTTTTATTTTTAAGTTTTCGTTGTTTCAAATTTCAAAATTTTCACGCTTCCCGAAATGTCTGTTTTTACCAAGTATTTTTCTATTAATTTTTAGTTTACTTTTTAAAGCTTATTTTCCCGTGATTTTACTTTAGTGTAATTTTAATCGCTTTTCTTTATCTTAAATTTCAAGTTTATATTTTTTATTACATTGTCAAATTAATTTTTCGTTAAGCTTTAATTACCGTCATTTACTTTTAAGTTTTGCAAATTTATTTTACTACAACCAAAAATATTAATTTTTACCAAAAACGACCGAGTCGCACATTTAACCGGAAATCAATTCGTTAAGATACCGAGAATCGAACTTTTCAACCTAGTAAAATCTTTGTATCAATGGTCTAGGTTTCAACAAAATTCCGATGTACTGCGACAACAAAAGTGCAATTGCCTTATGCTGCAACAATGCTCAATTCTCCCGATCGAAGCATATTGACATTCGCTACCATTTCATCAAGGAGCAAGTGGAAAATGGAGTAATCGAGCTTTACTTTGTCCGATATGAGTATCAACTGGCGGATATTTTCACGAAGGCTTTAGATCGCGCTCGAATTGAATTTTTGGTCGACAAGCTAGGAATGAGAACTTTCTCGCCTGAGTAAAGGAACTGGTAGATGAAGTGAAAGAATAGTGGTGGTAAACTATTCTCCGTATCCTTGGTGATGATTCGTATATATTGTTTATATTTTTATCCTAAAAAGCAAAATACAAAAATATAAAACCATATAAAAACCACAAAAATTAAAAAATTTCATAAAAATCCAAAAATATTCTTACTTTATTTTTCAAAGGCATGTCTTTTGGTACGATAATATTTGAGGCCTTAGAAATGTTGATTAATATTGATACGGCGCCATAAATAGATTTCGTACAAAAGTTGTAAATATTTCATAAAACATGCCTATATGGCTTGTAGTTATTTCAGACTGCAACCCGTTTTTCATATTAAAGTCAAGTATTTCTTATGAAAGCTTTGGCTCAACAACGGGAATTAATTTTCTCGGGCAAGGTTTACTTTAAAACTTGTAAGGGATCAAGTTTACTTTATAAATTGGTCTAACACAAATCTATGTACGCATCAGTGCATTTATTTGTTAAAACAAGAGAAATCTTGTTTTTATGAAGCTATCGTCTCTAGAACCATAGCTATCTACAATTGGTATCTACATACTCGACGATGGGACAACTCAAACGACGACTACAGCTCTTTCAATAGAACATGGGTCAACAATTGAGGGGGAGCAATTGTCATGCATTCAGAATCTTTGATATCGAACGTGCCAAGCTCACAAGTTGGCGTCAAGACTGCAATACCAATCGTACATGTGATGTCAAGAGATGACTTCAGACGTGACGTGGCGACCAACTTTTGCCGACAAGAACCATTTGATCTTATCATATGATGTTCTCATCAATCAGGTCCAACCTTGTCAATTTTTTCTAATATGGTGAATATGTGATCATGTTACAAATCGGTATCATATCTCTTACATTTGATATCATGAAGATAAAACGGACTTGCATTTTTCTTCCCAAAACATTTGTTAAAACTACATTAAATCAATTTATATTAAAAACATCGATTTGGTTAATAATTTTTAATATGGGGGAGAAAATGTGATTTAATATGGGAAATTATCACAAATGGTTTGACTTAATGTGTTAGCTTATCCCGACATATGCGAAATGTTTTCGAATATCGTGGCATATGTTAAGGGGGAGCAAAACGGATATGCATATCAAAATGGTTTTTCATGGTGACATATACTTACCCAAAACCCATTTATTTCACGACGATGAAGATTGTGGTGACATAAGGATGGTAGGATAGGTTAAGTCCAATGATTCTTTTTAAACCGGAGGAATCTTCCCAAGGACATTCCATAGCTAGAAATAGTAGTCCTTAGGAAAGATGGAGAAAGATTGTGAACGTAGCTGAATGCCGACCAAGTACTTAAGTTAGCACTGGAACAATCACAACAAGGTGCTAGTTATGACGTATTGGTAAGCATTGAAGGGGTTGAAGAATGAAAAAGAACTGTAAAGATAAAGGGTGTAAAGAAAGAAGCCCTCCTTATAAACTTAGGCAGAAACCGGGTCAACACATATGCTATTCAGATCATTTTAATGATGCTCGATATTGAAGATAGACATCATGGACCCAGTGATGCAATGCACAACCCATCCCAGCTAACTCAGATATCTCTCAAAAGGTATTTGTTTTAATCACACGGAGACAACGCATTATCTACTGATTTATTCACTCCGAATAAATTGGTATTGAAATGGTGGCACTCTTCTCCAGCCTCTGATCACTAAAATCCAAAGTGCACGATCGAGTCTAGAGCCATTTGAGATCATCAAATATCTCATTAGGACACATTTCCATATTTCCTTGCTTCTTCACACACTGTGAAAAGTAAGAAAAATATTAAGAGTCCTACGCGAAATCTTCATGATCTTGCCTGAACATCCGAGTAATACGAAAGTGTTTACAATGAAGATGGAAATCCTACTTGAGCGAATATCAAAAAGCTCATGGTAGGTGACTTGTGCGATTCTTTATGAATCAAACTTGTGATAACTGGAAAGCAATAGTGGTTTAATTCTTAACTGAACTTAAACACGTTCCAGGCCTCTACGCAATATCTCAGTGATCTTGCCAGAACACTCAGAGTGATACCTTAGTGTTCACAGTGATGAGTGGAAATCCTTCTAGTGTTAACCATCAAACAACACTTGGTAGGTAACTTGAAAGATCCAATATGAATCAAGCTCGTGACAACTGGAAAGCAACGATGGTACGATTCTTTAATGAATCAAACTTGTTCCAGGAATCGGAATTGACAGATTCAATCATGCGGATAATTTAATCCAAATGATTCACTCTTTACGTTCGCAGTCAGCTTTGGACGGTCGAGTAAAGAGAACGGGTTTAGCCGCGAAATCTTGTCAAGGAGATTTTTAATTAAATCTACCTGCCACAAGTACGATACTTTATATCGTCCAACGGTCTTCACCGACCGGAGGTAAAAGGCTACCGAATTAGAATAAAATGTTCAAAGCCATTTTGTTCGTGTCTACTTATGTTGCGGCATTTGAAGACAGTGGCGTTGCGGAATCCAAGAAGAAGTCTTCCCCGCATGCTTATACTTGATGCACTTAATACCTCATCTAATTCAAGAAAGCCTAAAAGTTAAGTATTCCGCTGTATCGAACTCTGAAGCTTTCAAGAATTACAAAGGTATAAGTATGTGGGACATGGTGTCACGAAGAGGCGAAGATCACAAGTGAAGGATGCACAAGATCAAGGCAAAAGATTAATGCTAAAGATTGATATCAAAGATCACTTCAACATATTCACCAGAAATGAAAAAGAAAAGAAAAACGAAGACTACGAGCTCAAGACAAGCATAGTATGTTAGGTTTATTTTATTATTGTAAGTCGGGTAACACCCTTGTTTGGAGTGACCTCCCTTAGGGGGAGATTATTGGAAATACGTTTTACGTATTAGAAAGGATCGGTCACTCCAACAATAGTATAAGAAGTAGCTCATAGTTTAGTTAACTAAATATTCAACAAACAAGGCCAAGCCAAGCCTACAACATGTGTAGGTCAGCGACCCAATGTAAGCCGAAGCCCATCTCATGGGCTTGGGTATATAAACCCTCTCCTTAAATGGAGAGGGTGTGGTTTCATTTTATTTTTACACAAAGTTAATCACTTTCTCTCTCTAAAGTGTGTGTGAAATCATCTATCTTTCTATCTCTTTCTCTCTCTAGACATAAGCATAGATTTACATATCCTACACAGGATGATTGTACGTACCGTTTCATGTATACTACATGCTATAGCTTATTCATCCTATCAGATTTAGGAAATCCACCTTATGTATGGAACCAGAAACTATTCAGTATCGTCAGGACAGGATCACCAGGACCAAGATTTTCATTGTGTTTAGATTCTGAAGGAGCCGTTTCGAGCGGGAAGCCACTCGGAATGGAGCAGTCCATCCGGACTTCTCATCCAGTATAGTCGTATCTTTAAATTCGGGGACAAATTAATCTTTTTAGATGGGAAGAATTATAAAACCCGTATTTAATTATTAAATACGCAGAAGCTATACGTTTGAAATACTAAAATCATGCGGGAATAATATACAAGCGTACGATTAAGTTTAAAAAAAGGATTTTGGGCCGGTTTGGTTTAAAGAAAAGAGAAGGAAAGAGATTTGGACTTTAGGCCGGAATGGTTTAAAAATAAATAAATATATATAACGAGGAGGCCTTCCCTTTCCCCATTCCACGACAAATAAAAAGAAAACATACTAGGGTTACCAGTTTGGCCGCCAGAGAAAAAAAGAAAAAAAAGGATCGGGGTTAGTCTTTGATCTTTGATTCGGGTCCTTGCCTTGTTAAATCCTCAAATACATATAACGGTACTTCACCCTCTTCTTTATTTTTTTATGTATTATGAATTCAAGAACACATGTTTGGTTGTGTGGCTATACGAAAACCGAGACCATTATGGTCTCGGTATACCTTATGTTGGTCGGCGGCAAAACCCAAAACCCACCAGGGGGTGTTTGATTAGCAGCAGGGGCATCGGGATGCCTTAATTTATGAAAAACCGAGACCTAAAAGGTCTCGGTGTGTTTGCTGTTTGAACCAGCCGTGACCATAAGGGGCGGTGTGGTTGGGTTTGTGTCGGCATCAACACCAAGGCCAGCAGGGGTGTCGAGTTTTGGCGAATCTAAGCAGGACCAAGACCAAACTAGTCTCGGTGTGTGTGGTTGTGACCAGCCGTGACCCTCCAAGGGCTCGGTTATGTTTTGTTTAAAATCCGTAGCCTAAAAACCATACAGGTGTGTATATTCTACCCAAACAGGGGTGTTTGGCTTTTCAAACAACAGCAAAGGACAAACAGGGGTGTTTGGGTCTGTCACAGCAAAGACAGTGGGAACTTTGTATTAACAGTGGGAACCGATAGATAGCAGTGGGAACTGATAGATAGCAGTGGGAACTGATAGATAGCAGTGGGAGGAACTTATAGATAGCAGTGGGTACTATATAACTAACAGTGGGAAAAATGAAAACAGTGGGAACCATGTGATTTATTTAAATCGGTAAATCATTTTGTAAATAAGTTTTATTAATAAATTGTATTGTCCAACTTTATTAATTTAATTAACAAAAATTAAATTGATTTTAACTTTATCGTTTTATCCAATTAAAAATATATGGGTATTAATGATTTAATTTCAAAGATATTTTTGGAAACTTGCTAAATTAGGAAACTTTCTATTTTAGCAGGTTACGAAATATAGAGTTAGTATAACGTCAGAATACGTGTTATACCATAATTATTAGTAGAACGAAAATATGTTTAAAAGAAATATTAGAAGGCTCAAATTTATCAGTTTATATATACAGACAGTATTGCAAGAATAAATTAAATCCAACGAAAACAGTTTAGATCAGTAAAATAAATAAACATCAGTCGACTTATTTTCGCGTACGTTATTTATGTAGTATCCGTGAAGTCGGAGTAGATCTTGCAGCTTTTGTTCTTATTTCATTACTAGACACGAGTTACGGATTTCCCGTCCTTTTAGTAAGGACTTCCTTTCTATGCATGATTAGGATTCCCCATCTGCAGCCAAATGTTTTCCCCAGTTTATGTTATAAATTATCAGAAATTATTTTAATAACTAAGATATTGCCTATGCCTTATATACAAGCATGATCAGTCAGTAGTACTAGTTACGGAGGTACCGTAACCATGCCACTTGAGGCACCGGTGTCATGACTCACCTGCGGGAGAGTGATATCCCGCAGCGTTCCACTCAGTTCAGCTTGGCCATTTTATTAGTATTATTAGTGGGGCGTATGGATGCATCCTAGGCTTATCAGTTTACAGTTATCAGGTGAATGTGGTGTGTGCTCTACATCCTTCACATTGGAGCTGATCCCTCCACCCATCACATTATTTAGAGGTCACCCCTCTACAGCATGATGAGGTCACCCCTCCAGTTTTTCATGCAACAGCTGTTACAGCACATGACCTATATAATCTCTTGGCAATTAAAATACAGTAAATGCATGTTTTCATATTTAACAGATAACAGTGCAGTTTTAGTATTTATAAATCAGACTTATCAGATGTTCTACAGTTTTCATCACACTCTGCATATCAGTCTTTCAGCTTCAGTAATTATTAATTATTTCAAGTTCAGTACCTTCTTATCATGCATTATATCTGTTCACTAAGCGTTATGCTTAGCCGTAGTTCTTTCAGGTTCTAACGGCAGGTACACCAGGACACTCTTAAGATTCTGAGAGTATGTGCATCGGATGGAAGAAATCCAGACTTCTTTACTTTATGCACTTTATGTTTATATTGCCTATTGGACATTGTTTAGTCCTTTCTTCGAGTATTTAACTTTTCATGTTTTGAGCTTATGTTGGATTACCGATGTTTGATTCCGGTATTTCCGTTATGGTCAGTTAATGTTTTAGGACATTTACCTTATGCTTTGATGACACGCCATAAATACACGTGACGGTCCACTTATCCAAATGGGGTGTTACATTGGGCCCCTTGTAAGGTTAATCGGATGTTTTCATGGTCGTGCTCAAATGATAGTAAAGATGATTCTTTTTACATTTGGTGATCATGATCAATTACGAAAATGAGTAGAATAGTTAATAGATTAAATGATATTTGATTTATATTCATGATTAGCGGTACCAAAAATAAAAGGGATGCCTTAATTTATAGCATAAGGATGAGATTTTTTGATGAACTAAGCTCAGGTATTTTTGGGAGCATTGATAGTGTTGTTAGACTATCTATCAATGTTAGTATCAAGTACACTATGACAGAGACTTCCGGAAGTGGGAGCTGTTAGGATGTGTGTAAGTCATAGTTAGTATTTTATACGACCGAGAGTACGTGGGCTTAGGGGGTGACACACTTAGGCATCGAGATCATCTTATATTAAGATATATAATATAATATGTCTATATTTACTATATATACTTAATTTGATAATTGTGAATACATAACGGTAATAATTAATAAATTAAAAGGTTTAACGATGATTAACTAAAAGACTTGGGACTTTAAGACAATTAATGTAATTACTTAATAAAATATTCTACAAAGTCAAAAAGTCAACACTAAAGGTGTAGGGTATTAGTTGGCCGAACCTAAAGGAAAAGGAATGAGAAAAATATTTAGTTTGGTTAAGAAGAATAGAATATATTCCTTATATATCCTAAGTCTTGCACTAGGTAAACAAAGAGATTAGATCACTTTATCATAAGTTGAATACCAAAAATCTCCCCCCCTCCTCTCTCCTAGTCTTCGACCCCCCACAAAGAACAAAAAGGGTTTTTTCCTCTTTGTTTATTAAGTATTCTCTTAATCAAGATTTAGCAACACAAGGTGATTGATTGAAGTGTCGTGTGGACTATCTAATAGAAGGTTTATTGTTAATCTTTAGGTTTTATTGGTGAATCTGTTATATTAAGAGGGGTTTCCCTGATGATAGAGTTTTGTTACCATTGTTGCAAGAAAAAGGTATGCCATTCTAATCTTTATGTTAATTACTTGTATGCATATGTGATCTATTCTATCCGTTGCGTTTACTCTCGATGCATGTATATTTGATACAATAGGTAGTTAAATTCCAACATAAAGGACACAAAAGTTAATTTTTAAGTGACTCAGTTTGACTGCGCCTATACCGGAGAGTTAGACAAGATGAACTGGTAGTGGTTTAGTAAATCCACCAGAAACTAAGAAAGAGGTATAAGAAAGTTCCCAAATTCGAAGAATTTGGTGTAAACACCAATTTTGCCCTCGATAAAAAGCCCCACTAGTGTCCTCAGGTCCATTCAATACCGAATAGAAGTCCTCGAATATATAAATTCAGAGCAAAACTTCGGATGGAGACGGAAAAATCATTGTCTACGGTGTCCCGACCATATTTAATTATGTTTCGTAAGGATCGTTGGAATCTAACTTGAATTGATGATGATCGACGGGTAAGAAAGGGTTGCATAGAGGTTTGTTTGAAAATGATGGTTCCCATGAATGTGTATGGAAAGTTGAACAGTGAAGTTAACCCCTATTTATACCAGCACAACTGCTGACTGAGATGAGTGACACGTGTCGTCCACGACCATTTTGGACGGTCTAGATTTCGAGGGTACTTAAAAGGGTAACGAATCCCATTTGTAGGATAATCATAAAAATTACCGAGGATCAGTCCCATTGGTTAGATAGAGAGCCACATAACACATAAATGTCTCGAATACATTTTGAGGGTTCTTGTGTTTCACATAAATCTAGCAACCATGGCTACGACTACGCCTACTACATGATGTCTTATAGTAGCTGGAAGCTTGACCCACTAATACTTCTATGGGTTAACTTGGTGAGGTTGGGCCCAGACGTTGCGGATGGTATATTAAACCCAACATAACGGTAGGCCGCACACGCTTTACACGGACCGCGGCCAGTCGTACGTAGGGGTGTGATTCGGGTTGATCCGGTCGGGTTCGGGTCAACTCGGGTCGGGTCAAGTCGGGTCAAGGGTAAAAAATATATAACCCGAACCCGAGCCTAATTAGAACTCGGGTCACTCGGGTTCGGGTCAATTCGGGTCGGGTCAACTCGGGTCGGCTCAACTCGGGTTCGGGTCAACCCGAGTTTGAGGAAAAAGTGTAAAAAGTGGCCTAATTTTGTACTAAAACAATGTAAAAAGTCTAATTTTAGTCGGGTCAAGTCGGGTTGGTCGGGTTCGGGTCAACTCGGGTCGGGTCAAGTCGGGTCAAGGGTAAAAATATATAACCCGAACCCGAGCCTAATTAAAACTCGGGTCAATTCGGGTCAACCCGAATTGACCCGAATACGCTTTTGGACCCGAGTGACCCGACCCGAATATGATTATTCGGGTTCGGGTTCGGGTCGGGTTCGGGTCGGGTCAACTTTTTTGACACCCCTAGTCGTACGTGGTAATTATGAAACAGACAGTGGTTTGTATTTAGGATGTAGATATACTTAGCTAAATAAGAAATATAATTTACTTATTTAAAAGGTAAGGATGTGTACAAATTCTGAGTAGCTGATAACGCTCAAAACCAACATGTTTTTATACGTTATCTATGGTTTCATATATAATTAGTGGTAATAACTGGACTTTTATTGCTAATATTGTGCAAAGTTCGATTTTTGTATTCATAGCTAGCAAGGAGGAAGGATACATGATAAAAAGAACGAAGGACGAATAAAAGAAATAATGAAATGCAAGAGCATGGTTTTCGTATGTTTAATAAAGAAGTTTAATAAAGTGTTTGGAAGTTTTAGAGAAAAAAAAGAACGAAACAAAGAAGAAGGACTAGAAAGGAAAATAAGAAAGAACATGGAAGGAGCAATCGGTAGAGAGAGGAGCTACAAACAAGATTTAGCAGCCATGGGCTGCGAGCCTGAGAAGAGTCGAGCGACTACATATCACCGCTAGTTGACTCATCCGGATTACACTAAATATGGTCATTAATTAAGGAGCTAATAAGTGGGCATCTGATGGGGAGTCCGATCATTTCCCTCCTTGAACTTATCCTAGTCGTTTTCCCTCTTCTCCGAGTATTTTCCACTACTTAAGCCTAGGATGTTAGAATCATGTGTGCCATTCGTTTTGATTATTCTAAACCTTGACAAAGGTTAGAACACTAACACTATTACTCCCAAAAGGATTCTCAATCCCTACTAGTTTCTAGAAAATCAAGGACGAATTTCCAACAAGTTGGTGATGATTCAAATAGTTTTGGTTATTGTTTAATTGGAGGCTTGACATTGATTTAAATTCTATATTCTTGTTAATATTGTTTGTGGCGGTCTTGTGGTAAATTTATTACCATTAAATTACTCTTTAAATTAATATAATTTTTATAATGTTGAATGTCGTGATGATGAATTGTGATAATTTGTGTTTGTTTTTTATACAATTAGGGAATAGTGTGATATGCTTGTGTGGTGAATATGAATTCCAATGAGAGTCTGAATCATGATCTTGAAAATTATAATTTGGTTTGTAAGGTTGTTGAATTCCTAAACTTGTTTTGATAATCGGCAAAATATGGTTCTATTGGTTTTAAAGGTCGAAGGATTTCCAGTAAACGTTATTCTAAAAGATTTGTGCATGAGTCAATTTAGTTTCTTGGTGATTGACACTCACTGAACGAACCAATTAAAGGTACTTGGTGATTTATCTTGGGTATAAGTCGAAAGGAACCATTCAAACCAAACTTATCTTTTAATCTTTTCAAGCGAATGATAATTATGATGGGTTGGAATAGATGATAATAGGTCTAAAGGGCTTGCTTAATTCAACTTGTTAATATGAGTTTTATGAAATACACCAAGGATTAAAGTTCATATACATTAGATTTGTGATTTGATGTAGTACTTTTGCACGCTGTAAGTATTAGTGATCGTAAACGTAAATACGTGAGACGAAAACCGACTTTGGGATCGTTCCTAACAAGGAGAGTTGTTTGCAATTAAAAACGCTTTTGGATTAGTCACAAGAATGGAAAATCAAGGGATTGAAATTAAAGACGATTCTACACTAGGACGGCTAAAAAGTGAGACGATTACGCTTTCAGGCAAACCAAGACAAAATAATATTAAAATAATAAAAACTCAAAACTTTCAAAACTAATTAATATTACTTTAATAAAAACAACAATGAAATTTAAATTAATAAAAAAAATGCTAAATGGGCCTTAAAACAGGCCTAAAGTGAAAACAGTTGGGCTTACTAGGCTTTTTAGCTAAATAAGCAAAATTTTAGAAAAGCAGAAAAGTAAAAGTTCTATTTGACTAAAAATCTAATTTTAAACAACTTTTTATAAAGGCTCAAAAGCTGAATCAGAGCTTATAATCACCCTCAAATAGCAATAAGCACTAAGCAAGATACTTAGTCTTATAAGCTGGTTTTAAGCAGATCTCAATCTTTTAGATTTAGAAAGATATCGCAAAAAGAATTTTCAAATAAGCTATAGTGATAAGCTCAAAATAAGTAGAAAATGATTTGCACAAAACGACAAAATAGTCATTTTTGCACAAATCACCATCAAATTACTTGAAACTGACCATCAAGCTTGATATTAAGAAAAGAAAGACTCAAAGAATTAAAAACTCCACATAAGAAAAGAGAAATAAGATAAAATTATGAATAAGCACAAAAATAAAATGAGTTACACCCGTTTTTAAAGAAAATATAAACCAAAGTTGAAATTAAGCTGAAAATAAGTTGAATAAGCATAAAAAAATGAGGTTGACTACAAAATAAAGTTGTGGTAACGTCTAAATAAGCTGTAAAAATCAATTAAGCTGAGGGAAGCTTATTTTGGCTATGAAAATGAAAACCAGTTAAATAAATGACCACTTGGGCTTTGTTTGAAAAAGACCGAAGTGGCACAATGGTTATATGTGTGTGTTGTGGATGAAGGGATGGTGGGTGCGAGTCCCACTATGCCCTATTTGATACTTGTTATTTAAAGGAACATTACAACTATATCTAATCCAATATAACTATATGCAAAGACTTAACCTTCTAGTTAGTGTGTGACTGTGGTTGTCAAACACATCCAAACACCCCTTAGGGTTGGTAGTTTACAAAATTACAAATAAACAAAAATATATTTAAGCATACAAGACAGAAATAAGCATGAAACTGGGATATAAGCATAAAATAAACTACACTAAGCAAATGGAAACAACACAGATAAGCATATAAGAAAAAGGCACATAAGTATGAAAATTTATTGACAGAAAAAGTAAAAAAGGGCAGGATGTTACTTGAATTGAGGCTAAGAGGTTTTTCTCTCAGCCTAATCTTGCTTCAAGTAGTATTGGATCCTTTTGAGCTTATTCTTCAAGCATATCAGCTAATGATCTTGGAGCTTATCAACAAAACGTCAACAAAAATATGTACCCGATCTACCAATCTTGGAATTACTTCAAACCTGACACCATGAAATTAGGAACAAGAACAAAGTACCATATGCTTAAATACAAACTTATTTGTCAAATAAGTTTGTACCTAGCTTATGCTACATTAATAAGCTGAATAAATATAAAAAACTTTGATTTTCAGAAAACATTTGGAATAAAAAAGAATTTTGCAATGAAATTTTAAGAGAATAAAAAATAAAAAATTAACCAATAAACTAACTTAATAAACTTAGTTTTCAAAATAATTTTGCAAGCTTCTTATTGCTTATGGATCTTCAAAAGACACTTAATTTCTTAAATGGACAGAAAAATAAATGGTACAAAAAGTAAATTGCAAGTAAATTAAAAACATTGAAATGTAAATTGGAACTAAAAAATTACTTCATTAAACTTGTATGAATTACAAACTAAAAAAGGAAAAATTTAGAACAGGGTACATGACTATACTACATCTGCTTATATACAAAGTGAGGATGCTTCAAAATAATTTATGAAACTTTTCGCCAGTAACTGATTGGCTAGATGTTTAAATCAACAACTTTTTTGTTACAAGAATTATTTACAAGACCAATTGTTGAACAATTTGTGAAATTACATCGTAAAAAAATGACCAACGTAGAATATTTTATAAAAAGTTTCGTAAACGATAACAGTTTAAATTCATATAGTGACATGATAATAGTTTACAAAATAGTAAGTGGGTTACATGAGGGTAATAAAGAGTAGTTCAAGAAAATCAATGAAATGGTTACAAGTTGGTAAAGTTTCAAAAAGGTATAGCCGGAATCGTCTTGAGACACGTGTCAAGATGATAACGAACGATGTGAAACAAGAACTTCAAACCTCGGCCCAAATTAGTGTTACGTTAAAAGTAGAAGAAGATAAGACAAATTGACAAATAAGTCATTTATGAAAGAGAAGATAAAGGAATCTATATGCGCTCATGTCGTAATTTATTAGACATAAATATGCTTTTAAGAAAGTAGGGCATCAGTTCCCAAATAGTACAACTACTCCGAAAAGTTTCTATTTTAGGAAAGTTTAGGAAGTTAACACGTAAGTAGTGACGCATAAAATGTACACATTTTTCGAAACATATAGTTCATCATCGGTTTATCAAATCACTTGGTTCCAAAAGTTCAAGATATATGTATGTATGACCGGACTCAATGTTACTATTTTTAAACGTTTTCAAACGCAATCATTGTTTTTAGTTGTAAAACATCATTCGTTAAAGTTTTACGAGCTCAAATGAAGTAAAAAACGCTTTGAATCATATTTTTAAATTCTATCAGCTTTGACATTTGAGTTTGACTTTAGGGGTTTTACCAGACTAATTGACTCGCTAAATGACATTTTTAAGACTCGAAGTATAAAGAAATTTGGTGTAAAACGGTGTTTCAGACAACTTTCTAGTTTTACTCGAGACTTACGAAAATGCTCTCACATCAATCCTGTCAACAAAATGATATTTTAGAATTACGCGAAATTAAGTTCTTAAATTTTACAATTTTAAATGAGTGTAACTTGATCGTTTTTAAGATTTACAGGTCAAATTTTATGTCCTAAACGAACGTCTCACAAGTAGAAACATATTTTTATGTCTAAATTTTATAAAAAAAATTTCTTGGTATCGTTAAATTACATGTAACTTTCCTGCAGAAAGTAAATTTTTCAACACATCTTGAAATTTAAGCAAACTTCATAACGACCTGGAATTTATGTACACACGTGACTTGTGGATTCCTTAAAGACGAAAGAGAATAAAATTGTATAATTAAGCATAAAAAAAAACATAGTATAAAAATGGTTCAAGAATACCAACAATAAACTAAGAATTCAAAAACAGCGCATGATGATAGGTGTGTAAACACCCATCCTTTTACCACTTAATTCTGACTAAAACGAGACCAAAACACGTATTTAATATCATTTGTTTGGAATTATGCGTGGTTTTTGTGTTTATTGTGTTTTCAGAGCCAACCGGATGAATATTGAAGAAAACATGGGATTGCACGGGTTTTACTAAAGAAAAGGACTCAAGATAAAGTCTATTGTCCAAGAGATGCAAAAGATTTGAAGTCACTGGGCCAATTCGAAGATTTATCGAAGAAAAGGACCAAAGATGGAAGATTTATATAAGTCGAAGAAACTCGAGTCTATTAAACGAAGAAATTAAAAGACGAGTTAAAATTAATCGACGACAAATCCCGAATCAGAATCGAAATCGTCAACTTTTCTGAAAAGACGAGAAGACAAGAAGAACGGGAGAAAGCCCACTCACCAACCAAAAGACAAGGCTATAAATAGTCCACCCTCACACATTTTAGCCAGTTAGTTTTAGTTTTTCTCTCCTCCCCCTTTTTCTCTTTTCTGTTTCGTATCATCACCAACACCACTAGGGTGTTTGGTGATCTTGATCTTTGATTTTTAATCTTGTAATTGTCATCTTTGTTTTGTGATTGTTAAAACAGTAATCATCAATACAAGTTCTTGTTTCATCTTTCCATTTCATCTTGTTCATCATCATCTTTATCTTCAAGTTCTTAAGTTCTTATTTTATTGAGTTTTGATCTTCAAAAGTTATTGGGTTTTGTGTTTTTGTTGATGGGATTTGTAGTTTATGGTTAGTAGATGCTTTGTGATTAGTTTATCTAAGTTTTTGGTGAAAAACTTGGTGATTTTTGGATCAAAATAGGTTTCCTTGTTCTTCGGGTAAAACGACTGTATCTGAGTTTCCAGACTTCCGGATGAACGCCAAAAGTTCCGGATGAAGGTTATTTCCAAAAGTTCCGAATAAGTAAGAAGTTCCGAATGAATGTGTCTTGAAAAAGTTCCGAATAAACTTCCTTTAAAATCTTCCGAATGAGTTTATTTGTGAAAAGTTCCGAATGAGTTTTTTCTTAAAAAGTTCCGAATGAGTCTAAATGTTCCGGATGAACCAAAACTTCCGAGTCAGTCCTAAGTTCCGAATGAAGCAAAACTTCCGGATGAATCTAAAGTTCCGAATGAAGCAAAACTTCCGGATGAACCAAAGTTCCGAGCCAAGTTCCGGGTGAAAGTTCCGCATAAAGATCCGAGCCAAACTTCTGAACGAAGTTCCGAATCAGGGAGTTCCGAGTGAAAAGTTCCGGATGAGCAAGTTCCGAATCAAGGTTAAAACTTCCGAATCAAGTTTCTTTTGAGCATTTCTGAGGTTTACTGTATTACTGTTTCTTTACTGTTTCTTTACTTTTATTTTAATTTTAATTTTAATTTTAATTCCAGTCTTGTTAGTTGCCATTAAATTAATTGTTTTTGATTTAAGTTTTCATTTTAATACATTTAACTTTTTATTAGACTAGAAAACCAAACCCTTTTATTTAGTAACCAAGAACAATCATTCCACTTAAGGCCGAGATCAATTCGAGAGGATTCGAGAGAAAATTAGAACCCATACTAAAAATCTGAATATCAAATGGCGCCGCTGCCGGCTCTTCTCGTTAAGATCAAAAGTTTTTTGTGAGAACTTGGATTTTGGGATCCGTTCCCCGTGAACGTTACTTTTTCATAAAAATTTTCCAAAAATCCTAAAAAAAATATAAAATTTTCAAAAATACAAAAAAATTAAAAAACATAAAAACCAAAAATATTTTTGCTTTGTTTTTCTTTGTTCGTTCTTTTGTAGGTGTATGCGCACTCGATCCACGTCTTATCAAGAGCCCGATCCTCTCGATCACTTAGACATGGCTGGTGTACAAAACAACAACAACATACCACCTCCAAACAATAATAATAACAACAACAACAACCCACCTTTCAACAACATGAACAATAACAACAACAATGAGCCCTTTCCGGATAATCGCCCGATGATTGAACTGCTGCAAGCTCATGTCGATGGCAACACGGATCCAATTGTCATACCTCCAATTGCCGCCAACAACTTTGAGCTAAAATCAGGCTTTATCCAGATGGTCTCCGCTCAACCATTCTTGGGACGTACCATTGATGATCCACAAGACCACATCAAGAGATTTTTGCAACTCACTAACACGGTCAAGTTCAATGGTGTTCCATAAGAGATTATCAGGTTACAACTTTTTCCTTTTTCTTTAGAGGGACAAGCCCGGCATTGGCTTGCTAAGGAACCGCCACAGAGTATTCTCTCGTGGACGGATTTGGAAACAAAGTTTATCAATTACTTTTTCCCACCCTCTCGTACTACCGCTTTGCGGAATGAGATCATAAATTTTGAACAAAAGTACGATGAGTCGTTCAGTGAATCTTGGGATCGTTTTAAAGATCTTTTAAGAAAATGCCCACAACATGGTTTTACCAAAGTACATCAAATTAATACTTTTTACAATGGTTTAAGCATGAGTGACCAAGATTCACTAAACAGTGCCTCGGGGGGTAATCTTTTGGCTAAGACTTCCAATGTTGCTTGGGACATCATTGAGAATAAATCTCGTGTGCAAACCTAGAGTGTTCGGACCAATGTCGCTAGTGCTAGCACTAATGACAGCGACAAGCGATTGGACAAAATCACTACGCTTCTTGAATCGCTTGTCACCCACACCGTCAGCAACAACAACAGCAACAACGCCAAAAACGCTCAAGTTAATGCTGTCAGCCAACCTTGTGAGATATGCGGTGGTCCTCACTCTTACACTACTTGTACTGCCACCCAAGACTACCCTGCTGAGAATGTGAATGCGGCATATGGCACCTATCCTCAACCTGCTTATCAAGCTAGACCTCAAGGTGACCGTAATTTGCTTAGCTACTCTCCAACAACTACCTCTCACCACCCGGTTTTCCTCCAAACAACCCAAACCAACAACAAAACCTCAACCGACCTCCTCAACAACAACAACAACCTCGTACACCATACATCCCTCCTCACAAGCAGCAACAACCACCTCAACGTAACAACCAAGTTTACCAACAACCTGCTTATCAACCACCCGCATACAATGCTCCTCCAAACCAACCCACTGCATTACACCAAGAGGTTGCAACCTACATGAGGACCAATGATGTGATCGTGGAAAATCTCCAACAGGAAGTGCGAAACTTGAAAGCAGACTTGGTCAAGCAAGGAAACGATTTGAGAGCCGACATGAGAAATACGTTGGATAGCCAAACTAATGATCTGAGGAACATGATGGCTGGTTTCTTCCAAGGTAATCAACCCTCTTCTTCGGGTACTCTTCCGAGTAACACCGTTGCGAATCCAAGAGGGGAGATGAAAGCAATCACTACTCGAAGTGGTAAAGGTACCAAGGAACCCGAGCTTCCTATACCTCCACCGGTGGTTGTGACTAAGGAGAACGAGTCACCTGCTCCTATTCCTCATCGTTCTCCTTCCCCAATTTCTCCACCTCTTCCTTCTACCCCTCCCCCACCCAAGGATGTGAGTGATCCTATTCTCCCAAAGCCTTCCTCTTCTTCCAATATACCTTATCCATCTAGGTTGAGGAAAGAGAAGCAAAAGAGCAAGGACGATATTCAGGTTTCTAACTTTCTTAAAATGTTTAAACAACTGAATTTCAATATCTCCTTCGCTGAGGCTCTCGCTCACATGCCTAAATATGCAAAAATGTTTAAAGATCTTCTGAGCGACAAGGAAAAGCTCCTCGATATTTCCAACACCCAACTTAATGAGAATTGCTCTGCAGTACTCTTAAGGAAATTTCCAACCAAGCTTGGTGATCCGGGTCGTTTCTTAATTCCTTGCAATTTCCCGGGAGTAGAGAATTGCATGGCCCTAGCCGATCTAGGTGCCAGTATTAATCTAATGCCTCTAAGTGTGTGGAAGCAATTATCTCTCCCTGAGCTAGTCCCCACCAAAATGACTTTGGAATTAGCTAACCGTACGGTTGCTTATCCAGTGGGGATAGCCGAAGACGTCATTGTAGGAGTCGACAAATTCACCTTCCCTGCTGATTTTGTTGTCGTCGACTACGAGATGGACCCCCGTGTGCCACTAATTGTTGGTCGTCCATTCTTGAGGACCGGTCGCACTCTCATCGATGTTGAAGCCGGTGAGCTTATCATGAGAGTGGGTGACGATAAAGTAGTCTTCAACATGGGAAAGTTGTCTAAACAGCCTTATTCATATGAGAGTGTTAATTGTATTGACGTTCTTGATGAGGCTTGTGAAGAACACTTTAATGATGCTTGCAAAAGTATTCCTACCTCTCTTCCCAATGTTGAGACCGTGTCCTCCATTGATTCATCGATGTCTCTATTTGGAGATAGTGATTTATTTTGGAACAATTTTGAAGATACCATGGGAGATGCGAACTTAGCTACTAATGATTCTCCCACCGATGGGGATGAAGACATGAGTTTCTTTGACAACCTTCTCAACGAAGACAATCCTTCTCCTCCATCTCACACGGTCATTGCTATCGATACTCCGACTTTGAATACGCCTCCCGTCGAAAATCCTCCAGATTTGGAACTTAAGGAGTTGTCGCCCCATCTTGAGTATGTATTCCTTGAAGAAGAGAAGAAGTCGCCAGTCATCATTGCTAAGGACTTGAAGGAAGAAGAAAAAGCCCGACTTATCACCGTGTTGAAAAATCATAAGAAGGCTATTGCTTGGAAAATTTCGGATATTCGTGGAATTGATCCTCACTTCTGCACACACAAAATTCTCATGGAGGACGACTTTAAGTCCACAATTCAAAGCCAACGAAGGGTGAATCCAAAAATCCACGAAGTCATCAAAACAGAGGTTATCAAACTTCTTGATGCGGGTATGATTTACCCTATTTCGGATTCACCATGGGTTAGTCCAATCCATTGTGTGCCCAAGAAGGGCGAAATAACCGTTGTTCCCAATGAACACAACGAGTTGATTTCCACTCGTCTCGTTACTGGGTGAGTTTGTATAGACTACCGCAAACTCAATGATGCCACGAGAAAGGATCATTTCCCTCTACCTTTTATGGACCAAATGCTTGAACGTTTAGTGGGTAATGAATATTACTGCTTTCTTGATGGTTTCTCGGGTTATTTCCAAATACCCATCGATCCCCAAGATCAAGAGAAGACAACATTCACTTGTCCCTATGGCACATTTGCTTACAAAAGAATGCCTTTTGGCTTATGTAATGCGCCCGGGACTTTCCAAAGGTGCATGTTAGCTATCTTCCATGACATGGTTGAACAAACCATGGAAGTCTTCATGGATGATTTCTCGGTCTTCGGGGATTCCTTCTCTTCTTGCCTTGCCAATTTGGAACGTATGCTTAAGCGGTGCGAAGACACTCGCCTTGTTCTGAATTGGGAAAAATACCATTTCATGGTAAAAGAAGGCATCGTGCTGGGCCACAAAATTTCCAAAGCCGGTCTTGAAGTAGACCGTGCTAAAGTCGATGTTATCGCCAAGTTGCCTCCACCTTCAACCGTGAAGGGTGTGAGAAGTTTTCTGGGTCATGCGGGCTTCTACCGTCGATTCATCAAGGATTTTTCTCAAATCGCTCGCCCGATGACCCACCTCTTGGAAAAAGATACTCCTTTTATCTTTATCAATGAGTGTCTTGAAGCCTTCAACTCGCTTAAGGATAAGCTAATTAAGGCACCCGTCTTGGTCACCCCTAATTGGGAGCTTCCCTTTGAGTTGATGTGCGATGCTAGTGATTTTGCTATTGGTGCGGTTCTGGGACAAAGAGTGAACAAACACTTCCAACCAATCCATTACGCTAGCAAGACAATGACGGGGGCTCAATTGCATTACACGACAACCGAAAAAGAGCTTTTAGCTGTTGTCTATGCCTTTGAAAAATTCCGCCCCTATCTTGTCCTTTCTACAAAAATTGTGTATACCGATCATTCCGCGCTGAAGTACTTGTTGACAAAGCAAGATTCCAAACCAAGACTTCTTCGCTAGGTTTTGCTGCTCCAAGAATTTAAAATCGAAATTCGTGATAAAAAAGGAGCTGAAAACTTAGCCGCGGATCATCTCAGCAGACTTGAGGATCCTTACCAAGGGGATAATCCAAACAAAGAAATCAATGATTCTTTTCCCTTGGAGACCTTAATGTCTATAAATTCGAAATCTAATGAAACCCCGTGGTTTGCGGACTTTGCAAACTACTTGGCGGGTGGAATTCTCAAGGAAGGGTTGACGTCCCAACAAAAGAAAAAGTTCTTCACCGACATTAAGACTTACTTTTGGGACGACCCTTACCTATTCAAACAATGTGCCGACCTGATTATCCGCCGATGTGTTGACGGACCGGCAGCGTCTGAAATCCTTGATGCTTGCCACAAAGGACCCACCGGTGGTCACTTTGGTCCCAATTACACCGCCAAAAAAGTGTTTGATTTGGGATTTTATTGGCCCTCCATATATCGTGACGCTCACAATATGGTTAAACGATGTGATGTTTGCCAAAAACAAGGCACGATCGCACATAAAGACGAGATGCCTCAGAATTTCATTCAAGAGTGTGAAATCTTTGATGTTTGGGGTATCGACATTATGGGGCCATTCCCTTCTTCTAAAGGAAACAAATACATCCTTGTAGCCGTTGACTACGTTTTAAAGTGGGTTGAAGCCAAATCTTTACCCACTAATGACGCAAGGGTGGTTTGTAACTTTTTGAAAGCTCTATTCGCTAGATTCGGTGTGCCTCGTGCCATTATTAGTGATCGTGGGACTCATTTCTGCAATGACCAATTTGCTAGAGTTATGGCTAAGTACGGTGTAAATCATCGTCTTTCCATAGCCTACCACCCACAAACTAATGGTCAGGCTGAAATATCCAACCGAGGATTAAAGCGAATTCTGGAAAGAACCGTGGGAGAGCATCGTGCCTCATGGGCTGATAAACTTGATGATGCTTTGTGGGCTTTCCGTACTGCTTACAAGACCCCGATCGGCTGTACGCCTTATCGTCTTGTGTACGGGAAAGCGTGCCACCTCCTCATTGAGTTGGAGCACAAGGCTTATTGGGCCTTGAAGTGGGCTAATTTTGATATAAACAAAGCCGGTGACCTACGCAAGCTCCAACTCAATGAGCTCAATGAACTCTGTAATGAGGCTTATGAAAATTCTTTAATCTATAAGGAAAGGACTAAGCTCATTCACGATTCCAAGATCAAAAACCGAGAGTTCCATGTTGGAGACAAAGTCTTACTTTTTAACTCTCGGTTGAAAATCTTTTCGGGCAAGCTGAAATCTCGTTGGTCCGGCCCATTAACCATTGCCCAAATTTTTCCATATGGTACTCTCGAGCTCGCTCAACCTAATGGACCAAATTTTAAGGTGAATGGCCAACGCGTGAAGTTGTACTTTGGTGAGGACACCTATCAGGAGGTGATTCCATCCCTCACCACGTTCCCCATGAAATAATTTTGGGTCGAGTCAGGCTCGTGACTCGGTTATAAAAAACAAGCGCTCCTCGGGAGGCAGCCCGAGTATCTATCCTTTTATGTTTTAATCCCCTAAGTGTAGGGGAGCCTCTATAGGTCTTTCTCTTTATGTGGTGATGTGATTACAGGGATTAGTGCACTCTTGGAATCTTTGAAGAACCGTGCTCCCGTGTTATCCAAAATCCGGTTCTATCTCTCAACTATCGTGATTCAATTTTCCTCATACTCACATTTGAAATTGATCACTTTAGTCGTCTCTTCCTTAACTTGAGTTAACCAACGTGCACAATGTCATAAGTGTAGGGGAGACTTTTCCCACATGCTTAAACATTGAGGACAATGTTTATCTTAAGTGTAGGGGGACTTCTATCGAAGTTTTAAGTGGACTTTTCCATGAAAATGCCTTCATTTAACCTGAAAATCCTATTTTTCAACATTTTTCAAATTTTTTATTAACTTTGGCCATTTAGTCGCAATTTTTAAATTTTTATCATTGCTTTCATATGTATATATCCCGCAATAAAGTCAAAAATATTAATAAAGTGGTATAGCTAGTTTAGAAGTCTTTGACATATTAGGCCCGTTGCGTTTATTTTGACTCAACCCGAATAGACTTATCCAAGTTTATTCGAGCTAGTATCCTTAACCAGGTAGACCTTAATTGGTTTATTAGGCTAAGTGTCCACGAGTCTCATTACTTGAGATTTTAACTTGTGGAGGACGAGAAATGATAGAGTCAATTATAAGTCGGTATTCTTGCACAAGCTCACTTGGTGTAATTATTTGCCTATTCTCCCATCACTTGCTAATAATTTATCTGCAATAAGTAAGGTCGTACGATTTGAAAAGTTACTTAGCTTCTAGCTCAAGATCGTTTAAAAGTTGCTCGGTAATGATAAGAGTTCATAGCCAAGGCATAACTTATGAAGCGGGGCGCGAAGATTGGCGAGTCCGAAAAGGCCCTAACAAGGCATGAGGATTCCATTTTATTGCTAAAGATCCAAGGTGATGTGAAAAGCATTATTCCCAAAGTCAATATGAAGGATCAAGACTCACGACGAAAAGCAATCAACTCCCATAAAGATCATGGAGAAATCTATCCGAAAAGACCCTAACAAGGTATGAGGATAAATAGATCCAAGTCCGAAAAGGAGGCGGATCGTTGTATCTCAAAATCCCAATTAGAGATCGAAGAAATAATCATGAAGTCGTGGTCAACAAAGTTGGAGTACCCCTTAAAAGTCTCCAAGTGAAGAAACTCTATTACGATGAGAAGACCATTATCTCAAGCACGTCTCTCAAGATATGAAGTATGAAGTACATGCCAAATATCGGCCCGAGAAAGGTCTCAAATCGTGAACCGAGTTATGCCAAGATATGAACTTTTTGATATCCCGAGAAGCAGTTTTAAGAGATTTTGTCCTTTAGCTAACTATTGATCAAATCGTCCTACTTTGCTTTCAGCCTTAATAAACTATCAAAATAAGTCCAAAAATGCATCTTCATGATCATTCTAAGACAGAAATAAAATATAAGAGATACACCTAGGAATAAGGGAGTTTAAGCATATAATTAAGCCATGTGTGTAAGTGTTTGATTTGCTAACTTATAATAACAATGATCTCATTTTTAAGCTTAGTTTGGGGAACGTGAAACTTGAGGGTGATAAATCTTCGCAACACCAAAGCCCTAATGTAAGTCATTGATCTCTTTGCAAGTTATTTCCATTCTTTTTGTTTCCTTTAAAGTTAATTTCTTTCAGTACTTTAATTTTTGTTTAGTAGTGTTTTAATAAGGCCAAGGTTGATTGATTATGAGAAAAATGTAAATTTGCTTTATCACTAAGCATTGCATGAGGGCATGGCAATGGTTAAGTGTAGGGGATTTGATAGGTGTGTAAACACCCATACTTTTACCACTTAATTCTGACTAAAACGAGACCAAAACACGTATTTAATATCATTTGTTTGGAATTATGCGTGTTTTTTGTGTATATTGTGTTTTCAGAGCCAACCGGATGAATATTAACATGGGATTACACGGGTTTTACTGAAGAAAAGGACTCAAGATAAAGTCTATTGTCCAAGAGATGCAAAAGATTTGAAGTCACTGGGCCAATTCGAAGATTTATCGAAGAAAAGGACCAAAGATGGAAGATTTATATAAGTCGAAGAAACTCGAGTCTATTAAACGAAGAAATTAAAAGATGAGTTAAAATTAATCGACGACAAATCCCTAATCAGAATCGAAATCGTCAACTTTTCTGAAAAGACGAGAAGACAAGAAGAACGGGAGAAAGCCCACTCACCAACCAAAAGACAAGGCTATAAATAGTCCACCCTCACACATTTTAGCCAGTTAGTTTTAGTTTTTCTCTCCTCTCCCTTTTTCTCTTTTCTATTTCGTATCATCACCAACACCACTAGGGTGTTTGGTTTTCTTGATCTTTGATTTTTAATCTTGTAATTGTCATCTTTGTTTTGTGATTGTTAAAACAGTAATCATCAATACAAGTTCTTGTTTCATCTTTCCATTTCATCTTGTTCATCATCATCTTTATCTTCAAGTTCTTAAGTTCTTATTTTATTGAGTTTTGATCTTCAAAAGTTGTTGGGTTTTGTGTTTTTGTTGATGGGATTTGTAGTTTATGGTTAGTAGATGCTTTGTGATTAGTTTATCTAAGTTTTTGGTGAAAAACTTGGTGATTTTTGGATCAAAATAGGTTTCCTTGTTCTTCGGGTAAAACGACTGTATCTGAGTTTCCAGACTTCCGGATGAACGCCAAAAGTTCCGGATGAAGGTTATTTCCAAAAGTTCCGAATAAGTAAGAAGTTCCGAATGAATGTGTCTTGAAAAAGTTCCGAATAAACTTCCTTTAAAATCTTCCGAATGAGTTTCTTTGTGAAAAGTTCCGAATGAGTTTTTTCTTAAAAAGTTCCGAATGAGTCTAAATGTTCCGGATGAACCAAAACTTCCGAGTCAGTCCTAAGTTCCGAATGAAGCAAAACTTCCGGATGAATCTAAAGTTCCGAATGAAGCAAAACTTCCGGATGAACCAAAGTTCCGAGCCAAGTTCCGGGTGAAAGTTCCGCATAAAGATCCGAGCCAAACTTCCGAACGAAGTTCCGAATCAGGGAGTTCCGAGTGAAAAGTTCCGGATGAGCAAGTTCCGAATCAAGGTTAAAACTTCCGAATCAAGTTTCTTTTGAGCATTTCTGAGGTTTACTGTATTACTGTTTCTTTACTGTTTCTTTACTTTTATTTTAATTTTAATTTTAATTTTAATTCCAGTCTTGTTAGTTGCCATTAAATTAATTGTTTTTGATTTAAGTTTTCATTTTAATACATTTAACTTTTTATTAGACTAGAAAACCAAACCCTTTTATTTAGTAACCAAGAACAATCATTCCACTTAAGGCCGAGATCAATTCGAGAGGATTCGAGAGAAAATTAGAACCCATACTAAAAATCTGAATATCACATGACATCAGTGTATTTGATTTCAAGATGCAATGGTGGAAGGTCTCTTGGCAGTGTGATTTTCTAAAATCACAAGACATATCGAGAAAGAAACTAGACATTAACAAGTCGCACTACTGGAGCGAGGAGATTTAATTAAAAGGGAGGATACATGTTTTTAGAAGTAAAATCGTATTCCAATTAATCGCCACATAATACAGGATGAATTACAAGATGACGATGGTGTTTCCAAGGTACAAACGAATGTTGCAATTCGAAGTCGAAACCTAGAATGGTCAATGAAGTAATATTTAACCAAGAGTGTCGTGTAAAATGGTGACGTAAAGGTTAATCAAGATTACGAAATCTCACGATATTATTCAACACAAATTCAAGGAATGCTTCAAGATGTGTGACTCACACGATATCGTTTAGTCTTTTTCGGAGACATATTGAGCTACACAATGGTCTACAAACTAGACATCCAATCACGATTGGTCGGAAAACAATTTGGATATCTAAATAGATATCTTAAAGAGATTAAACAATGAAAGTAACACGCACGGAAGTAAAATGAAATCGGAAGTTTCATTGAAAGCAGCACTTCTTAATCCCGAACAATGGTATCACGAGAATACGACAACATGTAACAGTGAGTCAAGAAAATAGACGGTTCAAAATGAACGAGTATATGAGGTCAGTCGTATCACGCATAAACAAGATGGCAATAGTATTCGAAAAAAGTCGGCAGCATTCGTGCTCCGAATACAAGTATGAAATGTCATAACAATATAAAATTATTGTAACAAGATCGATCCACAAGAACAAGAATTCAAGAAATACAATAAGGGCAGATGTAATCACAGTAATATCGAATGATAATTCATGAAGCACATAGGCTTTGTAAAGAGATAGTAATTATCGTCATTAGGGTAATGTAATATTTCAAAATGAAATCAAGAGATGAAATACCACAACGGTAATTAAAAGTAAATAAGAAGGATTAGAGAGTTACCCGTGCAGATATAGAATAGCATTGGCAGATTCTGTGTTTGACACTTAAAACATGAAATATTTGAACTTTCAGTTATAGACTAAGTTTTGAAAACGACTTAGTTCTCTATAACCTGGCTCTGATACCAATCTGTGAGACCCCCAAAATCAGGCAAGAAACACGTAGGCAACAAGGGGGTTCCACGTCATTGTACAAGAAACAATGAAATACTGTTGATACAAAGTTGACGTAATAAAAACATAATCTATTATTTAATTATGGTTTTGTAACTTATAGTTACCAATAATATATGATAAACTTCTGACAGTTTTTAGATAAAACTAAAGTTTAAATACACACAAAAATCTCCAAGCTGCGATAATATATTGCGGGCTCCCGTCCAAGCAAAGCCAAAATATTAATACCTGAGATTAAACATGTAAAAGCGTCAACACGAAGTTGAGTGATATTCATAGGTTTAGCATTAAAGGTGTGGAACATAAGCATTCATTTGTAAAACAAGAAATAGGGGAAAATGGTTATGTACATTAACCATAGTCCGTAACCATTATTATTGTAGTTTAGTTCATGAACCGAAGCTTAACTCAGTGTAAGTTCCTCTAGGGAGTATTCAGCCCTAATACTCAAGTAACAAATCAAACGTTAAGTGCGTCAATGGTTATACAACCGCAACATAGGACGCGGATTGTCAATCCCGATGGATCCACCCACAACATTCGCGCTTAGCAACACAAGTAAATTAATGGTTCATTATCAAGAGAGGAAACTTAAGGGCTATAGACTAAAAGCAATAATATCAATGAAAACTGTTAGAAAGCATACAAGTTCTGGATAGCATACAAGTTCTGGGTAGCATACAGTTTTTAAATGGATGTGTTCCACCATGTAAAATCTCACCCCGCGTTTAGAAACAATGTGCTAGTAAAAAGGGGCTATGAACTCACCTTAGCCACGTGGTAAGTGAATCACGGTACTCAGAAGCTGAGTAGAAACAGTAGTGGTAAGACGATCACCGACGATATGGATGCTCGGTAAACACGAAAGCCACAACCTACCAAATAAGGCGCACACTTTATTAATAATTGACTCAAGTATAACCATACTTAACAACATAAAACTCAACTTTACAAAATCATGACAAACCCGAAAAAACAACAATGCAAGTGGTTGAAACACCCCCAAATTTCACAACGCAACGGAATACCACTTTGGAGTGCTTCTTCATAATCACAAGCACATAGAGAACGACTCAAAAAGAGAGGTTTGTAAAAGTTTAACCCATTCGATTAATAAAACATCAGAGTTTGTAAATAAACAGATCCCAACAAACAAGTAATAATACACGGTTTTAAAAATGTTTATCGAATGGTAATAAATATCATTGCCTTTAAAATACCACGCGCGACCCCATGCTCCAGCTGCTCATAAACCTGCATACCTGAGAATACATGCTAAAATGTCAACACAACGGTTGAGTGAATTCATAAGTTTAATTGAATAATATGTGAACACAAGAATTTTTAATCATCTCATACTTGCGGATCAGACAAGTTGTATATATATAAATGCATTAAGCTCATGCCACTGAACGTTAACCACAATCAAACCGGAACCTCCGACAACCCTACAAACAGGTAACATTGCCATATACCAACAACGACCCTCTTATACATAATATCCCTTTCAGGTGGTACCACTTATGGATACAGACCCTAGGATAGGGGTGTCAAGCCCAATAGATCTATCAAATGTATTAACGTTTACCCTTTCGAGCTAATTAACAGTGCATGAAATTCGGGGACTTCGTAAGTGTAAAACCTGTAGATTTTAGGTTTTGACTATGACATCATTGTATACGTCACCTCATGATATATATATATATATATATATATATATATATATATATATATATATATATATATATATATATATATATATATATATATATATATATATATATATATATATATATATATATATATATATATATATATATATACCTTTGCATGAAAACTTTGTACAATCATATGCATCATACATGAGCATACATCATTTTTATCACTAGAGCTTTGAGCATTTTATCATAGCTGGGAACAGTTGAAACATTTAAGCAACAAGAACTTTGAACAATACATTTTGATTATGAATATTCAATCATGGGATCACAGGAACAACATGTATGACTATATTTTATGAGCATACAGACATACTACATCTCATTAGACATCAAGTATGACTACATCTTTATGAGCATACAAAATATACAAAGAATCATTTTTGGGACTATTAAGTCACTTGTAAACACATGAGCATATTCATGAATCATTTTAGTGTTATGAAAACCTAAAACCATGATCACAATTAATAACGTTTATCTAGTATCACATTACTACAATATATATATATATATATATATATATATATATATATATATATATATATATATATATATATATATATATATATATATATATATATATATATATATATATATATATATATATATATATATATATATATATATATATATATATATATATATATATATATATATATATATATATATATATATATATATATATATATATATATATATTCTATATATTTTCTATACACTTTAAGTGTTACTACAATCAACAAAAACTATTGCAACAATATAATTTTGTACCTAATAAATTATTAACATTGTAATTTGTGACATACACCTTTATTAAATAAAACTATACATTTATTTATTTATGACTATACTTTCACCAAAAACCCTAGAACCTAACCAAATCGACTTAGACTCGAACCTACACTCACTCTACACTACCTAAACTTCTAATACTATACCAAATCACTAGACTTGAACATAAAACTACCCTATACACATTATTCTAGCCGAATACTACATAAATCACATTTACACTAACTTAAAACCTTACAAGCTTACATTAGACTTTAAATTAAACATGTACAACACTTCCTCATTAAACCTAGCACTATACAACACATCACCCTTGTCCCCTTGACTTGAATGCGACGGCTAAAGGGGCAACAAAAAGAGGCAAATGTACTTTGTGGCATTTAAACCTTGTACAAACAAATCTTACAACTAAGATCACCTGGTACTAACCTAGATTACCCAAATCTTGCTCCATTCTTCTCTCTTGTCATGTCTACTAGCCGAACCAGACACATATCCTAAGTTTGAGTATAAGCTTAACTTCAACATCCTCAAATCTCATTTACAACACTTCCATTTTTGGATCTCATATCATCAAAACATGAAACATATATCCCTACATCATTTACTACACAAAATCTTTGTCTCAAGAACATTAAGTGCAAGCATTAAATACCACCATCTCGATTATTGGCTCACAAGAAAACTCAAGTCATCCTTAGGTCGCGGTTAAGAAGCTTAGACGTGTAGATCCATAAAGTATCCTAGCTAGTCTCGTTCATTCGTCACCACCTTCACTAAACAAGAAAGTAAAAACCTCCATATCCAATATTCTTTCCATTTTCATTCTTATATAGTTCATAAACATGCAAATCCACTTACCCATATTTGGAAACCCATAATAAAATGTGATAAGACGAACATGCATACGTGAAACATGCTAGAACTGGAGCCACAAGGACACTAGAAGCCCACCGCTTGGAATTCTTTAGTGGTAAACGTGATTAAGTCATAGATCTATGAAAACTAGTTGGAAAACCTTGCTCTAATAACCCTAGATAAACTAAACTCAGTAAGCTAAAACGTGTACACTAAATATAAGCCCATAAGTCTCGGCTTATTTAAATAAAACGAGTATAAGTCATTAGTTTAATAAGCCCATAGCTTAAGTTAATGATTTAGGGTTAGATGAATGCCTTAAATTAAGTTAGAAGCTTACATAAGCCACATATAGGACACGAATCAAATAAGTCGTAGCCTATGCAAGGCTTATTTGATAAGCCAAATAGTTAGTGAGCCTAATAAAGCCCATGTATTTAGTTTGATTATTTAGAAGGCTTAGTTAACTTGTACTAGTACTAAACAAACCCAAGTGTGAGCCCATTTAACTCAAAAACCCAAACCGGTCCACTAATGGGCCTAACGAGCCCATTTAGCTCCAAATCCACTATTAAGAGTCTTTTCATGCCAAATTTGCCAAATGGTGAAAGTATAAGTCAAAATAGTAATATTATCAAACATATATATTAAATTCGTGACTTTTGTAAAGTCTAGGGACTAAACTATCAATTTTTGAAAGTGTAAGGGTGCATTTTGTTCTAACCGAGACTTTAAATAAACCACAAGGACCATATATGTCATTCCGTAAACTTAAAACAAGCCCTAGTATCCCTTTTGAGCTTTATAATTATTTTCGAGACTAGAGGGACTAGGTTTGCCATTTTACAAACTATAACCGAGCACTAGGGACTCGGTATATCATTTTCCAAACGTTATCAAACCCTAGGGACTATACTTGACACTCTTCGAAACTATTGCGAGCCCTAGGGGTGTTTTTGAAAACAAATGTAACAGACAAGGACTAACGATGCAATACATTTAACAAACGAAACCCTAGGGATTATTTTGGAAACTTTTATCTTTACAAGAACTAGTGAACAATTTAACTTAATTAAAACATTAATAATATTGTTTTGAAATAAATTAAATTAAGTTGTTTTAATTTCTTTAATTTAAATAAATAATAAGGGTTTATTACGACATTTGTGTAACGAACGAACTATATTTGTGTATTTAAAAACGCTAAGGAAATTTGGTGAAACGTATTATTTTTCTTACAATCACATAATTGAATAAAAATCTATTTATTTAATTATTTGCACTTTTATCGTACGAACAATTTAAATATATTTTAAGAGACTAAAAATATATTATTATCGATAACTTACTATAAGTTCAATGTTTAAACAATAGTAACAACTTATTAGTTACTGATCATGCATTTTCATCAGTTACAATTATCTGTGCATTTTATTATACATATACTGAGTCACATAAATTACTTAGGTAATTTTACTGCTCTGGGATCATACCATATCAGCATACCCAGTGACATTCTACTACTGCTTTATCATTGAGGTGAGTTCATGGCCCCATCTTTTACTGTTTTATAACTGGGGGAGAAAACATACTTAATTATTGTATATACAAACACTTATAGATAAAAACAGATTTATTGCCTATTGTTTGCCCCATTTATTCCCGTGGACTGTAATAGTTAATAGTGTAGCGCGAAATGTTATAAATAGATCTATTTGGGTATTTACAACACCCGGCCTGCGTGACTTGCTATCACAAAACGCTTAGGCCAAGCAACAGGTTTATATCATTGTCGGACTGAGGGTCTCACATCAGGATGATCCAGATAGGCACCTGAGAAACATTGTCTAACATCTATTACAGGAAAATAGGAACTACTATAGTAGGAAGCTTGGTGCTCTACTATCTTCGTGGTGTTTGGCATATCAGTACATTTACTTTATAATTAAACCTATGAATTCACCAACATCGTGTTGACCCCCACATTTTACTTTTTATGTTTTCTCAGGAAAGTAAGCAGGTGCATGCATTGGATTCCAGCATCATAGGAAGCATTCATGTTTACCATCGGGCTGGGATATTTCTACAATTAATAATAAATGTGTTTTCAAGACAATTTACTTAATTTGCACAATTAAATTCATGTGATATTTTTTAATGACATTTGATGATCATTGCTCTATATACTATGTGCTATCGATCCGCCAAAAAGTAACACCCCACGTATTGTTCTGCTGCATTTGACCATTTGGGGTTGTTACAGAAATGGTATCAGAGAGCATAGTTATAGAGAACCAGATCTAAAACTTAAAATTTTTAAATACTAAAAATTTATAACTGGACTATAACTGAATTTAAAAATCAATTGGTTTACAAAAATTGATTTTTGGGGAACACTTATAGTTAGGCATACACATATAGAGCATACATATTGTGTGAACTAACTGTGCATAGATATATAGCTTCTGCTATATGATCACCTAAGTACATACGTAGTTGTGATTACACTACCATATGCATGCATAACATCATATATGCATTCTTTTTGAATACTTACTCAACTTTGAAATGCTATTATTTTCAGATTATCATGACATCACCGACCATCGTTACTACTTTTGACGCTCTCATAACTGATACTACGCTCGTATCACCTACATCAGTATTGCACATGCATGAGTCCGATGCAGAGTCTGGAGATCACCCGACAGACGGAGTGATCGTGCTGTCAGATTCTCCCTCTTCATCACCACCAGTTGTACCTACTTCCCCACCTAGGGAAGCAGAACAGGCCGTACCTACTCTACCACCACTATCTACACTCCACACCTACCCCACTAGAGCTTTGCCACCTCACAAGAGGAGGCACATCTCTACTCCTGTCTCCATATTCGAGATAGGGGAGGGATAGGGAGCCGGCGAGGCAACACCCGACACTGTTCAGGAGCAGCTAGATGCGCTGACTGCTAGGCAGGCACATGATACCGCTGTTATCCATGCCTTGCTACGCGCGGACCATCCGGGACGCGCGGTACTTCGGGAGAGACTTAACACTCTCTATTGGTCAGTTGCTGCTGAGTCACAGGCTGCTCAGGGTTCGTGGACGACTGTCTAGAACACCTTGCAATGGCTACTTGAGGAGAACTCTTATCTCCGCCATCGCTTATCAGCTCTTGAGGGTCATTAGTACGAGACCCACACTGCCGTCTTGACCCAGGAGGAGAACCTCAGGATCTTCTTCGACCTACCTGAGGTTCGTCATCAGGGGACGAGAGCAGAGACAGATTATTTGAGGAGTGCAGAGACCGCACGACAGATCCAACTTTTGGAGGCTCTCAGACTTACCAGAGAGACTAGAGACGCTATGATCGTGTTGCAGGATGCTCAGGCACCTATACCACCAGCTGCACCAGCAGGCAGCCACACTAGTGTAGCTTAGATATCTTGTATATCATGCCAAGCATTTATTTGCATCTCAGCTCGCATGATTTAGGACTTTTGTACTATATCTCTTATTTTCAGTTGTATTCCTATCCTTAGCACCTAATCGTAGTAGGTAGGTTATCTTTTGTTGTACTAAAAACATCTGTACCACTATTTCAGACATGCATGTTATATCCCTGTCTTACATCGGTTGTACTTGTATGATATTGTTATTTGCCAGAAATGACTTGTACCAACATTACTCTATTATCTATTATACTTATATTATTATGAACTCTTGACAGGTTATCCAATTTGTTGTGAATTCTATACATACATATTTCCATGCAATTTAATATAACCATCATATGGACCAACTAATAAATCTCATTCTTGTGTGTTATAGAAAAATGACACAAAGAGTTACCCGACAAAATCCCGGAGCTGCTCCCACATCAACTATTTCGGAAGCACAAATTAGAGTGCTCATCTCTCAAGGCATAGCTGACGCCCTAGCCACTAGGGAAACACATCCCAACAGAAATCAAGGTGACAGTCAGAACTCCAATGCCAGAAACCGAGTTGCTAGAGGATGCACTTACCCCAAATTTTAAAATGCAAGCCCAGTTACTTCAAGGGAAAAGAAGGAGTAGTCGAGCTCATGCAATGGTTCGAGAGAACCGAGACTGTGTTCCATATTAGTGACTGTATAGAAAAGAACAAGGTAAAATTTGCTACTTGTACACAACTGGAACATACTCTCACCTGGTGGAATTCACTAGTTGCTACCCTTGGGCATGATGATGCCTATGGGATGACTTGGACTGCATTGAAAGAAAGGCTTACTGTGAAATATTGTCCTCGCGGTGAAATCGAGAAGCTAGAGATTGAGCTATGGAATCTCAAGTGCACCAACTATGACATTACAGCCTACAACCAAAGGTTTCAAGAGTTGACCTTGATGTGTACCAGGATGTTTCTTGAGGGGAAGGACAAGATCGAGAAGTACGTTAGTAGACTTCCGGAATCTATTCATGACAATGTGCTAGCATCTCGACCCACTACAGTCGAGAGTGCCATCGAGTTTGCCACTGAACTGATGGACAACAATGCCGTGATCATACAATCAGACAGACCGAGCACAAGAGGAAAGCTGATGAAAACTCCCGTAAGCATCATCAGACCCAACCAAAGTGACAGAACTCAGCGCAGATTTACAGTGCTACTTTCTCAGGATCGCCTTCATACATAGGCACCAAGCCAAGTTGTCCCAAGTGCAATTTTCACCACTACAGTGACACATCTTGCCGAAGTCCCGGACAAGGCAATACCTATGTTTCGGCTGATAGAAACAACTCTAGCACCACCTTCAGGCCCAACAACGGAAATGGCCAGAACTTCTGTGGAAATAGACAGCGGGGAAATCGTCCTCCCACCGGTGGAAATGATGTGAAACGAAAGGAGGTTCGTTGCTATGGTTGTGGAGAGACAGGACATATCTGACCCAAGTGCCCGAAGAAAGCAAGTAAGTAAGAGCGAGAATGGTGGAGGAGCACCAGCCATAGTTTACGTGATAGGAGACACCAGGACCAACTCCAATGTGGATAGCGGTACGTTTCTTTTGAACAATCGACACGCTTCCATTTTGTTTGATACTGGAGCTGATATGATTTTCATATCTACTGAGTTTAGTAATTTACTAGACATTATTCCTACCCAGTTAGACAACTGTTACAGAGTCGAATTGGCCGACGACAAAATCATCGAAACCAGTTCTATTATAAGGGGTTGTACCCTAAACCTTTTAAACCATCCATTTGATATCAACCTAATCCCAGTAAATCTTGGTAGTTTTGACGTTATCACCGGTATGGACTGGTTAGCAAAATATTACGCAACCAGTGTGTGTGACGAAAAGTTAGTCTGTATACCGTGGGGGAAAGAAAACTTAATTGTACGAGGAGAAGGGAATTTGGACAGGACTGACACTAGACTGAGTGTCATCTCATGCACCAAAGTCCAAAAATACATACTGAAAGGATGTCCTATCTTTTTAGCACATATTTCCCAAGCAGCCAATGGAGATGAACCCGAGAAGAAACAAATCAAGGACGTACCAATTGTCTGCGATTATCCCGAAGTTTTCTCAGACGACTTACCTGGTTTACCACCCACTCGTCAAGTAGAGTTTCAGATCGACTTGATACCAGGAGCTGCACCTGTAGCTAAAGCACCTTACCGGTTAACACCAACCGAGATGAAAGAACTCGCATAACAACTCCAAGAACAGTCAGACAAGGTTTTATTAGACCTAGTTCCTCACCTTGGGGAGCTCCAGTACTTTTGTCAAAAAGAAAGACGGTTCTTTCCGAATGTGTATTGATTACAGAGAACTAAATAAGTTAAATGTGAAAAATCGTTACCCACTTCCTCGAATTGATGACCTATTTGATCAACTACAAGGATCAAGTGTGTACTCCAAGATCGACTTACGATCCGGATACCATCAGTTGAGGGTCAGAGAGGAAGACATACCAAAGACAGCTTTCAGAACTCGTTACGGTCACTACGAATTTCAGGTCATGCCATTTGGATTGACCAACGCACCAACCATATTCATGGACCTCATGAATCAAGTGTGCGGACCGTATCTGGATAAATTCGTTATCGTATTCATCGACGACATACTCATTTATTCCAAGAATGAGAAAGAGCACGGAGAACATCTAGCTTAGGTACTAAAATTTCTTAAGGAAGAGAAGTTGTACGCCAAGTTCTCCAAATGTGATTTTTGGATTCCTAAGGTACATTTCCTTAGTCACGTGATCGATAGCAAGGGAATTCAAGTAGACCCTGCAAAAGTAAAATCCGTAAAGGATTGAGCATCACCTACGTCACTAAAAGAGATACGTCAATTCTTAGGTCTTGCCGGTTACTATCGGAGATTTATAGAAGGGGAAGATAGCTAAGCCTATGACGAAGCTTACTCAGAAAGGCGTGAAGTTTGAATGGGAGAAAAAGAAGAATCAACATTCCAAACTATTAAACAAAAGTTATGTAGCGCACCTATTCTAGCCTTGCCAGAAGGCAACGAAGACTTCGTTGTCTACTGTGATGCCTCACACAAAGGCTTAGGTGCTGTACTGATGCAAAGAAAGAAAGTAATTACCTATGCTTCAAGACAACTGAAGAAGTACGAACAGAATTACTCTACTTATGATCTAGAACTTGGATCCGTAGTTTTTGCCATAAACATCCTGAGGCACTACCTGTACAGAACAAAGTGTACTGTGCATACCGACCACAAGAGTTTGTAACACATTCTAGACCAAAAGGAGCTGAACATGAGACAACGTCGTTGGATAGAGCTGCTTAGTGACTACGATTGTGACATCAAATACCACCCAGTTAAAGCCAACGTAGTTGCAGATGCACTGAGCCGCAAGGGAACTGATCCTCCCATGAGAGTTTGAGCCTTAGTTATGACCATTAGCTTGGACCTACCCAAGCAAATATTAGAGGCTCAACTCCAAGCACAGAAACCTGAAAATATTAGGAAAGAAGACATAGGAGGAATGCTTAGGACGGATCTAAGCAAGGAGAAGTTAGAACCAAGAGCAGACGGAATGTTATGTCTACATGGAAGAAGTTGGTTACCATGTTACGGAGACTTGAGAAGCGTGATCATGCACGAATCTTATAAGTCTAAGTATTCCATACATCTCGGATCTGAAAAGATGTATCAGGACATGAAGAAGTTGTATTGGTTGCTAAACATGAAGGCATACATTGCAACATATGTAAAGAAATGTCTGACTTGTGCCAGAGTGAAAACTGAACATCAAAGACCATCAGGATTACTAGTCCAACCTGAAATACCAAAATGGAAATGGGACAACATCACCATGGACTTTATTACCAAACTTCCTACTTCATCTCATGGTTACGATACAATTTGGGTAATCATTGACCGATTCACAAAATCCGCTCATTTTCTACGCATGAGAGAAAATGACTCTTTGACCAAATTAGAAAAACTATACCTAAAGGAAGTTTTGACTAGACACGGTATACTAGTCTCAACCATTTCTGATCGAGACGGTAGGTTTACGCCAAACTTTTGGAAAGCTTTTCAAAGAGATTTAGGAACAAATTTTGATATGAGTACCGCTTATCACCCGCAGACCGATGGTTAGAGTGAAAGAACAATCCAAACCTTGGAAGACATGCCGTGGGCATGTGTGATCGACTTTGGAAAAAGATGGGTCGAACATATACCTTTAGTTGAATTCTCCTATAATAATAGCTACCATGCCAGCATCAAAGCCGCACCATTTGAGGCTCTCTATGGCCGCAAGTACAGATCACCGGTGTGCTGGGCAGAGGTAGGGGAGTTTCAGCTTACTGGACCCAATTTAATCCAAGAAACGACCAAGAAGATCACTTTCATCAAACAGAGAATTCAAGCTGCACAAGACCGACAAAAGAGCTATGTAGATCGCAAACGGAAACTTATGAAATTCGAAATAGGTGACCATGTTATGCTTAAGGTATCACCTTGGAAGGGCGTTGTACGTTTTGGGAAACGTGGGAAGCTAAACCCACGATACATAGGACCCTTCAAAGTGATTGCCAAAATTGGTGAAGTCGCTTATCGTCTAGAGTTACCCCAGCAATTGAGCCGGGTACACTCTACATTCCATGTTCCAAACCTAAAGAAGTGCTACGCGGATGAGCCGTTAGCCATGCCATTGGAGGGAGTTCATTTTGATGACAAACTCCAATTTATAGAAGAACCCGTAGAAGTCATGGAGAGAGTAGTCAAGAAGCTGAAGCGCAGCCAAATTCTGTTGGTTAAGATACGTTGGAACTCTAGGAGAGGTCCTGAGTTCACTTGGGAACACGAAGACTCGTTTAGAGCTAAGTACTCACACTTGTTCACCTGAGCAGTAACGTCATCTTAAGCTTTGAGGACTGATAGTTGAGTAATTACACTCGTTTAGGAAAACGAGGTAAAAGCGATAAGTATGAAACAAATGGTTTAGGAAAACCAAGTGCTTACGACCCTTTTGAGAGTTTGTTCTCAAAGAGGCTTGGTGTGTGTGTTAAACTTGATTAAGTTTGAGATTAATATTGAGAAAAGAAAAGGGGAAAGAAAATGATGACGATTACGATTAAAATTAAACTACGACGAAAGCTAAAACGTAAAAATGTGACGAAATTTAAAAATCACTCTAAAAATTCCTAGAAAATCACAATAAATCCGTAAAAATGCAATTAGAGTTTACCAAAAATCTAAACGTTTTCAAACCTTTTATTAATTAAAAATTAATTTTTTAATGCTAATTAAAGCCCTAAAAATCAATTTAATTAATAAAAAGCCAAAACTAAGATTTTTCAATTTGTAAACCTAAAACTAAAAAGTATTTTTGCAAAATTAAAAACTAATTAAAACTATTTAAAATGATTAAAAATTAAAAATTAAATATTAAAATAATATTAAAAATTTAAAATTTATAAAAAATTTCTAAAAACTTACAAACTAATTTATTTTAACTTAACAAAACCAAAAATGAAAGTGAAATGACCAAAATACCCCTAATGGGCCTCTAAATGGGCCAAAATAGTAAACAGTCCACTAAATAGGCTATTTAGGCCCAATAAGAAAAATGTTCACCAAATGAGCCCAAAACTTCCAGATAAGCTTAAAATTTGATTTTAAACACAAAACTCTAAAGGCCCAAAAGCTGAAAGAGTGCTTATCACAACTTAATAGGAAACAACTTATTTTTAATGGGCTTTTTGGCCCACTAAGCCATAAGCTAATGCCATAAGCTGAAAATTAACACACATCCTTCTTTTGAGATTATAAAGCAGTTTGTAAAAAGAAACTTTGAAAAAGCTCAAGAAATAAGCCTGAAATAAGCAAAAGCTTTCTACACAAACGACAAAATAGTCGTTTTTGAGTTTTAGACCACTTCAAGAGCTGTTTCAAGTTGCAAAACGTTTAAAATGACCAAATTAAGCTAAATCAACAAAAAGATTTCAATAAGAACTCACAATAAGCTGAAATGTTGAATAAGCTGTTTTGAAAAACAAAAGTCAATTCATTTTCTAGTCAAACCTAAAAGTCAAAGGTCACAAAGCTCCAGATCAACTAAATGGGTGAAATAAGTAAGACTGATCACAAATTCAAAGTTGTTGCACGTTAGAATAAGTCAATATGGCTTATTAATAAGCTGTTTGAAAAATAACACTAACAGTGGCAAGCAGCAGTGGGAAAGGAGTTCCCACTGCTTGTGAACTGATTTTTGTTTTTAGTGAGAATTACTTGGATTCTTTGGACAATAAGGGCACCCCTACAAGCAGTGGGTTGTAGGGAGTCAAGAACAAACAAGCAAACACAATTTAACTTAGCCAATTGATATAGTTTAATCAAAATGTGCTCAGATATGGAAATAAGCTATGTCTGGTGGTTTTAAGCTATGTTTAAGCAAGAATAAGCCAGCAAAATTTCACCAAAAGTACACAAAAGCATCAACAGACTTAATTAAGCACAGATAAACTAGTTTCATGCATTAACTTCAAGATTAGATCTAGTATTAAACCCTAAATGACTTAACTGATATTACTGATGAACACACAAACCCATTTGCTGATATACTTGACCAAAAATTGAACTTCAAATGATTAGAACAGGTTAATAAGTTGCAAAAACTTAGATTTATCACTTCTCAGCTATCATCTGTCCAAGATTCAGTCCACAAACAACTAAAACAACCTTGTTTATAGCAATGATTCAGATAAGTGTTTAAGTGCACAAGTTAAGCAGATTTCAGCATACAACCATTCCAATAACAGATACTGTTAGGACCATTGTAATAGTTATATGTAATAGGTAGACTAGGAGGTATGTAGTTCCTCCTGGTCCTAGTCGTAGTAGGAGCAAGTCCTGCTCCTGGTCCTAGTCAAAGTCAAACTTTATTATTTACTTAATATTCTGTTAGGATATGCATGAGATATGTTAGGAAAGGATATGCATATCAGTTTTACACGTTTTCTTTAATGAAGTATTAGGGTTTCCTTGTAGTATAAAAGGAACCTTAGGCAGAAGGGTTGGACACACCTTCACAAAACATAGTTCTAGCCATTATCAATATTAGAAATCCTTAGAAAGGATCAAGTCGTTATAGTTATTCTGTTTCTCTTGTTTATATTTATATTCTACATTCATATTGTGTATAGAGTCTCTTTGTGATTTGACTTGTGATTACAGAAGTCATTCACCGGTCCTGACAGGCTGCAAGATCTACATCTAGTAGACCCAACAAGTGGTATCAGAGCCTGGGAGGGTCTCTATACAAGCAGAATCAAGTTCTCTTATTACTAACAATCTGTTTATCATGTCTGCCTCAACTTCTACTCAAACAGGAGAAGAAAGCACTCCAAAAATTGTGCAACCTCAGCAGATCCTGGCTACGGTCTCCAACACGAATGGAAAATTCCCTCTTCTGAAGAAAGGTGAATATGATAACTGGGCAATGAAGATGGAATGGTGGATCACCAACACTAATCAAGATCTTTGGAAGATCATTCTGAATGGAAACGGCAGGAAGCTTACTGGACGAGACAAGAACGGTAATATTACTCTTCTTGAACCTAAATCTCATGAGGATATCATCGCTATTCAGAAGGAGGTAAAAGCAAAAACAATTTTGCTTCAATCTCTTCCTGAAGATCACATGGGTGACTTCTACCATTTGGATGATGCCAGAGAGATCTGGAATGGCATAAAAGCAAGGTTTGGCGGGAATGAGGAGTCAAAGAAAATGTGACGGTCCATGCTGAGAGATGAATTTACCGAATTCAAAATCTCAGAAATTGAAGGACTAAATCAAGGGTATGATAGGTTCCAGAAGATCTTGAGCCAATTGAATCAACTTCGGTCAAAACCTGATGATGGTGACATTAATGCAAGGTTTCTTAAAGCCTTACCCTACTCATAGAACCAGGTGGTGATCTCTCTCAAAGCCAAAGGTGGGCTTGACTATCTCACCTTTGATGATTTGTTTCATAGGCTCAGAACATTCGAACCTCATGTGAGAGGATATCCTAGTGACTCTTTTCCCACTCCTGCTAATTCAGCCTTTGTGAGCTCTATGGCATCTAGTCCCATGTCATATGCAAGTAGCCCAAGCAATACTGTCTCCTCCCAGCATACTATTCAGCATACTAGTCCCATGTCATATGCATCTAGTCCCATGTCTTCTGCTTCTGATCCTGCTGCCAAGTCTGGTAGTATGGTAGAAGCTGTTCTGCATTCTTTTGTGGCTGATGTTACTGCTGAACAACAACTTGCTTTTGATGACTTCAAACAGATCGATAAACTTGACCTGGATGAGATAGATCTTAAATGGCAGATGGTCATGCTTACTCTTAGGGTTCACAAGTTTGAGAAGAAAGCAGGGAGGAAGTTTAATTACAACCCTCGGGAGCCAGCAAGATTCGATAGAAGCAAGGTACGGTGCTATAACTGCCAGCAACACGGTCACTTTGCAAGGGAGTGCCCTAGCAAGAATGATCAGGAGAAGAACAGGTACTCCGCTTTCAAGGTTCAGGAGGTTAAAGATGACAGGAAGGCATTGGTATCTGTTGACTCTATGGTCAACTGGAATGATCATCAGGCTTCTACTCTGGAATCAGTTGAATCCTCGACTGATGTGTTGGCAATGATTGCTGGGAATCTCTCTGATGCAGAAGAAGCAGAAGAGTTTGCTCTTATGGGCATCTCACCTCAGGTACAACATTGTCCTCTTGGTTGTCATGATAAATACACAGAATTGTTGTCCCAATTTAATGAAGTAAATGATCAAAATGATAAGTATTTTTTAGAGGTACAAACGTATAAGGCTTCATTAAACACATTGGAACAACAAAAGAAGTGGTTACAAGATACACAACGTGCGTATGAGGATAAAATCAGGATACTAAGCATTGATTTAGAAAACACTACAAATATGCTTAAATATACAGAAACTGAAAGAGATGCTAGTATCAAAGAAAAAGAGGAGATGCAAGCTAAATTAGATGCTACAATGTTAAGATTTGACAAATGGCAAAAGGCACCAAAAAATCTTTCCAAATTAATTGATAGTAGCATGTCTGGCAGAACTAAAAGAGGCTTAGGATTTGAAAAATATATTGATTCAGAAGATGTATTTGATTTATCTTTCTCGAGTGTCTTTGATGCCGACAAAGAGGATGAGGGCAAACCTAGTTACAATAGGTTTAAACCAGCAGCAGAAATGCATGCTGTCCCTCCTCCTCTTACTGGAACTTTTATGCCCACCTCATGGCATAATGACTCGGATGGATCACAGATGCTTGAGTCCCCAACAAATTCTACTAATACTAATGACTTTGTCTCATGTACTTTCAGTGACAAAGCCGGCGACTCTGCATCTAATGGTTCAAGTGAAGAGTCGAGACCTACAAGTTCCAAGTCGAATGATCATGCTGCTACTGGTGCTAGGAAATGTGAAGAAAAAGTTGCTGTCAAATCAAGTGTGTCTGGTCCTTGTTTATTGAGTCCTAGGAAGAATGTTTTTCCTAGAAATGTGTGTAATAAAGTAGGCAGTATGAAACAATCTCATTCTAATAAAAGGTCTTTCAAAACATGTTTTGTTTGTGGCAGTTCCTTTCATTTAATTAAAGATTGTGATTATTATGACACACATGCATCTGTTAATCATGCTTTTCCTGCTCCTGGTTCACCAGGAGCTGCTTCATATACTTCTAGAAGACTTAATCCTAGTGCTCCAATGTTTAATACTTCTAGAGTATCCTCTCCTTTCACGTCTGATTATTGGAGAGATAGTGGATTCCAAACAACCAGTAATTATTTTCCAAATTTTAATCCAAACTATCCGCATCATTTTGACCACACGTATTTTGGTTTGGGAAATTTGGGAACTGCTGTTAAGCCCTCAGCAGGTTGTTCCTGGTCAAATAATAATACCCATATGATGCATAGGCAACCAAGGAACAATAGTGGATCTCATCAATCTTCTTGGCATTCTTCTAATGATCCACAAGGCAGGCTCAAACCTGAAAAGGTTTGGGTCCCCTTAAGACACTAACTTTTGCATTTTTATCATCTTGTTGTTGTAGGTTACTCCATACCAGGATCCTAGTCTAGGCATTGTTGATAGTGGTTGCTCCAGGAGCATGACTGGCAATAAAAGTCTTCTTTCTAACTTTGTACCATTTCATGGAGGCAAGGTCTATTTTAGAGGAGGTGAAGGCAGAATCACTGGCAAAGGAACGATAAAGACTCCAAATCTGAATTTTGAGCAGGTCTACTATGTGGAAGCACTTCAACACTTCAACTTGATATCGGTCTCTCAGATTTGTGACAAGAAGCAGTTTGTACTCTTCACCGATACTGATGCACTTGTGCTTTCTAAAGATTTTCAGCTTCCGGATGACTCACAAGTATTACTCAGAATCCCTAGAAGACACAATCTATATAGTATCAAGTTGAATGAAGTCAACCCTACTGGTCAACTAGCATGTCTGGTTGCAAAAGCCTCAGAAGATGAAGCCACTAAATGGCACCGAAGGATGGGACATGTGAACTTTAAGACCATTCACAAACTTGCCAATCTGAATCTGGTCTCTGGTTTACCTCCCAAGACGTTTAGAAATGATATAAATTGTATTGCCTGCAGCAAAGGCAAACAACACAAAGCATCCTTCAAGGCCATTACTGCTTTAAGTCTTATTACTGAACCATTGCAGCTTCTACACATGGACTTATTTGGTCCTACTTCCATCAGAAGCATTGCCCACAAGCAATTCTGTTTGGTGGTGACTAATGGTTATAGCAGGTTTACGTGGGTGTTCTTCATGGCTGCCAAGAGTGAGACCTACTCAATTCTTCGAGACTTTCTTACCTTGATAGAGAATCAGTTGTCCAAGAAAATTAAAGGTATTCGTTGCGACAATGGAACCGAGTTTAAAAATAGAGACCTCATCGCACTTTGCAATGCTAAGGGCATCAAAAGAGATTATAGTGCTGCTAGGACTCCTCAACAGAATGGTGTGGCAGAAAGAAAGAACCGGACACTAATAGAAGCAGCAAGAACTATGCTTGCCGATTCCAAGCTTCCAACCATGTTCTGGACAGAAGCTGTTAATACTGCAAGTTATGTTTTGAATAGGGTTTCTATTACCAATCCTCACAAGAAGACTCCTTATGAGCTGCTCACGGGCAAAGTTCCAAATATTGCTCATTTGAAACCTTTTGGGTGTCCAGTCACCATTCTGAATACTAGTGACTATTTGGGGAAGTTTGATGGCAAGGCTGATGAAGGATACATTGTGGGATATTCAGCTCACTCTCGGGCGTATCGTGCCTACAATCTTCAAGCCAAACGGATAGTTGAAACTATTAATCTCAGGTATTTTGAGGAGAAGACAAACATACAAGGAAAAGGTCCAGAATGGTATTTTGATCTTGATTATCTTAGTGATTCGATAGGATATTTTCGTTTCAAAACTAACCATGATGCAGGACCACAAGTGTTTGCAACTTCTAGTACTGGTGTTCCTTCTAGTCTTTCTGATTCAGATGATGAGGATGACATTTTTGTGGTTCCATCCTACTCCACCACGGTCTCTCCTACTCCTCCTAGTGATGCAACTCCATTGGATGTACAGGATTCCCAAGCAGCTCTTGACACTCTTCTCAAGCAACAACAAGAAGCTACTAAAGCAGCGGCTCAAGGTAGTTTTGAGTTTCCCTTGGTTGAGCCTACTGACAAAGTTGCTCCTAGTACTCCAGCTTCTGCTCCTGGTGCTAGCCTCTCAACTACTGGTACTCCGGCTAGTGAGTCTGCTTCCAATACACGTTTCTCCAGTCCTTCTGATTTGGGGAACCATGAAAAGAAGTCTTCTACCAAGCTGGATGATATACATAAACAACCGGTAGACAGGATTTTCCAAAATGTTTCATATGATGCTGATTTTATTGGTGATCTCAATAACATGGCACCAGAAGTGGAGGTTTCTTCCAATCCAGTCTTGCAATCACATAAAGATCATCCTACCACTCAAATTATTGGAGATCCTGGTTCTACCGTCAAGACACGCAGAATGCACCAGAAGGCCTCGTCTGATCATCATGCTCTTGTGGGCTATATTGAGGATCAATAGCGTAATAATCATACGGACTTTCAACACTGTTTGTTTGCTTGTTTTCTTTCACAGGTGGAACCTAGGTCTGTTTCTCATGCACTTGAGGATCAAAGTTGGGTGGAGGCTATGCAGGAGGAAATGCAGCAATTCTTGTTTCAGAATATTTGGGTTCTGGTTGACTTACCAGATGGGAAGACAGCTATCAATACCAAATGGATTCTCAAAAACAAGAAGGATGCACGGGGAATTGTTGTCAGGAATAAAGCTAGACTTGTCGCACAAGGACACACTCAAATTGAGGGCATTGACTATACTGAAGTCTTTGCGCTTGTTGCCAGGATCGAGACCATTCGTCTGTTTTTGGCCTTTGCTTCGTATGTTGGTTTTACGGTGTTCCAGATGGATGTCAAGAGTGCATTTCTCTATGGAAAAATTGACGAGGAAGTGTATGTTACTCAACCTAAGGGGTTGTTGATCCACTTCATCCCAAGAAAGTCTACAAGGTGGTCAAGGCTCTTTATGGGTTACATCAGGCTCCTAGATCTTGGTATGAGCGTCTCTCCACTTTCTTGTTAAAGAATGGTTATAGAAGAGGTACTATTGACAAAACACTATTTCTTCGGCGGAATTCCAAGGATATTATCCTTGTTCAGGTTTATGTAGACGACATTATCTTTGGTTCTACAAGGAAGGAGTGGTGTGATGAGTTTGAACACTTGATGAAAGGCGAATTTCAGATGAGTGCCATGGGAGAACTGTCATTTTTCCTTGGTCTTCAGGTCAAGCAACAATCGGATAGGATTTTCATCAGTCAAGATAAATATGTTCATGAGATTCTTCAGAAGTTTGACATGGATCCTCTTAGACCAGCAGCAACTCCTTATGAAGTTGCTAAAATCAAACTTAAGAATGAGCCAGATCCCCCGGTAAATGTTCACATGTACAGGTCTATGATTGGCTCTCTCATGTATTTGACTGCATCACGTCCGGACATTATGTTTGCAGTCAGTGCTTGTTCTAGACACCAGGTGACTCCAACGGTTTCGAACTTAAATGCAGTGAAGAAGATTTTCAAGTATATCAAGGCTCAACCTAAATTGGGTCTATGGTATCTTAGAGAATCTCCCTTTGTTCTTGAAGCCTATAGTGATAGTGATTATGCTGGTGCTAATAATGATAGGAAGTCTACTACTGGTGGTTGTCAATTTTTGGGTCGTCGGCTTATTTCATGGCAATGTAAGAAACAGACAATCGTAGCTACTTCTTCAACAGAAGCTGAATACGTTGCGGCTGCTAGTTGTTGTGGTCAAGTTTTATGGATCCAAAATCAGATGTTGGACTATGGTTTCAATTTTATGAATACCAAAATTTTTATTGACAATCAAAGCACTATTTGCATTGTGAAGAATCCTGTATTTCATCAACGGACGAAGCATATTGAGATTCGGCATCATTTTATACGCGATGCCAATGAGAAGAAGCTGATACAGGTTCTTAAAGTTCATACGGATGACAATGTTGCTGATTTGCTGACTAAAGCTTTTGATGGTCCTCGGTTTAACCACTTGGTGGTTCATATTGGGATGGTCAATCCTTGAGATCTAGGATTGAGGGGAGGTAAAGCCTAAGGGGAGGCTTTGTGTACATATTAGGTTAGTCTAACGTTTTCATAGTATTTAACAACAGAATTTCTTGGTTCTGATGGTGTGTGGTGCTTCTGATGGAGGATTTTTGCTCTCTTCTGGTGGATATGGCCTTACATGACTGGCTTCTGGTCCTCTTTGGTCAGCTTCTAGTTAGGCTTGGTTGCCTTCTGGTGGTTTAGAATCCTTCCATGTCTAGTGGTGTTTGGCTATTGGTACTGGTACTGGTCTGGATACTGTTCATTCCTTTTGTCCTTTGTTAATCACGTTTTGCTCCTGGTCTGACCATTGTGTGCTTTGACTTTTGGTCAACGCTCCCAATAATGGTATTTACAAGTTTGAATTCAGCAAGTACATTGGGGGTTGGTTATTATGTTAAAAAGGGCAAGTGGTTATTATGCCATTATGGTTTAATTTGAAAGGGCAACCCCCCATTAATAGGGGTCAATGAATAGTTACTAGTTTCTTCATATATGGTCAACATACACCCTTGACTCACTCATTACAATTAACACACACACAAAAACCGCTTCTACTCTCTACATCCCAATCCCTATCCATCAATTCATCAAGATCCATGGCTGCTCTTGCTTACCAACCTGCTCATAATCGTGTTGCTTATCTGGGTGATGGTCTAAATCGTGAACATTTTGCTGACATCTTGGAGTTTATTGAAGCTTCTAACTTAAGGTTTGCATTTACTGTTTGTCCTACCATATATGATAGTGTGATACGTCAATTTTGGGCGTCTGCTGAGCTTGTGAATGTGGCTGGACGTCCACGGGCACTCCATGCTACCATAGATGGACGTGCTTATGTGGTAACTGAAGCGTCTATTCGCTCTTCTCTTCATCTTCAGGATGAGGGGGGTGTTGTATCACTTCCCAATTCGGAAGTATTAGAGGGTATGGCTGCCATAGGTTATGAACATGGGGGGAAGTTTAACTTCCAAAAGAATAGGTTTTCCCCCCAATGGAAGCTTCTGGTTCACTTTTTGATCCATCGTATGAGTCCTAAGTCTGAGAGTTGGGATGCTTTCCCTACTCCTTTGGCTACTGATCTTATATGTTTAGCCCAGGGTAGAGTGTTTAATTTTTCTCATTATCTATTTGAGGGGATGGCTAGTAATTTGTCGACTGCTGGTTCGAGGAAGAAATTTCTTATGTACCCTAGGTTTCTTCAACAAATACTTGTTTGCATTTCACGTGATAGGGCTGAGCATGTGCCATCTAAACTTACAGCTAAAGTGTATTACAATATGATGAATGGGTTTACTGGGGATTGGAGGCCCCTGACTGAAGCCATGATAGGGTTGGCTCAGGGTCCTATGGGTCAGGAGGAGGAGGCTCCTGAGTTGGTTGTGATAGATGATGACCCCATGGAGGAGGAGGAGGCTCCTACTGTTGGTGCCACTCCTGTGGTTGAGGAGGAGCTGGTTGAAGAGGTGGTGGTTGAACAACCATCCCCTTCCAAGGCTGGTCCTTCCTCCGTTCTACATCAGTCTCCATTTGTGGAGACTCCACCTCCTAGTCCTGCTCCACACTCGACTGATATCCCGTTTGATGCTAGTTCTCCACAGGTTGACCCAAATGTTGCTTCGGGCTCCCGTGATGCTTTCCCTGATCCAAGTTCTCTTGGGGGGCAGGCGGAGGAGCCTACTACACTGACATCTTTGCTCGATCTTATGCACAGGTACCATGAGAGGATGATTTGTTTGGAAGCTGACTTAAACCAACATCGGAAGCTTACAAGGGAGTTTGTTCTTCCTCTGGCTGATCGCATAAAAGTGTTGGAGAATCAACAACGTCGTCGCAAGAAGCATGTGGTTCTTTCAGATTCTGAGGATGAGGGTGCGGAGAATGTTGAGGATGGCTTGACGTTGTTGGCAAAGGCTGCCTTTGCTGATAAGGTTTATGATGATTTGCCGGTTCCTCCAATGTCCTCCAATGTTCCTTCTCCTAGTGCTATTCCCCCTTCTATGGGTGGTGATTCTGATCCTGCTGATGGTTCTCATGCTGGTCCCTCTCATGATCCGAAGGGAAAAGCCCCAATGACTGATTCTCCATTTCCCACTCGCAAGCGTACTCGTCGACAGATTGAGGAAGAAAGGCTTGGTGAAGAGGCTGATCATCGAGTTCAGGCTGAGATTGATGAGGAGGATAGGGCTGCTGAGGAAGAGCTCCGAGAGCGAAGGCGTGTGCAAATTCAGCATGATGCCATGCATTGGACTGATGGTGAATGGATGCAAGTGTTTACTGTTCTCACTCGGGATTATGCTCAGTTTAAAGATCTGTTGGGTGATGATGTTGATGAACACAATTGTATTCCGCGTGCTATGGTGATGATGTGTAAGCACCAGTTGGCTCTTGCTGAAGAACTAAAGAAACAGAGAAGGAACAGGCCTCTTTCTCGGACTGAGCAGCGCCAGCAGATGCAACATTATGTGAAATATCAATCTGCTGCTCATTTTAATGCTCCATGGTCTTGGGCTCGGGTGAGAGCTTTGACATTTGATGAGCTTAAGGTCCTTTATGAGAAGATGGTGAAGCGTCAGAGTCAACCTATTCCGGAAAGATTTATTTACCATCCTCGTGGTGTGACTGCTTCTATGCCTGCTGCTTCTACTGGTCCTTCGTTTGTACCCACTCCTGGTTCTGATGGTAGTCCTTCTGGTTCTGGTGCTACTTCTGTTGGTCCTTCTATTACACCCTTGGCTGCTCCTATTGGTTCTACTACTGGTCCTGCTACTACCATCTTTGTTACTACCACCACCACTCATGCTTCCACCACCACACCTGTTACTACTACTACCACCCAGGTTCCTGTAAGCACCTTTGTTGATTCCACCATACCTACTGCTGCTACATCTGATGTGCCATCTCCATCACCACAAGTTCCTGCAACACAACCTAATCCTACTTCTGATGCAGCTCCTAGTGGTTCTTTGGGTGGACATGTTCATGAGTCTACTTCTACTGCTTCCCCTGCTGTTGCTGAAGTTAAGGTGAAGGTTGAATTAACTCCTTCGGCTCCCACGCCTCGACGTTCCACTCGTCAGAAGCTTGCTCGTCGTGTTCCCCGTGGTAAATCAGTTCCTTTTGAGAAGCGTGACCCTGAGAACTTAATTGATGCAGCTTCGGACAGCGATTCTGACTTACCCTTGGGCAATGGAAGCATTACGGGTTATATGGCTGAGAGTTCTACAACACTTCCTGGTGGCGTCTCTCATCGGATTACTTTGAGTGATGGGTCTGTGCGACTGGCAACGGGTTTGCAGGGTGTGTTATCGTGGGCTGACCGTATGGATCTTATGGCGTTGTTTGGGCTTGTTGATTCTAGTATGCCATTTGACCCCATGGCGGTGTCTTCCTGGCCTGGTATCCGTCTCTGGGCCGATCTCAAGCTGATGTTGGATCCTCCTCCAAATGTTCCTGCCTTGGGCATATGGAAGGATCAAATGCAATGGGAGATTATTCGCTGGCAGCTTTATGCTGGATGTGGAGTTCATGTGTTGGAATTAGAATCTGGTCATGTGGTGTATATGCTGACGGATGTTGAGTATCCTTTGACTATTTCTTCCATGGAAGCAATGTTGGCAAGTCACTTGCAAATTTCTACTGCTCCTTCTGGGAATGATTCGAGTATGGCTACGACTTTGGTTGAGGGTATTCAAGCACGGTTGCTAGCGGATAAGAAGGCAGCTTCTGGTATGTAAGGTGATTGGATTGTAAGTGTTTATACTTTGGATTTTTGTTCTTATTTTTATTCTTTTCACCAATATGTACAGTGATTGGTGAATTACATTCTTAGTAGTTAAAAAAAAAACAGTTAAAAAAAAAACAGTTAAAAAAAAAATAAAAAAAAATATACTTTTTATATAATATCTGCTTATACTTTAAAACAGTATAGCTTTTATACGTGTACATAATATCCCTTGGCTGTTTCACAATGTGGTTCCTGGTTTGAGTTTGTTCTGGTACTTGGTTTCACTTGGTGTTGGACGTGGTCCACACAACAAATGGTTCTCAACTTACCATGTCTAATCGACAAGAAAAAGTTGATTCACCTTGAGGGTACGGCTCTTGGTGTGATTCTCAAATCCGTTGATGGTTGCCAGGTTACCCAAAACTGGATGGTTTTCACTTGCCATAGTCTTGGACTGAAAAGTGGCTAATCCAAGGGGGTACGGCTCTTGGTAAAGATCTTATCAAATCCGTTGATAGCTGTAATAGCTTGCTTAAAGCTATAGGGTGTTCCACTCACCATTGACCCTATTTTAACCGGAAAATTAAAAAAAAAAAAAAAAAAAAAAAAATTCAACGTTTTTCAAATTTTTGATCTATTTTGGCCTTGTAGTATTTTTATTTTATTTTATTTTATTTTTGTCATCGCATCATAATAATTTCCATTTCAAGAATAAAGTAAAAATGAATAAATAAATAAAATGGTTTTAACAAGTTTAGATATCTTTGATATATTAGGCCCGTCGTTAATATTTTGACTCAACCCGAGTTTACTTATCCAAGTTTACTCTAGCTAGTATCCTTAACCATATGGACCTTAATTGGTTTATTAGGCTAAGCATCCACGAGTCTCATTCCTTGAGATTTTAAATTGTGAAGAACGAGAGATGATAGAGTTAATTATAAGTTTGGTATTCTTTCATTAACTTATGTGAGTTAATTATGAACTTTTTCTCCCATCACTTGTTAATAAATATATTTGCAATAAATAAGGTTGTACGATTTAAAAGGTTACTTAGCTTCTAGCACAAGATCGTTTAAAAGTTGCTCGGTATTAATTAGAGTTCATAGCAAAGGCATAACTTATTGAAACGGGACGCGAAGATTGGCTTATCCAAAAAGGCCCTAACAAGGCATGAGGATACCCGAGTCCAAAAAGGCCCTAACAAGGCATGAGGATTCACTTTTTGCTAAAGATCCTAAGATGATGTGAATATCATTAATCCAAATCAATATGAAGGATCAAGACACACGACGAGAAGCAATTAATCCCCTAAAGATCATGGAGAAGTCTATCCAAAAAGACCCTAACAAGGTATGAGGATAAATAGATCCAAGTCCAAAAAAGAGGCGGATCGTTGTATATCAAAATCCTAAATAAAGAAGAGGATAAATGAAGAAGTCGTGGTCAACGTTTGAAGCATCTTTCACTCCTTATGAAGATGAATACCAAAATGAAGAGAAGACCATAATTTCAAGATCGTCTCTCAAGATTTGAAGTTTGAAGTACAAGCCAAATATCGGTCCGAGAAAGGTCTCAAATCGTGAAACGAGTTATGCCAAGATATGAACTTTTTGAGGTTTCGAGAAGCAGTTTTAAAAGATTTTGTCCTTTAGCTAACTATTGATTAAATCGTCCAACTTTATTTTCGGCCTTAATAATTATCGAAATAAGTCGAAAAATGCATCCTCGCGATCATTCAAGACAAAAATAAAATATAAGAGATACACGGTAGGAATAAGGGGGTATAAGTGATTAACTAAACCACATGAGTATGTGTTAGTTGTGCTAACTTGTAATAACAATGATCTCGTTTTTAAGCTTGGTATGGGGAACGTGAAACTTGAGGGTGATCTATATTCATGACACCAAAGCCCTAATTCAAGTCTTAGATTTCTTTACGAGTTTCTTCCATCAAATAATTTCCAAGTTAATAAATGGTTATAACTTTTGTCTCCTTTTCAAGTTTTTATCGTAGTAGTAGTAATAGTAATAAAAGCCAAGATGGGTTGATTATGAGAGAAATGTAACTTTTTGCTTTAAAATTATGCATTGCATGGGTCATTGCAATGGTCAAGTGTAGGGGATTTAATAAGTGTGTAAACACTTATCCTTTTGCCACTAAAATTAAGGAAAAACAAGACCTAATCATGTGTTTATTATCATAAATATCGGAATTACGCGTGGTTTTGTGTTTTGTATGTTAAATAGGTACAAATGACCAAAAGAAGAGAAAACACGGGATTTCACGGTCAAATGTCGAAGAAAAGTCCAAGAAGAAACGAAGACAAAGTCAAAAAAACCAAAAGTATGCCAAAGATCACGAAAACCGACAAAAATCGACACGAGATTGATGAACAAGATCGAGGAAGCCATAACCGAGCTCAACTTTAGAGGATTAATCATTTGTCGAGTAAACAAACCAAGTGGGTCCCACAATGGGATAAATGGGCTCAAAAGCCCAAATCTTAGCCTTAGTGCAAGTTATATTCGGATGGAAAAAGAGTCTTGGGCCCAAGCCCAAACAAGGAAGAAAGAAACGCATTAATGGGCTGATTAGGGTTTTGCTTTGGTTAACTCTCCCCTCAGTCACATTTTACCAACTCTCACACATTTTTACCCACCGACACACATAAACCCAATTACCCAATCCCTTCCTTTTTACCTACACGTGTAACCCACTTTCCCCAAAACCATAAAAAAATAAATAAAACCGGCCCTTGGTTTTCACCCACCACATTCACCCTCACCTCACATTTTCGTTTCTCTCTCTCTCTCACATTATTAACATCGATATTTCCAATGCAGCTTCATCTTCCCCATCTCCTTTTACCCTAAAACCAGTAAAAATTACTATTTACTTTAAACCCTAATATGGTAAAAACTCAATAAATCATTGGGGTTTTAATCCCACGTGCCTTGCACGAGTTTGGGAATTAATTCCCCAATGATTTCGGAAGAGAAGATGGAACGAGGCAATACGTGGCATCTCATCATTGGAACCAACACATCATACTCCCATATCCACCAATCAGAGGCCTCTAAAGAAACACAAATCTTCCACGCTGGCGATCCTTGTGAAGAAAGAGTATTCTCCACCGTTTGATCAAGCAAGAGAGAAGAAGAGAAGAATCAAGGGCTATGATTTCTATCCGTAGCCACCAAGGAAGCCTAGAAGGTTCGGGGGAGCCTTATATAAACCCCCTTTCTATCATGTAATTATCATGCTTTTCTTTATTTTTAATTTTTAGAAAATTAGTTAATTAGGGTTCTTGTAATTTCAATTTTCAGTATTGTAAGTTTGGTTTTAAGTTAATGAAAAAAGGTTATTTAGTTTTAATTCTCGCCTCTCTTTAATTCCAGTTACTGTTCTATTTTTTTAATTTTATATAATACTGTTGTGTTATTGATTCGATATAAAAAAAAAATAAAAAAAAAATAAAAAAAATATAGAGATAAAGAAAAGTGAATAATCTCCCCACTGGGAGATTATAATAAAAGGCTATTGTTCATCCGAGTTTGGTTCGAGAAGCTTTTGGTTTCGAGGTGGTATTTGTTTTGTTTGGTTCGAGAAACTGTTGGTTTCGAATCGAAGGTGGTGTTAGTTTTGTTGTTCGTATCGGTTTAAGCTCGCTCAGCGCGACGCTTCGTCTCAAAGGTTTTCGCCAAATGGTTTGTTTTCTCTTTTAAGTTTATGTTTAATTGAATTTTTAGAATAATTTGCTTATTGATATTTGGTAGAATTTGGATTTGCTTAGCTTATGAATCTGCTTATTGTTCTTCTTAATTCGGTTAGCTTATATATGATTGGTTTAGAGTGATTCAGAACTGCTTAGTTTGGGATCTGATCAGACGTTGCTAGGATGTTTTGAATTAAGGGTGTTTGGATCTATGTTTTAAAATCAGTAGCTTATTAGATAATCAGTTTTCTGTTTAGAGTAGCTTAATATTGGTTTTAATTAGCTTATTTGGTAATCTGCTCATTTAGTTTTGATAAGTTTACTGCTCGGTTTTAGTTTCCAGCTTATGTTTGCTTAATTGTTGAATTTATTTAGGTATCGTTCGTAGTTGTTTAGCTGTATAGGAATAGTTTAGAGATCTGCTTTTTGCTTAATTAATCTAGATTTGTAATCAGTTGGTAATAGCTTATTTGGAGTAGTACTTATCTGGGTTTGGCTTATTGGTATTCTGCTTATTTGAGTTGCTGCTTATTTGTGTTATTTTGCTGCTATCACCTCAGACCCAATTGGTCTGAGGTTGCTATACTGTCCAAAAAATAAGTTCCAAAATTAAATACAAGCAAAAAAAAAATAATTCGTAACAATTCGTCCTTCACTGGTCTCGAACTCGTGACCTTTCGCATACAGGCCAACGTCCCACCCATCTGAGCTGGATTGTTTTTTGTTAATTAGTTTGCAATAGGTTATTAATATAGGATTTTAATTAATTAGCAGATTTAACTAGTTAATTATAGTTTAAGTTTAATTAGATTTTAATTAATATAAATTCTATAGTTTATTTAAATTCAGTTTTTTTTTTAAAATAAAAAGATAAAAAATATTTTATTTAATTTGTTTCTAAAATTAGTTTTTTTTTTAGGTTAAGGTTAATATAGGTTTTAAAAAAATTAGTTTAATTAAGTTTTTTTTTTTTATTTAAAGATTTTCAAAAGTCATTTTAAAAGTTTTCTTTAATTTTAATTTTCAATTTATTTAGTTTAGTTTAAAAATAGATTTTAATTAAAAGTTTTTTAGTCACATTAAAATTTAGTTTTAATAAGTTTAATTGCAAGTTAATAATTTTTATAGTTAATTAAAGTAGTTTTCATTTAATAGTTTTTAAATTAGTTTAAAAAATACCCAAAAAGAGATTGTACCAAAAACGAATTAAGTTGAAACGTAAAACCGGAAATCAAATTCGAGTCGAATCGAGGATAAAACGAACATTAATTTTAAAGGATTAAAAATCCAAGTTTCAAATTGGCGCCGCTGCCGCTTCGCTCGTACGATTGACGATTTTTCGTGAAGACGTTTGGATTTTGGGATCCGTTCTCTTTGAACGTTAACTTTCTTGCACAAAAAAAAATCAAAAATACAAAAAAATCAAAAACTTAAAAATAAAAAAAAAATTAATTAAAAAATCATAAAAGCAATTTCTTTCCTAAGAATTGCACCAAAAAAATTAAAAAATCAAAAAGTAATACTTTTTCCTAAAAGTATTACACCAAAATATTACGTATTAGTGTTAATTTTTAGTTCGATTTCTTTCGATTTTTCTTGTGAATATATATTTTTCTAAAAAAATACAAAAAGATTTTTCCTTTTTCTATAATATATTACGTAGCACAATAATTTACCTACTTTTCAAATAAGCCTTAGTTGGGATTTCATCACCTAACTATTGTATTCGAATCCTTAACGAAATAAAAAGGCAAAATAGATAAATACTAGTAAGACGTTTGAACTCGACATATACAAACTATAAGGTGGGTATAAGGCGACGCGCTATAAAAGGCCGTCTAAGGAAAAAGGTTTTTAAGTGCTTTGTGCCACCTCGTTTCCCCGCTTGCTTGTGCGTATATTGAGAGGGACGACCGATTATTGGTTTGCCGACTCAAGTAGTACTTAAGTATATATTTTTGTAGCTTTTTACTATTGCTCCTCGAGAGGGAAAATCCTTTTCCTCTCAAAGTCGACCGAGGTCACCTACCTCATTCCAAAGTTTTAATTGTATGCGCACTCGCGCGCGTACATACATACCGAGTGGTGTACCAAATTCTTCCAATTCTTCCAAAAAGAAGAAGAAGAAAAACAAAAAGACCGTCATTCAAGCCGATCCCGAGAATCGAGCTTTCGACATAACGATGGCAACGGATAATCGACCAATGATTGAGATTCTTCAATCTCACGTTGAAGGAAACGATGACGCGATTGTGGTGCCGACCATTGGAGCTAATCATTTTGAACTTAAACCGGATTTTATTCGAATGGTTTCCGCTACACCATTTTTAGGTCGTACTAATGATGACCCACACGCTCATATCAAACGATTCATCTAATTAGCTCATACCGTCAAATACAATGGGGTGCCCCAAGAGGCCGTTCGCCTCCAACTTTTTCCTTTTTCCCTCGAGGGACAAGCCCGGATTTGGCTTGATAAGGAACCACCCCAAAGTATTACAACATGGATCGACTTAGAAACCAAGTTCATTAATTACTTTTTCCCACCATCACGGACCACTTCTTTAAGAAATGTAATAATCAATTTTGAGCAAAAATATGGGGACACTTTTAGTGAGTCTTGGGATCGATTTAAAGAGCTTTTGAGAAAATGTCCACAACACGGTTTCACCAAAGTGCATCAAATTAATACGTTTTACAATGGTTTAACTCTAAATGACCAAGACTCACTTAATAGTGCCGCGGGGGGCAATATTCTTGTGAAAACCATGAACGAGGCTTGGGCCATTATTGAGAACAAGGCTAAAGTGCAAACCAAGAGTGTTAGGGCCACTATGGCAAGTGCTAGTTCTAGTGAGAGTGACAAGAAAATCGATCGACTTACTTCGCTTGTTGAAACACTCGCTCTAAAAACCGACGCCCTCACTACACATGTGCATGCCGTGAAAGAAAAAAGTGAAACATGTGAAACGTGTGGTGGACCACATTCATATTTCAATTGTGACAAGGTTTACAACGATCAACAACAAGTTTGTGCTTTTAATGCTAATGAGAGGGTTCAATTTAAACCTAATGTTGATGTTAACCATTTGTCTTATAAAAGTACTAATTATTTGGCTCCCTCGGGTTTTGTAGCACCTCAAAGACCACCCCCACCCGCCCAAAATACCCAATACCAAAATAGGAACCAAGGTCCTCAAATGGGTAATTTTCAAGGGAATGCTAATCAAGGGAATTTTAATGGTCAAAATCAAGGTTTTCAAAATAATAACCAAGGTTTTTATAATAACAACGGTTTTCAATCTCAATATCAAAACCAAGGTTTTCCTAATCAAGGGGTTAACAATCAAGGGTTCAATCAAATGACTATGCAAAATCCTCAAATGGACTTGGTTCTACAAAAATTGACCGAACATGAGAAAATCATGCAAGCTATGCAAGCATCTACTAGACAAATGCAAGAGTCCAACGATAAGAGACTTTTGACTATGTTGCAAACCCTTAGACCCCAAGGTGCCTTACCATCCAATACCGAGATTAACCCTCGTGCTAATGTGAGTGCTATCAATACTCGAAGTGGAGCCACTTTAGTGGGACCTTCCATCTCTTCGCCCATAAAGGAGAGACAAGGCCCGGAGGTCATAATGAGTAATCCTACTCCCCCTCCGGTGATTCCCCCCACTACCACTCCTAGTTCTAGTCCTCCATTGCCGAAAGAGCCTATTCCTACGGTTGTTCAAGAAGCGAGTCCTTCTCCTTCTCAACCTAAGCCTAATATTCCTTATCCATCTAGGTTAGGCAAGACTAAAGTGCTCAACAAAGATGACATTCATGTCTCTAACTTTTTGAAGATGATCTCCAACGTGAATGTTAACGTTAGCCTTATTGAAGCACTTGCTCAAATGCCAAAATTTGTCAAAATTTTTAAAGATTTGCTCAATAAGAAGGAAAAAATGGTTGAGCTCGTTAACACCCGTTTAAATGAGAATTGTTCCGCGGTTCTTCTCAAAGAGCTTCCCGAAAAGCTAGGAGATCCCGGACGATTCGTGTTACCTTGCTCGTTTCCTCGAATCGATGATTGTATGGCTTTAGCGGATCTCGGCGCTAGCATCAATCTTATGCCACTTTCGGTTTGGAAACAACTTTCATTACCCGACCTTCTACCGACTCGTATGACTTTAGAGCTAGCTAATCGAACTCTCGCATACCCCGTTGGTATTGCCGAAGATGTTTTTGTTCGAGTCGGTACATTCACTTTTCCCGTAGACTTTGTCGTCGTCGACTATGAGATGGATCCTCGTATTCCGTTAATACTTGGTAGACCATTCTTAAGGTCCGGAAGAGCCTTAGTTGATGTAGCCGAAGGGGAGTTAATTCTTAGGGTTAGGGATGAACAACAAGTTTTTAAAATGGGAAAAATCACAAATAAATCAAATGGAAAAGAGTCGATCAATATGATTGATGTTCTTAATTATGATAATGATGAGATTTTTATAAATCCTTTTGGAATTGAAAAGTCTACTCAAAATGATTTTGTGATAAACTCATCCCTTCCTTTAGAGCCTCAAATCTTTGATACTCCCATTTATGACACCGATAGTGATGACACTTCTTCAAGTGATCACACTATCTTCGGCTTAGACGACTCGACTTTTGACCCACCCACTTTTGACCCACCCATTTATGATCAACCAATCTTTGATACCTACGATGATGACACTTCTTTAAGTGATCTCATTAATTTTGATAACCCACTCCATGATCTTAATGCACCTCATATCTCGATGAGTGATTCTTTCATGGAGACTCCTTTTGACTTCTATACTCCAATTTTAGAAGTCATGACTTATGAGGAGGATCCTCCACTCTTAGAGATCATACCTACTTTAGAGGTTATTCCATTTGAAGAGGATTTAGATATCTTTCTAAATACCTATTTTCCTCATGAGGAAGAGTTTTCCTATGACTCCGACAATACTTATGTTTTCACATCAAGTTTGGAAGAGGATGACTTTCCCACTATGGATTTTGATGATATTTTGAGCTTAAATGTCGACACCTCTTGCTATTTTCCCATTAAGGAACCGGTGTTTGATCCGGGAATAGAGACTTTTGTGCTTTCATTGCCATACCACCTTACCTTCCCTAGTAAGAGACTTTTGCCTAAGGATACCCCACTTTTCTATGACTTGCGTGCCACCTCGGGGTTTATTTCCTTTTGTGATGGAAATTATGTGTTTGACCCGGGTGGATTTTCATGGGGTATGCCTTGTATGACTTTGTTTCACCCTTTATCATGGAGAGATTTTCCTCCCTTGGAAATCTCGGTTTTCCATGATTTTCCCATTTGAATGATGATATTCGGGAAATCGAGTCGAGCTAGAGACTCGTGATTAAAAAAAATCAAGCATCGTATAACTAGGTTAGATTTTTACCTTTACCATCCTTTCCATCCTTTTTCACCTTCATCCATGTCCACCAATAAGTGTAGGGGGGAGCCAAGTTGTTTGTTTGTGTTGTGATTGTGCAGGGACATGTGCTTATTGATCCACTTTTGGTACTTTTGACGAGACCCGTGTTCCCGTGTTACCCGTGTACCCGGTTCCTTCGATAAGTTTTTGCTATTGTGATTCTATCTTAAAACGAATAAATGTAATCACTTTAGTTGTCCTTTCCTTAGCTCGATTTAAACAACGCACTCAATGTCCTAAGTGTAGGGGAGTTTATTCGCCCACATGCTTAAACATTGAGGGCAATGTTTATATTAAGTGTAGGGGGATTTCTATCGAAATTTTAGTGGCCTTTTCCATGAATTTGACCCTATTTTAACCGGAAAATTTAAAAAATAAAAATAAAAAAAAATAAAAATTTCAACGTTTTTCAAATTTTTGATCTATTTTGGCCTTGTAGTATTTTTATTTTATTTTATTTTATTATTGTCATCGCATCATAATAATTTCCATTTCAAGAATAAAGTAAAAATGAATAAATAAATAAAATGGTTTTAACAAGTTTAGATATCTTTGATATATTAGGCCCGTCGTGAATATTTTGACTCAACCCGAGTTTACTTATCCAAGTTTACTCTAGCTAGTATCCTTAACCATATGGACCTTAATTGGTTTATTAGGCTAAGCATCCACGAGTCTCATTCCTTGAGATTTTAAATTGTGGAGAACGAGAGATGATAGAGTTAATTATAAGTTTGGTATTCTTTCATTAACTTATGTGAGTTAATTATGAACTTTTTCTCCCATCACTTGTTAATAAATATATTTGCAATAAATAAGGTTGTACGATTTAAAAGGTTACTTAGCTTCTAGCACAAGATCGTTTAAAAGTTGCTCGGTATTAATTAGAGTTCATAGCAAAGGCATAACTTATTGAAACGGGACGCGAAGATTGGCTTATCCAAAAAGGCCCTAACAAGGCATGAGGATACCCGAGTCCAAAAAGGCCCTAACAAGGCATGAGGATTCACTTTTTGCTAAAGATCCTAAGATGATGTGAATATCATTAATCCAAATCAATATGAAGGATCAAGACACACGACGAGAAGCAATTAATCCCCTAAAGATCATGGAGAAGTCTATCCAAAAAGACCCTAACAAGGTATGAGGATAAATAGATCCAAGTGCGAAAAAGAGGCGGATCGTTGTATATCAAAATCCTAAATAAAGAAGAGGATAAATGAAGAAGTCGTGGTCAACGTTTGAAGCATCTTTCACTCCTTATGAAGATGAATACCAAAATGAAGAGAAGACCATAATTTCAAGATCGTCTCTCAAGATTTGAAGTTTGAAGTACAAGCCAAATATCGGTCCGAGAAAGGTCTCAAATCGTGAAACGAGTTATGCCAAGATATGAACTTTTTGAGGTTTCGAGAAGCAGTTTTAAAAGATTTTGTCCTTTAGCTAACTATTGATTAAATCGTCCAACTTTATTTTCGGCCTTAATAATTATCGAAATAAGTCGAAAAATGCATCCTCGCGATCATTCAAGACAAAAATAAAATATAAGAGATACACCGTAGGAATAAGGGGGTCTAAGTGATTAACTAAACCACATGAGTATGTGTTAGTTGTGCTAACTTGTAATAACAATGATCTCGTTTTTAAGCTTGGTATGGGGAACGTGAAACTTGAGGGTGATCTATATTCATGACACCAAAGCCCTAATTCAAGTCTTAGATTTCTTTACGAGTTTCTTCCATCAAATAATTTCCAAGTTAATAAATGGTTATAACTTTTGTCTCCTTTTCAAGTTTTTATCGTAGTAGTAGTAATAGTAATAAAAGCCAAGATGGGTTGATTATGAGAGAAATGTAACTTTTTGCTTTAAAATTATGCATTGCATGGGTCATTGCAATGGTCAAGTGTAGGGGATTTAATAAGTGTGTAAACACTTATCCTTTTGCCACTAAAATTAAGGAAAAACAAGACCTAATCATGTGTTTATTATCATAAATATCGGAATTACGCGTGGTTTTGTGTTTTGTATGTTAAATAGGTACAAATGACCAAAAGAAGAGAAAACACGGGATTTCACGGTCAAATGTCGAAGAAAAGTCCAAGAAGAAACGAAGACAAAGTCAAAAAAACCAAAAGTATGCCAAAGATCACGAAAACCGACAAAAATCGACACGAGATTGATGAACAAGATCGAGGAAGCCATAACCGAGCTCAACTTTAGAGGATTAATCATTTGTCGAGTAAACAAACCAAGTGGGTCCCACAATGGGATAAATGGGCTCAAAAGCCCAAATCTTAGCCTTAGTGCAAGTTATATTCGGATGGAAAAAGAGTCTTGGGCCCAAGCCCAAACAAGGAAGAAAGAAACGCATTAATGGGCTGATTAGGGTTTTGCTTTGGTTAACTCTCCCCTCAGTCACATTTTACCAACTCTCACACATTTTTACCCACCGACACACATAAACCCAATTACCCAATCCCTTCCTTTTTACCTACACGTGTAACCCACTTTCCCCAAAACCATAAAAAAATAAATAAAACCGGCCCTTGGTTTTCACCCACCCACATTCACCCTCACCTCACATTTTCGTTTCTCTCTCTCTCACATTATTAACATCGATATTTCCTATGCAGCTTCATCTTCCCCATCTCCTTTTACCCTAAAACCAGTAAAAATTACTATTTACTTTAAACCCTAATATGGTAAAAACTCAATAAATCATTGGGGTTTTAATCCCACGTGCCTTGCACGAGTTTGGGAATTAATTCCCCAAAGATTTCGGAAGAGAAGATGGAACGAGGCAATACGTGGCATCTCATCATTGGAACCAACACATCATACTCCCATATCCACCAATCAGAGGCCTCTAAAGAAACACAAATCTTCCACGCTGGCGATCCTTGTGAAGAAAGAGTATTCTCCGCCGTTTGATCAAGCAAGAGAGAAGAAGAGAAGAATCAAGGGCTATGATTTCTCTCCGTAGCCACCAAGGAAGCCTAGAAGGTTCGGGGGAGCCTTATATAAACCCCCTTTCTATCATGTAATTATCATGCTTTTCTTTATTTTTAATTTTTAGAAAATTAGTTAATTAGGGTTCTTGTAATTTCAATTTTCAGTATTGTAAGTTTGGTTTTAAGTTAATGAAAAAAGGTTATTTAGTTTTAATTCTCGCCTCTCTTTAATTCCAGTTATCGTTCTATTTTTTTAATTTTATATAATACTGTTGTGTTATTGATTCGATATAAAAAAAAAATAAAAAAAAAATAAAAAAAATATAGAGATAAAGAAAAGTGAATAATCTCCCCACTGGGAGATTATAATAAAAGGCTACTGTTCATCCGAGTTTGGTTCGAGAAGCTTTTGGTTTCGAGGTGGTGTTTGTTTTGTTTGGTTCGAGAAACTGTTGGTTTCGAATCGAAGGTGGTGTTAGTTTTGTTGTTCGTATCGGTTTAAGCTCGCTCAGCGCGACGCTTCGTCTCAAAGGTTTTCGCCAAATGGTTTGTTTTCTCTTTTAAGTTTATGTTTAATTGAATTTTTAGAATAATTTGCTTATTGATATTTGGTAGAATTTGGATTTGCTTAGCTTATGAATCTGCTTATTGTTCTTCTTAATTCGGTTAGCTTATATATGATTGGTTTAGAGTGATTCGGAACTGCTTAGTTTGGGATCTGATCAGACGTTGCTAGGATGTTTTGAATTAAGGGTGTTTGGATCTACGTTTTAAAATCAGTAGCTTATTAGATAATCAGTTTTCTGTTTAGAGTAGCTTAATATTGGTTTTAATTAGCTTATTTGGTAATCTGCTCATTTAGTTTTGATAAGTTTACTGCTCGGTTTTAGTTTCCAGCTTATGTTTGCTTAATTGTTGAATTTATTTAGGTATCGTTCGTAGTTGTTTAGCTGTATAGGAATAGTTTAGAGATCTGCTTTTTGCTTAATTAATCTAGATTTGTAATCAGTTGGTAATAGCTTATTTGGAGTAGTACTTATCTGGGTTTGGCTTATTGGTATTCTGCTTATTTGAGTTGCTGCTTATTTGTGTTATTTTGCTGCTATCACCTCAGACCCAATTGGTCTGAGGTTGCTATACTGTCAAAAAAATAAGTTCCAAAATTAAATACAAGAAAAAAAAAATAATTCGTAACAATTCGTCCTTCACTGGTCTCGAACTCGTGACCTTTCGCATACAGGCCAACGTCCCACCCATCTGAGCTGGATTGTTTTTTGTTAATTAGTTTGCAATAGGTTATTAATATAGGATTTTAATTAATTAGCAGATTTAACTAGTTAATTATAGTTTAAGTTTATTTAGATTTTAATTAATATAAATTATATAGTTTATTTAAATTCAGTTTTTTTTTTAAATAAAAAGATAAAAAAATATTTTATTTAATTTGTTTCTAAAAATAGTTTTTTTTTTAGGTTAAGGTTAATATAGGTTTTAAAAAAATTAGTTTAATTAAGTTTTTTTTTTATTTAAAGATTTTCAAAAGTCATTTTAAAAGTTTTCTTTAATTTTAATTTTCAATTTACTTAGTTTAGTTTAAAAATAGATTTTAATTAAAAGTTTTTTTTAGTCACATTAAAATTTAGTTTTAATAAGTTTAATTGCAAGTTAATAATTTTTATAGTTAATTAAAGTAGTTTTCATTTAATAGTTTTTAAATTAGTTTAAAAAATACCCAAAAAGAGATTGTACCAAAAACGAATTAAGTTGAAACGTAAAACCGGAAATCAAATTCGAGTCGAATCGAGGATAAAACGAACATTAATTTTAAAGGATTAAAAATCCAAGTTTCAATAAACTTAAAACCAAACTATTGAAAACCTTGAATCACAACAAACTTAGAACATTCAACTAACAAACATGGAAATATAAAGGTGGTGCTTGGAATTCGTCAACAAAGTTCATACTTTTTTCATTCATTTGAAACAAAGATTTACAGAATTGTGACTAAAGGAAAACCAAGAACAAGTTGCAAAGTAAAAACCTAAGGCCCTTATATAGGCTTACAAGAGTTCTAGAATGCTGATAAAAAAACTAAAAACCCTAATGTATGAAGTCCCAATATTGCCCTTGAAAATTCGAATATGCTTGAGTTTGAATTTGTCTTTGGAGCTGAAACATGTGACCAATCTTTGTTGTTTTGTGATCTTAGAAGTCCAAGTGAGCTTAGAATGTAAGCTAGGATGTGGGTCGTTCATTTGCTGGCACACCCTTGTCTTCTTGCTAGTTCGTGGGTCAGGGGAGGGTTGGGGAGGTCATGTGAGTTGAGTGGGGACAAAGGTGAGAGTTGGGTTTAGTTAAGTGATCCCTTAATCACAAATCTGGAGCAGCTTAACATGTAATTTCAAGTGATTAAGGAAAACCCAATTCATGTTCTTGGATGAATAGTAGTGGTTTTGATCTGATTTGGGATTTAAACATGTGTTAGGCGCCAAGTTTATTAACTAATTAATAATTAGTTATAAAAATAGGTTAGTGGGGTGTGATGTGGTAGTAGGGTGTGTTTTGATTGGTTGTTGGGATTGAGTGGGTGAGGTGTCAAGCAGGGAGTGGTCTAGGTAAGGTTTGATGTCGGCCAAATATTGTCCCTCATATTTCCACTTTGTTTCATATTAAGTTTTTGGCAGATTAAACCATTTCCTTTGTATTTGAAGTTTCAAACTTCACACTTTGGCCACAAATACTTTTACAAAGTATATTCAAGGGTATTTCTTGTAATTTCATGATTCTTCAAGGGCTTCAAAGGATTATTCTTGAAACTTTAAGGTCTTCACTTTTATGATTGACTTTATGGAGGACTAAAAGTGACAAGTCTTAAATTTGGAGGGACCAATCTTGCCAATTCTTCAAAGTTGGGGTCCTTTTTGTAGATTTGACAAACTTTAGGGACCAAACTTGTAATTATGAATAAACAAGGGTATAAAGAGTCAATTCTTCAATAATGAAGGACCCTTCTTGTTCAATCTTCAATTCTTCAAGGACTTTTCTTAGAAAATCAACTCTAGGGTCCGGTTCATTGTGCGGCTTCTTTTCTCGTGTTCGTTTTTTTATTGATTCTTGTGATCTTTTGTCATTTTCTCGATATCCGTACCTAAAATACACATTGAGCAAACACAAGCATATATATGGCACTTTTTATGATATTTTTACCAATTTAAGCCCGTTTTGGACGATGAGACTGTATAAAAGCAGTCTCATCAAGGACAAAGCTAAAATAACGAGATAGTGTTGTAAAACCTATAGATTTCAGGTTTTGACTATGACATCATTGTATACGTCACCTCATGATATATACATATATATATATATATATATATATATATATATATATATATATATATATATATATATATATATATATATATATATATATATATATATATATATATATATATATATATATATATATATATATTCACCTTTGCATGAAAACTTTGTACAATCATATGAATCATACATGAGCATACATCATTTTTATCACTAGAGCTTTGAGCATTTTATCATAGCTAGGAACAGTTGAAACATTTGAGCAACAAGAACTTTGAACAATACATTTTGATTGTGAATATTCAATCATGGGATCACAGGAACAACATGTATGACTACATTTTTGAGCATACAGACATACTATATCTCATTAAACATCAAGTATGACTACATCTTTATGAGCATACAGAACATACAAAGAATCATTTTTGGGACTATTAAGCCACCTATAAACACATGAGCATATTCATGCATCATTTTAGTGTTATGAAAACCTAAAACCATGATCACAATTACTAACATTTATCTAGTATCACATTACTACAATATATATATATATATATATATATATATATATATATATATATATATATATATATATATATTCTATATATTTTCTATACACTTCAAGTGTTACTACATTCAACAAAAGCTATTGCAACAATATAATATTGTACCTAACAAATTATTAACATTCTAATTGTGACATACACCTTTATTAAATAAAACTATACATTTATTTATTTATGACTATACTTTCACAAAAAACCCTAGAACCTAACCAAATCGACTTAGACTCGAACCTACACTCACACGACACTACCTAAACTCCTAATAACTATACCAAATCACTATACTTGAACATAAAACTACCCTATACACATTATTCTAGCCGAATACTACATAAATCACATTTACACTAACTTAAAACCTTACAAGCTTACTTTAAATTAAACATGTACAACACTTCCTCATTAAACCTAGCACTATACAACACATCACCCTTGTCCCCTTGACTTGTATGCGACGGAAAAAGGGGCAACAAAAAGAGGCAAGTGTACTTTATGGCATTTAAACCTTGTATAAACAAATCTTACAACTAAGATCACCTAGTACTAACCTAGATTACCTAAATCTTGCTCCATTCTTCTCTCTTGTCGTGTCTACTAGCCGAACCACACACATATCCTAAGTTTGAGTATAAGCTTAACTTCAACATCCTAAAATCTCATTTACAACACTTCCATTTTCGGATCTCATATAATCCAAACACGAAACATATATCCCTACATCATTTACTACACAAAATCTTTGTCTGAAGAACATTAAGTGCAACCATTAAATACCACCATCTCGATTCTTGGCTCACAAGGAAACTCAAGTCATCCTTAGGTCGCGGTTAAGAAGCTTAGACGTGTAGATCCATAAAGTATCCTACCTAGTCTCGTTCATTCGTCACCATCTTCACTAAACAAGTAAGTAAAAACCTCCATATCCAATATTCTTTCCATTTTCATTCATATATACTTTATAAACATGCAAATCCACGTACCCATATTTGGAAACCTATAATAAAATGTGATAAGACGAACATGCATACGTGAAACATGCTAGAACTCGAGCCACAAGGACACTAGAAGCCCACAGCTTGGACTTCTTTAGTGGTAAACATGCTTAAGTCATAGATATATGGAAACTAGTTGGAAAACCTTGCTCTAAAAACCTTAGATAAACTAAACTCAATAACCTAAAACGTGTACACTAAATATAAGCCCATAGGTCTCGAATTATTTAAATAAACGAGTATAAGCCATTAGTTTAATAAGCCCATAGCTTAAGTTAATGATTTAGGGTTAGATGAATGCATTAAATTAAGTTAGAAGCTTACATAAGCCACATATAAGCCACGAATCAAATAAGTCGTAGCCTATGCAAGGCTTATTTGATAAGCCGAATAGTTAGTAAGCCCAATAAAGCCCATGTAGTTAGTTGGATTATTTAGAAGGCTTAGTTAACTTGTACTAGTACTAAACAAGCCCAATTGTGAGCCCATTTAACTCAAAAACCCAAACCGGTCCACTAATGGGCCTAACGAGCCCATTTAGCTCGAAATCTACTCTTAAGAGTCTTTCGTTCCAAATTTGCCAAATGGTGAAAGTATTAGTCCAAATAGTAATATTATAAAACATATATATTAAATTCGTGACTTTTGTAAAGTCTAGGGACTAAACATGCATTTTGTTCTAAACGAGACTTTAAACAAACCACAAGGACCATATATGTCATTTCTTAAACTTAAAACAAGCCCTAGTATCCCTTTTGAGCTTTATAATTGTTTCGAGACTAGAGGGACTAGGTTTGCCATTTTACAAACTATAACCGAGCCCCAGGGACTCGGTTTGTCAATTGCCCAAAGTTATCAAACCCTAGGGACTATACTTGACACTCTTTGAAACTATTGCGAGCCCTACGGGTGTTTTTGAAAACAAATGTAACGAATAAGGACTAACGATGCAATACATTTAACAAACGAAACCCTAGGGGTTATTTTGGAAACTATTATCTTTACAAGGACTAATGAACAATTTAATTTAATTAAAACATTAATAATATTGTTTTGAAATAAATTAAATTAAGTTGTTTTAATTGCTTTAATTTAAATAAACAATAAGAGTTTATTTACGACATTTGTGTAACGAACGAACTATATTAGTGTATTTAAAAACACTAAGGAAATTTGGTGAAACGTATTATTTTTCTTACAATCACTTAATTGAATAAAAATCTATTTATTTAATTAACTGCACTTTTATCGTACGAACAGTTTAAATATAGTTTTAGAGACTAAAAATATATTATTATCGATAACTTACTATAAGTTCAACGTTTAAACAATAGTAACAACTTATTAATTAGTGATCATGCATTTTCATCAGTTACAATTATCTGTGCATTTTATTGTACATATACTGAGTCACATAAATTACTTAGGTAATTTTACTGCTCCGTGATCATACCATATCAGCATACTCAGTGACATTCTACTACTGCTTTATCATTAAGGCTAGTTCATGGCCTCATCTTTTACTGTTTTATAACTGGGGAGAAAACATACTTAATTATTGTATATGCAAACACTTACAGACAACAACAGATTTACTGCCTATTGTTTGCCCCATTTATTCTCGTGGACTGTAATAGTTAATAGTGTAGCACGAAATGATATAAATAGATCTATTTGGGTAATGAAAACACCCGGCCTGTGTGACTTGCTATCACGAAACGCTTAGGCCAAGCAACAGGTTTATTTCATTGTCGGACTGAGGGTCTCACATCAGGATGATCCAGGTAGGCACTTGAGAAACATTGTCTAGCATCTATTACAGGGCAATAGGAACTACTATAGTAGGAAGCTTGGTGCTCTACTATCTTCGTGGTGTTTTGCATATCAGTACATTTACTTCATAATTAAACCTATAAATTCACCAACTTCGTGTTGACTCCCACATTTTACTTTTTATGTTTTCTCAGGAAAGTAAGCAGGTGCATGCATTGGATTCCAGCATCATAGGAAGCATGCATGTTTACCATTGGGCTGGGATATTTCTACAATTAATAATAAATGTGTTTTCAAGACAATTTACTTAATTTGCACAATTAAATTCATCTGATATGTTTTAATGACATTTGGTGATTATTGCTCTATATACTGTGTGCTATCGATCCGCCAAAAAGTAACACCCCGCTTACTGTTCCGCTGCATTTGACCATTTGGGGGTGTTACAATAAGGCAATAGGTACTTATGCATTTATCATCACATTCGGGTCCAGCATACCAAAAACAACTTGTGTTCAATTTATAAAACAAGCATGTATCCCCCTCGCGGGTTTATAAAACATTTCTAAATAAATTTAAATGAGAGGCTATGAACTCACCAGATATAGGTATTACACGAAGATCAAAGAACAAACGTCTAATAGTCGATACACGACTTCACGAGATATCAATCACTCGTTGATCGAGAACGAGATGCTCAACGGTCAACATATGACCGAACGAAACCTATAATGACGAGTCACGTCTTAGGTTTGAGACTATACATAAGTCATACATATATGTAAATAGTTCACGTTAGTAAGTTTGGACATTGCATAAGTTTTGTAAAACTTTTCATATGACTTTTGATAACAATTTCATGTATTATCTCATTATGACTATTAAGCCCAATAAACCCTATTAGTGGCCCATAACAAGTTCATGTGACTTAAGCCTATTCCAAAGTCAGTATTAAACTCCAAACCTATTATTAATATAAGGCACAATAGCCATTACAAGTGTATGTTAGGCTTTCATGGCCCAAGTCCACTTTATATGTATTATGGTTTCTAAAACACCCTAAAATGATATTGACTTAATATTTCACGATGATCGAGTCTCAGGTATTCTAATTATCAGTATATAAATGGGTCTCGAATTTCAATGAGTGGGACTCACCAACTCGGGTTTTATAAAAATTATTAAGTTATGTGTTCTATCACTACGGTTTAACTTAACATATTTTACCACACGTCTTGATATTTAAGTCGTTATACCTATACCATAAATAGTCTAAACAGTTTATTTATATCGACGTGATTATGAACTCATGCACTCTACAGATCCTAAGCTTATATGAGCTTAAATTATGTTTAAAATAGCTTAGATGTTCATTTTATCAATAGAAGTATGGGCTGTGATTCACAGCCGCCTTCAGTTCACCCTTTTGCCCGTAATTTCCTAACCGTTTATCCGTAGAAAATCATCCAATTCGTGTGTGTTCTACATACGTTTAGCTACAGCATTTAGCTTTACATATTTAGGGTCAGTATACAAATATTTGGAGTTATCATCTGTGAAATATAGCTAGTCAGATTTTGACTAGTTTCACTATTTTGATCATATCTCATGAATCGAGAATCGTCACGAGACGAGTCACCCGGAAAAATATTCACAAAACGATGATCGATCTTAATATGTCAAGTAAGAATATCTCAAACCTACTGATGCTATAGAAAATGTCACGTTTTGAAATTGTTCAAGATTTACCCTTTCAATAGTTTTTCCTTATGGCTTAATTATCATTTTTACAAATGTTTAAATTGTTGTATCACCATATGCAATGTCCGAAACTTACAAAATGATAAGTATATCAAGGAATACATATAAAATCAATTATTAATACATATGAGATGAAAAGTATGATGCTTACAATAGAAAATTTAAGAAATACAACAAATCATCAACTAGTCTTCACCCCTTGCTTCTTATTAAGAGTACTCTATCAATACATACTTTTACCCAAGTTTAATTCCACATGTAAATCACTCTTTAAGTCAGCCCCTTTCAACCTCAAATGATGATGATGATGTTTTGAACCAAGTATAAAGTGTAGGACCTTAAACCTTCAACTTTTGGTCAAGTCTAAGAACAAACTAAAGTGGTGATTTATGCTTGAACAAATGGCAAAGAAATATATGTTGGGCAGTTGTTGTTCACGTCAAACACAAAAGATGAGGAAGGAGATTATTATCTAGCATACTGTGAAGGTAAGGAATGACGGTATTAGAGCATGAAAAATGGTCAAGTCTTTGAGAGACTTTGAGCATTGATTGCATTAAGGGAAAATTTATTTGATCACTACAACTTTTCTCAAACACTTTTTGTTTGCCAAGCTTTTGTGAAAAGCCTTTCAAAAAGTCTATCTTACAATGCACAAAAACACATCAAAACACTTTTTTGGCATATTAAAAAGTATTTAAGTGTTTTTAGCATTGTAGATGCTCTTAGTTGATAACAATTGCAATTGTTATCAATATGTGTCTTTAAGTGTAAATAGAAGTGACATGTGTGTAGGGTGATAATACCATCACAACATCTTCATATTGACGTGTTTGTTGTGTGTGTGTGGCGGGTTTTATATATTAAACTCGTTGCATAATTAGTAAAAATGGGTATTATCGAAATCTGATATTATAAAAGTTATGCGATTTAAAGAATACGCGCTAAACCACGGAAAATAAACGCTCAATATAAAATAAAAACATCGACACTCAAAGAACATTTATATTTCGATATATAAATGAGGGCTTATGATTTAAAATACGTTAACGCATTATATAAACGAATGACGCCTAAAGGTTTAACGTAAATTATGAAGAATGCTCGTAAAACGAGAAATTAAAACGACGACAATAGAAAATATTTATGTCCTATAACGAGGATATTTACGGTTGATGACAGACATATACTTTATCGATAATTAATAATCGACACATATTCGATATGTTAAAGTCCAAACCTTACCGGTTAGCCGAGTATTTAATATTCTTGTAAAATAAAATTGTTAAATGAATGTCAAAAATAAATAATGACTTGGACAAATATATGAACTGTTGTATCATTGCTGGACATAATTAAATAACGATGTACGAATGGGAACACATTTTAAGACGTTCGAGAAATTATATTATCGAATAATTGGAAAAATTAAAATTTTCATACAATAACTTTTATAAATAAAATTCCGGGAATATAATAATGGCGCGAAAGGTACGGGTTGTTATAATGGTACTGCAATACCATTCTATATGTTCACTTTATTAAACTACTTTCTCGATAAAAATCTGCCGGGACATACCAAATGTACAAGCTCATTTTCCTTACTTAGACAACTCGGATTTTTACGAAACTTGGTGAAAAACTTAATCATAACCTGAATACAACTCAGTTTAAATTTCATCTAATGACTTACATTTTAGAACCACCTGCTCAAATATTTCTAAACTTGAAAAACAGGACAAATTTGAACACTTGACTCGTGAAACCATTTTGACCAACCTAACCTTTACCATTAGCAAAATCGACCATTGACTTTGAAAATAGACTGAAGATGCTAAGTTTAGGGCCTGAGAACAGCCCTTGACCATTTGTAAAACTCATTTTATAGTCCCCGAGATTCGATCCAAATATCGACGACAAATTCGGATTGTGTCGATACTCGTTTCCCGGTACACGAATAATCAAACTAGCGTAACTTCTTCCTCGTTTTGAGTTAGAAGCTCTAATTTATATTAAAACGAAAGTAATGAAAATCTCTACGACACTATCTCATTTGTACAACAATAATTCATGCTTAAAATACCCAAAATCAGCCTCAAACTTATTGCCCTAAACCACAATTCTAAAACTTATGCCAAAACACTTTTTCAACACAATTTACCCATTTTTCTACCATAAATAATATCTTATAATTATCCCTTATAAATCTTAACACTTGCATGTTACATAACAAAAATCAGAATAAAAAACTTAAACTTTTTATCATCAAAACATGAAGATCTTATCATGATCATCACATGCATGATGATCAAAACTCATACCAACCATAAAATCATAAGATACTTGGAAAATTGATGCATGTGAGAAATTTTTGTATCAATAGAATCACCTTTCTATTTCTAACATGGGTCTAGGTTTAGTTTTTGTTAAAAGAAGGTAAAAATTGATGATCTTTGATGGTTTTGGTGTGAAAACTCACGACAAGGGGAAGAGGGGAAAAAGAGATGATGTTTGGTTTTTATAAAACTTGTATGTATGTGTTTTTGGTGGAGAGAAATGAATATATATGGTGGTAGGTGGAGGGATCAAACTTGCCAAATTTGAAATCTTTGGACTTAAAAGCAATTTAATAGTTTAAAGAATAGAAAATGACTATTAGTAAATTTTGAAAATATTTACGCGGCTCGAGTTTCGTAAAAATACTTTTCAAAAGTTAAAATGCATCATAAATGTGATATTATAGTCTCCCGACTCGACTTAACACGTCGTTTAAAAGAAAACATCAAACATTGAAACAATCGACAATGAAATGTAAAATATCAGGCATCCATCGATATCGTGATCATTAGTAGTTCTCGTTATTCATTAATTTTGACTAAACTCTTTGTAACATGCACGCGGGTGTTTTTAAATAAAAAACTTTGATATAAATAAATATGGAAAAATAAGATAAAATTTTTATAATTCCAAATAAAATATTATCAATGATCAGAAAATACTTAAAAAGTATAATTTATTAAAATTATCACGATCTCAGGATTTACATATAAGAATACAAGAAAATATAATACGTTGGGAAATTCAAGAAGCACGAATAAAAGAATATAATAATACCGGCAAAATACGAGTTCTTACATAGTCCGGCTGTAAAACAGATTTGGGCGTTGTATCTTGAGAAACAGATGGCGAATCGGTTTTAAGGGAATTGTGTTAAACATGAGTCTCGTCTCCTTCTTTACCGCTTTCATTTATTTTGTTCTTCAGTTTCTGTTATTTAATATCCTATTAATTCACATTTGTAATTCGTTTTATATTATTAAAAGTATACACTTTTCCTTACAATCTAAAAACAGATTATGTGTAATAGAATTAAAATAGTTTTGTTAAAAAATTGGATTCTAACAGGGTTTTGTTTTTATAAACTGTTTTTGTTGAAACCACGATTGAGTTTCTTTGAAAATCAGTTTACTGATTTTACTTAACAGATCTTTTATATTTTAAGCAGTTGTTATAATCAGTTTATATTGAAATCAAGATTGAGTTTCTATTAAACTGATCTGTTTGATTATTGCATCTGATTCATTGAAACCAAGATTGAGTTTCTTTGAAGCAGATCGGCTACAAGCTATAGGAATCACCATTGAATTTCTTAGATACTGATTTATAACAGTTTGTGTTTGATCTTGTTTGATCTTCCAAGATGACTAACGAAACTCCTCCTGTAACCCCTACGACTACTACTATGGATGTAACTAGTTCACTTGTTATTCACACAGTTGCTAATCATGTTGAAAAACCAGAAAAATTCAATGGGCAAAATTTTAAGAGGTGGCAGCAAAAGATGTTCTTCTATCTCACTTCTTTGAACCTTGATAAGTTCTTAAAAGATATTGTACCTTAGGTGGAACCTCCTCGGGAAGGTCAACCCATTAATCAACAAGTTGTGCAAGCTGTTAAATTATGAAAACATTCAGACTTCTTGTGTCACAATTATGTTCTCAATGGTTTGGTGGACTCTTTGTACAACGTGTACTGTAAGACTACGACTACCAAACAATTATGGGAGTCGTTGGAACGCAAGTACAAAACTGAGGATGCTGGTACAAAAAAGTTCATGGTAGCTCGGTTTTTGGATTACAAGATGGTTCATTCAAAGAATGTGATAACTCAGATTCAAGATCTAGAGTATTTGCTACACGACATTCATGCTGAGGGTATGATTTTGAGTGAATATTTTTTAAGTTGTTGCTATCATTGAAAAGTTACTTACAAGTTGGGTAGAATTTAAAAACTACGTGAAGCATAAGCGAAAGGAGATAAGTGTTGAAGACTTGGTTGTTCGTCTTCGTATTGAAGAGGACAACAAGTTAGCTCAGAAAAACACTTATACACCTGATTCTACCAAGGCAAATATGGTTGAGCATGGTTCATCTTCTTCAAAGTCTAAAGGAAAGAGCATAGGCAAAGGGACGAATGAAAAGAAGAGTAAAGGGAAATCTGAGTACCTTGCTCCTAAAGCTAGAATTTTAAAGCATAAGTTCCAAGGAAATTGCTTCAACTGTGACTAGCCAGGTCATCGTGCTACATACAGCAATGCGCCAAAGCGGGTGACTCCACCTGAGGCTAATATGGTGAATGATAATGTAGACAAGATTACTATGGTTTATGATGTCATTGCCATGATCTCTGAAGTTAACCTGGTAGGTTATAATAATAGTGATTTGTAGGTTGATACTGGGGTAATCCGTCATGTGTGTGCTGATAAGAGTATGTTTCACTATTTCAGAGCGGTTGACAATGGAGAGAGGTTGTACATGGGGAAGCTGTACATGGGAAACTCTACGACTGTTGATATCAAGGGTGAAGGAGACGTTATTTTGCAGATGACATCCGAGAAAGAGCTCAAGTTAACTAAAGTCTTGTATGTTCTGGATATTCACAAGAATCTTGTGTCTGGTTGGCTTTTGAATAATTTTGGTATTCGTCTTGTTTTTTAGTCTGATAAAGTTGTTCTTTCTAAGAATTAAATGTATATTGGTACGAGGTATGTCCTGAATGGTATGTTTAAGGTCAATGTAATGGTTGTTAAGAATGATATCAATAAAATGAATTCTTTTGTTTAATTGATTGAGTTTTCTAATGTGTGGCATGGTCATCTTGGACATGTTAATTTTAACTCAATGCGTTGTTTGATTAAATTTAATAGCATACCAAGTTTTCATATTGATTCAAACTATAAGTGTGAAACTTGTGTCGAAGCCAAACTTACAATATCATCTTTCAAATCGGTTGAACGAAAAAACTGAACTACTTGATATGATTCACACAGACATATGTGATTTGAAATCACTACCTACAAAAGGTGGCAATACGTACTTAATCACGTTTATTGATGATTGCGCAAAGTATTGCTACGTTTACTTGTTGAAAAGTAAAGATGAAGCTATAGACAAGTTTTCTCTATATAAAACCGAAGTTGAGAATCAACTTGATAGAAAAATCAAGGTTGTACAAAGTGATAGAGGAGGTGAACATGTGTATCCGCTTGTTGATCTATTTACGAAACATGGAATCAGGCACGAGTTCAATGCTCCTTATTCACGTCATCAAAATGGTATTGCTGAAAGGAAAAAAACGTACCTTGAAAGAAATGGTTAATGCCATGTTCTTAAGTTCTGGTTTGAGCTAGGACATGTGGGGGGATGCCATTCTAACGGCTACTTGTCTTTTAAACAGGATACTTCGTAAGGATAAATAGGAAACGCCATATGAACTATGGATGGGAAGAAAACCATCATACCAGTACGTGTCTAGCAAAGGTATTTGTGCCTACACCCAAGGCCTAAACGATTTGACCTAAATTTGTGGATTGTATATTTATTGGATATGCTAAGAATAGAAGTGCTTGTCGTTTCGTTGTACATGATTTGAAAACTCAAGATATAAAAAAGAACGCAGTAATGGAATCAAGGAATGCTTTCTTCTTTGAAATATATTTCCTTGTGTAAAGAAGGAAACTGACAACACATCTAGAATAGTTGAAGCAGGTATCCAAGATACGAGACAACGAGATGATAATGATCTCTAAGATGAGAGACAAGATCAACCCGATGAAGAAGTGGTTGAACCTAGAAGAAGCAAACGAGCGAGAACCGAGTAATCATTTAGACCTAATTTTGTTTCTTTTATGGTAGAAAATGAACCCACTTCTTATCAAGAAGTTGTGAATTCCTCGAAAGGGCCTCGATGGAAAGAAGCCATTAAAAGTGAAATAGATTCTATTTTACAAATCATACACGAGAGCTCGTGGATTTACCTCCTAGTTGTAAACCACTAAGCTATATATGGATCTTTAAGAAGAAGATGAAAGCTAATGACACTATTGACAAGTATAAAGCAAGATTTATTCGATTTTTATGCGAATAATTCTATTCGAATGATAATTGCTATTGCCACGTTAATAAATTTAGAAATTCACCAAATGGACGTAAAACAGCTTTTCTAAACGAAGATTTAGAAGAACAAATATACATGAACCAACCTGAGGGTTTCATGGATCCTGGACAAGAGAGCAAAGTGTGTAGGCTTGTTAAGCCTTGAAGGAATGAGTTTCTATGAAGGAAAACCTAAACCAGTTGACTGGAGAACCCAAGATATAGGTTCAATAGGACAAACTAATCATAGAAATATGGGGTAAGTCTCGTCAATGTAGGAGAGTTAATTAATACGGTAACCTTCCTAGTCCATTCCTAGAACAATGTGACTTGTTGAGAGGTTAAACATATGGCTTAATGATTTAGGATAAAATCATAAAGCATAATGATCAAGATGAAATCATAAAACAATTTTTTTAATAATTTAAGATGAAATCACCTATGTGAAGTGGGGTCGCTTCAACGGAAATTGTGGCGGGGCAATTTCTAAGAGCTCTTGCAGATGCAGGCGAGTGTTCATGGCCATAACGAGCACGACTATGAGAACTTGACAAGGTCAGGAGAGTTTTCTGTGAGTATGTATTGTCATCTACATAAATAGAGATTGAGTTCAAGGATATCGCGTCTACTCAGATCTAGGAGACCAAGTGCATCTCACAAGGAAATGTTCAATCGGTCACACCTACCTATTTTATACAAAACTTAACCATAGAAATTTTGCCAAAACTTCGTGTGTTTTCGACCGTTTTCCATTCATGTGGGGGATTGTTGGAAATTGATTTTGCAAAGTGATTTTTGAAAACTTTGGACATAATTTAAGATACGTATATGTTATATATATTCGTAGTAATTAGTAGTTTTGCGTTCTCCTCGAAGAGAGCTTCGCAAGGAGCTAAAGAATGTCTAAAACGGAGTTAATATGAATGAGATATCGCGTCTCAAAGTGGGACACGTGAAACACAAAAATATGGTATCCCACATCGCCTAAGAAAGGAAATGGAAATATGTTTATAAGAAAATCATAGTATTTGTTATTAAAATCTCTTTGGTTGGTTTTACGCCTACACCTACGCGCGTGCGCATGGTGGTGCAGATTTCAGGATTTCTGGGTTAAAATGAGCTCGAAACTTCTGAACTTCTACGAGCCCGCGCGACCTGTGAACACGAATGCAACTCAGAAAGTTCGCATGTGCGCTATCTTTTTTGCTGCCAGATTCGTTTTTGTTTCCAGAATATTCTGTAAATCTATTTAAGGAATAGATTTAGACTTTGTAAATAAGTTATAACAGAATTTATTGTGTATATACAATATATGAAAATCGTGTGTTTCTTTAATTAATCTGCATGTCAGTTTATTTTAGAACCAAATATTATGTCTTTGTGACTAAAGCATGAATTGGTTATAAAAGAAATTCTCCTCGTTCAGTTTTAGACACAAAAAAAACGTATCTCTACAACCCTACAAAACTAGAACAAATATTGCAAGGGCCCTCTCTTTTTCTCCATGACAACCAACGCCTTAATTGGAAATATGAGTGTCCTATTCAAAACATCACTTAAAACACACACATTTCGTGATACCAATAATTATTTAGAGACCCTATGTTGAAAAAGTATCTTCACTATTCAAAACATCACTTAAACACAATGTTTTAAAACCCGGGTCTTAAATCGATCCGGTCGAGTCGTCGGGTCCGGGTCAATCTAGCTTAACCCGGTTTTTTTTTAAAAAATATATGTTTTTATATTTTTAATAATTAACAAAATTATACTTATAAAAACCATAAAACTTTAGGTATATTAAAAATATAAATTGTTTACCAACCAATATAATATGTAAAATAAAATTTCGTCGCAAATACGTAAAATTAAATTTTTTTTTTAAAAAAAACCCGAAAAATTCGAAACCCGGCTGGGTCTTGAGAACCGGATTGACCCGGGTCACCCCAAACCCACCGGGTCAAGTCAGTTTCGAAAATATGAAACCCAGGTCAATATGACCCGTTTTTTCGGCCGAAACCAATTCAACCGATTGACCCGGGTCTGAAAACATTGCTTAAACATACACATCTATTGATCTTGATTTTGACTGGATTAGTACCAACTTCTTAATAACACATAGGTTTATTGGATATATTTTTTTAAAAAAATAACGCGTTTTGTGGGATGAAGAATGGAGGCACCAGAGTCAGAACTTTTTTCGTCACAAAATTTTAAATATTTAAAAGTTAAAAGTCATTTATTACTAACGCACTTTTTATATTTTATACGTATTATCAGTATGTTGATTTAAAATACAATAAGCGACATCCAAATTTGTTGGATATTAATAAATATTACCAACATAGTTTGCTATATAAACAATCGTTGATGTTACCGATGCCAAGTATGACTAGCAAATCATGTTAGTTATAATATTTAACGTAACTAACAAGTTTGGGGGTTAATAATTATATTTTAATCATTATATTAGTAATATCTGAAATTCTGAAAAATATATCAATAATAAATTGGTTTTATCTAATTTTAAACATCAAAAGGTTCTTGTCTACAGATCCATAAATCTGTTACCTCCACGATGGTTTGTTACTATGATTTGTTCGTCTTCTTCTCGGATCTGTTTTGCATCATGGATGATATGTTGTTGTTTTGGGATTTAGGTTTTATTTTTTATAAATGTATTTTCTGTATTTTATGTACTTTTGCTCTAAACTACACTTTGAGATGGTTGTTTCCACCAAAATCTCATATTGGTGAATCCTCCTCACCTTTGTATTGTGTTGTTGTCCGGTGTCACAATCTTTATGGTGTATGTTTTGGTTTGACTCAACTTGTTACCTCGTATATTTTGTTTGACAAATCGGTTTCGATTTTACAATTTTTTGTTCGATGTAACTTGTTCTGTTCAACTTACCTCCTTAACGAGAAATGATATGAAATTATTTAAAAAAAAAAACTATCTCATACAGTAATTTGTATGCCATATATTTCCAAAATCGTCCCTAAGTTAAACAAATTTCTAGATAACATATGTAGGGCCGTCCCGTGGATTTTAGAGGCCCTGTGCTATTGCACACCATGTATATGCTCAAATAAGTAGATTTAGGGATCGTATGAATCATGATATATTTTAAACATTAACTTCTTTTTTGAAAGGAATATTGTTTTCATTTACTAATTGTTCTCGAGTTATAGCTTAGATCGATTTTTCCAATATATATTTGTCAAACCCATAAGTTACAATTTAGAAACATTGATTGACACATGTTCGCTATGGTCATTTTCATTTAACTTGTGTAGAAAGTAACCCTTAACAAGTGGATATAAATAGAAGAATACTCATTAGAGGTAAAACATAACTCAGAAAAGGGTGCTTGAATGATGAATTGTCAATTTTCTAGGATGATATATTGGGAGTTGAAGATGTGTTTTCAGTCATCCTTGAGTGGAAGCATGATTTGCTTCCTCCAACACAAATTTGGTAATCTTATAAGGCTATAAGCAGCTTTATTATAGAATGCTTTTACTATTTCATTTAATTGTACCCACAATATGATCCGAAATAAGTGAGCTTATCAAAGCTACAAAGAACACACTATATTAAACGTTTACTTATTTAGTTATTAAACATGTAATAAAATTTCACTTATTATTTAATTAACAGTATTTAAATTGGTTACGCGTTTAATTAATTTAAGATACACGTATAGTTAATTTGTGGGTTAAAATCGGTTGTAGATCCTTCCGTAGTCCCTTGGTCGGCTGAATATACACTAGGGAGGACTAGAAGATTTTTTGGTTAGTTAAAAGGAAACTAAATATTTTTGGGTCTGAAACAATGGAGCATGAAAACTAAGGAGGTGAAAGGATATATAAACCCTCACACCCCTCCCCCCCCCCCCCCCCCCCCTCCCCTATAATTTTTGTCTCATCTGTCCCTCTTTCCCACCGATTTTGATCGGCCAAAGAACCCCCACAAACCCTAAATCACCAAAATGTGAATCTTTACAAGATCGACTGCCTTTTGGTACTCCCTTGTGAAGTTTCTAAGCCTTACACTAAACCATTGATACTCTTATCAATGTTTTGGTTTTATTTTTGTCCCTTGCTCGATTGACTCTAAACCGTAATTAGAGTTTTAGGTGATTTTTTATAAGTGTCTTGTAACTCTTAAACCGGTCCTTACGTAATCCCACTTAGGGTTTTGAATCTAGGGTTTCTAGTTACAAGATAATAAACAAATTTTTTTGAAGTGAAGTTACTTCTAGCATCGTTGTGATTGTTCGTTTGGCGTGTCATTTGAGAAAACGATAGAGACAGTATTTAACCGTTAAGTTTAGGATCAAGATCAAGACTCATTAACTGATTTAATCAATTAATTCAAGGTTGGTTTTAAATTATTTATTATGTGGTCAATTATGTTTGTCATACTAGATCCATTTCGCTGCGTACTCGTAGTTAATGGTTTAACTAGTATCTTAAATCCCAACAGTGGTATCAGAGCCATATTGTGGTATTCATGGTTAAACATATAATGTACACACTATATATGCTTAAAGTCTATTTTATTTATGTTTCTATGGTAATAATATTCATTCTTGCCTTAAAGTTTTAATCTTGATCTAGATCTAATAAACTCAGGTAGGTTTAAATTGAATCGGTTCATAACATATTATAATTGTTTGTTTATCTAGCTAAAAGACCTACGCAATCAAGTTAATTGATACATGTTTCTGCCCTTGGTTATCAAGGGTGGGTCTTTTAGTTCTTAAATTGGGGAATACTTTGAGATCTTGGATCTTATAGGTTACTGCTTTCATATAAAGTCTCTCTTCACCTCTACCCCTTTTCTTTTTGTTTTTATGTGCTTAACTGTTTTTCATTATGAATTGCAAAACTTAATAATCGAGATTCTAAGAATCATAAAAATAGATCTCTACTTATATCGAAACTAGCTTAAATTTATGTCACATTAATTACACTTATTTTTCCTTGCGAATCGGCTTTGTGTTATTTATTAAAACTTGTTTTTGAACAAGAAAAGTTAATATTGACATAAGAACTATGAAACTTGGTTTTATGATAAGCTAATTGTTTTGCGAAATCATATTGTCACTCAAGTTAGTCTTACACGCCGTAATGATGGCTTATAACCATCCTCTCAACGATGTGATATGCAAAATTAATTATCTTGTAATACTTAAAATTAAAACGTTGTTTTGTGCTTTATTATTGATGGATCTTGCTAATACACTACGTGTTTTAGTCAAGCTATCTAGGGTTTGAATGATCTTTAATCTTTTCCCGTGTCACATAGATGTTTTGGCATTTATTTGATAATTATCTCAATCACTCGTGCCTTCGGGCGCATGAAGAGTAGGATATAGGGTTTGGTCATTCTTTAATCTTTTCCCGTAGTAAAATACGTCTAAAAACTACCCATTCAAACACTCCACAACAATAAACTTCATGAATCTTCTCATAAATTCTAAGATTTTCACTTGTAATGCAATTAACGCTGGACGCTTACCTCTTGCCCTACTTATAATTAGTTAGTCAGACCTCTAATATTGATGACGTATAGTCCCTAGTCGGGCTGGATAGTCCGACTCACGGGTGCTACCCTTTTCCATCAGAGATGGGTTGGATACTTGTGCGATGTGCGCACATGGCCCATAAGGCCTGGTAAGCCGATGTCGTACAAGAGGTTAATTACTTAGCCAAGTCCTCGTCGCAGTGCGACATGATCAAACCGAATATAACTTATATTATAGTTATATTCGCCTAAGGAAAAGGGATATACACTTTCCTTAGTTGGATAATGAAGATCAAGCTATTTTGAGTCATTATCTCTTCCTTAGGCCGCAAGAACAGGGAGCCCAGCCTAGACTCTCTCGAGTATAAAAGGAACCCCTCCGGTTCCACAAAGGTACGATATACACAATACCCTAAACACTAATATACTCAAACCGATTACTTACTCTCACGCCGGAGTCTAATCGTGGGTAACAAACCCACGGTAAGTCTAACGGTGTATGCTTAGTGCGTAGGGTTCCAAAGCAAGTTTCACTTGGTGCGAGAGCCGGAGTCCACAAGACCCCAAATTAACCCTAATTTGGGTTAAGCTCAGTCTACCCCAACTTTTGCATCAACAAGTTGGCGCCATCCGTGGGACCCTTACTAAGCTCTAACAAATGACAAAAAGAGGTAAGAATGAAGGACGTCAAGGATCCTCGACGGTGGATGGCCGTATCACATCAGTAAATGTTACCCCTGGATCTGCCAGCGAGGCAAACACTCGGGACATGAACAATCCCCCAGTCGTAAGAACGGGAGGACTGTTCTCAACTCCCCTACTCGCCGTCGGGGAACAAGACACCGAATGGGAGTCAACTCAGCCTCCTCCCAATAAACAAAAAAGAAAGACGCCCCAAGAGGAGAGATGGGAAGTCATAGCTACAAAGGCACACATGATGGAGGAGTATGTAGCTCGTAACTTACAAACGCTCATCCCTTTGGTAGCAAAACATGAAAAGATGGTAGAGGAATCAAAGCGCGCTAAGCATGTGATTGTGGTAAATTACGTCCTTTAGGAAAAGGAGCGTAAAAGCGGTAAGTATTAAACAAATGATTTTAGGAAAAATCAAGTGTTAATGACCCAATGAAGTTCGTTTCCCAAGGAGGTATATGTGTGTGACTAAGATGTACAAGATTTGAGATTAATATTTGGTTTAGAAGGGATGAGAAAAGAGGATGACGAACACGTGAAAATTACTACTAGAATGTTAAAACGTAAAACCGTAAAAACTACAAAAATAAAAATTAATTCTAAAAATTACCAAAAATTCACCAAAAATCAAAATAAGTAAACTAAGAGTTTACCAATAATCAAAACTTTTTTAAACCTTTTAAATAATTAAATATTCAATTTTTAAATGCTAATTAAAGCCCTAAAAATCAAATAAATTATCAAAAAGCCCAAATAAAGATTTTTCAATTGGTAAACCTCTAAAATGACCTAAAAAGATTAAAATCTATTTTTAGAAATTTTTAAACTAATAAAAACTATTTAAAATGATTTAAAAACTATTAAAACTTAAAATAATTATAAAAATTAATCTAAAAGTGATAAAATTATTCTAAAAGTTTTTAAATTCCTATTTTAATGTATTAAAGCTAAGAAAAATGTAAAAAGTTGGAAAATGTGAAATTTGAATAATAATAATAAAATAATATTAAAATAATATTAAAAATTCAAAAATTATAAAAAATTCTAAAAACTTGCAAACTTGTTTATTTTAACTTAAGTAATCAGAAAATCAAAGTAAAATGACCAGAATACCCCTAATGGGCCCTCAAATGGGCCAAAACCAAAAACAGTCAACACTAATGGGCTTTTTGGCCCAAAAAGTCAAACTTTGCCCAATTGACTTGGAAAAGCCCTATATGACTCAAAATTTAATTCTAAGAACAAAACTCTAAAGGCCAAAAAGCTGAATGTGAGCTTATCACAGCTTAATAAGCAAACAGCTTATTCTTATTGGGCTTTTTTAGCCCATTAAGCAATAAGCTAATGCCATAAGCTCTAATTTGACACACAACCTTCTTTTAGGATGCTTATGAGATCTGTAAAAAGAAATTTTGAAAAAGCACACTCAATAAGCCAGAAATAAGCAAAGTAAAATTTCACTAAAAGACAAAATAGTCGTTTTTGAGAAATAAGGCACCTCAGGACTTGATTCAACTTGCAAAAGATCACAAATGGACTCAATAAGCCAAAACAATCAACAAAATTCCAATAAGCAAAACCAAAAAGCCAGAATAAGCTAATAAGCACTTATGAAAAAGTCAATTAAGTTGGTTTTCTAGTCAAACCCTAAAGTCAACCCACCAAATGCTCCAGTATGAACAAATGGGTCAAATAATGAGCACCTATTACAAAATCCAAGTTGTTGCTGGTTAATATAAGCTATTATAGCTTATTGATAAGCTGAAACCCAAAATACACTAGCAGGGGGAACCAGCAGGGGAAAGGAGTTCCCACTGCTTGATATGCAGTAAGGTTTTGGCTTGATTTCAAGCCTTGCTTGTTGCTGTTTGATGGAACAAAAGGCACCTCAATAAGCTTTGGCTTATTAAAAGTCAATATAAGCACAAATAACACCAGATTGCACACAAGAATCAAGCAAAAATCAACCAAAAAGTTTACTGATGAACACTAACTGTTATTGATGAACACTAACTAATTTGCTGATCTAAATGACCATAGATCCAAATTTAAGCACTCAAATCTCTTTTCCTGGTGTAATTAACCTAGATTTAACACTTGTTAACCCTAGTCTATGATTAGATCTAGGTGTCCTCAAAATCCTAGCCAATTTTACCAAGTAAACAAGATTTTATGACCTATTTATGAATCTATGTGTTTCAAACCTTAAAACCTGCAAACAGATGAACAAATTCACTCAAATAACAGATACTAACACTTGCAAACAATAAACCACAACTTAACAAGCCACAAAACCAATTTATGCAGTTAACCCAAACACCCTTTTAAAACTTGTTTTCATAATTTTTCAAAGGCTCATGCAGATTTAACCCACAAATCAGTCTAACAACACTTCATAAACATCAAACCAACACAAATAAACCAGATTCAACAATAATATCACAGATTCAAGCACAAACATACAATAATCACCAAATTCAGAAAAATAAAGGAGAAATTGAAAAGGGAGAAGGATGCAAACCTCCAAGACCTACATCCAGGCCTTGGATTGTTTGAGCTTAGGTACTAGCAGAACAAGTACCAGCTTCCAATGCTGCTAAGATGAACAAACAATAAGGTGAGATCAAATAAATAACCACTTTCTGATTTTTGATGCACAAGCTTTATCACTTAAAACCTTGCCTCAAAAACCTTCAAACAAGATTATGGAACTCAGATTTTAGCTTATCAAACACCAACTTTTATAAATAACAGACAAGAATTCAATAATTTTCAGACATTCAAACTTTATTTCATAAAAAGGAATTACAAAGATTTAAAAGCTAAAATCTGGAACAAAGGGACTCTCACATGTTAAGGTCTCCTTTTATAGGCAAATGCCTGGCTAAACACTATTCACAAACCCTATAACTGAATTCCCTATTATGCCCTTTGAGTCTTCTAGACGTTTTCTGAATTTGAGCTGTCCAAATTGATTAAGGCTGTTCATTTTAGCTTTGGAATGAAGCAATGAGTCATAGCTGTTGATTTTGCCACGTTGGATGACTTGGAGGGCAAGTAGCATTCTGATTGGTGGAAAGGGAATTGGGGGTGGGGTCCATTGTGAGTGGGAGTGAGGGTTTTTGGTGTGGGATAGGTTTCTGCACATGTGAATCACTCATGTGCAAAGGTAATTGAAAATTACCTTAAGTTTAAGTGGTGTAAATTCTGGGTGGGTAAAAGGTGAATAGTAACTCGTTTGATCCGAAATTGGGGGAAAAGAGTTGTTTGGCGCATTTTCAGGTTTGAATGTTTCTTTTGTACAAATTAGTCCTTGTGTTTTGGTATTTTTGGTAAAACAAGTATTTCAGCCCTAAAACGAATTTCCCTTTGTATTTAACTTTCAGCTTTTGGCAATTTTGGCACAAAACTTTCAAATAAGGTTTACAAGGGTTGTTTTTGACATTTTGAGATATTTCAAGGACTGATTTTGGACTTTCTTGATCTTCAAAGGTCTTCAATGTATCTTTGGCTTGATGAGGGACCATATTTGACAATTTGAAATTGTTGAGGGACTAATCTTGCCATTTCTTCAAAGTAGAAGGACCTTTTGTGTAGTTTTGACAACTTAAGGGACCAAACTTGTAATTATCAATATACAAGGGTTTTAAGTGTCATTTCTTCAATAAATGAGGATCAATCTTGTATGTCTTCAAGTCTTTCAAGGGTATTTGTTGAATTCTTCATGAATTAGGGCCCGGTTCTTTGTACGGCTTCGTTTCTCGTGTCCGTTTTTCCTTGTATCTTGTGATCTTTTGTCTTTTTCATGATATCCATACCTAAAATACACAAGTAAACAAACACAAGCATATATATGGTATTTTATGACATTTTTATGCATTTAAAGCCCGAAAAGAACGATGAGATCATGTATAAATGCCATCTCATCACTCCCCCATACTAAGCCATTGTCGTGCCCTCACGCAATGCTAGAATAAAGTGTCTAAGCATCACCAAAGTTTAATTTTATTAACCTTTATTGAAAAGTAAAAGACTTGCAACATACTACGAAGATGTGTAAAGACATAATGTATGATTTTAATCACGAAAGTGACTTTTAGGGTCAAAGAATAGAAACAAGCAAATGTCCCTTAGAGCAAACTTCGTCATCCTTGATTGTCATACATTCCATGCTAAGTGCAAAAACGAGATCATTGTTGGTACAAGTCACAATGCTAACACTACTTATACGTCCAAATTGTGTAATACTTTTTCTCCCCGCAATCCTAGTTATTATAAAAGGAAATGGGTTACTAGCATTTTTTAACTATTTGTCATGGATCACAAGTGATTCATATTGACTTATTTGAGTAGTTATTAGTCCGAAAGCAAAGTAGCACGATTTGATCAATAGTTAGCCGAAGGACAAAATCTTTTAAAACGGCTTCTCGTGTATCTCCTTAAGTTCATATCTTGGCATAACTCGTTTCACGATTTGAGACCTTTCTCGGACCGATATTTGGCATGTACTTTATACTTCAAATCTTGGGAAGACGTTCTTGAAATTATGGTCTTCTCTTCACATATTTGGAATTTCTTCACTTGACGTTTTTGAGAGATTCTTCATATTCGGACCACGACTTCATCATTTTTCTTCAATCTTTACTTTGGATTTTGATATACAACGATCCGCCTCCTTTTCGGACTTGGATATATTTATCCTCATACCTTGTAAGGGTCTTTTTGGATAGACTTTCTCCATGATCTTTAGGGGAGTAATTGCTTTTCGTCGTGTGTCTCGATCCTTCATATTGATTTAGGAATTATGATACTTCACATCATCTTGGATCTTTAGCAAAAATAGAGCTCCTCATGCCTTGTAAGGGCCTTTTTGGATGATCGCCAATCTTCGCGTCCCGCTTCAATAAGTTATGCCTTGGCTATGAACTCTATTCAACCCCGAGCAAATTTTAAACGATCTTGCGCTAGAGGCTAAGTAACCTTTCAAATCGTACGACCTTACTTATTGCAATTATGATTTATTCCTAATGCATTGATCTTATGGGAAGAAAAAGCCACAATTGAAAACATATGAGTTTTTGAAAGAACATTTTCATGTTCTACGTTTAGCATGATCACTTATCTAACTCTATCATTTCTCATTCTTCACTATATAAAGACCTCTAATTAAAGAGACTCGTGAATACTTAGCCATGCAAGTCAAAATTAAGCCAAATTTGGATTAGCTTTCATTAAGACTATATCAAATCAAAGTTTTGGGTTTTCAAGCCACCTATAGGATCTTGCACTTTCTTGGACTTTTTCAAGTTTAGAGAATGCGTTTTAAAGTTCCCTTGATAAGTGACTTTCTAGGATCAATTATAGGAACTTGTGAAAAGTTCTTGTTCTTAACCCGTAAGAGTTAAGACTTTCGCGTTTTAAAGCTCCATATATAAAAGTCTAGCAAAACTTGAATTGAGCGGGTTAAGGTGTAAATGGATCCAAATGCCCATCAAGTCAAAAATTAACTCTTATTCTATCCAACGGAAAATATACATTCGTGTCTTAAAAACACTTATGAAAACTAAGAAAAATTTTAAAATTTGGCCATTTTTAGCCTTATTAGCAACAAAACAAAACATTGAAAGTTGGAAAGCGTGAGGGCGTAGCAAAGCAAGTATCTATTCACCCCCCATTCTAAAAGTAAACATTGTCCTCAATGTTTCGAGTCTAAAGGTGGAGCACCCCCATACTAGAGACGAAGAGTCGAATGCTTAGGATCTAGCATGGAAAGGGTGATCAACAATATATCTAAAGCCGTTTATTAAGTATGCTAAAAGATAATTGTTAGAACAATAAACGATATGTCATGGATTCGTGAAAAACTTCTTCAAGCAAATGATGGAGGCTCACGTAAACGAACATGCGAGTCTTCAATCGTAGATGATGATGATGATCTAGATAACACAATCACAAACAACCACGAGACAACGAGTTGAAAGGGTACAAGTCCCCTTATTAGTGAATAGTAAGCATAAAAGATAAGCATGGGATCTCCCCCGAGGCATCTCGTTTTTGATTACCGAGTCATGAGCTCGACCCGATCCCCTCAATGCTAATTATCATTGGGGAAGGTGACTTGGTCGAGGGCAACCATTGAAGGAATTTCCCCACCAAAGTAGTGCTTAAGCCTATGTCCATTCACCTTGAAATTAGGACCATCATCTTGAGCTAGCTCAATGGTCCCATATGGAAACACTTGTGTAATGGTGAACGGACCCGACCAACGAGATTTCAATTTCCCGGAAAATATCTTAAGTCGAGAGTTAAAAAGCAACACTTGATCACCAACGTTAAAAACCCGGTTTTTCATCTTTGAATCATGAAACTTTTTAGTCTTTTCTTTAAAAATTAATGAATTTTCATAAGCATTATCTCTTAATTCATCCAATTCATTCAATTGTATTTTCCGGTGATCTCCCGCGGTCTTTAAGTCAAAGTTTGCATGCTTAAGGGCCCAATATGCCTTGTGCTCCAACTCAATGGGCAAATGACAATTCTTCCCATAGACTAACTTATAAGGAGTGCAACCGATAGGTGTCTTATAAGCGGTCCTAAAGGCCCATAAAGCGTCATCGAGTTTGTCGGACCATGAAGCACGGTTTTCTCCAATTGACCTCTCTAAAATCCTCTTCAAAGCTCGGTTCGAAACCTCGACTTGCCTACTCGTTTGCGGGTGATAAGCCGTAGAAAGACGATGAGTAACTCCATATTTCTTTAGAACCTTTTCGAATTGGTCATTACAAAAATGGGTTCCACGATTGCTTATAATAGCACGAGGGGTTCCGAACCGAGAGAATAGTTGCTTCAAAAACTTCACTACCACACGAGCATCATTAGTAGGCAAAGCCTTAGCTTCCACCCACTTAGAGAGGTAGTCCACCACGACGAGGATATATTTGTTGCCATGAGACGATGGGAACGGCCACATAAAGTCTATTCCCCATATGTCGAAAATCTCACACACTTGAATTATGTTTTGTGGCATTTCATCATGTTGAGACGATTTTCCTTGACGTTGGCACGAATCACACGACTTCACAAGTGCGTGTGCATCACGATAGATAGAAGGCCAAAAGAAACCGGCATCGAACACTTTCTTAGCCGTGAGATTAGCACCATGGTGACCACCCATGGGTCCCTCGTGACAAGCTCTAAGGATATTAGAAGCTTCGGCACCAAAAACACAACGTCGAACGAGTTGATCCGCACAAATCCGAAAGAGATAAGGGTCGTCCCAAAAATAGAACTTGACGTCACGAAAGAATTTTCGTTTTTGTTGTGTCATCATACCCTTGATTATGAAATTGTCCGCATGGTAATTTGCAATGTCGGCAAACCATAGGGTGGTGTCTTTAGAATTCACTACACCGAGAGTCTCAAGAGGAAATGTTTCGGTGATTTCCTTGTTCTTGAAAACATCTTTGTGATGATCTTCTAGACGAGAGAGATGATCGGCCGCTAGATTCTCGGCTCCTTTTTTGTCAAGCACGGTGACATCAAATTCTTGGAGGAGGAGCATCCAACGAAGCAATCTCGGCTTAGCATCTTGCTTAGCTAAGAGATACTTGATAGCCGAATGGTCGGTATACACGATGCTTTTAGTCAAGACGAGATAAGGTCGGAATTTCTCAAAAGCATAGACCACGGCAAGGAATTCCTTTTTCCGTTGTGGTGTACTTTAATTGAGCCTCGGTCATCGTCTTACTAGCATAGTGGATAGGACGGAAATGCTTGTCATAATGTTGCCCTAAGACGGCCCTATAGCATAATCACTTGCATCGCACATGATTTCAAAGGGTAATTCCCAATTAGGAGCAACAAGAATGGGAGCTTCGGTAAGTTTCCTTTTGAGAGTTTCGAAAGCTCTAACACAATCCTCATTGAAATTAAAAGGAGCATCCTTCTCGAGAAGGTGTGTCATAGGTCGAGAGATTTTCGAAAAGTCCTTGATGAAACGACGATAAAAGCCCGCGTGGCCTAGGAAACTCCTAATTCCCTTAACGGTTTTGGGATGAGGTAACTTGGCGATGACGTCTACCTTAGCTTTATCGACCTCAATCCCCGCTTTCGACACCTTATGTCCTAAGACGATTCCTTGTTTACACATAAAATGACATTTTTCCCAATTAAGCACAAGATTGGTTTCTTCACAACGTTTTAACATTTGCTCGAGATTAGATAAACATGACGTGAACGAATTGCCAAACACCGAGAAGTCATCCATAAACACTTCCATCGAATTCTCGATCATATCGTGAAAAATTGCCATCATACACCGTTTAAACGTACCCGGTGCATTACAAAGTCCGAAAGGCATCCTACGATAAGCGAACGTTCCATAAGGACACGTAAACGTAGTCTTCTCTTGATCACGAGGGTCGATAGGGATTTGAAAGTAACCGGAAAAACCATCTAAAAAGCAATAGAATTCATTTCCCGCAAGTCGCTCCAACATTTGATCCATGAAGGGCAAAGGGAAGTGGTCTTTACGAGTGGCGTCATTTAACTTCCGATAGTCAATACACACCCTCCAACCGGTCACAACACGAGTGGGAATTAACTCGTTGTTTTCATTAGGCACAACGGTCATTCCTCCCTTTTTAGGGACACAATGGATTGGGCTCACCCATGGGCTATCGGATATAGGATAAACCATTCCCGCGTCAAGGAGTTTAAGGACCTCCTTTTTAATGACATCATGAATTTTGGGATTCACCCTTCTTTGACTTTGAATCGTGGGTTTGTAGTCCTCCTCCATTAAAATCTTGTGAGTACAAAATTTTGGGTCAATACCCTTAATGTCGGATATTTTCCACGCAATTGCCCCTTTATGAGCCTTAAGAACTTTCAAGAGCTTGGTTTTTTCATCATTAGCAAGACCTTTTGCAATAATAACCGGCAACTTGTCATCACCTTCCAAGAATGCGTATACAAGGTGAGAAGGAAGATCTTTCAATTCAAGGATAGGTGGTTCCTCGATTGAAGATTTTGGTTCAACACTCATAACTTCCATCGGCGAAAGAAATGGTGGAATAGAAGTATCATCACTAATCAACACCTCATCTTCATTGTCGATTTCATTTGAAGTGAGATCGCCTCCTTGGAATGGAGTGAGATTTGGTGTGGAATTAGCAAGAACCGGATCCAAAATAGTGGGATTGCCACTTGACGAGCTATCGGAAAAACCTAACACTTCTTGTGAAAACTCATCGCCAACCACATCAACGATGTTAATGTGATTGATGGTAGCGATTGCATAAACATGAGAAGGTTTCGAGTTTTGAGTAGCGTTTATAACAAGTTCCTCTTCGTTGAATCTCAAAGTGATAGTTCTTGCATGAACATCGATAAGCGATCTCGAAGTGTCTACAAATGAATGACCTAAAATTAGAGGAACTTGAGGATCCGCGGGGATGTCAACTACTATAAAATCAACGGGATAGTAGAACTTCCCCACTTTCACGAAAATATCTTCGGCTACTCCACATGCCATAATCGTAGAATGATCGGCCATCTCGATAGACATGTTCGAAGGAATAAGAGCCGGAAGCGAAAGCGATTTCCAAATGGAAAATGGCATCAAATTAATGCTCGCACCAAGATCGGCCAAGGCGAGGCATTCTTTCATATCTTGTATGTCACAAGGAATGAGAAACTTTCCGGGATCACCAACTTTTTCCGGTATGCGGTTAAGATAAACCGAAGAACAATTAGCAAGCTTTGAAAGCTTTTCCTTATCGCTCATCATACTTTTAAAAGTGGAAGCGAAACGAGGCATATATAACAACGCGTCGGCTAAACTTACATCAAAATGCACTTGTTGAAACATTTTTATAAAAAGCTCGATTCGTTGTGTTACGTTCTTGCATTTTCTCTTTGTTTCGTCTCGAAGGGTAGGGTAAAGGTGGTGTGGGTTGGTCATTAGGCAACGGCCTTGGAAACTCGGGTTCCACAATTGGTATTGGTTCAACCGGAGGTGTGGTTTGAGCGGTACTTCGTGGGATTGTAATGTGCTCCTTTTCGACCATCACCTCGGGTTCTTTCTCGATTTCCTTCTCCGTAGAAGTACTTGGACGAGAGATTGGTTCCTTGAAAGTTTTACCACTTCGTGTAGTAATAACCTTCATTTCTCCCTTCGGTGTTGATTCCAAACTTAGATCGATTTAGCTTCATGTATACGAGATTAGATCAAGTAATACACTTAGAGAAACCTTTGTATATGCTTATGAATCTAAGTGTTATGCGGAATTTAACATTTAACACACAATAATATAAACAAACTTTCACTTTGATTAATAATATCAAACTTGCTTACAATGAAAGTAGTTTACGAATGAAAACTTATATCAAACATTAACCTAAAGGTCTTCTTTTATAGACATAAGAAGCCTTGTACAATAATCTACGTATCAACTATTCTAGGTAAAGATAAATATAAAAACTACATTGTTGTTCCTATCTTTACTAGAAGTATTCTAGAATACAATAAACGCGTAGAGTATATCTTCCCATCAGTGCTTGTCTTCAATGTGTCAACGCTTGACTTTATCTTGTCAATGCTTGTGCTGTCAGCGCTTGTTTTGTTCTTGTCAACGCTTGTTTTACTCTTGTCAGCGCTCAAGTGATCTTGCCTTAATTTATTCCCAACAATCCTCCCCTAAACTTGATATCCACTCTTATGATCAAGTTTCTGAATAAGCATTAAGGACTAGGAGGAATCTTACAAACCTTATCATACTGATAATGAATAAATCTGATCAAATCTTTTGCCACGTCACTTGAATAATCAATCTCCAACTGAGTGTCCTTCATCTTCTCCAAAATAGCCTTGGATATGAAATACTGACCATCCACAAGTAGATACTCAGCAAACTTTGTACAACTCAAATGGTACACACCAGCAGCTGAATATAACCTCCATTGAAGACCACTGAGGTCATCTTCAAGATCCTTCCAAATAGCAGGATCCTCATCTCTTGGTCCACACATTCTTTTGAATGTGGACCACAGTTTTATTCCATTAGCTGAAGTTGGTGCTTCAGCCTCATACTTGGTTTCTAGCAACCTCCATAGATCAACCAAGTCTTCTCTATCACAACTTGCAAATAAAGATATGAGAGTGGTAAAAGTTTGTACCTCTTTACCATATCTGCCAATCTTCCAAAATCTACATTCATCTTCTTCATAGCTCACAATTGGATTTCTGGAATCTAATGGTAACACTTGCACCATATCTGAAGCTTCTAATGGTGAGAGCTTGAGGCTCTTTCTGATGACAGCTTCACTTGGATATAGTGGATCCATATCTTTGGGAAACTCAAGAGAAATTCCCTTCTTCACTGGCCTGGGAACAAACATAGCTTTCTTGAGCTCCATTTCTTCTGCAAGTTCTTCCTTTCTTTCATCTGAAAGAAGTCTGAGAGTGTTTGCTTCCTGCACTCTCACCCAAATGGGATAAGCCTTGCATTCCAATTCATCAAATGTCAATGCCCTCAATTTCTGATAAGTCCATCCAACTCCATGACATCTGAGCAACATGAAATATAGCTCCCTTCTATCCCTTTTCAGTTCTGAGAGAATGTTGATTGCCTTGTGTTTCAAAATTACCTGGCAATCCTTCTGAACTCTGAGAAGAATCTCCAAACCCCATATTTGATCTGAAATGGTCAAGTCTGGATTCTCCATACATCTTTCTTCCCAAGCATTGTACATTTGAACCACCTCTGGCATGTCAAAGTCAACCTGCAATTTCAATTCTCTCAACTTCTCCTTGGCCAACTCATCACCATACTCAAGTCTTTCTGGTTCTATAATCATCACACTTGAGTCTGAGCTAGCTCCATCACTTCCTTCTTCTGAAGTCACAACAAATGGTGACTCTTTCACCTCCTTTTTATCCTGTTCCAAGATTTGTGCAGCTAATCTTCTATCAAACTCAACTTGAGCTGCATCCTTTGGAACAATCTCTTCTACCATAATACCCTTACCCTTATCTGATGGTGCAATGGTTGGTAAGGTAGATGGTGATACCTGTGCAGAAACCTCCTTGATGATGGATGATGACTGGGATACATCACCCTCATGTGCAGGTCTGTCAACGCCCAATTTTGTTCTATCAACGCCCAAAATATCTCTGTCAGCGTCCAAATTCTCCTTGTCAACGCCCAAATATCCTGCCTCAGCGCCTTTTGTAACTTCTTCCAACATGGCTGTAAAGGATAAATTCAAGTTGGTAGGAGAAACTAAGGACGTATCAAAACCTGTTTGTTTCTTCAAAGTTGTAAGGGCCTCAGCAACATCCAAGGATTGACCATCATGGCTGCCCTTATCACTCAGATTTATTGGATCTTCCTCCCCTTTGGAAGATTCCTCCATACCCCTCCTTGCACTAGCACCCTCCAAAACAACAATCCTCTCCCTCAATTGCTTGAGTTCAAGGCCTTGTGAGCTGACAACTTGTACTAAGTCTACATTTTGCTTTTGCAAGCTCATGCAGACTGCCGTCAATTCCATAAGAGTCATTGGTTCCAGTCTGCCCTCTTCTAAAATGGGGATTTGACCTCCCAAGTCAGATTCATTGGGCATGGATGAGGACTTAATGATGGTGGGACTGCCTTGGCCAGCTTCTAAGCCAGAACCAATAGTCCCAGCCTCATCCAGGTCACCAACCACACTTGTGGTGGTGGTTCTCTCTGCTACATGGCTAGGACCACCAGAGGAGAACACTCCAGTAGTCCTTTGGCGTTTCATCAACCTATATTCAGAGGGTGTGGAAGATGGTGTGGAAGAATGGGTGGATGTGGGTTGGTTAAGGGGTGTTTGGGTTTGTGAAGGTTGTGTGTCAACGTTGGAAATAGGCACATCAACGCCAACATTTAATGTGTCAGCGTTGAAGGGTTCTTGGTCAATTTGCATGTGTTCAGGTGAAGGTAAAGGTTCAGGGATTGGGTCAAGTTGTGGTTGAGGGTCAATTTGAGGTTGGGGGTCTGGTTGGGGTTGTGCTGCTGCAATAACAGCAAGCATAGCTTGGGTTAAAGGTAGGTCACGATGGGGTGGTGAGTTCATCTTCATAAAAATAGCTTCTTTTTGCTCAGGGATCTTATAAAAATCATTATGATCCCTGGTGCAATATCCTTGAACATCAAAAACCATTTGTAAAAATCGGGGATAAGCTAAAGTCATTTTGTTCCCCTTGTTTTTACACATGCCCTCAAAAATCATTTTGAATAATTAAATTTTTGCCCAGTTGCAATACACACAATAGCGCTTGCAATGGATCTATTGATCTCATTGTGTGCAGTGCATTTGGGACTCAAACATTAAAGGAGGACATGTATGAGGTACTTCCAGGGTGGGGGAAATTCCTGCTTATGATACTTGTTTAGAGTACCTTCATCAGGAAAAGGATATCCCAAAGCCCTTAGCCCTTGTTCTATTTCATTTATGGGAAGGGTGGCTATACCATCAGCATCATCAAGATGCAAGGCTTGGCGTACCAAAGCCTCAGTAACCACCCAAGGTCTCCCATGAACAATAGAAGTCAATGTAGTCACTCTATTAATTGTTGAGGAACTAGCAGTGTTCCAAAACTGTTTAATATGTGTGACTGGAATGAGTGGTGCATGAGAAAGAGCATACCTTAAGGGGGATGCGTTCAAATACGCCACCATTTGCGTGTATTGGGGAAACAGAGCATCATTAGCTTCAAGATACACAATCATGTTGTGTTGAGATCTGAACCCCAATTCCAATTCTGATGGTTTAAACTTTGGTGCCATTGTTGAAAGCTGTTAAGTTTAAGTGATGAAGATGAAGTTGATAAGAGAAAATTGTGTTAGAAAAGAATTATAGATACCCTGTTTAAAAATAGGAGCCAAATTTATAGGATAAGAAAATGCATGTGATAGGCCCAAAAATAGGCAAGTATTTTCAAAAATCAATCATGAAAATATTGAAAAATTATAAGTTTATCTCATGCATTAAATGTAAAGTAACAACTCCCAAAATTACGGCCTAAAAATATGTTAAAAAGTAACAACTAGGTAGGTCCCATTGAGTGTCAACGGTAAAAAATAACCTATCAACACCCAACGGCTATAATCTTGTCAACGTTTGCCTATAGCCATGTCAGCGTCCAAATTGGTCACAACAACGCTTGGAAATATACTTGTCAGCGTCCAAAAATAAAAATGGTTAAAAATAAAAAATGACCTTAACAAAGTAATTTATCCTAGAGAAGATAACCAAAAAGCTGATAATTATTATAGGGCGGCAAGCACTGTCCTGTTATGCACACTTGCTTAAGCAAGATAGACATAACAGTCCTCTAGTGTCCCTTGCTAACCAAAACTCTTAACAACCAAGTTACCTTACAAAATTCCTTGTTACTCCCAGGTAAATCCCATAACAAAACTATTCCCAAGTCTCCCAACAGACCACAACAAATTCTAGGCCAAAAATGTCTTGGCAGCATGCATAGTATATCAACTTTGCATGCTACAGTGCCTCATGATTTAGTAAAACTAACTCATACTCACCTGTGGACACAATCTAGAATTGTGATAAGAGTATCATATGGATACCCAAACATCCTAAAGGTTCCTAAAACCTCCCCTTAAACTATGATACAAAAGTTTGCTACAATAATGCATGAACATAAAAATTTATGTCAAGATAGGAATTAAAAATTCCAACCATCATCCATAAATAAAATCTTGTCCAAATGCTCTTCCATTGATCCATAAGCAACTCTGTATCCAATGGTATACTGCTAACACCATCTGCACATTTAGATTGAAAACCACAAAACTAACATTGTTGCTGACAACGCCCCGATAACACATGACAACGTTGAGGGAAGCTTTGTCAGCGTTAGACAATTATATTGCTGACAACGTTACAAAAACACTTATCAGCATTCAAGCAACCTGTGTCAGTGTTAGAAAAATATAGTGGAAATCTAAATCATCAATAAGACCAATAATAAGGCATCATCCTGTACATACTTTTACAAAAAGACTCCAAAACACATATTATGTGAGATTGACCATTCCAATACTTGTTACCAAGTATTGAAACCTCCCAGCATCAAAAGGTTTAGTGAATAAATCTGACACATTTTCCTCAGTGTCAACCCTATCTGGTTGTATTAAACCTTTTTCAAAGCAATCTCTTATAAAATGGTGTCTAATTTCTATGTTTTTAGTTTTAGAATGATGTACAGGATTCTTAATGATGCATAAAGTACTGTTATTGTCAACAAATATCTTAGTATGCATGAAATTATACCCATAGTCCAACAGTTGGTTCTGAATCCACAAAACTTGGCCACAACAAGCAGCTGCAGCCACATACTCTGCTTCAGTTGTAGAATTAGCCACCACTGTTTGTTTCTTGCATTGCCAAGATATCAACCTGCTCCCAAGAAACTGACATCCACCAGTTGTGGATTTCCTATCAAATTTATCACCTCCATAATCACTATCTGAATATGAAATCAGCTCCAATGGTGAATCCTTTGGGTACCACAAACCAAGACCAGGATAGCATCTCAGGTACCTGAAGATCCTCTTCACAGCATAAAGGTGACATTCTTTGAGAGTCACTTGATGGCGTGCACAAGCACACACAGCAAACATGATGTTAGGTCTGGAGGCAGTAAGATACATCAATGATCTAATCATGGATCTATAGTGCCTGACATCAACATCTTTCCCATCTCCAATCTTTCCCCAAGGGTGTTCTCTATCCATAGGAGTAGTAGCCCTCTTTTCATGTGGAGAAAAGCCAAACTTCTTCAAGATTTCAGCCACATATTTATCCTGGGAGATGAAGATACCATCCTCTTTCTGGTGAACTTGTAAACCAAGAAAGAAGTTCATCTCCCCCATAGCACTCATCTTGAATTTGTCTGTCATAAGCTTGGAGAAATCCTCACTCATCTTTGGATCAGTAGACCCAAAAATGATATCATCAACATAGACCTGGACAAGCAACACATCCTTGCCTTTCTTCTTTGTAAATAGTGTCTGATCTATGGTGCCCCTTTTGAATCCATTGTCCACCAAATAAGTAGACAAAGTACCATACCATGCTCTAGGGGCTTGATGAAGGCCATACATAGCCTTTTTGACTCTATACACTTTATCTGGATGCTCTGGATCCTCAAAACCAGGAGGTTGCATTACATATACTTCCTCAACAATAGTGCCATAAAGAAAGGCACTCTTGACATCCATTTGATAGACAGTGAAGCCCATGCAGGATGCATAGGCTAGAAAAATCCTTATAGCTTCAATCCTTACAACTGGTGCAAAGACTTCCTTATAGTCTATCCCTTCCTCTTGTGTATAACCTTGAGCCACTAACCTTGCCTTGTTTCTGACCACAATGCCTCTTTCATCTCTTTTGTTCCTTAGAACCTATCTTGTCCCTATAGGTCTGACATATCTGGGACAATCAACCAACTCCCAAACATCCTGAATTGCAAATTGGTGAAGCTCATCCTGCATTGCTTCCACCCAACTTGGTTCTTTGAGAGCATCAAATATTTTTTTGGGTTCCTCTTGTGACAGAAAACAGGCAAACAAACATGCTTGCACAAGAGGGGTATCAACCTTCTTGTGTATATTGGCAATGAACCCACCAAGACCTTGATGAGATCTTCTAGTCTGAACTGGAGTATTAACAGGACCAATGATTTGAGAAGGAGGATGATTCTTCATGACTGAAGTAAGTACTCCTCCCTCAAAAAGTCTGGTATCTTCAACTTCATTCTCCATGTTGCCAATATCTTCTTCATCAGACTCTCTTATATCAATGTGAGGATGAACCTCTTCATATATATTGGAAGGTTCACCTTGTTCAAAAATGGAAGAGAAAAGATGTTCAGTATTGTTGTCAACGCCTGAATCTTGTTTGTCAGCGCTTGGGCTAACAACGCTTGAATTGTTGTTGTCAACGTCTGAACTATCAACGTCTGAATTGGTCTTGTCAGCACTAGATTTGCCTTTGTCAGCGCCTGAAGGACCATGCATGTTTGTATCTAGTGGTATTTGGAAACCACCATTATCTTTTCCAGTAGCAGCAGCAGCAGCAAAGGCATCTGTCCAAATGGGAATTGTAACATATTCTTGGATAGGAGATGTCTTTTCTGCTTGTGATCCAACCTTTTCATGAACCTGAGTACCTGAAACATCAACAACTTGTTCCTCCATAACATTTGAAGTTACCTTCACAATGTCTGGATTAGTGACAGGCATATAATTTAAAGTTCTAGATAAAGGTTCCAAATCAAACAACCAATTAGGACCACTTTCAGAATCACTAGGTTTATTTTATAAAAACCTAACATGTACTCTTTCAAGTATACGTTTTTCCTCTTTAAGATAAACCCTATATCCCTTGCTCTGCACTGAATACCCCATGAAGTAACCCTCATCATCTTTTGCACTAAATTTCCCAAAGGCATCACTAGTATCCAAAACTACTACATGACAACCAAAAGGTCTGAGAAAACCAATATTAGGTTTTCTACCCCAAAGTAACTCATAAGGTGTTTTGTTCTGAATTTTGTTAACCAATGCTCTATTTTGAACATAACAAGCTGTATTAACAGCCTCAGCCCAAAAGGCTATAGGAAAATGAGCATCAGCCAACATTGTTCTGGCTGCTTCAATTAGGGTTCTATTTTTCCTCTCAGCAACCCCATTTTGTTGTGGGGTTCTAGCAATACTAAATTGCCTAGTAATTCCTTTCCTGGAACAGAAATCATCTAGCTTCTTATTCCTAAATTCTCCACCATTATCACTCCTAAGCATTTTAACCTCATTGCCAGACCTTTTCTCAATCTGAGTGATAAAATCAATTAGAATATCAGCTGTGTCACTCTTCATAGCTAGAAAGAATGTCCAAGTAAACCTAGAAAAGTCACCTGTGATGACAAATCAGTATGACTTACCATTCAAACTTTCTATATTTGTTGGGCCAAAGAGGTCCATGTGAAGCATATGAAGAGGTCTAGAACTAGTATGCACCTGTTTGGACTTGAATGAGACCTTGTGCTGCTTGCCTTTAAGACATGCAACACAAGAGTGGTCATTGTGGAAGGCCTTCTCAGGCAAACCATCAACCAAACCAAGTCTCACAAGCCTATTTATATTCTTAAAGTTTATGTGCCCTAGTCTCCTGTGCCACAAATTACTCTCATCTACTGAGGCTTTAGCATAAAAACAAGACATATTATTATTGATTTTAATCCCATTTAGATTCACATTGTATATGTCCTTATGCCTAGGTGTTCTATACTCAATATATTTCTCATCAGGGATCTTAAAATCCTTGCTTAACACCAAACACTTAGTATCAGTAAACAGAACTTTATTTTGTTATCACAAACTTGTGATACACTAAAAAGATTGTAATCAAGTTCTTTTACCAGAAAAACGTTCTCAAAATGCAAATTCTTGGTGAGAAGGGTTCCTTTGCCTGTGATAGTACCATATCCGCCTCCAAAGTATACCTTATCACCATCCTTAATGGGAGTGAAGTTGGTCAAATAGTCTTCCTTCCCTGTCATGTGCCTTGAGCATCCACTATCCCAATATCCATAATCGTTGACCTGTCTTTGAATGCCCTGCACATAAAGAAAACAAATTAGTTTTCTTTGGGAACCCAAGTCTTCAAAGACTTGGATTCATCTGGTTGTTCAATAAGAACAGACTTAGTTCTCACAACAACCCCATTCTCATCCTTCTTAGGATGAAATACCCAGTTAACTCGAATAGTTTTTGTAATGACCTTTGAAATATAATTAAATCTGCTGCAGGTCATTGAAATCCCATTATCATTAGGGTTTTGATCTTTCTTGGGTCTCCATGTTAAGCTTGAAGAAGCTTTAGACCCCTTACCCTGTGGTTGCAAATATTTAGGTCTGGTCACGTTTCTGTCAGCGTTAGAATTGGTCTTGTCAACGTTGAATTTACCCTTGTCAGCGTTGAACCTAGGGTTTGCTATAGAAACCCATTGCCTATTAGACCAGGTGTTTGTCTTTTGAAATGGTCTTTGTCCATGAGTGTTAGACCCTCTAGTAAAGAATGGGGCTGGTCTAATCACTTGTGGACTTTGCTGCACACAAGGTTTGAGTCTGACAACGTTTGACTTTCTAACAACGTTGACTTTGTTCCTGGCAGCGCTGAAATTGTTCCTGTCAGCGCTGGCTTTGGGAGCGTTGACACACTTGTATGCCAAGTGTGAAAAGCTCCCACAAGTGTAACAAGCTTTTCTAGATACAACCTTAGGTCTAGAAGTGAAGAAGCCTGTTCCATTATTGCTAACTTGGCTCTTGGGTGACCTAGTATTCCTATACATCTCTGCATATTTAATGCTAAGTCTTCTATCAGTGTTTGAGCCTAGGTCAACAGCTTTACCAGTGATTGGGTTAGTAACCTTAATGGGTGTTGACTCATTTGGACTTTCACATAGCAAGCCACCCTTAACAAATAAAGTAGGGTTAGCTTTCTTCCACTCATTCAGGTCAGTCAACTTTTGTTGATACTCTTCAACTGGAGTGACAACTCTTGGTGGAGGAATGAATTCCTCCTCTTGAAATTCTGGCAAACCAGTCCAAGATAGGTCCTTTTGTTGGACACCATAGAAGTCACCAGCTGGTGGTGGAACCAAAGAGTAATCATTCATCCCAATCTCAGTCATGTCCTTAGGATCCCTTTGTTTACTCACACAGTCTCCTAGGGTTTGAGTGGCTCTATCAAATCTTTGAATTTTAAGGCCAACATTGTCTTTATTCTTAATTGCCTCATCTAATTTAGCCTGTAATTCACCATTAACCCTTTCCATGATGTTTCTAATATCCATACTAGCATCTAACTCATGTTTTAAGATATTAATTTTATCTTTTAAGTCAAATTCCATTTTCTTGTATTCAGAAACGGTTTTCTCAGTTTGAGTGAGAGCTACCTGGTAATTAGACAGTTTGCACTTTTCAGTACTCACATCACCTATTAATCTTAACACCTCTTTGTTAAGTCTTTCAGTATTTAACCTACAACCTTTGCTACAAAAAGCGTCATCATATACCTCATTATCAGATGAAGAGAAGGAGTGTGCCATGAGAGCATATTCAACATGCTCTTCTTCTTCAATTTCAGCAACCAAAGCTTTATCCTCTTCAACATTCTTAGCCAGATAACTCCAATCCCATCCCATACCATCAATTCCTTGAACTGCAACCATGGCTTTGGAATCCTGAGCTTTAACAACCTGACTTGAGGGTTTACCAGCATCAGATCTTCTAGGAGATCTGCATTCCCTCATGAAGTGCCCCATACGATGACAGTTGTAGCATTCAACTTTGGATTTATCAAATCCAGCTGTGTCTTTTGTATTGAAGGTCATCTTCTTCTTAAAACTTCTGTTCCACCTATTTGCTCTTATACTAGCAAGAGCCATGTTCCACTTAATGTCCATCTCTTCCAAGTGCTCATCACTTATCTGCTCAAGGTCCTCATATGTAATCACTGAACCATTGGGCAAAGAAGCAATATAAGCACATACAATATCCAAATCTAAACCGGCAGGTTTAACTCTTGGGGAGTCACTCTTAAATGTGTCAGCGTCTGAATAGGAGACATTGACAGGACTTGTTCCAGCGCTGACATATGATGATCCAGTAACTGGATGTATGTAAGAGTCCTTCTGATTGAATTGACCTTCACTATGAGAGAAGAAGGCCATGTTACTGGTGGTAGACTTACTTCCATGCTCTAAAAGAGTTTCATCTTCCAACAGCCTTAGTTTGTTGTAGATGTCATCAAACGAGGAGCTCTTGTAAGTATTGTTGGCAAGAATAGATCTTGCCTCACTCTTCCATGCCTCACCAAGACTTTTAAGAAAGGTAGCATTAATGTCAATATCACCAAGTTGTGTCCCCATGAAGGACAACTTGCTTGTAATGTCAAGCAATCTGCTTCTGACACTACTCAGTTTCTCATTGGGTTGAGCCTTGAAGACAACATAATCATGCATAAGTTGCTTTTTCTTCTCTTCCTTAGTGTCTGCATTGCCACCATATGCAACTTCAAGAGCTGCCCAAAGATCCTTAGCAGATTCATAACCTTTGTATTTATGCTGGTTCTCTTGTCCCAAAGAGAGTTTCAGAATATTTAGGGTTTTCATGTCAACCCTTTTCTTTGCTATGTCATCAGCAGCCACAGCTCTACCATCTCCAGGTTTTTCTCTCTTGTCAGCTTCTGAACATCCAGCAACAGCTGTTCTTGCAGCAATGGCATTAGCAATCTTTTGGGCTTTGTCGAATGTGTTTCCATATTCAATAATCTCCCAGAGTGTGTAGTCATAGATCCCCAAATATTGCTCAAAGTTGAATTTCCACAAATCAAAGTTGGTTGCATCAAGCATGGGAATCTTGATGTTTGGTAAAGGTGAGGAGGAGGAAGTTATTTCTTCAGACATGATGTTGTTAGGGTTTTTGAGAAAATTAGGGTTTTGGTGATTTTTAGGGTTCTTGTGTTCTTTAAGATCAAAAGTTCCTCAACAAGCTCTGATACCACTTGTTGATTCCAAACTTAGATCGATTTAGCTTTATGTATACGAGATTAGATCAAGTAATACACTTAGAGAAACCTTTGTATATGCTTATGAATCTAAGTGTTATGCGGAATTTAACACTTAAACAAGAACACACAATAATATAAACAAACTTTCACTTTGATTAATAATATCAAACTTGCTTACAATGAAGTAGTTTACGAATGAAAACTTATATCAAACATTAACCTAAAGGTCTTCTTTTATAGACATAAGAAGCCTTGTACAATAATCTACGTATCAACTATTCTAGGTAAAGATAAATATAAAAAATACATTGTTGTTCCTATCTTTACTAGAAGTATTCTAGAATACAATAAACGCGTAGAGTATATCTTCCCATCAGTGCTTGTCTTCAATGTGTCAATGCATGACTTTATCTTGTCAACGCTTGAGCTGTCAGCGCTTGTTTTGTTCTGGTCAACACTTGTTTTACTCTTGTCAGCGCTCAAGTGATCTGGCCTTAATTTATTCCCAACATTCGGGTTTGCAATGGTATCACTAGGAAGACCACCCGAGGAAGAGGGTTTACACATGATTGCTTCAAACATTTTAGCCATTCGGTCCTTAAATTTTGATTGCCTAGCATCCGCTTTTAATAACTCTTGCTTAATCTCATGTTGTCCTAATTCCATCTTTTGTTGGTTTTGTTGAAGACGTTGGACATTTCCTTCCATTTTATTTGCATGAGTTTTAAGTTCATTAGCAAGTTTATTTTTAAGCTCGTTTTTCAACTCGGATCTTAAGCTAATCATCTCACGTTTCATGTTATCAAATTTAGCATCATTTTCTTTAGCATAATCCAAAAATTCTCCTTGCAAATTTTTAGTGTGAGCATTTTGAAAACCTTGTGTAGTGTTTTGAAAATCACGGTTTTGGTTTTGATTAGTGACTTGTACATTCCCATTTTGATAATTCCCTTTGTTGTAGTTGCGTGAATTGCCTTGGTAATTACCACCTTGGTTGTTGCTTCGATAATTATTAACATTTTGGTTTGGTGGAGCTTGATTTTGGCGGGAACCTTGACCGTTTTGGTTGTAAGTTCCCGTTGCTACATAAGCACTCGAAGTGTTACCATCCGCGGTAATGCACTCGGAAAGATCATGAGCTCCCCCACAAGACAAACAACTCTTAGCAACCGCTTTAACCGAAGCGGAATTTGAAGCTTCTTGAGCTTTCCAATGGGACATTAGATTAGCAAATCTATCAAAAAACCGATTTTCCTCATTAGCTTCATCATGTAAGGCATTAATGCTACGAGACGATTGTGACGATGACGAAACCAAATTGGCAACACTCGGTGTGTTACGAGGGCTATAAACCTTAGATCTATTCTCGATGATTTGTAAAGCCTCATTTGTCGTCTTGCACAAAAAATTACCACCCGCGGCGGCATTCAAATAATCTCGTTCATGATCATTAAGCCCATTATAAAAAGTATCAACTTGATGTAATTCCGTAAAATCATGGTGTGGACATTCATGTAACATTTCTTTAAAGCGTTCCCATGCCATTGAAAAACTTTCATTATTTCTTTGCACAAATCGTGAAATCTCATTTTTCAAATGTGTTGTTTTAGATGGTGGAAAAAACTTGTTCACAAACTTAGAAACGAGATCACCCCATGTCAAAATCGAATTTGGCGGTTCTTTCTCAAGCCAAATTTTGCGGGTCCATCTAACGAGTATGGAAACAACATCATCTTAATGGCGTCATGTGGAACACCCTTAGACTTGCTAGTAGCGGTGAGACGATTAAAATTCCTAATGTGATAATGCGGGTTGTCTTTCTCATGACCTCTAAACTTATTTTCTTGCAACATTGACATTAAACCCGTCTTAATCTCGAAATTCTCTGCAAGGATGGCGGGAATCACAATAGCCTCTCCAAAACCCTCGGTGGGTGCTTGTAGCAACTCCATCATAGTACGTCTAGCCATGACAACTTCTTGTTCTACAATAGGTTCAACAATTGGAGGTTGTTCAACAATCAACGTCTCTTGATTGGCTTGCTTTTGAAGACGTTTACGAGGATTACGAGTGATCATAAACTTCACGAAGAATGGGAGGTGAGCAAAGAAGATTCTTTTTGGGTGTTTTGTGAATTTTCAATTTTTTTGTGTTTTTGATTGTACTTAATTTTTTTTTTTTTGATTTTGGTGTATCTTCATAGAAAACAATCTACAAAATCTCTCCTCGAATCAAACTCTTGATTAAAGAAGCCTCAAAGGAATGAAAACGATCATGTGGAGTGAACGCCTTCGAATGACTTTAGAACTTTGGTGAAAACCAAATTGTTCAAGAGGTTTTAATCACAAAGAAAACAAGCAAATATATTATACGTAATAATACTTTGGGCGGCAAAACCCTCGATTAGCCTTCAATCTCAAAATACTCACAAGCAAGCGGGGAAACGAGGCAGCGCGAAGCACTTAAGAGCCTTTTTCCTTAGGGTATATTTTATAATAACCGCCTTATACCCACCTTATAGTTTGTATTTTTCAAAATCGAGCTTCACGAAAGTATTTATCTGTTTTTGCCTTTTTCTTTTTGTTTGAGATTCAAATACAATAATTAGGAGATCAAATCCCAATTAAGGTTGTGTTTTCACACTTTTGGAGATATTGTTTATTTGTTGTGATACTTAATACAATATAGTAATAATATTTTCACAAGAAAAACCAAGAAAACCAATAATACGTATTAGTAGATTTCTACTAATACAAATACTATTTTGGTTAATATTAAAAATAACAATGCAAATTAATCATGACACACCTCCCCGGCAGCGGCGCCAAAATGATTGTGGTAAATTATGTCCTTTAGGAAAAGGAGCGTAAAAGCGGTAAGTATTAAACAAATGATTTTAGGAAAAATCAAGTGTTAATGACCCAATGAAGTTCGTTTCCCAAGGAGGTATGTGTGTGTGACTAAGATGTACAAGATTTGAGATTAATATTTGGTTTAGAAGGGATGAGAAAAGAGGATGACGAAGACGTGAAAATTACTACTAGAATGTTAAAATGTAAAACCGTAAAAACTATAAAAATAAAAATTAATTCTAAAAATTATCAAAAATTCACCAAAAATCAAAATAAATAAACTAAGAGTTTACCAATAATCAAAACTTTTTCAAATCTTTTAAATAATTAAATATTCAATTTTTAAATGCTAATTAAAGCCCTAAAAATCAAATAAATTATCAAAAAGCCCAAATAAAGATTTTTCAATTGGTAGACCTCTAAAATGACCTAAAAAGATTAAAAACTATTTTTAGAAATTTTTAAACTAATAAAAACTATTTAAACTGATTTAAAAACTATTAAAACTTAAAATAATTATAAAAATTAATCTAAAAGTGATAAAATTATTCTAAAAGTTGCTAAATTTCTATTTTAATGTATTAAAGCTAAGAAAAATGTAAAAAGTTGGAAAATATGAAATTTGAAAAATAATAATAAAATAATATTAAAATAATATTAAAAATTCAAAAATTATAAAAAATTCTAAAAACTTGAAAACTAGTTTATATTAACTTAAACAATCAGAAATCAAAGTAAAATGACCAGAATACCCCTAATGGGCCCTCAAATGGGCCAAAACCAAAAACAATCAACACTAATGGGCTTTTTGGCCCAAAAAGTCAAACTTGGCCCAATTGACTTGGAAAAGCTCTATCTAACTCAAAATTTAATTCTAAGAACAAAACTCCAAAGGCCCAAAAGCTGAATGTGAGCTTATCACAACTTAATAAGCAAACAACTTATTCTTATTGGGCTTTTTAGCCCATTAAGCAATAAGCTAATGCCATAAGCTCTAATTTGACACACAACCTTCTTTTGGGATGCTTATGAGATATGTAAAAAGAAATTTTGAAAAAGCACACTCAATAAGCCAGAAATAAGCAAAGTAAAATTTCACTAAAAGACAAAATAGTCGTTTTTGAGAAATAAGGCACCTCAGGACTTGATTCAACTTGCAAAAGATCACAAATGGACTCAATAAGCCAAAACAATCAACAAAATTCCAATAAACAAAACCAAAAAGCCAGAATAAGCCAATAAGCACTTATGAAAAAGTCAATTAAGTTGGTTTTCTAGTTAAACCCTAAAGTCAACCCACCAAATGCTCCAGTATGAACAAATGGGTCAAATAATGAGCACCTATTACAAAATCCAAGTTGTTGCTGGTTAAAATAAGCTATTATAGCTTATTGATAAGCTGAAACCCAAAATACACTAGCAGGGGGAACCAACAGGGGAAAGGAGTTCCCACTGCTTGATATGCAGTAAGGTTTTGGCTTGATTTCAAGCCTTGCTTGTTGCTGTTTGATGGGACAAAAGGCACCTCAATAAGCTTTGGCTTATTGAGAGTCAATATAAGCAAAAATAACACCAGATTGCACGCAAGAATCAAGCAAAAATCAACCAAAAAGTTTACTGATGAACACTAACTGTTATTGATGAACACTAACTCATTTGCTAATCTAAATGACCATAGATCCAAATTCAAGCACTCAAATCTCTTTTCCTGGTGTAATTAACCTAGATTTAACACTTGTTAACCCTAGTCTATGATTAGATCTAGGTGTCCTCAAAATCCTAGCCAATTTTACCAAGTAAACAAGATTTTATGACCTATTTATGAATCTATGTGTTTCAAACCTTAAAACCTGCAAACAGATGAACAAATTCACTCAAATAACAGATACTAACACTTGCAAACAATAAACCACAACTTAACAAGCCACAGAACCAATTTATGCAGTTAACCCAAACACCCTTTTAAAACTTGTTTTCACAAATTTTCAAAGGCTCATGCAGATTTAACCCACAAATCAGTCTAACAACACTTCATAAACATCAAACCAACACAAATAAACCAGATTCAACAATAATATCACAGATTCAAGCATAAACATACAATAATCACCAAATTCAGAAAAATAAAGGAGAAATTGAAATGGGAGAAGGATGCAAACCTCCAAGACCTACATCCAGGCCTTGGATTGTTTGAGCTTAGGTACTAGCAGAACAAGTACCAACTTCCAATGCTGCTAAGATGAACAAACAATAAGGTGAGATCAAATAAATAACCACTTTCTTATTTTTGATGCACAAGCTTTATCACTTAAAACCTTGCCTCAAAAACCTTCAAACAAGATTATGGAACTCAGATTTTAGCTTATCAAACACCAACTTTTATAAATAACAGACAAGAACTCAATTATTTTCAGAAATTCAAACTTTATTTCATAAAAAGGAATTACAAAGATTTAAAAGCTAAAATTTGGAACAAAGGGACTCTCACATGTTGAGGTCTCCTTTTATAGGCAAATGCCTGGCTAAACACTATTCACAAACCCTAGAACTGAATTCCCTATTATGCCCTTGAGTCTTCTAGACGTTTTCTGAATTTGAGCTGTCCAAATTGATCAAGGCTGTTCATTTTAGCTTTGGAATGAAGCAATGAGTCATAGCTGTTGATTTTGCCACGTTGGATGACTTGGAGGGCAAGTAGCATTCTGATTGGTGGAAAGGGAATTGGGGGTGGGGTCCATTGTGAGTGGGAGTGAGGGTTTTTGGTGTGGGATAGGTTTCTGCACATGTGAATCACTCATGTGCAAAGGTAATTGAAAATTACCTTAAGTTTAAGTGGTGTAAATTCTGGGTGGGTAAAAGGTGAATAGTAACTCGTTTGATCCGAAATTAGGGGAAAAGAGTTGTTTGGCGCATTTTTCAGCTTTGAATGTTTCTTTTGCACACATTTGGTCCTTGTGTTTTGGGATTTTTGGTAAAACAAGTATTTCAGCCCTAAAACGAATTTCCCTTTGTATTTAACTTTCAGCTTTTGGCAATTTTGGCACAAAACTTTCTAATAAGGTTTACAAGGGTTGTTTTTGACATTTTGAGATATTTCAAGGACTGATTTTGGACTTTCTTGATCTTCAAAGGTCTTCAATGTATCTTTGGCTTGATGAGGGACCATAATTGACAATTTGAAATTGTTGAGGGACTAATCTTGCCATTTCTTCAAAGTAGAAGGACCTTTTGTGTAGTTTTGACAAACTTAAGGGACCAAACTTCAGTATACAAGGGTTTTAAGTGTCATTTCTTCAATAAATGAGGATCAATCTTGTATGTCTTCAAGTCTTTCAAGGGTATTTGTTGAATTCTTCATGAATTAGGGCCCGGTTCTTTGTACGGCTTCGTTTCTCGTGTCCGTTTTTCCTTGTATCTTGTGATCTTTTGTCTTTTTCACGATATCCATATCTAAAATACACAAGTAAACAAACACAAGCATATATATGGTATTTTATGACATTTTTATGCATTTAAAGCCCGAAAAGAACGATGAGATCATGTATAAATGCCATCTCATCAGCATGCCTCATCCTCAGAGGGCAATCTGTCAGGATCAAGTGATAGTCCGTCCAAAAAATGTATTCGCGCAAGTTATTCCTCGGATGACCAAATCTTCTCACAACCTTGGAGGAGAGCCAGGAAAAACGCCTTTACGAGGCGCATACAACATTATGGAGACACCAGAAAGCGTCGCATGCCATCGAACGTGAAAACTTATGATGGCACGACGGATCCAGAAGACCACTTAAAAGTCTTTGAATCTCAGGCAGGCATCAAACAATGACTAGAGCCCGTATGGTGTAATATGTTTAACTCCACACTCATAGGGAACGCGTGGACGTGGTTTGATAGGCTTCCGCCACGAACAGTCAACGGGTACGAAGTGCTACGAAAAGCGTTCAAAAGAAATTATGTGCAACAAAAAAGGCATGATAGGAGTGCTGTATCGCTTGCGAGGGTAAAGTAGCGCCAAGGAGAATACTTGGAAGACTTTCTGGAACGTTTCAAAAGCGATTGTATTCAAGTAAAGGACTGCCCAGAAATTTTGAAAGTATTCTGCTTCATGGCGGGGATACGGAACAGCGACTTAATAAAGAAGCTTAATGAAAGAACGCCCGAAACCTTCGATGGAGTGCTAAGGCGGGTAAGGTCTTTCATACAAGGAGAATCGGCTGCTTCGAAAATAACATGAGGCACTTATGATTACAAATTTATTCGCATGCCCATTGAAGGACCCAACAATCAAGGAAAATCTCCAAGCCTTGATTACGTAGGAAGGAGAAGGCGGGGGCGAGCTTATAAATTAAGGGTTACCCCCCTTAAGTTAGCCCCAAGAAAAATCCTAGTGACGGAAGGTGCGAGTTTCACAAGGCCAACGCCAATGACTACCCCGGCCGAAAAACGCGCCAGTAATAGATACTGTGAATACCATAATGAGAGAGGGCACGCTACGAATGAATGTATTCAGCTGCAGAAATATATCGAGAATAGAATAAAGAAAGGCGAGCTAAAACACCTTGTCAAGGAAAACGCGAAGGATGATAGACAAACAATCTCCAGTGCGAACATTTACATGGTGGAATCATGGCAACGAAGGACAAGGCAGAGGGTGAGCTAAAAATTCTCGAAGGGGAAGACATTTCTTTTCCCCCACTCAATGCAAGGAACGTCGTAGACGGCCCGCTTGTTATAGAAATAAGCATTGGTCAGCACAACATACATCGTATGTATGTGGATGGAGGGTCATCGGCAGAAATAATGTACGAACACTGCTTTCTAAAGCTTAGTGCAGAAATAAAGATGCCAAATGATGCCTGCGACTTCCCCGCTCATCGGATTCAGCGGAGAAGCGGTATGGTCCTTGGGCCAGCTAGAGTTAGCAGTAAGAGTGGGAGATAATGAGCACTAGGTGGAAGTCCCAATGAATTTTTTAATCATACGGTCGCCATCACAGTATAACGGGATCATAGGGCGACCAGCTATACTAGCAATGCGAGCGGTACCTTCTACGGCTCATGGTATGATGAAATTCCCAGTCAATGTAGGGGTCGTAACGATATTCAACACGACAATCACACCCCTAGAATGCAACGCGGTCACAAAACCGCCTAGGGTCACGATGGAACCAAAGGTGGACTCACCACCAAAATTGAAGGTAGCAATACATCCGCAGTACCCGAATCAGGAGATAACGAACGGAGGGACATTATCTGACAAAGGAAAGACAGAAATGTGTCGCCTTTTGAAGGATAAACTAAACGTCTTCGCATGGGAACCCAAAGATATGACGGGGGTGCCAAGGTCGATAGCTGAACACAAGCTTTAGATCCGCGAAGGATACCCTCCAGTTAGGCAAAAGAAAAGAGGACAAGCCCTAGAGCGCAACAAAGTAATACTGAACGAGGTAAAAAAGTTGGTGGACGCAGGAATCATGAGGGAAGTTTACTATCACGACTGGCTCGCTAATCTAGTAATGGTAAAGAAACATGATGGCAGCTGGCGCATGTGCGTTGATTTCACAGACCTCAATAAAGCTTGTCCCCAAGATTGCTACCCACTCCCGGAAATAGATTGGAAGGTGGAATCATTGTGCGGATACCCCGTCAAATGCTTCCTGGACACATACAAGGGATACCATCAGATACAAATGGCAGAAGAAGATGAGGAAAAGACAACATTCTATACCAGCCAGGGTGTGTACTGTTACACAAAAATGCCGTTTGGACTAAAGAACGCAGGGGCCACGTATCAACGACTGGTTGATAAGGCATTTGAAAGCCAAATAGGGAGAAATTTGGAGGTGTATGTCGATGACTTGGTAATAAAGAGTCATACGGAGAGCGAGCTTATTCAGGACATAGAAGAGACGTTCTCTACCCTCAGAAGGATAAACATGAAGTTAAATACAAAAAAGTGCACTTTTGGGGCGACAGAAGGCATGTTCCTAGGATACATGATTGACCCCAATGGAATTAAACCCTGTCCGGAGAAAACAGACGCGGTTATTCAACTCTAGAGCCCAAAGACGAAAAAGGAAGTGCAGTCGCTAAATAGGAAGCTTGCAGGATTGAACAGGTTCATGTCCAAATCATCAGAGAAGTCGCTCCCCTTATTTAAAACACTTAAAAAGTGCATTAAGAATGGATACTTCAAATGGAAGAAGGAAGCATAAAAGGCCTTCGAAGAATTAAAGGCGCATTTAGCTTCGCTCCCCATGTTAGTCGCACCACGACCTAAGGAAGAGCTGATAATATATTTATCCGCAACGCATGGAGCGATCAGCGCGATGCTAATGACAGACATGGACAATGTGCAAACACCAGTCTACTTTATAAGTAGAGCGTTACAGAGCTCGGAGCTAAATTACACCCCAATGGAGAAATTAGTGCTCGCACTAGTGTTCGCAACAAAAAGGTTGCGCAGATATTTCCAAGCACACCCGATAGTGGTAATAACGGATCAACCCATAAAGCAGGTGATCTCAAAACTAGATGTCGAAGGCAGGTTCCAAAAATGGAGTGTTCTACTGGGGAACACATTATTACCTACAGACCTCGCAATGCCGTGAAGGGACAAATCCTGGTGGACTTTATCACTGAAAAGCCGGAAGAGGGTGCTCAGGGGCTAGATCAAAAAGAAGACCAAGCCCCGTGGATCTTGTTCACGGATGGGTCATCCTGCACAGATGGATCAGGCGCGGGACTGATACTCACCAATCTAGAAGGAATGGAGTTCACATATGCATTATCTTTTGAATTCACAGCCACAAATAATGAGGCAGAGTATGAAGCGCTGATAGCTGGGCTAAGAATCACAACGAGAATGGGCTTGCGCAATCTCGAAGCAAATGTAGATTCTCGGCTGGTAGCAAACCATATACTTGGTGATTATGAAGCAAAAGAGGACAATATGGTGTAGTACTTAAAAAGAGCAAAAGCATTGATTGAAGGGTTCCATAGGTTCCAGATATGCCAAGTACCCAGGGGGGAGAACAAGAAAGCAGACACACTTAGCAAAATAGCTTCCACCAGTTTTGTGCACCTATCGAAACAAGTCCTAGTGGAAATCCTGAAAGACAAGTCAATCAAAGAGCAAGAGACCGTATCGGTCATAGAGGAAGAAGGCCCTACATGGATGACACCGATTATAGATTATTTAACGAATGACTCACTCCCGCATGATGAAATGAGTCACGGTGTGTACGAAGATGTTAGAGGCAATTCGAAGTCAGAGATGGGATCCTTTACAAGCGGTCATTTCTCCAACCATGGTTAAGATGTGTAGGACCACGACAGGCGCAATATATCATTAGCGAAATCCACGAGGGATCATGCGGAATGCACGCAAGACCAAGGTCCGTGGTGTCAACAGCATTGCGCAGCGGGTACTACTGGCCAACTATGCATACAGACGCGCGAACACTCATTAACAAATGCAATGACTGCCAGGTGCACAGACCAGTACTGAGGCAGCCTCAGGAGGAGCTCACGCCAATTACCTCCCCTTGGCCCTTCTTCAAATGGGGAATCGATATAGCGGGGCCCTTCCCTGTAGCTGTGGGAGGAGTTCAGTTCCTCATAGTCATGATGGATTACTTCACAAGGTGGATTGAGGCAAAGGCAGTCGCAACGATAACTGGGAATCAGGTGAAAAGGTTCATATGGGACAACATAGTATGCCGTTTCGGACTACCTAGTGAAATAATCTCGGATAATGGGAAGTAGTTTGCAGAGAACCCATTCAAGGATTGGTGCGCGAAGAATGGGATACATCAATGTTTCGCATCGGTTGCCCATCCACAAACAAATGGACTTGTAGAGAGAGAAAACAGGAGTTTGGGGGATGGCATAAAATCATGGTTGGGGGAACATAATAAGAAGTGGGTCAATGAGTTGTCGCATGTTTTGTGGGCACATCACACGATGATCAAGACGGCCACAGATGATACCCCCTTCGTCCTTACATATGGGACAGAAGCAGTCATTCCAGCCGAGATAGGACTGCAAACACTCCGCACAGTAGAGGTAGACATGGTTACTAACGATGATGAGCTGCGATTAAACCTAGACATAATCGAGGAATGACGAGAGTTAGCAGCAATCCGTGAAGCTAAGTCAAAAGCAAAGATGAAAGGTTACTATGATTCTAGGGTACGCAAGACCTCATTCAGACCAGGTGATTTTGTGTATCGCTCAAACGCGGCGAGTCGCGCTGAGAACACAGGGAAGCTTGGACCAAAAAGGGAAGGACCCTACATAGTGGCAGACGCACTTGGAAATGGTGCGTACCGGCTGTGCGACATGGATGGTCGTGACCTACAAAGACCTTGGAACATATGCCATCTAAAGAAGTGCTACCTTTAAAGGTGAAACTTCCCAAGTGAATTTATTGTTTTTTCTTTTTATAATTTGTGTTCAAAAATCTTGCAAGTATCAATAAAACAGTCGTAGCTAGTTCCACGACACATTCTCAAGACTCTCTTTTTATGTTATACATACTTTTTTCTTATTATATATTGCCTATTGGCGCACGCGTGTACAACGTTTCCAGGAGAAATAAGAGGAATGAGCCTACCCTACTAATTAGACTCGTCGAGTAAGTGGGATGCACCCCCTTCGACCATCGATCATGTATCCTTGTTAGGCCCCCTTGCTATTAATGATGTCGTAGCAAGTTATGCAGCCTGTAAACTCAGAGACTGTTAAGACACACTTGTGCACACCTAACAATGGGTCAGCCTCAACTGACCGTCCTTATGGTAGTAGCGGTATACCGCATGTAATGAGCTTCTCAAACCCATATGGACTACTTATAAGTTTACATTAGCTTATTATGCGAAATTGCGCTATAAACATTAAAATATACATTCTATAACAAAATAAGGATAGTGTTTATTACAAAGCAAACATTTAAAGATACAAAACATGAACATATGTCTACAAGTCTTTAAGGTGATTGGAGAGCAGATGGGTCTCAGAGGAGGATCTTTTCAGTTTCAGCAAAGGAGGGCAGTAAGCAGTGGTGCGGTGGTCCTTCAGGCTTTTTTCCATCCGGTCCAGCAGACGCGAATCCCTCTCCAGCAATGGCAATGGCAACACAGGGATGGTAGGAGCAAGGTGGGTCGCACCAGCGGAAGGCGCTGCTTCTATGTTTAGCAGGGCTTTCTTGGCAGCAGTGCGGTTCTCGTGCGTCGCAAGGACCTCAGATAGTGGCACTTCCTTATCAATCTTGAAGGGATCAAGGATATCCTTGGGATGCGCGAATACTGGCCCGGTCAATTACTCCATAGATGGTTTTAGGTGAAAGTCTGCCAATAATTCTATGCCCTCTGTTTTATGGCGCGCCAAGGCGAGGACCTCCATTAACACTTCAATAGGCACTTCATGATCCTTATCCTCCAAACCAAAAGAAGGCAGCGGACATACACTTATTCTTTCATGGTTGCGGTGAGTTTGGCTTCGGCCTTCGGATCGTAAAAGGGAACCTCTGATAGTTCTCGATTCAATAGCTTCTCCTCGTGTGCAGTCGCCAAGCCTCTTGAAGTACTCTCATTGATGGCGGCTATGACAGACTTGGAGAATGAAGCTCGCAAGGTGGGGTCTTCTAGTGCAACCATTGCAGCTAGGCACAGACCATGGCGCACTAACCACCGCTTCTCGGCTATCTCCTTAATTAAGCGAGGGTACAACTCCTCATCCAGTTCGATACTCAGTCTCTTCAATTGGCAGCTGATATCGCTTACATCCTCCTTTACCCTCGCACCCAGAGCATCAACATCAGCAACAAACCTATCGTTCCCCTCCATAAAGGCCCCCATAGCAGCACCGTTAGAGGCCTTTATCTGGCGAAGTTGGGCGCGCTCTTCATCCAGGGCGGCAGATAACCTGTTCCTTTCTTGAGTTAAGGAATGGAGGAGGGCGACATCTTTTCTTCCTCTCTCGGCTTCTTGGTCTATCCTTTCTTGTATGTCGCCGAGAGCGGAGGATTTTTCTTCAGTAACCTACCTTAACTTTTCCTCTGTCGTCTGGAGTTGGGCAGACAATTCAAGGAATCTCTTCTTGAGGTGCGATGTCAGCGTCACCTGCTACGCTGCTAGATAACTTGCCTCATCGGCCAAGACAGAGTCACTCATCCCTTCAAGTACTACCTTTCGGTCAGGGGGCACGAGGTTATCTAGAAAGCTTGCACAGTTAAATGCACTTGTGAGATCGGATGATGCGGGGAGCTCCCAGTCAGGGGCGAAGGTAGGATCCTGGGCAAACGCATCCCCTCCTGCTGGTGAAGCCTCTTTGTGGGGGGAGGGTGTTGTTTTGACTTTTGCAGAAGATCTTTCCTGTTCGTCGCTGCTATATAAAAGTAATAGTTAGACGGACGTTTAAAGTATAATCACCTAGCAATGCAACGAAGAGTGTATAGTTTATGCTACCATATAGAAGAAAATGGTTACCTCAGATTGATGGTTGCGGGGGGAGTGTGTGGATGGGTCTTTGCAAGGTTCTCTTCAAACTCTTCCTCTATGGTGCGCACCCTTGTCCAGGAGGGACCAGCCCTGGTGCGTGCGACTTTGTCTGGCGATAATGGGGGGCTTCTGCGTCTTTTTCCCAAAGAGATAATGTTCTCTTCCTCGAGCTCAGTCGTGGTTTTTTCAGCGTCCCTGGTATACTCATCTAAAGACAGTGAGGAACTAAGAAAGGGTGGGGGTTTTTGTACGGGTGGTTGCTGTTCCTACTGTTGACCTGGTAGAGATGACGATAGTTGGTCAGCGCTAGTGCCTTCGCTCCCTTGGGCGATATATGGCTCCTCAATCTCTAAGTCCATGGTAATCTTCTGCGCGCGATCACGGAGCGATTCTTCATTTTCCTGTTTAGGGCGAGAGTACACCATCAAATTTTCGAGAAACGCACCACGGACAAGGTCAAGAACATCCATAACTGCGAAACGAAGCAAACAGAAAACAGGGAAATATATTTTAGTATCCTAATATGAGATGGTACTTACAAAAGGTTATGATGAAGGCGGGAAGGACCACTAACCCTGGCCACTCTCTCTGCGGAACGCTATTACCATGTGCTCGCCACAGATGACTGCGCGGCTTAGGCCAAGAGTGACTAACACACTCTCCGGGTAGGGTTGCACGGGAATGCGGTTGTTGTTTAGAGTCTCCGCATCTGTAGCGTTGTTGGAGTCGGGGCCAGGTAGGGGGTCCTTCCTCACGGTGTCAGGGGTCAAGAATGAAAAGTAGAAGGGAAAGGCAGCGTCGTCGACCCAGAAGAATTTGTCGGTCCAATTCCTTAAGGAATCTATCTTTCCATCAAAACATTGCATACCACCCTTTCGCTTAGAAAAAGACACCCAGCCATTGGCTAAATTCTGTTGATAGAATACCCGGAAGAGCTCTACTGTGGGTTCTATATCTAGGGTGCGGCAGTTTATTTCGAAATTCGAAATTTTCGCTTCCCCTATGCAATGTAGTTGGGAGACATGGGTCTCGTAGTGTATTAATACGCTCAAAAGAAAGCGTGACATAGGTATACGCTGGTTTGTGTAATCAAAGTAACGGGTGTATAACCCTATCTTCCCAGCGGGGAACTGACTTATATTATGTTGTGGGTTAGGAACTTCTGGGTGCAGATAATCGGGTATGTAGAACTCAGAGGTAAATTCATCTAGCTGCTCAATGGTCAAGATAGACGTGGCGTCGGTTAGCTGTTTCACCATGGTGTTGTGTATACAAAATAGTGGTCGCGCGGATTACCTTAATAAAAGATCTGGTGATGATAAATGATAGAGGCGTTAATGGTGGTTTGAAGGTTTGTAGATGGTAAACAGTCAAAAGGAGGCGTCATGGGTTTATATAGGCTTCCTAAGTTTTACTGATCATGGTCAGATGTGTGCCACGTGTCCCCCGCTTGCTAGATCTAACAGTCGAATATGAAGGGGTAACTATGACGTGGCAAGCACTTTTCTCGAGTTCCAAGGAGGTTAGGTGAAAGGGGGGATGTTTGTTTTCTTGGCGGGAATGTTTAAAATCTGCGTTTATGCTGGGACTATGCGGCTGTTTAGGTTTGATTATAGTCTAGTAGCCGCGGATTGGTACTGCGACCACTATACTAGGGGGACATGATGACGTATAGTTCCTAGTCGGGCTGGATAGTCCGACTCACGTGTGCTACCTGCATCCATCAGAGATGGGTTGGATACTTGTGCGATGTGCGCACATGACCCATAAGGCCTGGTAAGCCGCTGTCGTACAAGAGGTTAATTATTTAGCCAAGTCCTCGTCGCTGTGCGACAGGATCAAACCGAATATAACTTATATTATAGTTATATTCACCTAAGTAAAAGGGATACACACTTGCCTTAGTTGGATAATGAAGATCAAGCTATTTTGAGTCATTATCTCTTCCTTAGGCCGCAAGAACAGGGAGCCCAGCATGGACTCTCTCGAGTATAAAAGGAACCCCTTTGGTTCCACAAAGGTACGATATACACAATACCCAAAACACTAATATACTCAAACCGATTACTTACTCTCACGCCGGAGTCTAATCGTGGGTAACAAACCCACGATAAGTCTAACGGTGTCTGTTTAGTGCGCAGGGTCCCAAAGCAAGTTTCACTTGGTGCGAGAGCCGGAGTCCACAAGACCCCAAATTAAGCCTAATTTGGGTTAAGCTCGGTCTACCCCAACTTTTGCATCAACAAATATTAAGTGGGAGTGCAAGTAAGGATCTTAGTCTCATAATGATTAATTGGGTAATTAATTTTTTGACAATGTAATTATCGAAAATACTAATCGTTTGAACTTTTATTTTGTAGGTGAAAAGTCTACCTCTTGCTTAAACAGTTTGGTTGTGAAGTATTTCTTTTAGAAAATGAAGTTGACTGAAAGCAATTTTGGTGATTGGTACCTTGCTTTTCAGATCGCGCTCGAGACCGACGATTTATGTAAATACCTTGAACAGCCTATTATTGAGCTCCCATATCTCTCTCCAGACCAATAAGGTATTTTGCGAGATGCTACAGAGACTAATCTGTGGATCAGAAGGTCAAAGGAAATTGTTGGACTTATGCTCATGAATATGCCCCCTGAACTTTAGAGAAATCTAGAGGGCCATGACGTGTGGTCTATGCAAGAGGAGTTGAAGACTATAGTCTACCAACAAGCAGATAAAGAATTCCTTGATGTTGCACGTGCTTTTCACGCGTGTAAACATGAGGAAGGACAAAGAGCGAGCTCTTATGTCTTAAAGATGAAGGGCTACATAGAAAATTTGGAACGTCTCGGTCATCCCGTATCACTCAAACTTGTTGTCAGCCTAATTTTGGTCTCACACGAGCAAGGATTATGATAGGTTCGTACAAGATTACAATATGTATAGCATGAGGAAGAGAATACCTGGGTTTCAAGCCATGCTCAAGTTACATGAGAAGACGCTACCAAAGAAGGTTGTACCTGCTAATAAGACGGTGAATGCTGTACATGAAGGATCTAAAAGCTTAATAAGGCTAAACTGTCTAATGCTGCGAATGGTAAGAATTAAAGCAGAGGGAAAAATAGCCAAATTTACTCCTAGAACCAAGACTCCCCCTCCACCAAAGAGAGAGAATCCTGCTAAGGATGCCACTGGTCACCAATGCGGTGATGTTGGTCATTGAAGAATGTTGAAAATACGTTTTTACGTATTTAGGAAGATTCGGTCACTCCGACAATATATTAAGTAGTAGCTCGTAGTCTAGATATCTTTTAATATATCAAACAAGGAAAGGCCCGGTCCATGATTGTATGGCCGGCCCAAACATGTAAGCCCAAGCCCATTACAAGGCTTGGGTATATAAACCCTCTCCTTTGATGGAGAGGGTGGTGATTTCATTTTAATTTACACATAGTTCTTAAACTTTCTCTCTCTAGAAGCGTGAAATCATCTATATTTCTCTCTCTAAAACATAAGCAAGATTTACATATCCTACAAATGGTATCAGAGCCATGGGATGATTGTATTGTTTATGTGTTTGTGTTCTTGATTCATACGCCTATTTTGATCCATTTTACACGAACCAAATTTTTTTTGTTTTTTATGGATTTTTCTTGATACAAATCTTCTACATAGTTATGGTAGAGATTTGGTACAGTTACTTTGGCTAAAAACACAAAATTTTTGGGTGTTTTGATCAATTTTTGGCTTAAAATCTCGAATTGGTTGAGTTTTGTCCGAAAAAATGGGATATATTCCGATCAGGGTCATCGGAAAAGGTTTTAAAGGATTCAAAAAGTTATTCCGATCAGTGTAATCGGAAAAGGGTTTAAGGATTCCGATCACATTCCGACGAAGGGATTCTGATTGCATTCCGATTTGATTATTCCGATTTGAGTATTCCGATTTGGGTATTCCGATTTGGGACATTCCGATAAGGGACATTTCGATTTGGTACATTCCGATAAAGGACATTCCGATTTGGTACATTCTGATTTGGTACATTCCGATTAGGGACATTCCGACACGGGTATTCCGATTAGGGACATTCCAATCAAGGGTATTGCGATTAGGGACATTCCGATCAGGGTATTCCGATAGGGTTTATTCAGACAGCTTTCCGATTGATATTCCGACAGCTTTCCGATCCTTTATTCCGATCAACATTCCGACAACCCAAAAAATTATTCCTGTGTGTAATTTTGACTTGGAATTTTTGGTTTATCGAGAACATATTTTAGGGGATTTTAACATTGTTTCTTGACTTTAACTCACAACAACAAACACATTTACTTTCACTCATTGTTCGATCAATATTTGTAAATCTTAACTTATCGAAATTGATTACACATCTCTTACGGCTAAGTCCATCCTCTCGAGTACGGATAATCGTCCACCAATGTTAGAGAAGTCTATGTACGAGGATTGGACTTCTCGAATGGAACTTTACATGTTGAACAAAGAGAATGGACATCTCATCTGGGCATCGGTGCTCAATGGACCATTAGATTATGGTACAGTGACGGAAGGTACAACTACTCGTCCTCGCACAACAGGTGAATTGACTGGAGATATGAAGATTCAAGACAAATGTGATAAGTATGATACAAACATCATTCTCCAAGCCCTTCCTCCAGATGTCTACAAACTCGTCAGCAAACATAAAGTTTCCAAAGAGTTATGGGATAGAATTCGTGTTCTAATGTAGGACACCTCGTTAACTAAACAAGAACGAGAGTGTAAGCTTTATGATACTTTTGATAAGTTTGCCTATGTGCCAGGGGAGACTCTCAATGACTACTATCTGAGATTTACCCTATTGTTGAATGAGCTAAATATCTATGGCATGGCAATTCCTACGTTTCAATTGAACACCAAGTATTTGAACACTCTTCCTTCAGAATGGAAAAAGTACATGATGGATGTTAAATTGGCTAAGGACTTGCATAACACCAATGTGGATCAACTTCAAGCTTTTCTTCAACAACACGAATGCCATGTGATCGAGGCTCGGTTGTCTAAACCTCAAGTTCATGATCCACTTGCCATGTATGCTTCTCAACAAAACATGGCTTATACTTATCAACAACCATCATACTTGTAGCAGCCACCACCACACACCTATCAGCAACCACAGCAACCATCTTATCAACCACCAATGATGCCACAACAAGCATTTCAACAAAGTGTTCATCAACAATCTTTTCCACAGCAACCACCATATCAGACATCACCATCACAAGCCAACACTTCTCCAATGGGCTATACTCCTCAACAAGGACATTTTCTAATAGAAGCACAATCAGCACAAGCTTTCTACTCTAATGAACTTCCACCAATCCAAGCACCGGTCTTTACTCCAAATGATAAGCCAGCTGATGTTTTAAACCATCTCACTTCCTACTTGTCAAAACTTGTTGCAACTAGAGGATTTCCACCAACAAACAATCAGCTCCGCACCTCTTCAACTCCTCGACAACAAGCTACTGTTCAAGATGGTCAAGTAACAGTGCAACCTATTCAGGGAAGGCAAAATTCATATGGATCTCCTACAAGGACTGTGAATTCTCAAGCTAATGGAAATGGAAGCACTGTTGGTCCACAAAAGGTTGTGACTTGCTACAATTGTAGAGGACAAGGTCATATGGCTAGGCAATGCACTCAGCCAAAAAGGAAAAGGGATGAAGCGTGGTTTCGTGAGAAAATATATTTGGTTGATGCTCAGTCTAAGGGAAAGATTTTGGATTCAGAGGAGTTAGCATTTCTTGCAGACCCAGGGGCAGCAGATACTGAAGGCATTGTAGTCGTTTCCACTTCTAATGCAGCTTATCAAGCAGATGATCTTGACGCATATGATTCGGATTGTGATGACATTCACTCTGCCCAAGCTGCTCTTGTTGCTAATCTCTCTCACTACGGTTCTGATGTCATCAGTGAGGTACCCACCACAACCAATCTTGGTAATGATGATAACCAACATCAAGTTGGGCATGAAAATGACAACCTTAAACAGCATTCAGGAACTAGTAACTCAAATGATGTGGTACCCAATCCTACACATTTGAGTGAACCTCAACCAAATGCTACGACGGGTATGAAATCTTATGCTCAACATGATTTAGTCATGGTGCCTAAACATATTATTGATCAAATGCATATGGCTCTCAGACAATCCGTAGATACGAATTCCACCCTAACTGCTGAGCTTGCGTTGCATAAAGAAAAGGTCAAAACTTTTGAAATGGTCCCTCAAGCAGAGAAAATAACATGTTTTGAATTTGACCAATTTCGTTTTGAAAAGATTGAACACTTGAAAGAAATAGAATCATTAAAAGCTAATCTTTCCAATGAATTAAAAGCAAAAGATTCGGTTGTCAATGATTTTTAGAAACTTAAAATGGATTTCGAAACTCTCGAGTCTAAAAAGGTTGAATCAGAAATTAATGCTACCAAACTTCTTAAATTCAAGGAACAACAACTTTTAAAACAATACGCTTCCACAGAAAAGGTTCATCTTTTTTTCTAAATCATTTAAAGAACTCGAACTTAAGCGTCTTCAAAATTTACCACCTAATCCCAGTTATGCAAAACAAGCTCAGGAATATATTCCCGGTCTTTATGATTTGACCATAATTGGCAAATCGAAAGAAGCACCTTATGTTCGTAGTTCTGAGGAGACACAATCACTTACGGAAGAAACTCATTCTAAAATGTTTTCAAAATTCCATACGATTGATTATGATAAGCATAATAAAGATCAACTTTCTAAAAAGACACGTATTCGCTTACAAAAGGAATTAGCTGAACTAACAGTTCTTGTGCCCGCAAGTTTATCAAATGAAAACCCTCCTAGTACGTCTCCTACACTTGTCAAAACAGATTTAATGAAGTTACTTCCACCTGTAAGTAAGGCGTTCGTTAACTTAAACGCGGTACACCAACACTTAGCCGATTTTGATAAGGTCATTTTGGAACGTACGATGGCCACGGCCATAACGGAAGGTGAATGGAACTTTGAGCACACTAGAGCTGCGTTCCGAGACGAAATTGTTCCGTTTGTAAAGAATGTTAAAGCTTGTCTTAGTAATCTTGATCAAGATTTTCATTTGGAAATAGAAGAAGTTAAACGTGTTTTCAATGAAATGGATGATGCTTATGAAAACAGTTTACTTGAGATAGAACGGGTTTCTCGCCAAAATTATCAGCTTCTGAAACAAGTGATGTCTCATGATATAGTTTCCGTCTGTGTGAATAAAAGTGTTGATAATGATTCTATTGTGCATAATGTTGAATCTGTGGATAATGTGGTAGATAATACTTGTCACGAATCTGACGCTGAATTTTTAAAGCTTCAAGATTCATATTCTTCGCTTTCAAAACATTTTGATAAGATTCAAACACATTATATTTCGCTTGAATGCAAGCAACAATTTATTCAAGAAATCTTTGAAACGTCATTCGAAGGTGTTAATATCGATGATGCAAACTTTGAAAAGAATTTTCGATTGAATTTACAATCAAAACAGCGTCAGCCAAGTGACAAAGTTGCTAAATCTTTGCCGATAGACATAGAGAAATCTAAGGAGTTTAACTGTGTGAACGTACTTGAGGCCACTGAGAATTTTAAACTTGATCTAGATAATCGAGTTTCCAAGATTTTGTCCAAAGTTGATAACTTAAAACAGAAAGATACACGACTCTTCGATTCAGTAAAGCCCGCATGTGCTAATACCACTGCACAGAATCAATCACTGATTGAACAATTGAATCGAAAGTCGGTGGAAATATCTGATTTGAGGGAACAAATTTGTGATAAATATCTAGCCTTGGTTGAGTTAAAGGAAACACTTCGTACTCTAAAAGGTAAGAATGTTGTGGATAACGCAGCCACTGTCTCAGCATCGTCCTCTAGTGCAATCAAAAGGTACCTTATAGCCGTCACACCATTTAATAAGGGCCCTAGGACTAAACCATATCAAACTTTGGTCACTAAAGATAAGTCGGAATCAAAACTAGCTTCTAATATTCCCGTGTTGCCTTTTACAGGAGTAAGCACCACTACTAAGGCTCAAAGATCTAAGCTTAAAAGAAACAAGAAGAGTGATAGGATCTTGCCCCCATCTAGTAGTCAAGTGAAGAAGAAAGTAGAAGCCTATCCTAGGAATGTTATTTCTGTTTTGAATAAAAAGAATCATGTAGCTAAACCTAAAGGCTCTGCGGTTGTGCAGCGTTCTAAGCCTACTGTGAATTCTAATTTGAAATGTTGGAATTGCAATGAATGTATGTTTTCTAGTCGTCATGATTCTTGCCTTATTGACCATGTGAATGAGATAAATGCCCAGAAAAATGGATTAGAATGGAAACCGACTGGGAAAGTGTTAACCCAAGTTGGTTGGTTGTGGCGCCCCACTGGTAGAACTTTCACTATAGTAGGAAATATGTGCCCTTTAACTAGGATCACTCCCACTAAAGCGAAGAAAGCGTGCCCTTTAACTAGGAGTACCAAGGCTACCAAAACACAAGCGTATCCTTTAGCTAGGAACACCGACACTACTGTAGGAACCAAGTGCCCTTTAAATAGGTCTACTCCCACTGTAGTGCCCGCGAGTAATCCAAAACCTAAGAAAGTTGGAACAGTAAAACCTGTTAGTGCTAAAACTCACATTAGAAAACGCAGGAAATCTAAGAGTCTCATAAATGCTAGCAATTCTGAAAATATTATATCTCTATCTGCTAACACTCCGGAACCAATAGTTTCCAATGCATTGTCTACTGTTGTTATTGAAAACAGGTGGTCCAAATTGTTCTCCGGTATTTGGACTCTGGTTGCTCCAAGCATATGACCAGAGATCGCTCTCAGCTCAGAAATTTCATTAGCAAGTTTCTTGGTACGGTTCGATTTGGAAATGATCATATTGCAAAGATAATGGGTTATGGTGAATATCATATTGGGAATGTTATAATTTCAAGAGTGTATTATGTGGAAGGTCTCGGTCACAACTTATTTTCTGTGGGACAATTTTGTGATGCAAACCTAGAAGTTGCTTTTCGAGAGCATACCTGCTTCATTCGTAATTTGGAAGGGGTTGATTTATTGAAAGGTACTCGAGGGAATAATTTGTATACTTTGTCTCTACAAGACATGATGGCCGCTTCTCCCATATGTCTTCTCTCCAAAGCGTCGAAGACTAAGTCATGGTTATGGCATCGACGGTTATCTCATCTTAACTTTGACGCTACTAATCATTTGGCGAAAAATGAACTTGTTCTTGGTCTTCCTAAACTTTTATTTCACAAGGATCATTTGTGTTCCGCGTGTATAATGGGGAAAAGCACTAAGAAATCATACAAACCCAAGACGGAAGACACCAACCAAGAGAAACTTTATTTGTTGCATATGGATCTTTGTGGGCCAATGCGTGTTGAAAGTCTTAGTGGCAAAAAGTACATCCTCGTAATTGTCGATGATTACTCTCGGTTTACATGGGTGAAATTTCTTACAACAAAAAATGAGGCACCTAAATTCATCATCGGATTTCTCAACATGATTCAAGTGCGTCTCAACACTACTGTCCGACGCATTCGTACAGATAATGGAACCGAATTTGTGAATCAAATCTTGCGTGATTATTATGAAGAAGTTGGCATATCTCATGAAACATCCGTTGCACGCACTCCACAACAAAACGGTGTCGTTGAAAGGCGAAATCGCACACTTATGGAAGCTGCTCGAACGATGTTAATTTACGCAAAGGCTCCATTGTTTTTATGGGCAGAAGCAGTATCTACAGCAGTGTACACCCAAAACCGGTCACTAATTCGTAAACGTCATGGTAAAACACCTTATGAGCTTCTCCATGGAAAAGTACCAGATTTATCATATCTTCATGTATTTGGTTCTCTTTGCTATCCAAATAATGATGGTGACAATTTGGGAAAACATCAACCTAAGGCTGATATTGGTATTTTCATTGGTTACGCACCCGCAAAGAAGGCATACCAAATCTACAATCGTAAGTCTCGTAAGATCCTCGAAACTATGAATGTTGATTTTGATGAGCTGACAGCAATGGCTTCTGAGCAAAGCAGCGCTGAACCCGCACTTCATGAAATGGGACCCAGTAACATTAGTTCTGGTCTTGTCCCAAACAACCCTACTTCATCATCATTTACACCACCTACTAGGACTAAATGGGATACATTATTTCAACCGTTCTTTAATGAATTCTTTACTCCTCCAAGTATTGTTGCTCCAGACCCTGAGGTAATAGCTCCGGTAACCGAAGTTGTCGCTCTAGCAACCGAAGCACAATCAGACACATCTGCACCTACAATCGGTCAAGATATACCTTCAACGAGTAATTCTCAAACAACACATGTTTCAACTACCCATGTCATGCCTATTGATGATGAAGAGGATGATGATGATCACGATTTGGAATTCGCTCAAATGCGTGAACTTCCATTCTTTGGTGTACCAGTTCCCGACTCTACTCAAGCTGGGTCGTCCACCTCAGAGGAAGCTCCTAGTACGGTTTACTCCAATCCACGGATTCGTGAACATGACAACAAGTGGACAAAGGATCATCCTATAGATTCTATTATTGGTGACCCTAATCGTCCGGTATCCACACAAAGTCAGCTACAAGAAAATGCAATGTTTTGTCATCTTGATGCTTTTCTCACTGAAGTTGAACCTAAGACATGGCAAGAAGCTTTTAATCAATCCTGTTGGATAGAAGCTATGCAAGAAGAACTTAATGAATTTATACGTCTTGAAGTATGGGAACTTGTCCCATGCCCGGATCAGGTGCAGTTACTCACTTTGAAATAGGTTTACAAGGTGAAACTCGATGAGTTAGGCGGAATATTGAAGAACAAAGCTCGACTAGTAGCTCGTGGATACAAGCAATTATTGGGCATCGACTTTATAGAATCCTTTGCACATGTTGCCCGTTTGGAAGCTATTAGACTATTCCTCGCTTATGCAGCCCACATGAATATGATCGTCTATCAGATGGATGTGAAGACGGCATTTCTTAATGGTGAAATCAAGGAAGAGGTCTATGTTCAACAGCCGGATGGTTTTGTGAATCCTAATTATCCTAATCATGTATACAAGCTTAAGAAGGCTCTCTATGGGTTGAAGCAAGCTCCACGCGCATGGTATCATCTATTGTCACAATTCATCATTACACAAGGCTTCGCTAAAAGCAAGGTGGATCCCACGCTGTTCATTCAGAAACGAGGTAAAGATATGATTATGGTACAAATATATGTTGATGATATTATATTTGCAGCCTCGACCCAAACCTTATCAGATGAGTTTGGGACACTCATGTCTTCCAAGTTTAAGATGTCAATGATGGGCAAGGTATCATTCTTCTTAGGTCTTCAGATATCTCAAAGTCCCAGAGGCATCTTTATCAATCAATCCAAGTATGCCTTTGAATCGCTAAAGAAGTATAAGATGGAATCTTGCGACCCCGTGGATACTCCAATGGTGGAACAAACTAAGCTTGATGCAGATCCACATGGAGTTGCCGTTGATCCGACACTTTATCGTGGAATGATCGGTACTCTTCTGTATATCATAGCTAGTCGACCTGATCTTCAGTTTGCTATATGTATGTGTGCTCGGTATCAAACTCGACCTACTGAGTTACACTTGGCCACTGTGAAATGGATCTTTCTATATCTTAAAGGAACCGTTAATCGAGGACTTTGGTATTCGAAGGACTCTTCGATTGCACTAATGGCATATGCAGATGCGGATCACACGGGTTGTCAAGATACAAGGCGTAGCACGAGTGGAACTTTGCAACTACTAGGAGATCGACTAATCAGTTGGGCATCGAAAAGGAAGAAAAGCGCTGCAATTTCAAGTACGGAAGCAGAATACATAGCTATGTCCGGAAGCTGTGCTCAAATTATTTGGATGAGATCGCAATTAACCGACTATGGTATAGGTTTCAACAAAATTCCGATGTATTGCGACAACAAAAGTGCAATTGCCTTATGCTGCAACAATGTTCAATTCTCCCGGTCGAAGCATATTGACATTCGCTACCATTTTATCAAGGAGCAAGTGGAAAATAGAGTGATCGAGCTTTACTTTGTCCGATCTGAGTATCAATTGGCGGATATTTTTACGAAGGCTTTAGATCGCGCTCGAATGGAATTTCTGGCCGACAAGCTAGGAATGAGAACTTTCTCGCCTGAGACTCTAAAGGAACTGGCAGATGAAGCGAAAGAATAGTGGTGGTAAACTATTCTCCGTATCCTTGGTGATCATTCGTATATATTGTTTATATTTTTATCCACAAAGCAAAATACAAAAATATAAAACCATATAAAAACCATAAAAATTGAAAATTTCATAAAAATCCAAAAATATTTTTTACTTTATATTTCAAAGGCATGTCTTTTAGTACGATAATATTTACGGCCTTAGAAATGTTGATTAATATTGACACGACACCATAAATAGAGTTCGTACAAAAGTTGTAAATATTTCATAAAACATGCCCTAATGGCTTGTAGTTATTTCTGACTGCAACCCGGTTTTCACCTTAAAGTCAAGTATTTCTTATGAAAGCTTTAGCTCACAACGGGAATTAATTTTCTCGGGCAAGGTTTACTTTAAAACCTTGTAAGGGATCAAGTTTACTTTATTACTTGGTCTAACACAAATCTATGTACGCATCAGTGTATTTATTTGTTAAAACAAGAGAAGTCTTGTTTATATGAAGCTATCATCTCTACAACCATAGCAATCTACAATTGGTATCTACATACTCGACGATGCAACTACTCAAACAGCGACTACAGCTCTTTCAATAAAACACGGGTCAACAATTGAGGGGGAGCGATTGTCAAGCATTCAGAATCTTCAATGCCGAACGTGCCAAGCTCACTAACTGGTGTCAAGACAACAATACCAATCGTACACGTGGTGTCTAGAGATGACTTCAGACATGACGAGGCGACCAATATATGCCGACACGAACCATTTCATCTTATCATATGATGTTCTCATCAATCAGGTCCAACCTTGTCTTTTTTTTCCAATATGGTGAATATGTGATCATGTTACAAATCAGTATCATATCTCATACATTTGGTATCATGAAGATAACACGGACTTGCATTTTTATTCCCAAAACCTTTGTTAAAACTTCATTAAATCAATTGATATTAAAAACATCGATTGGGTTAATATTTTTAGTATGGGGGAGAAAATGTGATTTAATATGGGAAATTATCAAAAATGGTTTGACTTAACGTGATGGCTCATCCCGACATATGCGAAATGTTTTCGAATATCGTGGCATATGTTAAGGGGGAGCAAAATGGATTTGCATATCAAAATGGATTTTCATGGTGACATATACTTAACCAAAACCCATTTATTTTATGAAGATGAAGATTGTGGTGACATAAAGATGGTAGGATAGGTTAAGTCCTATGACTCTTCCAGAACCGGAGGAATCTTCCAAAGGACATTCCATAGCAAGAAATAGTAGTCCTTAGGAAAGCTGGAGAAAAGATTGTGAATGTAGCTGAATGCTGACCAAGTACTTAAGTTAGCACTGGAACAATCACACAAGGTGCTAGTTATGACGTATTTGTAATCATTGAAGGGGTTGAAGAATGAAAAACAATTGTAAAGATAAAGGGTACAAAGAAAGAAGCCCTCCTTACAACCTTAGGCAGAAACCGGGTGAATACATATGCTATTGAGATCATTTTTAATGATTCTTGATATTGAAGATAGACATCATGGAACGAGTGATGCAATGCACAACCCATCCCAGCTAACTCAGATATCTCTCAAAAGGTATTTGTTTTATTCACACAGAGACAACGCATTATCTATCGATTTATTCACTCCAAGTAAATTGGTATTGAAAAGGTGGCACTCCTCTCCAGCCTCCGATCACTAAAATCCAAAGTGCACGATCGAGTCTAGAGCCATTTGAGATCATCAAATATCTCATTAGGACACACTTCCATATTTTCTTACTTCTTCACATACTATGAAAAGTAAGAAAGATCTTAAGAGTCCTACGCAAAATCTTCATGATCTTGCCTGAACATCCGAGTAATACGAAAGTATTTACAATGAAGATGGAAATCCTTCTTGAGCGAATATCAAAACGCTCATGGTAGGTGACTTTTGCGATTCTTTATGAATCAAGCTTGTGATAACCGGAAAGCAACAGTGGTTTAATTCTTAACTGAAATTAAACACGCTCCATGCCTCTATGCAAAATCTCAGTGATCTTGCCAGAACACTCAGAGTGATACCTTAGTGTTCACAGTGATGAGTAGAAATCCTTCTAGTGTTAACCTCAAACAGCACTTGGTAGGTAACTTGCAAGATTCAATATGAATCAAGCTCGTGACAACTGGAAAGCAACGATGGTGCGATTCTTTAATGAATCAAACTTGTTCCAGGAATCAGAATTGACGGCTTCAATCATGCGGATAATTTTATCCAAATGATTCACTCTTTATGTTCGTGGTCAGCTTTGGACGGTCGAGTAAAGAGAACGGGTTTACCCGCGAAATCTTGTCAAGGAGATTTTTAATTAAATCTACTTGCCACAAGTACGATATTTTATATCGTCCAACGGTCTTCACCGACCGGAGTTAAAATTATATCGAATTAGAATGAAATATTCAAAGCCATTTCGTTCGTGTCTACTTATGTTGCGGCATTTGAAGACGGTGGCGTTGCGGAATCCGAGAAGAAGTCGTCCCCGCATTCTTATACTTTATACACTTAATACCTCATCTAATTCAAGAAAGCATAAAAGTTAAGTCTTCCGCTGTATCGAACTCTAAAGCTTTCAAGAATTGCGAAGGTATAAGTATGTGGGACGTGAAGTCACGAAGAGGCGAAGATCACAAGTGAAGGATGCACAAGATCAAGGCAAGAGATTAATGCTAAAGATTGATATTAAAGATCACATCAGCATGTTCACCAGAAAAGAAAAAGAAAAGAAAGACGAAGACTACGAGCTCAAGACAAGCATAGTATGCTAGGTTTATTTTATTATTGTAACTTGGGTAACGCCCTTGTTTGGAGTGACCTCCCTTAGGGGGAGATTGTTGGAAATACGTTTTTACGTATTTAGGAAGATTTGGTCACTCCGACAATATATTAAGTAGTAACTCGTAGTCTAGATATCTTTTAATATATCAAACAAGGAAAGGCCCGGTCCATGATTGTATGACCGACCCAAACATGTAAGCCCAAGCCCATTACAAGGCTTAGGTATATAAACCCTCTCCTTTGATGGAGAGGGTGGTGAATTCATTTTAATTTACACATAGTTCTTAAACTTTCTCTCTCTAGAAGTATGAAATCATCTATCTTTCTCTCTCTAAAACATAAGCAAGATTTACATATCCTACAAAGAAGGAACTGTTCTGAGTATCTCATTGAGTTGTTGAATAAAAAGAAGCAATCTCAAGGAGCTAGCACTTCATGTATCTTCACAATAGAACTCTTTACTTTTCCTAATAAATCATGGGTTTATGACACTGGTTGTGGTACTCACATTTATAATACTACTCAGGGACTAAGGATAAGTAGGAAGCTGAAGCCATAAGATTTGAATATGTAGCTTGGGCAATGGTTATCATGGAGCTGATGAATCCATTGGTGTTTTTAAATTATGTCTCCCTAGTAGACTAGTAGGTATTTTGAATAATTATCATTACGCGCCTTCTATTTCTAGAGGATTGTTTTAGCTTTCTGTTTATATGATGATCGTTTTGTTAACCGTTTTGAGAATAATGCAATGATTTCAGTTTCTAAAGATAATATGTTTTATTTTCGTGCTATTCCTCGTGATGGTATATATGAAATTGATATGTGTGATTCTAATGCAAACGATAGTTCTATTATGATGTAAGTAACAAAAGGGCCAAGTCTAACTTGGATTCTACATTGTTATGGCATTGTCGCCTTGGCCACATAAGCAAAAGGCACATTAAGAAATTAAAAATATATGGATTGCTTAAGTCAAAAGATGATAATTCCTTTTATAAGTGTGTTTCATGTTTATATGGAAAGATGGAACATAAACCCTATTCCTATCAAGTGAAGAGGGCTAAAGATCTGCTTATACACACTGATGTATGCGACCCATTCAGAACCGTGTTAAGACAAGGTGCAAGCTAATTCGTCACATTCACTAACGACTTTAGTTGTTATGGTTATGTTTACTTGCCAACGTATAAACACGAAGTGTTTGAAACGTATAAACAGGAAGTGTTTGAAACATTCAAAGTGTTTCAAAAGGAAGTAGAAAATCAACTCAGTAAAATCATAAAGGCACTACGTTCTGATCGTGGAGGTGAGTTTATAATTTTTGAGTTTTTGGATCATCTAAAGGATCATGGGATTATTGCCCATAGAACCCCTCCATATACACCACAACATAATGGTGTGTATGAGAGGATAAATAAAACCCTACTAGATATGTTTCGCTCCATGATGGCTCAAACAACTCTTGCAAAGTCCTTTTAGGATTATGCTCTTGAGTATGCTACTCGCATTCTCAATATGGTTCCAACAAAGAAGGTTGAAAACACTCCATACGAAGTATGGCATGGGCAAGCCCCTAAGTTGTCTTACTTAAAGGTCCGGGGATGTGAGGCTTTTGTTAAGCGTGATACGCTTAATAAACCTGACAAACTTATACCCATATTTATTAAGTGTATCTTTGTAGGATATCCAAAGGAAACAATGGGTTTCTCCTTCTACTGCGCACCCGAGAACAAAGTTATTGTTGCTTGTAATGTTGAATTCCTAGAGAGAAATATTATGAATCAAGAAGCAAGTGGGACTTTTGAAAATCTTAAACTAATTCAAGATGTAGATATACATCCTTCTGAAAACACTAGTGATTATGAAGAGGATGATCAAGAAATTGATGAACCTCAAAGTGATATTGTTCTCATTCGTAAGTCCACAAGGACTAGGCGTGCTCTTGACCGTATGTGCTTGTACATTGACGCTGAGGAACATGAGTTAGGGGATCATGGTGAACCTACTAACTACAAAGTTGCATTAGCATATTCTGAATTTGAAAAAATGGTTGGATACTATGAATGTGGAGATGCAATCCATGAAAGAAAATGATGTCTGGATCTTACTTGACCTTCCTCCTAACACTAAAACTGTTAGCGGAAAGGGGTTATACAAGAAGAAGACCAACATTGATGGAATTGTACACACCTATAAAGCTCTATATGTAGTGAGGGGCTTCACTCAAACCTACGGGTTTGATTATGAATAAACCTTCTCTCAGGTTGCAACTATAAAAGTTATTAGGATTCTCTTAGCCATAGTCACATTCTATGATTATGGGATTTGGAAAATGGATGTTAAAACCGCTTTCTTCAATGGACGACTCTACGAAAAAGTTTATATGAAGAAACCTGAAGGTTTTGTAATTCCTATATATCCAAACCGAGTATGCAAGCTTCAAAGATCCATTTATGGACTCAAGCAAGCATCTATGAAATGGAATAAGAGATTTGATGATGAAATCAAGAAATTTGATTTCATTCAAAATCATGATGAGCCATGTGTGTATATAAAAGCTAGTGAGAGTAATGTAGTTTTCCTAATCTTATATGTCGATGACATATTGCTCATAGGAGAAGACATTCCAACGTTGCAAAGTGTTAAAGCTTACATTAGAAAGTGTTTTTGCTATGAAAGATCTAGGAGATGCTGCATGTATTCTTGGAATCAAGATCTACCGAGATATATCAAGACGGTTAATAGGTTTATGTCAAAGTGCTGACATAGATTATTTTTTTAAAAATATATATGGAGAATTTCAAACGTGGAAGTATCCCCCATGCAAGCTGAACTAAAATTATGTAAGTCTCAAGGTGCCTCTAAACATGATGAGGTGAAGCACATGTAGAGAGTTCCTTTGACAGTAGGATCAATAATGTATGTTATTAGATGCACCAGACTGATGTCACATTCTATTAGAACATGACCAACCAATATGAGTTCAATCATGGTGATTAACATTGGACTGGTGTTAAGAACATTATAAGGTATCTTAGGAATTTCAAGGACATGCTTCTTATTTACGGAGGAGATATGAAGCGAGAGCTCATGGTTGCTTGCTACACTGATGTTGGATATGTGACCGACGTCGATGACACGAAGTCTCAAACTGGATATATTTTTCATACTGAATGGAGGTGCTGTTAGCTGGAAAAGCGTGAAGCAGACTATCCATGTCATATCATCTACAGAGTTTGAGTATATAGCCGTTTCAAAAGCTGCGAATGAAGTAGTTTGGATTAGGAAATTTATTTCTGGTCTTGTTGTTGTTCCTACAAATAATGAACTTATGAAGATGTAGTGTGACAATACCGGAGCCATTACTATAACTAATGAACCAGGAATCACAAAGGGTGCGAAATATTATCATGCTAAAGTTCACTACCTCCGAGAAGTGATTAAACTAGGTGACACTACTCTGGAGAAAGTTCACACATATGACAACGTAGCTGACCCTTTTACAAAGGCCTTAGATTACAAAAAGTATTCAATGCTTACTTTAAACATTGGATTGCTTCTAGCTAGTAGTCTCATACAAATCTGTGTAATATTAGTATTTGTATAATTTGGGATTGTAAGACAATAATGAATAAAGATATTTGATGTTTGTTTTCATTCATATAATTACTTTTGTCGTATATTTGTATGTTTAAATCCCTGAACATTTGATTATTTTAAATATGTCCATTGTCGGTTAGAAATATGGGAATATTGTCTACCTTAAGATAAGTATGAGTGTTGGTTATATTATTTTGAATATAATGGACGATTCCTGCCAAACTCACATGTTATTCATAAAGGATGTGTATTGGAAACCCCGAACATCCGAATATTACTTTTGGATCTTTGTCATGAGTAAGTTTTCGAAAATGATGATTAAGTCATCCTTAGACTTGTGATGCAAACAAGTTTGTGCATGTGTGAATATCACTTCTTCATTATAAGTTAAACGCTATCTCGCAAGATTTAGTTATAAAGCCTATAGTTGGAAGTGTTGTGAAGCAGAGATCTACAAACACTTGCATTTAATATAGAATTTGTTCCTCCACTTGATATATTACAGATTAGTAGCATTAGATCCTCAAGAATTAATCAAGTAATTGTACGGCCGTGCTCAAAGGGTGAAAAAAAGATGATCCTTGCTCACATTTGGTATATCTGAATTAATTTGTTCGCGAGAAAATAAGTTAAACTATATGGAATGAGTTTGGATCCATATTTATAGTTTAATAGTACTAGAAACAAATGGATAATTATTAGAAAGTTATTTAATCATATTCCAATTAAACTATATAGAATGAGTTAGAATCTATATCTATGGTTTAACGACACTAGAAACAATGGGATGACAAGAAAGCTTTAGAATCAAATACCATCATATACTTTTGAGATACTTTTCTTGGTTACGCATTTAATTAATTTAAGATACATGTATAATTAATTTGTAGGTTAAAATTGGTTCTAGATCCTTCCCTAGTCCCTTGATCGGCCGAATATACACTAGGGAGGACTAGAAGATTTTTTGGTTAGCTAAAAGGAAACTAAATATTCTTTAGGCCTAAAACTTGGAGTAGGGAGCAAGAAAATTAAGGAGGTTGGGAGGCTATATAAACACCCGCAACCCCCTCATAATTTTCCTCCCATCTCTCCCTCTTTCCCACCGATTTCGATCGGCCAAAGAACCCCCACAAACCATAAATCACCAAATTGTAAATCTTTGCAAGATGTTTCTAAGCATTACACTAGACCCTTATCTTATCAAGGTTTTGGTTTTGTTTTTGTCCCTTGCTTTGTTCGATTGACTCTAAACCCTAATTAGGGTTTTAGGTGATTTTCTCCAAGTGTCTTGTAACGTTCTTTAATCGACCCTTACGTAATCCCACTTAGATTTTTGGATCTAGGGTTTCTAGTTACAAGTTAATACACAAGTTTGTTTGAAGTGAAGTTACTACTAGCATCGTAGTGATTGTTCATTTGACGTGTCGCGTGAGCAAACGATATACACGGTTATTTAACCTTTAAGTTCAATATCAAGATTAAGACTCATTAATTGATATAATAAATTAATTCAAGGTTGGTTCTAAATTCTTTTTATAATGTGATTAATTACGTTTGTCATACTAGACCCATTCCGCTGCATACTCGTCGTTAATGGTTTAACTAGTATCTTAAATCCGAACAGTAAGAACTTTTCTAAAGTTTTTTTAGAGAAATTATTCTTGTTTTACAAAAATAATCTATTTTACAATACTGTAGATTTTAACTAAAAAACTAATTCATAGAGCTTTTTAAATTGTTATGAGCTGTTAAAACTGTAAATTACTGATATACTCTACAACTATATTATAATTTATTTAAATATATCATTTTAAGTCATTTTATATCTTAATTTTATAGTGAACAACTAATTTACAAAACACTTCTATGGAAAAAAATATAGATTGTGTTAACCATAAAATTCACCGTAACACGGGATTCGATCTGGATGATTGAATTGATGTTTAGCCACTTTAGAGAGAGAAACAAGAAAGATACTTGAAAACTGTGTGTACTTATAATGAGAGAAAATAGAAAGAAAAATGTCAATCTTCACCCCTCTATGGAATTATGGAGGGGTACATATATCTCGGGACTTAAACTAACTTATAGCATGTAACAATATTAGTCCCTGCAAGTCAAAGCTATGTAAACTATTATAATTTTGTTAGTCGCTAACATTTTAGGGATAACAATCTTATCCCAATGTGGAGACATACAGAATTACTTATAATGTTCATAACAAGTACAAATACAACAATAAATGACAGTTTAAGGTGCTTCTAGTGCTGAGGATGACATCGTTGTCTTCAAAAGCTTGTACCCAAGTTTGAATCGTCTTTGTCTTTGATTTTTAAGGAACCATTGTATCATGTATGAACTGGATTAATTTCCCCCAGTTCATACTGCATGTCTTGAAAAACTTTTTTCATAGACTTCTTTTTTACGAAGCTTCTGGATCAGCTTTTCTCTAAACCAATATCGCTACCTTAAGCAGAATTTGTAGCTTGAGCAATCTTCTATCTTTGACATTTAAAGTGCACATCAGATATTATAGAAGAATAAGCAAAACACACCAAGTAATACTGCTACCTTGACATTTTTGGTATTCATGATTATGCGTTTGGGGGAACATGAAAGATATCAACAACAAATCTTTTCACGTTTGTAGAATACTTCCCCCTGAAAGTTGAACTAAGTACTCCAAAGTACACGTTTTCCACCATGATGGGTACGAACACTCGGAAGTATCATCTGACGTGTACGCTTAGAATCGCGAGATGTTCTTGTCTAAAGCATGACGGTTACGAACACTCTATACGTTTAGAATCATGTGATGTTCTTGTCTAAGGCATGATGGTTGCGAACACTCGGAAGCATCATCTGACGTGTACGCTCAGAATCGTGAGATGTTCTTGTCTAAAGCATGATGGTTAAGAACACTCAGAAGCATCATCTGACATGTACGCTCATAATCGCGAGATATTCTTGTCTAAAGCAAAAATCTTCATAGTTGAGAAAGATCGAGAAACTATGAAAGATTTACTTAGACTATGAAGTATCTTTGTTGACATTCTATAGCTCAAATTTATCCCGTGAGAATAGTTTGCTGATCAGATGTCTACTCATTTACTGTTTGGCTAAACTTACCAACCTCGTATTCTTTTGGCTAGCTGTAGTGACCACTAGTGAAGTAAACTCGATATTCTAAACTTGAAAGTGAAGTACAATCCCCCGAATTTGTTACTTAAGCTTGCACTTTTGATGTTTGACGAACGGTGCAGAAAAAAGTTTCTGAGTACCTTATACCCCAAGAAGAAATAGTATAAGATGTAAAACACCTCTTGAAATATCCACATCTGCAACTGCGTGTGACACTGAGCACTACAACATAACTCCTTACATGATAGCTATCCAGGTCTTCGACCATCCACCCCTTGACACTAGAAACTAGATAATTCAAGTCTCAATCATAAATGCTCGAGCAAGTCATCATTCGATAGAATGGGTTTGAAGAAAATAGAAAGAAGGCTCGATGATGAATTAAGTTGACGCCTCCGTGAAATCCCACTTTAACTTCAAATAATAAATATCAAATTCACTTCGTAATCACTTGACATTCTTTGCTTCAAATACTAGCCGTTTGACATTAGAGTGAATCTTATAAAAATCGTTTTGGTGTTAATTTGTTTTTTTTGTGTGTTTCGTGTTTGTCGTGTTTGTTCGAGTGTCATTGACTATAAAACCAATGATGACTAAATAATGAGAAGTCGTCAACGTCGTCTAGATAACTTGACGTTAAAGCCTAACATTGGTCATATGCCCACCTGATGCGCGGATCAACCTCACCAAGAGAATTAAAGTTCAAAACGAGGGTTTTCTATATTCGAAACGAATAAGTAAGCATCATGTTACCCATTATTCCACATATTTATCATACTTGGTCCAACTGTTACTTCATTCGGCTTATAACCAATTTACTATAACCAGCCCATTGCATATGGTTCACTCCGCCCATTTCAAATTCAATTTTGTTTCAATGCTCAAAAAAGTAATAACCAAAATCAGTGGCAAAGCCCGCATCATATGAAACAAGTAATTGTTATCATTGTGTAATGATAATTTAATGAGATCAATAGCCGGCCATACCAATTTAACTTAGTCGGCCCAGATAGTGATATGTAGGGATATATAGAGATGTAAAAAAAACTCTGAATCTGATGGAGAATTCGATACCCGATTCCGACTTGACCGGTGAATCCTTGAGTTGACTGTCGGGATAAGCTCAGGAACAATTCCATCCTGAACTCGTCCCGGTTTAGTGCTCTCGATTTTCTTCCGATCTAAAATGTTATGTATCGATCTCGTACCGAATGGGATTCGGGTATCGGTACTGCTACCGGAAAATCGGGATTTTCTCGTATTTTTCGGGAATTTTCCGATTTGGTAGCGATCCTGAATTTTTTTCACCTTATTTCGTAATCCCGGTCCCGTACCAAACGTGATTCGGGTATCGGGAATCGGTAAGGTTCCGAGTACGGTTCGGGTTCGGATTCGGGATTCGGAACAAAATGCTCATCCCTATTTGACCAGGTATGGGGACGGGAGGTGAGGAATCTCCGATAACTAAAAGTAGGGATGAGCGTGGATCTAGATCCGGTGGAACTGGAACCGGAACCGGTGGAACCAAGAACCGAAATTTTGAGAAAAATAGGAACCGAGAACCAAACCAAATATATTTTTTGGTTCCAGTTCTGGTTCCATTTCCGGTTCCGGTTCTGGTTCTTTGGTTCTACCCGTATAGGAACCGATTTTTCAGAAGAAGAAGAAAAACTCGTTCACTAATGAATTAAGTCAACAAAAAAAATTCTTTTAAGTATTTATAACCATTTACGTTAAAACCAATAATATTTAACAACTAAGTATAGGCTCAAATAAATAAACACTATATAGTATCACAAGTTCACTACTTTTCTTTTACCAAAATTCGAATCAAAGTTATCTGGCTCAATATCGGTTGAATTTGTATCACCTTAAAAATCAAATCAAAATAAAGATATAGATTACTAATCATTTAACATTATGTTTACAATATGAATGTATTTGGTATGGCTAGTCATATTATATAAACCTTTTTGTTACAAAGTAAAACAAAGAACTCACAAATTATTCAAACTTATTGAACGTGCCCTATTAACAATTATAACATTAAAAACAATTTTTACTTTATACAAATCTAGTGATTAGTAATTTTGTACTAACAAGACATACATATTTCATTAATACTTAGAAGAGATACATTGAATGCAAATAAAAAACCAACATAAAATTTAGTTCTATTGATTTGATAATGATAGTTGTTTGTGTTTCAACGGATTAAAATTAGAGTTTAAGACGTTTGGTTTGGTTTTTTTGAGAGTAGGTTAGTTGTGTTTTTTTATATTACCTATGATATTAGCTTTTGAGTATGGTATATAAAAAAGTTATAAAATTTTTATAATTATCGGGTCTTTGGTTCCGGAACCGAACCGAACCGAACCAAGAACCAAAAAACCTTAAAAACAAGAACTGGAACTGGATCCAACGGTTCTGGTTTCGGTTCGGTTCTTCGTGGTTCCGGTCCAATTCTCGGTTCTGATCCGGTTCTTTGGTTCTTTTGCTCATCCATAATTAAAAGCGGGTATAGAGACGGGGATGGTAATACTCTCGCGTCCCCAAACCCGTCCTCGAATATCTATCCTATATATACGATTATATATCTATTAGACATTTGAAATACCATCAATCAATGATTAATATCTCTTTTGAAACTAACCTTAGAGTATGAACTCTTGTATGTTAATGTTAATTTTGGGCATAACCACATTAATGTTAATTTGGTTAATGTTGTTTGATATTAACGTATTGTGTTATTTGTAATGATTGCGGCATTCGAAACATATTTACAATGTTAACTGTGTAACTGGAGAAAAATCCCGGATTCTCATTGGGGATCACGTTCCTCGCTAGGGATAGAGATGGGGTGATATGTGGCTTGTAAATCCCGATGAGAATGAAGACAGAGATTATGATAGACATTGAACTTTAAGGATGGGATGGTATCAACCATTCTCCGTAAACCCGACCTCGTTGCCATCTCTATACAAAACCTTGACTACCCTAATATTGCTTACACATTAATCTTAATCAATCTCGAAGCAGTAACTGATCTAAACATCTCAATACACAATCTCTTCCATCATCTTATCTTCAATATCGTAGAAATATAAATCATCCATCTCATCAATCCACTACAATCCTTGAATAGGACGAATAGTAATCACCTCCCCCATTCCTTCCTCGTAAACTTAGAAACACAGATCCATCGCATCAACATATAATATACGAAATATAACCATTAATTTCATTAGTACGTCGAAGCAGCATTAAGATCTATAAGAGAGGTGATCACGGGTGGGTGAATATGTTTAATTTATGTGTCATTCATTTAATATTAGTGATGATTCATTCGGGTTGGATAGATCGTGATGAGATCTTGAACATCATTCGTAACCTGACGATTCTGAGATCTATGATTTCATTTTAGTTGGAGTCTAGGTATTGATGATGGTTGAGATTAAAGTTCAAACATATTTTTCTTATTAATTGTTCTTGAACTCAGTTGTTGTAACCCGGTCAACTCGGTAAATACCGAGTTGACTTGGGTAGGGATTAGGATAAAAGGAGGTTGATGATGTTAATTCGCCTAGACCATAGTTTCTTTTCATAAAAAGAGTTAGTTCGCTGGTGACCTTCCTCTCCGAGGAAGGGTGATAATTCGCCCATGAAGAATGATTCGCCCATGAAAAATAATTCGCTTATGAAAATAACTCGCATGAAATATTTTATGACCGAGTTAATTCGATCAAATCAAGGCTAGTACTTTTTCCGGATATTTTAGGACTGGATTTTTTTTGACAATGTTCCTCACTGAAAACCCCAGATATGATACACTTAGGGCGTGCTTGGTTTAAACTGAGGAATGGGAAAGGGAAAGGCAATGGTAATGCTAAGGAAAGGGAAAGGGTATCCTCATTGCATTGATGGTGCCTGGATGGATAGTCCATAATCAATACTATTATCTTAGATGTTGTTTGGTTTATAGTAGAATTTTCTCTTCATATATTGCGTGTATCTTTCTTATGTAACAGCGAACACTTATTCACATGTTATGTTGCATATACCATTATGATCCATCCTATTGACGAAGATAGAAAACAAGTAACTTAACATTAGCTTTATTATATTGAGGTGTTTGCAAAACATTGGATTTGTTCTAGCACCTAATCTTAAAAATCAAACCAACAATTAGATAACTTCAGAAACAATAGTCTTACATATCAAATCAACAATAATCAAACTTCATAGAAAAGAGTCTTACAAACAAAACCAACAATAAGCCAACTGTAGTAACTAGTTTTCTGGATGCAATAGCCCAAGCACATATGACTTTCTCATGTAACTTGGCAAAAGAAATAGGGTCTTCATCTTGATAGGATCGTTGTAGCAAAACTTGACAACCTTGCCAACATCGAAGTGAGATAAGCCCATAGTGATTAGTATATTCATGACCTCTTGCATTTTTTCTTCGCTCACTGATTCTGATTTATAAGCATCTGCAGCTAATGCATCAGCAGCAACACCAATTTTTGAAGCCATTTGGCCACAAACCAACTTAAAATCAGAACTAAAACCATCTAACTTGGCATCAATTGTTTGTTCAAGAGTTAATGGCTTCTTTTTCTTGTGGGAACTTTCTATTGGTGGTGATAACTTCTGCTTCTGTTTTTTAGTGTGACTGGTTAATGGCACATCTGGAGGGTTTTGTGTACTAGGGACTACGATAACATCATCTTCAGTATCAGGTGAAGAGATTACAAGTGCATTATCGTTACTGTTATTATCTTCACAAGTCTCTGCTACATCTTCAGCTTTCAAGCCCGTTGCTCTATCTCTTCCCCACACCGTATCCAACTTATGTAGATATGGGAATTTAAAGTTCCACAACCCGTTTGCATTCTTATGGGTCTGTAAATATAAAACCAATATTGATAAGTAAAAAAAATCGAGTTAAAAGAGATATTGTAGCTAAATGTTTACCTTACACTAGTCCTCGTACCACTGCCTCTCGCAATTAATTTTGTTCTCAACAGCATCCCATTGACACCCACTTTGCGTCAACATCTCCGAAATTGGATTATACTTGTTTCTAAGATATTTTATTTTAGAGTCGATGTGTGGGTGAACTTCCAGTTTGAAGTCCGTAATCTTTTGTGCCATCCTCTTGCGTACTTCAACCATGTAATTGTTTTTGAATCCACCATCTACCTTCCATAAAGGATCACCAGCTAGTTCTTGCAAAACATCAACCAAAATTTCAACTTCGTCCTCATTCCAATATTGTTTGTTCTTTCCCCTACCACGATCACATGTAGCTGTAGCCATTTGGACCTGGTAATGTGAAAAGGATATTAAGACCATTAACTTGATACAATTAAAATAACAAGATCAAAAAATCCAATATGTTAAGTAACAGAACTGTTGGGAATCTAAACTTGTTAGATTCCCTGTTCATTGATTTAAACATAATTAGGCTGATAGATAGTCCCTTGCCTTTGCCTAGGAGGCAGGCAAGTTTCACAAGACTCACAGAGATCCGAATCTCTGTGAGCAACCTCAGAGGAGTCCATGTCAGAGACATTGTCAGGGAAGTCGAAGATTACTTGAAGACATACCCCTTGGCTGTGATGGATAACAGCCAAGATGTATTAGGGACTCTGAGGGGTTGAGAGTTAACAGGGGTGGCAATACCCTGATAACTCTCAGCACACTTTGGACATGCCATTTGTGTGTTCGAGAATATGAAGAATAAGGAAACTGTTTTGGACAACTGTTCCTTAAAGCATAATGGAAGACTACCAAGAATAGAAGGACATCATGTGACTGATGTGGGAACTTGTAAAAGTTTGTGTAGTCGACATCAAGTACTGTTCAAGTCAAACTCGTAACACTATAAATAGGATGTGTATCCTTGCATTAAGATTCAACACTTTGAGATATTAAGAACATTAGTGCGTGTAACTTAGTGAATCAAACAGCTACGACTGTATTCATAAGTTAAGGTTATTGTTGTTCAAAGTGTGCACAACACATTGTCATCAAACGGTGTTATCCATAACACTTGTAATTCTTTATTATACAATAATAAGATTACGTTTGAAAAGTAATACCTTGTGTTGATTAAGTAAATATTAGGGTTTCTCGCATTGATTAGGGACTTTCAATTGGTATCAGAGCGGTGTTTGATATTAAAACCTTCAAGAAACATCGTTCTCCGTTTTATAATCAAGATCCACCATGCCGGAAACCTCTAGCCCACACTCACCTTCCAGAAACCCATCTTCACCAAGACTTACCCCCCCCACCAAATGACGATGATCTACCCCAACTTCTTGACTCAAGAGGTGGATCACACGTAACCAGTGTACCAGTCTTTGATGAAGAAGACTTTGCCAGTTGGAAGAGTCAATTTCTTGTATACCTTGATGGACTTGAACCTTTTCTCTTAGAAATTTTAGAAAATGGTCCATATATTCCCATGGCACTTACTTCTACTGAAGAAAACCCTCTTCCCAAGCCTGTCAAACAATGGACCGCAGCTGATAGGAAATTAGCAAACCAAGATAAACGTCTCAAAAGCATCATAATTTCCTGTCTTCCAAAGCATATAATGAAGTCTATCATTCAGTGTCCCACAGCTAAACAAATGTGGACAGACCTCATTCTTGGCCATGAAGGACCCTCTGAAACAAGAGAGACAAAGATTCAGGCACTCAGACTTCAGTTTAATGCCTTTAAGTCTCTTGAAGGTGAAAAAGTTCAGCAAACCTATACTAGGCTGAAGATTCTTCTAAATGACCTCGCTATGAATGATGTTACTATTGGTCAAGCTGAGATCAATGCCACTTTTGTCAACAGCCTTCCAAGAAAGTGGCTGAGCATGAATCAGACTCAGAGAGCTAACAACTCAATCAAAAATGATACCCTTGCTCAGCTCTATGGAAAGTACAATTATGAAGAAGGGCTGATCGATACTATCTACAAATCAGAGACTGAAAGATTTGTAGTCCAAGGAGCATCTTCCAAAGCTTTGATCTCTGCAACACATCCTCTTGACAGCGATTCTGACATTGAAGAAGATACCCGTAGCAGCCAAGAGTTCTTGTCAGACCTAAATGCAGAATTTCATGAAAGAGCACTGCTAGCCAACCAAAGAAGATACTACAAAAGATCTGGAAGAGTAGGATCAGCTAGCAAACCAACTGACAGGTCAAAAGAAACATGTTTTGCCTGTGGAAAGCTTGGACACTTTCAAAAAGAATGTCCTTCCACCAAAACATCCTCACCCTCTTATCCATCATCTTCATCCAAACCCTACAAGTTCAAACAACACAACAACTCATCTCAATCCAATTCTTCAGACACTGAGAAGAAAGATTACAAAAATAAGTACAAGGCACTTAAAGCTGAGTTAGAACAGATGAACTTGAAGATAGAAGCTATGTCCAAAAAGAAAGGTGGTGAGAAAAAGGCTGAGAAAGGGTTGGTTGCTGAAACCTATGATTGGAATGATGAACCATTGACTTCAGATGAAGAAGACACCACAAGAGTCAGGGCTTTTATGGCAATAGCTGAGGATGAACCAGCTGTTGGAAAAGGTGATGCAAGATCAGGACAATGGGTCGACATCACAATGAAAAAGGTACACAGGCTTCTTTCTATGTCTGATTGTGATGAACGTAAGCATGTTCTTGATTACACCATTGTTGACTTGCACTTTGTTGAGGAACAAAGGAAGAACCTACTTGACAAGTTTCACTCTGTTAAAACTGAAATGATTAATGCTAAGGCTGAATGTGAAACTCTCAGGCGGGTTAACTTAGAGAAAATATCCCTGCAAAATGAAGTAGCTAGATTAACCTTGAAAAACATAGCTTTGAATGACCAAGTCACTGAATTAAACAAAGTTATTGAAAAATGGCTGTGTGCTAGGTTTACTATAGATGAATTGCTTAGGGATGAAGTGCCAGCTGTCTTAAACAGGGATATAACTGCTAAGCATAAAAAGCTGAGGATTATCTCCAAACCCAAAGACATTGTCTTTAAATCTACAGAGACTATTCATATGTCAGATACCTCTTTGACTAATGACCCTGTCTCTGAAGATGTGGCTGAGCTTCCACCCTTGCCCAAACTCTCTGGAGTTGAACCTAGCAGTTCTTCCAGATCTGCTAAGGATGAACTTAAGATAGATATTGAGAATCCTCCAGCTAAAGTTTTTCGTGTGCCTGCTAAACCAACTGGTAAACAAGTAGCTTTTAAGCCTGTTTCTACTAAAGCTGTGAATAAGGTTGACCCCACCACTGAAGATCGCCTGTTGTCTCTTATGAAAGAAGTAGAACTCTTGAAACAACACATTAAGCCTTCCGCTGAATGCTCTACTTCTCATGAACCTAAGTCAGTCCTAGGTGAACCCAAAAGGGAAAGATTAATCAAACCTTATTGCAATGTTTGTAAGAATTCTCACCACTCGACCTTAGATCATGACAGACACATGGCAGCTAAAAGAGCTCAGACACCCTCTAGGGACAGACCACAGAGTTCCAAAAGACAACAGGGAAATTACAATTCTTATCCTCCCTGTAAATTCTGTGGGTTCACAGACCATCACTCAGACGAGTGTGGTGACTTCCCTGGGTGTGATATCTGTGGGAGTTATAACCATGAAACAATGAACTGTCCATCCCAACGCCAAAAGTTTTTCAGGAACACAAGAGTTGCTAACAAGCAATTCAGGGAACCCACTGGAAAGTGGGTTCACCATAGGAACTAATCTGTTTCTATGTATCTGTGCAGAAATATCTCAAGGAATCGGTATGGTATCTAGATAGTGGCTGTTCTAGACACATGACAGGGATTCAACAATACCTGCACAGATACTCAAAGGAGCCAGGTCCCAAAGTGGTGTTTGGAGATAACTCTTCAGGTGACACAGAAGGATATGGCTCAGTGAATTGCAATGGGATCACATTTACCAGGGTTGCATATGTGAATGGTCTTAAGCACAATCTTATTAGCATCAGCCAGTTATGTGATGCTGATTATAAGGTTTTGTTTACTAAGACTCAGGGAACCATATTCAACAAAAATAATGATGTTGTGCTGGTTGCACCTAGAAGGAGAGATGTTTATGTCATCAACATGGCTGTGTGCTCTGAAGACAGCTCAAATTGTTTTCTTGCCAAAGCCTCTGAAAGTGTCAACTGGCTGTGGCACAAAAGACTGTCTCATCTCAACTTCAAGAACATCAATAAGATAGCCACTCAAAACTTGGTTGCTGGTCTACCTTCAGTAATGTTTTCCAAAGACAAAACTTGTTCTGCCTGTGTCAAAGGAAAACATCACAGGTCTTCATTCAAGACTAGGCAATCATTCTCTATTGACAAGTGCTTACATCTCCTTCACATGGACTTGTTTGGGCCTGTCAAACCTCAAACCATTAATCACAACAAATACACCTTGGTCATAGTTGATGAATTTTCAAGATATACATGGGTGTTCTTCCTCAGAAGGAAAAGTGATGCAGCTGATGCCATCATGTCCTTCATCAGACAGGTTGAAAATATGAATGATGTTAGAGTCAAAGCTCTAAGAAGTGATAATGGTACGGAATTCAAGAATCATCAACTTGAATCATTTTGTGATGAAAAAGGGATTTCACAGAACTTCTCTTCAGCTGGCACTCCTGAACAAAATGGTGTGGCTGAAAGAAGAAACAGGACTCTGATTGAAGCAGCAAGAACTATGTTAAATGGTGCAGCCTTACCAAAGCAATTTTGGGGAGAAGCTGTACACACTGCCTGCTATACTCAAAACAGATCAATCATTGTCAAAAGACATGGCAAAACCTCCTATGAAGTTTTCAGAAAAAGATCTCCAGACGTCAGCTATTTTCATGTGTTTGGATGCCCTGTGTTTATTTATAACTACAGGGATAAACTTGGAAAGTTTGATGAAAAGGCTGATGATGGATTCTTTTTGGGATACTCTCCAACAGCCAAAGCCTTCAGAGTATTCAACATCAGAAGACAAGAAGTAGAAGAAACTTTCCATGTCAGATTTAATGAAGATGATGAAGTCATACAGAGAACAGGAACAGAGGGTGATGAAGTAGATTTTAATGAAAATATTTCTTTCCCAAGTGATGAGTTCACAGAACCCAGACCTACCAGTCATCACCACTCCAACACTCTCACTCCTTATGTTCCTGCTTTTGATCCTCTGTCTACTCACAACATAGAAGTTCCTACCTCTCAAGGACTTGATGAAGAAGAACCTCAAATCTCTGATGATCCTTCTCATGATATTAATGACTCACCAATTCTTCAGACCTCTGAAGTTGCTCCTGCTGATAATGAAATTGCTTCCCTTGATGTGGCTGAAGAAGACTCAGACACTGAAGTAGTCTTTGAAGAAAGCCCTCCTAATCAACAGGATGAGACTCAAATGGTTCCAGCTGTGCCCTCAAGTACCCCTGTTCTTGAAACTCCAGCTCCTCAAAATAAGTGGTCAAGAGATCAACACATTCTTCTTGTCAACATCATTGGGGAACCAAATGCAGGGGTCACAACCAGACAGCGAATCCAAGACTCTGAGTCAGCCTCAGCCAATGAATGTCTATTTGCTGAATTTCTTTCTCAAATTGAACCTAAAAGAGTTGTTGAGGCTCTGGTAGAAGATGGATGGGTAGCTGCTATGCAAGAAGAAATCAATCAGTTCAAAAGGAACAAAGTATGGACACTAGTGCCAGCTCCACCTGGAAAGAATATCACAGGCACTAGATGGATCTATAGAAACAAGATGGATGAAATTGGGAACATCATCAGGAACAAGGCAAGATTGGTAGCACAGGGATACTCTCAGACTGAAGGAATTGATTATGATGAAACCTTTGCACCTGTTGCTAGACTTGAAGCCATCAGAATTTTTCTTGCTTATGCTGCCTATATGAACATCACTGTCTATCAGGTGGATGTAAAGAGTGCTTTCCTCAATGGTGATTTGGCTGAGGAAGTCTATGTTGCTCAACCTGAAGGATTTGAGAACAGCGAGTTTCCCAACCATGTGTACAGACTTCACAAAGCAATGTATGGTCTGAAACAAGCTCCAAGAGCATGGTATGAAACTCTTTCAAATTTCCTATCTGAAAACAAATTTATCAGGGGTTCTATTGATAAAACACTCTTTACCTTCAAGGACAAGAGTGATTTCATCATTGTGCAGATTTATGTGGATGATATCATCTTTGGGTCAACAAATGTCAATCTTAGTAAACGTTTTGCTAAATTAATGACCAAGAAATATGAGATGAGTATGATGGGTGAATTAACTTACTTTTTGGGTTTTCAAATTAAACAATGTCCTAAGGGAATTTCTATTTGTCAAGAAAAGTATGTTAAGGATTTACTTAAAAAATATGACTTGGCTGATTGTGCTTCAGTGAAATGCCCCATGCTTCCACCCAACAACTTGGGCCCTGATGAGTCAGGGGTCTCTGTCAATGAGACTTTATATAGAGGCATGATTGGGTCGCTGATGTATCTAACAGCCAGTCGTCCAGATATCCAATTCTCCACATGTCTCTGTGCAAGGTACCAAGCTAACCCAAAAGAATCCCATCTAGTGGCTGTTAAGAGAATTTTCAGGTATCTCAAAGGAACACCATCCCTAGGACTATGGTATCCAAAGGAATCAGGCTTTGATCTCAAGGCCTATTCAGATTCAGATTATGCTGGATGCTGTATTGACAGGAAAAGTACTTCAGGCAGCTGTCAAATCCTAGGAGGAAAATTGGTTGGATGGAGTGCTAAGAAGCAAAACTCTGTGGCTATGTCTTCAGCTGAAGCTGAATATGTCGCTGCAGCCAGCTGTTGTGCTCAGGTGCTCTGGATGAAAAGTCAATTGGCTGACTATGAAATCTTGTATGACAAAGTGCCAATCTTTTGTGACAACACCAGCGCCATTGCCATATCCAACAACCCTGTTCTTCACTCTCGTACCAAACACATTGATATCAGGTATCATTTTATCAGGGATCATATTATGAAGGGAGATATTGAGCTGCATTTTGTTCCCACAGAGCTGCAACTAGCTGATATTTTTACAAAGCCTTTGGCTGAACCTACGTTCAACAGGCTAGTTGCTGAGCTAGGGATGCTCAATATCTCAAAGCCTGTGGCTTGATATTAAATGTGTCCATTAAATGATTGATTCTATATTAAATGTTTTATTAAATGTTTTTCACATGTAACTAGGTAGTTGCGTTCCAAGTAAATGCGAAAAACATTCTCACATTTTTAATCATTTAAGTTTCGGATAACGAGGAGACAAATTTTTTGAAAGGTCAATGGGACCCACTTGAGCAGTCATTTTCGCTTTTGCATTTAATACGGTTGAATAACTGTTCACTCTAGTTTGAATATATATATTGTCTTCTTGCTCTTCTCACCCACCACCATTCTAAAAATCATCTTCTCTCTCTAAACTCTTATCTCTCTCAACCATCCGCCATTTTCACTCTCCTTCAACATTAAATCAATGGCGTTTCCAGTACCAAAAGCCTCCAATGTGAACTTCGAGATCAACGAAAGCATCATCGCTTCCAATAACGCCATTGGATGGATCAAGGCACCAAACAACACCTACTCGGATCTGGTAAATTTCATGCAGAATTGTGACCTAAACGAAGCCTTCACCAAATCTCCTTCCACCTTTTACCAAGAATACCTTAGGGAATTCTGGTATTCTGCTGAAGTTGAAGAAGACACCATTACCTTTAGCCTTTCTTGCAATGAACATCCTTTTGCCTTTTCCCTTGCTGATTTTGCCAGTGTGGCCGGACTTAAACATGGAGATGAATGCCTGAAGACAGTTGACAAAAAGGCTGTCAAGGAAGCATTGGCCACACTCAACCCTTGTCATGACATTAACCCTGCCCTCACACCAGCTGAAATCCTTGCTAAAGCCCCTCTGAAGATCAAGTATTTTTCTCCTATGTGGCGTGTCCTCTTCACCCACATTGTGAAGTCCCTGGGAGGCATGCAGGGATCACAAGATCAAATGTCATTCAAACATCAGACTATTGCGTATGGATTAATATGGGGAGCTGATGTTGACGTTGGAAGCCTTCTTTTCTCTAACCTGGTAGAACAACTAAAGGGTAGGAATCAGGTCAGGGAAAAGAACATCTGTTATGTGCGTTATCTGTCCCTGATCTTTGAGAGTTTGCTTGGAGAGAACTATCATAACAAGGCCTTGACAGCTCTGAAGCCCTATCGCATCACAGGCGCCATCTACAAGGAGATAGGAGCTGAGGATATCCCTGTGACTGCACACATGCTGAACGTGGCCAACCAGGTACCCAACACTGAGAAGCCCTTGCTCCCTTCCTCTGAGAAGGTGAATACTTCTAGTGTCGCTGGCAAGTCTACGTCTTTGACCTCTGGGCAGCACACTACCAAGTCCAAGGCTTCATCTGGTCAACAGCTAAAGAAGAAGAAAATCCCCTCTTCTTCCCAACCTAAAGCTGTTAGCAAGGCCAAGGAAAAGAAGATTGACACCGCCTCTGGTCCAGATACTCTTGTGGATACAGAATCTTTGGCTGACAAACAACAGGCGTCTAGTGTCTCTAGGTCAGCAGAGACTACAGGAAACCAGCCAAACCAAGTTGATATCTCACAGGTAATCAGTGTACATTTTTAGAGGTTCACAATCAACCACTCTCATTTGTCTGTAGGAGAGAGTGGTGAAGTTAGGGTAATCCTCGACCCATAGAAGTCTGTCATTTCACTTAGAATTCTTTAAGACTTCTGTACACTCTGTCTTTGCACCAGGGAGTGATTCATTTGTGTTTATAAAGCACCCCGATGACCCTGAACCCTCTAGACAGTATTCAGGCTAACAACAACCTGAATACATTAATGTCTCAACTTTGATGGCTGTACTTCACTCAGCCTCTTGGTTCCCTCATTAAAAGAGTCCCAAAGGATTTATCCTTTCAGGGGGAGCTGAATCATCACCCTCAGCTTTCCTAGGGGCAGCGTAACAGGCGACCTACAACAGCATATGTTTCACTCTTAAAAGAGTCCCAAAGGTTTTACCTTTTGGGGGGGCTGAATAATCACACTCAGCTTTCCTAGGGGCAGCGAAATGGCGATCATTAAACAACATATGTTTCACAATCAAAAGAGTCCCAAAGGTTCTTACCTTTTGGGGGGGCTGAATAATCACACTCATCTTTCCTAGGGGCAGCGAATGGCGACCATTAACCACACTTCATTCACACTTAAAAGAATCCCAAGGATTTATCCTTTGGAGTGGCTGAGTAATCACCCTCAGCCTCTCTGGGACAGCGAAATGGCGACCACTCACTTTATATTTTCCCTGTTACTAATTTCAACAAACTTACAGGCTGAAATTGTACAGCCAGTCAAAGAACCTCAGGTACATGCAAAGGAGGCTGAAACAATAACTCAGGACATTCCACATGAAGAAGAACTTGAGCTCAATATTGATGAAGAATTGCTTTCTGTAGAAGATTATGTCGCTGAGTTTGAACCCATGCCTGAGGATGAATTCCCTGAGGGAATGTTTGATGAGGAAGAGGAAGAAGATGAGGATGACCAGCTGTCAGCCTCTCCTCCTAAAGAAGATGACAAGACTTCTCCTCTTAAGGAAGCTGTTGACACACAAAACTCTGCTACATCTGCAACAACAGTCTTCCAAAGACCAATATATGATCCAACAGCTGAATTCCTTTTGTTTGATCATCCTACCCAGACTAACTTCGACTTGATTCCAAGGGAGGATGATTTTGCTCAACAAAGCCTCAATATCAAGAATCTTCAGCCTGTACACCATCAGTCTGATATTGAGCGCTTGTCAAGAAAGCTGGACGTGATCAAGTCAGAGATGCACAATTTTACTGTCACCTTTCCAGGTATTATAAAGAAGGCTGTGACTGAGGCTGTCACTGAGCCTATTCAGGAGGGTACAAGAAAAGGTGTGGCTCAGGGACTAAGTCATCTCTCGACACGAATCAAGAATGCAATTGACTCAGTTGTCCCTGCATTGTTCCAAGAACAAGAAACCAACATGAACAGGCACTTCAATGCAGTGCGCAACAGGCAATACAACCATGCTGGTTTTATTGTCAGACGAGTTCAGGCAAATACCAATGCCAATGCCAACTTATTGCTGAAGATTGCCAGGGCATCAAGAAAAAGACAGCGTGCCATGGCTGCCTCTGTGGAGCAGATTGCAAGAAGATTTCAGGCACGTTCATCCAAGCATAAGAGAAGTAAGGATGAACGTGAGGGGGAGAAGAATACTAAACTCAACCTTGCATCTGCTGAACAAGGCTCATCTTCAGCCAATCCTTCAACAACACCTGTTCCTCTTCAAGTCATCAAACCAGTAATAGTACCTGATGATGAGGATCAGACTCAGGGGGAGCAACAAACACAAGATGGAGCTGACTCATCTAAATCCATGATCCTAGTTAACATCAGCAAGCCTGAGGATGATGATGAACCAGCAGCCAAGAAACTTAAATTCACTGTGAGCTCCCTACCAAAATCTATTCAAAATCAGGCTCAGACAGCGTTCCTCAAAAGAGCTGATGATTTGAAAAATATAAGTGTGGAGTCCTCTGTCTCAAAGAAAGGTAAAGAGATAGTTTTGGTTGACACTGACACCAAACTTAAGAAGATAGCTGCGATGCTAGAGACAGGAGGATCCACAACAGACCTTTCCCACTTTTCAACCTTTACACCTTCCGATGAGAGACCTTTAACGCCTGAAGAAATAGAGCAACAGGCTGAATAATTCAAAAGACTAAGTGAGCTCAAGGCAGCCAAAGAATTAAATGAAGCTACTCTGAGGAAGATGTCACCACCTGAAAAAGAAAAACAAAAACAAAGGTTGAGGGAAATGGAACTTAAACGCGCTGAGGCCTTAAAGAAAGTCAAAGCTGATTATGATGCCTGCGTGAACAACAGGTATGCTGCTGGCAAGATAACCAAGTTTAGATACACCATTCACAAGTCCACAAACACTCCACAGATGATCTTATGGAGGGATAATCAAACGGGGAATATGGATGTGTTTGACAACTTCAGGTTAAAAACACTTGGGTTATCAGAATGGTTTGAACTCGAAGCCTTAGCTGCCAAAAAGTCTGGACAGGCAAATTTCCTTCTGCTTAAAACTCTTAAGGCTAAGTTTAACTGGATCAAGGAAACAGCTGCCAAACTCAAGATTGATCCCCCACCACAGCTTTTCGAACAAGGACCCCCAAAGACAGGCAACAAAAGAAGAAGAATTTCCCAAATCATTGATGAAACTTTTGTTACTGAAGATGTTCGTGTGGATGGCATGCACAGGGATCTGATCCTTCCTAATGGTATAGTTGGCCCTGTTGATGGTCAGACTTACTCAGTGCCTGAAATAGGAATGGCGTTTATGAACAAAGCCTGCCAATATGCTTTTCAGAGGGAAGATGAGCTTTGCCTGGCTTCAACTATTCAGCTACTCTGTCACAAGAAGTGTCTCAAGATCAACTCAGATTATTCCAAGAAGTTTGCAAAGACTTTGCAGGATGAAACTGATAACAGATTAGATGTGGCCGAAGCTGAAGAAAGAATCAAAATTGAAGACTATTGAAGATAGTATCAGCCCTTTTACCTTCATCTTTTATTTAACTTATGTAATGAACTTGTAATTTTTCTTTAAGTCTTAATAAAATCATGAGGTATGTTTGTTTAGATCTGTTATGTGTAAGAAGAAGCTGTTAAACTCACTTACCTTAACTTAGTTAGATCTAGCACTATTTATGTTTAAATAGGGGGAGATTGTTGGGAATCTAAACTTGTTAGATTCCCTGTTCATTGATTTAAACATAATTAGGCTGATAGATAGTCCCTTGCCTGTGCCTAGGAGGCAGGCAAGTTTCACAAGACTCACAGAGATCCGAATCTCTGTGAGCAACCTCAGAGGAGTCCATGTCAGAGACATTGTCAGGGAAGTCGAAGATTACCTGAAGACATACCCCTTGGCTGTGATGGATAACAGCCAAGATGTATTAGGGACTCTGAGGGGTTGAGAGTTAACAGGGGTGGCAATACCCTGATAACTCTCAGCACACTTTGGACATGCCATTTGTGTGTTCGAGAATATGAAGAATAAGGAAACTGTTTTGGACAACTGTTCCTTAAAGCATAATGGAAGACTACCAAGAATAGAAGGACATCATGTGACTGATGTGGGAACTTGTAAAAGTTTGTGTAGTCGACATCAAGTACTGTTCAAGTCAAACTCGTAACACTATAAATAGGATGTGTATCCTTGCATTAAGATTCAACACTTTGAGATATTAAGAACATTAGTGCGTGTAACTTAGTGAATCAAACAGCTACGACTGTATTCATAAGTTAAGGTTATTGTTGTTCAAAGTGTGCACAACACATTGTCATCAAACGGTGTTATCCATAACACTTGTAATTCTTTATTATACAATAATAAGATTACGTTTGAAAAGTAATACCTTGTGTTGATTAAGTAAAGATTAGGGTTTCTCGCATTGATTAGGGACTTTCAAGAACAAACAAGGCACACTATGTTAATTCTAAGAAAAGATATACCATATAAACCATGATGTTCAAAATACAAGTAGAACCAAATAATCCATAACAAAAACATACAGTAACATATAAAACATCTATCTATTTGCCCATGTATTAAACATATTGGTTGCCATACTATTTCTAAATGCTAGCCATTCATCACTTGGACTAATATTAGTAACATATTCAACTTCTCCATTTTCCACATTATTCTCTTCGTTATCATCAGTATCACCATGATCTTGTTCTTCTTCTTCTTCTTCAAGGATCGACTCTTGTGGATCATGGCTCATAAATTTTCGAATCAAGTTGTGTAGCAGGCAACATGCCATGATAACCCGAACTTGAGTTTCAATTGGAAAGAATGAAGGGGATGCTAGGATCTTCCATCTTCCTTTTAGTAGTCCAAAACATCTCTCAATAACGTTGCTTGCTTTCGAATGTTTCATGTTAAAGTACTCCTGAGCGGTCTCTGGTCGATGACCATCAAACTCTCTCAAGTGATATCTTTGTCCTCGATATGGAGCAAGAAATCCATTAGCATTGCAATAACCAGCGTCAACCAAATAATAATTGCCACGAGGGACTCTAAGACCATGAGGCCTTGAGATTGCATCTTGAAGCACACGACCGTCATGTGCCGAACCTTCCCAACCGGGCAAAACATATATAAATTGCATGTTCGGGCAACAAACACCTAATACATTAGTAGAAATACAACCCTTTCTTGTGCGATATCGTGACTTCTCATCACTAGGAGGTGTAACCTTGATCAAGGTCCCATCTAAAGCTCCTAAACATCCCTACAATTTAGTTTTGAGATATAATGAGAATAAATATTTCTTAATATCATCCTTAATTAATCTACTGGTTGAACTATAATTTTCTTATACCTGAAAATGTTTCCACCTTTCATCTTGACAATCTTGTGATATAGGCTCAGGTTTCTTTAGCAATACATGATGCAATTTGAGTATTGCTTTGAGGACTTGATGAAATTGTCGACTCACTGTTTCTCTACTACGAAAAAATAGATGACCTATTGTTCTACTTTTTTTGTGGTGAGCCAAAGTATATAAGAACATAGATACTACCTCTTCTATTGATGTGTTTTTAGTAGGCTTTAAACCTCCAATCTCGTTTACCATTTGACACAACACCCTAAATGTTGCTCTATCCATACGAAGTTCACTAATACAAACTGCATCACTTTCCATTGTCAACCTAAACATCCATTGCATTCGCTCAATCCTTTTTTCTTCCTTTGTTTTGATTTCACGAATCTTACTTCGAAGGTATAAACAAATAACAAAGTAGTAAAAAGAATATGTCAAAATCATCAATGCAGTTGCTATTTGTTGAATCAACAAAAGTTGCCTTAATTTGCGTTTTCTGTTAACAGGAGGGCGAGCCATTTTGATCTACAAAATAATATTTGAACTACCATTATCATTAGTAAAAAAATGATCAATGCACAAGTCTATAGAAAACAAGTTGCACCATCATTATCCCAAATGAGTATAGACAATAGTTACATGATCCAAAGATAATAAAAGGTAAACATGTCACAGTTTACACAATACTAGACTCATTTATCACTCTACATATCTAGATACATTAAAAATGAACTTGACATATTTCAACTAATCAACATATTATCAGTGGTACATCTGCCAAGAACCATAAAGCTATACAATTGATGACTTAATAGAAAAATTGGGATCTTGACAAGCAAAAAAAAATAATTGCTGTTAAAAGATAAATTATACCTTGATTAAGTATACAATTATACATTGATTGTCAATGATTATATCATTGAATAAACACAGATAAAAGGAATCAAAATATGGACTATATAAAGGGAAAATATCATACCGTAAATGGAGTTTCCTTGTTGCTAAGAATCGATATGCTTATATGGAGAGAATGATCATTATGTGAAAGTTAAAAGAACTGATGATGTGATTTTTATTGGGTGTTGAAAAAGTATAAAAGATGTGCAGAACGTGGGATGTAAATTTGGCGCTTTTATTTGGCGGGTTAATAAGTGGGTAATGAAAATCAATCCCCCCCCGATTTACTGGGTAATGGGCCAATACCCACTATTGGGTAATGGGTGATTACATTATAATTAACCAAGCTACTTTATTTATTATCTTACCCATTTCTTACCTCTTAATACATCCAACCAAGCATGCCCTAAAATAGCAGTCAAATGATATGACACACTGTTAGGCTACCCGCAACGGGTTCTTTTTGTCTCGGTCGCGAGTCGGTCGCACCTTTGCGACGATTCGGTCGCCGTGTCTCGGGCGAGTGAAAACGACTCCACAGGCGACCTTGTTACTATCCGTTGGAAAAAAGAGCTGTTGGGTTTGCTTACCGTTTGAAACAAAAAAAATCAAAATTTAAACTATAACCTATATAAACATAACCATTTCTTCCATTTTTTCACACATTCACACTCAAATTTCTACACAAACATATTCAACATGTCTAGCAAGAGAACCCCCCAAAACCAATACCTCAAGACCCTGAGTTCGTCAAGAACCCGTTCCACATAGGACACCGGATTCGGCTTTTCGATTATCCGGCGTTACTCCTAACTTCCGATTTAGACCCGCGGGGTTTGAATATCATTCACCACAACCAAATCACCCAAACTATACGAACCATCCGTTTTATCTCCCACAACGTGATAACAACCAACAACCTTTCTATGAATCATCGACGGGTGTGTATGGTCCTACTATGGATTATTCTAATTCTACATATCCTAACCAGTAGTATTCTCCGATTAATCATTTTCAAGTTGATCAAGTTTTTGATGAAATGTTGTATAATCAAGACTACTTTGCCAACCAACATGAGAGTGAGGTTCCTAGCCAAGATCAGTCAATGGGCCAAGATTCAGGACACGGGTCATTTCACGGTGCATATAACCTTCATGAAGACGAGGAAGAGATGTCACTAATCAAACCTAAGAAGCCCTCTAGAAGTGCTACGAAAGCCAATCATGTTGATTTAAGTGAGCCACCAAAAGAGTGGACAAGTGAGGAAGAGGTTGCGTTGTGCAGAGGTTGGTGTTATGTTTCCGAGAATAGCGAGGTTGGAAATAGTCAAAATTCAAAGGGCTTTTGGAAAAAAGTATTGAAGTACTATGAAACCGAGACGGGTTATAGTAGAGGGTACGGCGCGGTTGTGAGCAAATGGAAAAACAGGTTGCGTCCCAGCGTTGGTGCTTTTTTGTGGTATAATGGATAACGTTGAGCGTACTCATGATAGTGGTGCCAATGATCTCACTGGTTACCAAAAAGCTTGTGCTGAGTACAAAGTGACTTACAAAAAAGTTTTTTCAATACCAGGAGACGTGGAATGTGCTCAAAGATCACCCAAGTTGGCTACAGAATGAGATGCCACAAAGAAAAAAAGTAAAAAAAAATCCAAGACTTTTGGAACCGCTTCTGGTTCTGGGCATGCTAGTTACATGGATGTGATCGATGATTCAGAAGATGAGGTCGAAGAGACTCAAGAATACCGGCTAATGGGTCGTGATAAAGCTAAAAAGAAATTATCAACATCTTCGTCAACAGGGAAGTCTTCATTTGTTGATTCTGTAACTAACAAATGAGAGAAGATGAAAAACATAAGGTGAGAAAAAAGAAGCAGCAATAAGATGAGTACTTTACCATCAAGCAGCGGGAGTTGGATTTGAAAAAAGAAAAGCTTGAATTACAGCGTCGGGCAATCGATCTTGCTGAAAAAAAGAAACACGATAAAGACTTGTTATTTTACAACACCGATATCAACTCCAATTTGTCTATACCCCAACAACATGCCTTGCAAGAAATGAAAGGCAAAATAAAAGAACGCTACAATTTAAATTACTAGTATTATTATAACGTTTTTTATGTTTTATTTTATTTGAATTATGATATAATATTTTTTTTAATTAATGTAATGGATATTTATGAAATTTAATGTGTTTAAATTTTTATTTTTTTTTAATTAGGTCGTATTAGGTCGCCTTGTTGGAGGCAAATAGGTCGCACTAGGTCGCAGAAGAGAGAAAACAGAAAAATTAAGGTCGCGACCTGATCGCTGTTGTAGGTAGCCTTAAAGAGCAGTTGCAAAAAAAATTGACAAAGAAAACGTTATAAAAACGTGATGCAATATCAGTGTGAAGAAAAACAAACCACAAAAGAAGTAAAAAAAAAAGAATTCACTCTTATGAAACGAGATTCAAATCTTGCCAAACAAACACGAACACGAACACCAAAAACACAAAACACCCTTAATTAGTAACATACAGCTTTACAACTAATTTTGTGATGCATAGTCATAAACAAAAATACAACTTACAACTTTTACTAAAATGTTTCAGCTTGTAACACATGTCTTGAAAAAAATACAAAACATTAATAACTACCGATTAGTTATTTGGACTTAAATTACATTTTTACATAAATCGAATGATATATTGGTAATTGTGAGACATGTGAAAGCTAATGGTGAGATAAGATCTATGTAAAAGAAACTGGCAAGAATATATATCAAATGATAGATTGACAATTGATTATGCATGTATTTAGTTTTGGAAAAAAGACAAATTTGGTTATTTTAATCACTTAAGAATTTTATCATGGTCAAGTTTTCAACTAAAGACAAATATGGTCATCACCATTCATATTGGGACAAGTGTCCCACTAAAGATACTTTTTAAATGATCAACCGACGACGCTCAACCCTCAAATGCACAACTTCTGTGTTTCACTTTTATTGGAAATTGAAAAATTATGTACTATGTGGGTCCGGTTGAGCATTTGCAAGTTGAACGCCGTCAGTTGTGCATTTGATTAACATAATAAGACAAATATTGTCATAGTAAATGGGAACATATGTGGGTCCGGTCCCTTGTTAAAATCTGAAGTTGGAGGGACACGTGGCAGTAATTGGATGGAGTTGTGTAGTTGTGCACTTATGTATAACCAAATTTGTCTCAATGAAAAAACTTGACCATGATTTAACTTTTAAAGGGTGATTTTGACCATTTTCGTCTTTTTCCCTTTAGTTTATATATATATATATATATATATATATATATATATATATATATATATATATATATATATATATATATATATATATATATATATATATATATATATATATATATATTACTTACTCGTATCATTGCTCTAAAATAAAAATGTAGAGTTTTAGCAAATAACATAAAAGAGTACTTACTTAACTTAAGTGTCATTTCTAATCAAAATATTATATTTTTTTTTGCATAAAAGGCATTGAACTTATGTTTTTATCCAATTTAAATATATTCGTTAAATAGTTAACTATCTTCATTTATATTTTATACATTTTAACACCACCACTACTATCACTATCAAACGTCGTCGACGCCACCACCACCAATACCACCAAACGCCGCATCCACCACCAGCCCCAACCACTTCCAAAAACCACCAAGATTACATTTTTTATCAATCGATCCAAATCTTAGCAAAATATTATAGACTTCAATCGTTATACAAACACATAGCTTTATATAATATGATTGCACAACTGTTTAGATGTATAGTAATTAATTTTATAATTTTAGATAATTTTAATTGTAATATAACATGTCACTTATCATTTTGCATTACTAACGTGCCGTTATTGAAGCTAATGTATCATTAGTTTTTGTACATAATGACATGAATGTTATGTTGATATTTTGCTAAAGTTTGTCTTATTTTATTTTGTTGTGACGTGATTCATATCTAATTTTAATTGTATTTTAGCCTAATGACTTTTATATGTTATCGCTGTCTGTTTTTATAGATCATACTGAATATGTATATGCACTACGAGTAAGAAAATACATAGTATAAAATGACATAAAATGTTAGTGGCGGTGTTTGATAGTAAAGGTAGTGGTCGGATTTGGTGACGAGACGATGATTTATGACACTGACGGAGCTAGGATTTAGTGCGTGGATGGGCCAAAAACGACGAGAAATGCTAAATATACGACAAAAAGCTCAAACCTTATTAAAAGCCATGAAAATTACGATGATTTATATTATAAAAAAACGTTATTAAACCATTAAGGGATTAAGTCGTACAATAGCAATGTACTTTTCGAAATTTACCGTTTTGATAGGTGTACTATAAAAAAGTTGTACAATAGTAACGAACTTTCAAAAGGTGTTCGATCTGCACATTTGGGTGACGTGTCACGTTATTAATGGTGACACGTGTTAGCCTTTTCGGGATGACACGTCATCAAAATGTGCACAAGGGAACACTTATGAAAGTTCGTTGCCATTGTTCAACTTTTTAAAAGTACACATACCAAATCGATACATTTCGAAAAGTACATTGCTATTTTATGACTTAATCCCAACCATAAACACAAATAATGAAACAAATATGTTACAATGTACAAATATAAGAATTTTGATTACAATATTTGTACAAAGTATTCTATCAACCCATATATTAAAAACATCTAAATTTCAAAAGCATTACAATCAAAAAGGTTATTAGAAAAACAAGGTGGGCCAAATCAATATAAGTGTTCTCATATTCAATATGCTAAACATGCACATATACACATTTTTGAAAATGTTGGGGTGGGCCTTGGCCAACCCAACGTATAAAATGGCTCTGTCCTTGATTTATGAAGGTGGCAGTTGTGGTGGACGGTGGACCTAGAATGTAAAAAACTTAACAAAAGATAGTTAACTATTTAATAAATGTAACCAACTGGCTTAGTTTAGTTGCCATCAAGGCTCCACTAAATGGTTTTCTTGAGGAATGATTACTGTAGGTCTTGTGTTTAAGACCTGTCAAGGGCTTTTTAGGCGAAATGGATAAGAAGTCTAACATAACTAGGCAATGGTTCGAAGAAACCATTCTTCCGCTTGGATGTCATTGCACAACTCGACCCACTAACCACTAACATTTGCCGTTCTAAAAGACAATTTAACAAATGTACCTAAATTGGCCAAAAAAAATAGTTGAATACCTTTTTACGCAAGAACAAAAAGTGTGATACATTGATTAGAATGACACCTAAGTTGAGTATTTTTTCGTGTCATTTACCCTATGTTCTAAAGTTATCGTTTGAATAAAAAATACATAACCTTAAAAAGACATCATTATTACAATTTTTTATTTCATATTATTTTTACATGATAGTAATTTACCATCAATTGATTAATTTAAAACTTATTTAATTTTTTGTAATAATAACCATTTGGTAAAATCAAAATAAATTCTTTATTTGTTTTTGAAAATAAACAACTATTTTAAAACAAATAAAATAATAAAACAAACAATACTTTTTAAACCAAAAAAGTATATAATATATGTTTAACCAATAAGATCAATAATAAAATACAAAGAATAAAAGAGCACATATGGATGAACTATGCCCAAAATTATGGATCTACTAAAAGTTTAAAGCGACTAAACTGACCTTAAGGCTTAATTAACCCTAACTCTCTCTCTCCCTTTAGGTGACGATTTTCGGCAACCATTCTTTTATTTTCCGGTCAATTAAAACAACCCTAATTCTCATCTCTTTTATCTTGTCCTTTGCAAAGTATTTGGTTTCACTACTACAAAAAAGTCCATGGAGACTGGTCGAAAAAGGCAATAGAGACTGGTTTTGTAGGACGTCGCTATGTGGAGGATCTCCTTGCTCGAAACATAAAGAGACTGGTTTTGAAACCAGTCTCTATTAAAAGAATAGACACTGGTTATCTTCATAAAAACAAGTCTCTTTAAAGATTGGTCTCCATACTAATATCCATAAACCAGTCTTTTTAAGAGCATATAACCAGTCTTTTTATGGAGTAAAAAATGTGTTTTTTTTTAAAAACCAGTCTATTTTTAGTTAGTTTTTTTAAAAAAAAAAATCTGGAATTTTTATTAAATTCCAAATTTTACAAATTTAACCCTCTACAATGGAATAACATAAATACAAGAATTATATAAAAAAACTAAATTAAAGGACTTGAATTGTCATAAACAACAAATGTATGCAAATAAAGAGAACTTTATTAATTGGAAGGATTAAAATTGTCAAATACATATTTCGAATCAAATTTGTTTTTATTAAACTTGTCGCCACAATGTAAACCAAGCTCCAACAATCGCGTTCAACTCTTTCTTATCCAACGGACGCTCGTTATTCCACGGTACCTACAAGTAATTTAATCATATTAACACAATAACCTAGATAAAAGCAACATGCAAATCAGACCAACGAAGGGAATTAAAAGCTATAACATTGGCTTGTGGAAATAGTTGTTAAGGCTACTAACGGATACTAACACAACTACTATAGATTATTGATACTAATTTCAGCGTATCCTTAACCTAAACTATACTAACAGCTTATCTAACTAATGTATACACGGTTTAAAAAAGACTTACTGTGTTTGGAAAGTTGTTGTTTTGATATTTCAGGACGAAGTCATGCATCCATTTCATGACGTAATATCCACACTCCCAATCTTCCGGCTGACGATTCACTAGAGGAAAATCCCACTCCATAGTACCAAGGACACTAAAAAGTCCATGAACATGTGTAAGTTAAATTACACAACAACAAATGTGAAATATTAAACTTTTTAAATAATACTTACGAGTTCACAAGTCCAGCGAGTCTGTAACAGTTCTCATTAGTTTGTGAATCCTTTTGCGGATTCAAAATAAAACCTTTACCATCATTGGGGCATATTATGATTAGTACATAATGCCGGCTGCATTTATTGTATACGTTTTAGGATTAGAAAAAAGAACGAACAAATATAGATGATAATTAAGATGGTAAGAGATGTTACCCTTGTAGAAATGGTGCAAGATAAAAATCGTAAGAAGTCAATGCTTGAGCTAAGTAGTCCATTGTTGCAAGCTTTTCATGAAAGCACAAATCAGCGGTAATCTTCATCGGGTTAAGGAAACCAACCTTGTTATTTGAGTAGTGGTTCCTCAACTGATACAATGACCTAGTTCGAACATACAAGGTATAAACATAAATTTATGTGATATAAAAATTCATTTGCAATGAAGTATATAATAATACATATATTAATTACCTCGAAAATAGGGTCAAGATGCCAATATCCAGTTGATTGTTTGCCAAAAGCTCAATGATGTCCGTTGCGTTTATTGAAAAGTAGAACTCCTCAGTTGCATTAAAAACCTTCTGATTAACAACAATAGTATACGGCTCAGCAATATCCTCACGGCTCATCCAATTATTATACCCATCTATCACATTCTGTGGTTTACTGAGTATATCATTTTGCAGATCGTGCAACTTCTTACGGTAGTCAGCTTTCTCATTTGCAAACTGACATAACAAACAGTAAACAAACAGTGGTTTATATCAGATTAATACTAGCTCCCTAAGAGTAAAGCACTAATATGTGAAACTGCATATTAAGGGGGTGTTTATCGCTTCCTCTTGAAACTTGGTTCTTCCGATTTTAAAACACAGTAAACCCAATACTTATATCTCACTTCTCTGTAATTGCAATAATTTTTCTGGACTTTTACCAAATACCATAAGCCATTTTGAGATACCTAAAGAGATACTATTACTACCAACTAAATTGCGTGTTTATAACCCGTTGTACCAAATTAGGAGAATTTTAGATGGCCTAATATATACAGGGGTGTTCAGTTTTGCTGCAGACTTGCACAAATCAACATAACGATATAAAAGTAAGTCTTACCCGCTCTATCGACTTTTGTTTTTTGATTGCATCTTCAGATGCTTTGTCCTTCATGTTCAATTCTTTCGGGGTAACATTAACTTTTCCCTTTTTTGATGAAGGTGCCGATTCAGGTTGAGGCACCAAACATTTCGTTGGAACTTGTGTTACAGGTTGCTTGGGCGTTCCCTACGAATAACAATCCAACTAAGTTAGCAAATACTTAATTATGACAACTGGTAAATAAACTATCATAATACCTTATAGCGCCCCAATAGCAAAAATCGGCCATTGGATAAAGCCGTTCACTGCGGACTCTAAACAAGGCAGTTCATCGTCCGGCACAGGGAGCTTCATATTTTTATGGTTTTCCATAACTTTGTGAACTGCTACCTTCATGTGACATTTTCTTAATTTCTGAAAATGTACCATACCATTTTCAAGAATCGGATATATTGTTGCAACGGCACACATCGTTGGCTTCCCGCCTAAAGCACAACTAGGGACGTACAAGCAGCCGTATGTTTCCTCCTAAATAAAATGTATCAAGTTGTGAGAAAACAAAATAAGCAATTTAACAATTCATACACGGCTAATTACAAAACATGAAGTAGTTAACCTGTATGCATTGTATCTTAAAGACATTGTTTGAACTTCGCTGATTCTGTTCCACTTGTTCCTTCCTTACGGTGTTTGTGGCCGCATCCTAAATAAAACGTTTCAAGTAGTTAGAAAACAAAATAAGCAAATTAACAATTCATACAAGGCTAATTAGAAAATTGAAGTAGTTAACCTGTATGCATTGTTTCTTGATGACATTGTTTGAACTTGACTGATTATGTTCCCCTTGTTCCAACGCAACGCTGTTTGTGTTCGAGTTAAGACTCGACTTCAGCTCCACCGATCTTCTGACATCATCTTCCGTTGGTGATAAATTATGTTCAGCTAGAATTTTACTTCTTAATTCCTTCTCAAGTTCCGCCCTCATTTCCAACCAAAAGTCACCTGACTTTAGTTCTTCTTTCATCTGTTGGCGCACTTCATTGCGTAGCTCTTCGTTGTCTTTTGAGGTCCTCTTTTTCCTGACATATCCATCAACTCTCTTTTTATACCCTATATCACAACCGACCCCCCTGGTGCGTCCTCCATGTTCTGGTCCGAACACCTTTATGATGGCATCTACTCCCGAGTTAGATTCGTTTGAATTTTGCGATAACTCATTGGCTGCTTCTACCTACAGTAACAAAATAATGTAATTAATGTACCATAACTAGAAAACTTAGATATATGCAGTTATAGATCATATTAGATTAACAATGACACATACCAACTTCTTAGAAACATCAATTAAATGAGCAGGCAATGGCTTGATCCCATCCTTGTCTCTTGGAGCCCGGGCTAAACAGTAGTTGCTTGAACGAATATCCGGTATTAAGTGAAGTTCGGTCGCCCTTTCAGGATCATTTCGCTCCTCCTCCCACTGTTTCTCAAAACCGCGGTACCCTTTTGGTCCTACACGAGGACGAGTTATTGATTTTTGTCCTCGTGCACGGGCTTGCGCACGCAGTTTCTACACAAGTGAGTAAAACTGAATTATAAACATTTCTATATTAATAGTATAGTATAATGATAAAAAAAAGCAGTGAAACTAACATTTTTGGCATCCGTGTTTTCATTCAGGCAGAATTGATCCCACACATCTTGCTCTATGTATGTCCATTTAGTTAACGGGGATATGTTTTTTAGCATGAATTTCGTCCTTAGTTTTGTTTTGAAAGCCTTCCACTTGATAGCACATGATAAAAGTGTCTGTTTTTTAATCAGTTTATCATTTTGTAGTCTAAAATGTGCCTGATATAAACATGTTATAAGTTAATACATTAACGAAGTTCGAATATAATAGAATTAGTGATGGAGGATGCCATACCATAATATCTGACCATAAAAAGTCCTTTTGTGACGGTTTCACAGCCTTCCAGTTCTTTATGAGGATAGAAATTAGTCTCCTAGTTCGAGTGCCTGCATACTTTCCAAACAGAAATTGCCACTTTCCTACGGCTTGCCCAAATTTATTGAATTCTACAGATTCGCCATCTGGAAGATCTTGAATTTGATTGATTCCTCTGATTCTTCTTTGTGCGGGAGGGTCCTAAATTTCAAGTACAAACCGAATGATTCATGTTAATTTTTTTGTTTAGTTAAACTAGTAAAGTAGCCTTTCCAACAACTAATCAATGGGCAATCAACCAATTAATGTAAAACGGGGCAAGGCGCTGATGATTACCAAGTAACTTGCAACTAAAACACAACTTTCGAGTAACGACGCGTAGTACGCCATTAACAGATAACTTGCCCAAACTTTTGCAGCGGAAGGGTTGTTTGGAACCTGGTTTGACAGTAGCTAAACACCCCTTTTGAAGTTGAAGGGGTGTTTGGCAACTCTTTTAACAACAACCAAACAACCCTTTTTTTACACATAAACTATTTTTACGACAGTGACAGAAAGAGAATTACATACACAAATAAAAATTATGTGTGATTATGTGATTATGCCCAAGATAACCATACATCACAAAGCTGACATGTAATAAATAGTCTCAAGCTGTGACTCGACATTTATATATCAACGGGTTAATAAGTATGTGGTTTACACTTATTTCATCCAATTAACCTAATGATCTTAGCAACTTAAAATCAGATATTGAGGTTCATATAGACATATACAGGGTAAATTCATTATGGAGTGTTTGGTAGATACATGTACGTTAAATCAAGCCGCCTTGTGTTGATTTCAAAAACCCGTTTATGCCCAAGATAACCATACATCACAAAGCTGACATGTTATATACCGACTATAATTTTTTATTTTTATGGTTCATGTCTGCATAATTTTTTAGTTGCTGTCATTATGTTGAGCTCATTTTCCTTCACTAAGATCCTGGCTATAGCTATCTAAAAGTATATTGCTTTTGATTTTATATCCCTGTGAACTACCCTGGTGTACAATCATGGTGCATATATGAGAAACCACGAGCAGCCCCTAGTGCTATCTGCAACCTTTTAGGCCAATCAATTACCAGATGACGAACAGAACCACTTGGCCTACGGCCTGATGGACTATGCTTTCGGTGCAGCCAAAGGTCCAAACTCCGGTTCTCCAAGTATTCGTAAAGTATAAGCAATATGACTATATGATACGACTATATTGTTTATTGCAATTTAGATTATGGCCATAACAAAGCATACTGTCCTAAACAACTACCTACGCAGACTATTAATAGATGTTAATTAGTATGCATCACTTTTATATATTAAGGGGGTGTTTGGTTTATCTTATAAACGGTGTTACAGCTTATTTGATTTCGGCTAATAAATAACATAAGCCTGAATATCTTGGCTTATAAGACCTAAACAAACACCCCTTAAATGTTACTTAAATCAATCAGAAACAAGAATGTGCATCTAAAGGCTAAACCTAACAACATCTAAACCATAAAATCATATATAGAACAAGAAAGTATATTTAATTACAAACAAGTATAGTATTATAGATAGCTATACCATCTTTGGTTGCTCGACTGAAAGTGATTTCTTTAATTCGGTGATGAGATTTGGTGATTGGTGGTTTAGGTTTAGGAATCGTGCCCTTTTTATATACCATTCTTAGGCGGGATTTGAGATAGGGATCAAGAAACAGCGGGAGAAGATGAAAAAATTGGAGGGATGTTGAATTAATTTGGAGGGCGGATTTGTAGCGATTGAAATTGAATATCGATTTGGGTATCCTGGAAATAATTTGGAGGGATGGGGAATAATTTTTGGAGGGCGGATTTGTAGCAGAAGTTGTTATGGAAAGTGACGATCTGCACAAAGAGAAGTTGTTATGGAAAGTTATGGAAAATGATATCATTTGCATTTATTTTTTAGTTTATAAGTTATAAATTAAAATTGTATTTTATTTAAATATTAAATATTAAATTTGTGTTTTTTAAAAAATTAATTGTTGTAAATAAACTAAAAAAAATATTAAATTTGTAAATAATTTCAAATTAAGTAGTTGTAAAAAAAGTATAAACAAATGAGATTCTAACCGACTTACAAGTCTAAACGAATGAGATTATCTATTGAAAAAAAAGTGATGTACTATACAAACTATACAACGCTTCCTGAAATATTAAAAAAAAAACAGTTCAATTAGTTATGACTTTTATAATAATATATGAGTATTATTATCTTGAATTTTTATATGAACAATGTTTTTTCAATCTTCTTGTCCTTCTTGGTGATCGGATCTCAAGTAAATTGTATCAGAAAGAAAAGGATCCGATTGAACACCAATAGAAAAAGGAGGTAGCTCGTCAAACTTATTGTAATCGTCTTCGTCAACAACATCATCGACGCTAACTATACTCCGTTTACTCTGCAGGACAATATGCCATCTCTTGTCTAGTGGGTCTTGAACATAGAATACTTGATCAACTTGTTTTGCTAAAATGAATTTCTCAGACGGATATCCATTTGTAGAGAGATTAACACACGTGAAACCGTCGTTATCAACTCTAACACCTGAATTCATATTATCGACCCATCTACACTTGAATACCGGTATAACAACCGTAGTGTAATCCAATTCCCAAATTTCTTCAATGACACCATAATATGACTCCTTTGCGATTGTTTTCCTCGATGAATTTGGCGTTGCTGCTATTACTGTCACTCAACTATTTTGAACAGTACTATTATCATCTTGTCTCTTGGTATAGAACGTATATCCGTTAATGTCATAGCCTTGATATTGAAGTACACGACGTGGACGGTGCCCTAGTTGTATAACGTCTTGGTCTACATCTGAAAGACACATACCAGTTACTTTTTCTGCAAACCATTGTGAAAAATAAATTTTGTGCTCGGCTTCCAAAAACTCTTCATCTCGTCTACCAGTTTTTATTGCTAATTCCTTCATGTGCTCTTGTATGTATGGTTCAATACATGTCATGCTTTGCAATACTGTAAAATGTGCTTGTTCTAACTCTTCAGGGTTGGGATTGATATCTTTGAGCCCAATTGTCCCCACCCCTCCAAGTCTACCTTGATGTCGCGGTTGCGGAAGGCCAATATCAGCGACATCATCCATATAGTTTGTACAAAACTGAACCACTTCTTCGGCTGCATACCCTTGAATAATACTACCCTCTGGCCGATATCTGTTCCTTACATATCCTTTTAAGAATCCCATATACCTCTCAAATGGATACATATACCGTAGGAAAACAGGACCAGCAATCTTTATTTCCTCAACAATATGAGATACGAGGTGAACCATGACATCAAAGAAAGAAGGTGGAAAGTTCATCTCAAGTTGACAAAGAATAATAATAATATCACGTTGCATTTCCTCCAACTTTTCATTATCAAGAACTTTTGAATGAATCATGCTAAAAAATAGACACAACTTTGTAATTGTCTGTCGCACTTGAGGTGTCATCAATCCACGAATAGCGATTGGAATCATTTGCGTCAATAATACATGACAATCATGAGATTTCATACCAAGTAACTTCAAATCTTTCATTGATACCAAACTCTTAATGTTAGCAGAATAGCCGGACGGAACCTTTAAACCATTTAAGCATTCACAAAATGAGGTTTTCTCCGCCTTTGACAAAGTGTAACAAGCTGGAGGCAAATACATTTTTTTCCCATTCGTCTCTTGTGGTGCCAGCTCTTCTCTAATTCCCATCGCGAGCATGTCGTTTCGAGCATTTACCCCATATTTTGTTTTTCCAGGAATATTCAATAATAACCCTAACAAGCTTTCGCAAACATTTTTCTCGATGTGCATCACATCAAGGCAATGCCGGACAATAATACGTGTCCAATACTTTAAATCCCAAAATATAGATTTTTTTTTCCAGATACGTTTAGTAGGATGTTTAACATTTTTTCCAAAGGTAATGTCTATGTCGACAACTTGGCATAACGTAGCGTATCCGTCCATACGTTTGGGCATTGATTTATCCTCCGATGTACCATCAAATAGATTTGCTTTTTTACGGTACGGGTGATGTCTGTCTAGCGCCCTTCGATGTCCCATATATATTGTTTTCCTACAATTACTCAACCACCGGGAGTGGGTTTCATTTTCACAAACAGGACATGCCTTTTGCCCTTTCGTACCATACCCCGACAAGTTACCGTACGCTGGAAAATCATTTATGGTACAATAAATCATGGCAAACAGCCGGAACCTCTCTTTTTTGTACGCATCATAGATTTCAATGCCTGTTTCCCATAAATCAATCATGTCATCAATTAGTGGACGCAAGTACACATCAATGTCATTCCCTGGTTGTTTCGGACCTTGAATTAATAATGACATCATGATGTATTTCCGTTTCATGCATAACCAAGGTGGAAGATTGTATATACATAAAAGAACAGGCCAAGTGCTGTGACGACTACTCAGGCTTCTGAATGGATTAATTCCATCTGAACAAAGTCCAAACCGTATGTTTCTGATCTCAGAACCAAATTCTTTAAAATCACGATCGATATTTTTCCATTGAGGAGAGTCAGCAACATGTCTCATTTTTCCATCAATTTTACGTTCTTCAGCATACCAACGCAACAATTTGGCATCCTTTGGGTTTGCGTATAACTTTTTCAATCTAGGTTTGACTGGAAGATACCACAAAAGTTTAGCAGGAGGACCATTCTTTGTCACATCACTATCAAGTTCCGTTAGAGGCTTATGCTTATACCTCGATGCATTACATACAGGACACTCATGTAGGTCTTTATAAGCTTTTCGGTACAATATACAATCGTTGCGACATGCGTGTATTCTTTCTACCGCCAACCCATCGGACATGTTAGTTTTTTCGCCTGATATGTCGTAACGGGCATGTCGTTATCTGCAGGTAACGCTTCATGGAACACACCTAATAGGGCAGTAAAGCTTACATCACTCCAATTACTTTTTGCTTTTAAGTCCAACAACCTCAGAACTAAAGAAAGTTTGGTAAACGTCTTACAACCTTCATACACTGGTTTTTCTGCATCGACAAACAATTGCTCTAATTTTTTAGCCTGCTTTTCATCAGCATTACTTTTCACGTCTTCCAACATCCCTTCCAGATTATCTCGATGGTTATCGTCATTACCAAAATTCTCATCCATATTAGAGTCCGAAACAATTGTGTCATTATCAACTTGCGGTTCTATCTCACCATGAAGTTTCCAACATGTATAATTTGTGTCAAAACCGTTCTCTATCAAATGATATTTAACTGTGGCAGACTTATCATACGACTTATTATTTCTACACCTTACACATGGACAAGATATTAGTGTTTCTCCTTTACTTTTTCGATGAGCCTCAGCACACTTGATAAATTCAGCCAACCCTTTCACATAAGCGGAATTACAACGATCTATATTGTACATCCATGTTTCACGATTCATCTGAAAAAAAGAACACCCAAAATGTAAATTGAATTAAAACGTAAAACGTGACAAAAATTAAAAATACTCAAAAAATTACCAAAAAATTAAATTAAACTAAGAAAAATGAAAATAAGACTAAATTGAAAACCAAATTGTCCAAAAATTTTTTAATAATTTTATAATAGTTTTTAAACTTAATAAAAAACTACAAAATTAAATAAAATTAAAAATAAGCCAAAATGGAAATTTTTTTAATTGTAAACCTAAAAAATATTAAATGAAACCTAACATAATTTTTATAAAATTTTAAAATAATTTTAACTATTTTTAGTCTATTTTCGTAAAACCGAGAATTTAAATAATAATAAAAAATTAATAAAAAACATAAAAAATAAAATTTTTAAACCAAAAAGTCCAAAACTACTTGAATAACAAAGCAAAAATGAAAAGTTAAAAAAAATGAAACATAATAAGCTGAAATAAGCTTATTAAGCTTCTAAATTATTTAATAAGCAAAACCACATCACCCCTTAAATAATAAATTGTGCAAATGAATAACAGTCAAAGACCCTAGGGCAGTTGGTTGAGGTGTTGGTGTGTGGTGTAAACGGCGCAGGTTCGAGTCCTGGCCAAGATTTTTTGAATTTTTTTTTTTATATAAAAACTCAAACTTGCAAAAAATTAAACGTTTTTACTTAACACCACTTAACACACATTTACTATCTCAAGTTCTCAACCACTCAGTAAGTGAAACACAAATTCACATGATCAAACCGATCATTTCACACACTAAAAACACACAATACCACCGATAATTACAAGCAACCTCACACTGGACAATGTCACACACACATCAATCTAATTCGATCTTTCAAAAATCAAAACTAATGTTTGGTAAGTTTACCCCTTTTTCGGTCTTATTTAGAAAGTTATGATTATATTAAGGGGTTGTTTGTTTCGGCTTATATTTGGGCTTATTTCGGCTTATATTTGTGCTTATTAGGAGGTGTTAATTTCTGCTTATATTTGGGCTTATTAGAATAAAATATATGTACAAAAATATAAACCCATGTTTGGATTTAGTAGTATATGATTTATACTTTTGAAGTAGATTTTGCTATCTAGGAAAACAGTCCACCTTTTTATTACAGAAACTAGAGTTTGCTCAAGTGCTTATCAAAAAAGTATTTCCTAGCTTAATACTGAAAACTGTAGAATTCCCTTGCACAGACTTGTTCCTTAGATGTTAAGCTATAACTAGAAACTTGTTTCAAGTAATTTGGTTAAGAAATGAACAAATGGCATGGGATTGAAAGTAGCAAGTTTTCTGAATGAAAAGTATCACAGACTTTGACCCAAACTTTTTCTATACCATTTCCCTTTTTGACCTGAAATTTGACTTCAAAACCAAAGAAAACTGTTTCTACTAGCTTACTGAATATGAATAAGCAAAGCTTAACTGGTTTACCAAACTTGTACTACAAAAGCTTGACAGATCCAAACACTACTTACAAAGTCTGTGAACAATTTTAACAAAGTGAATTTGAGTAAAGGATTTAAATAAGCTAAGACTTCTATCAAGACATGTTCTATGAGTCAAATGAAGATTAATAGAACTAAAAACAAACTTGTAAATAGGCTAACACACGAAATGCACTCAAATGACTTAGACTGATGAAAATAAAGGTGAAAGCAGGTAAAAACAGACTAAAGGCTACAATACTAATCACAAACTATCAAAGAAAATCAGTTACACTAAAACATATCAAATCACATTATCATAGTAGCACAGATGGTTTACTCTAAGAATGTAGCAAGCAAACTTCACTTGAGTGGAAATTAAAACAGAAGTTAACAAACTTTTTAGCTAAAGGCCTCCGTTGATGGAGTAGATAGGCATTGAGCCTTCTAAGATCTGTTTATTTGGCATTTGAATCAACCTCATGTTTGGATTTCTGCTTATATTTAGGCTTATTAGAATAAAATATATGTACAAAAATATAAACCCATGTTTGGATTTTGTAGTATATGATTTATACTTTTGAAGTAGATTTTGCTATCTAGGAAAACAGTCCACCTTTTTATTACAGAAACTAGAGTTTGCTCAAGTGCTTATCAAAAAAGTATTTCCTAGCTTAATACTGAAAACTGTAGAATTCCCTTGCACAGACTTGTTCCTTAGATGTTAAGCTATAACTAGAAACTTGTTTCAAGTAATTTGGTTAAGAAATGAACAAATGGCATGGGATTGAAAGTAGCAAGTTTTCTGAATGAAAAGTATCACAGACTTTGACCCAAACTTTTTCTATACCATTTGCCTTTTTGACCTGAAATTTGACTTCAAAACCAAAGAAAACTGTTTCTACTAGCTTACTGAATATGAATAAGCAAAGCTTAACTGGTTTACCAAACTTGTACTACAAAAGCTTGACAGATCCAAACACTACTTACAAAGTCTGTGAACAATTTTAACAAAGTGAATTTGAGTAAAGGATTTAAATAAGCTAAGACTTCTATCAAGACATGTTCTATGAGTCAAATGAAGATTAATAGAACTAAAAACAAACTTGTAAATAGGCTAACACACAAAATGCACTCAAATGACTTAGACTGATGAAAATAAAGGTGAAAGCAGGTAAAAACAGACTAAAGGCTACAATACTAATCACAAACTATCAAAGAAAATCAGTTACACTAAAACATATCAAATCAGTATTTGCAAAGTGTTTTGTGGCTTGAAACTCGTTTATTTGGCATTTGAAACTCGTTTATGCTTCCTGTTAAGTTTTTTGTTTACTAACTGGATTGAAGTTGACATTGTAGAAAAAATCGAAAAAATTTGGGAATACGTTGTAACAAATTACGGGCAGATGGATTACAGTCCACAAACGTGGAGAGTTATTGATGCGGACGTTTCAAATACATTTTCTTTTCAACGCTTCTATAAGCAAGGTATGTAATCATCAAATTATGTTTTCATTTTTAGCCTTTTTTTTGTAGTTTACATATTTTAGTACCTTTATTAACCGAATGTCTTTTATTAGTGTAGGAACCACGCACTATGACAAAAAAGTGCGCCTAGTGACCGATGAAATGTGGGACTGGGGTGTTGCCAAATATGGAAAACCAAATAAGACGTGGAATCAACAGATGTTGGACAAATTTACTGAGGGTATATTCGCTGAATTTGGAGACGAAGGCACCGATTCTTCAACGAAAACCATTTCTGTTCCAATAATCTTTATCCAAGGTAGCTTTTTAAAACAGTTGGATAGAAGTTTGGACTGTTAGATTTTTAAGTATAATATCTGATGAAAAGGACTAACTATTATATTTTGGTTTTTGTAGAACCTGTTCCTGGATCTGTAAAACTCAGGGATGAAGTCTCGGATTACAACAAGGAAAAGTATGGGTGGGCAGAACAACTTTTCTGGCCACTCTCAAAATGGATACAGATAGATGAGGATGTTTCGAGTAAATTCAAAATTCCAAAAAAATTCAATTATAAAGGTTCCTTTAAACCAGGTATGTAATTTCTGACCTTCTTTTATAAAATGGTAAATCTGTTTCAACCAGTGACTGACCTAGGATTCTAGTTTTGGGTGGGCCAAATAGCAAATTAAGTCTTGACAATAAAATATGATATATGTGTTCATCCCATTCCCAAATTTCTTGTCCATTGTCTGGCAACACTTTCTGTATTTTGGATAAAATTTGGTGTCTAGCTATTATGAATTGCAAACTTTATTTGATGGCTTTTATAGTTATAAAACATCTTTATAAGTAGCTTCATCCCTGGTTTCAACTTGGTTTTCAATATATGTTTATTAGATGATGACCAAGATGATGAACAAGCTGAAGATGAAGAAGACGAGGAATATGAAGAAGACGAGGACGATGACGAGGACAATGACGAGGACGATGACGAGGATTCTGATGATGAGACATGGAATCCCAAAAAAACTAGAAGAACATGCACTTCCAGTGGATCAACAAATAAAAAGATTGTCAAGAGAGGTCCACCAGTGAGGCATTGCATTATTGGGTTACCATGTATCAAACCCATTGGTGTCAATGCTAACACTCAGCAGCTTAACAAGGGTAAACGAAAGATGCAAGATTAATAATCGGTGCGATCAAAACAGTGAACCAAAACAGTGACTGTGTATATAGTTAGGTGCAGCAACTTGCAATATAGGCAGTTGCAACCTAATCTTTTTTGACACCCTTTATAAAGGGTTTAGATAATATATCTTAGTTAATTATGTGCAGGTAATTGCAACGTATGTTGTTGCAATGTTATATATTTTGACACCCTTTATAAAGGGTTTAGACATGACTTTTACATTATGTAATATATTATGAATGAATGAATATCTGCGTAAAAGATATTCAATTTTGTAACTTTATATGTTAATTATAATTGCATAAAAAAAGTGAATCACAGACTTACAACAGCTAAAATAATAACAACCAAGAACATATATGTAATCAACCCGCGTATGCAACTAAATAATAACAACTGAAGAACAAATACTTACAGGAATAATCTGTGTTGTTGTAGTTTTTTGTATCTGTTTGCACTTTTGATGATCGACTAACAATCTGTTGTAGCACTGATGATCGACTAACAATTGTTGTAGCTAGGTAATTGGATCGACTAAAACTTGTAGGTTTATACGTCTAGAAAAATTACATATTAGGTAAATATATATAAGTTTTACACAAATTATGATTCTTAATTTTTTTATGTATTAATGGCCCTTATACTTTAATCACATATATATTTTATAAAGTATAAAAATGTAATATGTTATAAAAACACGTATGTACGGTTTAGTCCTTATGATTTTAAGTTTAGAAAACAATTAACCACAATCTATTAAAATAAAAACAAGACTGGTTTTTTAAAAACCAATGTCTTAAAATGTGTAAAAACACTGGTTTTTTTAATAAAAAATGGTGTCCATAAAATAAACACATAGAGACATTTTGTTACGTAAAAACCAGTGTCTTTAGTTTTATAAAAAAGACTGGTTGCATCTTAAAAACAGGTTTCTTTGGAATTCACATTATGGAGACTGTTTTTAAAAAAAAAAACCAGTTTTCATGCATTCCCTTCCCACCCTTTTTGGTCATAGAGACATGCTTTTTCATAACCAGTCTTTTTAAGGGGGTCTCTTTAGCCTTTTGTGTAGTAGTGTTTGTATGATTAGTGTTTATGTTTTCCTTGATTATTTATTGTTGCTGCGTCATCTAGGGTTGTTCCTAAACCCTAATATTTTTCATTGCTTTTGATCCTGGTGGATCTGTAATCATATAAAATTGTTACCTAGTTTCATTTGCTTGGATCCGGTTAATATATTGTTGTGGCGGCTGATCATATCCAAGGTTCTTTTTTTAGATTAGGGTTTCGTTATCTTATTTCTTATACTCTTGGTGGATCTGTCATCATTTACATTGGTTTTTGGGTTCATTTGCTTGGATCCGGTTATCATATTGTTGTGGCGATTGATCTTATCTAGGGTTGAGTCTTAAGTTTAGGCTTTCGTGGTTGACGTGCTTGGTTCGTTCTATTGGTGTATGCTAGTATTCTAAACTATGGCATCATATTCGTTATGCCTTTGGTGGTTAATGGGGTTATGTGCTTTGTGCGAACCCTAGGTCTGTTGGTTGTGTGAAGGGATCATTCATGCTGGTTGATGCATGTCGTTTGGTTATAAGAGAGAGGATGACAACCAAACGCTATGTTAATTCAGGCTAACCCTCTAGGGTAACTTCTATCTTACTGGGCAATGTTCTTATTAGGGTTTCAGTTGTTTACGTTGGGATATCATGATGTTGGATTTAGTGTGTAGATCATCATGATGTTATGGTTGTTTGATACGTGATAACCTTGTTTCTACTAATGGTTTTTCTGACCTTTGGGGTGATATTTTGGTGCGTATCAATGGTTTTGCGTGTACATGCCATTTCTTTTGCACGTTATTGGTTTGCATCTATACAAATACAGGTCTGGAGTGCATGCATCGTTTATTGGTATGTGGTGTGGATCTGCGTGGTGGGTCTTCGTCAATATTGTAGGGTTTTGTGTTTTCATATGCATAAACGTCAGCCCCGAGCATTTCTGCTACCCTATCCGTGGTTTTAGGGTCCTTTACCAACTGCTTGTTTAGCCTGATATGCCGCATACTACTACGTGGTTGTATAAGTTAGGAACATATTATGTTTTGTTTATGTATTCTGGTTTCTCAACTTATTTGGTAGTCCTAAGAGTGGCTTGTCACCCTTAAATAGGATTTGAGTTGTTGCACGTATTGTGTGCATGGTTGTAGCCCATGTAACGGGTCGTGATGTTAGGAGTTCACCTACATCCGTTTGTACTTCAGCATTTTTTGGTGTAATATATTTTTTACCAGGGACATTCTTCTTTACCCAAAAAACGTTTCAAATTACTAGTTCACTTGCAAAAATATATAAAGGATATAGATTAAATTTACTTTATTATTCTCACATGAGGGTGTTATTACAAATAATAAAAAATTTATAAATTAATTGATTAAAAGTAAGATTACCGTTGTGTAACATTTTTATTAAATTACGCACTTTTTATCGATAAACAATAGTTATGAAACAAAGAGAGTACTACTGTTCCGATCCCTTGTCAAATGAGAAGGATCTTCTTCTTGAAACCTTTAAGGCTATCCGCAACAAAGGTTTAGTGCGACCTTGACACGTCAGCGTTCTTTCTCCTGTGACCTAGTGTGACCTATTTGCTCCAACAAGACGATCTAGTTCAAAAAAATAAACATTAAATTTCTTAAAAAAACATTACATTTAATTAAAAAACACATTACATAATAATTCAAATAAAAAACATTACAATAAAAACATTACACTAAAAAAAATATTACAATAATACTAGTAATTTAAATTGTACGTTTCCTTGATTTCGTGTTTCATTTATTGCAGGCTTGTTGGTGAACTAGAGGCAAATTGGTGTTGATTTCTGTGTTGTAGAACAACAAGTCCTTATCCCGTCTCTTTTTTTCACCAAGCTCAATTTCTCGACGCTTTAATTCGAGATCTTCTCTTTTCAAGGCCGCTGCTTCCCGTTGAGCTGCCTCCTGCAAATCCATTTCCCGTTGTTTGAAGGTAAAGTATTCATCTTGTTTATACTTCTTTTCCCCCAGCCAATGTCTTTCATTTTCCCCCATTTGTTGGTTACAAGATCAAGAAATGAAGACTTCCCTGTTGACGACGATGCCGATGACTTCTTTTTAGCTTGATCGCGACCAATTGGCCGGTATTCTTGAGTCTCTCCCCCCTTAGCTTCTGAATCATCGTTCAAATTAACATAACCAGCGTGCCCAGAACCAGAAGTGATTTCATAAGTATTGGATTTTTTGTTACTTTTTTTTCTTTGTAAACTTTGGCATCTCAACCTGTTACCAAATTGGGTGATCTTTGAGCACTTTCAACGCCTTCTAGTACGTAAAAGTTTTATTGTAAGTCACTTTGTATTCAGCACAAGCTTTTTGGTAATCAGTGAGATCATTGGCACCACTGTCATAAGTACGCTCAACGTTATCCATTATACCACAAAAGCACCAACGTTGGGATGCCACCTGTTTTCCCATTTGCTCACAACCGCGTCGTACCCTCTAGCCGAACCATTCTTAGATTCAAAGTACTTTACTACGTCTTTCCAAAAGCCCTTTGTTTTTTTGGCTATTTCCAACCTTGCTATTCTCGAAAATATAACACCAACCTTTGCATAACGCAACCTCTTCCTCACTTGTCCATTCTTTTGGCGCCTCATTCGACACAACCTGCTTAGCTTTTGAAGCACGTTTAGAGGGCTTCTTAGGTTTGATCGGTGACATCTCTTCCTCGTCTTCTTCAAGGTTATATGCACCGTGATATGACCCGTGTCCTGAACGTTGGCCCATATACTGATCTTGGCTAGGACCCTCACCCGCACGTTGATCGGCAAAGTAGTCTTGATTATACATCAAGAACTAAATATTTTAAGTATTTACTGCAATTAGTCGAGCCATCAAATTTTGCTTGCTTTCTAAAAATATAAAACACAACAATATTATATTAAATATCTTCACCCTCTTGATCTTTATCACATTGACACGAACCTCCACACTATTCTCCTACAGAAGATATCAACCCTAGAGTCTTTCCAATAATACACTGCATTGATTAGGTACACTGCGTTGGAATGTAAAGCTTTTTTAGGCCTTACAACGACCGCTCCAAAAAGGATTATTGTCATGATTAGTTTCAAATGTTAATTCTCATATATGTTTTATCTTTCATAATTCATACATATGAATAAACACGTTAAATGTACTCATAAAGGTTTAATTGTGGAAACCTTGGTTTCCGGATCTTTGAAGCTACTAGGAATGCATCATGTTCATATGATTATACAATCAAAGCGAAATTAGAACACGACACATTAACAAGGTGTTTAGGCACAAATAACATGAATTAAAACAAATGGATTGCTCATTATATTAATAACAAACAACCACTAGACGTGTATACATTGAATCCCACGTCTAGTCGACACACACTTTAGGTTTACATTGTGAATGAATTGAATAAAACCTACGGTCATTGTATTCTATATATACTAGAATACAAGACTTTTCTTATAAGAAAACTTTAATTACATTAGAAGTCCCTCCATCTTTTGCTAATAAGTCCTCCTTGTTGTATGAAAGGGCTCCATATTCTTGTAAAGCTTGATATTTGCATATAAGTCCTTCTTGTTTCATTATACTTGTTTTGTCTCATCAAATTAATTCCCAACAATCTTCCCCTATTTGACGATGACAAAACCAATCTTCAAATCTTGATCTTTCACGAATGAAACAAGCTTCCCCTTAAAGTAAGATTTCTTGTAAAACATATCACCACATAAAAAATAAGTTGTATACCTTGATCTTTGAATCTTCTTCCCCTTTTTGTCTCATCCAATAGGGGTCTTCTAAAGATAAACAACTAATAAACGCTTCCCCTTGAGTGGTGCATGTAAATGAATCACGAACCATGTAGACTCTAATCTTAGATTACGAATGAAGAAAAACGAATATAACCTATTTGTTGAAGAAGTGGAATCTCCCAAGCTTGTACCTTATATCTTGCATTATCCATGTGACGTCAAACTTATATAATTCAGGAAACTATAAGCAGACCTCGATCTCTTGTCAAAATCCTCATCCTTTTGTGAGACACTGAGCACGATAATGTAACTCCTTCAAGTGATAGCAAGGTATCTAGCTGCTAGATATGACAAGTCTTCGTCACCATTCATGTAAGCACGAACAAGTTATCTCAAAAGAGAGGCAACAATCTTTTGAGATATAATAAAATATAAACCTGCGAAAAACAACTCCAACACCAAAGAAGCAATAATCAATCGTCTTCATCGAAACCTCCAGTTTGCAATGAAAATCATCTAAGTACAATATCATCCTCTTCTTTTATGCAACTGCTGCCTCTGTCGGCGTTCTGCTTCTAATCCAAGTCGGTACGTAACCGCAAGGTTAGCCTTGTCACATAATCAAATAAAACTTTATTGAACCAAACACAATCTTCAAAAACAAGTCATAAAAATTTAAACAGAGATCCTGAGTCATCCAATATATCTTCCGTATGTATTGTATTATATCGAACAATACTTGTCAGCGCTTAAAAACCGTATATCGGACAACACGCTGTCAACGTCTAAATTACAACGTGTCAGCGTCTTCTCTGTCAGCGTGTGGTTTATTCTTGTCAGCGGCTCTGTCAGCCACTGACATCATCTATGGCTACGAATATCATGACAGCGGCTAGAAAACATATAACAGTGAAAACCAATAAATACCTACTATGTCTCCATACCACTTTGTTTCATCAACAAACACACGTACACTGTTGCTCTCCTTAAAAATCTCACGTGACTTCATTAATCACTTCGAACCATCAATATTATCCAATACTTTAATTGATTGCGTCAATTCTTTAGCCAATAGTACTATCTGGATAAACTAAGCACGTGAATACTAACCCTTGAACATAAATTGATACGTTGAGCAACTTGTAGTCCTTTTCCACCGTTGAAACTGGGACCACAAAGCAATAATGTTTCTTTCTCACGTGACAACAAGCATTCAAAATAACATTGTACTTTTCCTATTGCTTTATACACTTTACTTGTCACGTACTGTCGTCTTTTCTTATGTACCTTCGCTTATATCTAAACACATCTTTGCTCACATCACAGATCGTGACATCTTATCCCATATAAATTTTCACATAGCGACTAAATCCTTGTGTACACGTCTGAACATAACCCACGTCTCTTTCTTGTTAACTTTGGACAAATAACATCGCAGCTTCAAATCAACTTCAATTATACTAAACAATCTGCTGCTCCAAAAAAATACCACAAAGAGTATCACGTGATATATGTAGCTCGTGAATAGACATCCTTCTTGTCTACACAAATCAAACAGCAGCAAACGAACCATAGAACAAACATGAACACCTTCAAACAGTAATACTCAATAGTCGACACATCTTATACTAATCACCAATGTTCATGCGTTTCTTAGATAGCAACCAACACTAATCTAGGGTTATACATCGAAACCCTAACACCTTCTTAACAGATTTGAATCCCTAAATCTATCATAATACCGAAACCCTAACTAGGGTTTTGAGCACAAATGGATTCGAATCTTATATCATCATGCATTATAACAGCCACAAACCTCATACTTTTCTGCTTTTAAAATCGATCTAGGGTTTAGGGGATAAAACCCTAAATTTTATTTAATAAAAAACAAAAGCAAAAATTTTTATACCTTCACCAGTAGCCAACTTCGACGAGCTATAACTTTTTCTTGAGACCTGAACTCGACGATCGCTCCGGTGAGATCGAAGACACATACCCTGAGAACATCCAGTTTAAATTTCAGCAAGATCCAACGGTTAACGAAGGATTTATTGCTGTTAGAAAACGGCTGCGCAGAAAACTTCGCCAATAAAATCATATACGGATTTTTATGATTTTTCACCATTCGTCGACTCGAACACCTTGTTAGTCCTAGCATCACGAGCCACGAGGCTCTGATACCAATTGTGGAAACCTTGGTTTCCGGATCTTTGAAGCTACTAGGAATGCATCATGTTCATATGATTATACAATCAAATCGGAATTAGAACACGACACATTAACAAGGTGTTTAGGCACAAATAACATGAATTAAAACAAATGGATTGCTGATTATATTAATAACGAACAACCACTAGACGTGTATACATTGAATCCCACGTCTAGTCGACACACACTTTAAGGTTTACATTGTGAATGATTTGAATAAAACCTACGGTCATTGTATTCTATATATACTAAAATACAAGACTTTTCTTACAAGAAAACTTTAATTACATTAGAAGTCCCTCCATCTTTTTCTAATAAGTCCTCCTTGTTGTATGAAAGGGCTCCATATTCTTGTAAAGCTTGATATTTGCATATAAGTCCTTCTTGTTTCATTATACTTGTTTTGTCTCATCAAATTAATTCCCAACATTAATTATGAGTATAGATCGAAAGGACTCTTATGAACAAATTGTTAAACTCATACCTCTAACAAATGGCTCGTAAATGAATCGGCTTATAATAATTATCATACGTCGAAAGGGTTTGTTAATCTAAACTGTTGTATATGCATTTTCATGATACTACCTGTTGACTCCATGACTTTGGATTTTTTTACTATTGCTTAAATTCTATCCGAATCAAGCAAACATTCCATTCATAGAAATACTAGTTCTAAACATGTAGTGTTAGTTATATTGATATTTTCTCGTTGATTTAGCATCATTATCATATTCGTGTTATTTGTTGGTTATATGGGATTTTAGCTTGTGCCATCCGTTTTACCACATTCGCTTTATTTGTTACATAGATTCTTTACAACCGAATACACCCAAATCTTTGTGAACGACCTCGACTTACCAACCCAAACTAGCTACACATTATATGGTCATACTTGTCCAGATGTGTTTTAGCTTATCCCGGTAATCATTTAAAATTTAAAACTAGTAATCACGAGACATATCATACACATACAATGATAATATGTATTAAGGTCATGAAATTCTTGATAATCTTCAATCTATATGTGATAATTTGGAAATCCAGGTTCTTTGTCATAAGAATAAATAGATTACTTGATGTTGTGAGTAATTTGTAGACTAGTCATTATGCGTACTTTCGATTAATGAAATAGTGTGCTTATGGGAATGTGGAATTCACCCATACCCGTTATACTGAATTGTTGACCACTAAAACATAATCTACATATATCTTAAGACAGAAAAATAAAGATACTCAAATTTTACTAGTATGCCAACAAATAAGTCTCCATAACTCATAACTACCGTAGAAAATAGACTTCCACCAAAAGGAAACAAACAAAAACCACTACCCACACATGACTTGGACCCACTAGGAACAAAAGAAGCAGCCCAAAGTGAGAAAAACAAGCAAACACACCAACAAACATCAGTAGTTGCGTACATTTGCAGCTCCAAATTCCAAACAACCTTAAACTGCATAAATCAACCCATTAACCAAACAACTGTATGCCGCGAACTGTCACAACTCAAGAAGACCAAAACGACTCACAAAGCTGAAATATACATGTGCAACCAAGCCATACCCAAAACCCGCAAGCACGAGCTAATAACAGGAAACTAACAACACACACAAAGAATTCAGTAGCAAACGTGCACACCACTATCAAACAGACCAACAACACCCGGACACTTTATGAAACCTTATGAATTGCCACCAGTCACGAAAAGAGCAGACCAATCACCCGAACGAACAAAGGCTTCAAACACGACAATTAATTGGGTGAAAAATCCATTGATGCCAATTTAAATCCATTTTCTTTCTGGATGTTCTTGAAATCGACTCGAAATTTTTTAATCAAATCTCTTAATTTTTTTAATGTAGACTTGAAGTTTTCCCTTTTAAAACACGAATCTTTCTTTCTTTTCAAATGAACTATCCGGAAGTCCAAATTACCGCTGCCACATTTTTGATAAAAGACTAGGAACGTTACCATTTCCATTAAAAGAAAAGAATTCCTCAATAGAACACGACTCTACCAAATCAACACAAGAAAGGCACAATACATAATGCAAATTAATGGCTCTCTTATCTAACTCTTTACGAATCGGAAGTCTACATTTAGAGCTCTTCATACGAATATGTCAACCCTTTTGGAACCCATTTTTTCCTAATCGTCGCCTCGACCCCACTATCCATGGTGATGGTAATTTCTTATATCAACCTAGTTAGAGCTCGCACCCTGAAATCACCACTCTCTTGAGGCGTCCATCTCCACTGATCCCTACAACCAAGTTTCATAACAAATTTTGCTATAAATCATGCAACTCTTCAAAATCATTATATACCCTCCCTCTAAGGTCCCTAACCCATTTCCATTCCCAACACCACACATTATCAACACATTTCCCCTTTTCCTCCACCATACCCTCCTTACGCATATCAAGATGATACAATATCGAGGCCAACTCCTGCCACCCATCTATCACTCTAAAAACTAGTCTCGCTACTATTCCCCAAATCCTCTACGAACGAAGAAGTTAAGTTAATCCTTAACCGATCCAACTCCTACCCTACCCAAATGATGTCACCCAAACCCCAACCCTCCCGACGGACCCGCCTTCCCCCTTCCCCCCTCTACGAACGAAGACTTTTTTTCCCTTCCATTCCGTTCTTACCATATCTCCAAGCCCACCATTGGATACTTTTTATGACTCTAACCCACAAAGACCCCCTCCCGTTTAAACCTCCACTGCTATTTCCCTATTAAGAGCCAGACTGTTTACCCGTAGTGACCCATGTTTAAACCCTATTCCTAATTGAGGCTAGTAACGTAACCCATTTAACTCACGATAATTTTTTAGAATCTCGAGCCCAACAATTTTTTTTCTCACTCGTTCAAGTTGTTTTATTACACTAAAAGGCACACATAACATTGAAAAGTAGTACAATGATAAGCTTACAAGAAGCGATTTAACCAATGTTAGGCGCTCCCATAACGACACCGATTTTGCTTTCCAATCCTCCAAACGATTTTTGAGTTTCCCCACCATGTTGTTCCATACCCCGACCCTCCTCATATTCTCTCCAATTGGTAACCCTAAATACGTGAATAGAAACTCACCAACTCCACATCTCATCCATCTCATCATATCCCTTAATGCCATTTAATTTACTCTAACCCCGTATAGTTTGCTCTTATTATAATTTATGCGAAGACCAGAAACTTGCTCAAAACACTTAATAATACACAAAAGGGTTTTTGAATTCTCTTTGTTCCATTCCTCGAAATAATAGTATCAACAGAATATTGAAGATGTAAGACTACGACGTTATTCCTACCAATCATTATACCTATAAAAACCCCCTTATCGACTGCTTATTTCATGATCACACTGAGACCTACCCCGCTAAAATAAATAAGAAATGCGAAAGTTGGTCCACTTGCCTAACCCTCGCTCTAAGCAAAACTCTTATGCTGGAGATACATTGACTAAGATTGACATTGTGGTGACTGAAGACAACTCTCAACCCACGAACGCCTTTTATTCTCGTTCCTCATTTTTTCCCATCATATCTAATAAGAATACTCAGTTCAAACTATCATATGCTTTCTTAAAATCCACTTTGAAGATTAAAGTATTGAAGGTTTATTAGTATCATAACAATTATATAAAACCCTAAACGAGATCAAAGCACATATAGCGGAAGCGATTTAGCAAGATCATAATTAATAGCAGAATTATAATTAATCGAATTAGGGTTACATACCTTTACGCTAAAGCAATTTCACAAGACGAAGAACAAATCACCAATTCGGGTTTATACCGTATATACCAAGATATCGTCTAAAGTAAGACTATATTACATTATTGTACACACGTAATACAATGAGCTAACCGTGATTGTAGCACGTTAAAACCGAGCTACAACGCTTGTAAATAATCTACCCAACAACCCTAGAGAGGGGCTAGGACAAGATTACGTATACAATCGATCAACCAAGAAAAACCAACCGAAACCCTTTGTTGTTTCCATCTTGCGATCGAACCAAAGAAGAGAAGGGGAGAAAGATTTATGATGTGTAGATTATGAGGGATTAGTAGGTGTATTTATAGACTTCCAACCCAGTGTAGCCCGATAAATATAAGACAACTTTTTCCCCCTAGGGCATAACCGACGGTCGAACACCCCTAAGGGGTGTTCCAGAATCTTCCAAACTTCTTTCCTTTTGTTTATACATACTATATGTTTATTTAACGCTCGTTATAACTTAACTATTAATTAATTAACGATTGTTAAAGTTATATAGTTACTTTCTGAGTTAAACTAATAAATACATAAATATATTTATTAAATAAATTAATAAATACGATAAATATATTTATTAATTAAATTAACTCTTTACGTATTGTGTGCAATCCCGTAATCTCGAGTTCAATCCTATCACACAACTATTAAATATACGTCCATAAACTTTTCGCTCCCACTTGGACATATTTCGAATATAGTGATTACATTGACTAGCGTCTAGTTACACATAGCAATGTCTCTAGTACAAATCGAGTAAGGTCTCCTGGACAAAACCTTTTAACGATTCTGCATCGTTATTATTATCCTTTTATTTCTAATACAACGTTAATAAGGATATGGATCTCAGTCATTTCTTTCATTAACCATTCTGTTTCTCGTTCACAAATTTAGCAAGATTACCAAAACAAATTTGGGCGTGGCCACACAAACGTCTTACTAATCCCACGAGGGGCCCAACTGTATTAAACTCCAAAACAAAATTGGAGGAAATAAATTCCATATTGACTACGAGCAAAACTTATGAATTTTGCAACACTTCTGAAAATAATCCTTATAGCTACCAGTTACGTTTAGCGTTAGGTTATTTCACAGAGATGCACTAGATTCATAACAGTTTCCTGGTATCTCTAGTCTAAGGATAACTATTTATGCTTTATTTAATGACAAAGTTCCATAAAGTAATAACATATAGTTGGGATAATTCCTATATTCGATTCATCGAATATCATCCAAAATCGATCAATATACTTTCAAGTATACTCTATCGCTATTTTGATTTGTCTTAGTTTAATAATATTCCCATATTATTAATCGACAACGGACATTTAGCATAACTTTTATTCATGGATTAAAACATGTAAAATAGGATACACTTATTAAATAATAAAAATAAACGTAACCCAATCTTTATTTCATTATATAATAATGTCATAACATCATTTATCCAAATACTAATCATAGATTTATTGCATGAGTTCGCTAGCTAGCTGCAGCCTAATCGCTTTGGCATGCTTAACTACCTTTGTTCTAGGGAAAGCCTTAGTTAAAGGATCAGCTACGTTATCATCTATGTGAACTTTTATCAATTTGATTTCCCGAGCTTCAACTTATTCTCGGTCGTAGTGATGTCTATGCCTAAAGTGTCTGGCGCCTTCCATGACTCCAGGGTCATTGGCAAATATTATTGCGGCAGAATTGTCACAATACATATCTATAGGTTCTTTAATTGAAGGCATCACTCCAAGATCTTCAATAAATTTCCTAATCCAACCAACTTCCATTTCAGCTTCTAAAGCACCCATGTACTCAGATTGAGTAACATGCATTGCAATCGTTGTCTGTTTCTTGCTCTTCCAGTCAACTGCTCCTCCATTGATAACAAAAAAGTAACCCGTCTGAGACTTCGTATCATCTTTATCACATTGCCAGGACGCATCACAAAAACCTGTAACATTCAGTTCTGTGTCTGGTTTACCTCCATATACCCAAAACATATCTTTCATACTCCTCAAATACTTTAGAATATGTTTAACAGCAGTCCAATGGAGCTTCCCTGGATTCTGTTGGTATCTACCAGTTCTGAGCAAACACCACATCAGGCCTTGTGCATCTAACAGCATAGATTATAGATCCTACAGCCGAAGCGTAAGGCACCTTCTACATGTATGCCTTCTCTTCAGAAGTTGATGCATCCATCTCATGACTCAGATCTTAACTTCCATAGGTTGAAAACCTTTCTTGGAATTATGCATATTATAATTCTTCAAAATCTTATGTATATAAGCATCTTGACATAGAACAATTAAGCGTCTTTTTCTATCCCGATAGACCTTAATTCCCAGAATGTATGCAGCTTCTCCTAAATCCTTCATAGAAAAACATTTACCAAGATAATCCTTAACAGCTTTAAGTCTTGGAATGTTACTTCCCATGATTAATATGTCATCAACATATAGGACTAGGAATACTACATCACTCCCACTAGCTTTGCGATATACACATGGCTCATCACGATTCTGAATAAATCCAAACTTTTGGATTTCTTCGTCAAATCTTTCATTCTATTGACGTGATGCTTGCTTCAAACCGTAAATGGACCTTTGAAGTTTGCACACATGTCTTGGATTTTCAGGATCAACATACCCTTCTGGTTGCTGCATACAGATGTCATCATCTAAGCGACCGTTCAAGAAGGCAGTTTTAACATCCATTTTCCATATCTCATAGTCATAGTATGCTGCTATTGCTATGAGAATCCTAATAGCTCTTAAGTGTGCTACAGGAGAAAATGTCTCCTCGTAGTCAATGCCAAAAGTTTGAGTAAAACCTTTAGCTACTAAACGAGCTTTATAGGATTGTACTTTTCCGTCCATGTCGGGTTTCTTCTTGTATATCCACTTATTTCTCACTACCTTAGCATTCGGTGGTGGTTCTACAAGAATCCAAACATTATTTACTTTCATGGATTTCATTTCCTCATCCATAGCAACCATCCACTTATCCTTCTTAGGATCAAGTATGGCGGATTTATAATTAGAGGTCTCACCAAGATCCCCTAACTCATCACCATCCTCTATGTTAAGACACATAATGCTATTTGCGTTTTTAATCCTTGCAGATCTACGCAGAGGAATTAATTCCGGTGGAACCGCCAGACTTTCTGGTTCTACAGGAATCACATCGCTAGTGTTTTCAAAAGGTAATGTATCTATATGACTCTCCTCAAGATCATAGTTTCTCCTACTGAATTCTTGATTTACAAGATTAGATTCAAGAAAGTCTCCATACCTAGCAACAATTACTTTGTTCTCAGGTGGATAATAAAAGTAGTAACCCATAGTTTCATTAGGGTGTCCTACAAAGATACATTTTAGATCGTTGTTGGAGTTTGTCACCCGAGTCACGTTTCTCATACGCCTCGCAACCCCAGACCTTTAAATAAGACAAATATGGCTTCTTGCCATGCCATAGTTCATATGGTGTCTTATCGACCTTCTTTGTGGAACCATATTTAAAATGCGAACAGAAGATTCTAAAGCATAATCCAAAAAGGATAAAGGTAAAGTTGTAAGATTAAACATAGATTGTACCATATCCAATAATGTACGATTTCTCCTTTTGGATACACCATTTTGTTGTAGAGTATAGAGAGAAGTAAGATGCTGAACAATTCCATTCTCACTTAGATAATCTATAAACTCTTAACTTAAATATTCACCAACTCTATCAGAATGAAGAGTTTTAATCTTCTTCCCTAATTGCAGTTCTACTTCTGCTTTGAACACTTTGAATGTCTCAAATACCTCATGTTTATGCTTAAGTAAATAAACATAACCATAACAACTATAGTCATCCGTAAATGTTAAGAAGTAGCTAGCACCTTTCCTTGATGTATGTCTAAGTGGTCCACACACATCAGTATGTATAAGTCCAAGTAGATCAGTAGCCCTTTCAATATTGCTATTAAAAGGTTTCTTGGTCATCTTCCTAGAGATACAAGACTCACATTTATCAAATGATTCATCATTGATATTTTCCAAAAGGCCTTCACATTGAAGCTTTTGTATACGAGTCTTCCCAATATGGCCAAGTCTACAATGCCAAAGATAAGAAGAGTTCTTGTCAAACTTTTCTCTTCTTACGCATGCTAAATACAGATTTATCGTTCTTGGATTCATTATCATGCTTGTCTATTTCAAATACACCATTCACAGAAATTGCATTAAAATAGAAAATACCATTTTTCAAACAGAAATTCCATTATTATCAATCGTGTGAACGAATACATTATTTAACAAACAAGAAAAGGAAATAACACCCCTAATAATTATAGGTGCATAATGACAATCATTTAATCTCAGTACTAAACCCGAAGGTAAAACTAGATCAAAAGTTCCTATAGCTTCAACCGCTGCTTGTGCGCCATTGCCCACTTGCAGATATTGTTCCCCCATAGGATAGCTTCCTTTCCAGATTAAATCCCTGCAACGTATTACAAATTTTAATACCGCATCCCGTATCATATACCAGGAATTTAATTTGTATGTTAAACTAAACAATTCAATCATAAAGAAAGTACCTGAAGCTGCATCGCTCTGCTCAGACTTCTTCTTTATTTCTCGCAATTCTTCGAGGTAAAGAGGGCAATTCCTCTTCCAGTGACCACTTGCCTTGTAATGGTGACAAGTCTCATCCTTTTAATATTGAATCTTCTTGACAAAGTTCTGCTTGGGTTTCGAATAAGTCTCAACTTTTTTCCCTTATTACCCTTGCCTTTGCTTTCTTCTTGTTCGATTGCGGTTTTGGCTTACTCACTCTACCCTTTTGTATGGTTAGTACAGAAGGCGTAGCGGTAGATGCCTTGTCTTTTAACCCCTTTTCATAGTCAATAAGCATTGTATGCAAATCATTAACTGTCTTCCCCATGTAATCCATATTATAGTTTTTAACGAAATCATTGAAGTCCTTGTTAAGGGACCTATTAATCAAGTTGATAGCCATATTATGATCATAGGGTTGTCCTAGTGCAATGATCTGTTCCATATAACCCCTCATCTCCAAATAGTGGGCACTTACAGACTTTTCTGGATCTTGCTATGTAAAGCATCTACTAAGTCATAGATCTCCACAGCTTTGAGCATCTACTAAGTCATAGTAGCAGCTATGTAAAGCATCTACTAAGTCATAGATCTCCACAGCTTGCAGCTTTTCGAACATAGCCTTGAGCTCATCAAGCATTCGCTTTGGTGAAAGTAGCTCATACTTTTGTTGAAGTGAAGGAGCCATCTTCCTTATCATTAAGCAAGCCACTTCAGAGTGCTTCTTAACATTAGCAGCGTGTTCAAGCATTTGCACATCAGATGCTCCTTCAGCAAGATCCTCTGGATAGGGAGTAGTCAAGATATCGATAGTACCCGATGCTCCTAAGACAATTCTTAGCGAGCGGTACCAATAATTGAAGTTTGGGCCAGTAAGTTCAGGACGTTCAAAGAAAGCTTTGAACACGGAACTTATCGTGTTATTGGTGGGTTGAGCCATTTCTAAAGAAATAAGTTCAAATACTAGTATTTTCGATAACAAAATACTTTCAAGAAAATAAAATTACTCCGATATTAAAACCATATTATTTTCCTTGAATTCTAGAACTATATTGACATAGATCCATTACATCAGTTGATCTGCTAGTAATGAATGTACTCAACATAGCGACTTGTCTAACAATTCAATTGACAAACATTTTTTAGTTTCTAGATATTTAAGGGATTTATATTGCCAAAAAAACGTTTTGCATTGTGAACATGTTTCATCCCTTCTGAATGCATTAAGTTTCCAGATCTCACTGGGTAACTTAATTAAGTTGTCTAATCTGAGTAACGTAAAACCATCATACAAATTCTCATTCTACAAACGGTTTTCTCTCCATCACAACATCATCCAAAAATCTCATTTGATGACGAAGTAATTTCAAGTGTTCGTCAATTAGGAGCATTCGACTTCAATTTTAAGGGTATAAATCTTTATGTCAAAATCAGTGTATGGAGAAGCATGCATACAATCTCCATAGCATAAGTTTAATAAAACATTTAGTAAACTTTTTCATGAGATTAAATTTCTTCATAAATTATGTTGCAGTATTGGATAAACTAATTATAGAATTTACCCACAACTCATCACATCGTACTTTGCTAGAACTCGGCTACGCACAAAGCAATACCCTTATTCCATTGTAGTTCAGATGTGAATTTGTGGTAAAGCACCCTTAAGGTATAATTCAATTAATAATCGTAGGTAATTTCAATTTGACGCACATGCGAGCCGAGAATTTGGTCAGCGACTAATGGCATAACACCTCCTTCCTTAACCGGGTACATGACCGGCGGTGCGTTAAACCCACTTTATAGTTTGTCGAAATGGAGTAGGCCGTTAGATTATTATTGCAATTCACCAATCAACATAATCTTATGTAATTTAAATCTCTAATAAATCATTATTTTTAATATGATTTAGTCCATATTATTTCTTTTTCTAAAAAACCCTTTTTTACAACAATTCAAAACTTTTATATATAAACAAGTAAAAAAACTAAATCATACACATAATAACAATTTATATGTGCAACAAATAAATCAAATAGCCACATGCATACGATTTATTCAATAATCATCAAATCTAGGTCTTTATATCTCTATATAAAAGTCTTCCCTAATTATAGATTTATTGAATCAAATAATGACGTAGCACATAAAATCATATAAGCATATAATTTTACGATCCATGAAATTATGCACGTAATCAGGGATTCCCCACAAATCTTAACAATTAAATCTCTACGGATCGAAACCATACATGACATAACAATTAATCGTGCAGTTTAATCTAAAATTATCCCACATGTAATTTAGGGTTTTAAAACAATTCTTTTTTTTAATAAAAAATAGAGCAAAAACCCTAATTTTTAAAAAACAAAACCCTAATTTTATGAAAAACCTAAAAAACATGTAGTTTTAACTCAAAACAATTATAGTTAAAAACCTTTAGATTTTCGATAATTATAACATGTTAAAACGGCTCTCGATGCCACTGAAGGTTTATTAGTATCATAACAATTATATAAAACACTAAACGAGATCAAAGCACATATAGCGGAAGCGATTTAACAAGATCATAATTAATAACACAATTATAATTAATCGAATTAGGGTTACAAACCTTTACGCTAAAACAATTCCACAAGACGAAGAGCAAATCACCAATTCGGGTTTATACCGTATATACCAAGAATCCAAGATATAGTCTAAAGTAAGAGTATATAACGTTCTTGTACACACGTAATACAATGAGCTAACCGTGATTCTAGCACGTGAAAACCGAGCTACAACGCTTGTAAATAATCTACCCAACAACCCCAGAGAGGGGCTAGGACAAGATTACGTATACAATCGATCAACCAAGAAAAACCAACCGAAACCCTTTGTTGTTTCCCTCTTGTGATCGAACCAAAGAAGAGAAGTGGAGAAAGATTTATGATGTGTAGATTATGAGGTATTAGGAGGTGTATTTATAGACTTCCAACCCATTGTAGCCCAATAAATATAAGGCAATTTTTGCCCCCCCCTAGGGCATAACCGACGGTCGAACACCCCTAAGGGGTGTTCCGGAATCTTCCAAACTTCTTTCCTTTTGTTTATACATACTATATGTTTATTTAACACTCGTTATAACTTAACTATTAATTAATGAACGATCTTTAAAGTTATATAGTTACTTTCTCGGTTAAATTAATAAATACATAAATATATTTATTAAATAAATTAATAAATACGATAAATATATTTATTAATTAAATTAACTCTTTACGTATTGTGTGCAATCCCGTAATCTCGAGTTCGATCCTATCACACGACTATTAAATATAAGTCCATAAACTTTCAAGTATTACAATGAGTCTTCCTCATATGTTCCACAACTTCATTTGCAATCAGAACACCGTAAAATATATACCTACCTTTAATAAATGCGTTTTGGACATCGCCTACTACTTTTCCAACAAATTCTTGATTCTCTCTGCTAATATATTCGCTATAATTTTATAGTAGCATCCGATAAGACTTATTGGTCGAAAATCCCCAAGGCTATATGATCGGTGACTTGTGGGAAGATAGTCACCCGAATGAAGAATTGCAGCCGCCTCTCGAGATCTCCAGATTTTCTCCAAGCTCTAATTAGATCCAAATTCAATATGTACATAATTTCATAATATACTTAAAATTGAATCCGTCTGGCCCGGGGTTTTGTCACCTCCACACCCGCGAACTGCCTCTAAGACCTCTTTTTCGGAGAATTATTTTTCCATCAATAACGCGTCCTCTCCCGATATTTTTTCAACACGGCTATGTCTTTTTTGATCCCGTTTTAACTATCTTGGTTAGCGAGTGGATGTCTTTCCTTTGTTTTGAGTATATTGCCTTTAAAAAAAGCAAGGGTGCAAAAATCGTGAGCTAGTCAGCCGGCCGACCACCTTGTAACTTGTAATTGTTCTAGGCGGGATTAATCGGTGATCAATCGGATTTGCATTTTTAGCAAATTTTTGGTATTTTTGGCAAGTTTTGGATATTTCTAATGAGTTTTAGGTATTTTTGACAATATTGTTCTTAATATAAAACTAATCATGCATAAAAATAGTTACTATAAATGATAAACATAAGTTTACAGTGAGTTATCGGTATTTTCGGCCAAATTTGAACGTTTTCAGCAAGTTTGACCTCCCTTGATCGTCGTTGACCATAGTTGACCGCAATTAATCTCTTTTTCATTAATCGGCAAGTTTGAGGGTCTTGTAGCTATTAACCAGCGATTAATCACCCTTGTAGACCTTGTTTTGCAACATTGAAAAAAAGTCCATAAATTATGATTTATTTTGTCCACATAATGATAAATGGCATGTTATTATATAGAGCTAGATCAAGAAGCTAGTCAACCAACTGAACTTTGGGGAGGTATTCTTAGTGAGGTCTTAGGTTCGAGTCTTACTAAGTACCTTCAGAGGTCCGAAATAAATACAAGCAGGAGTGGGGTTTATCCCCTAAAGGAGAAGGTTCAAAGCTTGCATACTGTCTAATTGAATGTCACTGTGGACTGGAATCACTAACTACTAACTCGCCGTTAAAAAAAAAATGAAGAAGCTAGTCATCTGAGACTTGACTGGTGTATTCTGAATTTGGTTTATATCTTTAAAACAAAAATTGTTCACATCTAATGTCAAATATTGTGATAAATGATCATTAGCAGCAGTCTTATAGACTACAGTTCATTAGCAGCAGTCTTATAGACTATAGTTCATCAAATAGCTCTTAATAATTGACATGAATCAATAAAAACACATGTGAATGTACGTAAAGAACCTATTCGTCAAGATTTTAGCTAGACGTTTCCTTATTCATTCTGTTCACACAGATAATTTAATCACATTAAAATTATAAATATACGAGTAGCAAGACGATGGACAATCTATCTCTTGCATACAACACCTCGTCCATCCAAACCACTTTGGCACTTCAAATCGTCCTCATGGTTGCCGGCGAACTTAGCCACTGAGCAATCAGTAGCAAATAGATTCCCACTCTTGAACTTCTTTTCTCCTCCCATCACAGGCATTAACACTCCCATTTTCACATTGCTCACGTAGTCGCTCTTGTAAGTCTGTCCCAAAACTCCGTCCACTTCGTTACTCAAGGAGTAGAACTTGAACTTGAGGTCAAGGTGAGCAAGGCAATCATCATCAGCTACATCATAGTTATGGACTCTTGAGTCTTCTTTTGTTATTGGGACCACTTTGGCTGTGATCTTGAAGAGGTTATCAACTTCGACAACCACATTATTTGTGTCTTGAATCCTAGTGATCGAGGTTGTGGATGATTGCCATTTGGCACCTTCGGTTTCTGGTAGAAGGATGGTTTCCCCGTCAAACGTAATGGAGATACGGTCAATGGCATCATCCCAAGAAGCAGTCTTTTGAGCACTGATTTGTAGTTTGTGATTGGCAAACAATACTCCAATGGATTGAACCCATGTAAAGTCTCTGCCCATGTTTTTGTTCCTCTTGCCAATGAAATGACCATTGATGTGAAGGTTGTTATCCGCAACAAGGCAAAAATCGTGATCTTTCTTTCCATGGAAATAGAAAGTGATGCCATCAGCACCAATAAAACGAGGATCTTGGCACACTGCTCCTGGCATATCGCAAGCTGCAATTTACCACCAAGTTAGTTTTACAAGTTTAGCAATTGATAAAATATATAATCACACAGTTAACTATACTTAGAGCGTATGGGTGGTTGGACAATTAGTGAGCTTTGATTTCACTAGGCTAATTATTATTTGCACATGAAAGTTTAGGTATTTATTGAATTATGGTTATGATACAAGAAAAAAGAGATGTGAACAACTTACTGCAAACGGGCTTGCAGGAAACACAATCAACTTCGCATTGGTTGGGACAAGAAGCCGGACAAACATGTTCGGTGGCATAACATTGTGGGTAGCTTCGGAGTTTGCACTTGGATTTCGTTGGTGGAGTAGGAGTAGGAGTAGGAGTAGGGTATGTTGGAGGTGAAGGTGGAGGTGGTGAGTATACATGTGGTGGAGGTGCTAACACCGGTGGTGACGGGGTAGTGGAGTTGATACAAATAGGTTTATGTTGGGTAATCTTGATGGGTCAATGGAGCGGGTCAATGTAGTCGCGGGTGGATACTTGAATGCTCCATCTGGTACATGAATAAAGAAGTGGGTTGAACTAGTTGCATGGGTATGACCGAGTACTATGGAAGACCAAGTATTTCTCCATACGCTTTAGTTGGCTCCTGTTTAGTAGGAGTAGTGTGGTGCATGTCTCTTTAGGTAGTATTTTGTATAAATAGAATACTAGTAACACACTAGTAGTTGTATCAGTCTTCCTTTATTAATATATAAACCATTGAAAACCAATCTTGCTGTTTTGATTGGTGTTAGTGTGTGGTGCGAGTCCGGGGTAGAAGGAGGCTGATAACCAACAATTGGTATCAGAGCGGAGTTCGATCAAAGGGCAGGAGGTTTGAGAGTCGGCTCAAGAGAAGGGTGCAGCCCTTCGCTGCAAGGCAGAAGCAGAAAGACGGTCTGGTTGCAACCCATGTAATCAGGTAGAAAAAGAAAGAAAGCAAGAGCAAGAAAGAGGAAAGTGGCAGCAAGAAAGAAAGAATGTTGTCACGTCTGCAGCAAGGCAGCAAGCCAGCAAGCCAGCCAGCAATCTAGCAAGCCAGCCAGCAATCTAGCAAGCCAGCAAGCAAGACAGAAAGAAAGAAAGAAAGAAAGAAAGAAAGAAAGAAAGAAAGACAAAAAGAAAGAAAGTCGGGTGTCGTAGAAAGTTCGATGCCGTAGAGAAAGAAGAAACTAAAGTCAGGTGCCTTGAGAAAGAGAAAGAAAGTCAGGTGCCGTGACTTGAATAAGAAAGTGTGAGACCGAGAAAGAAAGAAAGACCGAAGTTTCAACAGTTGAAGACCGAAAGATACTGTTGATACCGTGAAGGCCAAAGACCGAAGACCGAATACTGTTGAATCATAAGACCGAAGATTCACATAAAGACTGAACAAAGAAAGACAAGAAAGTAAACTGATCAAGATCAGCAAGAAAGGAAGAAAAGGCGTCTCAAGAAGAAAGAAAAATGAAAGAGGATGGTGTTGCTTCGCAAGAAATAAAGAAGGCCTCGAAAGAAAGATGGAGACCGATGGTATTGCAAGAAAAAAAAGAAAGTAGCAAGCGATAAAAAAAAAAGATCAGACATTATGGTTTGAATAGCAAGTTAGAAAGAGATTTGATGTTAGCAAGAAAGAGAATCGGATCAAGCAAGCACGTAGCAAGTTTAACGGATCGAGATAATCAAGATTACGGGGTGAATGTTGGGTAATCTTGATGGGTCAATGGAGCGGGTCAATGTAGTCGCGGGTGGATACTTGAATGCTCCATCTGGTACATGAATAAAGAAGTGGGTTGAACTAGTTGCATGGGTATGACCGAGTACTATGGAAGACCAAGTATTTCTCCATACGCTTTAGTTGGCTCCTGTTTAGTAGGAGTAGTGTGGTGCATGTCTCTTTAGGTAGTATTTTGTATAAATAGAATACTAGTAACACACTAGTAGTTGTATCAGTCTTCCTTTATTAATATATAAACCATTGAAAACCAATCTTGCTGTTTTGATTGGTGTTAGTGTGTGGTGCGAGTCCGGGGTAGAAGGAGGCTGATAACCAACAGTTTACACGAGGCACAATGAACTGTGCAACCATTGTCACAAAACTTAGGACAAACATGTACCAAGTTGTAACATTGTTTGTAAGCTTTGTCCTTACAGCTGGCATTGCTAGGGTTTTTAGCAATCCCGGGTGGTGTCGCTGCATCACCAAATGCCACCATAATCAACACCACAAGCAATGTAAGATGACCAGCCATCCACCGAGCCATTTTTTGCCAGGACTTGTACAAACTCGATCTTAAAAAATCTTGATATTATGTAATGAAAATGTATATTTCAATGGTTTGAAGTTGAGGTTATTGTTACTGTGTATGTTATCGTCCCTATTTATAGGCGTTGCGTGAAACAAACAAATACATGAATCTACTGTCTTAGTCTTAAAAAATTGCAAATTTGCCACCCTTTACTTATAATGTAAATTTGCCAACCCTAGCTAGCCTTAACATGAAGGGTTTATTCAACTCTTTGACGAATGAAATAAAGTTTGTAGGATACTCCACCAAAAAGCACCAAATTAACAAGCATATGTTTGGGAATTAACATGTAGGAAATTCCAAAACTCATTCCATCAAATGTTTAGGAAATGTAACGTAGGCAATGCTCAGGTCCAGCCAGTTTTAATGGTCTACCTTACTTATACGAGGATTTAAACAATTTAGTTATCGAATGACCCTTTTAGATCTATTACTCAACAGCAAAATGTCAATTTCCACTTTAATTAACAATGACCCAAATCTAACCTGTAAATTTCAAAAAGGGTTGAACTACCCACCGAAATTAACGGATACTCAAGCACCGATGAAACTTGTTTCTCAAAGTTCAAATATATCTTAATTCAATTATATTTCCGTATAATTCATCGACAATGGAAAATTTAGAATACATTATTCAAATGTTTAAATATGAAAACAGGATACAATCGATATTAATGAAAACAAACATACCACGTACTTAAATTTATTATAAATAAATGTTGTTTAAATATCATTTATCCAAATACTAAAAAATCAATATATGATCACCCTAGTAGAAAAATATATGAGTTTAAAAATACCTTATTGAAAACAATAATCCTTAATAGCTTTTCAAATTGTAAAATATTCTTATTCTTTTTATATGTATTGCAACATTGCACTTGATCGAGCAACGTTGTTATTATAAAAGATTGCGTCATCTCTATTTAAACTAACGGTTAGTAACAACACAATTATTTATTATAAACCTTAAACTATCAACAGTTGAAAATCATACTATAAATGATCAGAACTTCCACACGCATAACATGCCTTTTTAAACAACTTAAAATTGTTTCCTAGATTTGGTGTCATCTTATTGTTCTAGTTTCTTTGATTGCCTCTAGGAATTTGAGTGTTTTGCTTATTATGCCTAATAGTTTTTCTAGCAGGTTCTTGTTGTTCTCTTGATTTGATTAACTCTTTTTTAACAGAGCTAGGTCTACATGCGTTCTATTCAACTTTAGGTTGTAACACTTCTTCCTCAACATCTGACACCCATACAATGGGGGCATAATAAGCGTGAAAACACTTATCCTTTTACCACTTAATTATAATAAAAACCAAGCCAAAACATGTATTTAATGTCGTAAAAGTCAAAATTATGCGTGGTTTGTGTTTTTATTGTGTTTTAGGACATAAATATGAAAAAGGAAGAAAACACGGGCTTTCACGGGCTTTTATCGAAGAAAAAGACAAAAGACGAAGTCAAAAGATTAAAAGTGCAAGAAGAATGGAAGTCAAAGGCCTATTCTGAAGATTTATCGAAGAAAAAGTCTAAAGACGGAAGTTTGACAAAGTCGAAGAACCAAGTCAACTAAATGAAGAAATTAGAAGACGAGTTCATATTATCATTCGACTAATCCCAAGACAAAGTCGAGAAAGACGAGTCATTTAAAAAGACGAGAAGACAAAAGGAAGAAGGAAGGAAGCATCCAACCAACTCCCTTCTCCTATAAATACCCTCCTAATTCTTCATTAGGAGGGTGTTACTTAGTTTTTTTAGTTAGTCATTATTTTTCTTAGTTTTTCATATCTTTAGAGAGAAGTAGGTGATTCTACTTTCTCTCTCTAGATTTCTTCCATCTTTTCTTTCAAGTTTTAAGCTTTTCATTTAATCTTGTATTTGGAATCCTTAATCTACAAGTTCAAGTTCAAGTTTTTCATCATCTATCTTATTCTACCTTTCTTGTTTAATCTTGATTTTGATTCGGTTCAAAGTATGTATCTTGTTTCATCTTGATGCTTAGTTGATTAAAGTTCTCATCTTTTTGTTCTATCAATGTTTTTATATGAATTAAGGTTTTAGCTTATTGTGATTTTTGCTTATTTCATGTTTAGCTTATTTTCATTTAAAAGTTTTTAAAAGTTAATCTTTTTAAAAGTTATTTCATAAATCGTGCTTATTTAGTGTTTAAAGTTTTTAAATTTGTGCTTATTTAGATTTGGTTAAGTTTTGGTAAGTGCTTATTTAAGAAAGTGCTTATTTGGTTTTTGCTTATTTGCATCTTGTATCCCATCGTAAGTTCTTAAGGTTTTACTTGTTCTGATCGAGTTTCGTGATCACATAAACCCTAGGGTTTCTACTTGTGATCAGAGACTGCGATCAAAGACTAAGATCACAGACTGCGATCACATTCTACGATCCATACTGCGATCGCTTGTTGCGATCGAAGGGTGCGATCGAAGACTGCGATACAGGGTGCGATTGGATGTCACTATCCAAGACCACGATCGCTTGTTGCAATCTGGACTGCGATCCACTTGTTACGATCGAAGAGTACGATCGTCCTCTCGATCCACTTGTTGCGATCGTGGGCACGATCCAATCTTAAGATCACTTGGCTGCGATCGCTGATTGCGATCTGTGGCCACGATCTAGGTCATGATCCAAGTGTGATCTGACCTCAGCTTTAGTTTTTATTTCCTGTTTTTATTTCAATTTCAAATTTAACTTTTCCCGTATTTTTACTTAGTGTTATTTTTAAACAAGTTTTGTCTTAGTTTAATTTAGAGTTTTCAAAATTAAATTTTTGTCGAGTTTAATTTTAAATTGTCTTTTCTAATTTTATTTTTAAATTTACCTTTAATTTAGTTGATTAATTACTTCTATTACCTTGTTATTTCATTTAATCTTAGTTATGTTGACTTGTCATTTAATCTAAAACAGATAATCAAAAGCTCCCCCTGTTAGTGACCAACACCGATAGTTCCACCTTAAACCGTGATCAATTCGATTAGATACCGAGAACGATTGAGTACACATAACCAAAATCTCCATATTAAATGGCGCCGCTGCCGGTTCTTTTCGTAAAGATTAAAGGTTTTTAGTGAGAAAAATTAGATTTTGCGATCCGTTCTTTTGGGAACGTTATTTTCAAGCATAAAAATTTTTAAAAAAATAAAAGAAAAAAAAACTATTTCAAAAAAAAAGATAAAAACCTAAAAATATTGTATTTCATTTTAGTGTATGCGTACTCGATCTTTGTCTTATTCTGAGCCCGAGACTCTTAGAGACTTAGATATGGCCAGTGTGCATAATAATAATAACAACCCACCTCACCCTAATTTGAACAATAACAACCATGTCCCTTAACCCGACCTTCGTACGATGGAGGAGCTTTGTCAACCGACTATGAACGGACGTGGAGGACCGATTGCGCCGATGCAAATCACGGATCCTAAATTTTCGTTGAAGCATCACATGATCCAACAAGTTCAAAACGCTTGTCCATTTCGCGGATTACCGGATGATGATGCCAACAAACACCTCGATAAATTCATAACCATCACACAAAGCATAAAATTGCGCGGTGTTTCCATGGAATTTCTTCGCTTTCATCTTTTTCCGCACACTTTATCCCACCATGCCGAAAAATGGTTTGATCGTCTTCCCAAAAACTCAATTCATACATGGGACGAAATGACTCAAAAAATTTTGTCGCGCTACTTTCCACCATCCATGGTCACTAGTCTTCGCAATCAAATCAGTGGTTTCACTCAAGAACCTGATGAATCACTTTTCGATGCTTAGGAACGTTATAATGTCTTGATCGATCGTTGTCCTAACCATAATATGCTCCCCGTCACTTTGATTGATACTTTCTACAATGGTTTAACTTTTCTTGATCGTGATACGATTAATGCTTCCGCCGGTGGTACATTTATGAAGAGAAGACCTGAAGAGTGTAGAGAGCTTATAGAGAATATGACCACTCACCACAAAAATTGGGATTCATCCGCATCTTCAAGAAATAACCCGAGGGCCAATGTTTCTTCTACTTCATCAAACCCCGAGATAAACGAACTTACCCGCCAAATAGCCGAGATGAACAAAAAATATTAACCATGGCTACAAACCAATTTAAGCAAGTTAAAGCTCTCACACCTTCTTGTGAGATTTGTGGGGGTTCTCATTCATACACCAATTGTCCTTCTACTCATGACAATCCGGAAAACGTGTATGCGGCTAACGGTAACTTTTCCACGGGAGGCTATCAAGCTCATCCTCAAGGTGACCGTAATTTGCTAAGTCATCGTTCAAACAACTTTCTTTCACCACCCGTTTTTCCTCCTCAAAACCAAAACAACTTCAATCGCAACAATCAAAACCAACCTTGAGCTCCTAATCAATATCAAAACCAAAGAAACCCATATCCACCTCAAGGAAATAATCAAGTTTACAAACAACCCACCTAACAATCACCCGCTTACCAAGATCCTCCTCCCAACGAACCCACGGCATATAATCAAGTGGTTGAAATTACATGAGGACTAATGACGCGCTGGTGAAGAATCTTTAGAGTCAAATTATCAACTTGAAAGGTGACATGGCGAAACAAGGAAATGATCTTCGAGCCGAGCTTATGATGCAGGGCATGTTCGCTCCGGATCCTCGGACTTAGCCGCCGGTTCTTCGGTAAACATGTAAAGTCAAGTGTTCACTAGTTCTAATAGATTGAAGGGTGAAAAGCGACAATTCATAATTGTCGTAGTCTATCTTTTTCATATTATGTTTTTCGATTTGTTTCCTTGTTTCTACTTGATTCTTGTCTTTCTCTCCAAGACAATATCATGCTATAAATGAACCTGTTAGTTTTAGGTTTAAACAGATTATGAGTTAAGAAAATAAAAGTGTGTACTCTTGAAGTCCCGGTTGGGCACCCTTAAGAGGGTTTATAGAATTCCTTTGTTCATTGTTCTTGTGTGGTTTCGTGCGTTTACAACGGTCCCGCCATCATTTGGTATCAAGAGCTTAGGTTGGAGAAGAAACCACAAAGCTTATTGAAGCCTTATCGCGAGAAACAAATTTTTTTGTTTCCGTTCGTCATTTTCTGCACAGCCGTGAGAAAATTGACGGCACGCGTTCGTTCACCGTTGGATCTCTATGATTTTTGGGCACGATGTTCAAGGCACATAGATCTATGATTCCACCGTTCGGATTTTCGATTGGAGCTTTCTACTGGGAGATACACCTGGCTGAAGTGGCTGTTTTTTCTGCAGAATGGTTTTTGATATCTTTGGCTATACTTACCCTACGAATGTGTGGACGAGGAACACATTTGGTTATATAGCTCGTAGATTCGCCGGATGAGGCAACGAAACAATTAACCAAGTACCACGTGTTGTAATGAATGAAGACCTCCTAAAACAAGTGAAGGACCTTCAAGACGGATTCCAAAATCAAGCTAACCGTAGACTCACCGATTGAGGCAACGGTCACGTGAGTGAGGATGATGTCACTTCACTCGGATCATCTTATTGGATGGTTGGCATGATGAAACATGATTCTCGATAGAGAAGTCGTATTAAGGAAACGGAGGGGGGGTTAGAAAGTTTCAGAGTTCGAGACTTGGAAAAACAAGACTCGAGGACAAGTCTTTTCCAAGAGGAGGAGAATGATGCAGGGCATGTTCGCTCCGGATCCTCGGACTTAGCCGCCGGTTCTTCGGTAAACATGTAAAGTCAAGTGTTCACTAGTTCTAATAGATTGAAGGGTGAAAAGCGACAATTCATAATTGTCGTAGTCTATCTTTTTCATATTATGTTTTTCGATTTGTTTCCTTGTTTCTACTTGATTCTTGTCTTTCTCTCCAAGACAATATCATGCTATAAATGAACCTGTTAGTTTTAGGTTTAAACAAATTATGAGTTAAGAAAATAAAAGTGTGTACTCTTGAAGTCCCGGTTGGGCACCCTTAAGAGGGTTTATAGAATTCCTTTGTTCATTGTTCTTGTGTGGTTTCGTGCGTTTACAACGGTCCCGCCATCATTTGGTATCAAGAGCTTAGGTTGGAGAAGAAACCACAAAGCTTATTGAAGCCTTATCGCGAGAAACAAATTTTTTTGTTTCCGTTCGTCATTTTCTGCACAGCCGTGAGAAAATTGACGGCACGCGTTCGTTCACCGTTGGATCTCTATGATTTTTGGGCACGATGTTCAAGGCACATAGATCTATGATTCCACCGTTCGGATTTGCGATTGGAGCTTTCTACTGGGAGATACACCTGCCTAAAGTGGCTGTTTTTTCTGTAGAATGGTTTTATATCTTTGGCTATACTTACCCCACGAATGTGTGGACGTGGAACACATTTGGTTATATAGCTCGTAGATTCGCCGGATGAGGCAACGAAACAATTAACCAAGTACCACGTGTTGTAAAGAATGAAGACCTCCTAAAACAAGTGAAGGACCTTCAAGACGGATTCCAAAATCAAGCTAACCGTAGACTCGCCGATTGAGGCAACGGTCACGTGAGTGAGGATGATGTCAATTCACCCGGATCATCTTATTGGATGGTTGGCATGATGAAACGTGATTCTCGATAGAGAAGTCGTATTAAGGAAACGGAGGGGGGGTTAGAAAGTTTCAGAGTTCGAGACTTGGAAAAACAAGACTCGAGGACGAGTCTTTTCCAAGAGGAGGAGAATGATGTAGGGCATGTTCGCTCCGGATCCTCGGACTTAGCCGCCGGTTCTTCGGTAAACATGTGATGTCAAGTGTTCACTAGTTCTAATAGATTGAAGGGTGAAAAGCGAAAATTCATAATTGTCGTAGTCTATCTTTTTCATATTATGTTTTTCGATTTGTTTCCTTGTTTCTACTTGATTCTTGTCTTTCTCTCCAATACAATATCATGCTATAAATGTACCTGTTAGTTTTAGGTTTAAACAGATTATGAGTTAAGAAAATAAAAGTATGTACTCTTGAAGTCCCGGTTGGGCACCCTTTTGAGGGTTATAGAATTCCTTTGTTCATTGTTCTTGTGTGGTTTCGTGCATTTACAACGGTCCCGCCATCATTTGGTATCAAGAGCTTAGGTTGGAGAAGAAACCACAAAGCTTATTGAAGCCTTATCGCGAGAAACAAATTTTTTTGTTTCCGTTCGTCATTTTCTGCACAGCTGTGAGAAAATGGACGGCAAGCGTTCGTTCACCGTTGGATCTCTATGATTTTTGGGCATGATGTTCAAGACACATAGATCTATGATTCCACCATTCCGATTTGCGATTGGAGCTTTCTACTGGGAGATACACCTGCCTAAAGTGGCTGTTTTTTTATGTAGAATGGTTTTATATCTTTGGCTATACTTACCCTACGAATGTGTGGACGTGGAACACATTTGGTTATATAGCTCGTAGATTCGCCGGATGAGGCAACGAAACAATTAACCAAGTACCACGTGTTGTAAAGAATGAAGACCTCCTAAAACAAGTGAAGGACCTTCAAGACGGATTCCAAAATCAAGCTAACCGTAGACTCGCCGATTGAGGCAACGGTCACGTGAGTGAGGATGATGTCAATTCACCCGGATCATCTTATTGGATGGTTGGCATGATGAAACGTGATTCTTGATAGAGAAACCGTATTAAGGAAACGGAGGGGGGTTAGAAAGTTTCAGAGTTCGAGACTTGGAAAAACAAGACTCGAGGACGAGTCTTTTCCAAGAGGAGGAGAATGGTGCAGGGCATGTTCGCTCCGGCTCCTCGAACTTAGCCGCCGGTTCTTCGGTAAACATGTGAAGTCAAGTGTTCACTAGTTCTAATAGATTGAAGGGTGAAAAGCGACAATTCATAATTGTCGTAGTCTATCTTTTTCATATTATGTTTTTCGATTTGTTTCCTTGTTTCTACTTGATTCTTGTCTTTCTCTCTAAGACAATATCATGCTATAAATGTACTTGTTAGTTTTAGGTTTAAACAGATTATGAGTTAAGAAAATAAAATTGTGTACTCTTGAAGTCCCGGTAGGGCACCCTTTTGAGGGTTTATAGAATTCCTTTGTTCATTGTTCTTGTGTGGTTTCGTGCATTTACAACGGTCCCGCCATCATTTGGTATCAAGAGCTTAGGTTGGAGAAGAAACCACAAAGCTTATTGAAGCCTTATCGCGAGAAACAAATTTTTTTGTTTCCGTTCGTCATATTCTGCACAGCCGTGAGAAAATTGACGGCACGCGTTCGTTCACTGTTGGATCTCTATGATTTTTGGGCACGATGTTCAAGACACATAGATCTATGATTATACCGTTCGGATTTGCGATTGGAGCTTTCTACTGGGAGATACTCCTGGCTGAAGTGGCTGTTTTTTTCTGCAGAATGGTTTTTTATATCTTTGGCTATACTTACCCTACGAATGTGTGGACGTGGAACACATTTGGTTATATAGCTCGTAGATTCTCCGGATGAGGCAACGAAACAATTATCCAAGTACCACGTGTTGTAAAGAATGAAGACCTCCTAAAACAAGTGAAGGACCTTCAAGACGGATTCCAAAATCAAGCTAACCGTAGACTCGCCGATTGAGGCAACGGTCACGTGAGTGAGGATGATGTTAATTCACCCGGATCATCTTATTAGATGGTTGGCATGATGAAGCGTGATTCTCGATAGAGAAGCCGTATTAAGGAAACGGAGGGGGGGTTAGAAAGTTTCAGAGTTCGAGACATAGAAAAACAAGACTCGAGGACGAGTATTTTCCAAGAGGAGGAGAATGATGCAGGGCATGTTCGCTCCGGATCCTCGGACTTAGCCGCCGGTTCTTCGCTAAACATGTGAAGTCAAGTGTTCACTAGTTCTAATAGATTAAAGGGTGAAAAGCGACAATTCATAATTGTCGTAGTCTATCTTTTTCATATTATGTTTTTCGATTTGTTTCCTTGTTTCTACTTGATTCTTGTCTTTCTCTACAAGACAATATCATGCTATAAATGTACCTGTTAGTTTTAGGTTTAAACAGATTATGAGTTAAGAAAATAAAAGTGTGTACTCTTGAAGTCCCGGTTGGGCACCCTTTTGAGGGTTTATAGAATTCCTTTGTTCATTATTCTTGTGTGGTTTTGTGCATTTACAACGGTCCCTCCATCAGCTTAGGAATGACATGCGAAACTCTTTAAGCAGTCAAACGAATGACTTAAGGGATATGATGGCTAGTTTCTTCCCAAGTAATCAATCCTCTGCTTTGGGTTCTCTTCCGAGTAACACCGTTGCCAATCCAAGAGGGGAGATGAAAGCAATCACCACCCAAAGTGGAAAAGATTATAAGGAACCCGAGATTCCTAAACCTACACCGGTGATTGTGACAAAGGATAACGAGCCCCCTTCACCAATTCCTCCACCTTCTATTTTTACCCCTCCCCCACCCAAGGATGTGAGTGAGAATTCCATTCCAAAGCCTTCATCTCAACCTGATATACCTTATCCTTCAAGGTTGAGGAAAGAGAAGTTGAAGAACAAGTATGATATTAAAATTTCAAACTTTCTTAAATTGTTTAAAAAATTGAATTTCAACATCTCCTTTGCCGAGGCTCTCGCTCACATGCCTAAATATGCTAAAATGTTCAAAGATCTTCTCAGTGATAAGGAAAAACTCCTTGATATTGCTCAAATCTAACTTAATGAGAATTGCTCCCCGGTTCTCTTAAGGAAATTACCAACCAAATTTGGTGATCCGGGTTGCTTTCTCATTCCTTGCAACTTTTTCGGGGTAGAGAATTGTATGGCCCTAGCCGATCTAGGTGATAGCATCAACTTAATGTCATTAAGTGTTTGGAAAAAATTATCTCTACCCGAGCTAGTCCCCGCACGAATGACATTGAAATTAGCTAACCGCACGGTTGCTTATCTGGTGGGGATAGCCGAAGACGTTTTCGTCGGTGTCGACAAATTCACCTTTCCGGCGGATTTTGTTGTCGTTGAATACGAGATGGACCCCCCGTGTTTCATTAATCGTTGGACGTCCATTCTTGAGGACCGGTCGCACTCTCATTTATGTAGCCGCGGGAGAATTAATCATGAGAGTTGGTGACGACAAAATCGTCTTCAACATGGGTAAGCTTTCTAAACAACCTTATGAACACGAGAGCGTTAATTTCATTGACGTACTTGATGAGGCTCCTGAAGAGCATTTCAAAGACGATTGTAAAAGTGGTTTTTCTTCTCTACCAATTGTTGAGACCGTTGCCTCTATTGCTCCCTCATTGACTCCATTTGGAGAAAGTGACTTCCTTTTGAAAGAATTTGAAGCAACTTTAGGGGATGTGGACTTAAAAATATGACGATTCTCCCTCCGATTGGGATGAATACATTCGTACCATTGAGAAAATTCTCAATGAGGATCATATTTCTCCACCTTCTCCTATGGAAATCACAAACGATGATCCGAATTTGACTACGCCTTCCATCGGCAATCCTCCGGATTTAGAGATTAAGGACTTACCGTCTCATCTCGAATACGTGTTCCTAGAAGACAATAAGAAGTTAATCGTCATCATTGCAAAGGACTTACAAGAGGATGTAAAATCTCGACTTATCGATGTGCTCAAAAATCATAAGAAAGTAATTGCTTGGAAAATTTCCGATATCCGCGGAATTGATCCTAACTTTTGTACTCATAAAATTCTCATGGAAGATTACTTTAAACCCGCAATCCAAAGCCAAAGAAGGGTTAATCCAAAAATTCATGACGTCATCAAAAAAGAAGTTATCAAACTTCTAGATGCCGGAATGATTTACCCTATTTCGGATTCGCCATGGGTTAGTCTCGTCCATTGTGTGCCTAAGAAAGGCAGAATAACCGTTGTTCCCAATGAAAACAACGAGTTGATTCCTACTCGACTTGTCACGGGTTGGCGAGTTTGCATAGACTATCGCAAGCTCAATGATGCCACTCGTAAAGATCATTTTCCTCTTCCTTTCATGGATCAAATGCTCGAGCGTTTAGCAGGTAATGACTACTATTGCTTCTTAGACGGTTTCTCCGGGTATTTTCAAATTCCCATCGATCCAAAAGACCAAGAGAAAACCACATTCACTTGTCCTTATGGAACATTTGCTTACAAAAGAATGCCTTTCGGCTTATGCAATGCTCCCGGGACTTTCCAAAGGTGTATGATGGCTATATTCCATGACATGGTTGAAGAAACTATGGAAGTCTTTATGGATGATTTCTCGGTCTATGGTTGATTCTTTCTCTACTTGCCTTTCCAATTTAGAACGTATGCTTAAACGGTGTGAAGACACTCGTCTTGTTCTAAATTGGGAAAAATGCCATTTCATGGTAAAAGAAGGTATTGTTCTTGGTCATAAAATTTCCAAAGCCGGTATTGAAGTCGACTGTGCTAAAGTCGATGTGATTGCTAAATTACCTCCTCCTTCAACCGTGAAGGGTGTGAGAAGTTTTCTTGGTCATGCGGGCTTCTATCGTCGATTCCTTCAAGATTTTTCTAAGATCGCTCGCCCGATGACCCACCTCTAGGAAAAAGATACTCCTTTTATCTTTTCTAAAGAGTGTATCGAATCTTTCAATCTTCTTAAGGATAAATTAACTAAGGCACCGATCTTAGTTACTCCTAATTGGGAGTTACCTTTTGAATTGATGTGTGATGCTAGCGACTCTGCTATTGGAGCGGTTTTGGGACAAAGAATCAACAAACATTTCCAACCAATCCATTACGCTAGCAAGACAATGACGGGGGCTCAATTGCGTTATACCACTACCGAAAAAGAGCTTTTAGCCGTAGTGTATGCTTTTGAAAAATTTCGTCCCTATCTTGTCCTTTCCACCACCATTTTGTATACCGATCATTCCGCGTTGAAGTACTTATTAACATAAAAAGATTCCAAACCAAGACTTCTTCGTTGGGTTTTACTCCTTCAAGAATTCAAAATTGAAATTCGTGATAAAAAGGGAGCGGAAAACCTAGCCGCGGATCATCTTAGTAGACTCGAGGATCCTTATCAAGGGAAGCTCCCAAATCAAGAGATTAATGAATCTTTTCCCCTTGAGGCCTTGATGTCTATTAACTCCAATCTTGATTAGACCTCATGGTTTGCGGACTTTGCAAACTACTTGGCGGGTGGAATTCTCATCGAAGCGTTATCGTCCCAACAAAAGAAGAAATTCTTCAAGGATGTGAAAACTTACTATTGGGACGACCTTTATCTCTTCAAACAATGTGCTGATTTGATCCTTCGTCGGTGTGTTGACGGGCCCGCAGCTTTACGAATCTTGGAAGCTTGCCATAAAGGACCAACCGGTGGTCACTTTGGTCCAAATTACACCGCGAAGAAAGTTTTCGATTCTGGATTTTATTGGCCCACCATTTATCGTGATGCACACGAAATGGTTAAGCATTGTGATACTTGCCAATGACAAGGCAAGATCACACACAAAGATGAGATGCCACAAAATTTCATTCAAGAGTGTGAAATCTTTGACGTATGGGGCATCGACTTTATGGGGCCATTTCCATCATCCAAAAGGAACAAGTACATCGTCGTAGTCGTTGACTACGTATCAAAATGGGTTGAAGCAAATGCTTTACCTACTAACGATGCGAGGGTGGTTGTGAACTTTCTGAAACAATTATTTGCTCGATTCGGTGTTCCTCGTGCTATCATTAGTGATCGTGAGACTCATTTTTGCAATGATCAATTTGCTCGAGTCATGGCTAAGTATGGTGTCAATCACCGACTTTCCACCGCGTATCATCCACAAACTAATGGTTAAGCCGAGATTTCAAACCGTGGACTTAAGAGAATCTTAGAGCGTACCGTGGGAGAGCATCGTGCCTCATGGGCTGATAAGTTAGATGATGCTTTGTGGGATTTCCGTACTGCATATAAGACACCTATTGGTTGCACTCCATATTGTCTTGTGTACGGAAAGGCGTGCCATCTCCCCATTGAGTTGGAGCATAAGGCTTATTGGGCCTTGAAATTGGCTAATTTTGATATTAACAAAGCTGGTGATCTTAGGAAAATCCAACTCAATGAACTTAGGAATGAAGCTTATGAAAATTCGTTGATTTACAAGGAGAAAACCAATCTCATTCATGATTCTAAGATTAAAAACCGAGAGTTCAAAATTGGTGATCAAGTTTTACTCTTTAACTCTCGGTTGAAAATCTTTTCGGGCAAGCTTAAGAGCCGTTGGTCTGGTCCATTCACCGTCGCCAAAGTCTTCCCTTATGGCACCATTAAGTTATCGCAACCAAATGGGACAAACTTCAAAGTGAATGGCCAGCGTGTTAAGTTGTACTTTGGTGAGGACATCTCTCATGAGATGATTCCATCCCTCACCACGTTTCCCTTGAGTTAGTTCTGGGTCGAGTCAGGCTCGTGACTCGGTAAACAAAAACAAGCGCTTCTCGGGAGGCAACCTATTGATCTATCCTTTTTACCCGTTTTCATAATAAGTGTAGGGGAGCTACATAGGGTTTGTTCTCTTGTTTATTATGATGTGCAGGGATTAAAGCTTCAAAGAGCACTTTTGATGATATTTGACGACCCATGATCCCGTGTACCCGTCTTCCCGGTTCTATCCTAAACTGTCGTGATTCAATATTTCATATCTCATATGTTGACATTGAAATCACTATAGTCATCCTTTCCTTAGCAAGATTTAAACAACATGCACAATGTCCTAAGTGTAGGGGACATGCTTAAACATTGAGGAGAATGTTTATTTCAAGTGTAGGGGGACTTCTATCGATGTTAAGTGGGCTTTATCATTAATTTTTGCTCAGTTTAACCGGAAAATCTAATTTTTCGACATTTTTCAAAATTTTTGATCTATTTTGGCCAAGGAGTATTTTTAATTTATTCTCTTTTATGTTCTTTCCTTTTGTTATCGCATCGTATGTATATATTTCATTTCAAAAATAAAGGAATAAAATGATTTTAATGAGTTTAGATGTCGTTGATATATTAGGCCCGTCATGAATCTTTTGACTCAACCCGAGTTTACTTATTCAAGTTTACTCTAGCTAGTATCCTTAACGTGTTTAAGTCAAGTTTTGCTAGGCTTTTATATAGGGAACTTTAAAACGCGAAAGTCTTAACTCTTACGGGTTAAGAACAAGAACGCTTCACAAGTTCCTATAATTGATCCTAGAAAGTCGTTTATCAAGGGAACTTTAAAATGCAAATTCTAAACATGAAAAAGTCTAAGAAGATGCAAGATCCTATAGATGACTTGAAAACCCAAAACTTTGATTTAATAGGCTAAACATCCACGAGTCTCATTCCTTGAGATTTTAAATTGTGGAGAATGGGAGATGATAGAGTCAATTATAAGTTTGGTATTCTTTCATGAATTTATTTGAGTTAATTATGAGTTTTTTCTCCCATCGCTTGTTAATAAATATATTTGCAATAAGTAAGGTCGTAGGATTTGAAAAGTTACTTAGCTTCTAGCACAAGATCGTTTAAAAGTTGCTCGGTATTAATTAGAGTTCATAGCCAAGGCATAACTTATTGAAGCGAGACGCGAAGATCGGCGAGTCCGAAAATGCCCTAACAAGGCATGAGGGCTACATTTTGTTGCTAAAGATCCCAAGTGATGTGAAGAATCATTTATCAAAAATTAATATGAAGGATCGAGACACACAACAAAAAGTAAATACTCCCCTAAAGATCATGGAGTAGTCTATCCGAAAAGACTCTAGCAAAGTATGAAGAATCTCTCAAAACCTTCATAGGAAGAAATTCCTATTATGAAGAGAAGACCATTATTTCATGAGCGTCTCTCAAGATTTGAAGTATGAAGTCAATGCCAAATATTGGTCCGAGAAAGGTCTCAAATCGTGAAGCGAGTTATGCCAAGATATGAACTTTAAGAGGTCCCGAGAAGCAGTTTTAAAAGATTTTGTCCTTTAGCTAACTATTGATTAAATCATCCTACTTTATTTTTGGCCTAATTAAACTATCAAAATAAGTCAAAAATGCATCCTCGTGATCATTCAAGACAACAATAAAATATAAGAGATACACCTAGGAATAAGGGAGTTTATGTGAACAATTGGGCCACATGAGTGAGTGTTAGCTTACTAACTTATAATAACCATGATCTCGTTTTTAAGCTTTGTTTGTGGAACGTGAAACTTGAGGGTGATAAACATTCATGACGACCAAAGACCTAATGTAAGTCTTCGATCTCTTATCTTGTTCTTCCTTTTTGCATTTTGCAATTTTCTAATCTTTTTGGTTTCTTTAGTATTTAGTATTTAATAAAGGCCAAGGTAGGTTATTTATGATGCAAAATGTAAACTATGCTTTGAAATTAATGCATTGCATGAGGGCATTGCAATAGTCAAGTGTAGGGGATTTAATAAGTGTGAAAACACTTATCCTTTTACCACTTAATTATAATAAAAACCAAGCCAAAACGTGTATTTAATGTCGTAAAAGTCGGAATTATGTGTGGTTTGTGTTTTTATTGTGTTTTAGGACAGTTTATGAAAAAGGAAGAAAACACGGGCTTTCACGGGCTTTTATCGAAGAAAAAGATAAAAGACGAAGTCAAAAGATCAAACGTGCAAGAAGAACGGAATTCAAAGGCCTATTCTAAAGATTTATCGAAGAAAAAGTCTAAAGACGGAAGTTTGACAAAGTCGAAGAAACAAGTCAACTAAATGAATAAATTAGAAGACGAGTTCATATTATCATTCGACTAATCCCGAGACAAAGTCGAGAAAGACGAGTCATTTAAAAAGACGAGAAGACAAAATGAAGAAGGAAGGAAGCATCCCACCAACTCCCTTCTCCTATAAATACCCTCCTAATGCTTCATTAGGAGGGTGTTAGTTAGTTTTTTTAGTTAGTCATTATTTTTCTTAGTTTTTCATATCTTTAGAGAGAAGTAGGTGATTTTACTTTCTCTCTCTAGATTTCTTCCATCTTTTCTTTCAAGTTTTAAGCTTTTCATTTAATCTTGTATTTGGAATCCTTAATCTACAAGTTCAAGTTCAAGTTTTTCATCATCTACCTTATTCTACCTTTCTTGTTTAATCTTGATTTTGATTCGGTTCAAAGTATGTATCTTGTTTCATCTTGATGCTTATTTGATTAAAGTTCTCATCTTCTTGTTCTTATCAATGTTTTTATACGAATTAAGGTTTTAGCTTATTGTGATTTTTGCTTATTTCATGTTTAGCTTATTTTCATTTAAAAGTTTTTAAATTTAATATTTTTAAAGGTTATTTCATAAATCGTGCTTATTTAGTGTTTTAAATTTTTTTAAATTTGTGCTTATTTAGATTTGGTTAAGTTTCGGTAAGTGCTTATTTAAGAAAGTGCTTATTTAGTTTTTGCTTATTTGCATCTTGTATCCCATCGTAAGTTCTTAAGGTTTTACTTGTTCCGATCGAGTTTCGTGATCACATAAACCCTAGGGTTTATACTTGTGATCAGAGGCTGCGATCAAAGACTAAGATAACAGATTGCGATCACATTCTACGATCCATATTGCGATCGCTTGTTGCGATCGAAGGGTGCGATCGAAGACTGTGATCCAGGGTACGATTGGCTGTCACGATCCAAGACCACGATCGCTTGTTGCGATCTGGACTGCGATCCACTTGTTACGATCGAAGAGTAAAATCGTCCACTGCGATCCACTTGTTGCAATCATGGGTACGATCCAATCTTAAGATCACTTGGCTGCGATCGCTGATTGCGATATGTGGCCACGATCTAGGTCACGATCCAAGTGTGATCTGACCTCAGCTTTAGTTTCTATTTCCTGTTTTTATTTCAATTTCAAATTTAACTTTTCCCTCATTTTTACTTAGTGTTATTTTTAAACAAGTTTTGTCTTAGTTTAATTTTAGAGTTTTCAAATTTAACTTATTGTCGAGTTTAATTTTAAATTGTCTTTTCTCATTTTATTTTTAAATTTACCCTTAATTTAGTTGATTAATTACTTCGATTACCTTGTTATTTCATTTAATCTTAGTTATGTTAACTTTTCATTTAATCTAAAATAGATAATCAAAATCTCCCCCTGTTAGTGACCAACACCGATAGTTCCACCTTAAACCGTGATCAATTCGATTAGATACCGAGAACGATTGAGTACACATAACCAAAATCTCCATATTAGGGCACCATTGTACTCTTTAACTAAGGCTCTTTTATACTAACTATAGCTTGATAAATCTCAACAAAAAGCTTATCAATAAACTCATCCTAGACCAATAAAAAAGAAACTAGGTTTTAGAGGCATGAACTATCCTGTATAAGGGATGCAACTGCATTATAACTTTCATAGCTTAAGCCTTTTTGTGGTTATCAACTATCTAACATTCTATGAGTTTGTTCAAACTTTTAGATACATTTTCAAGTTTATCTACATTCGGTTGAATCCTATCTTTTTCCTTTTGAGTTATGTCTAGCTTTTTTCTAAGCTCGCAAATAGCTTGTTCCCTTAAATCAATTTAAAGTTTCAATCCTTTAATATCTTGTAAATAATCACTTGATTTGAAAATTTAGTTCTTCCCACTATATAGTCCAACCCTACCTTATAAGATAAAACTATTAATTCATATTTCATATAATCTTTTAACAGTTGATCATATTGAGATTTAAGAGTTTTAAGATTTTTCAAACAAGATTTTGAACAGCTAGAATCAGTTGATACCTGTGAGTCGGAACATAAAGATCCATGAGTGCATAGTTAGGTCCTTCCTCTGCCTGATCACTCTAGACATAATCACCAAGACCATTATATGAAACTAAGGCTGTGAAGGTTGTTATTGCTATAAGTATTCTCCTTCTTGAGCTTTCCTTTTTCCTATAGTCTTGAATTCGTGAAGCTCTGCATTCTCGTGTAAAATGTCCTTTCTTGTGACAATTATAGCACTCCACTTTGGACTTATCAAATCCAGTAGTCTTATTTCCATTGAAAGTAAGCTTCTTTTATTTAAAAAACTTCTAGCCCTCATGGCCAACATCGCCATGACGCCATCTGCCATATCAAATCCATATCTATTAAGTCATTTGGATGAATTTTTTCTAAGCCTTATTAAAAAACTGAGGACTATGTGGTTGACAAGAAAGGAATGCACAAATAACAAAATCACTCAAGTTATCAATTCTAGAAACATTAACTTGAGTACTAGTAGTAGTAACTCCATGAGCAGTATTAATTGTTTCATGAGTAATGCTAGTATTCTTATTTAAAGAGGATAAAAGCCATATTCCGTGTGCTTGAGCTTCTGCTAGACACCCTCTTAACTTTTGGTTCATACAACTTCAAGCTATTATAGATATCATTCATGCTTATTGTATCTAGATCCACTGTATTCCCCCACACAATAGCATGTGTTCCATTCAGATGAATTTTCTCCCAAATCTCAACTGGCTTACAAGCTTTTAAAGCCGTTTAAAAGTCTGATCAAGTATCCTAGAGCTTGATGTAGTAAAGTTCTCATATTGTTGCTTCAAAAGAGTTATTTTTGTCTTTTTTAGTAGTTTCATTCCCACCAAATCTCTTTTCAATTTCAGCCATCAACAATTTACCATCTTTGACTGAGTTAAACCTTAACTGATATTCTTTGGGAATACCCATCATTAAGGTACTTCTGACTTTGACAAGTAACCTTCTTTGAGCCTTTTCTTAATTGGTTGGAAAAGGAAACACTTTCTCACTACCATCCAAAGTTGATTTTTTATGTACAAAATTACCATTCTATACAACTTCCCACAATTGATAGTCTATCATCTGTATGTATTTCTCGATTCTCATCCTCCACTTATCATACTCACTAGCTTTGAGCATGGGAATTTTGAAGGCAACCACCACATGTATTGAATCTTGATTCATTATTTATTCTTTCTTAAAAGCTTCTCAACAAGCTCTGATACTATTTGTTGAACCCAACTTCAATTATTTAGCTTGTATAAGGTTAAGTTAACTAGATAAATCTAATACAACTTATAGTACATATTTTGTTTGAACTTGTCAAAGTTTATCCAGAATCTAAGGTTTAATAGTAAGAAGAATTATGATATAACAGTAAAACACAATTTTAACAGTAAGCTCCAATGTTATTAATGATAGTAATTTGAATACTATAAAATAGTATTAGAGTTACAAAACCTTAAAGGTATAATATGTTTTGTTTTTCTCTAAGTTTGTACTAAACTCTATGCCCTAAGACCTCCTTTTATGGATTAAAGAGTCATAGTCGACATACAATATATTCTTAAGATAAATACAATATTTTCTAAGGATATAGCTTGTCATATCTATTATACGAATAATAAATACTTATCACCTAAGTTTATTTTTTATCTCCAAGCAAGCTATCTTGAACAACATTAGTCTTCTGGAAGTTGATTCTCCAAGCAGTGGTGACTTTTGAATTAACAACATTAACTTTTGTACTACCAGCACTAACTACTTAGTTGTATTTTTTAATATTCACCAGCAGTAGCTATTTGCATTAGTAGCACTGATGTACTAATTTTCACCACTTTTAGGAAACAGTGTAATGGTAAGTATTAAGCTTAAAACGTAAAACGTTAAAAACCGATAGTCGAGTTCGTTCACAAAGGAGGGTTGTTATTCGGCCATTATACATTTTTGGATTAGTTATGCATTTGGGAAAAGAGGTTTAAAAGTAAAGATGAAACTATACTACGATAGATTAAAATTAAGACGAATTACGTTGGCACGTAAATCGAGATAAAAATAAAATAAAGATGTTCATAAATATAAAGAATACTAAAAACTTACAGAATAATTTATTTTAACCTAAATAAATAAAAAATGAAATAAAAAATAATTAAAAAAGTGATTTGAGGCTCCAAATGGACCAATAGTAAAACAACCTAACCTAAATGGGCTTTTAATGGCCCAGTAAGAAAACGTCTGAAAAAAGTAAAATCTAAAACCCTAGTCTGACTAAAAATGACATTCTAAACATATTTTTACAAAGGCTCAAAAGCTGAAAGTGGACCAATAATCCAGAAATAAGCTATTAGCCATCGTAATGGGCCTAGTAAGCCCAATAAGCCAAAACCTGAAACTTATTACCTACTTTTTGGCAAACCTCAATCTTTTGAACTTATAAGAACAATGCAAAAAGAATTTTTGAGAAAGATTAAGTATTAAGCTCAAAATAAGCAAAACACTAAAACTACTATAAGAAAAAAATAGTTTGGTTTGCTTAAAATCCAACTATAAGACCTGGTTTTCTGTAAAAAGCTAAGAAATAAGATTAAAAATATGATACAATGAATAAAATTCCAATAAGCTAAGTAGAAAGACCTAAATCAGCCAATAAGCATTTTCGTAAAATGAAAAATAGTTGAAAACCTAGTAAAACCTAAACTAGTTTTAACCAAAATCTGGAATACTAATTATAAGCTATAAAAAAATAGATTCTGCTACAAAAAATCAAGTATTGACTGTCTAGATAAGCTAGAACAGCTTAATAAGCACTTTTGCCAACTTTGTACAAGTTTGACCAAATGAAAACGACAAAAAAATAAAGAAAACATAAAAAGGGATTGATTTAAGCTAAAAAATGATGAAAATGAGATGTGTTAATGGCCTTGAGGTCAAGACTTTGGCTACTTTAATGATGGCATTATGAATTTTATGAACAATAAGCCCAATAAGCTTAGTTGAGCTTATTGGGAGATGTGGTAGAATAAATAGTCACAAAAGCATACAATAAGCACACATAAACACCAACCATGCAAGAAAATTCAAATGAAAGAAAAAATAAGCACATATCCTAACAGTTGGCAAAACAAGCTTGTTTTAGGCCAAATGGTGAGGTTTGGATTATCACACAGGCTTGAATAAGCTGTTAATTAGCAAGCAAACTTAAAAATGATGATGTCCTATATCTAAACTACATACAAGACCAAAATTAGAGGTTAACTCCAAAAATCAAGGCAATGAAACTAATTAGCAGGCTAGAAGCACAAATTTGTCAAAGTCAAAGTCTCAACTCAGTTTAACAATTTTTCTAATCAACCTAGTAGTATGAGATAAGTCCAGGTTTTGCAAAAACATACCAGGCAATTCATCACTACAAATCAGATAACAAATGAGCTAAAAAATTATACGTTATCAGATAACAATGGCATATTTCAACAAAAACGCTAAAATGAAACTTTTGCGCTAGAAAGCTGAATTATAAAGGTGAAAAAGACTAGTCTAAGCTATCTTAAGGTGTGCATGCAATGAGCTACCTAGATATTGGTGTAAACAATCCCCAAGGAGTTATCTTAGACACCCCTTAGTTTAATAGATTACAAATTTAACAAATATTTATAGAATAAAACCACTAACTAATCATCAAGCAAGGAAATAACAAGGAAACTAGATATAATCTAACTAAAATAATCAAGAAAAAAGCATGGCAATAAGCAGTTCACACAAATCACATAATACATAGGAAAAACCTCAAATAGACAGTTTAAAGTGATACCTCACTTAACCTACATCTAGATCAATTTTAAGCTTCACTAATTCAGCCTTTGGGCTTTTTATGGCTTAGGAACTTATGGAGATAGCTTATGATATTTTTTCAAAACAAATGGACTACAACAGTCATTGCAAACGGAAGAATGGAAATGTCTTGTTGATTTCAAACCTGGAACACCACAAACAAATCACACTACAAGCACATTAAGCTTGTCAATTAGCTCAGTTGTCAAGTGAGCATATTGCATGCTTAATGTAAAGTGAAGGTAAGCTAAAAACAACATAACCGATTTCTAGAAAAACTATTGGAACCAAGATTGAAAGTCAAAACAGACTTTATAAACTTTAATTTAAAACCTTTAAATAACCTTAAAACAATCCTCAATTGCCAGTTGAGGATTATCTAAGCTTGATAAAAGACGGATCTCAATAAACCTTTAAGCAAATTTCTTTGAAAAAGAATTTTTGATAAACAAGAAAGATAAAGTAAAAATAATTTAAAAAGGAGTGAAATCTAAATGACAATTAAATAATAAAATGGAACTCAAAATTTCAAGGTTTAATTTCCCATTAACTAGTCGAAATTGAAGTTTACAAATCTTAGAACAAACGAAAATTGTAATTGGCCTATGCTATTTATAATGATAAAAGGAGTATTATATAATCAATGAACCCTAGCTATGAACTTCCATATCTGCCCTTGATAATTCCTTTGAAGATTCATAGATGCCCTTTTAAAATTTTGGTCAATTGAGTATCATGTGATTGCTGGTGATGACCCATGTGTTTAGGTAGACTTGATCTTGATCTCATCCATCCATATGTTGTGGGGAGCAAGTTAGAACATCTGAGCCTTTAATTTTCTACCAGTTTTTTTGTCTTCGAGTTCATTGTTTGCAGGGGAGCATGTATGGGGGCTCATGGGTGAGGGCGAGTAAAAAGTGAACATGTGAGGGTGTTGGTGGGATGGTAAATTGTTAATCTGGAAGGAATTAACAAAAACCCATTTGGAACGAATGAGGCCAGGATTAGGTTTTATGATGTGAATAGTAACTAGTTTAATCTGTTTTGGGAAATAGAACTGTGTTTAGCGCTTGTTTTAGTTTTAAACTTTGGCCTTGTGACATTTTTGATCCCTCATATTTGTAAACAAAATCGTGCCATATTCCTTTGTTAATAACTTTGAAGAAAGGCATCTATGGTCCTTGGAACTTCATTGACCAGTGGTTGACTTGCAAAATAGAACTTTGGTGCATGAATAGTCCCTCCTGCCATTCTAACAATGGTCCTTGGCATATTTGTAAGGTTAGTCCTTTTGGCTTTGTAAAGTTAGTCCTTTGTTAAACAAAGGACTTGTTTTAAATTTCTACAAACTTTGAGGGGCTATACTTATAAAAAATTCAAAATTTAGCGACCTTTTGGTACTTTTTGATATTTAAGGGGTAAAAAGTGTCATTTCTTGAAACTTGGAGGACCATTCTTGTAAATCTTCATTTTTTCAATGGTATTTTTAGAAATTCACATCCGAGTCTGGTTCTTTTGTACGACTTTCTTTTCCGTGCTCGTTTTTGTTTGATTTTATTATTTTAAGTAAATTCTTGATATCCGTGCCTGCAAAAACATAAACAATAATACAAGGGTATTTGGCATATTCTTAAAAGATATTTTATCCATTTTAGTCTGATTTAAGGTATAAAAACATGTATAATAGGAGTCTCATCAAGCACTAACTTTTACTCTAACATCTTTAACCAGTTAGAATGTTCTCTTGAATTCTTGTAGTAATTTTTACTTTCAAGAACAACATAAACATCACAAAGAGTAGCACTAAACACTCCAATTCAAAAAGATTTTAAATCCCAACAATTCTTGAGTTGTAAGAGAAATGCTTGAGTTGTAAGAGAAATGCGATGAAAGTGATGAGGAAAATGTTATTTGACAATTTTTCCCTTTGTTATATATCTATTTAGGCAAAAATTAACATAAAAAATGACAGACGTGTCATAAAAATAGATCGCTTCACTTACGTCTAAAAGTGGGGTTAAAGTTTAGGCACGTAATTAGTTTCATTTTACATTCCTTTTCTTTTACAAAGACGTCTAGAAAAAAACTCGTACACACAATTATATATATTTTTTTCTTCTTCACTTTCATTCATTTTCCATCAAAAATACAACTTGATAACACAATTTTAGGTAGCATTGACTATTGTTGTTCCTTGTTGTTATTAGGTTATTTGGCAAAGAAAATTCCTAAAATCGTCAAGATCTACCATGAAGCACTTTATTTTCATATATTTCTTATTTTTCAAAATTGGTCATGTACGTTATTCAACTTCTCAACTCACTTAGATAAGTGTCACATACTCAACTACTCATCCTTCTTTACTCATTTATCAATCATTGGATGGAACATGTATACCCCACTATAATCAAACTTTTTTTTATCATATGATCATACCAATTGCTTAACCGGCGGCTGTTCAACTTTCAATTGCTCAATCTACCCTGAAAATTGAAAAATAAATCTTACTTTTTACTTTTTATATTGTTAATATGAAAAAGCTGTAAAAACACTCATTTATGCTTTACGACCTTTCTATGTTTTGTTATTGATAAAAATAACATCATTGTAAATAAAATGTATACACATTTCAAACCAATATTTTTGTAACCAAAATCATATTTACTTCTCATCTCATGTGATTAGATAGATTATAAATTCGACATCGTTAAAGTTTAGGATAACATTAAAACATGACTTCTAAACTTAAATGTTTTAGACATAGAGTTAATTATTACTACTTTCAAATTCATCAAGCATCTTTTCAAATATGCTAAATTCTTATACTTACACAAAAGGTAATAAAAACATTTTCTTTAATCATAACTCTTTTACAACTTACTTTTTTTTCTATTTTACATAAACATTCTTTTAAAAAGAAATAAAATGAATTATTCATATTTGACATCATGGATGACATTATAGATATTCAACCTTACATCTAGTTTTCCTCATATATTTAAGAAACTTATCACACACTACTCTCACAAAACACACTCAACACAACAGCCACCACTATTCACCGCCACCACCAACCATCGCCAATCTACATGCTACCTCCACCACCACCGTCTGTCACTACAAGCATCCAAAATAATTACCTACAACCGCTATCACCATTACCACCACCACCTTTTCGCCTACCACCACTACCAACAACTGACACCACCACCATCATTGCCTCTACCATCATCATCACCACCACCACAATCATCACTACCACCACCATCCACCAGCATCGCCAACCGTTACCACTACAAATACGCACAAATAGTATTTTCTGCCACAACCATTACTAATATCAACATTCACACCACTAACTATTGGAAAATGTTTTGCAAAATATGGTTTTTGCAATACTTTGGACATAATTATATACATGTATATGTTATATATATTCGTAGTACTTAGTAGCTTTGTGTTCTCCTCGAAGAGATCTTCGCAACGAGCTAAAGTATGTCCAATATGAAGTTAATATGAATGAGATATCGTGTCTCAAAGTGAGTCACGTGAAACACAATATTTGGAAAAATATTTGTCCCACATCGCTTGAACATGAAGTGAAAACATGTTTATAAGGAAATCCTAGTTTCTACCCTACAATATTTATTTGTGGGTTTTTATTCCCACGCCTACGCGCGCGCAGGGGGGGGGGGGGGGGTGCAGAAAGTGGGATTTCTAGGCCAAAAACGGGTTCAAAGCTACTGAACTTGTGCACGAGTGCGCGACCTGCGGACACGAATGCAGCTCCGAAAACTGGCTTGGGTGCGGGCAGATTTCGGTATCTTTTTTGCTGTAAATTCGATTTTTGTTTTCAGAAAATTCTGTACATCTATTTAAGGAATAGATATAGACTTTCTTATTAAGTCATGACAGAATTTTCCTATGCTTGTGAAATATATGCAAATCGTGTTTATTTTTAACAGATTTGTATGTCTGATTATTTTAGAAGCATATATTCTGTCTTGGTGACCAAGACACGAATTAGCTATATAAACCATTCTCATTCAGTTTTTATCATGAGAAAAACGCAGCTTTTTCTTTACTCCATTACCAGTTCTTTTTCCAGCAGCTCGTCGATCAGAAACACGCAAGGCTTCCGTGATCTTTCAGGCAAGTTTGTTTAGTCCGGCTGTACAACAGCTTTGGACGTTGTACCCTAGGAAACAGACGACGAATCTGTTTTAAGGGAAGCGTGTTAAACACGTGCCTCGTCTTTGTTTTACTGCTTTCTTCATTACTGTTAATTACTTTCTGTCATTTAAATTATGTCAATTTAATTTCTGTTATTTTATTATAAATTCGATTTATAATAAAAGTGTACACCGTTTCCTACAATCTTAAAACAGATTCCGTTTAACAGAACTAAAACTTTTATTAAAATCGGATTAATAATTTTATCAGATTTATTTATAAACTGTTTCTGCCGAAACCAGGATTGAGTTTCACTGGAAATCAGTTTTAATTTACAGATTTTTATTAACAGTTAACGTTTTTAGCAGTTGTTCTAATCAGTTTATTGAAACCAAGATTATGTTTCTTTTAAACTAATATTTTTGATAATTGCATCTGATTCATTGAAACCAAGATTGAGTTTCTTTGAAGCAGATCTACTATAAGTATATAGAGATCACGATTGAATTTCTTATATACAGATTTATAACAGTTGTCTAACTGTTTGTGTTTTGATCTTGTTTGATCTTTCATAATGTCTACTAGCACTCCTGAAATTCCTGCAACTAATACTGTGAAAGTAACTGGTGCGCCAGTTACCCACACAGTTGCTAATCATGCTGAAAAACCAGAAAAATTCAATGGACAGAATTTTAAGAGGTGGCAGCAGAAGATGTTCTTCTATCTCACTACTTTGAACCTTGCGAAGTTCTTAAAGGAGACTGTACCTCAGGTGGAACCTCCTAAAGAAGGTGTACCCGAAAATCAACAAGCCGTGCAAGCTGTTGAAGCATGGAAACATTCAGACTTCTTGTGTCACAACTATATTCTAAATGGTTTGGTGGACTCCTTGTACAATGTGTACTGCAAGACTAAGACTGCCAAAGAATTATGGGAGTCGTTGGAATGCAAGTACAAAACTGAGGATGCTGGTACAAAGAAGTTCGTGGTAGCTCGCTTTTTGGATTACAAGATGGTTGATTCAAAGAGTGTGATAACTCAGGTTCAAGATCTGCAGGTTTTGCTACACGACATTCATGCTAAGGGTATGACTTTGAGTGAAACTTTTCAAGTTGCTGCTATCATTGAAAAGTTACCTCCAAGCTGGGTAGAATTTAAAAACTAATTGAAGCATAAGCGAAAGGAGATGACTGTTGAAGACTTGGTTGTTCGTCTTCGTATTGAAGAGGACAACAAGCTGGCTCAGAAAAACACTTATACACCTGATTCTGCCAAGGCAAATATGGTTGAGCATGGTTGTCGTCTTCTTCAAAGTCTAAAGGCAAGATCTTTGGAAAAGGGAAGAATGACAAGAAGAGCAAAGGGAAGTCTGAGTACCTTGCTCCTAAGGCTGGAATTGCGAAGAAAAAGTTCCAAGGAAATTGCTTCAACTGTGACAAGCCAGGTCATCGTGCTGCTAATTGCAAAGCGCCAAAGCGGGTGACTCCACACGAGGCTAATATGGTGAATGATAATGTGGACATGATTCCTATGGTGTCTGATGTCGTTACCATGATCTCTGAAGTTAACCTGGTAGGTTCTAATAATAATGATTGGTGGGTTGATACTGGGGCAACCCGTCATGTGTGTGCTGACAAGAGTATGTTTCACTCTTTCAGAGCGGTTGACAATGGAGAGAAGCTGTACATGGGCAACTCTGCAACTGCTGATATCAAGGGCGAAGGAGATGTTATTTTGAAGATGACATCCAAGAAAGAGCTCAAGTTGACTAAAGTCTTGTATGTTCCGGAGATTCGCAAGAATCTTGTGTCCGGATGGCTTTTGAATAAGTTTGGTTTTCGTCTTGTTTTTGAGTTTGATAAAGTTGTACTTTCTAAGAATCAAATGTATGTTGGTAAGGGGTATGTCCTGAATGGTATGTTTAAGGTCAATGTAATAGTTGTTAAGAATGATATCAATAAAATGAATTTTTCTGCTTACTTGATCGAGTTTTCTAATGTGTGGCATGGCCGTCTTGGATATGTTAATTTTAATTCAATGCGTCGAAATTTTCATATTGATTCTAATTATAAGTGTGAAACTTGTGTCGAAGCCAAACTTACAAGATCATCTTTCAAATTGGTTGAACGAAAAACCGAACCACCTGATATGATACACACAGACATATGTGATTTGAAATCACTACCCACAAAAGGTGGAGATAAGTACTTCATAATGTTTATTGATGATTGCACAAAGTACTACTACGTTTACTTGTTGAAAATTAAAGATGAAGCTATAGACAAGTTTGTACAAAACCGAAGTTGAGAATCAACTTGGTAGGAAAATCAAGGTTGTACGAAGTGATAGAGGAGGTGAATATGTGTCTCCTTTTGCTGATCTATGTGCGAAACATGGAATTAGACATGAGTTTACTGCTCCTTATTCACCTCAGCAAAACGGTATTGCCGAAAGGAAGAACCGTACCTTGAAAGAGATGGTTAATGCCATGTTGTTAAGTTCTGGTTTGAGCCAGGACATGTGGGGGGAAGCCATTCTAACGGCTATTTATCTTTTAAACAAGATACCTCGTAAGGATAAAGAGGAAACCCCATATGAACTATGGATGGGAAGAAAACCATCATACCAGTACTTACGAGTGTGGGGGTGTGTAGCCAAGGTAGCTGTGCCGACACCTAAGACCCAAACGATTGGACCTAAATCTGTGGATTGTATATTTATTGGATATGCTAAGAATAGTAGTGCGTATCGTTTCATTGTACATGATTCGAAAAATCCAGATATACACAAGAACACAGTTATGGAATCAAGGAATGCGTCCTTCTTTGAAAACATATTTCCTTGTTTAAAGAAGGAAAATGGAAGCACATCAAAGATAGATGATGCAGTTGTCCAAGATAAGAGACAGCGCGATGATAATGATCTCCAAGATGAGAGACAAGATCTACCCGAGGAAGAAGAGGTTGAACCTAGAAGAAGCAAACGGGCGAGAACCAAGAAATCATTTGGACCCGATTTTGTCTCTTTTATGGTAGAAAATGAACCCACTTCTTATCAAGAAGCTGTAAATTCCTCGGAAGGGCCTCGATGGAAAGAAGCGATTAATAGTGAAACAGAATCTATTTTACAAAATCATACTTGGGAGCTCATGGATTTACCTCATGGTTGTAAACTACTAGCCTATAAATGGATCTTCAAGAAGAAGATGAAAGCTGATGGCACCATTGATAAGTACAAAGCAAGATTGGTGATCAAAGGTTTTAGACAACGCGAAGGTCTAGATTACTTTGATACTTATTCGCCTGTTACACGAATAACTTCTATTAGGATGATTCTTGCTATTGCCGCATTAAGAAATTTAGAAGTTCACCAAATGGATGTGAAAACGACTTTTCTAAATGGAGATTTAGAAGAAGAAATATACATGAACCAACCCGAGGGTTTCATGGCTCCTGGATAAGAGAGCAAAGTTTGTAGGCTTGTTAAGTCATTGTATGGCTTAAAGCAAGCTCCAAAACAATGGCATCAGAAGTTTGATCACGCCATGCTAGAGGGTGGATTCAAAATTAATGAATGCGATAAGTGTGTTTATGTCAAAGACACAAATAGTGGATATGTAATCTTGTGTCTTTATGTCGACGATATGCTTATCGTTGACAGTAACGACAAGATGATCAAGTCTACTAAAGACATGTTGAAATCAAAGTTTGACATGAAAGATATGGGTTTGGCTGATGTGATCCTTGGAATAAAGATCATACGAACTCGGAGTGGACTTGCATTAAGTCAAGCACATTACGTGGACAAAATTCTTAATACTCATAATGCGGGGGATTCCGGCCTAGCTAGAACTCCAATAGACACCAGTTTGCATCTATCTAAAAATAGAGGCGTAGGTGTTGCCCAATTAGAGTATTCAAGAATTATTGGCATGTTAATGTATTTGATGACATGTACCCGACCTGACTTAGCAATTGCTGTTAGCAGGCTGAGTAGATATACTAGTAATCCAAGTGATGCACATTGGAAAGGTATGACTAGGGTACTTCATTATTTGAGATACAATCGTGATTATGGATTGAATTATGCTAGATATCCATCTGTTATTGAAGGATACAGTGATGCAAATTGGATATCTGACATAAAGGATTCTAGATCAACCAGTGGATATGTGTTTACACTGAGAGGGGCCGCTATATCTTGGAAGTCTTCCAAGCAAACTGTAATAGCTAAGTCCACGATGGAATCAGAATTTATCGTGTTAGATAAATGCGGAGAAGAGGCGGAATGGCTACTTCAATTCGTAGAGGACATACCCAGGTGGCCTAAACCGGTAACGGCCATTAGTATACATTGTGATAGTCAATCGGCAATTGGCAGAGCTCATAACACAATGTATAATGGAAAGTCTAGACATATCCGTCGTCGACATAATTCGGTACGACAACTACTCTCAACAGGAGTTATCTCAATTGACTATGTGAAGTCAAAGGATAACATCGCGGATCTGCTTACGAAAGGCTTAAGCAGAGAGTTAGTTAGTAAGTCGTCTAAAGGAATGGGACTAAAGCCCTTAAAGGAATGAGTTTCTATGAAGGAAAACCTAACCCAGTTGACTGGAGATCCCAAGATCTGGGTTCAATAGGACAACCTAATCATAGAAATGTGGGGGAAGTCACGTCAATGTGGGGGGGTTACTTAATACATTAACTTTCCTAGTCCATTCCTAGAACAATGTGACATGTTGAGAGGTTAAACATATGGCTTAATGATTCAGGATGAAATCATAAAGCATAATGATTCAAGATGAAATCATAAAATATATGTTTTTAATGATTCAAGATGAAATCACCTATGTGAGAGAGAAGTGGGGTCTCTTCGAAGGAAATTGTGGGGGGGCAATTTCTAAGAGCTCTTGTAGAACCAGGCGAGTGTTCATGACCATAACGAACACGACTATGAGGACTTGACAAGGTCATGGAGAGTTTTGTGTGAGTGTGTATTGTCGTCTACGTAAACAGAGGCTGAGTTCAAGGACATCACGTCTACTCAGATCTAGGAGACTAAGTGCATCTCACAAGGGAAGTTTCAAAGGGTTACACCTACCTATCCTATGCAGGACTTAACCGCAGAAATTTTGCCGAAACTTTCGTGTGTTTTCGACCGATTCCCATTCATGTGGGGGATTGTTGGAAAATGTTTTGCAAAATATGGTTTTTGCAATACTTTGGACATAATTTTATATATGTATATGTTATATATATTCGTAGTATTTAGTAGCTTTGCGTTCTCCTCGAAGAGAGCTTCGCAACGAGCTAAAGTATGTCCAATATGGAGTTAATATGAATGAGATATAGTGTCTCAAAGTGAGTCACGTGAAACACAATATTTGGAAAAATATTTGTCCCACATCGCTTGAAACATGAAGTGAAAACATGTTTATAAGGAAATCCTAGTTTCTACCCTACAATATTCATTTGTGGGTTTTTACTTCCACGCCTACGCGCGCGCAGGGGGGGGGGGTGCAGAAAGTGGGATTTCTAGGCCAAAAACGGGTTCGAAGCTACTGAACTTGTGCACGAGCGCGCGACCTGCGGACACGAATGCAGCTCCGAAAACTGGCTTGGGTGCGGGCAGATTTCGGTATCTTTTTTGCTGCAAATTCGATTTTTGTTTCCAGAAAATTCTGTACATCTATTTAAGGAATAGATATAGACTTTCTTATTAAGTCATGACAAAATTTTCCTGTGTTTGTGAAATATATGCAAATCGTGTTTATTTTTAACAGATTTGTAAGTCTGATTATTTTAGAAGCATATATTCTGTCTTGGTGACCAAGACATGAATTAGCTATAAAATAAACCATTCTCATTCAGTTTTTATCATGAGAAAAACACAGCCTTTTCTTTACTCCATCACCAGTTCTTTTTCCAGCAGCTCGTCGATCAGAAACACGCAAGGCTTCTGTGATCTTTCAGGCAAGTTTGTTTAGTCCGGCTGTACAACAGCTTTGGACGTTGTACCCTGGGAAACAGACGGCGAATCTGTTTTAAGGGAAGCGTGTTAAACACGTGCCTCGTCTTTGTTTTACTACTTTCTTCGTTACTGTTAATTACTTTCTGTCATTTAAATTCTGTCAATTTAATTTCTATAATTTTATTGTAAATTCGATTTATAATAAAAGTGTACACCATTTCCTACACTAACAACGTCACCACTAAATTCTACCACCATCAAGAGAACCACCTAACATCGCCAATAACACTGCCACCATCATCCGTCGCCACTAACACCACCACCACTGGTGGTGGTGGTGGGAGCGTGTTAGTGGTGTTGGATAATGATGTTGGTGGTGTTGGTGGTGCAAGGTCGTGTTGGTAGACGTGGTAGATGGTGGGAGTAATGGAATAGTGGCAAATAGTCGTGGTAACGACGATGGCTGTTGGTAGCGGTAAATGGAGGTGGTGGAAATGGAGGTGGATGGTGGTGGAGATATCTGTCGTGGTATCCGGTGCACATAATGGTGGAGTATAATGTGTGTGTGTTGTGTGTGTGTTAGAAACATAGCCATCCAATGATTGATAAAGAAATTAATTAGGTCACGTAGTTGAGTACATGACACTCATCTAAGTAAGTTAAGCAAATAAACAAATTTTATTTTAGAAGATAAAAGAAAGTTGAGTAGAAAATTATGGCAATATATTTTTACTATTTTGAAAATTATTTGTAGTGTATATATTTGAAAGTAAATGGTAAGATCTAAGATAAGTAAACTGGTAAAAACGTTTATATTTATACTACTTATAATAAAAAAATTTTTTTGTTAAAAAACTGATTATATATGAAAATGTATGAATCTTTTATTGATGGCAACTATAAAAAAATTTATATTGGAAATATAGGAAAGTTTAAATGCATATTTGAAAACCATCGGATCACGGGTTTGATCATCGAGATACGAGTTCGACCAGAGAGTCACAAGTTGACAATTGGGTCACAAGTTCGATCATCGAGTCAACCCGCTCGAGTCACCGGTTCCATCAATGAGTCAATTAGCATATTATTAAGGGTTTTGCTAACAGCAGCCCTATGGGTTGTTTTTAAGACATGTTATTTATGTAAAGTAGCATTTAATGATCTCATTCTTTCTATATTTATAGATATTTAAATATCACAATTATAGTAAGTGTAGTTAAATATAGAATGATTTATTTTAATTAATTGTTAAATTAATAATTATGTTATTTAAACATGGAAAATTTTATGTTAATTAAATGTTGATTTTTAATTATGGTGACTTTAAAAACAACCCATAGGGCTGCTGTTAGCAAAACCCTATTATTAAATATTTATTACTAACGATTCTTGTAAATATGCGCAGATACTCGTTTAATATATCAAATTATAAATTGGTTATACATGAGTCATACATGTTACTTAGCCATATCATTGCTCTAAAATAAAAATATACACGACATATATTCAATTAACCATACAAAGAATAAAAGAGCACATATGAACCGACTATCCCCATGAAAATGGATCTAATAAGACTTTAAAGCGACTATATTGACCTTAGAGCTTAATTACTACTATTTCGATCACTTGTCAAATGAGAAGGGTCTTATTTATGTCTCAGTTTCGAAAAATGGAAGGTTTGATAACTTGTTCTTACAAGTAACAAACAAGCCCATAATGAATGCCCATGCAACACAAGAAGTGCTAGGGACGTTTACTAGTTCAATTTTTCGGTTCTTCGGTTTATACGATTCTGGCAATTGAAGTAAATAGTTTTAGGTAAAATCAAAAACTGAATCGAACTTGAATTTAATGAAACCGATCCGAAAACTAAACCTTTTAAGTAGCTAATTAGGTTGTGTTTGTTTTTCGGAAAAAAAAACTTTGACTACCTCTGACGTATGCTTTAGTTAGACGAGGTCATACTTTTGATATGTTTGTTTTTTTTCCGCCGAGTCAGACACACTCAGATCTTGAAGCTCTTACTCGGTTAGAGGCGGTGGTATTGTCTGAGCGCCTCTTACCAGTACAAAAACCTTTCAACCATTACGAGCCGTCAACCAGACAACCATTCACACTCAAAACACTGAATTATTTTTATGAGTATTTTTTAGTAAGAAATATCTTCTGGTGATTACACTCGTCGGAAAAAAATACAAAGAAGCGGTCAGTGGAAAAAGAAAAGGAACTTGAGAAGAGGGAAGTTATGGCTGTAAGGTCTGAGTGGGCCCCCAACATGACTTATTTGATATGTATAATAATTTGTTAAATAAGTGAATAACAAGTACAATATTAATATATTTGTATCATATAAGAAAGAGATGAATGGATATATGATGTGATTTCAAATAAGGAAAAAAAACTTGCTAGGGTGTTCTCTTTTTTAAATAAAAGCTAAGAGCTTTAGGTATAGTAACGCACATTGTTTGGCGTTACTACAACCCACTTTCAAAACTTCCAACGTCGTTTGGCGGGGCTTTGCTTGATCAACGCGCGTTAGGGGGTATTTTTAAAAAAAATATTCGTTTTCACCACCCATTCTCTGTCTTGTATATTCCCTTTTAATTCCCCAGTTTTGAAATTCAAAATAACCCCCCATGTTTTCCCAACGGCTAGTTTTTTTTAAACTAGCCCTTCCAACAGCTATATTTTTTGAAATTTTTTGAAATTTACCCCCCTCCAATGGTTTCCAACGGCTATTAAAAAGAAAAATCTTTTACAACTATAAATACAGTATATTTAATTCACAAAAAAAGACACACTTACAATCTATAATTAAAAAAAAAAACACACACTTAATAATTCAAAAAAATGAATCCACAAGGCGGTCAGAGTGTACATGATATCGATGACGAAACGAACGTTTTCTTTTTACAACAAGCGTACAAACACCCCAAGATTGACCCGTGCACTAGTTTTTCATGATCATGAAGATGTCGAAGTCCGTCTATGGGCCGATTATTTTGATGAAGGTTGTAGGTATCCTTTAAAATATTTTCGTAGAAGATTTCGTATGTGTCGTAGAAATTTTACTAAAATTGTTGATGCTATTGTGACCTATGCCGTAGACCCTCTCCCAAAACATTTTTTTTTTGTCTCGTATGGATTGTACGTGTCAAATGAGTATTAGTGCGATTATGAAGTGCACGACGGCTATACGCCAATTTGTATACGGTAACACCCCGATGCATTAGATGAATATTTACAAATGAGTGAGCATACTTCACGAGATGCGTTAATTTTTTTTAATATGTACATCATTGATTTGTATATGGCGAAGTACTTATGAAAGACAACATATGAAGACGTTGTAAAGATACATCAAAATCACAACATTGTCTATGGTTTTCCGGGTATGCTTGGAAGTATTGACTGTATGCACTGGGAATGGAAAAATCGTCCAGTGTCTTCGCAAGGTCAATACGATAGGGGCGATAAAAAATACCCTACCATAATGCATGAAGCTGTGGCTTCACAAGATTTGTGAATTTGGCATGCGTTCTATGGGATAGCATGTGCGAATAACGATATTAATGTTTTAGATAATTCTCCGTTATTCGACGATTTGGTAGATGACATTCAACCAGTGGTTTCATATTTAGTAAACGGTAATCAATATAAAAATGGGTATTATTTGGCCGATGGAATTTACTCGAAATGGACAAGTTTCGTGAATTCATTTACGGTTGCAAGTGATCCAAAGCATACATACTTCAAACAACGTCAAGAAAGTGTACGAAAAGATGTCGAACGTGCTTTCGGTGTTCTCCAAGGGCGTTGGGGACTTATTCAACAACCAACTCGTGCTTACGAAGTCAACATGTTACGATGAATCATGTATTCAAGTATCATAATACATAACATGATTTTATAAGATCAAGAGATGGCGGTTGTTGATTGGAAGCATGTTTATTCTAATCCAACGAGGTCTATGCAAACATACTGGGTCGATCGATGTGGAACTCAACGACATCAAGAAAAGGAATTACGTGACCGAGGTACTCATCATTGTCTTCAACAAGACCTCATGAACCATATTTGGCGTGAAGTCAACGAAGCTCAAGCGGAAGACGAAGACAAAGACTAATTTTTTTCGGTATGTTTTTTTTTATTTCAGTGCGTTTTTTATTTCGTAATGTAGTTTGTATTTTAACTTATGAATGAAATGTGTGTTTGTTTAACAAATGTGATAACTGTTAAGGGGGGTTTTCTAGAAAAAAAGGAAAAAGTTGTGTTGGTGGGTGTTATGATTAGAGGGGTTGTCGTTATTTGAGTGTTTTACTGACATGGCGTTGATGTGACAGTGTAACTTGGTGTTTTCTAAGTTACTACACCTAGAGCTCTAATGGTAACAAGTCGAGCAGTTTTGCTATCATTAAATAAACCCGAGCTCATAATTTATCACAATTATCGGTTTATTATTGTGTTAAACTTATGATAAAATTTACATAAGTTACTTATTCATCGTATCGTACTTTAAAAATGGACAATTAAATTATTCAGATAATTATAGAAAACAAACAAACTTGTTTCATTCGATTTTATGACCACCTTTTATCAGTAATAGTCAAATTCAAATACAAAATATCTTAATGAAACAAAGATCACCTTAGTTAAATCCAAATCTTTAAAACCTTTATTTTCTTTTGCTTTCTAAAAATATTAAAACACAAAAAATACCAGATTAGATTCCTTCAAGCTTTAGATGTTAGTGAACCTCTTACACTAATTTCTGTAGAGATTGAAATTGTACGATTTTGAATTTGTTTGATATTGCTTAGATTCTACTTGGATCATCCAAACATTTCGTTGATATAAATACTAGTTCTAAATAAGTAGTTTTAGTTATAATGCTTATTTTCTCGTTGAATTTGCATCATGGCTTACATGGTATTTTGGCATGTCACATTATTTTATCATTTGATAGGAATGAGTGGAAAGCTAGGATTAGACTAGATGGGTAGGTGTTTTCTCTCGATACTTTTATTTATTTATTTTTTTATTATTATTATTATTATTATTATTATTATTATTATTATTATTATTATTATTATTATTTTTAGTAAAGTGATGTTTTATTTATTAATCACGCAAAATTGGAAGTGAGTCGAAAAACAAGCTACGCTCCCACCTCTTTTCATTTAATAAAATGATGTTTTATTATTATTATTTTTATTATTATCATTATTTTTTTTATTATAAACATCACTTCATTAAAATAATAGGAATTACAAGAAATTAGTGGGAAGCCGAGATACTATATGGGCTCCCACTTCTTTAGCAATAGCGAAACTAATCCTATTAAAAATATGAAGAGCAACACGTGCCCCAATATCTTGAGCCACGGAGAACTTTTGGATCCGTTTTAGTAAGGCAACCGCATCTTCTTCTAATTCCCCCAAGGAAGAGAACGAAAAAGGGAGAAACCCATATTCAAAAGCAGCACACTTAGCCATATACTTAGCACGTTTACGTTGTGCAGCATCGACCACAACACGACCATGCACAAAATTAGCCATCCCGGATTGCGTCAAGGTGAAGATCCAATCAAATCCACACACACATCCAACCCTCCGTCCCATGAGTAAAGTAGCATATCTGCTGGTCGAAGCAGTTTGTCACTCCCTCCATCCAACCCGATATCAACTTCTTTACCAACTAAAATCCCCGAACGATAACATATGTCGACAAGGGTATCACGCACAATATTATGACGATGTTTGATACCAACAATCCCATCACACGATACAGCATGATCTCCATAAATATCCCCAGTGAAAACCCTTGAGCAAGCAGAACAAGGCTCCGGAACAGAAAATAAAGGGATACCCAACCGATAACACAAAACACAACGGTAAGTCTTACCGATCATAGTCTGTCCCAACCCAGAAATAGGAACCGCCCTAAGCCAGTTGGAGGAGTGATCCTCTCTTTGGGATTTCCATAAGGCCATCTGACGAGGAGATAAGGAAAACGTAGATTCCACATTTTATTATTATTACTTTTATTTTTTTTGTATCTATGCTTGTTTTTTGTTCCTCTTTTTATGTAGAGGTTATATGGTAGGTTTAATGGGGTAGCTATTTATTTATTTATTTATTTATTTATTTTATATTCTTTTTATTTTTTATTTTTTATTTTTTATTTTATTATTTTTATTTTTATTTTTAATTTTTTTATTTCTCACGTTGTAGGCCCAATCTTTGTTGGTTCGGTTACACTTGTGTTGGCCTTGTCCTCGTTTGACCCGTAATGTCTTCCTTGTTTTCTCTTTCTGCTTTCTCTGTCGCTTGCCCTTTGTATGTTCGGTCAGTCCGGGCCTTGCGTGGATCCCCTTTTTTTTGCCTTGCCCCTTTGCTCGCCCTTGGGTTTTCTTCTGCCTTTAGACTTGCTTTGTGATGTTGTGTTGGTTTGTGTGGACCTTTGTGCTCTACTCGTTTTTTGTTAGCTTCGATAATATGTGACCTTTGCCATGTCGTATGCTTGTCGTCGCTTTGGTGTGTTTGCTCGTTTGTGTCTTTTGTGTGTCGGGCCCTCTTGGGCTCATTTTGGTTAGCGTGCTTTCTCGTTATGCTCTGTTTTTTTTGTTGTGTTTACCCTTGTGTAAATTTATTTTCATGCTAAAAATAATCATTAATAATAATAATAATAATAGAACCATTTATAAATATATAACTATATATAATTTAAATATATAAAATCTCTCTAATGTCTCCGGTCTCTATATATATACATGTGTAGGAAAAAAAAATTCTCTCAGCCGGAGGTCTTACTTGGAACCAGTCTTCCTAATCTTGGGTTTTCTGAGGATAGGGGTATGATCTGTGTACATCTCACCTTTCCGTACCTTGTCCGGGCATGATTGGGTATCGTTGTTGTTGTTGTACATCATTTTACACTTACATGTTACATACATTTTTCACAACAAAAAACATCCAAATCATTGTGAACGACCTTGGCTAATTACCAACCAAAACTAGCTACATACGATAAGATCATACTTACCCGAATGGGTTCTTAGCTTATCCCGATAGTCCTAGTAGTCGTGAGACATATGGTCTATATGCATTAATTAGAAAATCAAGGTTCGCGGTCGTAAGAAGAAATAGATTACTCGATCCTGTGACTGTGAGTCGTTTGTAGACTAGTCATTTGTAGACTAATCACTATGTAGTTTTAGGTAGTAATTTTACCTAACCCTTTACCAAAAAAAATCTACATATATTTGAAAGATGGAAAAATAAGTATACTCTAATTTTAGTATCTGATCCGTATTAGTGGATAAGTATGATCCGGCCCGGTTTGTGGGTCTAGGGTCCATTGGGGTTTCATGCAATCATCATTATAAATGGTCGACTAATAAAACATAATACTCATGGGGTTTTATAATCTAACATGGTATCAGACCATACCCTCCATCCTAACCTAAATAAATAAATAAAAATATACCCTTGTCGTTCAATTTTTTTTCTTCTCCTTGTTTGCTTGCTGCTGTTCCCAAAAAAAAAGTACACCAAAGAAGAAAAATAATAGAAGAAGGTACGTAGATAAAGATCCAAAAGCAGTTGTACACTCTTTATAATATTTGGATCCATGTTGTATGGATAAATAGATCCATGATGATGGTGGCAATATTACTAGCCTCAGTGCATCGGTATCTCTATTTTTAATATCTTTTTCCTTGGACTACATTAAAGCAATAAAGATACATTCTTGTGTTTAAAAAAAGAAAAGAAGAAGTTATTTGTTTTGTTTTTATTGTTTGTGTTTCGATCCATGGTTTGTATTGTTTCTTTGAATCCACAACCTTAAATTTTTAATCTTCCGCTCAACTCGACAAAACCACTAAACCTGTTTGTTTTATCTTTTTGTGTTGGTGATTTGTGCTAAGGTCACAAATCCACACAGTTTGTCTACTAGGTTGGATGTTTGTGCAAATGTCACAATCCAAAGTTGACGTTTAAGAAGAAGAATCAAAGGTTGATAATGCATGGCTTTGTGGATTTGTGTTGATCTAGTTGGAATTTAGGAAGATATTCGAAGGTGCGGGGCTTTAATAATGTTTTATCTTGTTTCTTTTCTAGTTTATTACTCCAGTCCGAGCTTTCGCGATTTCGCCGCTCGGACTGCGGGGAGTATTAGTGGATAAGTATGCCCGGCCCGGTTTGTGAGTTTAGGGTCCATTAGGGTAGTAATCACCATTATAAATTAAACATAATACGGGTTTTCATAATCTAACAATCCGGTCTTATAATTTGAGTATGCCAACAAATAAGGGTCTCCATAGATTAGAGCTAGATCAAGCAGCTAGTCATCTGAGACTTGACTCTGCTGTATTCTTAATATGGTTTATAGTTTTTTTGAAAAAATTGTTCACTTCAGGTGTTAAATATTGTGAAAATTAACAAGATAACACACATGTGAATGTACGTAAAGCACCTACTCGTCAAGATTTTGGCTAGACGTTTCCTTATTCTTTCTGTTCACACAGATAACAACATTAAAATTATAAATATACGAGTAGGAAGACGATGAACAATCTATCTCTTGCATATGACACCTCGTCCATCCAAACCACTTTGGCACTTCAAGCTTGGCAATTCCAAATTCAACGAGGAATCGTCCTCATGGTTACCTGTGAACTTAGCCACAGAGCAATCAGTAGCAAATAGATCTCCACTCTTGAACTTCTTTTCTCTTCCCATCACAGGCATTAACACTCCCATTTTCACATTGCTCACGTAGTCGCTCTTGTAAGTCTGTCCCAAAACTCCGTCCACTTCGTTACTCAAGGAGTAGAACTTGAACTTGAGATCAAGGTGAGCAAGACAATCATCTTCAGTTACACCATAGTTATGGATTCTCGAGTCTTCTTTTGTTATTGGGACCACTTTGGCTGTGATCTTGAAGAGGCTATCTACTTCGACAACGACATTATTTGTATCTTGAATCCTTGTGATCGAGGTTGTGGATGACTGCCATTTGGCACCTTCGGTTTCTGGGAGAAGGATGGTTTCCCCGTCAAATGTAATGGAGATACGGTCAACGGCATCATCCCAAGAGACAGTCTTTTGAGCACTGATTTGTAGTTTATGATTGGCAAACAATACTCCAATGGATTGAACCCATGTAAAGTCTCTGCCCATGTTTTTGTTCCTCTTGCCAATGAAATGACCATTGATGTGGAGGTTGTTATCCGCAACAAGGCAAAAATTGTTATCTTTCTTTCCATGGAAATAGAAAGTGATGCCATCGGCACCAATAAAACGAGGATCTTGGCACACTGCTCCTGGCATATCGCAAGCTTCAAATTACCACCAAGTTAGTTCTAGCACTTTAGCAATTAAAAACATATTCACACACTTGACTATACATTAGAAGTTTCGAGCGTATGGGTGGTTGAACAATTAGTGAGCTTTTACATAACTAGGCTAATTAGTAATTAATAGTCGCACATGAAAGTTTTATGATAAAAGGAAAAAGAGATGTGAAGAACTTACTGCAAACGGGCTTGCAAGAAACACAATCAACTTCGCATTGGTTGGGACACGAAGCTGGACAAACATGTTCGGTGGCATAACATTGTGGGTAGCTTCGGAGTTTGCACTTGGATTTTGTTGGTGGAGAAGGCGGAGTAGGAGTAGTCGGAGAAGGAGGTGGGGATTGTGGTGGCGATTGAGGAGGTGGAGTAGGGTATGTTGGAGGTGAAGCTGGTGGTGGTGAGTATACATGTGGTGGAGGTGCTAACACCGGTGGTGATGGGGTAGTGGAGTTGATACAAATAGGTTTGCAGGAGGCACAATGAACTGTGCAACCATTGTCACAAAACTTAGGACAAACATGTACCAAGTTGTAACATTGTTTGTAAGCTTTGTCCTTACAGCTTGCGTTGCTAGGGTTTTTAGCAATTCCTGGCGGTGTCGCTGCATCACCAAATGCCACCATAATCAACACCACAAGCAATGTAACATGACCAGCCATCCACCGAGCCATTGTTCGCCCGGACTTTGTACAAAGTCTAAAAATCTTGATATTATGTAATGAAAATGTATATTTCTATGGTTTGAAGTTGAGGTTATTGTTACTGTGTATGTTATCCTCCCTATTTATAGGAGTTAAAAAATTGTAATAACTTCAATTTAGGGTAAGTTTGCCACCCTTTATATTACTTGTAATGTAAATTTGCCAACCCTAGCTAGCCATAACATGAAGGGTCTATTCAACTCTTTCAACGAGTGGAATAAAGTTTGTAGGATACTCCACCAAAAAGCACCAAATTAACTTGACACACAAACATGAGTTCAGAACAACCAAATACGGTAGCTTCAATTCAAAACTCATATAGCATCAAATATTTCATCTACTGAAGCATATGTTTGGGAATTACCATATCGGAAATTCCAAAACTCAATGCATCACAGTATATCGTTCGGTGAAGCAAATGTTTGGGAGATGTAATGTAGGCAATGCTCACGTCCTGCCAAGTTTTATGGTCTACCTTACTTATACGAAGATTTAAAAAATCGAGTTATCGAATAACCCTTTTGGAATTTATGAGTTAATTTGTGAACGTACATAGATACGTCTGTTGAAAAAAAAAAGTACAAGTCTATATATATTTCTCAGTCTGAATGCCCTGGGCCATCTCAATCAGATTAGATGTGGAACGCTGGGTCGAAACACTGAACTAAATTAAAGGATTTATCGTTTCATGTCTCCCAAAATGCAATGATTAATTTAAGATGATCGACTACGCTGGAGGAGGAAACTTTGATGAATTTCGGAAAGAAACAGATAAATTTATATTAGATCTATTACTCAACATCAAAATGTCATTTGCCACTTTAATTAACAATGACCCAAATCTGAAGTCCTATTTAATCTGTAAACTTCAAAAAGAGGAATGAACGCGACGGAAATATGGGAGGGATGAAAGTTGTAGCCACACGGCCACCACCCTCTCCGACTCCTAAATACTTGTTAGTCGTGAGAATCTTTGTCCCATAACATAGGATTATCATCAATTTGTGGATTTACATCTTTGCAATTATTGTGAACTCCTTTGTAAGTGAAAGATATAGTTTTCCCTATAGATTGAGCTGATCTGTATTTCCAAGCTCCGAAAACTAAAGAAGCCATCTCACCTTATTATTACTCATTGTGGAGCATGATTCATGAAGTACGTTCACCATAACGTATCTTCAACTTCAACTTCAACTCGCATGCTTTTTAAAGTCAAAGACATTTCGTAAAACTAGTTTCTCAGTTTTTCATATAATTCCCATATGTTGCTTGTTTCATAAGGTAGATATTAAGATATACAAAACACTTCTTTAATTTACACGCTGTTCAAGTTGTTTAATGAGTTATTATCTCAAACAATACAGACCTAAAAATAATTTGATCAATGTTGATATAAATGTTATGAAGTATCATTGTAAGAGACAAAGTATACTTGATTATCTGAAAGTGACTCATATAAGCTATTAATACACATTTCCAAACCTTTATGAATGTGACTCATATAAGTTATTAATACACAGTTCCGGCAAGGATGATTGGGAAAGATCAAAGCAATTTGAACCACTCACATCACAGTAGTAGTAGCGTAAAGGCCATAAGCCGGAGGGCGGCCATAACATATATAAAGCTATTACTTTCACACCTCTCTCTCTTTTTAGATATCTAAAAAGAGAGAAATCCGTTGTGCAACCCGACTGTGCATCTTTCTTCCCCCTTTTTCTTTTGATTTGGAAGATGGACTGTGACAATCCTCAAAATTCACATCTATGTTATAAGCTATAACTCTCTCAATATGAAAATTTGGCTAGAAATTTTTGCTTTCTGTACCTTACTTGGTAAGATAAACTGCTTCTCACAACCTGAACTGCCATTACAACATATTTCTATATGTTGTCAATACAATGTATATATCAAGTCTACAATCTAAAAGTGATCTAATAAGTTCAATATCAATAAGAATATCTCAAATGTAACTATTATGCCCTAAATTCTATTAGAAACCCTAGAATCCCTATAAATGAGTTGTAAACTCAAGAATGGTAAGATATGAATGGAAAACACATATGAATAAGTCATTATGAATTATAAACAAGTTGTAAGCTATACTTTGAAAACATAATAATACCTAATAATGGCAAGGACAAACCATACAAAGCTAAGTACAAGTAATTGTACATAAAAGTCTAGATCACCACCTAAAAACACTTGGTAAACAATATTTCAAGCAAATGTAACAACATAGAATCCATATACCATCATCAAAAACAATATAATAATTACAATCTATCAAATAAAGGAAAGTTAGCTGATCACAAAATGCTAATATTTACTAATCCAAGGCTAATTACAAGCTAAGACCTAGTAGCCAAGATTACCATATAAAATCCATTATACATTGAATTCGAGTATAATCTTTTGCATAAATTATAAAACTCAATTGTGTATCATATTAAGATTATAAATTTATTTCAAGTTAAGTTACAAGTTGGTAAAGCATAAAGTACAAGTTATCAAAGCATAGGATCTTAAGCTCCCAAAATTGTCCCTAGAATATGATCAACCTATACAAACCCTTAAACTAAAAATGTAGAAACCATTGAAGTCATAAAAATACTATATAAGCCCTATAATAAGTGTTTATAAAGGTACAAACACTAATTACCCAAGATAAAAAGTCATTAGGATTAATGACCTAAAAACCCTAATATTAAGAAATCTACATGGAATCACTACCTAGTTCTTTTTGTACAAGTCCATAAATATTCATAGGACTTAATTAAGGTTATAAGATTATGTTAAGAAAATTTAAAAGTAACCTAATGCACAAGGTATAAGATTTTAATGCATGGCTTGTAAATTAGGTCAAAATGTGTATTTTCACCCTTTAGACATATTTACTTAGAATAACTTAATAAAACCAATGTAGGGACTTCATGAACACGTTGAGGACAATGTAGGATGCCTAGAGTTTACATCAGTACTTAGTTCAAGGATAATCACATTTACTAAGATTAAACCCTAAATCATTAGAAACCCTAACCCGCCTAAGTTTTCTTTCCATTTTCACATCAAACCTTTGTTAAACTTCAAACCAAAGACCCAAACTTATTAATTACAATGTATATACCCTAATTAAACCCTAATCCATCATTAATCATATTACTAAAGCCTTAATCACCAAAATTACAAAGTTATAAGTTACAAGTCCTAGAATTGAACCCGGTTTTAACTTTTCCCTCCAAAAACCCATTTAAACCATTTCCCTCCTAAATTCAAATATAGACCAGATATTTTAGGATGTTATGAGATATTTTCCAAGTAGGTGAATCACCTACTTTTCAATGACACATCCTCCTCCTTATCTTTAAAATTCGTGGCCTAGTTATGGCCTTAAACCATTGATAAGTTTGAATCTAGCTTGTATAGTCATCCCTAGACTTGATTAGATCTTCCCTAGCATAAATTAGTCACTCCTCTAGCTGAATTACACGTTTGAAACCTTTGATTGGAGCCTAAGGGTTCTAAATACTATATATAGGGGCATATAGTCTTCATTTGAAACTTGCACCCCGTTTTCTCTTAACCTCCATTACCCATTCTGTTTCCACTTCTATATATATCCTAGAACATGTCCCAAGACCAAATAACAGGTCTAGAAGCTATCCATTGAAGCTCTTGAAGCTTTGATAGCAAGATGTGCTCATAAGAAGCCATTAGGAGCCATTTTGGAGCATACTAGGTAATCACTTGGTTAGCTATGCTTTGATCTTGTTATAATACTTTCTTAGAGTTTTTATAATGCCAAAATTATGTTAGAAATATAATCTAAAATAAATAAATTCATTTCATCATTTTAAATGGAAGTTATAAGTTAAAGATGTCTTAAAACTCTAGTTTTGTAATTTACATGAAATAATGAGCAAAAACCCATTTTAAAAGCTATAATTCTGAAGAAATGTTGTTATTATGATCATAAACATGTTTTGAAAATTTTTTTTTTTAAAATCCTAGATCATTTGATCCCTTTTTGAGGTTGTTATGTGATTTATACAAGTATAGGGACTAAAGCTATCATTTTTGAAACTATTTAACATTTTGGGCCAAAAGTGTCATTTTATGAAAGTATAAGCTATAAGAACAAAAGTTGGAAAGTTTGAGGTCCTAAGGTTATATATTGAAGGTTTAAAATGCAAATACTAAAACTATACACTTAAGGGGTTAAAAGTGTAATTATACCAAAGTGTAACCAAAAGGGCTATTTTTGCAAATTTTGAAACTAAAGAAGACTAATCATGAATACTAGGAAGTAATGAAAGTATCATGTTAGTAGGGAGCTTTATACAAAGATGTTCCATCTCGATATTATGTTCTGACTGAGTGGTTGGGTTTACGATTTAAAGTGCCATCGCTCCTCAAACGTTTATAGAATGCCTTCTGAGTATGATGGCCCGAACACTGGTGCTAGAATTACCACCAAACATTAATAAAAGAATATATAACCAACACTTAATAATATTGAACCAAAAATCAAAGACTTGATGCTATACACAATGTATTAATCCAGGTTTGTGTGAGATCAATGTGTTGTTTATGAGAACAAGCTATGGTTTGTATGATCAAGCTGTTTATCTATGAATGAAATATATCTGATTATAGCTCGGATTCTATGGACATAAGGTGAGTTCATAGCCTCACTTTTTAAATGCTTTCTAAATGATTTCAAAACCCGTGAGGGGGTATATGCTAAAACTGGAATACAAATGCTTTTAAAAATATATGGTATGATTATTGACACTATGTTTACTACTGCCATTAAGTCCCTTTTTAATCGTGAACCGCTAATCATTTCTTGAAAATGATCGCTAATATCGTGAATAGTATTATTTGGGGGTTGATATCCCCTATATGGGCAAGTCGCGCTTGCTAGCAGCTGAAGGTTCCTACCTAGGCTAAACAAATACACTTTATTTTGCATAACTCAGGAGTTTGGAAAACTGCCTGCATAAGGGCAATTTGTTGGTTTCTGTATGTCAAGTAGCGGTGCATGAGCATAGTGCAGTATGATGACTATTTTATGTGGGTGTATAACAACGTAGCCCGGAGAACATACATGTATTCAAAAACTGTTATTACAAACCTATGAATTCACTCAACCTTTGTGTTGACATTAAGCATATATTTCAGATAATTGGTGACTGAAAGCATGGAGCAGCAAAAGAATGGCATGAAGAGTCACAAGACTGAAATTATTCTAGATTTTGGGAACCTCATATTTTAAAACTCTGATTTTTCAATGAAATATAAAGAAAGTTGATTTCATCACTCTTTTGAGTTGTTTTCTATTCTTATGACTTGTGTTCTATGAAGTAATACCTCATATCAATGTTCCGTTGCGTAAAGGTAAAATGGGGGTGTCACACGGACGTTGCATTTGGTTCGAAAGGCATGATTTTCAGTATGTCTCCAGATAGGCCCCCCACTAGCCCGGTGTTTATGGAATTATTATAGCAGGTCGGTATAGTAATTAGGGGGCGACCGTTCGGTCGCCTATGATACCAGGACCAATAGGTCAAAAATGGGTTTGTGCCGCAGGAGTTGAATGATCCACTCTACACAGGTGTATGCTTATGGGGCTCATAAAACCTTTCTTTCATTAATCAATAGGGCCTGGTCAGTCACTTTTATAGGTCGGGATCACTAAGTGGAATGAAAGTAATAAAAAAGATATCTTGATCTTCGCACCTCTATTCAAGAGGAAGGGTAGCTTGTCAAGCTGGCCTAAAATTTACATTATTCTTATTATATATAAAAATATATATAATTAAGATATAAATCAAAATATTCGTTGTCCGGTTGTTCTTCTTTGTCAAAGCTACTATGGACCTATAAGTTCACAATAATGAAAATTGGTTAAACTATTTAGCCCTACATTAGTAGTAGTAAGCGGCTGAGTGAGCCTAGCCTACCCTAAAAGTGGTATAGTAGGGTATAGTAGGCAAGCGAGTTAGCGAAGACGCTTGGTGATCAAGGATTGTTCTGAGTTGGCAGGTTCTTAGCAAGCGGTACCAATCATTGATGTTTGGGCCAGTAAGTTCAGGACGTTCAAAGAAAGCTTTGAACGCGGAACTTATCATTTTATTGGTGGGTTGAGCCATTTCTACAGAAATAAGTTCAAATATTAGTATTTTCGATTACAAAATACTTTGAAGAAAATAAAATTACCCCGGTATTAAAACCATATTATTTTCCTTGAATTCTAGAACTATATTGACATAGATCCATTACATCAGTTGATCTGCTAGTAATGAATGTACTCAACATAGCGATTTGTCTGACAATTCAATTGACAAACAATTTTCAATTTCTAGATATTTAAGAGATTTACATTGCCAAAAAACGTTTTGCATTGTAAACATGTTTCCTCCCTTCTGAATGTATTAAGTTTCCAGATCTCACTGAGTAACTTATTTAAGTCGTCTAATCCGAGTAACGTAAAACCATCATACAAATTCTCATTCTACAAACGGTTTTCTCTCCATCACAACATCATCCAAAAATCTCATTTGATGACGAAGTAATTTCAAGTGTTCGTCAATTAGGAGCATTCGACTTAAATTTTAAGGGTATAAATATTGATGTCAAAATCAATGTATGGAGAAGCATGCATACAATCTCCATAGCATAAGTTTAATAAAACATTTAGTAAACTTTTTCATGAGATTAAATTTCTTCATAAATTATGTTGCGGTATTAGATAAACCAATTAAAGAATTTACCCACAACTCATCACATCGTAATTTGCTAGAACTTGGCTACGCACAAAGCAATACCCTTATTCATTGTGGTTCGGATGTGAATTTATGGTAAATCACCCTTAAGGTATAATTCAATTAACAATCGTAGGTAATTTCAATTTGACGCACAAGCGAGCCAAGAATTTGGTCAACAACTAATGGCATAACACCTCCTTCCTTAACCGGGTACATGACCAGCGGTGCGTTAAACCCACTTTATAGTTTGTCAAAATAGAGTAGGCCGTTAGATTATTATTTCAATTCACCAATCAACGTAATCTTATGTAATTTAAATCTCTAACAAATCATTATTTTTAATATGATTTAGTCCATATTATTTCTTTTAAAAAAAAAACCATTTTTACAACAATTCAACACTTATATATATAAACAAGTAAAAAAACTAAATCATGAACACATAATAACAATTTTATATGTGCAACAAATAAATCAAATAGCCACATGCATAAGATTTATTCAATAATAATCAAATCTAGGTCTTTATGTCTCTATATAAAAGTCTTCCCTAATTCTAGATTTATTGAATCAAATAATGACGTAGCACATAAAATCATATAAACATATAATTTTACGATCCATGAAAACATGCACGTAATCATAGATTCCCCACAAATCTTAACAATTAAATCTCTACGGATCGTAACCATTCATGACATAACAATTAATCATGCAATTTAATCTAAAATTATCTCACATGTAATTTAGGGTTTCAAAACAATTCCTTTTTTTTATTAAAAGTAGAGCAAAAACCCTAATTTTTAAAAAACAAAACCCTAATTTTATGAAAAACCTAAAAAACATGTAGTTTTAACTCAAAAAAATTATAGTTGAAAAACTTTAGATTTTCGATAATTATAATATGTAAAAATGGCTCTCGATGCCACTGAAGGTTTATTAGTATCATAACAACTATATAAAACAAACGAGATCAAAGCACATATAGTGGAAGCGATTTAACAAGATCATAATTAATAACACAATTATAATTAATCGAATTAGGGTTACTGATAGGTGTGTAAACACCCATCCTTTTACCACTTAATTCGGGCTAAAACGAGACCAAAACACGTATTTAATATCATTTGTTTGGAATTATGCGTGGTTTTTGTGTTTATTGTGTTTTCAGAGCCAACCGGATAAATATTGAAGAAAACATGGGATTGCACGGGTTTTACTGAAGAAAAAGACTCAAGATAAAGTCTATTGTCCAAGAGATGCAAAAGATTTGAAGTCACTGGGCCTATTCGAAGATTTATCGAAGAAAAGGACCAAAGATGGAAGATTTACATAAGTCGAAGAAACTCAAGTCTATTAAACGAAGAAATTAAAAGACGAGTTGAATTTAATCGACAACGAATCCCGAATCAGAATCGAAAACGGAAACTTTTCTGAAAAGACGAAAAGACAAGAAGAACGGGAGAAAGCCCACTCACCAACCAAAGGACAAGGCTATAAATAGCCTTCCCCTCACACATTTTAGCTAGCTTTCATTTTTCTTTTTCCCCACTCTTTCTTCTCCCTGTTTCGTAGCATCACCATCACCACTAGGGTGATTGGTGATTTTTATCTTTGTCTTTCCAATCTTCGTGTTTTAATTCTTGTTTTGATCTTGTTTAAACATTAATCATTCAATACAAAGTCTTGTTTAATCTTTCCATTTAATCTTGTTCATCTTCTTCTTTATCTTCAAGTTCATAAGTTTTTATTTTTCTTGATTTGATCTTCAAAAGTTGATGGGATTTGTGTTTTTATTGGTGGGATTCGTTGCTTATGGTGTCTAAATGATTTGTGTTTAATTTGGTAAAACCTTTTTAAGTATTTGGTTTGATTTTGATTAAGATTCGAGCTCCGTGTTCTTCGTTGCCTGTTACTGTATCTGGGTTTCCAGAAGTTCCGAACCAGTTAAAAGTTCTGAATGAAGCATTCATTCGGAAACTTCCGAACCAAGCATTAAGTCCCGAATCAGTGACTTCCGAATCAATTTCTTCAAAACTTCCGAACCAAGGAGTTCCGAACCAAGCAAAAAGTTTCGAACCAATCAAGCCTTCATTCGGAAGTCTCAAAACTTCCGAACCAACCCTTCATTCGGAAAGTTCCGAATCAACCAGTAAGTTCCGGATCAAGAAAATTCTTCCGAATCAAACCTTCATTCGGAAAGTTCCGAACCAAGCCAGAAAGTTCCGGATGAATGAACAGTAAGTTCCGGATGAGTTGTCTTTCAAAAGTTCCGAATCAAAGGTTAAAGTTCCGAATCAATTTTTCTTTTAGGTTACTGTTTGTTTGCTTTACTGTTCCTTTATGCTTATTGAGCTTTAATTTCAATTAGTTTTAATCTTAATTTTAATCTTAAGTTTAATACAAGTCTTTGTTAATCATAATTAAAGTAATTGTCTTTGATTTAAATTTTCATTTCCACTTCTTATTAGACTAGGAAACCAAACCCCTTTTCTGTAGTACCAAGAACAATCATTCCACTTAAGACCTAGATCAATTCGAGAGGATATCGAGAGTAAAATTAGAACTCATTGCAAAACCCTTGTATCAAATGGCGCCGCTGCCGGCTCTTCTCGTTAAGATCAAAAGTTTTTTGTGAGAACTTGGATTTTGGGATCCGTTCCCCGTGAACGTTACTTTTTCAAGAAAATCTTCAAAAACAACAAAAAAATATAAAAGTTTCAAAAATCCTAAAAATTAAAAAAACAATAAAAAAAACCAAAAATATTTGTGCTTTGCTTTTCTTTGTTCGTTCTTTTGCAGGTGTATGCGCACTCGATCCACGTCATATCAAGAGCCCGAGCCTCTCAATAACTTAGACATGGCTGGTGTACAAAACAACAATAACATACCACCTCCGAACAACAATAATAACAACAACAATCCGCCTTTCAACAACATGAACAATAACAACAACAATGAGCCCCTTCCGGATAACCGCCCAATGATTGAATTGCTGCAAGCTCATGTCGATGGCAGTACGGATCCAATTGTTATACCACCAATTGCCGCCAACAATTTCGAGCTAAAGTCAGGCTTTATCCAGATGGTCTCAACTCAACCATTCTTGGGACGAACCATTGATGATCCACACGACCACATCAAGAGATTTTACAACTCACTAACACGGTCAAGTTCAATGGAGTTCCACAAGAAGTGATAAGGTTACAACTTTTTCCCTTTTCTTTAGAGGGACAAGCCCGGCATTGGCTTGCTAAGGAACCGCCACAGAGTATTCTCTCGTGGACGGATTTGGAAACAAAGTTTATCAACTACTTTTTTCCACCCTCTCGTACTACCGCTTTGCGGAATGAGATTATAAACTTTGAACAAAAGTACGATGAGTCATTCAGTGAATCTTGGGATCGTTTTAAAGATCTTTTAAGGAAATGCCCACAACATGGTTTTACCAAAGTACATCAAATCAATACTTTTTACAATGGTTTAAGCATGAGTGACCAAGATTCACTGAATAGTGCCTCGGGGGGTAATTTATTGGCTAAGACTTCCAATGCTGCTTGGGATATCATTGAGAACAAATCTCGTGTGCAAACCAAGAGTGTTAGGACCAATGTTGCTAGTGCTAGCACTAATGACAGCGACAAGCGATTAGACAAAATCACTACGCTTCTTGAATCGCTTGTCACCCACACCGTCAGCAACAACAACAGCAACAACGCAAAAAACGCACAAGTGAACGCTGTCAGCCAACCTTGTGAGATTTGCGGTGGTCCCCACTCTTACACAACTTGTACCGCCACCCAAGATTACCCTGCTGAGAATGTGAATGCGGCATATGGCACCTACCAACAACCTGCTTATCAAGCTAGACCTCAAGGTGACCGTAACTTGCTTAGCTACCGCAGCAACAACTATCTTTCACCACCTGGTTTCCCTCCTACCAACCCAAACCAACAACAAAACCTTAACCGCTCTCCTCAACAACAACAACAACCTCGACAACCATACATCCCACCTCACAAGCAGCAACAACCACCTCAACGTAACAATCAAGTATACCAACAACCTGCTTACCAACCACCTGCATACAATGCTCCTCCCAACCAACCCACCGCCCTTCACCAAGAAGTGGAAACTTATATGAGGACTAACGATGCGATTGTGGGAAATCTTCAGAGAGAGGTGCTCAACTTGAAGGCAGACTTGGTCAAGCAAGGAAATGATTTGAGAGCTGACATGAGAACTACGTTGGATAGCCAAACCAATGATCTGAGGAACATGATGGCTAGTTTCTTCCAAAATAGTCAACCCTCTTCTTCGGGTACTCTTCCGAGTAACACCGTTGCGAACCCAAGAGGGGAGATGAAAGCAATCACTACTCGAAGTGGTAAAGGTACCAAGGAACCAGAGCTTCCTATACCTCCACCGGTGGTTGTGACTAAGGAGAACGAGTCGCCTGCTCCTATTCCTCCTCCTTCTCCTTCCCCAATTTCTCCACCTCTTCTTTCTACCCCTCCTCCACCCGTGGTTGTGAGTGATCCTATTCCCCTAAAGCCTTCCTCTTCTTCCAATATACCTTATCCTTCAAGGTTGAGGAAAGAGAAGCAAAAGAGCAAGGATGATATTCAGGTTTCGAATTTCCTTAAAATGTTCAAACAACTGAATTTCAATATCTCCTTCGCTGAGGCTCTCGCTCACATGCCCAAATACGCCAAAATGTTTAAAGATCTTCTGAGCGACAAGGAAAAGCTCCTCGATCTCGCCAACACCCAACTTAATGAGAACTGCTCTGCAGTGCTCTTAAGGAAATTGCCAATCAAGCTTGGTGATCCGGGTCGTTTTCTTATCCCTTGCAATTTCCCGGGAGTAGAGAATTGCATGGCCCTAGCCGATCTAGGTGCCAGTATTAATCTCATGCCTCTAAGTGTTTGGAAGCAATTATCTCTCCCAGAGCTAGTCCCCACCAAAATGACTTTGGAATTAGCTAACCGTACGGTTGCTTATCCAGTGGGGATAGCCGAAGACGTCATTGTAGGAGTCGACAAATTCACCTTCCCTGCTGATTTTGTTGTCGTCGACTACGAGATGGACCCCCGTGTGCCACTCATTGTTGGTCGTCCATTCTTGAGGACCGGTCGCACTCTCATTGATGTTGAAGCCAGTGAGCTTATCATGAGAGTGGGTGACGATAAAGTAGTCTTCAACATGGGAAAGTTGTCTAAACAGCCTTCTTCTTACGAGAATGTTAATTGTATTGACGTTCTTGATGAGGCTTGTGAAGAACACTTCAAGGATGCTTGTAAAAATATTCCTACCTCTCTTCCCAATGTTGAGACCGTTTCCTCTATCGACTCATCACTATCTCTATTTGGAGAGAGTGATTTCCTTTGGAAAGATTTGGAAGCCACCTTGGAAGATGTGAAGCAAGACAATGACGGTTCTACAGCCACTTGGGATGACGATCTTAGTTTCATTGCAAACCTCCTCAGAGAAGACAATCCTTCCCCTCCATCTCCCACTGTTATTGCTATTGAGACTCCGACTTCGAATACGCCTCCCGTCGACAATCCTCCGGATTTGGAACTTAAGGAGTTGCCACCCCATCTTGAGTATGTATTCCTCGAAGAAGAGAAGAAGTCACCAGTCATCATTGCTAAGGATTTGAAGGATGAAGAGAAAGCTCGACTTGTCGCTGTGTTGAAAGATCATAAGAAGGCTATTGCTTGGAAGATTTCCGATATTCGTGGAATTGATCCTCACTTCTGCACACACAAAATTCTCATGGAGGACGACTTCAAGCCCACTATTCAAAGCCAACGAAGGGTGAATCCAAAAATCCATGAAGTCATCAAAACAGAGGTTATCAAACTTCTTGATGCGGGTATGATTTACCCTATTTCGGATTCACCGTGGGTTAGTCCAATCCATTGTGTGCCCAAGAAGGGCGGAATAACCGTTGTTCCCAATGAACACAACGAGTTGATTCCCACTCGTCTCGTTACTGGGTGGAGAGTTTGTATAGACTACCGCAAACTCAATGATGCCACGAGAAAGGATCATTTCCCTCTACCTTTCATGGACCAAATGCTTGAACGCTTAGCAGGAAATGAATATTACTGCTTTCTTGATGGTTTCTCGGGTTATTTTCAAATACCCATCGATCCCCAAGATCAAGAGAAGACTACATTCACTTGTCCCTATGGCACTTTCGCTTACAAAAGAATGCCTTTTGGCTTATGTAATGCGCCCGGGACTTTCCAAAGGTGCATGTTAGCTATCTTCCATGACATGGTTGAACAAACCATGGAAGTCTTCATGGATGATTTCTCGGTCTTCGGGGATTCCTTCTCTGCTTGCCTTGCCAATTTAGAACGTATGCTAAAGCGGTGCGAAGACACTCGCCTTGTTCTAAATTGGGAAAAATGCCATTTTATGGTAAAAGAAGGCGTCGTGCTTGGACATAAGATTTCGAAAGCCGGTCTTGAAGTTGACCGTGCTAAAGTCGATGTTATCGCAAAGTTGCCTCCACCTTCAACCGTGAAGGGTGTGAGAAGTTTTCTGGGTCATGCGGGCTTCTACCGTCGATTTATCAAAGATTTTTCTCAAATCGCTCGCCCGATGACCCACCTCTTGGAAAAAGATACTCCTTTTATCTTTTCCAAAGAGTGCCTTGAAGCCTTCAACTCGCTTAAGGATAAGCTAACTAAGGCACCCGTCTTGGTTACCCCTAATTGGAAGCTGCCCTTTGAGTTGATGTGCGATGCTAGTGATTTTGCTATTGGAGCGGTTCTTGGACAAAGAGTGAACAAACACTTCCAACCGATCCATTACGCTAGCAAGACAATGACTGGGGCACAATTGCATTATACGACAACCGAAAAAGAGCTTTTAGCCGTTGTCTATGCTTTTGAAAAATTCCGCCCCTATCTTGTCCTTTCTACCACCATTGTGTATACCGATCATTCCGCACTGAAGTACTTGTTGACAAAGCAAGATTCCAAACCAAGACTTCTTCGCTGGGTTTTGCTGCTCCAGGAATTTAAAATCGAAATCCGCGATAAAAAAGGAGCAGAAAACCTAGCCGCGGATCATCTCAGCAGACTTGAGGATCCTTACCAAGGGGATCATCCTACCAAAGAAATCAATGATTCTTTTCCCTTGGAGACCTTAATGTCTATAAACTCGAAGCCAAATGAAACCCCGTGGTTTGCGGACTTTGCAAACTACTTGGCGGGTGGAATTCTCAAGGAAGGGTTGACGTCCCAACAAAAGAAAAAGTTCTTCACCGACATTAAGACTTACTTTTGGGACGACCCTTACCTATTCAAACAATGTGCTGACCTGATTATTCGCCGATGTGTTGATGGACCGGCAGCGTCTGAAATCCTTAATGCTTGCCACAAAGGACCCACCGGTGGTCACTTTGGTCCCAACTACACTGCTAAAAAAGTGTTTGATTCCGGATTTTATTGGCCCTCCATATACCGTGATGCTCACGATATGGTCAAACGATGTGATGTTTGCCAAAAGCAAGGCAAAATCACACATAAAGACGAGATGCCTCAGAATTTCATTCAAGAGTGTGAAATCTTTGATGTTTGGGGTATCGACTTTATGGGGCCATTCCCTTCTTCTAAAGGAAACAAATACATCCTTGTAGCCGTTGACTACGTTTCAAAGTTGGTTGAAGCCAAAGCTTTACCTACTAATGACGCAAGGGTGGTTTGTAACTTTTTGAAGGCTCTATTCGCTAGATTCGGTGTGCCTCGCGCCATTATTAGTGATTGTGGGACTCATTTCTGCAATGACCAATTTGCTCGAGTCATGGCTAAGTACGGTGTCAATCATCGTCTTTCCACAGCCTACCACCCACAAACTAATGGCCAGGCTGAAATATCCAACCGAGGGCTGAAGCGAATTCTTGAAAGGACCGTGGGAGAGCATCGTGCCTCATGGGCTGATAAACTTGATGATGCTTTGTGGGCTTTCCGTACTGCTTATAAGACCCCGATCGGCTGTACGCCTTATCGTCTTGTGTACGGGAAAGCGTGCCACCTCCCCATTGAGTTGGAGCACAAGGCTTATTGGGCCTTGAAGTGGGCTAATTTTGATATAAACAAAGCCGGTGACCTACGCAAAATCCAACTCAATGAGCTGAATGAACTCCGTAATGAGGCTTATGAAAATTCTTTGATCTATAAGGAAAGGACTAAGCTCATTCACGATTCTAAGATTAAAAACCGAGAGTTCCATGTTGGAGACAAGGTCTTACTTTTTAACTCTCGGTTGAAAATCTTCTCGGGCAAGCTCAAATCTCGTTGGTCCGGCCCATTCACCATTGCCCAAATTTTTCCATATGGTACTCTCGAGCTCGCTCAACCTGATGGACCAAATTTTAAGGTGAATGGCCAACGAGTGAAGTTGTACTTTGGTGAGGACACCTCTAAGGAGGTGATTCCATCCCTCACCACGTTCCCCATGAACTAATTTTGGGTCGAGTCAGGCTCGTGACTCGGTTATCAAAAACAAGCGCTCCTCGGGAGGCAGCCCGAGTATCTATCCTTTTATGTTTTAATCCCCTAAGTGTAGGGGGGACTTCTATATGTTTTTGTCTTTGTATGGTGTGATTACAGGGATAAGTGCACTCTTGGAATCTTTGAAGAACCGTGCTCTCGTGTTTATCCGAAATCCGGTTCTATCTCTCAACTATCGTGATTCAATTTTCTTCATACTCACATTTGAAATTGATCACTTTAGTCGTCTCCTCCTTAACTTGAGTTAACCAACGTGCACAATGTCATAAGTGTAGGGGAGACTTTTCCCACATGCTTAAACATTGAGGACAATGTTTATCTTAAGTGTAGGGGGGACTTCTATCGAAGTTTTAAGTGGACTTTTCCATGAAAATGCCTTCAATTAACCGGAAAATCCTATTTTTCAACATTTTTCAAATTTTTTTTTATTAACTTTGGCCATTTAGTTGTAATTTTTAAATTTTTATCGTTGCTTTCATATGTATATATTCCACAATAAAATCAAAAATATTAATAAAGTGGTGTAGCTAGTTTCGAAGTCTTTGACATATTAGGCCCGTTGCGTTTATTTTGACTCAACCCGAATAGACTTGTCCAAGTTTATTCTAGCTAGTATCCTTAACCATGTATACCTTAATTGGTTTATTAGGCTAAGTGTCCACGAATCTCATTACTTGAGATTTTAAATTGTGGAGGACGAGAAATGATAGAGTCAATTATAAGTCGGTATTCTTGCGCAAACCCACTTGGTGTAAATATTTGCCTATTCTCCCATCACTTGCTAATAATTTATCTGCAATAAGTAAGGTCGTACGATTTGAAAAGTTACTTAGCTTCTAGCCCAAGATCGTTTAAAAGTTGCTCGGTAATGATAAGAGTTCATAGCCAAGGCATAACTTATGAAGCGGGGCGCGAAGATTGGCGAGTCCGAAAAGGCCCTAACAAGGCATGAGGATTCAATTTTATTGCTGAAGATCCAAAGTGATGTGAAAAGCATTATTCCTAAAGTCAATATGAAGGATCAAGACTCACGACGAAAAGCAATCAACTCCCATAAAGATCATGGAGAAGTCTATCCGAAAAGACCCTAACAAGGTATGAGGATAAATAGATCCAAGTCCGAAAAGGAGGCGGATCGTTGTATCGCAAAATCCCAATTAGAGATTGAAGAAATAATCATGAAGTCGTGGTCAACAAAGTTGGAGTACCCCTCAAAAGTCTCCAAGTGAAGAAACTCTATTATGATGAGAAGACCATTATCTCAAGAACGTCTCTCGAAGATATGAAGTATGAAGTACATGCCAAATATCGGCCTGAGAAAGGTCTCAAATCGTGAACCAAGTTATGCCAAGATATGAACTTTTTGATATCCCGAGAAGCAGTTTTAAGAGATTTTGTCCTTTAGCTAACTATTGATCAAATCGTCCTACTTTGCTTTCAGCCCTAATAAACTATCGAAATAAGTCAAAAAATGCATCTTCATGATCATTCTAAGACAAAAATAAAATATAAGAGATACACCTAGGAATAAGGGAGTTTAAGCATTTAATTAAGCCATGTGTGTAAGTGTTTGAATTGCTAACTTATAATAACAATGATCTCGTTTTTTAAGCTTAGTTTGGGGAACGTGAAACTTGAGGGTGATAAATCTTCGCAGCACCAAAGCCCTAATGTAAGTCATCGATTTCTTTGCAAGTTATTTCCATGTAGCTATTTTCAAGTGAAAATGGTTTTCTATTCCTTTGTTACCTTTGAAATTTCATTTCTTTAATTTTTAGTAGAATTTAAATAAGGCCAAGGTTGATTAATTATGAGAAAAGTGTAAAATTGCTTTATCACTAAGCATTGCATGAGGGCATGGCAATGGTTAAGTGTAGGGGATTTGATAGGTGTGTAAACACCCATCCTTTTACCACTTAATTCGGGCTAAAACGAGACCAAAACACGTATTTAATATCATTTGTTTGGAATTATGCGTGGTTTTTGTGTTTATTGTGTTTTCAGAGCCAACCGGATAAATATTGAAGAAAACATGGGATTGCACGGGTTTTACTGAAGAAAAAGACTCAAGATAAAGTCTATTGTCCAAGAGATGCAAAATATTTGAAGTCACTGGGCCTATTCGAAGATTTATCGAAGAAAAGGACCAAAGATGGAAGATTTACATAAGTCGAAGAAACTCGAGTCTATTAAACGAAGAAATTAAAAGACGAGTTGAATTTAATCGACAACGAATCCCGAATCAGAATCGAAAACGGAAACTTTTCTGAAAAGACGAAAAGACAAGAAGAACGGGAGAAAGCCGACTCACCAACCAAAGGACAAGGCTATAAATAGCCTTCCCCTCACACATTTTAGCTAGCTTTCATTTTTCTTTTTCCCCACTCTTTCTTCTCCCTGTTTCGTAGCATCACCATCACCACTAGGGTGATTGGTGATTTTTATCTTTGTCTTTCCAATCTTCGTGTTTTAATTCTTGTTTTGATCTTGTTTAAACATTAATCATTCAATACAAAGTCTTGTTTAATCTTGTTCATCTTCTTCTTTATCTTCAAGTTCATAAGTTTTTATTTTTCTTGATTTGATCTTCAAAAGTTGATGGGATTTGTGTTTTTATTGGTGGGATTCGTTGCTTATGGTGTCTAAATGATTTGTGTTTAATTTGGTAAAACCTTTTTAAGTATTTGGTTTGATTTTGATTAAGATTCGAGCTCCGTGTTCTTCGTTGCCTGTTACTGTATCTGGGTTTCTAGAAGTTCCGAACCAGTTAAAAGTTCTGAATGAAGCATTCATTCGGAAACTTCCGAACCAAGCATTAAGTCCCGAATCAGTAACTTCCGAATCAATTTCTTCAAAACTTCCGAACCAAGGAGTTCCGAACCAAGCAAAAAGTTTCGAACCAATCAAGCCTTCATTCGGAAGTCTCAAAACTTCCGAACCAACCCTTCATTCGGAAAGTTCCGAATCAACCAGTAAGTTCCGGATCAAGAAAATTCTTCCGAATCAAACCTTCATTCGGAAAGTTCCGAACCAAGCCAGAAAGTTCCGGATGAGAAAGTTCCGGATGAATGAACAGTAAGTTCCGGATGAGTTGTCTTTCAAAAGTTCCGAATCAAAGGTTAAAGTTCCGAATCAATTTTTCTTTTAGGTTACTGTTTGTTTGCTTTACTGTTCCTTTATGCTTATTGAGCTTTAATTTCAATTTTAGTTTTAATCTTAATTTTAATCTTAAGTTTAATACAAGTCTTTGTTAATCATAATTAAAGTAATTGTCTTTGATTTAAATTTTCATTTCCACTTCTTATTAGACTAGGAAACCAAACCCCTTTTCTGTAGTACCAAGAACAATCATTCCATTTAAGACCTAGATCAATTCGAGAGGATATCGAGAGTAAAATTAGAACTCATTGCAAAACCCTTGTATCAGTTACATACCTTTACGCTAAAGCAATTCCACAAGAAGAAGAACAACTCACCAATTCGGGTTTATACCGTATATACAAAGAATCAAAGATATAGTTTAAAGTAAGACTATATTACGTTCTTGTACACACGTAATTCAACGAGTTAACCGTGATTCTAGCACGTGAAAATCGAGCTACAACGCTTGTAAATAATCTACCCAACAACCCTAGAGAGGGGCTAGGACAATATTACGTATACAATCGATCAACCAAGAAAAACCAACCGAAACCCTTTGTTGTTTCCCTCTTGCGATCGATCCAAAGAAGATAAGGGGAGAAAGATTTATGATGTGTACATTATGAGGGATTAGGAGGTGTATTTATAGAGTTCCAACCCATTGTAGCCCAATAAATATAAGGCAACTTTTGCCCCCCCCCCCCTAGGGCATAACCGACGGTCGAACACCCCTAAGGGGTGTTCCGGAATCTTCCAAACTTCTTTCCTTTTGTTTATACATACTACATGTTTATTTAACTCTCGTTGTAACTTAACTATTAATTAATTAATGATCTTTAAAGTTATATAGTTACTTTCTCGGTTAAATTAATAAATAATAAATATATTTAGTAAATAAATTAATAAATACGATAAATACATTTATTAATTAAATTAAATCTTTACGTATTGTGTGCAATCCCGAAACTCGAGTTCGATCCTATCACATGACTATTAAATATAAGTCCATAAACTTTCAAGTATTACAATGAGTCTTCCTCATATGTTCAACAACTTCATTTGCAATTAGAACACCGTAAAGTATATACCTACCTTTAATAAATGCATTTTGGACATCGCCTACTACTTTTCCAACACTGATATGAGTGTAATTACTCATATAATTTATATCATTAAACAAACCTAAAATGCATAAAACATATGAATATGGCCTTGTATGTGCAATGTTTTCTTGTTTCATGTGTGTAGGTACCAAGTTCACAAAAACCGGCAAAAACCGACATGAGTTTGAAGATTTTATCAAGAGCCAAAAGACAAGTTCGTTTTTATCTACGGATTCAAGTTTTTGAAGTATTTTTGGGCCAAGTGGGTCCCATATATTCTTAATGGGCCTTAAGCCCATTTATGAAGTTTATAGAGATAAATGTAGAAAAGCCCAAAATAAGTGTTAGACAAAGTTTTAAATAAAGTTTGGTTACAAGTTTTGGTTCCAATTTATCAAAAGCCCAATAACAACAAACAATAATAAAGAGACGGATGGATGTTTATGCCATGGATCAAAGGCCCATCAAGATGGAAATAATATGAGATGGTGGAAAAAGAGTATAAACTCTTTTTGGTCAACAACTATTCGGTCAAAGTAAATAAAAACAAAGAATGAAATAAAAACGAGAGAAAGAAAGGAAAAGGGGGAAGAACGAGTAGCAGTCAAGAACCCTAGAAAAAAGGGTTTTAATTAAGTCATCAATTGAAGTCCACGTGCTTGTTTTCAGATAATTCAGGGAAGATTGGTGCGTGTGAATCACCTAGATTCCAAGTACCAAGTGCCAGGGTGGCACATAGTTGCATTACTGATCCTCTCCTATTTGTCCATTCCATGCCATCTGACAAGGGATCCAATCACACCTTGCCAAGTCAGCAACAAACTAGGACAAAAACGTCCACCCTGGCAATCCGAGTGAAGGTAGGCGTTTTACAGCCTTTGGATCAAGTCAAAGATGAAAGAGAATGTGAAGATACCTCTTGAACGGTTAGAGATCATCTCCATCAACCACCTTATACCTCTCTCCTCAACAATAAAATCCCCACCATTTTACTGTAAAATCCATCCCTTTTTCATTTTTATTGTTATAATGTTAAATTGTAGTTAGAATTTGTATTTTTCTTTTTCTAAATACTGTATTGTTTGAGTTTATATAATAAAAGTTGATTTTAAGTTTAATTGTCTCTTTATCTCTCGTTTTATTTTACTGTTTAAATCTCTGGCATTTTCTAAATTTACAAATTGATGTTATAAGTAAGAATCATTCATTTAATCTCAAACCATAGTTTATGTGAAAGAATATAAGTGAATAAGGGAACATGTTTATCCACTGATAAACAATTAAAAAAATATGATGCTACCGGTTGTTGATTCATTATGGTTCGTGGTTTGTGGTGTTTGATGTTTTTAATGGTGGTTGATCAAGTGGAGTCGAATTGAATAAGGGAGCTCAGCGCTCACCTTCCTCTCAACGGTTATCTTCAAAAAAATATGGTTAAACACATTTTTAGTTTGTGTATTAATTAGTTTAATCTGTTAGTATAATTTGTATTTTGCTAGTAGTTTAAATGATATTTATTGTTCGTTGTTTTATTATTGATGGATCTGATGAGATTGGGTTGTAGTTGAGAATATTGGATTATTAAGTTTACTCTTATTAATATCATTTGCTTAATTTTGGTATCGAATGCGTTTGATTTTTCTGACTGTATGGTACTGCTAAGATATAGGGTTTTGTGATATTTGTTAGACTTCATACTGCTGCGTGTTCGTATTGCATGTTTATTGAAAGTGCTGCTGGTCTTACTAGTGCTACCATAGGTCTTGTATGTTCTTACTGTGTTTAGACTGATTTCCTTAGATTAGCTGTAGGATGTTGTTTGTTAGTCTTGTGTGCTAGAAGACTGCATTTATAGGAATTTAAGACGTTTAGTTGTTTGTATCCTGCTGAATGTATGATTTGTTGAAATCTGTTAGTTACCGCTATTATTCTATTATGTTGATGTTTATTGTTTGTTTGTGACATCGTGTTTGTTCTAATTGTCGGTCTCTTAGTTTGGTTGAGTCTGCTGTTGAATTTATCCTTAATTTGATAATTGTACTTGACTGTTTACTTGATCTTGTTTGTTAGATTGTATTGCTGTATTTCCACTAGCATTAATCTGTTACTTATTGACTTAATAAATATGCTGCTGATTTACCATGTTGATTTGCTATGTTGCTCTATTTGATTTAACATGCTGCTGGAGTTTATTTATTTGTGTAATTGGTGATTACTAGATTATAGTGTTAATTTAGTCTGCTGTCGTTTTAAGTAGTATAAAGATTATAAAAAAATAATAAATTGAAAAAAAAGAAAAATCTGTCTTCAGAAGGTCTCGAACTCGAGACCTGCATGTTACAGGACATCCACCTCAACCAACCGTGCTAGTATATTTATTTGTTATAACTTGCATTCCTCCATTATTATAGGCGTTTGTTTCACTAGTTATATAGTGAGGTTTTTATTTTATTTACATTTACTTAAAAAATGTTTTTATTTACTTTTATAAAAAGTCTAGTTTCTTAAATTTTGATTTAACTGGTTTGTAAAAAGATAAAGAAAAATATAAAAATAAAAATTTAATTACTTTTAAAATTAATAATGTTTAAATATTTTTGTTACAATAAAAAGTAAAAAAAAAGTAATATAGTTTAATTCGTCTTTTTGATTTTATTTTGGGAGCGATTCATGAACTTTTATAAAATTCGTAGGATTTTTAGATAAAAAACCGTAACCAATTCAAATCTATTGTCCAAATCAAAACGAAAGTCTCAAATTCACAATTTCCTCCCGTACAACGAACCGGGATCACTCTCATGTTTAATTAATCCGTCTTTAGCGAATTTTTGACTATTTCTTTTTCCTAAAGGTAATTTTCTTAATTTGCTCTATAACGTATTACATTAAAATACACCGACACTTTTCCCACACATCAAAAAATTTTGGCGCCGCTGCCGGGGAAATTGTGTACGATTTTTCGTGGCGATTTGTTGATCGTTGATTTGAAGACCCTTTCCATCCTTGGAAAGTTTTGTTATTTTTCTATATAAATAAATATCGTTTTTCATGTTTTTTGTTGCTAATATATTATATTATGTAGAACAATAAATTTACCTACCTCCAAAAGCGTGAGAACGCAAACCTTAGTTGGGATTTCATCACCTAGCCATTGTATTCAAATCTAAAACAAAGAATAAAGGCAAAATAGATAAATACTAATAAAAAGTTTGAACTCGATTTATACAAACTATAAGGTGGGTATAAGGCGACGAGCTATAAAATGTCGTCTAAGGAAAAAGGTTTTTAAGTGCTTTGTGCCACCTCGTTTCCCCGCTTGCTTGTGTGTATATTGAGAGGGACGACCGATTATTGGTTTGCCAACTCAAGTAGTAATAAATCTTATTTTTGTCATTGATTACTTATTGAACCTCGAGACGTTTAGGTCTTCACCTACGTTTCAAAGTCGAACGAGGGTAGTTTACTTCCATAGTAATTATCCTTACTCCTTGTATTTATCAATCTTTGATTATTTTAAAAATAAAAATACCAAAAATAATCTTCTTCTAATATTTTTCTTTTCTTCAATCCTCTGAATTCTCGTCATTTTGGTTTATGCAATTACACTCTAATCGACTTTTTATTAATCACGATAGACTTGAAAACATTCCTCGTAGGAATGGAAATCGTCAACAACGAGTAGTGGAACCCTAGCTTCCACCTATTGTTGTTAATATGGCCGATAACCGAACAATGGAGGAATTGCTCCGTGCACCCACCGAAGGGTACGGGGAAGCAATCGTTGTGCCGGCTATTTTGGCGGATCATTATGAGATTAAGACGGGTCTTTTATCACTCATTCGTGCCGACCAATTTCTAGGCAATGAGACGGATAACCCGCATTCTCACATTCGGAATTTTCTTCGTATCACCTCGACTCTCAAGTTTAGAGATGTACCGAATGACGCGATTAAGCTCATGCTTTTTCTGTACTCGCTCGAGGGAAACGCTAAGCGTTGGTATGAAAAGGAACCACCGAGTTCGATTTTGACATGGGACAATATAGGGTCTAAGTTCATGAATTATTTCTTTCCACCATCTAAAACAACTCACTTTAAGAATGAAATAACTAGATTTGAACAAAAAGTGCATGAATCATTTGGAGATGCTTGGGAAGGGTTTAAGGATTTGTTGAGACAATGTCCACACCACGGTTTCACGGAGTTACACCAAATAAATACTTTTTATAATGGACATAATATGGTTGAACAAGATTCTTTAAATGCCACTGCGGGTGGTAATCTTTTAAGAAAAACTACGAGAGACGCATGGGGGTATCACTGAGAATAAGTCTAGAGTTCAATATTCACGGAACACACCGGTTGTTTCTCATGTAAATTCATCCAATCCCGAGATTGCTAGATTGGACTCTAAGATTGATACGATTTTGAATGAGATTAGGAAGAATCCTCATGGATCGATTTATGCGGTTGAGAATATTTGTGTATTGTGTGCACATCTGAATTATGCTTGTTCAACCACGGGGTTTGATCAAGCTAGTGGTTTTGCCGCAACGGGAACTTATGGCCCTAACGGTCAAGCTCCTCGTCAAAACCATGTTGCTCCACCGATTCAAAATAGATACAACAATGGAAACAATGGGAATAATTTTAACCATGGTAACCAAGGGAATTTTAATCAAGGAAATGGATTTCATGGCAATCAAAACAATCAAGGTTTTCTAATGGTCCACTAAACTTGTGCAAACATCGAATCAATAAGAAGCTATGGAGAACATTTGCACAATTAAACCAATTGACTAACTAATAACTGAAATTAGACTTTTGCCCGTATAAAAATTAAAGTTCGTTGTGGTGGTCTAATCGAATTGATTACTGGTTTAAGTATGCGACTCAGTCGTTCTTTGGTGAAACAAAAGTTGTGTCATTGTAGTATATTAAAAGTGCAAGACTTTAAAGTAAATGACGGTAAATAAAAACTAAAACTAATTAAACGTAAAAGGTGCAATGTTAAAAACGTTGAAAAGAAAATTAATTAAATGACTTAAAATAAAAGCGTGACGAAAATTAAATTTGACAACGTAATATAATTTGAATACTTAAAAATAAATAAAGTAAAAATGCGGGAAAACAAAATTTAAAATAAAAACAAAAACAAAACAAGAACACAAGTCCGATCGCACTACGATCTCAACCAACTAATGTGGTTGGATCGTACCCTGATCGTAGCTTGATCGCAGCCTAGATCGCACTTGGTGATCGTAGCCCCCGATCGCACTCAATGCGATGAAAACAAAGGGATCGGATCGTACTCAGCAGTACGATGGGTAGGGGTGATCGTACTCCCGATCGCAACCACAATCGCAACAAGTGGATCGTGGTCAGGATCGTAGCTTGATCGTAACAAATCAGATCACACTCAATGCGATCGTAGCAAGGAGGAGAGACCCGATCACACCCCAGATCGCAATGAGTTATCGTGGGCGTGGATCGTACCAGGGAAGAACCAAAGATCGCAGTCTATGCGATCGAAGCCAATTGGATCGTACCAAGGGAAAAACCCTTCTAAGATGGGAATGGCATCCAAAGAGGAAATAAGCAAAACTGAATAAGCGCTTTAGCAATAAGCAAATTTCAAAAACTAAAGCAAAAACTATAATAAGACGAGACAACAAGTAACAAATTTAAAGACTTTTCCAAAACACGAAATAAGTAACACAATAAGCAAACTTTTAGAAAGAAGAACTTTTTAGAAAACTAAGAAAATCAAATAAGCTAAGTATGAAACAAGCCAATAAGATTGTCAAACTTATAGCTTATCTCATACAAAAACTTAGATAAAAGTAAAAAGATAAACTTTTTAGTAAAATAAGCAAAGAGATTAAGAAAAAAACTTGCTTAATCCGAATTTGAAATGAACCAAAAAGAAGAAAAGTAGAAGGAGAATGATAAAAGTAAACTTGATCAAATGTAAATAAAGATTAAAGCAACAAAATTAAGAAAACTTACTTGGAATTAAAGGGAATTAAAGTGCAAGACAAGTATTTAAAATAACATGAAAAGTAAATTTGCAAGGAATGAAAATAGTGGAAGAACTAGTGTCACTCTAGCCAACAAGTGTGAAATGAGGTGGAAGTGAACTATATATAGGGAGAAGGGAAGCATGTGTTGCTTCCTTCTTTCTATCTTTCTTTCTTTCTTTTCGTCTTTTCGTCTTCTTAATTCTTCGACTTTTTCGACGTTGTCTCGGGATTAATTAAACTCGTCTTGAAAATTCTTCATTAATAAGACTTGAGTTCTTCGGCTTTATTAAACTTCCGTCTTTAGACTTGTTCTTCGATAAATCTTCAGAATAGGTCTTGGACTTCCGTTCTTTTTGCACTCTTGATCTATTGACTTCGTCTTTTGTCTTTTTCTTTGATAAAAGCCCGTGAAAGCCCGTGTTTTCTTCCCTTTTCACATTTTGGTCCTAAATCACAACAAAAACACAAATCACGCATAATTCCGACATTTACGACATAAAATACACGTTTTGGCTTGGTTTTTATTATAATTATGTGGTAAAAGGATGGGTGTTTTCACACCTATCAAAACCCCTACACTTGACCATTGCAATGTCCTCATGCAATGCATTAGTTACAAAGCAAGTTTTACATTTTCCATCGTAATCAATCCACCTTGGCCTTTATTAAAGAGATAGAAAATATATACAAAACACGTAAAGATATCAAAGACTTACATTGGGGTTTTGGCCGTCATGAGTATTCATCATCCTCAAGTTTCACTTTCCCCATACCAAGCTTAAAAACGAGATCATTGTTATTATAAGTTAGCAAACTAACACGAACTCATGTGGCCCAATTATTCACTTAGACTCCCTTATTCGTAGGTGTATCTCTTATATTTTAATTTTGTCATGAATGATCACGAGGATGCATTGCTGGCTTATTTTGATAGTTATTTAGGCTGAAAATAAAGTAGGACGATTTAATCAATAGTTAGCTAAAGGAGAAAATCTTTTAAAACTGCTTCTCGGGACCTCATAAAGTTCATATCTTGGCATAACTTGCTTCACGATTTGAGACCTTTCTCAGACCGATATTTGGCAGTGACTTCATACTTCAAATCTTTGAGAGACGTTCTTGAAATTATGGTCTTCTCTTCATAATAGGAATTTCTTCACTTGAAGTTTTGAGAGATTCTTCATACTTGGACCACGACTTCTTCATTTTTCACCAATCTTTATTTTGGACTTTGATATACAACGATCCGCCTCCTTTTAGGACTTGGATCTATTTATCCTCATACCTTGTTAGGGCCTTTTTGGATAGATTTCTCCATGATCTTTTGGGGAGTTTTTTTTTTCGTCATGTGTCTCGATCCTTCATATTGATTTTCGATAAATGATTCTTCACATCACTTTTGGATCTTTAGCAACAAAATGTAGCCCTCATGCCTTGTTAGGGCCTTTTCGGGCTCGCCAATCTTCGCATCCCGCTTCAATAAGTTATGCCTTGGCTATGAACTCTAATTAATACCGAGTAACTTTTAAACGATCTTGGGCTAGAAGCTAAGTAACTTTTCAAATCGTACAACCTTATTTATTGCAGATAAATTTATTAGCAAGCGATGGGAGAATAGGCTTATAATTAACTCACATAAATTCACGAAAGAATACCAAACTTATAATTGACTCTATCATCTCTCGTTCTCCATAGTTTAAAATCTCAAGGAATGAGACTCGTGGATGCTTAGCCTATTAAATCAAAGTTTTGGGTTTCCAAGTCGCCTATAGGATCTTGCAAATTCTTAGACTCTTTCAAGTTTAGAAACCGCATTTTAAAGTTCCCTTAATAAACGACTCTCTAGGATCAATTATAGGAACTTGCGAAAAGTTCTTGTTCTTAACCCGTGAGAGTTAAGACTTTCGCGTTTTATAGCTCCCTATATAAAAGCCTAGCAAAACTTGACTTAAACACGTTAAGGATACTAGCTAGAGTAAACTTAGATAAGTAAACTCGGGTTGAGTCAAAAGATTCACAAAGTTTGAAAAATTAAAACCACTTTATTAAAAATTTATTCTAGCAACTATACAAAAGAAAAAACTAATAGGCAAAAATAGATCAAAAATTTTGAAAAATGTCGAAAAATTGATTTTCCGGTTAAAATGAGGACAAATACAAGGAAAAGGCCACTTAACTTCGATAGAAGTCCCCCTACACTTAATATAAACATTGTCCTCAATGTTTAAGCATGTGGAAGTAAACTCCCCTACACTTAGGACATTGTGCACGTTGTTTAAATCTTGTTAAGGAAAAGACAACTAAAGTGATTCCTATTTTAATATTGAAGAATATAAAATAGAGAATCGAGAAGAGTTTAGGATAGAACCGGGAAGACGGGCACACGGAATCACGGGTCGTCAAAAATCATCAAGAATGGATCTTTGAAAGCACGAATCCCTACACATGATAAGAAAGAAGACAACAAACACATACTTTTCGTATGTTGAAAGGACTTTTCTCCCATTTAAGACTTATCCTCCCGTCATTTAATATTGAGATTTTGCTAGGTTAAAAAGTTCGTTTTCTCGGTGTCTTAACGAATTGATTTCCGGTTCAAAGTGCGACTCAATTGTTTTTGGTTAAGAAAAAGGGAAGTTGATTATCTAATTTAAAAGTAAATGCGAAAAGTATTTAAAAACAAACTAAAGACAAGTACAAATAATAAAAGTAAAACAAGGTGAATATTAAAAACTAAAAATTAAAACGAAATTAAAACAATTATTAAAACAAATAATAAAACGAAATTTTAGGCGAAACAATTAATAAAACTAAAACTAAAAGGCGAAATTAATTATCGACTCGAAAATAAAGTTTACTAAATGAAAAAGGAGAGAATAAAACTAGAATGGTACTTTAAAGCTAAACGAGGCAAAACCTAAAGCGGGTACTAAATAAAAGATAAAACTTAAACTTTACGAAAAAATATTAATACTAAAAATCGACGAAAAATTCAACTAAAAATACGTAACTTTCAGAAATAAAATTGGAACAACTTTCAGATAAACTAAACAATTACGGAACAATACTATTAAATAAACAAGCTAGCAGGCTAGCTGCTGGAAGCTAGCAAGCTAGCTGCTGAAAGCTAGCAAGCTAGCTGCCTAATTTGGCGCTAAAACCTCAAGCATGCATGCATGCATGACACTTCCATCGTACTTACTTCCATCGTACTTATGTTGTGCATGTTTAATTCCATCGCAGTGTGATGAAGATTCCATCGTAATGTTGGATCGTACTCATGCATCGCAGTAACGATCGTACTGGGGATCGCAGTACTGGATCGCAAGTAGAAACCCTCGGGGTTCATGCGATCACACTTACTGGATCGTACTGGTAAAACCCTTAAGCATTACGATGGCATACAATAAGCAAATAAGCAAATACCAAATAAGCACTTATCTAAAAACTTAACCAAATCAAATTTAAGAAAAAGCTAATAGACCAAAATTTAAAAACTTTTAAAAATACTAAATAATAAAAAATATTTAAAAACAACTTTTCATAAAAATTAACTAAAAAGCACTTAATCAAAAATAAGAAAATTAACACAATAAGCACTAAAACACTTTAAGCTATAAAAATCAAACATTAAAAGATCAATAAGCATAAATTTGAAAACTTTTAAAATACGAAATAAGTAAACTTTAAAAAGACTAAACTTTTTAAGAAAACTAAAAAGTAAATAAGCTAAATACAAAATAAGCCAATAAGATTGTCAAACTTATAGCTTATTTCGTATACAAGCCTAGATGGAAATAGAAAGATGAACTTTGTAATCAAATAAGCAAAGAGATTAAGCAATATCTTGCTTAATCCGAAATTGAGATAAACCAAAAACAAGAAAAGTAGAATGAGAAAGTTAAAGAAAAGCTTAATTAAAAGTGAAGATTCAACAACAAAATTAAAAACACTTACTTGAATTAAAGGAATTAAAGTGCAAGACAATTAATTAAAATGACATGAAAAATAAAGTTGCAAGAAATGAAAATGGTGGAAAGCTATTTGTCAAGTAGCCAACAAGTGTGAAATGAGGTGGAAGTGAACTATATATAGGGAGAAAGGAAGCATGTGTTGCTTCCTTCTTTCTATCTTTCTTTCTTTCTTTCCGTCTTTTCGTCTTCTTAATTCTTAGACTTTTTCGACGTTGTCTTGGGATTAATTAAACTCGTCTTGAAAATTCTTCATTAATAAGACTTGAGTTCTTCGGCTTTATTAAGCTTCCGTCTTTAGACTTGTTCTTCGATAAATCTTCAGAATAGGTCTTGGACTTCCGTTCTTTTTCCACTCTTGATCTCTTGACCTCGTCTTTTGTCTTTTTCTTTGATAAAAGCCCGTGAAAGCCCGTGTTTTCCTCCCTTTTCACATTTTGGTCCTAAATCACAACAAAAACACAAACCACGCATAATTCCGACATTTACGACATAAAATACACGTTTTGGCTTGGTTGTTATTGTAATTAAGTGGTAAAAGGATGGGTGTTTTCACACCTATCAAATCCCCTACACTTGACCATTGCAATGCCCTCATGCAATGCATTAATTTCAAAGCACGGTTTACATTTTTCATCATAGATAACCCACTTTGGCCTTTATTAAATACTAAACAATAAGAAAACTTTAAAGAACAAAACAAGTAGAGAAATCGAAGACTTGCATTGGGTTTTTTGGTTGTCATGAATGTTCATCATTCTCAAGTTTCACGTTCCCCATACCAAGCTTAAAAACGAGATCATTGTTATTATAAGTTAGCAAACTAACACGAATTCATGTGGGCCAATTATTTACTTAGACTCCCTTATTCCTAGATGTATCTCTTATATTTTATTGTTGTCTTGAATGATCACGAGGATGCATCGTTGACTTATTTCGATAGTTATTTAGGCTGAAAATAAAGTGGGATGATTTAATCAATAGTTAGCTAAAGGACAAAATCTTTTAAAACTGCTTCTCGGGACCTCATAAAGTTCATATCTTGGCATAACTCGCTTCACGATTTGAGACCTTTCTTGGACCGATATTTGGCAGCAACTTCATACTTCAAATCTTGAGAGACGTTCTTGAAATTATGGTCTTCTCTTCATAATAGAAATTTCTTCACTTGATGTTTTGAGAGATTCTTCATCTTTGGACCACGAATTCTTCATTTTTCTCCAATCTTTATTTTGGACTTTGATATTCAACGATCCGCCTCCTTTTAGGACTTGGATCTATTTATCCTTATACCTTGCTAGGGTCTTTTCGGATAGATTTCTCCATGATCTTTAGGGGAGTATTTGCTTTTCGTCGTGTGTCTCGATCCTTCATATTGATTTTTGTTAAATGATTCTTCACATCACTTGGATCTTTAGCAACAAAATGTAGCCCTCATACCTTGTTAGGGCCTTTTCGGACTCGCCAATCTTCGCATCCCGCTTCAATAAGTTATGCCTTGGCTATGAACTCTAATTAATACCGAGCAACTTTTAAACGATCATGGGCTAGAAGCTAAGTAACTTTTCAAATCGTACAACCTTATTTATTGCAGATATATTTATTAACAAGCGATGGGAGAATAGGCTCATAATTAACTCACATAAATTTACGAAAGAATACCAAACTTATATTTGACTCTATCATCTCTCGTCCTCCACAATTTAAAATCTCAAGGAATGAGACTCGTGGATGCTTAGCCAAATAAATCAAAGTTTTGGGTTTTCGAGTTATCTATAGGATCTTGCAAATTCTTAGACTTTTTCAAGTTTAGAATTCGCATTTTACAGTTCCCTTGATAAACAACTCTCTAGGATCAATTATAGGAACTTGCGAAAAGTTCTTGTTCTTAACCCGTGAGAGTTAAGACTTTCGCGTTTTAAAGCTCCATATATAAAAGCCTAGCAAAACTTGACTTAAATACGTTAAGGATACTAGCTAGAGTAAACTTAGATAAGTAAACTCGGGTTGAGTCAAAATATTCACGACTTTGAAAAATTTAAAACCACTTTATTGCAAATTTATTCTAGCAAAGAAAGTAAATAACAATAAAAAAAAGAAAACTACAAGGCCAAAATAGATTAAAAATTTTGAAAAATGTCGAAAAATCAAGTTTTCCGGTTAAAATGAGGACAACTACAAGGAAAAGCCCACTTAACTTCGATAGAAGTCCCCCTACACTTAATATAAACATTGTCCTCAATGTTTAAGCATGTGGGAGTAAACTCCCCTACACTTAGGACATTGTGCACGTTGTTTAAATCTTGCTAAGGAAGAGACAACGAAAGTGATTCCTATTTTAATATTGAAAAATATAAAATAGTGAATCAAAAGAGTTTAGGATAGAACCGGGAAGACGAGAACACGGAATCACGGGTCGTCAAAAGTTATCAAGAATGGATCTTTGAAAGCTCGAATCCCTGCACATAATAAGAAAGAAGACAACAAACACATACAAGGGTCTCCCCCTACACTTATTATAAAAACAGATAAAGATAGACAGATAATTGGGTTGCCTCCCAAAAAGCGCTTGTTTTTGTTAGCCGAGTCACGAGCCTGACTCGTCCCCAAAATAAATGGTCCATGGGGAAGCCTCAAATGTAATACCAGGATGAAAGACCTTGTCCTCGTTCTCGGAGGACATCCATGAAGGGGAGGCCGGAGGATAAGTAGTGAATGGTAGGAAAGTCCGCTCAATATAAGAAAAGTAAGTGAAGTCCAGATTGACGGGAGGTGGGGTGGGTAAAGGAATCACATTGTCCTCCTCCAAAGACAATGGATGTTGACCAATTGGCAAAGCCGTAAAGTTATCAATCATAGAATGGTCCATGTCACCTCCCGGGTCAAAGCATTCATCCTCATGAACGTGAATCTCTTCGATTTCTTCATAGATAGGGACTGTAGAAACTCGTTTTAAAAGATCACGATCAAGTACGAAACCATCATTCATTTGTGGGGATTGTTGATAAGTTAAATCCTCACGAATGTGGTAAACGTAATTCTCATTAGAGGAGTGTTGATTAGGTAACTCCTCGAGAATTGGATGTTAGGGCATGTGAGTTGGTTCGTCATTATTATGAAAAATAAGACGTTCCAACTCATCAAGTTCGGCCTCGATATTGGAAAAATCGTCCTCACTCGTAGGTGGAAGTGGAGGTAAAATAGCTAGCTCTCGGTCGATAATTTCCTCAATCTCGGGCTTGAAGATGAAATCATCATACTCACCACAAGTTGAACTCTTGTTGGGAGAATCAATTAGCGCTTGTGGATTTGTGAGTATGTGATCATTGACTAGCGAAGCAAACTCGTCCGTAAGCTCCGCAAAAGTCGGTACATCACACAAACTTTCAGGAACACCCTCGGGCTCACTTTGGATGACGACAAGGTCCTCGACACTAGACTTTAGGAATTCGTCTGATTCCGTTGCCGAAATAATGTCAAGATGCTCATCCTCCATTATGAGAGAGCCAACGGGCTCCTCGGGTGTGATAGCAATAGACGAAGAAGGAATGGGAGAAGTCTTACGTTGCTTTAGAAATTCCTCCTCGTCGAAAATAACCTCAATATCGTCATCGCTCTCCTCATTACCTAAAGGGCCAATAATAATCTCAGGGATATGAGTACTCGTCTGATCTCGCTGCTTTAAAAATGACTCCATACAAGTTTGCAGCGTGTGTAAAAGCTCTTTCGTTTGTTCTTGAAAAGCTGTAGCAAGATCGTCAATTGGTTCTTGGTAACTCATCACGTGACGAGGCTGATGATCAATTGGGTATTGCAGGGGTTGGTCAAAACTGGAAGGGGTATAATTATAGTAATTTGGATCCCCTGTTGGACAGTGAAAACTTTCGTGAGGACCCCCACACTTATAGCACCACGGGGATGGAGAAAAATCCGGTGCATTTTGAGGATAAGGATCGTCATAGACGGGAGAGGGTGAGAAAGTATTGTAAGAGAAGAAGTACGAATTTGTTGAATTCCAAAATGGACAAAATCCAAATTGTGTATCGTCGATATTAGAACCGCACCGCTCACAAGTACACCATTGACATGTTTGAAAACCATGCCATGGTCTCCCACACCGGACGCAAGACGAACCCATGGAGAATAATAGATAAGCAAGAAGAATATTTTTGGTGCAAAACTTTGAAAAATAGATGCTTTTTATGATTTTTCAAATGTTTTTGGGATTTTTTGAAATTATTATTTTTTTTTTCTTTTTGCGAAAAAAGTAACGTTCACGAGTGAACGGATCCCAAAAACCAACGCGTCTCTCACAAAAAACCGTTAATCTTCACGAAAAGAGCCGGCAGCGGCGCCATTTGAAATTAGACTTTTGCCCGTATAAAAATTAAAGTTCGTTGTGGTGGTCTAATCGAATTGATTACTGGTTTAAGTATGCGACTCAGTCGTTCTTTGGTGAAACAAAAGTTGTGTCGTTGTATTATATTAAAAGTGCAAGACTTTAAAGTAAATGACGGTAAATAAAAACTAAAACTAATTAAACATAAATGGTGCAATGTTAAAAACGTTGAAAAGAAAATTAATTAAATGACTTAAAATAAAAGCGTGACGAAAATTAAATTTGACAACGTAATATAATTTGAAAACTTAAAAATAAATAAAGTAAAAATGCGGGAAAACACAATTTAAAATAAAAACAAAAACAAAACAAGAACACAAGTCCGATCGCACTACGATCGCAACCAACTAATGTGGTTGGATCGTACCCTGATCGTAGCTTGATCGCAGCCTAGATCGCACTTGGTGATCGTAGCCCCCGATCGCACTCAATGCGATGGAAACAAAGGGATCGGATCGTACTCATCAGTACGATGGGTAGGGGTGATCGTACTCCCGATCGCAACCACGATCGCAACAAGTGGATCGTGGTCAGGATCGTAGCTTGATCGTAACAAATCAGATCGCACTCAATGCGATCGTAGCAAGGAGGAGAGACCCGATCGCACCCCAGATCGCAATGAGTGATCGTGGGCGTGGGTCGTACCAGGGAAGAACCAAAGATCGCAGTCTATGCGATCGAAGCCAATTGGATCGTACCAAGGGAAAAACCCTTCTAGGATGGGAATGGCATCCAAAGAGGAAATAAGCAAAACTGAATAAGCACTTTAGCAATAAGCAAATTTCAAAAACTAAACCAAAAACTATAATAAGACGAGACAATAAGTAACAAATTTAAAGACTTTTCCAAAACCCGAAATAAGTAACACAATAAGCAAACTTTTAGAAAGAAGAACTTTTTAGAAAACTAAGAAAATCAAATAAGCTAAGTATGAAACAAGCCAATAATATTGTCAAACTTATAGCTTATCTCATACAAAAACTTAGATAAAAGTAAAAAGATAAACTTTTTAGTAAAATAAGCAAAGAGATTAAGCAAAAAACTTGCTTAATCCGAATTTGAAATGAACCAAAAAGAAGAAAAGTAGAAGGATAATGATAAAAGTAAACTTGATCAAATGTAAATTAAGATTAAAGCAACAAAATTAAGAACACTTACTTGGAATTAAAGGGAATTAAAGTGCAAGACAAGTATTTAAAATAACATGAAAAATAAAGTTGCAAGAAATGAAAATGGTGGAAAGCTATTTGTCAAGTAGCCAACAAGTGTGAAATGAGGTGGAAGTGAACTATATATAGGGAGAAGGGAAGCATGTGTTGCTTCCTTCTTTCTATCTTTCTTTCTTTCTTTCCGTCTTTTCGTCTTCTTAATTCTTCGACTTTTTCGACGTTGTCTCGGGATTAATTAAACTCGTCTTGAAAATTCTTCATTAATAAGACTTGAGTTCTTCGGCTTTATTAAACTTCCATCTTTAGACTTGTTCTTCGATAAATCTTCAGAATAGGTCTTGGACTTCCGTTCTTTTTCCACTCTTGATCTCTTGACTTCGTCTTTTGTCTTTTTCTTTGATAAAAGCCCGTGAAAGCCCGTGTTTTCCTCCCTTTTCACATTTTGGTCCTAAATCACAACAAAAACACAAACCACGCATAATTCCGACATTTACGACATAAAATACACGTTTTGGCTTGGTTATTATTGTAATTAAGTGGTAAAAGGATGGGTGTTTTCACACCTATCAATAACACAAGCTTTTATTTTTCATCGTTTGTATATCTTATTAATAATGAATCAACAAATATACAAGACTTTCCCGATTGTTTACGGAATAACAACCGGGCGTTGAATGACAAACTAAGTTCCCATGTTCATAGCTAGCTAAGCATATGCAACAATGGGAGGATGAAACCCCTATCCACTAAAGTGTTACATATGAGTTTTCTGTGGTGGGAATCATTGACCTATTCTATTACAAGGACCACATATATATAGTGGGGTGTGAAGCTTCCTTGAGAAGCTTTAACTAAAATACAAGTAACCACCTTGTAGTCTTCCACTAATACTTTAGACAGACACTTCAAACACTTCTTCAGATCTTCTAACATCTTCAGGTCTTGTAATCAGTAATAGTCTCGAGGAGTTAGTAAGCTGTTATGTCATCACTTACTAACTCCATCATCCTTGATTCTTTGCACATTTACTGAGATCCGCCTCAGCTAATGACGGGTCTATCTCGTAGACTCTAAAGAACTCTAAAGAATGACACACTGAACTTATAGCATACGAAGTTCAGTGACCTAACACTACTTAGGATACTTTACATCCAAATCCTGTGCAAGGGACAAATCAGGCACTGAATTGGCCCAACAATCTCCCCCTATTTGGATAGAAAAGTAGCCTAAGTTAAATCGCAGTAAGTGAGCATAAAGGATTCTTCTTACCTGCTATATTACAACAAAGTATACCAAGAATATCTAGCTTCACTAGTTCAAGTCATCCGTTAACTTGTATCGTCTTGTCCCTGTTGTAGTTGTTACTAAGCTTATACAATCTCTGATCTTGTATAATGAAAACTTGAACAAACTCCCCGATGCTTATATAGTAGTACCCCCAGTGACTACTTCATTTCGGTTAAGAGTGGAGTGTATATATGCCTGTTCGTTACATATCATATGCCCTTCCTTATCATATATAAAGTGTGGCATATTCTATCAATTAAGATCTGGAGTTCATTTACCTTTAAACAACGGAGTGGTCAATGGTTGATGCAGCAACCATAATAGATCATAGAGTAAGCTCAGTAACCTATCTTCAGCGACTTGGCTCAATCAGCCATATATGTAAACATGTAAGTCCCTAAAGGTTATGTGTGATGTATGATAGTATGTATGTAGCGTGAGTAAACTTGATGTTTCTTCACATAAACACAAGTTTACCTCTATCCTCGTTTCTCTCCCCCTCAAAATTTGCTAGGGAACCAAGTAGCTTTTGACCGGCTACATACTATTACACAATCATAGCGTGATGGTCTTCATCTCGCCTGAAATATAACTCCCCCTGAATTTTATCTCCTACCAACGCCTGATGTTTATCAAACCCTGATGTTATCAAACCCCTGTATAATCAATGTTTCACCAATTCCCTGTAACACAGCCTGGTCTCTCAAAAACTCTGTGGCTGGGGTTACAGCATATAGGGTTACAGCGGTAGGGGGAAGGGTAACAACTGCTGGGGAGGCGGGTGAACATATCTTCTTTGTTTATCTTGGTGTGAGAAAAAATTTTCCTGAGTGACCAAGTCCTTCAGCATATAAAGGCTCTGAAGATAGCATCCAAAAAAAATTGGATGTGGAGATCAACAACTGAGGAACTAGCTGTGGGGCTCAGCGGCTGTGGGGCTCAGCGACTGTGGGGCTCAGCGGCTATGGGATCAGCGGCTAAATGCCTGTGGGTTTTATCAACCCCTGTGGTTTGAGGAACCCCTGTGAACTCTGTGAAAACGCCTAGTGACAAAGCAACTTCTGTCAAACACAGCAGCGAGAGGAGGGGAGGAGGACAACTACTGAGGAGGCAGAGCGGCTGTGGGTTTAGTTGGCTGTGGAATCAACAGCTGGAGAGTTTAGTTGGTTGTGGCTATGGAGGGGATCAGAGGAGGTTGGGGACAGAGAGAGAAGTTGGGGACAGAGAGAGAAGTTGGGGACAGAGAGAGAAGTTGGGGACAGTGGTCCATGTTCAGTGACAGGGATCGAGTAGCCTGGGGTCACAAACAACTGGGGGTTCAGGGACAACTGGGGGTTCAGGGACAGGGGTCGTCTGTGGGTTCAGCGACACGGTTCACAAGTGTCCTGTTACAGCAGTCCAGGCTTTTCTTGTTGGGAGGTTTAGACAGGGACATGGGTCCTGAAAAGGGGTTCGCTGTCTTGGGGGGTTTATGCCACTAGGTTCGTTGATGAAGGGTTCAGACACAGGGTTCAGCGACCAGTGGTACACTCAGCGACCTGCTTCATCATAATTATCTAACCTGGAAGGGTCTAGTGACTGGGGTTCAAATTTATGGACCAATGATAGCAATACAGTGATTGGGGTCCAACGACTGAGCTCAGTGACAGGCTCATATGGGTATGGGGTTCATCTCTTAAGTCACCTAGGATCTCTGGGGGTTAGTGACATATGAACCTTTATCAGCTTATTTGAAGCTTGATATACAAGCACCTGTACGTTGTCAGTTTTATCTTCAAAACTGAACACGTTGTACCTATTCCAGCTTTTCTCTATACTGATTAATAACATCATCCCAACAACACACTTATGTATAGTCCTTGATATAAACAATCATTTTTGACCCACTGTTTTTCAGAGGAGTACGCATTGATTAGCATCGCAGCTCGAGGTTCCATTGTTCCAAGTGTCTTTGACATGACGGGTAGCTGACTTGGTGAACTCAGCGACCTGGGACCATACCAACGTCCATTTTCACATAACAGTAGCTACAACAAACCCAACGTATGTCCCTGATGGTTTTAACAAGATTGAAAGGGATCATGGTCTGTTGGTGGGTCAGCAGGTCTTCAGTACTTAACCAAAAAAATTTTATTTTAAAAAAGAGCTTCAACATGTGTGTTCAGTAGTTGCTGAATAACTAACTCTCAACTTAAATACCCCTTTTAATTTCATCAGCTTCTTTGAACCTTGATATAAACACCACTCCAGCAACATCCACTCAGCAAATGAAACTCCAAGTTGTGAGTATATTGATAACCACCACCATCGGATCCCTTCATCTTCCTTGACCCGATCTATTTTAAACAAACCAATGCATATCAACTTCAATCGAACAACATCGACCACTATCTCATCTAACCTTCGATTCACAATACACCGCAACATCAACATCATCTTTACCCACATATTCCTGAATTCATCTCCAATCCTGTTCAACTACATCAATCTAATCTCAACAGCAATCAACCGTAACAACAAATCGAACAACCCGAAAACCATTGAATCTTTATGAGTCTGCTTCAAAAAAATGTTATCGATTATTCAATAAAATCGAATCCCATCCTGTGGCCAATAGGATGAATTCATCTCTTTATTTTTCGTAATCCTTTTTGTTGTGAGAGGGTTTAAGTAGCAGAATGATTCGGATTTTTTGAATTTGGTGTGAAGTTTTAGGATCCGGTTTTGTTTTGATTTTTTTGTTGGATATGTGATTTGTGTAATGATTTAGAAGATAGATGAAATTCTTTTTGGAGATAAACATATTCGGTGGGTGATGAAGGAAACGAGTGAATCGGTGTAGGTGATTTTTTGATGTGATATGGATCTTGGATATTAAAAGTGACGGAAGTGGTAAAGATTTGGATATGTTGTTTCCCTTTTTTGATTGGAAGATGACGTTAGAATATGAAGTGATGTTTAAAAGGAAAATGAAGTGTGAATAGGTGATTTTTAGAAGGAAAATGATTTGATATATGGATAGGTGGGTGACGGTGGATTAGTATGATAGGGTAGATGAAGACGGTGATTTGTTTTGTTTGACGGTGGGGTTGGTGATGTACATGTGGGTTGGGTGGGGTTTTGGATAAGAATTACAAACATCAACCATCACTGTATATCTTGTGAGTGTGATAAGGATAGAATTTATGTGGGTAATATTTTTCTTGAGTGTCAAACAGCAAAAACAGTGTATACCTCATCTTCAAAAACTGTACAGACTACATTAGCAGTAGCAGTTTTTTTTAATCAAAACACTGAAATTTGACAATCTAAAATAGTTATTAGCAGTCGTAAACTAAACGGATCTGGATAGTAAATTAATCCAACCCGCTCTGATACCAATTGATGGTCCACTAAACTTGTAAAAACATCGAATCAATAAGAAACTATGAAGAACATTTGCACAATTAAACCAATTGACTAACTAATAACACAAGCTTGTATTTTTCATCATTTATATATCATATTAATAATGAATCAACAAATATACAAGACTTTCCCGATTGTTTGCGGAATAAAAACCGGGCGATGAATGACAAACTAAGCTCCCATGTTCATAGCTAGCTAAGCATATGCAACAATGGGAGGATGAAACCCCTATCCACTAAAGTGTTACATATGAGTTTTCTGTGGTAGGAATCATTGACCTATTCTATTACAAGGACCGACATATATATAGTGTGGTGTGAAGCTTCCTTGAGAAGCTTTAACTAAAATACAAGTAACCACCTTGTAGTCTTCCACTAATACTTTAGACAGTCACTTCAGACACTTCTTCAGGTCTTCTAACATCTTCAGGTCTTGTAATCTAATAGTCTTGAGGAGTTTGTAAGCTGTTATGTCATCACTTACTAACTCCATCATCCTTGATTCTTTGCACACTTACTGAGATCCGCCTCAGCTAATGACGAGTCTATCTCGTAGACTCTAAAGAACTCAAAAGAATGACACACTGAACTTATAACATACGAAGTTCAGTGACTAACACTTCTTAGGATACTTTACATCCAAATCCTGTGCAAGGGACAAATCAGGCACTGAATTGGCCCAACATTTTCAAAACAATAATCAAAATGATTTGTCAAGCTACTTTAAAACAAATCAGGCAAATTTGAAAGCTTTTCAAAATAATTTTCAAGGACAAATGGCAACATTGAAAAATGATTTTCAAAATTCGATTAAGGGGAAAAATAACAAGATTGAGCTTAACCAAACTCGATTAGAGCAATGCCAAAACCGTATGGAAGCGAGTCAAGCTAAGTTTGAGAACAAAATTCTTTCAATGTTTGAAGAAATAATGTGCAAACCCTCCTCTTCTTCGGGTGCTTACCTAGCAACACCATACCAAACCCGAAGGGAGAGATTAAGTCCATCACCGTTCACAATGATAATATTTTGGATACAAATTTGGTTTCTCAACCTCGACCTTATCTTTCTTATAAGGTGGAAAGGAATCCGGATACTTTAATGGAAGAGAATCACATTTCAAAAAATGTTTCTCATATCCCACCTCCGGTTACTCCCATCACTTCGGTTCCTATACCACAAGATGTGATCGAGTTTAATCCTCCACCTAAAGAGACATTTCTTGAGGTTACTAAGGCTACTTTGGATGTGACTTGTTCCACGGTTTTCCATGATTTCTATCCCTAGAAATATGGAGATCCGGGCCAATTTTTGATACCTTGTGTTTTCCAAGATCTTGAGGAATGCAAAGCTCTAGCCGATCTAGGAGCTAGCATCAACTTAATGCCTTTATCCGTGTGGAAGACTCTACACCTATCACCGCTTACACCCACTCGTATGACCATTGAGCTTGCTAATGGAACCATCGCTTTCCCGGTTGGTATAACGGAAGATGTCATTGTTAAAGTGGGGAAGTTTTTGTACCTTGCCTAATTTTCAATTGTTGATTATGAGACAAACCCTCGTGTGCCTTTAATTTTGGGACGTCCATTTTTGTCCACGGATCAAGTTCTAGTTGATATGAGGAAAGAAGAGATAAAACTATTTTATGGGGATAAAAATGTTGTTTTCAAAGTGAAAAAAGTTCCAAAATATGTTTCTAAAAATGTGGAAAGTGTAAAATTTGTTGAAACTTTTGAAAGTAACACAAAAAAGGATTATCTCAATTATAAGGGTGTAAGGAAAATCATAGACCCCTCGTTTAGGGAAGGTGAAAAGTTAATTCCGGAGGGAGATGTTTGTTCCATTGAAACGTGTTTTAATATTACCTCGTCTCCACTTCCTCCGAAGGACCAAAAAGATGATACTAAGGCACATTCTTCGATTCAAGAGCCTTTGATTCCTAACTTCACACCGAGTGAGGTTAGTGACTATTCGTTGGATAAGTTCGTCGATGAACTTGTTGCTCTTCTTGATCCACTTCCATCGGGAAGTGAAGATGTTTTCGTGATTTTTTCGAGACCGAGCGTGATCTCCATAATTTACCTCCCATTCTCGAGGAGTTCTCCGATGAATTTACTCATTTAGAGGTGGAAGACGTGATTCTTCGTGAAAAATTATCAAACGTTTATCTTCTCATTTCAAAAATCGATGTTTTGAGTTCTAAGCCTATTAGGAAGTCTTTTTCTCCATCTCCTATCTCCGTTGAGGATAGTGATCCGCATATGGAAGAAATTGACATTTTTCTTGCTTCAAATGATTCGGTGCCACCGGGTATTGATGAACTTGACCCGGAGGGGGACGCTCTCTTTTTATAGAATTTACTTGATGCTGATTTCGTCCCAAATCTCCCTCTCACTCGCTTTGATCTTAATGTGTGGGTTTTTCATGTGACTCATATTGAGTACCATGACCCGATTGATAACATTCCAAAGAGTAACAAGGTCAACAAGATTATGCATGTTGATACCACTATGGATGAAACCTTTACCCCACCATTACCATGTGTTTTATATGATAATGGATTAGCACGGGGGGAAGACACCGTGTTACCTATTCCTTTTTCTCCCGAGGACGAGGTATTCGATCCCGGAATCATTGATTTAGGGAAATCTCGGCCTTTCACTGGTGCAATAATTGAAAGAGTTTTCGATCATCTTGGTGCGAGTTTATCTCGGGGAGCATACTATTTCCATTTTATAATTTGTGACATTGACCACCATCTCCTTTTGGAGATTTGTCTTGGAGTTTCATCCTCTCGTTTGTCATCTGACAAAGAGGAAGTGATATTTGACCCCGACATCGTGCTTTATGATGGATTTTATTCCAATATACCGGTTTTTACCACTTTCCCTAAGGACCAATGAATGTGGGGATCAAGTCGAGCACATGACTCAGTTAACAAAAACGAGGTGCCTTGTGGGGGATTCCCATACATTCTATCTTCTTTATGTTTTCTAACACTAATAAGGCTTGAGCTTTTCAAGCTCGTGCTCGTGTTTTTGTTGTGATGTGAATCTTAGGTATAACCCTAATCATTGAAGACTCTCGTGTTTGGTTTTTGCCTGGTCCACTCGAGCTTCCTTACTTTGATTGTCAAATGGGGAATTTGTTATCCTTTGATTTTTATCGACTAACGTATTATCTTAAAGCATAATTAATAAACGGCTTATAGATTTGCGTACTCTTACCATGTTAGGACTTTTACATTCGACTCTTCGTGTTCTAGCAAGGGGGTGTTACTCTGGAGTTAGGAAACATTGAGGACAATGTTTGGTTTTAGCATGGGGGAGTCAATCGATATAATCGCTTGCACTTGCTTTTGCCGTGTTCAAACGTAATCGTTTTTCTCATTTTTCATAAAAATTTTAAATTTTTAGTGTCAATTTTGTGTTTTATAATAAAGAAAATAAGTGTTTTTGACACAAATGCAGGCTTTCCGTTGGTGAAAATAAGAATAGTTTTTGACTCGATCGGTTTTTACCTTAGCTCATTCCTTAACATGCTTAAATCAAGTTTTGCTAGACTTTTATATAGGGAATTTTAAAACGCGAAAGTCTTAACTCATACGGGTTTAAGAACAAGAACTTTTTGCAAGTTCCTATAATTGATCCTAGAAAGTCATTTATCAAGGGAACTTTAAAACGCAAATTCTAAACTTGAAAAAGTCCAAGAAGATGAAAGATACTATAGATGACTTGAAAACCCAAAACTTTGATTTAATATAGTCTTAATTTAGACTTGCAAGGTTAAGTGTCCATTAGTCTCACATCTTTGAGATTTTACAATATGGAGAGCAAGAGATGATAGAGTTGATCATAAGTTTTGAGGCTAGGTCTTCTTTATATAAGTTTTTTTTTGTGTATGGCTCTTTCTCCTCGTATTTATTTTTCACGCGTAAATATTTAATTGTTAATAAATGAAGTTTTTAGCGGTTTAGGCTTAATATCTTAACTCTTAAATCCATCTTTTTCTTCCCTTGTAATTAAAGTAAGAACACATTGAGGGTGTCAGCATCATGGAATTTTTGATCATAGGATTGTGGAATTTGGCTTACTATATATATCATAAATAAAGAAGAATAAATAAAAACATGTTCTCTATGAGCCTTCAGGTGGGAGTCATGTAGCACTAGCCTTGTCATTAGAGCATTAGGGTGTATGGCATGGTGACGTGTTTAATAAAAATTTCTTCATCATCATGAGCCTTAGGGTGGATGGTGAATGTCAACTCTCTTGTTTATGTCCAAGGAGCCTTAGGGTGTGGATCATGGATAAGGAGCACTTTTACATCTTAAAGAGCCTCAAGGTGTATGATGTAAATGTTGCTAACTCCATTAATAAAGTCAAAATCGACTTTGGAGGAATAATTGTTGCTTTAAGTAGACCTATTAGCCAAATTTTGGATCCGAAAGTTTATTCCTAAATTCATGTAAAGTTATCCTTGATGTGGGCTTTCTTTAGTGACAACAGTTTCTGAGGATGAGGTTAGGTTTTGAGTGTTGGGTTTACACCGTTTTTTGCCTTCAGTTTTGGACTAATAATATTAAATAAGTCAAATGAGCCTATGGGTGATTGACAAAACTTTAAAATCTAGAGATAAAACTAGGAATAAAGGAGATTGAGTTTAACACAAATTACTTGTATGAGTGGTCTTAACATTGGAACTTATGATTGACAATGATCTTTTTTTAAACTTGGCATGGAAAGAGTGAAAAGCCGAGGACGATGAATCTATTCGAGTTTTATGATCCTAAAAGTTATTTTTCAATAATGCAAGCAATACATTATGTCTTTGTGCAAAAATAAAGTGTTAAAAGTTGAATAAAAGTGTAGTTAGTTGCTTTATTTTATCATTGCGTGAGGACACGGCAATTGCTTAGCAAGGGGGAGTTTGATATGAGTATAATTACTCATATAATTTATATCATTAAACAAACCTAAAATGCATAAAACATATGAATATGGCCTTGTATGTGCAATGTTTTCTTGTTTCATGTGTGTAGCTACCAAGTTTACAAAAACCGGCAAAAACTGACATGAGTTTGAAGATTTTATCAAGAGCCAAAAGACAAGTTCGTTTTTATCTACGGATTCAAGTTTTTGAAGTATTTTTAGGCCAAGTGGGTCCCACGTATGCTTAATGGGCCTTTAAGCCCATTTATAAAGTTTATAGAGATAAATGGAGAAAAGCCCATTACAAGCCCAAAATAAGTGTTAGATAAAGTTTTAAATAAACTTTGGTTACAAGTTTTGGTTCCAATTTATCAAAAGCCAATAACAGCAAACAATAATAAAGAGACGGATGGATATTTACGCCATGGATCAAAGGCCCATCAAGATGGAAATAATAAGAGACGGTGGAAAAAGAGTATAAACTCTTTTTGCTTAACAACTATTCGGTCAAAGTAAATAAAAACAAAGAAAGAAAGAAAAACAAGAGAAAGAAAGGAAAAGGGAAGAACGAGTAGCAGTCAAGAACCTTAGAAAAAAGGGTTTCAATTAAATCATCTATTGAAGTTCACGCGCTTGTTTTTACATAATTCAGGGAAGATTGGTGCGTGTGAATCACCTATTCCAAGTACTAAGTGCCAGGGTGGCACTTGGTTGCATCACTGATCCTCTCCTATTGACCAATTCCCTGCCATATGACAAGGGATCCAATCACACCTTGCCAAGTCAGCAATAAACTAGCACAAAAACGTCCACCCTGGCAATCCGAGTGAAGGTAGGCGTTTTACAGCCTTTGGATCAAGTCAGAGATGAAAGAGAATGTGAAGATACCTCTTGAACGGTTATAGATTATCTCCATCAACCACCCTATACCTCTCTCCTCAGCTTTAAAATCCCCACCATTTTACTGTAAAATCCATCCCTTTTTCATTTTTATTGTTATAATGTTAAATTGTAGTTAAATTTGTATTTTTCTTTTTCTAAATACTGTATTGTTTGATTTTATATAATAAATGTTGATTTTAAGTTTAATTGTCTCTTTATCTCTCGTTTTATTTTACTGTTTAAATCTCTTGCATTTTCTAAATTTACAAATTGATGTTATAAGTAAGAATCATTCATTTAATCTCAAACCATAGTTTATGTGAATGAATATAAGTGAATAAGGGAACATGTTTATCCACTGATAAACAATTAAAAAATGATGTTGTGGTTGTTGATTCATTATGGTTCGTGGTTCGTGGTGTTTGATGTTTTTAATGGTGGTTGATCAAGTGGAGTCGAATTGAATAAGGGAGCTCAACGCTCACCTTCGTCTCAACGGTTATCTTCAAAAAATATGGTTAAGCACATTTTTAGTTTGTGTATTAATTAGTTTAATCTGTTAGTATAATTTTTATTTTGCCAGTAGTTTGAATGATATTTACTGTTCGTTGTTTGATTATTGATGGATCTGATGAGATTGGGTTGTAATTGAGAATATTGGATTATTAAGTTTACTCTTATTAATATCATTTTGCTTAATTTTAGTATCGAATGCGTTTGATTTTTCTGACTGTATGGTACTGCTAAGATAATAGGGTTTTGTGATATTTGTTAGACTGCGTACTGCTGCGTGTTCGTATTGCATGTTTATTGAAAGTGTTGCTGGTCTTACTAGTGCTGCCATAGGTCTTGTATGTTCTTACTGTGTTTAGACTGATTTCATTGGATTAGATGTAGGATGTTGTTTGTTAGTCTTGTGTGCTAGAAGACTGCATTTATAGGATTCTAGGACGTTTAGTTGTTTGTATCGTGTTGAATGTATGATTTGCTGAAATCTGTTAGTTACTGCTATTATGTTATTATGTTGATGTTTACTTTTTGTTTGTGACATCGTGTTTGTTCGAATTGTGGGACTGTTAGTTTGGTTGAGTCTGCTGTTGAATTTCTCCTTAATTTGATAATTGTACTGGACTGTTTACTTGATCTTGTTTGTTAGATTGTATTGCTGTATTTCCACTAGCATTAATCTGTTACTGATTGACTTAATATATATGCTGTTGATTTACCATGTTGATTTGCTATGTTGCTCTATTTGATTTACCATGCTGCTGGAGTTTAATTATTTGTGTAATTCGTGATTACTAGATTATAGTGTTAATTTAGTCTGTTGTCGTTTTAAGTAGTATAAAGAATTATAAAAAAATAATAAATTGAAAAAAAAAGAAAAAACTGTCTTCAGCAAGTCTCGAACTCAAGACCTACATGTTATAGGACATCCACCTCAACCAACTGTGCTAGTATATTTATTTGTTATAACTTGCATTCCTCCATTATTATAGGCGTTTGTTTCACTAGTTATATAGTCACGTTTTTCTTTTATTTACATTTACTTAAAAAAAAATTATTTACTTTTATAAAAAGTCTAGTTTCTTAAATTTTGATTTAACTGGTTTGTAAAAAGATAAAGAAAAATATAAAATAAAAATTTAATTACTTTTAAAATTAATAATGTTTAAATATTTTTGTTACAATAAAAAGTTAAAAAAAAGTAATATAGTTTAATTCGTCTTTTTGATTTTATTTTGGGAGCGATTCATGAACTTTTATAAAATTCGTAGGATTTTTAGATAAAAAACCGTAACCAATTCAAATCTATTGTCCAAATCAAAACGAAAGTCTCAAATTCACAATTTCTTCGTGTACAATGAACCGGAATCACTCTCGTGTTTAATTAATCCGTGTTTAGCGAATTTTTGACTATTACTTTTTTCTAAAGGTAATTTTATTAATTTGCTCTATAACGTATTACATTAAAATACACCGACACTTTTCCCACACATCAAACACATTCTTGATTCTCTCTGCTAATACGTTCGCTATAATTTTATAGTAGCATCCGATAAGACTTATTGGTCGAAAATCCCCAAGGCTATATGATCGGTGACTTGTGGGATGATAGTCACGAATGGAGAATTGCAGCCGCCTCTTGAGATCTCCAGATTTTCTCCAAGCTCTAATTAGATCCAAATTCAATATGTACATAATTTCATAATATACTTAAAATTGAACCCGTCTGGACCGGGGTTTTGTCACCTCCACACCCGCGACCGCCTCTAAGACCTCTCTTTCGGAGAATTATTTTTCCATCGATAACGCGCCCTCTCCCGATATTTTTTCCACACGGTTGTTTCTTTTTTGATCCCTTTTTAACTATCTTGGTTAGCGAGTGGATCCCTTTGTTTTGAATATATTGCCTTTAAAAAGAAGCAAGGGTGCAAAAATCGTGAATCGCTAGTCGGCCTGCCGACCACCTTGTAATCTGTAATTGTTCCAGGCGGGATTAATCGGTGATTAATCGGATTTGCATTTTTAGCAAATTTTTGGTATTTTTGGCAAGTTTTGGATATTTCTAATGAGTTTTAGGTATTTTCGACAATATTATTCTTAATATACAACTAATCATGCATAAAAATAGTTACTATAAATGAGAAACATAAGTTTACAGTGAGTTATGGGTATTTTCGGCCAAATTTGAAGGTTTTCAGCAAATTTGACCTCCCTTGATCGTCGTTGATCATAGTTTACCGCCATTAATCGCTTTTTCATTAATCGTCAAGTTTGAGGGTCTTGTAGCTATTAACCAGCGATTAATCGCCCTTGTATACCTTGTTTTGCAACATTGAAAAAAAGCCTCCATAAATTATGATTTATTTTGTCCAGAAACTGATAAATGGCATGTTCTTAAATTATATAGAGCTAGATCAAGAAGTTAGTCAACCAACTGAATTTTGGGGAGGTATTCTTGGTGAGGTCTCAGGTTCGAGTCTTACTAGTACCTTCAGAGGTCCGAAATAAATACAAACAGGAGTGGGGTTTATCCCCTAAAGGTAGAAAGTTCGAAGCTTGCATACTGTCCAATTAGATGTCACTGTAGGCTCGAATCATTAACTACTAACTCGCCGTTAAAAAAAAAGATGAAGAAGCTAGTCATCTGAGACTTGACTGGTGTATTCATTAGCAGCAGTCTTATAGACTATAGTTCATCAAATAGCTCTTAATAATTGACATGAATCAATAAAAACACATGTGAATGTACGTAAAGCACCTATTCGTCATGATTTTAGCTAGACGTTTCCTTATTCATTCTGTTCACACAGATAATCACATTAAAATTATAAATATATGAGTAGCAAGACGATGAACAATCTATCTCTTGCATACAACACCTCGTCCATCCAAACCACTTTGGCACTTCAAGCTTGGCAATTCCAAATTCAAAGAGGAATCGTCCTCATGGTTGCCGGCGAACTTAGCCACTGAGCAATCAGTAGCAAATAGATCTCCACTCTTGAACTTCTTTTCTCCTCCCATCACAGGCATTAACACTCCCATTTTCACATTGCTCACGTATTCGCTCTTGTAAGTCTGTCCCAAAACTCCGTCCACTTCGTTACTCAAGGAGTAGAACTTGAACTTGAGATCAAGGTGAGCAAGACAATCATCATCAGTTACACCATAGTTATGGACTCTTGAGTCTTCTTTTGTTATTGGGACCACTTTGGCTGTGATCTTGAAGAGGTTATCAACTTCGACAACGACATTATTTGTGTCTTGAATCCTAGTGATCGAGGTTGTGGATGATTGCCATTTGGCACCATCGGTTTCTGGGAGAAGTATGGTTTCCCCGTCAAATGTAATGGAGATACGGTCAATGGAATCATCCCAAGAAGCAGTCTTTTGAGCACTGATTTGTAGTTTGTGATTGGCAAACAATACTCCAATGGATTGGACCCAAGTAAAGTCTCTGCCCATGTTTTTGTTCCTCTTGCCAATGAAATGACCATTGATGTGGAGGTTGTTATCCGCAACAAGGCAAAAATCTTTATCTTTCTTTCCATGGAAATAGAAAGTGATGCCGTCGGCACCAATAAAACGAGGATCTTGGCACACTGCTCCTGGCATATCGCAAGCTGCAATTTACCACCAAGTTAGTCTTACAACTTTAGCAATTGATAAAATATATAATCACACAGTTAACTATACTTAGAGCGTATGGGTGGTTGGACAATTAGTGAGCTTTGATATCACTAGGCTAATTATTATTTGCACATGAAAGTTTAGGTATTTATGGTTATGATACAAGAAAAAAGAGATGTGAACAACTTACTGCAAACGGGCTTGCAGGAAACACAATCAACTTCGCATTGGTTGGGACAAGAAGCCGGACAAACATGTTCGGTGGCATAACATTGTGGGTAGCTTCGGAGTTTGCACTTGGATTTCATTGGTGGAGTAGGAGTAGGGTATGTTGGAGGTGAAGGTGGAGGTGGTGAGTATACATGTGGTGGAGGTGCTAACACCGGTGGTGACGGGGTAGTGGAGTTGATACAAATAGGTTTACACGAGGCACAATGAACTGTGCAACCATTGTCACAAAACTTAGGACAAACATGTACCAAGTTGTAACATTGTTTGTAAGCTTTGTCCTTACAGCTGGCATTGCTAGGGTTTTTAGCAATTCCGGGTGGTGTCGCTGCATCACCAAATGCCACCATAATCAACACCACAAGCAATGTAACATGACCAGCCATCCACCGAGCCATTGTTAGCCCGGACTTTGTACAAAGTCTAAAAATCTTGATATTATGTAATGAAAATGTATATTTCTATGGTTTGAAGTTGAGGTTATTGTTACTGTGTATGTTATCCTCCCTATTTATAGGAGTTAAAAAATTGTAATAACTTCAATTTAGGGTAAGTTTGCCACCCTTTATATTACTTGTAATGTAAATTTGCCAACCCTAGCTAGCCATAACATGAAGGGTCTATTCAACTCTTTCAACGAGTGGAATAAAGTTTGTAGGATACTCCACCAAAAAGCACCAAATTAACTTGACACACAAACATGAGTTTCAATTCAAAACTCATATAGCATCAAATATTTCATCTACTGAAGCATATGTTTGGGAATTACCATATCGGAAATTCCAAAACTCAATGCATCACAGTATATCGTTCGGTGAAGCAAATGTTTGGGAGATGTAATGCAGGCAATGCTCACGTCCTGCCAAGTTTTATGGTCTACCTTACTTCTACGAAGATTTAAAAAATCGAGTTATCGAATAACCCTTTTGGAATTTATGAGTTAATTTGTGAACGTACATAGATACTGTTAGGATCAGCTAGACAAAAGTGCACCAAAACTGATTGATCAGAACAGATACAAATGATCAGAACAAGGGAGTTTTAGGATAAAACAAAAGTAGTGAACTTTGTTGTATGGAAGTTTTTTCCATCTCGTATTACAAACTAAGGATACAAATATATATAGACTTATGGTTTCTAGAATTTTCCTATCCAGAATCTTCCTAGATTTTTCCATAAGTCACTCCTTTTCTAGATTCTTCTTAAGAAACTATCTATCTAGATTTTTCTTAAGTTTCTAGCAAAAAGACCAAAATACCCTTTAGACCAAAATTACTAAACTACCCTTAGGACTAACAGTCAAACATCTAACAATCTCCACCTTGACTTTAGCTCCTAAGTAGCGCCGTATTTCCAATTATCAATATTGAGCAAATCCAAACAGTGACGAAACTTGCTCAAAGGAACCGGTTTAGTAAACACATCCGCAGGATTGTCTTTGGTGCCAATCTTCTTCACTTTGATTCTTCTTTCGGAACGAATGAAGTGATAACGAACATCAATGTGTTTAGTCCAGTCATGGTAAACTTGGTCTTTAGCCAAACAGATAGCACTCATGCTATCACAAAACACTATCGCTTGATCTTGAGGGAAACCAAGATCTTCAATCAGACCTTTCAACCAGATTCCTTCCTTAGCTGCCTCCGTTAAAGCCATATACTCCGCTTCGGTAGTAGATAAAGCGACTGATGGTTGTAATGTAGCTTTCCAACTTACAACGGAGCTTCCAATAGTGAATACATAGCCTGTTAAGGATCTTCTAGCATCAAGATCAGCAGCATAGTCCGAATCTGAATATCCGGCAACCAAATATTCACGTTCACCACCGTAAATAAGGCCAACATCAGATGTCCCTTTCAAATAACGAAAAATGCGTTTCACCGCATTCCAATGCTCTTTTCCAGGATGAGCCATATACCGTGACACAACACTCATCGCATGAGCTATTTCTGGCCTCGTGCAAACCATAACATACATCAAACTCCCAACAACACTAGCATAGGGTATTCGGGACATATACTCTATCTCTGCTTCACTTTGAGGTGCACAATAGTGGATAAACGGAAATTTGCCGAGGAAGGAGTATTTACCGATTTTGCCGAACTCATGCCAAAGCGAGAAATAATCTTCTCAATGTAACTTTTCTGTGATAAGAAAAGCTTACCATGTTTTCTGTCTCGAATTATTTCCATGCCCAAAATCTTTCGAGCTGCTCCCAAATCTTTCATATCAAACTCTGTATTGAGAAGAATCTTCAACTTTTTAATCTCCTCCATATCTTTCGCCGCTACGAGCATATCATCAACGTACAAGAGTAGGTAGATAAGTGATCCCGACGATGCCTTTTTATGATAGACACAACAGTCATAAGCACTTCTACTAAAACCATGCTTCACCATAAAGGTGTCAAATCTCTTGTACCACTGTCTCGGCGACTGTTTCAAACCGTAGAGAGATTTTCGGAGCTTACAAACATAGTCTTCTTTGCCCTGAACAACGAAGCCTTCGGGTTGGCTCATATAAATTTCTTCTTCAAGGTCACCATGAAGAAATGCAGTCTTTACATCTAATTGCTCCAACTCCAAGTCATGATGTGCTACTAAGGATAGTAACACACGAATAGATGTATGACGTACCACTGGGGAGAAAATCTCATTGTAATCGATTCCCTCCTTTTGGCTAAATCCCTTCGCGACCAACCGTGCCTTGATCGAATGTTGTCCGAGCCCGATAAGCCAGTTTTCTTCTTGAAAACCCACTTACAACCAACAACTTTTCTTCCTTCAGGAAGTTTTACCAATGCCCATGTGTTGTTCTTGTGAAGAGATTCAATCTCTTCACCCATAGCCGCACTCCACATATCAGAATCTTTAGAAGTAATAGCTTCTTGATAAGTACACGGTTCAAGGGACTCCACCTCTTCCGCTACTTGCAATGCGTATGCGACATAGTTCTGAAAGCCAAAACGATTAGGAGCTTTTGCATCTCTATGAGGTCTATCAAGGGCTATAGACCTATATTGCTCATGTTCCAAATGTGCTGAATTTGGAGGATCATCTAGTGAAGTAACATCGTGGTCCGTGTCTTCTGGAACTTCGTGCTCCACGTGTTCCACCTGTTTAGCAACATGCTCCACTTTTTCGGAAGCACTCTCTTCAAGCTTCAATTCAACCGAATCTTGCTTTAAACGAAACAAGTGATCCTCGTCAAATGTCACATTTCGGCTAAGAATGACTCTTCTTTCCGATGGTGACCAAATTCGATAGCCTTTAACCCCGTCACCGTATCCCATAAAAATGCCTTTAATGGCTCTAGGATCTAACTTTCCATCACTAACATGGTAATACGCGGGGCATCCAAAAACACGAAGCTCCGAATAATCTGCGGGTTTCCCGGACCAAACTTCAATCGGAGTCTTGCAATCAATAGCGGTGGCAGGAGACCTATTGACTAGATAGCAAGTTGTATTGAGTGCTTCAGTCCAAAAACTTCTATCTAATCCGGCATTCAACAGTAAGCACCGAGTTCTTTCTAACAGTGTCCTGTTCATTCGTTCAGCTACCCCGTTTTGTTGAGGAGTGTAACGAACAGTGTAATGCCTAGCAATTCCTTCATCTCGACAAAAGGCTTCAAACTCTCTCGAACAAAATTCCAAACCATTATCAGTACGAAGACGCTTAATCTTCCTCCCAGTTTGGTTTTCAATCAGAATCTTCCAATGCCTAAATTTCTCAAACGCCTCACTCTTGTGTTTCATTATAAACACCCACGTCATTCTTGAGAAATCATCAATGATTGAGAGAAAATACCGAGCACCACCGAGAGAAGGTACTCGAGAAGGCCCCCAACAATCAGCATGAAGATAATCGAGAGTACCTTTTGTTTGATGAATTGCTTTCGAGAAACTAACCCGCTTTTCTTTTCCCATAACACAATGCTCACAAAACTCCAAGTTCGCAACTTTGTGGTTGTCAAGGAGTCCTCGCTTACTCAAGATGACCATGCCTTTCTCACTCATGTGACCAAGACGCATATGCCACAACTTTGTCAAATCTGAATTACTCTTCTCTATACACGAAACAGATGCAGAACTTGTGATTGTTTCACCTTGTAAAGTGTAAAGAGAAGAAGTACCTTTAGCTGCTTTCATAACCACCAAAGCTCCTTTCGAAACACGTAGGACACCATTCTCACTAGTGTATTTGAAACCTTTCGAGTCGAACACCCCTAGCGAGATCAGATTTTTCTTAAGATCTGGAACATGACGAACATCAGTGAGCGTTCTAACAACTCCATCATGCATTCTAATCTGAATTGTTCCAATTCCAACAACTTTGCATGGTGAATCATTGCCCATAAAGACATGCCCGCCATCAAACGCTTCATATGTCACGAACCAATCCCGATTGGGACTCATATGAAAAGAACAAGCAGAGTCCATGATCCAAGCAAGTGGTGTACCTTTATAGTCAACAACTGACAATACCAACTCGCGTTCCGAATCCGAGTCATCTTTAGCAACCGCGGCTACCTGGCTTTTTACCTTGAGCTTAGGACATTGGTTCTTCCAGTGGCCTTCCTTATGGCAATAATAACAAGTATCTCCAGGATTTGACCCTCGAGATCTCGACTTCGATCTATCTTTATGTCTACCTGTTCCTTTGCCTCTTTGTGTTTGATGCCTGCCTCTATCCTGGCTCGTAATTGACAAGCCAACGGGTTGAGATTCCGAAATTCCTGATGCTTGATGACGAAGCTCTCGGGAATGCAAACTGGATCGAACATCTTCCAATGTAATAGTCTCTTTACCAACAACAAAGGAATTCACAAAGTTCTCATACGAGGGAGGTAACGAAACGAGCAGAATAAGAGCATCATCTTCATCATCAATCTTGACATCAACATTCTTCAAATCCATCAAGATGGAATTCAAAGCATCAAGGTGATCTTTTAATGCCGATCCCTCTTTCATCCGCAATGAAAACAACCGTTGCTTGAGTAACAACTTATTCGTCAACGACTTGGTCATGTAAAGCTTTTCTAGTTTCTTCCACACACCCGTAGCCGTTTCCTCATCCGCAACCTCGTAAAGAACCTCATCCGATAAAGATAGCAAAATAGTAGAATGCGCCTTTTCATCTAGTGAGTTGAATTTGGCATCGGTCATATCAGCCGGTTTAGGACCGGCTAGAGGTGCCCAAATACCTTGTTGCTTCAATAAGGCTCGAACCTTAACTCGCCACAAACTGAAGTTGCTTTTGCCATTGAACTTCTCAACAACACTAACCGATGATGATGGCTGAGAGGACATTTTTATACAAATTCTGATCTTCCACAACTCAAATTCTGATCTTGATTTCTCCTACCTTCAAAATCCGATCGAACAGCAAACAGCAAACACCAAAACGAAGAACAAATTCAAAATGATATCAAGATATTGAATCTTGAAATCAACCAGAAGCTTGCTTCAAACACGATCGGTTAGCTCTGATACCAATTTGTTAGGATCAGCTAGACAAAAGTGCACCAAAACTGATTGATCAGAACAGATACAAATGATCAGAACAAGGGAGTTTTAGGATAAAACAAAAGTAGTGAACTTTGTTGTATGGAAGTTTTTTCCATCTCGTATTACAAACAAAGGATACAAATATATATAGACTTATGGTTTCTAGAATTTTCCTATCCAGAATCTTCCTAGATTTTTCCATAAGTCACCCCTTTTCTAGATTCTTCTTAAGAAACTATCTATCTAGATTTTTCTTAAGTTTCTAGCAAAAAGACCAAAATACCCTTTAGACCAAAATTACTAAACTACCCTTAGGACTAACAGTCAAACATCTAACAGATACGTTTGCTGAAAAAAAAAGTACAAGTCTATATATATTTCTCAGTCTGAATGTGCTGGGCCATCTCAATCAGATTAGATGTGGAACGCTGGGTCGAAACACTGAACTAAATTAAAGGATTTATCGTTTCATGTCTCCCAAAATGCAATGATTAATTTAAGATGATCGACTACGCTGGAGGAAGAAACTTTGATGAATTTCGGAAAGAAACAGATAAATTTATATTAGATCTATTACTTAACATCAAAATGTCATTTGCCACTTTAATTAACAATGACTCAAATACTTGTTAGTCGTGAGAATCTTTGTCCCATAACATATGATTATCATCAATTTGTGGATTTACATCATTGCAATTATTGTGAACTCCTGTAAGTGAAAGATATAGTTTTCTCTATCGATTGAGCTTATCCGTATTTCCAAGCTCCGAAAACTAAAGAAGCCATCTCACATTATTACTCATTGTGTAGCATGAAGTACGTTCACCATAAGGTATCTTTAACTTCAACTTCAACTCGCATGCTTTTAAAAGTCAAAGACATTTCGTAAAAAAACGTTTCTCAGTTTCTCATATAATTCCCATATGTTGCTTGTTTCATAAGGTAGATATTAAGATATACAAAACACTTCTTCAACTTACACGCTAATGAGTTATTATCAAACAATACAGACCTAAAAAGAATTTGATCAATGTTGATATAAATGTTCATATAAGCTATTAATACACATTTGATGGGGTGGTCAAGGATGGTTCTGAGTTCGCAGGTTCAATTGATAAACATCATGGGGTGGTCGGAAAATTTACCGTATGTAAAATTAACCGTAAACTTAGACTTGATAATGAAATTTTAGTCATTCACATTTGGGTGATACCAACATGCATGTCCATAGATATCAAGTTCTCTAAGAACCAGAAATGGATAAAGATATAATTGTTGGAAAATGTTTTGTAAAATATGGTTTTTGCAATACTTTGGACATAATTTTATATATGTATATGTTATATATATTCGTAGTACTTAGTAGCTTTGCGTTCTCCTCGAAGAGAGCTTCGCAACGAGCTAAAGTATGTCCAATATGGAGTTAATATGAATGAGATATCGTGTCTCAAAGTGAGTCACGTGAAACACAATATTTGAAAAATATTTTGTCCCACATCGCTTGAAACATGAAATGAAAACATGTTTATAAGGGAATCCTAGTTTCTACCCTACAATATTCATTTGTGGGTTTTTACTCCCACGCTTACGCGCGCGCAGGGGGTGCAGAAAGTGGGATTTCTAGGCCAAAAACGGGTTCGAAGCTACTGAACTTGTGCACGAGCGCGCGACCTGCGGACACGAATGCAGCTCCGAAAACTGGCTTGGGTGCGGGCAGATTTCGGTATCTTTTTTGCTGCGAATTCGATTTATTTTTCCAGAGAATTCTGTACATCTATTTTAGGAATAGATACAGAAGTTATTTACAGAATATTTTGTGTGTTAAAAAGATACAGAAAATATTCACAGAATATTTTGTGTGTTAAAAAGACAGGAAATCTGTTTTAGTTATAACAAATTTTCCTGACTTTGGTATATATTTTTCTTTGAGAATAAGTCAAGTTTTCAGTATAAATATAACCTCTTCTCATTCAGTTAAAGACATCAGAAAAACGCAGCTTTTTATACTCCATTACCAGACGATTTTTCCAGCAGTTCTTGATCAGAAACGAAGAAGGCTTCCGTGATCTTTCAGGCAAGTTTGTCTAGTCCAGCTGTACAACAGCTTTGGACGTTGTACCCTGGGAAACAGACGGCGAATCTGTTTTAAGGGAAGCGTGTTAAACACGTGCCTCGTCTTAGTTTTACTGCTTTCAATTTTATTTTTTTATTTAATTCTGTTCTTTGTTTTATGTTAATTTTATTATTGTTTAATAAAAGTATACACCGTTTCCCACAATCTTAAAACAGACTCTGTTTAACAGAATTAAAACTTTTATTTAATCGGATTAATAATTTTATCAGATTTATTATAAACTGTTTCTGCCGAAACCAGGATTGAGTTTCACTGGAATCAGTTTTAATTTTACAGATTTTAATTAACAGATCTCTAACGGTTTTCTTTAAGCAGTTGTTCTTATCAGTTTATATTGAAACCAAGATTGTGTTTCTGTTAAACTGATATATTAGATAATTGCATCTGATTCATTGAAACCAAGATTGAGTTTCTTTGAAACAGATCCACTATAAGTATATAGAGATCACGATTGAATTTCTTATATACAGATTTATAACAGTTGTCTAACTGTTTGTGTTTTGATCTTGTTTGATCTTTCAGGATGTCTACCAGCACTCCTGTAACTCCTGTAACTCCTATAACTACTACTGTGAATGTAACTGGTGCGCCAGTTCCCCACACAGTTGCTAATCATGCTGAAAAACCAGAAAAATTCAATGGACAGAATTTTAAGAGGTGGCAGCAGAAGATGTTCTTCTATCTCACTACTTTGAACCTTGCGAAGTTCTTAAAGGAGACTGTACCTCAGGTGGAACCTCCTAGAGAAGGTGTACCCGAAAATCAACAAGCCGTGCAAGCTGTTGAAGCATGGAAACATTCAGACTTCTTGTGTCACAACTATATTCTGAATGGTTTGGTGGACTCTTTGTACAATGTGTACTGCAAGACTAAGACTGCCAAAGAATTATGGGAGTCGTTGGAACGCAAGTACAAAACTGAGGATGCTGGTACAAAGAAGTTCGTGGTAGCTCGCTTTTTGGATTACAAGATGGTTGATTCAAAGAGTGTGATAACTCAGGTTCAAGATCTGCAGGTTTTGCTACACGACATTCATGCTGAGGGTATGACTTTGAGTGAAACTTTTCAAGTTGCTGCTATCATTGAAAAGTTACCTCCAAGCTGGGTAGAATTTAAAAACTACTTGAAGCATAAGCGAAAGGAGATGACTGTTGAAGACTTGGTTGTTCGTCTTCGTATTGAAGAGGACAACAAGCTGGCTCAGAAAAACACTTATACACCTGATTCTGCCAAGGCAAATATGGTTGAGCATGGTTCGTCTTCTTCAAAGTCTAAAGGCAAGAGCTTTGGAAAAGGGAAGAATGACAAGAAGAGCAAAGGGAAGTCTGAGTACCTTGCTCCTAAGGCTGGAATTGCGAAGCAGAAGTTCCAAGGAAATTGCTTCAACTGTGACAAGCCAGGTCATCGTGCTGCTAATTGCAAAGCGCCAAAGCGGGTGACTCCACGCGAGGCTAATATGGTGAATGATAATGTGGACATGATTGCTATGGTGTCTGATGTCGTTACCATGATCTCTGAAGTTAACCTGGTAGGTTCTAATAATAATGATTGGTGGGTTGATACTGGGGCAACTCGTCATGTGTGTGCTGACAAGAGTATGTTTCACTCTTTCAGAGCGGTTGACAATGGAGAGAAGCTATACATGGGCAACTCTGCAACTGCTGATATCAAGGGCGAAGGAGATGTTATTTTGAAGATGACATCCGAGAAAGAGCTCAAGTTGACTAAAGTCTTGTATGTTCCGGAGATTCGCAAGAATCTTGTGTCCGGATGGCTTTTGAATAAGTTTGGTTTTCGTCTTGTTTTTGAGTCTGATAAAGTTGTACTTTCTAAGAATCAAATGTATGTTGGTAAGGGGTATGCCCTGAATGGTATGTTTAAGCTCAATGTAATAGTTGTTAAGAATGATATCAATAAAATGAATTCTTCTGCTTACTTGATTGAGTCTTCTAATGTGTGGCATGGCCGTCTTGGACATGTTAATTTTAATTCAGTGCGTCGTTTGATTAAATTTAATGGCATACCAAATTTTCATATTGATTCAAATTATAAGTGTGAAACTTGTGTCGAAGCCAAACTTACAAGATCATCTTTCAAATCGGTTGAACGAAAAACCGAACCACTTGATATGATACACACAGACATATGTGATTTGAAATCACTACCCACAAAAGGTGGCAATAAGTACTTCATCACGTTTATTGATGATTGCACAAAGTACTGCTACGTTTACTTGTTGAAAAGTAAAGGTGAAGCTATAGACAAGTTTGTTCTATACAAAACCGAAGTTGAGAATCAACTTGGTAGGAAAATCAAGGTTGTACGAAGTGATAGAGGAGGTGAATATGTGTCTCCTTTTGCTGATCTATGTGCGAAACATGGAATTAGACATGAGTTTACTGCTCCTTATTCACCTCAGCAAAACGGTATTGCCGAAAGGAAGAACCGTACCTTGAAAGAGATGGTTAATGCCATGTTGTTAAGTTCTGGTTTGAGCCGGGACATGTGGGGGGAAGCCATTCTAACGGCTACTTATCTTTTAAACAAGATACCTCGTAATGATAAAGAGGAAACCCCATATGAACTGTGGATGGGAAGAAAACCATCATACCAGTACTTACGAGTGTGGGGGTGTCTAGCCAAGGTAGCTGTGCCGACACCTAAGGCCCAAACGATTGGACCTAAATCTGTGGATTGTATATTCATTGGATATGCTAAGAATAGTAGTGCGTATCGTTTCATTGTACATGATTCGAAAAATCCTGATATACACAAGAACACAGTTATGGAATCAAGGAATGCGTCCTTCTTTGAAAACATATTTCTTTGTTTACAGAAGGAAAATGGAAGCACATCTAGAATAGATGATGCAATTGTCCAAGATAAGAGACAACGAGATGATGATGATCTCCAAGATGAGAGACAAGATCAACCCGAGGAAGAAGAGGTTGAACCTAGAAGAAGCAAACGGGCAAGAACCGAGAAATCCTTTGGACCCGATTTTGTCTCTTTTATGCTAGAAAATGAACCTACTTCTTATCAAGAAGCTGTAAATTCCTCGGAAGGACCTCGATGGAAAGAAGCGATTAATAGTGAAATAGAGTCTATTTTACAAAATCATACTTGGGAGCTCGTGGATTTACCTCCTGGTTGTAAACCACTAGCCTATAAATGGATCTTCAAGAAGAAGATGAAAGCTGATGGCACCATTGATAAGTACAAAACAAGATTGGTGATCAAAGGTTTTAGACAACGTGAAGGTCTAGATTACTTTGATACTTATTCGCTTGTTACGCGAATAACTTCTATTAGGATGATTCTTGCTATTGCCACATTAAGAAATTTAGAAGTTCACCAAATGGATGTGAAAACGGCTTTTCTAAATGGAGATTTAGAAGAAGAAATATACATGAACCAACCTGAGGGTTTCATGGCTCCTGGACAAGAGAGCAAAGTTTGTAGGCTTGTTAAGTCATTGTATGGCTTAAAGCAAGCTCCAAAACAATGGCATCAAAAGTTTGATCACGCCATGCTAGAGGGTGGATTCAAAATTAATGAATGCGACAAGTGTGTTTATGTCAAAGACACGAATAGTGGATATGTAATCTTGTGTCTTTATGTTGATGATATGCTTATCGTTGGCAGTAACGACAAGATGGTCAAGTCTACTAAAGACATGTTGAAATCAAAGTTTGACATGAAAGATATGGGTTTGGCTGATGTGATCCTTGGAATAAAGATCATACGAACTCATAGTGGAATTGCATTAAGTCAAGCACATTACGTGGACAAAATTCTCAATACTCATAATGCGGGGGATTCCGGCCTAGCTAGAACTCCAATTGACACCAGTTTGCATCTATCTAAAAATAGAGGCGCAGGTGTTGCCCAATTAGAGTATTCAAGAATTATTGGCATGTTGATGTATTTGATGACATGTACCCGACCTGACTTAGCATATGCTGTTAGCAGGCTAAGTAGATATACTAGTAATCCAAGTGATGCATATTGGAAAGCTATGACTAGGGTACTTCATTATTTGAGATACAGTCGTGATTATGGACTGAATTATGCTAGATATCCATCTGTTATTGAAGGATACAGTGATGCAAATTGGATATCTGACATAAAGGATTCTAGATCGACCAGTGGATATGTGTTTACACTGGGAGGGGCCGCTATATCTTGGAAGTCTTCCAAGCAAACTGTAATAGCTAAGTCCACGATGGAATCAGAATTTATCGCGTTAGATAAATGCGGAGAAGAGGCGGAATGGCTACGTCAATTCGTAGAGGACATACCCAGGTGGCCTAAACTGGTAACGGCCATTAGTATACATTGTGATAGTCAATCGGCAATTGGCAGAGCTCATAGCACAATGTATAATGGAAATTCTAGACATATCCGTCGTCGACATAATTCGGTACGACAACTACTCTCAACAGGAGTTATCTCAATTGACTATGTGAAGTCAAAGGATAACATTGCGGATCCGCTTACGAAAGGCTTAAGCAGAGAGTTAGTTAGTAAGTCGTCTAAAGGAATGGGACTAAAGCCCTTGAAGGAATGAGTTTCTATGAAGGAAAACCTAACCCAGTTGACTGGAGATCCCAAGATCTGGGTTCAATATGACAACCTAATCATAGAAATGTGGGGGAAGTCACGTCAATGTGGGGGAGTTACTTAATAAAATAACTTTCCTAGTCCATTCCTAGAACAATGTGACTTGTTGAGAGGTTAAACATATGGCTTAATGATTCAGGATGAAATCATAAAGCATAATGATTCAAGATGAAATCATAAAACATATGTTTTTAATGATTCAAGATGAAATCACCTATGTGAGAGAGAAGTGGGGTCGCTTCGAAGGAAATTGTGGGGGCGCAATTTCTAAGAGCTCTTGCAGAACCAGGCGAGTGTTCATGACCATAACGAACACGACTATGAGGACTTGACAAGGTCAGGGAGAGTCTTGTGTGAGTGTGTATTGTCGTCTACGTAAACAGAGGCTGAGTTCAAGGACATCGCGTCTACTCAGATCTAGGAGACTAAGTGCATCTCATAAGGGAAGGTTCAAAGGGTTACACCTACCTATCCTATGCAGGACTTAACCGCATAAATTTTGCCGAAACTTTCGTGTGTTTTTGACCGATTCTCATTCATGTGGGGGATTGTTGGAAAATGTTTTGCAAAATATGGTTTTTGCAATACTTTGGACATAATTTTATATATGTATATGTTATATATATTCGTAGTACTTAGTAGCTTTGCGTTCTCCTCGAAGAGAGCTTCGCAACGAGCTAAAGTATGTCCAATATGGAGTTAATATGAATGAGATATCGTGTCTCAAAGTGAGTCACGTGAAACACAATATTTGGAAAATATTTTGTCCCACATCGCTTGAAACATGAAATGAAAACATGTTTATAAGGGAATCCTAGTTTCTACCCTACAATATTCATTTGTGGGTTTTTACTCCCACGCCTACGCGCGCGCAGGGGGGGTGCAGAAAGTGGGATTTCTAGACCAAAAAACGGGTTCGAAGCTACTGAACTTGTGCACGAGCGCGCGACCTGCGGACACGAATGCAGCTCCGAAAACTGGCTTGGGTGCGGGCAGATTTCGGTATCTTTTTTGCTGCGAATTCGATTTATTTTTCCAGAGAATTCTGTACATCTATTTTAGGAATAGATAGAGAAGTTATTTACAGAATATTTTGTGTGTTAAAAAGATACATAAAATATTCACAGAATATTTTGTGTGTTAAAAAGACAGGAAATCTGTTTTAGTTATAACAGATTTTCCTGACTTTGGTATATATTTTTCTTTGAGAACAAGTCAAGTTTTCAGTATAAATATAACCTCTTCTCATTCAGTTAAAGACATCAGAAAAACGCAGCTTTTTATACTCCATTACCAGACGATTTTTCCAGCAGTTCTTGATCAGAAACGAAGAAGGCTTCCGTGATCTTTCAGGCAAGTTTGTCTAGTCCGGCTGTACAACAGCTTTGGACGTTGTACCCTGGGAAACAGACGGCGAATTTGTTTTAAGGGAAGCGTGTTAAACACGTGCCTCGTCTTAGTTTTACTGCTTTCAATTTTATTTTATTATTTAATTCTTTTCTTTGTTTTCTGTTAATTTTATTATTGTTTAATAAAAGTATACACCGTTTCCCACAATAATTTCTACACCTGTAAGTTTTTTTTGTCTAATATTACTTGAAAGATGAGACAGAGTCAAATTTCAAATCATGCAATAAATTGGAAAGGTCCTTATTCTATTATTCGTTCCTTATTAGAGGAATAATTAAGCACAACGTAAAAATATAAGTATACAAGTAACAAGATAATGAACAATCTATCTCTTGCACACCACACCTCGTCCGTTTATACCACTTTGGCACATCAAGCTTGGCAATTCCAAGCTCAAAGACGAACCGGAAGAATGGCTGTTTCCCTCAAACTTAGCCACGGAGCAGTCGGTTGCAAATGAATTGGTACTAATGAACTTACTACTTCCACCCATGACAGGCATTAGCACTCCCATTTTCACCTTGCTCACGTAGTCGTTCCTATACGTCTGTCCCAAAACTCCATCCACTTCATTACTTAAGGAGAAGAACTTGAACTTCAGATCAAGATGAGCAAAACAATCATCATCGGTAATACCATAGTTATGAATTTTTGAGTCTTCTTTTGTTATTGGAACTGCCTTGGCAGTGATCTTGAAAAGGTTTTCAACTTCAACAACGACATCGTTAGTGTCTTAAATCCTAGTGATTGATGTTTTTGAAGATTCCCATTTGGCACCTTCAGTTTCGGGGAGAATAATGCTTTCCCCATCATATGTAATGGAGATATGGTCAATAGCGTCATCCCAGGTGGAAGTCTTTTGAGCGCTGATTTGTAGTTTGTGGTTGTCAAAGAGAACCCCAATTGATTGAACCCATGTAAAGTCTCTGCCCATGTTTTTGTTCCTCTTGCCAATGAAATGGCCATTGATGTGGAGGTTGCTATCGGTAACAAGGCAGAAATCTTTATCCTTTTTTCCATGGAAGTAGAAAGTGACTCCATCAGCACCAATGAAACGAGGATCTTGACACACAGCTCCAGGCATATCACATTCTGCAATTACGTCACAAAAGTAAAAGTATTAGCTGTTTAATTGTGTACGTAATAGTTACTCGTAACATACAGTTGTATAGTATGATGGAACTCATATAGATATTTTGGTTATTTTTTATACATTTTATGAAGAAACTACAGATGCGAGGAACTTACTACAGACTGGCTTGCAAGAGACACAATCAACCTCACATTGACCGGGACAAGAAGCAGGACATACATGCTCAGATGTGTAACATTTGGGATAGTTCTTGTTTTTGCACTTTACTTTCTTTGGTTTGGAAGGGGGAGTAGGGTACGATGTAGGAGGAGGTGGGGATGGAGTTGGTGTTGGTGGTGAAGATGGTGTTGGTGGTGTTGGAGGGGACTCAGTTGGTGGTGAAGATGGTGTTGGTGGTGTTGGAGGGGACTCAACTGGTGGTGAAGATGGAGTTGGTGTTGGTGGTATAGAAGATGTTGGAGGCGGAGAATATGTTGGTGGTGGAGGTGAAGGTATCGGAGTAGGAGGTGTAGGTGTTGGTGGTGTAGGAGTTGTTGGAGGCGGCGAGTATACAGGTGGTGGTGGTGAAGGTGTCGGAGTAGGAGGTGTAGGTGTTGGTGGTGTGGGGGTTGTTGGAGGTGGCGTGTATGTTGGTGGTGGAGGTGAAGGTGTCGGAGTAGGAGGTGTAGGTGTTGGTGGTGTAGGAGTTGTTGGAGGCGGCGAGTATGTTGGTGGTGGAGGTGAAGGTGTGGGAGTAGGAGGTGTAGGTGTTGGAGGTGCAGGGGTTGTTGGAGGCGGCGAGTATGTTGGTGTGTGAGGAGAAGGTGTGGGTGTCGGAGGGGTGGGTGGTGGTGGCGTGGGAGTCGTTGGAGGTGGCGTGTATACAGGCGGTGGAGGTGAAGGTGTGGGTGTCGGAGGGGCAGGTGGTGGTGGCATGGGAGTTGTTGGAGGTGGTGAGTATACAGGTGGTGGAGGTGAAGGTGTGGGTGTCGGAGGGGCAGGTGGTGGTGGCGTAGGAGTTGTTGGAGGTGGTGAGTATACAGGTGGTGGAGTAATAGCAGGAGGTGGCGATGATTGTGGTGGAGGTTCTAACTCTGGCGGTGAAGGTGTAGTGGAACCGATACAAATAGGTTTGCACGATTGACAATGAACGGTGCAACCATCGGGACAAAACTTAGGACAAACATGAACCAAGTTATGACATTCTTTATATGTCGGGTCTTTACAAGTTGCATGGCTAGGGTTGTTAGCAATTCCTGGCGGGGTTTTCTGTTCACTAGTTGTCACCAAGGCAAACATCACTAATAACGCAACATGAAAAACTATTGACTGAGCCATTGCAGCTCAGACTTGAAGAAACTCTTAGAAACTTTTGAACTAAATTTGTAATGGGAAGATATACTTTATATATTGTTCTTTGTTTATTGAATTGATGTTTATTGCCACTGGTTCCCTTTCCTATTTATAGGCAATGAAGTGAACGAATGAAGCTGATTGAACAGCTTATTATGTAACAATGAAGTACCTTCAGTTTAAGGTATATTTCACAACCTTTTCATTGCTTTTAGTTTAAATTTGGCATCCCTTGATCAGTAAGGTATATATTGCACTTTCTACAAATGGAATCTACCGGGCATCAGTGTTGACACACATTATATATGATCATAGCGAGTAAATGGAATTAACAGCTCCCAAAGAGCTGTTTTAATTAGTTATACTGTTAAACATATTTTGTATAATGATGATCAACTAGTAACTAAATAATTAGTTAAATGGAAACTCCATATTGTTAATAGAGTGTTACGTTAAAATGAAAAGGCAAGTGTCCTAATGATGTCAATAAGTAATAAGGGTGATGTTACAAGACTATATACAATATCGAATTGACCGTCTGCTGAGAGATAAAACCGAGTAACTTAACATGAAACGACACCAATAGTATTCAGAACCTCCCAATAATTTGAAGACTTTTGTAAGAAACATATAATGCTTCTGTGTATTTATACAGAGAAGCATTATATACAGACTGTATACATCGACTTGTATAAGCAGTGCATAAAGGGATAAACCAATCATCAGATATTATATTTGTAAGTTGTAACATAAAGTAACTTCACTAAGAGTCATCTTTCATATCACATGCTGATCAAAGTCAAAGTCATCCACTCTAAGAAACTAGTTCTGACTTATTTTAAATATTTTTTAACTTTAAACCTAGTTTTGCTGTTACACATCTGGCGCATATAACATTTCCTATATAGTCGGGACACAACTTGTGGGAGAAATTATCATTTAGGTCTCATGACTAATGAATTTCGATCCTGAACTTTTAAACTACGGAAATTTTAAGAAAGAGTAAGCAAATTATTCTACTTGAAAGCAAATTATATTTTTAGGTTTATTGTTATGTTCATTATTTACGGCTATCCTAATTAATAACCTCGTATGATATTGTGTTTTTATATATAGTTTCACATTATCTGTAATTTTCGGATTAGCCTTGGGCTTATCCTCTCTACTAGATATGTAAGGCTTTGTAAACAAGTACGGGATCAATACAACAGTTACATTCCTTCATGGTATCATAGATTCATACGATCCTATACTAAAAACCCCAATTCTTTTTCACAAAATCACAACATAATTGTCCTCTGGCACTGGCAAATCCGCGGATGATTCGAAAGGATCCCAAACGTTTTCTTCATTTGGAGTCATACCAAAGTTGTAAAAGTTGTGATTGTCAACATTATCTTACAATAGATGACTAATATACAAAAGTGCCAAACATGTGGCTTGCCAATCTAATTTCATCCTACATTTACCATATTCTTAACTTTATCATCCTAGACTTGCATGTTCTTAACTTGATCATCTTATGTTAAGCCCCTTAATAAGTCCCGGTTCTAGTTGCTTGTTGGAGTTTTTAAGCTTCAACCTTTCTGAAGTCCTTCTCTCTCTTGGTTCAACATCACGCTCACCTTGGTCTGGTTATTCTTGAGATGGCGATGGTTGGGAGTTAGTCACTGGAATCAACTCTTGACAGCTAGCATGAATCCTTGCATCAAGTGGCGTAATTCCTTCTGGCCATGCTGGTTTAAGAATACCCCTTCTATCATGCAACTAAAAACAAATTACATTACTACTATGAAACACCAAATTGCAAATAAAATAAAAAATACGCAAGTGTCTTACTCCTAGCATACTCTGTCCATCTATTGGATCCCAAAAAACACCAAATCCTATTGGTATATTTGCACCTCATCTTCCTCTAGTTCTAACAACTATTCCATTAACTTCCTCCCACCTTGAGTGCCACCTCCCCTAACCTTGACACAACTGCTAGTCAATCTAACCCCCATGTTTTCATTATCTCGAAATCAACACTTGGTACTGGTGGTGCAGATGATGAACCACCTCTAGCACCTCTTCCACCACCACTAGCACTTCATCCACCACGAACACATCTTCCACCACCACTAGCACTTCTTCCACCATCAACATCACATCTTCCACCTCTAGGACCTCTAGCAGAGGGTGAACCACCTCTAGCAGATGGTGAACCACCTCTTTCAGAGGTAGAACCACGTTTGAAGAGGTAGAACCATCTTTTCCAGAAGTAGAACCACCTCTTGCAGAGGTCTCACCACCTCTTGTAGAGATAAAACCACCTCTTACGAGGTAGAACCACCTCTTGTCAAGGTATTACCACCTCTTGCACATGTACAACAACCTTTGCAAAGGTCGAACTACTTTTGTAGAGGTAGAACCACCTCTTGGAGAGGTTGATCCACTTACATCTACATTTCCATCTGCATATCTTGTACAAACCCTTTGATTATGTCTAGAGTTACCACACATAATACAATGATTTACCTGTCCCTTCCTACTTAACCTTGACTTGTTACCATCATTTTCAGAAGCATCTCTTTTTCTCTTATGTGGTGGTCTTCCATGCATTCTCCTACTGAGTCGAGGTAATGGCTTTTGTAAGGTTGAGGGAGGCCATTGATCCATTCCATTAAGTCTATCAATGTAGTGTGGCTAAGCAGACACAAACATATATTGTATACCACTATGAAACATAGTCTTTAGTCTCCTTATGTAAATGATATAAAACTACAAAGCTATGCTGACATGGTATACTAGATAACTGCCAAGCCTTACAAGTACATGTCCTAATCCTTTCATCCACTTAAAACCCCCATACCCATTCCCGTTGCTGCAAAAAGAGGTCTATAAGACCGATTAATCGCCGATTAATCACTACAAGGCCCTCAACCTTATCGATAAATGAAAAGGCATTAATGGCGGTCAACGATGGTCAAACTTGCCGAAATCCTACATTTTTTGTCGAAAACTCACTGTAAATTTGTGTTTATCACTTATAGTAACTATTATATGTATGATAAGTTGTATTTTAAGAATAATATTGACCAAAATACTTAAAACTCGTTAGAAATATCCAAAACTTAGCGGAAATACCAAAAAATTGCTAAAAATTCCAATTCGATTAATCCCGCCTATAACGATTACAAGGTATAAGGTGGTCGACAGGTCATCTAGCAATTCACGAATTTTGCAACATTTCCCATTCCTAACTTGAAACTTGGTCTCACCACTAGGCACCACTTTCCAGTTCCAGCAAAAAAAGTGTTACTAACTGATAAAACATAACAATTTGAATAGTATAAATGTTTATATTACCTATGAAGATCTTTGAGTTTTTCAAACTTCTTTTTAAAGTTAGGTCAAATAACATCAGCCCACTTTATCAGTTTTTCCCTCATCTTTTGCATCCTTTCCATTAGCCTCCGATCATGATGTCCTCCAACATGTTAATGATTGGTTTTCTTCTTGCCTCTACTTTAAATGAGTTAAAGCACTCACTTATTCTAAATTCTATAGCATCACAAACCCTGTATGTTCATATAAAAGATCTGTTGGTCCCTTGTAATTCGTTATTACTTATCGACCATAAGTAATAACTCTTTACTACGACTCAAGTGTGTTGTTTTAACAATAGATAAGAACTATGAACAATTAAAAAAACAATACCAATAACTTTTCAACGTATAGACTTTTATTATAATCAAATAAAGATTCTATAACCCACTTTGTTTGCGGAATAAAAAAGTGGTTGAATGACAATGGGTTGTGATCTCCTCTACTTAAACGTATAACCAAAGTTAATGTCTAAGCTCCAATCTAAACGTTCATATGCATCTTGGCTATATGGTTTTGTTGGTATCGAGAGAGAAAGGTTTTCTAGAGTTTTTACTCTTGTATTGGTTAACCCTATCTCTCTCAATCTACACCCCTTTTATAGGCAGTGTAAACTAGGGTTTGCATTTGCATGTTTCAATGCATGGGTTTATCCAGTGGGTGGTTGATGCCCATGCTGGATAAACAGTAAAAAGTACATATTAAACTATTCTAGAAAAGATAAAGGTTGTACTTATATCTAAGTATACAAGCAACCTACTTTGACTTAAAGTTATCTTTTCCCACCTAATGCAAACCATCAGAATACTGAAGAGTCTTCAGTATCCTAGAGGATCGACATCATTCAGTTTGGTATTGTCAAACCAAACTGAATAGAAAGCCCTTCTTCAGGCCTTGTTTTCAACAACCAGACCGCCTAGTATTTGAAGCGAAGACTCCTTTGTCTTCTAAGTTCACTAGAAGGGGATTGCTGAACTTTCTTCAGCTATAAAGTCTTTAGTTGGAACTTTGTTCCTATGGTCATCCTTCAGCAGACTGGCCTTACTGCTGAGCATGAAACACTTAAGGGGATTTTATATTCAAATCCTAGAGTTGCTTCAAGGTCAGTAAACACTGACCCAACAATCTCCACTTATTTGGATATACAAATAGCCCAAGTCTAATGTCAGTAGTAAGTGAGCATAACAACTTCTTCTTACTTGCACTGAACAATTAAATACTTATAAACATCAGATAATCATTTATTTAATAAACATTACAAATTACAACAAAGATAGTACAAATGACTATTTAGTTTTCCTTTGGCCTAAGTTCTTCAATGACAGGGGTCTGAACTGATGGATCAGAGTTTCTGATGTCTAGTACTGATAGTAAGCACATGCTGAAAGTTTTAGCAGCTTCAGTGAGTCCTGGACCACCATGGAGAGCAAAGAAGATTTTCTGAATGTTTCCAAGAAGTTCGTTGTTCAGATCATCAAGATCACTAATACCCACAAAATCTTGACGTTCACGATGATTGAACATAATCATTCCCAATTCTGGTTCTTCTAACACATGTCCAGGGAGATGATTTTTAAACTGAACAAGATCTTTGTATTTCTTTGTGGTGACAAAGATGTCACCCACACCAGGTTGAACCAAATTGGCTCTTTTGTTCAGCTCCAGAATTGGATCTTGATCCTCCAGTGAGATTTGAGTGAGATTTGATTGCTGATGTTAAGAAGCCTTTCATGATTTCTCACAAAGTGTTCAATTCTTGTGCGAACCTCATCCCATCTCTTGGATATCCTCTTTTCAATGTTTCTGCTCATGTCTAACCATTCAGTATAGGAGAGCTCCTTCCCTTGGAAGTCATCTATGATCTCATCAGACCTATCAACTCTATAGAACTTCAGATTAATATCTCCCTTGTAAGTCATCATGTCAACGTTTGTGATTTCTGAGAGATATCTTCTGTTCAACCTTGTTATACAAAACTTTTCGTATAACATCTTTTTCTTGAAAAGGCCTTCAACCTCAGATTTTCCAATTTTATCATATAAGCTCATCTTCGGATCTCTAAGCTTTTCTTCAGCTTGAAGCTTGTGTAATTTATCAAGTTCTTCTTGAGTGGCCAACTCAGACTTGATAATTCTTTCATCTAGTGTGAATTCACCTTTACTTTTGGGTTTGATAGGAGGTGACCCGTTATGAGATGAGTCATTGTTGGTGGTAAGGCCATCAACATGACTGTCCTTAGCTGAAGACTCCCCCTTAGTCTTAGCCGGACTTTCTTCACTGATAGGTAATACATACACAAAAGGTTGTTTTGGGGCCTTCTTTTGTGCATGTTTTTTAAAGAGCTGCTGAATAGTGACTTTCTCCCCCCTTAGCAGAAGATTGCCCTGCAACTTCTGATGAACCCCCAGCAGGCAGACATGCACATAAAGAGTCTAAGGTGGATGATACCTTGGCCAGCATTGTTGGAAAATTTGCAAGGGCGTTCAGTTTTTGCTGAACCTCATCTGATAGGTTCAGTTTTTGTTGTTCCAGCAGACCCACCATGTCCTTGATCTTTGATACTGAATCACATAACTCATTAAGCTGATTGGGAATTGGCCTGAATTCAACAGGGAGCTCAAAAGATAAAGTATTGATGGAGACCATGAGTGATGTGATTTCTTGCTTGAAAGAAGTGGTGGTGGCCACATCCTTCACTAAGGGCTTCAGAGCTGTGAGAATGGCATCCTTGATCTGCTCAGCAGTGGGAGGAACTAGACTTGCTTTAACAGTAACTAGTTCAACATCAACAATAGCCTTTTCCTCCTTGAGTTTGGCCACCTACGACTGAAGAACCAACACTTGATTTGTCAGCTCATTTACCTGAGTGGTTCTTGGGGATGAAGGCTTGGGAGTTTGATCAGCAAGATCATCTCCAGGTTCACTATCATCCACATTTACTGGAGTTCTTTCACTCAAACCCAACTCCTTCTCCAATTCATTAGCAGACATCCTGAATACAAATGTAGGCAAGTGTCCCCCTTGGCGTTAGGGGAGAGAAGCACTTCCTTGGTTGTCTGTTGATCGTCACATTCAGTGTGCTGGTCAGTTTCAAGTCCTTCACCACCAGGGTTGGTTTTACCTGATGGATCCTGAGAAAGAGTCCCTGATGAGTTAAGATCAATGATAATGTTTTTGGTTCCTTCAGTAGGACCTTGTTGTGAGGGAACCACATCATGAGAAACAGAAGGGCCAGGGTCAGCGTCAGCTGTTATATTTGCTTACGCCTCAGGCCCTGATGTAGACTTAGAGTTATAAATGATAGAAATTGGTAATGAAATTTGAGGTGTATTCAGATTTAAATTACTTACCAATGCTGACTCCACACTATTGAGCTGAGGGTGCGCTCTATCTTCAACCTTCTCTCCTAAAGAGGTTGAGAGAGTGGTTGCCTTCAGGGCCTCTTGATGCATGCCACCTTCAGCAGAGACTGAAGGTGGCGGCTAGCTACGGTTCTGGTCCTTGGCCGAGGACTTTTGTTTCTTCGAAGCATGGCCTTTGGGATCATCAGTACTCTTCTTTGATGAAGATTCAGTGGGGTGCCTCCTTTTCTTGGACTCGCGTCTACACTTAAGAGTATTTACTGATGTGCTCTTTTGACGTGGTCCAAAAGAAGCTCTAGAATTTGTGCCTGTCAGATCCCCTTCTCTAGTTGGAGGAGTGTCTTGTGGAGCTTTGTACACTACTGGAGCATTCGCTGAGCAAATGTCCAGCAAGGACTGTGTGAAAGGAGGGTCAGCTGTGCTGACTGGACCAGCGATTGGTATCAAAGGATTGAAAAACTAATTTAACTACTTGGTTATTTGAATACTCTTTACCAAGGTGTTAAGCAAAAAAGAGGGAAAAAAATATGGTGTACACCACATTCTTTTCCCTAGTTTTCTTTTCCATTTTTCCATGAAGATCTTCAAAGATTAATTTTCCAAAATCAGCTTTTATACCCTTTGCCAGATAATACAAAATTAGGGCATCCTTTTGGTTTATTTGATCAAGCCCTCTAGTTTTCCCACCCAGACACTCAATTAAGATTGACATCAAAATTTTCCACTTAGGTGGTAAGCAGCTTCTCTTCAACCCACCCTTATCACAAATCTCTTCACTGTACCCAATTTCTTTGAAAAATGATTTGACAACAGAGAAATCATTGGGTACAGCCTCATACTCACTAGACTCCTCCAAATAGTTTAACCCTAAAACCCTTCTACACAACTTTAAACTTATTTTCCCATGAATACCAAAAATTATAGAATCAAACTCAATAGATTTCTTATTCTTTGACCCTTGTGTCGTGAACCAAAATTCTTTAAACACGTTTTCAAACAACACCCCTGGATCTTTTAACAAGGCATCACGAATCACACATTTAGATAAAAAACAATTAGTACTTGCTTTCCAGGATCAGATGTTAGGGTTTTTGGTTTGATCAAGGTGAGGTTGTTGGGTTTAAAGAATATGTCCTCAATGGGATAGTTAACATGGATGGAATGATTAAGAGTGATCTCAACCTCTTGTGGTTGTGAAGATGATTCAGTAGCCATTGATGTTTGTTGTGTGTGTTTTCTTTTGAAAGAGAGAGAGAGAGAGAGAGAGAGAGTTTGTGTGTGTCTTTTTGAAATCTTTTGCAAATGATATGAATCTTCAATCTTCAAAAGATATATATGTAAACACTTTAGACTAATTTGTCAAAGTTTGTAAAACATTTGAAAAGACAATGAAAATTTTAGGTTTTCTTTTGAACAAATGGCACAACTCTCTCATTAATTTTCTGAAAAAGTGATGATTTTCTGTTGTTTTGAATAGTGAAACGCCTCATTGTGTCAGAAAGTTGTTAACTGTGATATGGACGCTTGATATTTCTTAGATAAACAATTGATACCTTTTGAAAGAATGTTTTGTATTTATTCTCAAGAAATTTAATGCCATTAACTCCTTTGAATCACATGATTTATTGGTTTTAAATGTTGTTGCTCAGATATGCAGAAGCTGATGGCAATACTTGTGAGCTTTAGTGCGTCAGATGAGGCGACAAAACCCCATATACACGTTCGCATAAGTAAACAAGACATATGAAATTGTATGCTCCTCTACTCAGGCCTAGCTACTCAGTTGTATTAAACGTTTGTTCGGTATTTGCTAAAAGAAAAAAAACTTGATGACTGGTGATCATTTGTTCAGCTTCAGTGAATCAGATTAGGCGATAAAGCATCATATACACAATCACATAAAGTGAAATAGACACATGACGTTGCACACTCCTTTACTCAGACACTGCTACTTGACATAAATCAAAATCTTTTATGAAATGTTGAACCTTCAAGATTCTTCAGTGAATGCTGAAGGTTCAGGTTTTGTATCATCAATGTTCAGCATACCAAGCTCCGTTATCAATCCTTTAAAAGTTAGTTCATCCAGTGATTTGGTGAAGATATCAGCCAATTGATATTGAGTGGGGATGAAATGTAATTCAATGTCCCCTTTCACAATGTGATCTCTGATAAAGTGATATCGGATATCAATGTGTTTTGTTATTGAGTGAAGGACTCGATTGTTAGATATTGCAATAGCACTAGTGTTATCACAAAATATTGGTACATTTCATATTCTATGTCATAATCAGCTAGTTGGCTTTTCATCCAAAGAACATTGACACAACATCCAACAGCTGCCACATATTCAGCTTCTGCTGAAGACATGACAACTGTTTGTTGCTTTTTAGCACTCTAACATACAAGTTTGCCACCTAGCAATTGGCAGGCACCAGATGTGCTTTTTCTGTCTATATTGCATCCAGCATAGTCAGAATCTGAATACCCCTTTAGATCAAAACCTAAGGATTTGGGGTACCAAGACCTAGACTTGGTGTACCTTTTAGGTATATGAAGATTCTCTTTACAGCAGTAAGGTATGATTCCTTTGGATGTGCTTGGTATCTTACACAAAGGCATGTAGAGAATTGAATGTCAGGCCTGCTTATAGTTAAGTACATGAGTGACCCAATCATACCTCTATACTGAGTCTCATTGACTGATTGTTCATTGAGATCAGGTCCTAAGTTGTTAGGGGGTACCATTAGATTCTTCACTCAAGCACAATTGATATCATACTTCTTCAACAGATCCTTGACATATTTTTCTTGATTGATGGAGATGCCTTGGTCATATTGTGTAATCTGAAGACCAAGGAAATATGTGACTTCTTCCATCATACTCCTATAAAACTTGCTGGTCATAAGCTTGGCAAATTGTTTGCAAAGTTTCAAGCTTGTTGAACCAAATATGATGTAATCCACATAAATTTATACCAGAATGGTGTCAGTTTTAGATTTATAGATAAACAAGGTGCTATCTATTTTTCCTCTGACAAACTTATGTTCAATGAGAATTGTTGAGAGAGTTTCATACCATGCTCTTGGAGCTTGCTTCAGTCCATACAAAGCTTTGTAAAGCTTGTAGACATGATTTGGGTATTTACTACTCTCAAAGCCAGGAGCCTGAGTAATATAAACTTCTTCTTTTAGGTCACCATTTAGGAATGCACTTTTGACATCCATTTGGTAGATGATGAAGTTCATGTAAGTGGCATAAGCAAATAAGATTCGTATAGCTTCCATACGTGCAACTAGAGCAAAGGTTTGATCAAAATCAACACCATGCTCTTGATTGAATCCTTGGGCCAGCAACCTAGCTTTGTTTTTGGTCACCACATTGGTTTCATCTCTTTTGAGCTTGTAAACCTATTTGGTGCCAGTGGTTGATTTACCATATAGAAGAGGAACCAATTTCTAGACTTTTTTTCTTTCAAATTGATTTAGTTCCTCTTGCATGGCATCCACCCATCCAGGCTGTGTGAGTTCTTTAGAAACCTTTGTAGGCTCAATTTCTAAGAGAAAGTTTGCATAGAGGCAATCTCCAGATGAAGCAACACTCAGTTTCTTTTCCATAGATCTAGTGACTCTACCTTCACCAGGATTGCCTATTATATTCACCAGTTGTATGTGACTATTTTTGGTCAAAGATTTTTGTGGAGCTGGAGAATAGGCACTTGTATCATGATTAGAGCTAGAACTTGGAAGTCCATGACATGGACTTAGACTTGGATTATCTCTAGTGTGTGCTGAAGGATATACAATGGACAAAAGTTCAATCAATGGAGGGCTTCCTTCTTGGTCAGAAGAAACACATCCAAGACCTAATTCCCTAGAGATGGTAGGAGAGCTTTGAGCAAGGGGCTCAGATTGTTCATCAATAGCTTCATATGATTGATCATTTTGATCATGTGTGTCAGCAAGATGATTATTTTGAAACGGACCATTTTGGTCATTTGTGTTGCTTTGCTGATCATTTTGATCATTTTGAGACTGATCATTATTTGATTGACAGCCATCAGTATGTGATACTGAAGGATTTCTTTTTGTTGGACTTGTCAAATCTTCAAATGGATCAATATGAGGGACTGATTTGCTTGTTTGATATCTTTGATAAGGCTCATAATGTTCAAATTCATCAGATGGATAATTGTGAGATTCATGTATATAAAGTTTATCATCTGATGGATTTGTAAATTTGAGAGCTTCAGAACTTTCATTGAATGTGATGTGATAAGTTTCTTCACTACATTGTCTTCTTGTGTTGAAGACTCCATATGCTTTAGATACTAGAGAGTATCCAAGGAACTGACCATCATCAGATTTTTTGTCAAACTTTCCAAGGTGAACCTTGTGATTGTGAATGAATACTGGACACCCAAACACATGTAAGAATGAAATTGTTAATGCAAAGCAATGCCTAAAAACATTGTTCATATTAATTAATCTTTCTTAGTTTTGATCACGACAAATTACAAAGACATTTATTGTCAAACACAATCATAAAACGAATTATCTAACAAACACTATCATCAAGGTAATCATTATACTAACATATCTTAATCATGCTTAGTGATCATAAAAGTGATTAGCCTTAAAACTCACTTTTGTCAAACATTACAAAAGATTTTTAATAAACTTTATTTTTAAGAAAATGTTTTATTAAAATGAAAATGCAAATTTGAATATGGCATATTCCATATGCCATAAAAATATCATTTGAAGGTTTAAACAGCATCAGATATTTCAAATTCACTAAAAGACAAAAAGGAGAAGAGTCTACGCCAGCGGTACATTAACACCTATGGCGGTTCCTTATCGATAAGAAACCGCGGGCTCCAATAAAGAACCGCGGGAAGATATAGCCGTTGGATGTTTTGTCCTATAAATAGTGAATCAAATCTGCATTCTCATCAACCCTTTTTGGACATCTTCTTCAGCCTTCTTTCTCCTTTCTAATCCTAGTCATTTATAAATGATCACTTAATGTGTTAAGTATGTTTACTCATGATTATCCTCTTGATCTCATTCTTTACCTTGTCCAAAGAGAAGATCACTCACACACTTGTGATGTGATTAAGGATGTAGCATTGATGAAGATCACCTCCTCCTAAAGATCTAGTCATGTTCATCATTTGTTTATTCGTGTCTTGTGTAGATCCAATGTATTCGTGAATACTTTGACTAGTTGTGTTCATCCAATCTATTTGTGAATACTTGGATTAGAGTTGTGTACATCCATTGCACATGTGTGTGCTTGGATTTATGTTGTGTAGATCCAAGCTACATGTGTGTACTTGGATATGATTAGTTGAGTTGTAATTAGTTGTGTTAGTTCTCACTAAACTATAAAGTGATGTGGTTGTGTCTTGTTAGTTCTTACTAAACTATAAAGTGATGTGGTTGTGTCTTGTGAGTTCTCACTAAACTATAAAGTGATATGTAGTTGTGTTGTGTGAAGTTATCACTTAGCTTCAAAGTGAAGAATCGTGAAGATTGGTTCTAGCTTTGGATTAGAACTCGACATCTAGCCTTGTGTCGGAAAATGGTGAAGTAGGCAACGTTGTGAAGATTGGTTCTATCTTTAGATCGGAACTCGACATCTAGCCTTGTGTCGTAAAAGAGTGAAGTGGGTGACGTTGTGTAGATTGGTCCTAGCTAAGATTAGGTCTCGACATTTAGCTTAGTGTCGGAAAATAATGTAAGCGACGTTGTAAGGTTTTCTCCGCCAAGAAGGGAGCTTGTGGATATAGTGGAAATATCGAGTAAGGTGTACTCGAGGAGTGGAGTAGGAACGAGGATAGAGCCTCGTTGCCGAACCACTATAAATCTTGGTGTCTTCCTACTAGGTTGTTTCTTTCCTTACTCTTTACTTACATTCATTATCACTACACATACTATGCATTGTTAATGCATTAGAATTGATCCTAATCATTATGCAACTAGCTTTCAAGTAAAAGATAGTTTTGTGCACTCACCTAATTGAAAGGAATTTTAATTAGGAGATAAACCGATGAGAAACTATTCACCCCCCCTTCTAGATTCTACAATTGGTATCAGAGAGATGGTGACACAAGATCTTTGAAGTATATTGTACTTTAAAACTTGGATCGATCCATTGTCTCCTCAAATTAGAAGGTTAAGTTGTACTCAAGTTTTTCTTTGGTTAAAACTATTTTTTTTGTTGAAAATAAGCCTTTTAAATGTTAATATTACATATTACTTAAATTAGTAGTATTAATGCATTTTAGATTTACTCTTGAAAGGTATCTACTAGTTTGCATCTTGTTATGTGTAGGTACTCATGAAGATAAATCATTATATTGATTGTGGATTGAGTTACTTACACTTGTAGAAGACTCATCTTCTTTGATTTCCAACATCATTGAATGATGATATCAAGATGGGTAGAAGTGATACTAGTGTTTGTAGACTTAGTAGTCACTATTAGTCATAGTTGGGCTTTGCATCGATTCCTTGAAAGCTTGGAATGCAATTTGTGTGTGACAATCCGTCAATTTATGGTTTATATTTTATTCTCAGATATTATTTAAAGACATTATTTTAATGTTATATTATGAACTCACTTATTTCTTGGAAGAAATTTGGATTTACGTCTTGAAGTAGCATCGACTATGTCTAAACCGGAGGATTCTACGTTACGTGCTTACGTTTACATACACCGTTTTGGTGACAGTCCGACATTTCAGGAAATAAATTTATCCGTGAATATTATTTTGGGATTTTAATTTTGAGTTGGTTCATAAACTCACAAATTTACGAGAAGAGATTAGGACTTACGATTTTAATTTAACGTCCTTTACGACTACACCGGCAACCTTAGGATTACGTATTTACGTTTTCGAACTCCGTTTTTGATGAGACAATTTTTATTAGATTCGTTTTATGCCGCTAATTCATTATTTTCAAAAACGTTTTTTGTAAAACGACCCGAGGGCACGCAAATCGAGAAAACTAGAATCGAAGAATACCCGTAAATTAGTGGGATGGGACAAAACAAGTTTATCCCACCCCACTCAAAAGAGATGGCCAAAAGAGGACACCACATCATAAGATGTGGCACCCTTTTAGCTAGAAAGCTAACACATGTTAGCATAAGCTTAACATGTAAGCTAACTTAGCACAAAACCACCAAAACCACTTCATTCATACCATTTACACTTAACAACTCATGCAAACCACTCACCAAACTCTCTCATCTTTCTAAAATTCGTCCAACCATCATAAAAAACAACCCTCATTTGATCTATGTTAGCCATAAAATCATGTGTTACTCATACACATGATGATGCTACTTTTAAGCTTTGAAGATTGGAGGTGATTCTAACATCCAAGGAGAAGATTTGTTGGTGTCATAGGGCTGATTTTCCATGAGAAGTTTATAAAGGTTGGTATACTTGAAGATGATATTCGTTTATCACAAGTTTTGCCATCAAATTCCAAGCCTTGTTCATCAAAGACTCATCTTTTCATCACTAATGGTGGTATAGAGATTGTACTTCCTATCCTCTTGTTATTTTGATTATGTAATCTTGTATTTTCTTTATTTATGTATATGTATATGATGATGAATAATGATTAAAAATATTATGTGGGTATTTGGTGTTGATAGATTTGATAAACATGGATAAAAAGATGGAAAACTACATGTAAAATGGTTAAAATCTTGCTAAATATGATGGCTGTATAAAAACAGTAAGTAACCAAAGGTTAAACTGATAAAATGATAAAGTGGAATCCATTTACAGTAAGTGTTAGATGTCATACACATGTGAGAGTTGGCCATGTAATGGAATCATCAAAATGAGTGAGATATGATCAAAACAAAATGAGTGTACCAATCTGAATAGTCTGTTTTGTAGGGACTGTTAAGGATAGTTAAACATAGAATGAGCAGTATCTATAGCTAACTTATTTGTAGCACATAATATTAAGTTTATGCCATCCAAACATGAGCTTCTATCTCCTTATAGAAGTCAAGATATGATAAAAATGGTGAAGATGAAACTAAAAATCAGATTTTGAAGAATTAATGTTTAATTGTATTATATAAGCACTCAAACTAATATAGTATAAAATGTGAATTAAAACTCACTAACTTATAAATTTCATTTAGATAAATATGTATAAGGTTAAATAAATGGACACTTTATAAAAATGGTAGTTGAATAAGATTTATAAGTTATAAAAATTATAAACATGATTTTTACGACTTTTTCGGCTATTACCGTAAAATTAACGTTTTTAGCCAATTAAAATTTAGACGATCAAACCCGTCTAATGTAAAGTTTTTAAAAGTCATATACTGATATATAAGTACCTAATACAAGTAAAAACCGATAAAACCCGAACTATATGACATACGGACATTAACGAGCTAAGTTAGCATAATTGGACTTTAATCAAGAGATTTGATTAAGGAGGAGATTTGTAGATTTTTGTCTACGTAATAAACCAAAATTCTAAAAAAAAATTAAAAAACCAAAAACACAAAAATAATCCTCTCATTTTCCCTCTATTTTCATAATTCTTTTTCTCAACCCCTCTAAATTTTAATTCTTCATGGATTTTCATTGCCTAGGTTGTGGGAGACGACTGTTTGGTTCCGTATCATGTCCATGGTGTATATGCGAAAGGTGCGGAGATTATATCGACTATGTAGATTTTAAATCTTGTCCCTCATGTAATCCGACCAATTGTTTGTATACTTCTAATGAAGAACGTCACATCCATTGCCTATATCATGGAAGCCCTTCCCATTGGCACTATGAGTGTCCAATTCAAAACCCAAATGGTCACAGTCACGAGCCTAATCCGAATTTCGTTGACCAATCTTCGCAATACTCACAGTCATGTGAGTATTGTGGAGATGAACCTCACTATGGGTACGATTGTCAACCGATGAACCAAAATACGTATTTCGACAATCAATTTTCCGGTTTTGAAGAATCACACGACATGGGTTACAATTACGACAATGGGGGTGGTTGTCCATACGACGAACCAAATTTTTCTCAAAATCCGTGTTGCAACAATTGTGGGGGGCCTCACGATACTTATTCTTGCCAACCAATGGATTATGATGAACCCAATTCATATTATAATTCCGGTTTTGATAATTTTGAGGCCCCACCATACGATCTCGAACACCAAAATTCTCATGAGTTAAGTAACGAGAGACAAAATTCCTTTGCCGCTTTCTTACAAGACCATGAAGAAGAATTCTTGCAAGGTGTGATGGGTATTTTTATAAGTATAAGGGGAGAGATTGAAATGGAAAAGCAACGAGTGCAAGCGTCAAATATTGATACTTATGCCTCTACGTCTCTTGAGATTCCATATGATTACCAATACGACGATGATGATAGCGATGTTTTCAATCTCGACCCTTATCATGGAAAAACTACTCCTATACCCACTACGGAAACCAATGCCTCTCTAAGTATGGGGGAGACGAATCTTAGCACTAATCCTAGTGTCGAGATCCCTATTCCAATCCAAAGTGAGCCTACGGTTTTTTCGAAGATGAGGTAAGTGATTTTGCTCTCGATGAATTTTTCCACGAAGATTCCAACGAGGCAAATCACAATAGTGAGTGTGAATCAATTTCTTGTGATGATGCCTCTCCCATTGACACTTCGGGGAGAGAATCAACGACTTTTTCGAACCCTCTTTTCAATGACGATGATTTTCCGCTAGTGATGACGAGTCACTAATCGACAAGGACGTTCAAAACAACGATTTTAAAATCTTTTCGAACCCTTTGTTCGAATTTGATGACGCGTTCATCTTTGGTGACGTAAATCCTCTCTTTGATGAGACGTTCGAGGACATCGAGAGTGAGGATTCTAAGGATCCTAAACTCGATGAGCCGGATTTGCTAGTCACCCTCCCGACGTCTCATACGGTTGAGACTACTCTTTCTACTCATGACGTTTCCATTCTCGAGGGGTTCACCGATGGACCGCCTCTCGATGAGAGTGAGGATTTTAATGAGGCTTTTGCCTTCGATACGGGGGGAAATTTTGAAACTCCTATTTTGAGCAATTCTCTTTCAATTTTACCTTCGTTTCAAAGTATAACAACCCACCCCCTCGGATTTGATGAGTTTACCTACGTCGTAAGGAGTTTTCTTCCTTACAAGACGTATCCTCCGGCTTTGCGTGTTTTATTTTCAACAAAATGTGAGGATACGATCTTTGATCCCGGTATAAAGGCTTTGCCTTTATTCACGGTTGCTTTTGGGCCTTGATTACATGTAAGTCCTACCAAAAATGACCGAACCATGATTATCCCTAAATGATCACATTTATGGGGATTCGAGTCGAGCTTTTGACTCGGTTATCAAAAACAAGGTGCCTCGTGGGGGAATTCTCATGCTTATCCATGTACATATTATTGTTTTTTTTAGTTAACCTAATGAGGGGACTTGTGCTTTTCCAACCTTTGTTTCGTGGTTTTTTGTGATTGTGATTCATTAGGTTCATCTTCATCATTGAAGCCTCTCGTGTTCGTTTTACGGATCACTCGAGCTTCGATCGTTGCCTTTGGAGATTCCGATATCCGATGATATCCTTTTATGTTCTAACGTTTATCTTATTAGCATAATTCATAAACGGCTTTTAGGTTATTCGTTTTACCCTTTCCATGCTCGAGATTAAGCATTCGACTTCGTCTCTAGTATGGGGGTGTTTCACCCTTAGACTCGAAACATTGAGGACAATGTTTAGTTTTAGTATCGGGGGTGAGTAGATACTTCACCTTGCTTACGTCATCACGCTATCCAATTTTCATCTTTTTGTTGCAAATACGGCTAAAAATGGCAAAATTTTAAAATTTTTTCTTATTTTTCATAAGTGTTTAAGACACGAATGTAGGTTTTCCGATGGTGAGAATGAGAGTAATTTTTGACTCGACCGTGCGTGTTGAGCACTTAGCTCGATTCCTTAACTTTTTAGGCTAAGTCTCTTAAGTGAGGACGAGAAATGATAGAGTTATTTATAAGTCTCGTAATCGTCACGATCTCATGAGTAGTAATTATTAGCTTATTCTCCCCACGCTTGTATATAAATAAATTGTTAATAAATATTGATTTAGCGGTTTAGTCTCTATTGTTGGTTTCTAATTTGTTTTAGTAGCTTCCATGTAATTAAATTGGGAAAACATTAAGGTATCGCCAGCGTCACGGTTTTGAAGTATTGGCACCCGAATAATCGATAGCTTCACCTAATAATAAGATTTCAAGTGCTCACCTAAATTAAGCAAAAAAATTTGAAGCTCACAAGGCCGAAAAATCTATGCAAAAATTGAAAGTGAATCAAGCCTTAATCTTCGAAGCTTTAAAGATCCAAAATTCGCTTTAGCGTGAGGATATACGTCTTTGGCTAATAAAACCACCGATGAGGCGGATATAAAAGCCAAGGCAAGACCGAAGTCATAATAAAAGCTTCATGGCGAAGTTGAATAAAAGATGGAGGTAAACCAAAGATAATAAGGCCCTTCCGTTAGGGGGCGTATAAAAGTCTTGGTAATAAGTCTCATGTTCAAAACCGTTATAACCGTGTTTATCGATCCTTCTTGTTGACTTAATTTTTTGACATCGTTGTCTATTAGGACGAATTATTAATTTAATGATCTTGGTTACACCGTTAAAACTCTATTTTTTTTTTACCTAAATCTCTATTCACGCATAAGTCGATGATGAATCCTCATGATCATTAAGACAAAAATAAAATATAAGAGATACCAAGTAGGAATAAGGGAGTTTAGGTTCGTAATTAACACTCATGAGATGTGATTGTGTTGCTAACTTATAATAAAAATGATCTCGTTACACGCTTAGCATGGAATTGGGTGAAAATCGAGGACGACGAAATTATTTCTAACGAAGCATTCACGTGTTCTTGTTATATGATCCCAAAAGTCACTTAATCGTGATGAAAACAATACGTTATGTCTAAAACACGTGTAGTAGTTCATTTAAGTTTATGTCTTCAATAAATGTCATCATAAAATGAATTTTGGAAGTGCTATGATACTTAATTCTAGCATTGCGTGAGGACACGGCAATGGTTTAGTATGTCAACCTACTTTGACTTAAAGTTATCTTTTCCCGCCTAATGCAAACCATCAGAATACTGAAGAGTCTTCAGTATCCTAGAGGAGATCGACATCATTCAATTGGTATTGTCAAACTAAACTGAACTGAAAGCCCTTCTTCGGTCCTTGTTCTTCAGCAACTATGTAACACCCCAAAATGTGATATGCGGAAGCGGTGAAGCTCGGGGGCTGTTACGTCATTGTATCATAGTTCAAGGTACAAGAGAACGACTCTAAATGAGACGTTTTATAAAAATACCTCGTTGAATTTAAATTAAAAGCATCACAGTACAAAAGGTCTCAGTTTCAAAAGATAGTGCAGCGGAATATAAAAGTTTTAAACATCAACGAGATAATAGTTCAAAAGCATAAGTAAATAAATGTCAGAAGATAGCCAAGAAATGCATGCGGACTCCAAGTACTTCACACAGCAGGTACAACATATCATCAATTACCTGAGATAAATGCTAAATTGGGTCAACATAAAGTTGGTGAGAATATAGGTTTCAAGTAAAAATTCATAGTAATTCAATTTCAGATTTCATTTCATGTACACGTGCAACTATAGGAGATATAGTGCCAAGTGTAGGATAAATTGGGTGTTCACAATATTTATGATAGCTAAGCTCGTGACATCGAAACTAGTGATCCAGTGCATACAATAGATTGCATACATAAATTTTGCCCCAATGGAGTACCTAGCCAAGATAACTCCGTTCATACAAATGGTACACACTCGTCCGGCGTCAGAATGCCCGAGTGGAGGTTGTCAACCCTCAGCAGATCTATCCGTAACATAAGAGCTTACTCCAGCAAAGTAACTAACGATTCACGATAGTGGGGATTATGGCTAAAGCAACTTAAGCTATCTCATAAATAGTGTTCACAAAGCGTTCACAGAAATCAAGTTTTACTTGCGTCCAGAAGCAAGCATCAAAGCATTTATCACATCCCAAAACATTAAACATATAAAAACAGTTTAATAGGGATCTATAAACTCACCTCAAGCAACGATTCAAACCGCACAAGTAAGATCAAATAGTAGCGAGCAACTCTAGCAACAACCTAAATATAATACTATAGTTTAGGCGCTAGCAAATAAGTCACAAAAGTCCATCACGTACGTTACTCATCAATCAAGTATATATTTTGTTGTTAAAATCGTGACTTGTAAATGTTACATCGTTATAAACATTATAGTATATATATACTTAGGCAAAAATATTTATTTTTGACTCGACGAAATTTCGACAGCCTTTCGGCGTAAATTTTAATTTACCAAAATTTATCTTAACAAAATTTCCTACATGATTTCTAACGAAAATTCGGCAGCCTTTCGGCTTCACGTAAAAAATTGCCATTTTAGTAAGTACTCAAATCTCGTCCTAAAACCCCTATTTTCAGAAATTTCTCAATCACAATGTTCCAACAAGCCATTTTCCGCAATAGTATCAATTTCCACTTTCAACGTTCAAACTTTCGATAGTACTACAAGTATTCACATTTCGAGCTAATACGCTTTTACAAAACAAGTCCAACATTCATGCATACCATTTAGTAACCATTTCGACACTTAAAACAACTCCGTTTGACTCGAAAATGTCGTTTCGACCACTTTAAAAATCTGGACAGCAACCACTTATAGTGTTGTTCTCCAAAAATTAAGTTTTCCGACAACGAAATTTAAACGACCACAACTTACTCATTTTAGCTCCGTTTTTAGCCCATAATATATCGAAACGAAGGTATTAACTTATATTTTCATAATATCGTAGTAAACTAGTGTCAAAACAATTTTTACGACTCTCTACGCCTCTTACAAAAGTCAGACAGATTGTATGTTTTCCGTAAAAACCCGTTTTCGACCATTTTCAAGCGTAACCACTAGTAGTAACACTACTAGTTTCCTCTAATTTTTCAGAAACATCAACAAAATCAAAGATTTTACTTCAAGTTCACAAATCCAAAATATACATACTTATGTTTTTCACAAATCTTTCAATTAAGCCATTTTCATGTATGGATCTAATAGATCCACACTTAATTTCCACAAATCTTAAAATATATCATAACCAAAAATAATTTTTATCATTTTATTTCAAGAAAATACTTGATGAGTAACATGCATGCATAGATCTACAAAGATTATGCATGGAAAATGAAAAGATGAAAAAGGTTTAAGAAGTAACCTTGTGTAACGATTTTACGTAATTACAACGACCCGATCTACGCTCTAACCCATTAATACTCAACAAGAACTCTACTCTAAATCTTCAACCCAAAAACTACTCAAATCATCAAACCAAGAAAGACCATTCTTCTTTATGCTTATACAAGCTCTAGGGTGATTTTGTTTTGTGTTAATTCTTGTTAAATTGAAGCTTTTAAAAATCAACAATGGTGGAAATGTGTTTGTGTTTGTGCCGTGTGTTTTGAGAGAGAAGAAGAGAGATGTGTGTTTTTTGTTTGAGGTGAAAATGAGTGTGTAAGTGAAATAATGGAAGTGTTTTTGGTTAATAAGTTAAGGGGTGTAAGGTTTATAACCTTAAGCTTAAAATGGCAAAGTGTAAGGCCATGCACATGGTGCATGTTTTGGCCGGTTATGGGGGTCCCAAATAGGGGTAAATTATTCAAAAGTTTTACTATGGTAATTAGTTAAAAGGTTTAAGGTAAAAAGGTTAGTTAGTTTTAGGTAAATATCAAAAAGTATATAGTTAAGTTAAAAATTACGTAAAACCTAAAAATTTGACGAAATATATTAAATTTACGATTTTTCGACGAAAACTGACATTTTATGATTGGTAAAGTATTTTATGCATGTTAACGACGGTTAAACGTAAAAACGACGTAAAATACGAAAACGCGATACGTTAGTTAAATATTCACAGTAAATACGATTTATTACTATAAATAGAAAAAATACTAAAATACAAGCATATATAAACATATACATAAATATTTAAATACGCTGCTCAAGAAAATACGATCACGCTGTTAAAAACTAAACAGTTAAGCACATAATTCACAGATAACGAATAATCTCATGGATTATCGTCAATTCATTGACCGTCTCAGCACTTTGGTCAGGTTCACAGAAAATGTTCAGAATAATGACTGAGCTCAGAGTCAGGCCATTACTCGTCAGCAAACAGTTTTCCAGAAAACGCGGGATAACTTCCCTGTTCCAACACAGTTAAATCACACAATTGACTAAATAAAAAGTCAAAGGGAAAAATAGTCATTTTACAAAGTAGGGAAAATTACCAGGTGTTACATCATCCCCTTGATAGAGAAGCTTTGTCCTCAAAGCTTAGGAGTGTCACGGTTTCTAGAATTGTCAAAGAGTTGCGGATATTTCTTGCGAAATTGATCCTCACGCTCCCAAGTGAATTCAGGTCCACGTTTAGAATTCCACCTCACCTTGATGATTGGAATACGACTCTGTTTCAATCGTTTGACCTCACGGTCCATGATTTCAACAGGTTCTTCGACAAATTGCATCTTGTCGTCGATTCGGAGTTCCTCCAATGGTATAACGAGTGTCTCATCAGAAAGGCACTTCTTCAAGTTCGACACATGAAAAGTGTTGTGCACGCGGCTCAACGCTTGCGGTAATTCGAGACGATAGGCTAAAGTTCCAACCTTTGCCAGAATTTTGAAAGGTCCAATATAACGGGGGTTCAGCTTTCCTCGCTTGCCAAAACGTACCACACCTTTCCAAGGCGATACTTTTTGCATCACTTTGTCTCCCACTTGAAATTCGAGAGGCTTACGTCGAACGTCGGCGTAACTCTTTTGACGATCACGGGCTGCTTGAATTCGGCTCTTGATTTGAACAATCTTCTCAGTCGTTTCACGGATGAGTTCAGGGCCAGTGAGTTGACTATCCCCAACCTCACTCCAACACACATGCGAGCGACAATTACGACCATACAACGCTTCAAACGGTGCAGCCTTAATACTGGTATGATAACTGTTGTTGTAAGAGAATTCTACTAGAGGTAAATGTCTGTCCCATTGCTTTCCAAAGTCAAGCACACAAGCGCGCAACATGTCCTCCAGCGTTTGAATAGTTCTCTCACTCTGTCCGTCAGTCTGCGGGTGATAAGCAGTACTCATGTCCAATTGCGTACCCAACGCTTTCTGAAGTGATTTCCAGAATTTCGAAGTAAATCTACCATCTCTATCAGAACTTATCGAGATCGGTATCCCATGTTTTGCGACTATTTCCTTCAGATAAAGTCTCGTAAGCTTATCCATTGAATCATCTTCCTTCATAACTAAAAAGTGTGCAGATTTCGTAAGTCGATCCACAATTACCCAAATTGTGTCGTATCCGTTTGTCGTTTTAGGTAGCTTAGTTATGAAGTCCATGGTTATATTTTCCCACTTCCACATAGGAATTATAGGTTGAACCAACAATCCAGATGGTTTTTGGTGTTCTGTTTTCACTCTAGCACAAGTCAGGCACTTCCCTACATAAGTAGCGATTTCAGCTTTCATATTTGGCCACCAATATAGCTTCTTCATATCCTGATACATTTTGTCAGATCCTGGGTGAATCGAATACTTAGATTTATGCGACTCGTGCATAATCACGTCCCTTAGTCCTCCAAACCGTGGTAACCAACTTCTACCGTTCAAACATAGCGTTCCATTAGTGCTAGTCTCCAATTTCTTAGTAACCATCCCTCCTAATTTCTCAGCTTCAACATGTTCAGGCTTAAGAGCTTCGGTTTGTGCTTCACGAATTTGCACAGGTAAGTTCGGATTGATAACCATAGCTAACGATCTAACTCTACGTGTCATTAGTTGTTCCTTTCTACTTAGCGCATCCGCCACTACATTGGCCTTCCCAGGGTGGTAACGGATTTCACAGTCATAATCGCTGAGCAACTCGATCCATTGACGTTGTCTCATGTTCAGTTCCTTCTGATCAAGAATATGTTGTAAACTCTTGTGATCGGTATAGACGACACACTTGGTTCCATACAAGTAGTGTCTCCACAACTTCAAGGCAAATACTACCGCTCCTAGCTCCAAGTCGTGCGTAGTGTAGTTTTTCTCATGCGTTTTCAATTGTCGTGACGCGTAGGTGATAACTTTCTTCCTTTGCATCAACACAGCTCCCAATCCTTTTGCTGATGCATCACAGTAGACCACAAAGTCTTCCGATCCTTCTGGTAACGATAGAATAGGCGCACTACACAACATTTGTTTCAACTTTTGGAATGCTAATTCCTCCTTATCTCCCCATTCGTATTTCACCTTCTTTTGAGTCAACTTCGTCAATGGTTTTGCGATCTTCGAGAATCCCTCGATGAATCTTCGGTAGTATCCGGCGAGTCCTAAGAATTGGCGAATTTCAGTCGGTGTCGTAGGAGCAGTCCACTCCCTAATTGATTCGATCTTGGCAGGATCAACATGAATCCCCTTGCTATCTATAACGTGACCTAGAAATTGTACTCTTGGCAACCAAAAATCACACTTCGAGAACTTAGCGTACAATTCCTCCTTCTTAAGTAATTCCAATATTATCTTAAGATGTTCCTCGTATTCTTTCTCATTCCTTGAGTAAATCAGTATGTCATCGATGAACACAATGACAAACTTGTCCAAATACGGTTTACACACCCGGTTCATGAGGTCCATAAACACAGCAGGTGCGTTTGTCAAACCGAACGGCATCACTTGGAACTCATAGTGTCCATACCTAGTCCTAAAAGAAGTCTTTGCAACATCTTCCTCACGGACTCTCAATTTGTGATAACCAGAACTAAGTTCAATCTTTGAGTAAACGCTCGATCCTTGCAATTGATCAAACAGATCATCGATCCTAGGTAACGGATAACGGTTCTTGATGGTAAGTTTGTTCAACTCACGATAGTCGATACACATCCGAAAACTTCCATCCTTTTTCTTTACAAATAAGACTGGAGCTCCCCAGGGTGAAGAACTCGGTCTTATGAATCCTTTATCAGTCAACTCTTGCAGTTGCGTCGCTAGTTCTTGCAATTCCGACGGTGCTAAACGGTAAGGCGCTCGAGCAACAGGTGCAGCTCCCGATATTAAATCGATCTGGAATTCAACTTGTCTAGCCGGCGGTAATCCAGGCAAATCTTCAGGAAAGACTTCCGGAAAATCCCGTACGATAGGTACATCTTCCAACCGTTTCTCTTCCATCTGCTTTTCAGTAACACAGCCTAAAAATACGTGGCAACCTTCTGATAACAACTTCTGAGCCTTGACACGCGAGATAATGTTCAGTCGTGACTTCCCTTTTCAGTTACTTGTATCCCCTTGTACCTCCAAAACTTCATCACCAAATGGTAAGCGAACGATCTTCTCGTCACATACAATCATAGCACGATATCTCGACAACCACTCCATTCCGACAATCACATCAAAACTCCCTAACTCAACAGGCATAAGGTCTATTACGAAAGGATGACCTAGAAGATTTAAAGTGCATCCACGAAGTATAGTGTCGGCTTCTATCAACTTCCCATTAGCTAACTCAATAGTGTACTTAGTGTCTAAGGGCGAAGGGGTCACATCAAGTAAAACACTAAAAGCAGTCGACACAAAACTCCTATCAGCTCCAGTATCAAATAAAATAGAAGCATAACGACCATTGAGAAGAAACGTACCCGTCACAACGTCGGGTTTTTTTTGCGCTTCTCCTCCTCCTATCACATAGACCCTTCCACGAGCTTCCCCAACTTTAGCATTCTTTCCTTGGTCCTTTTCCTTGTTCTTTTTCTTTGGGCACTCATTGCTGTAGTGACCCTTTTGCTGACATTCAAAGCAAGTGACGTTGGCTTTCGTGTTGGGTGGTGACTTACAATCCCTAGCAATGTGTCCAGTTTTCTTGCAGTTGTGACACTGTACATTGCATTGTCTATTATGGTGACGCTTGCATCGATTGCACAAAGGTAACGTCCCATTGTACACTCCCTTTTCCCCAGTACCAGCAGTGTACGCTTTCACAGTGTCTTGCCTCTTATTCGGATGGTTCCCATGGTTGTTCCTTTGGTTATTCCCCCACTTTCTCTTGTTGTCCGCGGCATTCCCAGCATTTGCTCGAACAACTTGGTCCATCAGACTGTGAGCCATCCTTATAGCATCACTAACTTTTGTCGGTCCAGACGATGTCACATTCCCTTGAACTCTACCCGGTAAACCCCAAATATAGTGTTCAACCTTCTTCTCTTCATTCGGAACCATTCCAGGACATAGCAAACACAATTCTTGGAACCTCCTAGTGTACGTACCAATGTCATTGTTCTTCACAGTCAGGTTCCACAGTTCGATTTCCATTTTCTGAATCTCATTACGAGGACAGTACTCCTTAGTCAACAACTTCTTAAGTTCCTCCCAACTCATTCCATACGCCTCCTCGGCTCCAGCCGTTTGCACATGGGTGTTCCACCATGTCAACGCTCCAGCAGCTAAAGTACAAGTAGAATAAGTCACTTGGTTTTCAACAGCACATCCACTAACACGGAACACAGCTTCCATCTTTTCAACCCAACGAGCTAATCCGACAGCTCCTTCAGTACCATTAAAAGTCAAAGGGTCACAACTCCTAAAGTCCTTGTAAGTACACGGCTTAGGCGGTCGATTGTCAACATTGTTCGGTGGTTCTTCGTTCACGTTGTTGTTAGCTTGAACGTTTGCCAGTGCAGCAGTCACTCGTTGCGTAATCAGTGCTTCCAATTGAGCGTCAGTCATTCCGTTACGTGTGTTCACCATTTTTTCTCTGCGTTAAGACAACAATGCAATTAAGGTTCAAGCATGAATATGCACGTTATATATTTCATATGCTAAAATAGAATGCAGAATTTAACAGTACAACAAACATAAAAAGGATAGTCACTGGTCAAGATCATAAAGTTAAATTCCCATTCATAACCAAAATATCAAGTACACAGTCATAAAATAAGAGTATGATTACATCTAGTCTACTCTAACTAACCGAGTACTACTCTAGTTTAGTGGATACAATACCCAAAAGATAAAGATGTCAATCTACTCTAGAATTAAGCACAATAACGATGAATCTCTAAGTGCGACGACGACGATCACACTCAGCACATCTCGGTGAATCACTCCTCGGGTCTCCATCTGCAGCTCGGTCTCCTCCACGAACTGACTCTAACTCACGCCTCAACCTAGCAACCTCCTCAAGTGTGGTATCCAACAAGTCACGGGTATCCTCGTTATCCTCTAACAATCCAAAAACCGCATCCTCAAGTAGACGAAAAAGAACAACATCTGAATCCCTAGCAGATCCTATCATAACAACACATGACCTAGGTCTAGAGGGCTCTCCAACATGATGAGTAGGTGGTGTAGAAACAGCAGTAGCAGCTCGAATCTCATGAGTAGGCGATGCCTCAGGTGTAGTGTGTGAATCAGACATACGAATCTTCTTCCGTGGGCATGACGAATCAGAATCGGACAAGGCTCGAGATCTAACACCGGATGGTCCAGCTCCATCAGCAGGTGGTACAGTATCATCGGAATCAGTATAAACCTCAGCTGGCGGCGTACCCCATAAAGCTTCCCTCTCATCTCTAAACCGCTGACAGGGCACAGTAGGGTTCTTCCTCAAGTTGGACGTCTTCCTAATCTCACTCCTCCTACTAGGCTCAACTCTCTCAGGTACCACAGTCAAAGCATCAACCCTAATATCATCATCAGCCTCAGCACCCTCGCTATCACTACTAGCCACAACCATCCTAACGTCAGTATCACTCTCAATCTCATCATCCATGTCCTCATCATCCTCACGATCTACCTCATATCCATCCATATCATCATCACCCTCATGATCTATCTCAACACCATCCATATCATCCTCATGACCTACCTCATGTCCATCCATATCCTCATCACCCTCGTGATCTACCTCAATACCATCCACGTCATCCTCATCATCCTCACTACCACTAACCCACTCGATCAAAGTACGATGCACAACAGGTGGCATCCCATCAACAACATCAGAAGTATCAGACAACACATCAGGCTCACCCTCATCATCCTCCTCCGGATCCTCATCAGGTTCATACTCCGCACCTTCCTCCTCAGGATCAGCCTCCTCTGGGTCATTCTCCGGCTCAACATGATCTGGTACCATCTCAATCTCGTCTTCCCACTCTTCGTCGGCAGAGTCAGGCTGGTAAGAAACAGTAGATGACGACATAACCTGCAACAACCAAAATGCGTATTAAAGCAGTTGTAGGGTATGCATGAAATAATCATGTATAGAAATTAAAGTATGCAAATCAACGAAACGCATATGTATATAATACATATTACGTATTACATAATATATATTACATATTACTTATAGTGTTATCCTACGTACTACCTTACGTAGTACACATATATATACAGAGTAACAAGTAGCCACATCGGTTATACTCTAGGCCTAAGATGCAAACCTAGTTCTCTATAACCAAGGCTCTGATTACCAATTCTGTAACACCCCAAAATGTGATATGTGGAAGCGGTGAAGCTCGGGGGCTGTTACGTTATTGTATCATAGTTCAAGGTACAAGAGAACGACTCTAAATGAGACGTTTTATAAAAATACCTCGTTGAATTTAAATTAAAAGCATCACAGTACAAAAGGTCTCAGTTTCAAAAGATAGTGTAGCGGAATATAGAAGTTTTAAACATCAACGAGATAATAGTTCAAAAGCATAAGTAAATAAATGTCCGAAGATAGCCAAGAAATGTATGCGGACTCCAAGTACTTCACACAGCAGGTACAACACATCATCAGTTACCGGAGATAAATGCTAAATTGGGTCAACATAAAGTTGGTGAGAATATAGGTTTCAAGTAAAAATTCATAGTAATTCAATTTGAGATTTCATTTCATGTACACGTGCAACTATAGGAGATATAGTGTCAAGTGTAGGATAAATTGGGTGTTCACAATATTTATAATAGCTAAGCTCGTAACATCGAAACTAGTGATCCAGTGCATACAATAGATTGCATACATAAATTTTGCCCCAATGGAGTACCTAGCCAAGATAACTCCGTTCATACAAATGGTACACACTCGTCCGGCGTCAGAATGCCCGAGTGGAGGTTGTCAACCCTCAATAGATCTATCCGTAACATAAGAGCTTACTCCAGCAGAGTAACTAACGATTCACGATAGTGGGGACTATGGCTAAAGCAACTTAAGCTATCTCATAAATAGTGTTCACAAAGCGTTCACAGAAATCAAGTTTTACTTGCGTCCAGAAGCAAGCATCAAAGCATTTATCACATCCCAAAACATTAAACATATAAAAACAGTTTAATAGGGATCTATAAACTCACCTCAAGCAACGATTCAAACCGCACAAGTAAGATCAAATAGTAGCGAGCAACTCTAGCAACAACCTAAATATAATACTATAGTTTAGGCGCTAGCAAATAAGTCAGAAAAGTCCATCACGTATGTTACTCATCAATCAAGTATATATTTTGTTGTTAAAATCGTGACTTGTAAATGTTGCATCGTTATAAACATTATAGTATATATATACTTAGGCAAAAATATTTATTTTTGACTCGACGAAATTTCGACAGCCTTTCGGCGTAAATTTTAATTTACCAAAATTTATCTTAACAAATTTTCCTACATGATTTCTAACGAAAATTCGGCAGCCTTTCGGCGTCACGTAAAAATTTGCCATTTTTAGTAAGTACTCAAATCTCGTCCTAAAACCCCTATTTTCAACAATTTCTCAATCACAATGTTCCAACAAGCCATTTTCCGCAATAATATCAATTTCCACTTCCAACGTTCAAACTTTCGATAGTACAACAAGTATTCACATTTCGAGCAAATACGCTTTTACAAAACAAGTCCAACATTCATACATACCATTTAGTAACCATTTCGACACTTAAAACAACTCCGTTTAACTCGAAAATGTCGTTTCGACCACTTTAAAAATCTGGACAGCAACCACTTATAGTGTTGTTCTCCAAAAATTAAGTTTTCCGACAACGAAATTTAAACGACCACAACTTACTCATTTTAGCTCCGTTTTTAGCCTATAATATATCGAAACGAAGGTATTAACTTATATTTTCATAATATCGTAGTAAACTAGTGTCAAAACAATTTTTACGACTCTCTACGCCTCTTACAAAAGTCGGACAGATTGTATGTTTTCCGTAAAAACCCGTTTTCGACCATTTTCAAGCGTAACCACTAGTAGTAACACTACTAGTTTCCTCTAATTTTTCATAAACATCAACAAAATCAAAGATTTTACTTCAAGTTCACAAATCCAAAATATACATACTTATGTTTTTCACAAATCTTTCAATTAAGCCATTTTCATGTATGGATCTAATAGATCCACACTTAATTTCCACAAATCTTAAAATATTTCATGACCAAAAATAATTTTTATCATTTTATTTCAAGAAAATACTTTATGAGTAACATGCATGCATAGATCTACAAAGATTATGCATGGAAAATGAAAAGATGAAAAAGGTTTAAGAAGTAACCTTGTGTAACGATTTTACGTAATTACAACGACCCGATCTACGCTCTAACCCATTAATACTCAACAAGAACTCTACTCTAAATCTTCAACCCAAAAACTACTCAAATCATCAAACCAAGAAAGACCATTCTTCTTTATGCTTATACAATCTCTAGGGTGATTTTGTTTTGTGTTAATTCTTGTTAAATTGAAGCTTTTAAAAATCAACAATGGTGGAAATGTGTTTGTGTTTGTGCCGTGTGTTTTGAGAGAGAAGAAGAGAGATGTGTGTTTTTTGTTTGAGGTGAAAATGAGTGTGTAAGTGAAATAATGGAAGTGTTTTTGGTTAATAAGTTAAGGGGTGTAAGGTTTATAACCTTAAGCTTAAAATGGCAAAGTGTAAGGCCATGCACATGGTGCATGTTTTGGCCGGTTATGGGGGTCCCAAATGGGGGTAAATTATTCGAAATTTTTACTATGGTAATTAGTTAAAAGGTTTAAGGTAAAAAGGTTAGTTAGTTTTAGGTAAATATCTAAAAGTATATAGTTAAGTTAAAAATTACGTAAAACTTAAAAATTTGACGAAATATATTAAATTTACGATTTTTCAACGAAAACTAACATTTTATGATTGGTAAAGTATTTTATGCATGTTAACGACGGTTAAACGTAAAAACGACGTAAAATACGAAAACGCGATACGTTAGTTAAATATTCACAGTAAATACGATTTATTACTATAAATAGCAAAAATACTAAAATACAGGCATATATAAACATATACAGAAATATTTAAATACGCTGCTCAAGAAAATACGATCACGCTGTTAAAAACTAAACAGTTAAGCACATAATTCACAGATAACGAATAATCTCATGGATTATCGTCAATTCATTGACCGTCTCAGCACTTTGGTCAGGTTCACAGAAAATGTTCAGAATAATGACTGGGCTAAAAGTCAGGCCATTACTCGTCAGCAAACAGTTTTCCAGAAAACGCGGGATAACTTCCCGGTTCCAACACAGTTGACTAAATAAAAAGTCAAAGGGTAAAATAGTCATTTTACAAAGTAGGGAAAATTACCAGGTGTTACAAACTAGACCGCCTAGTATTTGAAGCGAAGACTCCTTTGTCTTCTAAGTCTACTGGAAGGGGATTGCTGAACTTTATTCAGCTATAAAGTCTTCAGTAGGAACTTTGTTCCTCTGGTCATCCTTCAGCAGACTGGACAACTGCTGAGCATGAAACACATACGGGGATTTTATATTCAAATCCTAGAGTTGCTTCAGGGTCAGTAAATACTGACCCAACAAGATCTACTCCATGTTTTAGGGTTTTTTCCATCAGATGCTTGTGTGCCTCTTTGCTTGGTTCTTGTATTTCCTTCAAAACTTTTTCAAATCTTCCAGGATAAGTTGCCTTAGCTGCTTGCCAGAACAAACTCATAAATTTCACACCAGCGAACCTCATTCTGAAGTTAGCACATATGTGTCTTTCACATTATTTATGCTTTGAAAGGCATTATAGTTTTAGTAGCTTTAATAATACTCTACAAAAGGCATTACAACTTTATATATATAAGGTGCAAAATGTAGTAAAAAACTTAAAAAAGGAATGAGAATTGGTTAGTACCATATGTTGGTTAGGTATGACTGTTAGACCCTCACCAATAACCATTCCCAAGTCATCAATAAGGCATTGCATGAACCAACTCTAATTTTTCTTTTCTCAACATTAACTACAACCTAATGAATTAGATAAATTTGATTATTGTCATCTATACCTACAAGTGATGAGATTTGTCCATTGCAAATTGCTTTCAGAAAGCACCCATCAAGACCAATTATCCTCCTACACCCCTCTAACCATCCTTCTCTTAAAGCCTTAAAGCATAAATAAAAACAGCTAAAGTATGGCTTACCATCATCCCCATGCTCAATACCTATTCTGCAAGTGGATCCTTCTTTAGAATTATGGATCTCACTAGCATAAGACCACAACTTATCATAGTGATCCTCTAAACACGTCTCATATTGCTGCAAAGCCTAAGCCTTACCCCTTCTCGCTTAAATAATAGTAACTTTGCATTTCTATTTCTGAAGGGACAAAGCGATTATATCCATGGGTTTTATGATAATAGTAAGCATGATGTATTTAGCATATTTCCTTCTGTTTAGCATAGTTCCTTCTGTTCCTTCTTGTTATTAACGTGTCATACTCATAAGTCTTAGAACAAACATGGTCATTTACCAATTTTGTTTGTTTCAAAAGGACTTTTTTGTTTGCATTCAACTTGCCCACAACCTAAAAGGACACATATTCTCTAGATCATCTTTTGGACACTTGGCAACTAGTCTCCTAGGGTTTTTTACTTCAAAATAAATCTTGTAGCCATGTGACAATGAATAATATGTCAAGGCTCTTTTAAGTTGACTAAGACACTCAAACTTTTCACCTAAACATGGTCCCGTAAGCTTCCATTTTATTTTAGGATCATGTGCTGGATAGTGATCACCTAGGATATCTTGTTCATCTGTCTTAGAAATACTAGAATAATAAAAGTCATCCCAAGGAAGCCCATTATAAACACTTGTTAAAAGAATTCATCAAACATCTTGTTCGCTTTTTTCCTAGGTGCGAACTCTGCTTTCTTAGTGCTTTCTTAGTCCTAACTACTAAAAGTTCATCCTCACCTTCAAATAAATGATCAATAGATGCAGTGTCACTCTCTTCCTCACTCTAATAATCATACACATTTGCATCATCATCCTTTAAGTCACTACCCCTACCAATAGTATCTCCTAATGTTTCGTCAGTTTCTTCTAAATTTGGTTTAAATCAAACTCAGTGTTAGAAGGATAAACATGCAACACGTGTTCATTTTTTCCACATTTAACAAAAGCTTCAAAGTCACTTTGATATTTTAAGGGTTTGAAACCTAAATGAAAGTCAAATACAGGAATAGGATAGAAGAGTGTCTTAACACCAGTAATATGTTTTATGAAACCGATAACAACTCGAAGTTCGATATCGTGGAAACGCTAGATCGCGAGTTGTATAGAGCACAAGTAGCGAACTCGAGAGGCTTTAAAGAACCGACAAGAATATGCACATGATATATCCTCACACCCCCTTTATTGTAAACATAATAAAGGTTACATTGAGGAAGAAGAATTGATCTATTAGGATCCCCCTTACCCCTATTTATAGAGATGAGGGGGTAGGCACCTCCTTAAGTCTAATAGGAAACTTCCTATAAACCAACTTAAGGAGGTTAGCTTTAAATACTTCCTAATATTAGTCTATTCCTAATCTAAATTACAAAGTACACATAACCCCCTAACCATTGTTTAATATTACTCCTATTAGAAAAGTATATTAGAAAAGTAATATACAAATATTATGTTACCTTAAATATTACAATAATCTCAAGTCAAATTTTTCCTTATTTTACCTCTAGTTGAATACCTTCTACTACCGATACGAAAACACAAATCGATGGCCAACTTCAACGATTCCTAAAACCCAAAACTCGAAGCTGCACTTTGATACCTCGACATTTTAACCAACTCGAAACATCGATCTAGCACTCGAACTTTTATACCTCGATAATTTAGGAGTAAACTTGAATATAGTTCAGAGACTTAAGTGTTTCCACCTTAAGAGTAACACTTAAACATAATCGATACACAACCTCTTGTCATTGTGTTGGAACCTCAAACCAGGGACCAACTTGTTATACTTTAGTAATTTCCCTAGATTAGCTTCTATAGAATCCTTCACTTTCTTCTTCTCAGCAACATTACCCTCTTCACCCTCTTGACTAGGTACTCCAATTACCATAATGTTTGCCCCCACCTTTTTACCAAGGTGTACCTTTTCCTGCTCATTTACCAAGCAGCCCGTGTTTGTCTTTTCTTCAGGTTGTTTCTCCTCCAACCATCTTTGAGCCACTGCAGCATGATCATTACTAACCTGAAATACCTCAGCTTCACGATCCCCTTGAGCTCCTTGCAGTTCCACCCCAAACCAAACATGTTTATGAAGTTGTACTCCATGGAATCATGTTTTAACATTAGGACCATGTTGTTTGAACCCAACTTGTATATGTCGAACCCAACTTGTTTTGAACCTCCATGCATTTGTACACCAAAAGTTGTCACTTTTGCTTCCAAAGTATACACACGGTTCCTTTTCCTGATCCCAGTCATCATAACTCGAAAACCTTTGATTGCCTTGATTTTACCCATCTGCATTTTCCTAGTATAACCCTCTTTTTCAAGATTATCCAATGAAATCAAACTTCTTCTTAACCTTGGAACATATCTGACATCATCCAGTTTAAAGTTTGATCCATCATGCAATTGTATCTTCACTTTGCTTGTCCCTCTGATATCATCCAGGGTTTGTTTGTTTCGTGAATTTTATTGACTTTTGACTCCACATAGGCATTCGTTGACTTCATGTAGAATTCAACCATTTACCAAAGGTCAAAACATTATGGGTAATGTTATTTGTAGGTAAACCAAACTTTAGTGTCTTATCTGTTAGAATTTAAACTTCAGTAACATAAACAATCATTTGAGGAAACTTTAGTGTATATTAACACTACAACAATTCTGAGTTTAGGGTCGCCCTTTTTCTAGGGTCGACTTAGTCGTCCCTAGATTAAGGGGGGGCCCACCAGTTTTACAAGAAAAACAAAGTCAAGATGGTTGTGGGGACAAAGTGGGGTCCACACAACCTAGGGACGAGTAAGTCGTCCCTAGGTGAAGAAAATTTATTTTTCGCAGTTTTTTATCTATTTTAATTATTTAAAATTATTTAAAATTAATATAAATATTTTTTTAAAAAAGTTTAAAACAAAGGTGGGCCCGTGTAACCTAGGGACGACTAAGTCGTCCCTAGGTGAAGGCAACTTTATTTTTCCCTGTTTTTTATTTTTTTTAATTATTTAAAATTATTTAAAATTAATATAAATATTTTCTTAACAAAATTTAAAATTAACGTGGGGCCCATGTAACCTAGGGACGACTAAGTCGTCTCTAGGTGAAGGCAAATTTATTTTTCCCTTTTTTATCACTTGTAATTATTTAAAATTATTTAAAATTAATTTAATTATTTTATTTAAAAATAACTTTATTATAGTTAAAAATAACTTTATACATATTAAAAAAACTTTATACATATTTAAAAAAAACTTTATACATATCTAAAAATAACTTTATACATATTAAAAAAACTTTATACATATTTAAAAGACACTTTATACATATTTAGAAAAAACTTTATACATATTTAAAAATAACATTATACATATTTAAAAATATCTTTATACATATTTAAAAAAACTTTCTACATATTTAAAAAAACTTTATATTTATTTAAAAAAACTTATACGTATTTAAAAAAACTTATACGTATTTAAAAAAACTTTAAATATATATTTAACACTTAAACCCGCGCTTAATTAAACATATATATTACAGTGATAATAGATTCATAAATAAGAAAAAAAACACTTCACAAACTAGTAAAACTAAACGTACAGATTAACACATAATAATAAAATACAAATTAACACATTAAAATAATAAATAGATTACTACTCAAAGCTAAGATTTTCCATTTCATTTAAAAGCTCATGAAGTATTGCAGCTGATTGACATGCGTGGTCTTCAGGATGCCTTTCCATTTCTAGTCTTGCCTCTAGCATCTTTATCTTTAGATCTTTGATCTTGCAATTAGAGCACTCAGTGGGTGCATATTGAGAAGGACCTGTAGAAGAACTTGGATGTGAACCTTGAGGTGTTGAAGATGCACGGGAAGATCTTATACGGAGTTCGAGATCAAAACCATCATTCCATTTAAAATATTTACATCCATAATCATCTGTTTTTTGCTGTTACAAAGTAAACAAATAACATGACATGTCATTTTAATAATCACACGTATTACATAAATAAAACATTAGATTGTTTACCTTCGAAAGAGGACATGCATAGTAAAGTTTACCAAAGCTATGAGGTTGACGTGACTGTCTCAACAAATATATCCCTTTCTACATGTACACTTATAAGCTTCAAGTGGATCCATCTTATGCAAAATCGGGTGGTGGTGGTGGTGAGTTTGGTATGAGAGGATAAGAGTTTGTGAGGATAAGAGCTACCATAAATAAAGATAAAAATTTAGGGTCGACACATTTAGGGACGACTAAGTCGACCCTAGCTTTCCCGCCAATATTTTCCCGCCAAGGTTTTCCCGCCAACATTTTACCGCCAACATTTTTGACTCATCAGTTGAACCTCTAACGTATAACCCTAGCATATCGACTCATCGGTTGAACCTCTAACGTATAACCGTAACATATCGACTCATCAGTTGAACCTCTAACGTATAACCCTAGCATATAGACTCATCAGTTGAACCTCTAACGTATAACCCTAGCATATCGACTCATCAGTTGAACCTCTAACGTATAACCATAACATATTGACTCATCAGTTGAACCTCTAACGTATAACCCTAGCATATAGACTCATCGGTTGACCTCTAACGTATAACCCTAGCATATTGACTCATCAGTTGAACCTCTAACGTATAACCGTAACATATCGACTCATCAGTTGAACCTATAACGGATAACCCTAGCATATCGACTCATCAGTTGAACCTCTAACGTATAACCGTAACATATCGACTCATCAGTTGAACCTCTAATGTATAACCCTAGCATATAGACTCATCGGTTGAACCTCTAACGTATAACCCTAGCATATCGACTCATTAGTTGAACCTCTAACGTATAACCCTAACATATCGACTCATAAGTTGAACCTCTAACGTATAACCGTAACATATCGACTCATCAGTTGAACCTCTAACGCATAACCCTAGCATATATACTCATCGGTGTTGGGTCAAAAGTTGATGATTCAAATCACTATGGAAACACAAAAGACCAAATAGGACATTATCACTGCTAGAATTCCCACTGCTGGAGATCCCCTGCTGGAGTTCCCCCTGCTGAAGTACTTTCCCTTGCTAGAGTAAGTTTCCCCTGCTGGAGTACTTGCCCCTGCTAGTGTACTTCCTACTGCTAGTGATAAGTATGAAGATTTGGTCAACACAGGATAAGAATGAATAAGTCAGTTTTGATTTAGTCATTAATACTTTATTTAGTTTCCATGTATCCCTGGGTTCCTTAAGTTATATAAGGAACCACCAGGCATAGGTTTTATTCATTAGTTCCAACATACAAAATGTAACCTACTGCTTTTATGATCTCTAGGTGTGGGATTCAATGTACACACACCTAGAGTGGTTGTGTTAATCAAATAATACAAACGCTTTGGGAATTATTCATCTTTGTTAAACATCGTATTCATGATCATTGTTCTTATTCCGCTATGTTATCATATGAATGATGATCAACCTAGATAAAACGGTTTCGGTTGTTTGGGTCTAAAGATCTTGGATTCAACAAGTGGTATTAGAGTGGGTAGCTCTTGATCTAGGTGAATAAAGATGTTTTTCATGTTCGTGGTGTTGCTGTGAATATGTTTGTGATTACTCGAAGCTGCTGGTGAATGAATAAATATTATTTATGAACTTTCGGGTCAGACGCAATAAAGATCACGTGAGACAAGATGTTTTATTGTGTTAATTGAATAGGTCAATTGGTATGCATTATGTATCCATAGCCTGTTTAATTATTTGATATTAGCACTCACGTGTGAAGAGAAGTGATATATCAAAAAGTACAAATTGGTACTTATAGTTGGGACGTGTATATCAACAAGTATAAGGATGTCAGGGGCATTCAATGTTGTAGCAGAAAGGGGACCACAAGGCCATATGATGATAAATGATTAGTGTGGGCAAGGTTTTGGGTCAATAAAGTACGAAGGCCAAGAAATCAAATAGATTAATATATCTTTGATGTGGACGTTTGCTATGGTCCAAGGTGTAGCTGGTCCACGTGATTGTGTAAGGTGAAAATTGGAATTCGTTTGATGACAGATTGGACAGAGACTTCACAAGGGGTTAAAGTTCATGTCAGAGAGTTTGGCTCAAAAAGGTGGGTTTTCGTTCAACAGTAGGTGAATTTTTAATTCTTTGTTTTTTTGTTATTTATCCTACTGTTATAAATTCATTCCCATTAAATGTGGGTTTGACACAGTTAATAACAAAAATAGGGGCATTAAAAGTTTCCCCTACTGTTGAAAAAGTTTCCCCTGCCTTCATTAAATGTTCCCCCTGCTACGATCCCCCTGCCTTCAATAGTTCCCCCTGCTTTCATTAATAGATTCCCACTGTTTTTTAAAGTTCCCCCTGCTGTCAGATATGAGTTTTGGGACAGCAAGGTTTTGGAGTTTGGTATATTCACAGAAACTGGTTTAAAGGTATAAAGGCTCATTTTAATTTAATTGATTACGTAGAAAAGTTTTTATCATTTATTTGAGGACGAAGTAGATTTTCGCGGGTATGTGTTTTATGCTTAAACACCTAGTTACAAAGTGGTACAAGATCTAGGAATGTGTGATTTTTCTTATGGTACTCTATGCACATATTTTCTATCACTTGAAGGAGTTACATTATCGTGCTTAGTGTCTCATAGGTAAATGAGGATCTTTGTACACAATGACTCTTCGTCGCGTGGTTAGTTTAAGATATAGAACGCAAGTTCGGGTTATTCTTCTTCATCATCAAGTAAGTTATAATCAGTTTTCTTCATATGTAATCATTATACAAAGCCTACAGAATTAAAGATTCATAAATGACTAGCACACTTTAAGGGGAAGCTCATTAGATAAAGTGTTAGTCATTCACATACGACGTCAAGGTGAAGATTTTTGCTACTTCTCATTAGTATTACTACAACTAGTGTGAGTATCTACTGCTTAAAATCATTTTTTATTAGGAACACCATCCCCTATGTGCTTCATGGAGGGTATTTTGAAAAGTAGAATACTTGGGTTTGATGTATGATATTGGTTAGTAGTAGTTGAAAATCAAGGTTGTTCACATAGAAGACCCCTATTTGATCATGTCAAAAAGGGGAAGTTGTCTACAAAGAATGTTCATCCTGTTGATCTTTGGTGTTGTATGTTTAAGGGGAAGTGTTTTGACATCATCAACTAGGGGAAGATTGTTGGGTCAAAAGTTGATGAGTCAAATCATTATGGAAACAAGAAAGACCAAATAGGAAATTATCACTAATAGAATTCCCACTGCTCGAGATCCCCCTGCCGGAGTTCCCCCTGCTGAAGTACTTTCTAAAAGCAGTGGAATGGCTGAAAGCAGTGGATTCCAGGATTCCCATGCTGGATCAACTGCTTCTCCTGCTATTAAGGATCCAGTTGTTAATGACATCAATGATGAAGAAAGAGAATCTCCACTCATTTCCTAATCTACACCCATATCTGATGGTCCTCTTATTTCCAGCAGTGGAAGCAGAATAATTAATAGTGGAGGTCCAAGTTACTCAGAGCTACATTCAGTTCATCAGCACCCATCTCTAGGTCATGCTGTATCTTTTGGAAGCACTTTTGAGGAGTTCTTTCCGAATCAAGATAGCCCCATCAATTCTGATTTGGAGGAAGATGAAACAGAAGTAATCATGCAGCTACCTACAGAATCAATAAAGATCACCCTATCTCTCAAATCATTGGTGATCCTAAAGCCCCTAGACATACAAGGTATATAGCAAAGGAGCACAGCTTCATTGCTAACATCACCATGAAGTTTAACCATGACAGCATGCAGTGTTGTCTGTTTACTACATTTTTGTCACAAGAAGAGCCAAAGAAGATTTTTCAGGCTTTAAATGATCCAAGTTGGGTTGAAGCCATGCAAGAGGAGCTCTTACAGTTTGACATTCAAGAGGTTTGGATTCTAGTATATTGTCCAAAGTAGGCAAGGCCCATTGGGACAAAGTGGGTACTCAGGAACAAAAAGGATGAGAGGGGTATAGTTGTCAGGAACAAAGCAAGACTGGTGGCACAAGGATATGCACAGGAAGAAGGCATTGACTATGAGGAAGTCTTTGCTCCAGTTGCCAGGATTGAAGCCATTAGATTATTTCTTGCTTATGCTTTATTTATGGATTTCACTATTTTCCAAATGGATGTAAAAAGTGCCTTTTTGTATGGCACCATTGATGAAGAGGTCTATGTTATGCAACCTCCAGGGTTTGAAGACCCAGAAGATCCAAAAAAGGTATACAAGGTGAAAAAGGATATGTATGGACTTCACCAAGCTCCCAAGGCTGGTATGGAACTATTTCTAAATATCTATTGGATAATGGCTTTAACAAGGGGAAGATTGATCAGACCCTGTTTATCAAGAAACAAAAGGGTGACCTTCTGTTGGTACAAGTCTATGTTGATGATATCATCTTTGGGTCCACAAACTCTATGCTTAGCAAAGAGTTTTCCAAGTTGATGCAGGATAAATTCCAAATGAGTGGGAGAGCTAAAATTCTTTTTGGGGTTACAAGTTCATCAGATGAAAGATGGGATATTCATCTCACAAGACAAATATGTGGCTGAGATTGTGAAGAAGTTTGGCATGTCTGAGGGAAAGAAGGTGTCTACACCAATGGACAAGGATCATTCATGGGGCAAAGATGGTCCTGGAAAACTTATAGATGTCAGGAATTACAGGTCTATGATTGGGTCTCTTATGTACCTCACAGCTTCAAGACCTGACATCATGTTTGCAGTCTACTTATGTGCAAGATACCAGGTGGCACCAACAGAGTGTCATTTATTTGCTGTAAAGAGAATTTTTAGGTATCTAAAGTTCCATCCAACCTTAGGACTTTGGTATCCCAAAGAGTCACCATTTGAGCTGATATCCTACTAAGATAGTGACTATGCTGGTGACAACAATGATAGGAAGTCTACAACAGGTGGATGCCAATTTTGGGAAGCAGACTTATATCTTGGTAATGTAAGAAGCAGACTATTATGGCCGTATCAACAACTGAAGCTGAGTATGTAGCAGCTGCTGCATGTTGTGGTCAAGTACTTTGGGTTCAGAATCATCTGCTTGATTATGGGTATAACTTTCTTAAAACCAAGATATTTATTGACAACAACAGCACCATTTGCATTATTAAGAACCCTGTTTTTCATAGCAAGACTAAACATATTGAAATAAGACATCATTTTATCAGAGATTGTTTTGAAAAAGGACTAATTATCCCTGAGAAAATTGATATAGAACTTAATGTTACTGATCTTTTAACAAAAGCTTTTAAAGGGGGGAGGTTTCAGTACCTGGTTGCAGGTATAGGAATGGTTTCTGCCTAAAAATTGATGTCTATTATGTCTTGTATATCTAGGGTTGCTTTATTGCTGTTGTTGTATTAATGTTAGTCATTTTTTCCATCATTTTTCATTCCACTGCTTTTGAACAAAGATCCCCCTGCTGGGGGTTCATTCCCCTGCTAAGAGAGTTTTTCTCTTTAAACCGGGGGTTTTTTTAATGTGGTTATATGTGGTTTTAGACTAACAATGCAGAGATCCAAATGGTGCATACTACATTCATGGGTGAGTAAGGGTTCAGGGTGATGAAGACTTTCTGCAAAGCTTGTCAGAATTCTAAAACCTTGAGGCACTGTAATGTGAACTTTTACTTCTATATCAAAACAGCTTGTTGTTTAGGTGCAGATGTGTGGTACACATTGCCAAGACTAAACTGACCATAGGTAAGGGAAAAGGTAGGGATGGTGACTAGGGTATGCTTATTTTCTTGGGTTGACCATGTGCAGGGTGACTTATGTGTTAACTTTTTGTGCTTAGATCATTGTTGATTAGAGGACTCTTGAGTTTCTGTGTATCTACCTTGTGTATACAAGGATGTGCATTAGAGCAGAGCTAGTTAGCAGTGGTCTCTTCATGATTAGTCTAATACCTCTAGGAAAGTTTCCCCTGCTTTCACCTTTTGCTTCCCCTGTTTAAACAACATTCCCCTGTTTGACCGTTGATCGACAATACCGTTACCCTGTTCATAGCCGTTGGGCCTGCTTGCTAAAATTTTGGTTAGGGAATATTTCATTGTTTTTAAAAGATATTTAAGGCGCTTTCGTCGCTGATTGGTAATCTTTTCTTTATTATTTCAAATAAATTACTTTTTTTTATCAAGATTTATCTTTGATATTTTTGCAATTTGAATATTTGGTCCAATCACAGCTCTTCAATTCGCCTATAAAAACTTAATTCCCTTCACCAGCAGGTCCATCTCTCTCCCTCGACTAAATCCCACCTAACTCTCACCATTATAAACCTTCAAAACGCTTTCAACCTTTATCATGCCTCTCAAAATTGCTGCTAATCATAATCAAATTGCTTTATTACATGATGAACCAGCAGAGTTTTTTGATGCTGCTAATCATAATCAAATTGCTTTATTACACCTCACACATTCAGCAGTTTTGGTCTAAATCCATGACCAAAACAGTGAATGGAGAGGTCACAATTCAAAGCACAATAGATGGTCATCCCATGGTGATTTCACTTGCCTCCATCAGAGACAAACTTCTTCTTGATGATGAGGATGGGATAACCAACCTACCTGAGGCTGACATATTTGAGGGTCTTGTTAAATTGGGGTATACTCTTTCTGCTGACCAAAAATGTAAGTTTGCTAAAGGTCGGTTTGCCCCACATAGGAAATATTTGATTCATACAATTTTACAATGTTTGTTACCTAAAACCACTGCTTTCAATGAATTTGATAGTGAGATAGCTTCTGCCCTGATTTGCTTAGCAACAGGGAGGAAGTATTGTTTTTCTCAAATGATTTTCAAAGGAATGGTTAAAAATGTTTCAAGCAATTCAAAATTTTGTATGTACCCAAGGTTTATAGAACTTTTGCTGAATATGAGTGCTCATGGTCCAATCACACACAAAAACTACTTCTCAGCAACCAAGCATACTACCAAACTGTTCACCACACTTCTTACACCATCTCCACAATTTTCTGGTAGGTCCATTCCACTCACTTCAATTATGATGAAACAAATCAGACAGGAAGAAGCCAAGACAAAAATAGCCACACACAAACCTTCTGATTCCCCTGCCAAGAAACTACCCCCTGTTGATCCACAACATGAAAGGATAACTAAATCCAGGTTTGCCAGGTCTCCCTTGCCTGGTGAATCTTCACAAGTAGCAGAGAGGAGAGCCTCCAAAAGGTTGGAGCATACTGAGGGTTTGGCTGCCACTACTGTCTCATCCTCAAGGGGTGAGCAGGATAGTGACACCATTAGTAAGTCCTCTCCCTCACTCAATGATATCCAAAAGGGGGAGAAATCCACTTCTAGGGTTGAGAGCAGCATGAAACCTATGACCATTTTGGAATTGACGAAAATGTGCATGAGCTTGAAAAAGCAGAATGCACAACTTGTACAAAATGTCAAAAAGCACGGTCTGGTTATCAATAACCTGGAAACCAGACTTGCCACAATTGAGGGGAGGAGAAAGCCCAAGCTTATAATATCTATAGATGAGGATGCTTCCAAAGGGGAGGAAGTTCCTAATACAGAAGAGTCTACTTAGTATTATTCATATCCTGGTGGTTTACAAGGAAAGATAGCAAGTGCTGAGAAAGGGACTGAGAAAGGAATTGCTGATAAAAAAGTGATAAGGGGAGTGCAACTAAAGAGATTGCTCAAACATTTCTAACTATGGGCAATCAAGAAGAAGCCCCTGCTTCAAAAGTTTCCCCTGCTATTGCTGATCCCACTACTGTAAGTCATTCCCCTGCTAAGCCTATTACTCAAACTTTTGTTAGAAAGAATAGAAGGCAACCAGCTCAGAAGGGAATTACAATTAAAGAACTTGCACCTAAAGCCAAACCAGCACCAGCAGTGGATCCAAAAGACAAGGGAAAAGGGATCATGGTTGAACAGCCCAAGAGGAAATACAAGCATAGAACTCTTGAACAGCAAAGGGCTCAAGAAGCACATGATGCATATGTAGCTCTCAAGCTACAACAAGAGGAGATTGATATGCAGGATCTGAGAATGCAAAAGATGAGGCCCAAAGAAATGCTTAAGCAGGTTGAAATTATGCATAGGGAGTTGGATGAAAGGGTGCCTTATGTTCAAGAGTTTCTAGATCAATGGGAAAAGGAGTTAATAAATTCTCCTTTGGAAGACAGGTATGAATTGATTTGCCTTGTTTACAAATATCAAACTGAATATCTGGAAAGGAGGGCAAATCAAATTTAGAAAGAGAAATATTTGAAGTCTGAGAAGGGGAGACTTGAACACTACAAAGTTTTGCTCAAGAGACATAAGAACTGGAAGGATGGTGATTTCACAGACATGAGTTTTGAGGCTATAGAAAGGGCAGTCAGACCAGTCTTAAGAGAATATGATGTGGAAGACTACATGACTATGAACTCTCTTGAGGAAGCTGAGTATCTTAGGAGGCAAAGTGAAGTGTTACAGAAAGCTAGGGAATCCAGAAAAAGAAAAGCTGAAGGAATAACTTTGGAAACTACACAAGCAGGTGCATCATCCCAAGCAGGTGCATCATCACAAGCAGGGGTATCACATCAAGCAGGTGAAAGTTTTCCAGCAATTGAGAGATCTGTACTCAATGCACAAAGGGCAGCCAAAAGACTCAAGAGAATGGAGAAAGTTGGCATAGTTACTAAGGAATCTCAACGTCCTTCAAATGAAGAAAATGATAAACAGCTAATTGTGCAGGAAAATGATGATATCTCACCTAGTGAACTTGGGAAGAAGTTTGCTATAATAGAATATGCTGTTTATGAACATAAGGGGAGGACTTGGTGGAAGCTTGCAAGAGCTGACAATACAACACAGACATTTCTAAGTCTAGATGTCATGTTTCCAACCTTGGATAATGAGGACTTAGAAGATCTGTGGAAGATTTTGAAAAAGACCTTTGCTGCAAAACCTCCTACCATGGATGGTGTGGAGAAGGATTAGGTGATCTGGGAGTGCATGCATAGGATGTATGAGCATGAGTTATTTGATCCCATATTTGATGCAGTGAATAAAGGAAATTTGTTGTATTGGAAGTTGTTTACCAATTCTGGGGTCTATGAGATAGTAATGGAAGGAGTAAGTGTTTATTTGATCAATCATCGTTATTATCCCTTCACTCAGGAGACCTTGAAGAAATTAGCACGGGCTGATTTGATTGTAGATGCTAAAACACCTGTTTCTTATGATCTGGTAAGGATGATGCATAGTCAGATTTGGCGAGAAAGTTTGTAAGCACCCTCATCAACTAGTATTTATTCAGAAACTTGTCTTTAGGAGAAAGCACAATTTTAGGGGAGGATTGTTGGGAATAAATCTATGTATATTTGTTACCCCTGTTAGTTGGTAATTTGTCCCCCCTGCTGGAGTAAGTTCCCCCTACTAAATAACCAAGGTAGGGGGATTGGTTCCCCTGCTAAAGTCAAAGGCCCTGCCGCTAGAGATAAACATGGAATAGATTTTTACGCGTTTCTGTTACTACTACTTAATACTTTTCAAGTTTGTTAGCAGTAATCTTGTATGTGAGTCCTTATGCCTATAAAAGGACTCACTAGGTTATCATGCAAAGTGTGTCTTTCTCTATTGTCTTTCATTTAATACTTTAAGGTTTTTGTAACCCTAATACCATTATTGGGTATTCGTATATCTTTGATATATTAAAGATCAACGTTTGTTTTAATCATTTTGCTGCTAGAGTACTTGCCCCTGCTAGTGTACTTCCCACTGCTAGTGATAAGTATGAAGATTTGGTCAACACAGGATAAGAATGAATAAGTCAGTTTTGATTTAGTCATTAATACTTTATTTAGTTTCCATGTATCCCTGGGTTCCTTAAGTTATAAAAGGAACCACCAGGCATAGGTTTTATTCATTAGTTCCAACACACAAAATATAACCTACTGCTTTTATGATCTCTAGGTGTGGGATTCAATGTACACACACCTAGAGTGGTTTGTGTTAATCAAATAATACAAACCCTTTGGGAATTATTCCTCTTTGTTAAACATCTAATTCATGATCATTGTTCTTATTCCTCTATGTTATCATATGAATGATGATCAACCTAGATAAAACGGTTTCGACTGTTTGGGTCTAAAGATCTTGGATTCAACAATCGATTGAACCTCTAACGTATAACCCTAGCATATCGACTCAACAGTTGAACCTCTAACGTATAACCGTAACATATCGACTCATCAGTTGAACCTATAACGTATAACCCTAGGATATAGACTCATCGGTTGAACCTTTAACGTATAACCCTAGCATATCGACTCATTAGTTGAACCTCTAACGTATAACCGTAACATATCGACTCATCAGTTGAACCTATAACGTATAACCCTAGCATATTGACTCATCGGTTGAATCTATAACGTATAACCCTAGCATATCGACTAATCGGTTGAACCTCTAACGTATAACCCTAACATATCGACTCATCAGTTGAACCTCTAACGTATAACCCTAGCATATCGACTCATCAGTTGAACCTCTAACGTATAACCCTAGCATATTCACTCATCGGTTGAACCTCTAACGTATAACCCTAGCATATCGACTCATCAGTTAAACCTCTAACGTATAACCGTAACATATTGACTCATCAGTTGAACCTCTAACGTATAACCCTAGCATATAGACTCATCGGTTGAACCTCTAACGTATAACCCTAGCATATCGACTCATCATTTGAACCTCTAACGTATAACCTTAACATATCGACTCATCAGTTGAACCTCTAACGTATAACCGTAACATATCGACTCATCAGTTGAACCTCTAACGTATAACCCTAGCATATAGACTCATCGGTTGAACCTCTAACATATAACCCTCACATATCGACTCATCAGTTGAACCTCTAACGTATAACCATAACATATCGACTCATCAGTTGAACCTATAACGTATAACCCTAGCATATAGACTCATCGTTTGAACCTCTAACGTATAACCCTAGCATATCGAATCAGTTGAACCTCTAACGTATAACCGTAACATATCGACTCATCAGTTGAACCTATAACGTATAACCCTAGCATATCGACTCATCGGTTGAACCTATAACGTATAACCCTAGCACATTGACTCATCGGTTGAACCTCTAACGTATAACCCTAACATATCGATTGATCAGTTGAACCTCTAACGTATAACCCTAGCATATTGACTCATCAGTTGAACCTCTAACGTATAACCCTAGCATATAGACTCACAGGTTGAACCTCTAACGTAACCCTAGCATATCGACTCATCAGTTGAACCTCTAACGTATAACCGTAACATATCGACTCATCATTTGAACCTATAACGTATAACCCTAGCATATAGACTCATCGGTTGAACCTCTAACGTATAACCCTAGCATATCGACTCATCAGTTGAACCTCTAACGTATAACCGTAACATATCAACTCATCAGTTTAACCTCTAACGTATAACCCGAGCATATAGACTCATCGGTTGAACCTCTAACGTATAACCCTAGCATATCGACTCATCAGTTGAACCTCTAACGTATAACCATAATATATCGACTAATCAGTTGAACCTATAACGTATAACCCTAGCATATCGACTCATAGGTTGAACCTATAACGTATAGCCGTAACATATTGACTCATCGGTTGAACCTCTAACGTATAACCCAAGCATATCGACTCATCGGTTGAACCTTTAACGTATAACCGTAACATATGGACTCACCGGTTAATAATTATTACAAACTAAGTATAACGTATATTTTAATATTAATTATAATAATTAATTTTGATTTTTATTATTAATTTATATTATCAATTTTATTACATAGAAGCTATAATGTAAAAATCCCTGAAAAACACCTAGGGACGACTTTGTCGTCCCTAAATATCAAAGTAAAGTCGTCCCTAAAAAACCCTCCGAAACATTTAGCAAAATTTTGGAAAAGTTGAAAATTTTGGCCAAAATTTAAATAACCCGCTTGGGTTTGAGATTTCCCGGTATACACCTAGGGACGACTTAGTCGTCCCTAGGTCTCCAAAGTCGTCCTTAGGATTCAATAATAGATGAAAAAAAAGTTTTATAATTAACCTAGGGACGACTTAGTCTTCCCTAAGATACAAAGAGAAAGTCGTCCCTAGGGTTCAATAATAGATAGTATCTTATCTCTTCATCTCATTCATCACTATTAAAAAAAACGGACGATCGAGCTATAGCAGCAGCAGCAATCATCACCACCACTCAAACCCACCACTCCCATCACCATAACCCACCACTCCCATCACCATAACCCACCACTCCCATCACCACCACTCCCTCCCACCATCACACTCGCACACGAGCACCACCAATCCTTCCCACCCATCACCACCTGTCCGTCTGACCCATCACCACCGCCACCAAGCCGACCCACCAATATAAAGGTAATTGAATTTTATATTTTTAATGATAATTTGTTTAAATTTGTTATAATGATAATGATAATTTGCTTAAATTTGTAATAATGATAATAATAATTTGTCTAATTTTGTTATATTGATAATGATAATTTGTTTAATTTTGTTATAATGATAATGATAATGATTATTTTTTGGGTCGGCAGCAATACCACCACCACCACCGACGACGGCAGCAGGTTGTTTTGCCTTATTTTTTCAGCTTATATTTTTTCAGCTTATATGTTTTCAACAGTTTGTTTAATTTGTTTTTTTTGCTAGTTGAATTCGTCACCACCATCGTTGCGGCAGTCGGCAACAACATCACCACCACATCAACAGCAGTAGCCACCACCACCGTCGTGCCAACAGCAACAGCAGTAGCCACCACCAAAGGTGGGTGTTTGTTTTTGCTTATATCGGGATTTTGGCTTAATATGAAATACGCACGAGTTTAATATTTTTTATATGTTTGTTGTAGCCACTACCGCCGGCAGCAGCAGTGGCCACCACCACCACCAAAGGTGATTTTGGCTTAATATTTCGGCATATGACTTCGGATTATATTTAAGCTTAATTGATTTAGGCTTATTTAGGCTTAGTTGATTCCGGATTATATTTAGGCATTACTGATTTAGGCTTAGTTGATTTCGGCTTAATATATATATAGTTGATTTCGGCTTAATTGATTTAGCATTAGTTGATTTTTGTTGTATATAGTGCTTAATATGTATATAGATGATTTCGGCTTAATTGATTTAGGCTTAATGGAATTCGGGTTATATATGGCTTAATATTTATATAGGGATTTCGGGTTAATATTTTGGTTTAATATGAAATAGGCAGAAGTTTAATTTTTTTTATATGTTTGTCGTAGCCGAGACCCGAGTGACACTCGAAGGGAACCGAGTCACAGCCAAGAACTGAGACCCGCGTCACAGCCGAAAAAAAGGTAATGTTTTTTTTTAAATCGTTGTGGTGGTGTTTGTTTCAAATTAGAAAAAAATTTGGAAACCAACTAATTTAGGTTTTTTTTATGTTTGTGTTTGGTTAGCACCAGGACAGTCGGGACAACTTCCTCATCCGGACCTCTTTTTCTATCTTTCTATCTTTGCTTATTTCAGCTGTGACCGAGGTGTGTAATTAATATTATGCATATGTTTATTATATTATATATATGATATATTATTGTTAGTCTTTTGTAGTAAATAATTTTAGGAATATTTTAGGATTTTATCGATTAATTTCGGAAAATTCACGTCCGAAGTTAATCAACCTATAGAAAACCCGTCCGAAATTAATTTATTAGGAATTAATTTCGGAAAGTCCCCTGTTTGGGACTGCTTTTTGATGTTTTGTCTCATTTAGGATATGAATGCGTATAACTTGTTTATTATTTGAGATGATTTCGACAGTGTTTCTCCTTTACTCCTACGAATATGTCTTTAAACACATGTTTGGGGAGTAGAGGGTAAATGCTGCAAAAATTTTATCAAATAGTAAACCGGTTATACGCATTCATATATGGGACGAAACATTCAAAAGGTGGGTTAGGATTTCCTTCCATAGTTGCACTAGGAAGAAAAAAAAGAGTTCATATTCATTTTGTTAGTATGACATTTTGCGTATAAAAAAAAATTTATCTGAGTATGTTTATTTGCAACGCAGTTATGACAATTTGTAAGAGTTGGACCACTGTAAACAATCGTAATTCCAATGAGTTTTTAGATGGTCTTTTTGGATTCATCCAGGATTGTGAGAATTTTTTGCACCCCATCTCACAAAAGCTCCGTTGCCCATGTAGTCATTGTTGTAACCGTGAAACGTTGGTTACCCTCGGCCAACTTGAGGCACACATATCCCAATTCGGGTTTGATAAACGTTACACCACTTGGATATATCACGGTGAACCAATTCTTCCATTACCTCCACTATTACCACATTCACCTGATCGAATTCACATGGATGCGTTCTTCGAAGATATTTATGCAAATAATATTCCAAATACACCATCTGAAACTCCACCCTCTCAAACTCCACCAACTCAAACAACCGTTCCTCAACCAACCCAAACATCGGGTCCTAGTAACGAGTTTGAAGAGTTACTCGCTAGGTCTGCCTAAAAGTTGTACGCGGGTTGTGATATGACCACATTGGAATTTACATCAGAGATTTCGCACATCAAGGTTTTACACAAAATAACTGACGTCGGGATTAACAAAATTCTAGCTCTTCTCCAAAAGGCATGTTCCCCTAGTAAAGGATACAATTTCCCGTCTTCATACTATGAAATAAAAAAGACATACAAAAAGATCGGGTTAGGATACGAATCGATCCATGCTTGTATAAATGATTGTTTTTTATATTGGGGATCACCGGAAAACAAGGCGAGACACACTTGTCCAATCTGTAACGCGAGTAGATGGAAAAACCCAAAGAAGAAAAAGGGGACGCAATTAGTTGCCAACAAGGTGGTGCGTTACTTTACGATAACACCTAGACTACAACGTATGTTCAACACAAAAGACATAGCAAAGTGGATGACTTGGCATACGACTAGACAATCTAAGGAAGACGGTAAAATGAATCACCCCTGTGACGGCAAAGCATGGAAATATTGTGACATGATGAAACCTGAGTTCTCTTGTGACCCTAGAAACGTTCGATTAGGGTTGGCTGCTGATGGTTTTAATCCTTATGGCATGATGAGCCAAACTTACAGCATGTGGTCGGTTATATTGACAACATACAACACACCACCGTGGATGTGTTTGAAAGAAACTTCTTTAATGTTGACGATGTTAATTCCCGGCCCTAAATCAGCTGCAAAGGACATTGATGTTTACTTGCATCCTCTAATTAAAGAACTCAAAGATTTATGGGAGGGAGTCTGGACGAAAGACGCTGCTACGGGTACTCATTTCAAAATGAAAGCGACGGTTTTATGGACCATCATTGATTTTCCAGCTCGAAGTAGTTTGTCTGGGTGGACCGGGTAAAGGGTACCTCGCATGCCCTACTTGTAATGTTGACACTCCATCGATGCGTATCAACAGCAAAATCGTTTATGTTGGTTACAGAAGATGATTAAGAACAAATCATCCAGAAAGGAAAAAATCCAAGGAATTCTACGGTTTTCCCGAAAATAAGCCTAAACCAAGAAAGTTTTCAGAACTTGATATCCAATTGCAGATTAGTAAAGTCTTTAAACGTAAACCGGGGAAACATAAACCAATTCTTAAAGAGAACCGCCTCCATAATCGAGATGTTGAATTGAACTGGAGTAAGCGTTCTATCTTTTGGGATCTTGAGTATTGGCCATTTCTTCTACTAAAACACTGTTACGATGTCATGCACATCGAAAAGAATTTCCTTGAGGCTTTTTCGAATACCCTGTTACAGAACGACAAATCCAAAGACACGCCAAAGCCAATGCTAGACTTGGAAAAAATGGGAGTTCGATAGGAGTTGTGGTTAGTTAAAAAAGATAACGGGAAGTTCGATAAGCCTCATCCAAAGTTCTCTTTCACTCCAGAAAAAAGAAAACTTTTTTGTAAATTCATTAAAGGAGTCAGACTACCTAATGGCTTTGGATCCAACTTCAAGAAAAAAGTGACCTCTAATGATGACAATATAACGAACTTAAAATCTCATGACTGTCATATAAGGATGCATCAGTTACTTCCTTATGGAGTGCAACAATACTTGCCCAAAGACGTTGCAAAACCTATAATCGAGATTTGCTTATTCTTTAAGCAGCTTTGTGCTTGAAGTTTGACTGTGCAGGACATGAAAGAAGTTAAAAACAACTTGATCATTATGATGGTTAATTTAGAGCAAATCTTTCCTCCTGCTTTTTTCGACGTAATGACTCATTTGGTTATACATCTACCCGATGAGGCTATTCTAGGTTCCGTTACTCGCGGCAGGTGGATGTATCGATTTGAAAGATTCATGAAAAAGTTAAAGAATTATGTATGAAATAAAGCAAAGCCTGAAGGTTCTATTGCTGAGGGTTATGTTGCAGAAGAGGCATTAACTTTTTGTTCGCGTTACCTTAAGGATGTCGAGACGAGATTTAACCGCCTTGGCAGAAATGAAGACGATTTTCTTGCACAACCAGATAAATTTTAGGTGTTCCAGACCGTATGCACACCGACGGGTGGAATCAAACCAACTCGTATGACTAATGACGACATGCAGGCAGTTACGTGGTTTATACTTAACAACAGTTCTGAAGTCGAAGCAGACATCTCGGCTTACAGCGAGTATGTTTCTTCCTTTTTTTATTTTATAATTTTGAAAATTACTCTTTCTCGATGAATTCTGCTAATATCATGAACCTTTGAGCGCTGATTTGTAGTTTGTAATAGAGGATCTTGACACACAGCTCCAGGCATATCACATTCTGCAATTACGTCACAAAAGTAAAAGTCTTAGCTGTTTAATTGTGTACGTAATAGTTACTCGTAACATACAGTTGTATAGTATGATGGAACTCATATAGATATTTTGGTTATTTTTTATACATTTTATGAAGAAACTACAGATGCGAGGAACTTACTACAGACTGGCTTGCAAGAGACACAATCAACCTCACATTGACCGGGACAAGAAGCAGGACATACATGCTCAGATGTGTAACATTTGGGATAGTTCTTGTTTTTGCACTTTACTTTCTTTGGTTTGGAAGGGGGAGTAGGGTACGATGTAGGAGGAGGTGGGGATGGAGTTGGTGTTGGTGGTGTAGGAGGGGACTCAGTTGGTGGTGAAGATGGTGTTGGTGGTGTTGGAGGGGACTCAACTGGTGGTGAAGATGGAGTTGGTGTTGGTGGTATAGAAGTTGTTGGAGGCGGAGAATATGTTGGTGGTGGAGGTGTAGGTGTTGGTGGTGTAGGAGTTTTTGGAGGCGGCGAGTATGTTGGTGGGGGAGGTGAAGGTGTCGGAGTAGGAGGTGTAGGTGTTGGTGGTGTAGGAGTTGTTGGAGGCGGCGAGTATGTTGGTGGTGGAGGTGAAGGTGTGGGAGTAGGAGGTGTAGTTGTCGGTGGTGTAGGAGTTGTTGGAGGCGGCGAGTATACAGGTGGTGGTGGTGAAGGTGTCGGAGTAGGAGGTGTAGGTGTTGGTGGTGTGGGGGTTGTTGGAGGTGGCGTGTATGTTGGTGGTGGAGGTGAAGGCGTCGGACTCGGAGGTGTAGGTGTTGGAGGTGCAGGGGTTGTTGGAGGCGGCGAGTATGTTGGTGTTGGAGGAGAAGGTGTGGGTGTCGGAGGGGTGGGTGGTGGTGGCTTGGGAGTCGTTGGAGGTGGTGTGTATACAGGCGGTGGAGGTGAAGGTGTGGGTGTCGGAGGGGCAGGTGGTGGTGGCGTAGGAGTTGTTGGAGGTGGTGAGTATACAGGTGGTGGAGGTGAAGGTGTGGGTGTCGGAGGGGCAGGTGGTGGTGGCATGGGAGTAGTTGGGGGTGGTGAGTATACAGGTGGTGGAGGAGAAGGTGTGGGTGTCGGAGGGGCAGGTGGTGGTGGCGTAGGAGTTGTTGGAGGTGGTGAGTATACAGGTGGTGGAGTAATAGCAGGAGGTGGCGATGATTGTGGTGGAGGTTCTAACTCTGGCGGTGAAGGTGTAGTGGAACCGATACAAATAGGTTTGCACGATTGACAATGAACGGTGCAACCATCGGGACAAAACATAGGACAAACATGAACCAAGTTATGACATTCTTTATATGTCGGGTCTTTACAAGTTGCATGGCTAGGGTTGTTAGCAATTCCTGGCGGGGTTTTCTGTTCACTAGTTGTCACCAAGGCAAACATCACTAATAACGCAACATGAAAAACTATTGACTGAGCCATTGCAGCTCAGACTTGAAGAAACTCTTAGAAACTTTTGAACTAAATTTGTAATGGGAAGATATACTTTATATATTGTTCTTTGTTTATTGAATTGATGTTTATTGCCACTGGTTCCCTTTCCTATTTATAGGCAATGAAGTGAACGAATGAAGCTGATTGAACAGCTTATTATGTAACAATGAAGTACCTTCAGTTTAAGGTATATTTCACAACCTTTTCATTGCTTTTAGTTTAAATTTGGCATCCCTTGATCAGTAAGGTATATATTGCACTTTCTACAAATGGAATCTACCGGGCATCAGTGTTGACACACATTATATATGATCATAGCGAGTAAATGGAATTAACAGCTCCCAAAGAGCTGTTTTAATTAGTTATACTGTTAAACATATTTTGTATAATGATGATCAACTAGTAACTAAATAATTAGTTAAATGGAAACTCCATATTGTTAATAGAGTGTTACGTTAAAATGAAAAGGCAAGTGTCCTAATGATGTCAATAAGTAATAAGGGTGATGTTACAAGACTATATACAATATCGAATTGACCGTCTGCTGAGAGATAAAACCGAGTAACTTAACATGAAACGACACCAATAGTATTCAGAACCTCCCAATAATTTGAAGACTTTTGTAAGAAACATATAATGCTTCTGTGTATTTATACAGAGAAGCATTATATACAGACTGTATACATCGACTTGTATAAGCAGTGCATAAAGGGATAAACCAATCATCAGATATTATATTTGTAAGTTGTAACATAAAGTAACTTCACTAAGAGTCATCTTTCATATCACATGCTGATCAAAGTCAAAGTCATCCACTCTAAGAAACTAGTTCTGACTTATTTTAAATATTTTTTAACTTTAAACCTAGTTTTGCTGTTACACATCTGGCGCATATAACATTTCCTATATAGTCGGGACACAACTTGTGGGAGAAATTATCATTTAGGTCTCATGACTAATGAATTTCGATCCTGAACTTTTAAACTACGGAAATTTTAAGAAAGAGTAAGCAAATTATTCTACTTGAAAGCAAATTATATTTTTAGGTTTATTGTTATGTTCATTATTTACGGCTATCCTAATTAATAACCTCGTATGATATTGTGTTTTTATATATAGTTTCACATTATCTGTAATTTTCGGATTAGCCTTGGGCTTATCCTCTCTACTAGATATGTAAGGCTTTGTAAACAAGTACGGGATCAATACAACAGTTACATTCCTTCATGGTATCATAGATTCATACGATCCTATACTAAAAACCCCAATTCCTTTTCACAAAATCACAACATAATTGTCCTCTGGCACTGGCAAATCCGCGGATGATTCGAAAGGATCCCAAACGTTTTCTTCATTTGGAGTCATACCAAAGTTGTAAAAGTTGTGATTGTCAACATTATCTTACAATAGATGACTAATATACAAAAGTGCCAAACATGTGGCTTGCCAATCTAATTTCATCCTACATTTACCATATTCTTAACTTTATCATCCTAGACTTGCATGTTCTTAACTTGATCATCTTATGTTAAGCCCCTTAATAAGTCCCGGTTCTAGTTGCTTGTTGGAGTTTTTAAGCTTCAACCTTTCTGAAGTCCTTCTCTCTCTTGGTTCAACATCACGCTCACCTTGGTCTGGTTATTCTTGAGATGGCGATGGTTGGGAGTTAGTCACTGGAATCAACTCTTGACAGCTAGCATGAATCCTTGCATCAAGTGGCGTAATTCCTTCTGGCCATGCTGGTTTAAGAATACCCCTTCTATCATGCAACTAAAAACAAATTACATTACTACTATGAAACACCAAATTGCAAATAAAATAAAAAATACGCAAGTGTCTTACTCCTAGCATACTCTGTCCATCTATTGGATCCCAAAAAACACCAAATCCTATTGGTATATTTGCACCTCATCTTCCTCTAGTTCTAACAACTATTCCATTAACTTCCTCCCACCTTGAGTGCCACCTCCCCTAACCTTGACACAACTGCTAGTCAATCTAACCCCCATGTTTTCATTATCTCGAAATCAACACTTGGTACTGGTGGTGCAGATGATGAACCACCTCTAGCACCTCTTCCACCACCACTAGCACTTCATCCACCACGAACACATCTTCCACCACCACTAGCACTTCTTCCACCATCAACATCACATCTTCCACCTCTAGGACCTCTAGCAGAGGGTGAACCACCTCTAGCAGATGGTGAACCACCTCTTTCAGAGGTAGAACCACGTTTGAAGAGGTAGAACCATCTTTTCCAGAAGTAGAACCACCTCTTGCAGAGGTCTCACCACCTCTTGTAGAGATAAAACCACCTCTTACGAGGTAGAACCACCTCTTGTCAAGGTATTACCACCTCTTGCACATGTACAACAACCTTTGCAAAGGTAGAACTACTTTTGTAGAGGTAGAACCACCTCTTGGAGAGGTTGATCCACTTACATCTACATTTCCATCTGCATATCTTGTACAAACCCTTTGATTATGTCTAGAGTTACCACACATAATACAATGATTTACCTATCCCTTCCTACTTAACCTTGACTTGTTACCATCATTTTCAGAAGCATCTCTTTTTCTCTTATGTGGTGGTCTTCCATGCATTCTCCTACTGAGTCGAGGTAATGGCTTTTGTAAGGTTGAGGGAGGCCATTGATCCATTCCATTAAGTCTATCAATGTAGTGTGGCTAAGCAGACACAAACATATATTGTATACCACTATGAAACATAATCTTTAGTCTCCTTATGTAAATGATATAAAACTACAAAGCTATGCTGACATGGTATACTAGATAACTGCCAAGCCTTACAAGTACATGTCCTAATCCTTTCATCCACTTAAAACCCCCATACCCATTCCCGTTGCTGCAAAAAGAGGTCTACAAGACCGATTAATCGCCGATTAATCACTACAAGGCCCTCAACCTTATCGATAAATGAAAAGGCGATTAATGGCGGTCAACGATGGTCAAACTTGCCGAAATCCTACATTTTTTGTCGAAAACTCACTGTAAACTTGTGTTTATCACTTATAGTAACTATTATATGTATGATAAGTTGTATTTTAAGAATAATATTGACCAAAATACTTAAAACTCGTTAGAAATATCCAAAACTTAGCGGAAATACCAAAAAATTGTTAAAAATTCCAATTCGATTAATCCCGCCTATAACGATTACAAGGTATAAGGTGGTCGACAGGTCATCTAGCAATTCACGAATTTTGCAACATTTCCCATTCCTAACTTGAAACTTGGTCTCACCACTAGGCACCACTTTCCAGTTCTAGCAAAAAATGTGTTACTAACTGATAAAACATAACAATTTGAATAGTATAAATGTTAATATTACCTATCAAGATCTTTGAGTTTTTCAAACTTCTTTTTAAAGTTAGGTCAAATAACATCAGCCCACTTTATCAGTTTTTCCCTCATCTTTTGCATCCTTTCCATTAGCCTCCGATCATGATGTCCTCCAACATGTTAATGATTGGTTTTCTTCTTGCCTCTACTTTAAATGAGTTAAAGCACTCACTTATTCTAAATTCTATAGCATCACAAACCCTGTATGTTCATATAAAAGATCTGTTGGTCCCTTGTAATTCGTTATTACTTATCGACCATAAGTAATAACTCTTTACTACGACTCAAGTGTGTTGTTTTAACAATAGATAAGAACTATGAACAATTAAAAAAACAATACCAATAACTTTTCAACGTATAGACTTTTATTATAATCAAATAAAGAATCTATAACCCACTTTGTTTGCGGAATAAAAAAGTGGTTGAATGACAATGGGTTGTGATCTCCTTTACTTAACGTATAACCAAAGTTAATGTCTAAGCTCCAATCTAAACGTTCATATGCATCTTGGCTATATGGTTTTGTTGGTATCGAGAGAGAAAGGTTTTCTAGAGTTTTTACTCTTGTATTGGTTAACCCTATCTCTCTCAATCTACACCCCTTTTATAGGCAGTGTAAACTAGGGTTTGCATTTTGTATGTTTCAATGCATGGGTTTATCCAGTGGGTGGTTGATGCCCATGCTGGATAAACAGTACAAAGTACATATTAAACTATTCTAGAAAAGATAAAGGTTGTACTTATATCTAAGTATACAAGCAACCTACTTTGACTTAAAGTTATCTTTTCCCACCTAATGCAAACCATCAGAATACTGAAGAGTCTTCAGTATCCTAGAGGATCGACATCATTCAGTTTGGTATTGTCAAACCAAACTGAACAGAAAGCCCTTCTTCAGGTCTTGTTCTTCAACAACCAGACCGCCTAGTATTTGAAGCAAAGACTCCTTTGTCATCTAAGTTCCCTAGAAGGGGATTGCTGAACTTTCTTCAGCTATAAAGTCTTTAGTTGGAACTTTGTTCCTATGGTCATCCTTCAGCAGACTAGCCTTACTGCTGAGCATGAAACACTTAGGGGGATTTTATATTCAAATCCTAGAGTTGCTTCAAGGTCAGTAAATACTGACCCAACAATCTCCACTTATTAGGATATACAAATAGCCCAAGTCTAATGTCAGTAGTAAGTGAGCATAACAACTTCTTCTTACTTGCACTGAACAATTAAATACTTATAAACATCAGATAATCATTTAGTTAATAAACATTACAAATTACAACAAAGATAGTACAAATGACTATTCAGTTTTCCTTTGGCCTAAGTTCTTTAATGACAGGGGTCTGAACTGATGGATCAGAGTTTCTGATGTCTAGTACTGATAGTAAGCACATGCTGAAAGTTTTAGCAGCTTCAGTGAGTCCTGGACCACCATGGAGAGCAAAGAAGATTTTCTGAATGTTTCCAAGAAGTTCGTTGTTCAGATCATCAAGATCACTAATACCCACAAAATCTTGACGTTCATGATGATTGAACATAATCATTCCTAATTCTGGTTCTTCTAACACATGTCCAGGGAGATGATTTTTAAACTGAACAAGATCTTTGTATTTCTTTGTGGTGACAAATATGTCACCCACACCAGGTTGAACCAAATTGGCTCTTTTGTTCAGCTCCAGAATTGGATCTTGATCCTCCGGTGAGATTTGAGTGAGATTTGATTGCTGATGTTAAGAAGCCTTTCATGATTTCTCACAAAGTGTTCAATTCTTGTGCGAACCTCATCCCATCTCTTGGATATCCTCTTTTCAATGTTTCTGCTCATGTCTAACCATTCAGTATAGGAGAGCTCCTTCCCTTGGAAGTCAATAATGATCTCATCAGACCCATAAACTCTATAGAACTTCAGATTAATATCTCCCTTGTAAGTCATCATGTCAACGTTTGTGATTTCTGAGAGATATCTTCTGTTCAACCTTGTTATACAAAACTTTTCGTATAACATCTTTTTCTTGAAAAGGCCTTCAACCTCAGATTTTCCAATTTTATCATATAAGCTCATCTTCGGATCTCTAAGCTTTTCTTCAGCTTGAAGCTTGTGTAATTTATCAAGTTCTTCTTGAGTGGCCAACCCAGACTTGATAATTCTTTCATCTAGTGTGAATTCACCTTTACTTTTGGGTTTGATAGGAGGTGACCCGTTATGAGATGAGTAATTGTTGGTGGTAAGGCCATCAACATGACTGTCCTTAGCTGAAGACTCCCCCTTAGTCTTAGTCGGACTTTCTTCACTGATAGGTAATACATACACAAAAGGTTGTTTTGAGGCCTTCTTTTGTGCATGTTTTTTAAAGAGCTGCTGAATAGTGACTTTCTCCCCCCTTAGCAGAAGATTGCCCTGCAACTTCTGATGAACCCCCAGCAGGCAGACATACACATAAAGAGTCTAAGGTGGATGATACCTTGGCCAGCATTGCTGGAACATTTGAAAGGGCGTTCAGTTTTTGCTGAACCTCATCTGATAGGTTCAGTTTTTGTTGTTCCAGCAGACCCACCATGTCCTTGATCTTTGATACTGAATCACATAACTCATTAAGCTGATTGGGAATTGGCCTGAATTCAATAGGGAGCTCAAAATATAAAGTATTGATGGAGACCATGAGTGATGTGATTTCTTGCTTGAAAGAAGTGGTGGTGGCCACATCCTTCACTAAGGGCTTCAGAGCTGTGAGAATGGCATCCTTGATCTGCTCAGCAGTGGGAGGAACTAGACTTGCTTTAAGAGTAACTAGTTCAACATCAACAATAGCCTTTTCCTCCTTGAGTTTGGCCACCTACGACTGAAGAACCAACACTTCATTTGTCAGCTCATTTACCTGAGTGGTTCTTGGGGATGAAGGCTTGGGAGTTTGATCAGCAAGATCATCTCCAGGTTCACTATCATCCACATTTACTGGAGTTATTTCACTCAAACCCAACTCCTTCTCCAAGTCATTAGCAGACATCCTGAATACAAATGTAGGCAAGTGTCCCCCCTTGGCGTTAGGGGAAAAAAGCACTTCCTTGGTTGTCTGCTGATCGTCACATTCTGTGTGCTGGTCAGTTTCAAGTCCTTCACCACCAGGGTTGGTTTTACCTGATGGATCCTGAGGAAGAGTCTCTGATGAGTTAAGATCAATGATAATGTTTTTGGTTCCTTCAGTAGGACCTTGTTGTGAGGGAACCACATCATGAGAAACAGAAGGGCCAGGGTCAGCGTCAGCTGTTATATTTGCTTACGCCTCAGGCCCTGATGCAGACTTAGAGTTATAAATGATAGAAATGGGTAATGAAATTTGAGGTGTATTCAGATTTAAATTACTTACCAATGCTGACTCCACACTATTGAGCTGAGGGTGCGCTCTATCTTCAACCTTCTCTCCTAAAGAGGTTGAGAGAGTGGTTGCCTTCAGGGCCTCTTGATGCATGCCACCTTCAGCAGAGACTGAAGGTGGCGGCTAGCTACGGTTCTGGTCCTTGGCCGAGGACTTTTGTTTCTTCGAAGCATGGCCTTTGGGATCATCAGTACTCTTCTTTGATGAAGATTCAGTGGGGTGCCTCCTTTTCTTGGACTCACGTCTACACTTAAGAGTATTTACTGATGTGCTCTTTTGACGTGGTCCAAAAGAAGCTCTAGAATTTGTGCCTGTCAGATCCCCTTCTCTAGTTGGAGGAGTGTCCTGTGGAGCTTTGTACACTACTGGAGCATTCGCTGAGCAAATGTCCAGCAAGGACTGTGTGAAAGGAGGGTCAGCTGTGCTGACTGGACCAGCGATTGGTATCAAAGGATTGAAAAACTAATTTAACTACTTGGTTATTTGAATACTCTTTACCAAGGTGTTCAGCAAAAAAGAGGGAAAAAAATATGGTCTACACCACATTCTTTTCCCTAGTTTTCTTTTCCATTTTTCCATGAAGATCTTCAAAGATTAATTTTCCAAAATCAGCTTTTATACCCTTTGCCAGATAATACAAAATTAGGGCATCCTTTTTGGTTGATTTGATCAAGCCCTCTAGTTTTCCCACCCAGACACTCAATTAAGATTGACATCAAAATTTTCCACTTAGGTGGTAAGCAGCTTCTCTTCAACCCACCCTTATCACAAATCTCTTAACTGTACCCAATTTCTTTGAAAAATGATTTGACAACAGAGAAATCATTGGGTACAGCCTCATACTCACTAGACTCCTCCAAATAGTTTAACCCTAAAACCCTTCTACACAACTTTAAACTTATTTTCCCATGAATACCAAAAATTATAGAATCAAACTCAATAGATTTCTTATTCTTTGACCCTTGTGTCGTGAACCAAAATTCTTTAAACACGTTTTCAAACAACACCCCTGGATCTTTTAACAAGGCATCACGAATCACACATTTAGATAAAAAAAAATTAGTACTTGCTTTCCAGGATCAGATGTTAGGGTTTTTGGTTTGATCAAGGTGAGGTTGTTGGGTTTAAAGAATATGTCCTCAATGGGATAGTTAACATGGATGGAATGATTAAGAGTGATCTCAACCTCTTGTGGTTGTGAAGATGATTCAGTAGCCATTGATGTTTGTTGTGTGTGTTTTCTTTTGAAAGAGAGAGAGAGAGAGAGTTTGTGTGTGTCTTTTTGAAATCTTTTGCAAATGATATGAATCTTCAATCTTCAAAAGATATATATGTAAACACTTTAGACTAATTTGTCAAAGTTTGTAAAACATTTGAAAAGGCAATGAAAATTTTAGGTTTTCTTTTGAACAAATGGCACAACTCTCTCATTAATTTTCTGAAAAAGTGATGATTTTCTGTTGTTTTGAATAGTGAAACGCCTCATTATGTCAGAAAGTTGTTGACTGTGATATGGACGCTTGATATTTCCTAGATAAACAATTGATACCTTTTGAAAGAATGTTTTGTATTTATTCTCAAGAAATTTAATGCCATTAACTCCTTTGAATCACATGATTTATTGGTTTTAAATGTTTTTGCTCAGATATACTGAAGCTGATGGCAATACTTGTGAGCTTTAGTGCGTCAGATGAGGCGACAAAACCCCATATACACGTTCACATAAGTGAACAAGACATATGAAATTGTATGCTCCTCTACTCAGGCCTAGCTACTCAGTTGTATTAAACGTTTGTTCAGTATTTGCTAAAAGAAAAAAAACTTGATGACTGGTGATCATTTGTTCAGCTTCAGTGAATCAGATTAGGCGATAAAGCATCATATACACAATCACATAAAGTGAAATAGACACATGACGTTGCACACTCCTTTACTCAGACACTGCTACTTGACATAAATCAAAATCTTTTATGAAATGTTGAACCTTCAAGCTTCTTCAGTGAATGCTGAAGGTTCGGGTTTTGTATCATCAATGTTCAGCATACCAAGCTCCATTATCAATCCTTTAAAAGTTAGTTCATCCAGTGATTTGGTGAAGATATCAGCCAATTGATATTGAGTGGGGATGAAATGTAATTCAATGTCCCCTTTCACAATGTGATCTCTGATAAAGTGATATCGGATATCAATGTGTCTTGTTCTTGAGTGAAGGACTCGATTGTTAGATATTGCAATAGCACTAGTGTTATCACAAAATATTGGTACATTTTCATATTCTATGTCATAATCAGCTAGTTGGCTTTTCATCCAAAGAACATTGACACAACATCCAGCAGCTGCCACATATTCAGCTTCTGCTGAAGACATGACAACTGTTTGTTGCTTTTTAGCACTCTAACATACAAGTTTGCCACCTAGCAATTGGCAGGCACCAGATGTGCTTTTTCTGTCTATATTGCATCCAGCATAGTCAGAATCTGAATACCCCTTTAGATCAAAACCTAAGGATTTGGGGTACCAAGACCTAGACTTGGTGTACCTTTTAGGTATATGAAGATTCTCTTTACAGCAGTAAGGTATGATTCCTTTGGATGTGCTTGGTATCTTGCACAAAGGCATGTAGAGAATTGAATGTCAGGCCTGCTTACAGTTAAGTACATGAGTGACCCAATCATACCTCTATACTGAGTCTCATTGACTGATTGTTCATTGAGATCAGGTCCTAAGTTGTTAGGGGGTACCGTTAGATTCTTCACTCAAGAACAATTGATATCATACTTCTTCAACAGATCCTTGACATATTTTTCTTGATTGATGGAGATGCCTTGGTCATATTGTGTAATCTGAAGACCAAGGAAATATGTGACTTCTTCCATCATACTCCTATAAAACTTGCTGGTCATAAGCTTGGCAAATTGTTTGCAAAGTTACAAGCTTGTTGAACCAAATATGATGTAATCCACATAAATTTGTACCAGAATGGTGTCAGTTTTAGATTTATAGATAAACAAGGTTCTATCTATTTTTCCTCTGACAAACTTATGTTCAATGAGAATTGTTGAGAGAGTTTCATACCATGCTCTTGGAGCTTGCTTCAGTCCATACAAAGCTTTGTAAAGCTTGTAGACATGATTTGGGTATTTACTACTCTCAAAGCCAGGAGCCTGAGTAATATAAACTTCTTCTTTTAGGTCACCATTTAGGAATGCACTTTTGACATCCATTTGGTAGATGATGAAGTTCATGTAAGTGGCATAAGCAAAGAAGATTCATATAGCTTCCATACGTGCAACTAGAGCAAAGGTTTGATCAAAATCAACACCAGGCTCTTGATTGAATCCTTGGGCCAGCAGCCTAGCTTTGTTTTTGGTCACCACATTGGTTTCATCTCTTTTGAGCTTGTAAACCTATTTGGTGCCAGTGGTTGATTTACCATATAGAAGAGGAACCAATTTCTAGACTTTTTTTCTTTCAAATTGATTTAGTTCCTCTTGCATGGCATCCACCCATCCAGGGTGTGTGAGTTCTTTAGAAACCTTTGTAGGCTCAATTTCTAAGAGAAAGTTTGCATAGAGGCAATCTCCAGATGAAGCAACACTCAGTTTCTTTTCCATAGATCTAGTGATTCTACCTTCACCAGGATTGCCTATTATATTCACCAGCTGTATGTGACTATTTTTGGTCCAAGATTTTTGTGGAGCTGGAAAATAGGCACTTGTATCATGATTAGAGCTAGAACTTGGAAGTCCATGACATGGACTTAGACTTGGATTATCTCTAGCGTGTGCTGAAGGATATACAATGGACAAAAGTTCAATCAATGGAGGGCTTCCTTCTTGGTCAGAAGAAACACATCCAAAACCTAATTCCCTAGAGATGGTAGGAGAGCTTTGAGCAAGGGGCTCAGATTGTTCATCAACAGCTTCATATGATTGATCATTTTGATCATGTGTGTCAGCAAGATGATTATTTTGAAACGGACCATTTTGGTCATTTGTGTTGCTTTGCTGATCATTTTGATCATTTTGAGACTGATCATTATTTGATTGACAGCCATCAGTATGTGATACTGAAGGATTTCCTTTTGTAGGACTTGTCAAATCTTCAAATGGATCAATATGAGGGACTGAGTTGCTTGTTTGATATCTTTGATAAGGCTCATAATGTTCAAATTCATCAGATGGATAATTGTGAGATTCATGTATATAAAGTTTATCATCTGATGGATTTGTAAATTTGAGAGCTTCACAACTTTCATTGAATGTGATGTGATAAGTTTCTTCACTACATTGTCTTCTTGTGTTGAAGACTCCATATGCTTTAGATACTAGAGAGTATCCAAGGAACTAACCATCATCAGATTTTTTGTCAAACTTTCCAAGGTGAACCTTGTGATTGTGAATGAATACTGGACACCCAAACACATGTAAGAATGAAATTGTTAATGCAAAACAATGCCTAAAAACATTGTTCATATTAATTAATCTTTCTTAGTTTTTATCATGACAAATTACAAAGACATTTATTGTCAAACACAATCATAAAACGAATTATCTAACAAACACTATCATCAAGGTAATCATTATACTAACATATCTTAATCATGCTTAGTGATCATAAAAGTGATTAGCCTTAAAAATCACTTTTGTCAAACATTACAAAAGATTTTTAATAAACTTTATTTTTAAGAAAATGTTTTATTAAAATGAAAATGCAAATTTGAATATGGCATATTCCATATGCCATAAAAATATCATTTGAAGGTTTAAACAGCATCAGATATTTCAAATTCACTAAAAGACAAAAAGGAGAAGAGTCTACGCCAGCGGTACATTAGCACCTATGGCGGTTCCTTATCGATAAGGAACCGCGGGCTCCAATAAAGAACCGCGGGAAGATATAGCCGTTGGATGTTTTGTCCTATAAATAGTGAATCAAATCTGCATTCTCATCAACCCTTTTTGGACATCTTCTTCAGCCTTCTTTCTCCTTTCTAATCCTAGTCATTTGTAAATGATCACTTAATGTGTTAAGTATGTTTACTCATGATTATCCTCTTGATCTCATTCTTTACCTTGTCCAAAGAGAAGATCACTCACACACTTGTGATGTGATTAAGGATGTAGCATTGATGAAGATCACCTCCTCCTAAAGATCTAGTCATGTTCATCATTTGTTTATTCGTGTCTTGTGTAGATCCAATGTACTCGTGAATACTTTGACTAGTTGTGTTCATCCAATCTATTTGTGAATACTTGGATTAGAGTTGTGTACATCCATTGCACATGTGTGTGCTTGGATTTATGTTGTGTAGATCCAAGCTACATGTGTGTACTTGGATATGATTAGTTGAGTTGTAATTAGTTGTGTTAGTTCTCACTAAACTATAAAGTGATGTGGTTGTGTCTTGTTAGTTCTTACTAAACTATAAAGTGATGTGGTTGTGTCTTGTGAGTTCTCACTAAACTATAAAGTGATATGTAGTTGTGTTGTGTGAAGTTATCACTTAGCTTCAAAGTGAAGAATCGTGAAGATTAGTTCTAGCTTTGGATTAGAACTCGACATCTAGCCTTGTGTCGGAAAATGGTGAAGTAGGCAACGTTGTAAAGATTGGTTCTATCTTTAGATCAGAACTCGACATCTAGCCTTGTGTCGTAAAAGAGTGAAGTGGGTGACGTCGTGTAGATTGGTCCTAGCTAAGATTAGGTCTCGACATTTAGCTTAGTGTCGGAAAATAATGTAAGCGACGTTGTAAGGTTTTCTCCGCCAAGAAGGGAGCTTGTGGATATAGTGGAAATATCGAGTAAGGTGTACTCGAGGAGTGGAGTAGGAACGAGGATAGAGCCTCGTTGCCGAACCACTATAAATCTTGGTGTCTTCCTACTAGGTTGTTTCTTTCCTTACTCTTTACTTACATTCATTATCACTACACATACTATGCATTGTTAATGCATTAGAATTGAACCTAATCATTATGCAACTAGCTTTCAAGTAAAAGATAGTTTTGTGCACTCACCTAATTGAAAGGAATTTTAATTAGGAGATAAACCGATGAGAAACTATTCACCCCCCCCTTCTAGATTCTACAATTGGTATCAGAGAGATGGTGACACAAGATCTTTGAAGTATATTTTACTTTAAAACTTGGATCGATCCATTGTCTCCTCAAATTAGAAGGTTAAGTTGTACTCAAGTTTTTCTTTGGTTAAAACTATTTTTTTTGTTGAAAATAAGCCTTTTAAATGTTAATATTACATATTACTTAAATTAGTAGTATTAATTCATTTTAGATTTACTCTTGAAATGTATCTACTAGTTTGCATCTTGTTATGTGTAGGTACTCATGAAGATAAATCATTATATTGATTGTGGATTGAGTTACTTACACTTGTAGAAGACTCATCTTCTTTGATTTCCAACATCATTGAATGATGATATCAAGATGGGTAGAAGTGATACTAGTGTTTGAAGACTTAGTAGTCACTATTAGTCATAGTTGGGCTTTGCATCGATTCCTTGAAAGCTTGGAATGCAATTTGTGTGTGACAATCCGTCAATTTATGGTTTATATTTTATTCTCAGATATTATTTAAAGACATTATTTTAATGTTATATTATGAACTCACTTATTTCTTGGAAGAAATTTGGATTTACGTCTTGAAGTAGCATCGACTATGTCTAAACCGGAGGATTCTACGTTACGTGCTTACGTTTACATACACCGTTTTGGTGACAGTCCGACATTTCAGGAAATAAATTTATCCGTGAATATTATTTTGGGATTTTAATTTTGAGTTGGTTCATAAACTCACAAATTTACGAGAAGAGATTAGGACTTACGATTTTAATTTAACGTCCTTTACGACTACACCGGAAACCTTAGGATTACGTATTTACGTTTTCGAACTCCGTTTTGATGAGACAATTTTTATTAGATTCGTTTTGTGCCGCTGATTCATTATTTTCAAAAACGTTTTTTGTAAAACGACCCGAGGGCACGCAAATCGAGGAAACTAGAATCAAAGAATACCCGTAAATTAGTGGGATGGGACAAAACAAGTTTATCCCACCCCACTCAAAAGAGATGGCCAAAAGAGGACACCACATCATAAGATGTGGCACCCTTTTAGCTAGAAAGCTAACACATGTTAGCATAAGCTTAACATGTAAGCTAACTTAGCACAAAACCACCAAAACCACTTCATTCATACCATTTACACTTAATAACTCATGCAAACCACTCACCAAACTCTCTCATCTTTCTAAAATTCGTCCAACCATCATAAAAAATAACCCTCATTTGATCTATGTTAGCCATAAAATCATGTGTTACACATACACATGATGATGCTACTTTGAAGCTTTGAAGATTGGAGGTGATTCTAACATCCAAGGAGAAGATTTGTTGGTGTCATAGGGCTGATTTTACATGAGAAGTTTATAAAGGTTGGTATACTTGAATATGATATTCGTTTATCACAAGTTTTGCCATTAAAATCCAAGCCTTGTTCATCAAAGACTCATCTTTTCATCACTAATGGTGGTATAGAGATTGTTCTTCCTATCCTCTTGTTATTTTGATTATGTAATCTTGTATTTTCTTTATTTATGTATATGTATATGATGATGAATAATGATTAAAAATATTATGTGGGTATTTGGTGTTGATAGATTTGATAAACATGGGTAAAAAGATGGAAAACCACATGTAAAATGGTTAAAATCTTGCTAAATATGATGGCTGTATAAAAACAGTAAGTAACCAAAGGTTAAACTGATAAAATGATAAAATAGAATCCATTTACAGTAAGTGTTAGATGTCATACACATGTGAGAGTTGGCCATGCAATGGAATCTTCAAAATGAGTGAGATATGATCAAAACAAAATGAGTGTACCAATCTGAATAGTCTGTTTTGTAGGGACTATTAAGGATAGTTAAACATAGAATGAGCAGTATCTATAACTAACTTATTTGTATCACATAATATGAAGTTTATGCCATTCAAACATGAGCTTCTATCTCCTTATAGAAGTCAAGATATGATAAAAATGGTGAAGATGAAACTAAAAATCAGATTTTGAAGAATTAATGTTTAATAGTATTATATAAGCACTCAAACTAATATAGTATAAAATGTGAATTAAAACTCACTAACTTATAAATTTCATTTAGATAAATATGTATAAGGTTAAACAAATGGACACTTTATAAAAATGGTAGTTGAATAAGATTTATAAGTTATAAAAACTATAAACATGATTTTTACGACTTTTTCGGCAATTACCGTAAAATTAACGTTTTTAGCCAATTAAAATTTAGACGATCAAACCCGTCTAATGTAAAGTTTTTAAAAGTCATATACTGATATATAAGTACCTAATACAAGTAAAAACCGATAAAACCCGAACTATATGACATACGGACATTAACGAGCTAAGTTAGCATAATTGGACTAATAATTTAACTAAATAAGTTAAACACTTATAAAAATTACTTATTGGGCTTAACCCATTTGGGCTCAACATGTAAAGTATAAATACTGATAATAAAAGTATAAAATGGATTAATACAAGTTAATGAACTTATAATAGGCTTATTGGACCTAAAACACGTAAATAGGTAAAACTAGTAAACTAGTAAAAAGTTACCAATACATAAACACTAAAATGAGTAAATAAGAATATATAAACCCACTTGATCATCGTCATATGTACAAAATCATCATATGTATACATAATTGTTATTTTTATAAAGTCATTGGACAAGAGTCTAAGACGAGTATTATTTGTCTAGGTTTCCGTGATTGAAGCACGTACCGTACATCCAAATCGCCGATAACCGCCTTCCCACATCAACGTGAGTTAATAGCCTCGCCATCTTTTAAATGTTTTTATAAAATGTTTTATAAACCCGCGAGGGAGATAACATGTTAGTTTTGATAAAATAGGACACCATTTGTCCCGATTGTTTGTTTATTGATTTGGACCCGAATGATTGTATGACCCGATGAATGATTAAATGACCCGATAGATGAAATGAAATGGATTATTAAAGTTAGGTTATGTCACTAAAAGTCCAATTAGCATGAATTGTGAACTACCGGGATTTGGTAGACGCTTATGCATATAATAGTACTATTTGGGGATGAAGACGATCACCCCAGTTCGCGCCTTGATGGTTGATCCCCGTCGTGCCACATTGATTGGTAAGAAAATTTATGTATGAGAAGATTTACACAAGCGTGATTATTGTGAAGACACGCTAAGTTAGATGGGCAAATGAGTTTCGGGCTAGCTACCCGTTGTATGTTGTAGTAAGGTAACAATGTCATGCGGCTTATAATAATCCAAAATAACGAAATACTGCTATACGCACTAAATTACGATATATTGCCTGACTAGCAATACGGGGTCTTACTATTGATATTATGTTCGTGTTTTGTTTTTTCATAACCATATTCATATAACGGTTTTTAATTCTATACAACGTTATAAAACGTATTGTATGATATTTTTACGACATTAGTTCGTATAATGGTTTTGAAGGCGAAAGCCTATATTATGATTTTGATAAGTATTTGTATAAAATGACTTTGGCTATTTGTGACCTATTACAAAGATTTGTACAAAAAGGTTTTCGGTAATAATTTTATACCGATGTTATATTGATGGAATTTATTAAACTCTATGAATTCACTCGGCGTTATCGCTGACCTTTTCTTTTAACATGTTTTATCTCAGGTACTTGAAGGTAATTCTCGGGAAGACAACAAGAATTCATGGCCCGCACTTAAACAACAATTTCCATTCAAATGCTTTGTAAATATTGTATGAATTATTATGACTTGGGACCTATGTAACTTTGATATTTATGAATGGAAATGCTTTATCATTAAACGACGCGATTTTTAAGCGTTGTCTATGATGTGAGTAATGTGCTATCCCGTAACACCAACGAGTCTTCCGCTGTATTGAATTGTATAAATTTGGGGGTGTTACAGTTTGGTACCAGAGCTCTCGTTATAGAGAACGAAAGATTTTTAAAACCAAGGTTTTGAATAAAACATTTCAAAATCTTTTAACTATAAACATTTTTCTAAAAATGTCTAAAAATCTTTTAACTATAACGGTGTCGAAGAATTCCCGAGTTACCGACAAGGCCAGACTGAGAAGTGTTATTTTAATATATATAACTTGGATTATATATATACATATGATGTAATTTGATTACATGATTGTTTGATGATTATTTCTATATTTATACGAGGTATTTATACGACGTAGATTGTCACAAGAAACCCTAACTCTCCTAGCAAATCAATCGAAGATATTCCCGTAGGAATTCTAGCTATCCTAGATCTAAACCAAATTGTGGATATTTATGATCCCAACAAAATGGTTGATATTCGTAGAAATGTTGATATTAGTTGATTGCGATATTGAAGAAGAATTGGCGAGATTAAATCTGATATCGATGTCATGACGATCTTTCCTTATAGAGTGGAGTTTGACAAAACGATACCACCTGGAAAGGTGTCATCTGATTCGTTGTCACCCAATTCTTAAATTTGAAATCGAAAGGATGAATGTTGCACTTTTGGCTATCATAGGAACCATTACCCAAAAGCCTCATGCCACTAGTACCTTTCCGAGAAGTCTAATTGAACGATCGAGTCATTTCATACTAGCGACTCATTTGGTAACTATTATTGTAAGAGCTATATGATTGGAAACTAAGTGTTGTTCATATTGAACTTTTATTGCCCTATTAAGGCCTAAGAATAAGATTGAAAGTATTAGAAAATGGGGTAGGATATCGAATTGAGTATAAGTTTATTGAAACTTGAATAAAGTAAAATTTAACTTTTATGGAATATGAATTGATAAGAGGAAGTCGTTAAGTTCTGTGATTGAATTATAAGGTTTTAAATGATTGTTAGATCGTGTTATGGATTGTTCCTAGGCCATTGTCCACTAATGAGGATGCCCAGTGTCCAAGAAATAAATTGAAGAAATCTTCTTCTGAATTGGGACCGATGGATCTCTCGGGATAGATGGAACACCTAATGACTCTTGTAGATTAGTATTCATTGTGGTATCTTTTAAAAATCCCTAACTTAACTGAGACATCAGTTGGTAGGATGAGTTCTTGGAATTGTATGACATAGTAACACACAATGTGTTACGGTACAATTCTGACTTGTTTGTGATTAATGAAAAGACTACCTTTGATTGCTAAATCCTACATGTATCGATGTTATCTATCTTTTATTGCTTCATCCTAATGATTGAATTAGTGATGCAACCATTGAACAAGTACTCATCTCGATTTGAGTTACGTTGTGGATTATTCTCTTTTTATTCCTGAGTACCATCGAGGTCATGAACCTCATGATTATTTGGATAAAGCTCATTTCCTATCATATTGTAGTTAGTCCTTGGTGAACAAGCTTTCATCACTCTTTTGAAGATCACTCATTGTTTTTATAAGATAAAACAGTATCCCTTGAGAAAAATTGAATTTTCATCATCATATGGATTATTTAAAGTGAGACTTTTAAATAATCGTTATCGAAATGAAGTTGTTTATAAAACACCTTGGAAAACTTAATTGTTTTCATAACAAAGAAAATCTTTGTAAATTTATTTTTGATTCTTATCTAAGAATTAAGCATGAAAATGTTTTTATTATAAACATGATGATAAAATTTTGACGAACTGAGTATTGCATCGTTAATCTTGAAATTGTATATAGTTGCGCGCCTACATACAATTTAGAAGGGACCATGCAAGACTGATTAGTAGTCACCATAAAATTGATTAATAAACACTACATTTTTGTTGAAGTTGTGAAAGATTAAATTTTTTGAGATCTGCAAGAAGTGAAAAATAGGGACATATTGATAGGGACACCTACATATGTGCCCGGAATATTTATTCTTCTGAGTCGAATTTACTCATCTATAGATATTGTCTTAATTGACAATTGATATTCCCTTCTTGTCCAATTCTCCCGTGGTGAGATTCTTTGGAAAAGTATCTGATTACCGAGTGTTGATACCCGACTGGATGTATCGACGTCCCTATCATTTCTTTTGATTTGATTTCATTTGAATGACCTGGGTAACGATCTGAGGAGCTTTCGAATGCGTACTCAAATTATGAAAACATGGAATATATTCATATTCATTAAATGTTTTCATCTGTATCTGATTTGAAATTCTCTCGCGTAGATTATGCGTTGACTCTTTTAATGGTAGTTGTGTCTCCATATATCCTTGATTTTGTGAAAGATTATGAATTATTATTAGTCTTTTGAGAAATTCATATCTTATCGACGACAATGAAACTGGAAAGTTGATAGTGCCAGTAGAATGGATTGATTGATTATAACATAACGACATTGTCTTAATTGATGGGAACTCGAGTAGAATTCCCCTAAATGATAAGATGTTGATTATCAAAAGTGATCTAAATAATTCTTGATGGGTGACCATATCCTACATTTAGACTTGAAGTTATACCGTGAATGGTTATGAACTAGTCATAGATATTATAATCTAGAATGAACTTAAAGTAAATGTAAAAAAAATGTTCATGTTATCTGAGACTTTAGGAGGTATTTGCTGGTGAATTATCTAGACTTTCGCCGTTAAGGCAAGTTGAACATTGGTATTGATTATATTCCTGGTGCTGCACTTGTGGCTTGTGCACTGTACGTCAGCACCATCTAAATTAAAAGAATTACCCTACAACTGAGGGAGTTGTAGGAGAAGACGTTTATTCTACCAAGCTCGTCATCATGAAGAGCTATGGTGTTATCATTCCTTATGTTTATTAATTACCGTGAACTAAGTAAATTGACGATTAAAATCTATATCCACTACCCAAGATGATAGATTTGTTCGATCATTTACAAGGTTCTAACGTATATTCGAAAATTTGATTCACAGCATGGTTATCATCAACTTCGCGTCCGCGAAAAGATTATCTATTCCAATTACTACATCCAGAACTTGTGATGAACATTATTAGTTTCACGTGATGTCTTTTGGATGGACTAATACACATGTAGCATCCATAAATTTGGTGAATCTCGTGTGTAGGCTGTAATTTGATAAATCCATGCTTGTGATCATTAAGGACCATCTGTTTGTTTGTAAGAATAGGAAGGAGTTAATAATTATTTATAGACTGCCCTGAATTGGCCGAGTAGTGAAAACCTGTACCTTAAATATTTAACATGTGACTAAAGACTAAATCCTTTACATTATTTGACCGTGTGATTAACAAATAATGGAACCTATATTGACTTTTTAAAAATTTGAGCCATTTGAGACTTTGGATTTTACCAAAAAGAAAGTGCAAATATGTTTTGACAAATGTTTTATCAAAAAAAACTTTTAAGGGATTATTCCCTTATACCCAGAACATTTAACTAAAGTCCTGTTTAGGGGTAAATGTTTGTGTATGCCTCAAGACAACCTAAGAGGGATTGAGGAAACCATGACTTGAAATTTAAAACGACAATTTTTGCTTGTCAAATAAGAAAATTGTGACCAAAGTATAAACAAAGATTTTTCGAACATTACGAATCTCAATAATTATTTTCAGTAAATCAACAAAAATCGTGTTAATTAAATTCAAATTTATTCTTTTGAACATTTTCCTATAATTGGACGAACCGAGAAATTTAAAACTTTTTACGTTTACGTTTCATAAAATTAAATATCTATTATTTAATTACTAGCAATAGTTATCAACGCTTTAGACGTCGGATTGAGTATAACGGATAAAAATGATAGTTGAGAAGAAACTAAAACTCAAAAAATGTGAAGAAATAATTTTTGAATAAATACGGACATGATAATTATTTCATCAGGGAAGATGAATGTAGATAATGACACATAATATAGAAAGGATAAAGAATCAATTAGGATTGTGTTCCTTAATAATGACGGTGCAAAGTAATTTGCACGAACATTTAGAAATAATTGATGCCTGTAAGAAGGATAATATAAATAATAAAAGGGGGTTCGCGGCTAATGTGAACCATTAGAATTGTGAAGCCGATGGCTCTAAATGATTAAAAGGCCACTTGTGATTGTCTAAATATGGAGGATTGTGAGATATAGTTATGTTGGAATCTTGTAAGTATAAGTATTTTATTCATGACATTTATGATTTAATGTATTTTTATCTTAAGAAGTTGTACTAATGGCAAATTATGAAGGCAGACATCGCCTCATACATTAGTAAACGTCTAACTATTGCAAAGGTCATCATCTGAATTTGATTCGATTTGGGTCATCGTCGACAGACTGACCAAATCTGCTAATATCATTCCTGATAATGATAGATTCTTGATGAAGAAATTGACTCTTTTGTATTTAAAGGAGTTATATAAGCATGGTGTGCCTGTATCGATAATCTCTATCAAGATCCTCGCTTCACATCGAATTTCTAGAGGTTTTCTCAGAAGTCATTGGGAATGAACCTTGATGAGAGAGTACTGTGTACCACCCCAATCGAAGGGACGAGGTAAAGTAACGATACAAAATACTATAAGTGTTGTTTTATGTTTGAATGATTGACCTTTGGTAATAAACTATGAAATCGTTTTCCTTTGGAGAGATTATCATTGATAATTATCGTATTAGGATCAAGATCGAATCTTGTGAGGATATATATTAGAGCATCTGTAAGCAGGAGTTGGGATGAAGACACCCGACATACACCCATTGTGAGTTGGACATGTCTTTTAGGTTTAAGGTTTCCTATGATGGCGAACCTAACCTTCCAAAAATACTCGACCCGTGAGACCTGAAATGATTGTTGAAATTAGGATCCGATTATTGACTGCCGGTAGTAGACAGGAGGTTATGTGAATATGAAATGTAGATCTTGAAGTGCCAGATGGGTAGCAAAGTTATGCCAAAAATTTTAACCATGGAAAAATGAATTGATGATCTGAAAGATCATGGGATATAAGTCCCCGTTGTATGGGACCATTGAGATGATGTAAAAGATTGGTTTGAAAGGCATATAAGCTGGATCTACCCTAGGACGTCAAGAGCTACGTGAATTATGCTTCGTATATCGAACTTGATAAAATGTCAATCAAGTGAAAATCTGATTACTTCTTGATAAAGTTTAGTTCGGCGAAAATTTGCATTCATCAAAAACCCATGAACATAATGGATAGAGAAAGTAAGTCAACATTAAGCCTGATCTTATTCCCGTAGTTATGTTTGATGAAACTCGCATATCGTAATGGATTACACTTATGAGAAAAGATCGGATGTGGAGGAAATACCCACATGGCTTTAACTCTATAAGAAGCGAGTAGTAATATAAGATGATCTTTGAGGACAAAGATCCTGTTTAGGGGTAAATGCTGTGACAATCCGTCAATTTATGGTTTATATTTTATTCTCAGATATTATTTAAAAACATTATTTTAATGTTATATTATGAACTTACTTATTTCTGGGAAGAAATTTGGATTTACGTCTTGAAGTAGCATCGACTACGTCTAAACCGGAGGATTTTACGTTACGTGCTTACGTTTACATACACCGTTTTGGTGACAGTCCGACATTTCAGGAAATAAATTTATCCGTGAATATTATTTTGGGATTTTAATTTTGAGTTGGTTCATAAACTCACAAATTTACGAGAAGAGATTAGGACTTACAATTTTAATTTAACGTCCTTTACGACTAAACCGGAAACGTTAGGATTACGTATTTACGTTTTCGAACTCCGTTTTTGATGAGACAATTTTTATTAGATTTGTTTTGTGCCGTTGATTCATAATTTATAAAAACGTTTTTCGTAAAACGACCTGAGGGCATGCAAATCGAGGAAACTAGAATCAAAGAAAACCAATAAAATAGTGGGATGGGACAAAACAAGTTTATCCCACCCCACTCAAAAGAGATGGCCAAAAGAGGACACCACATCATAAGATGTGGCACCCTTTTAGCTAGAAAGCTAACACATGTTAGCATAAGCTTAACATGTAAGCTAACTTAGCACAAAACAACCAAAACCACTTCATTCATACCATTTACACTTAGCAACTCATGCAAACCACTCACCAAACTCTCTCATCTCTCTAAAATTCTTCCAACCATCATAAAAAACAACCCTCATTTGATCTATGTTAGCGATAAAATCATGTGTTACTCATACACATGATGATGCTACTTTGAAGCTTTGAAGATTGGAGGTGATTCTAACATCCAAGGAGAAGATTTGTTGGTGTCATAGGGCTGATTTTCCATGAGAAGTTTATAAAGGTTGGTATATTTGAAGATGATATTGGTTTATCACAAGTTTTGCCATCAAAATCCAAGCCTTGTTCATCAAAGACTCATCTTTTCATCACTAATGATGGTATAGAGATTGTTCTTCCTATCCTCTTGTTATTTTGATTATGTAATCTTGTATTTTATTTATTTATGTATATGTATATGATGATGAATAATGATTAAAAATATTATGTGGGGATTGGTGTTGATAGATTTGATAAACATGGGTAAAAAGATGGAAAACCACATGTAAAATGGTTAAAATCTTGCTAAATATGATGGCTGTATAAAAATAGTAAGTAACCCAAAGGTTAAACTGATAAAATGATAAAGTGTAATCCATTTACAGTAAGTGTTAGATGTCATACACATGTGAGAGTTGGCCATGTAATGGAATCATCAAAATGAGTGAGATATGATCAAAACAAAATGAGTGTACCAATCTGAATAGTCTGTTTTGTAGGGACTGTTAAGGATAGTTAAACATAGAATGAGCAGTATCTATAGCTAACTAATTTGTAGCACATAAAATGAAGTTTATGCCATCCAAAAATGAGCTTCTAACTCCTTATAGAAGTCAAGATATGATAAAAATGGTGAAGATGAAACTAAAAATAAGATTTTGAAGAATTAATGTTTAATAGTATTATATAAGCACTCAAACTAATATAGTATAAAATGTGAATTAAAACTCACTAACTTATAAATTTCATTTATATAAATATGTATGAGGTTAAATAAATGGACACTTTATAAAAATGGTAGTTGAATAAGATTTATAAGTTATAAAAACTATAAACATGATTATTACGAGTTTTTCGGCTATTACCGTAAAATTAACGTTTTTCGCCAATTAAAACTTAGACGATCAAACCCGTCTAATGTAAAGTTTTTAAAAGTCATATACTGATGTATAAGTACCTAATACAAGTAAAAACCGATAAAACCCGAACTATATGACATACGGACATTAACGAGCTAAGTTAGCATAATTGGACTAATAATTTAACTAAATAAGTTAAACACTTATAAAAATTACTTATAGGGCTTAACCCATTTGGGCTCAACATGTAAAGTATAAATACTGATAATACAAGTATAAAATGGATTAATACAAGTTAATAAACTTATAATAGGCTTATTGGACCTAAAACACGTAAATAGGTAAAACTAGTAAACTAGTAAAAAGTTACCAATACATAAACACTAAAATGAGTAAATAAGAATATATAAACCCACTTGATCATCGTCATATGTACAAAAGCATCATATGTATACATAATTGTTATTTTTATAAAGTCATTGTACAAGAGTCTAAGACGAGTATTATTTGTCTAGGTTTCCGTGATTGAAGCACGTACCGTACATCCAAATCGCCGATAACCGCCTTCCCACATCAACGTGAGTTCATAGCCTCGCACTCTTTTAAATGTTTTTATAAAATGTTTTATAAACCCGCGAGGGAGATAACATGTTAGTTTTGATAAAATAGGACACCATTTGTCCCGATTTTTTGTTTATTGATTTGGACCCGAATGATTGTATGACCCGGTGAATGATTAAATGACCCGATAGATGAAATGAAATGGATTATTAAAGTTAGGTTATGTCACTAAAAGTCCCATTAGCATGAATTGTGAACTACCGGGATTTGGTAGACGCTTATGCATATAATAGTACTATTTGGGGACGATCACCCTAGTTCGCGCCTTGACGGTTGATCCCCGTCGTGCCACATTGATTGGTAAGCAAATTTATGTATGAGAAGATTTACACAAGCGTGATTATTGTGACGACACGCTAATTTAGATGGGCAAATGAGTTTCGGGCTAGCTACCCGTTGTTTGTTGTAGTAAGGTAACAATGTCATGCGGCTTATAATAATCCAAAATAACGAAATACTGCTATACGCACTAAATTACGATATATTGCCTGACTAGCAATACGGGGTCTTACTATTGATATTATGTTCGTGTTTTGGTTTTTCATAACCATATTCATATAACGGTTTTTAATTCTATACAACGTTATAAAATGTATTGTATGATATTTTTACGACATTAGTTCGTGTAATGGTTTTGAAGGCGAAAGCCTATATTATGATTTTGATAAGGATTTGTATAAAATGACTTTGGCTATTTTGTGGCCTATTACAAAGATTTGTACAAAATAGTTTTCGGTAATAATTTTATACCGATGTTATATTGATGGAATTTATTAAACTCTATGAATTCACTCGGCGTTATCGCTGACCTTTTCTTTTAACATGTTTTATCTCAGGTACTTGAAGGTAATTCTCGGGAAGACAAGAAGAATTCATGGCCCGCACTTAAACAACAATTTCCATTCAAATGCTTTGTAAATATTGTATGAAATATTATGACTTGGGACCTATGTAACTTTGATATTTATGAATGGAAATGCTTTATTATTAAACGACGCGATTTTTAAGTGTTGTCTATGATGTGAGTAATGTGCTATCCCGTAACACCAACAAGTCTTCCGCTGTATTGAATTGTATAAATTTGGGGGTGTTACATTGTGGCCAAGGTACGCTTTCGTTCTTCCACACGCCCTATTGATCATTCTTTTGATCATTAATTGACTATATGTTTGTTCTTGGCATCCTTGCCTTGACATTTATTTGTGGTTTGTGATTCTTTTCTTTTTCCCTCTCAAACCTTCATTGCTTGGATACTTGACTCACTATGGAGATGTAGGGTGAGTTAGTAGAAGCTTAAAGTATCAAGCATGATTTCCATGGTTTGCACCCTTATGGTTAGTAGGCCCTATATCATGTGTAACTTGTGCAATTAAGCTCATCTCTAGGATGATTAGTAAATCCCTTGAGATACCAAACTACTTCATTAAGTTGTACGTGGATGTTACACATCTGGAATTGAAATATTCCAAGGATATTGTTATTGTTAATTCTAGCAATAATTATCCGATCATGCAGGAGATAAAGTGAATCTATACTTTTCTCATATTTTGAAATAGAATAAGACTACTCTTGAAAATGATCTTATTCTATGCATCAAAATTGCTTGGTTTAATTCATTACCAAAGCCGTTTAGACTATCACCGGAAAGGCACGTCTTAAAACCACTATATATGACACAAGCTCTTCACATCATCAATTTGAAGAATGTCATTTGTGATTTGAGAAATTTTCTTGGTCTTGATTCACTTCTCTTGACTCCTCTCCCTTTGCGCTTTTGCTACGAGTATTCGTTCGTTCATTTCGGTCTTTTCCTATCTCGATTCAACTCGTAATCCTTCAACAAGGCATTATGACCTAGTGTTGTGGTGGTCCAATGATATCCTAAAAGGTTTAAGATATATTTTTAAGTATTTTAAAAAATTTTGTTTTCAAAAATTTATCGTTTTTCTTTGATAAAACCATGCCTCTGTAGGCTGTTCTTTATCTCGGTGGCTCAAAGGCGCGATTCCTTATCAATAAGTAACCGCAGGCATTAACTTTTGTTACAGCGCCAGTTTTATTAAATTATCTTTTTAAACAAGTCTTTCTCTCTCCGTCACACACAGCAGATGATTTTTCTGTGTTTTGCCACCATTGTTGAAGCTTCTAAAACCTTCAATTACTCAAATTAATTGATTCAAGTTCATAGGTTTCACTCATACATCATCCAAGATCAATTAATTGTAATTTATCTCTATCAATTTCATCTAATTTGTTCTAGGGTTCATACATTCATAATCGGGGTTTTTTAAAATTGACATTGAATTAGAACCTTATTAGGAATATGAGTTGACATAGTATTGTTACTATGATTCCTTAGGTTCATATTCATTGAGATTTCATTAAAACCCATTTGTAGAACAAATCCGAATTTTGACTAAATAGTTTGGTTGATTGATGAAATTGATATGAACCCATGAACAAGTTGGTAATGGCATTGTTAAATGCTTACCTAAAAACTTTGTTTTGAAAAACCAATGTTTTAGTTAATTGTTGATCTTACATAGTTCATATCTTTTGATCAATGATGAAATGGGTACATTGTGAACATGAGAATGACAAGGATTAATCCTTTGTTTGTCAAGCTATTGATAAAACACATTCTCATCTTTTGAAATTTTTTTATTTTTCAGACGAGTAATTAGAGAAATATGTTTATATGTTATTTTTAGGTACTATCATCACGACCACAGGATATCAAAATGACCATCTACTCACTAAAAGATACATGACAAATCCTTCGTTGACTAATCAATCTTGCTTTTTTCAAAACACTTATCATAATCTCGAGTCTCTTTGTTTCCATGAAGGACGTATTGTTCCTTCTAACCTTCGTGGACTTGATTTCATTCGATTCATGTTCAGTACTATTGGATTCGATTGTTTGCTTGATATTGATGAGACAATAATCCCTTCTTTCCTCATGGAATTCTTTAACTCATTCAAGTTAATACACATCAACAATGGTTTATCTTTATGATTTTCCATTAGGGGAAAACCTTTGTATACACTCTCGAGGAATTTGGTGAGATTCTCGGAGTTCCATACGAAGGTCAATGTAGGTTCACCGATGCTTGGAGTGTAAACCACTTAGAATCTACCCCTGTTAATGTGCACTACTTGTCTGAGATTCCTTCGGCTTTGGCCATCACTAGTGTCCTTGCTTCACCTCGTGAACATCCTATCCTTGGTAATTTTGAAGGAGAATTTCATGCTCTCACTCCTTAGGAATTACTAACTAGCGATCTTAGTGATTTCATGGTCCCTTGGGCCGAAATCATTATGGAAAATGCAATGTGTTTGGTTGGTGATCGCAACCATGTGCCTGCTTGTCTTGCACATATGTTGTATTGTGTTGTTACCACTACTCCATACAACCTTGCATTTTTCATGGCTAAAAGTATAAGATTTGTTCTCAATGGATCTGGGTCTACTCTTCCTTATGCCATGATTCTCTCACGGCTTCTTAAGAGATTTCTTCTTGATCGACCTCCTCTTAATCCTTCTTCTTTTCACTCCGTGGTTCGAGTCATGTTTCCCATTGAAGGAAAAGTCCCTTCAATTCTAACACATGACTCAAATGAAGATGAAAATGTCTCTCAAGACAACTCTCTCATTTCTCGGTATGATTTTTCATCATCTGTCTCTCAATTGTCTTCACTAGACATTGATTCAGACTATCAATATTGTCTCAATCTTCATCTTCAGGATCGAATCAGAAGTGAATCAAGATAAGGAGGAAATGATCATAGATTAATGATATATATCACTCTTGTGAGATTAACATGTGTGTAAATATGTATGGATTATTGAACTCTAACTCTTCTATCTCTATTCTTAGGATGTTGTTTATTCTTTAACTAATAATTTGTGTTTGGATTGCCTAATATTTTATTCCTAGTTATCCATGGTATCGATTTTTTGATTTACATGGCTCTTTGCATCTTATGTGTTTAGATAGCCTCCTAGTCTTTGATTATTAGTTCTCTTTGGCTTGATAAACCTTAGTATAAAATCTAGGCTAGCAAAAGTTTAAGGAAGTGCCATTTTCAAACTCCTCTGGTCGCGGTTACATATCAATGCCGCATTTCTTTAGTGATAAGGAACCGCAAACCTACGTAAGCAACCGCCCAGTACTGTTTCAACAAAATCTTTACTTTACACTGTTTTCTTTAATCTGTGTAAAAGTTTGATAAAACTTTTGCAAAAACCTGCACTTTCCTAAACTAGGCTACCTAATTTCATTGTTCACATAAAATGATTTTAACCTATTACTAGTTTGGATCATCCCTTCTCTTCTTAAAACCTCCCTTGTTGATTGTGTTATTCATCCTTTCAACTCTTCTCTTAACCTCAACATTCTGTGATAACCCGAACCCGCGGTCATTATTTAATATTATTTTACGAATAATTTTGAAATTTTTGATAAGTTTGTATGATATGACGGTTGATGGTTTAATTTAAAACCGACGTTAGAGGTCTTATTTTTACTTTATTACTAATAGTGAGGATTATTAGTGATGACGATATCGACTGATGCCCGAAATTTATGTTTTATTATTTGTTGTTTCGACGTTTGTATTTTTGACGTTTTTATTTTAATTGTGTATTAAGTCGAATCAGGATCATATTATTTTCATATATTGAGTGTGTTTTAACTTTTGAAAAGTATTTTTACGAAACCCGAGCCTCGTAAATATTCTCTAAATTGACAATTTACTTTTTCTACCTTTTAAACTATTTAATTTCATTTTGGACTAAAACTATTACAAATTGGCAAAACAAGCCCCTCCACCACCATATATAAGGTGATTTCTCACCTAACTTTACACATACATGCAAGTTACAACATAGAAAACATCACCACCCCTCTCTTCCCTTTTCTAGCCGTCACCTCCTACCCCTTTACCAAGAAAATTCTTCCATTTTTATTATGATCTAATAAAAAACAAGGCAAGACCCATCTCTAAAATTTCAAGAAGCTTCTAGTTGTGTAATTTTTATACACATGCAACAACTTTCAAATTTTTGGTATGATCCATGGTGGTCTGATCTAATTTCTTGTTATATAGTGGTTGTTAGTGTTGTTATATCTAACTCCCTTATAAAACAAATTGCACCTTCTCTCTTATTAAATGCAAAAAATATATTAAGAGGTACTACTACATATACATGTTGTACCTCATTTTAATGCACAAACCAAAACATTGGTTAAGGAATACAACTTTACAAGCCAAATGTACAACATGATAGAATTAAATATAAAAATGTATTTAATACTCTTAATAAAACATCCCATTACATAAATATACAATATTATATGCACATTTTATAAACATTGAAAGCATCTATACTATATTAATGCAACAATAATATACATATATTTTTAAAAAAAATTATAACATTATAAAAATTTTCATGCATGCATCAAATGAAAAGTGTAATTGTAAAATGGTTTATTACATTTAGTTTTTTTTTCTTTAATCATTTACATAATTTTACTTAATTTTACTTGAACTTTCATATATATATGTATATATATTATATAATGTTAAAAGTAATAATATCCCTCGATTGAAATTACGTTTTTAGAACATGTTTTTAGATGAAAACTATTGAATCAGAAATTATAATAAAAAATACGAATTATAACACCGTAGAATTTAGTCACATGGTACTCGGCGCCGCATCGCGCGGGTACCCTGCTAGTATATATTTTATGTATTGCATGTTTGAATTTTTGAGTGGGTAATTTTTTGGATGATCGTTCAAGGGTGTTATAGGTGAGGTGACTTGTTTATATTGATATTAGGATGATATTAGGCACATGAGATTGAGTAAAATAGGTTGAAAAATTGATCTAGTATGATTTTTAAAAGGGTATTTTAGATCAGTGGGGAAAACGTAAATTTGGGGTACTTTACTGTTTGGAAATGGGTAAACTAATAGCATATGGTTGTAGAGAATTTCGTTAGCTTCGATTTGATATAAAGTAGAGCTTCTAACTCCAAACGAGCGTGAAGTTATGATGATTTGATTATTCGTGTACCGGGAGACGAGTATCGACACAATCCGAAGTTGTTGTCGATATTTGGATCGAATATCGGGGACTATAAAATGAATTGTAAAAATGGTTAAGGTCTGATGTTAGGTTCTAAACATAGGGTGGTGAGTCTATTTTCAAACTCATATGTCGGATTTATAAACGGGATTGTTTAGAATGGTCAAAATGGTTGTATGAGTCGGTGACGTAAAACTGTCCGGATTTTGTAGTTCAAAGATTTGTCGGGCAGGGAAATTTAAAAGTAAAATATTTTGATGGACTTTTAATAGGACTTTCTATATATAGTAAGTGATATCTCTGAGTAGTATCATAAGTATTTGACGTGTTTAAGTGGGGTAAATGAGCTCGTACATTTGGTATGTACCGGCAGATTTTTATCGAAAGAATAGACTAATAGAGTAAACATATAAAAGGAAGTAAAAGTATCACTTGTATTGTTTTTCTTTTGAGTTTGTTGTGTATCAAGTATGGATTTTACTCGAGTTTAATATTAATGAACGCGCCTTATTCGATAGATTGCGGTTTTTGTGTTTACCGGGCATCAACTATCGTCGAAGATTGTCTTGCTACTGCTATTACTCAAGGTGAGTCTATAGACTCGCTTTTGTACAAGTTGTTTTGAATGATTTTAAAACCCGCGAAGGGGATACATGCTATTTGAAAATAAATGGAACACAAGTCATGAATAATTATTTGGACCCGTATGTTGCCTTTGGACCCGAATGTTGCCTGAATTGTGTTGAGTACCTAGTTGTAGAAGACCCTAAATTCATGAACCGTTAAATATTGTCTTGCCCTTGTGTGGGTTGGAAATAGCCGCTTAAACAATTGATAGTACTATCGGGGTTGACACCCCTATCCGAGACGAGAGTTAGTACGCTGAGTGCGCTGCTCGGACGGATAACTTGAATAACAGAGAAGGTAAAATTTACAACGATTACCTTAAGAGGGGCAATGGTTTCACTTTTATCATGCCGGCCTTTTGGCGGATGATTGGTCATAACGGGTCGGTGTCATGAGCTTAAACACAATTGTATAGCTTATTCTATAAGATGAAATGCCTGATCAATAGATTGTGACGACAATTCTATTAAATGATTATGATTGATTTTTCTCTTGTGTTCAAATGATGATTTGGAAAACCTATAGACTTGCTCAACCGTTGTGTTGATGATTTTAAGCATGTATTTCAGGTTTGAAGTTGACTGTTGATGGAGCTTGTTGGAGAAGGCTGCGGGTTGCTTTTGTGTTAGTTGAGTCTAAAACTAATTTCTTTCCCTGTTTGTCATAAAATAATTATGAAAGGTCATGTACTTTAGTAAAAATGTTTGTTGTTTGGTTGAGATGTTTGGGGGACTGAAAAGCTACTCTGATTATTAAACTTTGGTTTTAATTGGGATCGACGATTTGAGACAAATGGTTAAATTACTTTCTTTTATATTTGAAATGTCTCATTTTGAGATTGTTAAAAGTGTGTTGTGTAATAAAGTTTGAGTTTAGCACCCAAATGTTTATTTCCGCTGCGCAATGTAATTTGGGGGTGTTAAAGATTGGTATCAGAGCTTTTTAGTTATAGTGAATTAGGTCGATTTTGAAAAATGTCCTAAACTATAACTTTGGTGTCGAAAATATTTGACCAAAGCACGCAACTTCTCAGCAAGGCTCCGGTAAGATTATTTTAGGTTTGTTGTTGTATTATAGATGTATCCCTTAAAATCGAAATGATTTTTAGAGTATTTATTAAGTAAATACTATGATGATATATAATGTTGTTGAAAGTACGTTGAGTACTTGTATCGTTATTTTCTTTATGCAATGCATATGTATATAATTTTAAATAATGACCTTATATATCGCAGAGGGTCTAGGATAGTAGACCAGATGATGAACGATTTTACTACTGATTTCTTACGACTAGTATCGGGTATGAGGAAGTTTGATTGATTGATGTATGATAGATATGTGGTTGAAACTTGTGTGATTAGGAGGTAGTATGTGAATGAAAAATTGTTCTAAAAGTTGTATCTGGTGTGTGGAGATTGGAGTTTGTTAGGACTCGAAAGATGGACGAGATTGCTAGTCTTAGGTCGATGGTGATAAATTTGAGTGCTTGAGTTGAAAGGTTTAAAGAGGAGTAGGTAAGGTTTGAGAGGTTGGGTGAATGGGAGTCTCATGTGAGATCAATTTTGGAAGTGTAGGAATGATGAAAGCCGTATTGAGATTTGTTTTGTGATTAAACTGCCGTGTAGGAGTGAGTAATTGAAATTAGGGAGTGAGCTACCATCATGTTATGGATTTGATCTTGAAGTGCGAAAGGGAAATTGACGAGTGTGATGAAGCTGACAGCAACCATAAGGAGGATGAGGAGCTGGTGTCTAAGAAACTAATCGCGTGATGGATTTCTCTGTATTTTATTTTCTTTCTATGATCGAACTTATTCAGACTTTGTGTCGTAGCATTGAGATAAAACTTATTATCTTTTATGTTTGTTCGGTAGATGATTGTAGTGACAGACATTGCCACTATTCTGTTGAATCCTCAACTCAATCTGAATTACCCTCATGATCGATGATGTGTCCTTATTAACGCTTTTGAGTTTTGGTTGATGAACCCTTGTAGTTTGTGTTGTTCATGCATGTAGTATTCATGAGATGTCTTGATGAAGAAATCTTTCTTTTATCATAATATGTATACTTTCATGTTTATTTCTTCTGTGATTATAGGAGAAGGAGTAGAGGAAGCATAGTTCTGTCATTAGTAGATCACTATGTGACTAAGTTTCTTGAAATATGCCGCCAAAGCTAACAACTTCTACTGTGAACACTATGATTGAACGAGCTTTTGCTAGAGCACTTGAAGCTGATCATGCTGCAAGGAATCGACGTGCTGAACATAATGATGCTGCTAGGAATAATAATGATGGTGCTGATCTAGTTGGGACTGTTGTTGCTGTTCCGCAGGTTCCAAGAGAATGTGCGTATGTTAGTTTTATGAAGTGTGGTTCTACTCAGTTCGTGGTACTGGTGGTGCTTTAGAATTACGCAGATGGATTGAGAAGATAGAGAGTACATTTGAGATTAGTGGGTGTTTTGAAGCAAATAAAGTGAAATTCGCTGCTGCTACATTTCAGGATGATGCACTGAGTTGGTGGAATAGTCAAGTGGCTACTGTAGGATTAGTTGTGGCTAATGGTAGGACATGGACCGTGACTAAAGGATTATTGACTGCTAAGTTTTATCCCGAGGAGGAACTAGGACGGCGGGAAGACGAATTGAGACACTTAGTTTTAAGAAATGATAATATTACTGCTTTTACTAGGAGGTTTTCTGAGCTATGTTGGTTATGTCCTGATGCTTTTCCGAATGACCGTAAGAAGATGAAGCAGTACATCAAAGGATTGTCTAGTAACATCAAGGGTGAGACTAATTCTTCAAGACCTAAATCTTTTGAGCGCATGCTTTAATGGACGTGAAGTTGCAAGATAAGAAAGATAGCATTGCTGAAAGCAATAAGAGAAAGTGGGAATCTGCTCAGTCCAACCAGAATCAAGGTCAGAAAAGTAGGAATAATCGTAATAACAATAACCAAAGACAGAACCAAAATCAGTATTTAAGCTATAGAAGGAATGATGGGATTCGTGCTGCCATTGTGTCTAGAAATAACAAGATAAATCCCAAGTGTGTTTGTTGTACCTTATACCATGTAGGTAATTGTCCAACTGCTTGCCGTAAGTGTGGACAATTTGTTCATAAAGCTGCTAAGTGTAGGACAAGAGGATTAGTTACTGGAATTAGTACCCCTGGAGTAATGATATGTTTTCAATGTGGTGAGAAAGGACACAAGCAAGGTGTAACACTCTCATTTCTCATATCGGTACAGCGGAAGGGTCTTTCAGAGTGTTACGGGATAGCACAATAACTCCAATCATAGACAACACATAAAAATGGTTGTACAAGGTTTAACAAACATTCATTTGATAAAAAGTTTCAAAAGTGTACAACAGGTCCCAAATTATACAGGTCATTAAGTTTACAAAACACAGATCGAATGAACATTTTTAATATTAAGTGTGGGCCATCAGAGTCGATCTCCATCCGGATTACCTTCAAGCACCTGAGATAGAAAACATGCAAAAATCATATCAGCGAATGCCGAGTGAATTCATAGAGTTTAATGAAAACAGTATATAAAACAATCATTTACAATCATTTAAAATCAGAACACAAGTATAATATCGGAAGTAAGTCCACATATTGCTAGTCAGGCAATATATAAATCAAGCATACATCTGAAACCGTCCATGAGACCGTATTCTCTATATTACCATGATAGGTAATATATTCATCGTAATAGCGTCTTCATCGTTTATTTAGATTATACATGTCGTATAGATTATAGTATCTGAATTATATAGGATTATTATTAGCCGCATGACATTGTTACCTTCCTGTGAAAACAGCGGGCCGCGAACCCGACAAACAATTTGCCCATCTAAGTTAGCGTGTCGTCACAAAAACCACGCTATGGAATCTTCTCATACATAAATTCGCTTACCAATCAATGTGGTACGACGGGGATCAACCGTCAAGGCGCGAACTGGGGTGATCGTCCCCAAATAGTACTATCAAATGCATAAGCGTCTACCAAAACCCGGTAGTTCACAATTCATGCTAATGGGACTTTAAGTGACATAACCTAACTACTAATAATCCTTTTAGTCTCGAATATAGGGTCATAGCATCATTCGGGTCCATCTCATTTAGCATACAATCGGGACTACTTGTGTTCTATTTTTATAAAAATCTAGCATGTTATCTCCCTCGCGGGTTTACAAATCATTTTATAAACATTTAAAAGAGTGCGAGGCTATGAACTCACGTTGTTAATGAAAGGCGGATTATCGGCTACGGGCGTGCTTCGGTCACGGAAACCTATATAAATAATAATCGGTCTTAGACTCGGTCCAATGACTTTTATCAAAATAACAATATACATATATATGATTATTGTACATATGATGATGATCAAGTGGGTTTATAAATCCTCATTTACTCATTTTAGTGTTTACGTTTTGGTATCGTCTTACTAGTTCACTAGTTTTACCGATTTTACCTATTTTAAGTTCATTAAGTCTTTTATAAATTCTTTAACTTGTTTTTACCCATTTTATACCTATATGATCAGTATATATATTTTTCATGTTGGGCCCAAATGGGTTAAGCCCAAATAATTCTTTTTACGAGTTTTTATCTTATTAAGTCCAATTATTAGTCTAATAGGTTTATTTAGCTCGTAAATGTCCGTAATTCTTATAGTTCGGGTTTTATCGGTTTTTACTTTTCTTAGTTACTTATACATCAGTATATAACTTTTATAAACTTTACATTAGACGGGTTTGGTCGTCTAAGTTTTATTTGATGAAAAACGTTAATTTCACGGCGATAGCCGAAAAAGTCGTAAAAATCAAGTTTATAGTTTTTATTACTTATAAATATTATTTTTACCACCATTTATATAATTTACCCATTTAATTATCCTTTTATACATTTATATAAATAAGTTTTATAAGTTAGTGGGTTTGTATTTTACATTTTATACATTATAAAGTGAGTGCTTATATAATAATAATAAACATTATTTCCAAAATCTGATTTTTAACTTCATGTTTACCATTTTTACCATATCTAGAGTTCTACAATGACTTAGAAGCTCATTTTTGGATGACAACTTCTTCATAATATGTGCTACATATAACTTAGTTATAGCTACTGCCCATTTTGAGTCTAAGTTTCCTTAACAGTCCCTACAAAACTGCTTATTCAGATTGTACCACCTAACTTGTTTTGATCATATCTCACTCATTATTTTGATTCCATTGCATGGCCAACTCTCACATGTGTATAACATCACCTACTTACTGTAAATAGATCAAACCATGCATTTTTATCAGTTCATCATTTAGTTATCTACTGTTTTTATACAGCCAACTAATTAATCATGATTTTAGCTTCATTTCTTATGGTTATCATCATTTTTAAGCATGTTTATCAACACTTGATCCCCACACAACATTTTTATCATCATATATACATCATATACATATACAAAATAAAAGAAAATACATTTGTTCTTTACAAAATAATAAGAGAAAAATGTAGAGGATGATCTTCTTTACCAATCCAAGTGGATTTCTTGTTTTAGGAAGGCAAGAACTTGATGAACACAACAAGTATCTCCAAGACCATCAAATATCAAGATCATATGTTGGAAAATCAGCCCTAGGACACAAGCAAATCACCTCCAAAGTTGGTTATATGGCCACCAAATGATCAAGGCTTCAAGGAAACACCTTAATAGGACTAGTAAACATGTGGTTTGTAGTTAGAAAAGATCAATGAGGGTGTTTGTTGCTTGAATTGGGACGGCACAAGGGTGGAGTAGAGAGAGTTTTTGGGGTGGATTGCATGGATGAAATGGTTAAATGAAAACCATTTGTTAGTTTTGTTAAGTTGGTGGAAGGTTTAGCTTAAAGTGTAAGCATAAGCTTACACTTGTGCAAGCTTAGCTAAACTTGTGCCACCTAAGTGTGGTGGTGTATTCTTGCCGTCCCATATAAGCTAGTGGGATGGGGCAAAGTGTTTTGTCCCATCTCACTAGTTTACGGGTATTTCTCGATTCTAGTTTTCTCGATTTGCGTGCCCTCGGGTCGTTTTACGAAAAACGTTTTTATAAATTATGAATCACCGTCACAAAACGAATCCAATAAAAATTGTCTCATCAAAAATTGAGTTCAAAAACGTAAATACGTAATCCTAAGGTTTCCGGTTTAGTCGTAAAAGACGCCAAATTATACACGTAAGCCCAAATTTAAATCCGTAAATTGTGAGTTCGCCAACCAACACAAAAATGAGTTTCAAAATATTATACGAGAAAATATTTAACTACCTGAAAATATTAGATTTGTCACAGCTTTTCCTCCTAAAAGGGATCAACGTCCTCGTGATCCATTTCATTTGGATGTCCGTTTCTTATTGAAATCGAAGAGGTGCGGATATTTCTTCCACATTTCATCCTCTCGTTCCCAAGTATACTCCGGTCCATGCTTTGAATTCCATCGGATCTTGACAATAGGTATCCGACTTTGTTTCAGTTGCTTTACCTCACGGTCCATAACTTCTATGGGTTCTTCGATAAAATGCAACTTCCCATCTATTCGAACCTTACCTAACGGAATTTTCTCATCACTCACTGCTAGACATTTCTTCAGATTAGATACATGGAATGTGTTGTGAACACCATGAAGTTCTGGGGGTAACTCTAGTTTGTAAGCCACCGGACCTACTCTAGATAAAATCTTAAAGGGTCCAATATAACGGGGATTCAATTTTCCTCGTTTTCCAAATCTTATAACGCCTTTCCATGGCGATACTTTCAACATTACTCGGTCACCCACTTCAAACTCCATTGGCTTCCGCCGCACATCCGCGTAACTTTTCTGTCTACTACGGGCAGTCAACAACCTCTTCTTAATCTGAACTATCATCTCCGTAGTCTCCCGGATCAATTCCGGCCCCGTGAGCTGGGTATCCCCAACTTCACTCCAACATACAGGAGATCTACACTTCCTACCATACAAAGCTTCAAACGGTGCAGCCTTAATACTAGAATGGTAACTATTGTTATACGAAAACTCTGCTAACGACAAATGTTTATCCCAATTCTTACCAAAGTCTAACACACAAGCTCTCAACATATCTTCCAGTGTTTGTATCGTCCTTTCACTCTGCCCATCAGTCTGGGGGTGATAAGCAGTGCTCATGTCGAGATTCGTTCCCAAAGATCTTTGGAGAGATTTCCAAAAATTCGATGCGAATCTAGGATCTCGACCTGAAATGATCGATACAGGCACTCCATGCTTGCATACAACATTATCTAGGTATATTCGAGTCAGCTTCTCCAGTGAGAACTGCTCCTTAACCGGAATGAAGTGTGCTGATTTGGTCAATCTATCGACAATAACCCAAATCGAATTGTTTCCAGATGATGTTCTAGGAAGCTTGGTGATAAAGTCCATCGTAATTCGCTCCCACTTCCATTCAGGAATCTTTGGCTGTTGAAGTAGTCCTGATGGCTTTTGATGTTCGGCTTTGACTCTAGCACAAGTCAAGCATTGAAGAGCATACATAGCTATGTTAGCTTTCATATTCGGCCACCAATACAACTTCTTCAAATCATGGTACATCTTATCAGATCCCGGATGAATGGAATACTTAGATATATGGGATTCTAACATAACCAAATCTCTTAAGCCTCCAAACTTAGGTATCCACATACGACCTCTTAAGCATTTCACTCCATCAGCTCTAACCTCTAAAGGATCTCCTTCTCTTCGGAACCCTTCATTAACAAAATTCTCCTTCTTACAAGCTTCTATTTGCGCATTTCTAATTTGCTCAGGCAAATTATTGTGCACGGTCAAGACTAGAGAACGCACCCTGATAGGCTCTCTATCTTTCCTACTCAACGCATCAGCAACAACATTGGCTTTTCCTTGGTGATATTTTATATCACAGTCATAATCACTTAACAACTCTATCCATCTTCGTTGCCTCATGTTCAATTCCTTCTGGTCGAGAATATACTGTAGGCTTTTTTGATCGGTGAATACCGTACACTTGGTGCCATACAGATAATGTCTCCACAACCTAAGAGCAAAGACCACAGCTCCTAACTCAAGATCATGAGTAGCATAATTCTCCTCATTCTTCCTTAATTGCCTAGAAGCATAAGCTATCACCTTCTCTCTCTGCATCAAGACAGCTCCATAACCTCTAAGAGATGCATCACAATACACTACAAAATCTTCACTCCCTTCGGGTAATGATAAGATTGGCGCACTACATAATTTTTGCTTCAATATCTGAAATGCTCCATCTTCATCACTTCCCCAAACGAAAGGTTTATTCTTCTGAGTAAGCTTAGACAAGGGTTTAGCTATCAAAGAAAATTCTTTAATGAATCGCCTATAATAGCCAGCTAATCCTAAGAACTGTCGCACTTCCGTTGGCGTTATCGGTGCAGACCAATTCTTAATAGCTTCAACCTTTGCAGGATCAACATGAATTCCATCTCTGTTAATCACATGACCAAGAAATTGCACAGAATCTAACCAGAAATCACACTTCGAAAACTTAGCATAAAACTTTTCATCCTTCAACAACTTCAAAACAATCCTCAAATGTTCTCTATGTTCATCTTCATTCTTAGAATAGATTAGAATATCGTCAATAAACACAATCACAAATTTATCCAAGTAGGGCTTGCACACTCGATTCATTAAATCCAAGAAAACCGCAGGTGCGTTAGTTAACCCAAATGGCATTACTTGAAATTCATAGTGTCCATAACGAGTTCTAAATGCAGTTATAGGAATATCTTCTTCACGGACGCGAAGTTGGTGATATCCTGACCGCAAATCTATCTTAGAATGCACACTAGATCCTTGCAGTTGATCAAACAAATCATCAATCCTAGGTAAAGGATATCGATTCTTAAGTGTCAACTTATTCAGTTCCCTATAATCAATGCACATACGAAAAGATCCATCCTTCTTCTTAACGAACAAGACTGGAGCTCCCCAAGGCGACGAGCTCGGTCGAATAAAACATTTATCAGACAACTCCTTAAGTTGCTCAGATAACTCCTTTAATTCAGAAGGGGCTAATCGGTAAGGCGCACGTGCCACCGGCGCAGCACCAGGAATTAAATCGATTCGAAACTCTACTTGCCTTATCGGTGGAATCCCGGTAAATGTTTAGGAAATACCTCAGGAAATTCACAAATAATAGGTACATCTTCCAATCGTTTCTCCCTAGACTCATTCCCGGTCACTTGAGCTAAGAATAACTCACAACCGTTCCTGATGTACTTTTGGACTTTAATACATGAAACGATTTTCAAACAGGATTCACCTCGACTACCATCAATTACTAACGTCCTATTCCTAAGAGGAATCTTAACCTTCTTCTCTCCACATAAAATAGTAGCATTATTCAACGACAACCAATCCATACCAATAATAATATCAAAACTACCTAATTCTATCAACATCAAATCAATCGGAAAGGAATGGTTCAAGAGATTTAGAGAGCATCCTTCTAATAGCTTATTAGTTTTCACTAATTTACCATCAGCCAATTCCACCTCGTAACTGGTACTTATCTCAACAGGTTCAATATCAATAAGGGCACTAAATTTAGTGGATACAAAGCTCCTATCGGCACCCGAATCGAATAAAGCAACGACATAATGATTGTTGAGTAAAAACGTACCGGTAACGACATTCGGATCCTCTTTCTTCACCTCAATTGTTCCAAGTTGGTAGATACCACCCTGGGGGTTTCTTCCAGGTACAATCGCTTTCAAATTGGGGCATTCCGATTTCCTATGACCTTCTTCATTACAGTTGAAGAAAATCATTCCCTTCTTACACCTTTCAACCTTGTGTCCAAGCTTTCCGCAATTTCGGCACTTCCAGCAGTCGCCAGGATGCCTCTTGTTGCCACACTTGGGACATCTATCATCGTTGCGCGGTGCATTGTTGGTAATAGCATTTGCATTCCCCTTTCTCTTGTTCTGACGGCGATTGAAATTCTTCCTATTATCACCTCTATCTACACGCTCACCGTCTCCCTTTCTTTTCTCACCAACACGGGCTTCATCTTCCTTATCCTGAATTATTTGTCCAATGAGTTGGTAAGCCATTCGAACAACATCATCAATGGTTAGTGGTTTAGATGATGTCACGTCCCCCCGGATATTCCTGGTCAACCCTTTCACATATTGCTCAATTCGGATCTCTTCGGGTTCAACCAATCGAGGACATAGCAAGGCCAACTCATGGAATCGATTCGTGTAACTATCAATGTCCACACCTTTCATTCTCAAATGAATCAACTCTTGTTCTAACCTAATGATCACACTACGAGGACAAAACTCCAAAGTCATCCACTTCTTGATTTCAGCCCAAGGAGTAGCATTAGCAGCATCAAGACCCATGAAAGCAATTCTCCCGTTCCACCAAGTCAACGCACGACCTTTAAGAGTAGCCATAGCAAAAGTCACCTTATCTTCCTCTTTACACTTACTAATCCTAAACACCGATTCAATCTTCTCGATCCACTGGCTTAGTCCTACAGCACCTTCAGTTCCATTAAAAGGTAGAGGTTCACACTTCATGAACGTCACATAACTACAACCACCAACTTCAGGTGCATTCGTTCCAAGTCCTCCTACATTTCCTCCAGCATTAGCATTCACATTATTAGCATTCACATTCACATTTGTACCGCCAATTCCACTACCGCCAGCTCCACTACCGCCAGCTCCACTACCGCCAGCTCCACTACCGCCAGCTCCACTACCGCCAACTCCACTACCGCCAGCTTCATTTCTAGCATTTGCCATAAATTCAGTCATAGATGCGGTAACTTGCTCCGTAATAATCCTACGTACATCATCCTCAGTCACAGCCTTCTTGGGCGGCATAGTTCTATAATTCCACAATTTCAAAGTATTAAGCATCCATCCAACAAAGGATTCATATAATATGGATCGAATTCATAGTCAAGATACAAATAAGGCACAATATGGAATTCAAGACAAGATACATATTTCATTCGATCTGAAACAAAAGTATTGTCTTAGTACATCCATATCAAAGTTCTAACACTATATACACTCAAAATTCGTGCCAAACCTACTACTAACAAGTCGGTTCAGTCAAAGCTACAAGCACAAAAGATATAAAGGTCACTACTAAATACAGACTGGTCTACTGAGAACCGCCAGATGGTCCATCATCCATCGTCTTCTGGATCTTCGCCGGACGATCACTAGACACATCTTCAGCTGGGCGCTTACGGATTACTCCTCTTTCAACCATGTCGGCATAAAATCTACTGTTCCAACCCACTGATATATTCAACTCCTTTTCAGCTTTCTCACGCATCGCACGAGCCACACTCAACTGAATCTCCATAGAATTCACTTTTCTCTTCATAGAAGCATACTCACCACTTTCCAACACTAATAACCTCCTAAATGCCTCATTCAAACCACGTTCTACATCACTCAAATCCAAACTAAGCAATTCTCGCTCTTTCTCGCCAACCTTTGTCTTCGACTCCAAATAAGCAACTTGAGTCTGAACAACACCTAATCCAACCTCCGTCACACAACTCTTAACACGGGAAGCATCTAGATCACGTCTCAAGGCCCATGGTGCAAGACCATCAATATGAGTAGCCTCTCGAGCACTAGACGACTCTCCTATCTCACGTCTACGAGTAGCAATACCATCAGTACCGTCAGGTGCATCGTCATCCTCATCCTCCTCTGATTCAGAATCAGATTCAGACGATTCAGACATTTCATCCCTAGGTAACTCATCCTCAGAATCAGACAAACAAACTGGTGGGGGCAAAGGCTCGCCCTCTGGAACATCATACGGATAAATAAGCTCAGCTTCCTCATCGTCATCAACCTCAACATCTATACCTACATCCTCCTCGACATCCTCGTCGTCAATCTCATCATCTAACTCATCTAACCCAATCTCATCATCGTTCTCAATATCAACATTCTCAATATCCACATTCTCATTACCCACATTCTCAATATCCACATTCTCATTACCCACATTCTCAATATCCATATTCTCAATCTCATTCTCTACTAAGTCAACCTGAGGGGCAATCTGATCTCCTAGTCCTAACTCGGGCTTGGGATCCTCAAATGGTTCCTCCTCATCATCAATATCAAAATCTACTAAGTCTAAATAAGGATCATCTTCTATATTAGGTTCGGGAATAGCATGGTTTTCTACAGGAATATTAGGGTCAGCCATGACAATCTGCATTTATATATATTTATCTCGTATTAGGATAACATACTAGTTAAACAATTACATAATGAAATCACGATATATGCATATATATAAATTATATTATATATATCAAAATATATATCTTCTCAATAGGGCTTGTTGGTAACGTCGGAGATCTCTGGCACCGTTATAGTCAAAAGATTTTTCAAATATTTTCTCAAATGTTCATTGTCAAAAGATTTTGAAAAGTTTTGTTCAAAACCTTGGTTTTTAAAATCTTTTGTTCTCTACAACGAGAGCTCTGGTACCAAACTGTAACACTCTCATTTTTCATATCGGTACAGCGGAAGGGTCTTTTAGAGTGTTACGGGATAGCACAATAACTCCAATCATAGACAACACATAAAAATGGTTGTACAAGGTTTAACAAACATTCATTCGATAAAAAGTTTCAAAAGTGTACAACATGTCCCAAATTATACAGGTCATTAAGTTTACAAAACACAGATCGAATGAACATTTTTAATATTAAGTGTGGTCCATCAGAGTCGATCTCCATCCGGATTACCTTCAAGCACCTGAGATAGAAAACATGCAAAAATCATATCAGCGAATGCCGAGTGAATTCATAGAGTTTAATGAAAACCGTTATATAAAACAATCATTTACAATCATTTAAAATCAGAACACAAGTATAATATCGGAAGTAAGTCCACATATTGCTAGTCAGGCAATATATAAATCAAGCATACATCTGAAACCGTCCATGAGACCGTAGTCTCTATATTACCATGATAGGTAATATATTCATCGTAATAGCGTCTTCATCGTTTATTTAGATTATACATGTCGTATAGATTATAGTATCTGAATTATATAGGATTATTATTAGCCGCATGACATTGTTACCTTACTGTGAAAACAGCGGGTCGCGAACCTGACAAACAATTTGCCCATCTAAGTTAGCGTGTCGTCACAAAAATCACGCTATGGAATCTTCTCATACATAAATTCGCTTACCAATCAATGTGGTACGACGGGGATCAACCGTCAAGGCGCGAACTGGGGTGATCGTCCCCAAATAGTACTATCAAATGCATAAGCGTCTACCAAAACCCGGTAGTTCACAATTCATGCTAATGGTACTTTAATTGACATAACCTAACTACTAATAATCCTTTTAGTCTCGAATATAGGGTCATAGCATCATTCGGGTCCATCTCATTTAGCATACAATCGGGACTACTTGTGTTCTATTTTTATAAAAATCTAGCATGTTATCTCCCTCGCGGGTTTACAAATCATTTTATAAAACATTTAAAAGAGTGCGAGGCTATGAACTCACGTTGTTAATGAAAGGCGGATTATCGGCTACGGGCGTGCTTCGGTCACGGAAACCTATATAAATAATAATCGGTCTTAGACTTGGTCCAATGACTTTTATCAAAATAACAATATACATATATTTGATTATTGTACATATGATGATGATCAAGTGGGTTTATAAATCCTCATTTACTCATTTTAGTGTTTACGTTTTGGTATCGTCTTACTAGTTCACTAGTTTTACCGATTTTACCTATTTTAAGTTCATTAAGTCTTTTATAAATTCTTTAACTTGTTTTTAGCCATTTTATACCTATATGATCAGTATATATATTTTTCATGTTGGGTCCAAATGGGTTAAGCCCAAATAATTCTTTTTACAAGTTTTTATCTTATTAAGTCCAATTATTAGTCTAATAGGTTTATTTAGCTCGTAAATGTCCGTAATTCTTATAGTTCAGGTTTTATCGGTTTTTACTTGTCTTAGTTACTTATACATCAGTATATAACTTTTATAAACTTTACATTAGACGGGTTTGGTCGTCTAAGTTTTATTTGATGAAAAACGTTAATTTCACGGCGATAGCAGAAAAAGTCGTAAAAATCAAGTTTATAGTTTTTATTACTTATAAATATTATTTTTACCACCATTTATATAATTTACCCATTTAATTATCCTTTTATACATTTATATAAATAAGTTTTATAAGTTAGTGGGTTTGTATTTTACATTTTATACATTATAAAGTGAGTGCTTATATAATAATAATAAACATTATTTCCAAAATCTGATTTTTAACTTCATGTTTACCATTTTTACCATATCTAGAGTTATACAATGACTTAGAAGCTCATTTTCGGATGACAACTTCTTCATAATATGTGCTACATATAACTTAGTTATAGCTACTGCCCATTTTGAGTCTAAGTTGCCTTAACAGTCCCTACAAAACTGCTTATTCAGATTGTACCACCTAACTTGTTTTGATCATATCTCACTCATTATTTTGATTCCATTGCATGGCCAACTCTCACATGTGTATAACATCACCTACTTACTGTAAATAGATCAAACCATGCATTTTTATCAGTTCATCATTTAGTTATCTACTGTTTTTATACAGCCAACTAATTAATCATGATTTTAGCTTCATTTCTTATGGTTATCATCATTTTTAAGCATGTTTATCAACACTTGATCCCCACACAACATTTTTATCATCATATATACATCATATACATATACAAAATAAAAGAAAATACATTTGTTCTTTACAAAATAATAAGAGAAAAATGTAGAGGATGATCTTCTTTACCAATCCAAGTGGATTTCTTGTTTTAGGAAGGCAAGAACTTGATGAACACAACAAGTATCTCCAAGACCATCAAATATCAAGATCATATGTTGGAAAATCAGCCCTAGGACACAAGCAAATCACCTCCAAAGTTGGTTATATGGCCACCAAATGATCAAGGCTTCAAGGAAACACCTTAATAGGACTAGTAAACATGTGGTTTGTAGTTAGAAAAGATCAATGAGGGTGTTTGTTGCTTGAATTGGGACGACACAAGGGTGGAGTAGAGAGAGTTTTTGGGGTGGATTGCATGGATGAAATGGTTAAATGAAAACCATTTGTTAGTTTTGTTAAGTTGGTGGAAGGTTTAGCTTAAAGTGTAAGCATAAGCTTACACTTGTGCAAGCTTAGCTAAACTTGTGCCACCTAAGTGTGGTGGTGTATTCTTGCCGTCCCATATAAGCTAGTGGGATGGGGCAAAGTGTTTTGTCCCATCTCACTAGTTTACGGGTATTTCTCAATTCTAGTTTTCTCGATTTGCGTGCCCTCGGGTCGTTTTACGAAAAACGTTTTTATAAATTATGAATCACCGTCACAAAACGAATCCAATAAAAATTGTCTCATCAAAAACGGAGTTCAAAAACGTAAATACGTAATCCTAAGGTTTCCGGTTTAGTCGTAAAAGACGCCAAATTATGCACGTAAGCCCAAATTTAAATCCGTAAATTGTGAGTTCGCCAACCAACACAAAAATAAGTTTCAAAATATTATACGAGAAAATATTTAACTACCTGAAAATATTAGATTTGTCACACAAGGAAATTGTCCAAGGAGAGGAAATCGACAAGATGGGAATGCTGCCGCTCCAACTTATGTTTTGGGTGGTGCTGACAAATCCTAAGGCCTGAACGTTGTAAATGGTGTGTTCTTATTGATGTTCTTTATGTTAGTATGTTGTTTGGTTTAAGATCAAACAGAAACTGTAGAAATATAAAGATTCAGTCATTTTATCAATGGAGAATTAGTAAGATTGACAATTAACTATGATGTGAAGTTAACCGATGAAAAGTTTGTTAGTGTTAGTTCTATACTACGAGCGTGTTCCTTGAATTTAGGGAAGTAGGTGTTTAATATCGACTTGATAATCATACATTTTGGATTTTAGATGTAGATTATTGGTATGAATTGGTTAGTTGTGCGTGGTGCTGATGTTTGAGATTGAACCAATCCCTACTATAAATTGATAACTACTCGTTTAGATTATGCTGAAAAGCTGAGTATTGTCTGTGAAAGATGATGAGTGAACTTTCTGTCTAAGAAGTATCTTGTTTGGAGATGAGGGAGTACGTGGAAGAGGGATATAATGTATTTTTAGCTCAAGTAACTAGTGGTAGTGTAATTGAGAAGAAGTTGGGAAATGTGTTAATGATTCGAGAGTATTCTGAAGTATTCCTAAAGTTTTGCCGGGTTTACTTTTAACACCCCGAAATTACATTGCGCAGCGGAAATACACAATTGGGTGCTAAATACAAACATTATAACACAAGACATTTTGAACAAACTCAAAATGATAAATTTGAAATATAAAAGAATATAATTTAACCACTGTCTAAAACTTTCAATCCCAAGTAAAACAATTTTAGAAATATCAGAGTAATATTTAGGTCCCCCAAAGACTTTATCAAATTCACAAACACTTTACCAAAGTACTCGACCGTACATTATTATTTTTATGACAAAAGGTTTGAACACAAGAGAAAAATCAATCAAGATCATTTAATAGAATTTTCGTGCACACAACCTATTAGTCAGGCATTCTGGTATATAACAATAGCTACTGAATTGTATTAAGCTCATGACACCGACTGTAACACCCCCAAATTTATACAACTCAGTACAGCGGAAGACTAGTTGGTGTTACGGGATAGCACATTACTCACATCATAGACAACGCATAAAAATAGCGTCGTTTAATAATAAATCATTTCCATTCATAAATATCAAAGTTACATCGGTCCCAAGTCATTACATTTCATACAAAGTTTTACAAAGTATTTGAATGGAAAATATAGTTTAAGTGCGGGCCATGAATTCTTGTCGTCTTCCCGAGAATTACCTTCAAGTACCTGAGATAAAACATGTTAAAAGAAAAGGGTCAGCGATAACGACGAGTGAATTCATAGAGTTTAATAAATTCCATCAATATAACTTTGGTACAAAATTATTACCAAAAATCGTTTTGTACAAATCTTTGTAATAGGCCTTAAAATAGCCAAAATCATTTTATACAAATCTTTATCGAGAATCATAATATAGGCATTCGCCTTAAAAATCGTTATACGAATCATTGTCGTTAAAAACACCATACAATACGTTTTGCAACGTTGTATAGATTAAATAAAAATCATTATACGAGCCAATGTCGTAAAAATGTCATACAATACGTCTTATCACGTTGTATGAAAATAAAAACGTTATACGAATATGGTTATGAAAACCAAAACACAAACATAATATCAATAGTATGACCCTGTATTGCTAGTCAGGCAATACATCGTAATTCGAAGCGTCTAATATTATTTTGTTAACTTGGATTATTATAAGCCGCATGACATTGTTACCTTACTAAACCAAAACGGGTAGCTAACCCGATACCAATTTTGCCCATCTAAAATAGCGTGTCGTCACAAAGGTCACACTATGGAAATCTTCTCATACATAAATTCGCTTACCAATCAATGTGGCACGACGGGGATCAACCGTCAAGGCGCGAACTGGGGTGATCGTCCCCAAATAGTACTATTAAATGCATAAGCGTCTACCAACTCCCGGTAGTTCACAATTCATGCTAATGGGACTTTTAGTGACATAACCTAACTTTAATAATCCATTTTTATTTCATCTATCGGGTCCTTTAATCATTTATCGGGTCATACAATCGGGTCATTCAATCATTCGGGTCCAAAATCAATAAACAAACAATCGGGACAAATGGTGTCCTATTTTTATAAAAACTAACATGTTATCTCCCTCGCGGGTTTATAAAACATTTATAAAAACATTTAAAAGAGTGCGAGGCTATGAACTCACGTTGATGTGGGAAGGCGGGTTATCGGCAATTCGGATGTACGGTACGTGCTTCAATCACGGAAACCTATATGAATAATAATCGGTCTTAGACGTTTGTCCAATGACTTTATAAAAATATAAATTATGTATACATATGATGATTATATATATATGATGATCAAGTGGGTTTACATATTCTCGTTTACTCATTTTAGAGTTATGTGTTGATAACTTTTATACTAGCTTACTAGTTTTACCCATTTACGTGCTTTAAGTCCGATAAACTTATTATAAGTTCTTTAACTTGTTTTAATCCCTTTTATACCTATATTATCAGTATGTTTACTTTCCATGTTGGGCCAAAATGGGTTATGCCCAATAAGTTCTTTTTACAAGTTTTTATCTTGTTTAGTCCAATTATTAGTCCAATATGCTTAATTAGCTCGTAAATGTCCGTATTTCTTATAGTTCGGGTTTTATCGGTTTTTACTTGTATTAGAGACTTGTATATCAGTATATGACTTTTATAAACTTTACATTAGACGGGTTTGGTCGTCTAAGTTTTATTTGGCGAAAAACGTTAATTTTACGGCGATAGCCGAAAAAGTCGTAAAAATCAAGTTTATAGTTTTATATCTTATAAAACATAACAAGTTACCATTTTTATAAAATGTACACTTATTTAACCTTTTACATACTTATATAAATAAAATCCATAAGTTAGTGGGTTTTAACTTTACATTTTATACAATATAATTTTGAGTGCTTATATAATAGTATTATTCTTTAATTTTCAAAAATCTGATTTTTATCTTTATTTCACCAAAACTGCCATATCTTGAGTTCTATATGGAGATAGAAGCTCAAATGTTTATCACATAAACTACATGATATGTGCTACATTTAACTCTTCTATAGCTACTGTTGAATCATCTTCTAAATAGTTTCTAAAAATCGTCCAAAACAGTAACTTCATATTTATACCCTAAACTTGTTTTGATCATATCTCACTCATTACAATGATTCCATTGTATGGCCAACTCTCACATGTGTACAAGACCCATAGCTTACTGTAAATCCATTATACTTCATCATTTTATCAGATTACCATATGGTTCTTTACTGTTTTATACAGCCATCAAATTTAACCAAGATTTTAACCTTGTTTCTTATGGTTTTTCACCTTTTTAATCATGTTTATCAACAACAAATCCCCACATAACATTTTTATCATCATAAACATATACAATAGGAAATAAAATACATGTTTACATAATCAAATTAACAAGAAGATGAGGAGGACAATCTTTATACCACCAACTTGATGTAGGTTATGAGTTTGACATGGTTTTGGATGGAGAAACTTATGATGCACCAAGACCACCTTCATGACCACCATTCTTCATAGAAACCTTGTGGAAAATCAGCCCCAAGACACCATGAATACTCCTCCTTGGATGTTATAAGTTGCACCAATCAATAGGGCTTCAAAAGGGCATCAACATGTATATGAATAACATGAGATTTTGTGGTTGATTTTGATCAAATGATGGATGTTTTTTAGGGATATGGGACGAACTAGAGAGAGTAGAGAGGATGTTGAAGTGGTTTTGCATGTAGGAAATGAAGAAATGGTTTTAGCTAGTTGGTTTTGATGAGTTGTAAGCTTACTTTGTAAGCAAAGTGGTCAAGTGTTAACTTAGCTAACAAAATGTGGTGTGGTGGTGTTGTGTGGCTTATTTAGGCCGGTTTTGAGTGGGGGTGGGACAAGTGTCCCACTTGTCTCATCCCCATTTATTTACGGGTACTCCTCGATTCTAGTTTCCTCGATTTGCGTGCCCTCGGGTCGTTTTACGAAAAACGTTTTTATAAATTATGAATTAACGGCACAAAACGAATCTAATAAGAACTGTCTCATCAAAAACGGAGTTCGAAAACGTAAATACGTAATCCCAAGGTTTCCGGTTTAGTCGTAAAGGACGTTAAAATAAAATCGTAAGTCCTAATCTCTTCTTGTAAATTTTTGAGTTTATGAACCAACTCAAATTTAAAACTCCAAAATAATATTCATGGACAAATTTATTTTCTGAAATGTCGGACTGTTACCAAAGACGGTGTATGTAAACGTAAGCACGTAACGTTGAATCCTCCGGTTCAGACGTAGTCGATGCTACTTCAAGACGTAAATCCAAATTCCTTCCCAAAAATATGTGAGTTCATATTGTAATATTAAAATAATATTTTCAAATAATATTTGAGAATAAAATATCAATCGTAAATTGACGGATTGTCACAGCATTTACCCCTAAACAGGATCTTTGTCCTCAAAGATCATCTTACCTTACTACTCGCTTATTATAGAGTTAAAGCCATGTGGGTATTTCCTCCACATTCGGTCTTTTCTCACAAGTGCAATTCGTTACAATGCGCGAGTTTCATCAAACATAACTACGGGAATAAGATCAGGCTTAATGTTGGCTTACTTTCTCTATCCATGATGTTCACGGGTTTTTGATGAATGCAACTTTTCGCCGATCTAAACATTACTAAGAAGAATTCAGATTTTAACTTGATAGATATTCCATCAAGTTTGATATACAAAACATAATTCACGCAGTCGTTGAAGTCCTAGGGTAGATCCAGCTTATATGCCTTTCAATCCCAACTTTTACATCATCTCAATGGTCCCATACAACGGGGACTTATATCCCATGATTTGTCAGATCATGAATTCATTTTCCCAAATTTAAAAATTGTGGCATAACTTCGCTACCCATTTGGCACTTCAAGATCTACATTTCACATTCACATAACCTCCTGCCCACTATCGGCAGTTAATAATCAGATCCTAATTTCAACAATCATTTCAGATCTCGTGGGTCGGGTATTTTGTAAGGATAGGTTCGCCATCATAGGAAACCTTAAACCTAAGAGACATGTCCAACTCACAATGGGTGTATGTCGGATGTCTTCATCTCAACTCCTGCTTATAGATGCTCTAATATAGATCCTAACAAGATTCGATCTCAATCCTAACAAGATGATTATCAATGATAATCTCTCCAAAGGAAAACGATTATACGGTCTATTACCAAAGGTCAATCATTCAAACATAAAACAGCACTTATATTACTTTGTATCGTTACTTTACCTCGTCCCTTCGATTTGGGGTGGTATATAGTACTCTTATCAAGGTTCGTTCTCAATGATTTCTGAGCAAAGCTCTAGAAATTCGATGCGAAGCGAGGATCTTGATATAGATGTTCGATACAGGCACACTATGTTTACATAACTCTTTTGCATTTATCATTAACGGGAATGATATTAGTAGATTTGGTCAGTCTGTCGACGATGACCCAAATCGAATCAAATTCAGATGATGACCTTTGCAATAGCTAAACGTTTAATAATGTATGAGGCGATGTCTGCCTCCATAATTTGCCATCAGTACAACTTCTTTAGACAAAGATACTTTTAGTCAAAAATGACATACATATAATACTTATACTTACAGATTCCTACATAACTATATCTCACAATCTCCATATTTAGGTAACCACAAGTGGCCTTTAAAATATTTAACGCTATCGGCTTCTCAATTCTAATGGTTCACATTAGCCGTGAAACCTTTCACTATTTATATTATCCTTTTTACAAACATTGTTTATTTTTATATCGTTCGGCAATTTATTTTGCACCTTCATTATTAAGGAACATGTCCTAATTGGTTCTTTATCTTTTCTACATAATGCGTCGGTATTAATATTCACTTCTCATGATGATATAATTATCATGTCCACAATTCACTCAGATATTCTTTCTATATTATGCGTCAGTAATTACGTTCACTTTCTCCTGATGAAATAAATATCATAACAGTATTTATTCAAAATTCTTTCTTCATATCTTTTATGTTTCAGTTTCGTCTCATCTATCATTTTTATCAGTTTTTCTCAATCCGGCGTCTAAAGCGTCGATAATTATTATAATTAATTAAATAATTATTAGTTAATTTTTATGAAGCGTAAACGTAAGAGTTTTAAATTTCTTAGTTCGACCAATTATATAAAATGTTCAAAAATAAATTTGAATTTAATTAACAAGATTTTTGTTGATTTATCGAAAATATTTAATAAGATTCGTAAATGTTCGAAAAACCTTTGTTTATACTTTGGTCAAGTTTTCTTAGTTTGAAAAGCAAAAATTGTCGTTTTAAGTTTTCAAGTTATGGTATAAATGGTTTTACTCAGTCCTCTTAAGTTATCTCGAGGTATACACAAACATTTACCCCTAAACAGAAGTTTAGTTAAATGGTTTGTGTATAAGGGAATAATCCCTTAAAATCCTTTGTTAAAACATTCGTCAAAACATATTTCCATTTTCTTTTTAGTAATATCCAAAGTCTTAAAAGGGCTCTTAATTTTTGAAGATTCTATATGCATACATCTTACCATTACTAATCCAACGGTCATTTTATGTAAAGGATTAAGTTTTAAGTCTTATGTTAAATATTTAAGGTACATGTTTTCATTGTTCGGCCAATTCAGGGCAATCTATAAATAGTTATTAACTCATTCTTATTCTTATAAACAAACAAATGATCACTAATGATCACAAGCATTAAGTTATCAAATTACAGCCTACACACGTGATTCACCAAATTTATGAATGCTACATGTGCATTGGTCAATCCCAACGACATCACGTGAAACTCATAACATTCATTACAAGTACCGGATGTAGTGATTGGAATAGATAATCTTCTTCGCAGATGCGAAGTTGATGATAACCATGCCCTGGATCAAATCTCTAGAACCTTGTAAATGATCGAACAATTCTTCCATTTCGAGTTATGGATATCGTTTTCGATTGTCAATTTACTCAGTCCACAGTAATCTATAAATATAAGGAATGATAACACCATAGCTCTTCATGATGACAGGCTTGGTATAATAAAATCTTTCTCCGACAACTCTCTCAGTTGTACGGTAATTCCTTAAATTCAGATGGTGCTGACGTACAGTGCACAAGCCACAAGTGCAGCACCGAGAATATAATCAATACCAAATTCAACTTGCCTTAATGGCGAAAGTCTAGGTAATTAACAAATACTTACTAAAGTTTCAGATAACATAAACATCTTTCCAATAAATTCATATTAGGTTCTTCTAGATTACAATATCTATGACTAATTCACAACCAATCACAATATAATCTCAAGTCTAAATGCAGGATATGGTCATCCATCAAGAATTATTTAGATCACTTTTGATAATCAACATCTTATCATTTAGGGGAATTCAATCCAAGTTCCCATCAATTAAGACAATGTCGTCATGTCATAATCAATCAATCCATTCTACTGGCACTATCAACTTTCCAGTTTCGTTGCCGTCGATAAGATGTGAACTTCTCAAAAGTCTAATGATATCTCATAATCCTTCGCAAATTCAGGAGACATAACTAACCTTAAAAGAGTAAGGTCAATGCATAATCTATGCGAGAGAATTTCAATACAGACGAAAACATTTAACGAATATGAATATATCCCATGTTTTCATAATTTGAGTACGCATTCGAAAGCTCCTCGGATCGTTACCCAGGTCATTCAAATGAAATCAAATCATAAGAAATGATAAGAACGTCAATACATCCAGTCGGGTATCAACACTCGGCAATCAGATACTTTTCCTAAGGATCTTACTACGGGAGTATTGGACAGGAATGAATTGTCAATTGTCAAATAAGACAATTTCCACAGATGAGTAAATTCGACTCAGAAGAATAGATGCTACAGGCACATATGTAGGTGTCCCTAACACTATGTCCCTATTTTTCACTTCTTGCAGATCTCATAAAATTTTATCTTTCACATCTTCAAAGAAAATGTAGTGTCTATTCATTAGTTTTATGGTGACTACTAATCAGCCTTGCATGGTCCATTCCAAATTGTATGTAGGCGCGCAACTATATACAATTTCAAGATCAACGATGCAATACTCAGTTCGTCAAAATGTCATCATCATGTTTATAATAAAAACATTTTCATGCTTAATTCTTAAATAAGAATCAAAAATATATTTACAAAGATTCCTTTGTTTATGGAAATAATTAAGTTTCCAAAGCTTTTCATAAACATCTTTATTTTGATATCAATCACTTATAAATCTCATTTTAAATAATCCTTTCAGTGATGAAAATTCAGTTTTTCTCAATGGATACTGTTTTGTCTTATAAAAACAATGAGTGATCTGCAAAAGAGTGATGAAATCTTGTTCACCAAAATTAACTACGATATGATAGGAAATGAGATTTAGCCAATTAATCATGAGGTTCATGATCTTGATGGCACTCAAAAGAATAATCCACAACGTAACTTAATTCGAGATGAGTACTTGCTCAATGGTTGCATCACTAATGCTAACATTAGGAAGAAGCAAGAAAAGATAGATAACATCGATACATGTAGGATTTAGCAATCAAAGGTAGTCTTTCCATTAATCACAAACAAGTCAAATTGTACCGTAACACATTACGTGTCACTATGTCATACAATTTACTAAACTCATCCTACCAACTGATATCTCAGTTAAGTTAGGGATTTTTAAAAGATACTACAATGAATACTAATCTACAAGAGTCATTAGGTGTTCCATATGTCCCGGAAGATCCATCGGTCTCAATTCAGAAGAAGATTTCTTCAATTTATTTTTTGGACACTGGGCATCCTCGTTAGTGGACAATGGTCTAGGAACAACCCTTAACACGAATCAACAATCAATTAAATCCTTATAATTCAATCACAAAACTTAACAACTTCCTCTTAACAATCTTATATTCCATACGGGTTAAATTTTTCTTTATTCAAGTTTTAACCAATTTATACTCAATTCGATATCCTAACTCATATTCCAATACTTTCAATCTTATTCTTCCGCCATGTAAAGGCAATACAATCTCAATATGAGTCAACACTTAATTTCCAATCCTATTAGCTCTTACAACAACAATTATCAAATGAGTCATTAATATGAAATGACTTGATCATTCAACTAGACTTCTCGGAAAGGTACTAGTGGCATGAGGCTTTTGGGTAATGGTTCCAATGATAGCCTCAAGTGCAACATTCACCCTTTCGATTTCAAATTTAAGAATTGGATGACAACGAATCAGATGACATCTTTCTAGGTGGTAATGTTTTGTCAAACTCCACTCTATAAGGAAAGATCGTCATGACATCGATATCAGTTTTAATCTCGCCAATTCTTTTTCAATATCACAATCAACTAATATCTACATTTCTACGAATATCAATCATTTGTTGGGATCATAAATATCCGCAACTTGGTTTAGATCTAGGATAGCTAGAATTCCTACGAGAATAGCTTCGATTAATTTACTAGGGGATTTAGGGTTACTTGTGACAATCGACGTCGTATAAATACCTCGTATAAAAATCAAAATAATCATCAAACAATCATGTAATAAAATTACATCATATATATATAATCCAAGTTATATATATTAAAATAACACTTCTCAGTCTTGGCCTTGTCGGTAACTCGGGAATTCTTCGGCACCGTTATAGTCAAAAGATTTTTAGACATTTTTTGAAAAATGTTTATAGTTAAATGATTTTGAATTGTTTTATTCAAACCTTAGTTTTAAAAATCTTTCGTTCTCTATAACGAGAGCTCTGGTACCAAACTGTAACACCCCCAAATTTATACAACTCAGTACAGCGGAAGACTAGTTGGTGTTACGGGATAGCACATTACTCACATCATAGACAACGCATAAAAATCGCGTCGTTTAATAATAAATCATTTCCATTCATAAATATCAAAGTTACATTGGTCCCAAGTCATTACATTTCATACAAAGTTTTACAAAGTATTTGAATGGAAAAAATAGCTTAAGTGCGGGCCATGAATTCTTGTCGTCTTCCCGATAATTACGTTCAAGTACCTGAGATAAAACATGTTAAAAGAAAAGGGTCAGCGATAACGCCGAGTGAATTCATAGAGTTTAATAAATTCCATCAATATAACTTTGGTACAAAATTATTACCAAAAATCGTTTTGTACAAATCTTTGTAATAGGCCTTAAAATAGCCAAAATCATTTTATACAAATCTTTATCGAGAATCATAATATAGGCATTCGCCTTAAAAATCATTATACGAATCATTGTCGTTAAAAACACCATACAATACGTTTTGCAACGTTGTATAGATTAAATAAAAATCATTATACGAGCCAGTGTCGTAAAAATGTCATACAATACGTCTTATGACGTTGTATGAAAATAAAACCGTTATACGAATATGGTTATGAAAACCAAAACACAAACATAATATCAATAGTATGACCCTGTATTGCTAGTCAGGCAATACATCGTAATTCGAAGCGTCTAATATTATTTTGTTAACTTGGATTATTAAAAGCCGCATGACATTGTTACCTAACTAAACCAAAACGTGTAGCTAACCCGATACCAATTTTGCCCATCTAAAATAGCGTGTCGTCACAAAGGTCACGCTATGGAAATCTTCTCATACATAAATTCGCTTACCAATCAATGTGGCACGACGGGGATCAACCGTCAAGGCGCGAACTGGGGTGATCGTCCCCAAATAGTACTATTAAATGCATAAGCGTCTACCAACTCCCGGTAGTTCACAATTCATGCTAATGGGACTTTTAGTGACATAACCTAACTTTAATAATCCATTTTTATTTCATCTATCGGGTCCTTTAATCATTTATCGGGTCATACAATCGGGTCATTCAATCATTCGGGTCCAAAATCAATAAACAAACAATCGGGACAAATAGTGTCCTATTTTTATAAAAACTAACATGTTATCTCCCTCGCGGGTTTATAAAACATTTATAAAAACATTTAAAAGAGTGCGAGGCTATGAACTCACGTTGATGTGGGAAGGCGGGTTATCGGCAATTCGGATGTACGATACGTGCTTCAATCACGGAAACCTATATGAATAATAATCGGTCTTAGACGTTTGTCCAATGACTTTATAAAAATATCAATTATGTATACATATGATGATTATATATATATGATGATCAAGTGGGTTTACATATTCTCGTTTACTCATTTTAGAGTTATGTGTTGATAACTTTTATACTAGCTTACTAGTTTTACCCATTTACGTGCTTTAAGTCCGATAAACTTATTATAAGTTCTTTAACTTGTTTTAATCCCTTTTATACCTATATTATCAGTATGTTTACTTTCCATGTTGGGCCAAAATGGGTTAAGCCCAATAAGTTCTTTTTACAAGTTTTTATCTTGTTTAGTCCAATTATTAGTCCAATATGCTTAATTAGCTCGTAAATGTCCGTATTTCTTATAGTTCGGGTTTTATCGGTTTTTACTTGTATTAGATACTTATATATCAGTATATGACTTTTATAAACTTTACATTAGACGGGTTTGGTCGTCTAAGTTTTATTTGGCGAAAAACGTTAATTTTACGGCAATAGCCGAAAAAGTCGTAAAAATCAAGTTTATAGTTTTATATCTTATAAAACATAACAAGTTACCATTTTTATAAAATGTACACTTATTTAACCTTTTACATACTTATATAAATAAAATCCATAAGTTAGTGGGTTTTAACTTTACATTTTATACAATATAATTTTGAGTGCTTATATAATAGTATTATTCTTTAATTTTCATAAATCTGATTTTTATCTTTACTTTCACCAAAACTGCCATATCTTGAGTTCTATATGGGGATAGAAGCTCAACTTTTTATCACATAAACTACATGATATGTGTTACATTTAACTCTTCTATAGCTACTGTTGAATCATCTTCTAAATATTTTCTAAAAATCGTCCAAAACAGTAACTTCATATTTATACCCTAAACTTGTTTTGATCATATCTCACTCATTACAATGATTCCATTGTATGGCCAACTCTCACATGTGTACAAGACCCATAGCTTACTGTAAATCCATTCTACTTCATCATTTTATCAGATTACCATATGGTTCTTTACTGTTTTATACAGCCATCAAATTTAACCAAGATTTTAACCTTGTTTCTTATGGTTTTTCACCTTTTTAATCATGTTTATCAACAACAAATCCCCACATAACATTTTTATCATCATATAATCATCATAAACATATACAATAGGAAATAAAATACATGTTTACATAATCAAATTAACAAGAAGATGAGGAAAACAATCTTTATACCACCAACTTGATGTAGGTTATGAGTTTGACATGGTTTTGGATGGAGAAACTTATGATGCACCAAGACCACCTTCATGACCACCATTCTTTATAGAAACCTTGTGGAAAATCAGCCCCAAGACACCATGAATACTCCTCCTTGGATGTTATAAGTTGCACCAATCAATAGGGCTTCAAAAGGGCATCAACATGTATATGAATAACATGAGATTTTGTGGTTGATTTTGATCAAATGATGGATGTTTTTGAGGGATATGGGACGAACTAGAGAGAGTAGAGAGGATGTTGAAGTGGTTTTGCATGTAGAAAATGAAGAAATGGTTTTAGCTAGTTGGTTTTGATGAGTTGTAAGCTTACTTTGTAAGCAAAGTGGACAAGTGTTAACTTAGCTAACAAAATGTGGTGTGGTGGTGTTGTGTGGCTTATTTAGGCCGGTTTTGAGTGGGGGTGGGACAAGTGTCCCACTTGTCTCATCCCCATTTATTTACGGGTACTCCTCGATTCTAGTTTCCTCGATTTGCGTGCCCTCGGGTCGTTTTACAAAAAACGTTTTTATAAATTATGAATTAACGGCACAAAACGAATCTAATAAAAACTGTCTCATCAAAAACGGAGTTCGAAAACGTAAATACGTAATCCTAAGGTTTCCGGTTTAGTCGTAAAGGACGTTAAAATAAAATCGTAAGTCCTAATCTCTTCTTGTAAATTTTTGAGTTTATGAACCAACTCAAATTTAAAACTCCAAAATAATATTCATGGACAAATTTATTTTCTGAAATGTCGGACTGTTACCAAAGACGGTGTATGTAAACGTAAGCACGTAACGTTGAATCCTCCGGTTCAGACGTAGTCGATGCTACTTCAAGACGTAAATCCAAATTCCTTCCCAAAAATATGTGAGTTCATATTGTAATATTAAAATAATATTTGAGAATAAAATATCAATCGTAAATTGACGGATTGTCACACCGACCCCTTAACTTAGTCACCCACGCCTAAAGACGGCATGACTAGATGAAATTCCAGTGCCCCTACTAGGGTATCATTTGCAAGGATACCAATTCTCATTCTCGTAAAATTATCTTTCCCAGCGGGTTACTCAGCGTAAAGCCCTGGTCTCGGATAGGGTCGTCAGCCTAATAGTACTATTATTAGAATAAGCGGCTATTCCCAACTCACAACATCAAGTCAGAAGATAGTTAACGACTCATGAATTTAGGGTCTTTTGAAAATAGGGTACTTATGCAATTCGAAACAACAAAGGAAACAAAGCAACATTCGGGTCCAAACAATCAATCATGAATTGTGTTCATTTTACTTTCAAATAGCATGTATCCCCCTCGCGGGTTTTAAATTCATTCAAAACAGTTATAGAAGCGAGGCTATAGACTCACCTGGAGTAATAGCAGTAGTAAGACGATCTTCGACGATAGTTGATGCCCGATAAACACAAAAACCGCACCCTATCAAATAAGGCGCGTTCATCAATAATAAACTTGAAAAATAAATCATACATAACAACATCAAACTCAAACTCATAATGTCACGATAAACTCGAGAGAAAACGATATAAATAACTTCATTATACTTTACTACACATTTACTTAACCATTTTACACTTTTTACAAAGTCCGCCGGTACATACTACATGTACTAGCTTATTTTACCCCTTTTAAACTTGTCAACCGTTTATGAAACGACTCGATAAACTAACTTACTATATATAGAAAGTCCTCTTACAAGTTTATCAAATGAAATTACTTTTAAAGTACTTTACACAACTTGTTGATCCCAAACTTAGATCGATTAAGCTTTGTGTATACGAGATTAGATCAAGTACTACACGTAGAGAAACCTTTGCTTATGAATAAAGTAACAAAGTGTTATGCGGAATTAACACTTGATCTAAAACACAAAGATGTTAAACAAACTTTCACTTGTATTAGAATAAACGAACTTGATTACAATGAAAGAGTTTAACTTGCGAATACTTATGAAAACTGATATATAACATTAACCTAAAAGATCTTCTTTTATAGAACAAGAAGTCTTGTACAATAAGCTACGAATCAACTATTCTAGGTAAAGATAAACATAGAAAATACATTGTCGTCTCTATCCTTACTAGAAGTATTCTAGAATATAATAAACGTGTAGCTCACATCTTCATCAGTGCTTGTCTTCAATCTGTCAACGCTTGACTTTAACTTGTCAACGCTTATGCTGTCAGCGCTCACTTTGCTCTTGTCAACGCTTGAGTTGTTCTTGTCAGCGTTCAAGTGTTCTGGCCTAAATTTATTCCCAACAATCCTCCCCTAAACTTGATATCCACTCTTATGATCAAGTTTCTGAATAAACATTAAGAACTTGGAGGAGTCTGACAAACCTTATCATATTGGTGATAAATAAATCTGATCAAATTCTTTGCCACGTCACTTGTATAGTCTATCTCCAACTGGGTGTCCTTCATCTTCTCCAAAACAGCCTTGGATATGAAATACTGAGCATCTACAAGTAAATACTCAGCAAACTTTGTAGAACTTAAATGGTATACACCTGCAGCTGAATATAACCTCCATTGAAGACCACTGAGGTCATCTTCAAGATCCTTCCATATTTCAGGATCTTCTTCTTTTGTCCCACACATTCTTTTGAATGTGGTCCAAATTTTTATTCCATTGGCTGAAGTTGGTGCTTCAGCCTCATACTTGGTCTCTAGCAACCTCCAAAGGTCCACCAAGTCTTCTCTGTCACAACTTGCAAATAAAGATATGAGAGTGGTAAAAGTGTGTACCTCCTTGCCAAATCTTCCAATTTTCCAGAATCCACATTCATCTTCATCATAACTCACAATTGGATTCCTGGAATCTAGTGGTAACACATGCACCATATCTGAAGCTTCTAATGGGGAGAGCTTGAGGCTCTTTCTAATGATTGCTTCACTTGGATATAGTTGATTCATATCTTTTGGAAACTCAAGAATAAATCCCTTCTTTACTGGTCTAGGAACTATCATAGCTTTCTTGATTACCATCTCTTCTGCAAGTTGCTCCTTTCTTTCATCTGAAAGAAGTCTGAAAGTGTTTTCTTCTTGCACTTTCACCCAAATAGGATAAGCCCTATGTTCCAACTCATCAAATGTCAAAGCCTTCAGCTTCTGATGTGTCCATCCAACTCCATGACATTTGAGCAACATAAAGTAGAGCTTCCTTCTATCCCTTTTCAACTCAGAGAGAATGTTGCTTGCCTTGTACTTCAACATCACCTTACAATCCTGCTGAACTCTAAGAAGAATTTCCAAACCCCATATCTGATCTGAAATGGTCAAGTCTGGATTATCCATACAGCTTTCTTCCCAAGAATTGTACATCTGAACTACCTCTGGCATATCAAAATCAATCTGCAACTTTAAATCTCTCAGCTTTTCCCTAGCAAGCTCATCACCATACTCAAGTCTTTCTGGTTCAACAATCATCACACTTGAAACTGAGCTAGCTTCATCACTTTCTTCTTCAGAAGTCACAACAAATGGTGACTTTTCCTTTTCACCTTGTTCCATCATTTGCTCAGCCAATCTTCTATCAAATTCAACCTGAGCTGCATTCTTTGGAACAATTTCTTCTACCAACTTACCCTTACCCTTATCTGTTGGTTCAATTGTTGGTAGGGTAGATGATAATACCTGAGTAGGAACATCTTTGATGATAGATGATGACTGGAATACATCACCTCCATATGCAGATCTGTCAACGCCCAAATTTCCTCTATCAGCGCCCAAAATACTTCTGTCAGCGTCCAAACTTGTCTTATCAACGCTCAAAGATTTTCCCTCAGCGCCTTGTGTAACCTCTCTCAACATATCTGTAAATGATAAATTTAAATTGGTTGGAGAGATCAAGGACGTATCAAAACCTGTTTGTTCCTTCAAAGTAGTAAGAGCTTCAGCAACATCCAATGATTGACCATCTTGACTGCTCTTATCACTCAGATTTCTTTGATCTTCCTCCCCTTTGGAAGACTCCTCCATACCTCCCCTTGAATGAGCACTCTCCAAAACAACAATCCTCTCCCTCAAATCTTTGAGTTCAAGGCCTTGGTTACTGACAATTTGTACTAAGTCTGCATTTTGCTTTTGCAAGTTAATGCAGACAGTCGTCAATTCTAAAAGCGTCATTGGTTCCAGTCTGCCCTCTTCCAAAATGGGAATTTGACCTCCCAAGTCAGGTTCATTGGGCATGGATGAGGACTTAATTATGGTGGGACTGCCTTGGCCAGCTGCTAAGCCAGAACCAATAGTCCTAGCCTCATCTAGGTCACCAGCCACACTTGTGGTGGTGGTTCTCTCTGCTTCATGGCTAGGACCACCAGAGGAGAACACTCCAGCAGTCCTTTGGCGTTTAATCAACCTATATTCAGGTGGTGTGGAAGATGGTGTAGAAGAAGGTGTAGATGTGGGTTGGTTAAGGGGTGTTTGGGATTGTGATGGTTGGGTGTCAGCGGTGGAAATAGGCATATCAACGCCCACATTAGATGTGTCAGCGTCAAAGGGATTTTGGTCTATTTGCATTTGGTCAGGTGAGGGTAAAGGTTCAGGAATAGGTTCAAGTTGTGGGTGAGGGTCAATATGAGGTTGGGGGTCTGGTTGGGGTTGTGCTGCTGCAATAACAGCAAGCATGGCTGGGGTTAAAGGTAGGTCTCTATGAGGTGGTGAATTCATCTTGGTAAAAATAGCCTTCTTTTGTTCAGGGATCTTATAAAAATCATTGTGATCCCTTGAACAATATCTTTGAGCATCAAAAACCATTTGCAGAAAACGGGGATAAGCTAAAGTCATTTTTGTCCCCTTGTTTTTACACATTCCTTCAAAAATCATTTTAGACCAGTTATAATTTTGCCCTGTTGCAATACACACAATAGCAGTTGCAATGGATCTATTGATCTCATTGTGTGCAGTACATTTGGGACTCAAACATTGAAGGAGAATGTGAATTAGGTACTTCCAAGCTGGGGGAAATTCCTGCTTATGGTACTTATTAAGAGTACCTTCATCAGGAATAGGGTATCCCAAAGCCCTAAGCCCTTGTTCTATTTCAGATATGGGATGAAGGGTTACACCATCAGCATCATCAAGATGCAAGGCCTGGCGTACCAAGGCCTCAGTAACCACCCAAGGTCTCCCATGTACAATAGAAGTCAATGTGGTCACTCCATTAACTGTTGAGGAACTGACAGTGTTCCAAAACTGTTTAATGTGTGTGACTGGAATGAGTGGTGCATGAGAAAGAGCATACCTTAATGGGGATGCATTCAAATACTCCACCATCTGTGTGTATTGAGGGAACAAAGTATTATCAGCAACAAGATAAGCAATCATGTTGTGTTGAGACTTGAACCCCAAATCCAATTCTGCTGAGTTAAATCTTGGTGCCATTGATGAAAGCTGTTAATTTGTAGTATAAAAGATGAAGGTTGATAAGAGAAAAGTGTTAGACAAGAATTATAGATACCCTGTTTAAAATAGGAGCCAAATTTATAGGAGTGGATGAATGCACGTGATTGGCCCAAAAATAGGCAAAGATTTTCAAAAATCAATCATGAAAATATTGAAAAAGTTTATAAGTTATCTCATGCATTTAATGAAAGTAACAACTCCTAAAATTACGGCTTGAAAATATGTCAAAAAGTAACAACTGGGTAGGTCCCATTGTTTGTCAACGGTCAAATATAACCCATCAACGCCCAACGGCTATAATCTTGTCAACGTTCGCCTAAAGCCATGTCAGCGTCCATTTTGGTCACAACAACGCTTGGAAAAATCTTGTCAGTGTCCAAAAATAAAATTGTTTTAAAAAGTGAAAAATGACCTTAACAAGTAATTTATCCTAGAGAAGATAACCAAAAGCTGATAATTATCATAGGGCGGCAAGCACTGTCCAGTTATGCACACTTGCATAAGCAAGATAGACATAATAGTCCTCTAGTGTCCCTTGCTAACCAAAATTCTTAACAACCAAGTTACCTTATAAAATCCTTGTTACTCCCAGGTAAAACCCATATCAAAATGATTCCCAAGTCTCCCAACAGACCACAACCTATTCTAGGCCAAAAATGTCTTGGCAGCATGCAAAGTTGATATACTATGCATGCTACAGTGCCTCATGGTTTAGTAAAACTAACCCATACTCACCTGTGGACACAATCTAGAATTGTGATAAGAGTATCATATGGATACCCAGAAATCCTAAAGGTTCCTTAAACCTCCCCTCAAACTATGACACATGAGTTCTCAAAATATATGTGAACATTAAAAATTTATGTCAAGATAGGAATATAAATATTCCAACCATCATCCATAAACAAAACATGTCCAAAGAGCTCTTCAAAGATCCATAAGCAACTCTGTATCCAATGGCATAAAGCTACCACCTACCTACACATTTAGATGAAAACCACAAAACTAACATTTGTTGCTGACAGCGTCCCGACAACACTTATCAGCGTTGAAGGAACTCTTGTCAGCGTTAGACAATAATATCTCCAACAACGGCAAAATAACACTTGACAGCGTTACATTTACCTTTGTCAGTGTTAGAAAAATAATGTGGAAAGTCTAAATCATCACAAAGACCAGTAACAATGCATTATCCTGTACATACTTTTACAAAAAGGTTCCAAAACACATATTAAGTGAGATTAACCATCCCAATATTTGTTACCAAATATTGAAATCTTCCAGCATCAAAAGGTTTAGTTAATAAATCAGCCACATTGTCCTCTGTGTCTACCCTATCTGGTTGTATTAAACCTTTCTCAAAGCAATCTCTTATAAAATGATGTCTAATTTCTATGTGTTTGGTTTTAGAATGATGTACAGGATTTTTAATAATGCATAAAGTACTGTTATTGTCTACAAAAATCTTGGTATGCATAAAATTATACCCATAATCTAACAGCTGGTTCTGAATCCATAAGACTTGTCCACAACAAGCAGCTGCTGCAACATATTCTGCTTCAGTTGTAGAGTTTGCCACCACTGTTTGTTTCTTGCATTGCCAAGATATCAATCTGCTCCCAAGAAATTGGCATCCACCAGTTGTGGATTTCCTATCAAACTTGTCACCACCATAGTCACTGTCTGAATATGCAATAAGGTCCAATGGAGAATCTTTTGGGTACCATAATCCAAGATCTGGATAACACCTTAGGTACCTAAAAATCCTCTTCACAGCAAAAAGGTGACATTCTTTGGGAGTCACTTGATGGCGTGCACATGCACACACAGCAAACATGATGTCAGGTCTTGAGGCTGTAAGATACATCAATGATCCAATCATTGATCTATAGTTCCTAACATCCACATCCTTTCCAGCTCCAATTTTTCCCCAAGGGTGTTGCCTATCCATAGGAGTAGAAGCCTCCTTCTCATCTGGAGAAAAACCATATTTCTTCAAGATTTCAGATACATACTTGTCTTGGGAGATGAAGATACCATCTTCTTTCTGCTGAACTTGTAAACCTAGAAAGAAGTTCATCTCACCCATTGCACTCATCTTGAATTTATCTGTCATGAGCTTGGAAAAATCCTCACTCATTTTTGGATCAGTAGACCCAAAAATGATTTCATCAACATAGACCTGCACAAGCAACACATGTTTTCCTTTCTTCTTTGTAAATAGTGTCTGATCTATGGTGCCCCTCTTGAATCCATTGTCCACCAGATATGTAGACAAGGTACCATACCATGCTCTAGGGGCTTGATGAAGTCCATACATTGCTTTCTTCACTCTATAAACCTTGTCTGGATTTTCAGGATCTTCAAAACCAGGAGGTTGCATGACATATACTTCCTCAACAATTGTCCCATAGAGGAAAGCACTCTTCACATCCATTTGATAAACGGTGAAGTTCATGCAAGAGGCATAAGCTAAGAAAATTCTGATAGCTTCAATTCTTGCAACAGGAGCAAAAACTTCTTCATAATCTATGCCTTCCTCTTGTGTATATCCCTGAGCTACCAAACGTGCCTTGTTTCTGACCACAATGCCTCTTTCATCTTTCTTGTTCCTTAGAACCCAGCTTGTCCCAATTGGTCTCACATATCTAGGACAATCAACCAGCTCCCAAACATCCTGTATAGCAAATTGGTGAAGCTCATCCTGCATTGCTTCCACCCAACTTGGTTCCTTGAGAGCATCAAAAATTTTCTTGGGTTCTTCCTGTGACAGAAAACAGGCAAACAAACATGCTTGTACAAGAGGGGTATCAACCTTCTTGTGTATATTGGCAATAAATCCACCAAGACCTTGATGGGATCTTCTTGTCTGAACTGGAGCCATAACATCACCAATGATTTGAGATGTGGGGTGATCCTTTGCTGTGGAAGTGAGAACTCCTCCTTCAAAAAGTCTGGTGTCCTCAACTTCACGCTCCATGTTGCCAATATCTTCTTCAGATTCTTCTTGATCAACAGAAATCTCTTCATGGACATTAGAAGGTCCACCCTGTTCAAAATGAGAAGAGAAAAGATGTGCAAAGGTGTCATCAAACTCTGAACCTTGCTTGTCAGCGTTTGGGCTAACAACGCTTGAACTGCTTGTGTCAGCGTCTGATCCATCAGCGTCTGAATTGGTCGTGTCAGCGCTTGATTTCCCTTTGTCAGCGCCTGAAGAATCATGCATGTTTGTATTTGGTGGTATTTGAACACCACCATTATCTTTCCTAGCAGCAGTAGCAGCAGCATAATACTCATCTGTCCATATAGGAAGTGTAACAAATTCTTGTGTGGGAGATGATTTAACTGCTGGTGGTCCATCCTCCTTAGCAACCTGTATACCTGAAACATTATCAATTCTCTTTTCCAAAACACTTGAAGTTACCTTCACAATGTCTGGATCAGTAACAGGCATATAATTTAAAGCTCTAGATAAAGGTTCTAAGTCAAACAACCAATTTGGACCACTCTCAGGATCACTAGGTTTACTTTCTAAAAACCTAACATGTACTTTTTCAAGTATACGTTTTTCCTTTTTAATGTAAACCCTATATCCTTTACTCTGCACTGAATAACCCATGAAGTAGCCTTCATCACCTTTTGAATCAAATTTACCTAGGGCCTCACTAGTTTCTAGAACAACTACATGACAACCAAAAGGCTTGAGAAAGCCAATATTGGGCTTCCTTCCCCAAAGTAATTCATAAGGTGTCTTATTATGTATCTTGTTGACCAATGCCCTATTTTGAACATAACAAGCTGTGTTAACAGCTTCAGCCCAAAAGGCTATAGGAAAGTGGGCATCAGCCAACATGGTTCTGGCTGCTTCAATAAGGGTCCTATTCTTCCTTTCAGCAACCCCATTTTTCTGTGGGGTTCTAGCTATGCTAAACTGCCTAGTAATCCCTTTCTTGGCACAAAAATCATCTAACAACTGATTTCTAAACTCACCCCCATTGTCACTTCTAATAATTTTGACCTCATTACCATTCTTCTTTTCAATTTGGGTGATGAAATTAATCAGACTTTGGGCAGTTTCACTTTTCTTGGCTAAAAAGAAAGTCCATGTAAACCTGGAATAATCATCAGTAATAACAAAACAATATGATTTACCCTTCAGACTTTCTATATTAGTTGGACCAAAGAGGTCCACATGCAATAAGTGAAGTGGTTTAGAACTAGAGTGCACCTGTTTAGACCTGAATGAGACCTTGTGCTGCTTTCCCTTAAGACATGCAACACAAGAGTGGTCATTGTGGAAAGCCTTTTCAGGCAAACCATCAACTAAACCAAGCCTCACAAGTCTATTGATATTCTTAAAGTTTATGTGCCCTAATCTCCTGTGCCAAAGATTACTTTCGTCTATTGAGGCTTTAGCATACAGACATGACATTTTATTATTTATCTTAATTCCATTAAGATTCACATTATATATGTCTTTATGCCTTGGTGTTCTAAAATCTATGTATTTCTCCTCAGGGAGCTTATAATCTTTGCTTAACACCAAGCACTCAGTATCTGTGAAAAGAACCTTATTTTTGTTATCACACACTTGTGATACACTAAACAAATTATAATCCAGTTCTTTTACCAAGAAGACATTCTCAAACCGTAGATTGTTGGTGACAAGGGTTCCTTTTCCAGTGATGGTGCCGTAGCCCCCTCCAAAGTATACCTTATCACCATCTTGAATAGGAGAGAAATTGGTCAGATAGTCTTCCTTTCCTGTCATGTGCCTTGAGCATCCACTATCCCAGTATCCATAATCATTGATCTTCTTCTGAATGCCCTACACATAAAGAAAACACATTAGTTTTCTTTGGGAACCCAAGCCTTGGAAGACTTGGATTCATTTGGTTGTTCAATAAGAACAGACTTGGTTCTCATAACAACCCCATTTTCATCCCTGTTTGAATGAAATTCCCAGTTAACCCCAATTGGTGTTGACAATGCCTTTGAAATATAATGAAACCTGTTGCATGTCATAGAAATACCAGTAGAATTAGGGTTTTGGTCTTGTTTTGGTCTCCATGTTAAGCTAGTAGAAGCTTTAGACCTATTTCCCTGTGGTTGCAAATACCTAGGTTTTGCAATGTGTCTGTCAGCGCTGAAATTTCTCTTGTCAGCGCCCCGATTGCTCTTATCAGCGTTGAACCTAGGGTTTGCTACAGGAACCCATTGCCTATTGGACCAAGTGTTTGACTTTTGAAAAGGTCTTAGGCCTTGTGTGTTAGACCCTCTAGAAAAGAATGGGGCTGGTCTAACAACTTGTGAACTTTTGTTCACAAAGGTATTGGGTCTGACAGTGTTTGACCTATGTTGACTTTTGTCAGCGCTGAAATGGTTCCTATCAGCGTTGACATTGGAAGCGTTGACACATTTGTATGCCAAATGTGAGAAGCTACCACATGTGTAACAAGCTTTTCTAGACATAGTCTTAGGTCTAGAAGCAAAGAAGCCTGTTCCATGGTTACTAACTTGGCTTTTTGGTGACCTAGTATTCCTATACATCTCTGCATACTTAACACTAGGTTTTCTAACAATTTGTGGGCCAAGGTCAACAGCTTTGCCAGTGGTAGGGTGTGTGATCTTAATAGGTTTAGGATCATAGGACTCCACAATTGGTATCATGTTTGGTGTGGGCTCATTTGGACTTTCACACAACAACCCTCCCTTAACAAACAAGGTGTGGTTAGCTTTCTTCCACTCATCTAGGTCAGTCAGCTTTTGCTTGTATTCCTCAACTGGGGAAGTCACTCTAGGTGGAGGAATGAATTCCTCCTCTTGGCATTCTGGCAAGCCAGTCCAAGATAAGTCCTTTGATTGGACACCATAGAAATCCCCAGCTGGTGGTGGAACACCAGTATAATTGTTCATCCTAATCCCACTCATATCCTTAGAGTCTCTTTGTTTACTAACACACTCTCCTAGGGATTGTGTGGCCTTATCAAATCTCTGGATTTTAAGACTCACATTATCTTTATTTTTGTTAGCCTCCTCTAACTGAGCTATCAAATCAAGATTAACCCTATTTACTATATCTTGAACATCCTTACTCTGATGTAACTCATGTTTTAAGATATTTATTTGATCCTTTAAATCAAACTCCATTTTCTTATACTCAGCTACTGTCTTGTCTGTTTGGGTAAGAGCAATTTGATAATTAGATACTTTGTATCTTTCAGTACTTGCCTCATCTAATAATTTAACTATCTCTTGTTTTAATTTTTCAGTATTTAAACGACAACCCTTAGAACAGAAAGCATCATCATATACCTCATTATCTGATGAAGAGGAGGAGTGTGCCATGAGAGCATATTCAGCATGCTCTTCTTTAACTTCAGCAACCAAAGCTCTGTCCTCTTCCTCATTCTTAGCCATCCAGCTCCAATCCCATTCACCAACTCCATCAATTTGTTGAACAGCAACCATGGCCTTGGGATCTGGGCTCTTAATCATTTGGCTTGAATGCTTCCCAGCATCAGATCTTCTTGGAGATCTACATTCCCTCATAAAGTGCCCCATCCTATGACAGTTGTAGCACTCGACTTTGGACTTGTCAAACCCAGCAACATCCTTAGCATTAAAGGTCATCTTCTTCTTGAACCTTTTATTGAACCTGTTTGCTCTTAAACTTACAAGAGCCATAGTCCACTTGATGTCCATTTCTTCCAATTGTTCATCACTTATCTGCTCAAGATCTTCATATGTAATCCTTGAATCACTGGGCAAAGAAGCAATGAATGCACACACAGTATCTAGATCAAAACCAGCAGGTTTAATTCTATCAGTGCCATGATTATGTGTGTCAGCGCTTGAGTACAAAGCGTTGACAGGATATGATCCAGCGCTGACAGACTGACATCCAGCGCTGACACCTTGAGATTCAGGGGCTGAATGTCCATAGAAGTTCATGGAATCAAATTGGCCTTCACTTTGTGAGAAGAAGGCCATGTTGCTGCTGGAAGATTTATTATCACTTTCCAACTGCCATTCATTCTCCAACAGTCTTAGTTTGTTGAAGATGTCATCAAACCTTGAGGTCTTGTGGGTATTATTGACAAGAATGGATCTTGTCTCAATCTTCCATACATCTCCAAGGCTTTTGAGAAAAGTAGCATTCAGTTCAGGATCATCAATCTGTTTTCCCATGAAGGAAAGTTGACTTGTGATATCAAGAAGTCTACTTCTCACACTGCTGAGATTCTCATTAGGTTGAGCTTTAAAGACAGCATACTCATGCAAGAGTTGCTTCTTCTTCTCTTCTTTTGTGTCAGCATTGCCACCATGTGCTACTTCAAGAGCTTCCCAAAGCTCTTTTGCAGACTCAAAGCGTTTGTACTTGTGCTGATTCTCATGACCTAGGGCATGTTTCAAGATGTTCAAGATTTTCATGTCCACCCTCTTCTTGGCTATATCTTCAACAGCTACAGCTCTCCCATCTCCAGGCTTTTCCACCTTATCAGCTTCTGGACAATTAGGAACAGCTGTCCTTGTGGCAATTGCAGCAGTAATCTTTGCTGCTTTATCGAATGTGTTCCCATATTCGATAATCTCCCAAAGAGTGTAGTCATGAATAGCTATGTATTGCTCAAAATTGGACTTCCAAAGCTCAAAGTTCCTGGCATCAAACATGGGAATTTTGATACTAGGGTTTGAGAAGTTGTTTTGTAGCAAAGAAGCAGGTTGATCTGTGCCAGACATGATGTTTTTAGGGATTTGTGAATTTTAGGGTTTTTAGGGTTTTTGGTGTTTTAGGGTTCTGCGTTACTTAAAGATCAAAAGTTTCTCAACAAGCTCTGATACCAATTGATGAGTCCTATTGATCGTTGGGCTCAATGGTTATGAACCATATATCTAGGTTGATCATCATTCATATGATAACATAGCGGAAAAGAACAATGATCATGACAAGGTGTTTAGGCACAATAACACATGAATTAAAACAATTGGGATGTTCATTATATTAATAACAAACATCCACTAGACGTGTATACATTGAATCCCACGTCTAGTGCGACACACAATTTAGGTTTACATTGTGAATGAATGATATATGAAACCTACGTCCTATGTTTTCTTTATATACTAGAAAACATAGCTTACAAAGAAAGCTAAAGTAATAAAAAGACTCCAACGGCTTGTTGTTTGTAACTTTGGCAAAAGTAGTCCTTGTCTTCTTATTTTGTTGTGTTTTGACTTATCAACTCAATAATTCGACCCAACAAGTGGGGTAGGGACCAAAGTTGCAATTTAGCAAAAGTTGTGGCTAAAAATGTAAATAGTTAGCTAAAAAGCGGGAAATAACTATTAGTCAATTTTCAAAATATTTACGGGGCTCGAGTTTCATAAAGACACTTTTAAAAATTTAAAACGTACCTCAAAAATAATATCGGCTCTCGACTCGACTTAATACGAACTTAAAATAAAAACGTCAAAAATATAAACATCAAGACAACAATTGATAAAACATAAAATCTCGGGCATCCGTCGATATCGTGGTCACTAGTAAGCTTCGCTATTAGTAAAAAGATAAAAATAAAACTTCCAACGTCGGTTTTAAATAAAACCATCAATCGTCATTTCATTCAACTCATCAAAAAATTCAAAATTATTCGTAAAAATAATATTATATAATATTAAATAAATGACCTCGGGTTTGTGTTGTCACATCCTACCATCCTAAAATAGAGCGACGTCCCGACGCTCTGCCCCTCTTGTACTCACATCTCATACCTCCAGAACAAATGAGAACTCTTTTCCTTAAAGAAATCCTCATGCTTCTTTCACAATTTTAAATTCCACTTCTGGAATTCTTGTATCCTTATAGTATAATCCTTACAGTATAATCCTTACCATGTTTCGACCTCATAAGAACTCTTCAAAGTTCTTTCTATGAAAAGCAACTTATCTTCAAGTTGAATTCTTTCCTTGTTGTTGTTCTGAAAACAAATTTCACCCGTCATAACGACACCTTATGCATAACCACGTTTCCCAATTTCAAACTCCATCGACTTCCTTCGATTGCCAACATAACTCTTCTGACAACTCCTTGTTACTAATAAACGGTCCTTAACCCATACAATCTTATCAATATTGCCAATATCACTTCTAGTTCAGTCATTCAATTCCACCTATATTTCTGCAATACACCGAAAAACTAATCTTATGTCTATAACTCACTATCTTTAACCTTCACAAATTGAAGTTCTTTATATACCATCAATAGTACAGCCTCATTACTAGCATGACAATCATTGTCTTATAAGAATTCCAACAAGGCCTAAGTCAATCACTCACGCACAATTATACCGTTCAATGTTCGAATCATCCTTTCACTCTATCCATCATTCTCTGTATAACATACAGAACTCAACTCAACTTTCATCTTTATCCAAACCAAATCGTATCGATTACTTGACTTGTGAGATTCCTTCATCACTAAGTCTCACTCTCTTAACTTAGATATGTTAGGAGTGCTCAATATACCATGTTTCACTTGGCGTTACAACAAAATCCTTTCCATAAGTTTAACAAAATGTTGAAATCACTTATCTTGACCTCCTTCTCAAATCAGACCACTAACTTAAAATTTCATATCCTTGCTATCAAGCCCACACTTCTTGTTATTACCAAAACTCAAATCTTAATAGATTTTCCCCTTCTTATTCCTGATAAGTGCATTAGCTACCACATTAGCCTTTTCCGGATGTTAGCGAATCTCGTAGTCATAATCACTCACAGTCATAACCACCATCATACTCAAATACTCAAAATATATAACTGATAATCCTCTACTCATTTCCTTTATCATCCCCCGAAAAAAAAAAAAAATAATTATGAAGTAACTCTTATGATCCTTTATTACTACACACTTAATTCCATACAAGTAATATTTATACCACCTCAAAACAAACACCACAACTATATAAACCTTATGAGACGCATCACAGCAAACTACAAACTATAAATACTTCAGATCCTTTCAAAAATGACAACATCAGTGTAGAACACAACTTACCCTTCAGTGTTCAGAATACAGCTTCCTCATCTGATAAGGATCAGATCTTGAAACTTACAATTTAGATGTATAAGTGGGACTCACACACCCAATTCTTCTTAGTCAGCTTAATCAATGGTTTAACAATCAGTAAAAACCTTTCGATAAACCTCCGATTATTCCCAGCTTAAACCAAGGAATTAACAGATTTCCGTCGGCGTCGTTGGTACCGACCAATCATTGATCGTTTCAATCTTGGCAAGATCTTCACGAATACCTTTGTTGTCAATCAACTGCCTTAGAAAACGCAAATATTTCAACTAACATTCACACATAGGAAACCTTACATACATTTTCTCTTTTTCCAACCATCCCAAAAATTATCCTCATATGTTACTTATGTTCATTCTTTCCTCTTGGAATAAAATAGAATATCTTCAATAGATATAATGACTAACTCATCCTAGAACATCTTACACACAAGATTCACCCAGTCCATTAATACGGCATACGTGTTCGTCCATTCCAAAAACATCACTTGCTACTTAAAGTACCCACATCAAGTACGAAAAACAACTATAGGAACATCTTCCTTCCTAACTCTCAGTTAATGATAACCAGATCTCAAAGCAATCCTTGAGTACACACTGGATCCAGACAAGTTGCAAAGATCGCACGAATCATCAATCCTCGGTAATGAGTACCGATTCTTGGCTGTCAATTGTTAAACTCTCGATAATCAATACACATCCGAAACAATCCGTCTTTCTTTGACAAACAACCCAAGGGATCATCACTGTAACAAAACTTAATTTAATACATCCCTTATCCATCACTTCTCGCAGTTGACCGAATAACTCATTCCACTCAACGGTGCCAAATGATAAGGCATACAAATACTACTCAACAGAACGCATCAGCACTACACAACGAAACGCATAAGCACTACACCTATTGCTTACAACACTCAATCGACACGAATTCCATTTCACAAGGCGGCAAAAACACTGCAAAACTTCAGGAAAACCTCAGATTACTCTCGAGTCATTAACATATCTCTCCACTTCTCCTCAACCACTCTATCACTAATTACCTGAGCTAGGAATACATCACATTCCTCTTCCACATACTTCCTTGTTTCCAAACAAGATACTTCTCAAACGGGAAAATTCTCTCATCACCCCTCATAGTCAATATTCAGCTTCGTAGCAAAATCTAAACCAGCAGCTATCAATTTATAGTGAAGGTTAGTTCAACCTCAAGCATCAGCACTTCGCACCACGAACCAATTCATACCAATAATCCATATCCAAAGATTCCAACTCTTTGAGCATCAAGTCGATATTAAACACCTACTTTCCTAAATTCAAGGAACACACTCTCAGTGTAAAACTAACACTAGCAACCTTTCCATCGGTTAACTCCACGTCATAGTTAATTGTCAACCTTATTGACTCTCCGTTGATAAAACAACTAAATCTTTACATTTCTACAGCTCCTACCCGATCTGAAACCAAACAACATACTGACATAAAGAATCGCAAGTAAGAATATACCATTTACAACATCCAGACCTTAAGGTTTGCCAGCATCACTCAAACGTGAACCGGAGCGGCAACATTCCTACCTTGTCAATTTCCTTTCCTTGGACAATTCCTTTGTTTGTATTCTTTCTCACCACGGCTAAAACACATCACTAATCCAGGGATACTAATTCCATTGACTAATCCTCTTGTTCTGTACTTAGCAGCTTTATGACCAGGTTTTCCTAACTCTAGTCACAATTGTGTAAAATCACCTACATGGTATAGAGTACAGCAAACACACTTGAGATTTATCTGGTTACTTCCAGCCAACGTGGCAGCACGAATTTCCATCATTCCTTCCATGGTTTAAATACTGATTTCGGTTCTGTCTTTGGTTATTGTTATTACTGTAATCCTTACAATTCTGACCTTGATTCGGGTTAGACTGAGCAGATTCCCACTATCTCTTATTATTTCAACAATGCTATCTTTCCTAACTTGCACTTTCACGTCCATTAAATCAAACGTCCTCTGAACAGCTTCATCTAAAGATTCAGGTTAAGAATAAATAATCTCACTCTTGGTATCACTAGACAATCCCCTAATGTACTGCTTCGTTGTTTCACCGTCATTCACAAAAGTATCAAGACATAGAAAATATAGCTCAGAATATTTCCCAGTAAGCAGTAATATCATCGTCCCTTAGCACTAATTATTTCAATTCGGATTCCAACTGTCCTAGTTCCTTCTCGGGACAAATCCTAGCAGTCAATAGTCCTTTCATCACGGTCCATGCCTTACTATTAGTCACAACCAATCCTAAAATAGTCACTTAGTATTCCACCATCTTAGTGTACCATCCTGAAATATAGCAGCAGCAAATTTCACCTTATTAGTTTCTGAACACCCAATAATCTCAAAGTACTTTCTATCTTATCAATCCAACTATGTAATTCCAATGCACTACTAATACCACCAAACAGCACAGAACCACACTTCTGAAAACTAACATAAGTACATTCTCTTGAACTTGCAGAATAGCAACAATACTATCATCTGGATCAGCAGCATCCTCATTATTGTTAGCAACATCGCCATTATTTTCAGCAACATCATCATTATTCTCAGCAGCATCATCATTATTCTCAGCAGCATCATCATTATTCTCAGCAGCATCATCATTATTCTCAGCAACATCATCATTATTCTCAGCAGCATCATCATTATTCTCAACAACATCATCATTCTTCTCAGCAGCATCTATTGCAGCACCATTTTCTCCAACACAATTAACCCCAACATCTTTTAATTCCTGGCAGCAAGATCAGCTCCAAATGCTCTAGCAATAACTTGTTCGTTCAAAGTGTTCACAGTAGCAGTTGTTAGTTTTGGCAACATATTTCAAGAAACTTAGTCACGTAGCGATCTACTAATGACAGAAATATGATTCCCCTACTCCTTCTTCCATTATCACGGAGGAAAGTAACATGTTAAGTATACATATCAAGATAAAAGAAGGAATTCTTTATCAGGACATCTCATGGATACTACATGCACGAACAACATAAACTACAACGGTTCATCAACCAAAACTCAAAAGAGTCAACAAAGGCACATCATAGATCATGAGGGTAATTTAGATTGCGTTGAGAATTCAACAAGGCAGTGGCACTGTCTGTCACTACAATCATCTACCGAACAAACTTAAAGAATATAATTACCATCACAATGCTACGACACAAGGTTTAAATAGTTCCAATCACAAAAGAAAATAAGATACAAAGAAATCCATTACGCGATTAGTTCCTTAGACACCAGCTCCTCATCCTCCTTATCATTGTTGTCAGCTTCTTTACACTCGTCTATTTCCTCGTTCTCTCTTCAAAGTCAAATCCCTATCTTGATGGCAGCTCATTCTCAAAATCCAAATACTCACTCATACACGGCAGATCAATCACCAGGCAAACCTCAGTACGAATTTCAACATTCCTAAACTTCCAAACTCTACTCAGAATCAATCTCACCTGAGGCTCCACTCACTCATCCTTTCAAAATTTACCTACTTCTCTTTATATCATTCAATTTAAACACACCAATTCATCACAATCGACTCAAGACTAGCAATCTCATCCATCTTCCGAGTCCTAACAAACTCAAATCTCCACATACCAAATACAATCTTTAAAACCACCTTTCTTTCATATCAACCCTCTAATCACACCAATTTAAACCAAATATCTATCATACATCAACTAATCAAACTTCCTCATACCCGATATAAGTCGCAAGAAATCAGTTGTAAAATCGTTCAACATCTGGTCTACTGTGCTAGACCCTCGGTAGTATATAAAGTCATTATTTAAAATTTTATACATATTCATTACATAAAGAAAATTTCGATAACAAGTACTCAACGTACTTTCAACAACATCAATACATCATTATATATCATCATAGTATTTACTTAATAAATACTGTAGAAATTATTTCAATTTTTAAGGGATACATCAATTATAAAACAATACAAAACAATAATCTTACCGGAGCCTTGCGGAGAAGTTGCGTGCTTTTGTAAAATAGTTTCGACACCAAAGTTATAGTTTAGGACATTTTTCAAAAATCGACCTAATTCGCTATAACTAAAAAGCTCTAATTACCAATCTTTAACACCCTCAAATTACATTGCGCAGCGGAAATACACAATTGGGTGCTAAATACAAACATTATTACACAAGACATTTTGAACAAACTCAAAATGATAAATTTGAAATATAAAAGAATATAATTTAACCACTTTCTAAAACTTTCAATCCCAAGTAAAACAATTTTAGAAATATCAGAGTAATATTTAGGTCCCCCAAAGACTTTATCAAATTCACAAACACTTTACCAAAGTACTCGACGTTACATTATTATTTTTATGACAAAAGGGAAAGAAATCCGTTTTAGACCAATCACCACAAAAGCAATCCTGCAATCCTTCTCCAGCAAGCTCCGCAATTCATCATCTTCAATACCGGAAATACATGCTTAAAATCATCAACACAACGGTTGAGCGAGTCTATAGGTTTTCCAAATCCACATTTGAACACAAGAGAAAAATCAATCAAGATCGTTTAATATAATTTTCGTGCACACAACCTATTAGTCAAGCATTCTGGTATATAACAATAGCTACTGAATTGTATTAAGCTCATGACACCGACCCATTAACTTAGTCACCAACGCCTAAAGCCGGCATGACTAGATGAAATTCCAGTGCCCCTACTAGGGTATCATTTGTAAGGATACCAATTCTCATTCTCATAAAATTATCCTTCTTAGCGGGTTACTCAGCGTAAAGCCCTGGTCTCGGATAGGGTCGTCAGCCTAATAGTACTATTATTAGAATAAGCGGCTATTCCCAACTCACAACATCAAATCAGAAGATAGTTAACGGCTCATGAATTTAGGGTCTTTTGCAAATAGGGTACTTATACAATTCAAAACAACAAAGGCAACAAAGCAACATTCGGGTCCAAACAATCAATCATGACTTGTGTTCATTTTACTTTCAAATAACATGTATCCCCCTCGCGGGTTTTAAAATCATTCAAAACAATTACAGAAGCGAGGCTATAGACTCACCTTGAGTAATAGCAGTAGTAAGACGATCTTCGACGATAGTTGATGCCTTATAAACACAAAAACCGCAACCTATCAAATAAGGCGCGTTCATCAATAATAAACTTGAAAAATAAATCATACATAACAACATCAAACTCAAACTCATAATGTCACGATAGACTCGAGAGAAAACGATATAAATAACTTCATTATACTTTACTACACATTTACTTAACCATTTTACACTTTTTACAAAGTCCCCCGGTACATACTATATGTACTAGCTTATTTTACCCCTTTTAAACTTGTCAACCGTTTATGAAACGACTCGATAAACTAACTTACTATATATAGAAAGTCCTCTTACAAGTTTATCAAATGAAATTACTTTTAAAGTACTTTACCCAACTCACTTTCAAACTATAAAATTCGGACAGATTTACATTAATTTTTCATTCAACCGTTTTAACTTATTTAAACGACTCCGTTCACAAAACCGACACTCGGGTTTTAAAGTAAACTCAACCTATAAAATAAACACCTCATTATCAGTAGGTTACATTTTTCAAAACATCCATTTAGAGTCCCCGAGATTCGATCCAAATATCGACAACAACTACTTGTAGTGCCGATAGTCGTCTCCCGGTACACGATCATTCAAAACATCATAACTTCGCGCTCATTTGGAGCTAGAAGCTCTACCTTATATCAAATCGAAGCTAAGAAAATTATCTACAACCCTAGGCTATAAGTTAAGCCATTTTCAAAACATAAAAATTCGGATTTTACACTTTACTTACTGTTATAAAATGACTATAAAGATCTTGTACAAAATCAACTTTTTGATAAAAACCAACCATAGAAATGGTCATTTCTATACCCTAATATCATAATACATCAATCATAACATCAAAATCATAATAAAAATAAAAATCTTTAGATCAAAATGAAGTTTTAACAAGATCTTTAGCAAGAATCACCATGGATCATCATGAAAATGCCATGCATGATCATAGCTCCTACCTACCAACATCAAGAAAAAAAATGTGTTGGGTCTACTAGATGTAGATCTTGCAGCCTGTCAGGACCGGTGAATGACTTCTGTAATCACAAGTCAAATCACAAAGAGACTCTATACACAATATGAATGTAGAATATAAATATAAACAAGAGAACAGAATAACTATAACGACTTGATCCTTTCTAAGGATTTCTAATATTGATAATGGCTAGAACTATGTTTTGTGAAGGTGTGTCTAACCCTTCTGCCTAAGGTTCCTTTTATACTACAAGGAAACCCTAATACATCATTAAAGAAAACGTGTAAAACTGATATGCATATCCTTTCCTAACATATCTCATGCATATCCTAACAGAATATTAAGTAAATAATAAAGTTTGACTTCGACTAGGACCAGGAGCAGGACTTGCTCCTACTACGACTAGGACCAGGAGGAACTACATACCTCCTAGTCTACCTATTACATATAACTATTACAATGGTCCTAACAATCCTCCCCTAAACTTGAATTTGACCTGTTGAGTTCAAGTTTCCTGGAAAACGTGCAAAGAAAGCCCGAGGATTGTATCAGCAAAACAAATAGCAGCATCAACAAGATAAGTATCAGAAGAACAGCCGCACAAAACACTAGAAGCTTATCCAAAGCTTGTAACAAATCAGCATCAGGTTGAATCTTTTCAGCAACATGAGCAGATGTGATGAGCCTTTACCAAGTAGCTGCTCGCTCTTGGGCTAGCTAGTCATTCTGGTGGAATAAGCATCACCCTGGGAGACTAGAACCCAGCCCAACTCTTAGAACGTGAATCAATGGTGAGTGGGAGTACCCTGATGATTTTAGGCAAACCATCACAGCCGTCAACGGATTTGATGCGTCTTTACCAGAAGCCGTACCCCTCCGGACTCGCCAACTCTTAGCAATGAAGCATCGGTGAGTTGAACACCCTATAGCTTTAAGCAAGCTATTACAGCTATCAACGGATTTGATAAGATCTTTACCAAGAGCCGTACCCCCTTGGATTAGCCACTTTTCAGTCCAAGACTATGGCAAGTGAAAACCATCCAGTTTGGGGTAACCTGGCAACCATCAATGGATTTGAGAATCGCACCAGGAGCCATACCCTCAAGGTGAATCAACTTTTTCTTGTCGATGAGACATGGTAAGTTGAGAACCATTTGTTGTGTGGACCACGTCCAACACCAAGTGAAACCAAGTACCAGAACAAACTCAAACCAGGAACCACATTGTGAAACAGCCAAGGGATATTATGTAAAAGTATAAAAGCTAAAATGTGTGTAAAGTATAAGCAGATATTATATAAAAAGTACATATTTTTTTTTAGTTTGGTTTTTTTTTTTTTTTAACTATAAAGAATAAAATTCACCAATCACTGTACATATTGGTGAAAAGAATCAAAATAAGAACAAAAATTCAAAGTATAAACACTTACAACCCAGTCACCTTACATACCAGAAGCTGCCGTCTTATCCGCTAGCAACCGTGCTTGAATACCCTCAACCAAAGATGTGGCCATACTCGACTCATTCCCAGAAGGAGCAGTAGAAATCTGCAAGTGACTTGCCAACATTGCTTCCATAGAAGAAATAGTCAAAGGATACACAACATCCGTTAGCAGAAACACCACATGACCAGATTCTAATTCCAACACATGAACGCCACATCCAGCATATAGCTTCCAGCGAATAATCTCCCATTGCATTTGATCCTTCCATACGCCCAAAGCAGTAGCAGATGGAGGAGGATCCAACATCAGCTTGAGATCGGCCCAAAGACGGATACCAGGCCAGGAAGACACCGCCATGGGGTCAAATGGCATACTAGAATCAACAAGCCCAAACAACGCCATAAGATCCATACGGTCAGCCCACGATAACACACCCTGCAAACCCGTGACCAATCGCACAGTCCCATCACTCAAAGTAATCCGATGGGAGACGCCACCAGGAAGTGTTGTAGACCTCTCAACCGTATAACCCGTAATGCTTCCATTGCCTAAAGGTAAGTCAGAATCGCTATCCGAAGCTGCATCAATTAAGTTCTCAGGATCACGCTTCTCAAAAGGAACTGATTTACCACGGCGAACACGACGAGCAAGTTTCTGGCGAGTGGAACGTCGAGGCGTGGGAGCCGAAGGAGTTGATTCAACCTTCACCTTACTTTAGCAACAGCAGGAGAAGCAGTAGAAGTAGACTCATGAACATGTCCACCCAAAGAACCACTAGGAGCTGCATCAGAAGTAGGATTAGGTTGTGTGGCAGGAACTTGTGGTGAGGAAGATGGCACATCAGATGTAGCAGCAGTAGGTATGGTGGGATCAATAAAAGTGCTTGCAGGAACATGAATGGTGGTAGTAGGAACAGGTGTGCTGGTGAAAGCATGAGTGGTGGTGGTAGTAACAATGATGGTAGTAGCAGGACCAGCAGTAGAACCAATAGGAGCAACCAAGGGTGTAGTAGAAGGACCAACAGAAGTAGCAATATAACCAGAAGGACTACCATCAGAACCAGGAGTGGGTACAGACGAAGGACCAGTAGAATCAGCAGGCATAGAAGCAGTCACACCACGAGGATGGTAAATAAATATTTCTGGAATGGGTTGGCTATGACGCTTCACCATCTTCTCATAAAGGACCTTAAGATCATCAAATGTCAGAGCTCTCACCCGAGCCCAAGACCACGGAGCATTGAAATGAGCAGCAAATTGATATTTTACATAACGTTGCATCTGCTGGCACTGCTCAGTCCGAGAGAGAGGCCTGTTCCTTCGCTGTTTCTTTAGTTCTTCAGCAAGAGCCAACTGATGCTTACGCATCATCACCATAGCACGCAGAATACAATTGTGTTCATCAACATCATCACCCAACAGATCTTTAAACTGAGCATAATCCCGAGTGAGAACAGTCAACACTTGCATCCATTCACCATCAGTCCAGTGCATAGCATCATGCTGAATTTGCGCACGCCTTCGCTCTCGGAGCTCTTCCTCAGCAGCCCTATCCTCCTCATCAATCTCAGCCTGAACCCGACGAGCAGCCTCTTCACCAAGTCTTTCTTCTTCAATCTGTCGACGAGTACGCTTGCGAGTGGGAGATGGAGAATCAGTCATTGGGGCTTTTCCCTTCGGATCATGAGAGGGACCACCCATAGAAGGGGGAATCGCACTAGGAGAAGGAACATTGGAGGACATTGGAGGACCGGGCAGATCATCATAGACTTTATCAGCAAAGGCAGCCTTTGCCAACAACGTCAAACCATCCTCAACATTCTCCGCACCCTCATCCTCAGACTCTGAAAGAAACACATGCTTCTTGCGGCGACGTTGTTGATTCTCCAACACCTTTATGCGATCAGCTAGAGGAAGAACAAACTCCCTTGTAAGCTTCCGATGTTGATTTAAGTCTGCTTCCAAACAAATCATCCTCTCATGGTACCTGTGCATAAGATCTAGCAAAGATGTCAGTGTAGTAGGCTCCTCCGCCTGCCCCCCAAGAGAACTTGGATCAGGGAAAGCATCACGGGAGCCCGAAGCAACATTTGGGTCAACCTGTGGAGAACTAGCAGCAAATGGGATATCAGTCGAGTGAGGGGCAGGACTAGGAGGTGGAGTCTCCACAAATGGAGACTGATGTGGAACGGAGGAAGGACCAGCCTTGGAAGGGGATGGTTTTTCAACCACCACTTCCTCAACTAGCTCCTCCTCTACCACAGGAGTGGCACCACCAGTAGGAGCCTCCTCCTCCTCCTCCTCCATGGGGTCATCATCTAACACAACCAACTCAGGAGCCTCCTCCTCCTGACCCATAGGACCCTGAGCCAACCCCATCATGGCTTCAGTCAGGGGCCTCCAATCCCCAGGAAACCCATTCATCATATTGTAATACACTTTCGCTGTAAGTTTAGATGGCACATGCTCAGCCCTATCACGTGGAATGCAAACAAGTATTTGTTGAAGAAACCGAGGGTACATAAGAAATTTCTTCCTCGATCCAGCAGTCGACAAATTACTAGCCATCCCCTCAAATAGATAATGAGAAAAATTAAACACTCTACCCTGGGCTAAACATATAAGACCAGTAGCCAAAGGAGTAGGGAACGCATCCCAACTCCCCGACTTGGGACTCATACAATGGATTAAATAGTGAACCAGAAGCTTCCACTGAGGGGAAAACCTATTCTTTTGGAAGTTAAACTTCCCCCCATGTTCATAACCTATGGCAGCCATACCCTCTAATACTTCCGAATTGGGAAGTGATACAACACCCCCCTCATCCTGAAGATGAAGAGAAGAGCGAATAGACGCTTCAGTTACCACATAAGCACGTCCATCTATGGTAGCATGGAGTGCTCGTGGACGTCCAGCCACATTCACAAGCTCAGCAGACGCCCAAAATTGACGTACCACACTATCATATATGGTAGGACAAACAGTAAATGCAAACCTTAAGTTTGAAGCTTCAATAAACTCCAAGATATCAGCAAAATGTTCACGATTCGGACCATCACCCAGATAAGCAACACGATTATGAGCAGGTTGGTAAGCAAGAGCAGCCATGGATCTTGATGAATTGATGGATTGGGATTGGGATGTAGAGAGTAGAAGCGGTTTTTGTGTGTGTGTTAATTGTAATGAGTGAGTCAAGGGTGTATGTTGACCATATATAAAGAAAGTAGTAACTGTTCATTGACCCCTATTAATGGGGGGTTGCCCTTTCAAATTAAACCATAATGACATAATAACCACTTGCCCTTTTTAACACAATAACCAACCCCCAATTTATTTGCTGAATTCAAACTTGTAAATACCAGTATTGGGAGCGTTGACCAAACGTCAAAGCACACAATGGTCAGACCATGAGCAAAACGTGAGTAACAAAGGACAAAAAGAATGAACAGTAGCCAGACCAGTACCAGTACCAATAGCCAAACACCACTAAACATGGAAGGATTTTAAACCACCAGAAGGCAACCAAGCATAACTAGAAACTGACCAAAGAGGACCAGAAGCCAGTCATGTAAGGCCATATCCACCAGAAGAGAGCAAAAATCCTCCATCAGAAACACCACACACCATCATAACCAAGAAATTATGTTGTTAAATACTATGCATACGTTAGACTAACCTAATATGTACACAAAGCCTCCCCTTAGGCTTTGCCTCCCCTCAATCCTAGACCTCAAGGATTGACCATCCCAATATGAACCACCAAGTGGTTAAACCGAGGACCATCAAAAGCTTTAGTCAGCAAATCAGCAACATTGTCATCCGTATGAACTTTAAGAACCTGTATCAGCTTCTTCTCATTGGCATCGCGTATAAAATGATGCCTAATCTCAATATGCTTTGTCCGCTGATGAAATACAGGATTCTTCACAATGCAAATAGTGCTTTGATTGTCAATAAAAATTTTGGTATTCATAAAATTGAAACCATAGTCCAACATCTGATTTTGGATCCATAGGACTTGACCACAACAACTAGCAGCCGCAACATATTCAGCTTCTGTTGAAGAAGTAGCTACGATTGTCTGTTTCTTACATTGCCATGAAATAAGCCGACGACCCAAAAATTGACAACCACCAGTAGTAGACTTCCTATCATTATTAGCACCAGCATAATCACTATCACTATAGGCTTCAAGAACAAAGGGAGATTCTCTAGGATACCATAGACCCAATTTAGGTTGAGCCTTGATATACTTGAAAATCTTCTTTACTGCATTTAAGTTCGAAACCGTTGGAGTCACCTGGTGTCTAGAACAAGCACTTACTGCAAACATAATGTCCGGACGTGATGCAGTCGAATACATGAGAGAGCCAATCATAGACCTGTACATATGAACATTTACCGGGGGATCTGGCTCATTCTTAAGTTTGATTTTAGCAACTTCATAAGGAGTTGCTGCTGGTCTAAGAGGATCCATGTCAAACTTCTGAAGAATCTCATGAACATATTTGTCTTGACTGATGAAAATCCCATCCGATTGTTGCTTGACCTGAAGACCAAGGAAAAATGACAGTTCTCCCATGGCACTCATCTGAAATTCGCCTTTCATCAAGTGTTCAAACTCATCACACCACTCCTTCCTTGTAGAACCAAAGATAATGTCGTCCACATAGACCTGAACAAGGATAATATCCTTGGAATTCCGCCGAAGAAATAGTGTTTTGTCAATAGTACCTCTTCTATAGCCATTCTTTAACAAGAAAGTGGAGAGACGCTCATACCAAGCTCTAGGAGCCTGATGTAACCCATAAAGAGCCTTGACCACCTTGTAGACTTTCTTGGGATGAAGTGGATCAACAAACCCCTTAGGTTGAGTAACATACACTTCCTCGTCAATTTTTCCATAGAGAAATGCACTCTTGACATCCATCTGGAACACCGTAAATCCAACAAACAAAGCAAAGGCCAAAAACAGACGAACGGCCTCAATCCTGGCAACAGGCGCAAAGACTTCAGTGTAGTCAATGCCCTCAATTTGAGTGTGTCCTTGTGCGACAAGCCTAGCTTTATTCCTGACAACAATTCCCCGTGCATCCTTCTTGTTTTTGAGAATCCATTTGGTATTGATAGCTGTCTTCCCATCTGGTAAGTCAACCAGAACCCAAACATTCTGAAACAAGAATTGCTGCATTTCCTCCTGCATAGCCTCCACCCAACTTTGATCCTCAAGAGCATGAGAAACAGACCTAGGTTCCACCTATGAAAGAAAACAAGCAAACAAACAGTGTTGAAAGTCCGTATGATTATTACGCTGTTGATCCTCAATATAGCCCACAAGAGCATGATGATCAGACGAGGCCTTCTGCTGCATTCTGCGTGTCTTGACGGTAGAACTAGGATCGCCAATAATTTGAGTGGTAGGATGATCTTTATGTGATTGCAAGACTGGATTGGAAGAAACCTCCACTTCTGGTGCCATGTTATTGAGATCACCAACGAAGTCAGCATCATATGAAGCATTTTGGAAAATCCCGTCTACCGGTTGTTTATGTATATCATCCAGCTTGGTAGAAGACTTCTTTTCATGATTCCCCAAATCAGAAGGACTGGAGAAACGTGTATTAGAAGCAGACTCACTAGCCGGAGTACCAGTAGTTGAGAGGCTAGCACTAGGAGCAGAAGCTGGAGTACCAGGAGCAACTTTATCAGAAGGCTCAACCAAGGGAAACTCAAAACTACCTTGAGCAGCTGCTTTAGTAGCTTCTTGTTGTTGCTTGAGAAGAGTGTCAAGAGCTGCTTGGGAATCCTGTACATCCAATGGAGTTGCATCACTAGGAGGAGTAGGAGAGACCGTGGTGGAATAGGATGGAACCACAAAAATGTCATCCTCATCATCTGAATCAGAAAGACTAGAAGGAACACCAGTACTAGAAGTTGCAAACACTTGTGGTCCTGCATCATGGTTAGTTTTGAAACGAAAGTATCCTAACGAATCACTAAGATAATCAAGATCAAAATACCATTCTGGACCTTTTCCTTGTATGTTTGTCTTCTCCTCAAAATACCTGAGATTAATAGTTTCAACTATCCGTTTGGCCTGAAGATTGTAGACACGATACGCCCGAGAGTGAGCTGAATATCCCACAATGTATCCTTCATCAGCCTTGCCATCAAACTTCCCCAAATAGTCACTAGTATTCAGAATGGTGACTGGACACCCAAAAGGCTTCAAATGAGCAATATTTGGAACTTTGCCCGTGAGCAGCTCATAAGGTGTTTTCTTGTGTGGATTGGTAATAGACACCCTATTCAAAACATAACTTGCAGTATTAACAGCTTCTGTCCAGAACATGGTCGGAAGCTTGGAATCGGCAAGCATAGTTCTTGCTGCTTCTATTAGTGTCCGGTTCTTTCTTTCTGCCACACCATTCTGTTGAGGAGTCCTAGCATCACTATAATCTCTTTTGATGCCCTTAGCAGTGCAAAGTGCGATGAGGTCTCTATTTTTAAATTCGGTTCCATTGTCGCATCGAATACCTTTAACTTTCTTGGACGACTGATTCTCTATCAAGGTAAGAAATCTCGAAGAATTGAGTAGGTCTCACTTTTGGCAGCCATGAAGAACACCCACGCAAACCTGCTATAACCATCAGTCACCACCAAACAAAATTGCTTGTGGTCAATGCTTCTGATGGAAGTAGGACCAAATAAGTCCATGTGTAGAAGCTGCAATGGTTCAGTAATAAGACTTAAAGTAGTAATGGCCTTGAAGGATGCTTTGTGTTGTTTGCCTTTGCTGCAGGCAATACAATTTATATCATTTCGAAACGTCTTGGGAGGTAAACCAGAGACCAGATTCATATTGGCAAGTTTGTGAATGGTCTTGAAGTTCACATGTCCCATCCTTCGGTGCCATTTAGTGGCTTCATCTTCTGAGGCTTTTGCAACCAGACATGCTAGTTGACCAGTAGGGTTGACTTCATTTAACTTGATACTATATAGATTGTGTCTTCTAGGATTTCTGAGTAGAACTTGTGAGTCATCCGGAAGTTGAAAATCTTTGGAAAGCACAAGTGCATCAGTATCGGTGAAGAGTACAAACTGCTTCTTGTCACAAATCTGAGAGACCGATATCAAGTTGAAGTGTTGAAGTGCTTCCACATAGTAGACCTGCTCAAAATTTAGATTTGGAGTCTTTATCGTTCCTTTGCCAGTGATTCTGCCTTCACCTCCTCCAAAATAGACCTTGCCTCCATAAAATGGTACAAAGTTAGAAAGAAGACTTTTATTGCCAGTCATGCTCCTGGAGCAACCACTATCAACAATGCCTAGACTAGGATCCTGGTATGGAGTAACCTACAACAACAATATAAAAAGAATGCAAAAGTTAGTGTCTTAAGGGGACCCAAACCTTTTCAGGTTTGAGCCTGCCTTGTGGATCATTAGATGAATGCCAAGAAGATTGATGAGATCCACCATTGTTCCTTGGTTGCCTATTCATCATATGGGTATTATTATTTGACCAGGAACAACCTGCTGAGGGCTTAACAGCAGTTCCCAAATTTCCCAAACCAAAATACGTGAGGTCAAAATGATGCGGATAGTTTGGATTAAAATTTGGAAAATAATTACTGGTTGTTTGGAATCCATTATCTCTCCTATTAATCAGACGTGAAAGGAGAGGATACTCTAGAAGTATTAAACATTGGAGCACTAGGATTAAGTCTTCTAGAAGCATATGAAGCAGCTCCTGGTGAACCAGGAGCAGGAAAAGCATGATTAACAGATGCATGTGTGTCATAATAATCACAATCTTTAATTAAATGAAAGGGACTGCCACAAACAAAACATGTTTTGAAAGACCTTTTATTAGAATGAGATTGTTTCATACTGCCTACTTTATTACACACATTTCTAGGAAAAACATTCTTCCTAGGACTCAATAAACAAGGACCAGACACACTTGACTTGACAGCAACTTTTTCTTCACATTTCTTAGCACCAGTAGCAGCATGATCATTCGACTTGGAACTTGTAGGTCTCGACTCTTCACTTGAACCATTAGATGCAGAGTCACCGGCTTTGTCACTGAAAGTACATGAGACAAAGTCATTAGTATTAGTAGAACTTGTTGGGGACTCAAGCATCTGTGATCCATCCGAGTCATTAGGCCATGAGGCGGGCATAAAAGTTCCAGTAAGAGGAGGAGGGACAGCATGCATTTCTGCTGCTGGTTTAAACCTATTGTAACTAGGTTTGCCCTCATCCTCTTTGTCGGCATCAAAGACACTCGAGAAAGATAAATCAAATACATCTTCTGAATCAATATATTTTTCAAATCCTAAGCCTCTTTTAGTTCTGCCAGACATGCTACTATCAATTAATTTGGAAAGATTTTTTGGTGCCTTTTGCCATTTGTCAAATCTTAACATTGTAGCATCTAATTTAGCTTGCATCTTCTCTTTTTCTTTGATACTAGCATCTCTTTCAGTTTCTGTATATTTAAGCATATTTGTAGTGTTTTCTAAATCAATGCTTAGTATCCTGATTTTATCCTCATACGCACGTTGTGTATCTTGTAACCACTTCTTTTGTTGTTCCAATGTGTTTAATGAAGCCTTATATGCTTGTACCTCTAAAAAATACTTATCATTTTGATCATTTACTTCATTAAATTGGGACAACAATTCTGTGTATTTATCATGACAACCAAGAGGACAATGTTGTACCTGAGGTGAGATGCCCATAAGAGCAAACTCTTCTGCTTCTTCTGCATCAGAGAGATTCCCAGCAATCATTGCCAACACATCAGTCGAGGATTCAGCTGATTCCAGAGTAGAAGCCTGATGATCATTCCAGTTGACCATAGAGTCAACAGATACCAATGCCTTCCTGTCATCTTTAACCTCCTGAACCTTGAAAGCGGAGTACCTGTTCTTCTCCTGATCATTCTTGCTAGGGCACTCCCTTGCAAAATGACCCTGTTGCTGGCAGTTATAGCACCGTACCTTGCTTCTATCGAATCTTGCTGGCTCCCGAGGGTTGTAATTAAACTTCCTCCCTGCTTTCTTCTCAAACTTGTGAACCCTAAGAGTAAGCATGGCCATCTGCCATTTAAGATCTATCTCATCCAGATCAAGTTTATCGATCTGTTTGAAGTCATCAAAAGCAAGTTGTTGTTCAGCAGTAACATCAGCCACAAAAGAATGAAGAACAGCTTCTACCATACTACCAGACTTGGCAGCAGGATCAGGAGCAGAAGACATGGGCCTAGATGCATATGACATGGGACCAGTATGCTGAATAGTATGCTGGGGAGAGACAGTATTGCTCGGGCTACTTGCATATGACATGGGACTAGATGCCATAGAGCTCACAAAGGCTGAATTAGCAGGGGTGGGAAAAGAGTCACTCGGATATCCTCTCACATGAGGTTCGAATGTTCTGAGACTATGAAACAAATCATCAAAGGTGAGATAGTCAAGCCCACCTTTGGCTTTGAGAGAGATCACCACCTGGTTCCATGAGTAGGGTAAGGCTTTAAGAAACCTTGCATTAATGTCACCATCATCAGGTTTTGACCGTAGTTGATTCAATTGGCTCAAGATCTTCTGGAACCTATCATACCCTTGATTTGGACCTTCAGTTTCTGAGATTTTGAATTCGGTAAATTCATCTCTCAGCATGGACCTTCACATTTTCTTTGACTCCTCATTCCCGTCGAACCTTGCTTTTATGCCATTCCAGATTTCTCTGGCATCATCCAAATGGTAGAAGTCACCCATGTGATCTTCAGGAAGAGATTGAAGCAAAATTGTTTTTGCTTTTACCTCCTTCCGAATAGCGATGATATCCTCATGAGATTTAGGTTCAAGAAGAGTAATATTACCGTTCTTGTCTCGTCCAGTAAGCTTCCTGCCGTTTCCATTCAGAATGATCTTCCAAAGATCTTGATCAGTGTTGGTGATCCACCATTCCATCTTCATTGCCCAGTTATCATATTCACCTTTCTTCAGAAGAGGGAATTTTCCATTCGTGTTGGAGACCGTAGCCAGGATCTGCTGTGGTTGCACAATTTTAGGAGTGCTTTCTTCTCCTGTTTGAGTAGAAGTTGAGGCAGACATGATAAACAGATTGTTAGTAATAAAAGAACTTGATTCTGCTTGTATAGAGACCCTCCCAGGCTCTGATACCACTTGTTGGGTCTACTAGATGTAGATCTTGCAGCCTGTCAGGACCGGTGAATGACTTCTGTAATCACAAGTCAAATCACAAAGAGACTCTATACATAATATGAATGTAGAATATAAATATAAACAAGAGAAACAGAATAACTATAACGACTTGATCCTTTCTAAGGATTTCTAATATTGATAATGGCTAGAACTATGTTTTGTGAAGGTGTGTCTAACCCTTCTGCCTAAGGTTCCTTTTATACTACAAGGAAACCCTAATACATCATTAAAGAAAACGTGTAAAACTGATATGCATATCCTTTCCTAACATATCTCATGCATATCCTAACAGAATATTAAGTAAATAATAAAGTTTGACTTCGACTAGGACCAGGAGCAGGACTTGCTCCTACTACGACTAGGACCAGGAGGAACTACATACCTCATAGTCTACCTATTACATATAACTATTACAATGGTCCTAACAAAATGTGCTTGCGTGTAAGGAATTATTACACCAAAATGATCCTTGATCAAATATAAGATTGGGTCTATGCTTGGTTTTGTTGGATTCAACCTCAAACTCAAGATAAAATTGAAAATGTGTGAATTTTAGGTGTGGGTGGTGTTTCGGAATTCAAGAGAGAAAGAAAGAGATAAACAAATTTTTGAATGAAAAATAATGAAGTGTGTGTTTGTTTAAGCTTTAATTATAGTGGGGTAGGGACCAAAGTTGCAATTTAGAAAAAGTTGTGGCTAAAAATATAAATAGTTAGCTAAAAAGCAGGAAATAATTATTAGTCAATTTTCAAAATATTTACGGGGCTCGGGTTTCATAAAGATACTTTTAAAAATTTAAAACGTACCTAAAAAATAATATCGACTCTCGACTCGACTTAATACGAACTTCAAATAAAACATCAAAAATATAAACATCAAGACAACAATTGATTAAACATAAAATCTCGGGCATCCGTCGATATCGTGGTCACTAATAATCCTCGCTATTAGTAAAAAGATAAAAATAAGACTTCCAACGTCGGTTTTAAATAAAACCATCAATCGTCATTTCATTCAACTCATCAAAAATTTCAAAATTATTCGTAAAAATAATATTATATAATATTAAATAAATGACCTCGGGTTTGGGTTGTCACATTACTGCCGTTTCGTGAAGTGGTGTTTGTGTCGATTAAGTGTTGTAAGTGATAGGTGTAGTTCTCCTGCGTTTCATTGTGTAGTGCTTCTACGTTTCCTTGAGTAGTATTTGTACGTCTTATCATTTGGCACCACTAGAGTGGAAAGAGTTATTTGATCAATTGCGGGAATTGATGAATAAGAAATGTATTAGATTAAGTTTCGTTACAATGACGATCACCTGTATTGTTTGTGAAGAAGGATGGATTGTTCCGGATGTGTATTGATTATCGAGAGTTTAACAAATTGACAGTCAAGAATCAGTATCCATTACCGAGGATTGATGATTTGTTTGATCCTTGCAACTGGTCTGGATCCAGTGTGTACTCAAAGGTCGCTTTGAGGTCTGGTTATCATTAACTGAGAGTTAGGGAATAAGATATTTTTATAATTGTTTTTCGTACTTGATATGGGTATTTTAAGTTTCAAGTTATGTCTTTTTGGATTGACGAACGCGGCTGCCGTATTCATGAACCTGGTGAATCATGTGTGTGAGTTGTATTAGGATGAGTTAGTCATTGTATCTATTGACGATAATATATTTTATTCCAAGAGGAAAGGAAGAACATAAGTAGCATATGAGGATAATTTTGGGATGGTTGGAAAAAAAGAAATTGTATGTAAAGTTCACTAAGTGTGAATGTTAGTTGAAATATTTGCGTTTCTAAGGCAGTTGATTGAAAAAAAAGGTATTCGTCAAAATCTTACCAAGATTGAAGCGATTAAGGATTGGTCGGTACCAACGACACCGACGGAAATTTGTTAATTACTTGGTCTAAGCTGGGAATAATCGGAGGTTTATCCAAAGGTTTTCACTGATTGTTGAACCACTGATTGAGCTGACCAAGAAGAATTGGATGTGTGAGTCCCACTTATACATCTAAATTGTAAGTTTCGAGATCTGATCCTTATCAAATGAGGAAGCTATATTCTAAACACTGAAGAGTAAGTTGTATTCTGCATTGATGTTGTCATTGTTTCAAAAATCAGAAGGATTTATAGTTGGTTGTGATGTGTTTCATAAGGGTTATGAAGTTTTGGTAATGGATTTGATATTTTGGAAATATTACTTATATGGAATCAAATGTGTAGCAATTAAGGATCATAAGAGTTGTCTCATACTCAATTTATTTGGAACGCAAAGGTGATGATAGAGGATCACTAGTTATAAAATTTCGAGTACTTGAGTATGTTGGTGGTTATGATTGTGAGTGATTATAACTATGAGATTCACTACCATCTAGGAAAGGCGAATGTGTTAGCAGATGCATTTATCAGGAAGGAAAAGGAAAAAGCTTATAAGGTTTGAGTTTTGGTAATAACAAGAAGTGTGGAATTGATAGAAGGGATATTGAAATTTTAAGTTATTAGTCTGATAGGGAAGGATGTCAAGGTAAGTGATTTCAACATTTTGTCAAACTTATGGAAAGGATTTTATTGTAACGTCAAGTGAAACATGGAATATTGAGCACTCCTAACATATCTGAGTTGAGAGAGTGAGACTTAGTGATGAAGGAATCTCACAAGTCAAGTAATCGATACGTTCTGGTTTGGGTAAAGGTGAAAGTTGAGTTGAGTACTGCGTGATATACAGCGAATGATGGACAAAGTGAAAGGACGATTCGAACATTGGAAGATATACTTGTGCATGTGTGATTGAATTAGGAATTGTTGGAATTCTTATACGACAATGGTTGTCATGCTAGTAATGAGTATGTACTGTTTAAAGATCCTCATAGAACTTCAATTTGCAAAGGTTAAAGATCATGAGTTATGAACGTAAGTTAGGCTTTTGGTGCATTATAGAAATGTAGGTGGAATTGAATGAATGAACTACAATTGATGTTGGTAATTACTGATGAGATTGTATAGGTTAATGATCGTTTATTAATAACAAGGAGTTTTCATAAGAGTTATGTTGGCAATCGATGGAAATCGATGGAATTTGAAATTAGGAAACGTGATTATGCTTAAGGTGTCGTTATGAAGGGTGAAATTTATTTTGGGAACAACAAGGAAAGAATTCAAATTGAAGATAAGTTGCTTTTCATAGAGAGAATTGTGAGGAGTTCTTAAGAGATTGAAGCATAGTAAGAATTATATTGTGAAGATACCAGAATTCTAGGTGTGGATCTGAATTTGTGAAGGAAGCGTGAGGATTTCTATACGGGAAAGAGTTCCCATTTGTTCTAGAAGTATGGAATGTGAGTATAAGAGTGGCCGAGTGTCGGGGACGTCGCTCTCTTTTAGGAGGGTAAGATGTGATAACTGAAGGATATGTAAATCTTGCTTATGTTTTAGAGAGAGAAAGAGATAGAGAGGTGGTGGAACTCACACAATTCTAGAGAGAGAAACAAAAGTTTACTATGTGTAAAAATGAAGAACCACACACCCTCTCCATCTAAGGAGAGGGTTTATATACCCAAGCCCTTGTCATGGGCTTGGGCTTACATTTGGGCCGGCCTACACATGTTGTAGGCTAGGCTTGGGTTTGTTTGTTAAATAAAGATAAGTAACTAAACTACGAGCTATTACATGGACTATTGTTGGAGTGACCGATCCTTCTTAATACGTAAAATGTATTTCCAACAATCTCCCCCTAAGGGAGGTCACTACAAACAAGGGCATTACCCAAGTTACAATAATAAGATAAACCTAGCATACTATGCTTGTCTTGAGCTCGTAGTCTTCGTCTTTCTTTTCTTTTTCTTTTCAGGTGAACATGCTGATGTGATCAGTGATATCAATCTTGAGCATTAATCTCTTGCCTTGATCTTGTGCATCCATCACTTGTGATCTTCACCTCTTCGTGACCTCACGTCCCACATACTTATACCTTAGTAATTCTTGAAAGCTTCAGAGTTCGATACAGCGGAAGACTTAACTTTTAGGCTTTCTTGAATTAGATGAGATATTAAGTGCATAAACTATAAGCATGCCGGGACGACTTCTTCTCGGATTCCGCAACGCCACCGTCTTCAAATGCCGCAACATAAGTAGACACGAACGAAATGGCTTTGAACATTTCATTCTAATTCGGTAGCATTTTACCTCCGGTCGGTGAAGACCGTTGGACGATATAAAATATCGTACTTGTGGCAGGTAGATTTAATTAAAGATCTCCTTGAGAAGATTTCGCGGGTAAACCCGTTCTCTTTACTCGACCGTCCAAAGCTGACTGCGAACGTAAAGAGTGAATCATTTGGATAAAATTATCCGCATGATTGAAGCCGTCAATTCTGATTCCTGGAACAAGTTTGATTCATTAAAGATTCGCACCATCGTTGCTTTCCAGTTGTCACGAGCTTGATTCATATTGAATCTTGCAAGTTACCTACCAAGTGCTGTTTGAGGTTAACACTAGAAGGATTTCCACTCATCACTGTGAACACTAAGGTATCACTCTGAGTGTTCTGGCAAGATCACTAAGATATTGCGTAGAGTCCTGGAACGTGTTTAAGTTCAGTTAAGAATTAAACCACTGTTGCTTTCCAGTTATCACAAGTTTGATTCATAAAGAATCGCACAAGTCACCTACCATGAGCTTTTTGATATTCACTCAAGAAGGATTTCCATCTTCATTGTAAATACTTTCGTATTACTCGGATGTTCAAGCAAGATCATGAAGATTTTGCGTAGGACTCTTAAATTCTTTCTTACTTTTCACAGTGTGTGAAGAAGCAAGGAAATATGAAAGTGTGTCCTAATGAGATATTTGATGATCTCAAATGGCTCTAGACTCGATCGTGCATTTTGGATTTTAGTGATCGGAGGCTGGAGAGGAGTGCCACCTTTTCAATACCAATTTATTCGGAGTGAATAAATCAATAGATGATGTGTTGTCTCCGTGTGATTAAAACAAATACCTTTTGAAAGATATCTGAGTTTGCTGAGATGGGTTGTGCATTGCATCACTGGGTCCATGATGTCTGTCTTCAATATCAAGAATCATTAAAAATGATCTCAATAGCATATGTATTGACCCGGTTTCTGCCTAAGGTTGTAAGGAGGGCTTCTTTCTTTACACCCTTTATCTTTACAATTCTTTTTCATTCTTCAACCCCTTCAATGCTTACCAATACGTCATAACTAGCACCTTGTTTTGATTGTTCCAGTGCTAACTTAAGTACTTGGTCGGCATTCAGCTACATTCACAATCTTTTCTACAACTTTCCTAAGGACTACTATTTCTAGCTATGGAATGTCCTTGGGAAGATTCTCCGGTTCTAGAAGAATCATAGGACTTAACCTATCCTACCATCCTTATGTCACCACAATCTTCATCGTTGTGAAATAAATGGGTTTTGGGTAAGTATATGTCACCATGAAAATCCATTTTGATATGAAAATCCGTTTTGCTCCCCCTTAACATATACCACGATATTCGAAAACATTTCGCATATGTCGGGATGAGACATCACATTAAGTCAAACCATTTGTGATAATTTCCCATATTAAATCACATTTTCTCCCCCGTATTAAAAATATTAACCCAATCGATTTTTTAATATCAATTGATTTAATGAAGTTTTAACAAAGGTTTTGGGAAGAAAAATGCAAGTCCGTGTTATCTTCATGATATCAAATGTATGAGATATAATACCTATTTGTAACATGATCACATATTCACCATATTAGAAAAGAATTGACAAGGTTGGACCTGATAGATGAGAACATCATATGATAAGATCAAATGGTTCTTGTCAGCATATGTTGGTCGCCTCGTCACGTCTGAAGTCATCTCTTGACACCACATGTACGATTGGTATTGTTGTCTTGACACCAACTTGTGAACTAGGCAAGTTCGGCATCGAAGATTCTGAATGCTTGACAATTGCTCCCCCTCAATTGTTGACACGTGTTCTATTGAATGAGCTGTAGTCGTTGGTTGAGTAGTCGCATCGTCGAGTATGTAGATACCAATTGTAGATTTCTATGGTTGTAGAGATGATAGCTTCATAAAAACAAGACTTCTCATGTTTTAACAAATAAATGCACTGAAACGTACATATATTTGTGTTAGACCAAGTTATAAAGTAAACTTGATCCCTTACAAGGTTTTAAAGTAAACCTTTCCCGAGAAAATTAATTCCCATTGAGAGCCAAAGCTTTCATAAGAAATACTTGACTTTAATATGAAAACCGGGTTGCAGTCTGAAATAACTACAAGCCATATTGGCATGTTTTATGAAATATTTACAACTTTTGTACGAACTCTATTTATGGCGCCGTGTCAATATTAATCAACATTTCTAAGGCCGTAAATATTATCGTACCAAAAGACATGCCTTTGAAAAATAAAGTAAAAATATTTTTGGATGTTTCTAGATTTTTCAATTTTTATGGTTTTTATATGGTTTTATATTTTTGTATTTTGCTTTTGTAGATAAAAATATAAACAATATATACAGATGATCACCAAGGATACGGAGAATAGTTTACCATCACTATTCTTTCGCTTCATCTGCCAATTCCTTTAGAGTCTCAGGCGAGAAGGTTCTCATTCCTAGTTTGTCTACCAAAAATTCAATTCGAGCGCGATCTAAAGCCTTCGTGAAAATATCCTCCAATTGATACTCAGATCGGAAAAAGTAAAGCTCTATTACTCTATTTTCCACTTACTCCTTGATGAAGTGGTAGCGAATGTCAGTGTGCTTCGACCGGGAGAATTGAACGTTGTTGCAGCATAGGGCAATTGCACTCTTGTTGTCACAATACATCGGAATTTTGTTGAAACCTAGACCATAGTCGGTTAATGGCGATCTCATCCAAAGCATTTGAGCACAGCAACCGGACATAGCTATGTATTCTGCTTCCGTACTAGAAATTGCAGCACTTTTCTGCCTTTTCGATGCCCAACTGATTAGTCGATCTCCTAGTAGTTGCAAAGTTCCACTCGTGCTACGCCTTGTATCTTGACAACCCGCGTGATCCGCATCTGCATATGCCATAAGTGCAATCGAAGAGTCCTTCGAATACCAAAGTCCCCGATTAATGGTTCCTTTAAGATATCGAAATATCCGTTTCACAGTAGCCAAGTGTAACTCAGTAGGCCTAGTTTGATACCGAGCACACATACATATAGCAAACTGAAGATCATGTCGACTAGCTGTGATATACAGAAGGGTACCGATCATTCCAGGATAAAGTGTCGGATCAACGGCAACTCCATGTGGATCTGCATCAAGCTTAGTTCGTTCCACCATTGGAGTATCCACGGGGTTACAAGATTCCATCGTATACTTCTTTAGCGATTCAAGGGCATACTTGGATTGATTGATAAAGATGCCTCTGGGACTCTGAGATATCTGAATACCTAAGAAGAATGATACCTTGCCCATCATTGACATCTTAAACTTGGAAGACAGGAGTGTCCCAAACTCGTCGGATAAGGTTTGGGTCGAGGCTGCAAATATAATATCATCAACATATATTTGTACCAGAATCATATGTTCACCTCGTTTCTGAATGAACATCGTGGGATCCACCTTGCCTTTTGCGAAGCCTTGCGTGATGAGGAATTGTGACAATAGATCATACCATGCGCGTGGAGCTTGCTTCAACCCATAGAGAGCCTTCTTAAGCTTGTACACATGATTAGGATAATTAGGATTCACAAAACCATCCGGCTGTTGAACATAGACCTCTTCCTTGATTTCACCATTAAGAAATGCCGTCTTTACATCCATCTGATAGACGATCATATTCATGTGGGCTGCATAAGCGAGGAATAGTCTAATAGCTTCCAAACGGGAAACAGGTGCGAAGGATTCCATAAAGTCGATGCCCAATAATTGCTTGTATCTACGAGCTACTAGTCGAGCTTTGTTCTTCAATATTCCGCCTAACTCATCGAGTTTCACCTTGTAAACCCATTTCAAAGTGAGTAATTGCACTTGATCCGGGCATGGGACAAGTTCCCATACTTCAAGACGTATAAATTCATTAAGTTCTTCTTGCATAGCTTCTATCCAACATGATTGAGTAAAAGTGTAACACCCCATTCTGATAAAAGGAATGGCACACGTAATTATGGCGTGTCCTCAAAGCATACAAGGATAAATGTCTAAAACATTACATGACCATAGGGATAACCAGAATCAAACATCGGTTCCCAAACATAAGTCCAAAACATAATAAAGCAAAAGAAATGAATGAAAGACTAAACAAGCATAAATGTATGAAGGCAAAAAGGAAAAGAAGTCTCTAGCAGCTTCTAGCCTATGCACGTCCTCCAAATGCTCGAGTCTTTCCTAAGGTACCTTCCGTTTTGGGACATGAAAAGGAAAGTAACGGCTGAGCAAAATGCTCAGTGCACGGATATAGACATAGTATAAGTGACTAAAACATAAATAGAGACTTAATAGCAGCGGAATTGTATAAGTCCTAGAAAACCTGGGACATGTTCATAAAACTGGTTTTATAGTTTGAAAAGTCTTATGTTTATCTTATGAAAAATGTTTAACATAATTTTACCATTTGCCAATATAGGTCCTGAAAATCCACCGTGCATGAATACTTGGAGGGGTGACCTCATCATGCAAATTAGAGGGGCTGCCTCTAATTTAATATACTGGTTTTGGGTAGGAGGGATCAGCTCCTTGTGAAGGATGCAAGGCACACACCACATTCACCATGAAATCCTGACTGAAAACATGTAACTAGGATGCACCCATACACCCACATGATAAATATAAATAAATGGCCAAAAGCTGAAGGGACGCCACGAGCAATCACTCCGCCGTGGTGAAGTCATAACATCAGTGCCTCTAATGTTATGGTTATGGTACCTCCATAACTAGATGAAACTGGTCATGCATGTATATGGCTATAGGTATTCTTAATTAAACATAAGCAATCAAACACATAACTTATACTACGGGGAAAACAGTTGGCTGCATACGGGGAATCCTAATAAGGAAAGAATGTCCATACTGAAAGGACGGGAATCCGTACCTTATGTCCAGTGAACGAAGAAGATGAACTGAGCGGAATCCTACTTCCGTATCACTAGTGCCACATAAATACATACATGAATAAGTATCTGCTTACTAAATACGTAGCTGGTTTCGTGTCATGTCTTAGCTTATTTTATGTGTTCTTACCATGTTTTACTGTTTTAAAGCCTTAAACTGTGTTTATCTTATATTCTGTTTAATCTAATTAAGTATTTCTGGTATTTCATTTATTATTATACTTACTGTGTAATAATAAGTAACTTTCCAAAAATAGCAGGTTTCCTAAAATAGAAAGTTTCTAAAAATAGAAAGTTACCAAAAATAGAAAGTTACCAAAAATAGAAAGTTTCCAAAAATAGAAAGTTTCCAAAAATAGAAAGTTTCCAAAAATAGAAAGTTTCCAAAAATAGAAAGTTACCAAAAATAGAAAGTTTCAAAAAATAGAAAGTTTCCAAAAATAGAATTACTGCTTAAAATAGATAAGTTTCTAAAAATAGAAAGTTTCCATAAATAGATCAGCTGCCTTAATTAAATAAGTTTCCATAAATAGATTAGCTGCCAGAAATAAATAAGTTTCTAAAAATAGAAGGTTTCCATAAATAGATTAGCTCCCTTATTTAATTAAGTTTCTAAAAATAGAAAGTTTCCATAATTAGAAATAAGCTGGTTAAATAAGCTAAGTATATAAGCCTAAGTGTTTTCATGATTATTTTCTAAGTCATATGATATAATGTATAGTTTAATAATTATTTCATGTAATTATATTAAACTATAGGTTAAAATATTTAATTAAAGTATAACATGTTTTTAATTAAATAAAGTTAAATACTTAGGTTAAAACATGTATTATTATTTATTAATAATATAACCTAAATCATGTAAATTAATTAATTATAACCATGGTTTATAAATAATTAATTAATTATAAGTTTAAAATATAAAAATACTTAGGTTAATTAATTTCATGATTATTAATAATTAAAATAACCTAAGTCATGTTATTAAATTAATCATGTCATTTTATTAATTTAATTTTTAACATAAGATCATAAAAAAAAACTAAACATACACCATGAACCGGATCTAGACTAAAAATCATGAACCAGACATGAAATCGACACCGTACCTCGAACCAATTCGGGGTTACCATTGTCTTGTTGCTGCAGTGGGACCCACACCAACCAACCGGGACCATATGGTCTCGGTGGTGGTCGTGTAGCCAAACCGAAACCCCCTCGGGTTCGGTGTAGGCTGCGGCCAAAACAAACACCCCTTAAAACATTACTTTTGATTTTATTAAATCCCAATTCATGTTAGATCTATGTTTTTAATTAGGTTTTTAAAAACATCATGTTCTTATTTAATTTTTAAATCCAAAACAAAAGAAAAAGGATTAAAAAGGTATACCGAATACGTGGATCGATCAAGGATGAACACACACGAACTCTTGCATAAATTCCAAGATCAAAATAAACCCGAACACCCCTCCATGGTGTTTTATGGGTGGCGGCCAAAAGAGGAACAAAGGAAGAAGGAAGAAATATTTTTAGGGTTTTTGTTATTTTTCTTGTTTTGTAAAAATGACACAAAATTTCTCCTTTTTCTTGTTTAGTAAAAATTGATGGGCTAAGCCCATTTCCCTCCTAATTTCGTGGTATATGGGGCCCACATGGGGTAACCTGATCATTTTCCGTGTCTATTTAATAAGTGTGTTCTCGTGTTCGTGTTTTACGTGTTTGTTTGTGTTCGCGTTTTGTGTGTTCTCGTTAAATAACTACCGTGACCTAATATATTTATTTACGCTCGTAATAAATATATATATGTAATTAATAATAGTTCGTGATTTAATTACGTTCGTGATTTCATGATCGCATGTTCGTGATTAATTATTGTCAAATAATTATTACGTGTTCGTGCGTAGTAAATACTTACCGTGTACTAACACGTACGTAATACGTAAAATCCTAACACGTAATCGTAATCATGCTATAATAGGAAAGTTTTAATCTAGTACGTACGATCTTAAGGGTACTATTCATGATAAAATCATGCGGGTTTTACAACTCTTCCCCCCTAAAAAGAATAATTCGTCTCCGAATTATAGATAACGTAACTGAAAGAGAAACATACCCGAATCAAACTGAGAGGGTATGTAAGATTAATGAACGTACATGTGACATGGTAGAAGGAACGTGGAACGTGACATGTCTTGAAAGGACATGAAACGTGACGTGACTGAAAGGACATATCTAATTGATGAGAGAAAACGGATAAAAGTCCGGATGAACTTGTCCGTTTCCAAGTGGACTCCCTCTTGGAACAGTTCCTTCAGAAGATCTTGACACTAATGATAAATCTTGGTCCTCCTGACCTTGACTTGGAATACTAAGAAATTCTTGGTTATCAACGGAAAGTAGATCCCCTAAATTCGATCGAGGAAAATAAGAGTTAACGTGTTAGGGTAACTAAAACGTTACGATGCAAGACAATATGACTTAACTGATAACTAGAAACGATGCGCGAGACATAAAGAAACGTAGTACGTGAAAATTTTTGAACGTGATACGTGAAAAATTTTGAACGTGCTACCTGGAGATATGGCGAGTGTAGTATGAGTGAACATATCGTGATCCATGATAGGTGTAACATATCTTGATCATGATATGAGGAACGTGGAATGAACATGACATGTGAAACATATCGTGATCATAGAATATAATGGCGGTAACGCCAAACGCTACAAGGTGAGACGTGGAATATGACGTGAACGTATATCTGATGATGGAGAGTTATACTAAACTTGGTTCTGGTCTCTCAAGTTCTTGCAAAACTTCCCAGAACGAGATGAACGTAAAATCGTAAGCCCATATACGATCATGAACGTGAATAGTGTCATGAACGCGAGCGCGAAAGCAAGTCGTGGAATCAGAATGAAGACGTGAAGTAAGTTAGGAGTACAATTGTGAATCTTTGTCTGACCCGATAGCTGAGGGATTACCAAGTGGTCGGATGAGCCTTGGCTAGAACATGTCCGATCAATCTGTTGGTTCTGCAATCCTTGCGGATGTAAGGATTCTGCAGACTTGATCAAACTGTTTGCAATAACTCAGATAGCATCATGCTTCTTCTGAGTTTGCGCTAATCTGGTAACCAAACCCCATGGAGATCTTGTCCCTTTTTGATTCACAATTTCAGATGATGAAAACATCCCAGTCTGTTGGTGTCATATCTTAACCTGTTTGTATGACAGGTATGAAGATATGAACGTAACTGTATCTTGCTTCATCGAACTTGATACATAGGAGTTTGCGAAACTCTGAGTCCATGAATCTAAACTTCTCTTAGCGTAGGATCTTCTGTAACACCTAATGTAATGTAGGGTTATCTCGTTTACGCATAAGCTGAGTCATGGTAAGATTAACCATGCAAATCCATGTGATCCAGCATGTCACTGTGATCAACCAGAACTGATATAGGAAATTTTCTAGGTGGAATTTCTTTTGTCATAGAATTTGCAACATAGTGCAGATATGGTCTTCCTGTTCTTCTTCTAGGCTTAAAGGAAATCAATTTATCCTCAATGAAAACACTGATGAATTTGCTATGAGTTCATGGAAACTCATTCTTATAATGCCGTTGGAGCATTGATGAGACCAATTCAAAAGCATAAATCTAGCATGACCGAGTCGTGTACGAGTAGAAGTCATGGACATGTCCTGCTCATTCACTCGTCACTGTTGGTAGCATGATCATGAGTTCAATCTTGGAAAAGTGATTAACACTATAAGGTCGATTGGACATGTTGTCAATACGTGGAGGAGAATAACGGTCATGAATGGTGATTTGTTTAAGCCGAAGGTAGTCGACACATAATCTTATGGTACCGTCCTTCTCCTTGTAAGTTCTTCTGGAATGTATGGGAAAATTTTGGAATAATCAACTGGCTATGCGTAAAAGACTTAAGTGGTCGTGTCTTACTGACAGCTAGAAAATTTTAACGACCATGGCTAACAACGCACATACTTGTAAGCATAGATAATTTGTACAGATTTTCCCGATGGAAAATCAAGCTGAATGTATTCAGGAGCCTGAACATTACTGTACATAATAATGAATCGTAGCATGGTGTGCTGTTCATAGTACATAATTAGGATAAAATTCATCTCGTGTCTGTCCGAGGAAATGCGTTAGCAGCTTGGATCTCATCATTAAGCTGAAGGAAAACCTTCGTATACGTGGGAATACGAAAGGCGTCCTTCATGATCATGAATCATTGATTTATGGTTACAAGAATGAAAGTGACATCGACAACGTGACAGTTCTCACTGATGCGCCGGTAATGGTATTGAAATTCTTGTGGCCTGATTAATACATGGCACAACAAAATGGATATACCCTTGGACGGTACCCTGAATTTCTTAGAAATGTTCCATAGTTGGACGTGAGTCATGTGTCTTGACTCGTTTCTTGGAACTATAAGCATGACATATGTCTTGACTGGTGTCTTGACATGTGTCTTCAGAAAGTATACGTGAGACATGTGTCTTGACTGATGTCTTGACATGTGCCTTCAGAAAGTATACGTGAGAGATGTGTCTTGACTGATGTCTTGACATGTGTCTTCAGAAAGTATACGTGAGATATGTGTCGTGACTGATGTCTTGACATGTGTCTCGAGACGTAATTCAATAGAACTACAATATTAGGTTATTATGCCAGACTTGGCGGATCGGTTGGACTACTGATCCTTTGTATGTCTGATCACAGCCGCGGCCGGAGCCTCGGTTGCGATTTCTAGGATAGTTCTGTCATAGTAGTGGTTACTATCGTCTTGTCTGTTAGTTCCATGACGGTCATTCTCATGACCGTGATTCATGTAACTATTCAGCTGAGTGGCCGGCTGGTACCGGTTTGCACTCATATGGCTGAAATGACAGCCGAATGACGTGTGACATGTAACTAAGAATTAGGGACAATGATTGATGGAAATCGTCTGATGGTGAAGCATCTTCTCGTCTGATTGCTTTGCTCTGACGCCTTTGTCTTCGTCTTGTAGGATCTCCAGGTTGTAAACAGCATCTGCATCTCGTAGCGTCTTCGGACGTCAGCAGCATCAACCTTTAGTAACATCTCCCAGTTATGAGCGGCATCAGCAACCTTGTAGAATATCAGCAATTGAAAATACGCCTGAGGTGATTCAGAATCGACTAGCGAATACTCGTGAAGTATTGCAAGTGAAATACACATGGATTAAGGTACGTGTAATACACATGAAATACGGTATGTGGAGTACACGTGGAATGCACATGAAATGATCGGTATGGGGTCGATCATTTATCATGATTTAAGGAAAGTATATCGGTTAAATGGTTAGGAAAACCATCATGATAACCTGGCAATGCCAGTATATACCTCAATCTGGTTGCATAGAGAAACGCTAAAGTGGGGTTACATAAAATTCAACGATGATTTGCCTGACAGCATGATCAATGAAAACCAACCATGCCTATCATGAAAGCAGAATGCAATGAAATCTAACAATGTCTTGCAGGACAGCGTAATTAACAAAAGAGGTGTAAGACATAATCAACATGAAGACGGAATTATCATGAAGAAACATGAAACCATCTATCATGAAGAAGTGTATAACATAATCAGCATGAAACTGAAGTTAACCATGACAGTATGAAAACATACTTGACATAAAAACATAGTAACTTATGAGGGGACATGAAAATAAAATAAAATTTTATGCCAATTTAAATCATGAGAAAAATTTTACGCATGAAAAACAGTGCATGAATGCGTAATGTAGTTTATAAAAACCTTTATGTGTGCGAGGGGACGCCTATGGGTCGGTCCCAAAACAAAAGACATGGCGAGGGGACGCCTATGGGTCGGTCCCAAAGTTAAAAGTTTCGATAAAAGCACATGCGACTAAATAGGGCCAGTCCTATACCAACCATTACTTAGTCATAATCCCTGCAACAATGATACATGAACATAAATAAATGAAACTCATCCGTCAAAACTTATCAGAAATTTTTTTTATGTGACTAATTATGAACTACTGAGGTTCAGTCCACATAGCCACAGTTCACGAGGAACATTATGCATGAAACAATGACACATAACTAAATATGAAAGACGGTTGTCCATCCATATTAGTAAAACAATATCGATGAAAATATCAAGGTTAAAACCTCAAGGTGCTGAAAACATCATGGTTAAAACAACAATGCGCTAAAAACGTCAGTACGTAGAATGACAAGCGTTGGCTTAGGAAGCTCCTGGTGACTACCCACTAGTCACAGGTCGAGTTTTAGAGCCTACAGGTGGAAGCCTTGGCTCTGATACCATAATTGTAACACCCCATTTTGATAAATGGAATGTCACGCGTAATTATGGCGTGTCATCAAAGCATACAAGGATAAATGTCTAAAACATTACTTGACCATAGGGATAACCGGAATCAAACATCGGTTCCCAAACATAAGCCCAAAACATAATAAAGCAAAAGAAATGAATGAAAGACTAAACAAGCATAAATGTATGAAGGCAAAAAGGAAAAGCAGTCTATAGCAGCTTCCAGCCTATGCACGTCCTCCAAATGATCGAGTCTTTCCTAAGGTACCTTCCGTTTTGGGACATGGAAAGGAAAGTAACGGCTGAGCAAAACGCTCAGTGCACGGATATAGACATAGTATAAGTGACTAAAACATAAATAGAGACTTAATAGCAACGAAATTGTATAAGTCCTGGAAAACCTGGGACATGTTCATAAAACTGGTTTTATAGTTTGAAAAGCCTTATGTTTATCTTATGAAAACTGTTTAACATAATTTTACCATTAGCCAATATAGGTCATGAAAATCCACCATGAATGAATACTTGGAGGGGTGACCTCATCATGAAAATTAGAGGGGCTGCCTCTAATTTAATATACTGGTTTTGGGTAGGAGGGATCAGCTCCTTGTGAAGGATGCAAGGCACACACCACATTCACCATGAAATCCTGACTGAAAACATGTAACTAGGATGCACCCATACGCCCCACATGATAAATATAAATAAATGGCCAAAAGCTGAAGGGACGCCACAAGCAATCACTCCGCCGTGGTGAAGTCATAACATTAGTGCCTCTAATGTTATGGTTATGGTACCTCCATAACTAGGTGAAACTGGTCATGCATGTATATGGCTATAGGTATTCTTAATTAAACATAAGCAATCAAACACGTAACTTATACTATGGGAAAAAAACAGTTGGCTGCATACGGGGAATCCTAATAAGGAAAGAATGTCCATACTGAAAGGACGGGAATCCGAACCTTATGTCCAATGAACGAAGAAGATGAACTGAGCGGAATCCTACTTCCGTATCACTAGTGCCACATAAATACATACATGAATAAGTATCTGCTTACTAAATACGTAGCTGGTTTCGTGTCATGTCTTAGCTTATTTTATGTGTTCTTACCATGTTTTACTGTTTTAAAGCCTTAAACTGTGTTTATCTTATATTCTGTTTAATCAAATTAAGTATTTCTAGTATTTCATTTATTATTATACTTACTGTATAATAATAAGTAACTTTCCAAAAATAGCAGGTTTCCTAAAATAGAAAGTTTCCAAAAATAGAAAGTTTCTAAAAATTGAAAGTTTCCAAAAATAGAAAGTTACCAAAAATAGAAAGTTTCAAAAAATAGAAAGTTTCAAAAAATAGAATTACTACTTAAAATAGATAAGTTTCTAAAAATAGAAAGTTTCCATAAATAGATCAGCTGCCTTAATTAAATAAGTTTCCATAAATAGATTAGCTGCCAGAAATAAATAAGTTTCAAAAAATAGAAGGTTTCCATAAATAGATTAGCGGCCTTATTTAATTAAGTTTCTAAAAATAGAAAGTTTCCATAATTAGAAATAAACTGGTTAGATAAGCTAAGTATATAAGCCTAAGTGTTTTCATGATTATTTTCTAAGTCATATGATATAATGTATAGTTTAATAATTATTTCATGTAATTATATTAAACTGTATGTTAAAATATTTAATTAAAGTATACATGTTTTTAATTAAATAAAGTTAAATACTTAGGTTAAAACATGTATTATTATTTATTAATAATATAACCTAAGTCATGTAAATTAATTAATTATAACCATGGTTTTTAAATAATTAATTAATTATAAGTCTAAAATATAAAAATACTTAGGTTAATTAATTTCATGATTATTGATAATTAAAATAACCTAAGTCATGTTATTAAATTAATCATGTCATTTTATTAATTTAATTTTTAACATAAGATCATAAAAAAAAATAAAACTAAACATACACCATGAACCGGATCTAGACTAAAAATCATGAACCGGACATGAAATCGACACCGTACCCCGAACCAATTCGGGATTACCCTTGTCTTGTTGCTGTCGTGGGACCCACACCAACCAACCGGGACCATATGGTCTCGGTGGTGGTCGTGTAGCCAAACCGAAACCCCCTCGGGTTCGGTGTAGGCTGCGGCCAAAACAAACACCCCTTAAAACATTACTTTTGATTTTATTAAATCTCAATTCATGTTAGATCTATGTTTTTAATTAGGTTTTAAAAAACATCATGTTCTTATTTAATTTTTAAATCCAAAGCAAAAGAAAAAGGATTAAAAAGGTATACCGAATACGTGGATCGATCAAGGATGAACACACACGAACTCTTGCATAAATTACAAGATCAAAATCAACCCGAACACCCCTCCATGGTGTTTTTTGGGTGGCGACCAAAAGAGGAACAAAGGAAGAAGGAAGAAATCTTTTTAGGGTTTTTGTTAATTTTCTTGTTTTTTAAAATGACACAAGATTTCTCCTTTTTCTTGTTTAGTAAAAATTGATGGGCTAAGCCTATTTCCCTCCTAATTTCGTGGTATATGAGGCCCACATGGGGTAACCCGATCATTTTCCGTGTCTATTTAATAAGTGTGTTCTCGTGTTCGTGTTTTATGTGTTTGTTTGTGTTCGCGTTTTGTGTGTTCTCGTTAAATAACTACCGTGACCTAATATATTTATTTACGCTCGTAATAAATATATATATGTAATTAATAATAGTTCGTGATTTAATTACGTTCGTGATTTCATGATCGCATGTTCGTGATTAATTATTGTCAAATAATTATTGCGTGTTCGATAATACTTATCGTGTACTAACACGTACGTACTACGTAAAATCCTAACACATAATCGTAATCATACTATAATAGGAAAGTTTTAATCTAGTACGTACGATCTTAAGGGTACTATTCATGATAAAATCATGCGGGTTTTACAAAAAGCTTCTTGCCATGTCTTAGGTTCGACTTCAGTGAGAAAAGCATCAAAATGACAAAACATTGCATTTTCTTGTAACTGACTTCGTGTGGATACCAGACGATTAGGGTCACCAATAATAGAATCTATAGGATTATCCTTTGTCCACTTGCTGTCATGTTCACGAATCCATGGATTGGAGTAAATCGTAGTAGGAGCTTCCTCTGAGGTGGACGACCCGACTTGATTAGGGTTGAGAATTGGTACACCAAAGAATTGAAGTTCACGCATTTGAGAGAATTCCAAATCGTGATCATCATCATCCTCTTCATCATCAATAGGAATGACATGGGTAGTTGATTCCGGTGTTGGTTGAGAATTACTAGTTGATGGTATATCTTGACTAATTGTAGGTGTAGACGTATCAGATTGTGCTTCGGTTGCTGGAGCGACAACTTCGGTTACCGGAGCTATTACCTCAAGTTCTGGAGCAACAATACTTGGAGGAGTAAAGAATTCATCAAAGAACGGTTGAAACAACGTATCCCATTCAGTCCTAGAAGGTGGTGTATATGATGATGAAGTAGGGTTGTTTGGGACAAGACCAGAACTAATATTACTGGGTCCCATTTCATGAAGTGCGGGTTCAGAGTTGCTTTGCTCAGAAGCCATTGCTGTCAGCTCATCAAAATCAACATTCATAGTTTCAAGGATTTTACGAGACTTACGGTTGTAGATTCCGTATGCCTTCTTTACAGGTGCGTAACCAATGAAAATACCAATATCAGCCTTTGGTTGAAGTTTTCCCAAATTATCACCATCATTATTTGGATAGCAAAGAGAACCAAATACATGAAGATATGATAATCTGGTACTTTTCCATGGATAAGCTCATAAGGTGTTTTACCATGGCGTTTACGAATTAGTGACCGGTTTTGGGTGTACACTGCTGTAGATACTGCTTCTGCCCATAAAAACAATGGAGCCTTTGCGTAGATTAACATCGTTCGAGCAGCTTCCATAAGTGTGCGATTTCGCCTTTCAACGACATCGTTTTGTTGTGGAGTGCGTGCAACGGATGTTTCATGAGATATGCCAACTTCTTCTTAATAATCACGCAAATATTGATTCACAGATTCGGTTCCATTATCTGTACGAATGCGTCAGACAGTAGTGTTGAGACGCACTTGAATCATCTTGAGAAATCCGATGATGAATTTAGGTTCCTCATTTTTTGTTGTAAGAAATTTGACCCATGCAAACCGAGAGTAATCATCGACAATTACGAGGATGTACTTTTTGCCACTAAGACTTTCAACATGCATTGGCCCACAAAGATCTATATGCAACAAATAAAGTTTCTCTTGGTTGGTGTCTTCCGTCTTGGGTTTGTATGATTTCTTAGTGATTTTCCCCATTGTACACGCGGAACAAAAATGATCCTTGTGAAATGAAAGTTTAGGAAGACCACGAACAAGTTCGTTTTTCGCCAAATGATTAATAGCGTCAAAGTTAAGATGAGATAACCGTCGATGCCATAACCATGACTTAGTCTTCGATGCTTTGGAGAGAAGACATACGGGAGAAGCGGCCATCATGTCTTGTAGAGACAAAGTATACAAATTATTCCCTCGAGTACCTTTCAATAAATCAACCCCTTCCAAATTACGTATGAAGCAGGTATGCTCTCGAAAAGCAACTTCTAGGTTTGCATCACAAAATTTTCCCACAGAAAATAAGTTGTGACCGTACCAAGAAACTTGCTGACGAAATTTCTGAGCTGAGAGCGATCTCCGGTCATATGCTTGGAGCAACCAGAGTCCAAATACCAGAGAACAATTTGGACCACCTATTTTCAACAACAACAGTAGACAATGCATTGGAAACTATTGGTTCCGGAGTGTTAGCAGATACAGATAAAATATTATCAGAATTGCTAACATGTTTATGACCTTTAGTTCTCCTACGTTTTCTAATGTGGGTTTTAGCACTAACAGGTTTTACTGTTCAAACTTTCTTAGGTTTTGGATTATTTGCTGGCACTACAGTGGGAGTAGACCTATTTAAAGGGCACTTAGTTCCTACAGTAGTGTCGGTGTTCCTAGTTAAAGGACACGCTTGTGTTTTGGTAGCCTTGGTACTCCTAGTTAAAGGGCACGCTTTCTTCGCTTTAGTGGGAGTGATCCTAGTTAAAGGGCACATATTTCCTACTATAGTGAAAGTTCTACCAGTGGGGCGCCACAACCAACCAACTTGGGTTAACACTTTCCCAGTTGGTTTCCATTCTAATCCATTTTTCCGGGCATGCATCTCATTCACATGGTCAATAAGACAAGAATCATGACGACTAGAAAACATACATTCATTGCAATTCCAACATTTCAAATTATAATTCACAGTAGGCTTAGAACGCTGCACAACCGCAGAGCCTTTAGGTTTAGCTACATGATTCTTTTTATTCAAAACAGAAATAACATTCCTAGGATGGGCTTCTACTTTCTTCTTCACTTGACTACTAGATGGGGGCAAGATCCTATCATTCTTCTTGTTTCTTTTAAGCTTATATCTTTGAGCCTTAGTAGCGGTGCTTACTCTTGTAGAAGGCAACACGGGAATATTAGAAGCTGGTTTTGATTTCGCCTTATCTTTAGTGACCAAAGTTTGAGATGGTTTAGTACTAGGGCCCTTATTAAATGGTGTGACGGCTATAAGGTTCCTTTTGATTGCACTAGAGGACGATGCTGAGACAGTGGTTGCGTTATCCACAACATTCTTACCTTTTAGAGTACGAAGTGTTTCCTTTAACTCAGCCAAGACCATATTTTTATCACAAATTTGTTCCCTCAAATCAAATATTTCCACCGACTTTCGATTCAATTGTTCAATCAATGATTGATTATGTGCAGTGATATCAACACATGCGGGCTTTACTGAATCGAAGAGTCATGTATTTTTCTGTTTTAAGTTATCAACTTTGGACAAAATCTTGGAAACTCGATTATCTAGATCATGTTTAAAATTCTCAGCGGCCTCAAGTACGTTCACACAGTTAAGCTCCTTAGTTTTCTCTATTTCTATCGGCAAAGATTTAGCAACTTTGTCACTTGGCTGACGCTGTTTTGATTGTAAATTCAATCGAAAATTCTTTTCAAAGTTTGCATCATCGATAATAACACCTTCAAATGACGTTTCAAAGATTTCTTGAATAAATTGTTGCTTGCATTCAAGCGAAATACAATGTATTTGAATCTCATCAAAAAGTTTTGAAAGCGAAGAATCTGAATCTTGAAGCTTTAAAAATTCAGCGTCAGATTCGTGACAAGTACTATCTACCACAGTATCCACAGATTCAACATTATGCACAATAGAATCATTATCAACACTTTTATTCACACAGACGGAAACTATATCATGAGACATCACTTGCTTCAGAAGCTGATCATTTTGGCGTGAAACCCGTTCTATTTCAAGTAAACTGTTTTCATAAGCATCATCCATTTCACTGAAAACACGTCTAATTTCTTCTATTTCCAAAATCAAATATTGAATAAGATTACTAAGACAAGATTTAACATTCTTTACAAACGAAACAATTTCATCTCGGAACACAGCTCTAGTGTGCTCAAAGTTCTATTCACCTTCCGTTATGGCCGAAGCCATCGTACGTTACAAAATGACCTTGTCAAAATCAGCTAAGTGTTGGTGTAACGCGTTTAAGTTAACGGACGCCTTACTTACCGGTGGAATTAACTTCGTTAAATCTGTTTTGACAAGTGTAGGAGACGTACTAGGAGGGTTTTCATTTGACAAACTATGGGGCACAAGAACTGTCAATTCAGCTAGTTCCTTTTGTAAGCGAATGCGGGTCTTTTTAGACAATTGATCTTTGTTATACTGATCATAATCAATCGTATGGAATTTTGAAAGCATTTTAGAATGAGTTTCTTCCGCAAGTGACTGTGTCTCCTCAGTACTACGAACAAAAGGTGCTTCTTTCGATTTGCCAATTAGGGTCATATCATAAAGACACGGAATATATTCCAGAGCTTGTTTTGAATAAACGGGATTAGGTGGTAAATCTTGAAGACGTTTAAGTTCGAGTTCTTTAAATGATTTAGTTAAAAGATGAACCTTTTCTGTGGAAGCGTATTGTTTTAAAAGCTGTTGTTCTTTGAATTTAAGAAGTTTGGTAGCATTAATTTCCGATTCAAACTTTTTAGACTCGAGAGTTTCGAAATCCATTTTAAGTTTCTGAAAATCATTGACAACCGACTCTTTTGCTTTTAATTCATTGGAAAGATTAGTTTTTAATGATTCTATTTCTTTCAAGTGTTCAATCTTTTCAAAACGAAATTGGTCAAATTCAGAACACGTTATTTTCTCTGCTTGAGGGACCATTTCAAAAGTTTTGACCTTTTCTTTATGCAACGCAAGCTCAACAGTTAGGGTGGAATTCGTATCTACGGATTGTCTGAGAGCCATATGCATTTGATCAATAATATGTTTAGGTACCATGACCAAATCATGTTGAGCATAAGATTCCATACCCATCGTAGCATTTGGTTGAGTTTCACGCAAATGTGTAGGATTGGGTACCACATCATTTGAGTTACTAGTTCTCGAATGCTGTTCGAGGTTGTCATTTTCATGCCCAACTTGATGTTGGTTATCATCATTACCAAGATTAGTTGTGGTGGGTACCTCACTGACGACATCAGAATCGTAGTGAGAGAGATTAGCAACGAGAGCAGCTTGGGCAGAGTGAATGTCATCACAATCCGAATCATATGCGTCAAGATCATCTGCTTGATAAGCTGCATTAGAAGTGGAAACGACTGCAATGCTTTCAGTATCTACTGCCCCTGGGTCTGCAAGAAATGCTAACTCCTCTGAATCCAAAATCTTTCCCTTAGACTGAGCATCAACCAAATACATCTTCTCACGAAACCATGCATCATCCCTTCTCCTTTTCGGCTGAGTGCATTGCCTAGCCATATGACCTTGTCCTCGGCAATTGTAGCAAGTCACAACCTTTTTAGGACCAATGGGGCTTCCATTTGCATTAGCTTGAGAATTCACAGCTTGAGCATTCACAGTCCTTGTAGGAGGTCCATATGAATTTTGCCTTCCCTGAATAGGTTGCATTGTTACTTGACCATCTTGAACAGTAGCTTGTTGTCGAGGATTTGAAGAGGTGCGGAGCTGATTGATTGTTGGTGGAAATCCTCTAGTTGCAACAAGTTTTGACAAGTAGGCAGTAAGATGGTTTAAAACATCAGCTGGCGTATCATTTGGAGTAAAGACCGGTGCTTGGATTGGTGGAAGTTCATTAGAGTAGAAAGCTTGTGCTGGTTGTGCGTCTATTGGAAAATATCCTTGCTGAGGAGTATAGCCCATTGGAGAAGTGTTGGCTGGTGATGGTAATGTTTGATATGTTGGTTGCTGTGAAAAAGATTGTTGATGAACACTTTGTTGAAATGCTTGCTGTGGCATCATCGGTGGTTGATAAGATGGTTGTTGTGGTTGCTAATAGGTGTGTGGTGGTGGCTGCTGCAAGTATGATGGTTGTTGATAAGTATAAGCCATGTTTTATTGAGAAGCATACATGGCATGTGGATCATGAACTTAAGGTTTAGACAACCGAGCCTCAATCACATGGCATTCGTGTTGTTGAAGAAAAGCTTGAAGTTGATTCACATTGGTGTTATGCAAGTCCTTAGCTAATTTAACATCTGTCACGTACTTTTTCCATTCTAAAGGAAGAGTGTTCAAATACTTGGTGTTCAATTGAAACGTAGGAATTGCCATACCATAGATATTTAGCTCATTCAACCAAAAGGTAAATCTCAGATAGTAGTCATTGAGAGTCTCCCTTGGCACATAGGCAAACTTATCAAAAGTATCATAAAGCTTACACTCTCGTTCTTGTTTAGGTAATGAGGTGCCTTGCATTAGAACACAAATTCTATCCCATTACTCTTTGGCAACTTTATGTTTGCTGACGAGTTTGTAGACATCTGGAGGAAGGGCTTGGAGAATGATGTTTGTAGCATACTTATCACATTTGTCTTGAATCTTCATATCTCTAGTCAATTCACCCGTTGTGTGAGGACGAGTAGTCGTACCTTCCGTCACAGTACCATAATCTAATGGTCCATTGAGCACCGATGCCCAAATGAGATGTCCATTCTCTTTGTTCAACATGTAAAGTTCCATTCGGGAAGTCCAATCCTCGTACATAGACTTCTCCAACATAGGTGGACGATTATCCGTACCCGAGAGGATGGACTTTTCCGTAAGAGATGTGTACCCTATTTCTATAAGTTAAGATTTACAAAGTTGATCAATCAACGAGAGAAAGTAAATGTGTTTGTTGTTTTGTGTAGAAGCCGAGAAATAATGTCAAAATCCCCTAAATTATGTTCTCGATAAACCAAAAATTCCAAGACTAAATTACACACGATTAAAAATTTTCAAAAACACGTTTTTGAAAAATCTTGGAATACTTGTTTCCCTATCGCAATGCCTAAAAAGAATGTTGTCGCAATGTCCAAAAGGAATGCTGTCGTAATGTCGTATCGCAATAAGTCCAATTGCAATAAACCCAACCGCAATGCTGTCGCAATCCCTGTCGCAATGAGTCCTATCGCAATAAATCCTATCACAATATTCCAATCGCAATACCCCTGTCGCAATGCCATGTCGCAATATCCTGTCGCAATACCTGTCGCAATATCACAAAAACAATCCAGTGGCAATGTGAATCGCAATATGGATCGCAATAACAAGGAACTCCAATCACAATCTGGATCGCAATGACAGAAAACAATCCAATCGCAATCCCAATCGCAATATGGATCGCAATGTTAAAACCCTAGATATTGCGATGGGAGCTGTCACAATAGTACAAAAAGTGCACAAAATTTCCACTTTTCTCGGACAAAACACACCTAATTCGAGATTTTAAGCCAAAAATTGATCCGAACACCCAACAAAATTTGCGTTTTTAACCAATGAAACAATACCAAATCACTACCACAACTATGTAGATGATTTTTATCAAGAAAAAACCATAAAAAACACAAAAAAAAAATTTGGACGTGTGTTTATATTGATCAAAAGGCTACAAAAATCAAGAACACGAACACATAAACAATACAATCATCCCATGGCTCTTGATACCATTTGAAGGATATGTATATCTTGCTTATGTTTTAGAGAGAGAAAGAGATAGAGAGATGGTGGAACTCACACAATTCTAGAGAGAGAAATAAAAGTTTACTATGTGTAAAAATGAAGAACCACACACCCTCTCCCTCTAAGGAGAGGGTTTATATACCCAAGCCCTTGGCATGGGCTTGGGCTTACATTTAGGCCGACCTACACATGTTGTTGGCTAGGCTTGATTTTGTTTGTTAAATAAAGATAAGTAAATAAACTACGAGCTATTACATGGACTATTGTTGGAGTGATCGATCCTTCTTAATACGTAAAACGTATTTCCACCAATAACCCGAACCCGCGGTCATTATTTAATATTATTTTATGAAAAAATTTGAAATTTTTGATAAGTTTGAATGATATGACGGTTGATGGTTTAATTTGAAACCGACGTTGGAGGTCTTATTTTAACCTTATTATTAATAGCGAGGATTATTAGTGATGACGATATCGACAGATGCCAGAAATATTACGTTTTATTATTTGTTGTTTCGACGTTTATATTTTTGACGTTTTTATTTTAATTGCGTATTAAGTCGAACCAGGATCATATTATTTTCATATTTTGAGTGTGTTTTAACTTTTAAAAAGTATTTTTACGAAACCCGAGCCTCGTAAATATTTTCAATATTGACAGTTTACATTTTCTACCTCTTAAGCTATTCAATTGCATTTTGGACCAAAACTATCACAAATTGGTAAAACAAGCCCATCCACCACCATATATAAGGTGATTTCTCAACTAACTTTACATATACATGCAAGTTACAACATAGAAAACATCACCACCCCTCTCTTCCCTTTTCTAGCCGTCACCCCCTACCCCTTTACCATCATAATTCTTCCATTTTTATTATGATCTAATAAAAAACAAGGCAAGACCCATCTCTAAAATTTCAAGGAGATTCTAATGGCATAATTTTTATACACATGCAATGTGACAATCCGTCAATTTATGGTCGATATTTTATTCTCAATATTTATTTGAAAACATTATTTTAATGTTATAATATGAACTCACTTATTTTTGGGAAGTAATTTGGATTTACGTCTTGAAGTAGCGTAGACTACGTCTAAACCGGAGGATTCAACGTTACGTGCTTACGTTTACATACATCATCTTTGGTGACAGTCCGACATTTCAGAAGATAAATTTATCCGTGAATATTATTTTGGAGTTTTAAATTTCTGTTGGTTCATAAACTCACAAATTTACGAGAAGAGATTAGGACTTACGATTTTATTTTAACGTCCTTTACGACTAAACCGGAAACCCTAGGATTACGTATATACGTTTTTGAACTCCGTTTCTGATGAGACAATTTTTATTAGATTCGTTTTGTGCCGTTGATTCATAATTTATAAAAACGTTTTTCGTAAAACGACCCGAGGGCACGCAAATCGAGGAAACTAGAATCGAGGAGTACCCGTAAATTAGTGGGATGAGACAAGATAAATCTTGCACCACCCCACTCAATATGGACGGCCAAAACAAGGATACCACATCCTTGATGTGGCAAACTTGCAACCATTTAGCTTACACTTGTAAGCTAAGCTTACAAGTTAAGCAACACTTTTCACTAGCTACAACAAAACCACTCCACTAAACAACTAACTTCATTTTCATCCATGCAAAACACACACTCTCTCTCTCAACTCCATTGTTGTCGTCCCAAATACACCTCCAAACCACCTTCACTTGATCAATTTTAACCACAAACATATGTTATAACTTACATATGTTAATCTCCATTCAAAAAGAGGAAGATTGGTGCAAGTTTTAACATACAAGGATGAGTTTCCATGGAGTATTAGGGCTGATTTTCCACAAGGAGTTCATGAAGCATGGTGGTCTTGAAGATGGTCATGGTTATCCACAAGTTTCTCCATCAAAATCCATGTCCAAATCATAACCTACATCAACTTGGTGGTATAAAGATTGTCCTCCTCGTCTTCTTGTTATTTTGATTATGTAATCATGTATTTTATATCCTATTGTATATATATATATATATGATGATTATATGATGATAAAAGTATTGTGTGGGGATTTGGTGTTGATAAACATGCTTAAAAAGATGAAAGACTATAAGAAACAAGGTTAAAATCTTGTTTAAATTTGTTGGCTGTATAAAACAGTAAAGAATCAAATGATGAACTGATAAAAATGGCATAGATTAATGGATTTACAGTAATATATGGGTCTTGTACACATGTTAGAGTTGGTCATGCAATGGAATCATTGTAATGAGTGAGATATGATCAAAACAAGTTTAAAGTACAAATCTGAGCTTACTGTTTTGGACGATTTTTAGAAAATACTTAGAGGCTGATTCAACAGTATCTATAGAGAGTTAAATGTATCACATATCATGTAGTTTATGTGATAAAAATTTGAGCTTCTATCTCCGTATAGAACTCTAGATATGGCAGTTTTGGTGAAGATGAAAATAAAAATCAGATTTTAAGAATTAATGTTTATTACTATTATATAAGCACTCAAAAATTATATTGTATAAAATGTAAAGTTAAAACCCACTAACTCATGAATTTTATTTATATAAATATGTTAAAGGTTAAATAGATGGATACATTATAAAAAATGGTAGTTAATAACTCGATTTTGCTCAGGTTAAAAATTATATTCGTTGTGTTCCTGTCTAATCGAATTGATCTAGGTTTTCTATGTGACTCAGTTTAATTTTGGTGAAACAAATATTTTTGGTTGGTTTTTAAATTTAAATGTGCAAAACGTTAAAGTAAATGTCGTTAAAGTAAAGTGGCGTTAAAATAAATCTAAATCTAATTAAAAATTAAATTGCGATATTTAAAATGTGACGGAAGGTAAAATAATTAAATGACTAAAAATAAAGGCGTGACGGAAATTAAATTAGACATAAACTAAAAATTAAACAAGACAAAACATAAAAGTTAACCCAGATCGGAATATATTCCGATCAACCTACCATCGGAATGAACACACCACCTATCGGAATGTTGAAGAAACCCAGATCGGGATATGTCACCTTTTCAGATCTAAATAACCTAACACCCTCAGATCGTAATGTAGTCCAGATCGAAATGTATGCTATCGGAATACCAAGATGTAACCTGTCGGAATGTACCTATCGGAATGAGGTCCAGATCGGAATATGGCTAAGGAAAATTGGGCAGCACTTCGTATAAGTAAGCCTCAAGAGCCATCGGAAAGAGCGATCGCAATATGCGATCGCAATCCCCAGATCAGAATGAGGAAAAGATCCACCTATCGCAATCCCGGATCGGAATGCAAAACCCTTAAGCCCAATACTGTCACTATCGGAATGTGGTTAGCAGGCCGTCGCAATGTGAAACCCTTACTTTCCGATGGAGCACAATTTCGTAACAAGCACAAATCCTAATAAGCTATATCCAATAAGCCGTGAACAAGAACTTGAATGAAACGGAATCAAAACATGACAATAAGCTAAAAAGTTAAAAGCTTTTAAAATTTAAAAGACTAAACTTAAATGAAATCAAAACTTAAAAATCAAAACTTTAAGGAAAACTTTTCAAAATACTTAAGAAAAATTCCAAATAAGCACACAAGGTTGTCAATCTCGTGGTTTATTTCGTGTGAGGAAATAAAAAGGACGAAACTTTAATCAAAATAAGCAAATGGATTAAGCAAAACCTTGCTTAATCCGAAATTCAAACCGAAACAAAAAGAGAGAAAGGTAGAATGAGATTGATAAAAAGAACTTGATCAAATGATAAAGAAAGGTAAAGACAAGAATTTAAAGAACACAAATTAAAAACTTACTTGGAATTAAAAGTAATTAAAGTGCAAAACATGTATTTAAATGACAAGTAAATAAAGGTGCATAAATGAAAGGTGGAAGAACTAGTTTGTCAATCTAGCCAACAAGAGTAAATGAATGAAAATGAGGGTTTATATAGGTGATTAGGGAGTGGTTAGGGGAAGCTTCCTCTCTCCTTCCTTTCTTGTTAATTACACCATCAAGTCCTTCATTCTTAATCTTTTTGTTAATCTTGGAATGTGATGACTTTTGGCTCGGGATTTCTTTGGACTCGTCTTTTAATTCTTCGATAAATGAGACTTGAGTTCCTCGGCTTTGATAATACTTCCGTCTTTTGACTTTTTCTTTGATAAATCTTCAGAATTGGTCTTGGACTTCCGTTCTTTATCCACTCTTGCCTTCTCGACTCCGTCTTTCATCTTTTTCTTCAATAAAAGCCGTGAACGCCCGTGAATTCCCGTGTTTTCTCCACTTTTCCCAATTTCGTCCTAAATCACAACAAAAACACAAACCACGCATAATTCCGACATAAAAGACATAAAATACACGTTTTGGTCCGGTTATTATTGTAATTAAGTGGTAGAAAAGATGGGTGTTTACACACCTATCAAATCCCCTACACTTGACCATTGCAATGTCCTTATGCAATGCATTAGTTACAAAGCATGTTTACACTTTTCATAATAATCAATCCACATTGGCCTTTATTAAAGAGATAGAAAATTATAAAAATGCAAAGCAAAGAAATTAAAAGCATACCTTGGGTTTTGAAAATGTCATGAATAATCATCATCCTCAACTTTTCACTTTCTCCAAACCAAGCTTAAAAACGAGATCATTGTTATTATAAGTTAGTAAACTAACACGAACTCATGTGGGCCAATTATTTACTTAGACTCCCTTATTCCTATGGGTATCTCTTATATTTTATTATTTGTCTTGAATGATCACGAAGATGCATTGTTTGACTTATTTCGATAATTATTTAGTTTGAAAATAAGTTGCACGATTTAATCAATAGTTAGCTAAAGGGCCAAATCTTTTAAAACTGCTTCTCGGGATATCAGAAAGTTCATATCTTGGCATAACTTGGTTCGCGATTTGAGACCTTTCTCGGGCCGATATTTGGCAGCGACTTCATACTTCAAATCTTGAGAGACGTTCATGAAATAATGGTCTTCTCTTCATAATTGGAATTTCTTCACTTGGAATTTTTGAGAGATTCTTCATATATGGACCACGACTTCTTCATTTTTCTCCAATCTTTATTTTGGATTTTGATATACAACGATCCGCCTCCTTTATTGACTTGGATCTATTTATCCTCATACCTTGTTAGGGTCTTTTCGGATACACTTCTCCATGACTTTTGGGAAGTTTTTGCTTTTCGTCGTGTGTCTCGATCCTTCATATTGATTTTCGATACATGATTCTTCACATCACTTTTGGATCTTTAGCAACAAAACATAGCCCTCATGCCTTGTTAGGGCCTTTTCGGACTCGCCAATCTTCACGCCCCGCTTCATAAGTTATGCCTTGGCTATGAACTCTCGTCATTACCGAGCAACTTTTAAACGATCTGGGGCTAGAAGCTAAGTAAATTTTCAAATCGTACAACCTTATTTATTAGCAGATAAATTTATTAGCAAGCGATGGGAGAATAGGCTTATAATTAACTCACATAAATTCACGAAAGAATACCAAACTTATAATTGGCTCTATCATCTCTCGTTCTCCACAATTTAAAATCTCAAGTAATGAGACTCGTGGAAACTTAGCCTATTAAATCAAAATTTTGGGTTTTCGAGTCGCCTATAGGATCTTGCAAATTCTTAGACTCTTTCAAGTTTAGAAATCGCATCTTAAAGTTCCCTTGATAAACGACTCTCTAGGATCAATTATAGGAACTTGCGAAAAGTTCTTGTTCTTAACCCGTGAGAGTTAAGACTTTCGCGTTTTATAGCTCCCTATATAAAAGCCTAGCAAAACTTGACTTAAACATGTTAAGGATACTAGCTAGAGTAAACTCGGATTGAGTCAAAAGATTCACACCGTTTGAAAATTAAAACCACTTATTAAACATTTATTCTAGCAAAGGAAAAAAAATAACTATACAAAGATAACAACTAATAGGCCAAAATAGATCAAAAATTTTGAAAAATGTCGAAAAATTGATTTTCCGGTTAAAATGAGGACAAAAACAAGGAAAAGACCACTTAACTTCGATAGAAGTCCCCCCTACATTTAAGATAAACATTGTCCTCAATGTTTAAGCATGTGGGAGTAAGCTCCCCTACACTTAGGACATTGTGCACGTTGTTTAAATCTCGCTAAGGAAAAGACAACTAAAGAGATTCCTATTTTAATATTGAGAAAATATAAAATAGTGAATCGAAAAGAGTTTAGGATAGAACCGGGAAGAAGTAGAACACAGAATCACGGGTCGTCAAGAATCATCAAGAGTGGATCATTGAAGCTCGAATCCCTGATTAAGAAGTGAGGAGAGGAAATAGCAATCCAAAGGGTCCCCCCTACACTTATGGTAAAGAAAGCGAAAAGATAGATGCATGGGTTGCCTCCCAAGAAGCGCTTGTTTTTGTTAACCGAGTCGTGAGCCTGACTCGACCTTGATCATCAACGGAAGAAGCATGAAACACATCCACCAGGATCAAAGACATAGTTTTCATCCATCAATAAGCAAGAGCTTAAGGCGAACAAGGCAAGCCAAAAGAGAAGTGGCAGGGTTCCCTTAAGCAGTGATGGAGCATGGTGGGAGCAAGTATGAAGCGGTGCGAGCATGTCTTCAATAATTCCAAAGATTTTTCCTTTTATTTCATCAGGTGGATACTGAGATGGCTCTAAGACTTCAATACCGGGGTCGAACACCTTTTCCTTCAGGGGAAAATAGCACTCCGGCTCAGCCGAGTGTGAAGAAGATCCGCAAAGAAGCACAACCTCGTCCTCAGAAGTGGGACAAAGAGGTGTCAAATCATAAGTGCAACGGATTTCGGTGTCAACCGGTTTCTTCTCCTTGGACAAAATGCTCTCCAAAGTAGGATCAAGACGATAATCTTCAAAGTCCAAAGGAGGTGCATCACTCTCATGAGGGAAATATGTGTTGAGAAATTCAGAGAAATCTTCCTCAAATGAGTAATCGTCCAAAGTAGGATCGAGTGATGGCGGAGGATCTTCATCATGGGAATAATCGCTCGAGAGAGTATCAGCCTCATCAAAATCATCGAAAGTGGGCAGCTCGGGATACTCAGAAGTACAATCAAAATCATCTGAATCTGAGCTAGAATCATCATCATCATAAGCATCGAAGACAGGTGGAGTATCAAAAATGGGAGAAGCGTCCAAAGTAGGGGGAGAATCATCCACATCATCATGAAAAAGTGGATTATCGATGCAAGAGTCGAATAGAGGATTTTCGTAGACGGTAAAGTCATCTAGCACATTAATCATATTCACTGATTCTCGGCCTCCAAAAGTTAAACTAGTAAGCTTCCCCATTTTGAAAACTTTTGCATCATCCCCGACTCGTAAGATTAACTCACCTTCGGCCACATCTACTAAAGCACGTCCGGTTCTCAAGAATGGCCGACCAAGTATTAAAGGAATACGAGGGTCCATTTCATAATCAACTACGACAAAATCGACCGGGAAAGTAAATGTGCCAACTTTGATGAACACGTCTTCGGCTATACCAACGGGGTAAGCGAGAGTGCGATTTGCAAGTTCAAGAGTCATCTTTGTTGGAGTGAGGTCGGGCAATGATAGTGTTTTCCAAACACTCAAAGGCATAAGATTAATACTAGCCCCGAGATCAGCAAGGGCAGTAAATTCTTCAGTTTTGTTGAACACGCAAGGCAACACAAATCGACCGGGATCTCCAAGTTTTTCCGGAAGTTCTTTAAGAATAACTGCAGAGCAGTTTTCATTTAAGCGTGTGTTGGCGAGTTCAATCAGCTTCTCCTTCTTGTTAAGCAATTCCTTAAATGCTTTAACAAATTTGGGCATGTGGACAAGTGCTTCAAGAAAGCTAATGTTGAAATTCATTTGAGAAATCATCTTGATATAGCTAGTCACTTGAGCGTCCTCCTTGTTTAGCATTTTGTTCTTGCCCAAACGAGAGGGATAAGGGATATTGGGTTTGGGTGATGAGGGTGCAGGTGTAGGTGGTAAAGGTTGAGATGTTGAAGGGTCATTGGCGGGAACTTCATCACGTCGAGGCAGAGACGGTAATGGTGCACTACTACTAGGTGTAGGAGGAGTAGGGATACATGGTGTTGGATGAGGTGTAGATGATGGTGGTGGGATTGGTGGTCCTATGATGGTGACTCCACTACGAGTAGTAATAGCACTCACATTGGCTCGCGGGTTAGTGACGGTGTTTGAAGGTAGAGAACTTGGAGAAGAAGGTTGAGCAGGGGGCAAGAAACTAGCAAGCATATTCTTCAAATCATTGGTTTGACTGCTGAAGGAGGATTGAATATTATCTCGAAGCTCGGATCTTATCTCATTTCCTTGCTTGGTAATATCTCCTTTAAGATTGATAATTTGGCTCTGCAAGTTCTTGATTTGCTCACCTTGGGTTCTCATGATGGCCTCAACATCGGAATTAATGGGTAAGGTTTGTTGGGTGGGTGGGTGATAAGGATTAGAAGCTCTAGGTGGGATTTGGTTGCTTCTAGTGTAGTTGTTGGCGGGGTTTTGGTTTTGAGGAGAAAAACCGGGTGAAAGGTAGTTGTTAGAACGGTAACTCAGCAGATTTCTATCCCCTTGCTGTCTAGCTTGGTAATTTTCCGGTGAATAATTACCGTAAGCTGCATACACATTTTCCGGATTTCCTTGTGTCGAAGGACAATCGGTGTATGAGTGAGGACCGCCACATGTTTCACAAGGATTAGCAACCGCTTTAACTTGTTGTTGTTGTTGATTTGAAGCGAGAAGCGTAATACTTTTGCTCATTTCAGTCATCATGCGGGTGAGTTCGGTCATCTCAGGGTTTGCTGAGGTGGAGGAAACATTGACTCTCGGGTTGTTCCTGGAAGAAGCAGAGGAATCCCAGTTCATATGATGAGTAGTCATGTTTTCAATTAACTCTCTACACTCCTCGGGTCTCCTTTTCATGAATGTGCCACCGGCGGCTGCATTGATCGTATCACGATCTCGAAAAGTCAATCCGTTGTAGAAAGTATCGATCAAGGTGACCGGAAGCATGTTGTGGTTTGGACATCGATCTATCAAGACATTATATCTCTCCCAAGCATCAAAAAGAGATTCATCAGGGTCTTGCATGAAACCGCTGATCTGATTGCGAAGGCTTGTGACCATGGATGGTGGAAAGTAGCGCGACAAAAAGCGTTGATTCATGTCATCCCAAGTATGAATAGAATTCTTCGGGAGACGATCAAACCATTTCTCGGCATGATGTAATAGAGTGTGTGGAAAGAGTTGTAGGCGAAGCTCATCCATTGTGGCACCAGCCAACTTCATGCTCTGAGTGATAGTAATGAACTTGTCGAGGTGTTTGTTGGCATCATCATCAGGCAATCCTCTAAATGGGTTTGTTTGTACTTGCTGAATCATGTGGTGCTTCAACGAAAACTCAGGAGTGTTGATTTGCATCGGCGCAATCGGTCCTCCTCGTCCAAACATTGTTGGTTGACAAAGTTCTTCCATGGTCCGAAGATCGGGCTGTGGAAGAGCATTGTTGTTGTTATTATTATTATTGAGGTGCGGTAGTTGATTATTGTTGTTAACACCTGCCATATCTAAATCTTCTTGAGGCTCGGGCTCTTGATAATTAGAAGATCTAGTACGCATACACCTGAAAATGCAAAAGAAAACAAAACCAAACACAAAGACAATGTATATACACAATAAAGATAAAATCTTTTTTGGATTTTTGTAATTTTTAATTTTTATGGTTTTTTATCAATTTTTAATTTTTATGATTTTTTATTTTTTTATGCAAGAAAAATAACGTTCACAAGTGAACGGATCCCAAAAAGCAACGTGTCTCTCACAGAAAACTGTTGATCTTTACGAAAAGAGCCGGCAGCGGCGCCATTTAATAACTCGATTTTGCTCAGGTTAAAAATTATATTCGTTGTGTTCCTGTCTAATCGAATTGATCTAGGTTTTCTATGTGACTCAGTTTAATTTTGGTGAAACAAATATTTTTGGTTGGTTTTTAAATTTAAATGTGCAAAACGTTAAAGTAAATGTCGTTAAAGTAAAGTGGCGTTAAAATAAATCTAAATCTAATTAAAAATTAAATTGCGATATTTAAAATGTGACGGAAGGTAAAATAATTAAATGACTAAAAATAAAGGCGTGACGGAAATTAAATTAGACATAAACTAAAAATTAAACAAGACAAAACATAAAAGTTAACCCAGATCGGAATATATTCCGATCAACCTACCATCGGAATGAACACACCACCTATCGGAATGTTGAAGAAACCTAGATCGGGATATGTCACCTTTTCAGATCTAAATAACCTAACACCCTCAGATCGTAATGTAGTCCAGATCGAAATGTATGCTATCGGAATACCAAGATGTAACCTGTCGGAATGTACCTATCGGAATGAGGTCCAGATCGGAATATGGCTAAGGAAAATTGGGCAGCACTTCGTCTAAGTAAGCCTCAAGAGCCATCGGAAAGAGCGATCGCAATATGCGATCGCAATCCCCAGATCGGAATGAGGAAAAGATCCACCTATCGCAATCCCGGATCGGAATGCAAAACCCTTAAGCCCAATACTGTCACTATCGGAATGTGGTTAGCAGGCCGTCGCAATGTGAAACCCTTACTTTCCGATGGAGCACAATTTCGTAACAAGCACAAATCCTAATAAGCTATATCCAATAAGCCGTGAACAAGAACTTGAATGAAACGGAATCAAAACATGACAATAAGCTAAAAAGTTAAAAGCTTTTAAAATTTAAAAGACTAAACTTAAATGAAATCAAAACTTAAAAATCAAAACTTTAAGGAAAACTTTTCAAAATACTTAAGAAAAATTCCAAATAAGCACACAAGGTTGTCAATCTCGTGGTTTATTTCGTGTGAGGAAATAAAAAGGACGAAACTTTAATCAAAATAAGCAAATGGATTAAGCAAAACCTTGCTTAATCCGAAATTCAAACCGAAACAAAAAGAGAGAAAGGTAGAATGAGATTGATAAAAAGAACTTGATCAAATGATAAAGAAAGGTAAAGACAAGAATTTAAAGAACACAAATTAAAAACTTACTTGGAATTAAAAGTAATTAAAGTGCAAAACATGTATTTAAATGACAAGTAAATAAAGGTGCATAAATGAAAGGTGGAAGAACTAGTTTGTCAATCTAGCCAACAAGAGTAAATGAATGAAAATGAGGGTTTATATAGGTGATTAGGGAGTGGTTAGGGGAAGCTTCCTCTCTCCTTCCTTTCTTGTTAATTGCACCATCAAGTCCTTCATTCTTAATCTTTTTGTTAATCTTGGAATGTGATGACTTTTGGCTCGGGATTTCTTTGGACTCGTCTTTTAATTCTTCGATAAATGAGACTTGAGTTCCTCGGCTTTGATAATACTTCCGTCTTTTGACTTTTTCTTTGATAAATCTTCAGAATTGGTCTTGGACTTCCGTTCTTTATCCACTCTTGCCTTCTCGACTCCGTCTTTCATCTTTTTCTTCAATAAAAGCCGTGAACGCCCGTGAATTCCCGTGTTTTCTCCACTTTTCCCAATTTCGTCCTAAATCACAACAAAAACACAAACCACGCATAATTCCGACATAAAAGACATAAAATACACATTTTGGTCCGGTTATTATTGTAATTAAGTGGTAGAAAAGATGGGTGTTTACACACCTATCAGTAGTGGAATAATATTTATAAGTAATATAAACTACAAACTTGACTTTTACGACTTTTTCGGCTATTACCGTAAAATTAACGTTTTTGTTAAATAAAATTTAGATGGTTGGACCCGCCTAATGTGAACTTATAAAACTCATATACTGTTATATAAACATATATAACAAGTAAAAACCGATAAAACCCGAACTATAGGACATACGGACATTAACGAACTAAGTAAACATATTGGACTAATAATTGGACTAAATAAGTTAAACTCTTATAAAAAGAACTTATTGGGCTTAACCCATTTGGGCCCAACTTGTAAAGTTTAAATAATGATAATATAAGTATAAAATGGATTAAAACAAGTTAAAGAACTTATAATAAGTTTATTAGACCTAAGACACGTAAATAGGTAAAACTAGTAAACTAGTAAGAAGTTACCAATACGTAAACACTAAAATAGGTAAAAGAGAATATGTAAACCTACTTGATCATCATATATATGTAATCATCATATGTATAAATAATTGTTATTTTAATTAATTCATTGGACATGAGTCTAAGACGAGTATTATTTGTCTAGGTTTCCGTGATTGAAGCACGTACCGTACGTCCGAATTGCCGATAACCCGTCTTCCCACATCAACGTGAGTTCATAGCCTCGCACTCTTTTAAATGTTTTTATGAAATGTTTTATAAACCCGCGAGGGAGATAACATGTTAGTTTTTATAAAATAGGACACCATTTGTCCCAATTGTTTGTTTATTGATTTGGACCCGAATGATTGTATGATCCGATTGTATGACCCGATAAATGATTAAAGGACCCGATAGATGAAATTAAATGGATTATTAAAGTTAGGTTATGTCACTAAAAGTCCCATTAGCATGAATTGTGAACTACCGGGATTTGGTAGACGCTTTTGCATATAATAGTACTATTTGGGGACGATCACCCCAGTTCGCGCCTTGACGGTTGATCCCCGTCGTGCAACATTGATTGGTAAGCGAATTTATGTATTAGAAGATTTTCATAGCGTGACCGTTGTGACGACACGCTACTTTAGATGGGCAAATTGAGTATCGGGTTAGCTACCCGTTGTTTGGTTTAGTAAGGTAACAATGTCATGCGGCTTATAATAATCCAACTAACGAAATACTACTTGACGCACCGAATTATAATGTATTGCCTGACTAGCAATACAGGGTCATACTATTGATATTATGTTCGTGTTTTGGTTTTCATAACCATATTCATATAACGGTTTTTATTTTCATACAACGTCATAAGACGTATTGTATGATGTTTTTACGACATTGGCTCGTATAATGATTTTTAAGGCAAATGCCTATATTATGATTTTCGATAAGGATTTGTATAAAATGACTTTGGCTATTTTATGGCCTATTAAAATGATTTGTACAAAATGATTTTCGGTATATTTTTATACCGATATTATATTGATGGTTTATTAAACACTATGAATTCACTCGGCGTTATCGCTGACCTTTTCTTCTAACATGTTTTATCTCAGGTACTTGAAGGTAATTCTCGGGAAGACAACAAGAATTCATGGCCCGCACCTAAATACTTATTTCCATTCAAATGCTTTGTAAAACCTATATTAAATACAATGACTTGGGACCTATGTAACTTTGATATTTATGAATGGAAATGTTTTATTAGTAAAACGACGCGACTTTTAAGCGTTGTCTATGATGTGAGTAATGTGCTATCCCGTAACACCAACTAGTCTTCCGCTGTATTGAGTTGTATAAATTTGGGGGTGTTACAGTTTGGTACCCGAGCTCTCGTTATAGAGAACGAAAGATTTTTAAAACCAAGGTTTTGAATAAAACATTTCAAAATCTTTTAACTATAAACATTTTTCTAAAAATGTCTAAAAAATCTTTTGACTATAACGGTGCCGAAGAATTCCCGAGTTACCGACAAGGCCAGACTGAGAAGTGTTATTTTAATATATATATATATAACTTGGATTATATATATATATATATATATATATATATATATATGATGTAATTTTATTACATGATTGTTTGATGATTATTTTGATATTTATACGCGGTATTTATACGACGTAGATTATCACAAGGAACCCTAAATCCCCTAGTAAATTAATCGAAGCTATTCTCGTAGGAATTCTGGCTATCCTAGATCTAAACCAAGTTGTGGATATTTATGATCCCAACAAATGGTTGATATTCGTAGAAATGTAGATATTAGTTGATCGTGATATTGAAAAAGAATTGGCGAGATTAAATCTGATATCGATGTCATGACGATCTTTCCTTATAGAGTGGAGTTTGACAAAACGTTACCACCTAGAAAGATGTCATCTGATTCGTTGTCATCCAATTCTTAAATTGAAATCGAAAGGGTGAATGTCGCACTTGAGGCTGTCATTGGAACCAGTACCCAAAAGCCTCATGCCACTAATACCTTTCTGAGAAGTCCAATTGAATGTGTGAGTCATTTAATATTAGTGACTCATTTGATAATTGTTGTTGTAAGAGATATAGGATTGGAAATTAAGTATTGATCATATCGAGCTTTTATTGCCCTATTAAGGTTTATGAATAAGGTTGAAAGTATCGAAGAGTGATGTAGGATATCACATTGAGTATGAATTAGTTGAAAATTGAATAAAGTAAAAATTTAACTTGTATGGAATATGAAATTGTTAAGAGGAAGTCATTAAGTCCTGTGATTGAATTATAAGGTTTTAATTGATTGTTGATTCGTATTAAGGGTTGTTCCTAGACCATTATCCACTGACGAGGATGCCCAGTGTCCGAGAAATAAATTGAAGAAATCTTCTTCTGAATTGGGACCGATGGATCTTCCGGGACATGTGGAACACCTAATGACTCTTGTAGATTAGTATTCATTGTGGTATCTTTTAAAAATCCCTAACTTAACTGAGGCAACAGTTGGTAGGATGAGTTCTGAGAATTGTATGACATAGTGACACGTAATGTGTTACGGTACAACTGTGACTTGTCTATGATTAATAAAAAGACTACCTTTGATTGCTAAATCCTACATGTATCGATGTTATCTATCTTTTCTTGCTTCATCCTAATTTTCGCATTAGTGATGCAACCATTGAACAAGTACTCATCTCGATTTGAGTTACGTTGTGAATTATTCTTTTAGAGTGCCATCGAGATCATAAACCTCATGATTATTTGGCTAAAGCTCATTTCCTATCATATTGTAGTTAGTTCTTGGTGAACAACTCTTCGTCACTCTTTTGCAGATCACACATTGTTTTTATAAAGTTAAAACGGTATCCTTTGAGAAAATTTAATTTTCATCACTATAAGGATTATTCAAAGTGAGATTTATAAGTGATTGTTTTCAAAATGAGGTTGTTTATAAAATACCTTGGAAAACTTAATTGTTTTCATAATAAAGAAATCTTTGTAAATATATTTTTGATTCTTATTTAAGAATTAAGCATGAAAATGTTTTTATTATAAACATGATGATAAAATTTTGACGAACTGAGTATTGCATCGTTAATCTTGAAATTGTATATAGTTGCGCGCCTACATACAATTTGGAATGGACCATGCAAGACTGACTAGTAGTCACCATAAAACTAATGAATAAACACTACAGTTTCTTTGAAGATTGTGAAAGATTAAATTTTATGAGATCTGCAAGAGGTGAAAAATAGGGGCATAGTGTTAGGGACACCTACATATGTGCCTGTAACATCTATTCTTCTGAGTCGAATTTACTCATCTGTGGAAATTGTCTTATTTGACAATTGACAATTCTTTCTTGACCAATTCTCCGGTAGTGAGATTCTTAGGAAAAGTATTTGATTATCGAGTGTTGATACCCGACTTGATGTATTGACGTTCTTATCATTTCTTATGATTTGATTTCATTTGAATGACCTGGGTAACGATCCGAGGAGCTTTCGAATGCGTACCCAAATTATGAAAACATGGGATATATTCATATTCGTTAAATGTTTTCATCTGTATGTGATTTGAAATTCTCTCGCATAGATATGCGTTGACCTTACTCTTCTAATAGTAGTTGTGTCTCCAGATATCCTTGAACTTGTGAAGGATTATGAGTTATTATTAGTCTTTTGAGAAGTTCACATCTTATCGACGGCAATAAAACTGAAAAGTTGATAGTGCCAGTAGAACGGATTGATTGATTATGACATGACGATATTGTCTTAATTGATGGGAACTCGAGTAGAATTCCCCTAAATGATAAGATGTTGATTATCAAAAGTGATCTAAATATTTTTTAATGGATGACCATATCTTGCATTTAGACTTTAAATTATACCATGAATGATTGTGAATTAGTTATAGACATTGTAATCTAGAAGAATCTAATATGAATTTATTAAAAGATGTTTATGTAATCTGAAACTTTAGGGAATATTTGCTGATGAATTACCTAGACTTTTGCCATTAAGGCAAGTTGAAATTGGTATTGATTATATTCCCGGTGCTGCACCTGTGGCTTGTGCACTGTACGTCAGCACCATCTAAATTAAAAGAATTACCGTACAACTGAGAGAGTTGTCGGAGAAAGATTTTATTCTACCGAGCTCGTCATTATGGAGAGCTATGGTATTATCATTTCTTATATTTATAGATTACTGTGAACTAAGTAAATTGACAATCGAAAACGATATCCATAACTCGAAATGGAAGATTTGTTCGATCATTTACAAGGTTCTAGCGTATGTTTTAAAGATTTGATCCATGGCATGGTTATCATCAACTTCGCATCCGCGAAAAAGATTATCTATTCCAATCACCACATCCGGTACTTGTAATGAACATTATGAGTTTCACGTGATGTCGTTTGGATTGACTAATACACATGTAGTATTCATAAATTTGATGAATCACGTGTGTAGGCTGTAATTTGATAAATTCATGTTCGTGATCATTAAGGACCATTTGTTTGTTTATAAGAATAAGAATGAAGTTAATAATTAATTATAGATTGCCCTGAATTGGCCGAACAATTAAAACTTGTACCTTGAATATTTAACATAAGACTTAAGACTTAATCCTTTAGATGATTTAACCGTGTGATTAATAGATAATGGAATATAAATTGACTCTTCAAAATTTAGAATTCATTTAAGACTTTGAGTTATACTAAAAAGAAAGTGCAAATATATTTTGACAAATGTTTTAACAAAGGATTTTAAGGGATTATTCCCTTATACACAAACCATTTAACTAAACTTCTGTTTAGGGGTAAATGTTTGTGTATACCTCAAGATAACTTACGAAGGATTGAGGAAAACCATTTAAACCATAACTTGAAATTTGAAACAACAATTTTTTCTTTTCAACTAAGAAAATTTTGACCAAAATATAAACAAAAGTTTCTCGAACATTTAAGAATCTTACTAATTATTTTCGATAAATCAACAAAAATCTTGATAATTAAATTCAAATTTATTTTTGAACATTTTATATAATTGGTCGAACTAAGAAATTTAAAATTTTTGCGTTTACGTTTCATAAAAATTAACTGGTTATTATTTAACTAATTGTAATAATTATCGACGCTTTAAACGATGGATTGAGAAAAACTAATAAAAATGATAGATGAGACGAAACTAAAACTTAGAAAATATGAAGAAAAGTGAATGTAGATACTGACACATAATATAGAAAGGATAAATATCCAATTAGGACATGTTCCTTAATAATGAAGGTGCAAAATAAATTGCCTATGATTGTAAAAAGGATAATATAGATAATAAAAAGTGGTTCGCGGCTAATGTGAACCATTAGAATTGAGAAGCCGATAGCGTTAAATATTTTAAAGACCACTTGTGATTGTCTAAATATGGAGATTGTGAGATATAGTTATGTTGGAAACTTGTAAGTATAAGTATTATATTTATGTCATTTCTGACTAAAAGAATCTTTGTCTGAAGAAGTTGTACTAATGACAAATTATGAAGGCAGACATCGCCTCATACATTAGTAAACGTCTAGCTATTGCAAAGGTCATCATCTGAATTTGATTCGATTTGGGTCATCGTCGACAGACTGACCAAATCTGCTAATATCATTCCTGTTAATGATAAATGCAAAAGAGTTATGTAAACATAGTGTGCCTGTATCGAACATCTTTATCAAGATCCTCGCTTCGCATCGAATTTCTAGAGATTTGCTCAGAAATCATTGAGAACGAACCTTGATGAGAGTACTATATACCACCCCAAATCGAAGGGACGAGGTAAAGTAACGATACAAAGTAATATAAGTGCTGTTTTATATTTGAATGATTGACCTTTGGTAATAGACCGTATAATCGTTTTCCTTTGGAAAGATTATCATTGATAATTATCGTATTAGGATCGAGATATAATCTTGTTAGGATCTATATTAGAGCATCTGTAAGCAGGTGTTGAGATAAAGACATCCGACATACACCCATTGTGAGTTGGACATGTCTTTTAGGTTTAAGGTTTCCTATGATGGCGAACCTAACCTTACAAAATACCCGACCCACGAGATCTGAAATGATTGTTGAAATTAGGATCTGATTATTGACAGCCGGTAGTGGGCAAGAGGTTATGTGAATATGAAATGTAGATCTTGAAGTGCCAGATGGGTAGCAAAGTTATACCAAAAAATTTTAACCTTTGAAAAATGAATTAATAATCTGACAAATCATGGGATATAAGTCCCCGTTGTATGGGACCGTTGAGATGATGTAAAAGATTGGTTTGAAAGGCATATAAGCTGGATCTACCCTAGGACTTCAAGAGCTGCGTGAATTATGTTTCGTAAATCGAACTTGATAAATGTCTATCAAGTGAAAATCTGAATTCTTCTTAGTAAAGCTTAGATCGGCGAAAAGTTGCATTCATCAAAAACCCGTGAACATCATGGATAGAGAAAGTAAGTCAACATTAAGCCTGATCTTATGCCCGTAGTTATGTTTGGTGAAACTCGCGTATTGTAATGGATTACACTTGTGAGAAAAGACCGAATGTGGAGGAAATACCCACATGGCTTAAACTCTATAAGAAGCGAGTAGTAAGGTAAGATGATCTTTGAGGACAAAGATCCTGTTTAGGGGTTAATGCTGTGACAATTCGTCAATTTATGGTCGATATTTTATTCTCAATATTTATTTAAAAACATTATTTTAATGTTACAATATGAACTCACTTATTTTTGGGAAGTAATTTGGATTTACGTCTTGAAGTAGCGTCGACTACGTCTAAATCGGAGGATTCAACGTTACGTGCTTACGTTTACATACACCGTCTTTGGTGACAGTCCGACATTTCAGAAGATAAATTTATCCGTGAATATTATTTTGGAGTTTTAAATTTGTGTTGGTTCATAACTCACAAATTTACGAGAAGAGATTAGGACTTACGATTTTATTTTAACGTCCTTTACGACTAAACCGGAAACCCTAGGATTACGTATTTACGTTTTCGAACTCCGTTTCTGATGAGACAATTTTTATTAGATTCTTTTTGTGCCGTTGATTCATAATTTATAAAAACGTTTTTCGTAAAACAAACCGAGGGCACGCAAATCGAGGAAACTAGAATCGAGGAGTACCCGTAAATTAGTGGGATGAGACAAGATAAATCTTGCCCCACCCCACTCAATATGGACGGCCAAAACAAGGATACCACATCCTTGATGTGGCAAACTTGCAACCATTTAGCTTACACTTGTAAGCTAAGCTTACAAGTTAAGCAACACTTTCCACTAGCTACAACAAAACCACTCCACTAAACAACTAACTTCATTTTCATCCATGCAAAACACACACTCTCTCTCTCAACTCCATTGTCGCCGTCCCAAATACACCTCCAAACCACCTTCACTTGATCAATTTTAACAACGAACATATGTTATAACTTACATATGTTAATCTCCATTCAAAAAGAGGAAGATTGGTGCAAGTTTTAACATCCAAGGAGTAGTTTCCATGGAGTATTAGGGCTGATTTTCCACAAGGAGTTCATGAAGCATGGTGGTCTTAATGATGGTCATGGTTATCCACAAGTTTCTCCATCAAAATCCATGTCAAAATCATAACCTATATCAACTTGGTGGTATAAAGATTGTCCTCCTCATCTTCTTGTTATTTTGATTATGTAATCATGTATTTTATTTCCTATTGTATATGTATATGATGATTATATGATGATAAACGTATTGTGTGGGGATTTGGTGTTGATAAACATGCTTAAAAAGATGAAAGACTATAAGAAACAAGGTTAAAATCTTGTTTAAATTTGTTGGCTGTATAAAACAGTAAAGAATCAAATGATGAACTGATAAAAATGGCATAGATTAATGGATTTACAGTAAGCTATGGGTCTTGTACACATGTGAGAGTTGGCCATGCAGTGGAATCTTTGTAATGAGTGAGATATGATCAAAACAAGTTTAAAGTACAAATCTGAGTTTACTGTTTTGGACGATTTTTAGAAAATACTTAGAGGCTGATTCAACAGTAGCTATAGAAGAATTATATGTAGCACATATCATATAGTTTATGTGATAAAAATTTGAGCTTCTATCTCCATATAGAACTCTAGATATGGCATTTTTGGTGAAGATGAAAATTAAAATTAGATTTTGAGAATTAATGTTTATTACTATTATATAAGCACTCAAAAATTATATTGTATAAAATGTAAAGTTAAAACCCACTAACTCATGAATTTTATTTATATAAATATGTTAAAGGTTAAATAGATGGATAAATTATAAAAAATGGTAGTGGAATAATATTTATAAGTAATAAAAACTATAAACTTGACTTTTACGACTTTTTCGGCTATTACCGTAAAATTAACGTTTTGTTAAATAAAACTTAGATGGTTGGACCCGTCTAATGTGAACTTTATAAAATTCATATACTGATACATAAACATATATAACAAGTAAAAACCGATAAAACCCGAACTATAGGACATACGGACATTAACGAGCTAAGTAAACATATTGGACTAATAATTGGACTAAATAAGTTAAACTCTTATAAAAAGAACTTATTGGGGTTAACCCATTTGGGCCCAACTGGTAAAGTTTAAATACTGATAATATAAGTATAAAATGGATTAAAACAAGTTAAAGAACTTATAATAAGTTTATTGGACCTAAGACACGTAAATAGGTAAAACTAGTAAACTAGTAAGAAGTTACCAATACGTAAACACTAAAAAGGGTAAAAGAGAATATGTAAACCCACTTGATCATCATATATATGTAATAATCATATGTATACATAATTGTTATTTTTATAAAGGCATTGGACATGAGTCTAAGACGAGTATTATTTGTCTAGGTTTCCGTGATTGAAGCACGTACCGTACGTCCGAATTGCCGATAACCCGTCTTCCCACATCAACGTGAGTTCATAGCCTCGTACTCTTTTAAATGTTTTTATGAAATGTTTATAAACCCGCGAGGGAGATAACATGTTAGTTTTTATAAAATAGGACACCATTTGTCCCGATTGTTTGTTTATTGATTTGGACCCGAATGATTGTATGACCCGATTGTATGACCCGATAAATGATTAAAGGACCCAATAGATGAAATTAAATGGATTATTAAAGTTAGGTTATGTCACTAAAAGTCCCATTAGCATGAATTGTGAACTACCGGGATTTGGTAGACGCTTGTGCATATAATAATACTATTTGGGGACGATCACCCCAGTTCGCGCCTTGACGGTTGATCCCCGTCGTGCCACATTGATTGGTATGCGAATTTATGTATGAGAAGATTTTCATAGCGTGACCTTTGTGACGACACGCTACTTTAGATGGGAAAATTGAGTATCAGGTTAGCTACCCGTTGTTTGGTTTAGTAAGGTAACAATGTCATGCGGCTTATAATAATCCAACTAACGAAATACTACTTGACGCACCGAATTACGATGTATTGCCTGACTAACAATACAGGGTCATACTATTGATATTATGTTCGTGTTTTGGTTTTCATAACCATATTCATATAACGGTTTTTATTTTCATACAACGTCATAACACGTATTGTATGATGTTTTTACGACATTGGCTCGTATAATGATTTTTAAGGCAAATGCCTATATTATGATTTTCAATAAGGATTTGTATAAAATGACTTTGGCTATTTTATGGCCTATTAAAATGGTTTGTACAAAATGATTTTTGGTAATAATTTTATACCGATATTATATTGATGGTTTATTAAACTCTATGAATTCACTCGGCGTTATCGCTGACCTTTTCTTCTAACATGTTATATCTCAGGTACTTGAAGGTAATTCTCGGGAAGACAACAAGAATTCATGGCCCGCACCTAAATACTTATTTCCATTCAAATGATTTGTAAAACCTGTATTAAATACAATGACTTGGGACCTATGTAACTTTGATATTTATGAACGGAAATGCTTTATTATTAAAACGACGCGACTTTTAAGCGTTGTCTATGATGTGAGTAATGTGCTATCCCGTAACACCAACTAGTCTTCCGCTGTATTGAGTTGTATAAATTTGGGGGTGTTACATGCAACAACTTTCAAATTTTTGGTATTATCCATGGTGGTTTGATCTAATTTCTTGTTATATAGTTGTTGTTAGTGTTGTTATATATATATTTTAAGTATTGAATGTTTGAATTTTTGAGTGGGTAAATTTTTGGATGATCATTCAAGGGTGTTATAGGTGAGATGAGTTGTTTATATTGATATTAGGGTGATATTAGGCATAGGAGATTGAGTAAAATGGGTTGAAAATTGATCTAGTATGATTTTTAAAAGGGTATTTTAGATCAGTGGGAAAAACGTAAATTTTAGGTACTTTACTGCTTGAAAATGGGTAAACTAATGGCATAGGGTTGTACATAATTTCGTTAGCTTCGATTTGATATAAAGTAGAGCTTCTAACTCCAAACGAGCGAGAAGTTATGATGATTTGATTATTCGTGTACCGGGAGACGAGTATCGACACAATCTGAAGTTGTTGTCGATATTTGGATCGAATCACAGGACTATAAAATGAGTTGTACAAATGGTTAGGGTCTGATGTTAGATTCTAAACATAGGGTGGTGAGTCTATTTTCAAACTCATGTGTTGGATTTGTAAACGGGATTGTTTAGAATGGTCAAAATGGTTGTATGAGTCGATGACGTAAAACTGTCCGGTTTTTGTAGTTCAAAGATGTGTCGGGCAGGGAACTTTAAAAGTAAAATCTTTTGATGGCCTTTTAATAGGACTTTATATATATAGTAAGTGATATCTCTGAGTAGTATCATAAGTATTTGACGTGTTTAAGTGGGGTAAATGAGCTCGTACATTAGGTATGTACCAGCAGATTTTTATCGAAAGAATAGACTAATAGAGTAAACATATAAAAGGAAGTAAAAGTATCACTTGTATTGTTTTTCTTTTGGGTTTGTTGTGATTTTATTATTTTGAGTGTGATATTAGCAAGTATGGATTTTACTCGAGTTTATTATTAATGAACGCGCCTTATTTGATAGGTTGCGGTTTTTGTGTTTATCGGGCATCAACTATCGTCGAAGATTGTCTTGCTACTGCTATTACTCAAGGTGAGTCTATAGCCTCGCTTTTGTACAAGTTGTTTTGAATGATTTTTAAACCCGCGAGGGGGATACATGCTATTTTAAAATAAATGGAACACAAGTCATGAATAATTATTTGGACCCGTATGTTACCTCTGGACCCGAATGTTGCCTGAATTGTGTTGAGTAGCTAGTTGTAGAAGACCCTAAATTCATGAACCATTAACTATTGTCTTTCCCTTGTGTGGGTTGGAAATAGATGATTAAACAATTGATAGTACTATCGGGGTTGACACCCCTATCCGAGACGAGAGTTAGTACGCTGAGTTCGCTGCTCGGACGGATAACTTGAATAAGAGACAAGGTAAAATTTACAACAATTACCTTAAGAGGGGCAATGGTTTCACTTTTATCATGCCGCCTTTTTGGCGGATGATTGGTCATAACGGGTCGGTGTCATGAGCTTAAACACAATTGTATAGCTTATGTTATAAGATGAAATGCCTGATCAATAGAGTGTGATGACAATTCTATTAAATGATTATGATTGATTTTTCTCTTGTGTGCAAATGATGATTTGGAAAACCTATAGACTTGCTCAACCGTTGTGTTGATGATTTTAAGCATGTATTTCAGGTTTGAAGTTGACTGTTGATGGAGCTTGCTAGAGAAGGTTGTGGGTTGCTTTTGTGGTAGTTGAGTCTAAAACTGATTTCTTTCCCTGTTTTTCATAAAAATAATTATGAAAGGTCATGTACTTTAGTAAAAATGTTTGTTGTTAGGTTGAGATGTTTGGGGGACCGAAAAGCTACTCTGATTGTTAAACTTTGGTTTTAATTGGGATCGACGGTTTTAGACAAATGGTTAAATTAATTTCTTTTATATTTGAAAGGTCTCATTTTGAGATCGTTAAAAGTGTGTTGTGTAATGAAGTTTGAGTTTAGCACCCAAATGTTTATTTCCGCTGCGCAATGTAATTTGGGGGTGTTAAACATTCAACCATGGTATCTACTAGAACATCCAACTCCTACAAAACCTCCTCATCCCAAATAAGTCTTAAGGTGAATCTCAAGTCCTGTAAATTTGGTTCTCCATCTTCTTTCAAACCAAAAAGTGAAGCCTCACCTATCCTCATCTCCTAATCACTTTCACCACCACTTGCCTCTTGGCAAACAACCTCAACACATGGTACTAACCATTCACTTGGTTCTACCTCCTCTTCATTCCAATCAAGAATAAATGAGTTTTCCTCTCCACTCATTTCTAGCCCTCCCTTAAATGTGAATGCTCAACCTCAACCTCATCAAAGGATTCCCTTTGTTTTTGAGCCTCTTCCCTTCACTCCACCAAATTCAACCATCTCACTTATTTCACCCTTGGATACCATGTCTTCTACTCATCCTCCTACCACCAACACTCCTATCTTGGGTGTTCCCATTTTCCATCTCTTGGGTGATCCACGCTTGTTTCATTTTTTCATGCACAATGGAACTAATTGCCCTTGTTGCTTGAACAACTTTCACCTCATTGATATCCTAAGGTTAGGAATGATTGGGGCTCACATCAAGTTGCAAAGCTTCTTGTTGAACCTATTTGCTAATCCTCCACCTCCTAGGAGATAAATGATAGACTTTAAAATTAACATGCTTTTCAAAAGAAGATCAAGCTAAAAGAGAACTATGAACTCAAGACCTAGTTGTTAGCTATCTTTGTAGTAGTTAATTGTCTTTTTAATTGTTGTATTTTCTTTTCTTTCCCTTATGATTTTATCATGTGGATGATTTATGGATTTAGTTTTTATGTGCTTTAATCTATGTGATCACATTAAACAACTTAAATTTATTTAAAATTGAACCTAAATCTATTACAGCCTCTATAAACTTGACATAAAATTGTACCAAAATGTCATTTAAATATTTTGTCACCCTTTTTCAAGGCATAATTTGTGAATGTATTGTTTTTATGCAACCCTAGCATACTCTAGTGCTAAAAGAGGTAAAAATCCAAGATTTGCAAATTTTTGAAAAAGTCTTATCTTTCTCCAAAACTATTGAAAATCTGGTTTTCCAGTCCACTGGACGCGGTTCTCAAGCCTCTAGGCGGTTCTATATCGATATGGAACCGCGGGCCTCTTTAAAGAACCGCGCCCATTAAAGCCGATTTTGGCTTATTTTTGGTCTTTCTTCTTTGACCACTATTTTGGTTAAGATTCTTTGTTTACCCAATTTGGCTAAACATTCTCTAAAACCTTTCTTTTTCATTTCAAATCTTTGCCTTGTCTATTTTCTTTAAATTCTTCTCTTTTGGGAGTTCTTTCCTTCATCCTTCTCAATGCCTAATTCTTCTTTTCTAACCTTGACATTTCTTTGTCACAAACTTCTCAACCTAAAGCTTCTTCTTCTAAGCTTTCAAATAAACCGAAAATCTCGGTTAAACACATTTGGATCAAAAAGAACAAGAATCCTCATGATTCTTCTTCCTCAAAATCCTCCAAGAATTCCTCTTTTTCTCCGATTCAGTATTGGAATGAGACTTACTCTATAAATCCAATTACCGGAGAAAAAGAAATTCTTCCACCACCACCTAAACCTTTCGACTCTCTTCAACTCAATGACCTAAATTCTTTCCCTAACCTCCCTAGGCGTTGTGAAAACATCTCTTATCCATTATCTCCCTCCCCACCAACCTCTAATCTTGATGGACCTCCCCCATCTAACGACTTTGTTTTGCATCATGATTCCTCGTGTGCTTGTTGTCATTTTCAACAAATTGAACTTGCTCATATCTATACAAGCTAAATTTTCTTGAATTCCTCCTCACTCGACCTCCTCTCAAAGTTTTCGTTCCCGTGAACATAACTTCGAATGATGCTTCGTCGTCTTTCTTTTCCAACTAAGGCACATTTTGTACTTTAGTTGTTTGAGTCAATAATTTTTTTTAAGCAATCTTGGAAGATTATCACTATTAGAGTAGTTTATACTTTGTGGTTTATTTTCCATATTTTTTGCTTTTAATATTCATATTGTGTGTATGAATATTTATCTTGTATGTTATTTCATATTTTTGTAATATGAATGTTATGTGTGTTATCTTTCCCTCTAATTTATTACACACATTTGTTAAGGAGTTGATCATGGTTAAAACATATAATTAATTATAGGTGATTCCATAAATTCTAAATTTTAACCCATTGACAATTTAAATAATCTTTGATTGGTTTGGATGTTTCTTTTCTTCCTTTATTACACCAATTGAACTATGATGTTGTCAATACACACTCTTTGGACATACTTAGCAAATGCTTGCTTCTAATTTGAGATTTCTTTTCCCTCTCCCATTCAAGTTAGTTAGTAAGTAGTGCACATATATACATTGGTGTTTCTTTTCTTTCTTCTAACCTTTGTGTAGCATGTCACCTTAACTCATTGACTTGGTGCCCCAAGCAAGGGGGAGTAAGCACCAAGGGGGAGCTACTAGCAAAAGTCCGGTTCATTTCTTCTTCAAAGACTTGTGCTAACCTTTTTGCTTCGACAAAGGGGGATAAATGATAGTGATAAACTTGTTAATAATTCGAATAAACTTGTATTTTACGTAAATGAGTTTATAGTTTGTCGTAATAAAAAGGGGGAGATTGTTAATGCAAAGAAATGCCTAAAAACATTGTTAGTATTAATTGATATTTCTTAGTTTTGATCACGACAAATTACAAAGACATTTATTGTCAAACACAATCATAAAATGAATAATCTAACAAACACTATCATCAAGGTAATAATCATTACACTAACCTATCTTAATCATGTTTAGTGATCATAAAAGTGATTAGCCTTAAAACTCACTTTTGTCAAACATTACAAAAGATTTTTAAAAAACTTTATTTTTAAGAAAATGTTTTATTAAAATGAAAATGCAAATTTGAATATGGCATATTACATATGCCATAAGAATATCCTTTGAAGGTTTAAACAGCCTCAGATATTTCAAATTCACTAAAAGACAAAAAGGAGCGGAGTCTACGTCAGCGGTACCTTAGCACCTATGGTGGTTCTTTATTGATAAGGAACCGCACGCTCCAATAAGGAACCGCGGGCAGATATAGCCGTTGGATGTTTTGTCCTATAAATAGTGAATCAAATCTGCTTTCTCATCAACCCTTTTTGGACATCTTCTTCAGTCTTCTTTCTCCTTTCTAATCCTAGTCATTTGTAAATGATCACTTAATGTGTTAAGTATGTTTACTTATGATTATTCTCTTGATCTCCTTCTTTACCTTGTCCAAAGAGAAGATCACTCACACACTTGTGATGTGATTAAAGATGTAGCATTGATGAAGATCACCTCCTCCTAAAGATCTAGTCATGTTCATCATTTGTTTATTTGTGTCTTCTGTAGATCCAATGTATTCGTGAATACTTGGACTAGTTTTGTTCATCCAAGCTATTTGTGAATACTTGGATTAGAGTTGTGAACATCCATTGCACATGTGTGTGCTTGGATTTATGTTGTGTAGATCGAAGCTACATGTGTGTACTTGATACGATTAGTTGATTTGTAATTAGTTGTGTTAGTTCTCACTAAACTATAAAGTGATGTGGTTGTGTCTTGTTAGTTCAACTATAAAGTGATGTGGTTGTGTCTTGTGAGTTCTCACTAAACTATAAAGTGATATGTAGTTGTGTTGTGTGAAGTTCTCACTTAGCTTCAAAGTGAAGAATCGTGAAGATTGGTCCTAGCTTTGGATTAGAACTCGACATCTAGCCTTGTGTCAAAAAATTGTGAAGTAGGCAACTTTGTGAAGATTGGTTCTATCTTTAGATTAGAACTCTACATCTAGCCTTGTGTCGTAAAAGAGTGAAGTGGGCGACGTTGTGTAGATTGGTCCTAGCTAAGATTAGGTCACGACATTTAGCTTAGTGTCGGAAAATAATGTAAGCGACGTTGTAAGGTTTTCTCTACCAAGAAGGGAGCTTGTGGATATAGTTGAAATCTCGAGTAAGGTGTACTCGAGGAGTGGAGTAGGAACGAGGATAGAGCCTCGTTGTTGAACCACTATAAATCTTGGTGTCTTCCTACTAGGTTATTTCTTTCCTTACTCTTTACTTACATTCATTATCACTACACTTACTATACATTGTTAATGCATTAGAATTGAACCTAATCATTATGCAACTAGCTTTCAAGTAAAAGATAGTTTGTGCACTCGCCTTATTAAAAGGAATTTTAATTAGGAGATAAACCGATGAAAAACTATTCAACCCCCCTCTTCTAGATTCTACAGAAATGTTTGGAATTCTCCCCCTGAAGACTTCATTGGGAGTCTTCATGTGTCTCTTCACAATTATGGATCTATTTTTAGTGTAGTAAGCAATGGCTACAGCATCAGTCAAAAAATGCTTAGAGAGAGCAGATCCAGCAAGCATTGTTCTTGCTTCTTCAATCAAAGTTCTGTTCCTTCTTTCAACCACACCATTTTTTTAGGTGTGTAAGGAGATGAGAAATTTTGTGGAATTCCTTTGTCATCACAGAATTTGATCAGTGTTTGATTTCTGAATTCAGTGCCATTGTCAGTTCTGAGTTGTTTGACATGAGTGTCATTTTGATTTTCAACTCTTTTGATGAAAGACATAATGGCATCTGGTGCATGGGTTTTCTTTGTCAGAAAATATACCCAGGTGTACCTAGAGTACTCATCAAAAATGACAAGTGTATATTTTTCATGACAAATGGCCCTAGGTGATACTGGGCATAATAAGTCCATGTGAAGCAAATGAAGACTTTCTTTGATTGGGAAAGTTTGCTTTGTTTCGAAACTGGCCCTATGGTGCTTCCCTTTTTCACATGTTGAGCATGGTTTGTCCTTGGAATAGACAAGTGAAGGAAGACCAATAACAAGATTTTGTTTTGCCAGCAGAGTTATTGTTTTGAATTTAAGATGTGAGAGCCTCTTATGCCAAAGCCAGTTGGTAATGTTGGAAGCTTTAGCAAAGAAACATGTCTCCTGAGTAGAGTTCATGTTCATGACATAAACATCTTTGACTCTATGAGCAATCATCACAATTTCATGATTGAAGTTAAATATTGTACCTTTTTTTGTCATCAAACAGCACAAGATACTTTGCATCACAAAGTTAACTTATGCTGATGAGATTGTGATTCAATCCATTTACATATGCTACCCTTGAGAAAACTATACCATTGCATTTTACTGAACTAAGTCCTTCAGTAGTAGCTGATGAGTTATCACCAAATACAACTTTAGGACCTTGTTCCTCCTAATACTTATGCAGATAACTTTTGGTGCCAATCATATGCCTTCAGCAGCCACTATCTAGGAACCAAATAGGCTTCCTGAGATCACACTACACAAGTTAAGGAAATGGTCAGTTTTGTTTTAAAACCCACCTTTGTTGGGTGGGGGTTTTAGATCTGGAAGGTGTTCTAGATTTGGAGGGTCCTCTTGATGAGGATGTGTGTTATTGCTCCGAAGAAGAAGAGGTCTGAACAACTTTTGCTTTCTTGGCCTGGAGGGCTTCACCTCTTCTGAACCACTCTATATGATTGTGATCAAATGTAGTGTGGACATTGCTTCCACACGTTTCACAACATTTGGTAAAAGAGTTTAGGTTTCTTGGTTTAATACCTCTTCTGAGTGAGATAATTCGATTATTTCCATGAGTGTCATGGTCATAACTTCCACAAATATTACAAACATGGTAATAGTGGGAGTCATCAGAGTGATGATTTCCCATACCACAATGAATACATGGTAGGAAAGGAATATTTTGCCTGGAATGAGATGCTTCAGTATTGTGAGCATCAGCACTAGTTTTGGCCAGCATATATTGAGTATGTTCCCAAGAGCGATGATCAATCCTCTCACATTTAGTACAATAAATCACTCTTAGACAAGTTTCAGTGAGATGGTTGTTTAGACCACATAAATCACAAGCCCTTTTAAATTGTGTCTTGCACTTGAAATTAGGAGAGTCTTAAGGTTCATCTCTAAATCGTGTTGGTGTTTGCTGCTGCCTAAGTTACAATTTGAGATGATTGATCTCTTGCATGACAAGAGACATTCTCTCATCTTCCTTAGATCTAGCATTCTTCAGTTTATTTATTGAAACTGAAGAGGTAGTTCCCATATGTGAACCTTCAGCAGGAGCTGAAGAGTTATTTGAAGTGTCAATATTGACATGTTTGGAAGAACTACCTTTGTGTGTGGTGCGAGACTTGATGATTGACTGGATTGATTTGGGTCCAGTAGAGGGTTATAGGTGATTATCCATATAAACATGATATGAATAAATAATAAACGCAGCGGAAAGATCACCTATGAACGGATCCATAAAGTCATATGATTAATCAAATAATAAAGAATATAAAGTGTACCTTTGTAGTGTGGTTCGGTAGGATTGATCGAATACAATCTTTAACACAAGATCTACCGAAGAAACCCAAGTGATCAAAGTAGATCACCTCTATGATGTGTTGCACACTACACGTCAATGTATACCGCCTTGATGCTAGTCCGATAACCCGTAATCGTTTTATAAGATTTGCCTACTTTATGCAAATACTTAAAAAATACAAAAGTAGAAAAGACATCGTATGTCTTTTTCATTTTGTTTTCTTGCCGTGTAAATGTCCAACAAAGGAATAGAAACATATAGAAAACTTATAATAGTTATGATCTCATTTATGGTCATACAATCAACCTTAATAAACTTGATGGTTACCATGTCCTCATTAACTATAATGAACGTTTCTATAGTTAAGCCTTTGACTACATTATAGCCGGTTACAAAAGGATTAAAAATGGGCTTGCCAAAGTTAATCGCAAGTTACATAAGTTATATATATCGTAAATACAATAGACATGATATATTAAGCGGTACCTCTGTATATGTGTGTGACCCCATAGGCTCACATGTATCTAGCCATATAATTATTTATTATGAAACGAGCATACTCCACCAGCTCCCACTTGCGCACGTCATAATAATCAAGTATTTATACAAGCAAAGGTTAGCGTCTAGCAACACGCCAATGCCCCGAGAAACATATGAGGATAGTTTCTTAAACATCTCATTTAAAATGGCTTACATATCAGTCATCCTTTTGTTTCAGATACTCTGTTAAACTTTAGACATGGATCAAAAGTCATTCTTAAGTTTAGTTAAATTCTGTTTCTCGATATCGATATTGAACTAGATTACAAAATTAGTCAATTACCATCTTAATTACATTTGGGTGTGGCCACACATACATCTGTACAATTAATCGAGGGGCCCAGTAGTATCTAACTCCAATACATGTGGGGGAACAAATCCTATTTTGACTGCACGTGTCGTTCATGTGTCTCACATCGCACCTAAAAATGGTCTTTATAGCAGCCTTGTTCAGGACAACATTGAACCATATCAAAGATTGACATTCCACACATACAAAACCTACTTGCATCTCAAGTCTAAGGATGAAAGATTCAACCACTTGTGAAATTCACTATTGATGCCGATCCATGCATTGTATTCTCGTAGGTTGGGTCAATCCAATGTTCATCCAATGAACACATGTGAGTTTGGCGGCATCATCAACTAATATTCATTCCAAATGAATATGACCAACTCACATTTGTCTTAATTCAACAATACTCACGTATCGTCAACTGACAATGGATAATTTAGAATAAATAAATTATTAATGGATTAAACATGCTAATATAGAACACAATATTATAAATGAAAACGATCATACCAAGTATATCAATTCATTATTTAGTAAAACAGCTTAACGTTCCATTATCCAAATACTTAAAAAGACATATATACATGAGACTACTAGAAGGTCAAAGTCCAATGTTCCTATTATGATTAACATGTTTGGTTATAAGACATTGAATTTACACAAGGACTTGTTGAGTTTTCATATGAGTGAACTTTGATAATACTTATTTCAAACACTCACAAATAGTGAAGATTTTGAAAAATATAATGATTGTCATTTTGTATATGTGCGCTCAAGTGCTAATACAATAATACTAGCATCGACATGTACACTACATAGGTTGTTTGAAGCAAGTAGAACACCTATTTAATACAATCTTTATAACAGCTTCTCAAACTGTAAAGTATTCTTATTTTACTAATAAGTAGTGCAACAGTGCTTTTCGTCAAGCACATCTAGGTAGTAGTATTATCATTTAAGATTAAATCCTACTATTGCTAGAATTGAGTAACATCTCAATCAAAGTAAGAATTAGTGTATAAACTCAACACTAATCTCCTTGCCTAAAATCCATAAACGATGAACATGTCTATAGTAGTCCAATGACTTTCACTTAGATACTTTTTGATCAGTTCATCTTGCATTCATGCAAGTATCAAAATTAGTCTAATACATAACATATCATATGTAATGAATCCATTAGGTGAACTAAAGGTTTCCATGTACATGTTATATCTAATCAAGTGAGATAGAACTTTGAGACTTTCTCAATGATGTATCATATTTAGACTTATTAACCGCATATGAATCATCATAATAGGCATATGTTCCAAGGTTATATGATTTGTTTCTTATATCTCTTAATAGAATATATTCCAAGCCAAGGATTAAAGTCTAGCTTAGATGGAATAATATTTCCAAAATGTTAACAACATATGAGATTTAAGAACAAACAAAACAATATGCTCCTACTAGCTTAAAGAGTTATCTTTGTTTTAATCATGATCATATCCTTGATTTAAACTTAAGATTCCAGCTCCTAGATGCATGCTCTAATCCACACTTGGATTTCTAGAGTTTGTACACCAATTGCCATATTTCATATTCATGAAATCAAGTATGGTAATTAGTATCTTTATTAATTTAACACTCGTAAAGAAAAGAAAAACTAAATCATGATCAATTGCTTGAGCATGCTTTGATCTCTATTCAAAGAGAGTGTGTAAAAATGTGTACAATTGTGTCCATATCTATCTTCTCATAGAAGACCATTTATAACCTATCAGTCTTACTGATTAGTGAAAGCTAATCAATTTCCAAAATTGATTTTCATTTATGAACTACATCTAACCATTCATAGTTTTGAGTCATTCATTAGATTCCAAATCTAAAACCGAGTCTCGATAGTTATGAGGTTCATTATGATCCTCTAACTCATATTCCTCAACATTGACATGACATTCATATCTTCAGGTACTTGAGGTATCCTTGCGGTTATGCGAATGGGAGTTAACAACACTTTGTGGCTTTTGCATTTATATGCTCAGCCTCATTATGTCGTTCGCTAGTGTATTCAGAAGGTTTTATTTTATTCATTACTTTCTTCAAAGATGCATGAAGGCTCCCACTTTCTTCTTGTAAGAGGAGACTATCTCCAAGTACACAACATGTTGAGCAACAATAAATTGTTCTCGTTTGGGATGTATAAAATACATTGATAGTTCTTTATTCTAGTTTGTTAATAACACGTTTAACGTGGTTTCAACAAATTCAAGAATTTTAACTAAGACTTACTGGGAGTCATCCCATTCCATCTTGATGGTTTCTTAATTACCTTCTTGTTTTGAACCATATTGAATAAGTACGTGGCTCATTCAAATTTTTGTTAACCTTAATAAGATAAAAGAGAGAGTAGTTGGTGTTATCAAGGATCAAATAATAACAATAGTATTTGATTTTACACATGAGACATAGTGTTGCGATTATGAGACATTATCATAACTCCTTTAGATAACCTAATAATCTTTGGCTCATATATTTTATAATTTGGTCAAAGCAAATTGCATAAACAATATTTCAAGCCAATTGCATGCTATAAAGTATGATTGTTTTAGCAGTTCAAGAACTTCATGTTCATGTTTTGACAAGAAAACATAACATGTTAGTCGCTAAATTTACTTTATAAGGTATTGAACAATTCAATAACTTCATTGTATACGCCCTAACAAGAAGACACAACAAGTCAATTACTTACTTTATTTTATAAGTATTTGAACAATTCAAGGAAGCTCACGTTTATGTCTTTACTTGAAGACATAAACATATTATAAATAAAGTATTATTGTATTTTCAAGTTAGTTTACATACTTCATATTTATGTCTTTACAAGAAGACATATGCATATTAGCTAAACCATTTAGGTAATATAATAAAGTAGTTTTTATTATTTCTTGACATTAGTTATCTATTAGACAACATACACCAATATGTATAACTCCTAGTAGAATATTATTAGCCATATTGTGTTGTACCTTGCACACTCTAATATTTCTCCCACTTGAGCAAGGCACAACATCATATATGAATAATATAAAAATGTCACAGATATAATATGATTTAAGTCATACTCAATCAAGCTTTTATAAAAGGGTTATGTAGAACTTCATCGTTTAATAAGCAATCGTGCATAACTATCTTTAGATAACAATTCGGGAAGCGACATCAGAAAAGCGACTAGTTATCTTTTAAAATAATATGAAATAAGGCTTAGAAAACTATGATGTTATTTCAAGACAATCTAGAAATTAGGTGGGTAACTTACAAGGTGATAAGCTCATAACTCCCACTGAATAAGACAACTTTACAAGTGTGTCCTATGGTTAAACAATGCATTGCTCCCATTAGTTTAGACAACATTTTGAATGTATCTATACTAGTGAAAAAGAAGGTAGTAATTTTCATACTTTCTAGTTCTTTGAATGTCTACACATTATAACTAATGTGAGTCTCGTAGACTAGTGAACATGTACATAGATATTCAAAGAAAAGTATCAAGTTCTACTATATTTATGATGGGATTTCAATCAATGCCATTAACTTGAAAGTTCCACATGCAATTCCTTTTTCTACTTTACCTCAAATGTGTGTAGAATCTTATGGAACTTATTTGAGTAAGGAAAATATACAAGAAAAACATGCTAGTAATTTCCTTTCCTCTCACGATTTATTGAGACTTCAATTTCTAATTAAGACTCATACAATATCTGAACACTTCAAGATGTGTAATTTTGGTAGCTATAGAAAACATGTTCTCTAGTTATCCAGATATCTTAAATATCTCAAGATTTCTAAACCGGAATAACGGTTATGAAAATCACTTGAAATAGTAAGATGTGCAACCGTACTTAATCTTTTTGACTTGTAACTTACAATACAATGCGATTTCTTGAGTAGGTGTGTTTTATGTTTGATTATAACTGAGAAGATTTAAGTGTTCCTATTATAGCTTTCTCATACAAGGAGAAAGGATGGGAATGAGTCTTATTCTTGTAAGGAAATAAGACTTAGTTTGTCTTCCTCTAGCACAAAAGGAAACAAACTTTGTTTACGGTTTGTGTTGCATAAAATCATTAACAGAAATACAAAGTTCATAGTTAGTATTTTCGATAATTATCCTTTTAAAATTTAACTACCCAAGTTTATAAAAAACAATTAATTTTACGAAAAGGCTAAGATCCTCATTGAGGTTCCACCATCACATCAGTTGATCTGCTAGCAATGATAGATTCAACAGGTAGATGACGTTCATCAATTGAAAATCATGTGCAATTCTTAGATCCTTATGGGACACATGACATAAGTAAACATTTCACTAAATGTCAAACTGGAATGTTTAGTCCCATCCTTCCTCGGTCAAGGTCTCACCGTTGTACCGATTAAGTCATCCAATTTGAGATCATGCGAGAATAAGTCTAGGTCTCACGCATAGATAATAATCACCTTGGGTAACAATTCACATCCGTCTCACAAGATGCAAAAAGTAATAGCAAGTGATCCCAAACGATTGGACGGCATGACTTAAATTTGAGACAGGTATAAAAGTTTGATTTACGAATAAAAAGTGTGTACGAGGAAGCATGCATTCATCCATCGTAGCACAAGTTAAAAACATTTCTTAACTTAAGTCTAATCTTGTTTTAATTTATGCGTGTCAAGTTGTCCAAGTTAAAGACTAATATAAAACCTAAGTAGAATTAATATTAGATTAGACAATACATAAAAGAAATAACATTCATAACACGTTACGAGTTATTATGAAAACAAGATTTTAGTTTTAAATCGTATTTAAACTTTAAAATAAATCGAATATTTAGTTTTGTACATGTTTTATGTTTAATTTCAAGTTTTTATAAAATCATTTGCAAGTTATAACAAGATATCAAGCAAAAACAACCACACAACCACAAGTATGCAAAGCCTCAAACCGATGAAAAGCCTAAGCTTGATCTCGTGAGCCATCACGAGGACCAAGAAGTCAACTAAGGGTAAGTCAACATAAACAAAAATTAGGCTCCCACTTGCTCCAAGACCATAAAGAGCAAGTAGAACCCAAAGTGAACATGAGGCCCAAAACTGCCATAAAATTTCAGTCGACTTCCAGGGCCCAAAACCCATAGAAGCAGTCTTACCTAGCCATTCCCATCCAAGCATCGGTTACAATTGATTTATGACTAACAACAATTAACCTATTTGTAAACTACTTTAAAATGCCCAAACAATGGCTATAACAACATCAAAAACATATTAATGAAGCCGAAACAATGGCAAATCCCCAAAACTAAAATTAAATGCAAATCAACACACAACATGTCACAATTTCACAATTGGTCTAGGTTTTCATTGGCTTTGCATACTAAACTTAATAATACCATAAGATTATGAATATAACAAGGTGTTGACTAAGTCCATGGCCAAATATGCATGTATTTTCCATGGATATAAAATTAAACAACAAGAAACACTTGTTAGCCAACGAAATCGGAGAAATAATCAACAATTAATTAAGCCCCCGATTGGTACGTGTAACCAATGACCTTAGGAACTTAAAACCATATTTTAGAAACCTTATAATTATCATATATTTACAGAAAATATGGTTATAAGGGATGTTTAAAACCCGATTCAATAATCGTTCCAAAAAACGCGTTTTAGGCCATTTTACACGTACCCGGTAACAAAATCATTAATGTATGCGTAACCCGTGGCTATGAGATCTTCAAATACAGATTATAAGACCTTATAAAGATCTTTAAAATTTCGAAAATATAGACATAGGGGCTGTTTTAATATTAGTTTAACGAAACCATTAAAAACACTCATTTTTGGCCATTTTTACGCATACCCGATAATCATATGACATCATATGATGGATCGTGATACCACTATATGTGATTATCCATATAAACATGATATGAATAAATAATAAACGCAGCGGAAAGATCACCTATGAACGGATCCATAAAGTCATATGATTAATCAAATAATAAAGATGATAAAGTGTACCTTTGTAGTGTGGTTCGGTAGGATCGATCGAAGACAATCACCAACACAAGATCTATCCAAGAAACCCAAGTGATCAAAGTAGATCACCTCTATGATGTGTTGCACACTACACGTCAATGTATACCGCCTTGATGCTAGTCCGATAACCCGTAACCGTTTTATTCGATTTGCCTACTTTAAGCAAATACTTAAAAACTATAAAAGTAGAAAAGACATCGTATGTCTTTTTCATTTTGTTTTCTTGCCGTGTAAAAGTCCATCGAAGGAATAGAAACATATAGAAAACTTATAATAGTTATGATCTCATTTATGGTCATACAATCAACCTTAATAAACTTGATGGTTACCATGTCCTCATTAACTATAATGAACGTTTCTATAGTTATGCCTTTGACTACATTATAGACGGTTACAAAAGGATTAAAAATGGGCTTACCAAAAGTTAATCGCAAGTTACATAAGTTATATATATCGTAAATACAGTAGACATGATATATTATGTGGTACCTCTGTGTATATGTGTGTGACCCCATAGGCTCACATGTATCTAGCCATATAATTATTTATTATGACACGAGCATACTCCAACAAGGGTTCAGCACCAGCCAGCTTCTCCAATGGAGGAAGTGGGGTACTTACTTCTTTCTCTAAATCATCATCTAAGTCATCCTCAGTGACTGAGGACTCAACAGGTGCTGAAGAGTCAGCATTTGCTTAAAACTCATGAAGAAGGATACATCCAGTGTCATGATTGGAAAAATTCTCTTCACTTGACCTTACAACGTCGGGGATCGAGCTATCAACGTCATTTGAGGCTTTCACAAAGACAATAGAGTTGGTGCTGGAGGATCCTTCAGCACCAAGCATTTTCCTTTTTCGAGCAGGAATTTGTTCATTGATGCATTGATTTACCCTACTAGAGTTTCTAAGCCAAGATTTAACAATATCTTTTGCTTCTTTTAGTTCAACTCTTAGGGAGTTATTTTCATCAAGAACTTCTTTGTTCAACTGTTGAAAAGTAAGAATATCAAGATTAGCTTCTTTTAGCTCTATTTGCTTACTTTCAAAATCTTTAAGTTTTAGAACAAATTCATGATATTTTTCAAGCAAATTGCTTCTTTGTTCTTCAACAAATTTTAGATCAATACACAGGTAATCAAAGAAAAATTTAATGTCATCTTTATCTTCGAATTCAAGAAGAGTTTGTACCTTTTTTATTGTGATATTCACTTATTCACCATTTTGGCACTTTCTATGGCCACAACATTGGAGTTATCCCCTTCATCATCAGCAAGTGCCATCAGCACTTTTATATTGACCAGTTCATCATAATCTGAAGAAACATCTTCTTCATCCCATTCATAAGCTTTAGCAACCAGCCCCTTGTTCTTGTCTTGCTTGGGAGCCTTGGAGGAAGAACTTTCAGTGCTCATGAGGGCCAGTCTAGCTTTGATTTCTCTGTATTGGCCTCAAAATCTTTTGTTGGTTGAAGTTCAACCCTGTTTTGCTGAAATAAAGTAGAAGCAGTTTGTTTTGGTTGAACTGATGATTGACCAGATGGACTTGACTGAGCTGGTGAGGAATAGAAAGGGAGAGATGTTTTGGAGTAACAATCCCCAGCATAGTGACCAGTCTTCCCACATTTGTAGCATTTAGTGTCAACTAAAGCTTTTGTGGTGCTGGAGAACTTGCCTCCTTTCTTAAAGAACCTTCTAGACTTGTCCAGAAGTGCTCTTTCATGAAATTCCTCTTTGAGGTCATTCAGATATTCCTCACTAGTTCTAGTGTCTTCCTTGTTGATCCCAAACTTAGATCGATTTAGCTTTATGTATAGGAGATTAGATCAAGTTATGCACTTAGAGAAACCTTTGTATATGTATATGATAATCTAAGTGTTATGCGGAATTAACACTTAAAAAAGAAACACAAGATGTAAAAAAACTTTCACTTGATTAATGATAACAAACTTGCTTACAATGAAAGTGTTTAACGTATGAAAACTTATATTGAACAATAACCTAAAGGTCTTCTTTTATAGATATAAGAAGCCTTGTACAAGAGTCTACGTATCAACTATTCTAGGTAAAGATAATTATAGAAAATACAATGTTGAACTTATCCTTACTAGAAACAAACTAGAAACAATATACGCGTAGACTAATCTTTCCATCAGTGCTTGTCTTCAATGTATCAACGCTTGACTTCTTCTTGTCAACGCTTGATCTGTCAGCGTTTGTTTTCTTCCTATCAACGCTTGTTTTACTCTTGTCAGCGCTCAAGTAGATTGGCTATATTTTATTCCCAACAATCCTCCCATAAACTTGATATTTACTCTAATAATCAAGTTTCTGAATAAACATTAAGAACTAGGAGGAATCTTACAAACTTTCTCATATTGGTAATAAATATGTCTGATCAAATCTTTGGCCACGTCACTTGAATAATCAATTTCCAGCTGTGTAGTCTTCATCTTCTCCAAGACTTCCTTGGACATGGAATACTGAGCATCTACAAGAAGATACTCAGCAAACTTTGTAGAACTCAAGTAGTATACACTAGCAGCTGAATACAAACGCCATTGAAGACCACTGAGGTCATCTTCAAGATCCTTCCAAATAGCAGGATCTTCATCTCTTGGTCCATACATTCTCTTGAATGTTGACCAAAGTTTTATCGCATTGACTGAAGTGGGAGCTTCAATCTCATACTTGGACTCTAACAACCTCCATAGGTCTACCAAGTCTTCTCTATCAAAACTTGCAAACAAAGATATAAGAGTGGCAAAAGTGTGAACCTCTTTTCCATACCTGCCAACTTCCAAAACCCACATTCATCTTCTTCATAGCTTATAATAGGGTTTCTAGAATCAAGTGGTAACACTTGTACCATATCTAAAGCTTCTAATGGTGAGATCTTGAGGCTCTTTCTTATAACAGCTTCACTTGGATTTAACCTATCCATATCTTTGGGAAACTCAAGAGGGACTCCCTTCTTCACAGGTCTGGGAACAATCATTGCCTTCTTAAGCTCCATCTCTTCTGCAAGTTCTTCTTTCTTTTGATCAGAAAGAAGTCTTAGAGTGTTTTCTTCCTGCACTCTTGCCCAAATGGGAAAAGCTTTGAACTCCACCTCTTCAAATGTCAATCCAATCAATTTCTTATAAGTCCATCCTTTTCCATGACATCTGAGCAGCATGTAGTACAACTCCCTTCTATCCCTTCTTAGCAATGAGAGAATATTGCTAGCCATGTGTCTCAGAATTACCTTGCAATCCTTTTGTACTCTTAGAAGAATCTCCAAACCCCATATCTGGTCTGAAATAGTCAAATGTGGATTCTCCATACACCTATCTTCCCAAGCATGGTGCATCTGAACAACTTCTGGCATATCAAAATCAACTTGCAATTTCAACTCATTCAGCTTCTCTTTTGCCAATTCATCACCATACTCAAGCCTTTCTGGTTGTTCTATTATCATTACACTTGAGTCAGAACTGGCTTCATCACTACCTTCTTGATCTTCTGAAGTGACAAAAAAGGTGATTCACCAACCTTCTTTCTTTCTTGTTCCATAATTTGTGCAGCCAACCTTCTATCAAACTCAATCTGTGCTGCATTCTTTGGAACATATACTTCTACCATAATACCCTTACCCTTATCTAATGGATCCAATGTGGGTAAGGAAGATGGTAATACCTGTGAAGAAACATCTTTGATGATGGATGATGACTAGAATACATCAACCTCATCTGTAAATCTGTCAACGCTCAATTTTTCTTTGTCAGCGCCCAAGATACTCATGTCAGCGTTCAAATCTAGCTTGTCAACGCCCAAATTCCATGTCTCAGCGCCTCTTGTAATTTCCTCCAACATAGCTGTAAAAGACACATTTAAGTTTGTAGGAGTGACTAGAGATGTATCAAAACCTGGTTGTTTCTTCAAACTAGTTAGGGCCTCAGCAATACCCAAAGATCCACCATCATGTGAGCCCTTATCACTCACATTTATCTGTTCATCCTCCCCTTTGGAAGATTCCTCCATCCCTCTCCTTGTGCTAGCATTTTCCAAAACAACAATCCTCTCCCTCAATTGCTTGAGTTCAAGGCCTTGTGTGCTGACAACTTGTACCAAGTCTGCATTTTGCTTTTGCAAGCTAATGCAGACAGCCGTCAATTCCATCAAAGTTATTGGTTCTAATCTGCCCTCCTCTAAAATGGGAATTTGACCTCCCAAGTTAGACTCATTGGGAATGGATGAGGTCTTAAAGATGGTAGGACTGTCTTGGCCAGCTTCTAAGCCAGAACCAATAGTCCCAGCCTCATTCATAACACCAACCACACTTGTGGTGGTGGTTCTCTCTGCTACATGGCTAGGACCACTAAAGGAGAACACTCCAGTAGTCCTTTGGCATTTTTGAAACCTATATTGTGTTGGGGGAGAAGATGATGTGGATTGGGTGGATGTAGGTTGGTTAAGGGGTGTTTGGGTCTGTGAAGAATGGGTGTCAACGTTTGGAATAGGCATGTCAACGCCAACATTTAACGTGTCAGCGTCGAAGGGTTCTTGGTCAAGTTGCATGTGTTGTGGTGAAGGTAAAGGTTCAGGTATTGGGTCAAGTTGGGGTTGTGGGTCAGGTTGGGGTTGTGTTGCTTCAATGACAGCAATCATAGCTGGGGTTAGGGGTAAGTCACGATGTGGGGGTGAGTTCATCTTTGTAAAAATTTCTTTCTTTTACACAGGGATCTCATAAAAATCATCATGATCCCTTGTGCAGTAACTTTTGACATCAAAAACCATTTGTAAAAATCTGGGATAAGCTAAAGTCATTTTGTTCCCTCTATTTTTACACATGCCCTCAAAAATCATTTTGGAATAATTAAACTTTTTCCCAGTAGCAATGGACACAATAGCACTAGCAATAGATCTATTGATCTCATTGTGTGCAGTACACTTGGGACTCAAACATTGCAAGAGGACATGTATTAGGTACTTCCAGGCTGGGGGAAACTCCTGTTTATGATATTTGTTTAAAGTTCCCTCATCAGGGAAAGGATAACCCAAAGCCCTTTGTCCTTGTTCTATTTCATTAATGGGGAGGGTGGTTATACCATCTGCATCATCAAGATGCAAAGCTTGGCGAACCAAAGCTTCGTAACCACCCATGTGCGCCCATGAACAATAGATGATAATGTAGTCACTCTATTAACTGTTGAGGAACTAACATTGTTCCAAAACTGTTTAATATGTGTGACAGGAATGAGTGGAGCATGAGAAAGAGCATACCTAATAGGGGATGCGTTCAAATACACCACCATTTGTGTGTATTGGGGAAACAGAGTATCATCAGCTTCCAGATATGCAATCATGTTGTGTTGACTCCTGAATCCCAATTCCAAATCACTTGGTTTAAATTTTGGTACCATTGTTGAAAGCTGTTTGAATGATTGATAAAGATGAAGTATAGGGGAAAATATTGTTAGACAAGAATGATAGGTACCCTGTTTAAAATAGGAGCCAAATATATAGCAGAGAAAAATGCATGTGATTGGTCAAAAATTAGGCAACTATTTTGAAAACTACAATCATGAAAATATTGAAAAGAAATAAGTTTATCTCATGCATTAATTGAAAGTTATCTGCTCCCAAAATTACGGCCCAAAAATATGTCAAAAAGTAACAACTGGGTAGGTCCCATTGAGTGTCAACGGTAAAAAATAACCCATCAACGCCCAACGGCTATATTCTTGTCAACGTTTGCCAAAGCCATGTCAGCGTCTAAATTGGTCACAACAACGCTTGGAAAAATACTTGTCAGCGTCCAAAAATAAAAATATATAAAAATGAAAAATGACCTTAACAAAGTAATTTATCCTAGAGAAGATAACCTATAAGTTGATAATTATTATAGGGCGGCAAGCACTGTCCAGTTATGCACACTTGCTTATGCAAGATAGACATAACAGTCCTTTAGTGTCCCTTGCTAACCAAAACTCTTAACAACTAAGTTACCTCATAAAATTCCTTGTTACTCCCAGGTAAAACCCATGATAAAATCATTCCCAAGTCTCCCAACAGACCACAACCAATTCTAGGCCAAAAATTTCTTGGCAGCATGCATAGTATATCAACTTTGCATGCTACAGTGCCTCGTGATTTAGTAAAACTAACTCATACTAACATGTGGACACAATATAGAATTATGATAAGAGTATCATAAGGATACCTAAAAGTCCTAAAGGTTCTTAAAACCTCCCCTTAAACTATGATACATATGTTGCCAAAAATATGCATGAACATAAAAAATTTATGTCAAGATAGGAATTGAAAATTCCAACCATCATCCATAAATAAAAACATGCTCAAATGATTCTCCAATGATCCATAAGCAACTCTGTATCCAATGGTATAATGCTAACACCACCTGCACATTTAGATTGAAAACCACAAAACTAACATTGTTGCTGACAACGCCCCGATAACACTTGTCAGTGTTAAGAAAAGCTTTGTCAGCGTTAGACAAATATATTGCTGACAACGTCACAATAACACTTATCAGCGTTAAAGCAACCTTTGTCAGTGTTAGAAAAATATAGTGGAAAATCTAAATCCTTAAAAAGACCAATAACAATGCATTATCCTGTACATACTTTTACAAAGAGACCCCAAAACACATATTATGTGAGATTGATCATTCCAATACTTGTTACCAAGTATTGAAACCTTCCAGCATCAAAAGGTTTAGTTAGTAAATCTGACACATTCTCTTCTGTGTCAACCCTATCTGGTTGTATTAAACCCTTTTCAAAACAATCTCTTATAAAATGGTGTCTAATTTCTATGTGTTTGGTTTTAGAATGATGTACAGGATTCTTAATAATGCATAAAGTGCTGTTATTGTCAACAAATATCTTGGTATGCATGAAATTATACCCATAATCCAACAGCTGGTTCTGAATCCATAATACTTGTCAACAACAAGCAGCTGCAGCAACGTACTCTGCTTCAGTTGTAGAATTAGCCACCACTGTTTGTTTCTCGCATTGCCAAGAGATCAATCTGCTCCCAAGAAACTGACATCCACCAGTTGTGGATTTTCTATCAAACTTATCACCTCCATAGTCACTGTCTGAATATGCTATAAGCTCCAAAGGTGAATCTTTTGGGTACCACAAGCCAAGACTAGGATAACATCTTAGGTACCTAAAGATTCTCTTGACAGCATAAAGGTGACATTCTTTGGGAGTCACTTGATGGCGTGCACAAGCACACACAGCAAACATGATGTCAGGTCTGGAGGCTGTGAGATACATCAATGAACCGATCATTGTTCTATAGTGCCTGACATCCACATCCTTTCCATCTCCAATCTTTCCCCAAGGATGTTCTCTATCCATAGGAGTAGTAGCCCTCTTTTCATGTGGAGAAAAGCCAAACTTCTTCAAGATCTCTACTACATACTTATCCTGAGAAATGAAGATACCATCTTCTTTCTACTGAACTTGTAATCCTAGAAAGAAGTTCATCTCCCCCATTGCACTCATCTTGAATTTGTCTGTCATAAGCTTGGAGAAATCCTCACTCATCTTTGGACTAGTGGATCCAAAAATGATATCATCAACATAAGCCTGAACAAGCAAAACATCCTTACCAGCCTTCTTGGTAAATAATGTCTTGTCTATGGTGCCCCCCTTGAATACATTGTCCACCAAATAAGTGGATAATGTGCCATACCATGCTCTTGGGGCTTGATTAAGTCCATACATAGCCTTCTTGACTCTATACACCTTGTCTGGATTCTCTGGATCTTCAAAACCAGGAGGTTGCATTACATACACCTCCTCAAAAATTGTTCCATAGAGGAAGGCACTCTTCACATCCATTTGATAGACAGTGAAGCCCATGCAGGAAGCATAGGATAGAAATATTCTTATTGCTTCAATCCTTGCAACTGGTGCAAAGACCTCCTCATAGTCTATCCCTTCCTCTTGTGTATATCCCTGAGCCACTAAACGTGCCTTGTTTCTGACCACAATGCCTCTTTCATCTCTCTTGTTTCTTAGAACCCATCTTGTCCCTATAGGTCTGACATATTTGGGACAATCAACCAGCTCCCAAACATCCTGAATTGCAAATTGGTGAAGCTCATCCTACATTGCTTCCACCCAACTTGGTTCTTTGAGAGCATCAAAGATCTTCTTGGGTTCCTGTTGTGACAGAAAACAGGCAAACAAACATGCTTGTACAAGAGGGGTATCAACCTTCTTGTGAATATTGGCAATAAATCCACCAAGACTTTGATGAGATCTTCTAGTCTGAACAGGAGTCATAATATCACCAATGATTTGAGAAGTGGGGTGATTCTTCATAGTAGAAGTGAGAACTCCTCCTTCAAAAAGTCTGGTGTCTTCAATCTCATTATCCAAGTTGCCAATATCTTCTTCTTCAGACTCTCTTTCATCAATATTAGGATGAACCTCTTCATATAAATTGGAAGGTTCACCCTGTTTAAAATTAGAAGAGAAAAGATGCTCAAAAGTGCTGTCAACGCCTGATCCTTGGTTGTCAGCGTTTGGATTGTCAACGCCTGAAATGGTGTTGTCAACGTTTGAGCCATCAACGTCTGAATATGTCCTGTCAGCGCTAGATTTGCCTTTGTCAGCGCCGGAAGGACCATGCATGTTGTTAACTGGTGGTACTTGGGAACCACCATTATCCTTTCCAGCAGCAACAGCAACAAAAGCATCTGTCCAAATGGGAATTGTAACATACTCTTGTATAGGAGATGACTTTTCTACTGGTGATCCAACCTCTTCATTAACCTGTGTACCGGAAACATCAACAACTTGTTCTTCCACAACATTTGAAGTTACCTTCACAATGTCTGGATTAGTGACAGGCATATAATTTAAAGTCCTAGATAGAGGTTCCAAGTCAAACAACCAATTTGTACCACTTTCAGGATCACTAGGTTTACTCTCTAAAAACCTAACATGTACTCTTTCAAGTATACATTTTTCCTTTTTAAGATAAACCCTATATCCCTTGCTCTTCACTGAATACCCCATGAAATAGCCTTCATCACCTTTTGCACTAAATTTACCTAAGGCATCACTAGTATCAAGTACAACTACATGACAACCAAAAGGTTTGAGAAAACCAATATTAGGTTTTCTTCCCCAAAGTAACTCATAAGGTGTTTTGTTTTGTATCTTGTTGCCCAATGCTCTCTTTTGAACATAGCATGCTGTATTGTTGGGTCCACAAGATGTGGATCTTGCAGCCTGTCAGGAACGGTGAACGACTTCTGTAATCACAAGTCTATTCACAGAGAGACTCTATACACAATATAAGTGCGGAATACAAATACTATAAAGAAGAACATAATAACTATAATGACTTGATCCTTTCTAAGGATTTATAATATTGATAATGACTAGAATTACGTTTGATGAAGGTGTCTGTAACCCTTCTGCCTAAGGTTCCTTTTATACTACAAGGAAACCCTAATACATCATTAAACAAAACGTGTAAAACTGATATGCATATCCTTTCCTAACCTATCTCATGCATATCCTAACAGAATAATAAGTAAATAATAAAGTTTGACTTTAACTAGGACTAGGAGAACGACTTGCTCCTACTACTACTATGACCATGAGGAACTAAATACCTCCTAGTCTACCTATTACAATTAACTATTCCAATGGTCCTAACAATCCTCCCCTAAACTTGAATTTGACCTGTTGAGTTCAAGTTTCCCGGTAAAACGTTCAATAAAGCTTGAGGATTGAAACGGCAAAAGAAACAGCAGCATCAACAAGATAAGAAACATAAAAACCGCCGCAACATGTAATACTAGAAGCTTCTCCAAAGCTTGAAAAAAATCAGCATCGTGTTGAATCTTTACAGCAACATGAGCAGATTTGATGAGCCTTTACCAAGTAGCTGCTCGCTCTTGGGCTAGCCAGTCTTTCTGGTGGAATAAGCATCACCCTGGGAGACCAGAACCCAGCCTAACTTTTAGAACGTGAATCAATGGTGAGTCGGGGTACCCTGACGATTTTAGGCAAACCGTCACAGCCGTCAACGGATTTGATATGTCTTTACCAGAAGCCGTACCCTTATGGACTCGCCAACTCTTAGCAATGAAGCATCGGTGAGTTGAAAACCCTATAGCTTTAAGCAAGCTATTACAGCTATCAACGGATTTGAGAAAACCTTTACCAAGAGCCGTACCCCCTTGGATTAGCCACTTTTCAGTCTAGGACCATGGCAAGTGAAAACCATCCAGTTTTGGGTAACCTGGCAACCATCAACGGATTTGAGAATCACACCAGGAGCCGTACCCTCAAGGTGAATTGTGACAATCCGTCAATTTATGATTGATATTTTATTCTCAGTATTTATTTAAAAACATTATTTTTAATGTTATGATATGAACTCATTTATTTTTGGGAAGAAATTTGGATTTACGTCTTGAAGTAGCATCGACTACGTCTAAACCAGAGGATTTTACGTTACGTGCTTACGTTTACATACACCGTCTTTGGTGACAGTCCAACATTTCAGAAAATAAATTTATCCGTGAATATTATTTTGAGATTTTAAATTTGTGTTGGTTCATAAACTCACAAATTTACGAGAAGAGATTAGGACGTACGATTTTAATTTAACGTCCTTTACGACTAAACCGGAAACCTTAGGATTACGTATTTACGTTTTCGAACTCTGTTTTTGATGAGACAATTTTTATTAGATTCGTTTTGTGCCGTTGATTCATAATTTATAAAAACGTTTTTCGTAAAACGACCCGAGGGCACGTAAATCGAGGAAACTAGAATCGAGGAGTACCCGTAATTAAACGGTGATGAGACAAGTGGGACACTTGCCCCACCCCCACAAACCCACGGATAAAACAAGGACACACACATTTGTGATGTGTCAAGCTTGCAACAAACAAGCTTACACTTGTTTACTTAGCTTCACATTGAAGCTACTTGTCCCACTAACTTGTCAAAACCACTAGCTAAACCATATACTCCATTTCTCACATGCAAACAATCTACAAACTCTCTCCCACTCTCCATTTGTGCCGTCCCATTTACACCTTAAACCACCATCATTGATCAAAATTAACCATGAAATCTCATGTTATTTACACACATGATGGAGCCCTTTTGAAGCCCTATTGATTGGTGGTGATTATAACATCCAAGGAGGAGTTTCTATGGAGTCTTAGGGCTGATTTTCCACAAGGAGTTCTTGAAGATTTGTGGTCTTGAAGATGGTCTTGGTTTATCACAAGTTTCTCCATCAAAATCCATGTTTTGATCACAACCTACATCATCATGGTGGTATAAAGATTTTCCTCCCCATCCTTTGTTATTTTGATATGTAATCATGTATTTTCTTCTTAAATGTATATATGTATGATGATATATGATGCTAAAAATATTGTGTGGGGATTTGGTGTTGATAAACATGGTTAAAAAGATGAAAAACTATAAGAAACAAGGCTAAAATCTTGTTTAAATTGTTGGCTGTATAAAACAGTAAAGAACCATGTGATGAATTGATAAAATGGCATAGATTAATGGATATAAAATAAGTAATATGTCTTGTACACATGTGAGAGTTGTCCATGCAATGGAATCATTAGTATGAGTGAAATATGATCAAAACAAATTTAGAGTACAAATCTGAGTTCACTGTTTTGGACGATTTTTAGAAAATAATTAGAGGCTGATTCAACAGTAGATATAGAAGAGTTAAATGGAGCACATATCATGTAGTTTATGTCATAAACATTTGAGCTTCTATCTCCATATAGAACTCTAGATATGGCTGTTTTGGTGAACATGAAAGTAAAAATCAGATTTTGGAAATTAAAGTATAATAGTATTATATAAGCACTCAAATAAAAATAGTATAAAATATGAATTAAAACCCATTAACTCATATAATACATTTATATAATATGTATAAGGGTAAATAAATGGACATTTTATAAAAATGGTAGTTTGATAAGTTTTATAAGTTATAAAACTATAAACATGATTTTTACGACTTTTTCGGCTATTACCGTAAAATTAACGTTTTTGTTAAATAAAACTTAGACGGTTGGACCCATCTAATGTAAACTTTTATAAACTCATATACTGATATATAAACATATATAACAAGTAAAAACCAATAAAAACCGAACTATAAAACATACGGACATTAACGGGCTAAGTTAACGTTATTGGACTAATAATACAACAAAATGGGCTAAAACACTTATAAACTTACTTATTGGGCTTAACCCGTTTGGGCCCAACTTGTAAAGTATAAATACTGATAATACAAGTATGAAATGTATTAATACAAGTTAATGAACTTATAATAGGCTTATTGGATCTAAAAGACGTAAATAGGAAAAACTAGTAAACTAGTAAGAAGTTACCAATACGTAAACACTAAAATGAGTAAAAGAGAATATGTAAACCCACTTGATCATCATATATGTAAAATCATCATATGTATACATAATTTTTATTTTTATAAAATCATTGGACAAGAGTCTAAGACAAGTATTATTTGTCTAGGTTTCCGTGATTGAAGCACGTACCGTACATCCGAATTGCCGATAACCCGCTTTCCCACATCAACGTGAGTTCATAGCCTCGCACTCTTTTAAATGTTTTTATGAAATGTTTTATAAACCCGCGAGGGAGATAACATGTTAGTTTTTATGAATTAGGACACTATTTGTCCCGATTGTTTGTTTATTAATTTGGACCCGAATGATTGAATGACCCGATGAATGATTAAATGACCCGATAGATGAAATGAAATGGATTATTAAAGTTAGGTTATGTCACTAAAAGTCCCATTAGCATGAATTGTGAACTACCGGGATTTGGTAGACGCTTATGCATATAATAGTACTATTTGGGGACAATCACCCCAGTTCGCGCCTTGACGGTTGATCCCTGTCGTGCCACATTGATTGGTAAGCGAATTTATGTATGAGAAGATTTCCATAGCGTGAACTTTGTGACGACACGCTAATTTAGATGGGCAAATTTCGTTTCGGGCTAGCTACCCGTTGTTTGTTGTAGTAAGGTAACAATGTCATGTGGCTTCTAATAATCCAATTAACGAAATACTGCTATATGCACCGAATTACGATATATTGCCTGACTAGCAATATGGGGTCTTATTCTTTATTTTATGTTCATTTTTTGGTTTTCATAACCATAATCATATAACGGTTTTATTTAACTCCATACAACGTTATAAAACGTATTGTATGATGTTTTTACGACATTAGTTCGTATAATGATTTGAAGGCGAAAGCCTATATTACGATTTTGATAAGGATTTGTATAAAATGACTTTGGCTATTTTATGGCCTATCACAATGATTTGTACAAAATGATTTTCGGTAATAATTTTATACCGCTGTTATATTGATGGATTTTATTAAACTCTATGAATTCACTCGGCGTTATCGCTGACGTTTTCTTTTAACATGTTTTATCTCAGGTACTTGAAGGTAATTCTCAGGAAGACAACAAGAATTCATGGCCCGAACTTAAATAACAATTTCAATTCAAATCTTTTGTAAAATTGTATGAAATGACCATGACTTGGGACCTATGTAAATTTGATATTTATGAATGGAAATGCTTTATTATTAAACGACGCGATTTTTAAGCGTTGTCTATGATGTGAGTAATGTGCTATCCCGTAACACCAACGAGTCTTCCGCTGTATTGAGTTATATAAATTTGGGGGTGTTACAGTTTGGTACCAGAGCTCTCGTTATAGAGAACGAAAGATTTTTAAAACCAAAGGTTTTGAATAAAACATTTCAAAATCTTTTAACTATAAACATTTTTCTAAAAATGTCTAAAAATCTTTTGACTATAACGGTGCCAAAGAATTCCCGAGTTACCGACAAGGCCAGACTGAGAAGTGTTATTTTAATATATATATATAACTTGGATTATATATATATATGTTGTAAATTGATTACATAATTGTTTGATGATTATTTTGATATTTATACGAGGTATTTATACGACGTAGATTGGCACAAGGAACCCTAAATCCCCTAGTAAATTAATCGAAGCTATTCTCGTAGGAATTCTAGCTATCCTAGATCTAAACCAAGTTGTGGATATTTATGATCCCAACAAATGGTTGATATTCGTAGAAATGTAGATATTAGTTGATTGTGATACTGAAGAAGAATTGACGAGATTAAATCTGATATCGATGTCATGACGATCTTTCCTTATAGAGTGGAGTTTGACAAAACATTACCACCTAGAAAGATGTCATATGATTCGTTGTCATCCAATTCTTAAATTGAAATTGAAAGGGTGAATGTTGCACTTGAGGCTGTCATTGGAACCATTACCCAAAATCCTCATGCCACTAGTACCTTTCTGAGAAGTCTAATTACATGTGTGAGTCATTTCATACTAGTGACTCATTTGATAATTGTTGTTGTAAGAGCTATAGGATTGGAAATTAAGTGTTGATTCATATCGAGCTTTTATTGCCCTTTTAAGGTTTATAAATAAGGCTGAAAGTATTGGAAAATGAGGTAGGATATCGCATTGGGTATAATTTGATTGAAATTTGAATGAAGTAAAATTTAACCTGTATAGAATAAGAAATTGTTAAGAGGAAGTCATTAAGTCCTGTGATTGAATTATAAGGTTTTAATTGATTGTAGGTTCGTGTTAAGGGTTGTTCCTATACCATTGTCCAATAATGAGGATGCCCAGTGTCCAGGAAATAAATTGAAGAAATCTTCTTCTGAATTGGGACCGATGGATCTTCCGGGACAGGTGGGACACCTAATGACTCTTGTAGATTAGTATTCATTGTGGTATCTTTTAAAAATCCCTAACTTAACTGAGACACCAGTTGGTAGGATGAGTTCTTGGAATTGTATGACATAGTGACACGTAATGTGTTACGGTACAATTTAGACTTGTTTGTGATTAATGAAAAGACTACCTTTGATTGCTAAATTCTACATGTATCGATGTTATCTATCTTTTATTTATTCATTCTAATGTTCGCATTAGTGATGCAACCGTTGAACAAGTACTCATCTTGATTTGAGTAACGTTGTGAATTATTCTTTTTGAGTGCCATCGAGGTCATGAACCTCATGATTAATTGGCTAAGCTCACTTCCTGATATATTATAGTTAGTTCTTGGCGAACAACTTTTCATCACTCTTTTGCAGATCACTCATTTTTTTTTATAAGCAAAACCGTATCCCTTGAGGAAAATTGAATTTTCATCACTATAAGGATCATTCAAAGTGAGATTTATAAGTGATTATTATCGAAATGAAGTTGTTTATAAAACACCTTGGAGAACTTTATTGTTTTCATAACAAAGAAAATCATTGTAAATTTATTTTCGATTCTTATTTAAGAATTAAGCATGAAAATGTTTTACTATAAACATGATGATAAAATTTTGACGAACTGAGTATTGCATCGTTAATCTTGAAATTGTATTTAGTTGCGCGCCTACATACAATTTGGAATGGACCATGCAATGCTGATTAGTAGTCACCATAAAACTGATTAATAAACACTACATTTTCTTTAAAGATTGTGAAAGATTAAATTTTATGAGATCTGCAAGAAGTGAAAAATAGGGACATAGTGTTAGGGACACCTACATATGTGCCTGTAGCATCTATTCTTCTGAGTCGAATTTACTCATCTGTGGAGATTGTCTTATTTGACAACTAATGATTCTTTCTTGTCCAATTCTCCCGTAGTGAGATTCTTAGGAAAAGTATTTGATTACCGAATGTTGATACCCGACTGGATGTATCGACGTTCCTATCATTTCTTTTGATTTGATTTGAATGACCTGGGTAACGATCCGAGGAGCTTTCGAATGCATACTCAAATTATGAAAACATGGGATATATTCATATTCGTTAAATGTTTTCGTCTGTATCTGAATTGAAATTCTCTCGCGTATATTATGTGTTGACCTTACTCTTTTAATAGTAGGTGTGTCTCCATATATCCTTGAATTGTGAAGGATTATGAGTTATTATTGGTCTTTTGAGAAGTTCACATCTTATCGACGGTAATGAAACTGGAAGGTTGATAGTGCAAGTAGAATGGATTGACTGATTATGACATGGCGACATTGTCTTAATTGATGGGAACTCGAGTAGAAATCCCCTAAAAGATAAGATGTTGATTATCAAAAAGTGATCTAAATAATTCTTGATGGATGACGATATCCTGCATTTAGACTTGAAATTATATTGTGAATGGTTGTGAATTAGTCATAGATATTATAATCTAAGAAGAACTTAAGATAAATGTATTAAAAGATGTTCCTGCTATTTGAAACTTTAGGAGGTATTTGTTGGTGAATTACCTATACTTTCGCCATTAAGACAAGTTGAATTTGGTAATGATTATATTCCTGGTGCTGCACCTGTGGCATGTGCACTATACATCAGCACCATCTGAATTGAAAGAATTACCGTACAACTGAGAGAGTTGTCGGAGAAGATTTTATTCTACCGAGCTCGTCATTATGAAGAGCTATGGTGTTATCATTACTTATATTTATAGATTACTGTGAACTGAGTAAATTGACAATCAAAAACGATATCCATGACTCAAAATGGAAGATTTGTTCGATCATTTACAAGGTTCTAGCGTATGTTTTAAAGATTTGATCCATGGCATGGTTATCATCAACTTCGCATCTGCGAAAAAGATTATCTATTCCAATCACTACATCCGGTACTTGTAATGAACGTTATGAGTTTCACGTGATGTCGTTTGGATTAACTAATACACATGTAGTATTCATAAATTTGGTGAATCACGTGTGTAGGCTGTAATTTGATAAATTTATGCTTGTGATCATTAAGGACCATTTGTTTATTTGTAAGAATAAGAATGAGTTAATAATTATTAATATATTGCCCTTAGATGACTGAGAAATAAAAACCTGTACCTTGAATAATTAACATGTGATTAAAGAGTTAATCTTTTACATTATTTGACCGTATGATTAAAAGATAATGGAATCTATATTGACTCTTCAAAAATAAGAGGTCATTTAAGACTTTGAGTTATACTAAAAAGAAAGTGCAAATATATTTTGACAATTGTTTTAACAAAGGATTTTTAAGGGATTATTCCCTTATACACAAACCATTTAACTAAACTCCTGTTTAGGGATAAATGTTTGTGTATACCCCAAGACAACCTAAGAGGGTTTGAGGAAACTGTTAAACCATGACTTAAAATTAGAAATGACAATTTTTGCTTTTCAACTAAGAAAATTTTTACCAAAGAATAAACGAAGGTTTTTCGAACATTTACGAATCTTATTAAATATTTTCGATAAATCAACGAAAATCTTGTTAATTAAATTCAAATTTATTTTGAACATTTCTATAATTGGTCGAACTAAGAAAATTAAAATTTTTACGTTACGTTTCATAAAAATTAAATATTTATTATTTAATTAGTTGTAATAATTATCGACGCTTTAAACGTCGGATTAAGCAAAACTGATAAAAATAATAGCTGAAACGAAACTGAAACTTAGAAAATATGAAGAAAGGTGAACGTAATTACTAACACATTATGTAGAAAATATAAAGAACCAATTAGGATGTGTTCCTTAGTAATGACGGTGCAAAATAAATTGCCGAACGATATAAAAATAAACAATGATTGTAAAAAGGATAATATAGATAATAAAAGAGGTTCACCTCTAATGTGAACCATTAGAATTGAGAAGCCGATAGCGTTAAATGTATAAAAGGCCACTTGTGATTGTCCAAATATGGAGGATTGTGAGATATAGTTACGTTGGAATCTTGTAAGTATAAGTATTTTATTCATGACATTTCTGATTTAATGTATCATTATCAGAAGAAGTTGTACTGATGGCAAATTATGAAGGCAGACACCGCCTCATACATTAGTAAACGTCTAGCTATTGCAAAGGTCATCATCTGAATTTGATTCAATTTGGGTCATCGTCGACAGACTGACCAAATCTACTAATATCATTCCTGTTAATGATAGATTCTTGATGAAGAAATTGACTCTTTTGTATTTAAAGGAGTTATGTAAACATGGTATGCCTGTATCGATCATCTCTATCAAGATCCTCGCTTCGCATTGAATTTCTAGAGATTTGCTCAGAAGTCATTAAGAAGGAGTCTTGATGAGAGTACTGTGTACCACCCCAATCGAAGGGACGAGGTAAAGTAACGATATAAAATACTAGATATCTTGTTTTATGTTTGAATGATTGACCTTTGGTAATGAACCGTATAATCGTTTCCCTTTGGAGAGATTATCCTTGATAATTATCGTATTAGGATCAAGATCGACTCTTGTTAGAATCTATATTAGAGCATCTGTAAGCAGGATTTGGGATGAAGACACCCATTGTGAGTTGGACATGTCTTTTAGGTTTAAGGTTCCCTATGATGGCGAACCTAACCTTACAAAATACTCGACCCGCGAGACCTGAAATGATTGTTGAAATTAGGATCTGATTATTGACTACCGGTAGTGGGCAGGAGGTTATGTGAATATGAAATGTAGACCTTGAACTGCCAGATGGGTAGCGAAGTTTTGCCAAAAATAAAAAAAAAATAAATGAATTGATGATCTAAAAGATCATGGGATATAAGTCCCCGTTGTATGGGACCATTGAGATGATGTAAAAGATTGGTTTGAAAGGCATATAAGCTGGATCTACCCTAGGACTTCATGAGCTGCGTGAATTATGATTCTTATATCTAACTTGATGAAATGTCTATCAAGTGAAAAATATGAATATTCCTTAATGAAGTTTAGATCGGCGAAAAGTTGCATTCATCAATAACCCGTGAACATCATGGATAGAGAAAGTAAGTCAACTAAGCCTGATCTTATTCCTGTAGTTATGTTTGATGAAACTCGCGTATTGTAATGGATTACACTTGTGAGAAAAGACCGAATGTGGAGGAAATACCCACATGGCTTAAACTCTATAAGAAGCGAGTAGTAAGATGATCTTTGAGGACAAAGATCCTGTTTAGGGGTAAATACTGTGACAATCTGTCAATTTATGATTGATATTTTATTCTCAATATTTATTTAAAAACATTATTTTTAATGTTATGATATGAACTCACTTATTTTTGGGAAGAAATTTGGATTTACGTCTTGAAGTAGCATCGACTACGTCTAAACCGGAGGATTTTACGTTACGTGCTTACGTTTACATACACCGTCTTTGGTGACAGTCCGACATTTCAGAAAATAAATTTATCCGTGAATATTATTTTGAGATTTTAAATTTGTGTTGGTTCATAAACTCACAAATTTACGAGAAGAGATTAGGACTTACGATTTTAATTTAACGTCCTTTACGACTAAACCGGAAACCTTAGGATTACGTATTTACGTTTTCGAACTCCGTTTTTGATGAGACAATTTTTATTAGATTCGTTTTGTGCCGTTGATTCATAATTTTTAAAAACGTTTTTCGTAAAACGACCCGAGGGCACGCAAATCGAGGAAACTAGAATCGAGGAGTACCCGTAATTAAATGGGGATGAGACAAGTGGGACACTTGCCCCACCCTGACAAACCCACAGCTAAAACAAGGACACACACATTTGTGATGTGTCAAGCTTGCAACAAACAAGCTTACACTTGTTTACTTAGCTTCACATTGAAGCTACTTGTCCCACTAACTTGTCAAAACCACTAGCTAAACCATATACTCCATTTCTCACATGCAAGCAATCTACAAACTCTCTCCCACTCTCCATTTGTGCCGTCCCATTTACACCTTAAACCACCATCATTGATCAAAATTAACCATGAAATCTCATGTTATTTACACACATGATGGAGCCCTTTTGAAGCCCTATTGATTGGTGGTGATTATAACATCCAAGGATGAGTTTCTATGGAGTCTTAGGGCTGATTTTCCACAAGGAGTTCTTGAAAATTTGTGGTCTTGAAGATGGTCTTGGTTTATCACAAGTTTCTCCATCAAAATCCATGTTTTGATCACAACCTATATCATCATGGTGGTATAAAGATTGTCCTCCCTATCCTTTGTTATTTTGATTATGTAATCATGTATTTTCATCTTAAATGTATATATGTATGATGATATATGATGATAAAAATATTGTGTGGGGATTTGGTGTTGATAAACATGGTTAAAAAGATGAAAAACTATAAGAAACAAGGCTAAAATCTTGTTTAAATTGTTGGTTGTATAAAACAGTAAAGAACCATGTGATGAACTGATAAAATGTCATAGATTAATGGATATACAGTAAGTAATATGTCTTGTACACATGTGAGAGTTGGCCATGCAATGTAATCATTAGGATGAGTGAGATATGATCAAAACAAGTTTAGAGTACAAATCTGAGTTCACTGTTTTCGACGATTTTTAGAAATAATTAGAGGCTGATTAAACAGTAGCTATAGTAGAGTTAAATGGAGCACATATCATGTAGTTTATGTCATAAAAATTTGAGCTTCTATCTCCATATAGAACTCTAGATATGGCTATTTTGGTGAACATGAAAGTAAAAATCAGATTTTGGAAATTAAAGTATAATAGTATTATATAAGCACTCAAATAAAAATAGTATAAAATATGAATTAAAACCCACTAACTCATATAATACATTTATATAAATATTTATAAGGATAAATAAATGGACATTTTATAAAAATGGTAGTTTGATAAGTTTTATAAGTTATAAAACTATAAACATGATTTTTACGACTTTTTCGGCTATTACCGTAAAATTAACGTTTTTGCTAAATAAAACTTAGACGGTTGGACCCGTCTAATGTAAACTTTTATAAACTCATATACTGATATATAAACATATATAACAAGTAAAAACCGATAAAACCCACACTATAAAAGATACGGACATTAACGGGCTAAGTTAACGTTATTGGACTAATAATACAACAAAATGGGCTAAAACACTTATAAACTTATTTATTGGGCTTAACCCATTTGGGCCCAACTTGTAAAGTATAAATACTGATAATACAAGTATGAAATGTATTAATACAAGTTAATGAACTTAGAATAGGCTTATTGGACCTAAAACCCGTAAATAGGTAAAACTAGTAAACTAGTAAGAAGTTACCAATACGTAAACACTAAAATGAGTAAAAGAGAATATGTAAACCCACTTGATCATCATATATGTAAAATCATCATATGTATACATAATTGTTATTTTTATAAAATCATTGGACAAGAGTCTAAGACAAGTATTATTTGTCTAGGTTTCCGTGATTGAAGCACGTACCGTACATCCGAATTGCCGATAACCCGCTTTCCCACATCAACGTGAGTTCATAGCCTCGCACTATTTTAAATGTATTTATGAAATGTTTTATAAACCCGCGAGGGAGATAACATGTTAGTTTTTATGAATTAGGACACTATTGGTCCCGATTGTTTGTTTATTAATTTGGACCCGAATGATTGAATGACCCGATGAATGATTAAATGACCCGATAGATGAAATGAAATGGATTATTAAAGTTAGGTTATGTCACTAAAAGTACCATTAGCATGAATTGTGAACTACCGGGATTTGGTAGACGCTTATGCATATAATAGTACTATTTGGGGACGATCACCCCAGTTCGCGCCTTGACGGTTGATCCCCGTCGTGCCACATTGATTGGTAAGCGAATTTATGTATGAGAAGATTTCCATAGCGTGACCTTTGTGACGACACGCTAATTTAGATGGGCAAATTGAGTTTCGGGCTAGCTACCCGTTGTTTGTTGTAGTAAGGTAACAATGTCATGCGGCTTCTAATAATCTAATTAACGAAATACTGCTATATGCACCGAATTACGATATATTGCCTGACTAGCAATATGGGGTCTTATTATTGATTTTATGTTCGTGTTTTGGTTTTCATAACCATAATCATATAACGGTTTTTATTTAACTCCATACAACGTTATAAAACGTATTGTATGATGTTTTTACGACATTGGTTCATATAATGATTTGAAGGCGAAAGCCTATATTACGATTTTGATAAGGATTTGTATAAAATGACTTTGGCTATTTTATGGCCTATCACATTGATTTGTACAAAATGATTTGAGGTAATAATTTTATACCGATGTTATATTGATGGATTTTATTAAACTCTATGATTTCACTCGGCGTTATCGCTGACCTTTTCTTTTAACATGTTTTATCTCAGGTACTTGAAGGTAATTCTCGGGAAGACAACAAGAATTCATGGCCCGCACTTAAATAACAATTTCCCTTCAAATCTTTTGTAAAATTGTATGAAATGACCATGACTTGGGACCTATGTAAATTTGATTTTTATGAATGGAAATGCTTTATTATTAAACGACGCGATTTTTAAGCGTTGTCTATGATGTGAGTAATGTGCTATCCCGTAACACCAACGAGTCTTCCGCTGTATTGAGTTATATAAATTTGGGGGTGTTACATGAATCAACTCTTTCTTGTCGGTTAGACATGGTGAGTTGAGGACCATTTGTTGTGAGGACCAAGTCCAACACCAGATGAAACAATCAACCAGCTCAAGTGTGAATCAGCAACAGGAACCCAAAGTGTGAATCAGCAGATGGTATTTTATTCACAAGTGTAAAATCCATGATGTGTTTAAAGTATAAGCAGATATTATATAAAAAGTATTTTTTTTTTCTTTTTTTTAACTATAATGAATGAAAATCACCAATCACTATACATATTGGTGAAAAGAATTGCAGTAATAACAGATAAACAAAAAAACACAAAACATAAAAACTTACAAACCATATCACAGACCAGAAGCAGCCACCTTATCAGCTTGCAACCGAGCTTGGATCCCTTCCACCAATGTAGTTGCCATAGAAGACTCATTCCCAGAAGGGGCATTAGAAATCTGCAAGTGACAAGCAAGCATGGCCTCCATCGAAGCAATCGTCAACGGATAATCCAAATATGTAAGCATAAACACCATAATACCAGACTCCAAATCCAAGACATGCACACCACAGCCAGCATATAACTTCAATCTCGTGATAACCCATGTTGGCTGATCCTTCCAGACACCAGAAAGTGGAGCATGGGGAGGGGAATCAAGCATCATTTTCAAATCAGCCCACATTCTCAGACCAGACCAGGAGGGCACTTCACTAGGATGAACAGGCATACCAGCATCCACAAACCCATACAATGCCATAAGATCCTTTCGATCCGCCCTGGACAAAATACCTTGCAAACCCGAAGCATACCGCACATAACCATCACTAATGGTAATCCTATTAGAGACAGTACCAGGTAGAGTCGTGGAAGGATTAACCGTCCAACCTGTAATAGATCCATTACCCAATGGTAACTCTGAGTCACTATCGGAAGCTGCATCAATAAGATTTTCGGGAGCACGCTTCTCATAGGGAACAGACTTGCTACGTCTAGCACGTCTAGCCAATTTCTTGCGGATGGAACGGCGAGAAGTGGGAGCACTAGGCGAGGGTTCAACCTTTACCTTTACCTTTGCAGCAGGAGTGGGATCAGTAGAAGTAGAATCAATACCTTGCCCAACCAAAGGATCAACAGAAGCTGCACCAGAAGAGGGAATAGGTTGAGGACCAGGCACGGGTGGTGATGATGATGCCATAACAGGAGTAGTAGTGGTGGTGGTAGTGGTAGCATAGGTGGTGGTGGTAGGAGGACCTAGAGATGAAACAGGAGGAGCAGCCGAAGGTGTAGGGGTGGTACCAACAGTAGAAACATCAACAACTGATGGAATAGCAGCAGAACCAAGAGGAGCATCAGATGTAGAACCAGTAGCAACAGCAGGTTGAGAAGTATGAACCACGCGTGGAGAAGGACGATAGATGAAACGCTCCGGAATTGGGGTGCTCTGATGCTTGATCATTCGTTCATAGAGCGCCTTAATCTCATCAAAAGACAATGCCCGAACCCTTTCCCATTACCAACCAACAGTGAAATAAGCAGCCAACTGATACTTCACATACCGCTGCATCTGCTTTCGCTCCTCGGTCTTCATCAAGGGCCTGTTCTTACATTTTTCACGAAGTTGAGCAGCAAGCGCTAACTGTTGCTTGCGCATTAACACCATTGCTCGAGGAATACAATTATGCTCATTCACATCAGAACCCAAGAGATCAATAAACTGGGAATAATCCGAGGTAAGAATAGTCAGCACCCGCATCCAATCGCTATCATCCCAATGCATAGCATCATGCTGCATCTGTTCACGTCTCTGCTTCTGAAGAGCTTCCTCCTCAGCCCGAGCAGCTTGGTCAATTTCTGCTTGCATCCTTTGAGCAGCCTCCTCACCCAACCTATCATCCTCAAGTTATCTGTGTGTACGATTACGAGGGGGTGAGGGAGCATCAGTCATGGGGGCTTTCCCCTTTGGATCATGAGATGGGCCAGCAGTGGAACCAGTAGTAGTACCAACACCATCCTCCTTTGGTGTAGGGACAACAGCAGGAGAAGGAATTCTGGAGGAAGTAGAAGGAATCGGCAGATCATCATACAACTTATCAACAAAGGCAGCCTTCGCCAACAAATTCAAACCATCCTCCACAAGATCTTCAACCCCCTCATCAGAATCAGATTGAACCACATGCTTTTTCCTTCGCCTCTGCTGTGTCTCCAAGGCTTTAATCCAATCAGCCATGGGAATAACAAATTCCCGGGTAAGCTTACGATGTTGATTCAAATCTGCTTCCAAGGAAAGAATCCGTTCATTGTACCTGTGCATGAGATCAAGTAAACAAGTAAGTGTAATAGGCTCCTCCGCTTTCCCACCAAGAGGACTTGGGTCTGGGAAGGCTTCATTGGAACCATAAGCAATAAAGGGGTCATCACCATGAGCACGAGAACCAGAAGGCTTATCAGAAGAGTGTGGAGCAGGACTAGGAGGAGGGGTATCCACAAATGGAGACGAATGTGGCATCGAAGAAGGAGCAGCCTTGGAAGTGGATGGCCTTTCAACCACCACCTCCTCAATCGGATCTTCCACAACCACATTATGTGCACCACCAGCATGATGCTCCTCCTCCATTGGGTCATCACCTAATTGAGGTTCCCCCTCGGCTTGTTCAACCGGAGGAACAACATCAGGAGGACCTTGAGCAAGGCCCAACATTGCATCAGTAAGGGGCCTCCACTCCCCGCTAAACCCATGAGCCATGTTATAGTATACTTTAGCAGTAAGCTTAGAAGGCTCATACTCCTCCCTATCACGAGGAAGACAAACAAGTATCTGCTGTAAAAACCTAGGATACATCAAAAATTTCTTCCTAGAACCAGCACTAGACAGATTGCTAACCATCCCATCAAACAAATAACGAGAGAAATTAAATACCCTACCCTGTGCTATGCAGATTAGACCAGTAGCCAAAGGAGTAGGAAAAGCATCACAACTCCCAGACTTGGGGCTTAAACAATGAATCAAAAAGTGCACTAGAAGCTTCCATTGGGGGGAAAACCGATTCTTTTTGAAGTTAAACTTCCCCCCATGATTGTACCCAATAGCAGCCATCCCCTCGAAAACCTCAACATTGGGGATGGACACAACACCACCTTCATCTTGAAGATGAAGAGAACTCCGAATAGAAGCTTCAGTAACCACGTAAGAACGTCCATCTATGGTAGCATGGAGTTTACGTGGACGACCAACTAAAGCCACAAGAGTAGCAGAACCCCAAAACTGTCGGATTACACTATCATAAACAATGGGGCACACAGTGAAAGCATACCTGAGGTTAGAAGCCTCAATGAATTCCAGAATGTCAGTGAACTCATCACGATGGGGACCATCTCCTAGATAAGTGACCTTATTGTGAGCAGGTTGGTATACCAGGTGATAACTCGATTTTACTCAGGTTAAAAAGATTCGTTGTACCAATCTCTTCGAATTGAAAAACTTGTGTTTAATGTGTGACTCAGTTTTATTTTGGTGGAACAAAAATGTGTCGTTGTAGTTTTTTAAATAAAGGTGCGAAACAATTAAAGTAAAAGTGCGTTAAAGTAAATCTAAGTCTAATTAAAATAAAGTGCAAGTATTTAAAAACGTGACTGAAATTAAAGGGCACTTAAAAGTAAATGACGCAAATTTAAAACTATCTAAGGCAAACTAAAAAAGCAACTACTTAAACTAAGGCAAGGCTAAAATAAAGCTAAGGCAAAATTAATTTAAAGTGCAACTAAATAAAAGGCGGGAAAAATAAAGCTTGAAAATGAAAGACAGATATTTAAAAAGAAGGACTAAAAAAAGAACTGAAAGAAACCTTGATTCGGAAGTTCAAAACTTCCGAATGAACTGGCTTGACTCGGAACTTTTGAGTTCCGAATGAAACAATCTTGAGTCGGAAGTCCTTGATTCGGAAGACTTCCGGATGAAGCCTTCTTGATCCGGAACTTTTGACACTTCCGAATGAAGCCCCCCTTGATCCGGAACTTTGCCCTTGGTTCGGAACTTTTGAGTTGATCCGGAAGTTTGAGACTTCCGAATGAAACCTTGCTGATCCGGAACTTCGAGTTGATCCGGAACTTTTGAGACTTTCGAATGAAGCCTTGCTGATCCGGAACTTCCCCTTGATCCGGAAGTTTTCGTCCGGAAGTTTGAGACTTCCGAATGAGCAATGCTTGAGTCGGAACTTTATGAGTTCCGAATGAGACCTCTTGATCCGGAACTTTCAGACTTCCGAATGAACACTCCTCTTCACTTGGTTCAGAAGTTTTCTGGGAATGATCAAACACAGAAACAAATGCCCCGAAGAACAAGGGATAACAGAAACAAGAATATAACACAGATTTAACAAAAATCAAGCAAACGATTAAGCTAAACTAATAACAAATCAACAGTTAAACATAAACAAACAATTCAAATCAACAAAACAAACAAATTTAACCACAATAATCAAAACCACTTGGATCAAAATAAGAACATGAACATAAACACAAACATAAACATAAAAATCAAAGATCAAGAAAGGTAGATAGGAGATTAACAAGATAAAATAAAGATAGACAAGAATTAAATGGAAACTTACTTGAAATTAAAGGAATTTAATGTGCAAGACAAGGTATTTAAATTGACAAGTATTTAAATGACATGAATTAAAGGTGCAAGGTAAGTAAATGGTGGAAGACTAATTGTCACACTTAGCCAACAAGAAAAAATAATTATCATCCTAATCTATATATAGGGGAGGATTAGGAAGCTTCCTCCCCTCCTTCATTTCTTCTTAATTGCGAGATTAAGTCCCTCCTTCTTTTAATCTTCATTAATTGCACCATTAGTCCTTTATTCTTCTAATCTTCTTTAAACTTGGACTTTAAGGACTTTTGGCTCGGGATTTCTTTGAACTCGTCTTTAATTTCTTCAATAAATTAGACTTGAGTTTCTCGGCTTTAAGTAAACTTCCGTCTTTTGACTTTTTCTTCGATAAATCTTCAGAATTGGTCTTGGACTTCCGTTCTTTTTGCACTCTTGACTTCTTGACTTCGTCTTTCATCTTTTTCTTCAATAAAAGCCCGTAAATGCCGTGTTTTCTCCACTTTTCACAATTTCGTCCTAAATCACAACAAAAACACAAACCACGCATAATTCCGACATAAAAGACATAAAATACACGTTTTGGCTCGGTTATTATTGTAATTAAGTGGTAGAAAAGATGGGTGTTTACACACCTATCAAATCCCCTACACTTGACCATTGCAATATCCTCATGCAATGCATTAGTTACAAAGCAAGATTACATTTTTCATCATAATCAGTTAACATTGGCCTTTATTAAAGAGATAGAAAATTAAAAACATACAAAGTAAAGAAATCAAAAACATACCTTGGGTTTTGGAAATGTCATGAATAATCATCATTCTCAAGTTTTCACTTTCTCCAAACCAAGCTTAAAAACGAGATCATTGTTATTATAAGTTAGCAAATTATCACGAACTCACGTGGGCCAATTATTCACTTAGACTCCCTTATTCCTAGGTGTATCTCTTATATTTTATTGTTGTCTTGAATGATCACGAGGATGCATTGTTGACTTATTTCGATAGTTATTTAGTCCGAAAATAAAGTGAACGATTTAATCAATAGTTAGGTAAAGGACAAAATCTTTTAAAACTGCTTCTCGGGACCTCATAAAGTTCATATCTTGGCATAACTCGCTTCGCGATTTGAGACCTTTCTCGGACCGATATTTGGCAGCGACTTCATACTTCAAACCTTGAGAGACGTTCATGAAATAATGGCCTTCTCTTCATAATGGAATTTCTTCACTTGAAGTTTTGAGAGATTCATACTTGGACCACGACTTCTTCATTTTTCTCCAATCTTTATCTTGGACTTTGATATACAATGATCCGCCTCCTTTTATGACTTGGATCTATTTATCCTCATACCTTGTTAGGGTCTTTTCGGATACACTTCTCCATGACTTTTGGGGAGTATTTGCTTTTCGTCGTGTGTCTCGATCCTTCATATTGATTTTCGATAAATGATTCTTCACATAACTTTTGGATCTTTAGCAACAAAATATAGCCCTCATGCCTTGTTAGGGCCTTTTCGGACTTGCCAATCTTCGCGTCCCGCTTCAATAAGTTATGCCTTGGCTATGAACTCTAATCCATACCGAGCAACTTTTAAACGATCTTGGGCTAGAAGCTAAGTAACTTTTCAAATCGTACAACCTTATTTATTAGCAGATAAATTATTAGCAAGCGATGGGAGAATAGGCTCATAATTAACTCACATAAATTCACGAAAGAATACCGAACTTATAATTGGCTCTATCATCTCTCGTTCTCCACAGTTTAAAATCTCAAGTAATGAGACTCGTGGATGCTTAGCCTATTAAATCAAAGTTTTGGGTTTTCGAGTCGCCTATAGGATCTTGCAAATTCTTAGACTTTTTCAAGTTTAGAATTCGGGTTTTAAAGTTCCCTTGATAAACGACTCTCTAGGATCAATTATAGGAACTTCCGAAAAGTTCTTGTTCTTAACCCGTGAGAGTTAAGACTTTCGCGTTTTAAAGCTCCCTATATAAAAGCCTAGCAAAACTTGACTTAAACACGTTAAGGATACTAGCTAGAGTAACTAAGATAAGTAAACTCGGGTTGAGTCAAAAGATTCACAACGTTTGAAAATAAAAACCACTTATTAAACATTTATTCTAGGAAAGAAAGAAAATAACTATACAAAGGTAAAAACTAATAGGCCAAAATAGATCAAAAATTTTGAAAAATGTCGAAAAATTGATTTTCTGGTTAAAATGAGGACAAATACAAGGAAAAGACCACTTAACTTCGATAGAAGTCCCCCCTACACTTAAGATAAACATTGTCCTCAATGTTTAAGCATGTGGGAGTAAACTCCCCTACACTTAGGACATTGAAAACTTTGTTTAAATCTCGCTAAGGAAAAGACAACTAAAGAGATTCCTATTTTAATATTGAGAAAATATAAAATAGTGAATCGAAAAGAGTTTAGGATAGAACAGGGAAAAAGTAGAACACGGAATCACGGGTCGTCAAGAATCATCAAGAGTGGATCATTGAAGCTCGAATCCCTGATTAAGAGAGGAGAGGAGAGGAAATAGCAAACCAACGGGTCTCCCCCCTACACTTATGATAAAGAAAGCTAAAGGATAGATTCATGGGTTGCCTCCCAAGAAGCACTTGGTTTTTGTTAACCGAGTCGTGAGCCTGACTCGACCTGGATCATTAGCGGAAGAAGCATGAAACATATCTACCAGGATCAAAGACATAGTTTTCGGCCATCAAATAGCACAAGCTTAAGGAGAACAAGGCAAGCCAAAGAAGAATACGCAAGGTTCCCTTAAGCAGTGATGGAGCATGGTGGGAGCAAGTATGGTGAGGTGCAAGCATGTCTTCAATAGTTCCAAAGATTTTTCCTTTTATTTCATCAGGTGGATACTGAGATGGCTTAAAAACTTCAATACCGGGGTCGAACACCTTTTCCTTTAAAGGAAAATAGCACTCAGGCTCAGCAGAATGTGAAGAAGATGCGCGAAGAAGCACAACCTCGTCCTCAGAAGGGGGACAAAGAGGTGTTAACTCATACGTGCTACGGATGTCGGTGTCGACCGGTTTCTTCTCCTTAGAAAGAATGTGCTTCAAATCCAAAGTAGGATCAAGTCGATAATCTTCAAAGTCAAAAGGAGGTGCATCACTCTCATGAGGGAAGTAAGTGTTGAGAAACGTAGAGAAGTCTTACTCAAATGAGTAATCGTCCAAAGTAGGATCGAGTGATGGCGGAGGATCTTCATCATGTGAAGAATCACTCGAAAGAGTATCGGCCTCATCAAAATCATCGAAAGTGGGTAGCTCGAGATACTCGGAAGTACAATCATCAAAATCATCCGAATCTGAGCTAGAATCATCATCATAAGCATCAAAGACCGGTGGAGAATCATAAATGGGAGAAGCTTCCAAAGTGGAGCGAGAATCATCCACATCATCTTGAAAAAGTGGATTATCAGTGGAAGAATCAAATAGCGGATTGTTGAAGACAACAAAGTCATCATGCACATTAATCATATTGACTGATTCTCAGCCTCCAAAGGATTTGCCTGTAAGCTTCCCCATTTTGAAAACTTGTGAATCATCCCCGACTCTTAAGACTAACTCACCTTCGGCCACATCCACTAAAGCTCGTCCGGTTCTCAAGAATGGCCGACCAAGTATTAAAGGAATACGAGGGTCCATTTCATAATCAACTACGACAAAATCGACCGGGAAAGTAAATGTGCCAACTTTGATGAACACGTCTTCGGCTATACCAACGGGGTAAGCGAGAGTGCGGTTTGCAAGTTCAAGAGTCATCTTTGTTGGAGTGAGGTCGGGTAATGATAGTGTTTTCCAAACACTCAGTGGCATCAAATTAATACTAGCCCCGAGATCAGCAAGGGCAGTGAATTCTTCAGTTTTGTTGAACACGCAAGGCAACACAAAACGACCGGGATCTCCAAGCTTTTCTAGAAGTTCTTTAAGAATAAGTGCAGAGCAGTTTTCATTTAAGCGTATGTTGGCGAGTTCAATCAGCTTCTCCTTCTTGCTAAGCAATTCCTTGAATGCTTTGACAAATTTCGGCATGTGGACAAGTGCTTCAACAAGGCTAATGTTGATGTTCATTTGAGATAGCATCTTCACATATTTCGATACTTGACAGTCATTCTTTGTTAGCTCGTTGGTCTTGCCTAAGCGAGAAGGGTATGGGATGTTGGGTTTATAGGTGGAAGGTGAAGGTGTAGTCGGTAAAGGTTGAGATGTTGAAGGATCCTTCCGAGATACATCGTCATGACGAGGTGGAGACAGTGTTGGTGCACTAATACTAGGTGTAGGAGGAGTAGGGATACATGGTGGTGGAGGAGGTGTAAATGATGGGGGTGGGATTGGTGGTCATACGATGGTGACTACACTACGAGTAGTAATAACACTCACATTAGCTCGCGGATTAGTGACGGTGTTTGAAGGTAGAGAACTTGCAGTAGAAGGTTGAGCTGCGGGCAAGAAACTAGCAAGCATATTCTTCAAAACATTCGTTTGATTGCTGAAGGAGGATTGAATATTATCTGTAAGCTCGGATCTAATCTCATTTCCTTGCTTTGTGATATCTCCTTTCAGATTGATAATTTGGCTCTGCAGATTCTTAATTTGCTCACCTTGGGTTCTCATGATGGCTTCAACATCCGGGTTAATGGGTGGGGTTTGTTGGGCGGGTGGGTGATAAGGGTTAGAAGCTCTTGGTGGGATTTGGTTGCTTCTATTGTAATTGTTGGCGGGGTTTTGGTTTTGAGGAGAAAAACCGGGTGAAAGGTAGTTGTTGGATCGATAACTCAGCAGATTTCTATCCCCTTGTTGTCTAGCTTGGTAATTTTCCGGTGAATAATTACCATAAGCTGCATACACATTTTCTGGATTTCCTTGTGTCGAAGGACAATCGGTGTATGAGTGAGGACCGCCACATGTTTCACAAGGATTAGCAACCGCTTTAACTTGTTGTTGTTGTTGGTTTGAAGCGAGAAGCGTAATACTTTTGCTTATTTCAGTCATCATGCGGGTGAGTTCGGTCATATCAGGGTTTGCTGAGGTGGAAGAAACATTGACTCTCAGGTTGTTCCTAGAAGAAACAGAGGAATCCCAGTTTTTATGATGAGTAGTCATGTTCTCGATTAACTCTCTACACTCCTCGGGTCTCCTTTTCATGAATGTGCCACCGGCGGCTGCATTAATCGTATCACGATCTCGAAAAGTCAAACCATTTTAGAAAGTATCAATTAATGTCACAGGGAGCATGTTGTGGTTTGGACATCTATCGATCAAGACATTATATCTCTCCCAAGCATCAAAAAGAGATTCATCAGGGTCTTGCATGAAACCACTGATTTGATTGCGAAGGCTCGTGACCATGGATGGTGGAAAGTAGCGCGACAAAAAGCGTTGAGTCATGTCATCCCAAGTGTGAATAGAATTCTTCGGGAGACGATCAAACCATTTCTCGGCATGATGTAATAAAGTATGTGGAAAGAGTTGTAGGCGAAGTTCATCCATTGTGGCACCAGCCAACTTCATGCTTTGAGTGATTGTAATGAACTTGTCGAGGTGTTTGTTGGCATCATCATCAGGCAATCCACGGAATGGGTTAGTTTGCACTTGCTGAATCATATGGTGCTTCAACGAAAACTCAGGAGCGTTGATTTGCATCGGCGCAATCGGTCCTCCTCGTCCAAACATGGTAGGTTAACAAAGTTCCTCCATGGTCCGAAGATCGGGCTGTGGAAGAACATTGTTGTTATTATTAGGGTGCGGTGGATTATTGTTGTTTACACCTGACATAGCTAAATCTTCTTGAGTCTTGGGCTCTTGATAATTAGAAGATCTAGTACGCATACACCTGAAAATGCAAAAGAAAAAGAAACCAAACAAAAAGAAAATATATATACACAATAAAGATAAAATCTTTTTGGATTATTGAAATTTTTAATTTTTATGGATTTTTATTAAATTTTTAATTTTTATGATTTTTAGAATTTTTATGCAAGAAAAATAACGCTCACAAGTGAACGGAACCCAAAAAGCAACGCGTCTCTCACAGAAAACCGTTAATCTTTACGAAAAGAGCCGACAGCGGCGCCATTTGATAACTCCATTTTACTCAGGTTAAAAAGATTCGTTGTACCAATCTCTTCGAATTGAAAAACTTGTGTTTAATGTGTGACTCAGTTTTATTTTGGTGGAACTAAAATGTGTCGTTGTAGTTTTTTAAATAAAGGTGCGAAACAATTAAAGTAAAAGTGCGTTAAAGTAAATCTAAGTCTAATTAAAATAAAGTGCAAGTATTTAAAAACGTGACTGAAATTAAAGGGCACTTAAAAGTAAATGACGCAAATTTAAAACTATCTAAGGCAAACTAAAAAAGCAACTACTTAAACTAAGGCAAGGCTAAAATAAAGCTAAGGCAAAATTTGTTGGGAATAAAATATGGGTCAGTTCACTAGACGCTGATAAGAAGAATGTCAACGCTGATAAGAAGACATTAGACGCTGACAGCCAAGCGTTGACAAAGAAGAAGTCAACGCTGACAGCCTTGAAGATTAGCACTGATGGAATATATCTTCATACGAATCTTTTGTTTATTTGTTTCTTTATTGTGTATGGTAAAGATAAGCTCGACATTGTATTTTCCATTATTATCTTTACCTAGAATAGTTGATTCGTAGCTTATTGTACAAGACTTCTTGTTCTATAAAAGAAGATCTTTTAGGTTAAAGTTATATATCAGTTTTCATAAGTATTCGCAAGTTAAACCTCTTTCATTGTAATCAAGTTCGATTATTCTAATACAAGTGAAAGTTTGTTTAACATCTTTGTGTTTTAGATCAAGTGTTAATTCCGCATAACACTTTGTTACTTTATTCATAAGCAAAGGTTTCTCTACGTGTAGTACTTGATCTAATCTCGTATACACAAAGCTTAATCGATCTAAGTTTGGGATCAACAAGTGGTATCAGAGCTTGTTGAGAAACTTTTGATCTTTAAGTAACGCAAGAACCCTAAAACACCAAAAACCCTAAAAACACTAAAATTCTCAAAACCCTAAAAACATCATGTCTGGCACAGATCAACCTGCTGCTTTGCTACAAAACAACTCCTCAAATCCTAGTATCAAAATTCCCATGTTTGATGCCAGGAACTTTGAGCTTTGGAAGTCCAATTTTGAGCAATATATAGCTATTCATGACTACACTCTTTGGGAGATTGTCGAATATGGGAACACATTCGACAAAGCACAAAAGATTGATGCTGCTATTGCCACAAGGACAGCTGTTCCTAATTGTCCTGAAGCTGATAAGAAGGAAAACCTGGAGATGGGAGAGCTGTATCTGTTGAAGATATAGCCAAGAAGAGGGTGGACATGAAAATCTTGAACATCATGAAACACGCCCTAGGTCATGAGAATCAGCACAAGTACAAACGCTTTGAGTTTGCAAAAGAGCTTTGGGAAGCTCTTGAAGTAGCACATGGTGGCAATGCTGACACAAAAGAAGAAAAGAAGAAGCAACTCTTGCATGAGTATGATGTCTTTAAAGCTCAACCCAATGAGAATCTCAGCAGTGTGAGAAGTAGACTTCTTGACATCACAAGTCAACTTTCCTTCATGGGAACACAGATTGATGACCCTGAATTGAATGCTACTTTTCTCAAAAGCCTTGGTGATGTATGGAAGATTGAGACAAGATCCATTCTTGTCAATAACACCCACAAGACCTCCATGTTTGATGACATCTTCAACAAACTAAGACTGTTGGAGAATGAATGGCTTTTGGATAGTGATAATAAATCTTCCAGTAGTAACATGGCCTTCTTCTCACAAAGTGAAGGCCAATTTGATTCCATGAACTTCTATGGACATCCAGCCACTGGATCTCAAGGTGTCAGCGCTGGATGTCAGTCTGTCAGCGCTGGATCATATCCTATCAACGCTTTATACTTAAGCGCTGACACACACAACTTTGGCGTTGATAGAATTAAACCTGCTGGTTTAGATCTAGATACTGTGTGTGCATTCATTGCTTCTTTGCCCAGTGATTCAAGGATTACATATGAAGATCTTGAGCAGATAAGTGATGAACAATTGGAAGAGATGGACATCAAGTGGACTATGGCTCTTGTAAGTTTAAGAGCAAACAGGTTTAATAAAAGGTTCAAGAAGAAGATGACCTTTAATGCTAAGGATGTTGCTGGCTTTGACAAGTCCAAGGTTGAGTGCTACAACTGTCATAGGATGGGGCACTTTATGAGGGAATGTAGATCTCCAAGAAGATCTGATGCTGGTAAGCCCTCAAGCCAAATGGTTAAGAGCCAAGATCCCAAGGTCATGGTTGCTGTTCAACAAATTGATGGCGTTGGAGGATGGGACTGGAGCTGGAACTTTATGGCTAAGGATGAGGAAGAAGACAGAGCTTTGGTTGCTGAAGTTAAAGAAGAGCATGTTGAATATGCTCTCATGGCACACTCCTCCTCTTCATCAGATAATGAGGTATATGATGATGCTTTCTGTTCTAAGGGTTGTCGTTTAAATACTGAAAAACTAAATCAAGAGATAGTAAAATTATTAGATGAGGCAAGTACTGAAAGATGCAAAGTATCTAATTATCAAATTGCTCTTACCCAAACAGAAAAGACAGTAGCTGAGTATAAGAAAATGGAGTTTGATTTAAAAGATCAAATAAATATCTTAAAACATGAGTTACATCAAAGTAAAGATGTTCAAGATATAGTAAACAGGGTTAATCTTGATTTGATAGCTCAGTTAGAGGAGGCTAACAAAAATAAAGATAATGTGAGTCTTAAAATTCAGAGATTTGATAAGGCCACACAATCCCTAGGAGAGTGTGTTAGTAAACAAAGAGACTCTAAGGATATGAGTGGGATTGGGATGAAAGATTATACTGGTGTTCCACCACCAGCTGGGGATTTCTATGGTGTCCAATCAAATGACTTATCTTGGACTGGCTTGCCAGAACTTCAAGAGAAGGAATTTATTCCTCCACCTAGAGTGACTTCCCCAGTTGAGGAATACAAGCAAAAACTGACTGACCTAGATGAGTGGAAGAAAGCTAACCACACCTTGTTTGTTAAGGGAGGGTTGTTGTGTGAAAGTCCAAATGAGCCCACACCAAACATGATACCAATTGTGGAGTCCAATGATCCTAAACCTATTAAGATCACACACCCTACCACTGGCAAAGCTGTTGACCTTGGCCCACAAACTGTTAGAAAACCTAGTGTTAAGTATGCAGAGATGTATAGGAATACTAGGTCACCAAAAAGCCAAGTTAGTAATCATGGAACAGGCTTCTTTGCTTCTAGACCTAAGACTATGTCTAGAAAAGCTTGTTACACATGTGGTAGCTTCTCACATTTGGCATACAAATGTGTCAACGCTTCCAATGTCAACGCTGATAGGAACCATTTCAGCGCTGACAAAAGTCAACAAAGGTCAAACACTGTCAGACCCAATACCTTTGTGAACAAAAGTTCACAAGTAGTTAGACCAGCCCCATTCTTTTCTAGAGGGTCTAACACACAAGGCCTAAGACCTTTCCAAAAGTCAAACACTTGGTCCAATAGGCAATGGGTTCCTGTAGCAAACCCTAGGTTCAACGCTGATAAAGGCAATCGAGGCGCTGACAAGAACAATTTCAGCACTGACAGACACACTGCCAAACCTAGGTATTTGCAACCACAGGGAACTAGGTCTAAAGCTTCTACTAGCTTAACATGGAGACCAAAACAAGATCAAAACTCTAATTCTACTGGTGTTTCTATGACATGCAACAGGTTTCATTATATTTCAAAAGCAATGTCAACACCAATTGGGGTTAACTGGGAATTTCATTCAAAAAGGGATGAAAATGGGGTTGTTATGAGAACCAAGTCTGTTCTTGTTGAACAACCAGATGAATCCAAGTCTTCCAAGGCTTGGGTTCCCAAAGAAAACTAATGTGTTTTCTTTATGTGCAGGGCATTCAGAAGAAGATCAATGATTATGGATATTGGGATAGTGGATGCTCAAGGCACATGACAGGGAAGGAAGACTATCTGACTAATTTCTCTCCTATTCAAGATGGTGATAAGGTATACTTTGGAGGGGGCTATGGCACCATCACAGAAAAAGGAACCCTTGTCACCAACAATCTACGATTTGAGAATGTCTTCCTGGTAAAAGAACTGGATTATAATTTGTTTAGTGTATCACAAGTGTGTGATAACAAAAATAAGGTTCTTTTCACAGATACTGAGTGCTTGGTGTTAAGCAAAGATTATAAGCTCCCTGAGGAAAAATACATAGATTTTAGAACACCAAGGCATAAAGACATATATAATGTGAATCTTAATGGAATTAAGATAAATAATAAAATGTCATGTCTGTATGCTAAAGCCTCAGTAGATGAAAGTAATCTTTGGCACAGGAGATTAGGGCACATAAACTTTAAGAATATCAATAGACTTGTGAGGCTTGGTTTAGTTGATGGTTTGCCTGAAAAGGCTTTCCACAATGACCACACTTGTGTTGCATGTCTTAAGGGCAAGCAGCACAAGGTCTCATTCAGGTCTAAACAGGTGCACTCTAGTTCTAAACTACTTCACTTATTGCATATGGACCTCTTTGGTCCAACTAATATAGAAAGTTTGAAGGGTAAATCATATTGTTTTGTTATCACTGATGATTATTCCAGGTTTACATGGACTTTCTTTTTAGCCAAGAAAAGTGAAACTGCCCAAAGTCTGATTAATTTCATTACCCAGATTGAAAAGAAGAATGGTAATGAGGTCAAAATTATTAGAAGTGACAATGGGGGTGAGTTTAGAAATCAGTTGTTAGATGATTTTTGTGCCAAGAAAGGGATTACTAGGCAGTTTAGCATAGCTAGAACCCCACAGCAAAATGGGGTTGCTGAAAGGAAGAATAAAACCCTTATTGAAGCAGCCAGAACCATGTTGGCTGATGCCCACTTTCCTATAGCCTTTTGGGCTGAAGCTGTTAACACAGCTTGTTATGTTCAAAATAGGGCATTGGTCAACAAAATACATAATAAGACACCTTATGAATTACTTTGGGGAAGGAAGCCAAATATTGGCTTTCTCAAGCCTTTTGGTTGTCATGTAGTTGTTTTAGAAACTAGTGAAGCCCTAGGTAAATTTGATTCAAAAGGTGATGAAGGCTACTTCATGGGTTATTCAGTGCAGAGCAAAGGATATAGGGTTTATATTAAAAAGGAAAAACGTATACTTGAAAAAGTACATGTTAGGTTTTTAGAGAGTAAACCTAGTGATCCTAAAAGTGGTCCAAATTGGTTGTTTGACTTAGAACCTTTATCTAGAGCTTTAAATTATATGCCTGTTACTGATCCAGACATTGTGAAGGTAACTTCAAGTGTTTTGGAAAAGAGAATTGGTAATGTTTCAGGTATACAGGTTCCTAAGGAGGATGGACCACCAGCAGTTAAATCATCTCCTACACAAGAATATGTTACACTTCCTATATGGACAGATGAGTATTATGCTGCTGCTGCTGCTAGAAAAGATAATGGTGGTTTTCAAATACCACCAAATAAAAACATGCATACTTCTTCAGGCGCTGACAAAGGGAAATCAAGCGCTGACAAGAGCAAATCAGACGCTGATGGATCAGACGCTGACACCAACAGTTCAAGCGTTGTTAGCCCAAGCGCTGACAAACAAGGTTCAGACTTTGACAACACCTTTGCACATCTTTTCTCTTCACATTTTGAACAAGGTGGACCTTCCAATGTCCATGAAGAGATTCATGTTGATCAAAGAGAGTCTGATGAAGAAGATATTGGCAACATGGAGCGTGAAGTTGAGGACACCAGACTTTTTGAAGGAGGAGTTCTCACTTCCACAGCAAAGGATCACCCCACATCTCAGATCATTGGTGATGTTATGGCTCCAGTTCAGACAAGAAGATCCCATCAAAGTCTTGGTGGATTTATTGCCAATATACACAAGAAGGTTGATACCCCTCTTGTACAAGCATGTTTGTTTGCATGTTTTCTGTCACAAGAAGAACCCAAGAAGATTTTTGATGCTCTCAAAGAACCTAGTTGGGTGGAAGCAATGCAGGATGAGCTTCACCAATTTGCTATACAAGATGTTTGGGAGCTGGTTGATTGTCCTAGATATGTGAGACCAATTGGGACAAGATGGGTTCTAAGAAACAAGAAAGATGAAAGAGGCATTGTGGTCAGAAACAAGGCACGTTTGGTAGCTCAGGGATATACACAAGAGGAAGGCATAGATTATGAAGAAGTTTTTGCTCCTGTTGCAAGAATTGAAGCTATCAGAATTTTCTTAGCTTATGCCTCCTGCATGAACTTCACTGTTTATCAAATGGATGTGAAGAGTGCTTTCCTCTATGGGACAATTGTTGAGGAAGTATATTTCATGCAACCTCCTGGTTTTGAAGATCCTGAGAATCCAGACAAGGTTTATAGAGTAAAGAAAGCTATGTATGGACTTCATCAAGCCTCTAGAGCATGGTATGGTACCTTGTCTACATATTTGGTGGACAATGGATTCAAGAGGGGCACCATAGATCAGACACTATTTACAAAGAAGAAAGGAAAACATGTGTTGCTTGTGCAGGTCTATGTTGATGATATCATTTTTGGGTCTACTGATCCAAAAATGAGTGAGGACTTTTCCAAGCTCATGACAGATAAATTCAAGATGAGTGCAATGGGTGAGATGAACTTCTTTCTAGGTTTACAAGTTCAGCAGAAAGAAGATGGTATCTTCATCTCCCAAGACAAGTATGTAGCTGAAATCTTGAAGAAATATGGTTTTTCTCCACATGAAAAGGATGCTTCTACTCCTATGGATAGGGAACACCCTTGGGGAAAAATTGGAGCTGGAAAGGATGTGGATGTTAGGCACTATAGATCAATGATTGGATCATTGATGTATCTTACAGCTTCAAGACCTGACATCATGTTTGCTGTGTGTGCTTGTGCACGCCATCAAGTGACTCCCAAAGAATGTCACCTTTTTGCTGTGAAAAGAATTTTTAGGTACCTAAGATGTTATCCAGATCTTGGCTTGTGGTACCCAAAAGATTCTCCATTGGATCTTATTGCATATTCAGACAGTGACTATGGTGGTGACAAGTTTGATAGAAAATCCACAACTGGTGGATGCCAATTTCTTGGGAGTAGATTGATATCTTGGCAATGCAAGAAATAAACAGTGGTGGCAAACTCTACAACTGAAGCAGAATATGTTGCTGCAGCTGCTTGTTGTGGACAAGTCTTATGGATTCAGAACCAGCTGTTGGATTATGGGTATAATTTTATGCATACCAAGATTTTTGTAGACAATAACAGTACTTTATGCATTATTAAAAATCTTGTACATCATTCTAAAACCAAACACATAGAAATTAGACATCATTTCATAAGAGATTGCTTTGAGAAAGGTTTAATACAACCAGATAGGGTAGCCACAGAAGATAATGTGGCTGATTTATTAACTAAACCTTTTGATGCTGGAAGATTTCAATATTTGGTAACAAATATTGGAATGGTTAATCTCACTTAATATGTGTTTTGGAATCTTTTTGTAAAAGTATGTACAGGATAATGCATTGTTATTGGTCTTTGTGATGATTTAGATTTTTCCACTTTATTTTTCTAACACTGACAAAGGTAAATGTAACGCTGTCAAGTGTTATTTTGCCGTTGTTAGAGATATTATTGTCTAACGCTGACAAGAGTTCCTTCAACGCTGACAAGTGTTGTCGGGACGCTGTCAGCAACAAATGTTAGTTTTGTGGTTTTCATCTGAATGTGTAGGTGGTGGTAGCTTTATGCCATTGGATACAGAGTTGCTTATGGATCTTTGAAGATCTATTTGGACATGTTTTTGTTTATGGATGATGGTTGGAATATTTATATTCCTATCTTGACATAAATTTTTAATGTTCATATATATTTTGAGAAACTCATGTATCATAGTTTGAGGGGAGGTTTAAGGAACCTTTAGGACTCTTGGGTATTCTTACAATACTCTCATCACAATTCTAGATTGTGTCCACAGGTGAGTATGGGTTAGTTTTACTAAACCATGAGGCACTGTAGCATGCAAAGTTGACAAACTATGCATGCTGCCAAGACATTTTTGGCCTAGAATTGGTTGTGGTCTGATGGGAGACTTGGGAATAGTTTGGTTATGGGTCTACCTGGGAGTTACAAAGAATTTTATGAAATAACTTTGTTAGTAAGTATTTTGGTTAGCAAGGGACTCTAGAGGACATTTGTGTCTATCTTGCTTAAGCAAGTGTGCATAAATGGACAGTGCTTGCCGCCCAGTAATTATTATCAACTTGTAAGATATTTCCCTTAGGATAAATTACTTTGTTAAGGTCTTTTTCTTTTTAAATATTTTTATTTTTAGACGCTGACAAGTTTTTCTCCAAACGCTGTTACGCCCAATCGTGACGCTGACAAGGCTTTAGGCAAACGCTGACAAGAAAATATAGCCGTTGGGCGCTGATGGGCTATTTTTGACCGTTGACACCTAGTGGGCCCTACCCAGTTGTTATTTTTGACTAATCTTTGGCCGTAATTTTGGGGAGTTGTTACTTTTAATTAATGCATGAGATAAGTTATATTTGATTCAATATTTTCATCATTGCTCTTTGAATATAACCGCCTCATTTTTGACCAATCAAAATCATGCATCTCTCCTATAAATTTGGTTAAACTTTTTATTCTGGGTATTCATATTTTCTTGTCTAACACTTTTCTCCTAGATTTTTCCCATATCACATAACCTAAACAGCTTTCACAATGGCACCCAAGTTCAACTCAAAGAATTTAACATTGGAGTTCAAGAGTCAACATAATATGGTAGCTTACTTGACTGCTGATCATGATTTGTTCCCTCAGTATTCACAAATGGTGGCATTTTTAAATGCATCCTCCTTAAGGTATGCACTTTCTCAAACACCATTAGTCCTTGTCGCACACATTAGACAGTTTTGGAACAATGCTAGTTCCACAACAGCTAATGGAGTGACCACATTAACATCTACTGTTCATGGAAGAACATGGGTGGTCACTGAAGCCTCGGTTCGCCAAGCTTTGCGTCTTGATGACGCTGATGGTGTGACTACCCTTGCCATTGCAACAATAGAACAAGGTCTTAGGGAATTGGGTTATCCTATTCCTGCTGATGTCACTTTAAATAAATATCATAAGCAGGAATTTCCCTCTGACTGGAAATATTTGATACATGTCCTTTTACAATGCTTAAGTCCAAAATGTACTTCTTTTAATGAAATAAACAGGTCAATTGCAAGTGCTTTGGTTTGTATAACACGTGGGCTTAAGTATAATTTTTCAAAAATGATTTTTGAAGGGATGTGTAAAAACAAGGGAAGAAAAATGACTTTGGCTTACCCTAGATTTTTGCAAATGGTCTTTGATTTACAAGAATATTGTTCTAGGGATCATGACACTTTTTATGAGATCCCTAAACAACAGAAAACCATTTTTGCTAAAATGAGCTCCACAAACAGATCCATACCTCTTACCCAACCCATGCTTGAAGTAATTCAGGCTGCTCAACCACAACCACAACCAGACCCTGAACCCCAACTTGAGCCTATTCATGAACCATTACCTTCACCAGACCACATGGACATTGACCAACCCAGCGCTGACACTCAAAATGTTGGCGCTGACACAGCCAATCCCAACACTGATGCCATCCCTGAACAATCCCAAACACCCCTTAACCAACCAACACCCACACAATCTACTTCATCTTCCACCCCATTACAATCTAGGTTGAATAAACGCCAAAGGACTACTGGAGTGTTCTCCTCTAGTGGTCCTAGCCTTGTAGCAGAGAGAACCACCTCCACAAGTGTGGCTGGTGCCATGGATGAGGCTGGGACTATTGACACAGGCTTAGATGCTGGTCAAGACAGTCCCAACATCATTAAGACCTCATCCATGCCCTATGATTCTATTTTGGGAGGTCAAATCCCCATTCTAGCTGAGGGCAGATTGGAACCTCTGACATTAATTGAATTGACGGCTGCTGTCATTAGCTTGCAAAAGCAAAATGTCAGCCTTGTACAAACTGTCAACAAACAGGGCCGTGAACTCCAAGTATTGAGGGAGCGGGTAACTGTTTTGGAGAATCCAAGTAGCAGGAGTCTAATGGAGGAATCTTCCAAAGGGGAGGATGAAGAGGATGAAGAGGATGAGCTGATTCATACAGCTAGTGAGAAGAGTTCAGAGAAGAGTTCACAATTTAGTGAATCTTTACAGGTTGCTGAAGCACTCACCAACTTGAAGAAGCACCCAGTTATTGATACATCCAAGGTGACACCATTAAACTTGGAAGGATCTTTCAAAGAAACAATGGGCGCTGATACAGGTTTGAACGCTGACACATCCAACGCTGACAAAGGTAATCGTGGCGCTGATAGAGGTAACTTGAACGCTGATAAAGTTGCAGGTGGTGTTGATGTATTCCAGCCATCAACAATCATCAAAGATGTGTCCACACAGGTTTCTTCTTCTACATTACCTATTATTGATCCAAAAGACAAAGGTAAAGGAAAATTGGTTGAAGAAGATGTTCCAAAGAAAGATGCAGCACAAATTGCATTTGATGAACAGTTGGCTGCACAACTTTTGGAAAGAGATTTGAAGAGGAGTGGTAGATCACCATTTGTTGTTTCTGAGAGTGAGGAAGAAAGTGGTGATGGAAAAGAAGATGATAGCTCAGATTCAAGTGTTCAAATTATTGAAGATCCAGAAAGACTTGAGTATGGGGATGAGCTAGCAAAGGAAAGGTTGAGTGATTTGAAGAATCAGATTGATTGGGACCTACCAGAAATCACCAGAATGTACCATGCTTGGGAAGACAAGGTTATGGACAACCCAGGAATGAGCTTATCAGATCAAATTTGGGGGTTGGAAGTTCTTCTTAGGGTACAAGATGACATAAAGGTGATTATGAGGTTTAATGCACAAGAGGTCAAGACCTGGCTCCAAAGGGATAGAAGGCAATTGTATTACAAGTTGCTTAGATGCCATCAACCCAGATGGACATACAAGAAGTTGCTGGCCTTATCTTTCGAGGAGCTAGAGTATAGGGCACATCCTATTTGGAGGAAGGTGCAAGAACAAAATGTCTTACAGTTTCTTTCAGAAGAAAGGAAACAAGAGCTTGCTGAGGAAATGCAGATTCAAAAGGAAATGAGGATTGCTCAAAGACCAGTAAAGAAAGGAGATCCTTTTCAATTTCCCAAAGATATGGATGTGTATTTTCCAACTGAAGGTGTCATAAGGAAGCATCTCAAGCTTTCTCCATTGGAAGCTTCAGATTTGGTTAATGTAGTACCTCTGGATGACAGAAATCCAATCATCAGTTTTGATGAAGATGAGTGTGGATTTTGGAAGATTGGCAGGTTTGGAAAGGAGGTACATACTTTCACTTCAGTTATTTCTATATTTGCAAGCATAGACAGAGAAGACTTGGTGCATCTATGGAGATTAATAGAGGCCAAGTATACAGCTGAAGCACCTACTTCAACAAATGGAATAAGACTTTGGAACACATTTTTGACTTTGTGTGGTCCAAGAGAAGCAGATCCTGCCATATGGAAGGATCTTGAAGATGATCTCAGTAATCTTCATTGGAGGCTTTATTCTACTTGTGGTGTATTTCATATGAGCTCTACAAAGTTTTCAGAATATCTACTTGTGGATGCTGACTATTTCTTGTCTAAAGAAGTGTTGGAGAAGATGCTAGAGACACCCTTGGAGATTGATTATACTAGTGACGTGGCCAAGGACTTGATTAGATATGTTTATCACCAACATAAGAAGTTTTTGCAAGATTCCTCCTAAGCCTTAAGTTTTTATTCAGAAACTTGATCATTGGAATAGATATCAAGTTTAGGGGAGGATTGTTGGGAATAAAATATGGGTCAGTTCACTAGACGCTGATAAGAAGAATGTCAACGCTGATAAGAAGACATTGGACGCTGACAGCCAAGCGTTGACAAAGAAGAAGTCAACGCTGACAGCCTTGAAGATTAGCACTGATGGAATATATCTTCATACGAATCTTTTGTTTATTTGTTTCTTTATTGTGTATGGTAAAGATAAGCTCGACATTGTATTTTCCATTATTATCTTTACCTAGAATAGTTGATTCGTAGCTTATTGTACAAGACTTCTTGTTCTATAAAAGAAGATCTTTTAGGTTAAAGTTATATATCAGTTTTCATAAGTATTCGCAAGTTAAACCTCTTTCATTGTAATCAAGTTCGATTATTCTAATACAAGTGAAAGTTTGTTTAACATCTTTGTGTTTTAGATCAAGTGTTAATTCCGCATAACACTTTGTTACTTTATTCATAAGCAAAGGTTTCTCTACGTGTAGTACTTGATCTAATCTCGTATACACAAAGCTTAATCGATCTAAGTTTGGGATCAACAAAATTAATTTAAAGTGCAACTAAATAAAAGGCGGGAAAAATAAAGCTTGAAAATGAAAGACAGAAATTAAAAACGAAGGACTAAAAAAAGAACTGAAAGAAACCTTGATTCGGAAGTTCAAAACTTCCGAATGAACTGGCTTGACTCGGAACTTTTGAGTTCCGAATGAAACAATCTTGAGTCGGAAGTCCTTAATTCGGAAGACTTCCTGATGAAGCCTTCTTGATCCGGAACTTTTGACACTTCTGAATGAAGCCCCCCTTGATCCGGAACTTTGCCCTTGGTTCGGAACTTTTGAGTTGATCCGGAAGTTTGAGACTTCCGAATGAAACCTTACTAATCCGGAACTTCGAGTTGATCCGGAACTTTTGAGACTTCCGAATGAAGCCTTGCTGATCCGGAACTTCCCCTTGATCCGGAAGTTTTCGTCCGGAAGTTTGAGACTTCCGAATGAGCAATGCTTGAGTCGGAACTTTATGAGTTCCGGATGAGACCTCTTGATCCGGAACTTTCAGACTTCCGAATGAACACTCCTCTTCTCTTGGTTCAGAAGTTTCCTGGGAATGATCAAACACAGAAACAAACGCCCCGAAGAACAAGGGATAACAGAAACAAGAATATAACACAGATTTAACCAAAATCAAGCAAACGATTAAGCTAAACTAATAACAAATCAACAGTTAAACATAAACAAACAATTTAAATCAACAAAACAAACAAATTTAACCACAATAATCAAAACCACTTGGATCAAAATAAGAACATGAACATAAACACAAACATAAGCATAAAAATCAAAGATCAAGAAAGGTAGATATGAGATTAACAAGATAAAATAAAGATTGACAAGAATTAAATGGAAACTTACTTGAAATTAAAGGAATTTAATGTGCAAGACAAGGTATTTAAATTGACAAGTATTTAAATGACATGAATTAAAGGTGCAAGGTAAGTAAATGGTGGAAGACTAATTGTCACACTTAGCCAACAAGAAAAATAATTATCATCCTAATCTATATATAGGGGAGGATTAGGAAGCTTCCTCCCCTCCTTCATTTCTTCTTAATTGCGAGATTAAGTCTCTCCTTCTTTTAATCTTCATTAATTGCACCATTAGTCCTTTATTCTTCTAATCTTCTTTAAACTTGGACTTTAAGGACTTTTGGCTTGGGATTTCTTTGAACTCGTCTTTAATTTCTTCAATAAATTAGACTTGAGTTTCTTGGCTTTAAGTAAACTTCCGTCTTTTGACTTTTTCTTCGATAAATCTTCAGAATTGGTCTTGGACTTCCGTTCTTTTTGCACTCTTGACTTCTTGACTTCGTCTTTCATCTTTTTCTTCAATAAAAGCCCGTAAATGCCGTGTTTTCTCCACTTTTCACAATTTCGTCCTAAATCACAACAAAAACACAAACCACGCATAATTCCGACATAAAAGACATAAAATACACGTTTTGGCTCGGTTATTATTGTAATTAAGTGGTAGAAAAGATGGGTGGTTACACACCTATCACCAGGGCAGCCATTGATGTTGATTAGAAGGAATGGAAGATGATTTGTTAGGGTTTGAGAGAGTAGGAGCGGATGTGTGTGTGTGATGATTGTGATGAATGAGTCAAGAGGGGTTAATTGACCATAAATAATGGTCTTAGTAACTGTTCATTGACCCCTAATAATGGGGGTTGCCCTTTCAAATTAGGCAGTTAATGCAAAGTAACCACTTGCCCCTTTTAACATTATTTGCAAATCCCAATTTACCAAAGTTAAATAAGATGATATATACCAGAATTTGCATGCGTTGACTAAAAGTCAAAGCGCATAATGGTCAACACTAGAAGCATAATGTGGTCAACAGAAGTCAACAAAGTGAACAGTGTCCCAAACCAAGACCAGAAGTCAACCATCACTTGACAAAGAAGTATTTTTATCCACTAGAAGCCAACCAAGAACGACTAGAAGCTAACCATTAAGAACTAGAAGCCAGTCATGAATGAAGACAACCATCAGAAGTGAGCAAAAACCTCCACTAGGAGTAACACACACCACCAGAACCCATTCAATATGTTGTTAAACTCTACCAATATGTTAGTCTGTGCAAATAAATATGTACACTAAGCCTCCCCTTAGGCTTAGCATCCCCTCAATCCTAAGTCTCAAGGATTGACTATCCCAATGTGAACCACCAAGTGGTTGAACCGAGGACCATCAAACGCTTTAGTCAACAGATCAGCAACATTATCATCCATATGAACCTTAAGAACCTGTATCAACTTCTTCTCATTGGCATCCCGTATAAAATGGTGCCGAATTTCAATATGCTTTGTACGCTGATGAAAAACAGGATTCTTCACAATGCAGATAGTGCTTTGGTTGTCAATGAAAATTTTGGTGTTCATAAAATTGAACCCATAATCCAGCATCTGATTTTGGATCCACAAAACTTGTCCACAACAGCTAGCAGCAGCAACGTATTCAGCTTCTGTTGAAGAAGTAGCTACGATCGTCTGTTTCTTGCATTGCCATGAAATAAGTCTTCGACCCAAAAATTGACAACCACCAGTAGTAGATTTTCTGTCATTATTAGCACCTGCATAGTCACTATCACTATATGTTTCAAGAACAAAAGGTGATTCTTTAGGATACCACAAGCCAAGCTTGGGTTGAGCCATGATGTACTTGAAAATCTTCTTGACTGCATTCAAGTTAGAAACCGTTGGAGCCACCTGATGTCTAGAACAAGCACTTACTGCAAACATGATATCCGGACGTGATGCAGTCAAATACATGAGTGAGCCAATCATAGACCTATACATGTGAACATTTACCGGAGGATCTGGCTCATTCTTGAGTTTGACTTTAGCAACTTCATAAGGTGTTGCTGCTGGTCTAAGAGGATCCATGTCAAACTTCTAAAGGATCTCATGAACCTATTTATCTTGACTTATGAAGATCCCATCCGACTGTTGCTTGACTTGAAGATCAAGGAAAAATGTAAGCTCTCCCATAGCACTCATCTAAAATTCACCCTTCATCAGCTGTTCAAACTCATCACACCATTCCTTTTTAGTAGAACCATAAATAATATCATCCACATACACCTGAACAAGGATAATGTCCTTGGTTTTCCTCTTAAGAAATAGTGTTTTGTCAATTGTGCCTCTTCTATAGCCATGTTTCGACAAGAAAGTTGAGAGACGCTCATACCAAGCTCTAGGAGCCTGATGAAGTCCACAAAGAGCCTTGACCACCTTGTAAACTTTCTTGGGATGAAGTGGATCTACAAAGCCCTTAGGTTGAGTGACATAAACTTCCTCATCAATCTTGCCATAGAGAAATGCACTCTTGACATCCATCTGAAAAACTGTAAAACCCATATAGGAAGCAAAAGCCAAGAACAGACGAATGGCCTCAATCCGAGCAACAGGAGCAAAAACTTCAGTGTAGTCAATGCCTTCAAGTTGTGTATGACCCTGTGCAACCAACCTCGCCTTATTTCTCACCACAATACCCTGTGCATCTTTCTTGTTTTTGAGAATCCATTTGGTACCAATGGCTGTCTTTCCATCCGGCAAGTCAACTAGGATCCAAACATTCTGAAACAAGAATTGCTGCAGTTCCTCCTGCATAGATTCCACCCAACTTTGATCCTCAAGAGCATGAGAGACTGATCTAGGTTCCACATGTGAAAGAAAACAAGCAAACAAACAGTGTTGAAAGTACGTATAATTATTACGCTTTTGATCTTCAATATAGCTCACAAGAGCATGATGATCAGACGTGGCCTTCTTATGCATTGTGCGTGTCTTGACAGTAGAACCAGGATCTCCAATGATTTGAGTAGTAGGGTGATCTTTTTGTGATTGCAACACTGGATTGGAAGCTACCTCCACTTCTGGTGCCAAGTTATTAAGATCCCCAACAAAGTCATCATCATATGAAGCAGCGTTGAAAATGCCATCTATTGGTTGTTTATGAATATCATCCAGCTTGGTAGAAGACTTCTTTTGATGGTTCCCTAGGTCAGAAGGACTGGAGAATCTAGTATGGGAAGTAGACTCACTAGCCGGACTACCAATAGGTGTTAAACTAGCACTAGGAGTAGTAGTTGGAGTACTAGGAGCAGCTTTGTCAGTAGGCGTAGTCAAGGGAAACTCAAAGCCACCTTGAGCAGCTGCTGTAGTAGCTTCTTGTTGTTGTTTGAGTAAAGTGTCAAGAGCTACTTGTGAATCCAATACATCCAATGGAGTTGCATCACTAGGAGGAGTAGGAGAGACTGTAGTGGAATAGGATGGAACAAAAAAAAATATCATCCTCGTCATCTGATTCGGAAAGACTAGAGTGAGCACCTGTACTAGAAGTTGCAAACACTTGTGGACCTGCATCATGGTTAGTTTTGAAACGAAAATATCCTAATGAATCACTAAGATAATCAAGATCAAAATACCATTCAGGACCCTTGCCTTAGATGTTTGACTTCTCCTCAAAATACCTGAGATTTGTAGTTTCAATTACTCGCTTGGCTTGGAGATTGTAGACACGATAAGCCCGAGAGTGAGCTGAATATCCCACAATGTATCCTTCATCTGCCTTGCCATCAAATTTCCCCAAATAGTCACTAGTATTCAGAATGGTGACAGGACACCCAAATGGCTTCAAATGAGCAATATTTGGAACTTTGGCTGTTATGAGCTCATAAGGAGTCTTCTTGTGAGGATTTGTAATAGAAACTCTATTCAAAACATAACTTGCAGTATTAACAGCTTCTGTCAAGAACATGGTTGGAAGCTTGGAATCGGCAAGCATTGTTCTTGCTGCTTCTATTAGAGTCCTGTTCTTTCTTTCCGCCACGCCATTCTGTTGAGGAGTTCTTGCTGCACAATAATCTCTTTTGATGCCTTTAGAATTACAAAGTGCTATGAGGTCTTTATTTTTGAACTCGGTTCCATTATCACATCGAATACCTTTAACCTTCTTGGACAACTGATTCTCTATAAGGGTAATAAAATCTTTTAGAATTGACTAGGTGTTACTCTTGGCAGCCATGAAGAAAACCCACGTAAACCTGCTATATCCATCAATTACCACCAGACAGAATTGTTTGTGGTCAATGCTCCTAATAGAGGTAGGACCAAACAAATCCATGTGTAGTAGCTGCAATGGTTCAGTTATAAGGCTGAGAGCAGTAATGGCCTTGAAGGATGCTTTATGTTGTTTGCCTTTGCTGCAAGCAAGATAATTAATATCATTTCTAAATTACTTGGGAGGTAAACCAGAGACCAGGTTCATATTTGCTAGTTTGTGAATGGTCTTGAGGTTCAGATGTCCCATACTTTTGTGCCATTGAGTGGCTTCATCTTCTGAGGCTTTAGCAACCAAACATGCTAGTTGACCAGTAGGGTTGACTTCATTCAGCTTGATGCTATAGAGATTATGTCTTCTAGGGATTCTGAGTAGAACCTGTGAGTCATCTGGAAGTTTAAAGTCTTTGGATAGCACAAGTGCATCAGTATCCGTAAAGAGGACAAACTGCTTCTTGTCACAAATCTGAGAGACAGATATCAAGTTGAAGTGTTGAAGTGCTTCCACATAGTAGACCTGCTCAAAATTAAGATTGGGCATCTGAATTGTTCCTTTGCCAGTGATCCTGCCTTCACCTCCACCAAAGTAGACCTTTCCGCCTTGAAATGGTACAAAGTTAGATAGAAGACTTTTATTTCCTTTCATACTCCTAGAGCATCCACTATCAACAATTCCTAGAGTAGGATCTTGGTATGGAGTAACCTACAACAACAAGATAGTAAAGATGCAAATGTTAGTGTCTTAAGGGGACCCAAACCTGTTCAGGTTTGAGCCTGCCTTGTGGATCTTTAGTAGATAGCCAAGAAGATTGATGAGATCCACCGTTGTTCTTTGATCGCCTATGCATCATATTGGTATTATTGTTTGACCAAGAACAACCTGCTGAGGGCTTAACAGCAGTTCCCAAATTTCCCAATCCAAAATAGATGTGGTCAAAATTATGTGGATAAATTGGATTAAAGTTCTGAAAATAGTTATTGGTTGTTCTATTTGATGTTAATCCAATGTTTCTCCAATGAGTAGAAGCTAATGGAGAGGTCCTTCTAGAAGAAGAAAACGATTGAGCACTTGGATTGAGTCTTCTAGAAGAATATGGAACAACTCCTGGTGGACCAGGAGCAGGAAATGCTTGATGAACAGAAGAATGTTTGTCATAAAAATCACAATCTTTAATCAAATGAAATGCACTTCCACAAACAAAACATGTTTTAAACGACCTTTTATTAGAATGACATTGTTTCATACTGCTAACTTTATTACACACAATTCTAGGAGAATCAATCTTCCTAGGACCCAATAAACCAGGACTAGACACTGTTGAATTAAAAGCAACTCTCTCTTCACACTTCCTAGCACCAGTAGCAGCATGATCATTCGTCTTGGAACTTGTAGGTCTCGACTCTTCACTTGAACCACTTGATGTAGAGTCACTAGCTTTGTCACAGAAAGTACATGAGACAAAGTCATTAGAATTAGTAGAACTTTTTGGGGACTCATGCATCTGTGATCCATCCAGGTCATTATGCCTAGAAGTGGGCATGAAAGTTCCAGTAAGAGGTGGAGGAACAACATGCATTTCTGTTGCTGGTTTAAACCTATTGTAACTAGGTTCTCCCTCTTCCTCTTTGTCGGCATCAAAGACACTCGAAAAAGATAAATCAAACACATCTTCTGAATCAATATATTTATCAAATCCTAACCCTCTTTTAGTCCTATCAGACAGGCTACTATTGATTAATTTTGAAAGATTTTTAGGTGCCTTTTGCCATTTTTCAAATCACAATAGTGTAGCATCTAATCTTTCTTTCATCTCTTGTTTTTTCTTTGATACTGTCATCTTTTACCTTTTTGTGTATTTAAGCATATTTGTTGTGTTTTCTAAATCGATGCTCAGTATCCTAATTTTATCCTCATACTCATGTTGAGTATCTTGAAGCCACCTCTTTTGTTGTTCCAATGTGTTTAAAGAAGCCTTATAGGCTTGAACCTCTAAAAAATACTTATCATTCTGATCATTTAAGTCATTATATTGGGACAACAATTCTGAATATTTATCATGACAACCAAGAGGACAATGTTGTACCTGAGGTGAGATGCCCATAAGAGCAAACTCGTATGCTTCCTCTGCATCAGATAGATTCCCAGCAATCATTGCAAACACGTCAGTAGAGGACTCAGTTGATTCCAATGTAGTAGTCTGATGATCATTCTAGTTGACCATAGATTCAACAGACACCAATGCCTTCTTGTCATCCTTTACCTCCTGAACCTTAAAAGCTGAATATCTGCTCTTCTCCTGGTCATTCTTGTTAGGGCATTCCCTTGCAAAGTGACCTTGCTGCTGGCAGTCATAGCATCAAACCTTGCTTCTATCAAACCTTGCTGGCTCTCGTAGGTTGTAATTAAATTTACGACCTGTCTTCTTCTCAAACTTGTGAACCCTAAGAGTGAGCATGGCCATCTGCAATTTGAGATCCATTTCATCCAGGTCGAGTTTATCAACCTGTTTGAAGTCATCAAAAGCAAGTTGCTGTTGAGCATCAACGTCAGCAACAAAAGAATGAAGAACAGCTTCTACCATGCTACCAGTCTTGGCTGTTGGTTCAGGAGCAGAAGTATGCTAAAAAGTATGTTGAGAAGACACAGTATTGCTTGGGCTACTAGCATAAGACATGGGACTGGAACCCATAGAACTCACAAAGGCAGAATTAGCAGGAGTGGGAAAAGAATCACTTGAATATCCTCTCACATGAGGCTCAAAAGTTTGGAGCTTATGAAATAAATCATCAAAGTTGAGATAGTCAAGCCCACTTTTGCTTTTAGAGAGATTACCACCTGATTCCATGAGTAAGGTAAGGCTCTAAGAAATATTTCATTAATATCACCATCGTCAGGTTTCGACTGAAGTTGATTCAACTTGCTCAATATTTTTTGGAACCTGTCATACCCTTGATGAATACCTTCAGTTTCTGAGATTTTGAATTCTGTGAATTCATCTCTCAGCATGGATCTTCGCATTTTCTTTGACTCCTCATTCCCACCAAACCTTGCTTTTATTCCATTCCAGATCTCTCTAGCATCATCCAAATGGTAGAAGTCACCCATGTGATCATCAGGAAGGGATTGAAGAAAAATAGTTTTTGCTTTGACCTCCTTCTGAATGGCTATGATTTCTTCATGAGTTTTAGGGTCAAGAAGAGTAATATTACCATTCTTGTCTCTTCCAGTCAGCTTCCTGCTTTTCCCATTCAGAATAACCTTCCAAAGGTCTCGATCAGTGTTGGTGATCCACCATTCCATCTTCATTGCCCAACTATCATACTCGTCCTTTTTCAGAAGAGGAAACTTACCATTTGTGTTGGAAACCGTAGCAACAATCTGCTGAGCTTGTAGAGTTTTAGGAGTACTATCTTCTCATGTTTGAGTAGAACTTGAAGCAGACATGATTAAACAAAAATGTTAGTAATAAGAAAAATTGATTCTTCTTGTAAAGAGACTCTCCCGGGCTCTGATACCACTTGTTGGGTCCACTAGATGTGGATCTTGCAGCCTGTCAGGAACGGTGAACGACTTCTGTAATCACAAGTCTATTCACAGAGAGACTCTATACACAATATAAGTGTGTAATACAAATACTATAAAGAAGAACATAATAACTATAATGACTTGATCCTTTCTAAGGATTTCTAATATTGATAATGACTAGAATTACGTTTGATGAAGGTTTCTGTAACCCTTCTGCCTAAGGTTCCTTTTATACTACAAGGAAACCCCAATACATCATTAAACAAAACGTGTTGCTCCTACTACTACTATGCATATCCTTTCCTAACTATAATGATTTGATCCTTTCTAAGGATTTATAATATTGATTAAGACTAGAATTACGTTTGATGAAGGTGTCTGTAACCCTTCTGCCTAAGGTTCCTTTTATACTACAAGGAAACCCTAATACATCATTAAACAAAACGTGTAAAACTGATATGCATATCCTTTCCTAACCTATCTCATGCGTATCCTAACAGAATAATAAGTAAATAATAAAGTTTGACTTTAACTAGGACTAGGAGAACGACTTGCTCCTACTACTACTATGACCAGGAGGAACTACATACCTCCTAGTCTACCTATTACAATTAACTATTCCAATGGTCCTAACATGTATTCACAGCCTCAGCCCAAAAAGCTATGGGAAAGTGAGCATCAGCCAACATAGTTCTGGCTGCTTCAATTAGGGTTCTATTCTTCCTCTCAGCAACCCCATTTTGCTGTGGGGTTCTGGCAACACTAAACTGCCTAGTAATCCCTTTCTTGGCACAAAAATCATCTAAATGTTTATTTCTAAACTCACCACCATTATCACTCCTAAGCATTTTAACTTCATTACTAGTCTTCTTCTCAATTTGAGTGATAAAGTCAATTAAAGTGTCAGCAGTGTCACTCTTCATAGCTAAAAAAATGTCCAAGTAAACCTAGAAAAGTCATCTGTGATGACAAAGTAGTATGATTTCCCATTAAAACTCTCTATATTAGTTGGACCAAATAGATCCATATGAAGCAAGTGAAGTGGTTTAGTACTAGAGTGCACCTGTTTAGACTTGAACGAGACCTTGTGCTGCTTGCCCTTAAGACATCCAACACAAGATTGGTCATTGTGGAAAGCCTTTTCAGGCAAGCCATCAACCAAACCAAGTTTCACAAGCCTGTTTATATTCTTGAAGTTTATGTGCCCTAGTCTCTTGTGCCATAGATTACTCTCATCTACTGAAGCTTTAGCATAAAAACATGACATATTATTATTCATCCTAATCCCATTAAGATTCACATTATAGATGTCTTTATGTCTAGGTGTTCTATAGTAAATATATTTCTCATCAAGGATTTTACAATCCTTGCTTAACACCAAGCATTCAGTATCAGTAAACATAACTTTATTTTTGTTATCACAAACTTATGATACACTAAAAAGATTGTAATCAAGTTCCTTTACCAGAAACACGTTTTCAAAACGCAAGTTCTTGGTGAGAAGTGTTCCTTTGCCTGCGATAGTTCCATATCCTCCTCCAAAGTAAACCTTATCACCATCCTTAATGGGAGTGAAGTTAGTTAAGTAATCTTCCTTCCCAGTCATGTGCCTAGAGCATCCACTGTCCCAATATCCATGATCATTGACCTGTTTTTGAATGCACTGCATATAAAGAAAACAAGTTAGTTTTCTTTGGGAACCCAAGCCTTAGCAGACTTGGAATCATCTGGTTGTTCAACAAGAACATACTTAGTTCTCATAACAACCCCTTGTTCATCCTTCTTTGGATGAAATACCCATTTAACCCCAATAGGTTTTGTAATGACCTTTGAAATGTAAATAAATCTGTTGCATGTCATAAATAATCCCATTATCATTAGGGTTTTGATCTTTCTTAGGTCTCCATGTCAAGCTTGAAGAAGCTTTAGACCCCTTACCCTGTGGTTGCAAATATTTAGGTCTGGTCACGTTTCTGTCAGCGTTGGATTTGGTCTTGTCAATGTTGAAATTACCCTTGTCAGCATTGAACCTAGGGTTTGCTACAGAAACCATTTCCTATTAGACCAAGAATTTGTCTTTTGAAAGGGTCTTTGTCCATGAGTGTTAGACCCTCTAGTGAAGAATGGGGCAGGTCTAACAACTTGTGGACTTTGCTCCACAAAGGTTTTGGGTCTGACAACGTTTGACTTTTTAACAGCGTTGACCTTGGAAGCGTTGACACACTTATATGCTAAATGTGAAAAGCTACCACAAGTGTAACAGGCTTTTCTAGACACAACCCTAGGTCTAGAAGAGAAGAAGCCTGTTCCATCATTACTAACTTGGCATTTAGGTGACCTAATATTCCTATACATCTTTGCATACTTAATGCTAGGTTTTCTAACAGTGTTTGAGCCAAGGTCAACAGCCTTACCAGTGATTGGGTTTGTTACCTTAATAGGGGTTGACTCATTAGGACTTTCACATAACAAGCCACCCTTAACAAATAAGGTAGGATTGGCTTTCTTCCATTCATCCAAGTCAGTCAATTTCTGTTGATACTCTTCAACTGGGTAATGACTCTTGGTAGAGGAATGAATTCCTCCTCTTGGAGTTCTGGTAAACCAGTCCAAGATAGGTCCTTTCTTTGGACACCATAGAAGTCACCAGCTGGTGGTGGAACCACAGTATAGTCTTTCATCCCAATCCCGGTCATGTCCTTAGGATCCCTTTGTTTACTAACACATTCTCCTAGGGTTTGTGTGGCCTTATCAAATCTCTGAATTTTAAGGCCAACATTATCCTTATACTTAATGGCCTCATCTAACTTAGCCTGTAGCTCACCATTAACCCTTTCCATGATGCTCCTAACATCATTACTAGCATTTAACTCATGTTTTAAAATATTTATTTTATCTTTTAAGTGAAATTCCATTTTCTTGTATTCATAAACTGTCTTCTCAGTTTGAGTAAGAGCTAGTTGATAATTAGACAGTTTGCATCTCTCAGTACTCACATCATCTAATAATCTTAACACCTCTTTGTTAAGTTTCTCAGTATTTAACCTACAACCCTTACTACAAAAAGCATCATCGTATACCTCATTATCTGATGAAGAGGAGGAGTGTGCCATGAGAGCATATTGAACATGCTCTTCTTCTTCTATTTCAGCAACCAAAGCTTTATCCTCTTCCCCATCCTTAGCCAAATAGCTCCAATCCCATCCCATACCATCAATTTCTTGCACTGCAACCATGGCCTTAGGATCTTGAGCCTTAACAATCTGGCTTAAGGGTTTGCCAGCATCAGATCTTCTTGGAGATCTGCATTCCCTCATGAAGTGCCTCATACAATGACAATTGTAGCATTTAACCTTGGATTTATCAAATCCAGCAGTGTCCTTTGCATTAAAGGTCATCTTCTTCTTAAACCTTCTATTCCATCTGTTTGCTCTTATACTAGCAATAGCCATGTTCCACTTAATATCCATCTCTTCCAAGTGCTCATTACTTATTTACTCAAGGTCCTCATATGTAATCACTGAACCATTGGGCAAAGAAGCAATGTAAGAACATACAGTATCCAGATCCAAACCAGCTAGTTTAACTCTTGGTAAGTCACTTTTTTATGTGTCAGCGTCTGAATATGAGGCGTTGACAGGACATGTTCCAGCATTGACACATGTTGATCCAGTAACTGGATGCATGTAAGAGTCCTTCTGATTAAATTGACCTTCACTATGTGAGAAGAAGGCCATGTTACTGTTGGTAGACTTACTTCCATGCTCCAAAAGAGTTTCATTCTCTAACAGCCTCAGTTTGTTGTAGATATCATCAAAAGTAGAACTTTTGTGAGTATTATTGGCAAGTATAGATCTTGCCTCAATCTTCCATGCTTCACCAAGGCTTTTAAGAAAAGTAGCAATGGTGTCAACATCACCAACTTGTGTCCCCATGAAGGACAACTTGCTAGTAATATGAATGAGTCTGCTTCTAACACTGCTAAGCTTCTCATTAGGTTGCGCTTTGAAAACAGCATACTCATGCATGAGTTGCTTCTTCTTTTCTTCCTTAGTATCATCACTGCCATCATATGAAACTTCAAGAGCTGCCCAAAGGTCTTTTGCAGATTCATAACTTCTGTATTTATGCTGGTTCTCTTGTCCCAAAGAAAGTTTCAGAATGTTTAGGGTTTTCATATCAACCCTTTTCTTTGCTATGTCTTCAGCAGACATAGCTCTACCATCATCAGGTTTTTCTTTCTTATCTGTTTCTGAACATCCAGCAACAGCTGCTCTTGCAGCAATGGCATCAGCAATCTTTTGAGCTTTATTGAATGTGTTTCCATATTTAATAATCTCCTAGAGAGTGTAGTCATAGATCCCCAGATATTGGTCAAAGTTGAATTTCCACAACTCAAAGTTGGTTGCATCAAGCATGGGAATCTTGATGTTTGGTAAAGGTGAGGAGGAGGAGGTTACTTCTGGATTTGACATGATGTTTTTAGGGTTTTGAGAAAATTAGGGTTTTGGTGATTTTAGGGTTCTTGTGTTCCTTAAGATCAAAAGTTCCTCAACAAGCTCTAATACCACTTGTTCAGCCCAAACTTAGATCGATTTAGCTTTATGTATACGAGATTAGATCAAGTTATACACTAAGAGAAACCTTTGTATATGTATATGATAATCTAAGTGTTATGCGGAATTAACACTTAAACAAGAACACACAAGATGTAAACAAACTTTCACTTGATTAATGATAACAAACTTGCTTACAATGAAAGTGTTTAACGTATGAAAACTTATATTGAACAATAACCTAAAGGTCTTCTTTTATAGATATAAGAAGCCTTGTACAAGAGTCTACGTATCAACTATTCTAGGTAAAGATAATTATAGAAAATACAATGTTGAACTTATCCTTACTAGAAACAAACTAGAAACAATATACGCGTAGACTAAATCTTTCCATCAGTGCTTGTCTTCAATGTATCAACGCTTGACTTCTTCTTGTCAACGCTTGATCTGTCAGCGTTTGTTTTCTTCCTATATTTTATTCCCAACATTCCTCGTCATCAGGATTATCTTGTAGTCTTGGATGGCAGCCTCACTGAAGAAGGTTGTAGACAAGGGTGTAGCAATGGTTAATGCTTTACTCTTGCTTGATCCTTCATAAATCCTATCAACTAGGTTTTCTTCATATTTGAGTTTCCCAAAAAGAGAGGCCAGATCACAATCTTTAATGTGATTAGTATTTCTCAAGCTTTGGCAGAAACTGAGCCACTTCTTTGGCAATGCATTAACAAAAACTGTGTTGATTTCAAGTTTTGAAAGCTCAACACCATCATTCACAAGTTCATTCATCAGTGCTTTGTATTTGGTGAATGTCTGTGTGAGGGTTTCCCCTTCTTTGTGCTTGAAGGTATTGTATTGAAGCTTTAAATCCATGATTCTGGTTTCTTTCACATCAGAGGGTCCCTCATGGTAAAGAATAAGGTCCTCCCATATAGACTTGGCTGTTTTGCAATTTACAACAGAATTCATTTGGTCATCTGGAAGCACAGACATGATGAGACTTTTGAGACGCTGATCTAGGTTAGCATCTTTTCTTTCATCAACACTCCATTATACTTCAAGTTTTTTATTGTCCCCAACCATGGGAACAAAAGGACCATTTTCAATGATTCCAAGGAATTGAGGTTGAATCCTAACCATGTGGACAAGAAACCTCTTCTTCCAATTTGTAAAATTTGCTACCTCTAGTACAGGAGCAGCATTGAGTTGGCCGCCCCTATATTCTAGGGTTTGTGGTATAACTTGAGCCATTTTTGGATCTTGATTTGAAAACTTTTAAACGAGCAGTTTAATAAAATAAGAGTTTAGCTAATCAAACCGCTTTGATACCACTTGTTGGTCCCTTGTAATTCGTTATTACTTATCAACCTTAAGTAATAACTCTTTACTACGACTCAAGTGTGTTGTTTTAACAATAGACAAGAACCATGAACAATTAAAACAACATTACCAATAACTTTTCAACGTATAGACTTTTATTAGAATCAAATAAAGAGTCTATAACCCACATTTTTTGCGGAATAACAAAGTTGTTGAATGACAATGGGTTGTGATCTCCTCTACTTAAACGTATAACCAAAGTTAAAGTCTAAGATCCAATCTAAACGTTCATATGCATCTTGGCTATATGGTTTAGTTGGTATCGAGAGAGAAAGGTTTTCCAGTGTTTTTACTCTTGTATTGGTTAACCCTTTCTCTCTCAATGTACACTCCTTTTATAGGTAGTGTAAACTAGGGTTTGCATTTTGCATGTTTCAATGCATGGTTTATCCAGTGGGTGGTTGATGCCCATGCTGGATAAAATGTACAAAGTACATATTAAACTATTCTAGAAAAGATAAAGGTTGTACTTATATCTAAGTATACAATTGATGAGACTGCAATTATACATAGTCTCATCATCCAAATCGGGATTAAAACGCTTAAAATATCATCAAAATACCCCTATATATGCTTGTATTTTGTGTCTTGTGTATTTTAGGTACGGATATCGTGAAATCAACAAATGATCACAAGAATGAAGCAATAACGAACACGAGAAATGAAGTCACACAAAGAATCGGGCCCAAGTTTGGAATTTCACAAATATACCCTTGAAGTTTGAAGAATTGGCAACTTTGGTCCCTCTACTTTGGAAGATTTGTCATATTATACCCTTGTGAACACTCAAATTACACATTGGGTCCCTAATATTTCAAGTATATACATCATTGGCCCTTGGAATATGATCAAAATTACATTTATGGTCCTTTTGTAAGTTTGGGAAAACAACCTGCCAAAAATGACAAATGCTTGAAAGTTGATTACAAAGGAAATGGGGGAAAAACTTATTAAGCTTGGAATGAAGACTGTTAAGAAGATTAAGGGCTGTTTTTGCCCAGACAACCAAAACCCCGCCCACCAATCACCAACTGCCATGTCAGCTCCCCTCCAATCATCTCTCTCCACCTCATCACCCTTACACGTCTGAATCCCACCACCTTATTATTAATATTAGTTTTTAAATTAATATTAATTAAAACTTGTTTTTCCTTCTAAACATTCACTGTTCCGATTAAACCCCCAATAATTCCCAAACCCAGGTTATAAACCCTAATCTTGAATTTACCTAAATCAAAGGGTTAATGGTTAAGGGTTTCCAGAACGTTGATTAAGGACCCAATGATACCTTTCACACACCCAGAAACAACCTCACATGCTTCAGGGACCCACACGAACCCTCCCCTGCTCTTGTCATTTTCACACATCTCCCAAAACTCGACAAAATCAACCATCCTTGTTCATTCCTTAACCCCCACACCACTTTGAACGATTGTGATCAAAAAATGACAGTTGGACGTCACCATCTTGGCAGAAGCATCACATGTGGAAGAATTAGACCAAGACCATTTTCAAACCAAGGGTACGACTGGAATTCAACATACAACTAGTGTTTTATTTTCTTGATTCTAGAATATTCATGTGACCCATATATAAGGGCAGTAGGTGCTTTAATTTTCTTTTGTTCCAGAATTTTTGTAAAATATTAATTATTAATGAAAATGAAATTTAGTCTTTTGCAAAAATCTGAGTTCCAATTTATTTGTGTGTTAGCTTAATCATATTCAGTGTTTGGAAATTAGTTGAGATTTTAAAAAGTTTTTACTTTACAAGAAAGTTTCTAAAAATCAGTTTTTGAAGTTTTTGGCAAAAGTGTGAAAAATCTTGAAATCAGTTTTAAAATGAAGTGAAAGTGGATTTTTAAAATGGTCTACTGATTTTGATAAGTTTTTGTCAAAAGTGCTTCAAAGTTTTCTCTTTGGTTCCATTGGTTTGAAAGAAATCAATTTCAGAAAAGTCATTTTTTATATAAGCTAAAAGAGATAAGCTAGCTTAATCAATAAGCTAGTCTTATACTCTTTTAGGCTCTGTTTATTCAGGTCATCCTTTTCTTTCTTGTTTTAATCTTGGCAGGTTATATAATCCAGTATATTGGATGTTGGTTTCTTGTGAAGACCATCATCATCATCAACTGCATACCAACAGTCCCTTTTTGAAGATTGTCAGCTCAAGCCCGGGCTTGATGGAGAAGGGAAAGCTTCCCTTTGTGACGCCTGGATGTAGGGTCACCAGGTAAAGTCTTGTCTCATTTTTCTATACTTGCTTTGAGATTTGTTTGAGCCTTGATGATTAATAGGATTAGGATGTTTGTATGGTTGATCAAATACTGGATATTGCTTATTTGTGAGATTGACACATGTGGGGATAGCTTTGACTGGATTTGGTAAAGGTTAGGATAGATAGTCTTTGTTAAATTCCAAGTTTCAGATTTTAAGGAGTGTTTGGATATTGGTTTTAGAATCTATTTGCGAGTTGCTTATGGTTTAAAATCAGTTCTAATCCATTTGCCTTGGTAAGATTTATGCATATTCAGTAAGTTGTGTTGGATTTAGAACCTTTTTGAAAGAATTGCATGCTAGTTTGGTAAAAGTCACTAGAAAATCTGTTATAGCCATAAACAGCTTGATTTTTGTAGATTTTGGCAATCAATTCTTGTAGATTGTTAGTATTTAGGGCAAGTTAGGGTTTGGACTTGAGTTGGGGAAGATAGTGAGTGGTTTGAGTGAGTTTTGGCTCACCAAAACTCACCCAAGTGCACAACACACCAGCAAACCCCCAACAGCCCTAAACCTTCATATCAGTAACTGCATTAGGGGTGTTTCTCATTGATTTTGCTTAGTAACTTATAGTTTTTATAATTTTGTTGACTCCCCACAACCCAACTGGTTGTGGGGGTGCCTTTGGTTGCCCACAAATCTCAGCTATACTCAAGCTACAAGCCTATAGGTGCCCAGACCCGTTTTATATAACTAGCAGTGGGAACTGACTTTCCCCTGCTAGTTCTTTGGTTGGCACTGCTAAGCTAGCAGACAAAAAGTGACCAAATGTCACTTTCAATTTTCAAATTTTTTGTCTTTAGTGGTGAAAAATAGGATTTAGGGTTTCAAACCAATTTTGTTAACTTTCTTATTTAATTTATGATTTTTCTGTTTAGTTAAAATTTTATTTACTGTTCATTTGATATTTTTTAGATTAAACAGCTATTTTAATTACTTTTTTAAGTTTCTGAATTTTGTCTTTTAGTGTAAAATTGTAAGATTTTTCAGTTTTAAAAATTTTCTTATACTTAGAAAAACATTTTAAGGTTTTTAGTCCAAAAATATTGTACTGTTCACTTTTTAATTAATTTTTAGATTTTATTTAAGTTAATTAGGGTTTTAAATTAAACTGTTTTTGTCTTTTAGTGAAAAATATTTGATTTTTCAAACTTTTTCATTTTTCTTCTGTTCATTGGTGTAATTTAGGATTTTTAGAATAGTCAAATAATTTTTAGCATTATTAAATTATTTTTTATCATTATTTTAGTTTTGAAAATAGTTTTTAGAGTTTTAAAAATAAAAAAATAGTATTTAAAATTTAGGAAAAATAATTTTTAGTTTTTAAATAATATAAGTGAGTTATTTGTCCAATAAAATAATATTTTGGGCTTTTTCTTAATTATATTTAATTTTTGGGCTTTAATTAGCATTAAAAATTGAATATTTAATTAATAAAAGGTTTTAAAATATATTTATTGGATTTTTATTCTTATTTATATTATTTTGAACTACTTTTTCATTTTTAATTTGTTTTTAGCTTAAAATTTTTAATTTTTCACGTTTTACGTACTTACGTTCGCGTTTTACGTCTTTCGTCGTAGTTTAATTGTAATCGTAGGTCGTCTTAGTTTTCCTTTCTTTTCTCATTTAAAAACGACACTACCCCAAACTTTTGATTATACTTATTCGCACATTAATCCACACACCTCCTCGAGAACGAACCCGCATTTGTTCGGTTTCGCGTTTTTCCTAAAACGTGCAACTTAATACTTGCCCATAATACGCTCTTTTTCCTAAAAGACGTATTTCTACAACTATCAAAATGGCGCCGCTGCCGGGGAGGTGTTTAGTGTGCCATTATTATTAGTATCGTGTTTGTGTGAGTAGTGCGTTTTTGCTTTTCATTTTTGGAAAGCGTGAATATCGTACATACTCATTTTTGTTATTTTATCTTATTATATTATAATATCCAAATAAATCGTGTTTAATTTTCCTAAATTAAACACACAACAATCATTTTACTATATTGTAGATATATTCGTTTTTCGGTTTTTGTGTGAATACTATTACTATATTGTATACGTAGAACAATAAATTCACAAGTACTCCAAATACGTGAGAAATCACAACCTTGACTTGGGAGGTCATTACCCAATCATTGTATTCGAATCTCAAACCAAAGAAAAAAGGCAAAAATAGATAAATACTTTCGTGAAGCTCGATTTTGAAAAATACAAACTATAAGGTGGGTATAAGGCGGTTGTATTTCACGACCTAAAGGAAAAAGGCTCTTAAGTGCTTCGCCCCGCCTCGTTTCCTCCGCTTGCTTGTGCGTATTTTGAGATTGAAAGCTAATCGAGGGTTTTGCCGCCCAAAGTATTACTTAAGTATCATATATATTTTCTTGGTTTCATTTGATTAAACCCTCTTGAACGATTTGGTGTTCCACCATCGTTCTAAAGTCATCGAAGGCGTTCACTCCACGTGATCGTTTTCATTCCTTGAGGCTTCTTTAATCAAGAGATTTGATTAAGGAGAAGATTTGTAGATTTTTGTCTACGTAATACACCAAAATTCTAAAAAAAATTAAAAAACCAAAAACACAAAAATAATCCTCTCATTTTCCCTCTATTTTCATAATTCTTTTTCTCAACCCCTCTAAATTTTAATTCTACATGGATTTTCATTGCCTAGGTTGTGGGAGACGACTGTTTGGTTCCGTATCATGTCCATGGTGTATATGCGAAAGGTGCGGAGATTATATCGACTATGTAGATTTTAAATCTTGTCCCTCATGTAATCCGACCAATTGTTTGTATACTTCTAATAAAGAACGTCACATCCATTGCCTATATCGTGGAAGGCCTTCCCATTGGCACTATGAGTGTCCAATTCAATACCCAAATGGTCACAGTCACGAGCCTAATCCGAATTTCGTTGACCAATCTTCGCAATACTCACAGTCATGTGAGTATTGTGGAGATGAACCTCACTATGGGTACGATTGTCAACCGATGAACCAAAATACGTATTTAGACAATCAATTTTCCGGTTTTGACGAATCACACGACATGGGTTACAATTACGACAATGGGGGTGGTTGTCCATACGACGAACCAGATTTTTCTCAAAATCCGTGTTGCAACAATTGTGGGGGGCCTCACGATACTTATTCTTGCCAACCAATGGATTATGATGAACCCAATTCATACTATAATTCCGGTTTTGATAATTTTGAGGCCCCACCATACGATCTCGAACACCAAAATTCTCATGAGTTAAGTAACGAGAGACAAAATTCCTTTGCCGCTTTCTTACAAGACCATGAAGAAGAATTCTTACAAGGTGTGATGGGCATTTTTATAAGTATAAGGGGAGAGATTGAAATGGAAAAGCAACGAGTGCAAGCGTCAAATATTGATACTTATGCCTCTACGTCTCTTGAGATTCCATATGATTACCAATACGACGATGATGATAGCGATGTTTTCAATCACGACCCTTATCATGGAAAAACTACTCCTATACCCACTACGGAAACCAATGCCTCTCTAAGTATGGGGGAGACGAATCTTAGCACTAATCCTAGTGTCGAGATCCCTATTCCAATCCAAAGTGAGCCTACGGTTTTTTTCGAAGATGAGGTAAGTGATTTTGCTCTCGATGAATTTTTCCACGAAGATTCCAACGAGGCAAATCACAATAGTGAGTGTGAATCAATTTCTTGTGATGATGCCTCTCCCATTGACACTTCGGGGAGAGAATCAACGACTTTTTCGAACCCTCTTTTCAATGACGATGATTTTTCCGCTAGTGATGACGAGTCACTAATCGACAAGGACGTTCAAAACAACGATTTTAAAATCTTTTCGAACCCTTTGTTCGAATTTGATGACGCGTTCATCTTTGGTGACGTAAATCCTCTCTTTGATGAGACGTTCGAGGACATCGAGAGTGAGGATTCTAAGGATCCTAAACTCGATGAGCCGGATTTGCTAGTCACCTTCCCGATGTCTCATACGGTTGAGACTGCTCTTTCTTCTCATGACGTTTCCATTCTCGAGGGGTTCACCGATGGACCGCCTCTCGATGAGAGTGAGTATTTTAATGAGGCTTTTGCCTTCGATACGGGGGGAAATTTTGAAACTCCTATTTTGAGCAATTCTCTTTCAATTTTACCTTCGTTTCAAAGTATAACAACCCACCCACTCGGATTTGATGAGTTTACCTACGTCGTAAGGAGTTTTCTTCCTTACAAGACGTATCCTCCAGCTTTGCGTGTTTTATTTTCAACAAAAGGTGAGGATACGATCTTTGATCCCGGTATAAAGGCTTTGCCTTTATTCACGGTTGCTTTTGGGCCTTGATTACATGTAAGTCCTACCAAAAATGACCGAACCATGATTATCCCTAAATGATCACATTTATGGGGATTCGAGTCGAGCTTTTGACTCGGTTATCAAAAACAAGGTGCCTCGTGGGGGAATTCTCATGCTTATCCATGTACATATTATTGTTTTCTTTTAGTTAACCTAATGAGGGGACTTGTGCTCTTCTAACCTTTGTTTCGTGGTTTTTTGTGATTGTGATTCATTAGGTTCATCTTCATCATTGAAGCCTCTCGTGTTCGTTTTACGGATCACTCGAGCTTCGATCGTTGCCTTTGGAGATTCCGATATCCGATGATATCCTTTTATGTTCTAACGTTTATCTTATTAGCATAATTCATAAACGGCTTTTAGGTTATTCGTTTTACCCTTTCCATGCTCGAGATTAAGCATTCGACTTCGTCTCTAGTATGGGGGTGTTTCACCCTTAGACTCGAAACATTGAGGACAATGTTTAGTTTTAGTATGGGGGGTGAGTAGATACTTCACCTTGCTTACGTCATCACGCTATCCAATTTTCATCTTTTTGTTATCGTTTTGTTGCAAATACGGCTAAAAATGGCAAAATTTTAAATTTTTTTCTTATTTTTCATAAGTGTTTAAGACACGAATGTATGTTTTCCGATGGTGAGAATGAGAGTAATTTTTGACTCGACCGTGCGTGTTGAGCACTTAGCTCGATTCCTTAACATTTTAGGCTAAGTCTCTTAAGTGAGGACGAGAAATGATAGAGTTATTTATAAGTCTCGTAATCGTCACGATCTCATGAGTAGTAATTAATAGCTTATTCTCCCCACGCTTGTATATAAATAAATTGTTAATAAATATTGATTTAGCGGTTTAGTCTCTATTGTTGGTTTCTAATTTGTTTTAGTAGCTTCCATGTAATTAAATTGGGAAAACATTAAGGTATCGCCAGCGTCACGGTTTTGAAGTATTGGCACCCGAATAATCGATAGCTTCACCTAATAATAAGATTTCAAGTGCTCACCTAAATTAAGCAAAAAAATTTGAAGCTCACAAGGCCGAAAAATCTATGCAAAAATTGAAAGTGAATCAAGCCTTAATCTTCGAAGCTTTAAAGATCCAAAATTCGCTTTAGCGTGAGGATATACGTCTTTGGCTAATAAAACCACCGATGAGGCGGATATAAAAGCCAAGGCAAGACCGAAGTCATAATAAAAGCTTCATGGCGAAGTTGAATAAAAGATGGAGGTAAACCAAAGATAATAAGGCCCTTCCGTTAGGGGGCGTATAAAAGTCTTGGTAATAAGTCTCATGTTCAAAACCGTTATAACCGTGTTTATCGATCCTTCTTGTTGACTTAATTTTTTGACATCGTTGTCTATTAGGACGAATTATTAATTTAATGATTTTGGTTACACCGTTAAAACTCTATTTTTTTTTTTACCTAAATCTCTATTCACGCATAAGTCGATGATGAATCCTCATGATCATTAAGACAAAAATAAAATATAAGAGATACCAAGTAGGAATAAGGGAGTTTAGGTTCGTAATTAACACTCATGAGATGTGATTGTGTTGCTAACTTATAATAACAATGATCTCGTTACACGCTTAGCATGGAATTGGGTGAAAATCGAGGACGACGAAATTATTTCTAACGAAGCATTCACGTGTTCTTGTTCTATGATCCCAAAAGTCACTTAATCGTGATGAAAACAATACGTTATGTCTAAAACACGTGTAGTAGTTCATTTAAGTTTATGTCTTCAATAAATGTCATCATAAAATGAATTTTGGAAGTGCTATGATACTTAATTCTAGCATTGCGTGGGGACACGGCAATGGTTTAGTATGTCAACCTACTTTGACTTAAAGTTATCTTTTCCCGCCTAATGCAAACCATCAGAATACTGAAGAGTCTTCAGTATCCTAGAGGAGATCGACATCATTCAATTGGTATTGTCAAACTAAACTGAACTGAAAGCCCTTCTTCGGTCCTTGTTCTTCAGCAACTATGTAACACCCCAAAATGTGATATGCGGAAGCGGTGAAGCTCGGGGGCTGTTACGTCATTGTATCATAGTTCAAGGTACAAGAGAACGACTCTAAATGAGACGTTTTATAAAAATACCTCGTTGAATTTAAATTAAAAGCATCACAGTACAAAAGGTCTCAGTTTCAAAAGATAGTGCAGCGGAATATAAAAGTTTTAAACATCAACGAGATAATAGTTCAAAAGCATAAGTAAATAAATGTCAGAAGATAGCCAAGAAATGCATGCGGACTCCAAGTACTTCACACAGCAGGTACAACATATCATCAATTACCTGAGATAAATGCTAAATTGGGTCAACATAAAGTTGGTGAGAATATAGGTTTCAAGTAAAAATTCATAGTAATTCAATTTCAGATTTCATTTCATGTACACGTGCAACTATAGGAGATATAGTGCCAAGTGTAGGATAAATTGGGTGTTCACAATATTTATGATAGCTAAGCTCGTGACATCGAAACTAGTGATCCAGTGCATACAATAGATTGCATACATAAATTTTGCCCCAATGGAGTACCTAGCCAAGATAACTCCGTTCATACAAACGGTACACACTCGTCCGGTGTCAGAATGCCCGAGTGGAGGTTGTCAACCCTCAGCAGATCTATCCGTAACATAAGAGCTTACTCCAGCAAAGTAACTAACGATTCACGATAGTGGGGATTATGGCTAAAGCAACTTAAGCTATCTCATAAATAGTGTTCACAAAGCGTTCACAGAAATCAAGTTTTACTTGCGTCCAGAAGCAAGCATCAAAGCATTTATCACATCCCAAAACATTAAACATATAAAAACAGTTTAATAGGGATCTATAAACTCACCTCAAGCAACGATTCAAACCGCACAAGTAAGATCAAATAGTAGCGAGCAACTCTAGCAACAACCTAAATATAATACTATAGTTTAGGCGCTAGCAAATAAGTCACAAAAGTCCATCACGTACGTTACTCATCAATCAAGTATATATTTTGTTGTTAAAATCGTGACTTGTAAATGTTACATCGTTATAAACATTATAGTATATATATGGTTAGGCAAAAATATTTATTTTTGACTCGAAGAAATTTCGACAGCCTTTCGGCGTAAATTTTAATTTACCAAAATTTATCTTAACAAATTTTCCTACATGATTTCTAACGAAAATTCGGCAGACTTTCGGCGTCACGTAAAAAATTGCCATTTTAGTAAGTACTCAAATCTCGTCCTAAAACCCCTATTTTCAGCAATTTCTCAATCACAATGTTCCAACAAGCCATTTTCCGCAATAGTATCAATTTCCACTTTCAACGTTCAAACTTTCGTTAGTACAACAAGTATTCACATTTCGAGCTAATACGCTTTTACAAAACAAGTCCAACATTCATACATACCATTTAGTAACCATTTCGACACTTAAAACAACTCCGTTTGACTCGAAAATGTCGTTTCGACCACTTTAAAAATCTGGACAGCAACCACTTATAGTGTTGTTCTCCAAAAATTAAGTTTTCCGACAACGAAATTTAAACGACCACAACTTACTCATTTTAGCTCCGTTTTTAGCCCATAATATATCGAAACGAAGGTATTAACTTATATTTTCATAATATCGTAGTAAACTAGTGTCAAAACAATTTTTACGACTCTCTACGCCTCTTACAAAAGTCGGACAGATTGTATGTTTTCTGTAAAAACCCGTTTTCGACCATTTTCAAGCGTAGCCACTAGTAGTAAAACTACTAGTTTCCTCTAATTTTTCAGAAACATCAACAAAATCAAAGATTTTACTTCAAGTTCACAAATCCAAAATATACATACTTATGTTTTTCACAAATCTTTCAATTAAGCCATTTTCATGTATGGATCTAATAGATCCACACTTAATTTCCACAAATCTTAAAATATATCATAACCAAAAATAATTTTTATCATTTTATTTCAAGAAAATACTTGATGAGTAACATGCATGCATAGATCTACAAAGATTATGCATGGAAAATGAAAAGATGAAAAAGGTTTAAGAAGTAACCTTGTGTAACGATTTTACGTAACTACAACGACCCGATCTACGCTCTAACCCATTAATACTCAACAAGAACTCTACTCTAAATCTTCAACCCAAAAACTACTCAAATCATCAAACCAAGAAAGACCATTCTTCTTTATGCTTATACAAGATCTAGGGTGATTTTTTTTGTGTTAATTCTTGTTAAATTGAAGCTTTTAAAAATCAACAATGGTGGAAATGTGTTTGTGTTTGTGCCGTGTGTTTTGAGAGAGAAGAAGAGAGATGTGTGTTTTTTGTTTGAGGTGAAAATGAGTGTGTAAGTGAAATAATGGAAGTGTTTTTGGTTAATAAGTTAAGGGGTGTAAGGTTTATAACCTTAAGCTTAAAATGGCAAAGTGTAAGGCCATGCACATGGTGCATGTTTTGGCCGGTTATGGGGGTCCCAAATAGGGGTAAATTATTCAAAAGTTTTACTATGGTAATTAGTTAAAAGGTTTAAGGTAAAAAGGTTAGTTAGTTTTAGGTAAATATCAAAAAGTATATAGTTAAGTTAAAAATTACTTAAAACTTAAAAATTTGACGAAATATATTAAATTTACGATTTTTCGACGAAAACTGACATTTTATGATTGGTAAAGTATTTTATGCATGTTAACGATGGTTAAACGTAAAAACGACGTAAAATACGAAAACGCGATACGTTAGTTAAATATTCACAGTAAATACGATTTATTACTATAAATAGAAAAAATACTAAAATACAAGCATATATAAACATATACATAAATATTTAAATACGCTGCTCAACAAAATACGATCACGCTGTTAAAAACTAAACAGTTAAGCACATAATTCACAGATAACGAATAATCTCATGGATTATCGTCAATTCATTGACCGTCTCAGCACTTTGGTCAGGTTCACAGAAAATGTTCAGAATAATGACTGAGCTCAGAGTCAGGCCATTACTCGTCAGCAAACAGTTTTCCAGAAAACGCGGGATAACTTCCCGGTTCCAACACAGTTAAATCACACAGTTGATTAAATAAAAAGTCAAAGGGAAAAATAGTCATTTTACAAACTAGGGAAAATTACCAGGTGTTACATCATCCCCTTGATAGAGAAGCTTTGTCCTCAAAGCTTAGGAGTGTCACGGTTTCTAGAATTGTCAAAGAGTTGCGGATATTTCTTGCGAAATTGATCCTCACGCTCCCAAGTGAATTCAGGTCCACGTTTAGAATTCCACCTCACCTAGATGATTGGAATACGACTCTGTTTCAATCGTTTGACCTCACGGTCCATGATTTCAACAGGTTCTTCGACAAATTGCATCTTGTCGTCGATTCGGAGTTCCTCGAATGGTATAACGAGTGTCTCATCAGAAAGGCACTTCTTCAAGTTCGACACATGAAAAGTGTTGTGCACGCGGCTCAACGCTTGCGGTAATTCGAGACGATAGGCTAAAGTTCCAACCTTTGCCAGAATTTTGAAAGGTCCAATATAACGGGGGTTCAGCTTTCCTCGCTTGCCAAAACGTACCACACCTTTCCAAGGCGATACTTTTAGCATCACTTTGTCTCCCACTTGAAATTCGAGAGGCTTACGTCGAACGTCGGCGTAACTCTTTTGACGATCACGGGCTGCTTGAATTCGGCTCTTGATTTGAACAATCTTCTCAGTCGTTTCACGGATGAGTTTAGGGCCAGTGAGTTGACTATCCCCAACCTCACTCCAACACACATGCGAGCGACAATTACGACCATACAACGCTTCAAACGGTGCAGCCTTAATACTGGTATGATAACTGTTGTTGTAAGAGAATTCTACTAGAGGCAAATGTCTGTCCCATTGCTTTCCAAAGTCAAGCACACAAGCGCGCAACATGTCCTCCAGCGTTTGAATAGTTCTCTCACTCTGTCCGTCAGTCTGTGGGTGATAAGCAGTACTCATGTCCAATTGCGTACCCAACGCTTTCTGAAGTGATTTCCAGAATTTCGAAGTAAATCTACCATCTCTTTCAGAACTTATCGAGATCGGTATCCCATGTTTTGCGACTATTTCCTTCAGATAAAGTCTCGTAAGCTTATCCATTGAATCATCTTCCTTCATAACTAAAAAGTGTGCAGATTTCGTAAGTCGATCCACAATTACCCAAATTGTGTCGTATCCGTTTGTCGTTTTAGGTAGCTTAGTTATGAAGTCCATGGTTATATTTTCCCATTCCACATAGGAATTATAGGTTGAACCAACAATCCAGATGGTTTTTGGTGTTCTGTTTTCACTCTAGCACAAGTCAGGCACTTCCCTACATAAGTAGCGATTTCAGCTTTCATATTTGGCCACCAATATAGCTTCTTCATATCCTGATACATTTTGTCAGATCCTGGGTGAATCAAATACTTAGATTTATGCGACTCGTGCATAATCACGTCCCTTAGTCCTCCAAACCGTGGTAACCAACTTCTACCGTTCAGACATAGCGTTCCATTAGTGCTAGTCTCCAATTTCTTAGTAACCATCCCTCCTAATTTCTCAGCTTCAACATGTTCAGGCTTAAGAGCTTCGGTTTGTGCTTCACGAATTTGCACAGGTAAGTTCGGATTGATAACCATAGCTAACGATCTAACTCTACGTGTCATTAGTTGTTCATTTCTACTTAGCGCATCCGCCACTACATTGGCCTTCCCAGGGTGGTAACGGATTTCACAGTCATAATCGCTGAGCAACTCGATCCATCGACGTTGTCTCATGTTCAGTTCCTTCTGATCAAGAATATGTTGTAAACTCTTGTGATCGGTATAGACGACACACTTGGTTCCATATAAGTAGTGTCTCCACAACTTCAAGGCAAATACTACCGCTCCTAGCTCTAAGTCGTGCGTAGTGTAGTTTTTCTCATGCGTTTTCAATTGTCGTGACGCGTAGGCGATAACTTTCTTCCTTTGCATCAACACAGCTCCCAATCCTTTTGCTGATGCATCACAGTAGACCACAAAGTCTTCCGATCCTTCTGGTAACGATAGAATAGGCGCAGTACACAACATTTGTTTCAACTTTTGGAATGCTAATTCCTCCTTATCTCCCCATTCGTATTTCACCTTCTTTTGAGTCAACTTCGTCAATGGTTTTGCGATCTTCGAGAATCCCTCGATGAATCTTCGGTAGTATCCGGCGAGTCCTAAGAATTGGCGAATTTCAGTCGGTGTCGTAGGAGCAGTCCACTCCCTAATTGATTCGATCTTGGCAGGATCAACATGAATCCCCTTGCTATCTATAACATGACCTAGAAATTGTACTCTTGGCAACCAAAAATCACACTTCGAGAACTTAGCGTACAATTCCTCCTTCTTAAGTAATTCCAATATTATCTTAAGATGTTCCTCGTGTTCTTTCTCATTCCTTGAGTAAATCAGTATGTCATCGATGAACACAATGACAAACTTGTACAAATACGGTTTACACACCCGGTTCACGAGGTCCATAAACACAGCAGGTGCGTTTGTCAAACCGAACGGCATCACTTGGAACTCATAGTGTCCATACCTAGTCCTAAAAGCAGTCTTTGCAACATCATCCTCACGGACTCTCAATTGGTGATAACCAGACCTAAGTTCAATCTTTGAGTAAACGCTCGATCCTTGCAATTGATCAAACAGATCATCGATCCTAGGTAACGGATAACGGTTCTTGATGGTAAGTTTGTTCAACTCACGATAGTCGATACACATCCGAAAACTTCCATCCTTTTTCTTTACAAATAAGACTGGAGCTCCCCAGGGTGAAGAACTCGGTCTTATGAATCCTTTATCAGTCAACTCTTTCAGTTGCGTCACTAGTTCTTGCAATTCCGACGGTGCTAAACGGTAAGGCGCTCGAGCAACAGGTGCAGCTCCCGGTATTAAATCGATCTGGAATTCAACTTGTCTAGCCGGCGGTAATCCAGGCAAATCTTCAGGAAAGACTTCCGAAAAATCCCGTACGATAGGTACATCTTCCAACCGTTTCTCTTCCATCTGCTTTTCAGTAACACAGGCTAAAAATACGTGGCAACCTTCTGATAACAACTTCTGAGCCTTGACACGCGAGATAATGTTCAGTCGTGACTTCCCTTTTCAGTTACTTGTATCCCCTTGTACCTCCAAAACTTCATCACCAAATGGTAAGCGAACGATCTTCTCGTCACATACAATCATAGCACGATATCTCGACAACCACTCCATTCCGACAATCACATCAAAACTCCCTAACTCAACAGGCATAAGGTCTATTACGAAAGGATGACCTAGAAGATTTAAAGTGCATCCACGAAGTATAGTGTCGGCTTCTATCAACTTCCCATTAGCTAACTCAATAGTGTACTTAGTGTCTAAGGGCGAAGGGGTCACATCAAGTAAAACACTAAAAGCAGTCGACACAAAACTCCTATCAGCTCTAGTATCAAATAAAATAGAAGCATAACGACCATTGAGAAGAAACGTACCCGTCACAACGTTGGGGTTTTGTTGCGCTTCTCCTCCTCCTATCACATAGACCCTTCCACGAGCTTCCCCAGCTTTAGCATTCTTTCCTTGGTCCTTTTCCTTGTTCTTTTTCTTTGGGCACTCATTGATGTAGTGACCCTTTTGCTGACATTCAAAGCAAGTGACGTTGGCTTTCGTGTTGGGTGGTGACTTACAATCCCTAGCAATGTGTCCAGTTTTCTTGCAGTTGTGACACTGTACATTGCATTGTCCATTATGGTGACGCTTGCATCGATTGCACAAAGGTAACGTCCCATTGTACACTCCCTTTTCCCCAGTACCAGCAGTGTACGCTTTCACAGTGTCTTGCCTCTTATTCGGATGGTTCCCATGGTTGTTCCTTTGGTTATTCCCCCACTTTCTCTTGTTGTCCGCGGCATTCCCAGCATTTGCTCGAACAACTTGGTCCATCAGACTGTGAGCCATCCTTATAGCATCACTAACTTTTGTCGGTCCAGACGATGTCACATTCCCTTGAACTCTACCCGGTAAACCCCAAATATAGCGTTCAACCTTCTTCTCTTCATTCGGAACCATTCCAGGACATAGCAAACACAATTCTTGGAACCTCCTAGTGTACGTACCAATGTCATTGTTCTTCACAGTCAGGTTCCACAGTTGGATTTCCATTTTCTTAATCTCATTACGAGGACAGTACTCCTTAGTCAACAACTTCTTAAGTTCCTCCCAACTCATTCCATACGCCTCCTCGGCTCCAGCCGTTTGCACATGGGTGTTCCACCATGTCAACGCTCCAGCAGCTAAAGTACAAGTAGAATAAGTCACTTGGTTTTCAACAGCACATCCACTAATACGGAACACAGCTTCCATCTTTTCAACCCAACGAGCTAATCCGACAGCTCCTTCAGTACCATTAAAAGTCAAAGGGTCACAGCTCCTAAAGTCCTTGTAAGTACACGGCTTAGGCGGTCGATTGTCAACATTGTTCGGTGGTTCTTCGTTCACGTTGTTGTTAGCTTGAACGTTTGCCAGTGCAGCAGTCACTCGTTGCGTAATCAGTGCTTCCAATTGAGCGTCATTCATTCCGTTACGTGTGTTCACCATTTTTTCTCTGCGTTAAGACAACAATGCAATTAAGGTTCAAGCATGAATATGCACGTTATATATTTCATATGCTAAAATAGAATGCAGAATTTAACAGTACAACAAACATAAAAAGGATAGTCACTGGTCAAGGTCATAAAGTTAAATTCCCATTCATAACCAAAATATCAAGTACATAGTCATAAAATAAGAGTATGATTACATCTAGTCTACTCTAACTAACCGAGTACTACTCTAGTTTAGTGGATACAATACCCAAAAGATAAAGATGTCAATCTACTCTAGAATTAAGCACAATAACGATGAATCTCTAAGTGCGACGACGACTATCACACTCAGCACATCTCGGTGAATCACTCCTTGGGTCTCCATCTGCAGCTCGGTCTCCTCCACGAACTGACTCTAACTCACGCCTCAACCTAGCAACCTCCTCAAGTGTGGTATCCAACAAGTCACGGGTATCCTCGTTATCCTCTAACAATCCAAAAACCGCATCCTCAAGTAGACGAAAACGAACAACATCTGAATCCCTAGCAGATCCTATCATAAAAACACATGACCTAGGTCTAGAGGGCTCTCCAACATGATGAGTAGGTGGTGTAGAAACAGCAGTAGCAGCTCGAATCTCATGAGTAGGCGATGCCTCAGGTGTAGTGTGTGAATCAGACACACGAATCTTCTTCCGTGGGCATGACGAATCAGAATCGGACAAGGCTCGAGATCTAACACCGGATGGTCCAGCTCCATCAGCAGGTGGTACAGTATCATCGGAATCAGTATAAACCTCAGCTGGCGGCGTACCCCATAAAGCTTCCCTCTCCTCTCTAAACCGCTGACAGGGCACAGTAGGGTTCTTCCTCAAGTTGGACGTCTTCCTAATCTCACTCCTCCTACTAGGCTCAACTCTCTCAGGTACCACAGTCAAAGCATCAACCCTAATATCATCATCAGCCTCAGCACCCTCGCTATCACTACTAGCCACAACCATCCTAACGTTAGTATCACTCTCGATCTCATCATCCATGTCCTCATCATCCTCACGATCTACCTCATATCCATCCATATCATCATCACCCTCATGATCTATCTCAACACCATCCATATCATCCTCATGACCTACCTCATGTCCATCCATATCCTCATCACCCTCGTGATCTACCTCAATACCATCCACGTCATCCTCATCATCCTCATCATCCTCACTACCACTAACTCACTCGATAAAAGTACGATGCACAACAGGTGGCATCCCATTAACAACATCAGAAGTATCAGACAACACATCAGGCTCACCCTCATCATCCTCCTCCGGATCCTCTTCAGGGTCATACTCCGCACCTTCCTCCTCAGGATCAGCCTCCTCTGGGTCATTCTCCGGCTCAACATGATCTGGTACCATCTCAATCTCGTCTTCCCACTCTTCGTCAGCAGAGTCGGGCTGGTAAGAAACAGTAGATGACGACATAACCTGCAACAACCAAAATGCGTATTAAAGCAGTTGTAGGGTATGCATGAAATAATCATGTATAGAAATTAAAGTATGCAAATCAACGAAACGCATATGTATATAATACATATTACGTATTACATAATATATATTACATATTACTTATAGTGTTATCCTACGTACTACCTTACGTAGTACACATATATATACAGAGTAACAAGTAGCCACATCGGTTATAGTCTAGGCCTAAGATGCAAACCTAGTTCTCTATAACCAAGGCTCTGATTACCAATTCTGTAACACCCCAAAATGTGATATGCGGAAGCGGTGAAGCTCGGGGGCTGTTACGTTATTGTATCATAGTTCAAGGTACAAGAGAACGACTCTAAATGAGACGTTTTATAAAAATACCTCGTTGAATTTAAATTAAAAGCATCACAGTACAAAAGGTCTCAGTTTCAAAAGATAGTGTAGCGAAATATAGAAGTTTTAAACATCAACGAGATAATAGTTCAAAAGCATAAGTAAATAAATGTCCGAAGATAGCCAAGAAATGTATGCGGACTCCAAGTACTTCACACAGCAGGTACAACACATCATCAATTACCGGAGATAAATGCTAAATTGGGTCAACATAAAGTTGGTGAGAATATAGGTTTCAAGTAAAAATTCATAGTAATTCAGTTTCAGATTTCATTTCATGTACACGTGCAACTATAGGAGATATAGTGTAAAGTCTAGGATAAATTGGGTGTTCACAATATTTATGATAGCTAAGCTCGTAACATCGAAACTAGTGATCCAGTGCATACAATAGATTGCATACATAAAGTTTGCCCCAATGGAGTACCTAGCCAAGATAACTCCGTTCATACAAATGGTACACACTCGTCCGGCGTCAGAATGCCCGAGTGGAGGTTGTCAACCCTCAATAGATCTATCCGTAACATAAGAGCTTACTCCAGCAGAGTAACTAACGATTCACGATAGTGGGGACTATGGCTAAAGCAACTTAAGCTATCTCATAAATAGTGTTCACAAAGCGATCACAGAAATCAAGTTTTACTTGCGTCCAGAAGCAAGCATCAAAGCATTTATCACATCCCAAAACATTAAACATATAAAAACAGTTTAATAGGGATCTATAAACTCACCTCAAGCAACGATTCAAACCGCAAAAGTAAGATCAAATAGTAGCGAGCAACTCTAGCAACAACCTAAATATAATACTATAGTTTAGGCGCTAGCAAATAAGTCACAAAAGTCCATCACGTACGTTACTCATCAATCAAGTATATATTTTGTTGTTAAAATCGTGACTTGTAAATGTTGCATCGTTATAAACATTATAGTATATATATACTTAGGCAAAAATATTTATTTTTGAATCGACGAAATTTCGACAGCCTTTCGGCGTAAATTTTAATTCACCAAAATTTATTTTAACAAATTTTCCTACATGATTTCTAACGAAAATTCGGCAGCCTTTCGGCGTCACGTAAAAATTTGCCATTTTTAGTAAGTACTCAAATCTCGTCCTAAAACCCCTATTTTCAACAATTTCTCAATCACAATGTTCCAACAAGCCATTTTCCGCAATAGTATCAATTTCCACTTCCAACGTTCAAACTTTCGATAGTACAACAAGTATTCACATTTCGAGCAAATACACTTTTACAAAACAAGTCCAACATTCATACATACCATTTAGTAACCATTTCGACACTTAAAACAACTCTGTTTAACTCGAAAATGTCGTTTCGACCACTTTAAAAATCTGGACAGCAACCACTTATAGTGTTGTTCTCCAAAAATTAAGTTTTCCGACAACGAAATTTAAACGACCACAACTTACTCATTTTAGCTCCGTTTTTAGCCTATAATATATCGAAACGAAGGTATTAACTTATATTTTCATAATATCGTAGTAAACTAGTGTCAAAACAATTTTTACGACTCTCTACGCCTCTTACAAAAGTCGGACAGATTGTATGTTTTCCGTAAAAACCCGTTTTTGACCATTTTCAAGCGTAACCACTAGTAGTAACACTACTAGTTTCCTCTAATTTTTCATAAACATCAACAAAATCAAAGATTTTACTTCAAGTTCACAAATCCAAAATATACATACTTATGTTTTTCACAAATCTTTCAATTAAGCCATTTTCATGTATGGATCTAATAGATCCACACTTAATTTCCACAAATCTTAAAATATTTCATGACCAAAAATAATTTTTATCATTTTATTTCAAGAAAGTACTTGATGAGTAACATGCATGCATAGATCTACAAAGATTATGCATGGAAAATGAAAAGATGAAAAAGGTTTAAGAAGTAACCTTGTGTAACGATTTTACGTAATTACAACGACCCGATCTACGCTCTAACCCATTAATACTCAACAAGAACTCTACTCTAAATCTTCAACCCAAAAACTACTCAAATCATCAAACCAAGAAAGACCATTCTTCTTTATGCTTATACAAGCTCTAGGGTGATTTTGTTTTGTGTTAATTCTTGTTAAATTGAAGCTTTTAAAAATCAACAATGGTGGAAATGTGTTTGTGTTTGTGTCGTGTGTTTTGAGAGAGAAGAAGAGTGATGTGTGTTTTTTGTTTGAGGTGAAAATGAGTGTGTAAGTGAAATAATGGAAGTGTTTTTGGTTAATAAGTTAAGGGGTGTAAGGTTTATAACCTTAAGCTTAAAATGGCAAAGTGTAAGGCCATGCACATGGTGCATGTTTTGGCCGGTTATGGGGGTCCCAAATGGGGGTAAATTATTCAAAAATTTTACTATGGTAATTAGTTAAAAGGTTTAAGGTAAAAAGGTTAGTTAGTTTTAGGTAAATATCTAAAAGTATATAGTTAAGTTAAAAATTACTATGGTAATTAGTTAAAAGGTTTATTAAATTTACGATTTTTCAACGAAAACTGACATTTTATGATTGGTAAAGTATTTTATGCATGTTAACGACGGTTAAACGTAAAAACGACGTAAAATACGAAAACGCGATACGTTAGTTAAATATTCACAGTAAATACGATTTATTACTATAAATAGCAAAAATACTAAAATACAGGCATATATAAACATATACAGAAATATTTAAATACGCTGCTCAAGAAAATACGATCACGCTGTTAAAAACTAAATAGTTAAGCACATAATTCACAGATAACGAATAATCTCATGGATTATCGTCAATTCATTGACCGTCTCAGCACTTTGGTCAGGTTCACAGAAAATGTTCAGAATAATGACTGAGCTCAAAGTCAGGCCATTACTCGTCAGCAAACAGTTTTCCAGAAAACGCGGGATAACTTCCCGGTTCCAACAGCTGACTAAATAAAAAGTAAAAGGGTAAAATAGTCATTTTACAAAGTAGGGAAAATTACCAGGTGTTACAAACTAGACCGCCTAGTATTTGAAGCGAAGACTCCTTTGTCCTCTAAGTCCGCTGGAAGGGGATTGCTGAACTTTATTCAGCTATAAAGTCTTCAGTAGGAACTTTGTTCCTCTGGTCATCCTTCAGCAGAATGGACAACTGCTGAGCATGAAACACATACGGGGATTTTATATTCAAATCCTAGAGTTGCTTCAGGGTCAGTAAATACTGACCCAACAAGATCTACTCCATGTTTTAGGGTTCTTTCCATCAGATGCTTGTGTGCCTCTTTGCTTGGTTCTTGTATTTCCTTCAAAACTTTTTCAAATCTTCCAGGATAAGTTGCCTTAGCTGCTTGCCAGAACAAACTCATAAATTTCACACCAGCGAACCTCATTCTAAAGTTAGCACATATGTGCCTTTCACATTATTTATGCTTTGAAAGGCATTATAGTTTTAGTAGCTTTAATAATACTCTACAAAAGGCATTACAACTTTATGTATATAAGGTGCAAAATGTAGTAAAAAACTTAAAAAAAGGAATGAGAATTGGTTAGTACCATATGTTGGTTAGGTATGACTGTTAGACCCTCACCAATAACCATTCCCAAGTCATCAATAAGGCATTGCATGAACCAACTCTAATTTTTCTTTTCTCAACATTAACTACAACCTAATGAATTAGATAAATTTGATTATTGTCATCTATACCTACAAGTGATGAGATTTGTCCATTGCAAATTGCTTTCAGAAAGCACCCATCAAGACCAATTATCCTCCTACACCCCTCTAACCATCCTTCTCTTAAAGCCTTAAAGCATAAATAAAAACAGCTAAAGTATGGCTTACCATCATCCCCATGCTCAATACCTATTCTGCAAGTGGATCCTTCTTTAGAATTATGGATCTCACTAGCATAAGACCACAACTTATCATAGTGATCCTCTAAACACGTCTCATATTGCTGCAAAGCCTTAGCCTTACCCCTTCTCGCTTAAATAATAGTAACTTTGCATTTCTATTTCTGAAGGGACAAAGCGATTATATCCATGGGTTTTATGATAATAGTAAGCATGATGTATTTAGCATATTTCCTTCTGTTTAGCATAGTTCCTTCTGTTCCTTCTTGTTATTAACGTGTCATACTCATAAGTCTTAGAACAAACATGGTCATTTACCAATTTTGTTTGTTTCAAAAGGACTTTTTTGTTTGCATTCAACTTGCCCACAACCTAAAAGGACACATATTCTCTGGATCATCTTTTGGACACTTGGCAACTAGTCTCCTAGGGTTTTTTACTTCAAAATAAATCTTGTAGCCATGTGACAATGAATAATATGTCAATGCTCTTTTAAGTTGACTAAGACACTCAAACTTTTCACCTAAACATGGTCCCGTAAGCTTCCATTTTATTTTAGGATCATGTGCTGGATAGTGATCACCTAGGATATCTTGTTCATCTGTCTTAGAAATACTAGAATAATAAAAGTCATCCCAAGGAAGCCCATTATAAACACTTGTTAAAAGAATTCATCAAACATCTTGTTCGCTTTTTCCTAGGTGCGAACTCTGCTTTCTTAGTGCTTTCTTAGTCCTAACTACTAAAAGTTCATCCTCACCTTCAAATAAATGATCAATAGATGTAGTGTCACTCTCTTCCTCACTCTAATAATCATACACATTTGCATCATCATCCTTTAAGTCACTACCCCTACCAATGGTATCTCCTAATGTTTCGTCAGTTTCTTCTAAATTTGGTTTAAATCAAACTCAGTGTTAGAAGGATAAACATGCAACACGTGTTCATTTTTTCCACATTTAACAAAAGCTTCAAAGTCACTTTGATATTTTAAGGGTTTGAAACCTAAATGAAAGTCAAATAAAGGAATAGGATAGAAGAGTGTCTTAACACCAGTAATATGTTTTATGAAACCGATAACAACTCGAAGTTCGATATCGTGGAAACGCTAGATCGCGAGTTGTATCGAGCACAAGTAGCGAACTCGAGAGGCTTTAAAGAACCGACAAGAATATGCACATGATATATCCTCACACCCCCTTTATTGTAAACATAATAAAGGTTACATTGAGGAAGAAGAATTGATCTATTAGGATCCCCCTTACCACTATTTATAGAGATGAGGGGGTAGGCACCTCCTTAAGTCTAATAGTAAACTTCCTATAAACCAACTTAAGGGGGTTAGCTTTAAATACTTCCTAATATTAGTCTATTCCTAATCTAAATTACAAAGTACACATAACCCCCTAACCATTGTTTAATATTACTCCTATTAGAAAAGTATATTAGAAAAGTAATATACAAATATTATGTTACCTTAAATATTACAATAATCTCAAGTAAAATTTTTCCTTATTTTACCTCTAGTTGAATACCTTCTACTACCGATACGAAAACACAAATCGATGGCCAACTTCAACGATTCCTAAAACCCAAAACTCGAAGCTGCACTTTGATACCTCGACATTTTAACCAACTCGAAACATCGATCTAGCACTCGAACTTTTATACCTCGATAATTTAGGAGTAAACTTGAATATAGTTCAGAGACTTAAGTGTTTCCACCTTAAGAGTAACACTTAAACATAATCGATACACAACATCTTGTCATTGTGTTGGAACCTCAAACCAGGGACCAACTTGTTATACTTTAGTAATTTCCCTAGATTAGCTTCTATAGAATCCTTCACTTTCTTCTTCTCAGCAACATTACCCTCTTCACCCTCTTGACTAGGTACTCCAATTACCATAATGTTTGCCCCCACCTTTTTACCAAGGTGTACCTTTTCCTGCTCATTTACCAAGCAGCCCGTGTTTGTCTTTTCTTCAGGTTGTTTCTCCTCCAACCATCTTTGAGCCACTGCAGCATGATCATTACTAACCTGAAATACCTCAGCTTCACGATCCCCTTGAGCTCCTTGCAGTTCCACCCCAAACCAAACATGTTTATGAAGTTGTACTCCATGGAATCATGTTTTAACATTAGGACCATGTTGTTTGAACCCAACTTGTATATGTCGAACCCAACTTGTTTTGAACCTCCATGCATTTGTACACCAAAAGTTGTCACTTTTGCTTCCAAAGTATACACACGGTTCCTTTTCCTGATCCCAGTCATCATAACTCGAAAACCATTGATTGCCTTGATTTTACCCATCTGCATTTTCCTAGTATAACCCTCTTTTTCAAGATTATCCAATGAAATCAAACTTCTTCTTAACCCTGGAACATATCTGACATCATCCAGTTTAAAGTTTGATCCATCATGCAACTTTATCTTCACTTTGCTTGTCCCTCTGATATCATCCAGGGTTTGTTTGTTTCGTGATTTTTATTGACTTTTGACTCCACATAGGCATTCGTTGACTTCACGTAGAATTCAACCATTTACCAAAGGTTAAAACATTATGGGTAATGTTATTTGTAGGTAAACCAAACTTTAGTGTCTTATCTGTTAGAATTTAAACTTCAGTAACATAAACAATCATTTGAGGAAACTTTAGTGTATATTAACACTACAACAATTCTGAGTTTAGGGTCGCCCTTTTTCTAGGGTCGACTTAGTCGTCCCTAGATTAAGGGGGGCCCACCAGTTTTACAAGAAAAACAAAGTCAAGATGGTTGTAGGGACAAAGTGGGGTCCACGCAAACTAGGGACGACTAAGTCGTCCCTAGGTGAAGAAAATTTATTTTTCGTAGTTTTTTATCTATTTTAATTATTTAAAATTATTTAAAATTAATATAAATATTTTTTAAAAAATTTTAAAACAAAGATGGGCCCGTGTAACCTAGGGACGACTTAGTCGTCCCTAGGTGAAGGCAACTTTATTTTTCCATGTTTTTTATTTTTTTTAATTATTTAAAATTATTTAAAATTAATATAAATATTTTTTTATCAAAATTTAAAATTAACGTGGGGCCCATGTAACCTAGGGACGACTAAGTCGTCCCTAGGTGAAGGCAAATTTATTTTTCCCTTTTTTACAACTTGTAATTATTTAAAATTATTTAAAATTAATTTAATTATTTTATTTAAAAAACTTTATTATAGTTAAAAATAACTTTATACATATTAAAAAACTTTATACATATTTAACAAAAACTTTACACATATCTAAAAATAACTTTATACATATTAAAAAAACTTTATACATATTTAAAAGACACTTTATACATATTTAGAAAAAACTTTATACATATTTAAAAATAACATTATACATATTTAAAAATAACTTTATACATATTTAAAAAAACTTTCTACATATTTAAAAAAAACTTTATATTTATTTAAAAAAACTTATACGTATTTAAAAAAACTTTAAATATATAATTAACACTTAAACCCGCGCTTAATTAAACATATATATTACAGCGATAATAGATTCATAAATAAGAAAAAAAACACTTCACAAACTAGTTAAAACTAAACGTACAGATTAACACATAATAATAAAATACAAATTAACACATTAAAATAACAAATAGATTACTACTCAAAGCTAAGATTTTCCATTTCATTTAAAAGCTCATGAAGTATTGCAGCCGATTGACATGCGTGGTCTTCAGGATGCCTTTCCATTTCTAGTCTTGCCTCTAGCATCTTTATCTTTAGATCTTTGATCTTGCAATTAGAGCACTCAGTGGGTGCATATTGAGAAGGACCTGTAGAAGAACTTGGATGTGAACCTTGAGGTGTTGAAGATGCAGGGGAAGATCTTATACGGAGTTCGAGATCAAAAAAATCCTTCCATTTAAAATATTTACATCCATAATCATCTGTTTTTTGCTGTTACAAAGTAAACAAATAACATGACATGTCATTTTAATAATCACACGTATTACATAAATAAAACATTAGATTGTTTACCTTCGAAAGAGGACATGCATAGTAAATTTACCAAAGCTATGAGGTTGACGTGACTGTCTCAACAAATATATCCCTTTCTACATGTACACTTATAAGCTTCAAGCGGATCCATCTTATGCAAAATCGGGTGGTGGTGGTGGTGAGTTTGGTATGAGAGGATAAGAGTTTGTGAGGATAAGAGCTACCATAAATAAAGATAAAAATTTAGGGTCGACACATTTAGGGACGACTAAGTCGACCCTAGCTTTCCTGCCAATATTTTCCCGCCAAGGTTTTCCCGCCAACATTTTCCCGCCAACATTTTTGACTCATCAGTTGAACCTCTAACGTATAACCCTAGCATATCGACTCATCGGTTGAACCTCTAACGTATAACCGTAACATATCGACTCATCAGTTGAACCTCTAACGTATAACCCTAGCATATAGACTCATCAGTTGAACCTCTAACGTATAACCCTAGCATATCGACTCATCAGTTGAACCTCTAACGTATAACCATAACATATCGACTCATCAGTTGAACCTCTAACGTATAACCCTAGCATATAGACTCATCGGTTGACCTCTAACGTATAACCCTAGCATATCGACTCATCAGTTGAACCTCTAACGTATAACCGTAACACATCGACTCATCAGTTGAACCTATAACGTATAACCCTAGCATATCGACTCATCAATTGAACCTCTAACGTATAACCGTAACATATCGACTCATCAGTTGAACCTCTAATGTATAACCCTAGCATGTCGACTAATTAGTTGAACCTCTAACGTATAACCCTAACATATCAACTCATAAGTTGAACCTCTAACGTATAACCGTAACATATCGACTCATCAGTTGAACCTCTAACGCATAACCCTAGCATATATACTCATCGGTGTTGGGACAAAAGTTGATGATTCAAATCACTATGGAAACACAAAAGACCAAATAGGACATTATCACTGCTAGAATTCCCACTGCTGGAGATCCCCTGCTGGAGTTCCCCCTGCTGAAGTACTTTGCCTTGCTAGAGTAAGTTTCCCCTGATGGAGTACTTGCCCCTGCTAGTGTACTTCCTACTGCTAGTGATAAGTATGAAGATTTGGTCAACACAGGATAAGAATGAATAATTCAGTTTTGATTTAGTCATTAATACTTTATTTAGTTTCCATGTATCCCTGGGTTCCTTAAGTTATAAAAGGAACCACCAGGCATAGGTTTTATTCATTAGTTCCAACACACAAAATGTAACCTACTTCTTTTATGATCTCTAGGTGTGGGATTCAATGTACACACACCTAGAGTGGTTGTGTTAATCAAATAATACAAACCCTTTGGGAATTATTCATCTTTCTTAAACATCGTATTCATGATCATTGTTCTTATTCCGCTATGTTATCATATGAATGATGATCAACCTAGATAAAACGGTTTCGATTGTTTGGGTCTAAAGATCTTGGATTCAACAAGTGGTATCAGAGTGGGTAGCTCTTGATCTAGGTGAATAAAGATGTTTTTCATGTTCGTGGTGTTGCTGTGAATATGTTTGTGATTACTCGAAGCTGCTGGTGAATGAATAAATATTATTTATGAACTTTCGGGTTAGACGCAATAAAGATCACGTGAGACAAGATGTTTTATTGTGTTAATTGAATAGGTCAATTGGTATGCATTATGTATCCATAGCCTGTTTAATTATTTGATATTAGCACTGTGAAGAGAAGTGATATATCAAAAAGTACAAATTGGTACTTATAGTTGGGACGTGTATATCAACAAGTATAAGGATGTCAGGGGTATTCAATGTTGTAGCAGAAAGGGGACCACAAGGCCATATGATGATAAATGATTAGTGTGGGCAAGGTTTTGGGTCAATAAAGTACGAAGGCCAAGAAATCAAATAGATTAATATATCTTTGATGTGGACGTTTGCTATGGTCCAAGGTGTAGCTGGTCCACGTGATTGTGTAAGGTGAAAATTGGAATTCGTTTGATGACAGATTGGACAGAGACTTCACAAGGGGTTAAAGTTCATGTCAGAGAGTTTGGCTCAAAAAGGTGGGTTTTCGTTCAACAGTAGGTGAATTTTTAATTCTTTGTTTTTTTGTTATTTATCCTACTGTTATAAATTCATTCCCATTAGAGGTGGGTTTGACACAGTTAATAACAAAAATAGGGGCATTAAAAGTTTCCCCTACTGTTGAAAAAGTTTCCCCTGCCTTCATTAAATGTTCCCCCTGCTACGATCCCCCTGCCTTCAATAGTTCCCCCTGCTTTCATTAATAGATTCCCACTGTTTTTTAAAGTTCCCCCTGCTGTCAGATATGAGTTTTGGAACAGCAAGGTTTTGGAGTTTGGTATATTCACAGAAACTGGTTTAAAGGTATAAAGGCTCATTTTAATTTAATTGATTACGTAGAAAAGTTTTTATCATTTATTTGAGGACGAAGTAGATTTTCGCGGGTATGTGTTTTATGCTTAAACACCTAGTTACAAAGTGGTACAAGATCTAGGAATGTGTGATTTTTCTTATGGTACTCTATGCACATATTTTCTATCACTTGAAGGAGTTACATTATCGTGCTCAGTGTCTCATAGGTAAATGAGGATCTTTGTACACAATGACTCTTCGTCGCGTGGTTAGTTTAAGATATAGAACGCAAGTTCGGGTTATTCTTCTTCATCATCAAGTAAGTTATAATCAGTTTTCTTCATATGTAATCATTATACAAAGCCTACAGAATTAAAGATTCATAAATGACTAGCACACTTTAAGGGGAAGCTCATTAGATAAAGTGTTAGTCATTCACATACGACGTCAAGGTGAAGATTTTTGCTACTTCTCATTAGTATTACTACAACTAGTGTGAGTATCTACTGCTTAAAATCATTTTTTATTAGGAACACCATCCCCTATGTGCTTCATGGAGGGTATTTTGAAAAGTAGAATACTTGGGTTTGATGTATGATATTGGTTAGTAGTAGTTGAAAATCAAGGTTGTTCACATAGAAGACCCCTATTTGATCATGTCAAAAAGGGGAAGTTGTCTACAAAGAATGTTCATCCTGTTGATCTTTGGTGTTGTATGTTTAAGGGGAAGTGTTTTGACATCATCAACTAGGGGAAGATTGTTGGGTCAAAAGTTGATGAGTCAAATCACTATGGAAACAAGAAAGACCAAATAGGAAATTATCACTAATAGAATTCCCACTGCTCGAGATCCCCCTGCTGGAGTTCCCCCTACTGAAGTACTTTCTAAAAGCAGTGGAATGGCTGAAAGCAGTGGATTCCAGGATTCCCATGCTGGATCAACTGCTTCTCCTGCTATCAAGGATCCAGTTGTTAATGACATCAATGATGAAGAAAGAGAATCTCCACTCATTTCCTAATCTACACCCATATCTGATGGTCCTCTTATATCCAGCAGTGGAAGCAGAATAATTAATAGTGGAGGTCCAAGTTACTCAGAGCTACATTCAGTTCATCAGCACCCATCTCTAGGTCATGCTGTATCTTTTGGAAGCACTTTTGAGGAGTTCTTTCCGAATCAAGATAGCCCCATCAATTCTGATTTGGAGGAAGATGAAACAGAAGTAATCATGCAGCTACCTACAGAATTAATAAAGATCACCCTATCTCTCAAATCATTGGTGATCCTAAAGCCCCTAGACATACAAGGTATATAGCAAAGGAGCACAGCTTCATTGCTAACATCACCATGAAGTTTAACCATGACAGCATGCAGTGTTGTCTGTTTACTGCATTTTTGTCACAAGAAGAGCCAAAGAAGATTTTTCAGGCTTTAAATGATCCAAGTTGGGTTGAAGCCATGCAAGAGAACTCTTACAGTTTGACATTCAAGAGGTTTGGATTCTAGTATATTGTCCAAAGTAGGCAAGGCCCATTGGGACAAAGTGGGTACTCAGGAACAAAAAGGATGAGAGGGGTATAGTTGTCAGGAACAAAGCAAGACTGGTGGCACAAGGATATGCACAGGAAGAAGGCATTGACTATGAGGAAGTCTTTGCTCCAGTTGCCAGGATTGAAGCCATTAGATTATTTCTTGCTTATGCTTTATTTATGGATTTCACTATTTTCCAAATGGATGTAAAAAGTGCCTTTTTGTATGGCACCATTGATGAAGAGGTCTATGTTATGCAACCTCCAGGGTTTGAAGACCCAGAAGATCCAAAAAAGGTATACAAGGTAAAAAAGGATATGTATGGACTTCACCAAGCTCCCAAGGCTGGTATGGAACTATTTCTAAATATCTATTGGATAATGGCTTTAACAAGGGGAAGATTGATCAGACCCTGTTTATCAAGAAACAAAAGGGTGACCTTCTGTTGGTACAAGTCTATGTTGATGATATCATCTTTGGGTCCACAAACTCTATGCTTAGCAAAGAGTTTTCCAAGTTGATGCAGGATAAATTCCAAATGAGTGGGAGAGCTAAAATTCTTTTTGGGGTTACAAGTTCAGCAGATGAAAGATGGGATATTCATCTCACAAGACAAATATGTGGCTGAGATTGTGAAGAAGTTTGGCATGTCTGAGGGAAAGAAGGTGTCTACACCAATGGAAAAGGATCATTCATGGGGCAAAGATGGTCCTGGAAAACTTATAGATGTCAGGAATTACAGGTCTATGATTGGGTCTCTTATGTACCTCACAGCTTCAAGACCTGACATCATGTTTGCAGTCTACTTATGTGCAAGATACCAGGTGGCACCAACAGAGTGTCATTTATTTGCTGTAAAGAGAATTTTTAGGTATCTAAAGTGCCATCCAACCTTAGGACTTTGGTATCCCAAAGAGTCACCATTTGAGCTGATATCCTACTAAGATAGTGACTATGCTGGTGACAACAATGATAGGAAGTCTACAACAGGTGGATGCCAATTTTTGGGAAGCAGACTTATATCTTAGCAATGTAAGAAGCAGACTATTATGGCCGCATCAACAACTGAAGCTGAGTATGTAGCAGCTGCTGCATGTTGTGGTCAAGTACTTTGGGTTCAGAATCAACTGCTTGATTATGGGTATAACTTTCTTAAAACCAAGATATTTATTGACAACAACAGCACCATTTGCATTATTAAGAACCCTGTTTTTCATAGCAAGACTAAACATATTGAAATAAGACATCATTTTATCAGAGATTGTTTTGAAAAAGGACTAATTATCCCTGAGAAAATTGATATAGAACTTAATGTTACTGATCTTTTAACAAAAGCTTTTAAAGTGAGGAGGTTTCAGTACCTGGTTGCAGGTATAGGAATGGTTTTTGCCTAAAAATTGATGTCTATTATGTCTTGTATATCTAGGGTTGCTTTATTGCTGTTGTTGTATTAATGTTAGTCATTTTTTCCATCATTTTTCATTCCACTGCTTTTGAACAAAGATCCCCCTGCTGGGGGTTCATTCCCCTACTAAGAGAGTTTTTCTCTTTAAACCGGGGGTTTTTTTAATGTGGTTATATGTGGTTTTAGACTAACAATGCAGAGATCCAAATGGTGCATACTACATTCATGGGTGAGTAAGGGTTCAGGGTGATGAAGACTTTCTGCAAAGCTTGTCAGAATTCTAAAACCTTGAGGCACTGTAATGTGAACTTTTACTTCTATATCAAAACAGCTTGTTGTTTAGGTGCAGATGTGTGGTACACATTGCCAAGACTAAACTGACCATAGGTAAGGGAAAAGGTAAGGCTGGTGACTAGGGTATGCTTATTTTCTTGGGTTGACCATGTGCAGGGTGACTTATGTGTTAACTTTTTGTGCTTAGATCATTGTTGATTAGAGGACTCTTGAGTTTCTGTGTATCTACCTTGTGTATACAAGGATGTGCATTAGAGCAGAGCTAGTTAGCAGTGGTCTCTTCATGATTAGTCTAATACCTCTAGGAAAGTTTCCCCTGCTTTCACCTTTTGCTTCCCCTGTTTAAACAACGTTCCCCTGTTTGACTGTTGATCGACAATACCGTTACCCTGTTCATAGCCGTTGGGCCTGCTTGCTAAAATTTTGGTTAGGTAATATTTCATTGTTTTTAAAAGATATTTAAGGCGCTTTCTTCGCTGATTGGTAATCTTTTCTTTATTATTTCAAATAAATTACTTTTTTATCAAGATTTATCTTTGATATTTTTGCAATTTGAATATTTGGTCCAATCACAGCTCTTCAATTCGCCTATAAAAACTTAATTCCCTTCACCAGCAGGTCCATCTCTCTCCCTCGACTAAATCCCACCTAACTCTCACCATTATAAACCTTCAAAACGTTTTCAACCTTTATCATGCCTCTCAAAATTGCTGCTAATCATAATCAAATTGCTTTATTACATGATGAACCAGCAGAGTTTTTTGATGCTGCTAATCATAATCAAATTGCTTTATTACACCTCACACATTCAGCAGTTTTGGTCTAAATCCATGACCAAAACAGTGAATGGAGAGGTCACAATTCAAAGCACAATAGATGGTCATCCCATGGTGATTTCACTTGCCTCCATCAGAGACAAACTTCTTCTTGATGATGAGGATGGGATAACCAACCTACCTGAGGCTGACATCTTTGAGGGTCTTGTTAAATTGGGGTATACTCTTTCTGCTGACCAAAAATGTAAGTTTGCTAAAGGTCGGTTTGCCCCACATAGGAAATATTTGATTCATACAATTTTACAATGTTTGTTACCTAAAACCACTGCTTTCAATGAATTTGATAGTGAGATAGCTTCTGCCCTGATTTGCTTAGCAACAGGGAGGAAGTATTGTTTTTCTCAAATGATTTTCAAAGTAATTGTTAAAAATGTTTCAAGCAATTCAAAATTTTGTATGTACCCAAGGTTTATAGAACTTCTGCTGAATATGAGTGCTCATGGTCCAATCACACACAAAAACTACTTCTCAGCAACCAAGCATACTACCAAACTGTTCACCACACTTCTTACACCATCTCCACAATTTTCTGGTAGGTCCATTCCACTCACTTCAATTATGATGAAACAAATCAGACAGGAAGAAGCCAAGAAAAAAATAGCCACACACAAACCTTCTGATTCCCCTGCCAAGAAACTACCCCCTGTTGATCCACAACATGAAAGGATAACTAAATCCAGGTTTGCCAGGTCTCCCTTGCATGGTGAATCTTCACAAGTAGCAGAGAGGAGAGCCTCCAAAAGGTTGGAGCATACTGAGGGTTTGGCTGCCACTACTGTCTCATCCTCAAGGGGTGAGCAGGATAATGACACCATTAGTAAGTCCTCTCCCTCACTCAATGATATCCAAAAGGGGGAGAAATCCACTTCTAGGGTTGAGAGCAGCATGAAACCTATGACCATTTTGGAATTGACGAAAATGTGCATGAGCTTGAAAAAGCAGAATGCACAACTTGTACAAAATGTCAAAAAGCACGGTCTGGTTATCAATAACCTGGAAACCAGACTTGCCACACTTGAGGGGAGGAGAAAGCCCAAGCTTATAATATCTATAGATGAGGATGCTTCCAAAGGGGAGGAAGTTCCTAATACAGAAGAGTCTACTTAGTATTATTCATATCCTGGTGGTTTACAAGGAAAGATAGCAAGTGCTGAGAAAGGGACTGAGAAAGGAATTGCTGATAAAAAAGTGATAAGGGGAGTGCAACTAAAGAGATTGCTCAAACATTGCTAACTATGGGCAATCAAGAAGAAGCCCCTGCTTCAAAAGTTTCCCCTGCTATTGCTGATCCCACTGCTGTAAGTCATTCCCCTGCTAAGCCTATTACTCAAACTTTTATTAGAAAGAATAGAAGGCAACCAGCTCAGAAGGGAATTACAATTAAAGAACCTGCACCTAAAGCCAAACCAGCACCAGCGGTGGATCCAAAAGACAAGGGAAAAGGGATCATGGTTGAACAGCCCAAGAGGAAATACAAGCATAGAACTCTTGAACAGCAAAGGGCTCAAGAAGCACATGATGCATAGGTAGCTCTCAAGCTACAACAAGAGGAGATTGATATGCAGGATCAGAGAATGCAAAAGATGAGGCCCAAAGAAATGCTTAAGCAGGTTGAAATTATGCATAGGGAGTTGGATGAAAGGGTGCCTCATGTTCAAGAGTTTCTAGATCAATGGGAAAAGAAGTTAATAAATTCTCCTTTGGAAGACAGGTATGAATTGATTTGCCTTGTTTACAAATATCAAACTGAATATCTGGAAAGGAGGGAAAATCAAATTTAGAAAGAGAAATATTTGAAGTCTGAGAAGGGGAGACTTGAACACTACAAAGTTTTGCTCAAGAGACATAAGAACTGGAAGGATGGTGATTTCACAGACATGAGTTTTGAGGCTATAGAAAGGGCAGTCAGACCAGTCTTAAGAGAATATGATGTGGAAGACTACATGACTATGAACTCTCTTGAGGAAGCTGAGTATCTTTGGAGGCAAAGTGAAGTGTTACAGAAAGCTAGGGAATCCAGAAAAAGAAAAGCTGAAGGAATAACTTTGGAAACTACACAAGCAGGTGCATCATCCCAAGCAGGTGCATCATCACAAGCAGGGGTATCACATCAAGCAGGTGAAAGTTTTCCAGCAATTGAGAGATCTGTACTCAATGCACAAAGGGCAGCCAAAAGACTCAAGAGAATGGAGAAAGTTGGCATAGTTACTAAGGAATCTCAACGTCCTTCAAATGAAGAAAATGATAAACAGCTAATTGTGCAGGAAAATGACGATATCTCACCTAGTGAACTTGGGAAGAAGTTTGCTATAATAGAATATGCTGTTCATGAACATAAGGGGAGGACTTGGTGGAAGCTTGCAAGAGCTGACAATACAACACAGACATTTCTAAGTCTAGATGTCATGTTTCCAACCTTGGATAATGAGGACTTAGAAGATCTGTGGAAGATTTTGAAAAAGACCTTTGCTGCAAAACCTCCTACCATGGATGGTGTGGAGAAGGATTAGGTGATCTGGGAGTGCATGCATAGGATGTATGAGCATGAGTTATTTGATCCCATATTTGATGCAGTGAATAAAGGAAATTTGTTGTATTGGAAGTTGTTTACCAATTATGGGGTCTATGAGATAGTAATGGAAGGAGTAAGTGTTTATTTGATCAATCATCGTTATTATCCCTTCACTCAGGAGACCTTGAAGAAATTAGCACGGGCTGATTTGATTGTAGATGCTAAAACACCTGTTGCTTATGATCTGGTAAGGATGATGCATAGTCAGATTTGGCGAGAAAGTTTGTAAGCACCCTCATCAACTAGTATTTATTCAGAAACTTGTCTTTAGGAGAAAGCACAATTTTAGGGGAGGATTGTTGGGAATAAATCTATGTATATTTGTTACCCCTGTTAGTTGGTAATTTGTCCCCCCTGCTGGAGTAAGTTCCCCCTGCTAAATAACCAAGGTAGGGGGATTGGTTCCCCTGCTAAAGTCAAAGGCCCTGCCGCTAGAGATAAACTTGGAATAGATTTTTACGCGTTTCTGTTACTACTACTTAATACTTTCCAAGTTTGTTAGCAGTAATCTTGTATGTGAGTCCTTATGCCTATAAAAGGACTCACTAGGTTATCATGCAAAGTGTGTCTTTCTCTATTGTCTTTCATTTAATACTTTAAGGTTTTTGTAACCCTAATACCATTATTGGGTATTCGTATATCTTTGATATATTAAAGATCAATGTTTGTTTTAATCATTTTGCTGCTGGAGTACTTGCCCCTGCTAGTGTACTTCCCACTGCTAGTGATAAGTATGAAGATTTGGTCAACACAGGATAAGAATGAATAAGTCAGTTTTGATTTAGTCATTAATACTTTATTTAGTTTCCATGTATCCCTGGGTTCCTTAAGTTATAAAAGGAACCACCAGGCATAGGTTTTATTCATTAGTTCCAACATACAAAATGTAACCTATTGCTTTTATGATCTCTAGGTGTGGGATTCAATGTACACACACCTAGAGTGGTTTGTGTTAATCAAAGAATACAAACCTTTGGGAATTATTCCTCTTTGTTAAACATCTTATTCATGATCATTGTTCTTATTCCTCTATGTTATCATATGAATGATGATCAACCTAGATAAAACGGTTTCGACTGTTTAGGTCTAAAGATCTTGGATTCAACAATCGATTGAACCTCTAACGTATAACCCTAGCATATCGACTCAACAGTTGAACCTCTAACGTATAACCGTAACATATCGACTCATCAGTTGAACCTATAACGTATAACCCTAGCATATAGACTCATCGGTTGAACCTTTAACGTATAACCCTAGCATATCGACTCATTAGTTGAACCTCTAACGTATAACCGTAACATATCGACTCATCAGTTGAACCTATAACGTATAACCCTAGCATATTGACTCATCGGTTGAATCTATAACGTATAACCCTAGCATATCGACTAATCGGTTGAACCTCTAACGTATAACCTTAACATATCGACTCATCAGTTGAACCTCTAACGTATAACCCTAGCATATCGACTCATCAGTTGAACCTCTAACGTATAACCCTAGCATATTCACTCATCGGTTGAACCTCTAACGTATAACCCTAGCATATCGACTCATCAGTTGAACCTCTAACGTATAACCGTAACATATTGACTCATCAGTTGAACCTCTAACGTATAACCCTAGCATATAGACTCATCGGTTGAACCTCTAACGTATAACCCTAGCATATCGACTCATCATTTGAACCTCTAACGTATAACCTTAACATATCGACTCATCAGTTGAACCTCTAACGTATAACCGTAACATATTGACTCATCAGTTGAACCTCTAACGTATAACCCTAGCATATAGACTCATCGGTTGAACCTCTAACATATAACCCTCGCATATCGACTCATCAGTTGAACCTCTAACGTATAACCGTAACATATCGACTCATCAGTTGAACCTATAACGTATAACCCTAGCATATAGACTCATCGTTTGAACCTCTAACGTATAACCCTAGCATATCGAATCAGTTGAACCTCTAACGTATAACCGTAACATATCGACTCATCAGTTGAACCTATAACGTATAACCCTAGCATATCGACTCATCGGTTGAACCTATAACGTATAACCCTAGCATATCGACTCATCGGTTGAACCTCTAACGTATAACCCTAACATATCGACTGATCAGTTGAACCTCTAACGTATAACCCTAGCATATTGACTCATCAGTTGAACCTCTAACGTATAACCCTAGCATATAGACTCACCGGTTGAACCTCTAACGTATAACCCTAGCATATCGACTCATTAGTTGAACCTCTAACGTATAACCGTAACATATCGAATCATCATTTGAACCTATAACGTATAACCCTAGCATATAGACTCATCGGTTGAACCTCTAACGTATAACCCTAGAATATCGACTCATCAGTTGAACCTCTAACGTATAACCGTAAAATATCAACTCATCAGTTGAACCTCTAACGTATAACCCGAGCATATAGACTCATCGGTTGAACCTCTAACGTATAACCCTAGCATATCGACTCATCAGTTGAACCTCTAACGTATAACCATAATATATCGACTAATCAGTTGAACCTATAACGTATAACCCTAGCATATCGACTCATAGGTTGAACCTATAACGTATAGCCGTAACATATTGACTCATCGGTTGAACCTCTAACGTATAACCCAAGCATATCGACTCATCGGTTGAACCTTTAACGTATAACCGTAACATATGGACTCATTGGTTTAATAATTATTACAAACTAAGTATAACGTATATTTTAATATTAATTATAATAATTAATTTTGATTTTTATTATTAATTTATATTATCAATTTTATTACATAGAAGCTATAATGTAAAAATCCCTGAAAAACACCTAGGGACGACTTTGTCGTCCCTAAATATCAAAGTAAAGTCGTCCCTAAAAAACCCTCCGAAACATTTAGCAAAATTTTGGAAAAGTTGAAAATTTTGGCCAAAATTTAAATTACCCGCTTGGGTTTGAGATTTCCCGGTATACACCTAGGGACGACTTAGTCGTCCCTAGGTCTCCAAAGTCGTCCTTAGGATTCAATAATAGATGAAAAAAAAGTTTTATAATTAACCTAGGGACGACTTAGTCTTCCCTAAGATACAAAGAGAAAGTCGTCCCTAGGGTTCAATAATAGATAGTATCTTATCTCTTCATCTCATTCATCACTATTAAAAAAAACGGACGATCGAGCTATAGCAGCAGCAGCAATCATCACCACCACTCAAACCCACCACTCCCATCACCATAACCCACCACTCCCATCACCATAACCCACCACTCCCATCACCACCACTCCCTCCCACCATCACACTCGCACACGAGCACCACCAATCCTTCCCACCCATCACCACCTGTCCGTCTGACCCATCACCACCGCCACCAAGCCGACCCACCAATATAAAGGTAATTGAATTTTATATTTTTAATGATAATTTGTTTAAATTTGTTATAATGATAATGATAATTTGCTTAAATTTGTAATAAATAATAATTTGTCTAATTTTGTTATATTGATAATGATAATTTGTTTAATTTTGTTATAATGATAATGATAATGATTATTTTTTGGTTCGGCAGCAATACCACCACCACCGCCGACGACGGCAGCAGGTTGTTTTGCCTTATTTTTTCAGCTTATATTTTTTCAGCTTATATGTTTTCAACAGTTTGTTTAATTTGTTTTTTTTGCTAGTTGAATTCGTCACCACCATCGTTGCGGCAGTCGGCAGCAACATCACCACCACATCAACAGCAGTAGCCACCACCACCGTCGTGCCAGCAGCAACAGCAGTAGCCACCACCAAAGGTGGGTGTTTGTTTTTGCTTATATCGGGATTTTGGATTAATATGAAATACGCACGAGTTTAATATTTTTTATATGTTTGTTGTAGCCACTACCGCCGGCAGCAGCAGTGGCCACCACCACCACCAAAGGTGATTTTGGCTTAATATTTCGGCTTATGACTTCGGATTATATTTAAGCTTAATTGATTTAGGCTTATTTAGGCTTAGTTGATTCCGGATTATATTTAGGCATTACTGATTTAGGCTTAGTTGATTTCGGCTTAATATATATATAGTTGATTTCGGCTTATTAGCATTAGTTGATTTTTGTTGTATATAGTGGTTAATATATATATAGATGATTTCGGCTTAATTGATTTAGGCTTAATGGAATTCGGGTTATATATGGCTTAATATTTATATAGGGATTTCGGGTTAATATTTTGGCTTAATATGAAATAGGCAGAAGTTTAATTTTTTTTATATGTTTGTCGTAGCCGAGACCCGAGTGACAGTCGAAAGGAACCGAGTCACAGCCAAGAACTGAGACCCGCGTCACAACCGAAAAAAAGGTAATGTTTTTTTAAATCGTTGTGGTGGTGTTTGTTTCAAATTAGAAAACAAATTTGGAAACCAACTAATTTAGGTTTTTTTTTATGTTTGTGTTTGGTTAGCACCAGGACAGTCGGGACAACTTCCTCATCCGGACCTCTTTTTCTATCTTTCTATCTTTGCTTATTTCAGCTGTGACCGAGGTGTGTAATTAATATTATGCATATGTTTATTATATTATATATATGATATATTATTGTTAGTCTTTTGTAGTAAATAATTTTAGGAATATTTTAGGATTTTATCGATTAATTTCGGAAAATTCACGTCCGAAGTTAATCAACCTATAGAAAACCCGTCCGAAATTAATTTATTAGGAATTAATTTCGGAAAGTCCCCTGTTTGGGACTGCTTTTTGATGTTTTGTCTCATTTAGGATATGAATGCGTATAACTTGTTTATTATTTGAGATGATTTCGACAGTGTTTCTCCTTTACTCCTACGAATATGTCTTTAAACACATGTTTGGGGAGTAGAGGGTAAATGCTGCAAAATTTTTATCAAATAGTAAACCGGTTATACGCATTCATATATGGGACGAAACATTCAAAAGGTGGGTTAGGATTGCCTTCCATAGTTGCACTAGGAAGAAAAAAAAGAGTTCATATTCATTTTGTTAGTATGACATTTTGCGTATAAAAAAAAATAATTTATCTGAGTATGTTTATTTGCAACGCAGTTATGACAATTTGTAAGAGTTGGACCACTGTAAACAATCGTAATTCCAATGAGTTTTTAGATGGTCTTTTTGGATTCATCCAGGATTGTGAGAAATTTTTGCACCCCATCTCACAAAAGCTCCGTTGCCCATGTAGTCATTGTTGTAACCGTGAAACGTTGGTTACCCTCGGCCAACTTGAGGCACACATATCCCAATTCGGGTTTGATAAACGTTACACCACTTGGATATATCACGGTGAACCAATTCTTCCATTACCTCCACTATTACCACATTCACCTGATCGAATTCACATGGATGCGTTCTTCGAAGATATTTATGCAAATAATATTCCAAATACACCATCTGAAACTCCACCCTCTCAAACTCCACCAACTCAAACAACCGTTCCTCAACCAACCCAAACATCGGGTCCTAGTAACGAGTTTGAAGAGTTACTCGCTAGGTCTGCCTAAAAGTTGTACGCGGGTTGTGATATGACCACATTGGAATTTACATCAGAGATTTCGCACATCAAGGTTTTACACAAAATAACTGATGTCGGGATTAACAAAATTCTAGCTCTTCTCCAAAAGGCATGTTCCCCTAGTAAAGGATACAATTTCCCGTCTTCATACTATGAAATAAAAAAGACATACAAAAAGATCGGGTTAGGATACGAATCGATTCATGCTTGTATAAATGATTGTTTTTTATATTGGGGATCACCGGAAAACAAGGCGAGACACACTTGTCCAATCTGTAACGCGAGTAGATGGAAAAACCCAAAGAAGAAAAAGGGGACGCAATTAGTTGCCAACAAGGTGGTGCGTTACTTTATGATAACACCTAGACTACAACGTATGTTCAACACAAAAGACATAGCAAAGTGGATGACTTGGCATACGACTAGACAATCTAAGGAAGACGGTAAAATGAATCACCCCTGTGACGGCAAAGCATGGAAATATTGTGACATGATGAAACCTGAGTTCTCTTGTGACCCTAGAAACGTTCGATTAGGGTTGGCTGCTGATGGTTTTAATCCTTATGGCATGATGAGCCAAACTTACAGCATGTGGTAGGTTATATTGACAACATACAACACACCACCGTGGATGTGTTTGAAAGAAACTTCTTTAATGTTGACGATGTTAATTCCCGGCCCTAAATCAGCTGCAAAGGACATTGATGTTTACTTGCAGCCTCTAATTAAAGAACTCAAAGATTTATGGGAGGGAGTCTGGACGAAAGACGCTGCTACGGGTACTCATTTCAAAATGAAAGCGGCGGTTTTATGGACCATCATTGATTTTCCAGCTCGAAGTAGTTTGTCTGGGTGGACCGGGTAAAGGGTACCTCGCATGCCCTACTTGTAATGTTGACACTCCATCGATGCGTATCAACAGCAAAATCGTTTATGTTGGTTACAGAAGATGATTAAGAACAAATCATCCAGAAAGGAAAAAATCCAAGGAATTCTACGGTTTTCCCGAAAATAAGCCTAAACCAAGAAAGTTTTCAGAACTTGATATCCAATTGCAGATTAGTAAAGTCTTTAAACGTAAACCGGGGAAACATAAACCAATTCTTAAAGAGAACCGCCTCCATAATCGAGATGTTGAATTGAACTGGAGTAAGCGTTCTATCTTTTGGGATCTTGAGTATTGGCCATTTCTTCTACTAAAACACTGTTACGATGTCATGCACATCGAAAAGAATTTCCTTGAGGCTTTATTGAATACCCTGTTACAGAACGACAAATCCAAAGACACGCCAAAGCCAAGGCTAGACTTGGAAAAAATGGGAGTTCGAAAGGAGTTGTGGTTAGTTAAAAAAGATAACGGGAAGTTCGATAAGCCTCATCCAAAGTTCTCTTTCACTCCAGAAAAAAGAAAACTTTTTTGTAAATTCATTAAAGGAGTCAGACTACCTAATGGCTTTGGATCCAACTTCAAGAAAAAAGTGACCTCTAATGATGACAATATAACGAACTTAAAATCTCATGACTGTCATATAAGGATGCATCAGTTACTTCCTTATGGAGTGCAACAATACTTGCCCAAAGACGTTGCAAAACCTATAATCGAGATTTGCTTATTCTTTAAGCAGCTTTGTGCTTGAAGTTTGACTGTGCAGGACATGAAAGAAGTTAAAAACAAATTGATCATTATGATGGTTAATTTAGAGCAAATCTTTCCTCCTGCTTTTTTCGACATAATGACTTATTTGGTTATACATCTACCCGATGAGGCTATTCTAGGTTTCGTTACTCGCGGCAGGTGGATGTATCGATTTGAAAGATTCATGAAAAAGCTAAATAATTATGTATGAAATAAAGCAAAGCCTGAAGGTTCTATTGCTGAGGGTTATGTTGCAGAAGAGGCATTAACTTTTTGTTCGCGTTACCTTAAGGATGTCGAGACGAGATTTAACCGCCTTGGCAGAAATGAAGACGATTTTCTTGCACAACCAGATAAATTTGAGGTGTTCCAGACCGTATGCACACCGATGGGTGGAATCAAACCAACTCGTATGACTAATGACGACATGCAGGCAGTTACGTGGTTTATACTTAACAACAGTTCTGAAGTCGAAGCAGACATCTCGGCTTACAGCGAGTATGTTTCTTCCTTTTTTTTATTTTATAATTTTGAAAATTACTCTTTCTCGATGAATTCTGCTAATATCATGAACCTTTGCAGAGAGGCGCCTGATAATGTGGAAACGAGTTTTCCTGCGTGGTTTAATAACAAGGTAAATACATTAGATATATTACCTTGGAGTTATTCCTCATCTAATAAACCTTTTTGTATCTCTTTTTTGTAGACTCGTGAAAAAAAGTGAGTGTGGGCTGTAGTGACGAGTTATTCTCTTTGGCATGTGGACCTATTAGTTCATCTACATACCCCTCTTGCATAGTGAACAGTGTGAAGTTTGTCGTATGTGAACGCGATATACTTCGTACCACTCAATGCAGCGGAGTTTCAACACCCGGGTTGATGGAGAGATGTATGATGGTCAACTCGAAGAAATTCTGGAGCTCACTTATATCGGCAACCGCAAGGTTTTGTTGTTTTGATGTAAATGGTTTGTCAGAATTAACCCTACCAATTGCACCAAACGCAACAGACGTTCTTACACTGAGCAAGGCATACATCATATTTTGACTGATAGGCTATTTCACCAAAACAACCCATACATTTTCCCGACACAAGCAACACAAGTATTCTAACTTGAAGACCTTGCTAGACGACCGCTTCATTGGAAGGTCGTCGAAAAGGTTTATCATCGAGATGTGGCAGAGTCCGATGAAGATGTTATACATGGTAGCAGTTCATCAGATGTTACACTGTCTGTTGCTTTGCCTAATTTTGGTATTACGGATTTGAGTGTAAATACTCAACCAATGGAAGTGGACGCCCCACCGGTTGATGATGATATTTTAATATTGAAGATGAGGTAGTTGCACACGTCATTGGTGATGTTGATGATGATGATTTAGTGTCGGATGATGATGAAGTGAACCCTAATAATGATGTTCAAGAAGTTTTATCTAGCGATGATTCTGAAGATGACAATTGATATTAAGTTGTATTTTGAATGAAACAGTTGTTATATGCTTTAATGTGTAATTTTTTATTTGTAAATAATTGTTTTATGCTTAAGTTGTAGTTTGAATGAAACAATTGTTACACGCTTAAATGATGATGAGTTGTTTTTATTTGTTTAAATGTGTAATTTTGTATTTTACTGAAAATGTTTTTATATGTTAAAATGTGTATATTGATATGAATTTGTGTATTAGTATTAATTGTTTAATTAAATTGTGTGAAATTTTGTTTTTAATGAAAATGTTTTTATATGTTAAAATGTGTATATTGATAAAATGTGTATACTGATATGAACTTGTTATTTTACAGATGGCGTGTGTAGCTCCTAGATCACACGGCGGGGATGCTGGTGGTAGGCCACCCAGACGACCCACACGTCCTGTACCGGCCCAGTGTCAGTGTAAGAAATCGTTATATTTTTTTATAACACTGATATTTATAATTTATGTCACTTGAATTTTTACGAGTAAATAACATATCTTTTGTAGGTTCAAATCAACGCTTTGAGACCAACCTAGGAAAATTAAGGAAGGCGTACAGAGATAATCACGAAAAACCTTTGGCAATTGGCTATGAATTTAAGGATCTGCAAACCTTCCATCTTCTGGGCAATTATGCATCCTTGTTGTCTCATCTTATGGGGGAATTAGTCCAGACACTTCCCCTGAACTACGAATGGGACGAAATTCCAGACTCTGATAAAGCTCATATTTATCCTACACTTGAGGTCAAAATTGTTTATTTTACTTATATTGTTATTGTTATCGACATTTAGATATGTGTGTTATGTTTAATTTGTTTGTTTATTTAAATTCATATGTTTTTATGTAGACATATTTCGACCTCCAGCCATGGTACAATGATCGTACTGAGGTGGTGTGTGGCAGTGGTGTGTATGATGTGTCGACTCGGGTTAAGCTTACGTTGGAACTCCAACTGAGGTTGCTGTACAGAAAATACAAGAACAGGATCAAGAAAAATTATTATTCGAAATATTAGACGCCCGCACTGGCGCAAGAACATGTACCGCCGGAGAGTGTGTGGGACAATAGAACCGAAGGTGAGTGGGCTGACTTGGTTGAGTGGTGGTCAGAGCCAAAGAGGGTGGCAAGAAGTCAGATTAATACTGTTAATCGTTCCAAAAACACGGTACCGACCACTCAAGGAAAAAACCATTCACCCGAGGAAGAAATGAATACGTAACACTCTTTATAATATTTGTGATCTTATTTAAAAGCGTTTATATTGTTTATTTATTATAGCTCGTTATTAATTTATTTGATATTTTACATAAAGTCAAGGAAGTGGTCTACGAGGACCTGGTTGAAACATGGAGGAAGGGGCACTCAAGTAATGGCACGTATAAAAGTAAAGAAAACGAGGAAAGATATGTAAGTAATATATAACTCTTTACATGCCTTAGTAACTAATTTCATTAGTTTTAAACCGCTTTTTTCTTTCCCAGCTGAAGATGAAAGCCCTCCATGACCAAGTGAAAGCCAAGATCATCCCGCACATGTCTGATAAAGAAATAGTGGCTGAAATCATGCCAAGTCAAAATAAGCAAAATGTGTCAGGACAAGGCAGGAAGTTACCGGGTGGTGCCAATAACACTTCTCGCAGGTTATATATCCTCAATAAAACAAAATGTAAATCAATTGTTCATATTTATGTATTGTTTTATATAATGAAAAATTGTTGTTGTAACTTATCGCAGGCGCGCTGCTCCAGCTCGACCGGATTTTCCCTCTCGTGGTGAATTTCAGGAAATGATGGAACGACATGAGCAACAGATGGAGGTGATGAGGAAAGAGAATCAGGAGGCGCAGCAACGGGCTTACTTGGCAGCGTTAAAGGCAGATGCGGCGCAACAATATACTCAGACGTCGTACCAGCATATGGCGCAATATCATAGTCAATTGGGTGTGTTTCTCCAGAACTACAACTCATCAAATACTGATCACCCAATTAACCCTCCTACTTTTGTACCCCCGCCCCGACCCTTTGTTATGCCCACCCTAGCTCCTGATTGGGCTCATTTAGTCCAACCCCCTATCCTTGGGCACAACCATTGCAACCTCCTTCCATCGACCCATACCGACCATCTTTGCCCGACCATCTCCAACCACTCCAACCTCCCTATACCGGCATTTATCCTATTACTCCCGTCACCAACAACACATTTAACCATTGTTATCGTCCCACCACACACTCGACTCATGAGATCGTCTCTACTTCACAATCCATACCCGGAGGTTCTCGTGTAATCATAAATCCCCATCAGCACGATTACCAGTCCGTTGACGAGTAGGGTCGAGATAGGAATGTACAAAACAGTGGTGACGACTTATCAGGCGATGACGAGGGGGATGACGAGGGTTATGTCGAGGGGGATGACGAGGGGGGTGACGAGGGGGGTGACGAGGAGGAAGGTGACTTTTCACCTAACGAGGATGTAGAGTAGAGGTTGTGGTAGTATTATTTCTTATTATGCATGTTTAATAAAGTTTGAGACTTGTAGCGTGTGAAACATTTGATTTAGGATGAATTAAGTGTATTTGATGAATATTGTATCGTGATGTTGGATAATTTATCTTAATATGGTATTGTAACGTTTATTGATTTTGTTATTATTCTGTATTTGTCGAATTCTGTCATTTTGAATTGTGGATTTTGTCCGGAAAAAGTTCCGAAAAAAATCTGGAAACTGCAAAACAGCCCAGTTTTTTTTAGCCCCAGGTACACCTAGGGACGACATAGTCGTCCCTAGGTTAGCCAAATTCCACCAGATTTTAACCCTAGGGACGACTTAGTCGTCCCTAGGTTTCAAAGTTGCCTAGGGACGACTATGTCGTCCCTAGGATTATATTTAACTTTTTTTTTTCTGAAAATGTTTTTATTAATTTGTATAAAAAAGATTTTATTAAAAATAATTAAAAAAATAATTTTATTAAAAATTTAAAAAAGGTTATTTTTATTAAAAACCTAGGGACGACTTTGTCGACCCTAAGTTGCAAAGGCAAGTCGTCCCTAGGGTAGTCAATATATTCAACGTAGTGGGTAGTGGGACCCACAAAGTCGTCCCTAGGTTTCAAAGAGTGAGTCGTACCTAGAATTCTAGAGACGATTTTTTAGGCACAAAAACCTAAGGTCGACTTAGTCGTCCCTAGGTGTTTAGGGTCGAAAAATGACCTACCTAGGGACGAATAAGTCGTCCCTAGGCTTCAAAATTGTTGTAGTGTAAATAGGTTTCACATAACTGTCTAATATGGGTCAAGTCTAAGAAGCTTAAGGGTCTTCGATGTGTCCAGACTCGAGAAACTATAAAAATATATAACTTTTATACCTAAATTACTACGACATTAATAATACTACCTACAAGACTGGCGTAGACTAAAAACCAAACACAATGTCAGAAAAAATCTTTCAACTATCATTGATTCGAGAAGAAAACTGATAATTAAGCACAATTTATAGCAAAAATCTGCCAAAAATAGATTTCTTGTATTTCTTTATTCCATGATCTAATACAAGCCTTAAATAAACATGTGAAATTGAAAAAAAAAAAAACCTTAAAATAGAAATGGGTCGGACCTAGCCCAAAAACAAAGTACAACAAAATGCTAAAATTTCTTAAAAATAAAAATATCTCATAAATATTGTGTTTCGGGCCTCACCCAACAAACTACGTTCTCTTCTTTACTAAAAAGTTATGGCTGTCTGAAAAAAAGTCCTTGTCTATCTTAGGCCTCCCATCCTAGAAAGAGAAGAAATAAACCTTTTTTGGTAAAGAAGAGAACCCCTGTACGACAACATGGGAGGAGACTTAATGGTTTCAATCTATTAGGGTTCTGCCTTGTTACTTGGAGATGAGACGCAATTAAATTTCAAACCTTATTAACTGGCCTGAACGCAATTTCATGCAATAAACTTAAAACCTAGAAAGAGAGAAATAAACTTTCTTTTTTCAGATTAAGTTGGAAGGGTCCTTATTCTATTATCCGTTGCTTATTACAGGAATATAATTAAGCATATCATAAAAATATAAGTATACAAGTAACAAGATAATGAACAATCTATCTCTTGCACACGACACCTCGTCCGTTTATACCACTTTGGCACATCAAGCTTGGCAATTCCAAGCTCAAAGACGAACCAGAAGAATGGCTGTTTCCCTCAAACTTAGCCACGGAGCAGTCGGTTGCAAATGAATTGGTACTAATGAACTTACTACTTCCACCCATGACAGGCATTAGCACTCCCATTTTCACCTTGCTCACGTAGTCGTTCCTATACGTCTGTCCCAAAACTCCATCCACTTCATTACTTAAGGAGAAGAACTTGAACTTCAGATCAAGATGAGCAAAGCAATCATCATCGGTAATACCATAGTTATGAACTCTTGAGTCTTCTTCTGTTATTGGAACCACCTTGGCAGTGATCTTGAAAAGGTTTTCAACTTCAACAACGACATCGTTAGTGTCTTGAATCCTAGTGATTGATGTTTTTGAAGATTCCCATTTGGCACCTTCAGTTTCGGGGAGAATAATGCTTTCCCCATCATATGTAATGGAGATATGGTCAATAGCGTCATCCCAGGTGGAAGTCTTTTGAGCGCTGATTTGTAGTTTGTGGTTGTCAAAGAGAACCCCAATTGATTGAACCCATGTAAAGTCTCTGCCCATGTTTTTGTTCCTCTTGCCAATGAAATGGCCATTGATGTGCAGGTTGCTATCGGTAACAAGGCAGAAATCTTTATCCTTTTTTCCATGGAAGTAGAAAGTGACTCCATCAGCACCAATGAAACGAGGATCTTGACACACAGCTCCAGGCATATCACATTCTGCAATTACGTCACAAAAGTAAAAGTATTAGCTGTTTAATTTTGTACGTAATAGTTACTCGTAACATACAGTTGTATAGTATGATGGAACTCATATAGATATTTTGGTTATTTTTTATACATTTTATGAAGAAACTACAGATGCGAGGAACTTACTACAGACTGGCTTGCAAGAGACACAATCAACCTCACATTGACCGGGACAAGAAGCAGGACATACATGCTCAGATGTGTAACATTTGGGATAGTTCTTGTTTTTGCACTTTACTTTCTTTGGTTTGGAAGGGGGAGTAGGGTACGATGTAGGAGGAGGTGGGGATGGAGTTCGTGTTGGTGGTGTAGGAGGGGACTCAGTTGGTGGTGAAGATGGTGTTGGTGGTGTTGGAGGGGACTCAACTGGTGGTGAAGATGGAGTTGGTGTTGGTGGTATAGAAGTTGTTGGAGGCGGAGAATATGTTGGTGGTGGAGGTGTAGGTGTTGGTGGTGTAGGAGTTGTTGGAGGCGGCGAGTATGTTGGTGGGGGAGGTGAAGGTGTCGGAGTAGGAGGTGTAGGTGTTGGTGGTGTAGGAGTTGTTGGAGGCGGCGAGTATGTTGGTGGTGGAGGTGAAGGTGTGGGAGTAGGAGGTGTAGTTGTCGGTGGTGTAGGAGTTGTTGGAGGCGGCGAGTATACAGGTGGTGGTGGTGAAGGTGTCGGAGTAGGAGGTGTAGGTGTTGGTGGTGTGGGGGTTGTTGGAGGTGGCGTGTATGTTGGTGGTGGAGGTGAAGGCGTCGGACTCGGAGGTGTAGGTGTTGGAGGTGCAGGGGTTGTTCGAGGCGGCGAGTATGTTGGTGTTGGAGGAGAAGGTGTGGGTGTCGGAGGGGTGGGTGGTGGTGGCGTGGGAGTCGTTGGAGGTGGTGTGTATACAGGCGGTGGAGGTGAAGGTGTGGGTGTCGGAGGGGCAGGTGGTGGTGGCGTAGGAGTTGTTGGAGGTGGTGAGTATACAGGTGGTGGAGGTGAAGGTGTGGGTGTCGGAGGGGCAGGTGGTGGTGGCATGGGAGTAGTTGGGGGTGGTGAGTATACAGGTGGTGGAGGAGAAGGTGTGGGTGTCGGAGGGGCAGGTGGTGGTGGCGTAGGAGTTGTTGGAGGTGGTGAGTATACAGGTGGTGGAGTAATAGCAGGAGGTGGCGATGATTGTGGTGGAGGTTCTAACTCTGGCGGTGAAGGTGTAGTGGAACCGATACAAATAGGTTTGCACGATTGACAATGAACGGTGCAACCATCGGGACAAAACTTAGGACAAACATGAACCAAGTTATGACATTCTTTATATGTCGGGTCTTTACAAGTTGCATGGCTAGGGTTGTTAGCAATTCCTGGCGGGGTTTTCTGTTCACTAGTTGTCACCAAGGCAAACATCACTAATAACGCAACATGAAAAACTATTGACTGAGCCATTGCAGCTCAGACTTGAAGAAACTCTTCGAAACTTTTGAACTAAATTTGTAATCGGAAGATATACTTTATATATTGTTCTTTGTCTATTGAATTGATGCTTATTGCCACTGGTTCCCTTTCCTATTTATAGGCAACGAAGTGAACGAATGAAGCTGATTGAACAGCTTTTTATGTAACAATGAAGTAGCTTCAGTTTAAGGTATCTTTCACAACCTTTTCATTGCTTTTAGTTTAAATTTGGCATCCCTTGATCAGTAAGGTATATATTGCACATTCTATAAATGGAATCTACCAGGCATCAGTGTTGACACACATTATATATTATCATAGCGAGTAAATGGAATTATAGCGGTATATCAGCCGTTGAAATCGAGATATTGAAAGTGTTGAGAATAAATTGACAAATAGCTAATTAGTTATACTGTTAAACATATTTTGTATATGATGATCAACAAGTGACTAAAGTCGTATGGCAGTTCAGCCATTTTTTGTAGAAGTTTTCAAATTAATTTGGGGTAACATAAGTGAAACTACATAATTAGTTAAATGGAACCTCCATATTGTTATAGAGTGTTACATTAAAATGAAAACGCAAGTGTCCTAATGATGTCAATAAGGAAGACATGTCTCAATTTACACATAACTATTGGCCCCATTGGGATTAACACAAGAAGTAATAAGGGTGATGTTACAATCGAGTAACTTAACATGAAACGACACCAATAGTATCATTGAAGCCAAAGCATTCGGAAACTCCCAATAATTTGAAGTCATTTATAAGAAACATATAATGCTTCTCTGTATACAGACTGTATACATCGACTTGTATAAGCAGTGCATAAACGGATAAACCATTCATCAGATATTATATTTGTAACATAAAGTAGCTTCACTAAGAGTCATCTTTCATATCACATGTTGATCAAAGTCAAAGTCATCCACTCTAAGAAACTAGTTCTGACTTATTTCAAATATTTCTTAACTTCAAACCTAGTTTTGCTTTTACACATCGATCTGGCGCATATAACATTTCCTATATAGTCGGGACACAACTTGTGGTATAAATTATCATTTAGGTCTCACAAAATATGATTTTAACTAAAATGTGACTATCTCATGACTAACGAATTTCGATCCTGAACTTTTAAACTACGGAAGTTTTAAGAAAGAGAAGAAAATTATTCTACTTGAACGTAAACTATATTTTTAGGTTTATTGTTATGTTCATTAATTACGGCTATCCTAATCAATAACCTCGTATGATATTGTGTTTTTATATATAGTTTCACATTATCTATAATTTTAGGATTAGCCTTGGGCTTATCCTCTCTACTAGATATGTAAGGCTTTGTAAACAAGTACGGGATCAATACAACTGTTACATTCCTTCATGGTATCATAGATTCATACGATCTATACTAAAAACCCCGATTCTTTTTCACAAAATCACAACATAATTGTCCTCTGGCCACTGGCAAGTCCGCGGATGATTCGGAAGGATCCCAAACGTAATTAGCCTTTTCTTCATTTAGAGTCATACCAAAGTTGTCAAATTTGCGACTGTCAACATTATCTTACAATAGATGACTGATATACAAAAGTGCCAAACATGTGGCTTGTCAATCTAATTTACATCCTACATTTACCATATTCTTAACTTGATCATCCTACACTTACATGTTCTTAACTAGCAATCATCTTATGTTAAGCCCCTTAATACGTCATGGTTCTAGTTGCTTGTCGGAGTTTTTAAGCTTCAACCTTTCTGAAGTTCTTCTCTTTTGGTTCAACATCATGCTCACCTTGGTCTGGTTCTTCTTGAGATGGAAATGGTTGGGAGTTCGTCACAAGATCAACTCTTGACGGCTAGCATGAATCCTTGCATCAAGTGGCATAATTCCTTGTGGCCATGCTGGTTTAACAATACCCCATCTATCATGCAACAAAAAACAAATTACATTACCACTATGAAACACCAAATTGCAAACAAAATAAAAATGTGCAAGTGTCTAGATACTTACTCCTAACATAGTCTGTCCATCTATTGAATCCCAAGAAACACCAAATCCTATATACTCGGTCGCAAGTTGTCGGAGAACTTATCCTTCAGGTCTCACAAAATATGATCGTAATTAATAACCTACGGAAGTTTTAAGAAAGAGAAGAAAATTATTCTACTTGAAAGCAAACTATATTTTTAGATTTATTGTTATGTTCATTATTTACGGCTATCCTAATTAATAACCTCATTTTAGATTTGAATCATTCTTCTAATCATGTTTGGCATTATTTATCCAAAAATAAATCTGGAGGGTCTAAGCCATCGCTACACATTGGTTGTTTGCCCTACTTTTTTCAAAGGTAGTTTCTGTTAGCACGTATGTTATGCTAAAATCATGAGATCTGTTATCGTGTTTTAATATATAGCTTGTAATTAGTTGCATGATATTGTGTTTTTATATATGGTTTCACATTATCTGTAATTTTAGGATGGATAGCTGCCTTGGGATATAGTAAGGCATTGTAAAGCAATATGAAATCAATACAACAGTTACTGATGACGTATAGTCCTCGGTTGGGTCACGAACCTCACCCATGGGTACTAACCGCATCTAGCCCAGTAAGCATGGGTTGGATAAATGTTGTCTTGGGCTTACGAGTCCCAATAAACGGTGGCCGCACGCGGTTTCGTGCGGACCGCGTCTTGGCCGTACGAGGATAGGTTTTGACTATTGTTGCTTTTATTTGGTTAGCTTTTATTTGGGGGAAATTTGAATTGTAGATAATTTTTGCCTGATTTATTCTTAAAAAAAGTGTGATTAGTTGTAGCTTAAATGAGTATAAAACTATATGCTTACTGTGACATCTATCGGGAGTATTACTTTGTAGGTTATCAGTTTTGACTGTTGTTGCTTTCTTATTAGTTACATACTCTTTTTAGGTTGAAGTGCTAGAAAAATCCTTGAAGGACTTGGAGCAAGCGAGAGAGAAAGACAAAGAGCTTTTCGAGGAAACTATACAACAAGATAGAAAGCTTAGTGAAGACAAATTTGAGACATTTAAGAAAGAAACAAATGACAAGCTTGATGAGGCACTGGCACAATTGAAGCAACAAGCTCCTACTCCCCATTCCGCATAAACATTATTGATTAAGGGTACACTTCGTGTTTCAAGCATATTTTGTTTTGAAGTCGTGGATTTGATAAAACTTTGTAGACTAAACATTCAATTAAGAAGTGGTACATCATGTATTAGTTTGTTACACTTCTTCGTGTGTAACACTTAGGTTTAGAAGCAACAAATTTTGTATGATGTGATGCTCTATGTAATATGATATTTGGATGCTTGTCTAATTATTAATTTGAGTTTTAAATGTGTGCGCGGAATTATTTAGTTTCAAATGTTGTTTTATTTTTCTTTTAATACTGCAGTTTGTTTTGTAACTGAATTGTAACGAAATCATTTTGGTGACGCTCCGTTGAAAGCTCGTCAATGTTTTTAACCGTTTCATGTCCGTTGCAATTGCATACCGTTGCAAAAATCGATTGATACTTTATGCTGTTGCAAATCTGTTGTAAATTTATACCGTTGTTCTAAGCAAATATATTCCGTTGCAATCTCGTACTAAATACTATCCTTTGCAATTTTCTTACATTATCTACCGTAACAAAATCGTAGAAAATCTGTTAGAATAATACCCGTTGCAAAAACGGTTGCTAATTTAGAACGGGTTTTTCTTTGTTGGAAATCAATTGCAAATTATTTGAGCCCGTTAGAAATCCGTAGCAATTTAAATTTCCATGGAGCATAAACGCTACGGTAGAAATCCGTTGCAACTGGCCGTTTGCAACGGATTTACAACGGATTCCTACCGTAGCATTAGCCCTGTTGTGTAGTAGTGTGAGTACGATTGTGGGTACTTCCTCCGCCAGCTCCTTGTTATTACTCCGTGCCTGGTATTAGGGGTGTTGTTTCCTCAACTTCTTGGGTGGAACATTAAATTGATCATATTCAATAGTTGTAGTCTTTCTTTTAATGGTTTTATGCCTCCTGTTGTGGTGGATTAGCATAGCTATACCTTCAACTACGTCTTCCTCTTCTTCGTCCTCGGCTACCTCCTCTTCCGCCACCTTTTCTGTGGTGGGAGGATCGTTAGAGGGGCCAATAATAGTGGTCGATATGGCTTCGTTACCTTACACTAGGAGGTTATCTCTGTCTTCATCTACAAACTCAAGGGGTGACTTTACTACTTGAGAGTCCCCGGCATCAGAGCGCGACTCGACATTGGTAGCAAGGGGAATGGTTATCCCCTTTGATGCCTCAAGAAGGGTCAGCTCGTCTTCCCTACGGGCACGAATGCTTTCGGTTACCTCCTTTGGATTGCCTTGGCAGATGAGTCCAAACAAATTCATTTCTCCACACAAAATGAATGATAAGTTTTACATATATAGCTACGGAGTAATTATAGCTATGGAGTAATGAGTTTGAATATGATACAAACATTGTACCCACCCTCGTTGCGGCTGTTGACGAATGTTGGGTACCGATCTGGGCTTTCAAAGTAATTACGGCTGATGCCTATGAGGCATTAGAAGGATTCGGGGAGTTTATTAAACATGGTCTTATGGGTGTCAAGGTTTCTAACATCTACCATTATATATGTACATGCGGCCGGGGGTAATCTTTACCTATCATGTATTTAAGCTCAAATGAACGGGGTAATACTTCAACATCCACAAAGAAGAACATGTTGTTCTATTTCTTAAGGGAATCCATCGCTTTTCAATAACATTGAGATACGGTTGGTGAACGTTTGCTAAAGGAGACCCATCCGTTGACCATAGAGGGGATGTAAAACACTCCAAATAACCTTGCGGAGGGGATCATATTTAGGCAGTTAATGCTAACCTCGAATTGCTTTATCATACAGGCTCCTATACAGTGAAGCTGCAATATATGTACATCGTAATATTCTAACAGATGACTAAGAATATAAAGAATGGAATGTGATAGTTGGCGGTATCGAATAAACGGGTATAAACACCTATTTTACCTAAGGGATGCTCGGTAATTGCATCCATTTCCCCAGGAAGTTGGTGATGAACATCATTGGGGATATAGAACTCGGAGCAGAATTCTAAAAACTTCTGCTCCAAAAGTTCGTTAAGGACGGACGTGATAGTGGCAATATCCCTAACTATTTTCTACCTAATATATGTAAAGGGCGCGATGTGCTAACCTGGAAATGCGGAGAATCGTGGATAAACGTGCGGTGTTTGAAGGTGCGTCAATGATGGCTCTTTATTAAACTGTGTGGTGTGTACAATCGGACAACTGCTATATAGGGTTGCTTCGGTTCTCGTGTATCATTGGATTATTGTCACGTGCACTCCACTACCCTAATATAACAATCAAGGTCAAGTGGGTAGTTGTAACGTCCGAGGGGCTCACACGGTCTTGCAATACACAATTTTACGTGGCTTGAGGAACGAACCCACTTGTGCACTTTTTCAGATTTGGTAGATGAACACTTGCTTGCGTGGCACATTGTTCGCTGCGGAAGACAGTTATTAGTCACATTCATTGAAGTTGGTGAATGTTTTTTTCAGTCTAGATTACGGATTTCACAATTTTGTGTTCACATGTATGATTGTTTGCTTAGCACGGTACGACCGTTTTGTTTTTAAGGGTTTACTAGTCTAGTGGTCACGGCTACGACTGTGACTACTAGCCAGGGGGCAAGATGACGTATTATCCCCAGTCTGGTCACGAACCCGACCAACTGGTACTACCCGCATCCGGCCCAGTAAGCATAGGTTGGATAAATGTTTTCTTGGGCTTACGAGGCCCAATGGGCGGTGGTCACACGCGGTTTTGTGCGGACCACGTCTTAGCCGTACGCAGACATGATTAGACAGAATCAGAATCTAAATTGGATTGTGATTTGACTAAGGCAAGAGGATATATACTCTCATTATTTAGAAGATAAGAATTACACAAATATGGTAATTATCTCTTGCTTAGGGCTCAAGATTCGGGAGCTAGGGTTTCATCGGCTATATAAGGAACCCCTAGGTTCCACAAAGGTATGATTAACATAATACTCTTACCCTCACCGATTACTTCAACCTAAACCGATTACTTACTCTCACCCTAGAGTCTAATCGTGGGAAACAGTCACACGGTAAGCCTAATGGTGCTTGTTCTTTATTGTGCAGGGTCTTCATACAAGTTCTCATGGTGCAAGAGTCGGAGTCTTAACACTCGAATTAAGTCTAATTCGGGTCAAGCATGGTCCATCTGACTTTTTTTATCAACAGTTACATTCCTTCATGGAATAATATATTGATATGATCCTATACTACAAACTCCAATTCGTTTTCACAAAATCACAACATAGTTCCGCTCCGGGCACTGGCAACTCCGTCGATGATTCAAAAGGATCCCAAATGTAATTAGCCTTTTCTTCGTTTCCAAGAATTTTTTAGTGACTGTTTCCATACAATGCTGATTAACAAAAGTTTTCGAGTGGACATTCACAAGAAAGTTGTCAACATTGAAACTGTCAACATAGTTTTATAACAGGTGGTTTATATACAAAAGTTCCAAAAATGTGGCTAACCAATCTTATTTACATCGCACAGTTACCATGTTCTTAACTTGATCATCCTACACTTACATTATTCAAAAAATAAATGGCTCATAAAGAAAAGTGACAAACATATGGCTTGCTATTTTAAGTCTACCAGAATTTCTACTCAATGGAAATATCGTTCTCTAGTGTTAAGTCCCATAAGAGGTCCTGATTTTAGTTACTTGTTGATGTTTTTAAGCTTCAACCTTTTTGAAGTCCTTTTCTTTCTTGGTTCAACATCATGCTCACCTCGGTCTAGTTCATCTTGAGATGGAAATGGTTGGGTTTAGTCATTGGGATCAACCTTTAACAGCTAGCATGAATCTTTGCATCAAGTGGTGTAATTCATTCTAGCCATGCTGGTCTAGGAATATCCTTCTATCATGCAACTAGAACAATATATATTACTACTATGAAACACCAAATTGAAAACAAAATAGAGATGTGCAAGTGTCAAGATACTTACTCCTAGCATAGTCTATCCATCTATTGGATCTAGATAAGCACCAAATCCTATGGGTGTATTTTCCACCTCTTTTTCCCCTAGTTCTAAAAACTATTCCATTAACTGCCTCCCACGTGGATTGTCACCACCCCTAACCCTGACACCACTTCTAGTGAATCTAACCTCATGATTTCATTCATCTTAAAGCCAACACTTGGTATTGATGGTAAAGATGCCCAATCACCTCTAGCAACTCTTCCACTAGCACATCTTCCATTAGCACCTCTTCCCCCACCACTAGCACTTCTTCGAGTACCAACACATCTTCCACCATCACTAGGACTCCTTCCATCATCAACATCACCTCTTCCACCTTTAGGATCTCTTATAGAGGGTGCAGTACTTTTGTAGTGGTATAACCTCCTCTTGCAAAGGTAGAACCACCTCTTGCATAGGTAGAATCACCTCTTGCAGAGGTCTTTCCACCTCTTACAGATGTAGAACCACCTCTTGCCGAGGTTGACCTACTTCCATCTACATATCTTGTATAAGACCTCTTATTATGTCCAGAGTTACGACACACAATACAATGGTCTACCTGTCCCTTCCTACTTAACCTTGACCTGTTACCACTATATTTAGAAGCATCTATTTGGCTCTTATGTGGCGGTCTTCTGGGCATTCTTCTATTGAGTGGAGGTAATGGCTTTTGTAAGGTTGAGGGAGGCCATTGATTTATACCATTGAGTCCATCAATGTAGTGGTTGCAAACATACACAAACGTACCCTTTGCGTACCTGTAACATCTGGTAATTTCCTAACTCGTTAAATGACTATTTTAAACTTTGACTTTTTATTTAGTCAACTATGTGCTTGAACTGTGTTTGAACCAGGAAGTTATCCTACGTTTTCTAAGAAACCGTCTACGGACGCATAATGACTTGACCCTGTGCTCAGTCATCATTTTTTAAATTTTTTTTGTGAATCTAACCTAATTTTTGTGACTGTCAATGAATTAACGATAATTCGTGAGATTATTCGTTAACTGTCAATTATGTGCTTAACTGCTTAGTTTTACCCGCGTGGTCGTTCTTTATGTGAAGTGAGTGTTTATTAGCTTATGTATAATATTGTATTTTTGCTATTTATTGTAATAAATCGTACAATGAATAATTATTTTACCTAACGGGTATTTTTATATTTTACATTGTTTTTACGGTTACCCATCGTCAGCATGCATAAAACATTTTATAAATCATAAAATATCGTTTTACGTCAAAAAATCATAAAATGTATTTATTTCGTTGTAATTCTAACATTTACGCATGTTTAAACATAATTATATATTTCTAGATATTTACCTAATATTAATTAACTTTTTTACCTTAAACTTTTAACTAATCACCTCTAGTAAAAATTTAAATTATTTACCCTCATGTGGAGCCCCATAACTAGCTAAAAATAATAAACCAACACGAGGGAAAGTTGAAATTTTTTGTTAAATCCTTATGCTTACCATATTTCTACATATAAACATGCATACATCACAATTTTAACCAATTAGCCATTTTAACTTATTAACTACATTATTCACTTCATTATTTACACACACAATACACAAAAATCTCTCTCCTCTCTCTCTTAGCTCACGACCAAGAAACCACAAACACAATAAACCACCATTTTTTCAAAGCTTCATTTTTAAAGATTGGTACTAGTTATACATAATCAAAGGTGATAAAAGAGAAAAGGAATCTAGGGTTTATAATCTTTGGGCTGATTTGGTATAATTGAAGAAGTTGATTAAGTATTAGGTTAGTATTGATTATATAGTAGATCGGGTTATTGTGATTACGTAGTAACGCTACATAAGATTATTTCTTGAACCTATTTTGATTCTTTTATTTCCATGCATGATGTGTGCAGATCTATGCATACATGTTGCTTATCATGTGCTTTTCTTGAAAATAAAAGTTGAAAAATATTTTATACTTGATAATCTTTTAGATCCATGTGTTTTATAGATGGATCTACTAAATATATGTTTTTTTAAGTATCACTTGAGTTTTTATAAAAATATTTGTTTATATAATTATAGATCTATGAGTTTAAACATGTTTTGTTATATTATTTATGTTTATGAAATTTTGGTGAGAACTAGTAGTGTTACAATAAGTAGTTATGTTTGAAAGTGGTCAAAGATATATTTTTACGAAAACTGACTTTCTGTTCGAACTTTATATGGAGCTTAATGGCTTATATAAATGGTTTTGACACTAGATTATTACAAGATTATGAAAATACAAGTTAATACCTTCTTTTCGGATGTTATATGCTAAAATCGGAGTTAAGCGAGCAAGATATGGTCATTTGTATTTTGTTGTCGGAAAACTTAATTTTTGCGGAAACACTAAAAATTGTTGATGTCTATAATTTAAATATGGTAGAAATGACATTTTCGAGTTAAACCGAGCTATTTCAAGTGTCGAAAAGAGTATGAAATGATGTATATGAATATCGGAAACGTTTTGAAAAGGGTAAAAGTGCGTGTTGGAAAGAATTGATTATTGTTGCGATTTGGACATTGTAAATGAGTAATTTTGCGAGAAAGTGATTATTGATTGATTTTGATTGAGAATTTGGTTGATTATCGAGAGGTTACTAAAAATGGAAAATTTCAAAATGACACCGAAAGGCTGTCGAACTTTTCTATAGAAAATGTGTTGAGTATTTCACTAACTTAAATTTGCGTAAATTAAAATTTACGTCGAAAGGCTGTCGAAATTCCGTCGAGTCAAAAATAAATATTCATGCCTACGTATAAGATATTACTTATAACTATATTATTTCGATAAGTCATGTTTTATTTATAAAAAAACACACATGATTGATAAGTGACGTATGTGATAGACTTATGTGATTTATTCGTTCGCGCCTAAACTATAGTGTTATATTTAGGTTGTCGCTAGTGTTGTTCGCTATTACCTGATCTTACTAGTACGGATTGATTATTTGCTTGAGGTTAGTCTATAGTCCCTATTAAACATCTTTAAACCTTTAATGTTTTGGGATGTGATAAATGATTATTCTTGCTTCTAGACGTAAAAACTGTTTTCTGTGAACGCTGAGTGAGCATTTTTATGATTAAGCTTAAGTTGCGTTAGCCATAGTCTCCACTATCATGAATCGTTAATTTTTCTACTGGAGTGAGCTCTTATGTTATGGGTAGATCTATCGAGGCTTGACAACCTCCACTCGGGCATTCTGTCGCTGAACGAGTGGATACCATTTGTGTGACTTGAGTTATCTTGGCAAATACTCTCTTGGAGAAATTTATATGTACATTACGGTGTACGTGCTGGATCATTAGTTTTGATGTCACGAGGTTAGCTATCATAATACTTTGAACATCCGATTTATCATACACTTGGCACTATATCTCCCATAGTTGCATGTGTACATGAACTGAACTTTTGTGGTCCAACATGCTATGATCTAACTTGAAACCTATATTCTCACCAAATTTATGTTGACCCTTTTAGCATTTATCTCAGGTATTTGATGATGATGCTTATCTGCTATATGAAGTACTTGGAGTCCCAATGTATTTCATGTCTATCTTCAGATATTTATTACTTATGCTTTTGAACTATTATCTTGTTTACATCTTTAAAACTTTATTATTCCGCTACATTATCTTTTGAAAACTGTGACCTCTGTAACTTTGATGTCTCAGTTTAACTCAACGAGGTATTTTTAAAAAATGTCTAATTTAGAGTCGTTCTTTTGTACCTTGAACTTTGATATTATGACATAACAGCCCTCGAGCTTTACCGCTTTCGTTGACCAGAAATTAGGGTGTTACAATACCACTCTGAAACATAGTCTTTAGGATCGTTATGTAAATGGTATAAAACTACAAAGACATGTTTACATTATATACTAGATTACTACCAAGCCCTACAAGTACATGTCCTAAGCCTTTCATCCATTTTAAACTCCATATCCAATCCTAACTGGAAGCATGTTCTCACCAATAGCCACCACATACTAGGTCCTACAAAAAAGAAGAAAGTTTTACTAACCGATAAGACATAACAAATTGAAAAATATAAATGTTAATATCATGTGATGATCTTTGAGTTTTTAAAACTTGTTTTTAAAGTTATGACATATAACGTCAACCAACTTTGTATGTTTTTCCTCATCTTTTACATTCTTTCCATTAACCCAAACTTGATATCCTCCAATGTGTTAATGATTGATATTCTTCTTGCCTCTACTATAAGTGAGTTAAAGCACTCACTTATTCCATTCTCTATAGCATCAAAAATCCAAAAGGCTCATATAAAAGCTCTACTCCAGGTTTCAAGATTCCTCTCCATTACATGATTGTGTGCCTCTTAGTTCTTGTAATTTCCTTCATAACTTTTTAAAATCTGCCGTAATAAATTGCCTTAGCTACTTGCCAGAACAAACTCCTAAACTGCACACCAGTGAATCTCTTTCTAAAGTTAGCTTATATGTGCCTTGCACATTGTCTATGATCTACTAAAGGCATTAGAACTTTAGCAGCTTCAATAATACCCTTCAAAAGGCATTACAACTGTATGTATATAAGGTGCACAATGTAGTAAAAAACTTAACAAAGGAATGATAATTGGTTAGTACCTTATGTTGGTCATATATGACTGTTAGACCTTCACCAACAATCACTCCTAAGTAATCAATAAGGCACTGCATGAATCAGCTCCAATTTTCCATATTCTCAACGTTAACCACATCCCAAGCAATTGGATAAATTTGATTATTGCCATCTCTACCTACAACTGGTAACAGTTGTCCCTTGCAAATTGCTTTCAAAAATTACTCATCTAGACCAATTACCCTCCTAATCCTTCTAGCCATCCTTATCTCAAAGCCTTAAAGCACACATAAAGACAGCTAAAGTATGGCTTACCATCATCCCCATGCTCAACACCTAGTCTGTAAGTGGATCCTTCATTAGAATTAAGGGTTTCACCAGCATAAGACCACAACTAACCATAGTGATCCTCTAAACAAATCTCATATTGCTGCAAAGCCTTAGCCTTACCCCTTCTTGCTTGACTAATAGTAACTTTGCTAAGTTTGTATTTGTATTTGTTTAGGACTAAAGCAATTATCTCCTTGGGTTCTATGATAGGATTAGGCATGATCTTTTTATCATAATTTTGCTATTTACTTACTTGTTATAAAAGTGCCATACTCATAAGTCCTGTGATGACGTATAGTCCCTATTCGGGTTGGATAACCTGGCCCACGGCTACTACCCATATCCATTAGGTATAGATCATTACTTCGCAGCATGCGTGTGGCTTAGGAGGCCCAGTATGTCGTTGTCGCACAACGGTTGGTTACTTAACCAAGTCCTCGTCACACTACGACAGGATCAGACATAATATAACTTATCTTATAGTTATATTCGCCTAAAAGAAAGGGATATGCACTTTCCCAGTTATGCGATAAGGAACAAGCTATTTTGAGTCATTACCTCCTCCTTGGGCTGGAACAGAAAAAGAGGTCAGCCAGGACTCTCTCTGGTCTAAAAGGAACCATAGAGATTCCACAAAAGGTACGATACACAATACTCTAAAACCCTCACATATATTCAAACCGATTACTTACTATCACGCTAGAGTCTAATCGTGGGACATGCGCCCACAGTAAGCCTAACGGTATCTGTTATTTAGTGTGTAGGGTCTTCAGACAAGATTCACTTGGTGCAAGAGCCATAGTCTACAAGACCCCGAATTAAGCCTAATTCAGGTGAAATTCGGTTATCCAACTTTTGTATCAACAAGTTGGCGCCATTCATGGGACTGATACAATGATTTTACTAGGTTGAAAGTTCTTTTCTCGGTATCTTCTCTAATTGATTTCCAGTCCAATGTGTGACTCAGTCGTTCTTGGTAACGAAAAATGAAGTTGGATATATATTCTATTTGAAAAGGTAAATGCGAAGCGAAATAAAAATAAACAAAGACAAATAATAAAGGAGCAATGCAAATAATAAAATGAAAAGTAAAGCAGAACAATAAATAAAAATAAAACTAAAAGACGAAATTAATTAAAGACTGAAAAATAAAATAAGACAAACGTAAAATAAATCTAAGGCAAGTAAACTTAAAATGTGACTAAAGAAAAATGCGGGAAAAGTAAAGCTTAAAACTAACTGTATAAAATTACAAAAATGAGAAAATCCTTCATCCGAAATAAAATCATTCATTCGGAACAAATTCCTTCATCCCGAATAAAATCATTCATTCGGAATAAATTCCTTCATTCGGAACAAATCACTCATCCGGAATAAAATCACTCATTCGGAACAAATTCCTTCATTCGGAACAAATCACTCATTCGGAACAAATTCCTTTATCCGGAATAAAGTGGTTCATTCGGAAAAAATTCCTTCATTCGGAACAAATCACTCATTCGGAACAAATTCCTTTATCCGGAATAAAGTGGTTCATTCGGAACATATTAAATAAAAACCTTCATTCGAAATAAAAGTAAGAAAAGGTTGGTTCGGAATATAAAGCACTGATTCGGAATAATTAATCTAATAAGCTCATTCGGAACATTTCCTTGATCCGGAATAATACTAAAAATCCCTTCAATCGGAACAAATGGCTGGTTCGGAATAATCTGGGCAACAACAGTAACGAAGAACAAGGGAATGAAAAAGAACACGAATCTAACCAAAACTAATTAAATCAAAACAAAAGATTAAACCAAAACAACCAAATAACATCTACTAATCATAACAAACAATCCAAATCAATCAAACTAATAATACTAATCAAAATAATCAAAACCCACTTAATTAATTTAATAAAAACTCAAGAACATGAACATAACATAAGATTAAATCAATCACAAGAAAGGAGATGAGAGATCAACAATAAAGATAAAGAATCAATAACATGAAAAAGGAACTTACTTGGAATTAAAGGAATTAAAGGTGCAAGACAATATATTTAAATTGACATGAAAATTAAAGGTGCAAAATTTAAAGATGGAAGAGCATAGTTTGTCAAACTAGCCAACAAGAAAAATGAAAGCCTAAGGATCCTATTTATAGTGGATTAGGGAGATGCTTAGTGGAAGCTTCCTCCCCTCTTTCTTCTTTCTTTAATTGCTTGATTAGTCCTTAATCTTCCAATTCTTCGACTTTTGTCTCGGGATTAATAACTCGTCTTGTAATTTCTTCAATAAATTAGACTTGAGTTCTTCGGCTTTTAGTAAACTTCCGTCTTTTGACTTTTTCTTCGATAAATCTTCAGAGTTGGTCTTGGACTTCCGTTCTTTTTGCACTCTTGATTTCTTGACTTCGTCTTTTGTCTTTTTCTTTGATAAAAGCCCGTGAAAGCCCGTGTTTTCCTTCCTTTTCACATTTTGATCCTAAATCACAACAAAAACACAAACCACGCATAATTCTGACATTTACGAAACAAAATACACGTTTTGGCTTGGTTATTATTGTAATTAAGTGGTAAAAGGATAGGTGTTTACACACCTATCAAATCCCCTACACTTGACCATTGCAATGTCCTCATGTAATGCATTAGTTACAAAGCATGATTACATTTTCCATCATAATCAATCCACATTGGCCTTTATTAAAGAGATAGAAAATTATAAACATTCAAAGGAAGAAAGTAAGTAAAGAAATCAAAAACATACCTTAGGGTTTTGAAAATGTCACGAATGATCATCATCCTCAAGTTTTCAATTTCTCCAAACCAAGCTTAAAAACGAGATCATTGTTATTATAAGTTAGCAAACTAACACGAACTCATGTGGGCCAATTATTCACTTAGACTCCCTTATTCCTAGGTGTATCTCTTATATTTTATTGTTGTCTTTAATGATCACGAGGATGCATTGTTGACTTATTTCGATAGTTTATTAGGCTGAGAATAAAGTGGGACGATTTAATCAATAGTTAGCTAAAGGACAAAATCTTTTAAAACTGCTTCTCGGGACCTCAAAAAGTTCATATCTTGGCATAACTCGCTTCGCGATTTGAGACCTTTCTCGGACCGATATTTGGCAGCGACTTCATACGTCAAATCTTGAGAGACGTTCATGAAATAATGGCCTTCTCTTCATAATAGGAATTTCTTCACTTGAAGTTTTGAGAGATTCTTCATACTTGGACCACGACTTCTTCATTTTTCTCCAATCTTTATTTTGGACTTTGATATACAACGATCCGCCTCCTTTTTGGACTTGGATCTATTTATCCTCATACCTTGTTAGGGCCTTTTTGGATAGACTTTTCCATGATCTTTACGGGAGTATTTTCTTTTCGTCGTGTGTCTCGATCCTTCATATTGATCTTTGATAAATGATTCTTCACATCACTTGGGATATTTAGCAACAAAATGTAGCCCTCATGCCTTGTTAGGGCCTTTTCGGACTCGCCAATCTTTGCATCCCGCTTCAATAAGTTATGCCTTGGCTATGAACTCTAATCCATACCAAGCAACTTTTAAACGATCTTGGGCTAGAAGCTACGTAACTTTTCAAATCGTACAACCTTATTTATTGCAGATAAATTTATTAGCAAGCGATGGGAGAATAGGCTTATAATTAACTCACATAAATTCACGAAAGAATACCAAACTTATAATTAACTCTATCATCTCTCGTTCTCCACAGTTTAAAATCTCAAGGAATGAGACTCATGGATGCTTAGCCTATTAAATCAAAGTTTTGGGTTTTCGAGTCATCTATAGAATCTTGCAAATTCTTAGACTTTTTCAAGTTTAGAAATCGTATTTTAAAGTTCCCTTGATAAACAACTCTCTAGGATCAATTATAGGAACTTGCGAAAAGTTCTTGTTCTTAACCCGTGAGAGTTAAGACTTTCGCGTTTTATAGCTCCCTATATAAAAGCCTAGCAAAACTTGACTTAAACACGTTAAGGATACTAGCTAGAGTAAACTTAGATAAGTAAACTCGGGTTGAGTCAAAAGATTCACAACGTTGAAAATGAAAACCACTTTATTAAAATTTATTCTAGTAAGGAAAGAAAATAACTATACAAAGGGAAAAACTAATGGGCCAAAATAGATCAAAAATTTTGAAAAATGTCGAAAAATTGATTTTCCGGTTAAAATGAGGACAAATACAAGGAAAAGACCACTTAACTTCGATAGAAGTCCCCCTACACTTGATATAAACATTGTCCTCAATGTTTAAGCATGTGGGAGTAAACTCCCCTACACTTAGGACATTGTGCACGTTATTTAAATCTTGCTAAGGAAAGGAAAACTAAAGATATTCCTATTTTAATATTGGAAAATATAAAATAGTGAATCGAAAAGAGTTTAGGATAGAACCGGGAAGACGGAAACACGGAATCACGGGTCGTCAAAAGTCATCAAGAGTGTATCGTTGAAGCTCTAATCCCTGCACATGATAAGAAAGAAAACAAGAAACACCAACGGGGCTCCCCCTACACTAATGGTGAAAACAGGTAAAGATAGATAGAAAATTGGGTTGCCTCCCAAAAAGCGCTTGTTTATATTAACCGAGTCACGAGCCTGACTCGTCCCCGAATTAAATGGTCCATGGGGAAGCCTCGAATGTAATACCGGGATCAAAGACCTTGTCCTCGTTCCTGGTGGACATCAACAAAGGAGAGGCAGGGGATAAGTCTTGAATGGGAGAAAGGTTCTTTCAACATACGAAAAGTATGTGAAATCAAGATCCACGGGAGGTGGGGTGGGTAAAGTAAGCACATTGTCATCCCCCAAAGACAATGGATGCTGAGCACTAGGCAAAGCAGTAATATTATCAATCATGAAATAGTGAATGTCACCTCCCGGGTCAAAGCACTCATCCTCCGTAATAGTGGCTAAAGGGGAGGATGAAAGGTGCTCGGGAGGGGGACTTGGAACAATACCTTCCTGCAGCAAATTATCAAAAATAATATCCCCCTCCGTGTCATCATCATCAATACCCGGAGGTATTGAGTGAATGACGATTTCTTCCAGCAATGGGTCATTATCTTCAACGGGAGGAATAGAAGGAGGTAAAGACTCGGCAAGAGGAGGAGAAGTCAACTCTTCGATTTGAGCAATAAGAAGATGCACTATCCGTAATCTGTCTCGGAGAATCACGTCTTCCACCTCATCTTCAAGAGCAAGTTCATCGGTGAACTTCTCGTAAGCCGGAGAAAATAAATCGTCATCGCCCGCATCTCCCGGCGGAGATTGAGAAATTTCGAAAGTGAAATTCTCATAGCGTGGAGAAAAATCGTCATCATTATGATCGACCTCTTCCGTAAGAGCAACGTCGTCCTCAGACTCCATAGCAGTAGGCATGTCACAAACCTCATCATCAAAGAATTTATCGAGACCAAAATCACTAATCTCACTCAATAAATCATCATCCTTAGACACATTAGGAATATCGAGAGTAGGAGTAGCAACTTCAGTAGATGGGTCGAGAGTGTAGACATCATCGTCGTCATCATCATCATAATAGACGGGACCATTCCAATTAGGAGTGACATAGTCGACTAACTCTTCCTTGATAACCTCCACATCTTTAAGAAGCTCATGAATCAATTTTTGTTGTTCATCTCCCCGAGTATGTTCAATTAAACCAATTCTACCCCACACTGTAATTAAACATTTTGGTGTAGAAAAGAAGGGAAAACGACCAAATTGGCTCAAAAAGGTGTTGGTGGTTTTCAAGATTTCGTCCACATCAAGCAAAGGTTGCCTTTCCTGATGCAAGTCAGCTCGGATTTGAGCTAAACTTTCTAGAACATGGTTCAGAGAAGTGAGTTGTTGGTCAAGACTAATTTGCTGAGAGGATTGATGATTGAGGGTGTGATGTGGGGGCTCAAAGTTATACACACAGGGATGATATGGTGTTCCCATTTAATCCATAACACAAGATTTAGAAAAGATATTTAGAGAGAGAAAGAGAAGAAAAGTAGAGAGAGAAACAAGAGAGATTTGGAAGGTTAAACACTTTTAGAGAGAGAAACAAAATGGTAACCAACACCCTCTTTCACATGTGAAAGAGGGTTATATACCCCACGGCTCTAAGGCCTTTGTGGGCTTCATCTTGGGCTGGGCTTGGCATTCACTTGGGCATATAGCCCCTAACAAAGACAATATTAGCTTTAAGTCCAAGCCCGATTTTCCCGACTAACCTATTACTATACAAGACCAATAACGACTAAGATGACCTATTACATTCTTGTTTGACTATATAAAATATACGGCTAACAATCTCCCCCAATGTATCGGTCATCTTAAAAAGCTTAAAAAGCATAAGATGATTGAGTGAATACATTCGTGTAGAGGAGATCTTCCTGCTTTGGTCTTGTATCTTGGTCTTGATCTTGTTTGTAACAGCTTTGTTCCTTCATGCTTTCGTGATCTTTATCTTGAGCCTTTGTCATTTGACTTTGAGTGCTTGAGATCTTCATCTGTACTCCTTGTGACTAAGATGACCTATTACATTCTTACATTCTTAGGTATCTTGATTATCGCCATCTTGTGCTCTTGTGACTTCTGAATCGACATCGGTTGCATAGCTACGCCACCTTCTTGATATGCAGCAACATATATAGACACGGATGAAATGGCTTTGAACATTTCACCCTAATTCGGTAGCGTTTTACCTCCGGTCGGTGAAGACCGTTAAACGGTATTAAATACCGTACCTGTGATCAGGTAGATTCGATTAAGAACCTCCTTGACAGGGTTTCCCGGCGGTAGTAGCCAGTTCTCTTTACTCGACCGTCTCAAAGCAGACTGCGAACGTAAAGAGTGAATCATAAGGATAAATTATCCGTCTGATTAGAGTCGTCAAATCAGATTTCCTGGAACAAGTTTGATTCTAAAAGAATCGCACCATTGTTGCTTTCCAGTTTGTCACAAGCTTGATTCATAGAGAATCTTGCGAGTTACCTACCGCAGTGCTGTTTGATGTTGACACTGGAAGGATTTCCATTCGTCACTGTGAACACTAATGAGTGTCACTCTGAATGTTCTGGCAAGATCACATGGATTTTGTGAAGAAACCTGGAATCAAGTTTGAATCAATTAAGAATCGAAACTTAGTTGCTTTCCAGTTCTCACAAGTTTGATTCGTGTAGAATCGCACAAGTTACCTATCATGTGATCGGGCTTCGCAGAAGCGGATTTTCTTAAGGAGGGTCTAGATTGTGGAGTGACTGGTTTAGGAAAATTTCTAGGCACGTCAACTTGGGATGCAAACCTCAGATTCGACGTTTTAAGTCGTTCAGATTTAAACGCATTCGGTTGTCTAGCAACTGAGCGGTTTATGACTGGTTGAGAAGGAGGTTTCCCCAAGACTGACTGTTTTGCTAACTTAGTATCCACACTATTTCTTTTTAGTTTCCTTAATTCATTTTTCACCGCTGTCAGTGCAAAAACCTTTTCCTGAATCTGAGCCTTTAATTGCTCATTTTGTAGAAGTAATTGAGCGACACGTTGTTCTAACTTAACGTTCATATTATCAAATATGTCGTTATCGGCATTCGCGTCATTACTTTCTACAGTGTCGATAGGTTGCACAGATATTTCACTTAATGAATCAGGCGGAGGACTTGGATTTTGAGAAGCCACTTTGATTCTAACAAATTTATTTGTTTCACAAAATGTTCTTTTTCCGCGTTGAAATCTTGAATCTTACGATCCAATTTGTGTTCAAGAACAACATTTGCCTTTTCAAGTTTTTCAAAATAAGCTTCAAATTTGTCATTTTTCTTTGAAAATTCGAGTTTGGCATCCTCAAAATTTTTTGTCGTTTGAGCTAAGAGTGTTTCGAGCTCGTGAGTCTTAGAATCAGTATTTAATGGTACCTCAGCCATTGGCTCATTGTCACATGTGGGGCTGATAGTTGTAACAACGACTTCTGAATCTTTCCCTGAGCTTGTGCTAGTATGATGAGTTTCTGATTCTGACCTGCTGCTTTCTTTATCAACCGAAGAAGCATCCAATGCTTGATCTTTATCGACAGTGCTCTCTTTCGTCTGCATCAGTCTTTGATTCACCCTTCTTTCCAATTGCCTTTGATGACGTGTTCTTTCAGCAACTGACTTCTTTATATTACTCATGTGTTGAAGAAGTGTCTCTTTGAATGCTTGAAGATCTACGAGAGTATATTTGGTAAAGTATGTGCTTGTGAACTCTCGATCGTTTTTGGATAATCCATTTGAGTCAATGAATTGTTGGAACTGATTGTTGAGAGCTAAAAGGACCTCCATGGATATATTCTCGTGAAAATCGTCTTTGTCATGTTCTTGTTGAAGATGGTCCACATTAAGTAGCATCGTTCTGATGAATGTCTCAACATCTTGACCAAATAGTAGAAAGAATACCTGTTTGAATCCAATTTCAAGACGAGTGCCTTTTAGATCTTCTCTTGAAAGAACCTGAAGGTGAGACTGAAGTAACTTTACGTGTTCCATGCATCTTTCTTTTGCTTTCGACATCTTGTATTTGATTGCATGAACAGTTTTGGTGGTAGAATCCTTGCTAGAAGGTTTACTGATTGGAGTCTCAGTATTTGTCTGAACCTCTGAATTCTGCATCCTCTCTTTATTCATCTCAGTCATGGACGTTGTTGGTGTTGAATCCACGAAAATGTCCATTGAACGGATGTCTCGAAGAGGATATGATGTGTATGGATTACGGATCTTAGTGGATGTGTTGTGATTTGATTGTGGTTCAAATTCCGAAAAATCTGATTTTTTTTTTCAGTCCGACAATAAATTCCTCAGTCCGACAAAACGGTAAGCCGAAAAAATTTTGAATCACCAAATTTTGAAATCGAGTTAGAAATAGCCAAAAACTAGTAGGGAAAAAATTTGAAAAGTGAAAAATTTTGACAAAAATAAAACCTAAAATTGGCCTAAAAATTTGAATTTTGGTCCGAAAATTTGAATTTTTGGTCGAAAAATTTTTCGCATCGCCAAAATTTGAAATTGAAGTTTAAATGGCCTAAATAGTGGCTAAGTCTAGATAGTGGATAGTGGCTAAGTCTAGAAATTACTCAAACAAAATATCCATCGGAATGTCCATCGGAATACTTATCGGAATGTCCAGATCGGAATGTCCAGATCTGAATGTCCAATCGGAATGTTCAGATCGGAATGTTCTATCGCAATGCACTGTCGCAATGTCCAGATCGGAATGTTCTGTCTGAATGTGGCTGTCGGAATGTTCAGATCGTAATATGCTGTCGCAATGTTAGATCGGAATGTGGCTGAGACAAATTGGACAGAGTAACGACTTAAAAAACTTAAACCCGTCGGAATCCCAGATCGCAATGCACGATCGGAATATCCAGATCGGAATATGGTATCGCAATACAGTGATCACAAAGTAGAATCCTAAGATTATTGTGATCAAATCCCCCACAATTGTACTTTCCGATGGTGACACTTGCTTGAATTTCAGAATGAAGAAAAACAAGAAATTTCGCAACTTTTGATCCAAAAAATTTGTGTTTTAGCCAAAACCAAGATACCCAAATCACTACTACAAGTATGTATATGATTTGTATCAAGAAAAGACCATAAAAACACAAAAAGAAAGATGGGACGTGAGATGCAGATCAAAAAGGCCACGAAAATTCAAGAACACCACACACGAATCTTCAATCACCTATCCATTATAGGCTCTGATACCAAATGTTGTTCCCATTCAATCCATAACACAAGATTTAGAAGAGATATTTAGAGAGAGAAAGAGAAGAAAAGTAGAGAGAGAAACAAGAGAGATTTGGAAGGTTAAACACTTTTAGAGAGAGAAACAAAATGGTAACCAACACCCTCTTCCACATGTGGAAGAGGGTTATATATGCCACGGCCTAGGGCCTTTGTGGGCTTCATCTTGGGCCGGGCTTTGCTTTGTTTTGGGCTTACGCCCTTAACTTATACAATATTAGCTTAAAGTCCAAGCCCGGTTTTCCCGACTAACCTATTATAATACAAGACCATTTAACGACTAAGATGACCTATTACATTGTTGTTTGACTATATAAAATATACGGCTAACATGATAGCACGGAACTTTCTCAAAGACCTTCGACGGATCACAATAAGAAGCATTGTGAGGGCCCCCACAAATATAGCACCACAGGTATGGAGAGAAACTGGGTGCGTCATGTGGATAGCTATTACCATTGTCATAATTGTAACCCGGTTCTTGCTCGTGACCATACGGGTATTGAACCGGACACGAAACATGCCATTGAGAATCGCTTCCACAATAGATGCACGGGGGAACAGGAGGTGGATTATAAAAGGCGAATTGGTCGAGTTGCACAATGGACAAAATCCGAATTGGGTATTGTCGATATCGTTTCCGCACCGCTCACATGTACACCATTGACATGAGTCGTTCCCGTACAATCGTCTCCAACACCCGACGCAATGGACATAAGAATCCATAAAGAAAAATAGATAAGCAAGAAGAATATTTTTGGTGCAAAACTTTGAAAAAGAAATGCTTTTTATGATTTTTCAAATGTTTTTGGGATTTTTGAAAATTTTTGACACAAAAAATAACGTTCACGAGTGAATGGATCCCAAAAGCCAACGCGTCTCTCACAAAAAAGCGTTAATCTTCACGAAAAGAGCCGGCAGCGGCGCCATTTGATACAATGATTTTACTAGGTTGAAAGTTCGTTTCTCGGTATCTTCTCGAATTGATTTCTGGTTCAATGTGTGACTCAGTCGTTCTTGGTAACGAAAAATGAAGTTGGATATCTATTCTATTTTAAAAGGTAAATGCGAAGCGAAATAAAAATAAACAAAGACAAATAATAAAGGAGCAATGCAAATAATAAAACGAAAAGTAAAGCAGAACAATAAATAAAAATAAAACTAAAAGACGAAATTAATTAAAGACTGAAAAATAAAATAAGACAAACGTAAAATAAATCTAAGGCAAGTAAACTTAAAGTGCGACTAAAGAAAAATGCGGGAAAAGTAAAGCTTAAAACTAACTGTATAAAATTAAAAAAATGAGAAAATCATTCATCCGGAATAAAATCATTCATTCGGAACAAATTCCTTCATCCGGAATAAAATCATTCATTCGGAATAAATTCCTTCATTCGGAACAAATCACTCATCCGAAATAAAATCACTCATTCGGAACAAATTCCTTCATTCAGAACAAATCACTCATTCGGAACAAATTCCTTTATCCGGAATAAAGTGGTTCATTCGGAACAAATTCCTTCATTCGGAACAAATCACTCATTAGGAACAAATTCCTTTATCCGGAATAAAGTGGTTCATTCGGAACATATTAAGTAAAAACCTTCATTCGGAATAAAAGAAAGAAAAGGTTGGTTCGGAATATAAAGCACTGATTCGGAATAATTAATCTAATAAGCTCATTCGGAACATCTCCTTGATCCAGAATAATACTAAAAATCCCTTCATTCGGAACAAATGGCTAGTTCGGAATAATCTGGGCAACAACAGTAACGAAGATAAGGGAATGAAAAAGAACACGAATCTAACCAAAACTAATTAAATCAAAACAAAAGATTAAACCAAAATAACCAAATAACATCTACTAATCATGAACAAACAATCTAAATCAATCAAACTAATAATACTAATCAAAATAATCAAAACCCACTTAATCATGTTAATAAAAACTCAAGAACATGAACATAACATAAGATTAAATCAGTCACAAGAAAGGAAGATGAGAGATCAACAATAAAGATAAAGAATCAATAACATGAAAAAGAAACTTACTTGGAATTAAAGGAATTAAAGGTGCAAGACAATGTATTTAAATTGACATGAAAATTAAAGGTGTAAAATTTAAAGATGGAAGAGCATAGTTTGTCAAACTAGCCAACAAGAAAAATGAAAGCCTAAGGATCCTATTTATAGTGGATTAGGGAGATGCTTAGTGGAAGCTTCCTCCCCTCTTTCTTCTTTCTTTAATTTCTTGATTAGTCCTTAATCTTTCAATTCTTCGACTTTTGTCTTGGGATTAATAACTCGTCTTGTAATTTCTTCAATAAATTAGACTTGAGTTCTTCGGCTTTTAGTAAACTTCCGTCTTTTGACTTTTTCTTCGATAAATCTTCAGAATTGGTCTTGGACTTCCGTTCTTTTTGCACTCTTGATTTCTTGACTTCGTCTTTTGTCTTTTTCTTCGATAAAAGCCCGTGAAAGCCCGTGTTTTCCTTTCTTTTCATATTTTGATCCTAAATCACAACAAAAACAAAAATCACGCATAATTCCGACATTTATGACACAAAATACACGTTTTGGCTTGGTTATTATTGTAATTAAGTGGTAAAAGGATGGGTGTTTACACACCTATCAGGGACCCTACACTAAACTATAAGCATGACAAGAAACAGAATGGACGGAGGTGGCCGAAGATCATTGACAAATCACATCCATGGGGGGCACCCCTAGATCTGCCATCGACCTAATAGTTGTGATGTGATAAATCCACCTCTTCAATGAGCGAGCTCACTATTCTCAACCCCTGCCTACCATAGAGGAAAGAGACGTAGGCTAGAGATCGGCTCATCCTCTTCCTAACAAAGACAAACGAAAACCACCCCTCACACCAGCGGAAAGCGAGGAAGTGATTGCTATAGATACGCGCGCGATGGAAGAATATGTTGCAAACAACTTTCAAGCTCTACTCCCACTCTCTACTAAATACATGAAGGACCAACAGATCATAAAAGGAAAAAGACGCACATGATACTATCAATCCTCGGACAATGACTCGTCAGATTCAAAATCAGACAACGGCCATCATACAGAACGTGGGTGTAGATATTGCTCCCCAGGAAGCTCAGGAGGAGAAGAACGCGCTTTCCATTCACACAAAATAAAAATCAAGACTTCTCACAACCATGGAGAAGGGAAAGGAAAAACGCTTTCACAAGGAATATACAGTATTATCTTGATATAATAAAGCGTCGCATGCCAACGAACGTCAAAACATATGACGGCACCACAGATCTAGAAGATCATTTGAAAGTCTCCGAATCGCAAGCACAAATTGAGCAATGGTCCGAACCTGTATGGTGTAACATGTTCAACTCCACGCTTGTAGAAAACGCGCGGAGCTGGTTTGATAGACTCCCACCACGAAAAATCAACGAAATCGAAGTATTACGGAAAGCATTCAAAAGAAATTATGTCCAACAAAAGATATACGACAGGACCGCCGTATCACTTGCAAGAGTCAAACAAAACCAGGGTGAATACCTAGAAGACTTCTTAGAGCGCTTCAAGGACGAAAGTTAAACGAGAGGAAACCATAAACCTTTGATGAGGTAATGCGAAGGGTGAGATCCTTCATACAAGGAGAATCAGCAGCTACGGAAGCCATGCAAAATACTTCCAGCTACAGATCCCGTGACGTGCCTAATAAACAAATTAACATACAGGGCGAATCCAGGAATCCTAAATACCAAGGAACCCAAAAAGAAAGCCGTAGAAGCAACTTTCGATTTATGCCACTTAAATTAACCCCGAGAGAGATCCTCACATCAGAGGGCGTGAATTTCCCAAGACCACTACCAATGGGCACAGTGGAAAGACTCATAGGCAATAGATACTGCGAGTACCATGGGGAAAAAGGGACACGCCACTAACGTGTGTATTCAGCTACAAAAGCACATTGAAAGCTTAGTACAGACGAGGAAGCTGAAGAACCTCGTCAAAGAGGCCAAACACGGCGAAAAACAAAAGCCAAATGATACAGTCGGAACCATTTACATGGTACAAACGTGGCAAAGAAAGACTAAGCAAAAGGTGAGCCAGAGGTTCTCCAGAAGGAGAGACATCTCTTTTCCCCCCTCAGTGCGAACACTGTGGCAAAGGGCCCATTTGTATTAGAAGTAAACATTAGCGATCATAACATTCACCGTATGTATGTGGACGGAGGCTTATCGGCGGAAAATATGTATCAGCATTGCTTCTTAAAACTAAGCCCAAAGATAAGGAACCAAATGGTGCCTGCGACTTCGCTGCTCATTGGTTTCAGTGGAGAAAAAGTATGGCCTTTAGGCCAGTTAAAGCTAGTAGTAAAGGTAGGAAAGGACTAGCATTTGACAAAAATCTCAATGAATTTTGTAATAGTACAATCCCCATCAAAGTACAATGGAATCATTGGGCGGCCCGCCATCTTAGTAATGCGATCAATACCTTCTACGGCCCACGGCATGGTGAAATTCCCAGTGGAAGGAGGAATTGTGATGATCATCAATACAGCCGTACCACTCGCGGAGTGTAACATAGTTACAGAACCACCGCGAGTAACAATAGAGCCAAAGGTATGTTCACCACCAAATCTAAAGGTCGAAATTCACCCAGAATACCCATATAAAGAGATAACAATTGGGGGAACATTATCCGAAAAAGGAGTAATTTGGAACATCTTCGCATGGGAACCAAAAGATATGACTGGTGTACCACGATCAATAGTCGAGCACAATTTTCAAATTCACGAAGGATATACATCGGTCAGACAAAAGAAAAGGGGACAAGCTCCAGAACGCAGTAAGGAAATACTAGATGAAGTAAAAAAACTGGTAGACGCATATATTATACGACAAGTCTATTACCATGACTGGCGTGATGGTCAAAAAGCACGATGGCAGCTGGCGTATGTGTGTTGATTTCACAGATCTCAATAAAGCTTGTCCTCAGGATTGTTATCCGCTCCCAGAGATAGACTAGAAAGTCGAATCACTATGCGGGTATCCCTTCAAATGCTTCCTGGACGCATATAAAGGATACCACCATATAAAAATGGTAGAACAAGACGAGGATAAGACAACATTCCACACTAGCCAAGGTGTTACTACTACACTAAAATGCCATTTGGACTCAAGAACGCGGGTGCTACGTACCGAAGAATGGTGGACAAGGCGTTCGACAGTCAGATTGGGCGTAACTTGGAGGTATATGTTAATGACATGGTCATAAGAAGCCACACGGAGGAGGAACTCATCTGTGATATATAGAGGAAACCTTCTCCGAGCTTAGGAAATTAAACATGAAGTTAAATCCGAAAAATGCATTTTGGAGCCACAAAAGGCATGTTCTTAGATACATGATAGAGCCTAATGGCATTAAACCTTGTCCAGAGAAGACAGACGCGGTCATACAACTCCAAAGCCCAAAGACAAAGAAGGAACAATCGCTAAACGGAAAGCTCGCAGGATTAAATAGGTTTCTGTCTAAATCAGCAGAGAGATCACTCCCTTTATTCAAAACACCCAGGAAGTGCATTAAAAAGGGAGACTTCAATTGGACAAAAGAAGCAGAAAAAGCCTTCGAGGAACTAAAAATCCATTTAGCTTCGCTACCAATGTTGGTTGCACCTCGACCGAAAGAAGAATTAACAATATACCTTTCAACTACGCACTAAGCAATCAGCGGAGTGCTAATGACGGATAGAGAAAACGTACAGACACCAGTATACTTCATAAGCAGAGCCTTACAAAGATCAGAATTGAATTATACACCAATCGAGAAATTGGTATTAGCACTGGTATTCGCAGCAAAAAGGCTACGACGATATTTCCAAGCTCATCCAATAGCGGTCATCATGGACCAGCCAATAAATCAGATAACGTCAAAGCCAGATGTTGCAGGAAGACTACAGAAGTGGAGGGTTCTACTGGGAGAACACAATATTATGTATAGACGACGTAACGCTGTCAAACGTACAAACAAGGTCATATACCAAATTTTTATTTGAAAGGACTATTTTATTTGCATACAACTCGCCCATAACCTAAAAATAACTAATCTCATGGGTTCGTTTACTTCAAAATAAATCTTGTAGCCATGTGCCAATGCATAGCATGTCAAACCTCTTTTAAGTTGATCAGGTCCCTCAAACCTTTCACCTAAATGTAGTCTCATAAGCTTCCATTTTATATAGGATCATGTACTAGATAGCGACCACCTAGGATATCTGTTCATCTGTCTTAGGAACACTAAAATCATCTAAGTCATCCCTAGGAAGCCCATTATAAATGTTTTTCAAAAAGTTTTCATCAAACATCTTATTCGCTTTTTTCCTAGGTGCATGCTCTGCTTTCTTAGTCCCAACTGCTAAAACTTTATCCTCGCCTTCAGACAAATGATGAATAGATGCAGTGACACTCTTATCTTCTCTCCAATAATCATACACATTTGAATTATCATCCTCTAAGTCGCTACCACTATCAATAATATCTCATAAAGTTTCATCAAGTTCTTCTAAGTTTGTGTTTAAATCAAAGTGAGTGTTTGAAGCATAAACATGCAACACAAGATAGAAAAGTGGCTTAACACCAGTACTAAATTAAGTTTTCAAACGATCGATAAAATACCAAAATCTAATGAACCAAGATCAACATTATGTAACTTAGATGGTATTTCAAAATCATATGATAGAGGTTGTCTTACAAAGAAATCACCCCGATGAACTTTTATAAAAAAAAGTGCACTCTTAGGATTCTGATGCCATCTGAATAAAAATCAACAAACAAAGCTTATTAATCTAATGAAACTCAAAACTAAGAACCCTAGATTATTTATTCTATTGAAGAATGAACGGAAACAAAGAATCATTAAAATTAGGGATACGATGTTACTTTTATTGGGATGGTAACCCTAAGCCGATCTGATTATTTTAATTAGATCTACGTTGAATTTGAGAGATGGTTTGTTTATTGTTATAATTTTAAAATGAAATTAAGTTAAGTGTGAGAAAATATGCAGGGTTATAAACGAGGGGTTTGTTTGTTTTGTGAATTTTTTAACGGTTGTTGACTCCACATAGGCATTCATCGACTCCACGTAGGATTCAACCGTTTACCAAAGGTTAAAACATTTTGGGTAACGTGATTTTTTAGGTAAATCTAACTTTAGTAACTCATCTGTTAAATTTTAAACTTTAGTAACGTAATCGATCATTTGGGGAAACTTTGCTAATCTTAGTGTATATTAAATAGGTGTCACATATGTGTAATATGGGTTAAGTCTTAGAAATTTCAGGGTTTTCGATCTATCTAGATTCAATAAACTATATAAAAAATAGTTTTTATACCTAAATTACGATATTTATGATGTAGTTATAGTAATGATACCTACAAGACTGACATAGACTAAAAAACAAACACAGAAATTAAATCTGTTGATTCCAATGAATGTATAGAAACGTTCTTTCAACTATCGTTGATTCGAGAGGAATACCGTTAATTATTAGCAGAAAAAGATGCCAAAAATAGATTTCTTGTATTTCTTAAACTAATTATTCAATGACCTAATACAACCCACAAATAAACATGTGAAATCGAAAAAACCCTAAAATAAAAATGGGGTGGACCATAACCAAAAGAGTTAAGATCTATATAGACTCTTAAATTAGAATAGACATATTCAACAAATCATAATCACCCATATTTAAAAAACCTACTTCCCACCACTTTTTTAATAATTAAATATCTCACAAACGGTAAATCGTCAAACGAAAAAATACACCATTGCAACGAGATTTAAATCATATTTCTATCGAGGGGTACATGTATATACTTTCGACGAACTTTTTTTCGATTTTTTTTCTTAAGTCACGTCTGGAGGGAATCATATATGATTCGTCACGAATCATATATGATTCGTCACGAATCATATATGATTTTCAGAAAATCATATATAATTCGTGATATGAATCATATATGATTTTCTGAAAATCATATATGTTTCGTGACGAATCATATAGGATTCTCTCCAGACGTGACTTAAAAAAAAATCTAAAAAAAACTTCGTCGAAAGTATATACATGTGCCCCTCGATAAATAGATGATTTAATTCTCGTCGCGAAAATATTTTTTGTTTTACGTAACGATGAACGGTTTGTGAGATATTTAATTTTTAAAAATTGTGTTTTTTTGTTACATGATAAAAATGGGTGGTTGTGATTATTTGATTGATTGTATGCTAAATTAAGTGTCTATGTTGAACTTTTTTCTCTATAAACCCTTAAATTAGCATAAACCTATTCAACCAATCATAATCACTCATCTTTAAAAAAACCACATCCCACCACTTTTTTTCTATCGAGGGGCACATGTATATACGTTCGACGAACTTTTTTTTGATTTTTTTCTTAAGTCACGTCTAGAGAGAATCATATATGATTCGTCACGAATCATATATGATTTTCAGAAAATCATATATGATTCATAATCATATATGATTTTCTGAAAATCATTTATGTTTCGTGACGAATCATGTATGATTATCTCCAGACGTGACTTAAGAAAAAAAATCGAAAAAAAGTCCGTCGAAAGTATATATATATGTGCCCCCTCGATAGATAGATGATTTAATTCTCGTCGCGATAATATGTTTTGTTTTACGTAACGATGAACGCTTTGTGAGATATTTAATTTTGAAAATTGGGTTTTTTCTTAAATGATAAAAATGAGTGGTTGTAATTCGTTGATTGTGTCTATGCTAAATTAGATAAAAGTTATTTTGCATCCTTGTTTTTTGTTGCATTCTAAGGGACTAATCTCCACCTTTTATTTGTTTTTGATCTAATGGTAGGGATTAATCTAAGATTTAAATCACTAAACCTTTTACGTATTTTGTCTAAATATATAACTTTTATTTTAAAGCAAAAAACACCATCCATAACCTCTTTTACACAACCACCACGAACCCAGCACAACCACAGCTACACTGCCCAATCACCAGCGTTCAGACCACCGCCCTTCAAACACCACCGTTCAAACCACTACCGTTCAAACAACCACCGTTCGAACCACCACTACACCGCTTAAGCCATCGCTGCAATTTCGGAGGTTAGTAGGTTAAAATTAGACTGCAAAAGGTTAATTTTTTTCACTTTCATCTTTCACATAGCTGTAATCGGTGTTGAGTTTAAAGATTGCTCGTAATATGTATTCATTTAATACTTCTTACTATCATTGCTGATTCAATTTTATAATGCATATCAACTGTTTGATGAAATGCCTGAGCCAATTTGATTTGGTGAATAGTTGATTTTCTAAAGTTATATAACGTCTATATTGGGAATTTGTTCGTATGTGAATCGTAGTTCTAAAGGGTGTTACTCAATATGGGCGATTATATATGGAAAGACACACCTGATGAAGTTCATTGAGAAAAAGTAAGTGGCAATCTTGTTTTGATACAATAAGAGAGCTGAAAATCATAAATTCATACATATGAAACCAGTGATAGTTTCTGATTTTACTTTTGTCGTCTTATGCACATGCGTATATTTTGCGAAGAGAGGTTAGGTCACACAACCTACTTTTGTTTTTATGACAATAAAGAAAAGTATGTTCATGGTAGATATAGGCGTATTAACATCGATGATCTATCTATAGAATTTAGTTATATCTTTCAAGTCCTATTTCATGACTTACTATTTATAACTCGTTTGGCCATACTTGCTTACAATGTTACATAACAGGGCTTCGTTCAAGCTCCTACCCACGAATAAATTGATATATTGTTCAAAACATATTAGATGCTTATGGCCAGATCACAAGACATGGATTGTTCTTTGAACAAGTGACTACATAAAAAAGGTATTGACTTGCCAAACATGCAAGTGCGTGACTAACGAGATACTATCAAATATTAGATTGAGAAGGTTTTTGTATTCTAGTGGATGGCATAAAGGGCCCTGAAGATGTGTGCGTGATAGAATTAGGCGATGTATATGGTTTTTTGTGGAGCAAGAGAAGTCTTGTTCACCATTGATATGGAGAATTTTAGCATAGCTGATTATGTACATTCAATGCATATATACCTTACATAAGATCTTGTCGCTTATATCTGTTTATAATATGGTGGCTTGCAAGTCTTTACTTTGTCCTCATCGTGTTTGATTTGTGATTCTTTATGGACTCTCCTTATTTATTTACAGCAATTAAGAACTAATCAACTGATTTGACTGATACTATATTATTTACCATGTTGTAGGTTTTGTTTCTTGCTTTGGATGGCTTGATGAAGTATAGAACACAATGTGCTCCGAATGGGTACTACTTCATGCTAGCTTATGATAAGGTACATTGCTATATACTACAGAGTATTTGCCTACTCCTCACTTATTGTTTTCTCATTTTGTTGTCTAAATCAATGAGTTGATACTACCCAATGTTGCCTACCTGATATGCAATTGTTAAAAAATTATATAAACTTGAACTACTTTTGTTGGGTTTAAGGAATTATGTCAACATTGCTTGTCTGGCTGCTATCATCCACATGTTGTTATTAGTAATTTGATTGTTGAGAAAACAACAAGATCATGTTGTTGCTTACAGGTTAATGCGTAATTTAACTCACTAACCTCACAAAACTTGTCCAATTTCCCCAAAAAGATTTACTAGTTAATCAAATAAAAAACGAACCTTGATAGTTGTGTCTTTCACAAGTCCTTTATTTAGCAATCCATGCACAAGCATTATAAATATGACATATCTTTCTTGCACATGTCAAAATTAATTAATTCAACAATGATGGCGACAACTAGTCTAGATACAACTTTCTTTGTAAAGTTGCCTAATGCTAGCGCTAATGCTAATGTCCCTTTACATTCTTAGCAGCTCCAAGCTAGGTTTTCACTCAGGGTTCTACTCAAGCGCATGTATCATGGCTGAGTTCATTCTAAGAGCCACATGACTTGTTTTTTGTCTCATCACACTTAATTTTCATGAGTTACAAACCTTCTATTCAATTAAATAGATTCTAGTACTAGTTACAATATGATTCTTAGTTAATACATCATTTCCTTATTTGCAGGGTTATGATACATCAGTTGTGTCAGACTCAACTCATTCAAACAAGGCAGGAATAGAAATGCACAAAACCTTTACATTTAGACCCATCCAAATAACTTCTATGTAGACATTATTAATGGCATTTTATTTACACTATTAATCTCATTCTATTGTTGTATTTATTTACACTATTAATCTCATTCTATTGTTGTATCTTTGTAGTTCGCTTAGTCGACATATAAGCCAACTAATTCATTTTGTTTGAACCCATCACTCAGGTTTGGGTTAATTTGGATTTAGGTCGATCCGGATATGGGATAGATGGTAATCTCCTAAATACAAAAAATATAAAATTTGTAGTTTTTATATATAAAATATCTTTATTCGGCTCAATTAGTTCGACTTGAACCTGAGTTAGCCAAAGAATTTCAATTCGATACTCGACCCAGTTTAATATTCTATGTACTGGGGTTGACGTGATGAACCTGAATAAAATTTTAGACTCGACTAACCCAACCCGGGTATTAAAAAGTTCAATGTGCGACCACTGTCGCCCCGTTATATGACATGTCTAGTATTAATTGTGATATTTCATAAATATAGTTTATTTTTTACTAATATGACTTGTGGTATTTATTATATGACATGTCTAATATCACGTGTGATATTTTAAATATAGTTATTATCTAATATTACTTGTGATATTTGCTATATGACAAGTGTAAGATCACTTGTGAGATTTCATAAATATAGTTAATGTATAACATAATTTGTGATATTTGTTATATTACATGTCTAATATCACTTTTGATATTTCATAAATATAATTTATCTATAATATCACCGGTGATAATTTTTTTATGAAATGTCTAATATCACTTGTGATATTTCATAAATATAATTTATGTAAAATATCACTGGTGATATTTTTTTATGAAATGTATCATTACATGTCTTATATCACTTGTGATATTTCATAAATATAATTTATGTATAATATCAGCGGTGATAATTTTTTTATGAAATGTCTAATATCACTTGCGATATTACATAAATAGTTGATGTCTAAGATCACTTGTGATATTTGTTGTGTAATATGACATGTCTAATATCACTTGTGTATTACATAAAATAGTTAGTGTCTGATATCACTTGTGATATTAGTTACTCCGTAATATGACATGTGTTAGCCTCAAAATATTGAGCCAAACAAGAATGCTCGGTCATATGTTTATTATGTATAGTATTTTAGAACGTTGTAATAGGTAGTATATTAGTCGTGTTATTACGGGCTTAACTTTATGCTAAGGTTCATTAATAAGTAACCAAAGCCCAAAAGGAAAGCCCGACCCATGATCATATAGCCCATTAAGCTACATGTAAGCAAGGATATATAAACCTCTCCTTGCATGTAAGGAGAGGTTGGTTGGTTCATTTGTATTCTCACTTCTCAATCTAACATTCACCTAGTTCCAACCATTTCTCTCTACTTTCTCTCACTACTTTCTCTCTCTAAAATTCATCTCATATCTACCTTTCTTTCTTCATAATTCGTATATATATAACATCATATATTAGGGACAACAATTGGTATCAATCGCCATGGGGTAGTTTTGTGATTGGTTATTATTATTATATTTGATTCGTATGATTTAATCCATAAATCATCTCGAATTCAAATTTTTTTGTGTTTTTCGTGTTCTATATCTTGCTACAAATCTTCTATATACTTGTTGTAGAGATTTGGTTGTTTTGGTTTGGTTAAAAACACGATCTTGTTGCCTAAAAGTTGCTAAATTTGTTGCCTAAAAGTTGCTAAAATCGTTGCCTAAAAAGTTGGAAATAAGGTCCCTTATTGCGACAGCTTAAATTTCGGAAAAGGTAAGTACGGTTTCGATCGCAATAACCCTAGGGTTTTACTTTGCGATCAGTATTGCGATAGCCCCCTTATTTCGACGCTTATTGCGATCGTTATTGCGATCGTGGATTGCGACGGATTTAAGGCAATCTTGAAACGTTACTCTGCCCACATTGCGACAGCCACATTGCGATAGGTGTTATTGCGACAGATTATTGCGATCTAAATATTCCGATCTGGGATTTCGATAGGTACACATAGCGATCTGAATATTCCGATCTGGGATTTCGATAGGTACACATTGCGATATGAACATTCCGATCTGAAGGATTTCGACAAGTACACATTCCGATCTAAGGATTCCGACAGGTGCACATTGCGATCTAAAGGACATTCCGATCTAAGCAACATTCCGATGGCACATTCCGATGACATGTTTAGCTAAATTTTGTTTGAGTATTTTTTAGATTTAGCCACAATCTAGACTGGTTTCGAAACGTAGTTTACACGAAGATTAAAAAAAATTTTAAAAAAAAGAGTTAAAATTTTTAGGTCAAGTAAAATCAAATTTTTTCCATACTAGTTTTAGGACATTTCTAGCTCAATTTCAAAATTTGGTGATTACAAATTTTTTAGGTCTACCGTTTTGTCGGACTGAGGAATTTATTATCGGGCTGAGAAAAATCGCAATTTTCGGAATTTCAACAACCAAACAATCACAACACAACTACTTAAGATCCACATTCGATTCATCATTTCAAAGAATATTGAGATGGATTCTACTGCCGAATATCGTGTGACGAACAACAACATAATGGTGGCTGGTAACAAGGAAAGACCACCAATGCTTGTGTCGGGTCGATATGATCAATGGCAATCCCGTTTTATACGTTACCTTGACACAAAACCTAACGGTGATGCTTTAAGGCAATGTATTTTGGAAGGACCCTATAAACTCTCAAGGATTCAAGTTCCTGCAGTACCAGCCACAGACACAAGTGACGCACAACCCGCATATGAACGTGATGAAAAGAGGACCGACCTCACCCCAGAGAACCGTGCGTGGTTTGATGCAGAGAAGGAAGCAATCTACTTAATTCTCAGTGGCATTGGAGATGAGATTTACTCTACGGTTGACGCATGTCCTACTGCTCAAGAAATGTGGACGGCCATTGAAAGATTGCAACAAGGTGAATCACTTAACAAACAAGATGTGAAAACTAAGATGTTTTGGAACTTTGGCAAGTTTACATCAAAGGATGGGGAATCAACTGATTCTTATTACTCCTGATTCTACAAGATGATGAATTATATGACCCGAAACAACTTGCAAGTTTCCATCATGCAAGTCAATGTCCAATTTCTACAGCAACTTCAACCAAAGTGGACACGGTTTGTCACCTTGGTGAAACAACAACAAAAGTTAGACGAAGTTTCATATCACAAGCTCTTTGACATCTTGAAACAATTTCAAAATGAGGCAAATGAACTTCGAGCTGAACGAGTTGCAAAGATTTCCAATCCACTTGCTTTGGTGTCTACCACTCAACATTACCAAGATTATCACTCCCGTACTTCAAAGACCTACTCTACTCAATCATCATCACCACGATCATCCATTGTCTCCAAGTCACATGTTCTAACACGATCTCGAGGCAAAGAAGTTGCAAGATCACCATCACCCACACCTGAGCAATCATCCGAAGAAGACAGTGATGAAGAAATAGCTCAAAAGGATAGGGAATTCAAGCAACAAATGGCTTTCGTTATGAAGCAATATAAGAAAATCTACAAACCCACCAACAACAACCTTCGAACATCTTCAAACTCGAGGAACACCCATGCACAGAGTCCTCCAAGGTATGACACACGAATACGTGTTGCGAGTCCTCCAAAGTATGATCGACAACCTAAGTATCATAATCAGAGGGTGGCTACTGTTGTTGGAAATCGGGAAACTGTTGGGACTCAAGTTGTGCAACAAAGTGGGATTCAGTGTTTTAACTGCAGAGGTTTTGGGCATTTGGCCAAGGAATGCAGGCAGCCAAAGAGGGTTAAAGATTATGGTTATCATAAGGAAAAGATGTTGTTGTGCAAGAAAATGGAAGCTGGAATCAAGTTATCAGCTGAGGAAGGAGAAATGCTTGACGACACAGATGATGAACTCTCCAACCAAGAACTCGAGGCACATTATTCATACATGGCAAAGATTCATGAGGTCGTTAACGTCACTGAAGATGACAATGGTCCTATCTTTGATACCGAGCTAATTGATAAGGTACAAGATGATGCTGAATATAATGTGTTTGGTGATACACATGAGCATAGTGATCTACCAACAACAATTACTGACACGTGTATGATGGAAACGGTTGATAGCAATACCACACCCGATTCATCAGACATGTGCAATAATGAGTTTGAGGATGATCAACATGCAAATGAGTATGATGACGAGGAGCGTGTCGCGCTTGCTAATTTAATTGCTAGTTTACAAAAAGATGTCAATGAAAATAGAAAGAATCAAAAGCAATTAAAGAAGGCAAACGCAGCGCTCACTCAAAACTTTGAAGAATGCAAAGCCGCTCTTATAAAATCTAGTGAGACTATTGATAGTTATAGGGCTGAGCTTCTTCAAAAGACCAACGAGCTTGAGGGGTACAAAAGTCGTGTCATCAACGTTAAAAAGGACGATTTTGAAAATAAATACAATGAAGCTCTTGCTTTGTTAACTAAAGAAAAATGACAATTTAATGTTTTATTAAGTGATGAACGTCAAAAAACGTACCTTGCCACAACAAAAGTTAATGAACTTGAACAGAGGCTTTCTATGAACACCACCGATTCTGCTAAAATTCTTGACGAGAAGAAACAAGAGGTTGAAACATTAAAACAAGATTTCAAAAATAGACAAAGCAAAGATACTGAAAAAGTAAAGGATCTCGAAGAACAAGTCGATTTTTTGAAAAAAGTTGTTTATAATACACATGACTCTATTCAAACCTTAAGAATGATAGCACCTCGGTCGTTTTTCAAAGGTCAACCTAGCTTTTCCACCCCCAAGTACCTCGAACAAGCTCAAGCTGCAAACCCCCATTTATATCTTGACGAGTCCGAATGGACCAATCATGATTGCCCTGTAGCTAACCTCGATAGTGAAGAGACGTCCCTTTGGGATGAGGAGAGTAGATCACCGGTCAATAAAGATTTTGTGAAACCATATAACTATGCTTATGAAAACAGTCTTTATGGTCTTTTCACTCCACAAAAACAGAAGTCTCGTGAGGAATTATTTTTAGAATGCAAACAAAAAAGAATTCAATGGAAAAAAGCTTTTGCCACTAAGAGGAAAACTAATGTTTTTAAATATATTAATTATTTGCCTCTAGATGCTTCTAAAAGCAAAAGTAGAAAAATACTTGGTTTTCTTAAACACCACGTTTATAATGTTCAATCAATTGTTGAAAGCGATTGGGAGAAACGTCAAAAGGATAAGTGGAAAACCGAGATTCCTCACGACATAACTGTGCTTGTGAAGAACTTTTAATACCAAATACGAAGATAATATAAGAACATGTTCTTGAGTTTGAAAATTTAATTCAGTCTGAAATGTTTGATGTGTTGGGTCAAAAAGTTGATGTGGCAGAAACTCAAAAATGAAGAAAACGTGAAGTTATTGTCTAAGCGTTGTCAAGACTAATTTGGGCGTTGACAAGAGTTAATTAGGCGTTGATGGCTCAAGCATTGTCGTGTGCAATCCAAGCATTGTCACATGCAATTCAAGCATTGACAAAACGTAGACAAAGAAGCTTATGGAAGCTTCTATTTAGATAAACATGCAAAAGATATTCTGCATAAGTTTATTTAAATAGAAGATTTACTTGTTTATTCATCATTATCTCTTGTAAACCCTAATCCTTACACTATAAAAGGAACAAGGGTATTAGGTTTTATTCATTCAATTCATTCACAATGTAAACCTAAAGTGTGTGTCGACTAGACGTGGGATTCAATGTATACACGTCTAGTGGTTGTTCGTTATTAATATAATGAGCAATCCATTTGTTTTAATTCATGTTATTCGTGCCTAAACACCTTGTTAATGTGTTATGTTCTAATTCCGCTTTGATTGTTAAATCATATGAACATGATGCATTCCTAGTAGCTTCAAAGATTCGGAAACCAAGGTTTCCACAATTGGTATCAGAGCCTCGTGGCTCGTGATGCTAGGACCAACAAGGTGTTCGTATATCGTGAAGAAGAAGAAAAATTCGTATAGAGTTTTTCTGGACGTTTTTGTGTGCGCAGCAGTATTCAGAAGGTCATAACTTTTGATTGAACCGTTGGATCGTCACGAAATTTTATATGTGTGTTCTACATACATATATCTAAACATCCACCGGAGGGATTGTTTAGTTTTATCCCCAGGCAAAAGTTATTAAGCGTCAAAGTCAGCAGTAGGTGAATGCAGTTTTCTGTGGACAGCCATGTTCAAAACACGATCTCTCCTTCGTTAGCCGTTGGATCTTCGTGATTTTTGAACTGTAGATTCTTGACACTTGTGTCTAGAATATCACCGAAGGGATTTTCGATCTGAGCCCTAATGAAAAAGTTATTCAAGGTCGAAGGTTGCTGTTTAAGGTATTAATGTTTTGCTTTTTCACATGAAATCATGAAGTAGGGTTTTCACAAACCCTAGATCGACTTAAAAGCAGAATAATATGAGATTGAGGGTTGTTAGAGTGCATAATTATACAAGATTCATTTTTAGGGTTTCGAAACCCTAGAATGATGTAACTACTGTCAAAGAAAAGGCTGCATGATAGGAACGAGAGAAACTATTGGGATTATCCGTTTGGTTAATACTGTTACAAGAGATGCGTGGCTGATTTGCTCAAAAGTTGGTAAGACCAAAGGATTAGAGACAGCTATTGGTCAAAGATTTGGCGTTTTGGTTACGTAAATCAGAGATGTGAGATTGCTTGATTCTCACGTGGGCTTTAATTAGGTACTTATTTTCTAAACGTAATCTGTTATTGATGCCATGATTTTATTCATGTGGGGAGCAAGTCAAAAGTTCAGCATATACATAGATATGAGGTCAAAGATGGCTGCGTGATATATGTTCTTATTTTGGACATTATATGATACGTGAATACAAGGTGGTTTCCTAATCTATAGGGAATTCTATAAACGTGTGTATAATGAAGCTGATTTTTAGGGATTGTCATTATCCTTAGATATACTTTGATAGCTTATAATATGGAACAGAAGAAGGAAAGTTATTATATCGCTATTCATTGCTGTCAAAAGGTTGTAGCCACTTGGTGATGTCAGCAGATTAAGACGCTGACAAGTTGTTATGTAGACGCTGACAGGAAGTTTGACGCTGACGTGAATAAAGTTAACGCTGACAGGCCGTTGACAAGTGTTGTCCGAGAAATGTTTATTCAAACGCTGATAAGTACTGTCCGATATCGGACAATACACTTGGAAGGATATTGGACAGAGGATGATCTCGGATAACACACTGATTGCTGCTGTTTGAGAAAATTGGACGTTTTGAGCACACAAAAAGGAGTTATTTACACAAAAAGGTACATGGAATCTCCGTTTTAATTTAGAATATCATGATGATATTTATGGCTCGGATATTTTTGAAAGGAATTAATGATCTTAAAGCGAGTTAGCAACTATTCGTGAGAATTTGATGGATATTTTAAACTATGTAATCGGGATAGCCTTGTAAAAGAGTTATCCGTTCAACAACTTTTACATATGGTATGAAGATGTGATTCCATTAAATTCGTCATAAAGAGGTGTTAGCTTAAGGGGAAGAATTCTTATGGTAAGTTTGATGATTGAAGAAGATTTTCGTGAGTTTGTGTTCTATCATATCTTAAAGTCGTGGCGTACCATTCACTGACTTTAAAGGTAACTTGTTCATGCTTTACATGGTTGGTGACGAAGACTTGTCATAAACACTTGAAGGAGTTACATTATCATGCTCAGTGTCTCACAAAGGATGAGAATATTGACAAGGGATCTAGGTCTACTTATATCATACTCTATAAGTTCTTAGTCACATGGATAGTACAAGACATGGAACACAAGGTTGGGTTATTCTACTTATACATCAAAAATAGTATATTAATTGTTCTTCAAGATCATTACATAGAGCTACATATGGAGAATCTTCAACATTGCATACATTGTTTACTTCCTTGTTGATGTGACAAAAAGAGGAAGAAATACGTGCTACATTTGAGGGGAAGCAATTTGAAGATCATGTACAACTTACAAGAGATACACATAGAGTTTTGCCACTATCAACTAGGGGAAGATTGTTGGGTCAAAAAGTTGATGTGGCAGAAACTCAAAAATGAAGAAAACGTGAAGTTATTGTCTAAGCGTTGTCAAGACTAATTTGGGCGTTGACAAGAGTTAATTAGGCGTTGATGGCTCAAGCATTGTCGTGTGCAATCCAAGCATTGTCACATGCAATTCAAGCATTGACAAAACGTAGACAAAGAAGCTTATGGAAGCTTCTATTTAGATAAACATGCAAAAGATATTCTGCATAAGTTTATTTAAATAGAAGATTTACTTGTTTATTCATCATTATCTCTTGTAAACCCTAATCCTTACACTATAAAAGGAACAAGGGTATTAGGTTTTATTCATTCAATTCATTCACAATGTAAACCTAAAGTGTGTGTCGACTAGACGTGGGATTCAATGTATACACGTCTAGTGGTTGTTCGTTATTAATATAATGAGCAATCCATTTGTTTTAATTCATGTTATTCGTGCCTAAACACCTTGTTAATGTGTTATGTTCTAATTCCGCTTTGATTGTTAAATCATATGAACATGATGCATTCCTAGTAGCTTCAAAGATCCGGAAACCAAGGTTTCCACATGATGATTTGAAATATGTTGAGTCTCTTGAAAAAGAAATTGATGACCTTCAAAATGACAAATTAGAATTTTCAAACGAATATGATCTTCTCTTAGAAGAATGTCTCTCCAAAGATATTTTGTGTGTTACTCTTCAATCTTGTGCTGATATCGATGAATATTCTGATGTTGCATGCAAATATCTTGATAAAATCAAAGAGTGTGAGCGTCTTGAACTTGAGCTTTCGAAACATAAAGAAAATGTTGATAAAAAGGCTTTTGAGTTACTTCAACACAAAACTGATTTCCTTCAAAACATTGTCATTCTCTTGAACTTGCTTTGCAAAAAGACGTTGGTAGTTTTCCACATAATAATAAATTGCAAGAAAAACTTTCCCAAACGTTTCGAGAAATGAACGAACAGAATTTGGAAGTTAAAGGGTTGAAAGCTCAGTTACAAGACATGGACAGAGCGATAGCAGAGTTGCAGAAACTTGTTGCTAAGATGGGTGGGAAGATTGTGGAACCTAGTGTTAAGAAACCTGTTGTAAGACAACCCAATGCTCAAAAAGTGACAAGACCCTCTATCTTGGGAAAACCATCTGTTTTCTCTAATTCTGCATTTGCAAAACCTGCGTTTGCCCCTAAGACGGATGGGAAGGATAGGTTACCACAAAACACTCCCAAAACACATATTCGATCACAAAGCATTAAGAACAAAAATGTGGTTAAACCAGGGATGTATAGATTGGCCACTAAACCTACACAAAACAAAGAAAGTCAATCACCTCAGACTTCTAGAAACACTAATAGACGTGTGTCTTTTACTACAGGAGTAGTCCCCACTGCTAGTGTTAGCCGGCCCCAGCTTAAGAGCACTCACATGAATGAAAAGGTATGGCAAAACAAAAGTCAAGGGAAGATGAAGGAAGTAGAAGACCACCCTAGGATTGTCAATGTTTCTAAGAATAAATGTAATCGCGTGGACTTTGAATGCAATGAAAGTTAAGTTTGTTTGTGTGAAATGTGGAAAGTGTGCTAATGCTAATCATGCTATGTGTGTTTTGAATAATATCAAAGGCGTAGAAACTAGAACTAAGAAGCAAACTGTGATGCCTATTAGTCCTAGAAAACCCAAACGCAAAGTGAACCATTCTGGTGCAACCCCCCCTAAGAAAAGTATTGTATCAGACTCCACCACTAAGAACCCTAGAAGCAGAATTAAGGAATTATATGAGTCTGCTAGCAAGCCTTGGAAATGGTGGTTTGCTAATCAATGTCCTCCAGGATATAAATGGATGCCTAAGGTTAGAACAGAAAATGTGACTACGAGCGTTAGTGTGCCTCTACGTGATTAAACTAGGGAAACTAATGAATCGGAAATCACAACTAACATGGAATCCAATTTAGCAAATGCTCCATCGTGTTCTAATTCTTCTGCAGGTGATCAAAATAATTCTCTTCATAATGGACTCCGGATGCACGAAGCACATGACGGGGAATCTCAAGCTTCTAATTAACTTCGTGGAGAAGTTCCTGGGTACGGTCCGATTCGAAAATGATCAATTTGCACCGATCCTAGGATATGGAGACTTGGTTCAGGAGAATATCACTATCAAAAGGGTTTACTACGTCGAAGGGCTCAATCACAATCTTTTCTCGGTTGGTCAATTCTGTGATGCGGATTTGGAGGTTGCTTTTTAGAAAGAAGACATGTTTTGTTCGTGATTATGATGGGAATGACTTACTTACCAGAACACGGGGTACTGATCTCTACACTATTTCACTACAAGACTCCACATCTTCAACTCCAATCTGTTTCATGGCTAAAGCTTCAACGACTCAAGCTTGGTTATGGCATCAACGTTTATCTCATCTTAACTTTGACACCATCAACTTGCTTTCCAAGAAAGATATTGTGCGTGGCCTTCCTAACTTGAAATTCATCAAAGATCATCTTTGTTCTTCTTGTGAGCTTTGTAAATCTAAACGGAGTAGTTTCAAGACAAAGACTACACCAAGCTCTAAAGGACGGTTAGATCTTCTTCATATAGATTTGTGTGGTCCCATGTGTGTTCAAAGTATCAATGGGAAGAAATACGTTATGGTAATTGTCGATGACTACTCAAGGTACACATGGACTCACTTCTTGAGATCCAAGGATGAAACACCCGATGTTCTCATCAGCTTCCTTAAAGTGATACAACGTGGTCTTCAAGCTCAAGTTAAAGTGGTTCGTACTGACAGAGGTACAGAATTTTTGAATTTAAAACTGAGAAATTATTTTGAAGCCGAAGGAATTGAACATGAAACATCTATTGCTCGAACACCTGAACAAAACGGCGTGGTTGAAAGACGAAACCGTACTTTAGTTGAGGCTGCTCGAACATTATTATCCGCTTCAAAACTTCCACTATACTTTTGGGCCGAAGCCGTGTCAACCGCATGCTACACACAAAACCGCTCCTTAGTTATCCCAAGACACGAAAAGACACCATATCACATAATTAATGATCGCAAACCTTCCCTCAAACACCTTCATATTTTTGGATGTACGTGTTACATTATTCGAGATGGTGAAAATCTGGACAAGATGAAAGAGAAAGGTGATGCATGCATTTTAGTGGGATATGCAACTCAGTCTAAGGGATACAGAGTATACAACAAGAGAACAAAATTGTAGTCGAGACTATTCATATCAGATTCGATGAATTACAAGAAATGGCACTTGAACAAAGCAGTTTAAGTCCCGATCCACAACGACAAACGACTTCCGTTCACAACCGCACGGAACTCGGAACTCAAGACCACAACAATGAACCGTCAAGTTCAAAGCTAGTTCCTGAACATGTTCCTAGAGCATATATGACAGTGGACACGACACTTGAAGAGTTGGAAATGTTATATGGACCAATGTATGATGAATATTTCACGGGGGAGAAACAAGTTGCATCGAAGTCTTCCGCTGTCACTCATGATAAGAATGATGATACCGTTCATCGTCAACAAAAGGATACAACTTCATCTACTTCAACACGGGTTGTTGCAGATTTACCTCCTCAGAATATCACTTTAACAATCGATCCTACAACATCCACAACTACTGTCATTGCTTCAGAGAACACAAATCAAGCAGACGGTGCATTATCTGACGATGACGATTTTCACTACCCATTCAGTACACCGGTACACGAAACTGGAGAGTCTTCTACTCGCCATGTTGATCCGTCAAATATGCATACGTTCTATCAACGAAATCCTTCAACACATCATCGTACCCGAGATCATCCTTTGGTTCACGTAATTGGAAACCCTTCACAGCCCGTTCGTACAAGACGACAACTAGCCACCGATGGTGATGTTTGTATGTTCGCACTCGCCGTGAGTACTGCTGAACCGAAAAACATCAAAGAATCCATGGTTGATCATGCTTGGATTGAATCGATGACGGATGAACTTCAACAATTTGAAAGACTTAAAGTCTGGGAACTTGTTGACAGACCATACGATGTGACTCCTTTAAATCTTCGTTGGATCTGGAAAAACAAGATGGATGAAGAAAACACGATCATCAAGAACAAAGCTAGGCTAGTGGCTAAGGGGTATGGCAAGAAAGAGGGAATTGATTTTGATGAATCATTTGCACCAGTTGCTCGTATGGAAGCAGTCAGGATTTTTCTTGCTTATGCTGCACATAAGGGATTCACTGTCTATCAAATGGACGTAAAGACGGCATTTCTTAACGGTCCTTTGAAGGAAGAAGTCTATGTCACGCAGCCGGAAGGATTCGTCAATCCTCATTATCCTGACAAGGTGTATCGTCTCCACAAAGCACTTTATGGACTCAAGAAAGCTCCAAGGGCGTGGTACGACGAGCTCTCAAAATTTTTGGTATCCAAAGGTTTCTCAAAAGGTTCCATTGATCTAGCTTTGTTCACTTATAAATATGGGGATGACATTTTTCTTGTGCAAATTTATGTTGATGACATTATTTTCGGGTCTACAAACCTAAAACTTTCAAAATGGTTTGAAAAAGTAATGCACAACAAATTTGAAATGTCAATGATGGGCGAACTAAAATTCTTTCTAGGAATTCAAGTTCACCAATCCCCAAGTGGTATCTTTATAAACCAAGCTAAGTATTGTCAAGAGATAATCAAAAAGCATGGTATGACTTCATGTGACCCCGTTGGGACACCATTATCAACCACATCGCTAGATGCAGACTTGGAGGGATTACCCATAGATCAAACGAGATATCGTTCCATGATCGGGTCCCTCATGTACTTGACAGCAAGCAGACCTGATATTTCACATGCTACGTGTTATTGTGCACGTTATCAAGCACGACCCACTGAAAAGCACCTCAAGGAGGTTAAACGGATCTTTCGGTACCTTAAGAATACCATTCACATGGGACTCTGGTATCCGAGGGAAACCGGTTTCTTTCTAACGGCCTATTCAGATTCTGATCATGCAGGGTGTCTTGATACACGAAAAAGTACTTCTGGTGGTGCACAATTTCTAGGTCAAGATAAGCTTGTGGGATGGTCTTCCAAGAAGCAGGATTGCACGTCACTTTCATCAGTCGAAGCAGAGTATGTGTCTCTATCTGCGTGTTGTGCTCAAGTTCTTTGGATGAGAACACAACTCACGGATTATGGCTTCCACTTTGATAAAGTACCTATGTACTGTGACTCAAAGTCGGCCATAGCCATCTCCTGCAATCCGGTACAGCATTCCCGCACGAAGCATATCGATGTCAAATACCACTTCATCAAGGAACAAGTTGAAAGAAGTATCGTTGAATTATACTTTGTTCGAACGGATTACCAATTAGCCGACTTGTTTACGAAAGCTCTGTCGAAAGATAGGTTTGAGTACCTCGTTAGGCAAATTGGTATGAGATGTTTGACTCCAGCAGACCTGGAGATTCTGGCAAAGGTGCCTGCTTGATTTATCTATCAAACATCAACTTGTAAATATCTTTGAAAAAGAAAAATACAAAAATATAAAACACATAAAAGCAAAACACAAAATTAAAAATCTTTCAAAATCCAAAAATATTTATCTCGATATGTCTTTCAGTATCGATAATATGGACGTGCCTAGAAATGTCGCTCAATAACTACACGGGTGTGTACATAAAGCTCGAATGAAAGTTGTAAATATTTTTCAAAACATGTCATTTCTTCTTTTAATAAAGGAAATTGTATATTTTGGACAAATATTTCCAAACAACGGGTAGAGCAATCTTTCATGGGTTGAGCTTGTCACAAAACATTCAACGTTTTGAGCTCAACACAATGGCTTGTAATCACTTTCAGATTGCAACCCGGTTCTATATTCACGGGGGAGTGTACGATTTCGTGCCCTTACCCTTAGCAAAAGAAGAGAAATCTTCTTACACTTGAGTGGATTTGTCAAGACATTCAAAGTCTATGAACTCAAGTTTATGCTTCAGAAAAACCTCTTCGACAAAAAGAAATAGGATTTTTCAAAAAGCGTTGAACACAATTTTTTCAAGAATTTTTTAATGATTATTTAAAATCTTTCAAAAATTGTGTGTTAAACAACTCCCATCCTCAAAAAGCGAAATGTGGATCATATCCTCACAATGACAATTCAATTGGATCAATTTTTTAGGGGGGGCATTTTAAATTCATGCAAAAGATTAACACATCTTTCTCCCAGAGATTTCAAGACTATTTTTTCAAAATATATTTTAATCAAATTTGGTATCTCTAATATCGAAAGATTTTATATATTAGAGATAGGGGGAGAAAATGTGATTAAAATGTAATCTAATATAAGACTCAAGCACTTTAACTCTTACCTACATGTGCGAAACACTTTCGATTATCGATGCACATGTGGAAGGGGAGCATTTCTAAAACGACAAAACTAGCAAGGTGTTAAATGTTTTTTAAACACTTTGTTAGAATTTAAAGTGGTTTTCATGGTTACGATCAAATACCCACAACATCTTTAATTCACGACGTTATTGGTGTCAAAAGGGTGGTTAGGTTTAAGTCCTATGATCCAACCAGAACCGGAGGGATCATCCCAGGGACAATCCAATAGATTATTAGAAGTCCTTAGGAAAGATGGAGTAGAATGTGAACGTAGCTGTATGCCGACTAAGTACTGATGCTAGCACTGGAACAATCACAACAAGGTGCTAGTAATGATGTCTTGGTAAGCATTGAAGGGGTTGAAGAATGAAAAAGAAATGTAAGGATAAAGGGTGTAAAGAAAGAAGCCCTCCATACAACTTAGGCAGAAACTGGGTCAACTCATCATGAAGACAATCTCATCATGGACCTAGTGATGTATGCACAACCCTTTCCTAGCTACTCAGGGTTCTCTTAAAAGAAGTTTGTTTCATTGTCACGGAGATCAACACGATTTCTATTGACTTTCTCACTCCGAGATAGTTGATATTGAATAGGTGGAATCTGCTCCAGCCTCCGATCACTAAAAGTGCACAAATAGAGTCTAGAGCCAAGAGATCAATAAAATCTCGTTAGGATACACGGATGAAGATCAACAGAGTCCTACGCTATATCCTTACGATATTGCTAGAACACTCAGAGTGATACTACTTAGTATTCACAATGATGAGTGGAAATCCTTCCAGTGTTAACATCAAACAGCACTGCGGTAGGTCATATGTAAGATTCTTTATTAATTGAACATGTGCAAAACTGAAAAGCAACAGTGGTTTGATTCTTAATTGACTCAAACTCGTTTCAGGTTTCTACGCAATATCTTTATGGTCTTGCCAGAACATTCAGAGTGATACTCATTAATATTCACAGTGACGAATGGAAATCCTTATAGCGTCAACCTCAAACAACGCTACGGTAGGTGACTTGTGAGATTCTTATGAATCAAACTTGTGTCAACTGGAAAGCAACAATGGTAAGATTCGTTAAGAATCAAACTTGTTCCAGGAATTTGAATTGACGACTTTAATCAACGGATATCTATCCAATTGATTCACTCTTTATGTTCGCAGTCTTGCTTTGAGACGGTCGAGTAAAGAGAACGGCTAGTACAGCCGCGAAACCCTGTCAAGGAGATTCTTAATTGAATCTACCTGATCACAGGTACGATATTTAATATCGTATAACGGTCTTCACCGACCAGAGGTAAAACGCTACCGATTTAGGACGAATGTCAAAGCCATTCAGTCCGTGTCTATGTTTTGTCTCGAGAAGGTGGCGTCACGGTGTACACAGCAAATTCAATGATTCAGAAACCACATACTCATGCCTAAAAGACATATTCAACAATTAATAGTGTGAGCATGTGGATGAAGACACAAGATCGCAAGATGGAAAAGACAAGTCAAGGATGATTTGAAGATCTCAAGCTTAAAGACAAAGTCGAAAGACAACGACAAAGGCTCAAAGATCACAGCATGAAGGAATAAGACTACTATTACACGTTCAAGACTTATTTATGGCGAGATTAGTAATCTCTACAAATTTCCTAAAGGACTAAGGTTTATGACCTCTCATTGGGGGAGATTGTTAGCCTCAAAATATTGAGCCAAACAAGAATGCTCGGTCATATGTTTATTATGTATAGTATTTTAGAACGTTGTAATAGGTAGTATATTAGTCGTGTTATTACGGGCTTAACTTTAAGCTAAGGTTCATTAATAAGTAACCAAAGCCCAAAAGGAAAGCCCGGCCCATGATCATATAGCCCATTAAGCTACATGTAAGCAAGGCTATATAAACCTCTCCTTGCATGTAAGGAGAGGTTGGTTGGTTCATTTGTATTCTCACTTCTCAATCTAACATTCACCTAGTTCCAACCATTTCTCTCTACTTTCTCTCATTACTTTCTCCCTCTAAAATTCATCTCATATCTACCTTTCTTTCTTCATAATTCGTATATATATAACATCATATATTAGGGACAACAACATGTCTAATATCACTTATAATATTTCACAAACATAGTTAATGTCTAATACCACTAGTGATATTTGTTTAATCACGTGTTTAATATCACTTGTGATATTTCATAAACGTACCTAATGTCTATTATCATTAGTAATATTTATTTAGTCACGGGTCTAATATCACTTGTGATATTTCATAAACATAGTTAATGTCTAATATCACTTGTGATATTTCATAAACAAAATATTTTGTCACTTGTCTAATATATTTTATGTGTTTATAAAATATCACAAGTGATATTCGACATTAACTATTTATAAAATATGCATTGAGAAAATATCAAAACTTGTGATATTTCATAAACATGTTAATGTCTAACATCACTTGTGATATTTCAAAAACAATGTACACATGATCAAAGACCGTACATGAGGTAAAGTGTGAATCGAGGATCAAACCGCAATAGGTCGGGTCCTGTCTAGTCGGTGAAATCCGGACCGTTATGATCACTGTAGCCTAAATTCCTCTCAGCCCAACTAATAAGCCTTGAATTGGACCATAATACATCATTAAATTTTATCTATTGTAAATGTTACATACTTCATAGTATCTTTAAGAAATATATTCCTTTGAAACATAACAAGGTATAAAATGTAGAACAGTTACAACTAACGAAGAAGGCATGCGACTTTAATAGTTTTGATCATTGCACTAGCAGGTTAAAGCAAGGTGTTAGTGCTTGCTAAGTAGCATTTACATTAACATAATGTACATGCATGAGTTAGAAGGAAATGAAAACCATACGAGGAAGACCGTGATAGCAACATTCTCTATCGTTCTCTCATAACAACATGATCAAGTTCCTCAAAGAGGTCCTCAGAAATAATAACTTGATCAACACTAGAAGGCTTCTCGTAGTGCAGCAGTTGTGTTTGTTCACATGAGGCACTGTCAGACCTTTCTTCACTCGCATCCACATTAGATTGGAAATCCTGTACTATGACCCTTTAAAACTTAATAAAAGGTAGCAGGCACAAATTATGTTTTTAAGAAGCTCAACAGTATCACAAGTATGAACTAAATCATGTATCTCAAATCTACAATAATGTGGAATGCAATCAAACATGTCTTGAAGAAGCCCTGCATTGTCAAGGGTTTCTTGGATGAGTCATTATACGAACTAGAAAGTATCCTTCATTGGTTCTCTGTCAATATTTAATCCTATTTCTCTGTTTTATACACTTCCCTACGTGGTTTAACACTATAACTTGAAGACTAATATTAGAAAAAATTAATTTCTATTGCAATACACATCGAAATGGACCACTTACGGGGCATTTGGATGAGCTTATTTAGTCAGCTTATGAGTTTGTTTGATTTTAAAAAAGCCGATTAGCTCACTCTTTATACTTATAGTTATACAGACCCCTGATCATTTCAGGAACCAACTTGTCTCACAAAAAGAATTGACTGATCTACTTGCAAATATTCTACTTGTTCACTTAACAATAATAAAGTACATCACTAAACTTCAATGATATTTTTTTTGTTTTCTTCACATATATGATATATGAAAACTGATGTTGTAACTTTTGTGCCACTATAAAGACACTCTCTCTAATTACAAATTATTCAATGACACTTTAATATTGACAAGTACAACCAACATGTAAACTAACTGACTGTTTTGGTTTATAAAGTCAGGTTATGGTTAATTTTGTTTTGGGTTATGTTTCGTAAGCTCAAATTTTATGGCTTATTATGTAAATTTTCGGATTATTTTGTAACTTTACGGCTTATTATATAAGTTTATCACTATGTCATAATGAACTCTAGATAAAATTTCAAACCGACACTCACCATTTAGAACGAGTAGATACCCGGTTACGGCTCAAAACACGAACCTTCATTAGCAACTTTTTGCAGCCCATGCTATTTGAACCCATAAACGCCACAGCTGCGCCAAACCTCTTCTACGTTTCTGTCGTCTCAGTCCCCTGCCAATCATCATCATCATTATCCTCAAAAATCAAATATTCTTCCACAACCTTCATTTAGTTAGATACAATTCACATATTTAATAATATCACTAAGGTGTACCTTATTAGTTAAATCAAGAGATAACAGACTTCTGATCATCACATCTCCTCACTATTCGATCGAACAACATCTCAATTACCTCCTAAATCACTTTATCATCATCACTCACAACCACAATGGCCGTAGTCCCATTGGTTTTGAACCGTTTTTTCAAGGATCGGTTGATTAACTAGTTTATTGTTCCATTTTTGCGTTTATTTCGTGAATTTCACGATTAATTTGTGTATCTATTTAGATTTTTTGGTTAGGGTTTGATGTATAGAGAGAATGTTTAGATTTCACGTTTTGTTCATGATGTCTGTGTGTATTTTCTCCTAGAATTGGGGTTAGGTGGGAATTAGAACATATTTTCATTTTTAGTCCTTCAAACATCTTTACTATTATGGCAAATTTAACCCTTCGGTGTTTTTTTTCATTTGATCTAGTCTTAAATGATCAACGGTCCAGAATGGTACCTTAGAATGTAACAAAAAACAAGTTTCTGGAATAACCGGACTCGCTAAATTAAGGTATATGTTAAACTTTTTCCTAACCAAAAAATTAAGAAAACAAAATGTTAAAAATTCTTAAAAATGGAAATATAAATATACTGTTTCGGGCCTCGAAAATTCCATAACCTAACAAGCTACGTTCTCTTCTTTACCAAATGCTATTTGACAAAAAAGCCGTCTTCTATCTTTAGGCCTCCATCATAGAAAGAGAAAAAATAAACTTTTTTCGTAAAGAAGATAACATGGTTTCAATCTATTGGGGTTGTGCCTTGTTACTTGGAGATGAGACGCAACTAAATTTCAAACCTAACTGGCCTGGACACAATTTCAATAAACTTAAGACACTGAAAGAGAGAAATAAACTTTCTTTTTTCGGATTAAGTTGGAAGGGTCCTTATTCTATTATTAGTTGCTTATTACAGGAATCATTAAGTATATCGTAAAAATAAAGTAAACAAGTAACAAGATAATGAACAATCTATCTCTTGCACACGACACCTCGTCCATTGATACCGCTTTGGCACATCAAGGTTGGCAATTCCAAGCTCAAAGACGAACCGGAAGAATGGCTGTTTCCCTTAAACTTAGACACCGAGCAATCATTTGCAAATGAATTTGTACTAATGAACTTACTACTTCCACCCATGACAGGCATTAGCACTCCCATTTTTACCTTGCTCACGTAGTCGTTCCTATACGTCTGTCCCAAAACTCCATCCACTTCATTACTCAAAGAGAAGAACTTGAACTTTAGATCAAGATGAGCAAAGGAATCGTCATCAGTAATACCATAGTTATGAACTCTTGAGTCTTCTTCTGTAATTGGAACCACCTTGGCAGTGATCTTGAAAAGGTTTTCAACTTCAACAACGACATCGTTAGTGTCTTGAATCCTAGTGATTGATGTTTTTGAAGATTCCCATTTTGCGCTTTCAGTTTCGGGGAGAATAATGCTTTCCCCATCATATGTAATGGATATATGGTCAATAGCGTCATCCCAAGTGGATGTCTTTTGAGCGCTGATTTGTAGTTTGTGGTTATCAAAGAGAACCGCAATTGATTGAACCCATGTAAAGTCTCTGCCCATGTTTTTGTTCCTCTTGCCAATGAAATGGCCATTGATGTGAAGGTTGCTATCAGTAACAAGGCAGAAATCTTTATCCTTTTTTCCATGGAAGTAGAAAGTGACTCCATCAGCACCAATGAAACGAGGATCTTGACACACAGCTCCAGGCATATCACATTCTGCAATTTATGCCACAAAATTAAAAGTATGAGATGTTCAATTGTGTCCGTAATAGTTACTCGTAGCATATAGTTGTATATGATGGAACTAAACATTAGTTGGAACTCATATTTAGCAACGCTATAGATATTTTGGTTATTTTTTGTACATTTTATGAAGAAATTACAGTTGTGAGGAACTTACTGCAGACTGGCTTGCAAGAGACACAATCGACCTCACATTGACCGGGACAAGAAGCAGGACATACATGCTCAGATGTGTAACATTGGGGATAGTTCTTGTTTTTGCACTTTACTTTCTTTGGTTTGGAAGGGGGAGTAGGGTACGATGTAGGAGGTGGTGGGGATGGAGTTGGTGTTGGTGGTGTTTGTGTTGTAGGAGGAGACTCAGTTGGTGGTGAAGATGGAGTTGGTGTTGGAGGCACGGGTGTGGAAGTTGTTGGAGGCGGAGAGTATGTTGGTGGTGGAGGTGAAGGTGTCAGAGTAGGAGGTGTAGGTGTTGGTGGTGTAGGAGTTGTTGGAGGCGGCGAGTATGTTGGCGGTGGAGGTGAAGGTGTGGGAGTAGTAGGTGTAGGTGTCGGTGGTGTAGGAGTTGTTGGAGGCGGCGAGTATGTTGGCGGTGGAGGTGAAGGTGTGGTAGTAGGAGGTGTAGGTGTCGGAGTAGGAGGTGTAGGTGCTGGTGTGGGGGTTGTTGGAGGTGGCGTGTATGTTGGTGGTGGTGGTGGAGGTGTAGGTGTCGGAGGTGTAGGAGTTGTTGGAGGCGGCGAGTATACAGGTGGTGGAGGTGAAGGTGTCGGAGTAGGAGGTGTAGGTGTTGGTGGTGTGGGGGTTGTTGGAGGTGGCGTGTATGTTGTTGGTGGAGGTGAAGGCGTCGGACTCGGAGGTGTAGGTGTTGGTGGTGCCGGGGTTGTTGGAGGCGGCGAGTATGTTGGTGGTGGAGGTGAAGGTGTGGGTGTCGGAGGGGCAGGTGGTGGTGGCGTAGGAGTTGTTGGAGGTGGTGAGTATACAGGTGGTGGAGTAATAGCAGGAGGTGGCGATGATTGTGGTGGAGGTTCTAACTCTGGCGGTGAAGGTGTAGTGGAACCGATACAAATAGGTTTGCACGATTGACAATGAACGGTGCAACCATCGGGACAAAACTTAGGACAAACATGAACCAAGTTATGACATTCTTTATATGTCGGGTCTTTACAAGTTGCATGGCTAGGGTTATTAGCAATTCCCGGCGGGGTTTTCTGTTCACTAGTTGTCACCAAGGCAAACATCACTAATAACACAACATGAAAAACTATTGACTGAGCCATTGCAGCTCAGACTTGAAGAAACCCTTAGAAACTTTTGAACTAAATTTGTAATGGAAGATATACTTTATATATTGTTCTTTGTCTATTTAATTGATGCTTATTGCCACTGGTTCCCTTTCCTTTTTATAGGCAATGACGAAACGAATGAAGTGAACGAATGAAGCTGATTGAACAGCTTATTATGTAACAATGAAGTACCTTCAGTTTAAGGTATCTTTCACAACCTTTTCATTGCTTTTAGTTTAAATTTGGCATCCCTTGATCAGTAAGGTATATATTGCACTTTCTACAAATAGAATCTACCAGGCATCAGATAAAATTTATATATGATCATAGCGAGTACATGGGATAAAATTTATCTGAAAACTATCATTATTCGAACTGATAGGGGTATATCAGCAGTTAAAATTGACTAAATAAGAATTAATTTGTATGGCAGTTCAACAACCTTTTCTATAAATTTTCAAATTAATTTGGGGTCACTTATAGTTATAGTCTTTCCAAACAGGTAACATGAGTGTCAAAAGACCCTATTATTGAAGATGGAGTTAAATGACTAAATAAGATATCGTATCGACCCGCTGCAACATCTTGACATGATAAACCATCAATAGTATCATTGAAGCCAAAGCATTTGAAAACACCCAATAATTTGGAGTAATTTGTTAGAGAAAGGTATACTGCTTCTCTGTATACATTGACTTGTATAAGCATGGCATAAACCAATCATCTGATATTATATTTCTAACATAAAGTAGCTTCACTAAGAGTCATCTTTCATATCACATGCTTGTCAAAGTCAAAGTCATCCACTCTAAGAAACTAGTTCTGACTTATTTTAAATATTTTTAACTTCAAACGTATATTTGCTTTTACACAGCTTGTGGGAGAAATTATCATTTAGGTCTCACAAAATATGATCGTAACTACGGAGATTTGGATCCTGAACTTTTAAACTACGGAGATTTTATGAAAGAGAAGAAAATTATTCTACTTGAAAGCAAACTATATTTTTAGGTTTATTGTTATGTTCATTATTTACGGCTATCTTAATTAATAACCTCGTTATGATATTGTGTTTTTATATATAGTTTCACATTATCTGTAATTTTCGGATTAGCCTTGGGCTTATCCTCTCTACTAGATATGTAAGGCTTTGTAAAGAAGTACGGGATCAATACAACAGTTACATTCCTTTATGCTATCATAGATTCATACGATCCTATACTAAAAACCCCAATTCTTTTTCACAAAATCACAACATAATTGTCCTCTGGGCACTGGCAAATGTAGGAAAATTTGTGTGTGAATGGTTATAATCTGGATATCAATCTGAATCGTGTAATCACTTTTAGATCAAAGTATTTCGACCCTATATGCCTCGGGTTCAGGAAATCTTCAATCGGATAAGACAGATTGCAATTGAAATCTAAGGCACGAGAAATCAATCAGAAAACTTACGAATGTTATGAATGTTCTAACTGTCAAAGAAACCAACCCCTGGTGAAAATAACCAGACAAAATAACTGTTTTACTGTTATTTTTCCAACTGTCGTGTTGGTTAAGAAAAGATGCAACTGTTGGGTTTTTAGGCAGGAAACGTTAATACCGTTTAGTAAAAATCGTTTAGGTTTTGGGGCGCTGCCCCAAACCCCGCGAGGGGCATCCCCCCCTCGACCCCCGCCCGCTGACTTGTCAGCGGGGCCCCAGCAAGGGGCTCTGCCCCTTGACCCCGCTAGGGGGCGCGGCCCCCTTGACCCCCGCATCTTGGTCGTGGCGATATCAAGCTAACTTTGACGAGCGTGCACTCCGCACCTCCTAACCCGTCTTTAGCTAAACTTGTCTAAGGCCATTGGTCTCTAAGTAAAAACACAATTACACAAAATACATGTGATAACACTAGAATTACCAACATTCCTCCCCCATTTTAGTGTAATCCCCGATTTACTAAAATACACAAAAGAACCAAACTCATGCATAATAAAAATGTCACGAAGATTGAATTTTCACTTAGTATATTACGCATTCCAGAAATTCGAAAATCAGGGTGTCACTAAGGATTGAACCCTTCAATTCATATGAATACCCGAAGATAATATACACATAAGTTACTTAAACATTCTAAAGTTTATAACTTGACACTATTACAAGCCATGTGTCCATATCCTTTAATGAGCATATAGAAACCCAGTCCAAAGCTTCTTGAAGCGGCAAAACTCCATGCTCACATAGGTAGTCCTTTTATTCTTGCACCTGCATATGCAATTTTTCAAAAGAACTATTAAGAAGTTAAACTTCAACCTAACATAATCTGTAGAACCGAGCACATACCTTGGGATGATTATATGATTGTGCTCCAATCACTAACAATGAGCTTTCCACATTGAATTCAGCTCCTAGCGTTAGCTAAAAGGGAATTGGGTATCTCATCATTAGAAATTTTGATGGACTCTAAACCCACCCCCATAGCCGACTTGTGCACTAAGTCTCGGGCTAAACCTTTTGTCAAATGATCTGCCAGGTTTTGTTGAGATCTAACAAAATCCACTGATATCACTCCAGTCGTAATAAGCTCACGAACCATACTATGTCTAACACCTAAGTGTCTAGACTTTCCATTGTATATTTGACAATATGCCTTAGCCAAAGTGGCTGCACTATCACAATGAATAGAAATAGGAGAAATTGGTTTTGGCCACAATGGAATCTCATATATCAGATTCCTCAACCAATCTGCCTCTTTACCAGCCGCAGCTAAAGCAACAAACTCAGCTTCCATTGTTGAGTCAGTGATACAAGTTTGCTTCTTTGAAGCCCATAAGATGGCACCTCCACCAAGCAAAAATACCCAACCAGTTGTAGAAGTATGATCTTCTGAGTTAGTTATCCAACTAGCCTCAGAATATCCTTCTAAAACTGAAGGAAACCCAACATAAAGCAAACCATAATCCATGGTTTTCTTCAAGTACTTGAATACCCGCATTACAGCATGCCAGTGATGAGTACTAGGATTACTAGTGTACCTACTCAATTTTCCCACTGCATATGCAATATCTGGTCTTGTGCTTGTCATAGCATACATCAAGCAACCAATTGCCCTTGAGTACTCAAGTTGATTTACAGCCTTGCCTGTATTAGGCATAAGTTTGAGGGTAGGATCCAGAGGAGTGCTAACTGGACAGCAATCATCACATTTAAACTTCTTGAGTATTTTCTCAATGTAATGTGATTGAGTGATCATAATACCCTTGTCCACCAGTTTGATCCTTATACCAAGGATCACATCAGCCTCCCCCATGTCCTTCATGGAGAAACTAGATGACAAAAACTCTTTGGTTTTATCAACTTGATCTTGATCAGTTCCAAAGATCAACATGTCATCAACATACAAGCAAATGATAACTCCTTTACCAGATTTATCAAATTTGCAGTATACACACTTATCAGACTGGTTTAGTACAAACCCACTAGACAAGAAAACCTCATCAAATTTTTGATGCCACTGTTTCGGAGCCTGTTTGAGTCCATATAATGATTTAACTAATTTACACACCTTATGCTCATATCCAGGCATCACAAATCCTTCTGGTTGCTTCATATATACCTCCTCTTCCAAATCACCATTCAAGAATGCTGTTTTGACATCCATTTGATGGATCACTAGATTATAAGTAGATGCCAAAGCAATCAATAATCTAATAGTGGATATACGAGCAACAGGAGCATAAGTATCAAAATAATCGACACCTTCCTTTTGTCTAAAGCCTTGGATAACCAATCTAGCTTTAAACTTGTCGATGGTTCCATCAACCTTCATCTTCCTTTTGAAGATCCATTTGCAACTCAAAGGTTTGCAACCTGGTGGTAAATCAGATAAGATCCATGTATTATTTTCCATAATTGAATCCATCTCATCATTAATTGCTTCTTTCTAGAACGCAACATCACGAGACTGCATAGCTTCATCAAACGTTCTTGGATCCTCTTCTATACTATAACAGTAAGAATACTAAGGTCCAATCTCATCTCTAGATCCCTCAACTAAGTATAGTTGAAAATCAGATCCGAATGATTTAGCTACCCGAGCTCTATTACTCTTACGAATTGTAGGAGTTTCAATTGGATTTTCTCCAATATGATCTTTACTTGAACTTGGTATCAAACTTTTAGGTCTATGTATTGAAGTGAATCGTTTTTCATCAAACATTGCATCTCGTGACTCTATAACCGAGTTAACGGATATATATTCATTAGGTTCTATTACATAGAATCTATACGCCTTGGAATGCTCAGCATATCCAATAAAGATGCAATCAATACCTTTTTCACCCAAAATTTTCCTCTTGGGTTCTGGGAGCCTCACAACAGCCCTACAACCCCAAACTCGTAAATATGACAAGTTAGGTCGTTTTTTGTACCAAAGTTCATATGGGGTAACCTTGTTCCTTTTATTAGGAACTCTATTAAGTAAATAGCAAGCCGTCAACATGGCTTCTCCCCAAAATCCTTCACTCAAACCCGAGTAGGATAACATGGAATTAACCATTTCTTTAAGAGCCCTGTTTTTCCTTTCGGACACACCATTTTGTTGTGGTGTATAAGGTGCCGTAGTCTCATGTATGATGCCTACAGATTGAAAATAACTAGGATCATAATATTCACCACCTCTATCCGTGCGTAAAGTTTTAATTAAAACATTTTGTTGTAACTCAACCTCAGTTTTATAGTTTTTAAATTTATCTAAGGCTTCATCTTTAGCATGACATAGATAAACATAACAAAATCTAGATGCATCATCTATAAAGGTGACTACATACTTTTATTCCCTAAGGAAGGAGTGGCATAAAAATCACATAGATCACTATGTATCAATTCTAAAGCATTAGAATCCCGTTTTATATCCTTGAAAGGTTGTCTAGTGATCTTGGTTAACATGCAAGTGTTACATTTTTCTAAGGTACTATCAAATTCTGGAATTAGATTATCCTTAGACATTGCGGCCATACGATTATAGTGAACATGTCCTAATCGTGCATGCCACATAGCAGAATCAACATCTTTAGAACTAATCATGCAAATGCTACTAAAAGTATTAGGAACTTTATTGAGATTTAACATAAACATGCCATTATTATAATAACCGAAACCAAAAAATACACCATGTCTTGATAAGATATACTTATCAGATTCATACACTTGCTTATAACCACATTTATTCAACACAGGACCGGACATAAGGTTCTTCCTAAGCCCCAGTACATACACAACATTAAGTAAAGTAATAGTTTTTCCAGAACTGAATTCTAAAACAACATTTCCACGTCCAAGTATTGGTTTGGTTGACTCGTCTCCCATATGAAGAACGGATCCATCTTGCATCGGATGAAAAGTATCAAACTAGCAACGATCCTTACATGCATGACATGTTGCACCCGAGTCAATCCACCAAGCGATTTCATCATTCTGTACATAACATATTTCAGAAATATGTGATACATAATTAGTAACAAGAATTATAACATGATCAAAATTTACATGATCAACAATCAGACCTTGTTGTGGAGTTGGGTCCTTAGACCCTTATCCCGATCCTGAACCGCTTGAACCATTGTTCCCCTTACCCCGGCAATCCCTCTTAAAATGACCAGGTTTGCCACACTTCCAACAAGCCCCCTTTGGCTTTTTGTTGTTGGAATCGTTCTTATTATCATTGAACTTTCGTTTGTTACCTTTGGACTTTTTGTTGTTTTTCTTAATCTTATCATCTTCAACCATATTCACAGAAGATGATCCAGCAATTTATTTGCCCTTTTGCTTTACCACTGTCTTCCATCCTTAGAGTTTCCTCTATACGGAAGTGGCTGCCAAGTTGTACAAGAGACAACTCTTCTTTGTTGTGTTTTAACATGTGTTTAAAATCCTTCCAGGATGGTGGAAGTTTGTCTATAATACTAGACACCGAGATAGACTCGTCCATGTGCAAACCATGCTGGGTGTATTGTCCCAGAATTCGAAGGAGTTCGTGATATTGTTCCATCACAGACCTTGAATCAACCATTCTGTAATTGTTAAATTACTAACCAGAAACTTCTTACTAGAAGAATCTTCAGCCATGTACTTTGACTCAAGTTGATCCCATAACGCCTTCGCAGATTCCCACGTTTTGGTATACATCAAATAAATCATCAGACATACCGTTCTAGATGTGCCCACGACATCTGTAATAATCGTTCTTCCACTTGCATCGCTTCCTTGTCTGTTCCAGTGTCTCCTCTTCAACAAATTCTGGCATAGGGGCACTCAGAACATACACAACCTTCAAAGTAGTGAGAAGGAAATGCATCTTCTTCTGCCAACGCCTGAAATCACTACCCTCGAACTTGTCTAACTTTCCAAACTTCGTAGTCATATCTTTCACCGAATCAGCCATGATTAAAACCAGGAAATACTTTGATCTTTGTAGGAAAATTTGTGTGTGAATGGTTATAATCTGGATATCAATCTGAATCGTGTAATCACTTTCAGATCAAAGTATTTCGACCCTATATGCCTCGGGTTCACGAAATCTTCAATCGGATAAGACAGATTGCAATTGAAATCTAAGGCACGAGAAATCAATCAGAAAACTTACGAATGTTATGAATGTTCTAACTGTCAAAGAAACCAACCCCTGGTGAAAATAACCAGACAAAATAACTGTTTTACAGTTATTTTTCCAACTGTCGTGTTGGTTAAGAAAAGATGCAACTGTTGGGTTTTTAGGCAGGAAACGTTAATACCGTTTAGTAAAAATCATTTAGGTTTTGGGGCGCTGCCCCAAACCCCGCGAGGGGCGTCCCCCCCTCGACCCCCACCCGCTGACTTGTCAGCGGGGGCCCCAGCAAGGGGCTCTGCCCCTTGACCCCGCAAGGGGGCGCGACCCTCTTGACCCCCGCATCTTGGTCGTGGTGATATCAAGCTAACTTTGACGAGTGTGTGCACTCTGCACCTCCTAACCCGTCTTTAGCTAAACTTGTCTAAGGCCATTGGTCTCTAAGTAAAAACACAATTACACAAAATACATGTGATAACACTAAAATTATCAACAGCAAATCCGCGGATGATTCGAAAGGATCCCAAACGTTTTCTTCATTTGGAGTCATACCAAAGTTGTAAAAGTTTTGACTGTCAACATTATCTTAGATGACTGATATACAAAAGTGCCAAACATTTGGCTTGCCAATCTAATTTCATCCTACATTTACCATATTCTTAACTTGATCATCCTAGACTTGCATGTTCTTAACTTGATCATCTTATGTTAAGCCCCTTAATACGTCCTGGTTCTAGTTGCTTGTTGGAGTTTTTAAGCTTCTCTGAAGTCCTTCTCTCTCTTGGTTCAACATCATGCTCACCTTGGTCTGGTTCTTCTTGAGATGGCGATGGTTGGGAGTTAGCTAGCATGAATCCTTGCATCAAGTGGCGTAATTCCTTCTGGCCATGCTAGTTTAAGAATACCCCTTCTATCCTACAACTAAAAACAAGTTACATTACTACTATGAAACACCAAATTGCAAATAAAATAAAAATTTATAAGTGTCTTACTCCTAGCATACTCTGTCGATCTATTGGAACCCAAGAAACACCAAATCCTATTGGTTTATTTGCACCTCATCTTCCTCTAGTTCTAACAACTATTCCATTAACTTCCTCCCACCTTGAGTGCCACCTCCCCTAACCTTGACACAACTGCTAATCAATCTAACCCCATGTTTTCATTATCTCAAAATCAACACTTGGAATTGGTGGTGCAGATGATGAACCACCTCTAGCACCTCTTCCATCACCACTAGCACTTCTTCCACCACAAACACATCTTCCACCACCACTAGCACTTCTTCCACCATCAGCATCACATCTTCCACCTCTAGGACCTCTAGCAGAGGGTGAACCACCTCTAGCAGAGGGTGAACCACCTGTTGCAGACGTAGAACGACCTTTTGAAGAGGTAGAACCATCTCTTCTAGAAGTAGAACCACCTCTTGCACAGGTCTCACCACCTCTTGTAGAGATAAAACCACCTCTTACGAGGTAGAACCACCTCTTGTCGAGGTATTACCACCTCTTGCACATGTAGAACCACCTTTGCAGAGGTAGAACTACTTTTTTAGAGGTAGAACCACCTCTTGCAGAGGTTGATGGACATACATCTACATTTCCATCTGCATATCTTGTACAAACCCTTTGATTATGTCTAGAGTTACCACACATAATACAATGATTTACCTGTCCCTTCCTACTTAACCTTGACTTGTTACCATCATTTTCAGAAGCATCTCTTTTTCTCTTATGTGGTGGTCTTCTAGGCATTCTCCTACTGAGTGGAGGTTATGGCTTTTGTAAGGTTAAGGGAGGTTATTGATCCATTCCATTAAGTCTATCAATGTAGTGTAGTTAAGCAGACACAAACTAATTTTGTATACCACTATGAAACATAGTCTTTAGTCTCCTTATGTAAATATTATAAAACAACAAAGCTATGCTTACATGGTATACCAGATAACTGCCAAGCCTTACAAGTACATGTCCTAATCCTTTCATCCACTTTAAACCCCCATACCCATTCCCGTTGCTGCAAAAAAAGGTCTACAAGACTGATTAATCGCCGATTAATCACTACAACGTCCTCAACCTTGCCGATTAATGAAAAGGCGATTAATGGGGGTCAACGATGGTCAAACTTGCCGAAATCCTACAATTTTAGCCGAAAAGTCACTGTAAACTTGTGTGTTTATCACTTATAGTAACTATTATATGTATGATAAGTTGTATTTTAAGAACAATATAGCCCAAAATACTTAAAGCTCGTTAAAAATATCCAAAACTTGGTGGAAATATAAAAAATTTGCTAAAAATTCCAATTTGATTAATCCCGCCTATAACGATTACAAGGTATAAGGTGGTCGACCGGTCGTCTAGCAATTTTTTGCAACATTGCCCATTCCTAACTTGAAACTTGGTCTTATCACTAGGCACCACTTTCCAGTTCCAGCAAAAAAAAGTGTTACTAACTCATAAAATATAACAAATTGAATAGTATAAATGTCAATAATACCTATGAAGATCTATGAGTTTTTCAAACTTCTTTTTAAAGTTAGGACAAATAACATCAGCCCACTTTATCTGTTTTTCCCTCATCTTTTGCATCCTTTCCATTAGCCTCCGATCATGATGTTCTCTAACATGTTAATGATTGGTTTTCTTTTTGCCTCTACTTTAAGTGAGTTAAAGCACTCACTTATTCTAAATTCTATAGCATCACAAACCCTGTATGTTCATATAAAAGATCTACTCCATGTTTTAGGATTTCTTTCTATCTTATGCATGTGTGCCTCTTTGCTTGTTTCTTGTATTTCCTTTAAAACTTTTTCAAATCTTCTAGGATAAGTTGCCTTAGCAGCTTGCCAGAAAAAACTCATAAATTTCACACCAGCGAACCTCATTTTGAAGTTAGCATATACGTGCTTTTCACATTGTTTATGCTCTTAAAGGCATTATAGTTTTAGTAGCTTTAATAATACCCTACAAAAGGCATTACAACTATATGTATATAAGGTGAAAAATGTAGTAAAAACTTAACAAAGAAATGAGAATTGGTTAGTACCTTATGTTGGTTAGATATAACTGTTACACCTTCACCAACAACCATTCCCAAGTCATCAATAAGGCATTGCATGAACCAACTCTACTTTCTCTTGTTCTCAACATTAACTACAACCCAATCAATTAGATAAATTTGATTATTGTCATCTCTACCTACAAGTGATGAGAGTTGTCCTTTGCAAATTGCTTTCAGAAAGAACCCATCAAGACCAATTATCCTCCTACACCCCTCTAACCATCCTTCTCTCAAAGCCTTAAAGCATAAATAAAAACAGCTAAAGTATGGCTTACCATCATCCCCATGCTCAATACCTAGTCTACAAGTGGATCCTTCATTAGAATTACGCATCTCACCATCATAAGACCACAACTTATCATAGTGATCCTCTAAACAAGTCTCATATTGTTGCAAAGCCTTAGCCTTACCCCTTCTCGCTTAAATAATAGTAACTTTGCATTTCTATTTCTGAAGGGCCAAAGCGATTATATCCATGGGTTTTATGATAATATTAAGCATGATGTATTTAGCATAGTTCCTTCTATCTAGTTACTTGTTATTAACGTATCATACTCATAAGTCCTAGAACAAACATGGTCATTACCGAATTTTTTGTTTCAAAGGTACTTTTCTGTTTGCATTCAACTTGCCACAACCTAAAAGGACACATATTCTCTTGATCATCTTTTGGAGTTCAACAACCTTTTCTATTAATTTTCAAATTAATTTGGGGTCACTTATAGTTATAGTCTTTCCAAACAGGTAACATGAGTGTCAAAAGACCCTATTATTGAAGATGGAGTTAAATGACTAAATAAGATATCGTATCGACCCGCTGCAACACCTTAACATGATAAACCATCAATAGTATCATTGAAGCCAAAGCATTTGAAAACACCCAATAATTTGGAGTAATTTGTTAGAGAAAGGTATACTGCTTCTCTGTATACCTTGACTTGTATAAGCATGGCATAAACCAATCATCTGATATTATTTTAAATATTGTAACTTCAAACGTAGATTTGCTTTTACACAGCTTGTGGGAGAAATTATCATTTAGGTCTCACAAAATATGATCGTAACTAAAATGCAAACTAAATTTTTAGGTTTATTGTTATGTTCATTATTTACGGCTATCCTAATTAATAACCTCGTATGATATTGTGTTTTTATTTATAGTTTCACATTATCCGTAATTTTAGGATTAGGATGGATAGCTGCCTTGGGAACAGTTATATTCCTTCATGGTATCATAGATTCATACGATCTTATACTAAAAACCCCAATTCTTTTTCACAAAATCACAACATAATTGTCCTCTGGGCACTGGCAAATCCGCGGATGATTCGAAAGGATCCCAAATGTTTTCTTCATTTGGAGTCATACCAAAGTTGTAAAAGTTGCGACTATCAACATTATCTTACAATAGATGACTGATAAACAAACGTGCCGAAACATATGGCTTGCCAATCTAATTTACATCCTACATTTACCATATTCTTAACTTGACATCCTAGACTTACATGTTCTTAACTTGATCATCTTATGTTAAGCCCCATAATACGTCTTGGTTCTAGTTGCTTGTTGGAGTTTTTAAGATTCTCTGATGTCCTTCTCTCTCTTGGTTGAACATCATGCTCACCTTGGTCTAGTTCTTCTTGAGATGGCGATGGTTGGGAGTTAGTCAATCAACTCTTGACAACTAGCATGAATCCTTGCATCAAGTGGCGTAATTCCTTCTGGCCCTGGTGGTTTAAGAATACCCCTTTCTATCCTGCAACTAAAAACAAATTACATTACTACTATGAAACACTAAATCGCAAATAAAATAAAAATTTGTAAGTGTCTTACTCCTAGCATACTCTGTTGATCTATTGGATCCCAAGAAACACCAAATCTTATTGGTGTATTTGCACCTCATCTTCCTCTAGTTCTAACAACTATTTCATTAACTTCCTCCCACCTTGAGTGCCACCTCCCCTAACCTTGACACAACTGCTAGTCAATCTAACCCCATGTTTTCTGATCAACGTCGAAGTGCCAGTAAAAAATAACCTAATTACCTTATACTAGATAGGGTAAGCGGGTATCTGATGTAGACTAAAAAACAAAGTAACAAAGATAAGTAATTGGATCTGTTGATTCAACAAGAATGCCAGAAACAATTCTGCTAACAATCGTTGATTCTGAAGAATGCCCGAAAATTAGGGTAAAACACGGCAACACAACGGTCAATGGTTTAACTTTTATTAAACTGATAACTGTCTTGCTAGGGTTACAGCAGATTCATTAAATAATGACTGCAAACAAAGAAAAACCCTAAAAATCCAACGGGCTGGACCGTAGCCCAATGACAAAGTCCAACTGAAAGTGAAAAAACATAAAAATGCAAAAAAACCGATAGTAAAAAGGCTTTTCGGGCCTTGGAAAATCCGCAACCAGCTAAAAGATGGTTACAGCGTCGTCGGTCTCCTTTTTACGCACGTTTTGACAGGTCACGGGCTGAAAACGGACTTAGGATGCAAAAGTTATGCCCATTTTACTAAACCCCTCTTCGTCACGCGATCTCGGGCCTCCAAAAACAAGTCAGCCCGTTCTTCAATACTTGGGCCTCCATCATTCCCCCCTGGATAAGAAAAATTCGCCCTCGAATTCCCAACTGTATCATCATCTGAAGAATCACCATGGTAAGGCAACAAGTGTTTCACATTAAAAACATTAGAGCAACGAATATGACTTGGCAACTTCAAACGATAAGCATTTGAGTTCATCTTATCCACAATTTCCACTTGACCAATCTTCTTAGCAGACAATTTATTATATTCACCAACTGGAAAACGATCCTTAGTCAAAACAGCTCACACAAAGTCTCCTACTTGAAAGTCAACATGTCTCCTCTTTTGATCTACATCCTGCTTGTACTTCGAATTAGCGCGAACCAAGTTGTCACGAACAGATTTATGAACATCATGCAACCCTTCAACAAAATTCTGCACTTTCTTCGGAATAGACCTAGAAATCTGAGGAGCCATAAGATCAAGAGGACCACGTGGTTGAGCAGAATAAACCACCTGGAAAGGACTAAACCCAGTGCTCCGATTAACAGCATGATTATGAGCAAACTCAGCTTGATACAACTTCTGATCCCATGCCTTCACATGATCACCCACCAAACACCTTAACAGGTTACCAAGGGACCTATTAACAACTTCGGTTTGCCCAACAGTTTGTGGATGATAAGCACTACTAAAATTGAGTTGAGTATTCACCATCTTCCACAAACTACGCCAAAAATGACTCAAAAACCTGGTGTCCCGATCAGAAACAATGGAGGAAGGTAAACCATGTAAACGATACACATCCCTAAAGAAAAGTTGGGCTACATTAACTTCATCTGTTGTCTTCTTGCAAGGAATAAAATGAACCATCTTAGAAAAGCGATCAACAACAACAAATATGGAATCATTACCCCTTTGAGTACGAGGTAGCCCCAACACAAAATCCACGCTAATATCAACCCAGGGTTGCAAAGGAACTGGCAAAGGCATATAAAGTCCTGCATTAGTAGCCGTCCCCTTTGAAACTTGACAAATACGACACCTCTTGACGTAACGATCCACTTCCTTCCTTATAGTAGGCCAAAAATAAGAAGCTTGAACCAACTGTAAAGTGCGATCACGACCAACATGTCCTTCACCACGCAACTCCTTAATAATTTGCAAGCGAAGACTTGAATCAGGAATACAAAGTTGATTCCCTTTGAATAGGAACCCATCATGCCTAACAAAATCTGTTTTCTCTCCGGATTGCAAATCCTGCAGAACAATTGAAAAGTATGGATCCACATTCACCATGTCACGAATGACATCCAGTCCAGGAACATCAACCAGCATGGTTACAAGTAATCTACTTCTCCTGCTTAAGGCATCAGCAGCACGATTGGAAGCACCCGTTTTGTGTTTCACCACAAAAGTAAATTTCTCAAGAAAATCCAACCAACGCCCATGTTTATGTGAAACCTTATCTTGAGTACGAATATGCCTTATGGAATCATGGTCAGTGAACAAAACAAAATCCTTATGAAACAAATAATGGCGCCAATGCTTCACAGCTTGGACCATTGCATAAAACTCCAAGTCATAAGTAGAGTACCTCGACTTCGGCCCTGTCAACTTCTCGCTAAAAAACAAAGTAAAAAACAAAGTAACAAAGATAAGTAACTGGATATGTTGATTCAACAAGAATGCCAGAAACAATTCTGCTAACAATCGTTGATTCTGAAGAATGCCCGAAAATTAGGGTAAAACACGGCAACACAACGGCCAATGGTTTAACTTTTATTAAACTGATAACTGTCTTGCTAGGGTTACAAAAGATTCATTAAATAATGACTGCAAACAAAGAAAAACCCTAAAAATCCAACGGGCTGGACCGTAGCCCAATGACAAAGTCCAACTGAAAGTGAAAAAAACATAAAAATACAAAAAAACCGATAGTAAAAAGGCTTTTCGGGCCTTGGAAAATCCGAAACCAGCAAAAAGATGGTTACAGCGTTGTCGGTCTCCTTTTTAAGCACGTTTTGACAGGTCACGGGCTGAAAACGGACTTAGGATGCAAAAGTTATGCCCATTTTACTAAACCCTCTTCGTCACGCGATCTCGGGCCTCCAGAAACAAGTCAGCCCGTTCTTCAATACTTGGGCCTCCATCAGTATCGATCCACGAGGACTATGTGGTTTTAGTTTAAGTTTTGGGGTGATCACTGATCAATAAAGGTTTTGATTTGAAATCTGACAACTAAAATACTTTTTATAATAAAAATGCGGATTAAAAATTAAAATAATTATTAAGCTAATAATGAAGCTAGAAAAATAAAATAAAGATGTAAACAATTAAAAGAAAAATGGAATCCCTTCCAGCTCCTAATATTTATGGTTGATTACACTTATGGATTATCGAAACTTTTTAGAACCGATTACAAAGATTATTTTGACTTAATATGAGTGAATTAATGTCGACATTTATTATGTTTATCAATGACTCGCAATAATAAATCTTATATTAATCCAACCAATAATTATGTTTTAACAATTTATTCAGGTACAACTTATGTTTATTATACGACCATCTTTTTTTTAACTAAATAAAATAAGTATGAATCGTTATCTAACAATAAATTGTCTCACACAAATAACTAAAAATAATATTAAATCGATGAAAATAATTTTTAAATAAATCATAAATCAATGTAATAAAAATATGATAATCCAAAAGTAATGATCAAACAATAAATAAAGTTACCAGAAGGAATTACAACAAAATTAGCCGGACATCGCGGTGTACCCAACCCGCTCTCCGCTAATCATCACTCTCTTTTTTTAATAATGTCTAATACTCAACAAAGATGCCCACTGTATGCAACCCCACTTTTTTTTGTTGTGTTTATGTTTGTGTCCAAACAATTGCTCATTCAATTGTGTTCTTCAATTATGCGGCCCCCATGTTTGACCTTTTTTTTTTGTTCTTCTTTTTGCCGTCTTTTTTTGTTATATTTTTTTCTGGTGTCGTCCTCTTGCCTTGTCTAATAGTCGACTGTATATATCTTGTGTCTTTTTTTCCTCTACTGTATATATATATAATCCATCGGTGGGTTATTGGGTATTGGGCCTAAAAGTTATTATTTTTTCCTTTTTATTATTTTTTTTCTTTTATTCTTTTGGTATATAATAACTTTGGCTCAATAAAAAAATAACCCAACATCAATAATTGCTCGAACGAAACCCGGATAATTAAAAGATGACCGAAAATATTGCGACTCGCTCAAATCTTTTTCTTCAATATTTCTTCTTTATTTATCGGCGCCCACAATGTCTTTTCTCCAAAAAATTAATAAAGTGTCCATTTTTATTCCACTTCGCTCGTAACCTAAATAATCACAAAACACACTCAAAGTACATATATAACGACAATTAAATTTACAATTATGCTAAATTAACATGTTATAAGGTGAATGCAAAATACACCGATTAAAACCTCTCAACTTAACTTTTACCGTCTCGAGTAAAAATAAAATAAAAATATACAAGCATGTTAATTTCATAATTCTTAATCGTACTATTTAAATTTCATCAAAAAGATCACATTCAACCTAATACACTAATAACCATCCTACGTGACAAATAATCCAAAATGATTACCAATATTTTTGTCCTTATTAAACACTTAGCATAACCATTCCCATTGATTCCATTTACTTTATGTTTCATATAATTAACCATGTGTCCAACGTACCTAATGCACACCTATAATCAATATAAACATTAATCTAAAACAAGAGGTGAGAATATCGTACACCTTTTATGACATTGGAGATTTTATAAAATAAGAGCACATCATAAGCCATCATACTTTAGCTTACATACTTCCACTTTTTTCTCATCATTCTTTTCACATTTTTTTTTTCATTCTTTTTTTTCACTTTTTTTTCTTTCTTTTTTTTTTGTTTTTTTTCACATCACACATAAGCTCTTTTTTTTAGCCATTCAGGACCGTTTCTTATACAAGTCATCCCGAACACTTTATACACTCCTTTCAAAGTTGATATACAGACCAATTATTTAGAAAAATGAATATCTATCCTATAGGTGCATACTAAGACACATTGGCACATGAGAACCGGTTAATTAAGTCTGTTTAATTAAATGGGAACAGTTATACTTCGTGCCTACTGGTACATCACATGATGAAATTATCTAACACATAGTATAATTATACAATGCACTAAATTAAACTAATCTTCCAAATTTCATTACAACAATACAAGGATTGGGTTATTTCACATAAAATTGTCTCAGCTAAGTGCAATGCTATCCATCATAAAAATTAGCGTCTGACCCATACTAACAACTAAAGTATCACCTTGCGCGGGTGAAGAATCAGATAGGCAAGCCCAACATATGACTACAACCAATAATTATGACAGTTCTCCAACTCTTTTCTAAGGCCATCGTGCGCGGGTGGCGAGCCAAATAAGATCAATTCTAAATGTCCTAACCCAACTATTACATTACTATATTTCATACTATTTATTTAAACTTTCTACTCGATCTAAGCAAAGGTAAGTAGAGGGAATTCAACCGGAGTGGTTTGATCATCTAAATTACACATATGTCTAACTACATGCAAACAATCAAATCAATTTAATAACCAAATTATACAATAGAGTCGGGTGCACCTGATAATTATGGCCAAATCCACTAGCTTGCTCCAATAAATCATCCACAAGCTAATCTTCAGAATCTGCAAACACTCAACAAACATATATGTAGAAGAAACATCCACATCTAATTAGCACAAGACTCTTATAATATGATTTAAAATTTTAAAATTTTTCAATTTTCCCAAAAATCACATTTTAACCTATTTTGACCAAAATTTCACACAAAAACATGTAACATATGTGCCACCCCCCTCAACTTAAAGCATTGCATTGCCCCTAATGCAAAAACTTTAAATTGAAATTTTGGTTAAAAATCAATTTGACAAACTCACACAAAAAACAAAAACCTAACTCACTTTCGTAGGAATCACGGTTGCATTTAGCGTATGCAACAAGCCTTTAAACCACTCGGTGGCCCGACTGGACGAGTTTTGTCTCGTGAGGGTTTGTAGTGAACACACCCACAAAGTTCCACAAACCACGGGTTGCCTCCCGCGAAGCGCTAAGTTTACCGTCTTCAGCCAGACATAACTCAAATGAGCTATTGAGACGGTTGGAGTGGTTCCAAGTAAACCACATCCACCGTTTCCATCTGATCACTCTCCAACTCAACATACTGCTTCAAACGGTGTCCATTAACTTTAAACGGCTCTCCACCCACCATATTTTTTATTTCAATGGCTCCGTGTAGAGAGACTTGAGTCACAACGTATGGACCCGTCCATTTACTTCTCAACTTTCCAGGAAAAAACATAAGTCTAGCATTGAATAACCAAACTTTTTGACCAACCAAGAACGATTTCTTAGTGATGTTTCGGTCATGAAAAGCTTTGGTTTTCTCCTTATAAATCTTAGAACTTTCATAGGCATCACATCTAATCTCATCTAGTTCAGATAATTGAAGTTTCCTAGAACTACCCGCTTTCTCTAAATCCAGATTAATAGTCTTAATCGCCCATTCAGCCCTATGCTCTATCTCAACCGGTAAATGACACGCCTTGCCATATACCAACTTATACGGTGACATACCAATAGGAGTCTTAAAATCCGTCCTATATGCCCACAATGCATCATCTAACCTCAAGGACCAATCTTTCCTATCACTACGAACGGTCTTTTCCGAAATTCGCTTAATCTCCCTATTAGATACTTCAACATGTCCACTAGTCTGTGGGTGATAAGGGGTAGCTATTCTATGATTAACTCCATAGTGTTTCAGTAATTTTCCAAATCTAAAGTTCTTAAAGTGAGAACCCCTATCACTAATGATAGCCTTAGGAATTCCATGTCTAGCAAAGATATTCTTCTTAACAAACTTAAGAACTACACTATGGTCATTGGTTCTAGTAGCCTCAGCCTCTACCCACTTAGACACATAATCAACTGCCACTAAAATGTACACATTGCCATGGGAAGTGGGGAATGGTCCCATAAAATCAATACCCCACACGTCAAAGATCTCAACAACAAGTATAGGATTCATAGGCATTTGGTCACGCCTTGAAATCCCACCAACTTGTTGGCAACGAATACATGCTTTTACAAAAGACTGGGCATCCTTGAATATAGTCGGCCAAAAGAAACCGTTTTGTAGGACTTTATGCCCAGTTTTCGTAGCACCAAAGTGTCCACCACATGCATAACAATGGCAATGAGCCAATATGTCCATTTGCTCATGGTCGGGAACACATCTCCTAACGACTTGGTCAGCACACACCTTATAGAGCTTCAGATCCTCCCAAAAATAATGCTTCAACTGGGAGAAGAAGTATTTTCTTTGTTGCTTGGACCAAAACTCCGGAAGTTTTTTAACTGCAAGATAATTAACTATGTTTGCGTACCAAGGAACCTTAGAAACCTCAAATAAACTTTCATCCGGAAAGCTTTCCTTAATCACATCAGAAAGATTGAACGGTGGAGGGATAATTCTAGACAAATGGTCGGCAACTACATTTTCTGACCCCTTTTTATCCCGAATTTCTAGATTAAGTTCCTGTAAAAGCAAAATCCACCTAAGCAACCTCGGTTTTGTCTCTTTCTTAGTCAACAAATGTCTTAAGGCACTATGATCTGAAAATACTATCACCTTAGAATGCCCCCAAATATATGACCTAAACTTATCAAGAGCAAAAACCACAACTAACAACTCTTTTTTAGTAGTGGTGTAATTCATTTGAGCTTCTGAAAAAGTCTTACTAGCATAGAAGATTACAACGGGTTTCTTATCGACCCGCTATCCTAGAACCGCCCCAGCGGCATAATCACTCGCATCACACATGATCTCGAAAGGCTTCGACCAATCAGGTGATTGTAGAATTGGGGCTTCTACAAGCTTTTGCTTAAGCATATTGAATGCTTTAAGACATGATTCATTAAAGTCAAAACGTGCATCTTTTAAGAGTAGATTACAAAGAGGCTTTGATATTGCACTAAAATCTTTAATAAATCGCCTATAGAACCCGGCATGACCAAGAAAAGATCGCACACCTTTGATGGTAGTGGGAGGAGGAAGAGTCGAAATTACTTGAACTTTGGCACGGTCAACCTCAAATCCTTTTTCAGACACAACATGCCCTAATACAGTTCCCTCTCGAACCATGAAATGGCTCTTCTCCCAACTAAGCACCAGATTAGTTTCGGTGTATCTTTTTAACACGCTTTCAAGCTGATCAAGGCAGCTTTCAAAGGATTGACCAAAGATGGAGAAATCATCCATAAATATCTCTACAGATTCTCCAACCATGTCAGAAAAGATACTCATCATACACCGCTGAAAGGTAGCCGGTGCATTACACAGGCCAAAAGGCATTCTTCGAAATGCAAACGTCCCGTATGGACACGTAAACGTAGTTTTGGCCTGGTCTTCAGGATGGATAGGTATTTGATTATAACCGGAGTACCCATCCAGGAAGCAATAGAACTTTTTACCCGAAAGCTTCTCAACTATTTGATCAATGAAAGGTAGTGGGAAGTGATCTTTAGATGTGGCATTATCCAGCTTAAGGTAATCTATGCAAACTCTCCACCCAGTAACTGGTCGGGTTGTGAGTTTTTCCTCATTCTCGGTTTCCACAACGGTGATTCCGGCCTTTTTAGGCACCGTTTGAGTGGGACTTACCCATTTACTATCCGATATGGGATAGATGATACCGGCATCTAACCATTTAAGAACTTTCGTCTTGACTACCTCTTTCATATTAGGATTCAGACGCCTTTGCGCATCTCTTGCTGGCTTAATATCTGGGTCCGTAACAATTCGATGCATACATAATGAAGGACTGATCCCTTTTAAGTCTGCAATTGTCCATCCCACTGCTGCTTTGTACTTGGAAAGCACTTTTAAAAGTGCTTCCTCTTGTGATTCAGAAAGATCAGAAGCAACAATGACGGGTAACGTATCCTTAGGACCTAGAAAAGAATATTTGAGATTGGATGGCAAAGGTTTTAGTTCAAGAGTTGGAGGCACCTCCAGAGACGGCTTCGTGGCCGTGTCAAAAGTAGAAGGCAAGGGCTCCACCTTATAAGACCAAGGTGGTTTTTGATGGTCCAAGGAACTGACCAAACACTCTTGAATCTCTAGAACTTCAGCAACATCAAGAATCTCTTCATTATCACCAGTTAAATATAATTCCAAAGGATCATCCTTAATCATATGGTATGCATGCTTTTGGACTTCGTCGTCAATCACATCTACTTGGTAACATTCATTCATCGTAGGAGAATTCATAGAATTAAACACATTCAATCTTATCTTTTTATTACCGAATGCAATATCCATGGCACCAGTCCGACAATTAATCCTATCATCTATCGTGGCTAAGAATGGGTGCCCAAGGATAATAGTTGGTTGAACATCTTTGTATTGTAACTCAGTGTCCATAACAAAGAAGTCAACCGGGTAATAGAAGTCATCAACTTTCACAATTACATCCTCTAAGATACCTCTAGGAATTTTAGTAGATCGATCGGCTAAGGAAATAATGGTGTCTGTCTTACGAAGAGTTCCTAAGTCATACATATCGACCAAACTAGCAGGAAGGATGTTGATACTGGCACCAAGATCAAGGAGCGCCTTCTTAATGGCAATATTTCCGACCACAACTGAAATCAACGGTGCTCTAGGATCTTTGAATTTAGGAGGAAAGGAGCTAGATAAGACTGCACTAACATGCTCACTTAGGTCAATCTTTTTAGGCAAAGATGCCTTCAGCTTCCTCTTATGGGTACACAAGTGCTTTAAAAACTTGGCATATGCAGGAATTTGCTTGATAGCATCAATAAGAGGGAGAATGATCTTAACTTGCTTGAAAGTCTCCAACATATCCTCAGCATGAGGACCCTTTTTAGCTAACCTTACAGATGTCGATTTCTCCAAAGCCGTAGGGTAAGGTGTGTTGGACACACCACCCTCCCCAACTTCGGAAGATTCAGTAGATTTAGGATTCTGTGTTGTTGGTTTAGGAAAATCATTTAACAAATCATTTACCAACTCAGAACCAGACTTAACGTTATCAGATTTTTACCTTCAACAATGATTTCGTCATCAGTGATGAAATCCTCGACATTAGGAGAATTTGGAATTCCCTTGTCATTGTTGTAGATTTTACCGTTTCGAAGAGACGTCACCATATTCACATGCTCATTTCCATTTTTCTTGTGTGCGGGATTCATGGTGGGGTAGCTCGGTAGCCTTCCCTCATCTCTTTTGCTTAATTGATCCGCCAATTGACCAACTTGTCTCTCAAGAGCTGCAATAGATTTAGTAGTGGTCTCGTGTCTTTGATTAGTGACCTCGAATTTTATATTAATCTCTTGATTGTTGGTAGACAATGAATCCATAAGCCTATCAAACTTTCGGTCAAGGTTCAAGTGACGGTTATCATCTTGGCCTTGGCCCTGATTTGGATATTGTTGTTGTGGCCTATGATTGTAAGAATTTTGTTGGAAGTTAGATGAGTCGCCACCCTCATACCTTGGTTTGTAACCATAGTGTTGTTGTTGGGCATTATTAGGGCGACTTTCTTCATCTTTCCAACGGAAATTGGGGTGATTGCGCCATCCAGGATTGTAACTTTCGGAGAATGGGTCATTTCATGGACGACCACAATAGACTCCATTTACCTCCTCATTTGGTGGCGCCCCCCAACTTTGACAATTATCGACAGAGTGAATTGGATCACCACACATTGAACACCCACTATGCGACACATTAGACACATTTGGCACACCTTTTCCTAGATTTTTCAACAAAAGATCAACTTTCTTACTTAACTCGCTAATTTCAGAATTTGTGCCACGTTGGTTAGACACAAAATTGGCGGAAGATGGGTGGTTGTTTCGATCCACTGAAGCTTGGGTCTTAGAACCTTTGCTTAGTTTTTCAAAAAACTCCCATTCTTCCTCCATAGGTCGCGAGAAAAACATACACCGACTAGTGGCCATGACAAATTGTTGGTTGTTATAATCCAACCCATCATAGAATACTTTGATAAGCTCCCATTTTGGAACATCATGATGAGGGCATGTTCTTAATAACTCCTTAAGTTTACTAAATGCTTCATGAAACTGATCGCCTGGGATTTGACGAAAGGATTTAATCTTATTCCTAATGGCAGCAGTTTTACTTATAGAATAAAATTCCTCAAGAAAAGCAGATTGCATTTCAGACCATGAGTTAATACTACCTGGCTTAAGAGATGAGAACCAGTCCTTAGCTTGATCTTTAAGAGAAAAAGGAAAAAGGCGAAGTCTTACCTCATCCTTGGTAATATTATTAACCTGATGTGTGTCAGCAATTGAGAAGAATTCTCGTAGATGTGCGTATGGCTCCTCACGACCTCTAAACACTGGCAAGATTGCTATGAGGTTCGGCTGGATCTTGAAGTTACTTGTAACCCCTTTAACCGGATCCGGATAAATGATAGGCGAGGGATCCTCGAAGATCCCCGGCCTGTAATAAGAATCAACACCCCGTGGTGGAGATTCTTCTCCGCTACTACTTCCGCTAGCACCTCCGCCAACATCTTCGTCACCTGGCATTACAACGAAAAGCTCTGCTAAACTTGAAAAATCAAGATTAGTAGAAAACTGTCGAAACGTCTTCCTTCTTAACCTTGAACTTTTCTCAACCTCATGATCGTAAGCTAACGGCGATGTACGTCCCGATCTGCGTGTGCGCATACACTAACCTGCACACTCACAAGAAACAAAACAAACAAACAAAACAAAACAAAACAAAACAAAACAAAACAAAACAAAACAAAACAAAACAAAACAAAACAAAACAAGAAAAATATAATCTTTTTGTATTTTTGTATTTTATTAAAGAAAAATATTAACAAAAACTTAAACGAAAAGCTCACTATGTGGTTTTAGTTTAAGTTTTGGGGTGATCACTGATCAATAAAGGTTTTGATTTTGAAATCTGACAACTAAAATACTTTTAATAATAAAAATGTGAATTAAAAATTAAAATAATTATTAAGCTAATAATAAAGCTAGAAAAATAAAATAAAGATGTAAACAATTAAAAAAAAATGTAATACCTTCCAGCTCCTAATATTTATGGTTGATTACACTTATGGATTATCGAAACTTTTTAGAACCGATTACAAAGATTATTTTGACTTAATATGAATGAATTAATGTCGGCATTTATTATGTTTATCAATGACTCGCAATAACAAATCTTATATTAATCCAACCAATAATTATGTTTTAACAATTTATTCAGGTACAACTTATGTTTATTATACGACCATCTTTTTTTTAACTAAATAAAATAAGTATGAATCGTTAACTAACAGTAAATTGTCTCACACAAATAATTAAACATAATATTAAATCGATAAAAATAATTTAAATAAATCATAAATCAATGTTACCGGTAGGAATTACAAAAGTAATGATCAAATCATAAAAAAAGTTACCGATAGGAATTACAACAAAATTAGCCGGACATGGCGGTGTACCCGACCCGCTCTCCGCTAATCATCACTCTCTTTTTTTAATATATGTCTAATACTCAACAAAGATGCCCACTGTATGCAACCCCACTTTTTTTTGTTGTGTTTATGTTTGCGTCCAAACAATTGCTCATTCAATTGTGTTCTTCAATTATGCGGCCCCCATGTTTCACCTTCTTTTTTTTTTTGTTCTTCTTTTTGCCATCTTTTTTTGTTATATTTTTTCTGGTGTCGTCCTCTTGCCTTGTCTAATAGTCGACTGTATATATCTTGTGTCTTTTTTTCCTCTATTGTATATATATATAATCCATCGGTGGATTATTGGGTATTGGGCCCAAAAGTTATTATTTTTTTCCTTTTGATTATTTTTTTCTTTTATTCTTTTGACATATAATAACTTTGGCCCAATTAAAAAAATAACCCAACATCAATAATTGCTCGAACGAAGCCCGAATAAATAAAAGATGACCGAAAATATTGCGACTCGCTCAAATCTTTTTCTTCAATATATCTTCTTTATTTATCGGCGCTCACAATGTCTTTTCTCCAAAAAATTAATAAAGCGTCCATTTTTATTCCACTTCGCTCGTAACCTAAATAATCACAAAACACACTCAAAGTACATATATAACGACAAATAAATATACAATTATGCTAAATTAACATGTTATGAGGTAAATGCAAAATACACCGATTATTTTCATTATCTCAAAATCAACACTTGGTATTGGTGGTGCAGATGATGAACCACCTCTAGCACCTCTTCCACCACCACTAGCACTTCTTCCACCACGAACACATCTTCCACCACCACTAGCACTTCTTCCACCATCAGCATCACATCTTCCACCTCTAGGACCTCTAGCAGAGGGTGAAACACCTCTAGTAGAGGGTGAACCACCTGTTGTAGAGGTAGAACGACCTTTTGAAGAGGTAGAACCATCTCTTCCAGAAGTAGAACCACCTCTTGCAGAGGTCTCACCACCTCTTGTAGAGATAAAACCACCTCTTACGAGGTAGAAACCACCTGTTGTCGAGGTATTGCCACCTCTTGCACAGGTAGAACCACCTTTGCAGAGGTAGAACTACTTTTTTAGAGGTAGAACCACCTCTTTCAGAGGTTGATGGACTTACATCTACATTTCCATCTGCATATCTTGTACAAACCCTTTGATTATGTCTAGAGTTACCACACATAATACAGTGATTTACCTGTCCCTTCCTACTTAACCTTGACTTGTTACCATCATTTTCAGAAGCATCTCTTTTTCTCTTATGTGGTGGTCTTCCAGGCATTCTCCTACTGAGTGGAGGTTATGGCTTTTGTAAGGTTGAGGGAGACTATTGATCGATTCCATTAAGTCTATCAATGTTGTGTAGTTAAGCAGACACAAACTTATTTTGTATACCACTATGAAACATAGTATTTAGTCTCCTTATGTAAATGATATAAAACAACAAAGCTATGCTTACATGGTATACTAGATAACTACCAAGCCTTACAAGTACATGTCCTAATCCATTCATCCACTTTAAACCCCCATACCCATTCCCGTTGCTGCAAAAAAAGGTCTACAAGACCGATTAATCGCCGATTAATCACTACAAGGTCCTCAACCTTGCCGATTAATGAAAAGGCGATTATTGACGGTCAACGATGGTCAAACTTGCCGAAATCCTACAATTTTTGTCGAAAACTCACTGTAAACTTGTGTCTTTATCACTTATAGTAACTATTATATGTATAATAAGTTGTATTTAAAGAATAATATTACCCAAAATACTTAAAACTCGTTAAAAATATCCAAAACTTGGCGGAAATACCAAAAATTTGCTAAAAATTCCAATTCGATTAATCCCGCCTCTAACCATTACAAGGTATAAGGTGGTCGACCGGTCGTCTAGCAATTCACGATTTTTACAACATTGCCCATTCCTAACTTGAAACTTGGTCTCATCACTAGGCACCACTTTCCAGTTCCAGCAAAAAAAAGTGTTATTAACTAATAAAATATAACAAATTGAATAGTATAAATGTCAATATTACATATGAAGATCTTTGAGTTTTTCAAACTTCCTTTTAAAATTAGGACAAATAACATCAGCCCACTTTATCTGTTTTTCCCTCATCTTTTGCATCCTTTCCATTAGCCTCCGATCATGATGTTCTCCAACATGTTAATGATTGGTTTTCTTATTGCCTCTACTTTAAGTGAGTTAAAGCACCCACTTATTCTAAATTCTATAGCATCACAAACCCTGTATGTTCATATAAAAGATCTACTCCATGTTTTAGGATTTCTTTCCATCAGATGCGTGTGTGCCTCTTTGCTTGGTTCTTGTATTTCTTTCAAAACTTTTTCAAATCTTCTAGGATAAGTTGCCTTAGCTGCTTGCCAGAAAAAACTCATAAATTTCACACCAGCGAACCTCATTTTGAAGTTAGCATATACGTGCCTTTCACATTGTTTATGCTCTGAAAGGAATTATAGTTTTAGTAGCTTTAATAATACCCTACAAAAGGCATTACAACTTTATGCATATAAGGTGCAAAATGTAGTAAAAACTTAACAAAGAAATGAGAATTGGTTAGTACCTTATGTTGGTTAGATATAACTGTTAGACCTTCACCAACAACCATTCCCAAGTCATCAATAAGGCATTGCATGAACCAACTCTACTTTTTCTTGTTCTCAACATTAACTACAACCCAATCAATTAGATAAATTTAATTATTGTCATCTCTACCTACAAGTGATGAGAGTTGTCCCTTGCAAATTGCTTTCAGAAAGCACCCATCAAGACCAATTATCCACCTACACCTCTCTAACCATCCTTCTCTCAAAGCCATAAAGCATAAATAAAAACAGCTAAAGTATGGCTTACCATCATCCACATGCTCAATACCTAGTCTGCAAGTGGATCCTTCATTAGAATTACGGACCTCACTAGCATAAGACCACAACTTATCATAGTGATCCTCTAAACGAGTCTCATATTGCTGCAAAGCCTAAGCCTTACCCCTTCTCGCTTAAATATTAGTAACTTTGCATTTCTATTTCTGAAGGGCCAAAGCGATTATATCCATGGGTTTTATGATAATATTAAGCATGATGTATTTAGCATAGTTCCTTCTATCTAGTTACTTGTTATTAACGTGTCATACTTATAAGTCCTTGAACAAACATTGTCATTTACCGGATTTTTTGTTTCAAAGGGACTTTTCTGTTTGCATTCAACATGCCCACAACCTAAAAGGACACATATTCTCTTGATCATCTTTTGGACACTTGGCAACTAGTCTCCTAGGATTTTTTACTTCAAAATAAATCTTGTATCCATGTGACAATGAATAGTATGTCAAGGCTCTTTTAAGTTGACTAAGACACTCATAATTTTCACCTAAACATGGTCCCGTAAGCTTTCATTTTATTATAGGATCATGTACTGGATAGTGATCACCTAGGATATCTTGTTCATCTGTCTTAGAAATACTAGAATAATAAAAGTCATCCCAAGGAAGCCCATTATAAACACTTGTTAAAAAATTCATCAAACATCTTATTCTCTTTTTTCCTAGGTGCGAACTCTGCTTTCTTAGTCCTAACTACTAAAAGTTTATCCTCACCTTCAAACAAATGATCAATAGATGCAGTGTCACTCTATTCCTCACTCCAATAATCATACACATTTGCATCATCATCCTTTAATTCACTACCCCTACCAATAGTATCTCCTAAAGTTTCATCAGTTTCTTCTAAATTTGGTTTAAATCAAACTCAGTGTTAGAAGTATAAACATGCAACACGTGTTTATTTTCTCCACATTTAACAAAAGCTTCAAAGTCACTTTGATATTTTAAGGGTTTGAAACCTAAATGAAAGTCAAATCCAGGAATAGGATAGAAGAGTGTCTTAACACCAATATTATGTTGTATGAAACTGATAACAACTCGATATTCGATATCGCGAAAATGCTAGATTGCGAGTTGTATCGAGCACAAGTAGCGAACATGAGAGACTAAAAAGAACCGACAAGAATATGCACATGATATATCCTCAAACCCCCTTAAATGTAAACATAATAAAGGTTACATTCAGGAAGAAGAATTGATCTATTAGGATCCCCCCCCCCCCCCCCTTACCCCTATTTATAAAGATGAGGGGGTAGTCACCTCCTTAAGTCCAATAGGAAACTTCCTATAAAACAACTTAAGGAGGTTAGCTTAAAATACTTCCTAATATTAGTCTATTCCTAATCTAAATTACAAAGTACATTTAACCCTCTAACCATTGTTTAATATTACTCCTATTAGAAAAGTATATTAGAAAAATAATATATAAATATTATGTTACCTTAAATATTACAATAATCTCAAGTCAAATTTTTCCTTACTTTACCTCTAATTGAATACCTGCTACTACCAATTCAAAAGCACAAATCGATGGCCAACTTCAACGATTCGTAAAACCCAAAACTCGAAGCTGAACATTGATACCTCAATATTTTAACCAACTCAAAACATCGATCTAGCACTCGAACTTTTATATCTCGATAATTTAGGAGTAAACTTGAATATAGTTCAGGGACTTACGTATTTCCACCTTAAGAGTAACACTTAAACATAATCGATACTCAGCATCTTGTCATTGTGTTGGAACCTCAAACTGGGGACCAACTTGTTATAATTTAGTAATTTCCCTAGATTAGCTTCCAGAGAATCCTTCACTTTCTTATTCTCAGCAACATTACCTTCTGCACCCTCTTGACTAGGTACTCTAATTACCGTAATGTTTGCCCCCACCTTTTTACCAAGGTGTACCTTTTCCTGCTCATTTACCAAGCAGCCCGTGTTTGTCTTTTCTTTAGGTTGTTTCTCCTCCAACCATCTTTGAGCCACTACAGCATGATCGTTACTAACCTGAAATACCCCAGCTTCACGATCCCCTTGAGCTCCTTGCAGTTCCACCTTAAACCAAACATGTTTATGAAGTTGTACTTCATGGAATCATGTTTTAACATCAGGACCAAGTTATTTGAACCCAAATTGTATATAACAAAGTTGCTCGAACCCAACTTGTTTTGAACCTCCATGCATTTGTATACCAAAAGTTATCACTTTTGCTTCCGAAGTATACACACGGTTCCTTTTCCTGATCCCAGTCATCATAACCCGAAAACCTTTGATTGCCTTGATTTTACCAATCTGCATTTGTATAGTATAACCCTCTTTTTCAAGGTTATCCAATGAAATCAAACTTCTTCTTAACCCTGGAACATATCTAACATCATCCAGTTTTAAGTTTGATCCATCATGCAACTGTATCTTCACTTTGCTTGTCCCTCTGACATCATCCAGGGTTTGCTTGTTTCGTGATTTTTTATTGACTTTTGACTCCACATAGGCATTCGTTGACTCCACGTAAAATTCAACCATTTACCAAAGGTTAAAACATTATGGGTAATGTTATTTGTAGGTAAACCAAACTTTAGTGTCTTATCTGTTAGAATTTAAACTTCAGTAACGTAAATAATCATTTGAGGAAACTTTAGTGTATATTAAATAGGTTTCACATAACTGTCTAATATCGGTCAAGTCTAAGAAGCTTAAGGGTCTTCGATGTGTCTAGACTCGAGAAACTATACAAACATATAACTTTTATACCTAAATTACTGCGACATTTATAATGTATTGATTTAGTCATAATAATATGTAGTAATTCGACTACAACCTGGTTAACTAGATGCGGATAACTTCGATCAAAGATGCATCGACAGAAAAGTAAACCCACAAGGTATGTCCCTAATCGAACCGATTAGTTTTATTAATAAATAATGCGTTGTGAATCTGTTAAGAAGTATAAGTCCAACACCTGAAGGACCATTTTGCACTAAAGTAAAAGATGGAGGACGTACTTAAAACGACAAGTGACAACTTTACAACTAGAAGGACTAGAAGTTCACATAAGTGGAAGTCTAGGACTCAGATGCAAAGTGGGAGCTTATATACTCAATCGTTGACCATTGTTTACTTCACTTTTCATTCTTCGTTTCTGTTATTGATTCTAGAGAGAGAAAACTGATTTTGATCATTCTTGATCAAATCTTGTGTGTTTGTTAGTTTCTGAGTATTGTTCTTGTAATCTGATATTGTATACTTAATCATTGATAAAGAGAGCCAAGGAAGGTTGGTTGAGTTCTCTGTTATAAGTTCTTGTTGATTTTAGTCATTGATTCATAAGTTTTTACATGGTATCAGAGCATATGATAACCAGATTTATATAAGGGTCAAATATTTTCTAAATATTGCTCAAGATGTTTGGGATGAATTAGAAGAAACATATGATAAACAAGATGGTTCTGTGATATATAACCTACATCATAAGATTTATACTCTTACTCAATCTGAAATGTCTTTATCTTAATATTATCATGAGTGTAATTCTTTGTGGAGACAATTTGATTCTCTTGTTGATTTGCCTAATTGTACTTGTGATGGTTCTGAAGAACTTAAGGAACATGATCAGCTTCTCAGACTGATGCAGTTTCTTATGGGTCTTGATGATTGTTATAGTGTTGTGAGAAGTCAGATTCTCACATCTGATCCCATACCAGATGTGAGAACTGCTTTTGCAACATTGTCCAGAGATGAATCACATAGAAATGGGTCTAAAAATAATAAATCTGGACCATCTGCTTTTGTTGTTAAGTCTGGTGGAAATTCTAATAATTGGAACAGAGGTGGTAATAATTCTAATACTGGGAATTCTAATACTGGAAACACTAATAGAAATAATAGGACTGGGTCTAATGGTTATAGAAATGGTAATCTTATTTGTAAACATTATAACATGAATGGTCACACTATAGACAAGTGTTTTGAGTTGATTGGTTATCCACCTAACTTTAAAAGAAATAATAACAACTCAACTCAAAATAATGTTCATAATGTTAGTGTTAATGATAATAAATGTGATCAGAATAAGAGTACATCTCATACTCTTACTTCTGATCAATATCAAAGATTTATGAGATTACTAAGTGTTTCAGGAGAGAATTCTATGGGTTCTGCTACTATTGCAGGTACCTTTAAAGTGAATAATTGTGTTGTTAGTTTTCTTGCTTGTAGATTTTTTAACTATAATTCAAATATAAGTACTTATAGTACTTATAATGGTTGGATTATAGATTTAGGAGCTAGTCAGCACATTACATATTCAGAAAAATTGTTGTTTGATGTAATTGATGTTTCATATCTTAATATAAGTGTTGCTCATCCTAATGGTACTTTAGAACATGTAAAAAAGATTGGTTCTTTTAAAATTAATAATTTGGTTATAAAAGATGTGTTGGTTGTTCCTAGATACAAAGTTAGTCTTTTATCTGTTCAAAGACTGTCTAAAGATAATAAGGTTATTGTTAGTTTTAATGAAAATTGTTGTATGATTCAGGACTTAACTCACAATGTCCTGATGGGGACTGGTAGTGAAAAAGATGGTTTATACTTTCTTGATGAAGGTAGGCCTGTTTTTAGCAAAAATGTGAGGTGTTTTCAGATTAGTAGTTCTATTTGGTATAATAGACTTGGACATCCAGCAGATCAAGTGATGGATGTTCTAAGAAAAGATAATATTAATATTAAACTTAAAGGATTAGAACCTTGTGATGTGTGTCATAAAGCTAAACAAATTAGAGAATCTTTCTCTTTAAGTGAACATCAAAATAAAAAACTTGGTGATATTATTCATATTGATGTGTGGGGTCCATATAAAGTTACTAGTAGAGATGGTTTTAGGTTTTTTCTGACCGTGGTTGATGATTATACTAGGTCTTTTTGGGTTTTTTTATTAAAAAACAAAACTGAAGTATTTGGTTGTATTGAAAATTTTGTTAAATTTCTTGACAATCAGTTTAATAAAAAAGTTAAAGTTTTCAGAAGTAATAATGGGACAGAATTTGTAAATCAAAGATTTTCTGACTTTGTTAAAATAAATGGTATAGTTCATCAAACCACTTGTGCTTATACCCCTCAACAAAATGGTGTTGTTGAGAGGAAGCATAGGCATTTGCTTAATACTGCTAGAGCCCTCATGTTTTAGGGGGCATACCTTTAAACATGTGGCCTGAGTGTGTCCTAACTGCTACTTATTTGATTAACAGGTTACCTACTGCTGTTTTGTCTGGTAAAAGTCCTTATGAAATGGTTTATGAGTCTAAACCTAGTATACTCCATTTGAAAGTGTTTGGCTGTTTGTGTTTTTCTAATGTTGTTAATGTTTTTGATAAGTTTGAGTCAAGGTCTGAGAAATGTGTTTTTGTTGGTTATGCTTTTGACAAAAAGGGTTATAAACTGTTTAGTTTGGAAAATAAAAGATATTTGTTTTTAAGAGATGTGAAGTTTTATGAAATAGTTTTTCCTTTTAAAAATGATATGATTAGTAAAGATTTTGTTTTTTTGTGATAATGGTGTTGATGATTTAAACTTTTTTAACATAAACAGTCAAGTACCTAGTGAATCCTATGATGAAAATGGAGATAGTATAGGTAGAAAGCATGGGCTTATACCTGAAATCAATGTAGAACCTAATGACAGCACTGTAGAGTCTAGTAAAAGTAGAAAAGATGTTCATACTACTGATACAAATGTTGTTTCTGAGGTAGATAGATCATCAAATACTAATACTGATTCTAGTAGGAAGGACATTAGGGATGAGTATGCAACATAAAATATTTCTGAGGGTATACCAAACATTGATAATGATGAAGAAAATTCCTCTAAGGATGAAGGTATTGAGTCTTTTGGTAAGTGTTTAATTGGTCACCAGAACCAGCAGCAGATAATACTGTTAGGAGAACTAGTAGAAAAAGTGCTTTTCTTGCTTCTAAGTATAAAGATTTTGTACTTAATAAAAATGTTAAGTATAGTATAAACAAAGTTGTTAGCTATGCTAATTTGAGTGTTGATAATTTTGTGTTCACTACTAATCTTAATAGAATTCATGAGCCTGACACATATTCTGAAGTTATTAAAGATAGTAGATGGATTGATGCTATGAATCAGGAAATGGAAGCCTTAAACAAAAATAATATTTAGATTATTACTGATCTTCCTGAGGGAAGAAAGGCTATTCCATGTAAATGGATTTGGAAAGTTAAATACAAATCTAGTGGTGATATAGAAAGATTTAAAGCTAGGCTTGTTGCCAAAGGGTTTAACCAAAGGGAAAGTATTGATTATGATGAGACTTTTTCACCAGTAGTCAAGATTGTTACTGTAAGATGTGTTTTGAGTCTAGTTGTGAGTAATAACTGGCGATTATTTCAGTTAGATGTCAATAATGATTTTTTGTATGGTGAACTTGATGAAGAAGTTTATATGAAAATTCCTGAAGGTTATGGTGATGAAAACAGTAATAAAGTGTGCAAATTGGGTAAGTCATTGTATGGGTTAAATCAAGCACCAAGAAAATGCAATGAGAAACTTGTTTCTGTGCTTATTGAAAATGGTTTTGTACAAAGTAATGATTTTTCTCTTTTCATTAAGAACAGTAATGGGGTTTTCTTGGTCTTACTGGTTTATGTGGATGATATTGTTATAACTGGAAATAACCTTGATGAAGTTAACAAATTTAAGGAATTTTTAAGTACTAAGTTTCTTATTAAAGATCTTGGGAAACTTAAATATTTTTTGGGTATTGAGGTTATTGATATTGACAATGGTATATGTTTAACCCAGAGAAAATATTGCACTGAATTGTTGTCTGAGTTTGGTATGTTAGGATGCAAGCCATGCAGTGCTCCTATTGAAGTTAATCCAGATAGTAAGAAATTGAATAAAAGGTTTGGTGAAGATAAAAAACTTACTGAGATTACTTCATATCAAAACCTTGTGGGAAAATTAATCTACTTGACTATGACAAGACCTGATATAGCATATGCAGTTCATTGTCTTAGTCAAGTCATGCATAGTCCTATGACATCTCACTTAAAACTTGCTTTCAGGGTTCTTAGATACTTAAAAGGTGAACCTGGTTTAGGTATCACTTTTAAGAATGGTGATTATAGCAAGCTGAATGTGTTTGTTGACTCAGACTGGGCTAAATGTAAGATCACCAGGAGGTCTTTAACTGGTTATTGTGTTTTTCTGGGTGGTAATTTAGTTTCTTGGAAGAGTAAGAAACAAAGTGTTGTTTCTAGATCTTCCACAGAAGCTGAATATAGGGCTATGTGTAATGTGTGTTGTGAAGTCATGTGGATTCACAACATGTTGACAGATATGAATGTGGATGTGGCTTTACCTGTTGATATGAATTGTGATAACAATTCTGTTATCCAAATTTCCATGAATCTTGTGCTTCATGAGAGAAGCAAGCACTTTGAAATTGATCTTTATTTCTTAAGAGAAAAATTTCTACAAGATACATTAAGCCTATTAAGGTTAAGTCTGAAAATAATATTGCAGATGTTTTTACCAAAGGCTTGCTTTTTACTGACCATAAAAAGTTTTGTAGTATGTTGGGATTGTACAATGCTTTTGCAGGTTAAGGACTTAAGGGGGAGTGTTAAGAAGTATAAGTCCAACACCTGAAGGACCATTTTGCACTAAAGTAAAAGATGGAGGACGTACTTAACACAGCAAGTGACAACTTTACAACTAGAAGGACTAGAAGTGCACATAAGTGGAAGTCTAGGACTCAGATGCAAAGTGGGAGCTTATATACTCAATCGTTGACCATTGTTTACTTCACTTTTCATTCTTCGTTTCTATTATTGATTCTAGAGAGAGAGAAAACTGATTTTGATCATTCTTGATCAAATCTTGTGTGTTTGTTAGTTTGTGAGTATTGTTCTTAGTTTTGTTCTTGTAATCTGATATTGTATACTTAATCATTGAAAAAGAGAGCCAAGGGGAGGTTGGCTGAGTTCTCTGTTATAAGTTCTTGTTGATTTTAGTCATTGATTCATAAGTTTTTACAGAATCTCGTTCCCCCTCACCTCCTTTTATAGAGATGAGGGGGAACCGACTGTTACATAGTCCTACGGGTCGGGTTGGGCTGCGACACCACCAACCGACCTTTATTGTACTTAGCTATTTAGGAAACTCGGAACTTCTACCCTAGACACGACATTAGGCTTAGGCTAATAAATACTATAAACCTAACATAATACTACCTACAAGACTGGCGTAGACTAAAAACCAAACACGATGTGAGAAACAATCTTTCAACTATCATTGATTCGAGAAGTAAACCGATAATTAAGCACAATTTATAGCAAAAAAACTGCCAAAAATAGATTTCTTGTATTTATTGAACCGATTATTCCATGATCTAATACAAGCCATAAATAAACATGTGAAATTGAAAACAAAAAAAAAACTTAAAATGGAAATGGGTCGGACTCTAGCGCAAAAAAAAAGTACAACAAAATGCTAAAATTTCTTAAAAATAAAAATATCTCATAAATATAGTCTTTCGGGCCTCACCAAACAAACTATGTTCTCTTCTTTACTAAAAAGTTAAGGCTGTTTGAAAAAAAAGTCCTTGTCTATCTTAGGCCTCCCATCCTAGAAAGAGAAGAAATAAACTTTTTTGGTAAAGAAGAGAACCCTGTACGACAACATGGGAGGAGACTTAACATGGTTTCAATCTATTAGGGTTCTGCCTTGTTACTTGGAGATGAGACGCAATTAAATTTCAAACCTTATTAACTACCTGAACGCAATTTCATGCAATAAACTTAAAACCTAGAAAGAGAGAAATAAACTTTCTTTTTTCAGATTAAGTTGGAAGGGTCCTTATTCTATTATCCGTTGCTTATTACAGGAATAATTAAGCATATCATAAAAATATAAGTATACAAGTAACAAGATAATGAACAATCTATCTCTTGCACACGACACCTCGTCCGTTGATACCACTTTGGCACATCAAGCTTGGCAATTCCAAACTCAAAGACGAACCGGAAGAATGGCTGTTTGCCTTAAACTTAGACACCGAGCAATCATTTGCGAATGAATTTGTACTCATGAACTTACTACCTCCGCCCATAACAGGCATTAGCACTCCCATTTTCACCTTGTTCACATAGTCGTTCCTATATGTCTGTCCCAAAACTCCATCCACTTCATTACTTAAGGAGAAGAACTTGAACTTCAGATCAAGATGAGCAAAGCAATCATCATCGGTAATACCATAGTTATGAACTGTTGAGTCTTCTTCTGTTATTGGAACCACCTTGGCAGTGATCTTGAAAAGGTTTTCAACTTCAACAATGACATCGTTCGTGTCTTGAATCCTAGTGATTGATGTTTTTGAAGATTCCCATTTTGCGCCTTCAGTTTCGGGGAGAATAATGCTTTCCCCATCATATGTAATGGATATATGGTCAATAGCGTCATCCCAAGTGGAAGTCTTTTGAGCGCCGATTTGTAGTTTGTGATTGTCAAAGAGAACCGCAATAGATTGAACCCATGTAAAGTCTCTGCCCATGTTTTTGTTCCTCTTGCCAATGAAATGGCCATTGATGTGAAGGTTAGTATCGGTAACAAGGCAGAAATCTTTATCCTTCTTTCCATGGAAGTAGAAAGTGACTCCGTCAGCACCAATAAAACGAGGATCTTGACACACAGCTCCAGGCATATCACATTCTGCAATTTATGTCACAAAAGTAAAAGTATTAGCTTTTTAATAATGTGTACGTAATAGTTACTAGTAACATATAGTTGGATATGATGGAACAAAACTTTAGTTGGAACTCGTATATTAACAACGCTATAGATATTTTTGTTATTTATAATACATTTTGACTTTATGATGGAACTAAGCTTCAGTTGCGAGGAACTTACTACAGACTGGCTTGCAAGAGACACAATCAACCTCACATTGACCGGGACAAGAAGCAGGACATACATGCTCAGATGTGTAACATTGGGGATAGTTCTTGTTTTTGCACTTTACCTTCTTTGGTTTGGAAGGTGGAGTAGGATACGATGTAGGAGGTGGGGATGGAGTTGGTGTTGGTGGCGGAGAGTATATTGGTGGTGGAGGTGAAGGTGTGGCAGTAGGAGGTGTAGGTGTTGGTGGTGTAGGAGTTGTTGTAGGCGGCGGGTATGTTGGTGGAGGTGAAGGTGTGGTTGTCGGAGGTGCAGGTGGTGGTGGCGTGGGGGTCGTTGGAGGTGGTGGAGGTTCTAATTCTGGTACCGAAGGTGTAGTGGATCCGATACAAATAGGCTTGCACGATTGACAATGAACGGTGCATCCATTGGGACAAAACTTAGGACAAACATGAACCAAGTTATGACATTCTTTGTATGTCGGGTCTTTACAAGTTGCATGGCTAGGGTTGTTAGCAATTCCCGGCGGGGTTTTCTGTTCACTAGTTGTCACCAAGGCAAACATCACTAATAACGCAACATGAAAAACTATTGACCGAGCCATTGCAGCTCAGACTTGAAGAAACTCTTGAAACTTTTGAACTAGATTTGTAATGCAAAAAGATAATGTTACCTGTGTATTAAATTGATGTTTATTGCACCAGTTCAGTTTCCTATTTATAGGCAATGATGTGAACAAATGAAGCTGATTATGTAACAATGAAGTACCTTCAGTTTCAGGTATCTTTCAAACACCTTTCTTTTGCTTTTAGTAAGCTTTATATATTGCACTTTCCACATGGGATAACATTGACCTGAAAACTATCATCTATTGAAACTAATAGGTGTGCTTTTCTGTATACATTGACTTGTAAACCAATCATCTCATATTATACTTGTAACATAAAGTAGCTTCGCTAAGAGTCATCGTACATATCACATGAGATGATCAAAGTCAAAGTCTTCCAACCTAAGAAACTAATTCTGACCTATTTTAAGTAATTTTAACTTCATATATACAGTTTTGCTTTTACACATGCATCTGGCATTCTTTCACTACAAGGGACATGCATAGAATATTTCCTATATAGTCGGGACACAACTTGTAGGATACCTTATGTTTTAGGTCTCACAAAATATGATCGTAACTAAATGTTATTACTCTAAAAAAATAATTAAATACAAAAGATGCGGATGAGTCCCACATCTCGACCGTTATATAAGCAAACAACTTTCTTAAACGAACAAACGCTTAAAAAACTAAATTACCTTCACATAAGAACATGAAGAAATCTAAATAGACCATCGGTACACATTGGTTGTTTGCGGCACTTTTTTCATAGGATAGTTTTTGTTTACAGTTACATAAATAACTCATGGATGTGGTTGCAATCAATGTTTTCAAAATCTATATTTTACTTAGGATCGTTTTTATCTTTGTAAGATCGAGATTAAAAGTAAAATCGAGAACCGAAGACGCTATTATAATGTAATTTTCTTAATAGTCTTTGCATTATTTTACAAATATACAAATTAATATGCATAACAAACACAAAATTATAGGAATATTTCATAAAAATGTGGTCCTAAGTTATGATTATGAAATGTATAAGAAGATTGACACGTTAATTTTTAGATTCTATATAATAGAACGTGTAAATTTGTAAATTTTTTAGTTTGCCGGTTCGATAAAAGGTAAGATAGGATCGTAGTAGATCCTAAGATCATATGATCAAGATGAGGATCTTATAAGATTTTAAGCATGAAAATATCATATGTAAGATTTGGATCTTTTTTGCTTAACATTATCGTAAAATCGTAAGATCATAAGATTAGGATCGAGATCTTGACATGCTTTGCAATAATTCAAGGATCTTTTGTTAGTAAGTTTCTAGGGTTGAAAATCATGCTATGATTATAGAGTCACTATACTGATAATGTTTCTGACACCATCTCAAAGGGTTATGGTGGTGGTTCTGAATAGGCACTTTGCACCTGCCCTATAGGTATAACAGTACCGATATCACATTTCTTGATCGAAAAACACTTTTGGTACTCGCTGGTATCTTAAAACCATAAAACTCAGTAATTTCGACTCACTTATTATCATTGTAAGGTTTAATCCCTACAACCCTGGTTAACCTAGATGCGGAATATCGATGAACACACACCATAACAGAATCGACAGAAAAAAACGACGCCCACAAGGTAAATCCCTAATCGATTACGATTAGTTTATTGAAAGAATGACGTGTTTTGTTCGTTCCCCCTCACCTCCTTTTATAGAGATGAGGGGGAACCGACTATTACAAGTCTTACGGGTCGGGTTGGGCTTAGACATTTCCAACCGACCTTTATTCTTAGTTATTAGGAAACTAGGCTACACGACTCTAAATTTCCTAGACACGACATAGGCGAAAGATAAAGACTAAACATAACAATTTCCACCTTAGACTTTATATTAGCCTATTCCAACACTCAGCAACTCCAAGTAGTGTTGTAACTTGCGTCCACGTACCACCTTCGTCAAGGCATCCGCAGCATTGTGTTCAGCACCCACCTTCAGAACTTCTACCGTCTTTTCTTCCAAGACTTCTCTGATAAAGTGATAGCGCACATTGATGTGCTTAGTTCTTTCATGAAAAACATGATTCCGCGATAAGTGAATCGCGCCCTGATTATCACAACTAACTACAACGGTATTGAGCTTCACGCCCAACTCTTCCAAGAGTCCCCTTAGCAAAATAGCTTCCTTCACAGCCTCCGTAAAGGCCATATACTCTGCCTCTGTAGTTGAAAGAGTCACCACGTGTTGTAACGTTGCCTTCCAGCTTACAACACATCCATGTACTAAAAATGCGTAACCAGTGAGAGACCTACCCTTATATGGATCCTTAGCGTAGTCTGAATAGACAAAACCTGTTACGTTTACATGGTTGCCACAATTTGTTCCATATACTAAACACACGTTTACAGTGCCCTGCAAATATTTCATAATCTACTTCACTGCTTCCCACTGGAGTTTACCTGGATTCGCCAAATATCTGCTAACTACACTTACTGCATATGCTATGTCTGGCCTCGTGCACACCATCAAGTAGATTAAGCTTCCAACAGCATTTGCATACGGCACCTAACTCATTCTTTCAACATCACAATCCCTAACCAGACAATCCTTCAACGACAGCTTGAAGTGCCCATCCAATGGTGTCTGAACCGACTCCCCATTGTCTATTCTAAACATGTTTAAAACTTTAGAAACGTACCCAGATCGTGACACACTCAGAATCTTGCAACTCCGATCCCTGAAGATCTCTATACCAAGAATCTTGTTTGCTTCCCCGAGCTCTTTCATGTCGAACTTCCTTTTAGCCAAAGACTTGGTAGTCGTGATCTCAGCCTTGCTTTTACAAGAAATCAGCATATCATCTACATATAACAATAGATAGATATACTCCCCTGGTGCATAACTCTTGTAATATACGCAATTGTCGTAACTGCTACGCTTAAACCCATTGCTCAGCGTATACTCATCGAACCTCTTGTAATATTGCCTAGGCGACTGCTTCAAACCATACAGAGATTTCTTTAACAAACATATCTTGTTACCTTGTTCAAATCCCGGTGGCTGCCTCATGTAGACCACTTCTTCAAGATTTCCATGTAAAAACGCCGTCTTTACATCAAGCTGCTCAATATCATAATCTTTACACACATTCAATGCAAGTATAACCCGAATAGATGTGTGTCGAACTACCGGCGAAAATACTTCATTGTAATCAAAACCTGCCCTTTGTGTGAATCCACGAGCCACCAAACTTGCCTTGTACCTAGGATTTTGAACACCTTCAATCCCTTCCTTTATTTTGAACAGCCATTCGCAACTCACCAGCTTTTTCCCAGCTGGATGATCTACTAGCACCCAGGTCTTGTTCTTCCTCAGAGAATCCATCTCTTCTTTCATAACAGCTTTCCACTTAGAACTGTCTTTACAAGCAACTGCTTCCTAGTATGTCAATGGTTCATGAGTATCTTCTTCCTCTGCTGCAGAAAACACGTAAGCAACCATATTACTCGCATCCTGAAACCTTGTCGGTTTCGTTCTTGTCCTTGGCTTTCTATCCCGAACCAATTGATAATCTATGAGATCCGGTTGATGATCAATATCTTGAACCCCTGCATCTTCATCATAGCCATCTTCCTGATCTGCCTGGTCTTCTTGATCTGTCTGATCTTCCTGACCTGTTTGATCTTCCTGACCTGGATGGTCTTCCTCAAGCGTATGATTATTTAACCTCTGCAGTTCCACCTAAACCTGTAATTCTTCAACAAACTTATCTTTACCTGCACCAGAATCCTTCAACGTGTCTTTGTACATGACACTTTCATTGAAGACCACGTTCCTACTTGTGACTATTTTAGGTGATTTATTATCAAGCCTATATGGTCTGTATCCCTTCACACCTTCAGGATACCCCAAAAGAACGTATTTTACAGCTCTCGGCTCGAGCTTATCTTGTTTAACTTGTGAATACGCGACACAGCCGAAAACCCTCAACATCCCATAATCACTAGGATGTCCCGACCACATCTCCATAGGTGTCTTCTTCTCAATCGCTGTCGATGGTGACCTATTTATAAGATATACGGCCGTACATGTTGCTTCTGCCCAAAAGGTCTTGGGCCATCCAGACTGTGTTAATAAACAGCGTACCTTGTCCATGAGTGTTCTGTTCATTTCTGCTAACCCATTCTGATGCGGCGTCCCGGAAACTGTCAAATATCTAGCAATCCCACTCTCAACGCATAGCTGATTAAACTCCCGGTTATAGAACTCAAGACCATTATCCGTCCTAAGCTTATTAACCGTCCTCCCAATTTGATTTTTTACTAACTGCTTCCACTCTTTGAACTTCCCAAATGCTTTGTGTTTGAACCTGAGAACATAAACCCATACCCTCCTGGAATAAGCATCAACGATAGATAAGAAATACCTCTTACCTCCCAATGATTCCACCTGAGACGGACCCCATAAGTCTGAATGAACATAGTCTATTACTCCCTGAGTAGTGTGCCTTCCTACACCGAAACAGACTAGATGTGACTTTCCTATAACACAATTCTCACAAAAATCGAGCTTACCTAGACTCTTCTTGCCAAGCAAACCCTGCTTTTCCAGCACGGGTAGTCCCGCCTCACTGATATGTCCCAGTCTTTTATGCCAAACCTGTACAAGACTGTCTTTTTCTTCAACACTAGCATTAAACTCACCGGCTACTACATGGCCGTCCAAAGAGTACACACAGTTCTCCCTTCTGGTTCCAGATATAATAACCCTAGAACCATTAATCACCTTAATTTTGCCCGACTGCAATTTTACGGTATATCCCTCTTTTTCAAGAATTCCCAGCGATATCAAGTTTCTTTTCAATTCAGGAATATACATGACATTGTGTAACACAAAACTTGACCCATCTTTCAGTTGTACCTTTACCTTGCCAATACCGCTGATCTTGTACTCCCTATTGTCGCCCAACAGTACGCTGCCCCCATCGCATTCTAGAAAATCAAAAAATACATCTAACCTGGGTGACATGTGATATGAACCTCCTGAATCCATGATCCAATCTTGCAGTCTTTCTACACTCATCACCATCATCACCTCAGAATCGTCATAAATCAAACCACTAGAGCTTGGTTGATCATCTTTCTTGACGTAACCTTTTGACTTATTGCGATTGTTCTTCGGACAGTCTCTTCTCAAGTGCTCCTCAGATTGGCAAATAAAGCATTTGAGTCTCCACCTTGAGACTTCGATCTTGAATTTCCCTTTGACTGATGTGAATTCCTACGATCAGTTCTTCCCCTCACGTATAACCCTTCTCCATCATCCCCCGTCGCCTTGGATCTTTCTTTGATTTCCTTTGAATTTAGTATGGCCATCATGTCCTCGAAAGTTAAAACTTCCCGTCCATAAAGCAAGATATCCACAAAGTATTCGTATGATGCTGGTAAAGAAGTGAGTAACAATAAAGCAAGATCTTCATCCTCGAATTTGACCTTAATATTTGCTTAATCAAGAATGATTTTGTTGAACTCATCTGTATGCTCGGAAATCTTTCGTCCAGTCCGCATGTAGAATGTATACAACTTCTTCTTCATATACAACTTGTTGGCCAATGACTTTGTCATATACAAAAACTCGAGCTTTGACCAAACCCCCGCTACATTCGTCTCCCCTGTAACCTCTCTCAGGATCTTGTTACCTAAACATAAAATCATGGCACTGTGAGCTTTCTTGTCAAGCTTAGATTTCTATTCAGCTTCCATATTTGCGGGTAAAACCTCCAGAGCTGCTTCACATCCATTCTGGATTAATAAAGCACGCATCTTGATTCTCCATAACCCGGAATATAACACCCCCAATTTACCACGCAGCGGAATGTCCACTTTGGGCGTTATTTCATAGCACATCACACACAATTACAAGAAACGACCTCGAAAGAGACGTTTAAGATAAACATAAAGGATTATTTATAACCATTTTCTAAAACATTTCCAACCCAAAAAAAATGATGTTTACATCAGAGTAGCGTTACTTGTCCCAAAAGATCTCAACCAAAACATGACAATATTTTACCAAGACATGAAATGAAATAATTTGATAAAAGGGAAGGAAATCCAAAATTTTAGACCAATAAAGCACCAAATCCCTCCATGCATGCTCCGCTGCTATCAATCTTGATTACCTAAAACACATGCTTAAAATCGTCAACACAAAGGTTGAGCAAATCCATAGGTTTATCAAATCATAAGTTGAACATAAGTATTAAAACCAATCATGACCATTCAATAGCATTGTTGTACTCACAATCTATTATTCAAGGATATTTTATTTAACAATAACTAATAATTGTGTTTAAGCTCGTGAAACTAATCCGTTAACTCAATCACCCGCGTACATTTACCGGCATGATTAAGATGAAACCAGTGCCCCTTCTAAAGGCATTAGTTGTAATTATACCTTATTTCTTATCACAAGTTATCCGTCCGCAGAGGGTACTCAACGTACTAGCTCTCGTCTCGGAAAGGGTCGTCAACCCCATAGTACTATCAATTGTATAAGCGACTATCTCCAACCCACACAAGGGCAAGACAATAGTTAATAGTTCACGAATTTAGGGACTTTTGCAACTAGGTACTCAACACAATTCAAGGCAACATTCGGGTCTAACAATCATTCATGACTTATGTTCATTTTCATTTAAATAGCATGTATCCCCCTCGCGGGTAAAAACATTTGAAATAAGTAAAGAGCGAGGCTATAGACTCACCTTGCGTAGTAGTAGTGGTTCTAGCGAAGACGTAACGAAAATATCACCGACGATGTGGATGCCCCCGGGAAATCAAATACAACACCTAACGAATAAACACTTAATGAATAAACTCCTTCAAGTACTTTCAAGTAATGTATGTATATAATTAAAGTCACTCCAAGTTTGTATAAACTCACGCCAAAATTCCATACAAGTGTTTATTACTATACTCGTACTATCTATCTATGTAATTAGAAATATTTCAAATTTTATAACTGTGCCGGTACTTACCAAAAGTATGGGCTGTTTTCTATGACTTAAGCATTTCTATAAATTACAAGAAAATTTGTAAAAATCCCTTATGACCTGTAGAAAACCAATTTTAAATCCCCTAAAAAGTTTCCACTTTTATGACCCATTACTCATTACATCACTAGATGTAACCTTTTCGGACTGATTTTGCACTTCTACAACGTAAGACTTGTTTGACTCATTTAAAAGACATCATTAGCTAATTTAACCATTAAGTCTAAAAATAGATTCTAAAATGCAGGTTTGAAACCAATGAACAACTTTCAATCATTTATAAAACTCTATATATGGTCCCCGGGATTTGACCCAAAACCAAACATAATTTCGGATTATGTTGATTCTCATCTCCCGGTACACGAACTTTCAAAATAGCATAACTTTTGACTCGTTTGAAGTCGTAAGCTCTACTTTATACCGAAACGAAGCTAAGACAAAGCTCTACATCTACATTCTATGTTTATGACCTGTTTACAAAACTAAACCCACGAAAAATATGCCTAAACAATCTGCCTAAAATTTCCTTCTTCAAAATCATTCCAACACTTGTTTTGACCCATTTCCCACTTCACCAATACATCAAATTAAGGTATATGTTAAACTTTTTCCTAACCAAAAAATTAAGAAAACAAAATGTTACAAATTCTTAAAAATGGAAATATAAATATACTGTTTCGGGCCTCGAAAATTCCATAACCTAACAAGCTACGCTCTCTTCTTTACCAAATGCTATTTGACAAAAAAGCCGTCTTCTATCTTTAGGCCTCCATCATAGAAAGAGAAAAAATAAACTTTTTTCGTAAAGAAGATAACATGGTTTCAATCTATTGGGGTTGTGCCTTGTTACATGGAGATGAGACGCAATTAAATTTCAAACCTAACTGGCCTGGACACAATTTCAATAAACTTAAGACACTGAAGGAGAGAAATAAACTTTCTTTTTTCGGATTAAGTTGGAAGGGTCCTTATTCTATTATTAGTTGCTTATTACAGGAATCATTAAGCATATCGTAAAAATAAAGTAAACAAGTAACAAGATAATGAACAATCTATCTCTTGCACACGACACCTCGTCCATTGATACCGCTTTGGCACATCAAGGTTGGCAATTCCAAGCTCAAAGACGAACCGGAAGAATGGTTGTTTCCCTTAAACTTAGACACCGAGCAGTCAGTTGCAAATTTGAATTTGCACTCCCATTTTTACCTTGCTCACGTAGTCATTCCTATACGTCTGTCCCAAAACTCCATCCACTTCATTACTCAAAGAGAAGAACTTGAACTTTAGATCAAGATGAGCAAAGGAATCGTCATCAGTAATACCATAGTTATGAACTCTTGAGTCTTCTTCTGTAATTGGAACCACCTTGGCAGTGATCTTGAAAAGGTTTTCAACTTCAACAACGACATCGTTAGTGTCTTGAATCCTAGTGATTGATGTTTTTGAAGATTCCCATTTTGCGCCTTCAGTTTCGGGGAGAATAATGCTTTCCCCATCATATGTAATGGATATATGGTCAATAGCGTCATCCCAAGTGGAAGTCTTTTGAGCGCTGATTTGTAGTTTGTGGTTATCAAAGAGAACCGCAATAGATTGAACCCATGTAAAGTCTCTGCCCATGTTTTTGTTCCTCTTGCCAATGAAATGGCCATTGATGTGAAGGTTGCTATCAGTAACAAGGCAGAAATCTTTATCCTTTTTTCCATGGAAGTAGAAAGTGACTCCATCAGCACCAATGAAACGAGGATCTTGACACACAGCTCCAGGCATATCACATTCTGCAATTTATGCCACAAAATTAAAAGTATGAGATGTTCAATTGTGTCCGTAATAGTTACTCGTAGCATATAGTTGTATATGATTGAACTAAACATTAGTTGGAACTCATATTTAGCAACGCTATAGATATTTTGGTTATTTTTTGTACATTTTATGAAGAAATTACAGTTGTGAGGAACTTACTGCAGACTGGCTTGCAAGAGACACAATCGACCTCACATTGACCGGGACAAGAAGCAGGACATACATGCTCAGATGTGTAACATTGGGGATAGTTCTTGTTTTTGCACTTTACTTTCTTTGGTTTGGAAGGGGGAGTAGGGTACGATGTAGGAGGTGGTGGGGATGGAGTTGGTGTTGGTGGTGTCGGTGTTGTAGGAGGAGACTCAGCTGGGGGTGAAGATGGAGTTGGTGTTGGAGGCACGGGTGTGGAAGTTGTTGGAGGCGGAGAGTATGTTGGTGGTGGAGGTGAAGGTGTCAGAGTAGGAGGTGTAGGTGTTGGTGGTGTAGGAGTTGTTGGAGGCGGCGAGTATGTTGGCGGTGGAGGTGAAGGTGTGGGAGTAGGAGGTGTAGGTGCTGGTGGTGTGGGGGTTGTTGGAGGTGGCGTGTATGTTGGTGGTGGAGGTGAAGGTGTCGGAATAGGAGGTGTAGGTGTCGGAGGTGTAGGAGTTGTTGGAGGCGGCGAGTATACAGGTGGTGGAGGTGAAGGTGTCGGAGTAGGAGGTGTAGGTGTTGGTGGTGTGGGGGTTGTCGGAGTAGGAGGTGTATGTTGTTGGTGGAGGTGAAGGCGTCGGACTCGGAGGTGTAGGTGTTGGTGGTGCCGGGGTTGTTGGAGGCGGCGAGTATGTTGGTGGTGGAGGAGAAGGTGTGGGTGTCGGAGAGGTGGGTGGTGGTGGCGTGGGAGTCGTTGGAGGTGGTGTGTATACAGGCGGTGGAGGTGAAGGTGTGGGTGTCGGAGGGGCAGGTGGTGGTGGCGTAGGAGTTGTTGGAGGTGGTGAGTATACAGGTGGTGGAGGTGAAGGTGTGGGTGTCGGAGGGGCAGGTGGTGGTGGCATGGGAGTAGTTGGGGGTGGTGAGTATACAGGTGGTGGAGGAGAAGGTGTGGGTGTCGGAGGGGCAGGTGGTGGTGGAGTAGGAGTTGTTGGAGGTGGTGAGTATACAGGTGGTGGAGTAATAGCAGGAGGTGGCGATGATTGTGGTGGAGGTTCTAACTCTGGCGGTGAAGGTGTAGTGGAGCCGATACAAATAGGTTTGCACGATTGACAATGAACGGTGCAACCATCAGGACAAAACTTAGGACAAACATGAACCAAGTTATGACATTCTTTATATGTCGGGTCTTTACAAGTTGCATGGCTAGGGTTATTAGCAATTCCCGGCGGGGTTTTCTGTTCACTAGTTGTCACCAAGGCAAACATCACTAATAAGGCAACATGAAAAACTATTGACTGAGCCATTGCAGCTCAGACTTAAAGAAACCCTTAGAAACTTTTGAACTAAATTTGTAATGGGAAGATATACTTTATATATTGTTCTTTGTCTATTGAATTGATGCTTATTGCCACTGGTTCCCTTTCCTTTTTATAGGCAATGACGAAACGAATGAAGTGAACGAATGAAGCTGATTGAACAGCTTATTATGTAACAATGAAGTACCTTCAGTTTAAGGTATCTTTCACAACCTTTTCATTGCTTTTAGTTTAAATTTGGCATCCCTTGATCAGTAAGGTATATATTGCACTTTCTACAAATGGAATCTACCAGGCATCAGTGTTGACAGACATTATATATATGATCATAGCGAGTACATGGGATAAAATTTATCTGAAAACTATCATTATTCGAACTGATAGGGGTATATCAGCAGTTAAAATTGACTAAATAAGATATCGAATTAATTTGTATGGCAGTTCAACAACCTTTTCTATAAATTTTCAAATTAATTTGGGGTCACTTATAGTTATAGTCTTTCCAAACAGGTAACATGAGTGTCAAAAGACCCTATTATTGAAGATGGAGTTAAAAGACTAAATAGTATCATTGAAGCCAAAGCATTTGAAAACACCCAATAATTTGGAGTAATTTGTAAGAGAAACGTATACTGCTTCTCTGTATACATTGACTTGTATAAGCATGGCATAAACCAATCATCTGATATTATATTTCTAACATAAAGTAGCTTCACTAAGAGTCATCTTTCATATCACATGCTTATCAAAGTCAAAGTCATCCACTCTAAGAAACTAGTTCTGACTTATTTTATATATTTTAACTTCAAACGTAGATTTGCTTTTACACAGCTTGTGGGAGAAATTATCATTTAGGTCTCACAAAATATGATCGTAACTAAAATGTGACCATCTCATGACTAATGAATTTGGACCCTGAACTTTTAAAGTACGGAGATTTTATGAAAGAGAAGAAAATTATTCTACTTGAAAGCAAACTAAATTTTTAGGTTTATTGTTATGTTCATTATTTACGGCTATCCTAATTAATAACCTCGTATGATATTGTGTTTTTATTTATAGTTTCACATTATCTGTAATTTTAGGATTGGGATGGATAGCTGCCTTGGGAACAGTTACATTCCTTCATGGTATCATAGATTCATACGATCCTATACTAAAAACCCCAATTCTTTTTCACAAAATCACAACATAATTGTCCTCTGGGCACTGGCAAATCCGTGGATGATTCGAAAGGATCCCAAATGTTTTCTTCATTTGGAATCATACCAAAGTTGTAAAAGTTGCGACTGTCAACATTATCTTACAATAGATGACTGATATACAAAAGTGTCAAACATGTGGCTTGCCAATCTAATTTACATCCTACATTTACCATATTCTTAACTTGATCATCCTAGACTTACATGTTCTTAACTTGATCATCTTATGTTAAGCCCCTTAATACGTCCCGGTTCTAGTTGCTTGTTGGAGTTTTTAAGCTTCTCTGAAGTCCTTCTCTCTCTTGGTTCAACATCATGCTCACCTTGGTCTGGTTCTTCTTGAGATGGCGATGGTTGGGAGTTAGTCACTGGAATCAACTCTTGACAGCTAGCATGAATCCTTGCATCAAATGGCGTAATTCCTTCTGGCCATGCTGGTTTAAGAATACCCCTTCTATCCTGCAACTAAAAACAAATTACATTACTACTATGAAACACCAAATTGCAAATAAAATAAAAATGTGCAAGTGGCTTACTCCTAGCATACTCTGTCCATCTATTGGATCCAAAGAAACACCAAATCCTATTTGTGTATTTGCACCTCATCTTCCTCTAGTTCTAACAACTATTCCATTAACTTCCTCCCACCTTGAGTGCCACCTCCCCTAACCTTGACACAACTGCTAGTCAATCTAAACCCATGTTTTCATTATCTCAAAATCAACACTTGGTATTGGTGGTGCAGATGATGAACCACCTCTAGCACCTCTTCCACCACCACTAGCACTTCTTCCACCACAAACACATCTTCCACCACCACTAGCACTTCTTCCACCATCAGCATCACATCTTCCACCTCTAGGACCTCTAGCAGAGGGTGAACCACCTCTAGCAGAGGGTGAACCACATGTTGCAGAGGTAGAACCACCTTTTGAAGAGGTAGAACCATCTCTTCCAGAAGTAGAAACACCTCTTGCAGAGGTCTCACCACCTCTTGTAGAGATAAAACCACCTCTTACGAGGTAGAACCACCTCTTGTCGAGGTATTACCACCTCTTGCACAGGTAGAACCACCTTTGCAGAGGTAAAACTACTTTTTTAGAGGTAGAACCACCTCTTGCAGAGGTTGATCGACTTACATCTACATTTCCATCTGCATATCTTGTACAAACCCTTTGATTATGTCTAGAGTTACCACACATAATACAATGATTTACCTGTTCCTTCCTACTTAACCTTGACTTGTTACCATCATTTTCAGAAGCATCTCTTTTTCTCTTATGTGGTGTTCTTCCAGGCATTCTCCTACTGAGTGGAGGTAATGGCTTTTGTAAGGTTGAGGAAGGCCATTGATCCATTCCATTAAGTCTATCAATGTAGTGTGGTTAAGCAGACACAAACTTATTTTTTATACCACTATGAAACATAGTCTTTAGTCTCCTTATGTAAATGATATAATACAACAAAGCTATGCTGACATGGTATACTAGATAACTGCCAAGCCTTACAAGTACATGTCCTAATCCTTTCATCCACTTTAAACCCCCATACCCATTCCCGTTGCTGCAAAAAAAGGTCTACAAGACCGATTAATCACCGATTAATCACTACAAGGTCCTCAACCTTGCCAATTAATGAAAAGGCGATTAATGGCGGTCAACGATGGTCAAACTTCCCGAAATCCTACAATTATTGCCGAAAACTCACTGTAAACTTGTGTGTTTATCACTTATAGTAACTATATATGTATAGTAAGTTGTATTTTAAGAATAATATTGCACAAAATACTTAAAACTCGTTAGAAATATCCAAAACTTGGCGGAAATACCAAAAATTTGCTAAAAATTCCAATTCGATTAATCCCGCCTATAACGATTACAAGGTATAAGGTGGTCGACCGGTCGTCTAGCAATTCATGATTTTTGCAACATTGCCCATTCCTAACTTGAAACTTGGTCTCACCACTAGGCACCACTTTCCAGTTCCAGCAAAAAAAGTGTTACTAACTGATAAAACATAACAAATTGAATAGTATAAATGTTAATATTACCTACGAAGATCTTTGAGTTTTTCAAACTTCTTTTTAAAGTTAGGACAAATAACATCAACCCACTTTATCTATTTTTCCCTCATCTTTTGCATCCTTTCCATTAGCCTCCGATCATGATGTCCTCCAACATGTTAATAATTGGTTTTCTTCTTGCCTCTACTTTAAGTGAGTTAAAGCACTCACTTATTCTAAATTCTATAGCATCATAAACCCTGTATGTTCATATAAAAGATGTACTCCATGTTTTAGGATTTCTTTCCATCAGATGCTTGTGTGCCTCTTTGCTTGGTTCTTGTATTTCCTTCATAACTTTTTCAAATTTTCCAGGATAAGTTGCCTTTTACTGCTTGCCAGAACAAACTCATAAATTTCACACCAGCGAACCTCATTCTGAAGTTAGCATATATGTGCGTTTCACATTGTTTATGCTCTAAAAGGCATTATAGTTTTAGTAGCTTTAATAATACCCTACAAAAGGCATTACAACTTTATGTATATAAGGTGTAAAATGTAGTAAAAACTTAACAAAGAAATGAGAATTGCTTAGTGCCTTATGTTGGTTAGATATGACTGTTAGACCTTCACCAACAACCATTCCCAAGTCATCAATAAGGCATTGCATGAACCAACTCTACTTTTTCTTGTTCTCAACATTAACTACAACCCAATCAATTGGATAAATTTGATTATTGTCATCTCTACGTACAAGTGATGAGAGTTGTCTCTTGCAAATGCTTGTAGAAAGCACCCATCAAGACCAATTATACTCCTACACCCCTCTAACCATCCTTCTCTCAAAGCCTTAAAGCATAAATAAAAACAGCTAAAGTATGGCTTACCATCATCCTCATGCTCAATACCTAGTCTGTAACTGGATTCTTCATTAGAATTACGGATCTCACCAGCATAAGACCACAACTTATCATTGTGATCCTCTAAACAAGTCTCATATTGCTGCAAAGCCTTAGCCTTACCCCTTCTCGCTTAAATAATAGTAACTTTGCATTTCTATTTCTGAAGGGCCAAAGCGATTATATCCATAGGTTTTATGATAATATTAAGCATGATGTATTTAACATAGTTCCTTCTATCTAGTTACTTGTTATTAACGTGTCATAATCATAAGTCCTAGAACAAACATGGTCATTTACCAAATTTTTTGTTTCAAAGGGACTTTTCTGTTTGCATTCAACTTGCCCACAACCTAAAAGGACACATATTCTCTTGATCATCTTTTGGACACTTGGCAACTAGTCTCCTAGGGGTTTTTACTTCAAAATAAATCTTGTAGCCATGTGACAATGAATAGTATGTCAAGGCTCTTTTAAGTTGACTAAGACACTCAAACTTTTCACCTAAACATGGTCCCGTAAGCTTCCATTTTATTATAGGATCATGTACTGGATAGTGATCACCTAGGATATCTTGTTCATCTGTCTTAGAAATACTAGAATAATAAAAGTCATCCCAAGGAAGCCCATTATAAACACTTGTTAAAAAATTTATCAAACATCTTATTCGCTTTTTTCCTAGGTGCGAACTTTGCTTTCTTAGTGCTTTCTTAGTCCTAACTACTAAAAGTTCATCAAATGATCAATAGATGTAGTGACACTCTCTTCCTCACTCCAATAATCATACACATTTGCATCATCATCCTTTAATTCACTACCCCTACCAATAGTATCTCCTAAAGTTTCATCAGTTTCTTCTAAATTTGGTTTAAATCAAACTCAGTGTTAGAAGGATAAACATGCAACACGTGTTCAACAAAAGCTTCAAAGTCACTTTGATATTTTAAGGGTTTGAAACCTAAATGAAAGTCAAATCCAGGAATAGGATAAAAGAGTGTCTTAAAACCGGTAATATGTTGTATGAAACCGATAACAACTCGAAGTTCAATATCGCAAAAATGCTAGATCGCGAGTTGTATCGAGCACAAGTAGCGAACACGAGAGACTAAAAAGAACCGACAAGAATATGCACATGATATATCCTCAAACCCCCATTATTGTAAACATAATAAAGGCTACATTGAGGAAGAAGAATTGATCTATTAGGATCCCCCTTACCCCTATTTATAGAGATGAGGGGGTAGTCACCTCCTTAAGTCTAATAGGAAACTTCCTATAAAACAACTTAAGGATGTTAGCTTAAAATAATTCCTAATATTAGTCTATTCCTAATCTAAATTACAAAGTACATTTAACCCTCTAACCATTGTTTAATATTACTCCTATTAGAAAAGTATATTAGAAAAATACTCCCTCCGTCCCATTTTTATTGTCCTCATTACTATTTTGGTTTGTCCCAAAATATTGTCCAGTTTCTTAAATAGGAAATCAGAATTAATTAATTTTCCAGTTTTACCCATGCTATTAATTTCTTAAAAGGAAACTATTAATGTATTCAAAGGATAAACTTGTCTTTCTTAGCATAAAATGTCTACATTCAATGCATCTATCATAAATACAAAAAAATTTGTTGGGGGACAATAAAAATGGGACGGAGGGAGTAATATATAAATATTATGTTACCTTAAATATTACAATAATCTCAAGTCAAATTTTTCCTTATTTTACCTCTAGTTGAATACCTACTACTACCGATTCAAAAACACAAATCGATGGCCAACTTCAACGATTCGTAAAACCCAAAACTCGAAGCTGAACTTTGATACCTCGATATTTTAACCAACTCGAAACATCGATATAGCACTCGAACATTTGGGAGTAAACTTGAATATAGTTCAGGGACTTAAGTATTTTCACCTTAAGAGTAACACTTAAACATAATCGATACTCAGCATCTTGTCATTGTGTTGGAACCTCAAACCAGGGACCAACTTGTTATACTTTAGTAATTTCCCTAGATTAGCTTCCATAAAATCCTTCACTTTCTTCTTCTCAGCAACATTACCCTCTGCACCCTCTTGACTAGGTACTCCAATTACGATAATGTTTGCCCTCACCTTTTTACCAAGGTGTACCTTTTCCTGCTCATTTACCAAGCAGCCCGTGCTTGTCTTTTCTTCAGGTTGTTTCTCCTCCAACCATCTTTGAGACACTGCAGCATGATCGTTACTAACCTGAAATACCTCATATTCACGATCCCCTTGAGCTCCTTGCAGTTTCACCTCAAACCAAACATGTTTATGAAGTTGTACTCCATGGAATCATGTTTTAACATCAGGACCAAGTTGTTTGAACCCAACTTGTATATGACAAAGTTGCTCGAACACAACTTGTTTTGAACCTCCATGCATTTGTACACCAAAAGTTGTCATTTTTGCTTTCAAAGTATACACACGGTTCCATTTCCTGATCCCAGTCATCATAACCCAAAAACCTTTGATTGCCTTGATTTTACCAATCTGCATTTTCATAGTATAACCCTCTTTTTCAAGGTTATCCAATGAAATCAAACTTCTTCTTAACCCTGGAACATGTCTGACATCATCCAGTTTTAAGTTTGATCCATCATGCAACTGTATCTTCACTTTGCTTGTCCCTCTGACATCATCCGGGGTTTGCTTGTTTCGTGATTTTTTATTGACTTTTGACTCCACATAGGCATTCGTTGACTCGACGTAGAATTCAACCATTTACCAAAGGTTAAAACATTATGGGTAATGTTATTTGTAGGTAAACCAAACTTTAGTGTCTTATTTGTTAGAATTTAAACTTCAGTATCGGTCAAGTCTAAGAAGCTTAAGGGTCTTCGATGAGTCTAGACTCGAGAAACTATAAAAACATATAACTTTTATACCTAAATTACTGCGACATTTATAATGTATTGATTTAGTCATAATAACCTACAAGACTGGCGTAGACTAAAAACCAAACACAATGTCAGAAACAATCTTTCAACTATCATTGATTCGAGAAGAAAACCGATAATTAAGCACAATTTATAGCAAAAAACTGTCAAAAATAGATTTCTTGTATTTCTTGAACCGATTATTCCATGATCTAATACAAGCCTTAAATAAACATGTGAAATTGAAAACAAAAAAAAAAACCTAAACTGGAGATGGGTCGGACCCTAGCCCAAAAACAAAGTACAACAAAATGCTAAAATTTCTTAAAAATAAAAATATCTCATAAATATAGTCTTTCGGGCCTCACCAAACAATCCTAGAAAGAGAAGAAATAAACTTTTTTGGTAAAGAAGAGAACCCCTGTACGACAACATAGGAGGAGACTTAACAAGGTTTCAATCTATTAGGGTTCTGGCTTGTTACTTGGAGATGAGAAGCAACTAAATTTCAAACCTTATTAACTGGCCTGAACGCAATTTTATGCAATAAACTTAAAACCTAGAAAGAGAGAAATAAACTTTCTTTTTTCAGATTAAGTTGGAAGGGTCCTTATTCTATTATTCGTTGCTTATTACAGGAATAATTAAGCATATCATAAAAATATAAGTATACAAGTAAAAAGATAATGAACAATCTATCTCTTGCACACGACACCTCGTCCGTTCATACCACTTTGGCACATCAAGCTTGCCAATTCCAATCTCAAAGGCGAACCGGAAGAATGGCTGTTTCCCTTAAACTTAGACACCGAGCAGTCAGTTGCAAATGAATTTGTACTAATGAACTTACTACTTCCACCCATGACAGGCATTAGCACTCCCATTTTCACCTTGCTCACATAGTCGTTCCTATATGTCTGTCCCAAAACTCCATCCACTTCATTACTTAAGGAGAAGAACTTGAACTTCAGATCAAGATGAGCAAAGCAATCGTCATCGGTAATACCATAGTTATGAACTCTTGAGTCTTCTTCCGTTATTGGAACCACCTTGGCAGTGATCTTGAAAAGGTTTTCAACTTCAACAATGACATCGTTCGAGTCTTGAATCCTATTAATTGATGTTTTTGAAGATTCCCATTTTGCGCCTTCAGTTTCGGGGAGAATAATGCTTTCCCCATCATATGTAATGGATATATGGTCAATCGCGTCATCCCAAGTGGAAGTCTTTTGAGCGCCGATTTGTAGTTTGTGATTGTCAAAGAGAACCGCAATAGATTGAACCCATGTAAAGTCTCTGCCCATGTTTTTGTTCCTCTTGCCAATGAAATGGCCATTGATGTGAAGGTTAGTATCGGTAACAAGGCAGAAATCTTTATCCTTCTTTCCATGGAAGTAGAAAGTGACTCCGTCAGCACCAATAAAACGAGGATCTTGACACACAGCTCCAGGCATATCACATTCTGCAATTTATGTCACAAAAGTAAAAGTATTAGCTTTTTAATAATGTGTACGTAATAGTTACTAGTAACATATAGTTGGATATGATGGAACAAAACTTTAGTTGGAACTCGTATATTAACACTATAGATATTTTGGTTATTTATAATACATTTTGACTTTATGTTGGAACTAAGCTTCAGTTGCGAGGAACTTACTGCAGACTGGCTTGCAAGAGACACAATCAACCTCACATTGACCTGGACAAGAAGCAGGACATACATGTTCAGATGTGTAACATTTGGGATAGTTCTTGTTTTTGCACTTTACCTTCTTTGGTTTGGAAGGTGGAGTAGGAGGAGACTCAACTGGTGGTGAAGACGGAGTTGGTGTTGGTGGCGGAGAGTATATTGGTGGTGGAGGTGAAGGTGTGGGAGTAGGAGGTGTAGGTGTTGGTGGTGTAGGAGTTGTTGTAGGCGGCGGGTATGTTGGTGGTGGAGGTGAAGGTGTGGTTGTCGGAGGTGCAGGTGGTGGTGGCGTGGGGGTCGTTGGAGGTGGTGGAGGTTCTAGTTCTGGTACCGAAGGTGTAGTGGAGTCGATACAAATAGGTTTGCACGATTGACAATGAACGGTGCATCCATTGGGACAAAACTTAGGACAAACATGAACCAAGTTATGACACTCTTTGTATGTCGGGTCTTTGCACGTGGCATGGCTAGGATTGTTAGCAATTCCTGGCGGAGTTGCCGCAGCAAATGTCACAATCAAAAACATCACTAGTAACATAACATGAAAAACTATCAACTGAGCCATTGCAGCTCAGACTTGAAGAAACTCTTGAAACTTTTGAACTAAATTTGTAATGCAAAAGGATAATGTTATATGTGTATTGAATTGATGTTTATTGCACCAGTTCCGTTTCCTATTTATAGGCAATGATGTGAACGAATGAAGCTGATTATGTAACAATGAAGTACCTTCAGTTTCAGGTATCTTTCAAACACCTTTCTTTTGCTTTTAGTAAGCTTTATATATTGCACTTTCCACATGGGATAACCTTGACCCGAAAACTATCATCTATTAAAACTAATAGGTGTGCTTATACATTGACATGTAAACCAATCATCTCATATTATACTTGTAACATAAAGTAGCTTCGCTAAGAGTCATCTTACATATTACATGATGATCAAAGTCAAAGTCATCCAACCTAAGAAACTACTTCTGACTTATTTTAAATAATTTTAGCGTCATATACAGTTTTGCTTTTACACATCTGGCATTCTTTCACTACCTAGGATACCTTATCGTTTAGGTCTTATAAAATATGATCGTAACTAAATTTTATTACTCTAAAAAAATAATTAAATACAAAAGATGCGGATGAGTCCCACATCTCGACCGTTATATAAGCAAACAACTTTCTTAAACGAACAAACACTTAAAAAACTAAATTACCTTCACATAAGAACATGAAGAAATCTAAATAGACCATCGGTACACATTGGTTGTTTGCGGCACTTTATTCATAGGATAGTTCTTGTTTACAGTAACATAAATAACTCATGGATGTGGTTGCAATCAATGTTTTCAAAATCTATATCTTACTTAGGATCGTTTTTATCTTTGTAAGATCGAGATTAAAAGTAAAATCGAGAACCTAAGACGCTATTATAATGTAATTTTCTTAATAGTCTTTGCATTATTTTACAAATATAAATTTTAATATGCATAACAAACACAAAATTATAGGAATATTTCATAAAAATGTGGTCCTAAGTTATGATTATGAAATGTATAAGAGATTAACACGTTAAGTTTTAGATTCTATATAATAGAACGTGTAAATTTGTAAATTTTTTAGTTTGTCGGTTCGATAAAAGGTAAGATAGGATCGTAGTAGATCCTAAGATCATATGATCAAGATGAGGATCTTATAAGATTTTAAGCATGAAAATATCATATGTAAAATTTGGATCGTTTTTGCTTAACAATATCGTAAAATCATAAGATCATAAGATTAGGATCGAGATCTTGACATGCTTTGCAATAATTCAAGGATCTTCTGTTAGTAAGTTTCTAGGGTTGAAAATCATGCTATGATTATAGAGTCACTATACTGATAATGTTTCCGACACCATCTCAAAGGGTTATGGTGGTGGTTCTGAATAGGCACTTTGCACCTGCCCTATAGGGACAATAGTACCGATATCACATTTCTTGATCGAAAAACACTTTTGGTACTCGCTGGTATCTTAAAACCATAAAACTCAGTAATTTCGACTCACTTATTATCATTGTAAGGTTTAATCCCTACAACCCTGGTTAACCTAGATGCGGAATATCAAGAACACACACCACAATAGAATCGATAGAAAAAAAACGACGCCCACAAGGTAAATCCCTAATCGATTACGATTAGTTTATTGAAAGAATGACGTGTTTTGTTCGTTCCCCCTCACCTCCTTTTATAGAGATGAGGGGGAACCGATTATTACAAGTCTTACGGGTCGGGTTGGGCTTAGACATTGCCAACCGACCTTTATTCTTAGTTATTAGGAAACTAGGCTACACGACTCTTAATTTCCTAAACACGACATAGGCGAAAGATAAAGACTAAACATAACAATTTCCACCTTAGACTTTATATTAGCCTATTCCAACACTCAGCAACTCCAAGTAGTGTTGTAACTTGCGTCCACGTACCACCTTCGTCAAGGCATCCGCAGCATTGTGTTCAGTACCCACCTTCAGAACTTCGACCGTCTTTGCTTCCAAGACTTCTCTGATAAAGTGATAGCTCACATTGATGTGCTTAGTTCTTTCATGAAAAACATGATTCCGCGATAAGTGAATCGCGCCCTGATTATCACAATTAACTACAACGGTATTGAGCTTCACGCCCAACTCTTCCAAGAGTCCCCTTAGCCAAATAGCTTCCTTCACAGCCTCCGTAAGGGCCATATACTCTGCCTCTGTAGTTGAAAGAGTCACCACGTGTTGTAACGTTGCCTTCCAGCTTACAACACATCCATGTACTAAAAATGCGTAACGAGTGAGAGACCTACCCTTATATGGATCCTTAGCGTAGTCTGAATAGACAAAACCTGTTACGTCCACTTGGTTGCCACAATTTGTCCCATATACCAAACACACGTTTACAGTGCCCTGCAAATATTTCATAATCCACTTCACTTCTTACCAATGGAGTTTACCTGGATTCGCCAAATATCTGCTAACTACACTTACTGCATATGCTATGTCTGGCCTCGTGCACACCATCAAGTAGATTAAGCTTCCAACTACATTTGCATACGGCACCTAACTCATTCTTTCAACATCACAATCCCTAACCGGACAATCCTTCAACGACAGCTTGAAGTGCCCATCCGATGGTGTCTGAACTGACTCCCCATTGTCCATTCTAAACATGTTTAAAACTTTAGAAACGTACCCAGATTGTGACACACTCAGAATCTTGCAACTCCGATCCCTGAAGATCTCCATACCAAGAATCTTGTTTGCTTCCCCGAGCTCTTTCATGTCGAACTCCCTTTTAGCCAAAGACTTGGTAGCCGCGATCTCAGCCTTGCTTTTACAAGAAATCAGCATATCATCTACATATAACAATAGATAGATATACTCCCCTGGTGCATAACTATTGTAATATACGCAACTGTCGTAACTGCTACGCTTAAACCCATTGCTCAGCGTATACTCATCGAACCTCTTGTACCATTGCCTAGGCGACTGCTTCAAACCATAAAGAGATTTCTTTAGCAAACATATCTTGTTACCTTGTTCAAATCCCGGTGGTTGCCTCATGTAGATCACTTCTTCAGGATTTCCATGTAAAAACGCCGTCTTTACATCAAGCTGCTCCATCTCATAATCTTTACACGCAGTCAATGCAAGTATAACTTGAATAGATGTGTGTCGAACTACCGGTGAAAATACTTCATTGTAATCAAAACCTGCCCTTTGTGTGAATCTACGGGCCACCAAACTTGCCTTGTACCTAGGCTTTTGAACACCTTCAATCCCTTCCTTTATTTTGAACTGCCATTTGTAACTCACCAGATTTTTCCCAATTGGATGATCTACTAGCACCCAGGTCTTGTTCTTCCTCAGAGAATCCATCTCTTTTTTCATAACAGCTTTCCACTTAGAACTGTGTTTACAAGCAACTGCTTCCTGGTATGTCAATGGTTCATGAGTATCTTCTTCCTCTGCTGCAGAGAACACGTAAGCAACCATATTACTCGCATCCTGAAACCTTGCCGGTTTCGTTCTTGTCCTTGGCTCTCTATCCCGAACCAATTGATAATCTGTGAGATCCGGTGGATGATCAATATCTTGAACCCCTGCATCTTCATCATAGCCATCTTCCTGATCTGTCTGGTCTTCCTGATCTGTCTGATCTTCCTGACCTGTTTGATCTTCCTGACCTGGATGGTCTTCCTCAGGCGTATGATTATTTAACCTCTGCAGTTCCACCTCAACCTGTAATTCTTCAACAAACTTATCTTTACCTGCACCAGAATCCTTCAACGTGTCTTTGTACATGACACTTTCATTGAAGACCACGTTCCTACTTGTGACTATTTTAGGTGATTTATTATCAAGCCTATATAGTCTGTATCCCTTCACACCTTCAGGATACCCCAAAAGAACGTATTTTACCGCTCTCGGCTCGAGCTTATCTTGTTTAACTTGTGAATACGCGACACAGCTGAAAACCCTCAACATCCCATAATCACTAGGATGTCCCGACCACATCTCCATAGGTGTCTTCTTCTCAATCGCTGTCGATGGTGACCTATTTATAAGATATGCGGCCGTACATGTTGCTTCTGCCCAAAAGGTCTTGGGCAATCCAGACTGTGTTAATAAACAGCGTACCTTGTCCATGAGTGTTCTTTTCATCCGTTCTGCTAACCCATTCTGCCGCGGCGTCCCGGAAACTGTCAAATATCTAGCAATCTCACTCTCAGCGCATAGCTGATTAAACTCCCGGTTATAGAACTCAAGACCATTATCCGTCCTAAGCTTCTTAACCGTCCTCCCAGTTTGATTTTCTACTAACTGCTGCCACTCATTGAACTTCCCAAATGCTTCGTGTTTGAACCTAAAAACATAAACCCATACCCTCCTAGAATAATCATCAACGATAGATAAGAAATACCTCTTACCTCCCAATGATTCCACCTGAGACGGACCCTATAAGTCTGAATGAACATAGTCTATTACTCCCTGAGTAGTGTGCCTTCCTACACCGAAACAGACTCGATGTGACTTTCCTAGAACAAAATTCTCACCAAAATCGAGCTTACCTAGACTCTTCTTGCCAAACAAACCCTGCTTTCCCAGCACGGGTAGTCTCACCTCACTGATATGTCCCAGTCTTTTATGCCAAACCTGTACAAGACTGTCTTTTTCTTCAACACTAGCATTAAGCTCACCGGCCACTGCATGGCCATCCAAAGAGTACACACAGTTCTCCCTTCTGGTTCCAGATATAATAACCCTAGAACCATTAATCACCTTGATTTTGCCCGACTGAAATTTACGGTATATCCCTCTTTTTCAAGAGTTCCCAGCGATATCAAGTTTCTTTTCAATTCAGGAATATACGTGACATTGTGTAACACAAAACTTGACCCATCTTTCAGTTGTACCTTTACCTTGCCAATACCCCTGATCTTGTACTCCCTATTGTCGCCCAACAGTACGCTTCCCCCATCGCATTCCAGAAAATCAAAAAATACATTTAACCTGGGTGACATGTGATATGAACCTCCTGAATCCATGATCCAATCTTGCAGTCTTTCTACACTCATCACCATCATCACCTCAGAATCGTCGTAAATCGAACCACTAGAGCTTGGTTGATCATCTTTTTTGACGTAACCTTTTGACTTATTGCGATTGTTCTTCGGACAGTCTCTTCTCAAGTGCTCCTCAGATTGGCAAATAAAGCATTTGAGTCTTCCACCTCGAGACTTCTATCTTGACTTTCCCTTTGACTGATGTGAATTTCTACGATCAGTTCTTCCCCTCACGTATAACCCTTCACCATCATCCCCCGTCGCCTTAGATCTTTCTTTGATTTCCTTTGAATTTAGTGTGACCATCACGTCCTCGAAAGTTAAAGCTTCCCGTCCATAAAGCAAGGTATCCACAAAGTATTCGTATGATGCTGGTAAAGAAGTGAGTAACAATAAAGCAAGATCTTCATCCTCGAATTTGACCTTAATATTTGCTAAATCAAGAATGATTTTGTTGAACTCATCTATATGCTCGGAAATCTTTCGTCCAGTCGGCATGTAGAATGTATACAACTTCTTCTTCATATACAACTTGTTGGCCAATGACTTTGTCATATACAAAAACTCGAGCTTTGACCAAACCCCCGCTACATTCGTCTCCCCGGTAACCTCTCTCAGGATCTTGTTACCTAAACATAAAATCATGGCACTGTGAGCTTTCTTGTCAAGCTTAGATTTCTATTCAGCTTCCATATTTGCGGGTAAAACCTCCAGAGCTGCTTCACATCCATTCTGGATTAATAAAGCACGCATCTTGATTCTCAGTAACACGAAATCACCAGTTCCATCGAATTTATCGATGTCAAACTTGGCTCCCATCATTTTTTATCTTTTTGTTGATTTGCTAAACCTTGTGAAAAACCTCACAATCACAAACCGACAAAATCCCTTCGGTAACTGGCTAAACATTGGGATACGTTAAACCTCACAATCACGAATTACAAAGTCCCCTTGTGTTAAACACTTCAAAGTAATTACTTTTGTTATATAAAAACAAAATAGTAACTCAATTCTAAAATTTGGCCCAATATCTACTTATTAAGTCCAAAGTAAAATAACCCTGGCCCAATATAATAAAAGCCCTTTGAAGTATATGTGTTGACTTAATAATAAACAAAACACGATCGTATGTGTTTATCTCTTCTTCTTTTTCCCTGTTGTAGCTCCAGCCACCAAAGAAAGAGAAAAAAAACCAGTCACACACCTTGATCTTCGACGAACGAAAACCAACCAAACCCTTTTATCTCGACGACCTGCTGCTACCTTGATGATCTAAACCTGATCACCGATAATCTTCAACGATCGATCCTAGAAACTAGCTATCGCGAACCAAGCTCTGATACCACTTGTAGGGTTTAATCCCTACAACCTTGGTTAACCTAGATGCGGAATATCGATCGCGAAGAACAAAACACGTCATTCTTTCAATAAACTAATCGTAATTGATTAGGGATTTACCTTGTGGACGTCGTTTTTTTTCTATCGATTATGTTGTAGTGTGTGTTCTTCGCGATCGATATTCCGCATCTAGGTTAACCAGGGTTGTAGGGATTAAACCCTACAACCATCATGTGCAATGTTGATAAGGGACGCTACAAACATCATTTCATTGTATCTTGGGGAGTGGTTGTTTGCCAAAGCCAACATACTATGCTTTGCTCAAAATGATGTGCGCGGGATTGTTTTATATATAACGTTAGTCGCCCTTGAAGCAATAAGAGCATGAACAATGGAAAAGTCTTTAGAAGACTTGAAGCTTTTAATGCATTTAATGCATAACATTTTAAAGAGCTAAAACTTTGAAGAAAAGCTTGGGCTTTGTCAAATCATTGACATAAATCTTTTCATAAAGCTATTGGTTCAATGCCAAAAAATCTATTGAAAGACTTTATAAAAAATGGAAAAGCTTTTAGCTACTTGAACCATTGCATATGCTCTATGTAATATTAGTCGGATGTTGCAAAATTCGAAAAAGCTAGTAGACCCACTTAAACCAAAAGTGGGAGAACAAATCACCCATGAAATCAAAAGAGAAACATCCATTTATCACGACTCGGTTTTGGAATTTTTACTCTCAGAGACCAGCCGTAACATTTCACAAAAAGCTGAAGATTAGCGGGAACACCTTAACCCCGGGTGCCATTTGGCACCAGCCATTGACCAGCCGTAACATTAACCAAACCACCTAAAGTCCGTGTGTATATGTATGCTTTTAATAAATATCCAACTAACTGTAAAACCATTCCTTCTATTCTTTCATTAATTTTTTAGCATAGAACATTTTTATTAAAGTAAGAGTAAACTGAAACATCTAAGGACATATGGAGTGTTCTAAGCTTAAAAGAGTTATATGCTAAAAAACAAGTCTCATTCATACATAACCATGGAGGAAAACTGTATGTTGTTAATGACCGACCAACATGCTGTAAGACCCACTAACGTTGTTGAACATATTGAAACCATCAACTCACAACCCTGAACGAACATTTCTTTTTCTTCATAAAAATCCGGATTCATTATGTAAAAAATACTTCCATGTTTTATCAGTAGAAAGCCAAGTCATATGCTATGCCGTGTGTTTAGACTTGTACACACGTTGTGATAAGGAAGTTTGTATAGAGTTTTTAGTGGGTTGAATTTTAAAAACAAGTGGGTTTAAAAAAAAGGCTAGTAGAAGCCCTCCAGCTGTCAACTTTTTTAAAAAAATGAAAAATCGATAATGCAACTTTTTGCCGCCTGGACTCTACGACACAAAAGAAGGATACGAAGATAAGGTTACTGTATCTCGTTATCTCGTTCTAGTGCAGAGGATGAATATTTGGGTGTTGCTAATTTTGTCGCTACTGTTTGGATTCGAAATCTTTTGTTAGAATTACATGCTCCTTTGCATACTGCTACACTTGTTTACTGCGACAACGTAATATCTATTTACCTTTCTACTAATCCGGTACAACACCAGCGTACTAAACATATCGAGATAGATATTCATTTTGTTCGTAATTATGTGGCTTTTGGGCAAGTGCGTGTTTTAGATATTCCGTCACGATTTCAATATGCGGATATTTTCGCCAAAGGTCTTCCAAGTGCCTTATTTCAAGAGTTCTGTTCAAGTTTGAACGTCCAAATACCTCCCTTTTCTAACTGCGGGGAGTATTAGCCAAATAATTATTAGCCCATGTATTGTTTATTATTTATTATCGGGCTTAGCCCATGTTAGGTTTCTTATGATACAGACTTTGTGATGTATTTATATTGAATCATCAATCATAGTTGAGCAAGGGATTTTAACAAATCTAATATTCTTGTATTTCTTAAACTGTATTCCTAATACAAGCCTTATAAACATGTGAAATTGAAAAAACCCCTAAAATGCAAATGGGTGGGACCCTAGACAAAAACAAAGTACAGCAAAATGTTAAAATTTCTTAAAAATACAAATATCTCATAAAATATAATATTTCGGGACTCAAAAATTCCGTAACCCAACAAACTACATTCTCTTCTTTACTAAAAAGTTATGGCTATCTGAAACAAAAGCCCTTTTCTATCTTAGGCCTCCATCATAGAAAAAGAAGAAATTAACTTTTTTGGTAAAGAAAAGAACCCCTGTACGACAACATGGGAAGAGACTTCTCAACATGGTTTCAATCTATTGGGGTTCTGCCTTGTTACATGGAGATGAGACGCAATTAAATTTCAAACCTTATTAACTGGCCTGGACGCAATTTCATGCAATAAACTTAAGACCTAGAAAGAAAGAAATAAACTTTCTTTTTTCAGATTAACTTGGAAGGGTTCTTATTCTATTATTCGTTGCTTATTACAGGAATAATTAAGCATATCGTAAAAATATAAGTATACAAGTAACAAGATAATGAACAATCTATCTCTTGCACACGACACCTCGTCCGTTCATACCACTTTGGCACATCAAGCTTGCCAATTCCAATCTCAAAGGCGAACCGGAAGAATGGCTGTTTCCCTTAAACTTAGACACCGAGCAATCATTTGCAAATGAATTTGTACTAATGAACTTACTACTTCCACCCATGACAGGCATTAGCACTCCCATTTTCACCTTGCTCACATAGTCGTTCCTATATGTCTGTCCCAAAACTCCATCCACTTCATTACTTAAGGAGAAGAACTTGAACTTCAGATCAAGATGAGCAAAGCAATCGTCATCGGTAATACCATAGTTATGAACTCTTGAGTCTTCTTCCGTTATTGGAACCACCTTGGCAGTGATCTTGAAAAGGTTTTCAACTTCAACAATGACATCGTTCGAGTCTTGAATCCTAGTAATTGATGTTTTTGAAGATTCCCATTTTGCGCCTTCAGTTTCGGGGAGAATAATGCTTTCCCCATCATATGTAATGGATATACGGTCAATCGCGTCATCCCAAGTGGAAGTCTTTTGAGCGCCGATTTGTAGTTTGTGATTGTCAAAGAGAACCGCAATAGATTGAACCCATGTAAAGTCTCTGCCCACGTTTTTGTTCCTCTTGCCAATGAAATGGCCATTGATGTGAAGGTTAGTATCGGTAACAAGGCAGAAATCTTTATCCTTCTTTCCATGGAAGTAGAAAGTGACTCCGTCAGCACCAATAAAACGAGGATCTTGACACACAGCTCCAGGCATATCACATTCTGCAATTTATGTCACAAAAGTAAAAGTATTAGCTTTTTAATAATGTGTACGTAATAGTTACTAGTAACATATAGTTGGATATGATGGAACAAAACTTTAGTTGGAACTCGTATATTAACACTATAGATATTTTGGTTATTTATAATACATTTTGACTTTATGTTGGAACTAAGCTTCAGTTGCGAGGAACTTACTGCAGACTGGCTTGCAAGAGACACAATCAACCTCACATTGACCTGGACAAGAAGCAGGACATACATGTTCAGATGTGTAACATTTGGGATAGTTCTTGTTTTTGCACTTTACCTTCTTTGGTTTGGAAGGTGGAGTAGGAGGAGACTCAACTGGTGGTGAAGACGGAGTTGGTGTTGGTGGCGGAGAGTGTTGAACCAAGTATCTAAACTTTATAAGGGAATAAGAAAGAAATATGGAAGATTCGATTTGTGCTCAAGTGAGCTTTTCTGTGATATGTTTATTCATTGCATACTAATGCCTTATATAGGCTTACAAAAGAGAGAAAATAGGAAAGCACAACTCCATGACTTCCTTAACTGACTACATGACTCTACTAGCCTAGAAACCAGGACAACCCACAAGACTAGGTGAAAACTAACCCCACTAGTCTTTATTTGAACAAGTAAAAGATAAAATAAACATGACTAATGTCACTTGGCAGATTTGATAAATTAGAACCCCACGTGATGCAATTGGTGTTGTATATTTTAACACTCCCTCTCAACACCAACTTCACATAACTTCACCATGCCAAGCTGCTGACTGAAATTCTCCAACTTCTTACCATTCAAGCCTTTAGTAAAGAGGTCTGCAACTTGACCTTCTGTTCCAACATGCTTCAAGTTGATTTCACCTTGCAAAACCTTCTCTCTAATGAAATGATAATGCACCTCCACATGCTTAGTTCTCGCGTGAAAGACCGGATTCTCTGCCAACCTTATTGCTGACAAGTTGTCACAATATAACTGAACACTATAATTGGTTGGCTGATGAAGCTCCTTTAACAGCAACATAATCCATGTGATTTCTTGAGCTGTCATAGCTGCTGCCCTGTACTCGGCTTCGGTTGTTGATAAAGACACAGTTGGTTGTCTTTTGCTGCACCATGAAATTGCACCTGATCCGAGCAAACACACGTATCCAGAAGTCGAACGCCGCGTATCATGATCACCTGCATAATCAGCATCACAATAGCTGACTAATCTGCAATCTCCACCCTTTTTATACATAATGCCATAGTCAAGTGTACTTTTCACATATCTCAGAATCCGACGGACCGCTTCCAAATGAGCCTTCTTTGGATTTTGCATATATCGACTCATCACTCCAACCGCAAAGGAGATATCAGGCCTTGTTATAGTTAGGTAAATAAGACTACCTACTAATTGTCGATACATCGTTGCATCTTCCAGATCATGTCCTTCATAAGCACTCATCTTTGCGTTCGGTTCCATGGGTGTCGAGTTTGGTTTACTATTAGTCATTCCAAACTTCTTAAGTAGATCTCCTGAGTACTTTTGTTGATGGAGAACCATTCCTTCTTCACAGTGATCAACCTCTAAACCAAGAAAGTGCTTTAAGTGCCCAAGCTCTTTCATTTGAAAACGAACTGACAGATTCTTCTTTGTTTGTAGTACTTCTTCTTCACAATCTCCTGTGATAATTAAATCGTCCACATACACTAGCACAACAGCAAGCTTACCATCGGTAGCTTTAACGAACAAACTAGAATCTGCAGATGTTACCTTGTAACCACTAAAAGTAAGAAATTCAGCGATTTTACCGTACCAAGCTCGCGGTGCTTGCTTGAGTCCGTATAGTGCTTTTCGGAGCTTGCACACATACTCGGGATGATCTTGACTCTGAAACCCCGTCGGTTGGTTCATGTAGATCTCCCTATCTAGCTCTCCGTGTAGAAATGCGTTCTTCACGTCCATTTGCCACAAGTTCCAGCTCTTGCTAGCCGCAAGTGCTAATAGAACGCGCACCGTTGTAAGTTTTGCTACTGGACTAAACGTTTCGTCATAGTCTAGCCCATATTGCTGAGAAAACCCCCGAGCTACCAAACGCGCCTTGTATCTCTCAACTGATCCGTCGGTGCGGCGTTTTATCTTGTACACCCATTTGCAAGATATGGGTTTCACATCTTTTGGCTTTGGAGACAACACCCACGTCTCATTTCTTTCAAGTGCATCAAGCTCTTCCTCCATAGCTTTCCTCCATTCCATATTCTGAAATGCTTCCTCAAAGCTATCTGGTTCCTTTTCATCAGTTTCGACAATAGCAGCATTCGCATACTTTGGATTTGGTTTGCGGGTTCTTGTTGATCTTCTGAGAGCATCTTCTACTTGGGGCTGATTTGGATCAACTTCTTCGTGCCTTTGATAGACACCTGTATGCCATGGGTTTTGATCATCCCTTACTTCTGCATCTTGATCAGAATCTGAAGCTTCGTCGTCTTTTAAAGTAAGCTGAACATGGGAGTCTTCTAATGCCTCTTTGAGCATTCCAGAATCTGGTAGTACATCATTATTAGAGGACCACCAGGATGAGGCTTCATCGAACACTACATCTCGTGATGTGTAGCATTTCTTAGTTGCTGGGTCGAAACATCTCCATCCTTTTCTTTGGCCATCATATCCTACAAAGATACATCTAATAGCCTTTTTCTCCATTTTGCTACGTAAGTGAGCAGGAACAAATACATAGCATACACAACCGAACACTTTAAAGTAACCAACAGAAGGTTTAATGTTCCATAATTTTTCAAATGGAGATAAAAAAATTAACCTTTGTTGCGGAAGCCTGTTGATAACGTACGCTGCGGTCTTCATTGCTTCTGCCCAATATTGTCCAGGAACATTTTTCGCATGGAGCATACTTCGACATATTTCCGCGAGATGCCTATTCTTTCTCTCGGAGACTCCATTTTGTTGCGGAGTATTGGCACATGTGAACTGATGGCGCACTTTAGTCTCCTGAAGGAAGTTTGAGAATTCATCCGAAGTGTATTCTCCTCCATTATCAGTACGCAAGCATCGAACATCTTTACCAATTTCCGCTTCAGCCGACTTCTTGAACTCTTTAAATTTTGCAAGTGTATCAGATTTATTCTTCATAAAGTAAACCCATACATACCTTGAAAAATCATCAATGAAGGTCACCATGTATCTATTTTCTCCAATGGAAGGTTGCTTGACAGGTCCAAACACGTCACTGTGGATCAGCTCCAATGGTTCCTTCGCTTTGAACTTGGATTCTTCATACGGCAATCGATGTGCTTTTCCATATTGACAACCTTCACATACGGTTTCTGTTCTCACTTCAAGATTTGGAAGTCCCTTTAACATCGACTTCTTCATCATTTCTTCTAGCTTGAAATAGCTAACATGACTCAACCGCATGTGCCAAAGTTCAGCCGTCTCGTTTCGTCTCGCCTTATCTACGTATGCGGTTTCTGCTGACATCACATAAACCGACTCCATTCTTTGTCCCATCATTACTGGATCACCTTGAACCTCTAAATGTCGATAAACTTTAACATCTTGTGGACCAAATAAAACATAGTGTCCACAAGATGTTAATTGCGCAACTGACATAAGGTTTTTCTTCATACCAGGAACGTGGAAAACATCGTTAAGCGAAACATCAGTATCTTCGCTGCACATAGGAGAAACTATCGTCTTACCAATATGTGATATTGGTAATTTTGAGTTGTTTGCTGTCACAACAACTCGACTTCCTGTGTACTTTGAGACATCCTTCAGCTTTTCTTTATCACCGGTCATATGGTTAGAACATCCTGAGTCAACTATCCAATCGTTTGCATAATCGATCTTCTTATCTGATGTTATTGTTGCAAAAGCAAACTCTTCTTCATCTGCAGCAAATGATGCCTCGAAGTCCCATTCATCTTCACTTTTCGAAGTAGCATTATTGCTTTCTACAACCTTCTTTGATCGACAATCTCTTGCTAGATGCCCTTTCTTATGACAGTTAAAGCATTTAACTGTATACTTCTTGCCACTAGAATGACTCTTTGGGCCTCCTCCGGTACGAGAATTACTTTCATCTTCATGACCTTTCGCCTTGTCATCATTCTTTTTGAAACCGCTTCTGAAATATTGCTTAGAATTCCCTTTGCCTTTATTAGCATAGAGGGCCTCTTCGTCCTTCTTAATCGAGACTCCTCCCATTTGCTTAGCTAAAGCTTCCTGGCTTGCTAGCAAATTCTCGAATTCAACAAGTGACGGTTGATTCTGCCAACCTTGTATCGCAGCAACATAGCTCCTAAATTCAGGCTTTAAACCATGGATGATGATTCGCTTCATCCTAGTATCGCCAATTGGAGCATCCGGGTCCAACTCAGAAATTTCTCGGCATAAAGTCTTCACTTTGTGAAAGTATTGTGCGATCGTTAGATCGCGTTGCCCCACCGACAACAACTCACTCTCCAGCAATTGGAGTTTCGTATCGTTCTTCTTCGAGAACAGCTTAGTGAACGTATCCCAAGCTACTTTTGGTGTTGTCGCATCTCGGATGTGCTCAAGCACATCATCTTCGACTGTTGTCTTTAAAGCAAACATTGCTTTTCCGGCTTTGATCCTCCATTTTCTTAGCACCCCATTATCATCTTCTGCTGCTGGTTGTCTGACTTCACTCCCGTTCACAACCTCCCACAAGTCTTGGCCTTGCAGGTAAGACATCATACAAGTAGACCAAGTATTGTAGTTCTGATTGTTAAGTTTCTTGATTCCACCAACGACTTGAAGATCACCCATACTTGGCTCTGATACCAGATTGTTGAACCAAGTATCTAAACTTTATAAGGGAATAAGAAAGAAATATGGAAGATTCGATTTGTGCTCAAGTGAGCTTTTCTGTGATATGTTTATTCATTGCATACTAATGCCTTATATAGGCTTACAAAAGAGAGAAAATAGGAAAGCACAACTCCATGACTTCCTTAACTGACTACATGACTCTACTAGCCTAGAAACCAGGACAACCCACAAGACTAGGTGAAAACTAACCCCACTAGTCTTTATTTGAACAAGTAAAAGATAAAATAAACATGACTAATGTCACTTGGCAGATTTGATAAATTAGAACCCCACGTGATGCAATTGGTGTTGTATATTTTAACAGAGAGTATATTGGTGGTGGAGGTGAAGGTGTGGGAGTAGGAGGTGTAGGTGTTGGTGGTGTAGGAGTTGTTGTAGGCGGCGGGTATGTTGGTGGTGGAGGTGAAGGTGTGGTTGTCGGAGGTGCAGGTGGTGGTGGCGTGGGGGTCGTTGGAGGTGGTGGAGGTTCTAGTTCTGGTACCGAAGGTGTAGGGGAGTCGATACAAATAGGTTTGCACGATTGACAATGAACGGTGCATCCATTGGGACAAAACTTAGGACAAACATGAACCAAGTTATGACACTCTTTGTATGTCGGGTCTTTGCACGTGGCATGGCTAGGATTGTTAGCAATTCCTGGCGGAGTTGCCGCACCAAATGTCACAATCAAAAACATCACTAGTAACATAACATGAAAAACTATCAACTGAGCCATTGCAGCTCAGACTTGAAGAAACTCTTGAAACTTTTGAACTAAATTTGTAATGCAAAAAGATAATGTTATCTGTGTATTGAATTGATGTTTATTGCACCAGATCCGTTTCCTATTTATAGGCAATGATGTGAACGAATGAAGCTGTTTATGTAACAATGAAGTACCTTCAGTTTCAGGTATCTTTCAAACACCTCTCTTTTGCTTTTAGTAAGCTTTATATATTGCACTTTCCACATGGGATAACATTGACCTGAAAACTATCATCTATTGAAACTAATAGGTGTGCTTTTCTGTATACATTGACTTGTAAACCAATCATCTCATATTATACTTGTAACATAAAGTAGCTTCGCTAAGAGTCATCTTACATACCACATGATGATCAATGTCAAAGTCTTCCAACCTAAGAAACTAATTCTGACCTATTTTAAATAATTTTAACTTCATATACAGTTTTGCTTTTACACATGCATCTGGCATTCTTTTAAACATCATTTCATTGTATTTCGGGGAGTGGTTTGCCAAAGCCAACATACTATATATGCTTTGCTCATACCGATGTGTGCGGAATTGGTTTATTATAACGTTAGCCGCCGTCCTTGAAGCAATAAGTAATATTACACGGATGTTGCAAAATCCGAGAAAGCTAGTAGACCCACTCAATCCAAAGGTGGGAGAACAGATCACCCATGAAATCAAAACCGAAAACTCGATTTTGGTATTTTCGTAACATTAACCAGACCACCTAACGTCCGTGTATATGTATGCTTTTAACAAATGTCCAACTAATTGTAAAACCATTCCTTTTATTCTTTCATTAATTTTTTAGCATAGAACACTTTTATTAAACTAAGAGTAAACTGAAACATCTAACGACACATGGAGTGTTCTATGCTCAAAAGATCGAGTTCTATGTTAAAGAAACAAGCCTGATTCATACGTAACCATGGAGGAAAAATGTAAACTGTTAATGACCGACCAACATGCACTACATGAAAAAAGCACTATAGTGACACATGTTTTAATGACACATAAAATAAGTGTAAATAAAAGTATATATTTACTTACACTTTTGAAAAAAATGTAACTTAGATTTGCTTACACTTTTTAAAAAGTATGAGCAAAAGTATAACTTTCACCCACACTTTTTAAGAAGTGTGGGCGAAAGTCTAACTTTCACTCACATTTTTAAAAAAAATGTAAGTAAAAATCTAACTTTCACCTACACTATTTAAAAAGTATGGGCAAAAGTTTAATTTTCACCTACACTATTTAAAAAGTGTGGGCAAAAGTCTAATTTTCACCTACACTATTTAAAAAGTGTGGGCAAAGTTCTAATTTTCACCTACACTATTTAAAAAGTGTGGGAAAAAGTCTAACTTTCACCTACACTATTTAAAAAGTGTGGGCAAAGTTCTAATTTTCACCTACACTATTTAAAAAGTGTGGGCAAAAGTCTAACTTTCACATATATTTTTTAAAAAATGTGGGCAAAAGTCTAAATTTCACTTACACTTTTTAAAAAGTGTGGACAAAAGTCTAATTTTCATCTACGCTTGTTAAAAGTATGGGCAAATGTCTAACTTTCACATATACTTTTTAAAATAAAAAGTGTGAGCAAAAGTCTAACTTTCACCTATACTTTTGCTACAGTATCTAGCTCAAGTTTAGATGCATCCCCTGGTGAATACTGGAGGAAAGTGACGGTGCCTTCTCCAAGTAGGAGGAAAGTGATGGTGCCTTCTCCAAGTAGTAGTGACTTGAAAACTATTGTGAAAGCTTGGTACCCAAATACGGAATCTCTTTCTGAAAACTTATAGGTTTTTAGCAGAGTTGATTCATTTAAGAACAATAATAACTTGTAAATTTGTCTTGCAGAAACAATAATAACTTGTATATTTGTCTTGCAGAAACCTTGGACAAGATTAACTAGGTTTGCAGGCTTTCAACTTGATCTGGTGGGAGATTTTCATCGAGGTATTGAGCCATATTATTTTATTACTATCTCATTTGATAATAACCTTCTTTTGCCCCTCTTTATTTATTTAATTATCTTTCTGTATTTTCAAGGATCTCTTGAAGTGGTGGAAGAGAATTGCATGTTTCGTTACCATTTTCTTGGGAATAATCTTGTTGAGCGCGTTTATAAAGAGGTTTTATATTAATATTGCTGCAATGTTTTTATGATTTGATCAAAAATTATGAAAGAGTTAGCAACGATATTGGAAAGACCAATCTCATTTTACTAGTGCAAGATAGTTCAAGTCATTAGTTCAAGTCATTTGGTATTTGGAATTGTAGAATGGATAATGATTTCTGTATTATGAATATTCTGTATGACATTCGGCAGGAAGTTTTCTTTTTGTGATGTTTGGTCCTTAATGGTAAGTTTAGAATTATTGATTTCTGTATGGCTAGTGGTATGATCTATAAAAGGATACATGCCATATTGTGTTTGTAAAAAGTATGTTTTGTGTAATACTGACACTAACTTTGTGTAGACAAAAGTTTAAGCCTTTGTTGACACATTAAGTGTCAGGATAGGTCTGTCACCATACACCTTTACCATCTGAACTTCTACTGACACTTATTATTTGTGAAGGAGAAGCTAATTTGTTGTTTCTGACACTTTTTTCTACTTTTCCTGACACTTTTTGTATGTCAGGAAATGTAGTTTTTCTTGTAGTGATGCTGTAAGACTCACTACTGTAGTACTATTGCTGAACAGATTGAAACCACCAACACACAACCCTGATCGAACATTTCTTTTTCTTCAGAAAAATCCGGATTCATTATGTTAAAAATACTTCCATGCTTTATCAGTAGACAGTAGCACGCCAAGTCATATGCTATGTTGTAGGATTAGACTTGTACATACTTTGTGAGAACGAAGTTTATATAGAGTTTTTAGTGGGTTAAATTTGAAAAAAAAAGTGTGTATTTAAAGAAAACGGCTAGTAGAAGCCCTCCAACTGCCAAAATTTTTCAAAACAAAAAATGAAAAATCGATAACGCAACTTTTGGCCGGCTGGACTCTACGGCGCGAGCCCGAGAGTGGTTTGACGTGGAGGAACTGACACCGAAAGCTTGCTTTAATAAAAACTAGTATCATGTTTTATGAAAAAATTTTGCTGCCACTAATTACGAGTTGTTTTTCAAACACGGTAAAATAACAGTTTAATCAGCCAAATTTAAGTTCCCGAGGTTGTTAATACTGAATACTCTAATAGCGTAAGAATTCATATTAGAAGCTAAGGGTGAACATGTTTTAGCAGATAGTATCGTACAATCACATGAATGATGAGAGAAAAAGTATCCATGCAAGACCTTGGAAATTTCTTATTCTTTTATCAACGATTTACAGGTTGTATTTCTCTTCTGAACCACAAAGATGATACTTATATAGGTTTTCAATAACTAGCGAGAAGCTAGAGTGATATAGCCTTGAATACACGAGCAAAATAACTACAAAATGATGTTAGAGAAACAAGCACTGGATCGAATCAAATATACCAAACTAACTTTTGTATTAATCGTATAATTACAAATGTATCTGTAGAAACTAGAAGGGGGGGTTGAATAGTTTCTAGTTAGTTTTCAAATCATTTTGGCTTAATCCATTGTGCGCGGTTCCTTATGTGTACCCGCGGTTCTTTATCAATAAAGAACCGCCGGTCCATTTAGGGAACCGCCGACAGTGAACTTAACCTTTTGTTACATGTTAAACTTTGACAATCCTTTGTATCAAATTCTCGATCAAGCTTAACTAGATATGAGATGTGTTTGATTGAAAGATAAATACTACAAGTAAGTAAACACACAAACACATCAAATCAAGAGCACATCAAGCAATAGTCTAAACACTAAGCACACACGTACTAAGCATAAGCTTTTCCGCAACTAGGATGTTTAGACTAAGTGATGTACACTTGACCATAATCTAAACACGAAGCACACACGTACTAAGCCTTAGCTTTTCCGCAACTTAGATGTATAGATTATGAGATGCACACAACACACAACATATAAATACATCTATAATAGTAAAGACATAAATGTAAAGGAAAGTACCGACACGATGATTTATAGTGGTTCGGTCACGAAGCTCCTCTTCGCCCTACTCCACTCCTCGAGTACACCTTACTCGAGAGTTACTTCACTAGTCAACAAAACTCCTTTCAAGGCGGAGAAAACCATACACGTCGCTTACACATTTCCGACACTAAGCTAGATGTCGAGTCCTAATCTTCGGTAGGACCAATCTACACAACGTTTCCCACTTCACCATTTAACGACACAAGGCTAGATGTCGAGTTCTAATCGAAAGCTAGAACCAATCTTCACGACACTTCACTTTGAAGCTAAGTGATAACTTTACACAACACAACTACTAATCACTTCAAAGTTTAGTGAGAACTCATAAGACACAACCACATCACTTTATAGTTTAGTGAGAACTACCTAGACACAACCACATCACATTAGAGTTTAGTGAGAACTACCAAGACAAAACCTAATCTACCCACTAGTTATGTTTTATGGCCCAACATAACAGACCTTGTGTTTTATGGCCTTAACACATAAACCATATAGATCTAAGCACACAACACTTAGATCTATAACTCTAACACTATATCCAAGTACTAACAAGACTTGGATCTACACAACTAACACCTAATCCAAGGATACCCATCACTTGGATATTCTACCCTTACAAACACATCCAAGTGTACCCACAACTTGGATCTTCTACATATACATAGTAGGAAGACAAAAATCATGACTTGATCTAGAGAGATCTTCATCATGTTATGACTCTAGACACTAACACTTCACAAGGGTGAAAGTGTTCTTCTCATTTCTCTTGATGAGACAAATGAGGAATGGGATATTGTAAGGTTTTTGTGTGTTTTTGTGCAAGTGAAATGGAAGAGAATGATCTTCTATTTATAGCCAACTCTTGTCTTGGAGAGCACCTTTTTACCCAATGGATAAAAGAGTGGACTACCCATTGGATAAAAGAGTGCACCTTATATTCTTGGAGCCCAAATTCAAAATTTGGATTTTGAATTTATTTTCTTCCCTCTATCTTCTAGAAGCTTCCAGAAATCTTGAGTAAACCTAAACCGGCTTGACTGCCCGCGGTTCGATATCACTAAGGAACCGCGCGTCCTTCTTGTCTTTCATGACGAATGTAATCTTCAAGGTGTCGAGAGAAGTATACTTAAGTATGCTTGAGTGATTACGAGTACCTTACACATTTTACATTATGTATTGCGAGTTATACATTTGTCATCACCAAAACATGAAGGGATCATCTTGATTAAACATCGTAATGTTTGCACTAACAATCTCCCCCTTTTTGATGATGACAAACAAGTAAACCGTAACGCATAGTAAAATGTGAAACGTACTCGTTTACACTTCCTTCTCCCCCTTTTGTCGAATCAAAAAGGTAGTCGTCATTTGAGGAAGAGTAGAATCCATATCATTTGAGGAAGATCACGCATCCAAAGGTAGTCGTCGTTTGTAAAAGAGAAGAATCCACTTTGAGATAGCTTGCATCCAAAAGATATTCGGTTGAGAGGCGAGAATCCGAACCGTAATCCCATCATCCAAAGATATTGAGCTTGCGTCATCCTAGTGAAGTCTTCAATCACCATAGGTTAACCACCTCCATGTCTTCGAGATCCCATAATTCATTACTTGCAAGATGTTCAATGAAGGCAATTTAAGTGAGTGAACGATCGCAAATGTAATGAGTTGAAATCTTGAAAATGCTCCCCCTTGATATGAGCTCCCCCTTGCTTGAGGCACCAACAAAGCAAGAATAGTGACGAGCTACAAAAATGGGTTAGAAGTATCCTACAAAACAAGGTTAGTAGACAAGAGCATATATAAAAAGAGCATATATTGTCGAGAGGACATATTTCGCTTTAATATCTTGGCAAAAATACCAAACTAAAGAGAGCATGACATGGACAATAAAAACAATTCCACATATTCGAAAAGAGAGAAAGAAGGACTATGATGAAAAGAAAAAAGAGGATGATAAACAAGTCGTTTGCACAAACAATGACAAGCATTGAAGAAAGAAGTGTGCACGCGATGCTATCAATCCAAAAACAAGTCAAAGGAGAGAATCTTGACAAGATCAATTCACAATTGTTGGAATAGAGGTAGAGAAGAAACATCCATACTAATTGTAATGATAATATGTCAAAGGACTAAAAGCTTAGAATATATGGAATCACCCAAGAAAATTTAAGATTTAACCATCAACTCTCAAAAAAAACAAGGAGAGGATTTCGAGGAAATCAATTCAAAATTGTTGGAGTAGAGGTAGAAAAGAAATATCCAAGAATTTGAAGATATCATCTCAAGGGGTTAAAAACTTAGAATTGATGGAATCACCCATACCAATTGTAAATTTTAACCGCAATCAACTCTCGAAAAGAGGAACCAAAAATATCCCAACCTAGAGAAATTTTTGACCAAAAAAAAATAAAGGAAAACCAAAAGCGGATAAATCGACGCTTTAAGAAAAATTCGGTATATAGGACATTATAGGCAAAAATGCGTATGAATGTCGACACCAAATGGTGTTTAGCATACGATAAACTACATGCTCAAAGTTTCGTAGCTCTTCTCAATCATTATGGATGTTCAAAGAACAATTACATGATGAGGAAAGGGTAAGGCTCGACTCAACTTAGTTTAGAAAGACTAGAAGAAAGAGACTCGACTTAGAAGAGCATGATTAAAATGAATTGAGAGAGACTCAACAAAGAAGTTAAGGATAACTTCAGAAATTAATTCATGAATACTATACCTTAGAAGGTGATAGTGAAATCTCGAAAGAAAATGAGAGAAGAAACTCAAAAGAAGCTCAAGAAGACATGAAGAGTTAGTACAAAATCTAACACATAATCAAGTAAGCACATAGGATAATTCATGCAATGCCTAATGAAGTTTACAATAAACCAATGTAGAGAAGGTGCACAATTAACACATATGGCATGCAAGAACCATGATTACTTAAAAAGAGAAGACTAAGTAAAACATGTTAGCACGTAGCATTTAAGGACATGCATGAGTTAGACACATCTAAGAGATATTATATCGGAATTGCTTGACAAAGACAAAACCTTTATAATAAGCATGCATTCATTAACTAATCAATTAAGCATATAGCATACGGATAAGCAAGAAGATATATAAGCAAGTAGCATACAAGCAAGTCATCTATCTAGATATCACAAAACAAGCTACAAGAAATGTAAATCTCCAAGAAGATTCCTAATTCTTATTGTTTAAGAAAATGACTCAAAATAAGAGAAAAGAAAGAAACATAATAGCAACAAGATCCAAGACTCAAATAAAAATCATGTTGAAAAACATGAAAGGAAATACAAGAGAATAAAGATCATACAAAGATGTAAAAAAAAGCCTAAAACTTAAGCATAATTTTAATCTTAGTTATACTAGAAAACTAAGATTTGCTTAAATTGGATGTCTTAGCAATAAGCAATCCACATGCTTAAATGAAAGACAAGGGTGGTGGCGGAATTAGGTGGGGTGAAAGGTGAAGTCACCAAGGGTTCAACAAAGTCATTCTCAATGGGAACGCTTTGGATAGGTTGAGGTTGGGTAGTCACATCCAAGAGAGTACTAGGAGTGAAGGGTGAGGTCAGCTCATTCATTCTAGATTGGAATAAAGAGGAGGTAGAACCATATAAATGGTTGGTACCATGGGTTGAGGTAGTCTTGCATGGTGCAAGAGGTGGTGAGGGTGATGAAGAGATGAGAATGGGCACAATCTCATTCTTAGGTGTGGCAAAAGGTGAAGAGTTAAGTTTTGGTAACTTAATCTTAAATTTGAGGTGCCTCTTTGAAGAGGAGGTTTTGGATGAATTGAAGGTTCTTGTAGAAACCATGGTAGTAATGGGTGGTAAGGATGAATGGTTTCAGGTGTGAAGAACCTGGCTAACAAGGAGGGTTTAAAAGGGTGAGGTGATGATCCAAACTAGTAAAGGGTTAAAAAGGGAAAGCCCAAGATATTTTGGGAGTGTTTAAAGGTTTGAAACAAAGATTCCAAAGGGTGTTCGAACAATTGGGAAGTTTCAGAAAACCCGAATTTTAGAGCTTCTGTCCGCGGTTCTTTATCTCCACCGGCGGTTCCATATTGATATGGAGCCGCGGTCTATTTAAAGAACCGCCTACAGAGGCTAGGTTTAGGTGGTGAAGGAGGATTTTCCAATTCAGTAAATCCTAAAGTTCTAGTCTAACTTATCATAAAGTCATGCTTAAGAGCAATAAAAACTAGAACACACACAAAGGAAATACACATAGGTTCAATTAGCACGTAAGAGGAAAGTTAAGAAAAACCTAATGGCTACAAAAGAAAAAGACTCCTAATGACATACAAAGTTCATCAAAGTAAACTATCATTAGTTATATATAGGAAGAGCCATTTAGCCAATTTAGAGAATGAGTATGAGACTATCACTAGAGGTGCTCAATTAAGGCTAAACACGACCATTTTTACGAGTTATACACCAACTCAACTTCCCACATGGAAGTAATTCAACCGTTAGGTCAAATTAAGATCCTAGTGCATAAATTCTCTAGTAGTCATTCTCAAGTTAGACAAAATGTAATTCCAACATTAGCCTAATAAAGTTTAGCAAGGATGAAACTTGCATGGCGACACAATGCATGGCCTAATGAGGGTTGAGAATGCACCATTACATATCTTGTCAAACAAGTCTAGTTAAGGTTATTTACCTTAATAGAACTTGAGGCCAATAACTTTGAAGTGTATAAACAAAGTTTACACAAACCAAAGGAACACTCTTGATTGGTCTTTCGGAAATGACACATTTATAAATTGCATAGCAATGTAAATTACTTGAGTATTTCGGATGAAACATCCAAGTTATCAAACCGACTCTATTGTGCATTATAAGTAATTATTAAACAAAATATGTCTAACAATTTGAACAAGTAGATTCAATCTAACACCATCAACACAAGTGTGAGTTATGATCCGATGTATATTTTTAATAAACCACATTCATGTCTACACAAAAAAAACATGTCAATTAGATTCGATAATGATACCAATCATAGTTTGAATAATGCATTGATATTTAATCGAAATCTTTCTTGATTCCCACAAACACTCTTTTAAGAGAAAATAGCTAAGATTTTCAAAGGGTGTTTCATGTTTTATAGTGAGACATTTATCTACTTGAACTAATAACGCAATGATCGAGTAAGACGACCCAAATCAATAGATTTGACAAGCTCCCAAAGCTTTCAAACCTAAAAGTGTTAAAGAACATGCCGAGGTGTACAAGATGTTTATGTAACATTTGTAAACCAAGAGATGTTAATCCTATATGCAATGCACACATAATGTTGCAACTAAAATGCAAGAAATCTAGCATACATCCTAATTAGGAAAAACTAGATACTAACAAATACCAAGCAAGGCACAAGAGACTAGACATATAAGCAATACTACTACAAATAGCAAGGAACACTTAATAATGTCTACATATAATAATAACACACAAGAAAGCACACACAAACAATTAGCTTAACACATAAAAGCATTCGTCCATGTTTTGAGTGTTAGATACAACAAAGTATTCATAGCTTGATTTTATTTGAAAATAGTCTTTGACCCATTTAAGATTTAATTAAGTTTAACACTTTGTAAATATATCAATTTTCAAAGATATATCACCAATAGATGTCCAACTTAATAGAAAAGAGTAAAACACAAGTTTTACGACAAACAGACGCTCAATACTTTGGACAAAGTATGGAACTTAGAAACCATCTAAATTTTAAAGTTTCAATAAAGATTTGTAAGCATCTTTAATTGAAAGATATTCAATTACGTTCGATATGACGGGTGGCACGACTTCTACGGACTTACGGTTGATTTTATATGATTTTTCAAAGTTTTCAAAAACCTGAGTCAGACTGACTGCGGTTCCTTATTGATAAGGATCCGCGAGGAACAATAAAGAACCGCGGTCAGAGGACAAAAAAAGAGTTTTTGGCCAAAATCATTTGGTAACTTTTTGGAAGGACTTAGGACTCTAAAAAATCATTTTAGACACATAGAACTCGTATTTTAGAGTTAATTATGACACAAAAGATTTTTATACTTCCAAACATGAAAAGATTTAATTCAAGCTATTATACAAAGTTTATTTAACACCAAAACTTGTACGAATGAAACAAAAAAACACATTTCATAAGTAATCACTCTTCATGAACAATTTGATACAAAGATCGTCTCTATTTTTAAAAACCGTTTTCATATTTAAAAACCATTTGTTTTGAAAAAGAGAGCAAAGATCGATCCAAGATTTAAAGTACAATATACTTCAAAGATCTTGAATAACCTCGCTCTGATACCAATTGTAGAAACTAGAAGGGGGGGGGGGGGTGTGAATAGTTTCTAGTTAGTTTTCAAATCATTTTGGCTTAATCCATTGTGCGCGGTTCCTTATGTGTACCCGCGGTTCTTTATCAATAAAGAACCGCCGGTCCATTTAGGGAACCGCCGACAGTGAACTTAACCTTTTGTTACATGTTAAACTTTGACAATCCTTTGTATCAAATTCTCGATCAAGCTTGACTAGATATGAGATGTGTTTGATTGAAAGATAAATACTACAAGTAAGTAAACACACAAACACATCAAATCAAGAGTACATCAAGCAATAGTCTAAACACTAAGCACACACGTACTAAGCATAAGCTTTTCCGCAACTAGGACGTTTAGACTAAGTGATGTACACTTGACCATAATCTAAACACGAAGCACACACGTACTAAGCCTTAGCTTTTCCGCAACTTAGATGTATAGATTATGAGATGCACACAACACACAACATATAAATACATCTATAATAGTAAAGACATAAATGTAAAGGAAAGTACCGACACGATGATTTATAGTGGTTCGGTCACGAAGCTCCTCTTCGCCCTACTCCACTCCTCGAGTACACCTTACTCGAGAGTTACTTCACTAGTCAACAAAACTCCTTTCAAGGCGGAGAAAACCATACACGTCGCTTACACATTTATGACACTAAGCTAGATATCGAGTCCTAATCTTAGGTAGGACCAATCTACACAACGTTGCCCACTTCACCATTTAACGACACAAGGCTAGATGTCGAGTTCTAATCGAAATCTAGAACCAATCTTCACGACTCTTCACTTTGAAGCTAAGTGAGAACTTCACACAACACAACTACTAATCACTTTAAAGTTTAGTGAGAACTCATAAGACACAACCATCACTTTATAGTTTAGTGAGAACTACCTAGACACAACCACATCACATTAGAGTTTAGTGAGAACTACCAAGACACAACCTAATCTACCCACTAGTTATGTTTTATGGCCCAACATAACAAACCTTGTGTTTTATGGCCTTAACACATAAACCATATAGATCTAAGCACACAACACTTAGATCTATAACTCTAACACTATATCCAAGTACTAACAAGACTTGGATCTACACAACTAACACCTAATCCAAGGATACCCATCACTTGGATATTCTACCCTTACAAACACATCCAAGCGTACCCACAACTTGGATCTTCTACATATACATAGTAGGAAGACAAAAATCATGACTTGATCTAGAGAGATCTTCATCATGTTATGACTCTAGACACTAACACTTCACAAGGGTGAAAGTGTTCTTCTCATTTCTCTTGATGAGACAAATGAGGAATGGGATATTGGAAGGTTTTTGTGTGTTTTTGTGCAAGTGAAATGGAAGAGAATGGTCTTCTATTTATAGCCAACTCTTGCCTTGGAGAGCACCTTTTTACCCAATGGATAAAAGAGTGGACTACCCATTGGATAAAAGAGTGCACCTTATATTATTTGGAGCCCAAATTCAAAATTTGAATTTTGAATTTATTTTCTTCCCTCTATCTTCTAGAAGCTTCCAGAAATCTTGAGTAAACCTAAACCAGCTTGACTGCCCGCGGTTCGATATCACTAAGGAACCGCGTGTTCTATAAAAGAACCGCGTGTCCTTCTTGTCTTTCATGACGAATGTAATCTTCAAGGTGTCGAGAGAAGTATACATAAGTATGCTTGAGTGATTACGAGTACCTTACACATTTTACATTATGTATTGCGAGTTATAAGTTTGTCATCACCAAAACATGAAGGGATCATCTTGATTAAACATCGTAATGTTTGCACTAACAGTATCATCATCTTTACAAGGAATAAATCATACTCCCTCCGTCCCATAATTATTGTCAATCTTTCTATTTTGGGTTGTCCCAAAATTATTGTCCAATACTAAAAATAGATAAGAATCTTTGATAAATTTACTATATTATCCTTGATTAAAATTATTATTACAAAATTTAAAGAAGAACTAATTAATTAGTTAAGGGTAAAACTGTCATTATGCTAAAAAGTAAGAGAGAGAAATCTGTAATAAATGTACTTTTCTTAAACTGTGTAATTCTTGTCTGGTGACAATAATTTTGGGACGGAGGGAGTAATTTATATATACATGTCGAATGGGTACTTCGACTAATTGTCACAACATTTCAGAAAAAGTAATCGTTGTGATGGTTTGTTTGTAACCGTTTTTACATGTCTAAAAGTAAACAACCGGTAGGATTATCCTAAGGCCCATGAGTCGTGTCTTCTTGTAACTTGGATCGGGCCTAATATTCTCCCCCTAATCATAAACAATGTGGTGTAGATTCTTGAGTTCAATGAGTTCTCTCATGACTAGAAACTTGATCTTTGGTAGTGCCTTCGTGAGTATGTCAGCCTTTTGGTATTCTCCACATACAAATTCTACTTGGATCTGGTTTCTTTCAACACATTCTCTGATGAAGTGGTACTTCGTGTCTATGTGCTTGCTCCTTCCATGAAAAACTGGGTTCTTCATTAGTAAAATTGCTTATTTGTTGTCAACCATGATCATGATCTTTTCTTCTTCTTTGTGTGTAAGTGTGCTTAAGAGTCTTTTGAGCCATAATGCTTGAGTTGTTGCTGCTATTGCTGCAATGAATTCAGATTCGCGTGATGATAGTGCCACAGTTGCTTGCTTTTGAGTGCTCCAACTAACTGGTGAGTCACCAAAATAGAATATGATGCCGGCTCTGATACCAATGTTACACAGGTTCTTGATGGGCGTTTTCTCCAGGATCGAATGATCGGGAAACCTTCATGAACATCATCATCATAATAAAAAGAAGAAAGAACAAGAACAAAGGGATGAACCCTAAATATACCTTCTGATATATTTAATCGAATAGGGTTGGTTTGATTTACAGAATTCCTACATATTTATACACAATGAATCGTTGCCTCTATGAACAGGCATGTCGGTCCTATAAAAGTATATGATACAACCTAATCTAAACGTTATGTCCATATACCTAAATAACTGCCTATTATGGGTTTCGGGTTGGGCCTAATCTAAAGATTAATTGGATTAAACTCCAACATATTTCCCCCTAATCTAATTAATCTTTGATCCTTCAATCTTCTTGTTGTTGATGCTTCAATCTTTCATGGTTTCTAGTTTGTTGTGGAAATTTCTTCATGAATTTTTTCCGTGCTGAATATCTTCTTTCGCATCTTTTGTGGTTCCAGCACTTTCATGCACTCCCTGCGTTTTTCATGTGAACATAGAATGTGTTCTTCCTTATTTTTGCAACAATAGTCTGCCATGTTGTTTCTTTTCATCTTGTTCCTTTTTTAATCTTCAAATCTGGCAATTTTTTCTTCTTCCTTTTTTCTTCTTATCATAAACCAGATAAGAATCCTTTTGAAAAAATTTTCTTATCATAATCCAAATAAGAACTCTTGAAAAATCTTAAAAACTTATTTTTATCATAAACCAAATAAAAACTTACAAAGTCTTTAAAAAAAACTTGTTGCTTATCATAAACCAAATAAGACAACTGTAAAAAAAACCTTTCTTTCTTGATGATGACTCCAAGATTTTGGAGTTGCTTGATCCCTTCGCTCTGATACCAATGTTACACAGGTTATTGATGGGCGTTTTCTCCAGGATCGAATGATCAGGCAACCTTCATGAACATCATCATCAAAATAAAAAGAAGAAAGAACAAGAACAAAGGGATGAACCCTAAATATACTTTCTGATATATTGAATCGAATAGGGTTGGTTTGATTTATAGAACTCCTACATATTTATACACAATGAATCGTTGCCTCTATGAACAGGCATATCCGTTCTATAAAAGTATATGATACAACCTAATCTAAACGTTATGTCCATATACCTAAATAACGACCTATTATGGGTTTCGGGTTGGGCCTAATCCAAAGACTAATTGGATTAAACTCCAACAAATGATTCCATTTATGAGAACAGGAGAGAAGGCTCTTTTTTAATCTGGAATCCATCTTATGTCATTTTCTTCGGTTGTGTATACAGGAGAATGTAACACTCGTACTTTTTGAACTATATCGTTGCACACGATCTTCTTGATGTTGAATAACCTGTATTGAGAGCAAACTAGATGATGGCCCATTTGACAACCCTCAAAACTGCTTTTGAACCTTTTATGTTATCCTTGGGAGTCTCGAAGCCATGACAGTCAACCGAAACGAGTGGAGTATGAGTCTGAAGACATACCCAAACACACTACTCAAGTTTTTTTTTCCAGATGGAGATGACTTTTTGACATTCTAAGAATACCTTATTCGACTCTTCGTGGTGATAACTACATTGTGCGCCCTTTGTCAGTAAAGGAGTACCTTTTTGGATGAGATTTGCTTTTGTTTGAATTCAGTTTAGCGAGAGAGGCCAAAAACATGATCATTACATGTTGCTTAGTCTGAGTTGGAATGCGATCTATTGATATTTGTTTGTGTTGGTGATTTTGTGTTACCAATAATGATTTAAGTGTAATGGATTTACTTTGTTGACCAATGTGTAATCGTGATAAACGTTCATCAAGTCGGAGTTGTGCGGAGTGCACACTTGTATGACATTATTACGGTTATCATACGGGGTTGAAGCCCCCGTACGACGGGGTTCCGGGGGCAGCGCCCCTGGGCAGGGTCCAAGGGGCGGCAGCCCCTGGCAGGGTCCAAGGGGCAGCGCCCCTGGCTGGGGTCGAGATTATGGTTAATATAAAATTCCCGGGTATGCGGACATTTTTCAGCCCGTTATTTACACTGTCGGTTTATGGTTAATATAACTGCTTTTGCAGTTACAACCGTATGACAGTTAATTGGTCATATAACCTTTCTGGTTTTCTGGTTCTGGATCATAACAAAAAAAACACATAAACACTTCGAATCTGAGTTTTATCCAATTGGAGATTTCGATAGAACCATCGAAATACTTTGATCTGAAAGTGTTTGACACGACTCTCAGATTATTTTATCCACCCATATTTCTAACAGTTTGGGGAAAATGAGATTCAAATATTTGTTATATATGTATTAGCCTTATTTAGCTGCATAGCTAAAATTATATGAGTGACTGAGTGAGTATATCTAAAATGAGAACAATAATAGAAACAATTATTCCTAAATTAAATAAAATGGAAAATTCTTATTAAATTATTTGTTATGAAATTATTACATGAAGAAAGATTTAGATAATTATAGCAAGTACATGAATAACAAGAAAAAAGAACAACCTATCTCTTGCATATGACACCTAGTCCGTTTAAGCCACCTTGGCACATCAAGCTTGGTAATCCTAAGTTCAATGAGGAACCGGCTACACGCCTACTACCCTTAAATTTAGCTACAGAACAGTCAGTTGCAAATGAATTTGTACACATGAACTTATTACCCCCACCCATGACAGGCATTAGCACTCCCATTTTCACCTTGCTCACATAGTCGTTCCTATACGTCTGTCCCAAAACTCCATCCACTTCATTACTTAAGGAGAAGAACTTGAACTTAAGATCAAGATGAGCAAAGCAGTCCTCGTTAGATATACCATAGTTATGGACTCGTGATTCTTGTTTTGTTATAGGAACCACCTTGGCAGTGATCCTGAAAAGGTTTTTAACTTCAACAACGACATCGTTGGTATCTTGAGTCCTTGTGATTGACGTGGTGGAAGATTCCCATTTGGCGCCTTCGGTTTCTGGGAGAATAATGCTTTTCCCATCATATGTAAGGGAGATACGGTCAATAGCGTCATCCCACGAGGAAGTCTTTTGAGCTCTGATTTGTAGCTTATGGTTGTCAAAGAGAACCGCAATAGATTGAACCCAAGTAAAGTCTCTTCCCATGTTTTTATTCCTCTTGCCAATGAAGTGGCCATTGATGTGCAGGTTGTTGTCACTAACAAGGCAAAAATCTTTATCCTTCTTCCCATGGAAATAGAAAGTAATTCCGTCAGCACCAATAAAACGAGGATCTTGACACACCGCTCCAGGCATATCACACTCTGCAATTTACGACACAAAAGTAAAAGTATTAAGTTTGTTAGTTATGCGTAGATAATAGTTACTCGTAACATATAGTTGTATAGGATGGAACAAAAGTTTAGTTAGAACTCAAAAAACTAGAGATGCGAGGAACTTACTGCAAACTGGCTTGCAAGAGACACAATCCACTTCACATTGTCCAGGACAGGAAGCAGGACAAGCATGTTCAGATGTGTAACATTTGGGATAGTTCTTGTTTTTGCACTTCACTTTCTTTGGTTTGGAAGGTGGAGTAGGGTATGATGTAGGAGGAGTAGGAGATTGAGGCGTTGTTGGTGTCGGAACAGTAGGAGGTGGTGATGATGGTGTTGGTGACGAGTCTGATGGTGGTGGAGATGCGGAATCCATTGGTGGTGGTGGAGGGGAGGACTCTATCGGTGGGGATTGTGCTGGTTGTGGTGGAGGTGTGTACACAGATGGCGAAGAATCTGGTGGGGACTCCGTTGGTGGTGGTGGTGGTGCGTAATTAGTTGGTGGCGACTTAGTTGGCGGGGACTCTGTTGGTGGTGAGTCTATTGGGGATGGTGGTTGTGGTGGTTGAGGTGGCAGGGGATCTATAATTGGCAGAGGTGGCGACTCTGTTGGGGATGGTGGAGGTGTGGAATTAGTCGGTGGCAACTCAGTTGGCGGGGACTCTTTTGGTGGTGTTAGAGGTGGATACTCTGTCGATGGGGACTCTATTGGGGATGGTGGTTGTGGTGGAGGAGGTGGCAGGGGATCTGTTGCTGGTAAAGGTGGCGACTCTGTTGGCGGGGACTCTTTTGGTGGTGTTAGAGGTGGGTAGTCGGTTGGTGGGGACTCTATTGGGGATGGTGGTAGCGGTGGCGACTCATTTGGTGGGGACTCTGTTGGTGATGGTGGAGGTGGGTACTCAGTTGGTGGTAGTGGTGGATGTGGTGGTGGAGGTGGGAACTCAGTTGGTGGCAGTGGAGGTGGGAAACCGGTTGGCGAGGACTCTGTTGGTGATGGAGGTGGCGATTCCGTTGGTGGGGGTGGTGACTGAGATGGAGGGGACTCAGTTGGTGGTGGTGGGGGTGGAGACTCCCTTGGTGGTGGTGGATGTGGCGACTGAGTTGGTGGGGACTCAGTTGGTGTTGGTGGTAGTGGTGGTGGATACTCTGGTGGAGGGGGTGGTCGAGGTATGGAATTAGTTGGTGGTAGTGGAGGTGGGGACCCGGTTGGAGGGGACTCTGTTGGTGATGGAGGTGACGATTGCGTTGGTGGTGGTGGTGGTGACTGAGATGGAGGGGAGTTAGTTGGTGGTGGTGGAGGTGGGGATTCAGTTGGTGGTGGTGGAGGTGGGGATTCAGTTGGCGGTGGCGGAGGTGGCGATTCAGTTGGCGGTGGTGGAGGTGGGGACTCAGTTGGCGGTGGCGGAGGTGGAGATTCAGTTGGCGGTGGTGGAGGTGGGGACTCAGTTGGTGGTGGGGGAGGTGGGGATTCAGTAGGCGGTGGTGGAGGTGGGGACTCAGTTGGTGGTGGCGGAGGTGGGGATTCAGTTGGCGGTGGTTGAGGTGGGGACTCAGTTGGCGATGGTGGAGGTGGGGACTCAGTCGGCGGTGGTGGAGGTGGGGACTCAGTCGGCGGTGGTGGAGGGGGGGACTCAGTCGGCGGTGGTGGAGGTGGGGATTCAGTTGGCGGTGGTGGAGGTGGGGACTCAGTTGGCGGTGGTGGAGGTGGGGACTCAGTTGGCGGTGGTGGAGGTGGGGACTCAGTTGGCGGTGGTGGAGGTGGGGACTCAGTTGGCGGTGGTGGAGGTGGGGACTCAGTTGGCGGTGGTGGAGGTGGGGATTCAGTTGGTGTTGGTGAAGGAGAGTTGGTTGGAGGAGGTGGAGATGGCGTTGTTGGTGGTGGAGGTACGGGTGTTGGTGGTACGGGAATTGTTGGAGTGGGAGAGTATGTTGGTGGTGGAGGTGACGGTGTCGGAATCGGAGGTGTAGGTGTTGGTGGTGCGGGGGTTGTTGGAGGTGGCGAGTATGTTTGTGGTGGAGACTCAGTTGGTGGTGGTGGAGGTGGGGACACAGTTGGTGGTGGTGGTGGTGGGGACTCAATTGGTGGTGGTGGAGGTGGGGACTCAATTGGTGGTGGTGGTGGAGGTGGGGACTCAATTGGTGGTGGTGGAGGTGGGGATTCAGTTGGCGGTGGTGGAGGTGGGGACTCAATTGGTGGTGGTGGAGGAGGGTTAGTTGGAGGAGGTGGAGATGGAGTTGGTGGCGGAGGTACGGGTGTTGTTGGAGGGGGAGAGTATGTTGGTGGTGGAGGTGAAGGTGTGGGTGTCGGAGGTGCTGGTGGTGGAGGTGAAGGTGTGGGAGTCGTTGGAGGTGGTGAGTATGCAGGTGGTGGAGTAATAGCAGGAGGTGGCGATGATTGTGGTGGAGGTTCTAATTCTGGCGGTGAAGGTGTAGTGGAGCCGATACAAATAGGTTTGCACGATTGACAATGAACGGTGCAATCATCAGGACAAAACTTAGGACAAACATGAACCAAGTTGTGACATTCTTTATATGTCGGGTCTTTACATGTGGCATGGCTAGGGTTGTTAGCTATTCCTGGTGGAGTTGCCTCGCCAACCGCGACAAGCAAAAACATTACAAGTAACACAGCATGAAAACCAATTGACTGAGCCATTGCAGCTCAGACTTGAAGAAACTTAAAAATTTTGAACTAATTTTGTAATGCAGAGATAAACTTATGTGTTCTCAATTTATTGAAGTGATGCTTATTGCCACCAGTAGCCTTCCCTACTTATAGCAAATGGAATTAGTGAATGAACTTATAATTAATCATGTAACAATGAAGTATCTTCAGTTTAGGGTATCATTCAAACACCTTTTTATTGCTTTTGGTCGAAATTTGGTATCCCTTGATCAGTAAGGTATATGCATCACTTTCCACAGATGGAATCCACCATCTGTCATACGCTATGGCGAGGAACAGTGGTGACACACAGTTTATGATCATGACGATTAACACGGACAACAGTTTTATGCAAAGTATCATATATCTAAACTAATTGTAGTATACTAGCTACGGAAATTGGTATCATTATAGAGGTTTAAACGAAACAATTATGTAAGAACAGCTATAAAGAGCAATTTACTTAGTTAAATCTATGTCCCAAGAACCTATATCACTTGACGAAGGTCGCACGTTCTGTTGATGTTCCTCGCCCAATCACCCTTCCGTTACTGTTATGGACTGGCTAACAAAGGCAGCCCTTGGTTGAACACGATTTTTTGGTAATCAATAAATAACTTAACTAATAAATAAATGCGACCATATTATGTAAATTTGGGTCTATTATGATATTTTCAAACAGGTTCAACTGATAAACTAGAAATCAGTTAAACGGAAACATGCCATTTGTTAAGGAACATTGTTCTGATAATATGGAGGATTTATGTAAGAAATTTTCAAAAGACAAAGAGTAGGCGCGTCAACTTGACACGTTTTGGCCCAAACTCGTGATGTGTTACTCAACTAGTCCAATTTGCCAACTATACCTGGCCGGCTAACTACCGTAAAGAAGACATGTCTTTCTGTAAAATTAAAACTTAACTGTGGTCGCACTGTATTTACATGTAGAAGTAAGGGATAAGTAACAAGACCAAACAACTCATCGTATCAACCCTCCCGAGCAAGAACCGGACGAGTAACATATAACATGCCAAACCATCAATCTAGCTTATCACTGAAGACAGATAAGCTTTTAAAAACTCACAATAATTGGAAGTAATTTCTATACAAAGGTAAGCTAATTCTTATAATACACATTGACTTGTATTAGCAGTGTCTCAAAAAACCAATAATGTCAGTATTATATTTGATCATAAAGTATGTTCAGTATAAGTCATCTTTCATTTCACATGCTGAACAATGTCAAAGTGATTTAATCAAACAAACTAAGTTTGACGTATTGCTTTTATACATCTGTCATTCCTTCACTAGCAAGGGACATATAGATAACAATCCGATACTGTTTGGACGTAGCTTGTGGCATACTCCATCTTAACGGTGATAAAAATATGACCATAACTAATTACGTAACCATTTATTGTTACGTTCATCATTTACTTGCACGCAATTGGATTTAAGGCTTACTGTCATGTTCATCATTTACAGCCATTGATCGATTAACCTCAGTTTAACTTATTTCTCTTTTATCGGCAATCCATTAAGAACGTTCTAGCAAGATACTAGAGACTAAGAAGAGTACAACAAGGTTTCCCATGCATATACTGGATCATGAATCCAATCTAACCAACTAGGATTCCCTTTTCTATGTCTTGGAAGGATCCAAGTGTGAGATAGTACCTTTATTTCTCCACAAAAATTCCACAAATTAAATCCTATTCCTATATATCCATATGATCCAAGTTGTTGCGTAAATTACCGCGTCAAAGCATCCCTTAGTAAAGTGAGATATATTTTTCACGTCTCCGCATGATGTTAAACTCAAAATGTTTTTAGGATAATCTCCAATATACCACCATGCCCAAACCACACTCGTTAACTTGATAGAAATTAAACCGGGCACTCTATTAAAATGTGTTGCGATGTTTCTACGTCTCCATCTCACACCAGAACGCCTAGAGAGTATACTGATTCCTTTATTTGACATGTTTGCTTCAGAAGGCTGCACAAATCCTTAGAACTGGGTTACTTACTCATGTGGAGCAATTTGATTTGCGAACCACTTAGTTTTTCTCAGTGGCAGCTTGTCGATATGTCACGAGGAGGGGTATCTTGTCATACGTTGGTAAAACGCTGAAATGAAAGTGTGTATGTATGTGGTAGTTGGCATTAAATGATATCACAACGGTCAGTACTAGTGCTGCGTTTCAGGGGATGCAAAACGCTTGGTTATCTCATCCGTGACATATGCTGAGTCAGATATCCTGTGAATAGTTAGTCTGACTAAAAGCCTTTTTTCTATATCGAATGTAAAGCAACACAATACTCTATTGTTACTCGAGGATCAGTCACATAAAGCTCAAAAGATTTAGTGAAACAGTCACGTGTACAGTCTTTGGTTCAACTAACAGACCAATTTATATTTATTCATCATATCAATTTTAACTATATTTCCGTTATCATTTTCATGCCTTATTGTTATTAATGATCCATTTTGAATTTTGGCCAATCTAGGGAAAATTGAAGAACATGAATAGTTAAAAGATCATTACCAAGTTCATTAATTGTTTATCAGAACATTATTTCAAAAGATCAAACAATCAAAAGTACAGAACAAGTAAAGAGTTTGTATCCTGCACTTGATTCAAATATAACCCGCTGGTGGTATAGCATCGTTCTGGTCTGGTGGTGGAGCATAAGTGTTATCCGGAGGAGGAAGTAACAGATTAGATGGCGGAGGGAAATGACGTATTGGTGGAGGGGGTAACCCTGGAGTGTAATGGTAATCTGAGTAATCCGAGTAATCTGTTGGAGGAAAAGTGTAACCTGGAGAACTGTACGCCTGCGTTGGTGGAGATGAAGGGGTAGTGGGACGTGGAGAAGGAGGAGACGGTAATGGTGGTACATCAGTGTTCTGATTTGGTGGTGGAGCGTAAGTGTTATCCGGAGGAGGAAGAAACAGATCAGATGGCGGAGGGAAATGGCGTATTGGTGGAGGGGGTAACCCTGGAGTGTAATGGTAATCTGAGTAATCCGAGTAATCTGTTGGAGGAAAAGTGTAACCTGGAGAACTGTACGTCTGCGTTGGTGGAGATGAGGGGTACTGGGAGGAGGAGAAGGAGGAGACGGCAATAGTATAGGGGAGTTGCTACAAATAGGTTTGCACGACACACAATCGACAGTGCAAACATGGGGACATGAGCTAGGACAAACATGATCCAACTTATAACATAGTTTATATCTCTTGTCTTTACAAGTTGCAAGGCTAATACTCTTGGCATATGGCCAAGCTGCCTCACCAAACATCACAAGCAAAAACATCACAAGTAATATAACATGACAAACCGTTGACTGAGCCATCACAGTCCAGGCACGAAGAAACTCTGTTAACTTCTTATATAATTTTGTAATTCAAAGATAAACTTTGCTGATGCTTACCGGTCGGTAGCCGTCTGTAATTATATAGGAAAATAAAATGAATGGATGAATGCACCTAACATGACAAACCATTGACCCAGTCATCACAGCCGACCACACTTGAAGAAACCCCTTTATATTGCTCCTGGTGTAAGTTTGGTATACCTTGATCAGTAAGGTATATGCAGGTAATTCAACACTGTTTTCAAACAGAATCCACCTTAAACTTGTGTGTCAAGAAATATTGACAAAACGTATTTGTGTATCATTACGAGCAAAAACCAGGAGTCATATCTTATATGATATTTCATAATCAAGTAACTTCTCTATGAATCATCTTTCATTCCACACGTTAATCAAAGTCAAACTCATCTATTCAAACAAAGTAGTTTTGTTTTTTAAGGTAATTGTGATGTACTCGAAATTAAAGGATTAATTAGGTTAAGCTCCAATACAAGTTATGTGGTGGTGCGAGTAAACATTCGCGTGAGGTAATCTAATATACCACCATGACAATAGCGGGAAACGAACGGGCAAAACTCCTGGGGTATATACTATATTCCCCACCAAATGGTTCTTCCTGCCAAAAACTAACAGATGGATCAGTTGGTAAATAGCCGATACATTTTCGTATAACGGAATAGCTGTTTCATCTATTTTCTCGCATAATACCCGAACAACTATAATCTGTTTGTTTTGCTCTAAAGCTCGTACATTATATTTAGAGACCTTTCTGAATTATCTGATTGACGATTTCGTGAACATGAGGTATGCACATATAGGGGCAGATACTGTAAATCTGAAAGTGTTTCTACACGATTCAGATTTGATATCCAGATTGTTTACTAATAATTCCGTTTCAAAGATGCCCAAATTCCAAATGTTGTTCCCATTCAGTTGGCTAAGGTTAACTAACCAACTTACATGTTAAGCAAAGCGTGTCTAGAACATTTAACGAGACAAAAAAGTAAGAAACATTTACAATATCATCTGCCTCTCAACTACAACTCACATATCATGTGCAATTGTGCAACTATCCACACTTGCGTAGATATCATCTCATAATCATCGCAACACAATTCTCACTGCTTGCTTATTAGCCTAGAATGGTGTGACTTCCTTCTCATTGAACTCCAGTTCGGTTTGTGAACTAGTATAGGCTGAGTAGGTGGATCAGTTGTGTCCCATGAGGGAACTGGAATCTTCTAGAACTCACAGGGACCCGTGAGAATGGATTTGAGAAGTAGCCACATTGAGTGTGTGTGAAATGGTACTTGATGTGGATCTGTTGTGCTATGATAATGGAGTACGAGTTTTTGAAATTTCAGATTAAGGTATGATTATCTCGGTTGATAAGAATTGGTAACTATCTCGGTTGAAGTGTTAACTAACTATTTCAATCGAACTAACTATCTCAATCGAACCAACTATCTTAGTTGTTATTAAATTAACTATCTCTGTTGTAAAAACCTTTTACCCCAAAAAAATACTATCTCGGTTGTTAGTACAATGTTATCTCGGTTGTCTTGTTATTTATTATCTCGGTTGAAATATTGCTGAACTATTTCCGCTGATGTTGTTGAATTATCTACCTGATGAGGTAGTAAATTATCTCGGTTGTGAGTCTAACTTTTGACAGAGTTTCGGTCTACAGAAAGATAAATACGGACCAAAATAAAATAAGATTCGAATAGATTATCTTGGTTGATTAGAACCCAGATCCCTAACCAAAATAAAATTTAACTCAGAGAACGCAAGCAAGTAGCGGAATGACGTGGACTTCAAAAATTTAGGACCAAAATAAAAATTTCAAACGGAAATAACTATCTCGGTTTGAATCAAGAAACATTCAACTGAAATACTTAAAGGACCGAAATAAATTTAGAGTGAGAAACTTAACGAGATCATATAGGTCTCTGATAAATCGTGTTTTAGAACCGAGATCGAAAGATGTTACGCATGGATATATTCTATTTGTTTAGGATATATGCTTAGTATCTTTTATATTTATAAGTTATCTTAGTGTTTATCTAATAACTAGTATTTAAGGTTTCATATTGTAATCATTTATCAATCAATCAAGTTAAAAGTAAAGTAACTCTCTGGTCTTCTTGTCTAAAGTTCTTATGGAGCAAGCACTCGCTTGAAGTGGTGCTATCTATCCCGATACACCCTAACCGGGTCGTATCAATTGGTGCTTTCATTGAGAGCCCTCAATTCGTTGAGGGGTTTTTGATCTAAGATCCAATCAAAAAAAAAAAAAAAAAAAAAAAAAAAAAAAAACTACTGTTCATCGGAAAAGTTACTGTTCATCGAAAGTACTGTTCATCCGACGCACTGTTCATCGTGCTACTGTTCATCAGACGGTTACTCTTCATCAGAAGATTACTGTTCATCGGTGAGTTACTGTTCATCAGTGAAAAAAAAAAAATTATTTTTATTTTTTACTGATCTCGAGTTATGGCGTCAGACGGCAGCGATCAAGACGCAAAATATGCACTTTCTAAACTTCTGCAGATGGGTACCGTGGCCGAATATCAAAGTGAGTTTGTGATACTTGCAAATCGGGTAACGGGGATCTCTACAAACTTGCTTAAATGTTTTTATATCTCTGGCCTTAAAGTGTCGTTGCAACGGGAATTGTTGAGGTTAAGGCCTACAACTTTAGGAGACGCTTTCTATTTAGCCCGTATCTCTGAGGCTCGTTTTGAAGCAATTGCAGAAAAGGAAAAAGAAAAAGAGCGGGCCGTTGTTGTTCAAACACAACTTGTGGATGACGAATTGCAGCCTAATCTTAGTGAATCGCAAATGGTTGGTGAATCGCAAATGGTTGATGAATCACGAATGGTTGATGCATTACATCTTATGGTTAGTGAATCGCAACCTGTTGTTGTTGGTGAATTGCAATCTATCGATGAATCGCGACCTAACAAGGGCATGTGGTCTTTTACATCTGAATGGAAGGAGTGTAGAGCTGAAATCCAAGAATTGTTACTTCCCGAGCCAAAGAACAAGTTGGAACAGACTCTGCAAATGCTTAGGAAACATATCAAAATTTGGGACCCGGGAATCAAGAGCGTTTTTCAAGACGTCACCTTGAGGGCAAGGTGAATTCGAAGGAGTGAGGAATGTTACGCATGGATATATTCTATTTGTTTAGGATATATGCTTAGTATCTTTTATATTTATAAGTTATCTTAGTGTTTATCTAATAACTAGTATTTAAGGTTTCATATTGTAATCATTTATCAATCAATCAAGTTAAAAGTAAAGTAACTCTCTGGTCTTCTTGTCTAAAGTTCTTATGGAGCAAGCACTCGCTTGAAGTGGTGCTATCTATCCCGATACACCCTAACCGGGTCGTATCAGAAGAACCTAACCAAAATAAAAAGAAACACAAAACTTTTCAGACATTATCAAATCTTTATAACATTTGTTTACCAAATGATTGTTGATCGATAGAAGTTAACCTAAAACATAAAGAAAGTATTTAAATTATACATGTTCGCACTTTAGATGACTCCATAAATGCTCTTTTATTCATAGACTTCATTAACACTTAGGATATCTTATGTTCAAATTCTATTAAGGACGTCTTCAGGTGATAGAATTAGGCCAACACCAACATTGCATACATGGAGACACTACAAAATAAATAACATTTACTTACCAAAAGTTTTGCTTACTAATAAGATTTACAATGATTTAAGTCACTATAACTTTTTCTTACTAAAACACAATAAATATAAAAGTAAGCAAAAACATTTGCTTACTTTTTCCCTACTAAAAAAAAGTCATTAAAAGTTTTACACTTTTTCTTACTCAATATTGAGTAAGTAATGACTTTTAGTGCTCCCCTCTATTACTTACTTTTTTTCTTAAAAGTAGGAGTTGATAAAAATAACTTTTGATGACTCTTTTTTTAGTAGAAATTAATATAAAATACTTTTGCTTACTCTTTATGAGTAAGTATAGACTTTTAGTGCTCCCCTCTATTACTTACTCTTTCATGTTTAATTGAGTAAGCAAATGTCATAAATTTTGTAGTGAGACTAATGTGATTTTAGTATTCTGTTGCAATTTTCTAAGTACTTGAGTTTTATGTAGAAAAGCATTACTGGAGATCACTTCATCGTTGAAAAGTTTACCAAAGTGAGAAGACCACAAAGTGCAAATTATAACACAAAAGAAGGATACGAAGATAATTTATGCTTTTTGTGTAAGTTCTGCAGCGTTTAGAGACGGCTTAATCGTCTCTACAGACAATATCAAAAGTTCCTCAAGACCGCGACATACTACGAATATCACTTTGGATCAAGTTGTAATTTTTGGACTGCACTCCAAATTAGATGTTTTGAGTCCTCAAAATAAATGCATATTACACGCACCTAGTATGATCATCAATGTTAGCACCCTTAAGATTTGCTATAAAGTAAAGATCACTTATATGCGGCTTAATTATATGATATTATGGTAAACGGGTATGATCTCCCTCTTCAGGTTACCCAGGGAGGGCGAGATCTTTCATTGAGATGTACCCGACATCACCTGGTTAATCCCGAGACTGCTTCTGTGGCCACCCCAAATATACCCACCTAGAGAGATTTGATTGTTGACCTCTTGTTTGAAAGCGAATGACCTTAACACCAGGCCTTTTTATACAACGTTTGTCTATCCGTTGGTAACAAACACTTATCTAAGGTGATCCGTAACTATTTTATGGTGAGAATAATTTTCTTTCCGAGTCCTAGGAAATTATTCGACCTATGTGTGCTGACAATTAAAACAAAGCTAAATCGGCTTTAAGAGCAGCAAGCTCAGTATTCTCTTCATGACCTCCTCTCGGGTAGTGTCTCCCTACTTAATTTTCTGATTTTCAAGAGTTTATTTCACCGACGTGAACAGATGTGGTTATTTTAGACGTACAGTTTCTGGTATTTGTCTGGCTCCCAAGTTTAATTGCAGTGGATTACTTATGTTGTATATTGGTATGTATACGTGTTTCCTTGAACAACATAAGGAGCTTTTAAAACATATACTTGTATTATATATAGCATCACCATCGTTTCACAATAAAGAAAAGTATGTACACCATATAGGTGCGTTCATGTACAGACATAAGTGTTTAGAACTCTATTACCAAATTTATTGAATAACACAACATCATTTTAGAAGATCATAGAGCCGGGGTAACCAATTTGTATCATGCGCTAAATTCACGGATAACCAGCCGGTGGTGGAGGAGTGTACCCGTAATAATAATTGTTCGGTGCAGGCGGTGGAGGAGTGTATTGATCTGCCGGTGGAGGAGTGTATTGATCTGGAGGTGGAGGAGTGTACTGATCTGGTGGTGGAGGGGTGTACGTCGGAGGAGAGTCAGGAGGAGGGTAATTGTAAGAATCCGGAGGAGGGTAATTGTAATTAGGTGGAGTGTAAGAATCGGGAGGAGGGTAATTGTAGTTAGGAGGACTGTATGAATCTGGAGGAGGGTAGTAGTAATTCGGAGGAGGGTAGTAGTCATTCGGAGGAGGGTAGTAGCTATTCGGAGGAGGATAGTAGCTATTCGGAGGAGGGTAGTAGCTATTAGGAGGAGGATAATAGTTATTTGGTGGAGGGTAATAGTAATCAGGAGGAGTGTACGCCTCAGGTGGTGGAGGTGAAGGGCTAGTGGGAGGTGTTGGAGACGGTAATGGTGTAGTGGAGTTGCTACAAACAGGTTTGCAAGACACAATCAACAATGCAAACATTGGGACAAGACTTGGGACAAACATGATCCAAGTTATAACATAGTTTATATTTCTTGTCATTACAAGTTGCATGGTTAGGGCTCTTAGCAATTGGCCGAGCTGCTTCGCCAAACATCACAATCGTAAACATCATAAGTAACATAACATGATAAACCGTTGATCGAGCCATCACAGCCCGACTAAAAGAAACTTCTGAACCTTCTTAACAAATATTGTTTTGCAAATATATGTTCTATTGTTCTCTATGCATTGAGTTGATGGTTATTACCACCGGTAGTCATCTGTACTTATAGGCAAATGAAATGAAGGAATGCATGAATGAACATGACAAACCATTGACAAAAGCCGACCACACTTGAAGAAACCCTTTTATATTGCAAATGGTTTAATTTTAATTTGGCATTCCTTGAGCTATAAGGTATATGAAAGTAGCCTAGTAGGTAACACCTTTTTGCAAACGGAATCCACCTTGTGTAATACTTTGCGAACAGAAATAACGGAGATACATATCATTGAATAATAACGAGCAAACAAGGCCATCTTCTTCGGGGATGCATCTAGCCATGCATTAAAGTTAACATCATGAAGTAGGCTAATTAAAGGAAAACGAACGGAAGAATAGGCCAAAGGAGTGGTTTAACATACTGAACATGTGAAGAGCACGATATGTTTTGGTGTTGTTCTGCATCAATAGTTACTGACTGGACGTGATTACATAGCTAGGCAAGATTTCATCATACACGGTACATTAATTTTTGGCAAACACCGTTAGTGTTAATATACCGTAAATACGCAATTTTAAAGCAATAATATCCTACGCCAATCTATATTATTATACATAATTGGTATCTAATCGTTATACGGGAAGTTTCAGAAAATGGATCGAAAATAAGTGTCGCACAGTTTTAACCCGCTTTACATGTCGTTGCTGCTTTACATGTTAGAAACATATACCTTTCTATGATTTTAAACTCAGGTCCCATCGATTAACACGTAGAAATATACTCAGGTTTAACAAGTTACCAGACCTGGCATATATTATCCTTTCAACCTCCACCAGCTAAAATCACAAAGAGTAACATAAGTTGAGAAACAATTACTCAATGGTACCAATAAATCCATAACATAAAAAATATCAAAAATTTGAAGTAATCTGTGTTATACAAAGGTAACTTCAGTATTCATTTCACACGCTGGTCAAAGTCAAACTCATCTATTTATACAAGTTAATTCTGACTTTTTTTCATTAACTCTAACTTCATATGCAACATTACTTTTGAATCCTTATTTTAAGTCCATCATTTACCCTTTTTGGATTAGTTGACGGCAAAGAGAGGCAGATAGAAAGAAGTATGGTGACGATTGAATCACATAAAAAAATTAACGACAACGGCCATGGACTAACTACCGTATGACTTCAAGGACGCAGTCCACATGTTGGTGATTTTAGTTCCAGAGACTATATTAGATGATCTACTTATATAATTAAGTTAAGCATTGATACAAGTTAAGTGGTGCGGGTTTTAACTCATGTGAGCCAACCTAACACCACCTCGACTATAGCAAAGTCCAAAGGGGCTTTGCCGCTGGTGGGGTATAAAGTATTATCCCCACCAAACGATATTTCTTACCAAAAATTAAGAGACACATTGGTTAATTGTCATATAACAGGATAATTTTCATGCATTAGGTTGCCTTTTTAAATTATCCCGTTGTCGTTTTCTTGAACACGAGTCAGATTTGGTATCTAGATTGTTTGTCGTTTATAATTTTGTTTCACCACACCCAAATTCCAACTCCCTACATGGGTAAAATATCCATGGAGCTCAATCTGATTTTGATTTTCTACTGCAATTCTCTAAACAAAATAGAAACATTTGTGCTTGAGTTTTATGTAGTAAAGCATTAACGGAGATCACTGCATCATTGAATAGTTTCCATTGTGAGAAGACTACCAAGCCCAAATTGTAACAACAAACTGAGATATAAATATAAGTTCTGCTTTTTATACAGCATAAGTGTCTCTATAGATAATGGTCCCTCAAGAACCCTCCATACTACGAGTATCGATCACTTTGGATCAAGTTGCAGTTGTTAAAGTGCACTTAATGTTTTGAGTCCTCACAAGAATTACATAACAATACACACACCCTTATGTATATATTTTTGTTTGGGTAAAGGGTTCACGTCTACGTAAAATCCAACAAATTGCAAACATCAAATAATTTCAGAGATTGATCCAATTAATTGTACGCCCTTCTATATATGATTTTGCTCATTTTTTGATCCGATTTAGTAAAAATCACTGATACGTGATTTTCACCTTATATAAGATTAGAAAATACAAATAAAACGTCCATCCATCCGTTGGTAACGGATGCTCATCTAAGGTTAGTGGTAATGACTTTACTGTGAGAACCGTCTCTTTTTCCATGATAAACGTCTGATATCCAAAATTTAGTATTTGTTTCTCTCCGTACTTAAAACTGAAACGACAAGGAAAATTGAATCTAAGGTTATATTAAAGCCGCGCCGGGGAACGCTTCCCACTTTTGATATGGAAATGCCATGGCACACGCTTTCTGTTTTATTTTGTGACTTTCTATTTTAAATTCTTAATCAAGTTAAATATTAATAATGATTCGTTTTGAGTTTTGACCAGTCTGTTTAAAATAGAACTGTCCTATAAGAACCATCATCCTTAGAACCGGAAAGAAGCGAACGAAAAAAATATGGTTTCTAGTTTGTGAATACGTGTTTTCTTGAAAAACATATGGAGCTATATATTAGAACATATACTTGTACAATATATAACATCACCACATGGGTGTTGCATCAAAGTGTTTACATATAGGTGCATGTAAAAACATAAGTGTTTACAACACCAATACACTTGTTGTTTATTTCAAATGATCATAGAGTAGTAGGGGATAACTAGCATGTAATGTGTCATGCACTTGATTTAAGGATAACCCGCTGGTGGTGGAGGATTGTACCCCTCTGGTGGAGGATAATACCAGCTGTCTTCTGGTGGTGGAGGAAAGTAATTCGGAGGATAGTACGTTGGAGGAGGGTAAGAGTAACTTGGAGGAGGGTTATTGTAATTAGGAGGGCTGTAAGAATCTGGAGGAGGGTAGTAGCTATTCGGAGGAGGGTAATAGCTATTCGGAGGAGGGTAATAGTTATTTGGAGGAGGGTAATAGTAATCAGGGGGAGTGTACGCCTCAGGTGGTGGTGGTGAAGGGCTAGTGGGAGGTGTTGGAGACGGTAATGGTGTAGTGGAGTTGCTACAAACAGGTTTGCACGAGACACAATCAACAATGCAAACATCGGGACAAGACTTGGGACAAACATGTTCCAAGTTATAACAAAGTTTATATTTCTTGTCATTACAAGTTGCATTGCTAGAGCTCTTAGCAATTGGCCGAGCTGCCTCGCCAAACCTCACTAGCAGAATCATTGCGAGTAACATAACAAGATAAACCTTTGATCGAGCCATCACAGCCCGCTAGAAAGAACCTCTTATACCTTCTTAACAAGTTTTAATTGTTGTGCAAATGTATAGTTTATTGTTCTTTGTTTCTTGAGTTGATGCATATTACCGCTGCTAGTGTTCTCTACTTATACCCAAATGAATGCATGAATGAACATGACAACCATTGACTGCAGTCGACCACACTTGAAGAAACCCTTTTATATTGTCTATTGTGTAATTTTGGCATTCCTTGTTCAGTAAGGTATATGCAAGTAGCCAAGTGTGTATCATCTTGTGTAATACTTCACGCCAAGCAATAATGAAGACATATATATGTGGATAATAACGAGCAAACAAGGGCACTCGGTGATACATAGCGGCCAAAATAAATGGAAGAATAGCAGCCAAAGGAGTGGTTTAATCATCTACATCATCATGTGTGGACTACCCGACATGTGAAACAATCATAGCTAGAGTATATATATAGAAACATATATGTCTTTCGATGATTTTAAACTCAGGTCCCATCGATTAACATGTAGGAAAATACTCAGGTTTAACTAGTTACCAGACTCGGTGTATATATATACTCCACCAACTAAAATCACAAAGAGTAACATAAGTTGAGAAACAATCACTCAAGGGTACCATTAAAGGCAAAACATAAAAAGAAATCAAAATTTTGAAGTATATGATATTTGATAGAGGTGTCAAAATGAGTGGGCCGGGCGGGGCAAAACAGACAACGAGCTAAACGAGCGACGGAAAAGCGGACGACGGGTTAAGCGGAATGTGCGCCAAACTAACGGGGGCCAAACTCTTAATTTCAGTCTAAATCATCTTTCATTTCACACGCTGGTCAAAGTCAAACTCATATTTTTATTTAAGCAAATAAATTTTGACTTTTCTCAAATAACTTTACTTCATATGCATCATTACTTTGAATCCTTATTCTAAGTCCGATCATTTACGTTTTTTAGAAAGAGGTATGGTGACGTTAGAATCACATAAAAAACTTAGACAACATGGACTAACTAGCATATGAAATCAAGACTACCTGCGGCCACTTGTTTGTAATTTTTGCGTTAGTGACTGTTTTAGGTGATCTACGCGAGATCAAACGATTAATTAGGTTAAGCTCCAATAAAAGTTAGATGGTGCGGGTGTACACTTGTGTGAGCTAGATAGTCTAATGCCAAATAGCGAGGTCCAAAGAGGCAGAGCCCCTGGCTGGGGTATAAAATACTCTCCCCATCAAAAGATATTTCCTACCAAAAACTAAAAGACATGTCGGTTATACGACACCTTAGTCAGTTGTCGTAACCGGATAAGTGTCTCATTTATTTTCTGGCATAATACCAGAACAAAAGACACACCAATAACTACAATCTCTTTATTTTTGCTCTAAACCTCATGTATTAGAATTAGAGGGCCTTTTTTAATAATCCGGTTGTTGATTTCATGAACGCAAGGAAGATTTGATATCCAGATTGTGTGTTGATAATCTCGTTCCACACATATGCATGGAGCCCAATTTGATTTTAATTTTCTGTTAAATTCTCTAAAGAAGAATTTTAGTGCTTGAGTTTTTATGTATATAGCATTACCGGAGGAGATCACTGCATTGTTGAACAGTTCACCATTGTGAGAAGACCATAAAGCCCAATTATAATGCAAACTGAGGATACAAAGATAAGTTCAGCTGTTTATGTAAGTCTTGTAGCTTTAATCATAAACGTCTCTATAGACAATTCCAATGGTTCCTCAAGACCCCACTTTGGATCAGGTTTTAGTTGTTGGAGTGCACTCAAAATTAGATGTTATGAGTCCTGAAAAGAATTGGATAACAATACCCACACCCTTCTGTATAAGATTTGCTCATTTTTTGATCTTATTTAGTAAAATGACCAATACATGATTTTCACCTTAGAAAAGATTAGAATACACAAATAAAACATCTGTCCATTCGTTGGTAACGAATGCTCATCTAAGGTGACCGGTAACGACTTTATGGTGAGAACCATTTTTTTCCATCTCCTATATATCTGATCTCTGTGTGGACAATAGGAAAATTTAAATCAACATTAAGAGTAGGAAGTTTATTCTCCTCCTGAACTCTCTCGTAGTGTCTACGTGACGTAATATTCTTATAGTTATTCTCCGCGATTATAATGTCTATCATGACTTCTCTATCATTCTATTGTGCGACATGGGTATTTAATTTCCCTTTTAGACACTTCGTGCTAAACCATCAGGATATGATATCCAGCATCTACTCGAATCTAAGGTTATATCAAAGCCGCCGGCTTACTAGTTTCGATAATACCATCCCGCACTCCTGTCTTGTTATATGATTCCACTTTTTTGTTTTAACTTGTTGTAATCACTTTCTATTTTTAAGTTCTTTAACAAGTTAACTATCATTAATGGTAAGTTTTGAGTTCAGGCCAACCTGTTTAAGTAGGAACTGTCCTATAAGAACTTTCCTTTGAACCAAAATGCAATATAATGGAACGAATTTTTTTTTTCTGAATTTGTATATTTTGTGAATACGTGTTTTATTGAACAACATACATGCAGAGCTATATATTAGAACATATACTTGTATAACATAGAACATCACCACATGAGTATACAATAAAATGTTTAAATTATTAAAGATGTGGTTATACATTTACACCTTATATGTGCATGCAAAAAGTAAAACATAAGTGTTTAGAACACCAGTACATATGTCCTTTATTTTAAATGATCATAGAGTATAGTAGTAGGGATAACCAGCATGCATTTGATTCAAGGATAACCCGCAGGTGGTGGAGGATTGTACCACCAGACATCTGGTGGTGGAGGAGGAGTGTACCCCTCTGGTGGTGGATAATACCAGCTGACTTCTGGCGGCGGAGGAGAGTAACTGTCATCTGGAGGGGGATAGTAGTAATCTGGAGGAGGGTAATAGTTATTCGGAGGAGGGTAATAGTTATTCGGAGGAGGGTAATAACTATTCGGAGGAGGGTAATAATTATTCGGAGGAGGGTAATTGTAATCCGGCGGAGTGTACGCCTCAGGTGGAGGAGGTGAAGGGGTAGTGGGAGGAGGTGGAGACGGTAATGGTGTAGTAGAGTTGCTACAAACAGGTTTGCACGAGACACAATCAACAATGCAAACATTGGGACAAGACTTGGGACAAACATGATCCAAGTTATAACATAGTTTATATTTCTTGTCATTACATGTTGCATTGTTAGGGCTCTTAGCAATAGGCCGAGCTGTCTCACCAAACATCACAAACGTAAACATCATAAGTAACATAACATGATAAACCGTTGATCGAGCCATCACAGGCCCGACTAAAAGTAACTTCTGAACTTTCTTAACAAATATTGTTTTGCAAATATATATTGTATTGTTCTCTTTGCATTGAATTGATGCTTATTACCACCGGTAGTCATCTGTACTTATAGGCAAATGAAATGAAGGAATGCATGAATGAACATGACAAACCATTGACTAAAGCCGACCACACTTGAAGAAACCCTTTTATATTGCATATGGTTAATTTTGCCATTCCTTGAGCTATAAGGTATATGCAAGTAGCCTAGTATGTAACACCTTTTTGCAAACGGAATCCACCTTGTGTAATACATAGCAGTGAATCATAATGAGCAAACAAGGCCATCGTCTTCGGGGATGCATCTAGCCATGCATTAAAGTTAACATCATGAAGTAGGCTTATAGGAAAATAAAGGGAAGAATAGCGGTCAAATGTGTGGTTTAATCATCTGCATATCATTATATAGCTAGGCAAGAGTTCATCATACATTTACAATTAATTTTTGGAAAATGTTAATTAGCTTAAATACAGTAAAGATATATGCTAAATCCATAATATTGAAACAATAGCATCCTAGGCAAGGGCGGACTCACATCGGTGCTGGATATGGCACAAGTTACACCCGTTATGAAGTCATAAAATGCAAAGGAGTGTGATATTTGTAATCCAAAGGTATATAAATACATTATATGGAGTATTTTATTTCATCATAAAGTAACTTCGCTATAAATCCTTTCATTTCACACTCTGGTCAAAGTCAAACGCATCTATTTATACAAATTAATTCTAACTTCATATGCAACATTACTTTGAATCCTTATTTTAAGTCCATCATCATTTACCCTTTTTGGATTAGTTGACGGCAAAGAGAAGCAGGATAGAAAGAAGTATGGTTATGCTTGAATCACATAAAAAAATTAAAGACACCGGCCATGGACTAACTACCATATGACTTCAAGGACGCAGTCGCCACATGTTGGTGATTTTAGTGCCAGTGACGACTATATTAGGTGACCTACTTGAGATCAAATAATTAGGTTAAGGTATGATACCAGTTAAGTGGTGTGGGTGTTAACTCGTGTGAGCTAACCTAACAGCACTTAGACAATAGCGAGGTCTAAAGCTGGCTGGGGTATAAAGTACTCTCCACACAAAGCAATATTTCCTACCAAAAATTAACAGACACATCGGTTATGAAATAACCGACTAAATTGTCGTATAACTGGATAATTGTCTTGTTTATTTTCTGGCATAATACCAGAACAAAAGACACAACTATATAACCTTTCTGATTTTACTCTAAACCTCATGCATTAGGTTAGAGGGCCTTTGAATTATACGGTTGTCATTTTGTGAACGCAAAGCAGATTTAATATCCAGATTCAGAGGATAGTACGTTGGAGGAGGGTAATTGTAATTAGGAGGGATGTAAGAATTCGGAGGAGGGTATGTGGTACCCGAGGAGGGTAATAGTTATTTGGAGGAGGGTAATAGTAATCCGGGGGAGTGTACGTACGCCTCAGGTGGTGGTGGTGAAAGGGTAATGGGAGGTGGTGGAGACGCTAATGGTGTGGAGTTGCTACAAACAGGTTTTCACGAGACACAATAAACAATGCAAACATCAGGACAAGACTTGGGACAAACATGATCCAAGTTATAACATAGTTTATATTTCTTGTCATTACAAGTTGCATAGCTCTTAGCAATTGGCCTAGCTGCCTCGCCAAACGTCACTAGCAGAAACATTGCAAGTAACATAACATGATAAACCTTTGATCGAGCCATCACAGCCCGACAATAGAAACATTTAAACCTTTTTAACAAAAATTCTTTAGCAAATGTATATACTTTATTGTTCTAAATTTGTGCATTGAGTTGCTGCGTATTTACAACCACAAAAGGGAACAGATAGAGAGAGAGAGTGGTTGAAAAATGAACAAAGGGAACAGAGGAAGTATAAACGAATTGATATTACATATCAATGTATTATTCATATATCATATTAAGCTAGTTTGTAGAAAGTAGAAACACAGCGTACAAATATAGATAGGCTGAACGCAAGAAAGAAAAAGGACGTAAATTGTTGGAATAGCTTGCGTTAAATCTGCAGGTAATCAGTATTCATGGGCTTAAATATGTGACTAGCATGTTTCTCTATGTAGTTCATTATCTTCATTGGCATATGCATGTAAACAACCCAATCGTCCTCTTTAGTTGGACTAGGCAATGTCATAATGTAACAATCCTTCCTCGAAGATGGGAGATGACATGAACCAAATGCAACTTTACCCCACCCGAAATCTATCTTGTCCATGATATGGAATCTTTGTCCTGATGATATCAACACCGTCATATCTCTGGTGGCAAACACCCTTCCTATGAGTGGCTGTGATCGTCGTTCTTCAACCCAATCAATCAGGTCGAGGAAATGTTCTTTCGTGGCGACTTTTTCCAAGAACTCATGAACATCAGTAGCTATTTCACACAATGACATCTCCTTCAATTCCTGACATTGAAATATAATTAATTAGAACATGCTGCAAACAGTGTTAAATTACAAAATTAATTTGGAATTTGACCTAAACTTGCAGTTTGGGTATTAATAACTCTAACGAACCTAAGTATACTTGTTCTCTAGTTTTATGTATTCTCTGAAAGCATTATCGTATTGGTGTATTACCAACTGGATAATTCTTGTTAACGTTAAATAGTGTCACAAAGTGAAAATTACTCATCAAATATATAAACTCTTAACTTGTGATCTTCTTGCCCCTGAAGCAATCGATAAAACGTTGCCAAATTGAGAAATCATTGATTTTTCAATCTCTTCTCCATCTCCCTCGCTCAACCTTTTCCTTCCGTCAACCATAAGAGCTATATTACACATCTTGTTGGAATTTCCAGAGTCATCCATGCTCAATGCGATATTCTTCCACAAAAAAGCTGTGAATGCTTCTAGTTTTGATCTCCTACGCTCATTTTCGCAAACAACTGATTGTACCCTGCTAAGTTGCTCGCTCTCTATGTAGTAAATGCGTTTAATTAGTAGATCACCCTCATCGTGATTTTCGTCATTATCAGGCTTGGTTGGTGGTTCAAATATAGCAACTAAATCGTCAATTGATGATGAGTAAGTGGTTGGGAATCTCGGATTGAAAATGGATCTATTAAAGGATGGTAACATAGACGGGGTTTCAGATCGAGTTATATCTGCCCATGATGAGATAAACATGTTAGCTGAGTACCCGTCTGCTGCCGAATGATCAAACATGCACCCGATCACTATGCCTCCACACTTTAACTCAGTAACCTGCATTTGATATTTGTTAGTAATATATTATGGAATGTTGTTGATAAAGACATTATTTCATTTGTTTCGGGGACTAGGGTATTGACCATTGACGAAAATTACAATTACCTGGATGGCAAGGACTCCATGCAGCTTCTTGGGCATTAGTTTACCCTCAATGCTCTCATCTGGATCGTAAAAATTGAGTTCCTTGAGTTGCACGTCTGCAACAGCTTCGATAAAGTCCACACCTCGGTTATTGCAATGAATTTGTTTCTCTCCGGCATCTACATTCCATAGGATCTCGCCAGCTAGAGGGTAGTAAAGTGCTAGAGCTCGAGATAAGGAAACTTTGAGGGTGTTTATAATGGTGGAAAAACTACCATGGGAAGGTTTCTTGTAGCAAAAGAAAGATCCAACATCAAAATGTGGCACAACCAAGTCTAGATTTGTAAAAGGTAACCAATGTTCATTACATGGTTCGTGTGCATGAACCACAACATTGTCTATCACCTTCACGGAAAAACTCTTACTACCTTCAACCTCCATTAATTAACACCAAAGAAAACACAAGAAAACACATAAAAACTAGGCAGCACGGTTACACGGTATGAAGATCAAGTAATAAGATAGCTTAAAGGTTGTGAGATTGGGAAGTGTTGCATGGCCATATTAACAAATGAATGATATATATAGAAGCAAGGACGGATCTATAGTGTAATTATGGGGTCTGTTGCCCCTATGATGACATTTTTGTGTATTTTTCTTTTGATTTTGATCTTTTCGAAAGCGCTCCTCACTAAAAATTTAAATTGCCCGTCATCCATATAATAAATCCTAACATTTAACGTTTTAAAATCTTATAAATCCGTCATTTGTATTAAAGGTACTCGATTTATTTTTCCAATACTACTTTTTTCATATTTTGTTGTTATTGCAAAAAAAGAAAAAATTTACCCCACAACTTTATTTCCTGTTTCCGTCATTGTATAGAAGTTTATTGTCACTCCATTTCCCACATGTCAGTCAAAACTATTTGATATTGAAATGAATTAATTTTGATATTTTATTTTTCAATCCAAGAAAAACGCATTTTCACATTTCTTTTTAAATAAAATAAATTTCAAAATATAAATCGTTACGTGACAAAAATATATAATGAGGATTATTTCTTCAGTTTACGAGTACTTTGATATACTTTCGTCATTTTTTTTCAAAGTTTTCTTAATGTTAAAATTTGCGTCTAAAAGAACCACGTGTGATTCTTTCTTACAAAATCACATCTAATATTAATAAGCCACTTGTGATTTTAAAATTACAAATCAATTTTAATTTTACAAAACACATGTAATTTTTAAGAAGTAAGCTTTGATGTTCCAAAATAAATCGAAATGCTTTCTAATAAAAGATAATTTAATTTATGTCGTGATGATTTGATTCATTTCTGATAATAATTGACACACATACACATGTTAACACTAAATTCACAAGCTTGTACGGAAAATGTTAATTTAGTCTTTGATTTTAAATAATTCATGTGTTGTTGCAGGATGTTTTTTTAGAACGGCAAATGTTAGTAGTTAGTGGGTCAAGTCGTGCAATGACATCCAAGCGGAAGAATATCTTCTTCGAACCTTCGCTATGTTATACTCCTTATCCGTTTCGCCTGAAAGGCCCTTGTTGCAGGATGTTTGTACACAAAAGAAATATGAAGCACTTATTGCCGGTAATACAAAAGAAGTGTATAAACTTTTTGTAATTTTTTCTAGTTGTTTTTAATATATAAGTACATTTTTTTCTAAATCAAGACAACCTCGTATGTTAGTTATATATGTATGACCAAATACTTGTCATGGTGACTTTAATGGTAACAAGGCACTTTTTTTGTAAAATTAAAATTTTATCAGTAATTAAAAAACATCACAATACTAATTAAATTTCACTAGCAGGGTATCCGCGCAATGCCGGCGGCGGGTACCTATAATTATATTTTTGGCGAGTGATATGGTTCGATTTTGAATTTTTTATATTAACGAATTTACGCATCACGAAAATTTAAAGAAATAACCATCGTAAATTTCATATTAATTTTTGGACTCCGATGATATAAAGTTTTATTATTTTCGAACATGTTTTTATTAAATTAACAATGGAGATGATCATAATGATAAATTCAATTCAAGTTAGAGTATATTAATTTGTATATTATGCATATAAATATTTATTATTCAAGTATGTATTACTTAAATATGTGTTATAGATAACTTATAAATTATGAATATAAAAATGTATTATTAAATAATTAATAAAAGAAATATTCCAATCTCTTTATATGTAATATTGATAAACAACACGTAACAATCTCTATCTACTTTCTATTTAAGTTGCTTTTTGCTTTTTCCTCGCGTGGTTAGTTTATAATATAACAATTGTTTATGTTAGACACGCTAGTCTTCACAGACACGCTAGTCTAACGATTGTTTATGTTAGACCTCAAATTTTTAATTTAATTATAGCACATGGGCTTTAAAAAGTCAAAATTGTTCAGCCATTTTTATAATATCTTTTGTTCTTGTCACATAACAAATCTTTTAAACTATTAATTGCTATTAGGGGTGAGAAAAAAACCGAAAAACTGAAATCGAATCGAAAAACCGAAAAAACCGAACCAAAAAAACCGACCGAATAGAAAAACCGATTGTTCGGTTTTTACGTTTTCAAAAACCTGAAAGTTTCGGTTCGGTTTCGGTTTTCATCAAAAAACCAAACCGTAAAAACCGAACCGAAACGAACCATTTTATTATATAAAAAATATAAATATAATATAATATAGATAAATAAGTAATATATCAAAATTATAAATTAATATTCGTTTTTAGGGAAATAGGAGTAATATATTTATCTTATTGTTTATACGCGTGTTTGATATATATTTGTGCTTACTTGACTATATATAATTACATATGTGACAATAATCGTTTGTACGCATGTTTACTTACATGTGTGTTTATCTTAAAAATATGTGTGTAAATATAGATTAGAAATTTGAGATAAACATTATTAGGCTTAGATTAAAAAAAAAACTATTTTTCACGGAAAACAAGTTTTTTAATCTAAATCGGACGTACCCAACTATAAACGGTTTTAAAACCAAAAAAACAGAAAAACCGAACCAAAACCGATTACAAAGCGAAAAATCGAACCGCCTAAAACCGAACGGTTTCAGTTTTTGGTTTTTTAAAAACCGAATATGTCGGTTCGGTTTCGGTTTTAGCCAAAAACTGACCCAAACCGAACCGTGTACACCCTAATTGCTATAACTTCTTCTGGTATACTTTTTATTTAGTGTAATTTTTTATTCGCAACTTTAAATTTAATTATTATGTTTCGTGTATGTATAGATTATGTTTTAAATATATTTTTATACGAAAACCTAAAAGATCACTTGATTCAAACTCAATTTAGTTGTTACTTTTTCTCCATGTGACTGGCTTCAATGAGACATCTTTTCGATATTTATTAGAGTATCAGCCATGATCAAGAGATATGCCAAGTAGACGTAATATCTTTCAAATAAATTAAACTAAGTGAGTTGTCAACGTTTTGCTGCGAGGACTCTTTTGAAACTGGTTTTGGGTTGAAGCGTAGAGGTAATGGCACAAGCGCTCTGATGCATGAGCATTGAGCCAGTGGTAGTGGGAAATAATAGGGTGTATGGTGTGTTGAAGGGAATGTCATTATAAAAGGATATTATTGTGGCATTTTGTAGAAATGCAAAAGCCAAAGAGAAAGGGTTAAGAGCGTACAGTTTGCATTGTGTGTAGCTAGTGGGTCATGTTTACGCCTAGTGTAAACTGTTAGCCTGTATTATTTATGTATTATTATGTATTGGGCTCAAGCCCGAGTATAAAATGTTCCTTTTACTCTTTATATACCTCAACTATAGCTCATGGGAGTTCTTTTTCGAACAACTTTGCTCGAGCTATGATGTTCTCAAGTTTATTCGTAATGACACCGACTCTACGACTTCAAGTACTGTTCCTGTTCTCACAGGTGATGACCTCAAGGTGGATAAAATCATTCTTTCATGGATTTTTACTACCCTCTCGGATCCATTACAGAAACGGCTAGTGCTTGCACGTCCCAAATCCGCCAAGGAAGCTTGGAGTCTAATCACTAATATCGTGAAGGACAATAAACGGTCTCGCACGTCCGTGTTAAAGGCTAAACGGTCTCGCGCGTCCGTGTTAAAGGCTGAATTGCGCTCCATAAAACTTGGTCACTTACCATGGAGGCCTATTTTCAGATGATCGAGTCTCTTGTAACCATTCTTACGAGTCTTGATTCTCCCATAAACGAGGAAGATGTGGTTAATTCTTCTCTTGCAGGTCTACCAGATAATACAGTCAAGTTTGTGGATATATGCATTACCAAGCAGTCTTTCCTGACCTTAAGACGGCGATGTACATTGTTGATCACCAAAGAGATGCGCTTAAAATCAAAGGAACTTGCATCACCCGTTGATTTCTCTTCTGCCTTTCCTATGGTTCTCATGGCGGATTCGAGTAACTCACGTCGTTCTACTCCTCAAGGTAAGTCTTGGAGACCTTGTATTCACTTTGCTAAAGGAATTGTCGTTTTGGCGAGATGTGTAAGTACGTTCATGACATGAATGTGAAACCTATTACTAATTGTAGTGGTAACTCAAACGGTACTCCTACTACTGATGACTTGTTAAGTAAACTATTGGATCAATTGGGTTTGTCCAATAATATTGCTAAACCAACTGTGAAAACTCAAAACTCCAATACCACCGCTTGTACTCAGTCTCCACCTCAAGCATTTTACACATCTGCTGGACCAGGACCCATTGTTGGACCACCACCTGGTTTTGGTTATCAACCAACTCAATTAGTGAGCCCACCAATTGCTTATTACCCTGTGGCCCAACAAACTTATTCATCAGTAGGTACAGTTCGCCAGTTTCAGCAACTTCAGCCCGTTGGACCTCCTGTCTTACCTACAGACCAACAGGCCCACCATACTCAATCGACTGAAGCACCTTCTTCGTCGGGCCAAGAGACCACTTTGCCACATGCGGTTCACTGCTGGAACACTTCAAGATCCTACCACTAGTGCTTGGAATATGGATGTAGGTGCGAGTTCTCATATTAATAATTCGATTGCTAATCTTAGTGAGGATTTTAATACTCACATTTATTCGTCTATCTCGGTTGGTGATGGTCACTATATAGCCGTCACCAATTCGGAACATAGCATTTTTCCAACTCCTTTTAGGTATCTTCACTTAAATAACATTCTTGTTACACCTAATATTGTCAAAAAATTAATTTCAGTTCGTCAATTTATTCGTGATAATAACTATACTATTGAGTTTGATGCATTTGATTTTTCTGTTAAGGACTTCATGACTCGGCGGGTCCTACTCCGATGTGATAGCACGGGAGATCTTTACCCGGTCACACCTCCTTATCCGGTTCCTCAAGTTTATCTTGTGAGTCAGCATACGTGGCACCAACGTCTTGGACATCCAGGAAGTGAAGTGCTCCGTCGTCTTGTTTCTCGTAATTTTATTTCATGTAATAAAGAGAATCCTCCCATTCTTTGTCATGCTTGTTAGCTTGGCAAACACGTGAGGCTTCCATTTTCTAGTTCTGAGACTGTGGTTAAATCTTGTTTTGATGTTATTCACTCGGATGTATGGACTTCACCAATTCCGAGCCTTTCCGGTTTTAAATATTATGTCTTGTTTTTGGATCATTACTCGCAATTTTTTTGGTTTAATCTTTTGCTTCATAAATCTGACGTGATGTCTAAGTTTGTGTTGTTTCTTAGTTATGTTCAGACACAGTTTAAGTGTGAAATTCGGTCCTTTCAATGTGATCATGGTGGTTAAACGTGCGTTTCATAAACTTTTTACAGACAATGGCATCCAATTTTGTTTTTCATGTGTCAAGACCTCTCAACAAAATGGTAAATCCGAACGCATGATTCGCACAATTAATAACCTAATCTGCACCTTACTCTTTCAAGCAAAACTCCCACCCAAATTTTGGGTCGAGGCACTTAATATGGCCATTCACTTACTAAATATTTTACCTTCCACCGCCATCTCCAACGATATCCCTTACACTCCTATGTTTGGTACAAACCTAGATTATAGCCTTTTACGAACATTTGGGTGTTTATGTTATCCCCACTTATATCCCGACCACAAACTTGAACCTCGTGCTATACCTTCCCTTTTGTTTTGGGACACGCGAGTAGTCATCGTGGATACCGTTGTCTTGACTTAAACACAAACAAAATAATTATTTCCCGTCATGTTACTTTTGACGAAACTGTCTTTCCATATGGGTCCATTACCCCAACCGTAGCTCCTAACTATGCATTTTTGGATGAACCAATTATAAACATTCCAATTCGAAATACACTTACACCTACACCTACTGTTCTACCAAATACAACTATTAAAACTCCACCCACCCCTGTTATTTCGCCCAGTCATGCGGCTCAAGTAACTCCCTCATCCTCTCCCCTACACCATACGGCTCAACACTCACCTTCACAAACATTAGGCGACCATGTTGTCTTACCTATTCACGCACCAAACAACGCTACCCATGAAACAAACACGCCTCTTTTCATCCCTAATCCACCCAAAACCCGAAACCTGTTTTGATTCATCCTGTGGTCACACGCTATCGAGTCGGGACTAATCATCCTAATCCGAAATACACCTGTCATGTGTCGACTGTTTCCCCTTTACCTAAGTCATATAATGTTGCGTTTAGTGTTCCAAATTGGCAAACTTCTATGCGTGATGAATATAATGCTCTTATTAAAAATTGCACTTGGGTTTTAGTACCTCGACCTACAGACACAAATATTGTTCGTTGCATGTGGCTGTTTCGCCACAAGTATTTGGCTGATGGAACCCTTAGTCTCTACAAGGCACGTCTTGTGGCAAATGGTAGTACACAGATCGAGGGGTTTGATGTTGATGAGACCTTTAGTCCGGTGGTTAAACCTGGTATGGTTCGGACGGTTCTTAGTTTGGCAATTTCTCGACATTGGCTTATTCATCAGCTTGATGTTAAGAATGCCTTTTTGTATGAAGATTTATCTTAGACTGTTTATATGCATCAGCCTCCTAGATTTCGTGATTCTGAGCATTCTGATTATGTCTGTTTGTTACAAAGATCTCTCTATGGTTTTAAGAAGGCACCTAGAGCTTGGTTTCAGTGTAAAACCCGCATGCTTTTACCATGAATAGTACCCTTATGATCGTACGTACATGATCAGAACTTTCTTTTTATAGCATGTTTACGTTTCACGAACAAGAATTATAAGTATTACGTACGTGTTATATCACGATAAGTATTTAATACGTATTAAGACATGATAATTATTTCAATAATAATTATAATCACGAACATACGAACATGAAATCATGAACGTAAATAATCACGAGCTTAGTATTACGTATTCAGGTATATTTATTACGATCATGAATAAATATAATAAGACACGAACGATAATTATTTTAATCACGTAAAACACGAACACGAGAACACACTAAATATGAGACACAGAAAAACATTCGGGTTACCCCTTATGGGCCCCCTTACCCGCGGACAAGACAAGAAACAAGGGTCAAGCCCATGCAATTTTACTAAACAAGGAAATAAGGAAAACTTAGTTTCATAATAACAAAAATTAGAAATCAAGAAAAACCCTAATCTCTCTTTCTCCTCTCCTTGGCCGCCGGGTAGAACACACACACAAGGTGTGTTGGTTGATATTCGGTGTTTGATTTATTGCAAGGGTGTTAGTGTGTTCATCCTCCTTTAATTCACGTGATCGGTATATCTTTAAACCTCTTTTCCTTTATGTTTTATGTAATCAAGAACACATAATATCATGGTGTATTTAAAAACAAGTAATTACATGTTATAAAATCATGGGGGGTAAATTAAATCATGGTTAAGGCGTGTTTGTTTTTGGCCGACGCAAGAACCGAGCCCCAAGGGGTCTCGGTTTGTTTTTGATTCGCACCAACCGATACCTCAAGGTTTCGGTGTGGTGTCTTGTGTCTCGGCAGCAGGAGGAAAAGGAACCCCGACCTCGGTCAGGGTATGTTTTGGCTCGGGTGGGTCTCGGCTAGAACAAAAACCACCACCCGCTTATGTCGGTGGATAAATAAGGAAAGGAGGGGGAACCCCCCCCCCCCCCCCCCCCCCCCCCTGTCGCGGTAGCAAGGGGAACCACCGGCTAGTCAGTGGGAACTTTTGCTAGCCGGCGGCTAGGTTTTGACCAAGGGTGCGTTTGTGATCGGTTCACGGGTCTGGTTCACGGGGTTCATAAATTATGGTTCACGACATGTGTAGATTAAAACACGGGTTCGGTTCATGGGTTGTTTTTACAAGGTTAATTATTTTTACAAGTTTATTTTTACAAGAATTAAATTAAATTAATTAAAACATGTACATGATTAATTTATACATGACTTAGGTTATTAATATTATTATTAATACATGAATTTTAACATAAGTAATTATCATTTAATTAGACTATATAATTAATTAATTATTAAAATCATGACTTATAATTAATTAATTTACATAACTTAGGTTATATTATTAATAGATAATAATATATATTTTACCTAAGTATTTTTTTAACTTTATTTAATTAAATCATGTTATATTAAATTAAAACTTTAACCTATAGTTTATTTAATTCACATGAAATAATTAATAAACTATACTATTTAACTACATGATTTAGAATATTATTCAGTAAAAACTTAAGCTTATGTAATCAGCTTAATAATCCAGCTTATATCTAATTATAGAAACTTTCTATTTTTAGAAACTTATTTAATTAAGGCAGCTAATCTATTTGTGGAAACTTTCTATTTTTAGAAACTTATCTATTTTAAGCAGTAAATCTATTTTTGGGAACTTTCTATTTTTGGAAACTTTCTATTTTTGGAAACTTTCTATTTTGGAAACTTTCTATTTTTGGAAACTTTCTATTTTAGGAAACCTGCTCATTTTAGAAAGTTACTTATTATTACACAACAAGTATAATAATACATGAAATACATGAAATACTTAAAAAGAATAGACATAATACATGATAAACACAGTATAAAGCTTAAATCAGTAAAACATGACATGAACATATAAAACAAGCTAAGACATGATATAAAACCAGTTACGTACTCAGTAATCAGATACTTATACACGCATGTATTTATGTAGCATTAGTGATACCGAAGTAGGACTCTCATCCGTTCGTCTTCTTCGTTCACTAGACACAAGGCACGGATTCTTCGTTCTTTCAGTATGGACATTCTTCCTTATTAAGATTCCCCGTATGCAGCCAATTGTTTTCCTAGTATATGTTTTATATGTTTTTGAATTTCTTATGTTTAATTAGAATACCTAATGCCATATACATGCATGACCAGTTTCACCTAGTTAGGAGGTACCATAACCATAACAGTGGAGGCACTAGTGTTATGACTCCACCACGACGGAGTGATAGCTCGTGGCGTCCCTTTCAGCTTTTGGCCATATTATTATTATCAAGTGGGGCGTATGGGTGCATCCTAGTTTACATGTTTTCAGTAAATTATTCAGGTGAATCTAGTGTGTGCCTTGCATCCTTCACAAGGAGCTGATCCCTCCTACCCAAACCAGTATATTAAATTAGAGGCAGCCCCTCTAATTTGCATGACGATGTCACCCCTCCAAGTATTCATGCATGTGGATAATTCATGACGTATATTGGCTAATGGTAAATATGTTAAACAGTTTTTACAAGATAAACATAAGGCTTTTCAAACTATAAAACCAATTTTACTAAGATATAACCAGGTTATCCATGACTTAGTCTTTTACGCTGCTTCATGCTTATTTGCTTATATTTTACTTGTATATCCGTGCACTGAGCGTTATGCTCAGCTGTTTTCCTTTTCATGTTCCCAAAACGGCAGGTACTCAGGGATGCTCGTAGACTTTAAGCGTACGTGCATAGGGATTGTAAGCTTCCTAGCCTTCTTTACTTTATGCATTTCTTTATACTTTGATACTCATTTCCATGGATATTGTTTAGTCCTTTCATTTACAGTACTTATGTTTGTGTGTGATGAGTTGTACTTTTGGGGTACAGATGTTTGATTCCAGTATTTCCTTTATGGTCATGTAATGTTTTATACATTTATCCTTGTATGCTTTGATGACACGCCATAATCACGCGTGACGTTCCATTTATCAAAATAGGGTGTTACAATTATGGTATCAGAGCCAAGGCTTCGACTTGTAGTCTCTCAAAACACGACCTGTGATTAGTGGGTAGTCACTATGGTCTTCCTAGAACTGACAGTAGGTTTTCATGCATTTATCATTTTCAAGCATATATATATATATATATATATATATATATATATATATATATATATATATATATATATATATATATATATATATATATGTCAGGTTTATGACTAAGTAATGGTTGGTACATGACTGGCCCTATTTAGTCGCATATGTTATATCGAAACTTTTAAATTTGGGACCGACCCATTGGCGTCCCCTCGACATGTATTTTGTTTTGAGTGAACTGACCATAGGCGTTCATTCTCGCGCATACAAAAGGTTTCATAAAACTGCATCATGCATTCATGTACTAGTTTTCCTGCATAAAATTTTTCTCATGACTTATTGGTATAAATTTTGTCATGTATATAGTTTATGTTTTAATCAGTTTAATCATGTATTTTATGTTATACTATCAGATGGTTCTCACACGCGAGCAGGAACAACTCAATGCAGCAATCCAAGCTGAAATGCAAGCTAAGCTTCCTCAGCTGAGGAACGAAATCAGGGCTGAGGTTCAGGTTGCCAACAACCAGCAACAACACCCAGTACCTCCTCCTCCTCCTCCAGCAACATTGCTCACATGGCTGGAGAGATTCAATAAGCTCCGCCCTCGAGCTTTTGAGAGAACGGATAGCCCCAGTGAAGCTGAAAGCTGGTTGGCTCATATTGAGAGGATCTTCCATGCTATGGGCTATGACCCCGTCTTCTAGTCGAGGTTGGCGTGATACCGATTAAAAGGTGATGTACTATCATGGTGGATGGCACTGAAGCAGTCTGAGGAATGTGATAATTAGGTGGCTGGTTTGACTTGGGCTCAGTTCAGGGATTTGGTGATGGGACAGTTCTTTCCCAAGGATGAGCAAGACAAGCTGAAGAGGGAGTACCATGGGATCCGACAGAGAGCTGGGGAGAATAGCAATGAGTTCATGCAGTGCTTTCTTCGCTTGGCTGGTTTCCTTGGTGCAGCAGCAGGTACTCCTGAAGAGCAAGCACACCACTTCAGGTGGGCTCTTCGTACATCGGTTGCAAACAACTTGGTGTGTGTTATGTTCAACACGGTATCACAAGTGGCCGATGCAGCACGTAAGCTGGAGATGCTACAGGAAAGAGATGAGTTCGGGGAAGGAGAGAGACCTGATAAGAGGTAAACATTCGTATTCAAACGGTGACCAATCCGTATTCTTTCAGTATATGTCAATATTTCATCTCTTTAAACTGTATCTTCCAGGAAGAAGACTGGGGACCGGTCTAAGCCGGCTACTCAGCAACAGCCTAATCAGCCCAAGGGAAATGATCAGTCTCACGACTGTTCTGATACGGATAGGTGTGGCGGTAATGATAATTACCGTAACAACGCTGGACACTCCAACAGCAGCAGGTCCTTATACTTACTCATTTTCTTATAATCACATGTTATGATTCTTAATTCTCACACATTAGCAAATCTTTTACCAGGAATCATGGTAACGGGAAGGACCAGAACCAGAGAGGTTCACAACCTAACCGTCCAGCTATCACTGGTATTCAATCTTACGATTATCCACATTGTCCTTTGTACCTATTATCATGTCTCATGTATATTGTTTTATCAGGCTCTCAACCAGTCAGGACACCTGCTGGAGGATATACTCATCCTCTTTGCTCTACTTGCCATCGTAGGCACCCAGGGCCATGTCGCCGCGACAGCGACTCATGCTACAAGTGTGGTCTTCCTGGCCATCGCATGAAGGATTGCCGCAAGGGTGAGATGGAGGGTACATCGGGACATGTTGATACCAAGCCGCCTCCTACTTGTGGACGCGTTTACACGACATCTCGCGATCAGGCCAACAAGTCTACAGGTACCATCACTTGAATCTTATATATGTATGGTCAAGCTGCATGTGTTCAGTTTGATACGGGTGCTACTCACTCGGTCATTTCTACTGCTTATGCCAAAAATGTTAGGATACTCCCCATGCCACTAGAGAATATACTGAGTATTTCCACGCCTTTGAGAGACTCTATACGCATAACCCATGTGTACAAGAGCCTTCCTCTAGAGTTTAACGACAAGGTTCGTATTATTGACGCACTTCCGCTGGACATGAATGATTTTGACATGATTTTGGGCATGGATTGGCTATCCAAGCATCATGCTACCATAGACTTCCATTCATATCGAGTCATCTTCGGTGATGTTAATGCGCCAGAGTACATTCACAACGGGTTCGTACCTGGCAGGTCTGTAAAAATCATATCAACCCTGTAAGCACGTGCATTACTTTCACATGGCTGTGAGGGTTATTTAGCTACTGTTCATGACATGGATGCTGAATCCCATCAATTCAGGATCAGCCGATAGTGTCAGAATATCCAAATGTATTTAGAGAAGAACTTCCGGGCATACCACCCGCACGTGAAGTAGAATTTAATATCGAGCTCATCCCAGGAGCTGAGCCGATTTCCAAGGCTCTTTATCGCATGGCTCCCATAGAGTTGAAGGATTTGAAGGATCAATTGCAAGAACTTTTGGAACGAGGATTTATTCGATCGAGCGCATCTCCATGGGGCGCACCGTCTTATTTGTTAAGAAGAAGGACGGCAGTATGCGTCTTTGCATAGACTATCGCGAGCTCAACAAGTTTACCATCAGGAATAGGTATACACTACCACGTATAGATGATCTGTTTGACCAACTCCAAGGGGCCAAACATTTCTCCAAGATTGATCTAAGGTCGGGCTATCATCAGCTACGGGTTAAGGAGCAGGACATCGCCAAGACTGCTTTCCGTACGCGCTGTGGCCACTACGAATTTGTAGTCATGCCATTTGGCCTTACCAATGCTCCAGCAGTGTTCATGGATTTGATGAACACAATCTTCTATGAATTTCTGGACAAGTTCGTCATTGTCTTCATTGACGACATCCTGATATTCTCTAAGTCTAAGGAGGGACACGAAGACCATCTTTGTACAGTACTACAGATTCTTCGCCAGAAGCAGCTGTATGCTAAATTCTCCTAGTGTTAGTTCTGGTTAGACAAGGTACCATTCTTAGGTCACATTGTATCAGCAGAAAGAATCACGATGGATCCAGCGAAGGTTGAGGCTATTACCAAGTGGCCAAGGCCGACATTAACGACTGAAGTCCGCAATTTCATAGGCTTAGCTGGTTATTACCGCAGGTTCATGGAGAACGTTTCCCGCTTAGCACTACCATTGACCAAACTGATGCGGAAAGGGGAGAAATTCGTCTGGACTGAAGAACGAGAGAAGAGCTTTGAAGACCTAAAGCAGAAGTTAGTATCTGCACCGATTCTTACTCTCCCATCTGGTACAGGTGGATTTTAGATCTATAGCGATGCATCAGGAAAGGGACTTGGCTGTGTTCTCATGCAACATGGGAAAGTGATCGCGTACGCTTCACGACAGCTTAAGCCTTATGAGGAAAATTACCCTACGCATGACTTGGAACTTGCAGTAGTCGTGTTTGCATTGAAGATATGGAGGCACTAGTTGTATGGAGAATCATGTGACATTTTCACGGACCACAAGAGCTTAAAGTATATCTTCACTCAGCGTGAATTGAACATGAGACTGACGAGATGGTTAGAGGTGTTGAAGGATTATGACATTAATCTACAGTATCATCCCAACAAAGCGAATGTAGTGGCAGATGCACTTAGCAGAAAGTCCGGAATGATAAACGGCATTAAAATTAAGGAGGAAAAATAAGAGACTTGGAGCGACTAGACATAGAGATTATGGTACGTGGACAACACGGTTACTGGGATAATCTTAGAGTAGAACCGAGTTACTCTCTAAGATCAAGGAAGCACAAAAAGATGATGGAGAAATCTGGGCGATAATTCAGAATTTGGAGAAGCAGACAGAATTTCGAGTAGATGCAGATGGTATCTTATGGCAGGGCACGAGACTTTGTGTTCCTGATGACCAAGAACTCTGGGAAGCATTGTTAGCTGAGGCTCATAGCTCCCCATTCTCTATCCATCCTGGTTTGACCAAGATGTTCCATGACATCAAGCAGTACTATTGGTGGAGTGGTATGAAACAGGATGTTGCTACTTACGTTTCCAAATGTCTTACCTTCCAGCAGGTTAAGATCGAGCATCAGCGATCTGGCGGTCTTCTTCATCCGTTAGATATTTCAGAGTGGAAGTGGGACAAAATCACCATGGATTTTGTTACTGGTTCGACAAAGAAGAAGCACGATGCAATTTGTGTTATCGTTGATCGACTTATCAAATCAGCTCATTTCTTACCGATCCGCAATGAAGATTCGGTCAATAAACTCGCTGATACTTATAGAAGGGAGATCATGAGACTTCACGGTGCTCCATCCAGCATCGTCTCAGACAGAGATCCTCGTTTCACTTCACGATTCTGGAGAAGTCTCCAGAAAGCTTGGGGTACACAACTTAAGCTTAGCACGGCTTTTCCTCCTCAAACATACGGGTAGTTAGAGCGTACAATGCAGACATTGGAAGACATGTTGAGGTCATGTGCATTGGAATGGACGGGTGATTGGGACGATTGTATCTGTTTGGTAGAGTTTGCATACAACAACAGTTGGCACGCAAGTATCAAATGTGCTCCTTTCGAGAGGTTGTATGGCAGAAAGTGTCGCGCCCCAATCTGCTGGGATCAGGTTGGTGAACGAACACTTGAAGGACTAGAAATGATAAGAGCTGACTAATGAGAAGGTCGCAGTAGCTAAGCAGAAACTGCAAGAAGCACAGTCACGTCAGAAGAGTTATGTAGACAAGCATCGCAGGGACTTACATTTTAACATAGGAGATCACGTTTTCCTTAAGGTTTCGCCGGCACGTGGTGTTAGACGTTTTGGAAGAAAAGGGAAGCTCAGTCCTCGATTTATCGGACCGTTTGATGTCATTGAACGAGTCGGTAAAGTATCTTACCGTTTAACGTTACCTCCGCAACTTTCTCATGTTCACGATGTTTTTCATGTGTCCTTACTCAGAGGGTACAAGTATCATCCCCTTCACATGGTTCAGTATACACTTGAACAGATTCGTGAAGATCTCACTTTCATAGAAGAACCCGAACGAGTTCTTGACAGACAAGAACGAGTCATGAGAAGGAAGACGATTCCATTCGTCAAAATCCTTTGGAGGGATCATACCAAGCGGGAAGCCACTTGGGAAACAGAGGAGTCTATCCGGGCTTCTTACCCTCATTTCATACTTTGAATTCGAGTATGTTCTTCCTTTCAAGTTTACTTCATCTATAATTAGGGGACGAATTATTCTTTTTAGGGGGGAAGAGTTGTAAAACCCGCATACTTTTACCATGAATAGTACCATTACGATCGTACGTATATGATTAGAACTTTCCTTTTATAGCATGTTTACGTTTCACGAACAAGAATTATAAGTATTACGTACGTGCTATATCACGATAAGTATTTAATACGTATTAAGACATGATAATTATTTCAATAATAATTATAATCACGAACATACGAACATGAAATCATGAACGTAAATAATCACGAGCTTAGTATTACGTATTTAGGTATATTTATTACGATCATGAATAAATATAATAAGACACGAACGATAACTATTTTAATCACGTAAAACACGAACACAAGAACACACTAAATATTAGACACGGAAAAACATTCGGGTTACCCCTTGTGGGCCCCTTACCCGCGGACACGACAAAAAACAAGGGCCAAGCCCATGCAATTTTACTAAACAAGGAAAAAGGGAAAACTTAGTTTCATAATAACAAAAATTAGAAATCAAGAAAAACCCTAATCTCTCTTTCTCCTCTCCTTGGCCGCCGGGTAGAACACACATACAAGGTGTGTTGGTTAATTTTTGGAGTTTGATTTATTGCAAGGGTGTTAGTGTGTTCATCCTCTTTTGATTCACGTGATCGGTATATCTTTAAACTACTTTTCCTTTATGTTTTATGTAATCAAGAACACATAAAATCATGGTTTATTTAAAAACAAGTAATTACATGTTATAAAATCATGAGGAGAAAATTAAATCATGGTTAAGGGGTGTTTGTTTTTTGCCGACGCAAGAACCGAGCCCCAAGGGGGTCTCGGTTTGTTTTTGATTCGCACCAACCGAGACCTCAAGGTCTCGGTGTGGTGTCTTGTGTCTCGGCAGCAGGAGGAAAAGGAACCCCGACCTCGGTCGGGGTATGTTTTGGCTCGGGTGGGTCTCGGCTAGAACAAAAACCACCACCGGCTTATGCTGGTGGCTAAATAAGGAAAGCAGGGGGAACCCCCATGCCGCGGTAGCAAGGGGAACCACAGGCTAGCCGGTGGGAACTTTTGCTAGCCGGCGGCTAGGTTTTGACCAAGGGTGCGTTTGTGACCGGTTCACAGGTCCGGTTCACGGGGTTCATAAATTATGGTTCATGACATTTTTAGATTAAAACACGGGTTCGGTTCATGGGTTGTTTTTACAAGGTTAATTATTTTTGCAAGTTTATTTTTACAAGAATTAAACAATATTAATTAAAACATGTACATGATTAATTTAATTTATACATGACTTAGGTTATTAGTATTATTATTAATACATGAATTTTAACCTAAGTAATTATCATTTAATTAGACTATATAATTAAATAATTATTAAAATCATGACTTATAATTAATTAATTTACATGACTTAGGTTATATTATTAATAGATAATAATACATGTTTTAACCTAAGTATTTTTACTTTTATTTATTTAAATCATGTTATATTTAATTAAATACTTTAACCTATAGTTTATTTAATTAAATATCACATGAAATAATTAATAAACTATACTATTTAACTACATGACTTAGAATATTAATCAGTAAACACTTAAGCTTATATAATTAGCTTAATAATCTAGATTATATCTAATTATGGAAACTTTCTATTTTTAGAAACTTATTTATTAGGGCAGCTAATCTATTTATGGAAACTTTTTATTTTTAGAAACTTATCTATTTTAAGCAGTAAATCTATTTTTGGAACCTTTCTATTTTTGGAAACTTTCTATTTTTGGAAACTTTCTATTTTAGGAAACCTGCTATTTTTAGAAAGTTACTTATTATTACACAACAAGTATAATAATACATGAAATACAAGAAATACTTAAACAGAATAGACAGAATACATGATACACACAGTATAAAGCTTAAATCAGTAAAACATGACATGAACATATAAAACAAGCTAAGACATGATATAAAACCAGTTACGTATTTAGTAATCAGATACTTATACACGTATGTATTTATGTAGCATTAGTGATACCAAAGTAGGAATCTCATCCGTTCGTCTTGTTCGTTCACCGGACACGAGGTACGGATTCTCCGTCCTTTCAGTATAAACATTCTTCCTTATTAGTATTCCCCGTATGCAGCCAACTGTTTTCCCAGTATATGTTTTATATGTTTTTGAATTGCTTATGTTTAATTAGAATACCTAAAGCTATATACATGCATGACCGGTTTCACCTAGTTATGGAGGTACCATAAACATAACACTGGAGGCACTATTGTTATGACTCCACCACGACGGAGTGATAGCTCATGACGTCCCTTTCAGCTTTTGGCCATATTATTATTATTATCAGGCGGGGCGTATGGGTGCATCCTAGTTTACATGTTTTCAGCAAATTATTCAGGTGAATGTGGTGTGTACCTTGCATCCTTCACAAGGAGCTGATCCCTCCTACCCAAACCAGTATATTAAATTAGAGGCAACCCCTCTAATTTGCATGACGAGGTCACCCCTCCAAGTATTCATGTACGTGGATAATTCATGACCTATATTGGCTAATGGTAAATATGTTAAAAAAATTTTACAAGATAAAGATAAGGCCTTTCAAACTATAAAACTAATTTTACTAAGATATAAACAGGTTATCCAAGAAGTTAAACAACAACCCATGAAGGTACAAACTCAACTAGTGCTTTTTTGGTCCATATAGTCTCCCGCATGATCCGAGTCTACATATACTATGGTTTCTACGCTGGTCCCTTTATGATACCATAATCCTAAATGTATAGTGCCCTTAATGTATCGGAAGATATGCTTAACCGGTTCAAGGTGAGCGGTTTTGGGAGCCCCTTGGATGAGAGCACAAAGGCAAACACTAAACATGATATCCGGTCGACTTGCTGTTAGGTACAACAAACTACCAATCATACCTCTATATTTGGTGTTGTCTACCGACTCATAATCATCATCTACGGTGATTTAAGTATCCGAGGCTTCTAATCCAAATTTCTTTAGCATTTCTTTAACATTCTTAGATAGATTAAATAAAATACCATCGCCCATTTGTTTAATTTGGAGTCCTAAAAAGAAGTTAAGTTCTCCCATCATGCTTATTTCAAACTCATCATGCATGATTTTGGCAAAGTCATCACACATACTTTCACTAGTTGAACCAAATATAATGTCATCAACATATATTTGTACGATTATGAGGTGAGAACCTTTATTCTCTGTAAAAGTTTATTGTCTACCATTCCCATAGTATACACATGTTTTACAATGCTTTATGTCTATCATACAATGCTTTGGGTGCTTTTTAAGACCATAAAGAGCTTTCGTAAGCTTGTAAACATGATCCGGTTTCTCAAAATCAATGAAAACAGGAGGTTGAGCCACATATACCTTCTCATTGATCAAACCGTTAATAAATGCACTTTTTACATCCGTTTTTTGAAGCTTAAAGTCTAATGCACAAGCTTAAGATAAAAGGATTCTAACGGAGTCTAATCTAGCTAGCGGTACATATGTCTCATCATAATCAATCTCTTCTTGTTGACTATAGCCTTGAGCTGCAAGTCTTGCCTTGTTACGAGACACAACACTGTGCTTATCTAGCTTATTCCTATATACCCACTTGGTTCATATGATAGTAGTACTCCTAGGTGGAGGAACAAGTTCCCAAATATCATTAGCAATGACTTGATTCAATTCTTCTTGCATGGCGATGACCCAACTCTCATCCATCAAAGCTTCTTTAAAATTCTTTGGTTCCATGAAGGAGATAAAACAAAAGAAGTTACTTTGATCTTGGACTTGATATCTAAGGCTCCTTTGATTAAGATCGCTTATGACGTTTTGGAGAGCATGATCCTTAGGCTCCTTAATGTTTACTCCCTTTTCAACACTAAGGTCTTCAACTCCTATTTTTCTAACCTCTTTGGCTTTAACTATATCTAGTTCATCTAAGTCATCATCTACCAAAGGTGGTGTGTTAGATGAAGGTGGGGTTTCATCAAATGTCACGTTGAGTGATTGATCGAATACACCCGAGGTTCTATTGAGGACTATGTAGGCTTTACTAGTTTGAGAATAACCTAAAAAGATACCTTCGTACGACTTTGGGTCGAACTTGGTAAGGTAATCTTTGGTGTTGAGAATGAAGCACTTGCTTCGAAACACCTTAAAGTATTCTAATGAGGGTTTCTTACCTTTAAGAATCTCATAAGGAGTCATTCCTAGAAAAGGTCGAATAAGAATTCGATTGAGAATATAGGTCGATGTGTCCACGGCATTGCACCAAAATCTTTTAAGAAAAGATTGCTCGTTTAACATGGTCCTACTCATCTCTTGGATAGTCCTATTCTTCCTTTCGACTAACCCATTTGATTGTGGATTGCGAGGAGCCAAGAAGTTATGGGTAATACCATGAGCTTCAAAAAAGGCACCAACTTGCACTTCATTATCAAATTCCCTACCATGATCCGTCCTAATAGATACAATTGAACATCCTAGTTGATTTTGGATCCTTCGACTAAAGATTTCTAAATGATCGAAAGCTTCATTCTTAGTAGCCAAAAATCTAGTCCAAGTGAATCTAGAATAGTCATCAACTATAACTAGGGTATAAAGGTTACCTCCTTAACTCCGTATGGCGGAAGGTCCAAAGAGGTCCATATGTAGGAGCTCTAGGCACCGAGATTTCGATACCAAATTCTTGGCCTTATGACTAGATTGAACTTGCTCCCCAACTTTGCAAGCATTACAAAAGTGACTATAAAACTTAATCTTGGGGAGATGTCTTACCAACTCCTTAGAGACTAAAGATTGAACTAAACGCATATTAGCGTGACCTAATCTCCTATGCCAAAAAGTAGAACTATCATCTAAAGTCGCTAGACATAATTTTTCCTTTGACTTCCTGTTGACCTTCATGACATAAAACCCATGCTTTCTAACACCTTTTCCAATGATCTTTCCATATTTTATGATTTCGCTATCATGTTCCGAAAAGATGACCTTACACTTATTGTCACAAATTTGACCTATACTAAGTAAGTTAAACCCTAAGTTATCTATGTGCTCAACATTTTTGATGGTCATGGATTCAAGAGAAACCGTACCTTTGCCAATGATGCTACCACGTCGCTTACTAGCGAAAGTGACATTACCTCCATTATATGCTTTGTAGGATGAGAACAAATTTTTATTACCCGTCATGTGTTTAGAACAACCACTATCGTTAATCCACTCATCGGGCTCCAAATCGATTCCCAAGCATATCTAGGTAACAACACAAAAAATCAAAATTTGGTCCAAAATATCTCATGGGTCCAAAGTTTTTAGTTCCAAACATCCCTTGCATTTGATTGGGATGCATGAATGGAGGACACATGCCCCACGGAGAAAACATTGTTGAAAATTATTCCAATTCATATGATCATTTTGATGTCCATTGTTTTTCTTAGGAGTCTTTGACTTAGACCTAGAGTAATTATTGTTCCTAGGTGTTGGTTTTTTACTTCTAGATCGTGACTTAAAGTGATCATTCCATTTAGGTGGTGTTCTACTTCTAGGCCTTGAATCATTACGTACTCTTGAAGGAGTAGATGATTGTCTTGATAAATTTCTCATTCCCATTAACGGTTTAGTTTAAGGCTTGTAGAATTTATCAAGTTCCTTTTTATCAATTATAGATAATTTAACATTGTTAACAACAAGACGTTTTGAACCTTTACCCAAAATAGATTTTTTAGAAAACTGAGGATTTTCACAAAAATCACCTTCTGTCCGCGGTTCCTTAATGCAACCTGCGGTTCCATATTGATATAGAACCGCCCCATATATTGGAGCACCGCGGGTAGTGGGACATTTTTCTGAAAACCTGGCATGTTTTGGTTCACTAGTGGATGCTTCATTAGTGTTAAATCCCAATCAAAGTCTTTCCCTAGAATGAATTTGATTACTTAGCATATCGTCAAGAGCACTAGTACTTCTTATGAAATTTTCCAAATTATTGGAGGTACTCTTGAGATATTCATTCTCTTGTCTAAGAAATTCACAATATAGACAACCTAAATCAACTTCTTTATTTTTTCAAACTTAGATAATTTATCTCTTAGCTCGCTACTCTTATCTTCGAGCTTAGTTCTAAATGATTTCTATAACTTGTTCTTTTCAATGACTTTTAGACTTAGTTTGCATAGGTTATTATATTGACCTTCTAATTCTAAGTCATCCAAAGAGTAATTATCATTACTATAGTATTCAGTTTCGGAATGTACCTCTTTAGAAGATTGAGCCATGAGACATTTTTTGTCTTTAGGATTGCCATCACATTCTCCACCACTATCACTCCACGAACCTCCAACAAACGCCGAGTGATTCTTTTCGTGAGATGGTTTAGGACAATCACTGATAAAATGATTTGGGTCACCACATCTAAAGCATTTCCTATCACCTTTGTCATTCTTGACAAATTGGTTTTTGGAGAGAGCTTTCTTGTCATTGTTTGGTTGTCACACGTGTTGACCTCGTCTTTTGAAGAACTTCTTGAAGTCTCTTACCGCCATAGCATATTCCTCATCATCACTATCCGACGAGGATCTTTCATGGTCACTTTACATCTTCTTGGCCTTTGTGCTAGAGACTTTCTTTCATTCGTGGCTTTAACCCATTCCGAGTCCTTCAAGATTATCATTTCATGAACTTTCTAGTTGCCAATAAGTTTATCAAGTGATAATGTGGTAAGGTCCTTTGATTATTCAATCACCGTGAATTTAGCTCTCCACTTTGGATGCAATGCCCTAAGAAACTTCCTAACAATGTTCTTGCTAGAAAAACCTTCATCAAGTGCTTTTAGACTAGTAATAATAGTATTAAACCTAGCAAATGCACTATCAATAGTTTCATCTTCTAAGATGACAAATTGTTCATATTGTTGAACAAGAATATCGATTTTACTTTCTTTGAATTGTCTTACCTTGGTGGTTTACTGATGAGACTGCTTTTATACATAGTCTCATCGTCTAAAACGGGCTTTAAATGCATAAAATATCATGAAAAATGCCAAATATAAGCTTGTGTTTGTTACTTGTGTATTTTAGGTCGGATATTGAGAAAATGACAAAAGATCACAAGAAACAAGCAAAAACGAACATTGGAAACGAAGCCGCACAATGAACCAAGCCTTAGTGTTAAGTTTCCAAGAATAACCCCTGAAGAATCGAAGATTGTACAAGAAGGGTCCTCTAATATTGAAGAATTGACACTTTAAACCCTTGTATATTCATAATTACAAGTTTGGTCCTTAAATTTTGTCAAATTTACAAAAAGGACCATCCACTCTGGAGAATTGGCAAGAATGGTCCCTCATTAATCAAGACTTGTCAATATTAGTCCTCCACAAAGTCAACAATACAAGTCAAGACCAGAATGTTTGAAGAAAATGCCAAAACAACCCTTCAAAAATCATCAAATGGTAAGAAATACCCCTAAAAATACTTTGGAAAAGTATTTGGGGTAAAAGTGTGAAAACTGAAAGTTTGATTATAAAGGAAAATCAGTTTTTACCATTTAATCACAAATTGAATGAAAGAAGAAAGGCAGGGGGTGTGTTTTGCCAAGACATGGAAGTTACCTAGGCCAGTGGCAGCTTGCCACGTGCCCCACTCACCTAAACCAACCAATGAGAACCCTTCCCTTTGCCATGTCACAACCCACCCACAACAAACTATAACTAATTCGGATTAATTTATTATTTGGCGCTTAAAAACTCATTTAAACCCAAATCTGGTTTAAAACGTGTACCATTCACTCAAGAACAAGGATTAAGGGTTTTTGTTTTAGCCAAAATTAACCCACCAAAGTGTCCAGATTTATGATTAAGGTCAACATAAACATAACCCAACTCCTAAATCCTATGCCACATCATCACCCATGTAACATGTTAAACCCTTGTACACAGTTTTGGAAGAAGATGACAAAAGCTGCTAGCCATCCAACGCCCAAGAAAGATGCTTCAATCCTAAGGTCATTGTGTGCCTTTGATGCAATTCCACCTTTGACAACTCACACAAACTGCCAACATTCCTTCACATGATTCCAAGTTTTCAAAATTCAGCAAGGGCATTATGGGGACATCACAACTAGGGTTTAAGTTATTTTTCAGCTTCCTTAGTCTCATTGTAGCCTATATAAATGCATTAGGTCTTTACATTTTCAGTTGCTCTTGGTTTTCCTTTGGTCAACATTTCTGTAAATCCTCCTTCATTATTAATGAATTGTGTTTGAAATTGTGTGACGAATTCCAAGTGCCATCTTAATCTATTCTTGTTTATGTTTAATGTTTATGAATTTCGAATCATAAAACCTGTTTTTAAAGATTGTGCAAGAAATTGCATAATTTTCCAAAAACTTGATATTTTGCTAAGTCCTTGGTACATCTTTGGAATTTGTGGACTACAAGTGATCTAAACACCCTAATAAGGAGCTTATCAAGGTGTTGGGAGCTTGTGGTTTGGGGATAATCAAAGAGTGGGTACAAGGGTTGCATTAATCAAGCTTTTTCTACTTTCCGTTTTTCATATTTTGTGTTCTAACCTTGTTGATTCCTAGCAGCTTGGTTGTGGAAGCTTGTGCCTTGTTTTGCTAGGCACATCAGCTCAAAAATTCGTGAGTGTGGATGTACATTCATGAGGTTTTAGTCCTTGAACCCAAAAATCTGTCAAAATACTTGAATTTTGTGATTTAGTGTTCTGCTATTGTTCTTGTTGTTTTGTGGCTTATAAATGCTTGATACTGCATAATATACTTGTTATTATGTTTGATTGGGCGTGGGTAACACTAAATCACACTTATACTTTGTTAAAATTAGATTTAAAAAAGATAAGGGGTGTTTGGGTAAACCTGTTTAAGATCACAAGTTGTTATTGAGTTATTGGAAGTTGTTGTTTAGTGTTTGTATCTGCTTAATACTTGGTTGTGTGCTAATATCTGCAAGTTTTCAGCTTTAAAACATCAAATCTAAGATTGTGCTATAACTCACTTGATTTTGCTTATTTTGACCTAAGATTTTGGAAACACCTAGAGTGTATGCATGTTTAGGGCTAACAAGTGTTAAATAAAGTTTGTGTAACCTGTTTAGAAGATTTGAGTGTTTAAAATTGGATTTGTTGTCTTGTATATCAGCAAAGTATCAAAACTGCATGTTCTTGTTCATCAGTAACTTTCATTTGCTTGAATCTGGATCTAGACTTTGAATCAATGCATGAGACATGTTTATATTTGTTCATTTGAATTATTTATAGCTTGTGTATGTATTTGGTGAAGTCTGGCTGGCTTAATCTTTCTAAAAGTGCTTATTGAGTGAAAACTGCTTATTGTTCATATCTAGTACAAGTCTGGTGATCTTTTGAATTAACTGCACTTATTGGCTGATTGAATTTGTGTTTTTGTTATTGTTATTGACTCCTTGTGATTAAGTGATCACTTGGGTGCCTTTGCTTAACCTAAATCCACAAAAAAGTCACATAAGACAAAAAGTCAATTTGGTCAAGCAGTGGAAACTTTTCCCACTGCTGAACCTCCAAAACTAGCCCCTGCTAGTGTAATTTAGCAAACAACTTATTCATAAGCCATTCTAGCTCATCGGGACTTGCAATTACTTTGTTTTTGTAATCAATCTTACTTAATTGACCCATTTAAGAGATCTGGAGCTTTGTAGACTTTGACTTTTAGGTTGGACTAGAAAACCAAACTGTTTGACGATTACAAATTTGCTTATTGCTTATTGCAGCTTATTGAGTGGTACTTTTTGAAAGTTTTTTGATTATTAAGCTTAGTTAAGTTATTTGTGACTTATTGCAAGTTGAATCAGCTCTTGAAATAGTCTAGAACTTAAAAACGACTATTTTGTCGTTTTGTGAAGAGAGCTTTGCCTTATTTCAGGCTTGTTCCTTGAGCTTATTTCAAGTTTCTTTTTGCAAATAGCTTATTTAGGTCAAGAGAAGGACGTGGGTAAAATCTTAGCTTATGGCATCGGCTTATAGCTTAATGGGCCAAAAAGCCCATTAAGAATAAGCTGTTTTGAAATAAGCTAGCTTAAGCTCATTTTCAGCTTTTAGGCCTTTGGAAAATTGTGTTTACAATCAAATTTTAAGCTTAACTGGAGCTTTTGGGCCAATTCTGTGGACTTTTTCTTATTGGGCCCAATTCTAAGCCCATTAAGGATCTGTTTGGGAATTTGGCCCATTTGAAGGCCCAATAGGGGTACTTTTATAATTTCAAGTTCATAATTGTATTATTTAGGTTAAAATAAACTAGTTTCCAACTTTTTAGAATTTTTTATAAATTTTGGATTTTTATTATTATTTTATTATTATTTTACTATTATTTTATTATTAAAAATTAAAAATTAGATCTTTACAAGTTTTTCATTTTTCTTAGTTGAAATACATTAAGTTAGGAATTTTACAATTTTCAGATTAATTTTATTGTCATTAGATTAATTTTTAAGAATTATTTTAAGTTTTAATAGTTTTTAATTGTTTTTAAATAGTTTTCATTAATTTAAAAAATTTCAAAATAGTTTTAAATTTAGTTAAGTCATTTTAGAGGTATACAAGTAAGAAAATCTCATTTTTGGCTTTTTGTTAATTAAATTAAATTTTTTGGGCTTTAATTAGCATTAAAAAATAATATTTAATTAAATAAAAGGTTTGAGTGATTATTGATTTTTTGTAAACTCTAATTATATTTTTTAAGATTTATTGCAATTTTCTAGGAATTTTTAGGGTAATTTTTAAATTTGGTGACTTTTTACGGTTTTACGTGCACGACTTATCGTCTTAGTTTAATTCATAATCGTAACAGTCATTCTCTTCTAATCTCTTTTCTATTTTTCTTTTCTCATAAATCATAATCACATCATTAATCATTTCTTACACAATACACTAGCTTCCTTGAGAACGATCCCCACTTTGGGTCATTAGTGCACGGTTTTCCTAAACCGTCGTACTTACCCTAATTACACTTTGTTTTCCTAAACAAGTGCTAATTTACAACTATCATTTTGGCGCCGCTGCCGGGGAGGCGTGTTGTGTTTTGATTTGAACAATTTTTGTTTTTATACTAACCATAATATCTATTTGTATTAGTAGCACTCTACTAATACGTATTATCGGTTTTTGTTTTTTGTGTGAATAATATTACTATATTGTATACGTAGAACAATAAATTCACAAGTACTCCAAAAGTGTGAAAACACACCCTTGATTGGGAGGTCATTACTCAATCATTGTATTCGAATCTCAAACAAGAAAGAAAAGGCAAAATAGATAATTACTTTCGTGAAGCTTAATTCTGACAAACACAAACTATATGGTGGGTATAAGGCGGGTATTATAAAATATACCCTAAGGAAAAAGGCTCTTAAGTGCTTCGCGCCGCCTCGTTTCCCCGCTTGCTTGTGCGTGTTTAGATAAAAAAAGGGCTAATCGAGGGTTTGCCAACCAAAGTATTATCTAAGTATCATATATATTTTCTTGGTTTCATTTGATTATACCCTCTTGAACGTTTTGGTGTTCCACCAATGTTCTAAAGTCATCGAAGGCGTTCACTTCACGTGATGGTTTTCATTCCTTGAGGCTTCTTTAATCAAGAGATTTGATTAAGGAGGATATTTGTAAATTTTTGTCTACCTAATACAATCACAAAATCCAAAAAAAAGTAAAAACAATCAAAAACCAGAAAAAAATTGGAAAGATTAAAAGTACCAAAAAGAATCTTCTTTGCTCATCCCCACGTTGTACGTGCCGTTTATGCTTACTCGTAATCAAGCAAGACGTGCCCGTAAACAAAAAAACCGAAAGGAGTCCACACCTACTCCTAATATTTCTAGTGAGGAGTCTCCTATTGACGAACCTATCGTAGAAGAAGAACCAACCATGGCGAACCGAACTATTATAGAGTTACTTCAAGCACCCACTGAGGGTTATCGAGAGGCTATTGTGATTCCCGCTATCCTTGCGGAGAAATTTGAAGTGAAAACGGGTTTGTTGTCAATGATCCAAAACAACAAATTCCATGGTGATGAAAAGGACAACCCGCACAACCATATCCGCCAATTCAATCGTCTTTCCGCCACTTGCAAATTTAAGGATGTTGCTAATGATTTGATTAAGATGATGCTTTTTCCGTATTCCTTAGAGGGGCCCGCTAAAATTTGGTTAGAGAAAGAGCCACCCAATTCTATATTGACGTGGAGGGATGTCGTTTCAAAATTTGTGAACCAATTTTTCCCGCCCTCTAAGACTACGCATTTGAAAAACAAGATTTCAAAATTTTCACAAGAATTTAATGAGAGTTTTTCAACGGCTTGGAATAGGTTTAAGGAAATGTACATGAGTGTCCTCATCACGGTTTTTCCGACTTGCATCAAATTGACACGTTTTACAATGGTTTAAATGATCATGAAAGGTGAAAGTCCCTAATCAATGCAAGAAACCCTAATCTTAACTTAATCCACACAAGGTATTACTTTTCAAACGTAATCTTATTATTGTATAATAAAGAATTACAAGTGTTATGGATAACACCGTTTGATGACAATGTGTTGTGCACACTTTGAACAACAATAAACCTTAACTTATGAATACAGTCGTAGCTGTTTGATTCACTAAGTTATACGCACTAATGTTCTTAATATCTCAAAGTGTTGAATATTAATGCAAGGATACACATCCTATTTATAGTGTTACGAGTTTGACTTGAACAGTACTTGATGTCGACTACACAAGCTTTTACAAGTTCCCACATCAGTCACATGATGTCCTTCTATTCTTGGTAGTCTTCCATTATGCTTTAAGGAACAGTTGTCCAAAACAGTTTCCTTATTCTTCATATTCTCGAACACACAAATGGCATGTCCAAAGTGTGCTGAGAGTTATCAGGGTATTGCCACCCCTGTTAACTCTCAACCCCTCAGAGTCCCTAATACATCTTGGCTGTTATCCATCACAGCCAAGGAGTATGTCTTCAGGTAATCTTCGACTTCCCTGACAATGTCTCTGACATGGACTCCTCTGAGGTTGCTCACAGAGACTCGGATCTCTGTGAGTCTTGCGAAACTTGCCTGCCTCCTAGGCACAGGCAAGGGACTATCTATCAGCCTAATTATGTTTAAATCAATGAACAGGGAATCTAACAAGTTTAGATTCCCAACAATCTCCCCCTATTTAAACATAAATAATGCTAGGTCTAACTAAGTTAAGGTAAGTGAGTTTAACAGCTTCTTCTTACACATAACAGATCTAAACAAACATACCTCATGATTTTATTAAGACTTAAAGAAAAATTACAAGTTCAATACATAAGTTAAATAAAGGATGAAGGTAAAAAGGGCTGACACTATCTTCAATAGTCATCATTTTTGATTCTTTCTTCAGCTTCGGCCACATCTAATCTGTTATCAATTTCATCCTGCAAAGTCTTTGCAAACTTCTTGGAATACTCTGAGTTGATCTTGAGACACTTCTTGTGACAGAGTAGCTGAATAGTTGAAGCCAGGCAAAGCTCATCTTCCCTCTGAAAAGCATATTGGCAGGCTTTGTTCATAAACGCCATTCCTCTTTCAGGCACTGAGTATGTCTGACCATCAACAGGTCCAACAATACCATTAGGAAGGATCAGATCCCTGTGCATTCCATCCACACGAACATCTTCAGTAACAAAAGTTTCATCAATGATTTAGGAAATTCTTCTTCTTTTGTTGCCTGTCTTTGGGGGTCCTTGTTCGAAAAGCTGTGGTGGAGGATCAATCTTGAGTTTTGCAGCTGTTTCCTTGATCCAGTTAAACTTAGCCTTAAGAGTTTTAAGCAGAAGGAAATTTGCCTGTCCAGACTTTTTGGTAGCTAAGGCTTCGAGTTCAAACCATTCTGATAACCCAAGTGTTTTTAACCTAAAGTTGTCAAACACATCCATATTCCTCTGTTGATTATCCCTCCATAAGATCATCTGTGGGGTGTTTGTGGACTTGTGAATGGTGTATCTAAACTTGGTTATCTTGCCAGCAGCATACCTGTTGTTCACGCAGGCATCATAGTCAGCTTTGACTTTCTTTAAGGCCTCAGCGCGTTTAAGTTCCATTTCCCTCAACCTTTGTTTTTGTTTTTCTTTTTCAGGTGGTGTCATCTTCCTCAGAGTAGCTTCATTCAATTCTTTGGCTGCCTTGAGCTCACTTAGTCTTTTGAATTCCTCAGCCTGTTGCTCTATTTCTTCAGGCGTTAAAGGTCTCTCATCGGAAGGTGTAAAGGTTGAAAAGTGGGAAAGGTCTGTTGTGGATCCTCCTGTCTCTAGCATCGCAGCTATCTTCTTAAGTTTGGTGTCAGTATCAACCAAAACTATCTCTTTACCTTTCTTTGAGACAGAGGACTCCACACTTATGTTTTTCAAATCATCAGCTCTTTTGAGGAACGCTGTCTGAGCCTGATTTTGAATAGATTTTGGTAGGGAGCTCACAGTGAATTTAAGTTTCTTGGCTGCTGGTTCATCATCATCCTCAGGCTTGCTGATGTTAACTAAGATCATGGATTTAGATGAGTCAGCTCCATCTTGTGTTTGATGCTCCCCCTGAGTCTGATCCTCATCATCAGGTACTATAACTGGTGTGATGACTTGAAGAGGAACAGGTGTTGTTGAAGGATTGGCTGAAGATGAGCCTTGTTCAGCAGACGCAAGGCTGAGTGTAGTATTCTTCTCCCCCTCACGTTCATCCTTACTTCTCTTATGCTTGGATGAACGTGCCTGAAATCTTCTTGCAATCTGCTCCACAGAGGCAGCCATGGCACGCTGTCTTTTTCTTGATGCCCTGGAAATCTTCAGCAATAGGTTGGCATTGGCATTGGTATTTGCCTGAACACGCCTGAAAATAAAACCAGCATGGTTGTATTGCCTGTTGCGCACTGCATTGAAGTGCCTGTTCATGTTGTTTTCTTGTTCATGGAACAATGCAGGGACAACTGAGTCAATTGCATTCTTGATTCGTGTCGAGAGATGACTTAGTCCCTGGGCCACACCTTTTCTTGCACCCTCCTGAATAGGCTCAGTGACAGCCTCAGTCACAGCCTTCTTTATAATACCTGGAAAGGTGACAGTAATATTGTGCATCTCTGACTTGATCACGTCCAGCTTTCTTGATAAGCGCTCAATATCAGACTGATGGTGTACAGGCTGAAGATTCTTGATATTGAGGCTTTGTTGAGCAAAATCATCCTCCCTTGGAATCAAATCGAAGTTAGTCTGGGTAGGATGATCAAACAAAAGGAATTCAGCTGTTGGATCATATATTGGTCTTTGGAAGACTGTTGTTGCAGATGTAGCAGAGTTTTGTGTGTCAACAGCTTCCTTGAGAGGAGAAGTCTTGTCATCTTCTTTAGGAGGAGAGGCTGACAGCTGGTCATCCTCATCTTCTTCCTCCTCTTCATCAAACATTCCCTCAGGGAATTCATCTTCAGGCATTGGTTCAAACTCAGCGACATAATCTTCAACAGAAAGCATTTCTTCATCAGCATTGAGCACAAGTTCTTCTTCATTCGGAATGTCCTGAGTTATTGTGTCAGCCTCCTTTTCATGTACCTGAGGTTCTTGGACTGGCTGTACAATTTCAGCCTGCAAGTTTGTTGTAATTAGTAACAGGGAAAATATAAAGTGAATGGTCGCCATTTCGCTGTCCCAGAGAGGCTGAGGGTGATTACTCAGCCACTCCAAAGGATAAATCCTTGGGATTCTTTTAAGTGTGAATGAAGTGGTTAATGGTCGCCATTCGCTGCCCCTAGGAAAGCTGAGTGTGATTATTCAGCCCCCCCAAAAGGTAAAAACCTTTGAGACTCTTTTGATTGTGAAACATATGTTGTTTAATGATCGCCATTCGCTGCCCCTAGGAAAGTTGAGTGTGATTATTCAGCCCCCCCAAAAGGTAAAACCTTTGGGACTCTTTTAAGAGTGAAACATATGTTGTTGTAGGTCGCCTGTTACGCTGCCCCTAGGAAAGCTGAGGGTGATGATTCAGCTCCCCCTGAAAGGATAAATCCTTTGGGACTCTTTTAATGAGGGAACCAAGAGGCTGTGTGAAGTACAGCCTTCAAGGTTGAGACATTAATGTATTCAGGTTATTGTTAGCCTGAATACTGTCTAGAGGGTTCAGGGTCATCGGGGTGCTTTATAAACACAAATGAATCACTCCCTGGTGCAAAGACAGAGTGTACAGAAGTCTTAAAGAATTCTAAGTGAAATGACAGACTTCTATGGGTCGAGGATTACCCTAACTTCACCACTCTCTCCTACAGACAAATGAGAGTGGTTGATTGTGAACCTCTAAAAATGTACACTGATTACCTGTGAGATATCAGCTTGGTTTGGCTGGTTTCCTGTAGTCTCTGCTGACCTAGAGACACTAGACGCCTGTTGTTTGTCAGCCAAAGATTCTGTATCCACAAGAGTATCTGGACCAGAGGCGGTGTCAATCTTCTTTTCCTTGGCCTTGCTAACAGCTTTAGGTTGGGAAGAAGAGGGGATTTTCTTCTTCTTTAGCTGTTGGCCAGATGAAGCCTTGGACTTAGTAGTGTGCTGCCCAGAGGTCAAAGACGTAGACTTGCCAGCGACACTAGAAGTATTCACCTTCTCAGAGGAAGGGAGCAAGGGCTTCTCAGCGTTGGGTACTTGGTTTGCAACGTTCAGCATGTGTGCAGTGACAGGGATATCCTCAGCTCCTATCTCCTTGTAGATGGCGCCTGTGATGCGATATGGCTTCAGAGCTGTCAAGGCTTTGTCATGGTAATTCTCTCCCAGCAAACTCTCAAAGATCAGGGACAGGTAGCGCACATAACAGATGTTCTTTTCCCTGACCTGATTCCTTCCCTTCAGTTGTTCTACCAGGTTAGAGAAAAGGATGCTTCCAACGTCAACATCAGCTCCCCAAATTAATCCATACGCAATGGTCTGATGTTTGAACGACATTTGATCCTGTGATCCCTGCATGCCTCCCAGGGACTTCACAATGTGGGTGAAGAGGACACGCCACATAGGAGAAAAATACTTAATCTTCAGAGGGGCTTTAGCAAGGATTTCAGCTGGTGTGAGGGCAGGGTTAATGTCATGACAAGGGTTGAGTGTGGCCAATGCTTCTTTGACAGCCTTTTTGTCAACTGTCTTCAGGCATTCATCTCCATGTTTAAGTCCGGCCACACTGGCAAAATCAGTAAGGGAAAAAGCAAAAGGATGTTCATTGCAAGAAAGGCTAAAGGTAATGGTGTCTTCAACTACTTCAGCAGAATACCAGAATTCCCTAAGGTATTCTTGGTAAAAGGTGGATGGAGATTTGGTGAAGGCTTCGTTTAGGTCACAATTCTGCATGAAATTTACCAGATCTGAGTAGGTGTTGTTTGGTGCCTTGATCCATCCAATGGCGTTATTGGAAGCGATGATGCTCTCGTTGATCTCGAAGTTCACATTGGAGGCTTTTGGTACTGGAAACGCCATTGATTTAAGGTTGAAGGAGAATGAAAATGGCGGATGGTTGAGAGAGATAAGAGTTTAGAGAGAGAAAAGATGATTTTTAGAATGGTGGTGGGTGAGAAGAGAAAGAAGACAATATATATATTCAAACTTGAGTGAACAGTTATTCAACCGTATTAAATGCAAAAGCGAAAATGACTGCTCAAGTGGGTCCCCTTGACCTTTCAAAAAGTTTGTCTCCTCGTTATCCGAAACTTAAATGATTAAAAAATGTGAGAATGTTTTTCGCATTTACTTGGAACGCAACTACCTAGTTTCATGTGAAAAACATTTAATAAAACATTTAATATAGAATCAATCATTTAATGAACACATTTAATATCAAGCCACAGGCTTTGAGATATTGAGCATCCCTAGCTCAGCAACTAGCCTGTTGAACGTAGGTTCAGCCAAAGGCTTTGTAAAGATATCAGCTAGTTGCAACTCTGTGGGAACAAAATGCAGCTCAATATCTCCCTTCATAATATGATCCCTGATAAAATGATACCTGATATCAATGTGTTTGGTACGAGAGTGAAGCACAGGGTTGTTGGATATGGCAATGGCGCTGGTGTTGTCACAAAAGATTGGAACTTTGTCATACAAGATTTCATAGTCAGCCAATTGACTTTTCATCCAGAGCACCTGAGCACAACAGCTGGCTGCAGCGACATATTCAGCTTCAGCTGAAGACATAGCCACATAGTTTTGCTTCTTAGCACTCCATCCAACCAATTTTCCTCCTAGGATTTGACAGCTGCCTGAAGTACTTTTCCTGTCAATACAGCATCCAGCATAATCTGAATCTGAATAGGCCTTAAGATCAAAGCCTGATTCCTTTGGATACCATAGTCCTAGGGATGGTGTTCCTTTGATATACCTGAAAATTCTCTTAACAGCCACTAGATGGGATTCTTTTGGGTTAGCTTGGTACCTTGCACAGAGACATGTGGAGAATTGGATATCTGGACGACTGGCTGTTAGATACATCAGTGACCCAATCATGCCTCTATATAAAGTCTCATTGACAGAGACCCCTGACTCATCAGGGCCCAAGTCGTTGGGTGGAAGCATGGGGCATTTCACTGAAGCACAATCAGCCAAGTCATATTTTTTAAGTAAATCCTTAACATACTTTTCTTGACAAATAGAAATTCCCTTAGGACATTGTTTAATTTGAAAACCCAAAAAGTAAGTTAATTCACCCATCATACTCATCTCATATTTCTTGGTCATTAATTTAGCAAAACGTTTACTAAGATTGACATTTGTTGACCCAAAGATGATATCATCCACATAAATCTGCACAATGATGAAATCACTCTTGTCCTTGAAGGTAAAGAGTGTTTTATCAATAGAACCCCTGATAAATTTGTTTTCAGATAGGAAGTTTGAAAGAGTTTCATACCATGCTCTTGGAGCTTGTTTCAGACCATACATTGCCTTGTGAAGTCTGTACACATGGTTGGGAAACTCGCTGTTCTCAAATCCTTCAGGTTGAGCAACATAGACTTCCTCAGCCAAATCACCATTGAGGAAGGCACTCTTTACATCCATCTGATAGACAGTGATGTTCATATAGGCAGCATAAGCAAGAAAGATTCTGATGGCTTCAAGTCTAGCAACAGGTGCAAAAGTTTCATCATAATCAATTCCTTCAGTCTGAGAGTATCCCTGTGCTACCAATCTTGCCTTGTTCCTGATGATGTTCCCAATTTCATCCATCTTGTTTCTATAGATCCATCTAGTGCCTGTGATATTCTTTCCAGGTGGAGCTGACACTAGTGTCCATACTTTGTTCCTTTTGAACTGATTGATTTCTTCTTGCATAGCAGCTACCCATCCATCTTCTACCAGAGCAACAACAACTCTTTTAGGTTCAATTTGAGAAAGAAATTCAGCAAATAGACATTCATTGGCTGAGGCTGATTCAGAGTCTTGGATTCGCTGTCTGGTTGTGACCCCTGCATTTGGTTCCCCAATAATGTTGACAAGAAGAATGTGTTGATCTCTTGACCACTTATTTTGAGGAGCTGGAGTTTCAAGAACAGGGGTACTTGAGGGCACAGCTGGAACAATTTGAGTCTCATCCTGCTGACTAGGAGGGCTTTCTTCAAAGACTACTTCAGTGTCTGAGTCTTCTTCAGCCACATCAAGGGAAGCAATTTCATTATCAGCAGGAGTAACTTCAGAGGTTTGAAGAATTGGTGAGTCATTAATATCATGAGAAGGACCATCAGAGATTTGAGGTTCTTCTTCATCAAGTCCCTGAGAGGTAGGAACTTCTATGTTGTGAGTAGACAGAGGATCAAAAGCAGGTACATAAGGAGTGAGAGTGTTGGAGTGGTGATGACTGGTAGGTCTGGGTTCTGTGAACTCATCACTTGGGAAAGAAATATTTTCATTAAAATCTACTTCATCATCCTCTGTTCCTGTTCTCTGTATGACTTCATCATCTTCATTAAATCTGACGTGGAAAGTTTCTTCTACTTCTTGTCTTCTGATGTTGAATACTCTAAAGGCTTTGGCTGTTGGAGAGTATCCCAAAAAGAATCCATCATCAGCCTTTTCATCAAACTTTCCAAGTTTATCCCTGTAGTTATAAATAAACACAGGGCATCCAAACACATGAAAATAGCTGACGTCTGGAGATCTTTTTCTGAAAACTTCATAGGAGGTTTTGCCATGTCTTTTGACAATGATTGATCTGTTTTGAGTATAGCAGGCAGTGTGTACAGCTTCTCCCCAAAATTGCTTTGGTAAGGCTGCACCATTTAACATAGTTCTTGCTGCTTCAATCAGAGTTCTGTTTCTTCTCTCAGCCACACCATTTTGTTCAGGAGTGCCAGCTGAAGAGAAGTTCTGTGAAATCCCTTTTTCATCACAAAATGATTCAAGTTGATGATTCTTGAATTCTGTACCATTATCACTTCTTAGAGCTTTTACTCTAACATCATTCATATTTTCTACCTGTCTGATGAAGGACATGATGGTATCAGCTGCATCACTTTTCCTTCTGAGGAAAAACACCCATGTATATCTTGAAAATTCATCAACTATGACCAAGGTGTATTTGTTGTGATTAATGGTTTGAGGTTTGACAGGCCCAAACAAGTCCATGTGAAGGAGATGTAAGCACTTGTCAATAGAGAATGATTGCCTAGTCTTGAATGAAGACCTGTGATGTTTTCCTTTGACACAGGCAGAACAAGTTTTGTCTTTGGAAAACATCACTGAAGGTAGACCAGCAACCAAGTTTTGAGTGGCTATCTTATTGATGTTCTTGAAGTTGAGATGAGACAGTCTCTTGTGCCACAGCCAGTTGACACTTTCAGAGGCTTTGGCAAGAAAACAATTTGAGCTGTCTTCAGAGCACACAGCCATGTTGATGACATAAACATCTCTCCTTCTAGGTGTAACCAGCACAACATCATTATTTTTGTTGAATATGGTTCCCTGAGTCTTAGTAAACAAAACCTTATAATCAGCATCACATAACTGGCTGATGCTAATAAGATTGTGCTTAAGACCATTCACATATGCAACCCTGGTAAATGTGATCCCATTGCAGTTCACTGAGCCATATCCTTCTGTGTCACCTGAAGAGTTATCTCCAAACACCACTTTGGGACCTGGCTCCTTTGAGTATCTGTGCAGGTATTGTTGAATCCCTGTCATGTGTCTAGAACAGCCACTATCTAGATACCATACTGATTCCTTGAGATATTTCTGCACAGATACATAGAAATAGATTAGTTCCTATGGTGAACCCACTTTCCAGTGGGTTCCCTGAATTGCTTGTTAGCAACTCTTGTGTTCCTGAAAAACTTTTGGCGTTGGGATGGACAGTTCATTGTTTCATGGTTATAACTCCCACATATATCGCACCCAGGGAAGTCACCACACTCGTCTGAGTGATGGTCTGTGAACCCACAGAATTTACAGGGAGGATAAGAATTGTAATTTCCCTGTTGTCTTTTGGAACTCTGTGGTCTGTCCCTAGAGGGTGTCTGAGCTCTTTTAGCTGCCATGTGTCTGTCATGATCTAAGGTCGAGTGGTGAGAATTCTTACAAACATTGCAATAAGGTTTGATTAACCTTTCCCCTTTGGGTTCACCTAGGACTGACTTAGGTTCATGAGTAGTAGAGCATTCAGCGGAAGGCTTAATGTGTTGTTTCAAGAGTTCTACTTCTTTCATAAGAGACAACAGGCGATCTTCAGTGGTGGGGTCAACCTTATTCACAGCTTTAGTAGAAACAGGCTTAAAAGCTACTTGTTTACCAGTTGGTTTAGCAGGCACACGAAAAACTTTGGCTGGAGGATTCTCAATATCTATCTTAAGTTCATCCTTAGCAGATCTAGAAGAACTGCTAGGTTCAACTCCAGAGAGTTTGGGCAAGGGTGGAAGCTCAGCCACATCTTCAGAGACAGGGTCATTAGTCAAAGAGGTATCTGACATATGAATAGTCTCTGTAGATTTAAAGACAATGTCTTTGGGTTTGGTGATAATCCTCAGCTTTTTATGCTTAGCAGTTATATCTCTGTTTAAGTCAGCAGGCACTTCATCCCTAAGCAATTCATCAATAGTAAACCTAGCACACAGCCATTTTTCAATAACTTTGTTTAATTCAGTGACTTGATCATTTAAAGCTATGTTTTTCAAGGTTAATCTAGCTACTTCATTTTGCAGGGATATTTTTTCTAAGTTAACCCGCCTGAGAGTTTCACATTCAGCCTTAGTATTTATCATTTCAGTTTTAACAGAGTGAAACTTATCAAGTAGGTTCTTCCTTTGTTCCTCAACAAAGTGCAAATCAACAATGGTGTAATCAAGGACATGCTTACGTTCATCACTATCAGACATAGAAAGAAGCCTGTGTACCTTTTTCATTGTGATGTCGACCCATTGTCCTGATCTTGCATCACCTTTTCCAACAGCTGGTTTATCCTCAGCTATTGCCATAAAAGCCCTGACTCTTGTGGTGTCTTCTTCATCTGAAGTCAATGGTTCATCATTCCAATCATAGGTTTCAGCAACCAACCCTTTCTCAGCCTTTTTCTCACCACCTTTCTTTTTGGACATAGCTTCAATCTTCAAGTTCATCTGTTCTAACTCAGCTTTAAGTGCCTTGTACTTATTTTTGTAATCTTTCTTCTCAGTGTCTGAAGAATTGGATTGAGATGAGTTGTTATGTTGTTTGAACTTGTAGGGTTTGGATGAAGATGATGGATAAGAGGGTGAGGATGTTTTGGTGGAAGGACATTCTTTTTGAAAATGTCCAAGCTTTCCACAGGCAAAACATGCTTCTTTTGACCTGTCAGTTGGTTTGCTAGCTGATCCTACTCTTCCAGATCTTTTGTAGTATCTTCTTTGGTTGGCTAGCAGTGCTCTTTCATGAAATTCTGCATTGAGGTCTGACAAGAACTCTTGGCTGCTACGGGTATCTTCTTCAATATCAGAATCGCTGTCAAGAGGATGTGTTGCAGAGATCAAAGCTTTGGAAGATGCTCCTTGGACTACAAATCTTTCAGTCTCTGATTTGTAGATAGTATCGATCAGCCCTTCTTCATAATTGTACTTTCCATAGAGCTGAGCAAGGGTATCATTTTTGATTGAGTTGTTAGCTCTCTGAGTCTGATTCATGCTCAACCACTTTCTTGGAAGGCTGTTGACAAAAGTGGCATTGATCTCAGCTTGACCAATAGTAACATCATTCATAGCGAGGTCATTTAGAAGAATCTTCAGCCTAGTATAGGTTTGCTGAACTTTTTCACCTTCAAGAGACTTAAAGGCATTAAACTGAAGTCTGAGTGCCTGAATCTTTGTCTCTCTTGTTTCAGAGGGTCCTTCATGGCCAAGAATGAGGTCTGTCCACATTTGTTTAGCTGTGGGACACTGAATGACAGACTTCATGATATGCTTTGGAAGACAGGAAATTATGATGCTTTTGAGACGTTTATCTTGGTTTGCTAATTTCCTATCAGCTGCGGTCCATTGTTTGACAGGCTTGGGAAGAGGGTTTTCTTCAGTAGAAGTAAGTGCCATGGGAATATATGGACCATTTTCTAAAATTTCTAAGAGAAAAGGTTCAAGTCCATCAAGGTATACAAGAAATTGACTCTTCCAACTGGCAAAGTATTCTTCATCAAAGACTGGTACACTGGTTACGTGTGATCCACCTCTTGAGTCAAGAAGTTGGGATAGATCATCGTCATTTGCTGGGGGGGTAAGTCTTGGTGAAGATGGGTTTCTGGAAGGTGAGTGTGGGCTAGAGGTTTCCGGCATGGTGGATCTTGATTATAAAACGGAGAACGATGTTTCTTGAAGGTTTAAATATCAAACACCGCTCTGATACCAATTGAAAGTCCCTAATCAATGCAAGAAACCCTAATCTTAACTTAATCCACACAAGGTATTACTTTTCAAACGTAATCTTATTATTGTATAATAAAGAATTACAAGTGTTATGGATAACACCGTTTGATGACAATGTGTTGTGCACACTTTGAACAACAATAAACCTTAACTTATGAATACAGTCGTAGCTGTTTGATTCACTAAGTTATACGCACTAATGTTCTTAATATCTCAAAGTGTTGAATATTAATGCAAGGATACACATCCTATTTATAGTGTTACGAGTTTGACTTGAACAGTACTTGATGTCGACTACACAAGCTTTTACAAGTTCCCACATCAGTCACATGATGTCCTTCTATTCTTGGTAGTCTTCCATTATGCTTTAAGGAACAGTTGTCCAAAACAGTTTCCTTATTCTTCATATTCTCGAACACACAAATGGCATGTCCAAAGTGTGCTGAGAGTTATCAGGGTATTGCCACCCCTGTTAACTCTCAACCCCTCAGAGTCCCTAATACATCTTGGCGGTTATCCATCACAGCCAAGGAGTATGTCTTCAGGTAATCTTCGACTTCCCTGACAATGTCTCTGACATGGACTCCTCTGAGGTTGCTCACAGAGACTCGGATCTCTGTGAGTCTTGCGAAACTTGCCTGCCTCCTAGGCACAGGCAAGGGACTATCTATCAGCCTAATTATGTTTAAATCAATGAACAGGGAATCTAACAAGTTTAGATTCCCAACAAAAGGGATTATCTTAATGCCGCCGCGGGTGGTAACTTTTTGTGTAAAACGCTTGAGGAAGCTTTGTTGATAATTAAGAATAGATCTAAGGTGTATAGTTGTGACAATCCGTCAATTTATGGTTGATATTTTATTCTCAGATATTATTTAAAAACATTATTTTAAATGTTATATTATGAACTCACTTATTTTTGGGAAGAAATTTGGATTTACGTCTTGAAGTAGCATCGACTACATCTAAACCGGAGGATTCTACGTTACGTGCTTACGTTTACATACACCGTCTTTGGTGACAGTCCGACATTTCAGAAAATAAATTTGTCCGTGAATATTATTTTGAGATTTTAAATTTGGGTTGGTTCATAAACTCACAAATTTACGAGAAGAGATTAGGACTTACGATTTTAATTTAACGTCCTTTACGACTAAACCGGAAACCTTAGGATTACGTATTTACGTTTTTGAACTCCGTTTTTGATGAGACAATTTTTATTAGATTCGTTTTGTGCCGTTGATTCATAATTTATAAAAACGTTTTTCGTAAAACGACCCGAGGGCACGCAAATCAAGGAAACTAGAATCGGGGAGTACCCGTAAATTAGTGGGATGGGACAAGTTTTACACTTGCCCACCCCACTATGTGTGTGGCGTCCAACATAAGCCAACACACCATAAGGTGTCATTTTGTTTACAAAGATATAGGACACTTGTCCTACACCTTTCACCAAAACCACTTAAGATGTAAACTAGCAACTAAACCACACACACACATGCAAAAAAACTTCCATTCTCTCATCTCTCTCTCAAATGTGCCGTCCCACTCCATCACCATCCACCCTATTTGATCTAAATTTATCCATGAAATCCTATGTTATTCTTGCCCAATATGATGCCCTTTTGAAGCCCTATTGATTGGTGGTGATTATAACATCCAAGGAGGAGTTTCTATGGAGTCTTGGGGCTGATTTTCCACAAGGAGTTCTTAAATAATGGTGGTCTTGAAGATGGTCTTGATTTATCACAAGTTGTGTGATCAAAATCCATGTCTTGATCACAACCTACATCATCATGGTGGTATAAAGATTGTTCTCCTCATCTTCTTGTTTTTTTGATTATGTAAACATGTATTTTCTTTCCTATTGTATATTTATATGATGGATATATGATGATAAAAATATTGTGTGGGGATTTGGTGTTGATAATCATGGGTAAAAGATGAAAACCTATATGTAAAAATGGGTAATCTTGCTTAAATGGTAGGCTGTATAAAAACAGTAAAGAACCACATTTTAGACTGATAAAATGGCAAATTAGAAGCAATACACAGTAAGTAATATGTCTTGTACACATGTGAGAGTTGGACATGCAATGGAATCATTAGGATGAGTGAGATATGATCAAAACAAGTTTAGAGTGCAAATCTGAGTACACTGTTTTTGATGATTTTTAGAAAATACTTGGAAGCTGATTCAACAGAAGCTATAGAAGAGTTAAATGGAGCACATATCATTTAGTTTATGTCATAAAAATTTGAGCTTCTATCTCCATATAAAACTCTAGATATGGCTGTTTTTGTGAAACATGAAACTAAAAATCAGATTTCTAAAGAATTAATGTTTAATAGTATTATATAAGCACTCAAATAAAAATAGTATAAAATGTGAATTAAAACCCACTAACTTATATAATACATTTATCTAAATATGTACAAGGATAAATAAATGGAAATTTTATAAAAATGATAGTTTGATAAGTTTTATAAGTTACAAAACTATAAACATGATTTTTACGACTTTTTCGGCTATTACCGTAAAATTAACGTTTTTGTTAAATAAAACTTAGACGGTTGGACCCGTCTAAAGTAAACTTTTATAAACTCATATACTGATATAAAAACATATATAACAAGTAAAAACCGATAAAACCCGAACTATATAACATACGGACATTAACGGGCTAAGTTAACGTTATTAGACTAATAATACAACAAAATGGGCTAAAACACTTATAAACTTAATTATTGGGCTTAACCCATTTGGGTCCAACATGTAAAGTGTGATACTGATAATAAAAGTATAATTGGGCTAATATAATATATTGTGCTTGTAATGGGCCTATTGGGCCTAAAACATATAAATAGATAAAACTAGTAAACTAATATGAAAGTTATCAACACATAACACTAAAATGAGTTAATGAGAATATGTAAACCCACATGATCATCATATATATAAAATCATCATATGTATACATAATTGATATTTTTATAAAGTCATTAGACATGAGTCTTAGACGAGTATTATTTGTCTAGGTTTTCGTGATTGAAGCACGTACCGTACATCCGAATTGTCGATAACCCGCCTTCCCACATCAACGTGAGTTCATAGCCTCGCACTCTTTTAAATGTTTTTATGAAATGTTTTATAAACCCGCGAGGGAGATAACATGTTAGTTTTTTTTATGAAATAGGACACCATTTGTCCCGATTTTTTGTTTATTGATTTGGACCCGGATGATTGTATGACCCTGTGAATGATTAAATGACCCGATAGATGAAATAAAATGGATTATTAAAATAGGTTATGTCACTAAAAGTCCCATTAGCATGAATTGTGAACTACCGGGATCTGGTAGACGCTTATGCATATAATAGTACTATTTGGGGACGATCACCTCAGTTCGCGCCTTGACGGTTGATCCCCGTCGTGCCACAATTATTGGTAAGCAAATTTATGTATGAGAAGATTTACATAGCGTGACCTTTGCGATGAAACGCTAATTTAGATGGGCAAATGAGTTTCGGGCTAGCTACCCGTTGTTTGTTGTAGTAAGGTAACAATGTCATGCGGCTTATGATAATCCAATTAACGAAATACTGCTATACGCACCGAATTACGATGTATTGCCTGACTAGCAATACGGGGTCATACTATTGATATTATGTTCGTGTTTTGGTTTTATATAACCATATTCATATAACGGTTTTTATTTTATACAATGTTATAAAACGTATTGTATGATGTTTTTACGACATTGGCTCGTATAATGATTTTTAAGGCAAATGCCTATATTATGATTTTCGATAAGGTTTTGTATAAAATGACTTTGGCTATTTTATGGCCTATTACAATGATTTGTACGAAATGATTTTTGGTAATAATTTTATACCAAAGTTATATTGATGGAATTTATTAAACTCTATGAATTCACTCGTCGTTATCGCTGACCTTTTCTTTTAACATGTTTTATCTCAAGTACTTGAAGGTAATTCTCGGGAAGACAACAAGAATTCATGGCCCGCACCTAAATAATAATTTCCATTCAAATTCTTTGTAAAACTTGTATAAAATATTATGACTTGGGACCTATGTAACTTTGATATTTATGAATGGAAATGCTCTATTATTAAACGACGCAATTTTTAAGCGTTGTCTATGATGTGAGTAATGTGCTATCCCGTAACACCAACGAGTCTTCCGCTGTATTGAGTTGTATAAATTTGTGGGTGTTACAGTTTGGTACCAGAGCTCTCGTTATAGAGAACGAAAGATTTTTATAACCATGGTTTTGAATAAAACATTTCATAATCTTTTAACTATAAACATTTTTCTAAAAATGTCTAAAAATCTTTTGACTATAACGGTGCCGAAGAATTCCCGAGTTACCGACAAGGCCAGACTGAGAAGTGTTATTTTAATATATATATATATATATAACTTGGATTATATATATATGATGTAATTTATTACATGATTGTTTGATGATTATTTTTAATACTTATACGAGGTATTTATACGACGTAGATTGTCACAAGAAACCCTAACTCCCCTAGTCAATTAATCGAAGCTATTTTTGTAGGAATTCTAGCTATCCTAGATCTAAACCAAGTTGTGGATATTTATGATCCCAACAAATGGTTGGTATTCGTAGAAATGTTGACATTAGTTGATTGTGATATTGAAGAAGAATTGGCGAGATTAAACCTGATATCGATGTCATGACGATCTTTCCTTATAGAGTGGAGTTTGACAAAACGTTACCACCTGGAAAGGTGTCATCTGATTCGTTTTCACCCAATTCTTAAAATTGAAATCGAAAGGGTGAATGTTACACTTGAGGCTGTCATTGGAACCATTACCCAAAAGCCTCATGCCACTAGTACCTTTCCGAGAAGCCTAATTGAATGTACGAGTCATTTCATACTAGTGACTCATTTGATAACTATTGATGAAGGAGTTATATAATCGGAAATTAAGTGTTGATCATATCGAGCTTTTATTGCCCTTTTAAGGTCGAAGAATAAGGTTGAGAGAATTGGAGAATGAGGTAGGATATCGAATTGAGTATAAAATTCGTTGAAACTTGAATAAAGTAAAATTTAACTTGTATGGAATATGAGATTGATAAAAGGAAATTATTAAGTCTTGTGATTGAATTATAAGGTCTTAATTGATTGTAGGTTTGTGTTAAGGGTTGTTCCTAGGCCATTGTCCACTAACGAGGATGCCCAGTGTCCAATAAATAAATTGAAGAAATCTTCTTCTGAATTGGGACCGATGGATCTTCCAGGACAAGTGGAACCCCCATGACTCTTGAAGATTAGTATTCATTGTGGTATCTTTTAAAAAAAAATCCCTAACTTAATTGAGACATCAGTTGGTAGGATGAGTTCTTGGAATTGTATGACATAGTGACACGTAATGTGTTACGGTACAATTTTGACTTGTTTGTGATCAATGAAAAGACTACCTTTGATTGCTAAATTCTACATGTATCGATGTTATCTATCTTTATTGCTTCTTCCTAATGTTCGCATTAGTGATGCAACCATTGAACAAGTACTCAAATCGATTTGAGTTACGTTGTGGATTATTCTTTTTGAGTGCCATCGAAATCATGAACCTCATGATTAATTGGCTAAGCTCATTTCCTATCATATTGAAGTTAGTTCTTGGTGAACAACTTTTCATCACTCTTTTGCAGATCACTCATTGTTTTTATAAGATAAAAGAGTATACCTTGAGAAAAATTGAAGTTTCATCACTATAAGGATTATTCAAAGTGAGATTTATAAGTGATTGTTATCGAAATGAAGTTGTTTATGAAATCCTTTGGAAAACTTAATTGTTTTCATAACAAAGAAAACCTTTGTAAATTTATTTTTGATTCTTATTTAAGAATTAAGAATGAAAATGTTTTTATTATAAACATGTTGATAAAGTTTTGATGAATTGAGTATTGCATCGTTAATCTTGAAATTGTATATAGTTGCGCGCCTACATACAATTTGGAATGGACCATGCAAGACTGATTAGTAGTTACCATAAAACTAAAGAATAAACACTACATTTTCTTTGAAGATTGTGAAGGATTAAATTTTATGAGATCTGCAAGAAGTGAAAAATATCGACATAGTGTTAGGGATACCTGCATATGTGCCTGTAGCATCTATTCTTCTGATTCGAATTTAATCATCTGTGGAAATTGTCTTATTTGACAATTGACAATTCTTTCTTGTCCAATTCTCCTGTAGCGAGATTCTTAGGAAAAGTATCTGATTACCGAGTGTTGATACCCGACTAGATGTATCGACGTTCTTATCATTTCTTATGATTTGATTTCATTTGAATGACCTGGGTAACGATCCGAGGAGCTTTCGAATGCGTACTCGAATAATGAAAACATGGGATATATTCATATTCGTTAAATGTTTTCGTCTGTATCTGATTTGAAATTCTCTCCCGTAGATTATGCGTTGACCTTACTCTTTTAAGGTTAGTTATGTCTCCAGATATCTCTAAACTTATGAAGGATTATGGGATTTTATTAGTCTTTTGAGAAATTCACATCTTATCGACGACAATGAAACTGGAAAGTTAATAGTGCCAGTAGAATGAATTGATTGATTATGACATGACGACATTGTCTTAATTGATGGGAACTCGAGTAGAATTCCCCTAAATGATAAGATGTTGATTATTAAAGGTGGTCTAAATAATTCTTGATGGATGACCATATCTTGCATTTAGACTTGAAATTATATCGTGAATGGTTGTGAATTAGTCATAGATATTATAATCTAGAAAGAACCTAATATGAATTTATTATAATATGTTTCTGTTATCTGAAACTTTAGAAGGTATTTGTTGGTAAATTACCTAGACTTTTTCCATTAAGGCAAGTTGAAATTGGTATTGATTATATTCCCGGTGCTGCACTTGTGGCATGTGCACTATACGTCAGCACCATCTGAATCAAAGGAATTACCGTACAACTGAGAGAGTTGTCGGAGAACGATTTTATTCTACCGAGCTCGTCATTATGAAGAGCTATGGTGTTATCATTCCTTATATTTATAGATTACTATGAACTGAGTAAATTGACAATCGAAAACGATATCCATGACTCGAAATGGAAGATTTGTTTGATCATTTACAAGGTTCTAGCGTATGTTCTAAAGGTCTGATCCATGGCATGGTTATCATCAACTCCGCATCTGCGAAAAAGATTATCTATTCCAATCACTACATCCAGAACTCGTAATGAACATTTTGAGTTTCACGTGATGACGTTTGGATTGACTAATACACATGTAGCATTCATAAATTTGGTTAATCACTTGTGTAGGCTGTAATTTGATAAATTCATGCTTGTGATCATTAAGGACCATTTGTTTGTTTATAAGAATAAGAAGAAGTTAATAATTAATTATAGATTTCCCTGAATTGGCCGAACAATTAAAACTTGTACCTTGAATAATTAATATGTGATTTAAGAGTTAATCCTTTACATAAAATGACCATTTGATTAATGATGGAAAGATATATATATATATATATATATATATATATATATATATATATATATATATATATATATATATATAATATATATATATATATATATATATATATATATATATATATATATATATATGTATATATATATATATATATATATATATATATATATATATATATATATATATATATATATATATATATATATATATATTTTTATATATATATATATATATATATATATATATATATATATATATATATATATATATATATATATATTTATATATATATGTATATATATATATATATATATATATATATATATATATATATATATATATATATATATATATATATATATATATATATATATATATATATATATATATATATATATATATATATATATATATATATATATATATATATATATATATATATATATATATATATATATATATATATATATATATATATATATATATATATATATATATATATATATATATATATATATATATATATATATATATATATATATATATATATATATATATATATATATATATATATATATATATATATATTGACTCTTCAATAATTTAGAGCCCTTTTAAGACTTTGGGTTTTACCAAAGAGAAAATAGAAATATGTTTTGACAAATGTTTTAACAAAGGATTTCAAAAGGATTACTCCCTTATACACAAAACATTTAACTAAACTCTTGTTTAGGGGTAAATGTTTTTGCATACCTTAAGACAACCTAAGAGGGATTGAGGAAACCTTTTAAACCATGACTTGAAATTTGAAACGATAATTTTTGCTTTTCAACTAAAAAAACTTTGACCAAAATATAAACAAAGGTTTTTCGAACATTTACGGATCTTATTAAATATTTTCGATAAATCGACGAAAATCTTGTTAATTAAATTCAAATTTATTTTGAGCATTTTATATAACTGGTCGAACTAAGAAATTTAAAATTTTTACGTTTACGTTTCATAAAAATTTAATAATTATTATCTAATTAATTGTAATAATTATCGACGCTTTAGACGCCGGATTGAGTAAAACAGATAAAAATAATAGTTGAGACGAAACTAAAACATAGAAGATATGAAGAAAGAAATTTTGAATTAATACGGTCATGTTATATATATTTCATCAGGAGAAAGTGAATGTAGATACTGACACATAATATAGAAAGGATAGAGAATCAATTAAGATGTATTTCTTAATAATGACTGTGCAAAATAAATTTGCCGAACAATATAAAAATAGCTGATACTAATAAAAAGGATAATATAGATAATAAAAGTGGTTTGCGGCTAATGTGAACCATTAGAATTGAGAAGCCGATAGCGTTAAATGTTTTAAAGACCACTTGTGATTGTCTAAATATGGAGGATTGTGAGATATAGTTATGTTGAAATCTTGTAAGTATAAGTATTCTATCCCTGCCATTTCTGATTAAGTGTATCTTTATCTGAAGAAGTTGTACTAATGGCAATTTATGAAGGCAAACATCGGCTCATACTTTAGTAAACGTCTAACTATTGCAAAGGTCATCATCTGAATTTGATTTGATTTGGGTCATCGTCGACAGACTGACCAAATCTGCAAATATCATTCCTGTTAATGATAGATTCTTGATGAAGAAATAGACTCTTTTGTATTTAAAGGAGTTATGTAAACATGGTGTGCCTGTATCGATCATCTCTATCAAGATCCTCGCTTCGCATCGAATTTCTAGAGATTTGCTCAGAAGTCGTTGGGAACGAACCTTGAAGAGAATACTGTTTACCACCCCAAATCGAAGGGACGAGGTAAAGTAACGATACAAAATACTATAAGTGTTGTTTTATGTTTGAATGATTGACTTTTGGTAATAAACCGTATAATCGCTTTCCATTGGAAAGATTATCATTGATAATTATCGTGTTAGTATCGAGATTGAATCTTGTTAGGATCTATATTAGAGCATCTGTAAGCAGGAGTTGGGATGAAGACACCCGACATACACCCATTGTGAGTTGGACATGTCTTTTAGGTTTAAGGTTCCTATGATGGCGAACCTAAACTTACAGAATACTCGACCCGCGAGACCTGAATTGGTTGTTGAAATTATGATTTGATTATTGACTGCCAGTAGTGGGCAGGAGGTTATGTGAATATGAAATGTAGATCTTGAAGTGCCAGACGGGTAGCGAAGTTATGCCAAAAGATTTTACCATGGAAAAATGAATTGATGATCTGAAAGATCATGGGATATAAGTCCCCGTTGTATGGGACCATTGAGATGATATAAAAGTTGGTTTGAAAGGCATATAAGTTGGATATATCCTAGGACTTCAAGAGCTGCGTGAATTATGTTTTGTATATCCAACTTGATAAAATGTCTATCAAGTGAGAATCTCATTGTTTCTCAGTAAAGCTTAGATCGGCGAAAAGTTGCATTCATCAAAAACCCGTGAACATCATGGATAAAGAAAGTAACTCAACATTAAGCCTGATCTTATTCCCGTAGTTATGTTTGATGAAGCTCGCGTATTGTAATGAATTACACTTGAGAGAAAAGACCGAATGTGGAGGAAATACCCACATGGCCTTAACTCTATAAGAAACGAGTAGTAAGGTAAGATGATCTTTGAGGACAAAGATCCTATTTAGGGGTAAATGCTGTGACAATCCGTTAATTTATGGTTGATATTTTATTCTCAGATATTATTTAAAAACATTATTTTAAATGTTATATTATGAACTCACTTATTTTTGGGAAGAAATTTGGATTTACGTCTTGAAGTAGCATCGACTACGTCTAAACCGGAGGATTCTACGTTACGTGCTTACGTTTACATACATCGTCTTTGGTGACAGTCTGACATTTCAGAAAATAAATTTGTCCGTGAATATTATTTTGAGATTTTTAATTTGTGTTGGTTCATAATGTTGGAAATACGTTTTTACGTATTTAGAAAGGATCGGTCACTTCAATGATATTGGGCTCATGATCCAATATAGTCCATATAGCCCACATGTAGGGTGGGCTATATAAACCCCCTCCTAGCATGTTAGGAGGGGTTGGTCATTCTCACTTTCACACATTCAATTTAATATTTCATTTTCTCTCCAACCTCTCTCTAGTTTCTCTCTCTAGTTCTTCATCTATCTTTCTATCTCTTTAGATAATCATAACACAAGGATAATCCAAGGATTTCGAGGACCTACAAATGGTATCAAGAGCCTTGGTTTGATTGGTTTTGTTCTTGTGTTCTTGATTTTGTGTTTTGATCATCCAACCCACGTCCAAAATTATTTTTTGTGTTTTTATGCTTTAATCTTGATATACGTTATCTAGTTATTTGTTGTAGTGATTTTGGTATCTTGGTTTTGGTTAAAAACACAAAAGTTCTTGGATCAATCGTTCAAAATTTCTTGGTTTTTCATCATTCCGAAATTCTAGCAAAGGTCACCATCGGAAAGTACAACTGAGAGGAACTTGATCGCAATAACCAGCTGGTTCCACATTGCGATCACTGTATTACGACACCTTATTCCGATCTGAGCATTCCGATCGAGCATTGCGATCTGGGATTCCGACGGGTTTAAGGGATCCTTGTGTCGTCACTCTGCCCATTTTATTTTAGCTACATTCCGATCTGGACTTTCCGATCTGGACATTCCGATAGTGACATTCCGATCTGGTCATTCCGATCTGGACATTCAGATAGTGTGACATTCCGTTCAAACATTCCGATGGGTAATATTGCGATGGGTATTGCGATGGTTATTCCGATGGGTATTCCGACGGATTAAATTTGAGGATTCCGATACAGTGACAAGTATTTCAAGATTTTTCAAAAACGTGTTTTCTCGACTTCTACTCACAACAACATTATTTCTCGACTTCTACTCACAACAACAAACACAATTACTTTCTTTCATTGATCGATCGACAAGTAATCCTTACTTTCATTTATCATCGATTTTTAATGGATTCGTTGAAATCGACATCTCGAGAGGGAGACTTGCATCTCATGCAAAACACAGCTAGAGAAAGTGGTATAACGTTCTTTCGACTACTCCAGTCTCATCTAGTGACCATTTCTTGGTTTCAAGGAGGAAGCGAATTTCTGACACTCTTCGGTCAAGATCGTTATATATTCATCGATTCCATATTCCTCAACTTGAACCAACTAGCTGAGCAACTTCACAAAGAAGACTTTAATCATTCTGCATCAGCATCTGCATATCAAGCTCTAGTGACACAACTTACGCACTTCTTCAAATTCAACATTCTTAAGTCTGATAATTCAGGGATATGTCAATCATTTCTTCAGTACACACAAACGGAAATTAAAGAGTTCCGTGGTACATTGTTGAAATTAATGATTTCGGTCTCGTGTTCGATTTATGAAAGATCTCGAATTCAGCAAGAGTATGATAATGGAGTGCAAGAATCTACGATGCAGATGCAAGAGGATAATGATCATACGGTTGAAAACTTGGAGCCTAAAGATTGCAAGAGCAAGGATTCGGGAGGAAAGCATGATACAAGCAGCATGTCAGGGATTGATGACACCATACCCGTATCTGAAGAAGAGTCTACTAACACGGTACACAGGAATGTGGTATATGATGTCTATGCCGATGAACCACCGCATGTTGCGCATTCCGAACCTAACTATGACAAACATGGGATGGAAAAGGGTGATAGTTTTACCACTTCAGATTCATCCGATGTGAGTCAAAATAGGGGAGAAATTGTTCAGAATGCTATAGTTCATCATGATAAATGCTTTATGACTGCTTCTCTAACCAATTCTGATTCCAAGATTAAAGAGCTTGAAACAATTTTAGCTCAGCAATCTAAAGCTCTTGAGGATGCCAAAATTGAATTTTCGAAGAAAACGGATAAATTTGAAAAGTATTTTGAAAAACTTGAAAATTCAAACGTTGTTCTTGAAAGAAAATTAAATCAAAAAATTCAAGATTCTAAAGCTGAAAAAGATAATTTTGTGAGACAAATTAAGTCGCTTGAATTTAAGTTGGCATCCCAAGATGAATTGCTCAAAGAGAATGAGACTTTAAAGGCTCAAGTACAAGAAAAGGTATTTGCTATAGCTGCGTTGAAAAATGAATTGAGAAAAACCAAAGGATCTAGTGTGGATACTAAGCTTGAAAAACCATCAATCTTGGGGAAACCGCCTCAAATTCAGTCTGTTAGACAACCGACTGCATTTATATCTGAGCGACCAAAATCCTCGAGATCGCGGTTTGCCTCCCAAGTTGATATGGTTCATCTTTCTAGACCAGTCACTCCACTATCTAGGCCCATTGTGACTAAAACAGCTTTTGCAAGACCTAATCACATGATTGCATCTAGCCTCCCTAGACATAGTCTAAAGAACACGTCTCGAACTAGTTCAAATGATGTTCGCCATAAATTTAGTCTAAGGGAAGCTATTCAGAAGACACAAGTAAGAGATAGGAATTTTAAACCTAGTCAGATGCCTTCTAGATTACCCAACACTGCTAACCATAGCATATCATATCCTAGGAGCATCAATCAATCATCTAGGAATTCTAGATCTTACTCGGACATTAAATATGCTACTTGTAAAACATGTAGGAAATGTGTCTTTAAAGCCAATCATGATTCTTGTGTCAAGAAATTACTTAATGAGGTAAACTCCCGTGCTAGACTTAAAACCCAGTGGATAGCTAAAATCAAACCCATTGGTAAAATGTGGCGCCCCACTGGTAGAACTCTTACTCTTGTAGGAAACGAGTGCCCTTTAACTAGGATAGTCTTTGATTCTACTAAGACTACTAGGGAGGAAATTGAAAAGGAGGATACATCACTTAAGCCTAAACTTAAGGTTTTCTATAAAAGGAAACGTTTGCCAGCTAAGACAAGTGAATCATCTCCTCAGGTCACCTCTAGCACAAGAAAAGAAAATTGTGAACCCCCACTTGCTTCTAAGATAGATATCGCTAACCCATATCAATGCATGCAAACTCCTAATGAGAATGCAGGTACCCAAAAGAATGTCCCAAAAGAAAGAAGCGGTCCAATCATTGTATACCACTCAATTAAGGACACTCTCGGAGTTTGGTTGCTAAAGAAGCTGATATCTAAGAAACAAGTATATCAGGGGATTTCCAGTTAAGCTTACAGTGCATCAGGACTTATAGTCACATCACAGACTGTAACTCGTTCTTCAAAGAAAGGAAAGTTTATTGCCGATGATAAACTTATCCTTACAACGAGAAATTAATTTTTCTCGGGCATGAGCTTATATAAAAAACATTCCAAGTTTTTAAGCTCATGCACAATGACTCCTCGCTAAATGACAGACGATGGCTCGTTCTTCGGTTAAAAGGAAAGTTTATCGCCGATGATAAACTTATCCTTAACAACGGGAAGTTTACAACTTCTCGGACTTGAGCTCGTTTTGTAAGATATTCAACATCTTAAGCTCAAGTAATTGGTTTTCAAAACATTGAACACAATTTTTCGAGAATTTCTCAAAAAGGTTTTTCTAAATCTTTCAAAATTGTGTGTTCAAAAATGTTTTGATAAAAAAGAGCATGTCTTCTAGAATCGATAATATTTACGATACTAGAAATGTCATTCAATAATGACACGGGGTTGTAAATAAAGTTCGAGCAGAAGTTCAAATGTTTTAAAACATGCTCAAAATGGTTTGCTATTATTTCAGATAGTAACCCGCTTTTTATACTCTAGTCAAGCATTTCACCGGAAAGCTTTGACTCAACAACGGGAATTAATTTTCTCGGGCATGGTTTACTTTATAACCATGTAAGGGATTGTGTTTACTTTATAACACAATCTAACACGAATTTATGTACGTGTCAGTGCATTTATTTGTTAAAACAAGAGAAATCTTGTTTTTATGAAGCTATCATCTCTACAACCATAGCAATCTACAATTGGTATCTACATACTCGACGATGCGACTACTCAAACGGTGACTACAGCTCTTTCAATAGAACACGGGTCAACAATTGAGGGGGAGCAATTGTCCAGCATTCAGAATCTTTGACGCCGAAGGTGCCAAGTTCACATATTGGTGTCAAGTCAACGATATCAATCGTACATATGGAGTCAAGAGATAACTTCAGACGTGATGAGGCGACCAACATTCGTGAACAAGAACCATGTGCCTCTTTCATATGATGTTCTTCATCATTCAGGTCCAACCTCATAAATCGCTATCTTGTGAATACATTATCATATATGCTCTTTGCACGTGATAAATACCTTACACTTGTGTTTAAAAGGTATTTAATTTACGTTTCAAGTACACCCTCATTAATTTGAAGGGGAGCTTGTGTAATTCATGAAGATATATGGCTTTGCATTTTTCTTCCCAAATTTTCTTAAAATGCTATTAAATCAATTGATATTAAAAACATCGATTGGGTTAATATTTTTAATATGGGGGAGAAATGTGACTTAATATGGGATATTATCACAAATGGTTTGACTTAACGTGATGGCTCATCCTGACATATGCGAAATGTTTTCGAATATCGTGGCATATGTTGAGGGGGAGCAAAACGGATTTGCATACCAAAATGGATTTTCATGGTGACATATACTTACCCAAAACCCATTTATTTCACGACGATGAAGATTGTGGTGACATAAGGATGGTAGGATAGGTTAAGTCCAATGATTCTTCTAGAACCGGAGGAATCTTCCCAAGGACATTCCATAGCTAGAAATAGTAGTCCTTAGGAAAGGTGGAGAAAGATTGTGAACGTAGTTGAATGCCGACCAAGTACTTAAGTTAGCACTGAAACAATCACAACAAGGTGCTAGTTATGACGTATTGGTAAGCATTGAAGGGGTTGAAGAATGAAAAAGAATTGTAAAGATAAAGGGTCTAAAGAAAGAAGCCCTCCTTACAACTTTAGGCAGAAACCGGGTCAACACATATGCTATTGAGATCATTTTAATGATTCTCGATATTGAAGACAGACATCATGGACCCAGTGATGCAATGCACAACCCATCCCAGCTAACTCAGATATCTCTCAAAAGGTATTTGTTTTAATCACACGGAGACAACACATTATCTATTGATTTATTCACTCCGAATAAATTGGTATTGAAAAGGTGGCACTCCTCTCCAGCCTCCGATCACTAAAATCCAAAATGCACGATCAAGTCTAGAGCCATTTGAGATCATCAAATATCTCATTAGGACACACTTTCATAATTCCTTGCTTCCTCACACACTGTGAAAAGTAAAGATCTTAAGAGTCCTACGCAAAATCTTCATGATCTTGCCTGAACATCCGAGTAATACGAAAGTATTTACAATGAAGATGGAAATCCTTCTTGAGCGAATATCAAAAAGCTCATGGTAGGTGACTTGTGCGATTCTTTATGAATCAAACTTGTGATAACTGGAAAGCAACAACTGTTTAATTCTTAACTGAATTTAAACACGTTCTAGGCCTCTACGCAATATCTTAGTGATCTTGCCAGAACACTCAGAGTGATACCTTAGTGTTCACAGTGATGAGTGGAAATCCTTCTAGTGTTAACCTCAAACAGCACTTGGTAGGTAACTTGCAAGATTCTATACGAATCAAGCTCGTGACAACTGGAAAGCAACGATGGTGCGGTTCTTAATTGAATTTCACTTGTTCCAGGAACATGAATTGACGGCTTCAAATCATGAGGATATTATTATCCAACTGATTCACTCTTTATGTTCGCAGTCAGCTTTGGACGGTCGAATAAAGAGAACGGGTTTACCCGCGAAATCCTGTCAGGAAGTTACTTAATTGAAACTATCCGTCACGGGTACGATATTTTATATCGTCCAACGGTCTTCACCGACCGGAGGTATAATGCTACCGAATTAGAATGAAATGTTCAAAGCCATTTCGTTCGTGTCTACTTATGTTGCGGCATTTGAAGACGGTGGCGTAGCGGGATCCAAGAAGAAGTCGTCCCCGCATGCTTATACTTTATGCACTTAATACCTCATCTAATTCAAGAAAGCCTAAAAGTTAAGTCTTCCGCTGTATCAAACTCTGAAGCTTTCAAGAATTTATAAAGGTATAAGTATGTGGAACATGAAGTCACGAGGAGGCAAATATCACAAGTGACGAATGCACAAGGTCAAAGCAAGGACACATGCTCAAGACCAAAGTCAAAGATCTCATCAGCATATTCACAAGAACAAGATCGAAGACTCAAGCATAATATGCTAGGTTTAAGATTTTGTAAAATGGTGTGACCTCCCTTTGGGGGAGATTGTTGGAAATACGTTTTTCCAAAGAAAGTCTCGGTCACATCATTATTAGCATAGATCACGAGCTATAGACTATTTAGGACATTGTAACTTGGAGTGACCTCCCTTAGGGGGAGATTGTTGGAAATACGTTTTTACGTATTTAGAAAGGATCGGTCACTCCAATGATATTGGGCTCGTGATCCAATATAGTCCATATAGCCCACATGTAGGGTGGGCTATATAAACCCCCTCCTAGCATGTTAGGAGGGGTTGGTCATTCTCACTTTCACACATTAAATTTAATATTTCATTTTCTCTCCAACCTCTCTCTAGTTTCTCTCTCTAGTTCTTCATCTATCTTTCTATCTCTTTAGATAATCATAACACAAGGATCACTTTCACACATTCAATTTAATATTTCATTTTCTCTCCAACCTCTCTCTAGTTTCTCTCTCTAGTTCTTCATCTATCTTTCTATCTCTTTAGATAATCATAACACAAGGATAATCCAAGGATTTCGAGGACCTACACATAAACACACAAATTTACGAGAAGAGATTAGGACTTACGATTTTAATTTAACGTCCTTTACGACTAAACCGGAAACCTTAGGATTACGTATTTACGTTTTCGAACTCCGTTTTTGATGAGACAATTTTTATTAGATTCATTTTGTGTCGTTGATTCATAATTTATAAAAACGTTTTTCGTAAAACGATCCGAGGGCACGCAAATCGAGGAAACTAGAATCGAGGAGTACCCGTAAATTAGTGGGATGGGACAAGTTTTACACTTGCCCACCCCACTATGTGTGTGGCGTCCAACATAAGCCAACACACCATAAGGTGTCATTTTATTTACAAAGACATAGGACACTTGTCCTACACCTTTCACCAAAACCACTTAAGATGTAAACTAGCAACTAAACCACACACACACATGCAAAACAACTTCCATTCTCTCATCTCTCTCTCAAATGTGCCGTCCCACTCCATCACCATCCACCCCATTTGATCTAAATTTATCCATGAAATCCTATGTTATTCTTGCACAAGACGATGCCCTTTTGAAGCCCTATTGATTGGTGGTGATTATAACATCCAAGGAGGAGTTTCTATGGAGTCTTGGGGCTAATTTTACACAAGGAGTTCTTGAAGAATGGTGGTCTTTAAGATGGTCTTGATTTATCACAAGTTGTGTGATCAAAATCCATGTCTTGATCACAACCTACATCATCATGGTGGTATAAAGATTGTTCTCCTCATCTTCTTGTTATTTTGATTATGTAAACATGTATTTTCTTTCCTATTGTATATGTATATGATGAATATATGATGATAAAAATATTGTGTGGGGATTTGGTGTTGATAATCATGGGTAAAAAGATGTAAAACTATATGTAAAAATGGGTAATCTTGTTTAAATGGTAGGCTGTATAAAAACAGTAAAGAACCACATGTTAGACTGATAAAATGGCAAAGTAGAAGCAATATACAGTAAGTAATATGTCTTGTACACATGTGAGAGTTGACCATGCAATGAAATCATTAGGATGAGTGAGATATGATCAAAACAAGTTTAGAGTGCAAATCTGAGTACACTGTTTTGGACGATTTTTAGAAAATACTTAGAGGCTGATTCAACAGAAGCTATTTGGAGAGTTAAATGGATCACATATCATGTAGTTTATGTCATAAAAATTTGAGCTTCTATCTCCATATAGAACTCTAGATATGGCTGTTTTGGTGAAACATGAAACTAAAAATCAGATTTTTAAAGAATTAATGTTTAATAGTATTATATAAGCACTAAAAAAAATAGTATAAAATGTGAATTAAAACCCACTAACTTATATAATACATTTATCTAAATATGTACAAGGATAAATAAATGGACATTTTATAAAAATGATAGTTTGATAATTTTTATAAGTTATAAAACTATAAACATGATTATTACGACTTTTTCGGCTATTACCGTAAAATTAACGTTTTTGTTAAATAAAACTTAGACGGTTGGACCCGTCTAAAGTAAACTTTTATAAACTCATATACTGATATAAAAACATATATAACTAGTAAAAACCGATAAAACCCGAACTATATAACATACGGACATTAACGGGCTAAGTTAACGTTATTGGACTAATAATACAACAAAATACGCTAAAACACTTATAAACTTAATTATTGGGCTTAACCCATTTGGGCCCAACATGTAAAGTGTGATACTGATAATAAAAGTATAATTGGGATAATATAATATATTGGCCTTGTAATGGGCCTATTGGGCCTAAAACATGTAAATAGATAAAACTAGTAAACTAATATAAAAGTTATCAACACATAACACTAAAATGAGTAAACGAGAATATGTAAACCCACATGATCATCATATATATAAAATCATCATATGTATACATAATTGATATTTTTAGAAAGTCATTGGACATGAGTCTAAGAGGAGTATTATTTGTCTAGGTTTCCGTGATTGAAGCACGTACCGTACATCCGAATTGCCGATAGCCCGCCTTCCCACATCAACGTGAGTTCATAGCCTCGCACTCTTTTAAATGTTTTTATGAAATGTTTTATAAACCCGCGAGGGAGATAACATGTTAGTTTTTTTTACGAAATAGGACACCATTTGTCCCGATTGTTTGTTTATTGATTTGGAATCGGATGATTGTATGACCCTATGAATGATTAAATAACCCGATAGATGAAATAAAATGGATTATTAAAGTTAGGTTATGTCACTAAAAGTCCCATTAGCATGAATTGTGAACTACCGGGATTTGGTAGACGCTTATGCATATAATAGTACTATTTGGGGACGATCACCACAGTTCGCGCCTTGACGGTTGATCCCCGTCGTGCCACATTGATTGGTAAGCGAATTTATGTATGAGAAGATTTACTTAGCGTGACCTTTGTGACGACACGCTAATTTAGATGAGCAAATGAGTTTCGGGCTAGCTACCCGTTGTTTGTTGTAGTAACCTAACAATGTCATGCGGCTTATGATAATCCAATTAACGAAATACTGCTATACGCACCGAATTACGATGTATTGACGGACTAGCAATACGGGGTCATACTATTGATATTATGTTCGTGTTTTGGTTTTATATAACCATATTCATATAATGGTTTTTATTTAATCTATACAACGTTATAAAACGTATTGTATGATGTTTTTACGACATTGGCTCGTATAATGATTTTTAAGGCAAATGCCTATATTATGATTTTCGATAAGGTTTTGTATAAAAATGACTTTGGCTATTTTATGGCCTATTACAATGATTTGTACGAAATGATTTTTGGTAATAATTTTATACCAAAGTTATATTGATGGAATTTATTAAACTCTATGAATTCACTCGGCGTTATCGCTGACCTTTTCTTTTAACATGTTTTATCTCAGGTACTTGAAGGTAATTCTCGGGAAGACAACATGAATTCATGGCCCGCACCTAAATAATAATTTCCATTCAAATTCTTTGTAAAACTTGTATGAAATATTATGACTTGGGACCTATGTAACTTTGATATTTATGAATGGAAATGCTTTATTATTAAACGACACGATTTTTAAGCGTTGTCTATGATGTGAGTAATGTGCTATCCCGTAACACCAACGAGGCTTCCGCTGTATTGAGTTGTATAAATTTGGGGGTGTTACAATAGTCCTCGTAATGCATCGAGTGTTCGTAAGGCTTCGTCTTCAGCTTCACCTTCTTTGTCCAATACCATCGATGCTTGCCAAATTGAGGCGAACTTGGAAAACAAAATTTTTGATTAGCTTAAAGGACTTTTAATTGAATTCAAAGTTGGTTTCATGTATGTATTGTGGTGGAGGTCATGATTTCTCTGAGTGCATTACCAACGGTGGTAACACTTCGAGTGCCTACGCGGCCACGGGAACTTACAACCAAAACGGTCAAGTTACCCGCTCTAATCAAATGACTCCACCGGGTTTTGCTCCCAATCAAAATGCTAACAACAACTATCGAAACAATCAAGTTGGTTTTAAAAAAATATACAAAGGGAACAATTATGGGAATCAAGGGGCTAATAACAATCAAGTTTCAAACAAAAATCAAACAATGATTTTCAAAACAACAACAAAGGTTTGCAAACGTTGAAAGATCTTCCAAATGAATTTGTTGAATACGCAAATGGAAACGATGCTAGGTTTGATAATATTCAAAGAGAGATCATTAGCCTAGGATCCGAGTTTAAGAATCACATGAAAAAAGAGTTGAAAAATGAGTTAGCAAATGAGCTTAAGATCCATACGAACAAAATGGAGAGACAAGTAACTAGATTAAAACAAAACCAACAAAAAATGGAACAAGGGCAACATGAAATAAAACAAGAGATGATTAAGGCCGAGAAGAGGCAATCTATTTTCGAGGATAAAATTTCATCCATATTTGAGGCTATAATGTGCAAACTGTCTTCGAGTAGTCTTCCTTGTAATACCATATCGAACCCTAAGGGAGAGATGAAAGTGATTACCACACGAAGTGGTAAGACACTTAAGGACCCGACTCCTCGACCAATTGCTCCTACGGAGGAAGCAATTGAGGAAGAACCCGAGGTGGTGGTCGAAAATGAGCATGTCCCAATCCCACGAAGTACCGCTCATACCACACCTACGATTGACCCATTACCACATATGGAACCCGAGATTCCAAAGGCTATGCCTATGCCTCAACCCACACCACCTTTGCCCTATCCATCGAGACTTAGAAATGAGAAACGTCAAGAGCGCGATAACTACCAATTTGAGATTTTTATGAAAATGTTTCGTGACGTTCATTTTTAATGTGTGTTTTGCCGATGCTTTGGTCATGATGACTCGATTTGCCGCTAACTTCAAGAGTATGTTGAACAACAAGGAGAAATTACAACAATTGTCTAGTTGTGCCTCGGTTTATCTTAACTACATACCTCAAAAAGTCGGTGGTCCCGGTAAATTCTTGATTCCATGTGCAATTAAAGATATGGAAGAATGCTATGCCTTAGCCGATCTTGGTGCTAGTATTAACTTGATGCCACTTGCAATCTTCAAGTCACTCAATCTTCCTAATCTTACTCCTTCACTAATGTATATCGAGTTGGCCGATCATTCCACGATTCCCACATGTGGATTGGCCGAAGACGTTTTTGTGAAAGTGGGAAAGTTCTATTATCCGGTAGACTTTATCGTTGTCCATATTCCCACGGATCCTCAAGTTCCTCTCATTTTAGGTTGTTCGTTTTTAGATACGTCTATGGATTTAATTGATGTGCATGCTAGAAAGATCACCTTACGTTTCAACGACGAGGAACTTGTTATAAACGCAACTCAAAATTCTCCAATTTCTCATGTTTATTCTATTGCTACCATAAACCTCGTTGATATGATCGACGTTTTTTGCGAGGATTTTTCAAAAGAAGTTCTAGGTTTTGGTGATGATGAAAATAGTGGCGATCCCACTATGCTTGATCCCATTCTTGATAATTCGACACCAACCTTCACTCCATCTGAAGGTGGTGGTTTTACGTTGAAAGAATTTGATGTTCCACGTACCTGTGACGAAGACCTTGACAACGATGAGGACTTCTCGATTATCAAGGATTTTCTTAACGATTTCCCATTTCCTCCAAACGAGGAGGTTATGAGTATCGAGCCCAAATCTTCAATTGAGGAACCACCGATCCTCGAGTTGAAAGGTTTACCTCTTCACCTTGAATATGTATTTTTGGAGGAGGACGACAAGTTGCCGGTTATTATTGCGAAAGATCTTTCGAATGATGAAAAAACCGCACTTGTCGATGTTCTAAAGGACCACAAAGGGGAAATTGCGTGGAAATTATCCAAACATTACAAACCCGCAATCCAATGTCAAAGGAGGGTGAACCCCAAAATTCACGACGTCATCAAAAAGGAAGTCCTAAAACTCCTTGACGCGGGAATGATTACCCTATATCCGATAGCCCTTGGGTAAGTCCTATTCATTGTGTCCCTAAGAAGGGAGGAATGACCGTTGTGCCAAGCGATGCCAACGAGTTGATTCCAACTCAACTCGTGACCGGTTGGAGGGTGTGTATCGACTATCGTAAGTTGAATGATGCCACTCGTAAAGACCATTTTCCCTTGCCCTTCATGGATCAAATGTTGGAGCGTCTTGTGGGAAACGATTTCAATTGCTTTTTAGATGGTTTTTCCGGTTACTTCCAAATCCTCATCGATACTCGTGATCAAGAAAAAACTACATTTACGTGTCCATATGGAACGTTTGCTTATCGTAGAATGCCATTCGGACTTTGCAATGCACCGGGAACCTTTCAAAGGTACATGATGGCTATTTTTCATGATATGATCGAGAAGAAGATGGAAGTCTTCATGGATGACTTTTCCGTGTTTGGATTTTCGTTCACTTCGTGTTTGTCGAATCTTGAGAGAATGTTGAAGTGTTGTGAGGAAACCAACCTTGTGCTTAATTGGGAAAAATGTCATTTTATGGTTAAAAGTAGAATCGTTTTAGGGCACAAGGTTTCAAAAGCGGGGATTGAGGTAGACAAAGCTAAGGTAGACGTCATCGCCAAATTACCTCATCCCAGAACCGTTAAGGGAGTTAGGAGTTTCCTAGGCCACGCGGGCTTTTATCGTCGATTCATCAAGGATTTTTCAAAGATATCTCGACCTATTACACATCTCCTCGAAAAAGATGCACCTTTTGTCATTAACGAAGATTGTGTACGAGCCTTTCAAATCCTAAAGAGGAAACTTACCGAAGCTCCCATTCCTGTTGCTCCCAACTGGAACCTCCCGTTTGAGCTCATGTGTGATGCTAGTGACTACGCTAATGGGGCCGTTTAGGGGCAACGTAATGAAAAACACTTCTTGCCTATTCAGTATGCTAGCAAGACGATGAACGAGGCTCAATTGAAATACACTACAACGAAAAAGGAATTCCTTGCCGTGGTGTATGTATTTGAGAAATTACGAACTTACCTCGTCTTGACTTGATGCATAGTGTATACGGACCATTCGGCTATCAAGTATCTTATGGCTAAATAATATGCAAAGCCGAGATTACTTCGTTGGATTCTCCTCCTACAAGAATTTTATGTCGAAATCCTTGACAAAAAAGCAGTCGAGAATCTAGCGGCCGATCATCTTTCTCGTTTGGAAGATCCTCACCAAAGTGTTTATGAGCCAAAGGAAATCACCGAAACATTTCCTCTCGAGACACTTGGTGTAGTGAATTCTAAGCGTGATTCATCTACCCCATGGTTTGTGGACATCGTAAATTACCATGCGGGTAACTTCATCATTAAGGGTATGACGACTCAACAAAAACGAAAATTCTTTCGTGACGTCAAGTTCTATTTTTGGAACGACCCTTACTTGTTTCGAACTTGGGCGGATCAAATCATTCGACGTTGTGTCTTTGGCACCAAAGATAATAACATCCTTAGAGCTTGCCATGAGGGACCCACGGGTGGTCACCACGGTGCTAATCTCACGGCTAAGAAGGTCTTTGATGCCGGTTTCTTTTGGCCTACTATTTACCGAGATGCACATGCACTTGTGAAGTCATGTGACTCATGCCAACGACAAGGAAAAGCCTCACAAAACAATGAAATGCCACAAAATATCATCCAAGTATGTGAGATCTTTGACGTTTGGGGCATTGACTTTATGGGGCCGTTCCCATCATCTCGTGGTAATAAGTACATCCTTGTCACTGTTGACTACCTATCTAAGTGGGTGGAAGCTAAGGCTTTGCCCACCAACGATGCTTGTGTGGTAGTCAAGTTTTTGAAAAGCTTGTTTTCTCGGTTTGGAACCCCTCGTGCGATCATAAGCGATCGTGGAACCCATTTTTGTAACGACCAATTCGAAAGGTTCTTAAGGAAATATGGAGTTACACATCGGCTTTCTACGGCTTATCACCACATCGGCTTTCTACGGCTTATCACCCACAAACGAGTGGGCAAGTAGAGGTTTCAAACCGAGCGTTGAAGAGGATCTTGGAGAGATCGATTGGAGAGAACCAACAATCTTGGTCGGATAAGTTGGACGATGCTTTATGGGCCTTTCGGACCGCTCATAAGACGCCCATCGGGTGCACTCCTTATAAGCTTGTGTATGGGAAGAATTGTCACTTGCCAATTGAACTCGAACACAAAGCTTATTGGGCCCTTAATCATTGTAATGATGATATTGAGACCGTGGGAAAACACCAGAAAATGCAATTAAATGAATTGGATGAACTGAGAGATATAGCTTATGAAAATTCATTGATTTACAAGGAAAAAACTAAAAAGTTTCATGACTCAAAAATTAAAAACCGGGTTTTTAACATTGGAGATCAAGTGTTGCTTTTTAACTCTCGTTTGAAATTTTTTTCCGGCAAGTTGAAATCCCGTTGGTCCGGTCCATTCACCGTGACTCAAGTTTTTCCTTATGAGACCATCGAGCTAGCTCAAAATGATGGCCCCAATTTCAAGGTGCATGGACATAGGTTGAAGCACTACATTGGCGGGGATGTTCCATCCTTGAACTACCTCGACCAAATCACCTTCCCCAATGATAATTAGTATTGAGGGCATCGAGTCGAGCTCATGACTCGGTAATAAAAAACAAGGTGCCTCGTGGGGGAGTCCCATGCTTATCCTATGTACATATTATCTCTTTCTAATGTACTAACATGTGGGGATTTGTGCCCTTCCAACCTTTGTTTCGTGGTTGTTTGTGATATGTGGTTTTTAGATGATCATGATCTTCACGATTGGAGCCTCTCGTGTTCGTTTTATTGGAGCACTAAGATCGTTTGCTTTGAATAAATTCTCAATATCCATGATATATCCTTTGATGTTCTAAACTTAGGTTTATAGCACACTTCATAAACGGCTTTAAATTTAACGGTTACACCCTTTTCATGCTAGATTATGCATTCGACTACGTCTCTAATATGGGGGTTTCGAACCCTTAGACTCGAAACATTGAGGAAAATGTTTAACTTTAGTATGAGGGGGTGAATAGATACTTACCTTTCCAAACCTTCACGCTTTCCAAAGTTTATCTTTTTGTTTATCATTTTGTTGCAAAATAAGGCTAAAAATGGCCAAATTTTAATTTTTTCTCATGTTTTATAAGTGTTTGAAGACACGAATGTAGATTTTCCGATGGTGAGAATAAGAGTAACTTTTGACTTGACCATGCGTGTTGAGCACTTAGCTTCGATTCCTTAAGTTTATATTAGGCTAAGTCTCTTAAATGAGGACGAAAAATGATACAGCTAATTATAAGTTACTATGCTAAACGTAGAGTACTCGTATTCTTTCAAAAACTCATGTGTTCTCGTTGTTTGCTTATTCTCCCTTCGCATGTAAATATATTTTGCTTAATAAGTATTGACTTAGCGGTTTAGTCTTGATTATTGGTTTCTAGTCTTTTCTAGTAGCTTCCATGTAATTAAATTGGGAAGACATTAAGGTATCACCAGCGTCACGGTTTTGAAGTATTGGCAACCCAAATAATCGAAAGCTTCACCTAATAATAAGATTTCAAGTGCTCACCTAAATCAAGCAAACAATTTGAAGCTCACAAGGCCAAAAAATCTATGCGAAATTAAAAGTGAATCAAGCCTTAATCTTTGAAGCTTTAAAGATCCAAAATTTGCTTTTTGCGTGAGGATATACGTCTTTGGCCATAATAAACACCTCATGGCGAGGTTAAATAAAAGGCAAGGCAAGACCGAAGTCATAATAGAAGCTTCATGGCGAAGTTGAATAAAAGATGGAGGTAAACCTATGATAATAAGGCCCATCCGGTAGGGGGCGTATAAAAGTCTTGGTAATAAGTCTCATGTTCAAAACCGTTATAAAACCGTGTTTATCGATCCTTCTTGTTGACTTAATTTTTTGACATCGTTGTCTATTAGGAGGGGTTATTAATTCGATTGTCTTGGTTACACCGTTATGACTCTATTTTTAGACCTAAATCTCTATTTGTCGCATAAGTAAAAAATGTATCCTCGTGAAACATTCAAGACAATATAAAATATAAGAGATACAACTTAGGAAAATGGGAGGATAAGTACGTGATTAGGGCATATGAGTAGTGTTAGCATTACTAACTTATAATGACAATGATCTCGTTGCACACTTAGCATGGAATTGGGGTAAAAATCGAGGACGATGAAATTATTTCTAACGAAGCATTAACGTGTTCTTGTTCTATGAACCTAAACGTCCCATTTTGCGATGAAAATCATACATTATGACTAAAACACAAGTAGTAGTAATAGTAGTAGTGTAGATAGTTTATTATTCAATAAAGTGCATAAAAATGAATTTTGGAGATGCTGCGATACTTTATTCTAGCATTACGTGAGGGCACGACAATGGTTTAGTATGGGGGAGTGATGAGACTGATTTTATACATAGTCTCATCGTCCAAAACGGGCTTTAAATGCATACAATATCATGAAAAATGCCAAATATATGCTTGTGTTTGTTACTTGTGTATTTTAGGTACGAATATTGAGAAAATGACAAAAGATCACAAGAAACAAGCAAAAACGAACACGGGAAACGAAGTCGCACAATGAACCAAGCCCTGTTGATTTTCCAAGAATAACTCCTGAAGAATTGAAGATTGTACAAGAAGGGTCCTCCAATATTGAAGATTTGACACTTTAAACCCTTGTATATTCATAATTACAAGTTTGGTCCTTAAAGTTTGCTAAATTTACAAAAAGGACCCTCCACTCTGAATAATTGGCAAGAATGGTCCCTCATAAATCAAGACTTGTCAATATTAGTTCTCCACAAAATCAACAATATAAGTCAAGACCATAATACTTGAAGAAAATGCCAAAACAGCCCTTCAAGAATCATCAAATGGCAAGAAATACCCATGAAAATACTTTGGAAAAGTATTTGGGGCAAAAGTATGAAAATTGAAAGTTTGATTATAAAGGAAAATCAGTTTTTACCATTTAATCTCAATTTAAAAAAAATAAGAAAGGCAGGGGGTGTGTTTTGCCAAGACATGAAAGTTACCTAGGCCAGTGGCAGCTTGCCACGTGCCCCACTCACCTAAACCAACCAATGAGAACCCTTCCCTTTGCCATGTCACAACCCACCCACAACAAACTATAACTAATCCGGATTAATTTATTATTTGGCGCTTAACAACTCATTTAAACCCAAATCTGGATTAAAACGTGTAGTATTCACTCAAGAACAAGGATTAGGCGTTTTTGTTTAAGCCAAAATTAACCCACCAAAGTGTCCATATTTATGATTAAGGTCAACATAAACATAACCCAACTCCTAAATCCTATGCCACATCATCACCCATGTCACATGTTAAACCCTTGTACACGGTTTTGGAAGAAGGTGGCAAAAGCTGCCAGCCATCCAACGCCCAAGAAAGATGCTTCAATCCTAAGCTCATTGTGAGCCTTTGATGTAATTCCACCTTTGACAATTCACACAAACTGCCAACATTCTTTCATATGATTCCAAGTTTTCAAAATTCAACAAGGGCATTATGGGGACTTTACAAGTAGGGTTTATGTTATTTTTCAGCTTCCTTAGTCTCATTGTAGCCTATATAAATGCATTAGGTCTTTATATTTTCAGTTGCTCTTCGTTTTCCTTTGGTCAACATTTCTGTAAATCCTCCTTCATTATTAATGAATTGTGTTTGAAATTGTGTGACGAATTCCAAGTGCCATCTTAATCTATGCTTGTTTATGTTTAATGTCTATGAATTTTGAATCCTAAAACCTATTTTTAATGATTGTGCAAGAAATTGCATAATTTTCCAAAAACTTGATATTTTGCTAAGTCCTTGGTACATCTTTGGAATTTTTGGACTACAATTGATCTAAACACCCTAATAAGGAGCTTATCAAGGTGTTGGGAGCTTGTGGTTTGGGGATAATCAAAGAGTGGGTACAAGGGTTGCATTAATCAAGCTTTTCCTACTTTCTGTTTTTCATATTTTGTGTTCTAACCTTGTTGATTCTTAGCAGCTTGTTTGTGGAAGCTTGTGCCTTGTTGTGCTAGGCACATCAGCTCAAAAATTCGTGAGTGTGGATGTACATTCATGAGGTTTGAGTCCTTGAACCAAAAAATCTGTCAAAATACATGAATTTATTGATTTGGTGTTCTGCTATTGTTCTTGTTTTCTTGTGGCTTATAAATGCTTGATAATGCATAATATACTTGTTATTGTGTTTAATTGGGCTTGGGTAACACTAAATCACACTTATACTTTGTTAAATTTGGACTTAAAAAAGATAAGGGGTGTTTGGGTTAACCTGTTTAAGATCACAAGTTGTTATTGAGTTATTGGAAGGTGTTGTTTAGTGTTTGTATCTGCTTGATACTTGGTTGTGTTCTAATATCTGCAAGTTTTCAGCTTTATGAAATCTAAGATTGTGCTATAACTCACTTGATTTTGCTTATTTTGACCTAAGATTTTGGAAACACCTAGTGTGTATGCATGTTTAGGGCTAAAAAGTGTTAAATCAAACTTTGTGTAACCTGTTTAGAAGATTTGAATGTTTGAAAAAGGATTTGTGGTCAAGTATATCAGCAATGTATCAAAACTGCATGTTCTTGTTCATCAGTAACTTTCATTTGCTTGATTCTAGATCTAGACTTTGAATCAATGCATGAAACCTGTTTATATTTGTTCATTTGAATTATCTATATCTTGTCTATGCATTTGGTGAAGTTTGGTTGGCTTAATCTTGCTAAAAGTGCTTATTGAGTGAAAACTGCTTATTGTTCGTATCTAGTACAAGTCTGATGATCTTTTGAGTTAACTGCACTGATTGGCTAATTGAATTTGTGTTTTTGTTGTTGTTATTGACTCCTTGTGATTAACTGATAACTTGGGTGCCTTTGCTTAACCTGAATCCATAAAAAAGTCACATAAGACAAAAAGTCAATTTGGTCAAGCAGTGGAAACTTTTCCCACTGTTGAACCTCCAAAACTAGCCCCTGCTAGTGTAATTTATCAAACAGCTTATTCATAAGCCATTCTAGCTTATTGGGACTTGCAACAACTTTGTGTTTGTAATCAATCTTACTTATCTAACCCATTTAAGAGATCTGGAGCTTTGTAGACTTTGACTTTTAGGTTTGACTAGAAAACCACACTGTTTGACTTTTATAAATTTGCTTATTGCTTATTCCAGCTTATTGAGTGGTGCTTTTTGATAGGTTTTTGATTATTAAGCTTAGTTAAGCTATTTGTGACTTATTGCAACTTGAATCAGCTCTTGAAATAGTCTAGAACTAAAAAACGACTATTTTGTCGTTTTGTGAAGAGAGATTTGGCTTATTTCAGGCTTATTCCTTGAGCTTATTTCAAGTTTCTTTTTGCAAATAGCTTACTTAGGTCAAGAGAAGGACTTGGTTAAAATCTTAGCTTATGGCATCAACTTATAGCTTAATGGGCCAAAAAGCCCATTAAGAATAAGCTGTTTTGAAATAAGCTAGTTTAAGCTCATTTTTAGCTTTTGGGCCTTTGGAAAATTGTGTTTAAAATCAAATTTTAAGCTTAACTAGAGCTTTTGGGCCAATTCTGTGGACTTTTTCTTATTGGGCCCAATTCTAAGCCCATAAAGGATATGTTTAGGTATTTGGCCCATTTGAAGGCCCAATAGAGGTATTTTTGTAATTTCAAGTTCATTTCTGTATTATTTATGTTAAAATAAACTAGTTTGCAAGTTTTTAGAATTTTTTATAAATTTTTTATTATTATAAATATTTTATTATTATTTTATTATTAAAAATTAAAATTTAGATTTTTACAAGTTTTTCATTTTTCTTAGTTCAAATACATTAAGTTAGGAATTTTACAATTTTTAGATTAATTTTATTGTCATTAGATTAATTTTTAAGAATTATTTTAAGGTTTAATAGTTTTTAATTGGTTTTAAATTTTTATTTTTATTTATATTATTTTTTTAATCGAAATTCCAATTTTATTAATCACACAAAATTGGAAGGGAGCCGCGAAACAAGCTGCGCGCCCACCCCTTTTTGAATACAAAAACTAAGTCTAGACATCAAAAAACCACCACTCCTCACATCATTAGAATGACAACCAGCTAACCACTTAAGACGCGAGAGAGTACCCATCGCCTCCTCCTCAAACTCCCCAAAAGTCGAGAAGGCGAATGGAATAAACGAGTAACCATGCTCAACACAAATAGAAGAATACTTCCTCTTCTTCTTCTGAACAACCGACTGCAAAGCATTCCCAGGAACCCACGAATCCAACCCCGCCCCTAAAAACGGAGAAACCCCTGTAACATCTAAACACGCATCTTTGCCCTGGGACCAATTGTGTAACAATAAATCTGCTGGCCGAAGATCATGCCCACCATTAGAAACAAATCCCATATCAGCTTCTTTCCTCACCGACACACCAACCTTAGAACAAATATCAAACAACACATCACGAACAAGATTGTGCCGAAACTTAACCCCCAAATCACTAGCGCAATGAACAGCATGATCACCCCACAGATCCATCCGATGTACATGGCAACCCGAGCACAAAGAACCATCAGGAAATAAAGGAATCGACAAACGATAACACAATACCGCACGAAACTGTCTCGGGTTCATCCGCTGTCCCAGCCAATCAATCGGAATAGTGAAGAGGTAATCTTGCGCATGAGGAGCACGCACACAGTTGAGAAGTGCCTCCCGACGACGACTCAACCCGAAACACGACGTCAAACAACCATCAATGAAACCAAAGTAACTCTTTGCCAAAGAATTCATAAACTGGGGGAATTAGTTTTTATAAATTTTAAAATTTTCAAAAATAGTTTTAAATTTAGTTAACTCATTTTAGAGGTTTACAAGTTAAAAATCTTGTTTTGGGCTTTTTGTTAATTAAATTGATTTTTTGGGCTTTATTTAGCATTAAAAAATTAATATTTATTTAAATAAAAGGTTGAGTGATTTTTGATTTTTTTGTAAACTCTAATTATATTTTTGGGATTTATTGCAACTTTTAGGGTAATTTTTATATTTGGTGACTTTTTTACGGTTTTACGTGCACGACTTATCGTCTTAGTTTAATTCGTAATCGTAACCCTCATTCTCTTCTAATCTCTTTTCTATTTTTCTTTTCTCATAAATCATAATCACATCATTAATCATTTCTTACACAACATACTAGCCTCCTTGAGAACGATCCCCACTTTGGGTCATTAGTGCACGGTTTTCCTAAACCGTCGTACTTACCCTAATTACACTTTGTTTTCCTAAACAAGTGCTAATTTACAACTATCATTTACTAAAATAGTTTCCCAATTATCTTTAGCGGTTTTACACATAAAAATCCTTTCATACTCTTTCTTAGGTTAAGCATTATAAATTACCATTTTAGCCTCATTATTTTTAGCAAGTTTTTTTAGTGTCATCATTAGAATTATCGAAAGTGACTAATTCTTTCTTTTTAGAAACATCATTATATTGATAAGGTAAAAAGTCATCATTGGTAATAACATGCCAAAGATCTAAATCTTTTGATTGCACATAAATCTCAAATCTATTTCTCCAATGAATAAAACTATCGGTTTCAAAAAGAGGTGGTCTTTGCATAGATTTCTCTTCTAGGTAATTGTTGGAATCCATAGATCAATTCAAGATTTAAAATACAATATATTTTAAAAACTCTTGAGCAACCACGCTGTGATACCAATTGTAGAAACTAGAAGGGGGGGGGGGGGGATTGAATATTTTCTTAAACTTACTTGTTAAATTCGGGTTTTTTAAAATCCTTTTAAAAAGACTTAGACTTAAGCAAATATGTGAAATATTCTTATATACAATATGGACATAGGATAGTCCACCTAAATAATAATCACAAGTATATTCAAGTAAAGAATGAATGTAAATAGATAAGGAAAAGAAAGATCAAATCCAACACCAATGATTTATAGTGGTTCGGCAACGAAGCTCACTCCTCGTTCCTACTCCACTCATCGAGTACTCCTTACTCGAGAGTTCACTAATAACTAAGCTCCTTAAGGTGGAGAAACCGTACACGTCGCTTAACCAATTTCCTACTCTAAGCTAAAAGTCGAGCCCTAATCTTAATTAGGACCAATCTACACTAGTATACTTTAAGGCCTAATTATTAACCAAACAAGTTCCTAATTGACACACCAATTTGGATCTTCACAACCACACAACTCTTCACAACTACACAACTACACAACTACACAACTTCCAAATTGACACAACAATTTGGATCTACACAACTACATAACTCTTCACAACTACACAACTTCCAAATTGACACAACAATTTGGATCTACACAACAACAAAACTCTTGTTTGATCTTCAATTGATCTGGAGGTAGACACAGCACTTCAATGATGAAAGTGTTTTTTCTGTTTTCACTTAAGAGGAAGAGATGGGAGGAGAAAGATTCACTTCTAAACAAGTAGTAATCAACCAAATAACCAAGGATTTGAATGATTTAAGAAAATGGATTGAATCTAGAATTTTATGTGCAAAAGAGGCGAATAGAAAAGCTGAGAATGTTCCAATATTTATAAGATAAAGCTCCAACGGCTATCTCTGGGCGCGGTTCCTTAAAGGTTCCCGCGGTTCCTTATTGATAAAGAGTCACATAGCTACTTAAAGAACCGTGGGAGTAGACTTCGCTCCCTTTTGTCTTTTAATAGGGTAGTCACATCTGGTGGAATATTTATCCCCAATGGATATTCGTAAACCATATGGAATATGCCATTTTCAAATTTTGAAATATTTAATTTAATAAAACATTTTCTTAAAAATAAAGTTTAATAAAAAACTTTGTCACATTTAATAAAAGGTGAGATTTAAGAAAAATTAACTCCTTGATCACTTAGCTAGGTTGAAAACTTATTTGTTCATACCTTTAGTGATAATGGTTGAAATGAATAATACTTGAACTCAAGAATTTGTTTTTCGTTGTTTTCGTAAATTCTTGTTTTTATATATTGTCGTAATCAAAACAATGCGAGACCGAAAAATGCAAGTAACGTTTTTAGGCATCATTGCGTTAACATTAATTTTTGGCCCAGGAAAAGAAAACTAATCCAAACAAAATTCTTTGGCCCACTAATGAGAAACCTTATTGAAGAAACTAGAAGGGGGGGGGGGGGGTTGAATAGTTTCTCTCGATTATGGTCCTAATTAAAAAAATTCAATTAGGTTTGTTCCAAAATTACCATTTACATGAAAACTAGTTTCATAGTTCTTAGGTTCAATTCTAATGCATTAACAATATCTAGTGGCAATGAAAGGCAGAGCAATAATGAAAACATACGTAAAGAGTAAGGAAAGAAGCAACCTAATGAACGACGCCAAGATTTATAGTGGTTCGGCAACGAAGCTCTATCCTCATTCCTACTCCACACCTCGAGTACACCTTACTCGAGATTTCCACTATATCCACAAGATCCCTTCTTGGCGACCTTACAATGTCGCATACACTATTTTCGGACACTAAGCTAAATGTCGAGACCTAATCTTAGCTAGGACCAATCTACACAAGCCACATACTTTACCATTTTCCGACACAAGGCTAGATTTTGAGTTCTAATCGAAAGCTAGAACCAATCTTCGTCGCCCATCTTCTTTTCCAACACAAGGCTAGATGTCGAGTTCTACTCGAAAGCTAGAACCAATCTTCACAACTCTTCACTTTGATGTTTAGTGAGAACTCACAAGAAACATACACACATCACTTTATAGTTTAGTGAGAACTAACACACAAGACTTATTAAAACTTAATAAGACTTATCCAAGTATACACATGTAAGTTGGATCCATACAAGACAAATTCATGTATACACATATACAATGAATTTACACAAGACTAATCCAAGTATTCCCAAATACATTGGATTAACACAACACTAATCCAAGTATCCACAAATACATGGATCTACAAAAGACTCAAATAAAAATGATGAACATGACTAGATCTACGGAAGGATGATCTTCATCAAAGCTTCATATTTAATCACATCAAAAATGTGTGAGTGATCTTCTCTTTGGACAAGTAAAGAAGAGGATCAAGAGGATAATCATAAGTAAACATACTTAACACATTAAGTGATCATTTACTAATGAATATGATATAGAAAAGTGAAAGGAGATAGAAAGAATGTCCAAAAAGGTTTGTGGAAAATGGAGATTTGATCCACTATTTATAGGAGACAAAAACCAACGGCTATATGCCTGCGGTTCAATTGTCTCTGTGGTTCCTTGTTGATAGAGAACCGCATGCTTATTTAAGGAACCGCAGATCATAAACTCCGCTCCTTTTTTTCCTTTAGTGGGGACGTAATATCTAAGGTAAATTTTACCTTCAAAGGATATTCCTATGTCATTTGGAATATGCCATATTCAAATTTATATTTTCCATTTTAATAAAACATTTTCTTAAAAAGAAAGTTTATTAAAATCTTTTGTCACATTTGAAAAAATGTTAGTTTTAAGGTTAATCAGTTTCTATGATCACTAAACATGATTAAAATATGTTTGTGTAAGACTTAAATGATTATTACCTTGATGATAGTGTTTGTTAAATAATTCTTCTTTTGATTGTCTTTGACGATAAATGTCTTTATACTTTGTCGTGATCAAAACTAAGAAATATTAGTTAACACTAATAATGTTTTAGGAATTACTTGCACTATAAATATCCCCCTTTTTGATTACGACAAACTATAAACACATTTATGTAAAATACAAAAGTTTTCGAATTATTAATGAGTTTATCACTATCATTTTTCCCCCTTTGTCGTAGCAAAAAGGTTAGCACAAGTCTTTGAAGAAGAGAAGAATCGACTTTGCTAGTAGCTCCCCTTGGTGCTTACTCCCCCTAGCTTGGGGCACCAAGTGATTGAGCTAATGTAACAAGCTACATACAAAGGTTAGTAGAAAGAAAAGAAAGAACAATGTATATACTATGGTCACTACCTACTAAATAACTGGAGAAGGGGGAAGAAAATAAATCTCAAATTAGAAGTAATTATTTGCTAAGTATGTCCAAAGAGGGTGTTTTAACAAAATCAATGTACAATTGGTGGAATAAAGATAGAAAAGAAACATCCATACAAATTGTAATGATAATATGTCAAAGGGTTAAAAACTTAGAATTATTGGAATCACCCAAAAACAGTTGTAAATTTTAACCATGATCAACTATTAACAATATGTGTGATAAAGAATTAGCAAAACAAGAAATAACACACCTATCAATCATATTACAAAAATATGAAAGAACACACATTGGAAATATGCATACACACAATATGAATATTAATCCAACAAATAAGGAAAATAAACAACATAAGTATAAACTATTCTAGTAGTGATAGTCCTCCAAGATTGCTTAGGTTTTTATTTGACTCAAACAATAAGAACATAAAATGTGCTTTAATTGGTAAAATAAGACGACGAGGCATCATTCGAAGATTTTTTCACTAGAACAAATACTTTGAGAGGAGGTCGAGTGAGAAGAAATTCAAGAAAATTTAGCTTGTCATACAGATGAGCAAGTTCAATTTGTTTAAATTTACAACACGCACACGAGCTTCCATGATGCAAAACAAAGTCGTTTGATGGGGAGGACCATCAAAATAAGAAGGTGGTGGAGGAGATGGAGATTAAGGATAAGAGAGGTTTTCACAATGCCTAGAAAGGTTAGGAAGAAGAAAGGTCATTGAGGTGATGTATGTTTCAAGGTTTAGGTGGTGGTGGAACAGCTTCTCTTTCTCTGGTAATTGGATTGATTGAGAAACTCTCATTCCAATACTCAATAGGAGAGAAAGAAGAAGTCTTTCAAGGTTTGGGAGAAAAAGAACCATGATGATCCTTATTCTTCTTGATCCAAACGGGTTGAACCGAGATTTTTGGTTTCTTAGAAATCTTAGAAGAAGAAGCTTTGGATTTATAAGATTGTGACAAAGATATGTCAAGGTTGAGGTTAGAAGAAGCAGACATTGTGAGGGATGAGAAGAAGAGCTCCCAAAACAAGAAGATTTAAAGAAAATAGACAAGGCAAAGATTTGAAATAAAAACAATAGGTTTCAACGAATGTTTAGCCTAAATTGGAAAACAAAGAATCTTGAAAAATACTGAGGTCAAAGAAGAAAGACAAAAAACGAGCTAGAAAAGTGGCTGCGGTATGTGGTTCTTTAAAAGAACATGCGGTTCTATATTGATATAGAACCGCGTGACAATTATCTAGCCGCACACAGTGGACATGAAAAATCAGATTTTAGAAGTATGAGAAAAGTTTAGACTCTTTCAAAATTAAGCAAATCTTGTATTTTTTACCTCTAATAGCACTAGGTTAAGCTTTGGTTGCACAAAGGGCAACACACTCACAAAGTGTGTCTTGACAAAGGATGACAAAATATTTAGATAACATTTTGATCTAATTTTAGTCAAGTTTTAGAGCTTGTGATAGATTAATGTTCAATTTTAATTAAATTGAAGTTAATTAATGTGAGCACATAAGTTAAAACACACAAAGCCTTAATCTATTAAACATCTCCATGAAAAACTCATGAAGAAAAAGGAAATACAAGAAAACAAATAACAACTAACTGTTACAAAGATAGCTAATATAGTTCTTGATTTAATAATCATTCTTGGCTTGATTTTCTTGAAGATACATTTTGAAAATCATCATCATTCATCTCCTAGGAGGAGGATAATTAGTGAACAAAGTTAGCAACAAATCTTCCTATAAAGACCAAACATCTCCATTCTTAGGTTTTTAATGATGTAATTATTATAGAGGAAACATGGACAATTATTGTCATGAGCTTCTAGAAAAGCAAACAAGTATGGATCACCCATGAAGGTAGATATGGGAACACCCAAAATTGGAGTGTTAGAGGTAGGAGGCATGGTGTCTAATGGTGATATGGGTGAGTTTGGTTAGGTGAAAGGTAAAGTTACCAAAGGCTCCACAAAGTCATCCATAAATGGAATGCTTTGAAGATGTTGAGGGTTCACATCCAAGAGAGGACTTGGCATGAGGGGTTAAGACAACTCATTCATCCTAGATTGGAATGAAGAAGATGTAGAACCATGGGAATGGTTAGTACCAGTTGAGCTAGTTTTGAAAGGAGCAAGAGTTGGTGAGGGTGATGAAGAAATAAGAATAGGAGATATCTCATTCTTGGGTGTAAGAAAAGATGAAGAACCTTGTTTAGGCATCTTGATCTTAATCTTAAGGTTTCTTTTGGTAGTAGAGTTTTTGGAGGAATTTGATGATCTTGTGGACACCATGACTGTGTGTTTGAGGTTTAGAAGAAGGCTTAGAGGGTGAAGAAGAAGAATAACAAAGAGAGGTTTAAGAAGGAGGTGGGATGATCTAAACTAGTAATGTGTTAAAATTCATTTAGGTGAATAATGAAACATGTTAGGCTTTGGGAAAAAGCTGGTTTTTAGCAAAAAGTTCATCACTGTTTACAAAGATTTAGAGAAAACAATGTAAAGCTGTGACAATCCGTCAACTTGAGGTCAATATTTTATTCTCAAGTATTATTTAAAATCATTATTTTATTGTTAATTTATGAACTCACTCTCCTTTGGGAAGAAATTGGGGTTTCCGTCTTAAAGTAGCATCGACTACGTCTAAACCGGAGAACTCTACGTTACGTGTTTACATTTACATACTCCGTTTTTGTAACAACCCGACATTTCAGGAAATAAATTTATTCTCGAATATTATTTTGGAATTTTAATTTGTGTTGGTTCATAAACTCACAAATTTATGAGAAAAGATTAGGACTTACGTGCAAAATTTAGCGTCTTTTACGATTAAACCGGAAACCCTAGGTTTACGCATTTACGCTTTTGAACTCCGTTTTTGATGAGACAATTTCTATTAGAATCGTTTTGTGCCGTAGTTTCGTAATTTATAAAAATGTTTTTCGTAAAATGACCCGAGGGCACATAAATCAAGGAAACTAGAATCGAGGAGTACTCGTAAATTAGTGGGGATGAGACAAGTATACACTTGTCCCACCCCCTCACTATGGGCGGCAAGATAAGCACCAACACCACCTTTGGTTTCAAATTTTCATACACAACAAAGGACACTTGTCCTTAATATCTTACAAAACAACTAAACCAACAAAAACCACTAACCCTGAAACTATTTCTCATTTTCTTACATGCAAAAACTCAATCTCTCTCTTTCTCTCTCTCTTTTCTCTCTATGTCGTCCCATATGCTCCATCAAACACCACTATTAATCAAAATCTAGCCATAAATCTTATGTATAATATACATATGATGATAAACTACTAAAGACATGATGATTAGAGGTGATCTTTACAACTAAGAAGAAGTTTTGAAAGGATTTTAGGGCTGATTTTCTCAAGGTGTCTACATGTTCTTGGTGATCTTGAAGGTGGTCTTGATATTTCATAAGATTGGTTACAAAAAACCAAGTCTTGTTCTTAACGTTTCACTACATTGGTTGGTAACAATATCATTTCTTCTATCACCTTGTTATTTTGTGAATGTACTTGATAAGAGTGTAATTACTCATATCATTTGTATCTTAAAACAATGAAATTATGCATGAAATGTATCAAAAATGCCTTGTATATGTGTATTTCTTGTTTGAATGTGTGTAGGTACCAAGATCACAAAAACTGGCGAAATCGACACGAGATCAAAGAAAAAGATCAAAGAAGCCAAAATCGAGCTCGACTTTAGCGGATTTTTTCATTTGTCAAGAAAACGGGCCATGTGGGTCCCACATTGGACAATTGGGCTCATAAGCCCATTATCAACTCAAGTTTTCTAATAATTTCAACCAAAGCCTTAGTTACGACCCAAAATAAAGAAATAAACATAAAATAGGGCAATTCATGGCCTATTTGGGAGTTAAAAGAATTAAGGGACGTGTGTTGGGCCTTGGAACCATTAGGGTTTGGTTTCAGTTCAATGTGAATAGACACGTTACAAATCCCAAACTCACATAAATAAATAAACGATTCTTTCACTCATTCACTTTTATATTCAGACACGTTACACACTCATTAATCCTCACCCACTTTTACATCACGTTTTCTCTCACCCATTATCTCACACACTATTAAATAAACATCGATACAATATATGTTATCATTTTCCCTTTCTTCCGCAAAGAAAATAACCAGATACAATCACTGTTCATCTAACCCTAAGTCACAATAAACTTATCATTATTTGGGGATTTTTAATTAAACAATTAATTCACACAAAGGGGAATAAAAGCCCCATGGTTATAGGAAGAGAATAAGAGGAATGAAGAGGCTACGTGGTTGTTTTTCAGTGGAAGAAACACCTCAATCTTCCAAATCAACCAATCAAAGGCCTTCAAAGAAGCACAACTAGCACACACGGATGCCACGTTGGCAATCCGTGTGCTAGTGATGTTGTCTCCACCATCCGATCAATCAAGGAGAGAGAAAGAGAAGATCAAGGGCCGAAAATCATATGGAATATACTTCAAGAGATGCGGATATTCCTTCCAGCAAGTCCTTGGGAAGGCTATAAAACCCCCCAAAAATACTTGTAAAATCCATCTCAATTTTATTTTAGTGTTATAATGTTAGATTAATTATAGGATTAATTGTATTTTAATTTCTGTAGTATTGTAATAATTTTTATGATTTAATAAAAAAAGTTATTTCGAGCATATCTTGATTTTTATTACTGTTAAAAGTTTAATGTGAGTTAATCTTATTATAGTTTTTCTGAAATTATAATATAAAATTTATTCATCTAAGCTTTTAAATAGCTTGGGTGAATAATCTAAGATGAAATCTAAGAAAGACTTTTCCTTACTAGAAAAGTTTATAAAGAATTACTGCTGAATCTTGATGATTGCCGGATGTCTTGAGTTTGATGGTGGTCGATTGGTAAGATGATGGTGGTGGTTCAGGTTCATTAAGACTGCTCAGCGCAGGTCTTCTATTCAACAGAAATCTCAAAAGGTGCTCATCTCTTTTGTTTACATGTTTTTATATTAAACTGTATTTAAATGTTAGTTTGCTTTAAATACTTGAGTAGTATTGCAAATCAGTATCTGTATTATTCTCATCAGTTAACTGTGCAAGTACATTGGTTTCATTTTAACCGTTTGGATTACGAATTGAACTTATTTTGTTTTCACCCTTTGTAGTAAATAAGTTTGATAGAATTTAGAAATTTCTGAATGTTCATTTGAATAAGTTTGTTGCTGTTTGATAAACTGAGTCTTTCTTCTCTGATTTGAGACAAGAGACTGTGTTCTGATCTGCTGATTAGTGCTGATTTGGTATGTTCTGAGTTATTGAAGATATTTTCGCCTGTAGTTAACTAGTTATTGCATCTTGGTTTAACTAATTTGTGAGTCTGGTTTCTTTTTTTTACTCGTATGCTTAATCTGTTAAGATTTGTTTTTGTATGACTGTTATTGCGTGAATGTCATACTGCTGCTTTTAAATTCATTGAGTGCTTGAAATTTGCAGTTTTGTTTTACTGTTTTATATGTTAAGTTTTTAACTGGTCTTTGATGGGTTAAGTTGTAGTTGAATTTGGTTTAATCTGAGCTTTTTGATCTGTGCTTTCTTTTGATAGTTTTGAATTATCTTGTTGTTTAAATATTTCTAGCTATCAGCTTATCAGATGCCATTGATCTGATAAGCCCAAAAAGTTGTTTCCTAACAGCCTGTATCATAATAAGCTTGTCAAAGTTTCACTCATGTGATCCTGAATTAGTTCCGCAGTTTAAAAAAAATAATAGCAACAATTAGTTCCTTCCTAGGACTCGAACCCATGACCTCCTGGTCATGGGTCATGCGTGATAGCCATCTGAGCTTCATGCTCATTTGATTTTAGTATCTGATATCTAATTAATATTGTAGATGTTCGTTTGGCTGTATTTGATTTTAAGTTACTTTTAGATAATTTTACGTTTTTAAAGTATTTTCTTATAAATATTGTTTTTATCAATCTAATTTCTTAGTTTATAAAATAATATTATAAAAAAATATTTTTATTTAAATAGTTTAATTAGTTTAAATTTAATTAATTAGATTTTTATAACATTAGATTTAAATAAAAATAGTTTCTAAATAGATTTGTTTTAAAGTAATGTTTAATAAAGTAAATTTGTTTTAAGAAAGTGTAATTAGAGTTTTAAATAGTTTAAAAGTAATTAAATAGATTAATTTTTTTATAGATTATTAAAATAGTTTAATTTTTAAATAGCTTTAATTTTTAAGTAAGTAATTGTTTTAGATTTTAATTTAGCGGGGTTACGATTCATGCACTTTAGGATAATATTAAATAGTTTAAAATTGGTAGATTTTAATTGTAGTTTAAAAACCGAAAACCAATTCGATTCAATTGTCCAAATCAAAGCAAAACGTCTCAAATTCATAAGATCTTCTTGTACAACGAACTTGATTCACCCCACGTGTTTAATTGAATTCGTCATTGGTAATATTAGTCTATTACTTATTCCTAAAGGTAATTTTCTAATTTACCCTATAACATATCTCAAATTATCACTATACATATCCACGACACATCAAAAATTTTGGCGCCGCTGTCGGGTATCTTGTGTACGATTCGCTTTTGTGGAGATTTGTTGATCATTGATTTGAAGACCCTTTCCGTCCTCGGAAAGTTTTGTTATTTTTCTATTATATACTATGTATCGTTTTTCTCGTTTTTTGTGAATAATATATTGTATTACGTAGCACAATAAATTTTACATATCCTTCAAATAAGGCCTTAGTTGGGATTTCATCACCTAGCTATTGTATTCGAATCCAAAACAAAAATAAAAGGCAAAATAGATAAATACTAATAAGAAGTTTGAACTCGATTTATACAAACTATAAGGTGGGTATAAGGCGACGTGCTATAAAAGGCCGTCTAAGGAAAAAGGTTTTTAAGTGCTTTGTGCCACCTCGTTTCCCCGATTGCTTGTGCGTATATTGAGAGGGACAACCTATTATTGGTTTGCCGACTCAAGAAGTAATAAATCTTATTTTTGTTGTTTACTTATTGAACCTCGAGACGTTTAGGTTTTCACCTATCGTTTCAAAGTTGACCGAGGGTAATTTACTTCCATAGTAGTTATCCTTATTCCTTGTTTTTTATCGATCATTATTGATTGAGCAATACCAAATAAAATACCAAAAATAATCTTCTTCTTGTCTAATTTCTTTTCTTCAATCCTCTAAATTCTCGTCTTTGTAGTGTATGTAATTACGTTCTTCTCGTCTTGTGATTGATTTTAATAGGCTTGAAAATATTCCTCGTTGAAATAGAAATCGTCAACAACGAATAGTGGAACCCGAGCTTCCACCTATTGTTATAGAGATGGCCGATAACCGAACAATGGAGGAATTGCTCCGTGCAACCACCGAAGGGTATGGGGAAGCAATCGTTGTGCCGGCTATTTTGGCGGATCATTTTGAGATTAAGACGGGTCTTTTATCGCTCATTCGTGCCGACCAATTTCGTGGCAATGAGACTGATAGCCCGCATTCTCACATTCGGAATTTTAATCGAATTACCTCGACTCTCAAGTTTAGAGATGTGCCGAATGACGTGATTAAGCTCATTCTTTTTCCGTACTCGCTCGAGGGTAATGCTAAGCTTTGGTATGAGAAAGAACCACCGGGTTCGATCTTAACATGGGATGATTTAGTGTCTAAGTTTATGAATTATTTCTTTCCACCGTCCAAAACAACGCACTTTAAGAATGAGATCACTAGATTTGAACAAAAAGTGCATGAATCGTTTGGGGTTGCATGGGAAAGATTTAAAGATTTGTTGAGACAATGTCCAAACCACGGTTTCTCGGAATTGCATCAAATTAATACTTTCTATAATGGGCTAAATATGATTGAACAAGATTCTTTAAATGCCGCCACGGGTGGTAATCTTTTAAGAAAAACTCCGAGACACGCGTGGAGAATAATTGAGGATAAGTCTAGAGCACAATATTCACGAAACACACCAGTTGTTTCCAATGTGAATTCATCTAATATCGAGATTGCTAGATTGGACTCTAAGATTGACACACTTTTGAATGAGTTTAGGAAGAATCCTCATGGATCGATTAATATGGTTGAGAATGTTTGTGTATCATGTGGTGGAGCACATCCTAATTATGCTTGTTTAAACATGGGGTTTGATCAAGCTAGTGATTTTGCCGCGACGGGAACTTATGGCTCCAACGGTCAAGTTCCTCGTCAAAATCATGTTGCTCCACCGGGTTTTGCACCGGTTCAAAATAGGTACAACAATTGGAAACAATGGGAATAACTTTAACCGTGGTAACCAAGGGAATTATAATCAAGGAAATGGTTTTAATGCTAATCAAAACAATCAAGGTTTTCAAGGAAACAATCAAAATGATTTGTCAAGCTACATTAAAACGAATGAGGTAAATTTGAAAGCTTTTCAAAATAATATTCAAGGACAAATGGCAACTTTGAAAAACGAGTTTCAAAATACGATTAAAGGGCAAAATAATAAGATTGAGCTTAATCAACAAAGGCTTGAACAAAACCAAAACCGTTTTGAGCAAAGATTAGAGCAAAGTCATAATCGTATGCAACAAAGTTTAGAACAAGGTCAAAATAAATTGCTTTCGATGTTTGAGGGATTCATGTCTAGACCGTCATCTTCTTCGGGTTGCTTACCTAGTAATACCATTCCAAACCTGAAGGGAGAGCTTAAGGCCATAACCGTTTATGATGATTGTGAGAATTTATATGAAGTTGAAGTGATTGAGTTTAAGCCTCCACCTAAGGAAACCTTTCTAGAAGTCACTAAGGCTACTTTGAATGTGATTAGTACCTCGGTTTTATTTGATTTCTTTCCTGAGAAATATAAAGATCCGGGTCAATTCTTGATACCTTGTGTTTTCAATAAGCTTGGGGTTTGCAAAGGCCTAGCCGATCTAGGATCTAGCATTAACATAATGCCCCTAGCCCTTTGGAATACAATTGACTATGCACCACTTAGTACCACTCGTATGATCATTGAGCTTGCTAACGGAACCACCACTCGACCGATTGGTATAGCGGAAAATGTCATTATGAAAGTGGGGAATTTCTTGTACTTAGCCGATTTTGCTATAGTTGATTATGAGACCAATCCTCGTGTGCATATTATTTTAGGACAACCATTTTTGTGCACGGCTTAAATTCAAGTTGATATGAGGAAAGAAGAAATTAAATTGTTTTATGGAGATAAAAGCATTGTTTTTAAACCGGAAGAGATTCCAAGATTTGCTCCTAAGAAAGTTGAAAGTGTTAAACTTGTTAAGACAATTGAAAGTAATAAGAAAGCTCTTTTTGGTAAAGGTGTTTTTCCAATTTTGGGAACTTCTATTTGTGAGAAAGGAAAGTTAAAATCAAATGAAGAAGCTTGCTTTGTTGAAACATGTTGTAACCTTTCCTAATCTACACTCACTCCACACGAGGTTGATACTGCTAAGATTGAAAAACAAATTGATGATTACTTGAGTCAACCATTTGATGCTAGTGAGTTTGTTAATGAGAATTTTGATCCCGAGAGTGATATTGCTTTAACTGAACAATCTTTGAAAATGGACTCATTTTCACACTCCTCTAAGGATCATGATGATGTTCCTAAGGCACAATCTTCTATTGAAGAGCCTTTGATTCCTAACTTCACACCGAGTGAGGTTAGTGACTATTCATGTGATGAGTTCATCGATGAACTTTTTGCTATCATTGATCCACTTCCACGGGGAAGTGAAGACGTTTCCGATCTCGATATCGAGCGTGATTCTTGTGTTTTACCTACCATTCTCGAGGAATTCTCCGATGAATTGCCTTCTAATGAGAATGATGATCTTGTATCCGAGTGTGATACACTTGATACTTTGTCGGATATTTCTTGTGATGACAAGGATGACGACACTTTCGTGACTTACTCAAATCCTCTCTTTGAAGCTTCATTGAACAATAATCCATTGTTTCAAGAGGATTTTGAGAGCATCATACCTCCTACATCTCACAACCTTTGTGATGATGATATTCTCATGAAGGAGGTTGATGAATTTCTTTATATAGACATTCCTTCGGAATTTGAGGAAGAGTCTAATGACGGTGATGAAGACTCTTGGTTTGATCACCCGATTTATGATGATGACAATGTTGACCCGGAGGGAGAAATTACTTTTGCTCCAATTATCCTTCCCACTCGCTTTGATCTTAATGTGTGGGTTTTTCATGCGACTCGTTTTGAGTACCATGACCCCTTTATTCACATTCCTAAGAGTGATAAGGTCAACAAAGTCATGCAAGTTGATACTACGAGTGTTGAGACTTTTGTACCACCATTACCATGTGCTTTATATGATTTAGGATTAGCATGGGGGGACGACACCTTGTTGTCTATCCTTTCTCCACCGAGGACGAGGTATTCGATCCCGGAATCGTTTATTTAGGGAAATCTCGGCCTTTCATGTATGCAATAATTGAAAGACTTTTTAATCATCTTGGTGCGAGTTTATCTCGGGGAGCATGCTACATCCTTACCATTAGTTGTGACTACCATCTCTTTTTAGAGATTTGTGTTAGAGTTTTATCCTTTCGTTTGTCATCCGACAACGAGGATGTAATCTTTGACCCCGACATCGTGCTTTATGTTGCTTTTTACTCCAATATGCCGTTTTTCCCCACTTTCCCTAAGGACCAATGAATGTGGGGATCAAGTCGAGCTCATGACTCGGTGAACAAAAACGAGGTGCCTTGTGGGGGAGTCCCATACATTCTATCTTCTTTCTATTTTCTAACAACTAATAAGGCTTGATCTTTCAAGCTCGTGCTCGTGTTTTGTTGTGTTGTGAATCTTAGGTATGACCCTTATCATTGAAGACTCTCGTGTTCGGTTTTTTCCGGTCCACTTGATCTTCCATTCTTTTAATGCCAAAAAGGGGCACACTTTCTATCCCTTGATTTTTATCGACTAACGTTTTATCTTGAGGCATAATTAATAAACGGCTTATAGATTTGCGTGCTCTTTCCATGCTAGGATTTTGCATTAGACTCTTCGTGTTTTAGCAAGGGGGTGTTACTCTTGAGCTAAGAAACATTGAGGACAATGTTTGGTTTTAGCATGGGGGAGTCAATCGATATAATCGCTTGCAATTGATTTTGTCATGTCCAAACGTATTGTTTTTCTCATTTTTCATAAAATTTTTAAATTTTTAGTGTTATTTTTAAGTTTTAATAAATAAAATAAGTGTTTTTGACACGAATGTAGGCTTTCCGTTGGTGAAAATAAGAATAGTTTTTGACTCGACTCGGTTTTTAACCTTAGCTTTTCCTTAACGTATTTGAATTAAGTTTTGCTAGGCTATTATGTAGGGAGCTTTAAAACGCGAAAGTCTTAATTCATACGAGTTAAGAACAAGAACTTTTCGCAAGTTCCTATAATTGATCCTAGAAAGTCGTCTATCAAGGGAACTTTAAAACGCAAATTTTAAAACTTGCAAGAGTATAAGAAGATGCAAGATCCTATAGATGACTTGAAAACCCAAAACTTTGATTTAATAGGCTAATATCCATTGATTTCACATTTTTGAAATTTTACAATATGGAGAACAAGAGATGATAGAGCCAATTATAAGTTTGGTATTCTTTCGGGAATTTATGTGAGTTAATTATAAGCCTATTCTCCCATCGCTTGCTAATAAATTTATTTGCAATAAATAAGGTTGAACGATTTGAAAAGTTACTTAGCTTCTAGCCCAAGATCGTTTAAAAGTTGCTCAGTATGGATTAGAGTTCATAGCCAAGGCATAACTTATTGAAGCGGGATGCGAAGATTGGCAAGTCTAAAAAGGTCCTAACAAGACATGAGGGCTATATTTTATTGCTAAAGATCTCAAGTGATGTGAAGAATCATTTATCGAAAATCAATATGAAGGATCGAGACACACGACGAAAAGCAAATACTCCCCAAAAGTCAAGGAGAAGTCTATCTAAAAAGACCATAGCAAGGTATGAGGATAAATGAAGCCATGTCCAAAACGGAGGCGGATCGTTGTATATCAAAATCCTAAATAAAGATTGGAGAAAAATGAAGAAGTCGTGGTCCAAGTATGAATCTCTCAAAACTTCAAGTGAAGAAATTCCTATATGAAGAGAAGACCATTATTTCATGAACGTCTCTCAAGGTTTGAAGTATGAAGTCACTGCCAAATATCGGTGCGAGAAAGGTCTCAAATCACGAAGCAAGTTATGCCAAGATATGAACTTTATGAAGTCCCGAGAAGCAGTTTTAAAAGATTTTGTCCTTTAGCTAACTATTGATTAAATCGTTCACTTTATTTTTGGCCTAATAAATTATCAAAATAAGTCAACAATGCATCCTCGTGATCATTCAAGACAACAATAAAATATAAGAGATACACCTAGGAATAAGGGAGTCTAAGTGAATAATTAGCCCACATGAGTTCGTGTTAGTTTGCTAACTTATAATAACAATGATCTTGTTTTTGCACTTGGCATGGAAAAGTGAAAAGTCAAGGACGATGAATCTATTTGAGTTTTATGATCCTTAAAGTTATTTTTCGAATAATGAAAGCAATACATTATGTCTTTACAAAATAAAGTGTCATAAGTTGAATAATGGTGTAGATAATGTTTTATTTTTTCATTGCGTGAGGACACGACAATTGCTTAGCATAGGGAAATTTGATATGAGTGTAATTACTCATATCATTTGTATCTTAAAACAATGAAATTATGCATGAAATGTATCAAAAATGCCTTGTATATGTGTATTTCTTGTTTGAATGTGTGTAGGTACCAAGATCACGAAAACCGGCAAAATCGACACGAGATCAAAGAAAAAGATCAAAGAAGCCAAAATCGAGCTCGACTTTAGCGGATTTTATCATTTGTCAAGAAAACGGGCCAGGTGGGTCCCACATTGGACTATTAGGCTCATAAGCCCATTATCAACTTAAGTTATCTAATAATTTCAACCAAAGCCTTAGTTACGGCCCAAAATAAAGAAATAAACATAAAATGGGGCAATTCATGGCCCATTTGGGAGTTAAAAGAATTAAGGGACGTGTGTTGGGCCTTGGACCCATTAGGGTTTGGTTTCAGTTCAATGTGAATAGACATGTTACAAATCCCAAACTCACATAAATAAATAAACGATTCTTTCACTCGTTCACTTTTATATTCACACACGTTACACACTCATTAATCCTCACCCACTTTTACATCACGTTTTCTCTCACGCATTATCTCACACACTATTAAATAAACATCGATACAATCTATGTTATCATTTTCCGTTTCTTCTACAAAGAAAATAACCAGATACAATCACTGTTCATCTAACTCTAAGTCACAATAAACTTATCATTATTTGGGGCTTTTTAATTAAACAGTTAATTCACACAAAGGGGAATAAAAGCCCCATGGTTATCGGAAGAGAATAAAAGGAATGAAGAGGCTACGTGGCTATTTTTCAATGGAAGAAACACCTCAATCTTCCAAATCAACCAATCAAAGGCCTTCAAAGAAGCACAACTAGCACACATGGATGCCACGTTGGCAATCTGTGTGCTAGTGATGTTTTCTCCACCATCCGATCAATCAAGGAGAGAGAAAGAGAAGATCAAGGGCCGAAAATCATACGGAATATCCTACAAGAGATGCGGATATTCCTTCCAGCAAGCCCTTGAGAAGGCTATAAAACCCCCCAAAAATACTTGTAAAATCCATCTCAATTTTATTTTAGTGTTATAATGTTAGATTAATTATAGGATTAATTGTATTTTAATTTCTGTAGTATTGTAATAATTTTTATGATTTAATAAAAAAAGTTATTTCGAGCATATCTTGATTTTTATTACTGTTAAAGGTTTAATGCGAGTTAATCTTATTATAGTTTTTCTGAAATTATAATATAAAATTTATTCATCTAAGCTTTTAAATAGCTTGGGTGAATAATCTAAGATAAAATATGAGAAAGACTTTTCCCTACTGGAAAAGTTTATAAAGAATTACTTTTGAATCTTGATGATCGCCGGATGTCTTGAGTTTGATGGTGGTCGATTGGTAAGATGATGGTGGTGGTTCCGGTTCATTAAGACTGCTCAGGGCAGGTCTTCTACTCAACCGAAATCTCAAAAGGTGCTCATCTCTTTTGTTTACAAGTTTTTATATTAAATTGTATTTAAATGTTAGTTTGCTTTAAATACTTGAGTAGTTTTGCAAATCAGTATCTGCATTATTCTCATCAGTTAACTGTGCAAGTACATTGGTTTCATTTTAACCGTTTGGATTACGAATTGAACTTATTTTGTTTTCAGCCTTTGTAGTAAATAAGTTTGATAGAATTTAGAAATTTCTGAATGTTCATTTGAATAAGTTTGTTGCTGTTTGATAAACTGAGTCTTTCTTCTCTGATTTGAGACAAGAGACTGTGTTCTGATCTGCTGATTAGTGCTGATTTGGTATTTTATGAGTTATTGAAGATATTTTCGCCTGTAGTTAACTAGTTATTGCATCTTGATTTAACTAATTTGTGAGTCTGATTTCTGTTTTTTTACTCGCATGCTTAATCTGTTAAGATTTGTTTTTGTATGACTGTTATTGCGTGAATGTCATACTGCTGCTTTTAAATTCATTGAGTGCTTGAAAATTGCAGTTTTTTTTACTGTTTTATATGTTAAGTTTTTAACTGGTCTTTGATGGGTTAAGTTGTAGTTGAATTTGGTTTAATCTGAGCTTTTTGATATGTGATTTCTTTTGATAGTTTTGAATTATCTTGTTGTTTAAATATTTCTAGCTATCAGCTTATCAGATCCCATTGATCTGATAAGCCCAAAAAGCTATTTCCTAACAACCTGTATCATAATAAGCTTGTCAAAGGTTCACTCCTGTGCAGCTGAATTAGTTCCGCAGTTTAAAAAAATAATAACAACAATTAGTTCCTTCCTAGGACTCGAACCCATGACCTCCTGGTCATGGGTCATGCGTGATAGCCATCTGAGCTTTATGCTCATTTGATTTTAGTATCTGATATCTAATTAATATTGTAGATGTTCATTTGGCTGTATTTGATTTTAAGTTACTTTTAGATAACTTTACGTTTTTAAAGTATTTTCTTATAAATATTGTATTTATCAATCTAATTTCTTAGTTTATAAAATAATATTATAAAATAAAAAAATATTTTTATTTAAATAGTTTAATTAGTTTAAATTTAACTAATTAGATTTTTATAACATTAGATTTAAATAAAAATAGTTTCTAAATAGATTTGTTTTAAAGTAATTTTTAATAAAGTAAATTTGTTTTAAGAAAATGTAATTAGACTTTTAAATAGTTTAAAAGTAATTAAATAGATTAATTTTTTTATAGATTATTAAAATAGTTTAATTTTTAAATAGCTTTAATTTTTATGTAAGTAATTGTTTTATATTTTAATTTAGCGGGGTTACGATTCATGCACTTTAGGATAATATTAAATAGTTTAAAATTGGTAGATTTAAATTGTAATTTAAAAACCGAAAACCAATTCGATTCAATTGTCCAAATCAAAGCAAAACGTCTCAAATTCATAAGATCTTCGTGTACAACGAACTTGATTCACCCACGTGTTTAATTGAATTCGTCATTGGTAATATTAGTCTATTACTTTTTCCTAAAGGTAATTTTCTAATTTACCCTATAACGTATCTCAAATTATCACTATACATATCCACGACACATCAGTACTCATGTATTTTCTTCATAAATGTATATGTATATGATGATAAATGATGATTAAAATATTGTGTGGGGTATTTGTGTTAATAGATTAGGTTAAAAAGACTAAAATTAACAAGTAAAGATGTTAAATTCTTGGATTATTACATAGGCTTTATAAAACAGTAAGTATCAATATGATCACTTGGTTAAATGGCTTGGATTATTAAATATACAGATAGATATATGATTTTTACATATGTGGTGAGGTGGCCACTCAATGGAATCATTAAAATGAGCAAAATATGATCAAAATACTCTTGAGGTACAAATCTGTATTGTCTGTTTTGAACGAATTATTTATCATACTTAGAAGATGATTGAGCAGTGGCTTTACAAAAGTTATTTGTAGCACACATCATGTAGTTTGTGCTGCTCAAATTTGAGCTTCTATCTCTTCGTAGAAATCTGGATATGGCAAAAATGGTGGAATGGACTTTAGTAATCAGATTTGTAAATAAACTACCTAGTATAAAAAGAGCACACAAGTAAATATTATTATAAAATAAATATATATAAAACCCACTAACTAATAATAAATATTATAAAATAAGTTGTATACTAGAATAAATAAACATGGCATTTTATAAAAGTAAAAACTCAAATGTTTTCTAAAGGTATAAAACTATATATAAGTTTTACGTCTTTTCGGTTAAAACCGAAAGATTAACGTTTTCGCCAAATAAAACTTAGACAGTCGTACCCGTCTAATGTAACATTTCTATAACTCATATACTGATATGTAACCACATTTGACAAGCAAAAACCGATAAACACGAGCTTTATAACTTATGGACCTTAATGGGCCAAAGTAGCCTTATTGGACCATTAGCCCAACTAGTTTGGTTTAATGTTATTGGACTTACTCAGGGGCTTAACCCACTTGGGCCCAACATATGAGTGGGCCTGGTCTTAAAAAGATAAATGGACTAACAAAATGATTTTGGACTCTTAATGGGCTTATTGGGCCTTAATGTGTAAATGGGCAAAAACTAGTGTAACTAGTATGATAAGCCTAAGTTAACTAGTATTAACAACTAATAATGTTGTAAGGTGATAAAAGCCTACTTGATCATCATATATTGACATCATTACATATACATAAAAACTTTTTATAAAGTTACTTGGCATAGCCTAAGACCGAGTATTATTTGTCTAGGTTTCCGTGATCGAGTCACACGTCGTACATCCTAATTCCTGATAACCCGTCTTCCCACACCAATGTGAGTTCATAGCCTCACACTCTTTTAAATGTTTTCTGAAATGTTTTATAAACCCGAGAGGGAGATAACATGTTAGTTTTAATAAAAAAAGGACACCAGTTGTCTCGATTGTATGCTTATTGATATGGACCCGAATGATTATATGACCCGATGAATGAAATGAAATGGACTATTATTAGTTAGGTTATGTCACTAGACGTACCATTTTCATGAATTGTGAACTACCGGGATTTACTGGACGCTTATGCATATAATAGTACTATTTGGGGAAGATCACCACAGTTCGCGCCTTGATGGTTGATCCCCGTCGTGCCACATTGATTGGTAAGAGAATTTATGTATGAGAAGATTTATATAAGCGTGATTATTGTGACAACACGCTATTTTAGATGGGCAAAGGAATAACGGGTTAGCTACCCGATATATGTTGTAGAAAAGTAACAATGTCATGCGACTTATAATAATCCAATAATGAAAATACTGATATACGAATTGAATTATGATATATTGCCTGACTAGCAATACGGGGTCTTATTACTCATATTATGTTCGTGTTTTGGTTTTACATAATAATACATGGGTTTTAGCCAAGTATGAAAATTTGTTCGTCTCGATTCAATCCGAATTGATTACTGGTTTAGCGTGTGACTCAGTCCTCTTTTGGTGGGAAACAAATAGGTTTGCCGTTGTAGTAATTTAAATTGCAAAACTTTTAAAATAAATGGCGGGTAATTAAAGCTAAAACTAATTAAAAAGTAAATGGTGCGAAATTAAGACTTTGAAAATAAATCAATTAAAGCTTGACGAAAAGTAAGTAAATGATATTAAAAACAAATATGAAAATGAAACAATTAATAAAATTAAAACAAAACGAAGAAATTAACTTTCGACCGAAAAATAATTATTAACCTAATGAAAAAGGAGAGAATAAACCTAAAATGATACTTTAAAGCTAAACGAGGAAAAACCTAAAGCGGGTACTAAATAAAAGATAAAACTTGAACTTTACGAAAAAATATTAATTTTAAAAATAGAAGAAAAATTCAACTTAAAATACGTAACTTTCAAAATTAAAAAACGGAACAACTTTTAGATAAAACTAAACAATTACGGAATAATACTAATAAATAAACAAGCTAGCAGGCAGGCAGCTGGAAGCAGCCAGGCTAGCTGCTCATTTATGCCGGAAAACTAGGGAACTAGGCAAGCACACAGCTCAATATTTATTTACTTTTGTTCGGAATCATGTGGCTTCATTCGGGAAATTTTGAACAAATAACTCGTTCGGAATTTTTTTTCTTTGTTTCGTAATTTTGTGGTTGGTTCGGAATATATGCTTGTTCAGTATCTTTTTTTTTGTTCGGGAAAAGTAATTGGTTCGGTAAAAATAACTTCGTTCGGAAAAATTGACTCGTTCGGGAAACTTACTTCATTCAGGAAAATAAACTAGGTTCGGAAAAAATGGCTCGTGCGGGGAAAATAAAATAAACTCGTTCGGGAAAAAATAGTTGGCTTGGGAAAAATTGTTTGTTCGGGAAAATAATTTGGTTCTGGAAAAATAAACTGGTTCGGTAAAAACTTGGCAAAATGAAACAGTAACGAAAAATAAGGAAAAAATGCACGAATTTAACTAAAAATAACCATAAACAATCTAAAAATTAAACCAAACTAACCACTAATAATCAACTATCAATAATAAATCAAACCGAATCAATAAAACTAACAAATAAACACCAACAAAATCAAAAACCCACTTAATAAAACTAACAAAAACTCAAGAACATAACCATAAACATAAACTTAAAGATTAAATCAAAACAAGAAAGGTAGATGAGAGATTAACAATAAAAAGTAAAGATTCAATAACATAAAAGTAAAACTTACTTGAAAACTAAAGGTGCAAAACAAGTATTTAAATTGCAAGAAATTAAAAGTGCAAGAATAAAAAGTGGAAGAGATAGTTTGTCAAATTAGCCAACAACATAAAAATGAAAACGAATCCTCTATTTATAGGGAAGGAGGGGAGGAAGGTTGCTAGGAAGCTTTCTTCTTTCTTTCTTTCTCTTTTAGTCCTTAGTCTTCTAAACTCTTCGACTTTTTCGACTTTTGTCTCGGGATTAATTAAACTCGTCTTGTAATTTCTTCATAAATTAGACTTGAGTTCTTTGGCTTTATTAAACTTCCGTCTTTAGACTTTTTCTTCGATAAATCTTCAGAATAGGCCTTGGACTTCCGTTCTTTTTGCACTCTTGATCTCTTGACTTTGTCTTTTGTCTTTTTCTTCGATAAAAGCCCGTGAAAGCCCGTGTTTTCTTCCTTTTTCATCTTTTGGTCCTAAAACACAACAAAAACACAAACCACGCATAATTCTGACATTTACGACATAAAATACACGTTAAGGTCTCGTTTTAATTGTAATTATGTGGTAAAAGGATGGGTGTTTTCACACCTATCAAATCCCCTACACTTGACCATTGCAATGACCTCATGCAATGCTTAGTGACAAAGCAAGATTTACATTCTCCATCATAATCAACCTACCTTGGCCTTTATTAAACAATAGAAACTAAGGAAAATTTAAAAGATAGAAAATAACAAAATGCTAGAAGGAAGAAACTTGTAAAGAAATCTAAGACTTACATTAGGGCTTTGGTGTCATGAATGTCTATCATCCTCAAGTTTCACGTTCCCCATGCCAAGCTTAAAAACGAGATCATTGTAATTACAAGTTACACAACTAACACTTACTCATGCGGTTCAATTAATCACTAAGACTCCCTTATTCCTATGGGTAATTCTTATATTTTATTGATGTCTTGAATGATCACGAGGATGCATTATTGACTTATTTTGATAGTTTCTTAGGGCTAAAAATAAAGTAGGACGATCTAATCCATAGTTAGCTAAAGGACAAAATCTTTTAAACCTGCTTCTTGAAACCTCATAAAGTTCATATCTTGGCATAACTCGCTTCACGATTTGAGACCTTTCTCGGACCGATATTTGGCATTTACTTCATACTTCAAATCTTGAGAAGACGATCTTGAAATTATGGTCTTCTCTTGATCTATAGTGTATATCTTCACTTAGGGTAGTTGAGATATTTTCTTCAAATGTTGACCACGACTTCTTCATTATTTCTTCAATCCTTATATGGGATTTTGATATACAACGATCCGCCTCCTTTTCGGACTTGGATCTATTTATCCTCATACCTTGTTACGGTCTTTTCGGATAGATTTCTCCATGAACTTTATGGGAGTAATTGCTTTTCGTCGTGTGTCTTGATCCTTCATATTGATTTTGGAATAATGCTTTTCACATCATCTTGGATCTTTAGTAACAAAATGGAATCCTCATGCCTTGTTAGGGCCTTTTTGGACTCGCCAATCTTCGCTTCCCGTTTCAATAAGTTATGCCTTGGCTATGAACTCTAATTAATACCGAGCAACTTTCAAACGATCTTGGGCTAGAAGCTAAGTAATTTTTCAGACCGTACGACCTTACTTATTGCATTTATTTATTTACATGCGATGGGAGAAAAAGATCATAATTAACTCACATAAGTTAATGAAAGAATACCAAACTTATAACTAAATCTATCGTTTCTCGTTCTCCACAATTTAAAATCTCAAGGAATGAGACTCGTGGATGCTTAGCCTAATAAAGTAATTAAGGTCTACATGGTTAAGGATACTAGCTAGAGTAACCTTGGATAAGTAAACTCAGGTTGAGTCAAAATATTCACGATGGACCTAATATATCTAAGATATCTAAACTTGCTAAAACCATTTTATTGAACAATAAGAGAAAATAACAAAAATAAAGGAAACTACAACTAGGCCAAAATAGATTAAAAGTTTTGAAAAATGTCGAAAAATCGAATTTCCGGTTAAAATGAGGTCAAATTCATGGAAAAGTCCACTTAACTTCGATAGAAGTCCCTCCTACACTTGATATAAACCTTGTCCTCAATGTTTAAGCATGTGGGAGTAAACTCCCCTACACTTTGGACATTGTGCACGTTATTTAAATCTTGCTACGGAAAAGACAACTAACGAGATTCCTATTTTAATATTGGAAAATATAAAATAGTGAATCAAAAAGAGTTTAGGATACAACCGGGAAGACGGGAACACGGAATCGCGGGTAGTCAAAAGTCATCAAGAATGGATCTTTGAAAGCGCGAATCCCTGAGTATGAGAAGAGAGAAAATAGCAAACACCAACGGGTCTCCCCTACACTTAGGATAAAAGATAGATACTAGGGTTGCCTCCCAAGAAGCCCTTGTTTTTTATCAACGAGTCGCGAGCCTGACTCGACCTTGATTAGCATAGTAAGAACCTTGAAGAGTATCCACCGGTATCAAACACATGATTTTCGTCCATCAAGTAACACAAGCTTAAGGCGAACAAGGAAAGACAAAGAAGAGTAGGCAAGGTTCCCTTAAGCAAAGATAGAGCACGGTGGTGGGAGGTATGGTGATGTGATAGCATGGCTCCAATAGTTCCAAAAGTCTTTCCTTTTATTGCATCAGATGGATACTGAGATGGCTGAAAAAATTCGATACCGGGGTCGAACACCTTTTCCTTTAGGGGAAAATAGCACTCAGGCTCAGCAGAATCTGAAGAAGATCCGCTAAGAAAATGCACAACCTCGTTCTCAGAAGGTGGATAGAGAGGTGTTAAAACATACGTGCTGCGGATGTTGGTGTCTTCTGGCGTCTTCTCCTTTGAAGCGGGTTTCTTCATATCCAAAGAAGGATAAAGACCATAATCATCAAAGTCTAAAGGAGGAGCATCACTCTCATTTAGGAAGTAGGTATTGAGAAAAGTAGCAAAATCTTCCTCAAATTAGTAGTCATCCAAAGTAGGATCAAGTGTTGTTGGCGGAGGATCTTCATCATGTGAAGAATCACTCGAGAGAGTATCAGCCTCATCAAAATCATCATAAGTGGGCATGTTTGGATACTCAGAAGTAAAATCATCATAATCATCTCCATCGGAACTAGAATCGTCATCATAAGCATCAAAGTTCGGTGGAGAATCATAAATTGGTGGAGGATCAGAATTGGAGAGAGAATCATCCACATTATCTTGGAACGGTGGATTATCATAGCAAGAATCGAATAGAGGATTGTTGTAGACGACAAAATCATCAAGCACATTAATCATATTCGCGGATTCTCTTCCATTTAATTTGGTTGTGATCTTCCCCATTTTAAACACTTGTGCATCATTCCCGACCCTTAAGATTAACTCACCTTCGGCAACATCGACTAGAGCTTTTCCGGTTCTCAAGAATGGCCGACCAAGTATTAAAGGAATAAGAGGGTCCATTTCATAATCAACAACAACCAAGTCGACCGGAAAAGTGAAGGTGCCCACTTTAATAAACACATCTTCGGCAATACCAGGAGGGTAAGCGATAGTGCGATTTGCAAGCTCAAGAGTCATCTTCGTTGGTGTAAGGTCGGGTAATGATAACTTTTTCCAAACACTTAAAGGCATCAGATTTATACTTGCCCCGAGATCGGCTAAGGCAGTAAATTCTCCGGTTTGGTGAAATGTACATGGTAGCACAAAACGACCGGTATCTCCAAGTTTCTCCAGAAGTTCTTTAAGAAGGACGGCAGAACAATTTTCATTCAATCGAGTATTAACAAACTCGGCCATCTTCTCCTTCTTGCTAAGCAATTCCTTAAACATCTTAACAAATTTAGGCATTTGTGCTAGAGCTTCAACAAGGTTAAAAGTGATGGTCATTTCTGAAACTTTCTTCAAATAGTTTGACACTTGAATGTCATCCTTGGTTTGCAGTTTGGCCTTGTCTAAGAAAGATGGATAAGGAATATTGGGTTTATAAGTGGAAGGTCTAGGTGTAGCAGGTAAAGGTTGAGATGTTGAGGGTTTATAGGTGGAAGGTGGGGTTGGTGAAGGGTTCTTCTTGGGTACTTCATCATGACGAGGCGGAGACGATAATGGTAAACTAATACTAGGTGTGGGAGTAGTAGGGATAAATGGTGGTGGAGGAGGTGTAGATGGAGGGATAGATAGTCCTACTAAAGTTGCTCCACTACGGGTAGTAATAGAACTTACATTCGCTCTCGGGTTGGTGACGGTATTTGAAGGAAGTGAGCCCGAATTAGACGGTTGATTACCTTGAAAGAAACTAGACATCATGTTCTTCAAATCATTCGTCTGAGTGTTGATAGAAGTTTGCATATCTTGACGAAGCTCGGTTCTAATATCATTCCCTTATTTAGTGATATCACCTTTCAAGTTGATGATTTGGCTTTGAAGATTGTTAACTAGCTCTCTTTGGGTTCTCATGAAAGTTTCAACATCTTGATTTACGGGTGGAGGTTGGGGGGCGGGTGGGTGATATGGAGTAGAAGCTCGAGGTGGGTTTTGAGTGCTTCTATTGTAGTTGTTGGGGTTGTGGTTTTGAGGAGCAAAACCGGGTGAAAGATAGTTGTTAGAACGGTAACTTAGAAAATTCCGATCACCTTGAGGTCGGGCTTGGTAATTTTCCGGAGAATAGTTACCATAAGCAGCATTGCCTTGAGTAGAAGGACAATCAGTGTATGAATGAGGACCGCCGCAAGTCTCGCAAGAAATTGCTACAGCTTTAACTTGTTGTTGTTGATTTGTAGCGATGAGCAAGATATTTTTGTTCATTTTGGCCATCATGCGGGTGAACTCGGTCATATCAGGGTTTGCTGAAGTAGAAGAAACATTGACTCTCGGGTTGTTCCTTGAAGATGGGGATGAATCCCAATTTTTGTGATGAGTAGTCATGTTCTCAATAAGCTCTCTACACTCCTCGGGTCTTGTTTTCATAAATGTGCCACCAGCGGCTGCATTAATAGTATCACGATCACGAAAAGTTAAACCATTGTAGAAAGTATCAATCAACGTAAGGGGGAGCATGTTGTGGTTTGGACATTGATCGATCAAAACATTATATCTTTCCCAAGCATCAAAGAGAGATTCTTCAGGTTCTTGCATGAAACCACTGATTTGATTTCGAAGGCTCGTGACCATGGATGGTGGAAAGTAGCGCGACAAAAATCGTTGAGTCATGTCGTCCAAAGTATGAATGGAATTCTTCGGGAGACGATCAAACCATTATTCGGCGTGGTGGGATAAAGTATGTGGAAAGATCTATAGGCGAAGGGCATCCATAGTAACACCGGGCAACTTCATGCATTGAGTAATAGTAATGAATTTGTCGAGGTGCTTGTTGGCATCATCATCCGGCAATCCGCGAAATGGATTAGTTTGCACTTGTTGGATCATGTGATGCTTTAATGAAAACTCCAGAGCCGTGATTTGCATCGGCGCAATCGGTCCTCCTCGTCCATACATAGTTGGTTGACAAAGCTCCTCCATTGTCCGAAGATCGGGTGGGGGAACATTGTTGTTGTTATTGTTGAGGTGCGGTGGGTTATTGTTGTTGTTCACACCTGCCATAGCTAAATCTTCACGAGTCTCGGGCTCTGGATAAGTTGAAGATCTAGTACGCATACACCTGCGAAAGCAAAAGAAAAAGATACCAAAGCAATAGACAATATATATACACTATAAAAATAAAAATAAAATCTTTTTGGATTTTTGAAAATTTTAATTTTTATGGATTTTTAACAATTTTTAATTTTTATTGGTTTTTTTGAAAATTTTTTAGCAAGAAAAATAACGCTAACGAGTGAACGGATCCCAAAATGCAGCGCGTCTCTCACAGAAAACCGTTAATCTTTACGAAAAGAGCCGGCAACGGCGCCATTTAATACATGGTTTTTAGCCAAGTATGAAAATTTGTTCGTCTCGATTCAATCCAAATTGATTACTGGTTTAGCGTGCGACTCAATCGTCTTTTGGTGGGAAACAAATAGGTTTGTCGTTGTAGTAATTTAAATTGCAAAACTTTTAAAATAAATGGCGGGTAATTATAGCTAAAACTAATTAAAAAGTAAATGGTGCGAAATTAAGACTTTGAAAATAAATCAATTAAAGCTTGACGAAAAGAAAATAAACGATATTAAAAACAAATATGAAAATGAAACAATTAATAAAATTAAAACTAAACGAAGAAATTAACTTTCGACCGAAAAATAAAATTAACCTAATGAGAAAGGAGAGAATAAAACTAAAATGGTACTTTAAAGCTAAACGAGTAAAAAACCTAAAGCGGGTACTAAATAAAAGATAAAACTTGAACTTTACGAAAAAATATTAATTTTAAAATAGAAGAAAAATTCAACTAAAAATACGTAACTTTCAAAATTAAAAACGGAACAACTTTCAGATAAAACTAAACAATTACGAAATAATACTAATAAATAAACAAGCTAGCAGGCAGGCAGCTGGAAGCAGCCAGGCTAGCTGCTCATTTAGGAGGGAAAACTAGGGAACCAGGCAAGCACACAGCTCAATATTTATTTACTTTCGTTCGGAATCTTGTGGCTTCATTCGGGAAATTTTGGACAAATAACTCGTTCGGAATTTTTTTCTTTGTTCGGTAATTTTGTTGTTGGTTCGGTATATATGCTTGTTCGGTATCTTTTTTTTTTTGTTCGGAAAAAATAATTGGTTCGGTAAAAATAACTTCGTTCGGAAAATTGAATCGTTCGGGAAAATTACTTCATTCGGGAAAATAAACTAGGTTTGGAAAAAATGGCTCGTTGGGGAAAAATAAAATAAACTCGTTCGGGAAAAAATAGTTGGCTCGGGAAAAATTGTTTGTTCGGGAAAATAATTTGGTTCGGGAAAAATAAGCTGGTTCGGTAAAATTGGGCAAAATGAAACAGTAACGAAAAATAAGGAAAAACGAGGCACGAATTTAACTAAAAATAACCATAAACAATCTAAAAATTAAACCAAACTAACCACTAATAATCAACTATCAGTAATAAATCAAACCAAATCAATAAAACTAACAAATAAACACCAACAAAATCAAAAACCCACTTAATAAAACTAACAAAAACTCAAGAACATAACCATAAACATAAACTTAAAGATTAAATCAAAACAAGAAAGGTAGATGAGAGATTAACAATAAAAAGTAAAGATTCAATAACATAAAAGTAAAACTTACTTGAAAATTAAAGGTGCAAGACAAGTATTTAAATTGCAAAAAATTAAAAGTGCAAGAATGAAAAGTGGAAGAGCTAGTTTGTCAAATTAGCCAACAACATAAAAATGAAAACTAATCCTCTATTTATAGGGAAGGAGGGGAGGAAGGTTGCTAGGAAGCTTCCTTCTTTCTTTCTTTCTCTTTTAGTCCTTAGTCTTCTAAACTCTTCGACTTTTTTGACTTTTCTCTCGGGATTAATTAAAATCGTCTTGTAATTTCTTCATAAATTAGACTTGAGTTCTTTGCACTCTTGATCTCTTGACTTCGTCTTTTGTCTTTTTCTTCGATAAAAGCCCGTGAAAGCCCGTGTTCTCTTCCTTTTTCATCTTTTGGTCCTAAAACACAAGAAAAACACAAACCACACATAATTCTGACATTTATGACATAAAATACACGTTAAGGTCTCGTTTTAATTGTAATTAAGTGGTAAAAGGATGGGTGTTTTCACACCTATCACATAACCATCTTCATATAACGGTTTTTATTAAACTCTATACAACGTTATAAAACGTATTGTATGATGTTTTTACTACAATGGTTCGTATAATGGTTTTGAAAGCAAAAGCCTATATTATGATTTACGACAAAGAATCGTACAAAAATGATTTTCGGTAATGATTACATATCGGTGATATATTAACGGTTTTTATTAAACTCTATGGATTCACTCGGCGTTTTCGCTGACTTTTTAACATGTTTTATTTCAAGTACTTGATGGTAATTCTAGGGAAGACGACAAGAATTTATGGCCCACATTTAAATAAAAATTTCTATTCAAATGTTTTGTAAATTGTATGACATACTATGACCTGAGGACCTATGTAATTTGATATTCATGAATGGAAAATGCTTTATTATTGAACGACGCGGTTTTTAAGCGTTGTATATGATTTTGAGTATTGTACTATCGCGTAACACCAACGACTCTTCCGCTGAATTAAACCATGAATAATTGGGGGTGTTACAGTTTGGTACCAGAGCTCTCGTTATAGAGAACGAAAGATTTTTTAAAACCAAGGTTTTGAATAAAACATTTCAAAATCTTTTAAGCATAAATATTTTTAAATAAATATTTTGAGTAAAATGTTTAAAAATATTTTTACTATAACGGTGCCGAAGAATTCCCGAGTTACCGACAAGGCCAGACTGAGAAGTGTTATTTTAATATATATATATATATATATATATATATATATATATATATATATATATATATATATATATATATATATATATATATATATATATATATATATATATATATATATATATATATATATATATATATATATATATATATATATATATATATATATATATATATATATATATATATATATATATATATATATATATATATATATATATATATATATATATACATATATATATATATATATATATATATATATATATATATATATATATATATATATATATATATATATATATATATATATATATATATATATATATACATATATATATATATATATATATATATATATATATATATATATATATATATATATATATATATATATATATATATATATATAACTTGGATTCTATATATCTTGTAATTTGATTACATGATTGTTTGATGATTATTTTAATACTTATACGAGGTATTTATACGACGTAGATTGTCACAAGGAACCCTAACTCCCCTAGAAAATCAATCGAAGCTATTCCTGTAGGAATTCTAGCTATTGCAGATCTAAACTAAGTTGTGGATATTTATGATCCCAACAAAATGGTTGATATTTGTAGAAACGTTGATATTAGTTGATTGTGATATTAAAGAAGAATTGGCGAGATAAAATCTGATATCGATGCCATGACGATCTTTCCTTATAGAGTGGAGTTTGACAAAACCTCACCACCTAGAAAGGTGTCATCTGATTCGGTGTCACCCAATTCTTAAATTGAAATCGAAAAGGTTAATGTTGCACCTGAGGCTATCATTGGAACCATTACCCAAAAGCCTCATGCCACTAGTACCTTTCTGAGAAGTCTAATTGAATGTGTGAGTCATTTCATACTAGTGACTCATTTGATAACTATTGTTGTAAGAGCTATAGGATTGGAAATAAAGTTTCGTTCATATCGAGCTTTTGTTGCCCTTTAATGTCCTAAGAATCAGGTTTAAAGTAATGGAGAATAAGGTAGAATGTCGCGTTGAGTATAATTTGGTTGAAACTTGGATAAAGTCAAATTTAACTCGTATGGAATACGATATTGATAAGTGGAAGTCGTTAAGTCATGTGTTTGAATTATAAGGTTTTAAATGATTGTTGGTTCGTTTTAAGGGTTGTTCCTAGGCCATTGTCCAATGACGAGGATGCCAAGTGTCCAAGAAATAAATTGAAGAAATCTTCTTCTGAATTGGGACCGTGGATCTTCTGGGATAGGTGGAACACCTAATGAATCATGTAGATTAGTATTCATTGTACTATCTTTTAAAATCTCTAACTTAACTGAGACATCAGTTGGTAGGATGAGTCCTTGTAATTTTATGACATGGCGACACGTAATGTGTTATGGTACAATTTTTGACTTTTTTGTGATTAATTAAAAGACTATCTTTGATTGCTAAACTTTACATGTATCGATGTTATCTACCTTTTCTTGCTTCTTCCTAATGTTCGCATTAGTGATGCAACCATTGAACAAGTACTCATTTCGGATAGAGTTGCGTTGTAGATTCTTCTCTTTGTATTCCTGAGTGCCATCGAGGTCATGAACCTCATGATTAATTGGCTAAGCTCATTTCCTATCATATTGTAATTAGTTCTTGGTGAACAACTCTTCATCACTCCTTTTGCAGATCACTCATTGTTTTTATAAGTAATACGATACCATCTGGGGGAAAATATGAAATTCTCATTTTGTATGAGTTATTTAAATCGGTACTATTAGTAGCTACTGTCGAAATAAAGTTTTTATTGAACCTCTTGTAAATGGGAATGCTTTCATAATGATGAGCATTTCGGTAAAATCATTATTATTATTATTTCATAATTATATATAAATATATATTTTAAACATGATGACAAAATTTTGACAAAATGAGTATTGCATCGTTAATCCTTAATTGTATATAGTTGCGCGCCTATGTACAATTTGGAAGGGACCATGCAAGGCTGATTAGTAGTCACCATGAAATTGTTAATAAACATTACATTTTCCTTGAAGTTTTGAAAGATTGAATTTTTTTGAGATCTGCAAGAAGTGCAAAATAGGGACATATTGTTAGGGACACCTACATATGTGCCCGTGCTATTTATTTTTCCGAATCGGAATTACTCATCTGTGGATATTGTCTTAATTGACAATTGGTATCCCCTTCTTGTCCAATTCTTTCATGGCAAGATTCTTTGGTAACTTTACTAATTATCGAGTGTTGATACCCGACTGGGTGTATCGGTGTTCCTATCATTTCTTTAATTAGATTCCATTTGAGTGACATCGGTAACGATCCGAGGTGCTTTCGAATGCGTACTCAAATCATGAAAACATGGGATATATTCATATTTGTTAATGTTTTCTTCTTTATCTGATTTGACATTCTCTCGCGTAAATTATGCGTTGACCTTACCCTTTTAATGTTAGTTATGTCTCCAGATATCCTTGATTTTTTGAAGGGTTACGAGTTATTTTTTTTTTGCCTTTTGAGAAGTTCTCATCTAATCAACGTTAATGAAACTGGAAAGTTGGTAGTGCCAGTAGAATCGATTGATTGATTATGACATAATGTCATTGTCTTAATTGATGGGAACTCGAGTAGAATTCCCCTAAAAAGATAAGATGTTGATTATCAAAAGTGATCTAAATAATTCCCGATGGGAGACTGTATCCTGTATTTAGGCTTGAAATTATACCATGAATGGTTGTGAACAAGTCATAGATCTTGTAATCTAGAAAGAACTTAAAAGTGAATTTATTAAAAGATGTTCCTGCTATCTAAAACTTTCTGAGGTATTCGCTGATGAATTACCTAGACTTTCACCAATAAGGCAAGTTGAATTTGGTATTGATTATATTCCCCTTGCTGCACCTGTGGCATGTGCACTATACTTCAGCACCATCTGAATCGAAAGAGTTACCGTACAACTAAGAGAGTTGTCAGAGAAAGCTTTTATTCTACCGAGCTCGTCATCATGAAGAGCTATGGTGTTATCATTCCTTATATTTGTTTATTACCGTGAACTAGGTAAGTTGACGATTAAAATTTATATCCATTACCCAAGATGGAAGATTTGTTCAATCATTTACAAGGTTCTAACGTATGTTCCAAAAATTTGATCCATGGCATGGTTATCATCAATTTCGCGTCCGCGAAAGGATTATCTATTCCGATCACTACATCCAGAACTCGTAATGAACATTATGAGTTTCATGTTATATCGTTTGGATTGACCAATGTAGATGTAGCATCCATAAATTTTGTGAATCACATGTGTAAGCTGTAATTTAATAAGTTCATGCTTGTGATCATTAAGGACCATCTGTTTGTTTCTAAGAATAAGAAGGAGTTAGTAATCATTTGTAGACTACCCTGAGTATTTATCATGTGATTTAAAGATTTGATCCTTTAGATTATTTGACCATGTGATAAATGGTAGTGGAATTTATGTTAACTCTTCAAAGATCGGAGCCATTAAGGCTTTGGGTTATACCAAAAAGAAAGTGCAAAAATGTTTTGAAAAATATTTTATAAAAGGATTATTACGGAATTATTCCCTCACCCAGATCATTTAACTAAACTCCCTTAGGAGTAAATGGTTGTGTATAATTCTAGACAACCTAAGAGGGATTGAGGAAACCATTTAAACCATGACTTGGAATTTGGAGCGGCAGTTTATGCTCTTCAACTAAGGAACTTTTGACCAAAGTATAAACAAAGATTTTTCGAACATTTACGGATCTTATTAATTATTTTCGATAAATTAACAAAAATTGTGTTAACTAAATTCAAATTTATTTTTAACATTTTTCTATAATTGGACGAACTGAGAAATTTAAAATTTTTTACGTTTACGTTTCATAAAAAATAAATATTTATTATTTAATTACTTGTAATATTTATCGACTCTTTAAACGTCGGGCTGAGCAAAACTAATAAAGATAATAGCTGAGACGAAACTAAAACTTAGAAAATATGAAGAAAGAACTTCTGAGTGATTATGGGCATGATATTTATTTCATCTGGGAAGGTGAATGTAGTTGCTGACATATTATGTAGAAAGAATAGAGAACCAATTAAGATGTGTTCCTTAGTATTGACCATACACAATAAATTGTTGAGAAATTTAAAAATAGCCGATGCTTGTAAAAAGGATAATATAAATAATAAAGAGTTTCACGGCTAATGAAAACCAATTAGAAATGAGAGCGATGGTGTTAAATGTTTAAAAGGTCGTTTGCGACTACCTACATATGGAGGTTTTGAGATTTAGTCATGTTGGAATCTCGTATGTTTAAGTATTCTATTCATACCATTTCTGATTAAATGTATCTTATTTGAAGAAGTTGTACTGATGGCCAAACATGAAAGCAGACATCGCAACATATGTTAGTAAACATCTAACTCTTGCGAAGGTCAAGGCTGAGCACCAAAATCCATAAGGATTGCTTCTACAACTTACTATTCCTATTTGGAAGTGGGATAGAATCACTATGGATTTTATCATAAATATTCCAAGGTCATCATCTGAATTTGATTCGATTTGGGTCATCGTCTACAGACTGACCAAATCTACTCATATCATTCCAATTAATGATAGGTTCTCGATGGAGAGGTTGGCTCATTTGTATTTAAAGGAGTTGTGTAAAAATAGTGTGCCCGTATCGATAATATCTATCAAGATCCTCGCTTCGAATCGAATTTCTAAAGATTCCTTTAGAGGTCATTAGGAACGAATCTTGGTATGATTACTGCTTACCACCCCCAATCGGAGGGGCAAGGTGAAGGAACGATACCGACACTATAAATCTTGATTTGTGCTTGTATGATTGACATTTGGTAGTGTGAAGGATGAGCATTTATCTTTGGATAGGTTGTCATCGATAATTATCGCTTTAGGATTGAGACCGAACCTTGCGAGGATCTATATAAAGAAAAGTTTAAGAACGTCTGTGGGCAGGAGTTGGGATGAAGAAACCCGACCCGCGAGACCTGAAATGATTGTGGAAATTAGGATCTGATTATTGACTGCCAGTAGTGGGCAGGAGGTTATGTGAATATGAAATGTCGATCTTGAAGTGCAGTGTGGGTAGCAAAGCTATGCCGAGAATTTTTCATCATGGAAAGATGAATTGATGATCTGAAAGATCATGGGAAAATAAGTCCCCGTTGTATGTGATAATTGAGATAATGTAAAAAGTTGGTTTGAAAGGCATGTAAGCTAGATCTACCCTAGGAATTCATGGGTTGCGTGAATTATGTTTTGTATATCGAAATTGATAAAATGTCTATCAAGTGAAAATCTGATTACTTCTTAATGAAGTTTGGGTCGGCAAAAAGTTGCATTTCCTCAAAAACCCGTGGACATCATGGAGAGAGAAAGTAAGTCAACTGAAGCACGATCGTATTCTTATTGTTATCTTGATGAAACTCGTGTAATGTAATGAATTACACTTGAGAGAAAAGACCGAATGTGGAGGAAATAACCACATGTATTTAACTCTATAAGAAGCTAGTAGTAAGATAAATTGATCTTTGAGGACAAAGATCCTCTTTAGGAGTAACTGCTGTGACAATCCGTCAATTTGAGGTCGATATTTTATTTTCAAGTATTATTTAAAATCATTATTTTATTGTTAATTTATAAACTCACTCACCTTTGGGAAGAAATTGGCGTTTACGTCTTAAAGTAGCATCGACTACGTCTAAACCGGAGAACTCTACGTTACGTGTTTACATTTACATACTCCGTTTTTGTAACAGCCCGACATTTTAGGAAATAAATTTATTCTCGAATATTATTTTAGAATTTTAATTTGTGTTGGTTCATAAACTCACAAATTTACGAGAAAAGATTAGGACTTACGTGCATAATTTAGCGTATTTTACGATTAAACCAGAAACCATAGGTTTACGTATTTACGCTTATGAACTCCGTTTTTGATGAGACAATTTTTATTAGAATCGTTTTGTGCCGTAGTTTCGTAATTTATAAAAACGTTTTTCGTAAAACGACCCGAGGGCACGTAAATCGAGGAAACTATAATCGAGGAGTACCCGTAAATTAGTGGGGATGAGACAAGTATACCCTTGTCCCACCTCCTCACTATGGGCGGCAAGATAAGCACCAACACCACCTTTGGTGTCAAATTTTCATACACAACAAAGGACACTTGTCCTTAATATCTTACAAAACAACTAAACCAACAAAAACCACTAACCATGAAACCATTTCTCATTTTCTTACATGTTAAAACTCAATCTATCTCTCTCTTTGCTCTCTATGCCGTCCCATATGCTCCATCAAACACCACCATTAATCAAAATCTAGCCATAAATCTTATGTATAATATACATATGATGATAACCCATTGAAGACATGATGATTTGAGGTGATCTTAACAACTAAGAAGAAGTTTTCAAAGGATTTTAGGGCTGATTTTCTCAAGGTGTATACATGTTCTTGGTGATCTTGAAGGTGGTCTAGATATTTCATAAGATTGGCTATCAAAAACCAAGTCTTGTTCTTAACCTTTCACTACATTGGTTGGTAACAACATCATTTCTTCTATCATCTTGTTACTTTGTGAATGTACTCATGTATTTTATTCATAAATGTATATGTATATGATGATAAATGATGATAAAAATATTGTGTGGGGTATTTGTGTTAATAGATTAGGTTAAAAAGACCAAAATCAACAAGTAAAGATGTTAAAATATTGGATTATTACATAGGCTGTATATGACAGTAAGTATCAATATGATCACTTGGTTAAATGGCTTGGGTTATTAAATATACAGATAGATATATGATTTTTACATATATGGTGAGTTGGCCACTCAATGGAATCATTAAAATGAGCAAGATATGATCAAAATACTAATGAGGTACAAATTTGTATAGTCTGTTTTGGACGAATTATTTATCATACTTAGAGGATGATTGAGCAGTGGCTATACAAGAGTTATTTGTAGAACATACCATGTAGTTTATGATGCTCAAATTTGAGCTTCTATCTTCTTGTTGAGCTCAAGATATGGCTATAATTGTGGAATAGACTTTAGTAATCAGATTTGTAAATAAACTACATAGTATAAAAAGAGCACTCAAGTAAATATTATTATAAAATAAATATATATAAAACCCACTAACTAATAATAACTATTATAAAATGAGTTGAATACTAAAATAAATAGACAAGGCATTTTATAAAAGTAAAAACTCAAATGTTTTATAAACTTATAAAACTATATATAAGTTTTACGTCTTTTCGGCTAAAACCGAAAGATTAACGTTTTCGTCAAATAAAACTTAGACGGTCGGACCCATCTAATGTAACATTTCTATAACTCATATAATGATATGTAACCACATTTGACAAGCAAAAACTGATAAACCTGATCTTTATAACTTATGGACCTTAATGGGCCAAAGTAGCCTTATAGGACCATTATACCAACTAGTTTGGTTTAATGTTATTGGACTTACTCAGGGGTTTAACCCACTTGGGCCCAAAATATGAGTATGGGCCTAGTCTTAAAAAGATAAATGGATTAATAAAATGATATTAGACTCTTAATGGGCTTATTGGGCCTTAATGTGTAAATGGGCTAAAACTAGTGTAACTACTATGATAAGCCTAAGTTAACTAGTACTTAACAACTAATAATGTTGTAAGTGATAAAAACCCACTTGATCATCATATATTGACATCATCACATATACATAACAATTTTTTATAAAGTTATTGGGCATAGCCTAAGACCGAGTATTATTTGTCTATGTTTCTGTGATCAAGTCACGTGTCGTACATCCTATTTGCCGATAACCCATCTTCCCACATCAATGTGAGTTCATAGACTCACACTCTTTTAAATGTTTTATGAAATGCTTTATAAACCCGCGAGGGAGATAACATGTTAGTTTTAATAAAAATAGGACACCAGTTGTCCCGATTGTATGCTTATTGATATGGACCCGAATGATTATATGACCCGATGAATGAAATGAAATGGATTATTATTAGTTAGGTTATGTCACTAAAAGTCCCATTAGCATGAATTGTGAACTAGCGGGATTTGGTAGACGCTTATGCATATAATAGTATTATTTGAGGAAGATCACCCCTGTTCGCGCCTTGACGGTTGATTTCCGTCGTGCCACATTGATTGGTAAGCGAATTTATGTATGAGTAGATTTATATAAGCGTGATTATTGTGACGACACACTATTTTAGATGGGCAAAGGAATTACGGGTTAGCTACCCGATATATGTTGTAGAAAAGTAACAATGTCATGCGACTTATAATAATCCAATAATGAAAATACTGATATACGAATTGAATTATGATATATTGCCTGACTAGCAATTAGAAGTCTTATTACTGATATTATGTTCCTATTTTGGTTTTACATAACCATCTTCATATAACGGTTTTTATTAAACTCTATAAAACGTTATAAAACGTATTGTATGATTTTTTTTACGACAATGGTTCGTATATAGGTTTTGAAGGCAAAATCCTATGTTATTATTTTCGACAAAGAGTTGTACAAAAATGATTTTTATTAATGATTACATACAGTGATATATTAACGGTTTTTATTAAACTCTATGGATTCACTCGGAGTTTTCGCTGACTTTTTAACATGTTTTATCTCATGTACTTGAAGGTAATTCTCGGGAAGACGAAAAGAATTTATGGCCCACATTTAAATAAAAATTTCTATTCAAATGTTTTGTAAATTGTATGACATACTATGACCTGAGGACCTATGTAATTTGATATTTATGAATGGAAAATGCTTTATTATTAAACGACGCGATTTTTAAGCGTTGTCTATGATTTGAGTAATGTGATATCCCGTAACACCAACGCCTCTTCCGCTGAATTAAACCATGAATAATTGGGGGTGTTATAGTTTGGTACCAGAGCTCTCGTTATAGAGAACAAAATATTTTTTAAAACTAAGGTTCTGAATAAAACATTTCAAAATCTTTTAACCATAAATAATTTTAAATAAATATTTTGAGTAAAATGTTTAAAAATCTTGAGTATAACGGTGCCAAAGAATTCCCGAGTTACCGACAAGGCCAGACTGAGAAGTGTTATTTTAATATATATATATATATATATATATATATATATATATATATAACTTGGATTATATATATCTTGTAATTTGATTACATGATTGTTTGATGATTATTTTAATACTTATACGAGGTATTTATATGACGTAGATTGTCACAAGGAACCCTAACTACCCTAACAAATTAATCGAAACTATTCCTCTAGGAATTCTAGCTATTCCAGATCTAAACTAAGTTGTGGATATTTATGATACCAACAAAATGGTTGATATTCGTAGAAACGTTGATATTAGTTGATTGTGATATTAAAGAAGAACTGGCTAGATTAAATCTGATATCGATGCCATGACTATCTTTCCTTATAGAGTGGAGTTTGACAAAACCTCACCACCTGGAAAGGTGTCATCTGATTCGGTGTCACCCAATTCTTAAATTGAAATCGAAAAGGTAAATGTTGCACCTGAGGCTGTCATTGGAACCATTGCCCAAAAGCCTCATGCCACTAGTACCTTTTAGAGAAGTCTAATTGAATGTGTGAGTCATTTCATACTAGTAACGCATTTGATAACTATTTTTGTAAGAGATATAGGATTGTAAATTAAGTGTCGTTCATATCGAGCTTTTATTTCCTTTAAAGGCCTAAGAGTAAGGTTGAAAGTAATGGAGAATAAGGTAGAATGTCGCGTTGAGTATAAGTTGGTTGAAACTTGGATAAAGTCAAATTTAACTTGTATAGAATACGAGACTGTTAAGAGGAAGTCGTTAAGTCATGTGGTTGAACTGTAAGGTTTTAAATGATTGTTGGTTCGTGTTAAGGGTTGTTCCTAGGCCATTTTCTAATGACGAAGATGCCCAGTATCCAAGAAATACATTGAAGAAATCTTCTTCTGAATTGGGACCGATGGATCTTCCGGGACAGGTGGAACACCTAATGACTCATGTAGATTAGTATTCATTGTAGTATCTTTTAAAATCCATAACTTAACTGAGACATCAGTTGGTAGGATGAGTCCTTGGAATTGTATGACATGATTTTTGACTTATTTGTGATTAATGAAAAGACTATCTTTGATTGCTAAACTTTACATGTATCGATGTTATCTATCTTTTCTTGCTTCTTCCTAATGTTCTCATTAGTGATGCAACCATTGAACAAGTACTCATTTCGGATAGAGTTGTGTTGTAGATTCTTCTCTTTGTATTCCTAAGTGCCATCGAGGTCATGAACCTCATGATTAATTGGCTAAGCTCATTTCCTATCATATTGTAATTAGTTCTTGGTGAACAACTCTTCATCACTCCTTTTGCAGATCACCCATTGTTTTTATAAGTAATACGATACCATCTGGGGAAAAATATGAAATTCTCATTTTATATGAGTTATTTAAATCGGTACTATTAGTAGTTACTGTCGAAATAAAGTTTTTATTAAACCACTTGTAAATGGGAATGCTTTCATAATGACGAGCATTTCGGTAAAACCATTTTTATTTTTATTTCATAATTAAATATGAACATATATTTTAAACATGATGAAAAATTTTGACGAACTAAGTATTGCATCGTTAATCCTTAATTGTATATAGTTGCGCGCGTAAGTACAATCTGGAAGGGACCATGCAAGGCTGATTAGTAGTCATCATGAAATTGTTAATAAACATTACATTTTCCTTGAAATTGTGAAAGATTGAATTTCTATGAGATCTGCAAGAAGTGCAAAATAGGGACATATTGTTAGGGACACCTACATATGTGCCCGTGCCATTTATTTTTCCGAATCGGAATTACTCATCTATGGATATTGTCTTAATTGACAATTGATATCCCCTTCTTGTCCAATTCTTTCGTGGCAAGATTCTTTGGAAACTTTACTAATTATCGAGTGTTGTTACCCGACTGGGTGTATCGGCGTTCCTATAGTTTCTTTAATTAGATTCCATTTGAATGACATGGGTAACGATCCAAGGTGCTTTCGAATGCGTATTTAAATCATGAAAACATGGGATATATTCATATTCGTTAATGTTTTCGTCTTTATCAGATTTGATATTCTCTCGCAGAAATTATGCGTTGACCTTACCCTTTTAATGTTAGTTATGTCTCCAGATATCCTTGATTTTGTGAAGCGTTACGTGTGTTTTTTGCCTTTTGAGAAGTTCTCATCTTATCAACGGTAATGAAACTGGAAAGTTGGTATAGCCAGTAGAACGGATTGATTGTTTATGACATAATGTCATTGTCTTTATTGATGGGAACTCAAGTAGAATTCCCCTAAAAAGATAAGATGTTGATTATCAAAAGTGATCTAAATAATTCCCTATGGGAGACTGTATCCTGTATTTAGGCTTGAAATTATACAATGAATGGTTGTGAACAAGTCATAGATCTTGTAAACTAGAAAGAACTTAAAAGTGAATTTATTAATAGATGTTCCTGCTATCTGAAACTTTCTGAGGTATTCGCTGATGAATTACCTAGACTTTCACCAATAACGGAAGTTGAATTTGGTATTGATTATATTCCCGGTGCTGCACCTATGGCATGTGCACTATACTTCAGCACCATCTGAATCGAAAGAGTTACCGTACAACTGGGAAAGTTGTCGGAGAAAGCTTTTATTCTACCGAGCTCGTCATCATGAAGAGCTATGGTGTTATCATTCCTTATATTTGTTGATTACCGTGAAGTAGCTTTGACGATTAAAATTTATGTCCATTACCCAAGATGGAAGATTTGTTCGATCATTTACAAGGTTCTAACGTATGTTCTAAAAATATGATCCATGGCATGGTTATCATCAATTTCGCGTCTGCGAAAAAGATTATCTATTCTGATCACTAGATCCATAACTCTTAATGAACATTATGAGTTTCATCTTATATCGTTTGGATTGACCAATGCACATGTAGCATCCATAAATTTGGTGAATCACGTGTGTAAGATGTAATTTAATAAGTTCATGCTTGTGATCATTAAGGACCATCTGTTTGTTTCTAAGAATAAGAAGGAGTTAGTAATCATTTTTAGACTACCCTGAGTATTTATCATGTGATTTAAAGATTTGATCCTTTAGATTATTTGACCATGTGATAAATGGTAGTGGAATCTATGTTGACTCTTCAATGATCGGAGCCATTGAGGCTTTGGGTTATACCAAAAATAAACTACAAAAATGTTATGACAAATATTTTATCAAAGGATTATTATAGAATTATTCCCTCATACCCAGATCATTTAACTAAACTCCCTTAGGAGTAAATGGTTGTGTATCCTTCTAGACAACCTAAGAGGGATTGAGGAAACCATTTAAACCATGACTTGGAATTTGGAGCGGCAGTTTATGCTCTTCAACTAAGGAACTTTTGAAAAGTATAAACAAATATTTTTCGAACATTTACGGATTTTATTAATTATTTTTGATAAATCGACAAAAATCGTGTTAACTAAATTCAAATTTATTTTGAACGTTTTCCTATAATTAGACGAACTGAGAAATTTAAAATTTTTTACGATTACGTTTCATAGAAATTTAATATTTATTATTAAATTAGTTGTAATATTTATCGACGCTTTAAATGTCGGACTGAGCAAAACTAATAAAGATAATAGCTGAGACGAAACTAAAACTTAGAGAATATGAAGAAAGAACTTCTGAGTGATTACGGGCATGATATTTATTTCATCGTGGAAGGTGAATGTAGTAGCTGACATATTATGTAGAAAGAATAGAGAACCAATTAAGATGTGTTCCTTAGTATTGACCATACAGAATAAATTGCCGAGCAATTTAAAAATAACCGATGCTTGTAAAAAGGATAATACAGATAATAAAGAGTTTCGCGGCTAATGAAAACCATTAGAAATGAGAGTCGATGGCGTTAAATGTTTAAAAGGTCGTTTGCGGGTACCTACATATGGAGGTTTTGAGATTTAGTCATGTTGGAATCTCGTAAGTTTAAGTATTCTATTCATGCCATTTGTGATTAAATGTATCTTATTTGAAGAAGTTGTACTGATGGCCAAACATGAAAGTAGACATTGCTACATATGTTAGTAAACATCTAACTCTTGCGAAGGTCAAGGCTGAGCACCAAAATCCATAAGGGTTGCTTCTACAGCTTATTAATCCTGTTTGGAAGTGGGATAGAATCACCATGGATTTTATCATAAATATTCCAAGGTCATCATCTGGATTTGATTTGATTTGGGTCATCGCCTATAGACTGACCAAATCTGCTCATATAATTCCAATTAATGATAGGTTCTCGATGGAGAGGTTGGCTCATTTGTATTTAAAGGAGTTGTGTAAACATAGTGTGCCCGTATCAATCATCTCTATCAAGATCCTCGCTTTGAATCGAATTTCTGAAGATTCCTTTAGAGGTCATTATGAACGAATCTTGATATGATTACTACTTACCACCCCCAATCGGAGGGGCAAGGTGAAGGAACGATACAAACACTAGAAATCTTGATTTGTGCTTGTATGATTGACATTTGGTAGTGTGAAGGATGAGCATTTATCTTTGGATAGGTTATCATCGATAATTATCGCTTTAGGATTGAGACCGAACCTTGCGAGGATCTATATAAAGAAAATTTTTAAGAACATATGTGGGCTGCGTGAATTATGTTTCATATATCGAACTTGATAAAATGTCTATCAAGTGAAAATATGATTACTTCTTAATGAAGTTTGTGTCGGCAGAAAGTTGCATTTCCTCAAAAACCCGTGGACATCATGGAGAGAGAAAGTAAGTCAACTTAAGCAACATCGTATTCCTATTGTTATGTTGATGAAACTCGCGTATTGTAATGAATTACACTTGAGAGAAAAAAACAAATGTGGAGGAAATAACCACACGTCTTTAACTCTATAAGAAGCGAGTAGTAAGATAAATTGATCTTTGATGACAAAGATCCTCTTTAGGGGTAACTGCTGTGACAATCCGTCAAATTGAGGTCGATATTTTATTCTCAAGTATTATTTAAAATCATTATTTTATTGTTAATTTATGAACTCACTCACCTTTGGGAAGAAATTGAGGTTTACATCTTAAAGTAGCATCGACCACGTCTAAACCGGAGAACTCTACGTTACGTGTTTACATTTACATACTTCGTTTTTTAACAACCCAACATTCCAGGAAATAAATTTATTCTCGAATATTATTTTGGAATTTTAATTTGTGTTTGTTCATAAACTCACAAATTTACGAGAAAAGATTAGGACTTACGTGCATAATTTAGCGTCTTTTATGATTAAACCGGAAACCCTAGGTTTACGTATTTACGCTTTTGAACTCCGTTTTTTATGAGACAATTTATATTAGAATCGTTTTGTCCCGTAGTTTCGTAATTTATAAAAACGTTTTTCGTAAAACGACCCGAGGGCACGTAAATCGAGGAAACTAGAATCGAGGATTACCCGTAAATTAGTGGGGATGAGACAAGTATACACTTGTCCCATCCCCTCACTATGGGCGGCAAGATAAGCACCAACACCACCTTTGGTGTCAAATTTTCATGCACAACAAAGGACACTTGTCCTTAATATCTTACAAAACAACTAAACCAACAAAAACCACTAACCATGAAACCATTTCTCATTTTCTTACATGCAAAAACGCAATTGATAGGTGTGTAAACACCCATCTTTTCTACAACTTAATTACAATAATAACCGAGCCAAAACGTGTATTTTATGTCTTTTATGTCGGAATTATGCGTGGTTTGTGTTTTTGTTGTGACTTAGGACGAAATTGTGAAAAGAGGAGAAAACACGGAAATTCACGGGCATTTACGGACTTTTATAGAAGAAAAAGATGAAATGACGGAGTCAAGAAGTCAAGAGTGCAAAAAGAACGGAAGTCCAAGACTAATTCTGAAGATTTATCGAAGAAAATGTTAAAAGACGGAAGTTTACTAAAAGCCGAGGAACTCAAGTCTATTTTATTGAAGAATTAAAAGACGAGTTCAAAAGAAATCCCGAGCCACAAGTCATTAGAGTCCAAGTTTAAAGAAGATTAGAAGGAAAAAGGACTAATGGTGCAATTAATGAAGATTAAAGGCTTAAGGACCTAATGACGCAATTAAGAAGAAATGAAGAAGGGGAGGAAGCTTCCTAATCCTCCCCTATATATAGATTAGATCTTGATTACTTTCATTTTGTTGGATAGTTTGACACACTATTTCTTCCACTTTTAATTACCTTGCAATTTAATTACCTTGTCATTTACTTTATTGTCCAATTTAAATACCTTGTCTTGCACCTTAATTACCATTTAATTTCAAGTAAGTTTTTCTTTTAATTCTTGTTTATCTTTATCTTTATCTTGTTGATCTCTTATCTACCTTTCTTAATCTTTGATTTATTTGTTTATGTTCATGTTCATGTTCTTATTAATTTGATCAAAGTGGTTTTTGATTATTTTGATTAGTTTTGTGAGTTTTATTGTTTTTGATTGATTGGTTATGGTTAATAGTTGTTTTGTTATTAGTTTTATTAATCTTGTGGTTGATTTTAGCTTGATTTTTATTAGATTCGTATAGTTTTTTGTTCCTTGTTCTTCGGTTTTGTTTTCTGATCTTTCCCAGGATCTTCCCTGTTATTCCGGATCAAGGTTCTAGCCTAGAGGGTTATTCGGAACATTCAGTTATTCCGAGTAGGCCAGGGATTACGCATAGAGGAAGTATTCCGAGTAAGGGTATTATTCCGCATAGTGGTTTATTCCACATAGACCAGGTATTCCGAATAGGCCTATATTCCGCGTAGTAGTTTATTCCGGATAGAGTTCTTATTCCGAATAGGGTGACAATATTCCGGATAGGGGCACATTCCGAGTAGGCTAAATATTCCGGATAGGGTGGATATTCTGAGTAGACCATATATTCCGAATAAGGGTAATATTCCGGATAGGCTATTTTCAGTTTCTTTAATTTCAGTTTTCGATTTCAAGCTTTATTTTTCCCGCCTTTTTCCTTAGACGCACATTAAGTTTATTTGCCTTAGATTTATTTTAGCCTTGCTTTAGTTTAAGTTCTAATTTTAGTTGTGTTTTAAGTTTGCCTTAGTTAGATTTAAGTTTGCGTCATTTACTTTTAGTGCCTTTTAATTTCCGTCTCGCTTTTAAATACTTGCACCTTTTACTTTAAATTAGTTTTAGATTTACTTTTAAAGTCATTTACATTAATTGTTCTGCACTTTTATTTAAAATCAACCAAAAATATTTGTTTCACCAAAATCAACTGAGTCGTACTTTAAGCCGGAAATCAATTCGTTAAGACTGGAACAATGACATTTTCAACTAGTAAAAACTGAAGTATCAAATGGCGCCGCTACCGAGGAAGAAATTACCATAAAACGATATTTTGTTGTATTAAAATGGCGCCGCTGCCGGCTCTTTTCGTAAAGATTAACGATTTTCTGTGAGAGACGCGTTGTTTTTTGGGATCCGTTCACTTGTGAGCGTTATTTTCTTGCCTTAAAAAATTCAAAAAATCATAAAAATTAAAAATTAATAAAAATCCATAAAAATTCAAAATTCAAAAATCCAAAAAGATTTTATTTTTATTGTGTATATATATTGTCTTTGTGTTTGGTTTCTTTTTCTTTTGCATTTTCAGGTGTATGCGTACTAGATCTTCTAATTATCAAGAGCCCGAGACTCGAGAAGATTTATGTATGGCAGGTGTTAACAACAACAATAATCCACCGCACCTCAACAATAACAACAATGTTCTTCCACAGCCCAATCTTCGGACAATGGAGGAGCTTTGTCAACCTACCATGTTTGGACGAGGAGGACCGATTGCGCCGATGCAAATCAACGCTCCTGAGTTTTCGTTGAAGCACCACATGATTCAGCAAGTGCAAACAAATCCCTTTAGAGGAATGCCTGATGATGATGCCAACAAACACCTCGACAAGTTCATTACAATCACCCAAAGCATGAAGTTGGCTGGTGCCACAATGGATGAGTTTCGCCTACAACTCTTTCCACATACTTTATTACATCATGCCGAGAAATGGTTTGATCGTCTCCCGAAGAATTCAATTCACACTTGGGATGACATGACTCAACGCTTTTTGTTGCGCTACTTTCCACCATCCATGGTCACGAGCCTTCGCAATCAAATCAGCGGTTTCATGCAAGATCCTGATGAATCTCTTTTTGATGCTTGGGAGAGATATAATGTCTTGATCGATAGATGTCCAAACCACAACATGCTACCCGTAACCTTAATTGATACTTTCTACAACGGTTTGACTTTTCGAGATCGTGATACGATTAATGCAACCGCCGGTGGCACATACATGAAAAGGAGACCCGAGGAATGTAGAGAGCTAATTGAGAACATGACTACTCATCACAAAAACTGGGATTCCTCCGCTTCTTTAAGGAATAACCCGAGAGTCAATGTTTCTTCTACCTCAGCAAACCCTGATATGACCTCACTCACCCGCATGATGACTGAAATGAGCAAAAGTATTACACTTCTCCCTTCAAACCAACAACAACAACAAGTTAAAGTGGTTGCTAATCCGTGTGAAACATGCGGCGGTCCTCACTCATACACCGATTGTCCTTTTACACAAGGAAATCCGGAAAATGTGTATGCAGCTTATGGTAATTACTCAACGGAAAATTACTAAGCTCGACCTCAAGGGGATAGAAATTTGCTGAGTTACCGGTCCAACAACTACCTTTCACCCGGTTTTTCTCCTTAAAACCAAAATCCCACCAACAACTACAATAGAAGCAACAAAATCCCACCAAGAGTTTCTAATCCTTATCACCCACCCGCTCAACAAACCCCACCCATTAACCCCGATGTTGAAGCCATCATGAGAACCCAAGGTGAGCAAATCAAGAATCTATAGAGCCAAATTATCAACTTGAAAGGAGATATCACGAAGCAAGGAAATGAGATAAGATCCGAGGTTCGCGATAATATTCAATCCTCCTTCAGCACTCAAACGAATGAATTAAAGAATCTTTTGGCTAGTTTCTTGCCCGCCGCTCAACCTTCTTCTTCGAGTTCTCTACCTTCAAACACCGTCACCAACCCGCGAGCAAATGTGAGTGCTATTACTACCCGTAGTGGAGTCACCATCGTAGGACCACCAATCCCACCCCCATCATCTACACCTCCTCCACCACCATGTATCCCTACTCCTCCTACACCTAGTATTAGTGCACCATTATCGTCTCCGCCTCGTCATGACGATGTACCTAGGAAGGACCCTTCAACATCTCAACCTTTACCGACTACACCTTCACCTTCCACCTATAAACCCAACATCCCATATCCTTCTTGCTTGGACAAGCCTAACATGCTAACCAAGAATGACTGTCAAGTATCAAAATATGTGAAGATGATATCTCAAATGAACATCAACATTAGCCTTGTTGAAGCACTTGTCCATATGCCGAAATTTGTTAAAGCATTCAAGGAATTGCTTAGCAAGAAGGAGAAGTTGATTGAACTCGCCAACACACGCTTAAATGAAAACTGCTCTGCAGTTATTCTTAGAGAACTTCTGGAAAAGCTTGGAGATCCCGGTCGTTTTGTGTTGCCTTGCGTGTTCAACAAAACTGAAGAATTTACTGCGCTTGCTGATCTCGGGGCCAGTATTAATTTGATGCCATTGAGTGTTTGGAAAACACTATCATTGCCCGACCTTACTCCAACAAAGATGACTCTTAAACTTGCAAATCGCACTCTCGCTTACCCCGTTGGTATAGCCGAAGATGTGTTCATCAAAGTTGGCACATTTACTTTCCCGGTCGATTTTGTCGTAGTTGATTATGAAATGGACCCTCGTATCCCTTTAATACTTGGTCGGCCATTCTTGAGAACCAGACGAGCTTTAGTTGATGTGGCAGAAGGCGAGTTAATCGTAAGAGTCGGGAATGACTCACAAATTTTCAAAATAGGGAAGCTTACAGGCAAATACTATGGACGAGAATCAGTGAATATGATTAATGTGCTCGATGATTTTGTCGTCTACAACAATCCTCTATTCGACTCTTGCATGGATAATCCACTTTTTCATGATGATGTAGATGATTCTCTCTCCAGTTTGGAACCTTCTCCCATTTATGATTCTCCACCGGTCTTTGATGCTTATGATGTTGATTCTAGCTCAGATTCGGATGATTATGATGACTTTACTTCCGAGTATCCCGAGCTGCCCACATATGATGATTTTGATGAGGCTGATACTCTTTCGAGCGATTCTTCACATGATGAAGATCCTCCGCCATCACTCGATCCTACTTTGGAAGATTACTCATTTGAGGATGATTTCTCTACGTTTCTCAACACTTACTTCCCTCATGAGAGTGATTCCCCTCCTTATGATTTTGAAGATTATCGTCTTGACCCTACTTTGTATTTGAAGAACATTCTTTCAAAGGAGAAGACACCGGTCGACACCCATATCCGCAGCTCGTATGAGTTAACAACTCTTTGTCCCTCATCTGAGGACGAGGTTGTGCTTCTTCGCGGATCTTCTTCACACTCTGCTGAGCCTGAGTGCTATTTTCCCTTAAAGGAAAAGGTGTTCGACCCCGGTATCGATATTCTACAGCCATCTCAGTATCCACCTGATGAAATAAAAGGAAATATCTTTGGAACTTATGGAAATCTGGTTGCACCACCTCACCCTTGCTTCCACCGTGCTCCATCACTGCTTAAGGGAACCTTGCCTACTCTTCTTTGGCTTGCCTTGTTCGCCTTAACCTTGTGCTATTTGATGGACGAAAACTATGTCTTTGATCCTGGTGGATATGTTTCATGCTTCTTCCGTTGATGATCAAGGTCGAGTCAGGCTCACGACTCGGTTAACAAAAACCAAGCGTTTCTTGGGAGGCAACCCATGTATCTATCTTTTAGATTTCTTTATCATAAGTGTAGGGGGAGACCCTTTGGTTTGCTATTTCCTTTCCTCTCTTCATCAGGTATTCGAGCTTCAATGATCCACTCTTGATGATTCTTGACGACCCGTGATTCCGTGTTCACTTCTTCCCGGTTCTATCCTAAACTCTTTTCGATTCACTATTTTATATTTTCACAATCTTAAAATAGGAATCTCTTTAGTTGTCTCTTCCTTAGCGAGATTTAAACAAAGTGCACAATGTCCTAAGTGTAGGGGAGTTTACGCCCACATGCTTAAACATTGAGGACAATGTTTATCTTAAGTGTAGGGGGGACTTCTATCGAAGTTAAGTGGCCTTTTCCTTGTATTTGTCCTCATTTTAACCGGAAAATCAATTTTCCGATATTTTCAAAATTTTTAATCTATTTTGGCCTATTAGTTTTTCCTTTTGTATAGTTATTTTCTTCCCTTATTAGAATAAAGTTTAATAAAGTGGTTTTAATTTTCAAACGTTGTGAATCTTTTGACTCAACCCGAGTTTACTTATCTAAGTTACTCTAGCTAGTATCCTTAACGTGTTTAAGTCAAGTTTTGCTAGGCTTTTATGTAGGGAGCTATAAAACGCGAAAGTCTTAACTCTCACGGGTTAAGAAGAAGAACTTTTCGCAAGTTCCTATAATTGATCCTAGAGAGTCGTTTATCAAGGGAACTTTAAAACGCGATTTCTAAACTTGAAAAAGTCTAAGAGTTTGCAAGATCCTATAGGCGACTCGAAAACCCAAAACTTTGATTTAATAGGCTAAGCATCCACGAGTCTCATTCCTTGAGATTTTAAATTGTGGAGAACGAGAGATGATAGAGCTAATTATAAGTTCGGTATTCTTTCGGGAATTTATGTGAGTTAATTATAAGCCTATTCTCCCATCGCTTGCTAATAAATTTATCTGCAATAAATAAGGTTGTACGATTTGAAAAGTTACTTAGCTTCTAGCCCAAGATCGTTTAAACGTTGCTCGGTATGGATTAGAGTTCATAGCCAAGGCATAACTTATTGAAGCGGGATGCGAAGATTGGCGAGTCCAAAAAGGTCCTAACAAGGCATGAGGGCTATATTTTGTTGCTAAAGATCCAAAGTGATGTGAAGAATCATTTATCGAAAATCAATATGAAGGATCGAGACACACGACGAAAAGCAAAAAACTCCCCAAAAGTCATGGAGAAGTGTATCCGAAAAGACCCTAGCAAGGTATGAGGATAAATAGATCCAAGTCATAAAAGGAGGCAGATCGTTGTAAATCAAAGTCCAAAATAAAGATTGGAGAAAAATGAAGAAGTCGTGGTCCAAGTATGAATCTCTCAAAACTTCAAGTGAAGAAATTCCTATTATGAAGAGAAGGCCATTATTTCATGAACGTCTCTCAAGGTTTGAAGTATGAAGTCGCTGCCAAATATCGGTCTGAGAAAGGTCTCAAATCGCGAAGCGATTTATGCCAAGATATGAACTTTATGAGGTCCCGAGAAGCAGTTTTAAAAGATTTTGTCCTTTAGCTAACGATTGATTAAATCGTTCACTTTATTTTCGGAATAAATAACTATCGAAAGTCAAAAATGCATCCTTGTGATCATTCAAGACAACAATAAAATATAAGAGATACACCTAGGAATAAGGGAGTCTAAGTGAATAATTGGCCCACATGAGTTCGTGTTAGTTTACTAACTTATAATAACAATGATCTCGTTTGTAAGCTTGGTTTGGAGAAAGTGAAAACTTGAGGATGATGATTATTCATGACATTTCCAAAACCCAAGGTATGCTTTTGATTTCTTTACTTTGAATGTTTATAGTTTCTATCTCTTAAATAAAGGCCAACGTGGATTATTTATGATGAAAAGTGTAAACGTGCTTTGTAACTAATGCATTGCATGAGGACATTGCAATGGTCAAGTGTAGGGGATTTGATAGGTGTGTAAACATCCATCTTTTCTACCACTTAATTACAATAATAACCGAGCCAAAACGTGTATTTTATGTCTTTTATGTCGGAATTATGCCTGGTTTGTGTTTTTGTTATGATTTAGGACGCAATTGTGAAAAGAGGAGAAAACACGGACATTCACGGGCATTTACGGACTTTTATTGGAGAAAAAGATGAAAAGACGGAGTCAAGAAGTCAAGAGTGCAAAAAGAACGGAAGTCCAAGAATAATTCTGAAGATTTATCAAAGAAAAAGTTAAAAGACGGAAGTTTACTAAAAGCCGAGGAACTCAAGTCTATTTTATTGAAGAATTAAAAGACGAGTTCAAAAGAAATCCCAAGCCACAAGTCATTAGAGTCCAAGTTTAAAGAAGATTAGAAGGAAAAAGGACTAATGGTGCAATTAATGAAGCTTAAAGGCTTAAGGACCTAATGACGCAAGTAATAAGAAATGAAGAAGGGGAGGAAACTTCCTAATCCTCCCCTATATATAGATTAGATCTTGATTACTTTCATTTTGTTGGATAGTTTGACACACTATTTCTTCCACTTTTAATTACCTTGCAATTTAATTACCTTGTCATTTACTTTATTGTCCAATTTAAATACATTGTCTTGCACCTTAATTACCATTTAATTCCAAGTAAGTTTTTCTTTTAATTCTTGTTTATCTTTATCTTTATCTTGTTGATCTCTTATCTACCTTTCTTAATCTTTGATTTATTTGTTTATGTTCATGTTCATGTTCTTATTAATTTGATCAAAGTGGTTTTTGATTATTTTGATTAGTTTTGTGAGTTTTATTGTTTTTGATTGATTGGTTATGGTTAATAGTTGTTTTGTTATTAGTTTTATTAATCTTGTGGTTTATTTTAGCTTGATTTTTATCAGATTCGTATAGTTTTTTGTTCCTTGTTCTTCGGTTCTGTTTTCTGATCTTTCCCAGGATCTTCCCTGTTATTCCGGATCAAGGTTCTAGCCTAGAGGGTTATTCGGAACATTCAGTTATTCCGAGTGGGCCAGGGATTCCGCATAGAGGAAGTATTCCGAGTAAGGGTATTATTCCGCATAGTGGTTTATTCCGCATAGACCAGGTATTCCGAATAGGCCTATATTCCGCGTAGTAGTTTATTCCGGATAGAGTTCTTATTCCGAATAGGGTGACAATATTCCGGATAGGGGCACATTCCAAGTAGTCTAAATATTCTGGATAGGGTGGATATTCCGATTAGACCATATATTCCGAATAAGGGTAATATTCCGGATAGGCTATTTTTAGTTTCTTTAATTTCAGTTTTCGATTTCAAGCTTTATTTTTCCCGCCTTTTTCCTTAGACGCACTTTAATTTTATTTGCCTTAGATTTATTTTAGCCTTGCTTTAGTTTAAGTTTTAATTTTAGTTGCGTTTTAAGTTTGCCTTAGTTAGATTTAAGTTTGCGTCATTTACTTTTAGTGCCTTTTAATTTCCGTCTCGCTTTTAAATACTTGCACCTTTTACTCTAAATTAGTTTTAGATTTACTTTTAAAGTCATTTACATTAATTGTTCTGCACTTTTATTTAAAATCAACCAAAAATATTTGTTTCACCAAAATCAACTGAGTCGTACTTTAAGCCGGAAATCAATTCGTTAAGACTGGAACAACGATATTTTCAACTAGTAAAAACTGAAGTATCAGCAATCTCTCTCTCTCTCTCTCTCTCTTTGCTCTCAATGTCGTCCCATAGGCTCCATCAAACACCACCATTAATCAAAATCTAGCCATAAATCTTATGTATAATATACATATGATGATAACCCATTGAAGACATGATGATTTGAGGTGATCTTAACAACTAAGAAGAAGTTTTCAAAGGAGTTTAGGTCTGATTTTCTCAAGGTGTCTAATTGTTCTTGGTGATCTAGAAGGTGGTCTTGATATTTCATAAGACTGGTTATCAAAAACCAAGTCTTGTTCTTAACCTTTCACTACATTGGTTGGTAACAAGATCATTTCTTCTATCATCTTGTTATTTTGTGAATGTACTCATGTATTTTCTTCATAAATGTATATGTATATGATGATAAATGATGATCAAAATATTGTGTGGGGTATTTGTGTTAATAGATTAGGTTAATAAGACTAAAATCAACAAGTAAAGATGTTTAAATCTTGGATTATTACATAGGCTGTATAAGACAGTAAGTATCAATATGATCACTTGGTTAAATGGCTTGGATTATTAAATATAATGATATATATATGATTTTTACATATGTGGTGAGTTGGCCACTCAATGGAATCATTAAAATGAGCAAGATATGGTCAATATACTATTGAGGTACAAATCTGTATAGTCTATTTTGGACGAATTATTTATCATACTTGGAGGATGATTGAACAGTGGCTATAGTAGTGTTATTTGTAGCACACATCATGTAGCTTATGATGCTCAGATTTGAGCTTCTATCTCCTTGTAGAATTCAAGATATGGCAAAAATGGTGGAATAGACTTTAGTAATAAGATTTGTAAATAAACTACATAGTATAAAAAGAGCACTCAAGCAAATATTATTATAAAATAAATATATATATAAAGCCCACTAACTAATAATAACTATTATAAAATGAGTTGTATACTAAAATAAATAAACATGGAATTTTATAAAAGTAAAAACTCAAATGTTTTCTAAAGTTATAAAACTATATATAAGTTTTACGTCTTTTCGGTTAAAACCGAAAGATTAACGTTTTCGCCAAATAAAACTTAGACGGTCGGACCCGTCTAATGAAACATTTCTATAACTCATATACTGATATGTAACCACATTTGACAAGCAAAAACCGATAAACTCGAGCTTTATAACTTATGGACCTTAATGGGCCAAAGTAGCCTTATTGGACCATTAGCCCAACTAGTTTGGTTTAATGTTATTGGACTTACTCAGGGGCTTAACCCACTTGAGCCCAACATATGAGTATGGGTCTGGTCTTAAAAAGATAAATGGACTTATAAAATGATATTGGACTCTTAATGGGCTTATTGGGCCTTAATGTGTAAATGGGCTAAAACTAGTGTAACTAGTATGATAAGCATAAGTTAACTAGTACTTAACAACTAATAATGTTGTAAGGTGATAAAACCCCACTTGATCATGATATATTGAAGTCATTACATATAAATAACAACTTTTTATAAAGTTATTGGGCATAGCCTAAGACCGAGTATTATTTGTCTAGGTTTTCGTGATCGAGTCACGCGCCGTACATCCTAATTGCCGATAACCCGTCTCCCCACATCAATGTGAGTTCATAGCCTTGCACTCTTTTAAATGTTTTATGAAATGTTTTATAAACCCGCGAGGGAGATAACATGTTAGTTTTAATAAAAATAGGATACCAGTTGTCCCGATTGTATGCTTATTGATATGGACCCGAATGATTATATGACCCGATGAATGAAATGAAATGGATTATTATTAGTTAGGTTATGTCACTAAAAGTCCCATTATCATGAATTGTGAACTACCGGGATTTGGTAGACACTTATGCATATAATAGTACTATTTGGGGAATATCACCCCAGTTCGCGCCTTGACGGTTGATCCCCGTCGTGCCACGTTGATTGGTAAGTGAATTTATGTATGAGAAGATTTATATAAGCGTGATTATTGTGACGACATGCTATTTTAGATGGGCAAAGGAATTACGGGTTAGCTACCCGATATATGTTGTAGAAAAGTAACAATGTCATGCGGCTTATGATAATCCAATAATGAAAATACTGATATACGAATTGAATTATAATATATTGCCTGACTAGCAATACGGGTTCTTATTACTGATATTATGTTCGTGTTTTGGTTTTACATAACCATCTTCATATAACGTTTTTTATTAAACTCTATACAACGTTATAAAACGTATTGTATGATTTTTTTACGACAATGGTCCGTATAATGGTTTTGAAGGCAAAATCCTATATTATGATTTACGACAAAGAGTTGTACAAAAATGATTTTCGGTAATTACATACCAGTGATATATTAACGGTTTTTATTAAACTCTATGGATTCAGTTGGCGTTTTCGCTGACTTTTTAACATGTTTTATCACATGTACTTGAAGGTAATTCTCGGGAAGACGACAAGAATTTATGGTCCGCATTTAAATAAAAATTTCCATTCAAATGTTTTGTAAATTGTATGACATACTATGACCTGAGGACCTATGTAATTTGATATTCATGAATGAAAAATGCTTTATTATTAAACGACGCAATTTTTAAGCTTTGTCTATGATTTGAGTAATGTGCTATCCCGTAACACCAACCACTCTTCCGCTGAATTAAACCATGAATAATTGGGGGTGTTACAAAAGCATAGATGCTTTCGAAGACAAAGCCTGCGGTTCCTTAAATAAAGGGGCGGTTCGATATCGATAAAAACCGCCCCATAATTAACGAACCACGGACAAAGAGCTTCATAAAATGGACGTCCAACATTTTTCACAAGCCCAAATTTTAGGCAAAGGTTTAACAAGCTAAAATAGATTACTAACCAATATCCAGATAGCAAACAAACACATAATTGCATAAAGTCACGGAAATCAAAAGTTCGATCACATGAACACATTAAGATTAACATAGTAGCTAATCCAAACACAAAGTATTAGTTATACAATTTAAAGATTGATACAAGAAACAAGAAACAAGAAACAAGAAACAAGAAACAAGAAACAAGATAGAGTTACAATTGTGGCATCAACCAAGAGCAATAACACCGCATTCACTTTCTCTCATGAACATTTCTTCAATGTGCCTTGATCCATCATTTGAATTCTGAAGAAGAAAAATATTTTGGAAATACCGAGAGTCAGGAGCAATATCTTGAGAATAAATGAAAGAACTTGAGAATGACAAAGTGTTGGTGCATTGATGATAGAAGATTACTTGAAGAACTTTTGCTGGTGTTAGTTTTAATCTTGTCTATCGAAGAGGTTGAAATAGGAATGCACCCAACATCATAAGTTTTCACTCAATGAACATTTACATCTTCATTTGAATCATTCTTAGGCTCATGTGGAAGGTTCCCTTCAATGGGAAGCATAACATGATCAACGGAGCAATAGAATGATACGTTTAAAGATGGGAAGTCAAGAAGGATTCTTCTAAGAAGACGAGAAAGAAGCATAGCAAAGGGTAGACTCGAATTAGACCTAAAGAGAACATAGTTAATTATTCTAGCTATGAAGAATGCAAGGTTGTACGGGGTGGAGGTTGCAACACAATACAACATATGTGCAAGACAAACAGGCACACGATTGTGATTACCACCTAGACACATTGCATTGTCCCTAACGATTTCGGCCCAATGAATCATTAAATTATTAAGTTCGCTAGTATGTAATTCCCAAGGAGTGAGAATACGAATGTTTCCTTGAAATTTACCAAGAAGAGAATGTTCACGAGGTTTGGCAATCACTCTAGAGATGAACAAACGAGAAGGTAGCTCGATGACATAATGCACATCAATAAAGGTTGATTCTAAAGAGTCAAGAGTGTATACAATAGTTTTCCCCTTGATGGAAAATCTTATAGATAAGTTATAGTTGATGCACATTATTGAGAAGGAACTAAAGAGATCCATAAGAAAGGAATAAAATATTGGTTCATTTATGTCAAGCAAACAATCAAACCCAATGGATTTAAATGAATCGAATGAAGTCAAGTCCATGGAGGTTAGAAGAGACAATGCGTCCTTCATGAAAGCTACGAGCTTCTAAAGATCGAAGAGTATTTTTGAGAGAACGAGATTGACATGAAGAAGAAAGAATAGGCATGTATTCTCTAGTTTTCTCATGATCTTTTCGAGTTTCCAAAGGCATGAATAAGTACCTATATTCAACACAAAAATATTACCCCGATCACTCTTATCTTACATATAAAATGAAAAATCAAAATCATGAATGTGTGTTTAATCAATTGCTTGACAAACAAAAGGATTAATCCTTAACATTCTTATGTTCACAATGTACCAAAATCATCTTTGACTAGTACATATGAATTATGCAAACTCAAACATGAACTTTGAACACTGCTTTTTCAAAATTCATTTTTAGTTACCAATGTGTACAAGGGTTGATATGAATTCCATCATTAAACCATCATAAATTAGTCAAAATTCGGATTTGTTCAATAAGTAGGTTTTAGTGAAATCGCAATGAATTCAAACCTATGGAATCATAGCATTACAACTATATCAACCCACATTCCTAATTAGGTTCTAATTCGATTTTAATTTTAAAATCCCCACTTATGAAATTAAGAACCCTAGATAAAAATGAATGAATTTGAATGAAGATATTTACAATTAATTGATGTTAGATAAAGGATGAGTGAAGTCTTGTCTTGGAATCAATTAATTTGAGTGATTGAAGCTTTTTAAAAGATCAAAAATGGTGGTTTTGAAGGGAACTCGTCGCCTCTATGGAGAAGAAATAGTAGGGTTTTTGAAAAAAATGATTTTTTATTAAAACCCGATAAATTTAATCACTTAGTGGACTGCGGTTCTTTATCGATAAGGAACCGCCGGTTTGAACCGTGACAATTAAAGAACCGCCAACAGTGGGCATTTTTAAACCAAGAAAATCAAAGAAATTTTAAAAAAACCAAGTTTCTTTAAAATACTTAAAACATATATCAAGCCTTTTGGAAATTATTGGATCACTTCAATACTACGTAATAATGCCTTAATGAAGGATTAAAAGTTAAATCAAGATCGAAAAAGACCGATACAAAAAAAGACTACTCATGTAACACCCCATTTTGATAATGGAATGTCACGCGTAATTATGGCGTGTCATCAAAGCATAAGGAAAAATGTCTAAACATTACATGACCATAAAAGGGAAATATCGGAATCAAACATCGGTAGTCTAAAAGTAAAGCTCATCACACACAAAAATAAGTACTTTAAAGGAAAGGACTAAAGAATGTCCATAGCAAGAGTATCAAAGTAGATAATGCATAAAGTAAAGAAAGGCTAGAAAGCTTCCAGCCCTTATGGACGTATGCTTGAAGTCTACGAGCGTCCCTGAGTACTTGCCGTTTTGGGAACATAGAAAAGGAAAACGGCTGAGCAATACGCTCAGTGCACGGATGTACAATAAAGCATGAATAGGATAAGCATATAACATATAAAAGCGGAAGAAACTAAGTTCCGAATAACCTGGTTAAGTCTTGGTAAAACTAGTTTTATAGTTTGAAAAGCCTTATGTTTATCTTATAAAAACTGTTTAACATGTTCTACCATTAGCCAATATAGGTCATGAAAATCCACCGTTCATGAATACTTGGAGGGGTGACTTCGTCATGCAAATTAGAGGGGCTGCCTCTAATTTAATATACTGGTTTTGGGTAGGAGGGATCAGCTCCTTGTGAATGATGCAAGGCACACACCACATTCACACTGAGTAATGTGCTGAAAAACATGTAACTAGGATGGACCCATACGCCCCACATGATAAATATAAAATATGGCCAAAAGCTGAAGGGACGCCACGAGCAATCACTCCGCCGTGGTGAAGTCATAACATCAGTGCCTCTAATGTTATGTTTATGGTACCTCTATAACTAGGTGAAACTGGTCATGCATGTATATGGCTATAGGTATTCTAAATCAAACATAAGCAAGTCAAACATATAAACTTATACTACGGGAAAACATTTGACTACATACGGGGAATCCTAATAAGGAAAGAATGTCCATACTGAAAGGATGGGAATCCGTACCTTATGTCCAGTGAACGAAGAAGAAGAACTGAGGAGAATCCTACTTTGGTATCACTAATGCTACATAAATACATACGTGAATAAGTATCTGATTACTAAATACGTAACTGGTTTTATATCATGTCTTAGCTTATATTATACGTTCATATCATGTTTTACTGTTTTAAGCCTTAAGCTGTGTTTATCTTATATTCTGCCTACTCTGATTAAGTATTTCTGGTATTTCATGTATTATTATACTTACTATGTAATAATAAGTAACTTTCCAAAAATAGCAGGTTTCCTAAAATAGAAAGTTTCCAAAAATAGAAATTTCCAAAAATAGAAAGTTACCGAAAATAGAAAGTTTCCAAAAATAGAAAGTTTCCAAAAATAGAATTACTGCTTAAAATAGATAAGTTTCTAAAAATAGAAAGTTTCCATAAATAGATCAGTTGCCTTAATTAAATAAGTTTCTAAAAATAGAAAGTTTCCATAAATAGATTAAATATCTGAATTAAATAAGTTTCTAAAAATAGAAAGTTTCCATAATTAGATATAAGATGGTTAAATAAGCTAAGTATATTAGCCTAAGTGTTTTTCTGATTATTTTCTAAGTAATAATGATATAATGTATAGTTTATTAATTATTACATGTAATTTAAATAAACTATAGGTTAAAAGTATTTAATTAAATATATCATGTTTTTAATTAAATAAAGTTAAATACTTAGGTTAAAACATGTATTATTATTTATTAATAATATAACCTAAGTCATGTTAATTAATTAATTATAACTATGGTTTTTAATAATTAATTAATTATAATGTCTTGAAAATATAAAATACTTAGGTTAATAATTCCATGATTCTAATAATTAAATTATAACCTAAGTCATGTTTATTAAATTAATCATGTCATATTTATTAATTAAATTTTAACATATGATAAAAAAATAATAATCTTAACATAAACCGTGAATCGGATCTTGTCTAAAAACCATGAACCGGATATGAAATCGACACCATACCCCGAACCACTTTGGGGTTCCCTTTGGTTTGCTACTGCCGTGGGACCCACACCACCAAACCGGGACCATATGGTCTCGGTGGTGGTTTATAAGCCAAACCGAGACTCCCTTGGGGTTCGATTTAGGCGTCGGCCAAAGAAACACCCCTAAAAACATCCGTTTTGGTTTACCCGATAACCAATTACATGTTTGTTTTATGTTTTTAATTAGGTTTTTAAAAACATCATGTTCTTGATAATTTATTAAATCAAAACGAAAAAAAGGATTAAAAAGAGGTATACCAAATGCGTGGATCTAACAAGGATGAAGACACACGAAGACACGTACAAGATTCAAGATCAAAATCAACTAAACGCCCCCCCCCCCCCCCCCCCCCCCTTGGTGTGTTATGTGCGGAGGCCACAAGAGAGGAATAAGGAGAAGGAGAAAAATCTTTTATGTTTTTGTTTAAGTTTACTGTAATGTGAATATGACTAGCAAAATTTACCATAACCCCTTCTTAGTAAAATTTTGAGATGGGCTTGGCCCAACTCCTTGATGTTGCCGCGGGTAGGGGCCCCACATGGGGTACCCGTACCATTTTCCGTGTCTCGTTGTTTAAGTGCTCATTCGTGTTTATTTGTGTTCGTGTTTTATGTGTTCTCGTTAAATATTTACCGTGACCTAATATATTTATTCACGCTCGTAATAAATATATATACATAACTAATATTAGTTCGTGATTTAATTACGTTCATGATTTCATGATCGCATGTTCGTGATTAATTATTGTTAAATAATTATTTCGTGTTTGTGCGTAATAAATACTTATCGTGTTCTAACACGTATGTAATACGTAAAATCCTAACACGTAAACGTAATCATACTATAAAAGGAAAGTTTTAATCTAGTACGTACGATCTTAAGGGTATTATTCATGGTAAAAGAATGCGGGTTTTACAACTCGTATGAAAGAAGAGAGTGGAGAAAGATCAAGATGCGTGAATCAAGGCTAATTTCAATGCTCAAGAGATGAGTGACAATCTTCATGTAGTAGAAACGAAGAGCTTGTGTCATGTATAGTCGTTTAAGACGTGCCCTTCCGGCGTAAGTTTAAACGGATATGGTAATGAACCATACAAAGCCATTTTGTAGAATAGAGTAAGATCATGTTCAAGTATTTGTCTTAAACTATTTCAAAATATGAGAAAGAGTATAGATTAACATTCTCTCCCGCGTGTTCGGACAAATATTATTTCTAGGGATCGCAATAACAATATCCTTGGAATATTTCAATTCCAAACGTGTAATATCCTAACTACAACATATGATGTAATTTGGTATCTCAAAGGGATTAATTAATCATCTTAGAGATGAGCTCAATTGCACAGATTACACATGATATAGGGCCTACTAACCGTATGAGTTGCAAACCATATTGTTAGCCCTATATTTTATATAGTCGAACAAGAATGTAATAGGTCATCTCAGTCGTTAAATGGTCTTGTATTGTAATAGGTTAGTCGGGAAAACCGGGCTTGGACTTTAAGCTAATATTGTATAAGTTAGGGGCGTAAGCCCAAAAGAAAGCCAAGCCCGGCCCAAGACGAAGCCCACAAAGGCCTTAGAGCCGTGGGGTATATAACCCTCTTTCACATGTGAAAGAGGGTGTTGGTTCTTTTCATTAAACACATAGTTTTAGTGTAAACCTTCCACTTCTCTCTCTACTCTCTCTCTCTACTTTTCTCCTCTTTCTCTCTCTAAGAATCTTGTGTTATGGATTAAATGGAACAACATTTGGTATCAAGAGCCTATAGTGGATAGGTGATTGAAGATTCGTGTGTGGTGTTCTTGAATTTTCGTGGCCTTTTTGATCTTCATCTCACGTCCAAAACTTCGTTTTTTGTGTTTTTATAGTCTTTTCTTGATACAAATCATCTACATACTAGTATTAGTGATTTGGGTATCTTGGTTTTGGCTAAAACACAAATCTTTTGGATCAAAAGTTGCGAAATTTCTTCTTGTTCTTCATTCCGAAATTCTAGCAGAAACTTCCATCGGAAAGTACAAATTGTACTTGGGCTTCCATCGCAATAACCTTTCCATCGGAAAGGGTTTGGTTCTACATTGCGATCGTGGGTTTTTATTACTTATTCCGATCTGGACATTCCTATCGTACTTTGCGATCTGGATTCCGACGGGTATAAGGAAGTATTTTAAGTCGTTACTCTGCTTGAATTTTGACAGCCACATTGCGATCTGGACATTCCGATAGGTTTTGCGATCTGAGTATTCCGATAGGCTTTGCGATCTGAGTATTCCGACAGGCTTTCCGATCAGGACATTACGATCTGAGCATTGCGATCTGAGCATTGCGATTGAGCATTCCGATCTGGACATTCCGATCTGGACATTCCGATAAGTATTCCGATGGACATTTCGATGGATATTTTGTTTGAGTAATTTTTAGACTTAGCCACTATCTAGACTAGTTTCGGAACGTAGTTTACACGAAGATTAAAAAAAAAAAAAAAAAAAAAAGAGTTAAAATTTTTAGGTCAAGTAAATTCAAATTTTTTCCCTACTAGTTTTTGGCTATTTCTAACTCAAATTCAAAATTTGGCGATACAAAATTTTTCGGCTTACCATTTTGTCAGACTGAGAAATTTATTGTCGGGCTGAGAAAAGAATTTTTGAATTTTTCGGAATTTCAATTTTAACCACACATCATCACAACAAATCCACTAAGATCTGCAATTCATCCACAAGTATTCACCATGTCTAACAACAACATCAACATTGCAACTGCTAATCGAATTCGTTTGGAACAAGGTGGCAACGGTAACCCACCTGTGCTCACTGCCGGTTGCTACGTTCAATGGAGATCTCGTTTTCTCAGATTTCTCGACGGAAAAGAAAACCGAACTGCTCTTCGTCACTGCCTTGAGAATCCACCTCTAGTTTTTGAATTCAAACCAATTACCACACAGGCAGAGGATGGTACTTCATCAACTATACGAGCTATGGAGGATTTTGACACATGTTCTGCTGAGAAAAAGAAACTCCTCCAAGCTGAAGCTGATGCTGTAAATTTCATACTCACTGGAATTGATAACGATATCTATTCCACAGTTGATGCATGTCCTAATGCTATGGAAATGTGGAATGCAATTCATCGATTGAAGCAAGGTGAGTCAATCAATGTTCAAGATCTCGAGACTAATCTACTTTGGGAGTTTGGAAAATTCACATCTGAAGATGGTGAATCCATTGACTCATATTACTCGAGATTCTACAAAATGATGAATGAGCTTGTCAGAAATCAGTGCACCATCTCCAATCATCATGCCAATGTTCAGTTTCTACTTCAACTCAAACCGGAATGGCAAAGATTTGTGACTTTGGTCAAACAAAGGGAGGATATCAAGACTATATCTTTCCACAAACTTTATGATATCTTGAAACAACATCAGAATGAAGTGAATGAACTAAGGGCTGAAAAGGCAGAACGGTCTGCTAATTCTATTGCTTTTGTGGCTGCTACTTCAACAAAACCCGTTCCCCGTCAACAACCACCTACTCATTCCTCAAAATCATCAAGCTCATCCACCAAACCTCTAGTTGCTGCTAAACACAAAGCAAAAGCAATTGTCCCCACTCCACCTCCAAAGTATGACACCGAGTCAGATGGAGACAGTGATGATGAACAAACTTCAAGGGACATGAAGATTGAAGAACTCATGTCTTTACTCACCACAACTTATAAGAAGATCTACAAACCTACCAACAACAACCTCAGATCATCATCCAATGCTAGATATAAGGAAGTTGATCATGCACCTAGGTATGATCGTGATGCTAGGTATGATAATCAGAGGATGCTGAATCAAGTTGGGGCTAGAGATACTGTAGGCACTCCGGTGGTGCAGAAGACTGGGATTCAATGCTTCAACTGCAAGGGATTTGGGCACATGGCTAGGGAATGTAAGAAGACAAAACGGGTTAAGGATTCGGGATATCACAAGGAAAAGATGTTGCTATGCAAGAAAGAAGAAGCAGGTATTCCACTCACAACAGATGAAGTTGACTGGCGTGATGACACTGATGATGAAGCCGATGATCAAGAGTTAGAGGCACATTATGTGTACATGGCAAAGATTCAAGAAGTGATCCCAGAGACTGATGATACTTCTGGACCCATCTATGATTCTGAGCCACTTGAAAAGGTACCATCACATGATAACTATAATGTGTTTGCTAATGAACGACGACATCCTGAGCAACCCGAAAGCATTAATGACACATATGTAATGGACACGGAGGATAGCAATATCTCTACGGATTCACAGCATATGTGTAATGATGACGGAAAAGCTGTTCAAGATACTGACTCGGATGAGGACCGTGATTTGCTTGCGTCTATTATTGATTCTTTAAAACGTGAAATTGATGAAAACAAAGAAGCTAATAAACGTTTGAAGCAAGCAAACACATCCTTAGCCGAGGAGATAGATAGGCTTAAAGAGTGTGATTATATAAAAGAAGCTGATCGACGGGTTGCAATACCTAATGGTTTGGTATATGAACGTAAGGTGCTCAACAAACAATATTGTTCTGAAGTAACACACGAAATTCATATGTTAAAACAGAAGATATTGGAACTTGAAGAACAACTGCTGCTACATAAACTCCAAATTACTGAATTAGAGTCGGTTAACAAAGAACAAACTGAGCTTTATAAAACTCGTGAAGAAAAGGATATTGAAAAAATTCTTGCTTTGGAAAAGAGAGTCGACACGTTAAACAACATTGTTTACAAAACGGGTCAGTCTATTCAAACTATGAATATGCTCAATAGAAATATGAAAACGAGTTTTGTCAAGCCTGAATATCTCAAGAAAGCTCAAAGTACCAAGCCTGCTCTTTATGATATCGGTTGTTATGTTGATAATCTTGCTCTTATGCTTTCCCCTGACTGCGACGAAATCATTCGTCAACAAGAAGAAAGTCGATCAAACTTAAGTGATCTAATAAACCTTTCTGATTCTAACAATCATATTAAGTTTGTCCCTCAAAAAGAACTTTCAAAAGAACAAAAGATGTATAATAGTGTTCCACCACCAAGTGATGAACCACAAAAGAAAGTTTCTTTAAAAAGGAGTTTCAAAAAGCAATCAATTTTGTTAGAAAAGCGAATTTTGGATGAAAAACGTAAATGGGATGAGAAAAGCAAAAGTGTTCAGCAATTTGAGTTTATAAAACAAGGGGTTTTAAATTTGTACAAAGGTGTCGTCGACTATGAAAAAGTTTCTAGGGATACCATTTGGAATATTAAACCTAACCCACAAGTAGAAGTCGTCATCCAACAATGCATTGTTCCAACCATTGATGATCTTTCAAAAAATGTGGAAATGTTTTATAATGCTCTCACTGAGGAAATGTTAACTGATTTAAGCTATGTCAAATCTCTTGAAGATGAAGTTGATTTTCTTCAAATTAAATTAAAGACACAAGAACACCAACTTTCTAACGAAATTGATCGACTTTCCAAGGAATATTTTTATGCTGACCATATGAATGCTATACTTGGTGTGTATACCGATCTGGATCAATATTGTCATGTAGCATGTCTAGTGTCAGAATCGGATGCGAAATGTCGCAATCTTGAAGTAGAGCTTTCGAAACAAATTCAGTCATATAACAAACTTTCGAAAAGTTTTTCTCAACTTGAGAAACACTCCATTTCTCTTGAACTTGCTTTACAAAAAGGTGAAATATCTCATAATCATAAAAAGTGTCAAGAAATGTCAGCTTCTTCGTTTCGTCTACTGAATGAAAAAGATTTCGAAATAAATGATTTGAAAGCTCAGCTAAAAGAAAGGGACATTGCCATTAGTGAGTTACAGAAACTCATTGAGAAAATGAAAGGAAAGTCTGTTTTGGGTAAACCATCTGCCGTTCGTCAACCGAATGCGGTTAAATGCCCTAAAACATCTATTTTGGGACAACCCCCACAGACTTTGCCTAAGATAGGAAATGATAAGAGCACTAATGTGATAGCACCTGGAATGTATAAGATGAACACTAGGTCCACTCAAACTGGAACAACGCAGTTACCTCAGAATACTAGGAAAACTAATCAACGTGTGTCTTCTTCTACAGGAGTAAATCCCACTACTAGTGTTAGCGGACCACAGCTTAAGAGCACTAGAGTTGAAGATAGAGTCATGCCTAACAATAGTCAAGGGAAGAAGAATGAAGTAGAAGATCACCGTAGGAATTTTAAGTTTTCTAAGAATAAAACGTCTGTAACTGCATGTAATGACAGTTTAACTGCTAAGACCTTGAATGTTGAATTTGTTTGTGTTGAATGTGGCAAATGTGTTCGTACTTTCAATCATGATGCTTGTGCTCTTAATCATAATGGTGTGAATGCTAGAACTAGGAAGCCTATTCTTGTGCCCACTAGTACTAGAGAACCCACAAGAACTTTGAACCAATCCACTGATCAACCACTTAAGAAACTAAGTGCGTTAGACTCCACTACTCTGCGTAAACAAAACAGATTAAGGAAGTTATATGAGAACATGATTAGGACATGTACACGGGGGTATTCGAGATATACACCACCTGGATACAAATGGGTACCTAAGTTAACCACTTTAGTGATTGGGTCTAGGAATATCAGCTTGCCTGTAGACTTTGCATATAGGCCCACTACTATTTTGGAACCCGTCTCTATCAAGGGATCCCATTTGTCAAATGCTACATTGTCTTCTAATTCTTCTGCAGCTCATCGAACTCATCCTATTCATAATGGACTCCGGGTGCACAAAGCACATGACGGGCAATCTCAAGCTTCTCATTAACTTCGTGGAGAAGTTTCTGGGTACGGTACAGTTTGGAAATGATCAATTTGCACCGATACTCGGATATGGAGACTTGGTTCAAGGGAATATCACTATAAAACGGGTTTATTACGTCGAGGGACTGAATCACAATTTATTCTCGGTTGGTCAATTTTGTGATGCGGATTTGGAAGTGGCTTTTCGGAAATCTACTTGCTATGTTAGAGACTACGATGGGAATGACCTTCTTACAGGTTCTCGTGGTTCTGATCTCTACACAGTAACTCTTCAAGACACATCTTCAACAAATCCGATTTGCTTAATGGCTAAAGCCTCATCATCTCAAGCATGGTTATGGCATCAACGATTGTCACATCTCAACTTTGACACCATCAACCTGCTTTCTAAGAATGATATTGTGACCGGTCTTCCAACGTTAAAATTTGTCAAAGACCATCTTTGTTCTTCTTGTGAGTTGGGGAAAGCAAAACGGAAGTCTTTCAAATCAAAGACTACCCCAAGCTCAAAAGGACGATTGGAACTTCTACACATGGATTTATGTGGTCCCATGCGTGTAGAGAGTATTAACGGAAAAAAGTATATTCTAGTGATTGTTGATGATTACTCTAGATACACATGGACTTTCTTCTTAAGGTCCAAAGATGAAACACCAGAGGTTCTCAAAAACTTTCTCAAGATGATACAACGCAATCTTCAAGCTCAAGTCTTAACCGTAAGAACGGATAGGGGTACTGAATTTTTGAACAAGACCTTGCAATCTTATTTTCAAGAAGAAGGCATCGAACATCAAACGTCTATTGCTCGAACTCCTGAACAAAACGGTGTTGTCGAAAGACGGAACCGTACTTTGGTAGAGGCTGCTCGAACAATGCTTTCTGCTTCAAAATTACCGCTATTCTTCTGGGCTGAAGCAATTGCAACTGCCTGTTATACTCAGAATCGTTCTCTCGTTATCCCTAGACATGAAAAGACACCTTACCACATCATCAATGACAGGAAACCTACTGTCAAATTCTTTCACGTATTTGGATCTTTATGCTACATCCTTAAAGACGGTGAGAATCTCGACAAGATGAAAGAAAAAGGTGATGCATGTATTTTTGTGGGGTATGCGACATTGTCGAAAGGATATCGGGTCTATAACAAGAGAACAAAGATCATTGTCGAAACAATTCATGTGAACTTTGACGAATTGCCACAAATGGTACTTGATCACAACAGCTCAAGTCCCGCACCTCAATGTCCAACAATGGCACCTACACAAAACAGTGTACGTCCCGTGCAAGAATGTCAACAAAGTACTCCTACAGCAGACTCGACGGATACGACACATATGAATGAGTTGGTTGACTTATATGATCCTATGTTTGATGAGTATTACTATGGAAACAATCAAGTTGTGTCAAAGCCTTCCGCTGTCAATACTGCTGATGCACCTGAACAAAATCAACAAGACACAACTGCCTCTACTTCAGCAACCGTTGCTCAAGAGACAATTCCAGTGGATACTCAACAAACTCAAGAAACTGTCATACAACCAACATCATCAACCGTCAATGCTGAAGGAGGAAACAACAATCAAGCAGTCAATGCACAACCTGACGATGAAGAATTTATCAATCCGTTCGGTACACCGGTACACGAAGTCGGAGAGTCTTCTACTCAACATGTTGATCCTTCCAACATGCATACATTCTACCAACCATATTCATCGACTCACCATTGGACACGTGATCATCCATTGGAGCAAGTCATTGGAAATCCTTCACAACCGGTTCGAACACGCAGACAACTCGAAACCGATGGCGATGTGTGTATGTATGCACTAACCGTGAGTTCAACTGTACCTACAAACATCAAACAGGCCATGACTGATCATGCGTGGATTGAATCAATGCAAGACGAAATTCATCAGTTTGAACGCCTAAATGTTTGGGAACTTGTTGACCGACCCTATGGAATGTCAATTTTAGATTTCAAATGGATCTGGAAAAACAAACTGGATGAAGAACAAACCATCATCAAAAACAAATCTCGTCTTGTGGTTAAGGGATACCGTCAACAAGAAGGCATAGACTACGATGAATCATTCGCTCCAGTCGCTCGTTTGGAAGCAGTCAGGATATTCCTTGCTTATGCTGCACATAAGGGCTTCACGGTTTTTCAGATGGACGTCAAAACAGCTTTTCTCAACGGTCATTTGAAGGAAGAAGTGTATGTGAATCAGCCGGAAGGATTCGTCGATCCTCATCATCCTGACAAAGTCTATCGTCTCAAGAAGGCTGTATATGGACTTAAACAAGCTCCAAGGGCATGGTACGAAGAACTTTCAAACTTCTTGGTGTCCAAAGGATTCTCCAAAGGTTCTATTGATCCTACTCTCTTTACTAATAAATATGGGGATGACATAATGCTGGTGCAAGTTTATGTTGATGACATTATTTTTGGTTCTACGAACCCAAAACTTTCAAAACGTTTTGAAAAATTAATGCACAGCAGATTTGATATGTCAATGATGGGGGAGCTAAAATTCTTTTTAGGCCTCCAGATTCTTCAATCCCCACGTGGTATCTTCATTAACCAAGCTAAGTATGCTCAAGAGATACTTAAAAAGCATGGTATGACCTCATGTGCTCGCGTTGGTACACCATTGTCGACCACATCCCTAGACGCTGACTTGTACTCATATCCCGTAGATCAAACGCGATATCGTAGTATGATCGGGTCACTTATGTACCTTACAGCCAGCAGGCCTGATATTCATCATGCCACATGCTATTGTGCACGATATCAAGCCAGACCTACTCAAAAGCACATCAAAGAGGTTAAACGGATCTTTCGGTACTTAAGAATACCATTCACATGGGACTCTGGTATCCGAGGGAAACCGGTTTTCATCTAACGGCTTTTTCAGATTCTGATCACGCAGGTTGTCTTGATAGTCGTAAAAGCACTTCTGGTAGCATACAATTTCTAGGGGAAGACAAGCTTGTCAGTTGGTCGTCAAAGAAGCAGGATTGCACTTCGCTCTCATCAGCTGAAGCAGAATATGTGGCTCTATCCGCGTGTTGTGCTCAAGTCCTCTGGATGAGAACTCAACTCACGGATTATGGCTTCCACTTTGATAAAATACCTATGTATTGTGACTCAAAGTCGGCCATAGCCATATCTTGCAATCCGGTTCAGCACTCCCGCACCAAGCACATCGATGTCAGATATCACTTTATCAAGGAACAAGTGGAACGTGGCATCGTGGAATTATACTTTGTCAGAACTGAGTACCAGCTGGCAGACTTGTTTACAAAAGCTCTATCGAAAGATAGGTTTGCGTATCTCGTTGGCCGTCTTGGTATGAAGTATATGACCCCAGAAGACTTGGAGGTTTTGTCAAATGAAGCTGCTTGATATTCTCTCACAATGACTTCTAGGCGCATCACAACTTAGAACTCGGACCCCAACTAAGGAAAGTTTATCTCGGACGATAACTTATCCTTCTCAACGAGAAATTCATATTTCTCGGTCATGAGCTTCTCATAAAAACATTCAAAGTTTTTAAGTTCATGAAAAACGATTTCTAAGTAAATGTCAGCTTAGAACTCGAACTTCAACTTAAGGAAAGTTTATCACGGATGATAACTTACCCTTCACAACGGGAAATTTATTTTTCTCGGTCATGAGCTAGTCACAAAACAATCAAAGTTTTGAGCTCATGAAAAACGGACCCGAAAGGGGAGTGTACGTTTCAGTGCGCTTTCCCTAAGCAATAGAAGAGAAGTCTTCTATCCTGATTATTTTAAAACTGTTGAACACAATTTTTCAAGAATTTCTCAAAAGGTTTTTCTAAATCTTTCAAAATTGTGTGTTCAACACTCCCTTCCTCATAAGTGGTTTTTATATCTCAAACTTGTCATATGTTATTTTGATCAATTTTTGAGGGGGAGCGTTTTAAAATCAAGCCTTTTAATGTTGTTGGGTACATCTCTAAAATTGTCATATTTTATGTATCCAACACATTCCGAAACTGATATGAAATTGTCAAATGTAATATATTATATCGGAAAAGGCATCTCAACTCCGTACCTCAACATATCTTGTGGTGTCTTTTTTCTAAAATTTTGTCAAATTTTGTCTCAAGACACACATATATTGTTGAGGGGGAGCGACCCGACTGAAAATGTTCCATGATTCATGCGTGCACACATGTTTCTCTCCCAATCAGTTTTCAGAAATTGTCATATTTTATTCAATTGGTATCTCTAATATTATATTTTTATATTAGAGATAGGGGGAGAAAATGTGATTAAAATGTAATATATCGCAACATGTGATCTTAAAGACTCAAGTGCAACTCTTTCCTTCACATGCCAAACTATTTCGTATATCGATGCATGTGTGTAGGGGGAGCTTTTCGAAAAGATAAAACTTTCAAAGTGTTAAAAGTTTTGATTTTTATCAAGCACTTTGAATGTTTTTCAATGGTTTTATGGTTACGATCTTTACCCAAAACAACCTACTATCCACGACGGAACGATGGAGTCAAAAGGTGGTTTAGGATAGGAAACTAAGTCCTATGATCCAACCAGAACCGGAGGGATCTACCCAAGGACATTCCATAGCTAGAAATAGTTGTCCTTAGGAAAGATGGAGTGGAATGAAGCTGAATGCGGACCAATTACTTAAGTTAGCACTAGAACAATCACAACAAGGTGCTAATGATGACGTATTGGTAAGCATTGAAGGATTCGAATATTCTATGCAACTTAGGTAGAAACCGGGTTAACACATCTTTTGAAGACAAGTGTCATGGACCCAGTGATGCGATGCACAACCCTTCCCCAGCCATTCGAGTTTCTCTCAAAAGAAACTTGTCTCATTGTCACGGAGATCAACACGTATCTATTGACTTTCTCACTCCGAGTCAGTTAATATTGAAAAGGTGGCAGTCTGCTCCAGCCTCCGATTACCAAAAATGCACTTATTGAGTCTAGAGCCAAACGAGATCAATTTATCATCTCATTAGGACACAATCGAGTCCTACGCATTATCTTTGTGATATTGCCAGAACATCTGAGTGATACGATTCACAATGAAGATGGAAATCCTGCTTGAGCCAACATCAAACAAGCTCATGGTAGGTAACTTGTGCGATTCTACACGAATCAAACTTGTGAGAACTGGAAAGCAACTAATTTTGGATTCTTAATTGATTCAAACTTGATTCCAGGTTTCTTCGCAAAATCCATGTGATATTGCCAGAACATTCAGAGTGACACTCATTAGTGTTTACAGTGACGAATGGAAATCCTTCCAGTGTCAACATCAAACAGCACTGCGGTAGGTAACTCGCAAGATTCTCTATGAATCAAGCTTGTGACAAACTGGAAAGCAACAATGGTGCGATTCTTTTAGAATCAAACTTGTTCCAGGAAATCTGAATTGACGACTCTAATCAGACGGATAATTTATCCTTATGATTCACTCTTTACGTTCGCAGTCTGCTTTGAGACGGTCGAGTAAAGAGAACTGGCTACTACCGCCGGGAAACCCTGTCAAGGAGGTTCTTAATCGAATCTACCTGATCACAGGTACGGTATTTAATACCGTTTAACGGTCTTCACCGACTGGAGGTAAAACGCTACCGAGTTAAGGTGAAATGTTCAAATCCATTTCATCCGTGTCTATATATGTTGCTGCATATCAAGAAGGTGGCGTAGCTGTGTAACCGATGTCGATTCAGAAGTCACAAGAGCACAAGATGGCGATAATCAAGATACCTAAGAATGTAAGAATGTACTAGGTCATCTTAGTCACAAGGAGTACAGATGAAGATCTCAAGCACTCAAAGTCAAATGACAAAGGCTCAAGATAAAGATCACGAAAGCATGAAGGAAGAAAGCTATTACAAACAAGATCAAGATCAAGATACAAGACCAAAGAAGGAAGATCTCCTCTACAAGAATGTATTCACTCAACCATCTTATGCTTTTTAAGCATTTTAAGATGACCAATACATTGGGGGAGATTGTTAGCCCTATATTTTATATAGTCGAACAAGAATGTAATAGGTCATCTCAGTCGTTAAATGGTCTTGTATTGTAATAGGTTAGTCGGGAAAACCGGGCTTGGACTTTAAGCTAATATTGTATAAGTTAGGGGCGTAAGCCCAAAAGAAAGCCAAGCCCGGCCCAAGACGAAGCCCAGAAAGGCCTTAGAGCCGTGGGGTATATAACCCTTTCACATGTGAAAGAGGGTGTTGGTTCTTTTCATTAAACACATAGTTTTAGTGTAAACCTTCCACTTCTCTCTCTACTCTCTCTTTACTTTTCTCCACTTTCTCTCTCTAAGAATCTTGTGTTATGGATTAAATGGAACAACACATATAAATCATGCTTGATACTTTAAGCTACTACTACCTCACTCTACAACCCTTAAGCGAGTCAAGTATCCAAGCAATGAAGGTTTGAGAGGGTACAAGAATAGAATCACATCCCACAAACAAATGTCAAGGCAATGATTCCAAGAACAAGCACACAGTCAAGTAATGATTCAAAAGAATGATCAATAGGGCGTGTGGAAGGATGAAAACGTACCTTAGTCGCAAAGTGCATCCCAGATCTTCTAACGACCAATGCAACACCCAAACTTCACCAAAGTGAGTACTAAGTCTTTAAGGACTAGTATCACTTACACCAATCTTGATGTCATCATCTTAAGATATTTAGAATCAAAGGATATGAGTCTTCTACAAGTACAAGTAACTCAAACCACAATCAAGTTAATGATTAGTCTTCATGAGTACCTACACAAAGAAAGATGTAAAATAGTAGATACATTTCAAGAGTTAATCTAAAATGTATATAAGCTACTAAACAAGATATCATTCTAGATATGCCAATTAAAAGGTCTATTTTTAATGAAAAATACTTTTGAACAAAGAGAAACTTTATTACAACAAACCCTTCTAATTTGAGGTGACAATTGATCGCTCTAAGTTTTAAAGCATAATATATTTCAAAGATCTTGAGTGACCATCACTCTGATACCAATTATAGAAACTAGAAGGGGGGTTGAATAGTTTATCTCGGTTATGGTCCTAATTAAAATTCTTTCAATTAGGGTTGTCCCAAAATTACCTTTTACTTAAAAACTAGTTTCATAGTTCGTAGGTTCAATTCTAATGCATTAACAATATCTAGTGGCAACGAAATGCAATGCAATAATGAAAACATAAGTAAAGAGTAAGGAAAGAAGCAACCTATGGAACGAAACAAAGATTTATAGTGGTTCGGCAACGAAGCTCTATTGTCGTTCCTACTTTACTCCTCGAGTACACATTAATCGAGATTTCCAATATATCCACAAGCACCCTTCTTGTCGGAGAAAACCTTACAACGTCGCTCACAGTATTTTGCGACACTAAGCTAAATGTCGAGATGTAATCTTAGCTAGGACCAATCTACACACGTCGCCTACTTCACCATTTTCCGACATAAGGCTAGATGTCGAGTTCTAATCGAAATCTAGAACCAATCTTCGTCGCCCATCTTCTTTTCCGACACAAGGCTAGATGTTGAGTTCAAATCGGAACCTAGAACCAATCTTCACAGCTTTTCACTTGAAAGTTTAGTGAGAAGTCACAAGACAGATACACTCATCACTTTATAGTTTAGTGAGAACTAACACACAAGACTTATTACAACTCAATAAGACTTATTCATGTATACACATGTAACTTTGATCTACATAAGACAAATCCAAGTATATACATATACAATGATTTACACAAGACTAATCCAAGTATTCCTAAATACATTGGATTAACACAATACTAATCCAAGTATCAAGAAATACATTGGATCTATAAAAGACTCAAATAAAAATGTTAAACACGACTAGATCTAAGGAAGGATGATCTTCATCAAAGCTTAATCTTTAATCACATCACAAATGTGTGAGTGATATTTTCTTTGGAAAAAAAGGATCAGGAGGATAATTGTAAAACCCGCATGCTTTTACCATGAATAGTACCCTTAAGATCGTACGTACTAGATTTAAACTTTCCTTTTATAGTATGTTTATGTTCACGTATAAGAATTTTAAGTATTATGTACGTGTTAGAACACGATAAGTATTTATTACGTATGAACACACAATAATTATTCAAACAATAATTAATCAAGAACATGTGATCATGAAATCATGAACGTAAATTAATCACTAGCTAATATTAATTACGTATATATATATTTATTACGAGCACGAATAAATATATTAAGTCACGGTTAATAATTAACTAGAACACATAAAACACGAACACGATAAAACACGAACGAACACTAAAATAATTAGACTCGGAAAAAGGTACGGGCACCCCATGTAGGCCCCCTACCCGCGGCTACACCAAGAGGATGGGCCAAGCCCATCAAACTTTTACTAACAAGGGGTTAAGGTAAAATCTTTAGTCATTTTTCACATTACAGTAACATAACAAAAACCCTAAAAAGATTTTCTCCTTCTCCTTGCTCTCTCTTTGGCCGCCGGATATAAAGACACAAAAGGGGGTGTTCGATTGATTTTTGATCTTGAATTTTGTGCAAGCATTCGTGTGTGTTCATCCTCGTTTGATCCACACATTCGGTATACCTTTTTAAACCTTTTCTTTTATGTTTTGATATAATAAATTACATAGGATCATGATGTTTTTAAAAAGCTAATTAAAAACATTTATTAAACTTGTAAATGGTTAGGGGGTAAATCAAAACAAGGGATTTAGGGGTGTTTGATGTGGCCGACGCCTAAACCGAACCCCCATGGGGTCTCGGCTTGGCTTATCGACCACCACCAAGACCTCATGGTCTCGGTTTGTTGGTGTGGGTCCTACGGCAGCAGCAAACAGGGGGAACCCCAAGATGGTTTGGGGTATGGTGTTGATTACGGGTGCGGTTCATGGTTTCTAGTCACGATCCGGTTCATTGTTTGTTAAAAATTAAATTAATAAAGCATGACATAATTAATTTAATAAACATGACTTACGTTATAATTTAATTATTAGATCATGAATTTTTAACCTAAGTATTTTTATTTTTTAGACTTTATACTTAATAATTATTAAAAACTATGACTATAATTAATTAATTAACATGACTTAGGTTATATTATTAATAATTAATAATACATGTTTTAACCTAAGTATTTAACTTTATTTAATTAAAAACATGATATATTTAATTAAATACTGTTAACCTATAGTTTATTTAAATTACATGTAATAATTAATAAACTATACCTTATATCAATATGACTTAGAAAATAATCAGAAAAACACTTAAGCTTACATAATTAGCTTATTTAACCAGCTTATATCTATTTATGGACACTTTTAATTTTTAGAAACTTATTTAGTTAAGGCAGCTAATCTATTTATGGAAACTTTCTATTTTTAGAAACTTATCTATTTTTAGCAGTAATTCTATTTTTGGAAACTTTCTATTTTTGGAAACATTCTATTTTTGAAAACCTTCTATTTTTGGAAACTTTCTATTTTTGGAAACTTTCTATTTTTTGTAACTTTCTATTTTTGGAAACTTTCTATTTTAGGAAACCTGCTATATTTAGAAAGTTACTTATTATTACACAGTAAGCATAATAATACATGAAATACAAGTAATACTTAATCAGAATATACAGAATATAAGATAAACACAGTTTAAAGTTTAAAACAGTAAAACATGACATGAACGTATAAAATAAGCCAAGACAAGACATACAACCAGTTACGTATTTAGTAATCAGATCGTATACACGTATGTATTTATGTAGCATTAGTGATACCGAAGTAGGACTCTCTTCCGTTTGTCTTCTTTGTTCACTGGACATAAGGTACGGATTCCCGTCCTATCAGTATAGACATTCTTTCCTTATTAGGATTCCCCGTATGCAGCCAACTGTTTCCCGTAGTATAAGTTTATATGTTTGATTTGCTTATGTTTAATTTAGAATACCTATAGCCATATACATGCATGACAAGTTTCACCTAGTTATGGAGGTACCATAACCATAACACTAGAGGCACTGGTGTTATGACTTCCCCAAGGCGGAGTGATTGCTCGTGGCGTCCCTTCAGCTTTTAGCCATATTATTATATTTATCATGTGGGGCGTATGGGTGCATCCTAGTTACATTATTTTTAGCAGATTACTCAGTGTGAATGTGGTGTGTGCCTTGCATCCTTCACAAGGAGCTGATCCCTCCTACCCAAACCAGTATATTAAATTAGAGGCAGCCCCTCTAATTTGCATGATGAGGTCACCCCTACAAGTATTCATGGACGATGGATTTTCTTGACCTATATTGGCTAATGGTAGATTATGTTAAACCGTTTTTATAAGATAAACATAAGGCTTTTCAAACTATAAAACCAGTTTTACCAAGACTTAACCGGGTTATTCGGGACATAGTTTCTTCCACTGTTATATGCTTATATGCTTATATTGTTCATGTTTGATTGTACATCCGTGCACTGAGCGTATTGCTCAGCCGTTTACCTTTTCTATGTTCACAAAATGGCAAGTACTCAGGGACGCTCGTAGACTTTAAGCGTACGTGCATATGGACTGGAAGCTTTCTAGCCTTTCTTTACTTTATGCATTATCTTTACATTGATATTCTTTCCATGGACATTGTTTAGTCCTTTCATTTACAGTACTTATGTTTGTGTGTGATGAGCTTTACTTTTGGACTACCGATGTTTGATTCCAGTATTTTCCTTTTACGGTCATGAAATATTTTAGACATTTATCCTTGTATGCTTTGATGACACGCCATAATTACGCGTGACATTCCATTATCAAAATGGGGTGTTACAATAATCATAAGTAAACATACTTAACACATTAATTGATCAATTACTAATGATTAGGATATAGAAAAGAGAAAGGAGACAGAAAGAATGTCGAAAAAGGTTCTTGGAAAATGGAGATTGGATGCACTATTTATAGGAGACAAAAACCAACGGCTATCTACCTGCGGTTCCTTAATTGTCTCTGTGGTTCCTTATTGATAGAGAAGCGCAAGCATATTTAAGGAACCGCGGGTCGTAGACTCCGCTCCTTTTTGTCATTTAGTGGGGAAGTATTATACGAGGTAAGTTTTACCTTTAAAGGATATTCCTATGGCATTTGGAATATGGCATATTTAAATTTATATTTCCTATTTTAATAAAACATTTTCTTAAAAAGAAAGTTTATTAAAATCTTTTGTCACATTTGAAAAAATACTACTTTTAAGGTTAATCAATTTCTATTATCACTAAACATGATTAAGATATGTTTGTGTAAGACTTAAATGATTATTACCTTGATGATAGTGTTTGTTAAATAATAATTCTTTCGATTGTCTCTGACGATAAATGTCTTTATACTTTTTCGTGATCAATACTAAGAAAGATTAGTTAACACTAATAATGTTTTTAGGCATCACTTTCACTAAAACTTATTATATCATATATACTTTGTGAAGCCGTCTTTTTTTCTTTCGTTGTAACTCAAGAGGCAACAAAAGAAAATTAAACAATGACCAAATCTTCGATCTTAAGATCAAAGAACAATGCATTCTTTTATGTGGATTAACCCCTGCTACACCATGGTGTCTATTAACCGAACACCAAGCACCTTCTCGATCGATCCAAAATAAACTAGAGAGACCAGGAACCAAGTCTTTGATGCCACTTGTAGTATTATCGACTACAACCTAGTTAACTAGAGGGGTAAACGATGATCAAGAATAACACACACGATTAGATCGACAAAAAAGACACACAAGGTAATCTCCCTAATCCAAATAATTAGTATTGAAAGAATGCGTTAGTGAATCCTTTCCCCCTCACATCCTAGACTACGACTTAAGCTAATATAAAGACTAAATACATAACATTACATGTTAAGCAAACGTGTTTAAAACGTTTAACGATATAAAAAAGAAAACAGATTTATAGTATCATATGCCTCTCAACTACAACTCACATATCATGTGCAAATTGTGCAACTATCCACACTAGCGTAGATGTCATCTCATAATCATTGCAACACGATTTTTATTGCTAGGTTATTAGCCTAGAACGATGTTAATTCCTTCTCATTAAAATCGTGTTCGGTTTGTGAACTAGTATAAGCAAAGAAGGTGGATCAGTAGTGTCTTGTGACAGAAATGTCATCTTTTAGAACTCATAGGGACCCGTGAGAATAGATTTGAGAAGTCTCCACATTGAGTGTGTTTGAATGGTACTTGATTTGGATCTGTTGTGATATGATAATGGAGTACGTGTTTTTGAAATTTCAGATTAGGTATGATATCTTAGTTGATGAGAATTGGTAACTATCTCGGTTGAAGAGTTAACTAACTGTTTCAATCGAACTAACTATCTCAATCGAACTAACTATCTTGGTTGTAATTAAATTAATTATGTCGGTTGTAAAATCCTTTTACCCAAAAAAATACTATCTCGGTTGATAGTGAAATGTTATCTCGGTTGTCTAGTTAATTATTATCATGATTATAATATTGTTGAACTATGAGGTGAAATCATGAGATATCATACTCCAATTAAAGATTAAAAGAACACATTTCAACCATCTTCATCAAACAATAAAAAAAACCCATTATTCATCTTTTTTTAAATGACATGTCTTTCAAATGATAAATCATTAGACTATAAAAAATACACCATCACGATGAGTAAAAACTTATCTTTCACTACACGTGCACTTTGATATTTTTCAACCATTTGTATGGTTGAAATTTTTAGCCAAAAAATCACATGGAATTTTTTGTTTTTATTTTTTAGTTTTTAATAACTTTTATTATCATTTACATAATCGTGGAAGACAAACGAACAAAAAGATGCGTCCCTTCTAATTAAAAAACAATTTTTTTTAAAACCACATTTGTGTATTATGTATCATAACACTACTGTTCATAACCGTTGGACTATATTGAATTGTTCTAGTGCTTCAGGTTTAAAAAATATAAATATGTCCAACACAAAATTTAAAAAACATCATGTGTATTCATAAATTACATGTGATTTCACAAGATCACATGTGAAAATCACTTGTGATTTCACATTGATTTTCACAAAAATAACGTGTGATTTCACAAAATCACATGTGATTTCACAAAAATCACATGTGATTTCACAAAATCCCATGTGATTTCATAAAATCACATGTAATTTTAAAATAACTACGAAAATATGTTTGTCATCTAGTAGACGGTCATCTTCATATACTTTTGACGATTTTACAATGTTGAAATTTTCGCTAAAAAAATTACACGTGATTTGTAAAATCGCATTTGATTTTTTGTTTTAAAATTCATGTGTGATTTCATAAATCGCATGTTTCACAAATTCACACTTGATATTGAAAGAATCTAATCACATGAAATATCATAAATCCTAGTAACCACATGTAATCTTGCAAATTCAAAATTTCAAAGTAATATATAACATGTGATTTTTCTGTGCGAAAATTTAAGTAAAAATCGTCGAAAGTATATAGACGTGCCTGTCTATAGAAAGATAATTTAATTCTCGTCACGATAATATAATTACTTTTGTGTAAGGATTAACGGTCTAGAGATATTTTTAAAAAATAAGATGAACATATGTTCTTAATTATATTAAAAGAAATTAATATACATCATTAAATAAGCTAAGAATGGATGATTGACATTAAAGGATTTGTATTTTTTTTGAGATGGTTCCTTATAAAACTTTCCTTGTTAAACTATTTCCACTGATGTTGTTGAAGTATCTACCTGACGGGGTTGTAAATTATCTCCGTTGTGAGTATATTTCTGGACAGTGTTTTGTTTTACAGAAAGACAAATATGGACTAAAATAAAATAAAACCGAATAGATTATCTTAAGTGAATAGAACACAGGTCCTTAATAGATATAAAATTTATCTCGGTGATCGTAAGCAAGTAGCGGAATGACGTGGACTTAAAAAATTCAGAACCAAAATAAATTTTTTCAAACGAAAATAACTATCTCGGTTTAAATCAAGAAACATTGAACTGAAATACTTAAAGGACCTACATAAATTTTAAGTGAGAAACTTAACCGAGATCCTTACTATGTAACACCCCCAAATTTTATACAATTCAATACAGCGGAAGACTCGTTGGTGTTACGGGATAACACATTACTCACATCATAAACAAAGCTTAAAAATCGCATCGTTTAATAATAAAGCATTTTCATTCATAAATATCAAAGTTACATAGGTCCCAAGTCACTGTACTCATACAAGTTTTACAAAGAATTTGAATGGAAATTATTATTTAAGTGCGGACCATGAATTCTTGTTGTCTTCCCGAGAATTACCTTCAAGTACCTGAGATAAAACATGTTAAAAGAAAAGGTCAGCGATAACGCCGAGTGAATTCATAGAGTTTAATAAAACCATCAATATATCATCGGTATATAATTATTATCGGAAATCATTTTGTATAAATATTTGTAATAGGCCATAAAATAGCCAAAGTCATTTTATTTAAATCCTCATCAAAAATCATAATATAGGCTTTTGCCTTCAAAATCATTATACGAACCATTGTCGTAAAAACATCATACAATACGTTTTATAACGTTGTATAAATTAAATAAAAACCGTTATATGATTATGGTTATATAAAACCAAAACACGAACATAATATCAATAATAAGACCCCCGTATTGCTAGTCAGGCAATATATCGTAATTCAGTGCGTATAGCAGTATTTCGTTATTTTTGGATTATTATAAGCCGCATGACATTGTTACCTTACTACAAAAAACAACGGGAAGTTAACCCAAAACTCATTTGCCCATCTAAATTAGCGTGTCATCACAATAATCACGCTTGTGTAAATCTTCTCATACATAAATTCGCTTACCAATCAATGTGGCACGACGGGATCAACCGTCAAGGCGTGAACTGGGGTGATCGTCCCCAAATAGTACTATTATATGCATAAGCGTCAACCAAATCCCGGTAGTTCACAATTCATGCTAATGGGACTTTTAGTGACATAACCTAACTTTAATAATCCATTTCATTTCATCTACCGGGTCATTTAATCATTCATCGGGTCATACAATCATTCGGGTCCAAATGAATAAACAAACAATTGGGACAACTAGTGTCCTATTTCGTAAAAACTAAAATTTTATCTCCCTAACGGGTTTTTAAAACATTTCATAAAAACATTAAAAAGAGTGCGAGGCTATGAACTCACGTTGATGTGGGAAGGCGATTATCGGCGACTTAGATGTACGGTACGTGTCGTCTAAGAATTTTGTCCAATGACTTTATCAAAATAACAATTATGTATATATATGATGATTTTATATATATGATGATGATCAAGTGGGTTTATACATTCTCATTTACTCATTTTAGTGTTATGTATTGGTAACTTTTATACTAGTTTACTAGTTTTACTTATTTACACGTTTTAGGCCCAATAAGCCCATTATATGTCCATTACCTTAAATTAGACCATTTTATACTTTTATTATCAGTATTATACTTTACATGTTGGGCCCAAGTCGGTTAAGACCAATGAGTAAGTTTATAAGTGTTTAGCCCATTTAGTTGTATTATTAGTCCAATAACGCTAACTTAGCCCGTTAATGTCAGTATGTTATATAGTTCGGGTTTTATCAGTTTTTACTTGTATTAAGTACTTATATATCAGTATATGTCTTTTAAAAAGTTTACATTAGACGGGTCCGACCGTCTAAGTTTTTATTGACGAAAAACGTTAATTTTACGGTACTAGCCGAAAAGACGTAAAAATCATGTTTATAGATTTTATAACTTATAAAACTTACCAAACTACCATTTTTATATAATTTCCATTTATTTATCCTTATACATATTTGTATAAATGAAATATATAAGTTAGTGGGTTTTAATTTCACATTTTATACTATATTATTTTGAGTGCTTATTTAATACTATTAAACTTTAATTTCACAAAATCTGATTTTTAGTTTCACTTTCACTATTTTTATCATATCTTGAGTTCTATAAGGAGATAGAAGCTCATTTTTGGGTGGAATAAACTTCATATTATGTGCTACAAATAAGTTAGTTATAGCTACTGCTCAATCCATGTCTAATTATCCTTAACAGACCCTACAAAACAGACTATTCAGATTGGTATACTAATTTTGTTTTGATCATATCTCACTCATTTTGATGATTCCATTGCATGGCCAACTCTCACATGTTTATGACATCTAATACTTACTGTAAATTGATTCCACAATGCTATTTTATCAGTTTATCATTTGGTTAATTACTGTTTTTATACAGCCAACTTTATAAGCAAGAATCTAACCTTTTTACCTATGGTTTTCCATCTTTTTAACCATGTTTATCAAATCTATCAACAGCAAATCCCCACAAAATATTTTTAATCCTCATTCATCATCATATACATATACATAAATAAATAAATTACAAGGTTACATAATCAAAATAACAAGAGGATGGGAAGAACAATCTTTATACCACCAAGGTTGTGTAGGTTATGATCAAGGCTTGGATTTTTGATGGAAAAACATGTGATAGATCAACACCAATCTTCAAGACCACCAATATTTGTAAACTTCTTTTAGAAATCAGCCCTTGGACATCACCAAATCACCTCCTTGGATGTTAGAATCACCTCCAATCTTCAAGACTTCAAAGGAGCATCATCATGTGTATGAATAACACATGATTTGTGGTTAAAATTGATCAAATGAGGTGTTTATTTGATGATATGGGACGACATAAATGGAGTAGAGAGAGAGATGAGAGTGTTTTGCATGGATAAAATGAAGTAAATGGTTTCACTTGGGTGGTTTTGTGGTTTGGGTGGAAAGTGTAGCTTACTTGTTAAGCTTTGCTTAACAAGTGTAAACATTTAGCTACCACTTTGACACATCAAGTGGTGTGGTGGCAAGTTTTGGCCGTCCCATGTTAGTGGGGTGGGTTAAAACTTGTTTTGTCTCATCCCACTAATTTTCGGGTATTCCTCGATTCTAGTTTCTTCGAGTTGCGTGCCCTCGGGTCGTTTTCCGAAAAATGTTTTTATAAATTATGAATCAACGGCACAAAACGAATCTAATAAAAATTGTCTCATAAAAAACGGAGTTCAAAAACGTAAATACGTAATCCTAAGGTTTCTGGTTTAGTCGTAAAGGACGTTAAATTATTCACACAAGTCCTAATCTCTTCTCGTAGATTTGTGAGTTTATGAACCAACTCAAATTTATAATCCCAAAATAATATTTACGGATAAATTAATTTCCTGAAATATTGGACTGTCACAAAAAACGGTGTATGTAAACGTAAGCACTTAACGTAGAATCCTCCAGTTTAGATGAAGTCGATGCTACTTCAAAATGTAAACCCAAATTTCTTCCCAAAAATAAGTGAGTTCATAATAGAACATTAAAATAATGTTTTCAAATAATAATTGAGAATAAAATATCAACCATAAATTGACGGATTGTCACGACATTTACCCCTAAACAGGATCTTTGTCCTCAAAGATCATTTTATATTACTACTCACTTCTTATAGAGTTAAAGCCATGTGGGTATTTCCTCTACATCCGATCTTTTCTCATAAGTGTAATCCATTACAATATGCGAGTTTCCTCAAACATAACTACGGAATAAGATCAGGCTAAATGTTGACTTACTTTCTCTATCCATGATGTTCACGGGTTTCTGATGAATGCAACTTTTCGCCGATCTAAACTTTACTAAGAAACAATCATATTTTCACTTGATAGACATTTTATCAAGTTCGATATACTAAACATAATTCACGCAGTCCTTGAAGCCCTAGGGTAGATCCAGCTTATATGCCTTTCATACCAACTTTTACATCATCTCTATGGTCCCATACTACGGGGACTTAATTCCCATGATCTTTCAGATCATTAATTCATTTTTCCAACGTTAAAATTTCTGGCATAACTTCGCTACCCATCCAGTATTTCAAGATCTACACTTCATAACCTTCTGCCCACTACCGGTAGTCAATAATCAGATCTTAATTTACATAATCATTTTAGGTCTCATGGGTTGGGTATTTTGCAAGGTTAGGTTCGCCATCATAGGAAACCTTAAACCTAAAAGACATATCCAACTTACAACGGGTGTATGTTGGATGTCTTCATCCCAACTCCTACTTACAGATGCTCTAATGTGTAGATCCTAACAAGATTCGATCTCGATCCTAACACGATAATTATCCATGATAATCTCTACAAAGGAAAGCGATTATACGGTTTATTACTAAAGGTCAATCATTCAAGCATAAAACAGCGCTTCTAGTATTTTGCATCGTTACTTTATCTCATCCCTTCGATTGGGGTGGTAAACAGTACTCTCATCAAGGTTCGTTCCTAATGACTTTTGAGCAAATCTCTAGAAATTCGATGCGAAGCGAGGATCTTGATAGTGATGATCGATACAGGCACACCATGTTTACATAACTCCTTTAAATATAAAAGAGTCAATTTCTTCATCGAGAATCGATCATTAACAGGAATGATATTAGCAGATTTGGTCAGTCTGTCGAAGATGACCCAAATCGAATCAAATTCAGATGATGACCTTTGCAATAGTTAGACGTTTACTAATGTATGAGGCGATGTCTGCCTTCATAATTTGCATTAGTAAAACTTCTTCAGATAAAGATACATTTAATCAGAAATGACATGAATAGAATACTTAATCTTACGAGATTCCAACATGAAAATATCTCAAAATCCTCCATATTTAGGCAATCACAAGTGGCCTTTAAAACATTTAACGCCATCGGCTACTCAATTCTGATGGTTCACATTAGCCGCGAACCCCTTTTTATTGTCTATATTATTCTTCTTACAAACATCGGCTATTTTTAAATTGCTCGGGCAAATTACTTTGCACCGTAATTATTAAGGAACACAATCCTAATTGATTCTTTATCTTTACATAATGTGTTAGTAATTACGTTCACCTCTCCTGATGATATAATTATCATGTCCACAATTCACTCAGAAATTCTTTCTTCATATTTTCTAATTTTTAATTTCGTCTCAACTTTTATCTGTTTTACTCAATCCGATGTCTAAATTGTCGATAAATAATTCAAGTAATTAAATAATAAATATTTAATTTTATGAAACGTAAACATAAAAGTTTTAAATTTTCTCGGTTCGTCCAATTATAGGAAAATGTTCAAAAGAATAAATTTGAATTTAATTAGCATGATTTTTGTTGATTTCTCGAAAATAATTTATAAGATCTGTAAATATTCGAAAAATCTTTGTTTACACTTTGGTCAAAATTTTCTTAGCTGAAAAGCAAAAATTGCCGTTTCAAATTCCAGGTCATGGTTTAAATGGTTTCCTCAATCCCTCATAGGTTGTCTTGAGGTATACACAAACAATTACCCCTAAACAGGAGTTTAGTTAAATGTTTTGGGTATAAGGGAATAATCCCTGAAAAATCCTTTGTTAAAACAAATTTGCACCCCCTTTTGGTAAAGCCAAAAGTCTTAAATGACTTCTAATTTTTGAAAAGTCAATATATATCCCATTATCTTATTAATCACACGGTCAGTTTAAGTAAAAGATTTAGTCTTAAATCACATGTTAAATACTCAAGGTATAGGTTTTCATTGTTCGGCCAATTTAGGGCAGTCTATAAATAATTATTAACTCATTCTTATTCTTATAATCAAACAGATGGTTCTTAATGATCACAAGCATGGACTTATCAAATTAAAGCCTACACACGCGATTCACCAAATTTATGAATGCTACATGTGCATTGGTCAATCCAAACAACATAACATGAAACTCATAATGGTCATTACAAGTTCTGGATGTAATGATGGGAATAGATAATCTTTTTCGCGGATGAGAAGTTGATGATAACCATCCCGTGGATCAAATCTTGAATATACGCTAGAACCTTGTAAATGATCGAACAAATCTATCATCTTGGGTAGTGGATATAGATTTTAATCGTCAATTTACTTAGTTCACGGTAATTCAACAAATAAATATAAGGAATAATAACACCATAGCTCTTCATGATGACGAGCTTGGCAGAATAAAAGCTTTTTCCGACAAGTCTCTCAGTTGTAGGGTAATTCCTTTAATTCCGATGGTGCTGATGTATAGTGCACAAGCCACAGGTGCAGCACCAGGAATAAAATCAATACCAATTCCAACTTGCCTTAATGGCAAAAGTCTAGGTAATTCACCAATAAATACCTCCTAAAGTTTCAGATAACATAAACATCTTTTAATAAATTTTCTTTAAGTTCTTTCTAGATTATAATATATATGACTAGTTCATAACCATTCACGGTATAATTTCAAGTCTAAATGCAGGATATGGTCACCCATCAAGAATTATTTAGAACACTTTTGATAATCAACATCTTATCATTTAGGGGAATTCTACTCGAGTTCCCATCAATTAAGACAATGTCGTCATGTCATAATCAATCAAACTTTTATACTGGCATTATCAACTTTCCAGTTTCATTACGTTGATAAGATGTGAATTTCTCAAAAGACTAATAATAACTCACAATCCTTCATAAGTTCAAGGATATCTGGAGACATAACTAACCTTAAAAGAGTAAGGTCAACGCATAATCTACGCGATAGAATTTCAATTCGGATACAGACGAAAACATTAACGAATATGAATATATCCCATGTTTTCATGATTTTGAGTACGCATTCGAAAGCTCATCGGATCGTTACCCTGGTCATTCAAATGAAATCTAATCAAAATAAATGATAGGAACGTCGATACATCCAATCGGGTATCAACACTCGGTAATCAGATATTTTTCTAAAGAATCTCGCCACGGGAGAATTGGAGAAGAAGGGAATATCAGTTGTCAAATAAGAAAAGTTCCATAGATGAGTAAATTTGACTCAGAAGAATAAATATTAGGGGCACATATGTAGGTGTCCCTATCAATATGTCCTTAATTTGCACTTCTTGCAGATCTCATAAATTTTTAATCTTTCATAACTTCAAAGAAAATATAGTGTTTATTAACAATTTATTGGTGACTACTAATCAGCCTTGCATGGTCCCTTCCAAATTGTATGTAGGCGCACAACTATATACAATTTCAAGATTAACGATGCAATACTCAGTTCGTCAAAAATTTTATCATCATGTTTATAATAAAAACATTTTCATGCTTAATTCTTAAATAAGAGTCAAAAATAAATTTACGAAGATTTTCTTTGTTATGAAATCAATTAAGTTTTCCAAAGTGTTTTTATAAACAACTTCATTTCGATAACGATTATTTATAAGTCTCACTTTAAATAATCAATATGGTGATGAAAACCCAATTTTTCTCAAGGGATACTGTTTTATTTTTATAAAAACAATGAGTGATCTGCAAAAGAGTGATGAAAAGTTGTTCACCAAGAACTAACTTCAATATATCATGAAATGAGCTTAGCCACTTAATCATGAGGTTCATGACCTCGATGGCACTCAAAAATAATAATTCACAACGTAACTCAAATCGAGATGAGTACTTGTTCAATGGTTGCATCACTAATGTGAACATTAGGATGAAGCAATAAAGGATAGATAACACCGATACATGTAGGATTTAGTAATCAAAGGTAGTCTTTTCATTAATCACAAACAAGTCAAAATTGTACCGTAACACATTACGTGTCACTATGTCATACAATTCTAAGAAATCATCCTACCAAGTAATGTCTCAGTTAAGTTAGGGATTATTTTTAAAAGATACCACAATGAATACTAATCTACAAGAGTCATTAGGTGTCCCACCTGTCCTGTAAGATCCATCGGTCCCAATTTAAGAAGAAGATTTCTTCGATTTATTTCTTGGACACTGGGTATCCTCATCATTGTACAATGGTCTAGGAACAACCCTTAACGCGAACTAACAATCAATTAAAACCTTATAATTCAATCACAGGACTTAACGGATTCCTCTTAACAATCTCATATTCCATATAAGTTAAATTTTACTTTTATTCAAGTTTCAGCCAAATCATACTCAATTCGATATCCTACCCCATTCTCCAATACTTTCAACCTTATTCTTAGACATTAATAGGGCAATAATGGCTCGATATAAGCAACACTTAATTTCCAATCCTATAGCTCCTTCATCAATAGTTATCAAATGTGTCACTAGTATGAAATGAGTCACACATTCAATTAGACTTCTCGGAAAGGTACTAGTGGCATGAGGCTTTTGGGTAATAGTTCCAATGACAGCCTCAAGTGCAACATTCACCCTTTCGATTTCAAATTTAAGAATTGGGTGACAACGAATCAGATGACACCTTTCCAGGTGGTATCGTTTTGTCAGACTCCACTCTATAAGGAAAGATCGTCATGTTATCGATATCAGATTTAATCTCGCCAATTCTTCTTCAATGTCATAATCAACTAATATCTACATTTCTACGAATATCAACCATTTTGTTGGGATCATAAATATCCACAACTTGGTTTAGATCTGGAATAGCTAGATTTCCTACAGGAATAGCTTAGATTAATTTACTAGGTGATTTAGGGTTCCTTGTGACAATCTGCGTCGTATAAATACCTCGTATAAATATAGAAATAATCATCAAACAATCATGTAATTAAATTACATCATATGTATATATATAATCCAAGTTATATATATATATATATATATATATATATATATATATATATATATATATATATATATATATATATATATATATATATATATATATATATATATATATATATATATATATATATATATATATATATATATATATATATATATATATATATATTAAAATAACATTTCTCAGTCTGGCCTTGTTGGTAACTCGAGAATTCTTCGGCACCGTTATAGTCAAAAGATTTTTAGACATTTAAGAAACTTGTTTATAGTTAAAAGATTTTGAAATGTTTTATTCAAAACCTTGGTTTTAAAAATCTTTCGTTCTCTATAACGAGAGCTCTGGTACCAAATTGTAACACCCCCAAATTTTATACAATTCAATACAGCGGAAGACTCGTTGGTGTTACAGGATATCACATTACTCACATCATAGACAACGCTTAAAAATCGCGTCGTTTAATAATAAAGCATTTCCATTCATAAATATCAAAGTTAAATAGGTCCCAAGTCATTGTATTTCATACAAGTTTTACAAAGAATTTGAATGGAAATTATTATTTAAATGCGGGCCATGAATTCTTGTTGTCGTCCCGATAATAACCTTCAAGTACCTGAGATAAAACATGCTAAAAGAAAAGGTCAGCGATAACGCTGAGTGAATTCATAGACTTTAATAAAACCATCAATATATCATCGGTATATAATTATTACCGAAAATCATTTTGTACAAATCTTTGTAATAGGCCATAAAATAGGCAAAGTCATTTTATACAAATCCTCATCAAAAATCATAATATAGGCTTTTGCCTTCAAAATCATTATACGAACCATTGTCGTAAAAATATCATACAATACGTTTTATAACGTTGTATAGATTAAATAAAAACCGTTATATGATTATGGTTGTACAAAACCAAAACACGAACATATTATCAATAATAAGACCCCGTATTGCTAGTCAGGCAATATATCGTAATTCAGTGCGTATAGCATTATTTTGTTATTTTGGATTATTATAAGCCGCATGACATTGTTACCTTACTACAACAAACAACGGGTAGCTAACCCGAAACTCATTTGCCCATCTAAATTAGCGTGTCGTCATAATAATCACGCTTGTGTAAATCTTCTCATACATAAATTTGCTTACCAATCAATGTGGCACGACGGGGATCAACCGTCAAGGCGCGAACTGGGGTGATCGTCCCCAAATAGTACTATTATATGCATTAGCGTCTACCAAATCCCGTAGTTCACAATTCATGCTAATGGGACTTTTAGTGTCATAACCTAACTTTAATAATCCATTTCATTTCATCTATCGGGTCATTTAATCATTCATCGAGTCATACAATCATTAGGGTCCAAATCAATAAACAAACAATTAGGACAACTAGTGCCCTATTTCATAAAAACTAACATGTTATCTCCCTCGCGGGTTTCTAAAAAATTTCATAAAAACATTTAAAAGAGTGCGAGGCTATGAACTCACGTTGATGTGGGAAGGCGATTATCGGCGATTTTGATGTACGGTACGTGCCTCAATCACGGAAATCTAGACAAATAATACTCGTCTTAGACTTTTGTCCAATGACTTTATCAAAATAAAAATTATGTATATATATGATGATTTTATATATATGATGATGATCAAGTGGGTTTATACATTCTCATTTACTCATTTTAGTGTTATGTATTAGTAACTTTTATACTAGTTTACTCGTTTTACATATTTACATATTTTAGGCCCAATAAGCCCATTATAAGTCCATTACCCTAAATTAGACCATTTTATACTTTTATTATCAGTATTATACTTTACATGTTTCGCCCAAGTGGGTTAAGCCCAATGAGTAAGTTTATAAGTGTTTAGCCCATTTAGTTGTATTATTAGTCCAATAACTCTAACTTAGCCCGTTAATGTCCGTATGTTATATAGTTCGGGTTTTATCGGTTTTTAATTGTATTAAGTACTAATATATAAGTATATGTCTTTTAAAAAGTTTACATTAGATGGGTCCGACCGTCTAAGTTTTTATTGACGAAAAACGTTAATTTTACGGTACTAGCCGAAAAGACGTAAAAATCATGTTTATAGATTTTATAACTTATAAAACTTACCAAACTACTATTTTTATAGTGTCCATTTATTTATCCTTATATATATTTATATAAATGAAATATATAAGTTAGTGGGTTTTAATTTCACATTTTATACTATATTATTTTGAGTGCTTATTTAATACTATTAAACTTTAATTTCACAAAATCTGATTTTTAGTTTCACTTTCACCATTTTTATCATATCTTGAGTTCTATAAGGAGATAGAAGCTCATTTTTGGATGGAATAAACTTCATACTATGTGCTACAAATAAGTTAGTTATAACTACTGCTCAATCCATGTCTAAATATCCTTAACAGTCCCTACAAAACAGACTATTCAGATTGGTATACTAATTTTGTTTTGATCATATCTCACTCATTTTGATGATTCCATTGCATGACCAACTCTCACATGTGTATGACATCTAATACATACTGTAAATTGATTCCACCTTGCCATTTTATCAGTTTATCATTTGGTTAGTTACTGTTTTTATACATCCAACTTTATAAGCATGAATTTAACCTTTTTACCTATGGTTTTCCATCTTTTTAACCATATTTATCAAATCTATCAACACCAAATCCCCACATAATATTTTTAATCATAATTCATCATCATATACATATACATAAATAAAGAAATTACAAGATTACATAATCAAAATAACAAGAGGATGGGAAGAACAATCTTTATACTACCAAGGTTGTCTAGGTTATGATCAAGGCTTAGATTTTTGATGGAAAAACATGTGATAGATCAACACCAATCTTCAAGACCAACAATCTTTGTAAAATTCTTGTAGAAATAAGCCCTTGGACATCACCAAATCACCTCCTTGTATGTTAGAATCACCTCTAATCTTAAAGACTTCAAAGGAGCATCATCATGTGTATGAATAACACATGATTTGTGGTTAAAATTGATCAAATGGGGTGTTTATTTGATGATATGGGACGGCATAAATGGAGTAGAGAGAGAGATGAGAGTGTTTTGCATGGAGGAAATGAAGTAAATGGTTTCACTTGGGTGGTTTTGTGGTTTGGGTGGAAAATGTAGCTTACTTGTTAAGATTTGCTTAACAAGTGTAAACATTTAGCTACCACTTTGACACATCAAGTGGTGTGGTGGCAAGTTTTGGACGTCCCATGTTAGTGGGGTAGGGCAAAACTTGTTTTGTCTCATCCAACTAATTTACGTGTATTCCTTGATTCTAGTTTTGTCGATTTGCGTGCCCTCGGGTCGTTTTCCGAAAAACGTTTTTATAAATTATGAATCAACGGCACAAAACGAATCTAATAAAAATTGTCTCATCAAAAACAGAGTTCGAAAACGTAAATACGTAATCCTAAGGTTTCCGGTTTAGTCGTAAAGGACGTTAAATTATTCATGCAAGTCCTAATCTCTTCTCGTAAATTTGTGAGTTTATGAACCAACTCAAATTTATAATCCCAAAATAATATTCATGGATAAATTAATTTCCTGAAATGTCGGACTGTCACAAAAAACGGTGTATGTAAACGTAAGCACGTAACGTAAAATCCTCCGGTTTAGACGTAGTCGATGCTACTTCAAGATGTAAACCCAAATTTCTTCCCAAAAATAAGTGAGTTCATAATATAACATTAAAATAATGTTTTCAAATAATAATTGAGAATAAAATATCAACCATAAATTGACGGATTGTCACATACTATCTCAGACAAAAAGTAAAATTTAGGGCTCCGATAAAATCGTGTGTTAGAACCGAGATCGAAAGAAGAACCTAACCGAAGTAAAAAGAAACACAAAACTTTTTCTGAATTAATCTATCAAATCTTTATAACAGTTGTTTACAAAACGATTGTGCAACCATAGAAGTTAACCTAAAACGTAAAGAAAGCTTTTAAACTATACATGTTAACACTCTAGATGACTCCATAAATGCTCTTTCATTCATGGACTTCATTAACACTCGAATTATATTAAAGATGTCTTAAGGTGATAGAATTAGTCCAACACCAACACTACAAACATGGAGACTAATGTGATTTTAGTATTCTGTTGCAATTCTCTAAGTGCTTTAGTTTTATGTTGAAAAGCGTTACTCGAGATCACTTCATCGTTTAAAAGTTAACCAAAGTAAGAAGACCATAAATCGCAAATTATAACACAAAATAAGGATACAAAGATAAGTTATGCTTTTTATGTAAGTCCTGCAGCGTTAAGAGACATATTAATCATCTCTACAAACAATTTCAACAGTTCCTCAAGACAATGACATACTAGGAATATCACTTTGGATCAAGTTGTAATTTTTGGACTGCACTCGAAATTAGATGTTTTGAGTCCTCAAAATAATTACATACTAGGGCTTGTGTCCGCGCTCCGACGCGGGAGCTTGGTCTAGGGGATGTTTGCGCATTTTTTGTCTTCGGCATGGTTTACACTTCTGGCAGGGAATCATCACTTGCTTTTTTTTAATGTTTTTTTTTCTGTATACTAATTGGAAGCTTCAACGTTCTGCAAAAATTTACATTCAACCTTATAAAGACGAAGTAAAAACATACACAATAAAAACTCACACACTTAACGAAGTTTAGCTGATTTGTGAATAAAAAACTACTTCATTTAGATAGGTATCAAAAGCAATTACAGTATTAGACATGACAAACATAACACGTTTCTCAAAATCTGAATAAATAATGGTTTTGCAATACTGCGTTTACAAAAATCCATAAAAAAGGTTTTCAAATTTAGTGTTTTATTATCATTATAATCACCCCAATAATAGAATCCCAAATAAGTGTGCGATAACCTACTGTCATTATACCATAATCTCCCAAACTACCCAACACAAACTGGTATAGTATTATGTTTAAAAAGGGTTTCTTTTTCCAAATCCTTTCAACATTTTTATATGTTTAAATATATTATTTTTATTTCAAATCAGTTGTGTTTTCTGTGATTCAGATTGGTTTGTCTTAGTTGTTCTTGACTGCCTATTTTTAAGTTATGCTTTTACCTATAAATCCTTTATAGCGCTTCGCACCTTTCACTGAATGATGCATAATCTGATCACCCAAACTTATAGAAAAGAAGAGGCGGGAACTCACAGAATATGAGATGTACAACTGCATTATGTGCAAGCCAAAACACTGTCCAACCAATTTCAGCCCTCTATGAACTTGGAAACATGTCTTTCACATATAAACAATTGCTATTTAGTTGTGTGACTGTGTGGGATCAACAAAAAAAATCAATCTGACATGTTATAGATTTTGAGGGTTTCTGGATATGCATCTAAATTGTAGTATTTTTACATCTCAAGTCTCTAATCAACAATTTCTTCTTCAAGTTACAATAATTACTTCAACGACACATTTAATAACACCATTTTTTGTAAATTCCTCATAGAAATTATCCCATTTCACTAATCACACACCTCTAAAATGCAACTTTATTTTCAAGATTTTCTAGCTTAAGTAAACTTTATGGCCGATTCAACATCTAACACTACATTGGAAACAAAATTTTTGTGGGAATTGTTTTCATATATATTCATATAGATTATAAGTCATAACACTGTTATGCATTACCCGGTCAATATAAGTGGTTATTTTATGCGCAAATGATCGCGTGTAGTTAAGAAAACACTAACCTGGGAAGCACGACCATCATTTGTGGAAACTTTTACATAACATTGTGTAAACAAACCTAAGATGTACGCAAATAAAAAGATATGTACCTTATCCGAGAATGAATGGACAGAAGGCCTCAGCAGCTTCATTGTCACATACTGAGTTGCCATTGGGCACGTCTATAAAATCAGAAAGACATAAAAAGGTCAAATTTCAAAATGTCAGTCAAATTAAGAATTATATGCAGCATTATATCAATATATAATTACCGTCAAGTTATTCATAGTTTGCAAACTTGTTCACGATTCCACTATATCAATATACATGTCTTTACCCTGGCTTCTAAATCCAGAACCTTTAACGCCTATAGAGTGGTATCATGTAGATAATACACCCCACCTCATTTCATCCGATGCCGTGGCTCGTGGTTGTACATCTAATATAGTTTCTTCTATAACTCGGATTTTTGTTTACAATCGCCTACAAAACACCAAAAACCAGAAAGATTAATAAGGGTGTTTATTTTTTAGGTTAATTTACAGAATCCTTGACATTTTGGAAAATGTACAAATACAAACATGGCCATTTGATAAAACTAACATAAAATCTTATACTTGGGCGTTTCTCTCGGCTTATAGAGTGTCCTTGTGGCTTATTTGGCATTGAGCTTATGTTTAATAAGCTTACTTTTTATGGCTTGTTTTGAAACTTCCCAACGTATATAAGTTTATAATTTTCTATAAACTCACTTTTTTGGCTTATTTTGAAACTTTCCAGCTTATATAAATTATAAACTTGTACTAACCTCAAAAGTTTCAAAGCGAGCTTATGGGTCTCAGAATAAGTCAAAAAAATACGCTTATCAAGCATAGGCTGAAAACTTGTAAGCTAATAAGCCCATAAAGAAGCTTACAAGCATAGCAACTACCGTAAATGTATGATCCTATCAAAACTGTTCTATGAGATTTTGTCGATTAGTAACTTAGCATTATACAAAACGTAAAATTGTAGTGAGCTACACATTTACAGATAATGATAGTTCATATTAAGCTTCATCTCAAATTAACAGAATGTTATTTTCAAAATAATAACTACCTACTATTATTTTTCACCAATACATATACTTCACATACAGAAGTCCTAACTGTATATGTCTTTGCCCGATGCAAATAAGATTTCCATCAAGTACCTTGGTCGCCGTCTGCAGCATGAATGTTATTATTATGGTTCTTGTTCTTGAATGTTAAAGTTCCGTACGGTTGTAGTGCTCCTACAAAACCGAAAATAATCGCTAAATGTTAGACCTTAAGATAGAAGTGAGAAATATGCATTTAGAATCTAGTGATTTTAAATTCTATCTACCTATAAAAGCTGCAATAACAACGATAAACTTTTTTATCATACCTTTTTTTATTCCTAAAACATGAGACCTTAGTTAGTATTAATACACTTTGAATAACTCAGTCACTTGACTTCTACTACAAATACTATGTATGGATAAGCCCAACTTCGACAAAAATAAACTAACGAATCATCTTGTGGTAACAGGTGCAGGTGGTGATGATCAACTCATCACACGTTGTTTAGCAGCGTCACCATCAATGGTCGTTGCACTCTTTTATTTTTTGCCTCAGGGAACTTGTTCGCCAACTGGTCTACCATGTCTTCCATATTCTACAATTAACAAAAATTAATTTTAGTCATTGCAAGACTACAATTGCGAATTTATACAGATATAATGATATACCATAATCGGGTTTTCACTCCGGTGTTTATATGTACTATTTACATGCAATTTATTTTAATAGATTCCTACAAAAGATATCAAAAAAGAAAAGATATGGGCAGAACCCAAAGAATAAAGAAATGACAAAAATGGTAGAGTGGCCTCTTTTAATGCTACTGTTTAATAAGCTTTTGACTATTTTAAGGACTTTTTAATTAAAGTTTGAGTAATTAGGCAATCGTTCAATTCAACATCTACAGTTCCATAGAATTCGGCCATGCCTAGTTCTGGTAAGGAACTAAGGATATAAAGAAGAGAACTTTTTAATCAATCAAATTCAATTTGGATGCAAATAACATAAAAATTCCAACTATACAAACTGAGTAAAAACGCACCTTGTAGTATGAGGAATTCCTTCTTCTTTGATCTCGGATGTCAAAGTTTTTTGTTTTGTTTGATTAATGTGTGTTATGTGATAGGAGAAAACACATGAGCAAGGCCATAGAAGCGCTCAAATATCAAGAAAATATCAGGAAACAATCAATAACCATATAGGCTCAGATAAGGCATAATGACGGAAAAAGCGGACACACCCGCCATGGTTGCGGCTGCAACAGGTTGCCCCGCCAAAATGCAGGTGGTCTCAAGTTTGTCCTGAGGCCGTTATTGTTCATCATAGCCCAGAAACATATGTCCATCACAATACGAACATAGTGTACACATATAAATATGTCCAATAATAAAGAATACAATAACTGTTTATACACTCACATAATGCGGACATTGTACGTGGTGTGGCTGCAACCAAAGAAGAACCTGCAAGCAATGTAACAAATACGCGATAAATGTGGCTAGCCATACTTTTGGAGGTTGCTGAGGCACGCAGTTCGCGCACTCTGCCATCCTTCCATTTTTAGCGGCACCGCGCCATACTTGAAGGATCATCATTTCCCAGTAAACATAATCACACTTTATAGACGGCTCGTAATCCAAATTTTACTCGTTTAGGTATCAACAGCGTCACACACCCATAACAATTAGCATACGAAAATAATATCTACAGTGATCATAAATAGGTAATCACAATACAAATCAAGACAACCGATAAATTAAAGTACCAACCTCTGCTAGCCAACCCTTTTATTTCTTTGTGAGAACATGTGACACCTGATAAGCACATGGTGTATTTCGCATTGTTTACCCCCTTCACAACATTACTTTCCCCCACAAATATCGTTTCCCTTTCACAATAAAACAACGAATAATTTGTCCGAACTTGTGGGTTAATGAGACCATGGCGCCAACGTCACACAGCCGTATCTCTCGTCTCCCGCCATTAACAGCGACAACGGTAGTAACGGTGGCATCGAAGGCCCATAATCGGCTTTAACAGGACAGAAGCCTATCAAACATAAGGTTCTCATTTGAATGCATCACATCATGATCTCTTTCTTTTTCCCCAAAAAATGTTTCAGTATAATATAGACGTCCTTCTCAAATAAAAATTATGGAACTTAGATTTTGGAAACGTTAATTAGAATGGAGACACATATCTTTCCCCAATTTCTGGCCTAAACCTTAATTCGAAAATCGCATGACAACCCTAATTTCAAAATCAGATAATATCAAATGATAAATCAATTAAAACTAAACCATAATTATACATTATAAAAAATTGAAAACCATAATTATTAACAAAGAAGAAACCTGATGTTATCGACTGCGGTGACTTTGGCCATCTAGTTAAATCGATCATCTCACTATAACGCATATCCAAATAATATGAGATACATTTTTCTAGAGAGAACCCAGATCTAAATGAGAACTGTTTGTCTATTATATATGGGGATAAATGTTTGAGGTATGTGATAATCAACGGCACTGATGAGACTGCTTTTATACATACTCTCATCGTCCAAATCGGGCTTAAAATGCATTAAATATCATTAAAACTGCCAAATATATGCTCGTGTTTGTTGCTTGTGTATTTTAGGTACGGATATTGAGGAAATGACAAAAAGATCACAAGAATCAATCAAAAACGAACACGAGAAACGAAGCCGCACAATGAACCGGGCCCAAGGATGGAATTTCGAAAAATGATCTTGAAGTTTGAAGATTGTACAAGTTTGGTCCCTCAAGAATTGAAGACTTGTCAATTTATACCCTTGCAAATCTCATTTATTGCATTTGGGTCCCTAAATTATCAAGAATTTACAAGTATGGACCTTGAAGATCTCAAAGTTTACAAGATTAGTCCTTGTTTCCATAACTATAACTTGAAAGAACTAAAATTGACAAGCTGCCAAAGTTGTTATAAAGAGAATTGAAGTTGTTAGCTGTTTTTTTACAAAGTGAACAAGACAAGAGAGATGGGGGGACCATTTTGGCCAGACACTGAAACTTATTCTAGCCAACCACCTTGCCATGTCACCTCCACCAACCAATAGCAACACACCACCTCACCTTCCCTTCATACGTCACCCTCCACCCACTATTAATATCTGATTAATTAAATCAGATAATACTTTCCCTCTAAACATGTTTTTTAAATAAACTTTCCCCCAAAATGAATTAAACCCAAGCTTAAACACCCCATAAACCCTAAACCCAAGCTTAACTCTTAATCAAGGGGGTTTTGTTTAAGATTTTCCAGATTGCTAATTGGGGTCTCTCTCATCCCAAACCCACTCACAAAGATTCTCCCAACCAACCCATGTGTCCTATGGACCCCTCCCCTGCTCATGTCACTTTCACCCAAAACCCCAAAACGACAATCTCAACGGCTGGAAATGTTTTCTTGCTCTCCAATGGTCCTCCAAAGGCCATGATGATATTTAAACAGCTGACAAATCACAAGACGCTTCATTTGACCAAGATCAGTCAACGCCATTTCAAACCATGAGGGCAAGGATGGAAATTCGTCCATTAGGGTTTTATGATTCTAGATTATTCTGTAGCCACTATATAAGGCACTAGGATTTCATTTTTTACTTGTTCTAGTTTTTATCCTTTCAAACTTGTAATCCCTTTTTAATATTTATAAAAGTTGGTGTTTTTAAGTAAATGTTATTCCTTTTTGTGAGTTAAAAGTTGGTAGTGTTTGAGGATAAATTCTGAGTTCCATGTTCAATTGGTGAAACATTTTGAGTTTTCAGTTTTCAACAAGTTCTAAAAACGTGTTCAAAGTTTTTCAAAGAATCAAACCTAGCTTAAGGTGGAAGTGGAAGTGGAAACCTTAGGTTGGTTTGGTTGGTTCAAACCAGGCCATTCTTGTGACTTTCAAAAGGAAAAGATCTTTAAGGGTCTTAAGTTTTATAAATTTTCAGAAAAATCTCATTTTTAATTTTTTTTATCTTGACAGTTACTGTAGCATAAGCTCATCACAAGCCTGATAAGCTTGTGATAAGCTTACTCTACCTGTTCTCTTTTCTTGTTGGATTTGAATGTGCAGGCAAGAAGAAACAAGTTCACCCATTTCCATTTTTATTCACTTTGTTTGAAGACATTTTTGGGCTTGGGGTCCTACTTTGGATTCCCACAACAAGCCATTCTCTATAGTTTCATAAGCTTTCATAAGCTCACTTACAAACTTTTGGAAGGCATCAGCTAGAGGTAAATTAGCTTGAACCCCTTTGGCAAGTTTTTTGTGAAGTTCTATGTGATTTATGTGATTTTGGATGAAAGTTGTTTAAGAGTTGATTTTGTTATTTGATTATGTTCACTTAGGACTTGCATGCATGTTAGAAGCTAATTTAATCAGAATTGTGTAGTTTATAATAGGTTTGCTTTGATAATTTTGAGTTCTGAAATTTAAAGGAGTGTTTGGATTAGGGTTTAAGTTTGGTTGAATAACAAGATTTGTGGCTTAAAACCTGTTTTAATCACTCATTAGGTTGTTAGTAGGTGATCTTAGTATTGGGAATTCAGTTTGGTAGAGGAAATAGGAGATTTGCATGTTAAAAATTGAGAAAACTAGCTAAAAAACAGTCAAACACATTAAGTGCTATTTCTGCCTGAGTTGTGTGAAATTTGTGCCTTCAATCTTGGTATCTGTTAGAGGTAGGGTCTAAGTAGGGATAGTAATTTCTTATATGTGAATTGGTCAGCTTATATGCAAGATTTGGCTTGTTGAATTTCATTTTTGTGCAAGTAAATATAGTCAACTGTTCATCAGAACACCATAACCTTAATCAGTAACATTTTGTGCCCTTTTGTGCTTGATTTTGTGAAAGACTTGTGTTTTTTCTTGTTTAGTTGACTTCCCACAACCCAACTGGTTGTGGGAGTGCCCCCATTGTCCAAAGATAAGCTCAATATAAGCTTTCCTAAGCTTATTACTAAAATGAACAAATATTTGCACTAGCAGTGGGAAAAAAGTTCCCCCTGCTAGCACACAAGTTAACCTTGCTTGACTAGCAGACAAAAGTGGCAAGGTGTCACTATCAGAAACCTAGAATTTTTGTCTTTAGTGCCTAAATTTAAGAGTTAGGGCTTGAAACAAGTTTTCTTATTTTTCTAATTTAATTTTTGATTTTTCTGTTTAATTAGATTTTTTATTACTATTCATTTAGTATTTTTACATTTAATAGCTATTTTAAATTACTTTTTAATTTATGATTTTTGTCTTCTAGTGTGAAAAAGTGTTATTTTTCAGTTTTAACATTTTTCATAGATTAAGAAAAATAATTTAAGATTTTTAGTGCAAAAAGATTTTACTGTTCACTTTTTATTTAATTTTTAGAATTAATTTAGTTTAAAAAGGGTTTAAATTCAAACTATTTTTGTCTTTTAGTGAAAAATTTTATATTTTTCAAACTTTTCATTTTTCTAATATTCATTAGTGTAATTTAGGATTTTTAAAATTGTCAAATTATTTTTGGCATTATTTTATTATTTTTTATAATTAGTTTAGTTTAAAAATAGTTTTTAGTGTTTTAAAAATAGAAAAATAGTTTTTAAAATTTAGAAAAAATACTTTTTAGTCTTTAGAGAATATAAGTAAGTTATTTGCTCAATAAAATAATATTTTGGACATTTTGATTAATTATATTTAATTTTAGGGCTTTAATTAGCATTTAAAATTGAATATTTAATTAATAAAAGGTTTTAAAATATTTTTATTGGATTTTTATTCTTATTTATATTATTTTAGACTTAGTTTTAGCTTTTAATTAATTTTTAGGTTTAAAATTTTTAATTTGTAGCTTTTTACGATTTTACGTGAACGACCTTTTTCGTCTTAGCTCGATCCATATTCGTAACCGTCATTCTCTTCTCACCCCATTTCTATTTTTCTTTTTCTCAATATAATCACAAATCAAAATCAATTCATTACACAACACACTTGCCTCCTTGGGAAACGAACTTGAACTTATTTTGGGTCATTAGTGCTCGGTTTTCCTAAACCGACACTTAACGCTTACCACTACTTTGTGCACTCTTTTCCTAAAGGGTATACAAAACTACTACATCAATTTTTGGCGCCGCCGCCGGGGAGGCGTGTTGTGTTTTGATTGGCATTGTTGTTTTTATATACTAACCATAATTAGTATTTGTATCGGTTTTTGGTTTTTATGTAAATATTATTACTATATTGTATACGTAGAACAATAAATTCACAAGTACTCCAAATACGTGAGCAATCACAACCTTGACTTGGGAGGTCATTACCCAATCATTGTATTCGAATCTCAAACCAAAGAAAAAGGCAAAAATAGATAAATACTTTCGTGAAGCTTAATCTTGAAAATACAAACTATAAGGTGGGTATAAGGCGGATATTATAAAATATATCCTAAGAAAAAAGGCTCTTAAGTGCTTCGCGTCGCCTCGTTTCCCCGCTTGCTTTTGAGTATTTGATTTTGAGAGCTAATCGAGGGTTTTGCCGCCCAAAATATTATTACATATCATATATATTTTCTTGGTTTCTATTGATTAAACCCTCTTGAACGTTTCGGTGTTCCACAAACGTTCTAAAGTCATCGAAGGCATTCACTTCACGTGATCGTTTTCATTCCTTGAGGCTTCTTTAATCGAGAGATTTGATTAAGGAGGAGATTTGTAGATTTGTGTCTACTTAATACATTCACCGAATTCCAAAAAAAAGGTTAATACAATCAAAAACCACAAAAAAAAATTGAAAAAATACAAAACACCAAAAAGAATCTTCTTTGCTCGTCCCCTCGTTGTACGTGACGTTTATGCTAACTCGTAATCAATCAAGACGTGCACGTAAACGAAAAAACAAAACTCCCACTCCCAATCATTCTAGTGAGGAGTCTTCTATTGACGAACCCATTGTAAGAGAAGAACCAACCATGGCGAATCGAACTTTGATGGAGTTACTTCAAGCACCCACCGAGGGTTATGGAGAGGCTATTGTGATTCCCGCTATCCTTGCGGAGAATTTTGAGGTGAAAACGGGTTTGTTGTCGATGATCCAAAACAACAAATTCCGTGGTGATGAGAAGGACAATCCACACAACTATATCCGCCAATTTAATCGTCTTACCGCTACTTGCAAATTTAAGGATGTCTCGAATGACTCGATTAAGATGATGCTTTTTCCGTATTCCTTAGCGGGGCCCGCTAAAATTTGGTTAGAGAAAGAGCCACCCAATTCTATATTGACGTGGAAGGATCTCGTTTCAAAATTTGTGAACCAATTTTTTCCGCCCTCTAAGACTACACACTTGAAAAACGAGATTTCAAAATTTTCACAAGAATCAAATGAAAGTTTTTCAACGGCTTGGAATAGGTTTAAGGAGATGTTACATGAATGTCCTCATCACGGTTTTTCCGACTTGCATCAAATTGACACGTTTTACAATGGACTTAATGATCATGAAAGAGATTATTTAAATGCCGTCGCGGGTGGTAATTTTTTGTGAAAAACGGTTGAGGAAGCTTTGGTGATAATCGAGAATAGGTCTAAGGTTTATAGCCCTCGTAACACACCGAGTGTTGCCAAAATGGGCTCATCATCGTCTCGTAGCATTAATGCCTTACATGATGAAGAAAATGAAGAAAATAGTTTTTTTGATAGATTTGCTAACCTTATGTCCCATTAGAAAGCTCAAGAAGCTTCGAATTCCGCTTCGGTTAAAGCGGTTGCTAAGAGTTGTTTGTCTTGTGGGGGAGCTCATGATCTTTCCGAGTGCATTACCGCGGATGGTAACACTTCGAGTGCTTATGTAGCAACGGGAACTTATAACCAAAACGGTCAAGGGTCCCGCCAAAATCAAGCTCCACCAAATCAAAATGCTAATAACTATCGAAACAACAATCAAGGTGGTAATTATCAAGGCAATCAACGTAACTACAACAAGGGGAATTATCAAAATGGGAATGGACAAGTCACTAATCAAAACCAAAACCGTAATTTTCAAACTACCACACAAGGTTTTCAAAATGATCACACCAAAAATCTTCAAGGAGAGTTTTTGAATTATGCTAAGGCAAACGATGCTAAGTTTGATAATATGCAACGTGAAATGGTTAGCTTAAGATCCGAGTTGAAAAACGAGCTTAAAACGAACTTGCTAATGAACTTAAAACTCATGCTAATAAAATGGAAGGAAATGTTCAACGACTCCAACAAAATCAACAAAAAATGGAGCAAGGTCAACATGAGATTAAGCAAGAATTGTTAAAAGCGGATGCTAGGCAATCTAAGTTTGAAGACCAAATGGGAAAAATGTTTGAAGCTATCATGTGTAAACCTTCTTCTTCGGGTGGTCTTCCTATTGATACCATCGTGAACCCGAAAGGAGAATTGAAGGTTATTACTACTCGTAGTGGTAAAAATTTCAAAGAACCCACTTCTCGTCCAAGTACTTCTATGGAGAAGGAAAAAGAGAAAGAACCCGAGGTGGTGGTCGAAAAGGAGCAAATTGTAAGCCCACGAAGTACCGCTCAAACCACACCTACGGTTGAACCAACACCAATAGTGGAACTCGAGATTCCAAGGCCTTTGCCTATGCCCCAACCCACACCACCCTTACCTTACCCTTCAAGACGAGACAAGGAAAAGGCACAAGAACGAAATAATTATCAATTTGAACTTTTTATGAAAATGTTTCGTGACTTGCATTTTAATATAAGTTTTGCCGACGCCTTGGTCATGATGCCTCGATTTGCCGCGAACTTCAAAAGTATGTTGAATAACAAAGAGAAATTGCAAAAATCGTCTAGTTTTTCTTCGGTTTTTCTTAGCCGCATACCTCAAAAAGTCGGTGATCCCGGCAAGTTTTTAATCCCATGTGCTATACAAGATATGGAATAATGCTACGCCTTGGCCGATCTTGGTGCTAGTATTAATTTGATGCCTCTTGAGATTTTTAAGTCGCTCAATATTCCCAATCTCACTCCTTCAAGAATGTCAATCGAGATTATTGATCCCAAAGTCAGATCTTAAACCTTAATAGCTTGTTTAAGGGTTGTGATAGAAAGAAAGAATTCAATCTAACACTAGAGAAACTTTACAAAGCAAAGTAACTAAACAAGATGCGGAATATAATGTTTAGCACAAGAACAATATGATTGAAACGTTGAACTTTAATATATCAATGATATACGAATACCCTAAAATGGTATTAGGGTTTACAAAACCTTAAAGTATGACAATGAAAGACAAATGAGAAAGACACACTTTGCATGCTAACCTAGTGAGTCCTTTTATAGCCACAAGGACTCACGTACAAGATCACTACTAACAAACTTGGAAAGTATTAAGGAATAATAACTGAAACGCGTAAAAATCTATTCCATGTTTATCTTTGACAGCAGGGCCTTTGACTTCAGCAGGGGAACCAATCCCCCTGCCTTTGTTATTTAGTAGGGGGAACTTACTCTAGCAGGGGTACGAATAATCAACTAGCAGGGGTAACAAATAAGCATAGATTTATTCCCAACAATCCTCCACTAAACTTGTGCTTTCCCCTAAAGACAAGTTTCTGAATAAATACTAGTTGATGAGGATGCTTACAAACTTTCTGATGAAATCTGACTATGAATCATTCTTACCAGATCATAAGCAACATGCGTTATAGCATCTACAATTAAGTTAGCCTGTGCTAGTTTCTTAAAGGTCTCCTGAGAGAAGGGATAATACCTATGATTGATCAAGTACACACTTACACCTTCCATCACTACCTCATAGACCCCAGAATTGGTAAACAGCTTCCAATACAACAAATCTCCTTTATTCACTGCATCAAATATAGGATCAAATAACTCATGCTCATACATTCTATGCATGCACTCCCAGATTATCCAATCCTTCTCCACACCATCCATGGTAGGAGTTTTTGCAGCAAACATTTTTTTCAATATTTTCCACAGATCTTCTAAGTCTTCACTATCCAAAATTTGAAACATGACATCTAGACTTAGAAATGTCTGTGCTGTATTGTCAGCTCTTGTAAGCTTCCACCAAGTCCTCCCTTTGTGTTCATAAACATCATATTCTATGATAGCAAACTTCTTTCCAAGTTCACTAGGTGAGATATCATCATTTTCATGCAGAATTAGCTGTTTATCAATTTCATCATTTGAAGGCCTTTGAGACTCCTTAGTAACTGTGCCCACTTTCTCCATTCTCTTGAGTCTTTTGGCCGCTCTTTGTACATTAAGTACAGACTTCTCGATTTCTGGAAAACTTCCACCTGCTTGATGTAATGCCCCTGCTTGTGATGATGCACCTGCTTGGGATGATGTACCTGCTTGTGTAGTTTCCAAAGTTGTTCCTCCAGCTTTTCTTTTCTTGGATTCCCTAGCTTTCTGCAGCATTTCACTTTGTCTCCTAAGATACTCAGCTTCCTCAGGAGTGTTGATAGTCATCCAATCCTCCACATCATATAATCTTAGAACTGGTCTGACTGCTTTTTTTATGGCTTCAAAACTCATATCTCTGAAGTCACCATCCTTCCACTTCTTATGTCTCTTAAGCAAAACTTTGTAGTGTTCAAGTTTCCCTTTCTCTAAAGTCAAATACTTCTCTTTCTGAATTTGATTTGCCCTTCTTCCTAGATACTCAGTTTGATATTGGTAAACAAGGCAAGTCAACTCATACCTGTCTTCCAAAGGAGCATTTATTAACTCCTTCTCCCATTGATCAAGAAACTCTCCAACATGAGGTACCCTGTCATCCAGTTCTCTATGCATAATCTCAACCTGCTTGAGCATATCTTTGGGCCTCATCTGTTGTATTTTTGGTCCTGCATATCCATATCCTCTTGTTGTAGCCTGAGAGCTATTTGTGCATCATGTGCTTCTTGAGCCCTTTGCTATTCAGGAGTTAGATGGTTGTATTTTCTCTTGGGCTGTTCCACCATGATTCCTTTTCCTTTGTCTTTTGGATCCACTGCTGGTGCTGGTTTTACCTTAGATGCAGGTGCTTGATTGTAATCCCCTTCATAGCTGGTTGCTTTCTGTTCTTTCTAACAAAAGTTTGAGTAATATTCTTTGCAGGGGAATGACTTACAGCAGTGGGATCAGCAATAGCAGGGGAAACTTTTGAAGCATAGGCTTCTTCTGGATTGCCCATGGTGAGCAATGTTTGAGCAATTTCTTTGGTTGCACTCCCCTTGTCACTTCCCTTATAAGCACTTCCTTTCTCCATCCCTTTCTCAGCGCTTGCTATCTTCCCATGTACACCACCAGGATATGAATATTACTCAGTTGATTCTTCTGTATTTGGAACTTCCTCCCCTTTGGAAGCATCCTCATCTGTGGATATAATCAGTCTGGACTTTCTCCTCCCCTCAAGAGTAACAAGTCTGGTTTCCAAGGTATTGATGACCAGACCTTGCTTTTTGACATCTTGTACCAGTTTTGCATTCTGCCTTTTCAGACTCATACACATTTTTGTCAATTCCAAATTAGTCAAAGGTTTCATGCTGCTCTCAATCCTAGAAGGGGATTTCTCCCCTTTTTGGATATCATGGAGTGAGGGAGAGGACTTACTGATGGTGTCACTGGCCTGCTCACCCCTTGAGTTTGAGACAGTAGTGGCAGCCAAACCCTCAGGTTGCTCCAAACCCTTGGAGACTCTCCTCTCTGCTGCTTGTGAAGACTCACCAGTCAAGGGAGACCTGGCAAACCTGGATTTAGATCGCCTTTCATGTTGTAGACCAGTAGGGGGTAAAGGACTGGCAGGGTGTAGGTTCTTGGCAGGGGAATGAGAAGGTTTATGTTTAGCTGTTTGATTCTTGGCTTCTTCCTGTCTGATTTGGTTCATCATAATAGAAGTGAGTGGAATGGACCTGCCAGAAAACTGGGGTTATGGTGCAAGAAGTGTGGTGAATAGTTTGGTGGTATGTTTGGTTGTTGAAAAATAGTGTTTGTGTTTAATTGGACCATGATCACTCATATTCAGCAGAAGTTCTATAAACCTTGGGTACATACAAAACTTTGAGTTGCTTGAAACGTTTTTAACCATTCCTTTAAAAATCATTTGAGAAAAACAATACTTCCTCCCTGTTGCAAAACAGATCAGGGCAGAAGCCATCTCACTACCAAACTCATTAAAAGCAGTGGTTTTTGGTGACAAACATTGCAAAACTGTATGAATCAAATACTTCCAATGAGGGGCAAACTGGCCTTTAGCGAACTTACATCTTTGGTTTTTAGAATGTTTGTACCCCAATTTAACAAGACATACAAAGATTTCAGCCTCTGAAAAGTTGGTTATCCCATCCTCATCATCAAGAAGAAGATTCTCCCTGATGGAGGCAAGTGTAATCACCTTGGGATGACCATCAACAGTGCTTTGAATTGTAACCTCTCCATTCACTGTTTTGGTCATGGATTTAGACCAGAACTGCTGAATGTGTGAGGTATAGATTCGAGGATTGATGAGAAGGGCCACTCTAAAGTATGATGACTTTAGAAAGGCCACAGCATCAGCAAACTCTGCTGGTTCATCATGTAACAAAGCGATTTGGTTATGATTAGCAGCAATTTTGAGAGTCATGATAAAGTTTGAAAATAGTTGGAAGGTTTATAAAGGTGAGAGGTAGGTGGGATTAAGTCGAGAGAGAGAGATGGACCTGCTGGTGAAGGGAATTAAGTTTTTATAGGCGAATTGAAGAGCTGTGATTGGACCAAAAATTTCAAATTGCAAAAATATCAAAGATAAATCTTGATAAAAAAGTAATTTATTTGAAATAATAAAGAAAAGATTACCAATCAGCGAAGAAAGCGCCTTAAATATCTTTTAAAAACAATAAAATATTCCCTAACCAAAACTTGTGCAAGCAGGCCCAACGGCTATGAACAGGGTAACAGTATTGTCGGTCAACGGTCAAACAAGGGAATGTTGTGAAAGCAGGGGAAGCAAAAGTTGAAAGCAGGGGAAACTTTCCTAGGGGTATTGGACTAGTCATGGAGAGACCAATGCTAACTAGCTGTGCTCTAATGCACACACTTGTATACACAAGATAGATACATAGAAACTCAAGAGTCCTCTATTCAGCAAAGGTCCTAATACAAAAAGTCAAAACATAAGTCACCCTGCACCAGGTTAACCCAAGAAAACATGCATACCCTAGTCACCATCCCTACCTTTTCCCTTACTTATGGTCAGTTAGTCTTGGCAATGTGTGCCACACATCTGTACTTGAACAGCAAGCTATTTTAATAGAGAAATGTAAACACCCATTATAGTGCCTCAAGGTTTCAGAGTTCTAACAAGCTTTGCAGCAAGTCTTCATCACCCTGAACCCTCACTCACCAATGGATATGATCTAAGATCATATATGAGTATCCTAAGGATACCCTGAGTCCTAAAGGTGTGACCTAACCTCCCCTGAAACATAGAGTATATACCTGATTCACCAATGAGAATAGGATGCACCACATGAAACTCTGCATTGTTAGTCTAAAACCACATATAACCACTTTGTAAAAAGAACAAACCCAACTAAAATAGAAAAATTCTCTTAGCAGGGGAATGAACCCCTAGCAGGGGAATCTTTAAAAACCAATAGAATAAAAAGTGATGGAAAAATGGACTAACAGTTATACCTCAAGGTTTCAGAGTTCTATCAGAAGGGTGACTTCTCTGGAACAGTTGGTTCTTGAGTACCTAAAATGTTAGTGTTCTGCAAAGCAACAGGTACATAATTCATAGATTTTAAAAGTACTTCTATATCAAAGAACCAGTCAGGACCTGTTTGAACATCTTCAGGTTTGTCTTCAAGAAAGTTCACATGAAGATTTTCTGTGATTTTTCTTGTCTTCTTGTTGAAGACCCAGTATCCCTTGCTGTTTAATGAATAACCCACAAAGTATCCATCATCACCCTTTTCACTAAACTTACCCAGATTGTCAATAGTGTTCAAGATGATCACATGACATCCATAAGGTCTGAAAAAGTCAGTTAAAGGAGGTCTTCCATTGAACAGCTGATAAAGGGTCTTGTTGTGTGCCTTAACCACCAAGGCCCTGTTTTGTACATAACAAGCAGTGGATACAGCTTCAGCCCAAAAGAAAACTGGAAGTTTGGAGTCAGACAGCATAGTTCTTGCAGCTTCAATGAGTGTCCTATTCCTTCTTTCTGCCACTCCATTCTGTTGAGGTGTTCTTGCAATGCTAAATTCCCTCTTTATTCCTTTGTTTATGCAGAAAGAGTCCAATTTCTGATTTCTGAACTCACCACCATTGTCTGATCTCATGGTGACTACCTTTATGCTTTTTGATAGTTCAATCTGATTGATGAACCCAATGAGTACATCAGCTATGTCACTCTTCTGAAATAGAAAGAATGTCCATGTGAACCTTGAAAAATCATCAGTAATCACTAGGCATTACCATTTCTTCATTATGCTTGCCACAGAAGTAGGACCAAAGAGATCCATGTGCAGTAGTTCCAATGGCTTGGTGGTGGACATACTTGTTTTTGATTTGAAAGATGCTCTGTGTTGCTTCCCTTTCAGACAGGCAGCACAAGTATGTTCATTGACAAAAGACTTGGAAGGAAGGCCATGAACCAGATTATACTTTACTAGTTTGTTCATGTTCTTGAAATTAAGATGACCAAGTCTTCTATGCCATTTCTTACACTCATCTACAGAGGCTTTGGCAATGAAACATGTTTCATTGTCTTGGAGAGATATGTCCTTGAGGTCAATTGTGTACATATTCTTCTGTCTTGGTGTTCTGAGTACAATAGGAGTGTCTGGTGGTAAGACAAACTCCTTTCCTAACACCAAGCATTCAGTGTCATAAACAAGACAAAATTCTTGTTATCAGTCATCTGTGACACACTGAAGAGATTGTACTTGAGTTATTTCACCAAGTAGACATTGTCAAAGGTCATCCCATTGGTGGCAATAGTTCCTTTTCCTGTTATAGTTCCATGCCCATCTCCAAAAGAAACACCATCATTGTCATGCAGGGGCACAAAGTTAGACAAGTAAGATTTTTGTCTAGTCATACTTCTTGAGCATCCACTATCCCAATATGCTCTATCATCCCTTGTCTTCTTTGTCACCTGCAAAAAGAAAAACAAATCAGTTTTTCTTAGGGACCCAAGCCATTACAGACTTGGATCTACCTCGTGTATCAATATAGGATAGCTTATCAAAAACTAGAGATACACCATTAGATTGAGTACCCCTTTTGGGTACCCAAAGCCAACGAGCTGAGGCTTTCACAGCTTTTCGCCATCTTCCCATGCTCCTAGAAGGCAAAACTTTGTTAGCAGGGGATACCCTAGTTTTAGCAGGGGAATCCCTATGCTTAGCAGAGGGAACCCATCTTTTGTTTTGGCCTCTATTCATGTGTTGGTAAGGTCTAGAGCCAGATCTATATGCGTTATAAGGTGTTGGGGTGGTCACAGAAGTGCTGGGTTTTGTGTGAACATCATTCTCCTTCCTAAGTGCAGGAACAACATATTTATCAGTCACCCTGTTTCTCAAGGCAGGGGAAACATACTTGGCAGGGGAAAAGGATTTTGCCCCTGCATTTAGAAGAATGGTTTTAGGTTGCATATCCTTTAAAGGATTTGCAGCCACCATCTCCATTGGTGCCTTACACTCTTGATAAGTGTGCTCAAAACTGCCACATGTGAAGCAGGGCTTGGTGTTAATCACAAAGTCTTCTCCTAATTGATGAGACTTTTGGTCATTCCAATTTCTTTGATTTCCTCTTACAGGCTTGTACATACCAGCATACTTAATGGTGGACTTAGGGGACTGTGATCTGGTCTTAGATTTGGGAGAGTTACTCTTAGAACTAGAATCACTACCAAAAATTCCTTTTCTTGAAAATAGAACAGGGTTATCAATTTTCCATTGCTTTAAGGCAACCTGTTCCTTTTCAAAATCCCTAATAACACTAGTTTTTACTAGAGACTCTTCAGTATCAAGATTATTAGGTATATAAGCACTCAAGTCAAACTCAATGTCATCCTATTTTTGAAAACAAGTAAGACCAGTCCAGGACAGGTCTTTTCTAGGAAAAGGTGCATGGATGTTGGCAGGGGGTGGTGGTATGGTAGCATGCATATTTTTAATCCCAAACCCTGTTTTGTCCCTAGGAGATTGACCAATTTCAACTGCTTTGGTTAAATCTTTTGAAGCTTTTCCAAATTTTTCAACAGTTTCCTCATCTATCTTTTTGTTAGTTTTAAAAATTTCAAGTTCAGCAGTCAATTCTTTTATAGATTGGTTATTCTCCTTGGCATCTCTTTCTAGAATCACAATGTGATCCCTTTAATCACTTTCTCTTTGCTTAAACTCTCTTATGGTGGACTCTAACTGTTCTAAAGCACGTCTATAATTATCAAGATCATTATCACAATTGATAAAGTCAGCTTTTACCTTTCTGATTTGATCATTCAAAGACTCAGTATTTTTCCTACAAGCTTTAGTACAATATGAATCATCATATACCTCATTGTCAGAGCTGGAACTTGACATGGCCATAAGTGCAAAGTCTTCTTCTCTTTCCTCAGCAATCAAAGCGTGATTTCTTTCCACATTCTCTGTCATAGCACTCCAGTCCCATCCACTTGCTCCATCTATCCCCTGCATGGCTACCATGGCTTTAGCACCAGAATCATCATCTCTTGTTTCCTTTCTGTAGCTGTTTCCAGTCTTAGGTCCTCTGTATTCCCTTGCAAAATGACCCTTGTTGCCACAATTGTAGCATTCAACTTTTGTTTTATCAAACCCAGCCACATCAGAGGGATTAATTGAGATCTTTTTCCCATACTTCTTGTAGAACCTATTGGCTCTCATGCTGAGCAGAGCCATATTCCACTTGATATCCATCTCTTCTAGCCCTTGCTTACTGATTTGACTTAGATCTTCATGTAACACAGTAGATCCTTGTGGCCCTTGAGATGCTATAAAAGCACAAGCAGTATTAAGGCTGAATGTAGCTGGTCTTTCTTCATCATAGGATGGTCCAGACATGGTAGCAGGGGAATAAGTAGCAGGGGCTACTTTAATTCCACTATTCTTGGAGATTCCACTGCTTTGTGATATGAATGCCAGGTTAGCAGGGGAATCAGTGGATCCACTTGAGTTGGTGGGAATCCTTCCTTTTGACTTCATCTCATTGACAACAGGTTCAAAAACTTTTAAGTTATTGTATATGTCATCAATGTTCTTGTCGTCCAAGTCATCCTTATTCTGCCAAATTGCCTTATAGACAAACCATTCTTTCTGGAGACTATTAAGAAACCTGGTATTCACCTGCTCTTTTGATACCTCAATATCAAAGAATTCTAACTGGGCCACCATATCTTGAAGCCTATTGTAAATAGCTCCAAATGATTCATCACCAATTGCTTTGAAAGAAGCAAAATCATCCAGCATTTGATTCTTCTTCTTCTTCTTTGTGGCTTCATTTCCTCCAAAGGTTGTGCCTATGGATTCCCATAGATCCTTAGCTGTTTTGTATTTTCTGAATCTGAGTTGATGTCTATCAGGTAGAGCCAACAGCAATGAGCTGTGAGCCCTGACATCATGCCTTCTAGCCAGTATTTCCTTATCACACAGAGCAGCATATTTCTTCTTGTCCTTACCTTTGGAACTTTCACCTTTTTCTTCTTCCTTGCCATCTTCAACCGCCATTGTTTTGGTGAATTGATCACCAAACACTATGATCTCCCAAAGAACATAGTGTTCCATTTTCAGGTATTGTTGGATTCTGAATTCCCATAATTCAAAGTTTTTAGGATCCACCATGGGTAACTTGAGGTTATTGTGGTTGTTGCTGTTTGAGGATGAGTCTGAAGACATGTTTGCTATGAGGATTTTGTTCTTGATTTAGACAAAGTTTCTCAACAAGCTCTGATACCACTTGTTGATCCCAAAGTCAGATCTTAAACCTTAATAGCTTGTTTAAGGGTTGTGATAGAAAGAAAGAATTCAATCTAACACTAGAGAAACTTTGCAAAGCAAAGTAACTAAACTAGATGCGGAATATAATGTTTAGCACAAGAACAATACGATTGAAACGTTGAACTTTAATATATCAATGATATACGAATACCCTAAAATGGTATAAGGGTTTACAAAACCTTAAAGTATGACAATGAAAGACAAATGAGAAAGACACACTTTGCATGCTAACCTAGTGAGTCCTTTTATAGCCACAAGGACTCACGTACAAGATCACTACTAACAAACTTGGAAAGTATTAAGGAATAATAATTGAAACGCGTAAAAATCTATTCTATGTTTATCTTTGACAGCAGGGCCTTTGACTTCAGCAGGGGAACCAATCCCCCTGCCTTTGTTATTTAGCAGGGGGAACTTACTCTAGCAGGGGTACGAATAATCAACTAGCAGGGGTAACAAATAAGCATAGATTTATTCCCAACAGAGATGGCCGATCATTCTACAATTCTAGCTTGTGGAGTAGCCGAGGACGTCTTCGTGAAAGTTGGAAAGTTCTACTATCCCGTAGACTTTATTGTTGTTGATATTACCATCGATCCTAAAGTTCCTCTAATTTTAGGTCGATCTTTTTTGGATACCTCGAGAGCACTTATCGATGTGCATGCTAGGAAAATCACTCTTCGTTTCAATGAGGAAGAACTCGTCATAAATGCAACTCAAAAATCCGCACTTTCTCATGTGTATTCTATCACGTCTTTGTACAATTTTAGTCCCATCAAAAACATTTGCAAAAATATTTCAAAAAGAGTTTTAGAAGTTGATGATAAAAATGAAGTTCCGTCCCCTCCGCCGGTGGAGGGTAAGAGTGTTAAGCCTACGATTCCAATCACGAATGATTCTTCGGATGATGAATGTGTTGATCCCGATGGGGGAGTTTTCTTTATCAACAAACGTTTTGAGAACTTACCACCACCTACACCAAAACGGTTTACAAATGTGAGAATTTTAGTGTGACTAATATTGCTTTTGAAACACCAAATATTTTTGACATAATTAAATCGGGTTTTCACAAGGAGAGTTTAAAAGATGAAAAAGGGAAAGATTTTAAATTGGATTTAAAAGATTTTTCTACAACTCTAACTCTGTCATCACCACGTGTATTGAGTACTAAAAGCTCGTCTTCTCCTTTTGACGATGCTTTGTGTGGACCTAGTGTGGGGGAAGCCGCTTATGTTCCCTTCCCTTTCTCCACCGAGGACGAGATATTCGATCCCGGAATTGCTTATAAAGGGAAATCTCGGTCTTCCACCGATGCAATAAATGGAAAATCTTTCTATTTGATTGGTGCGAGTCTACCTCGAGTAGATCAATGTTTTTATGACTTACCCATTGTCCTACCCTTCTATTTCTTCTCATCTATTTTCTTCAAACCCTTTGGGTTTTTGTTGACACATGATGAAGTGGTGTTGATTTGTTTTTCCAAAGAGAACGAGAACGCCATCTTCGATCCCGGTATTTTGCACCATCAAAGGACTTAGTCCTTAATACCGGTTGTTTTTTGGCCTTGTTTATCATGTAAGCCCCACTAAAAATTGACCACACCATGATAATCCCTAAATGATCACATTTATGGGGATTCGAGTCGAGATTTTGACTCGGTTATCAAAAACAAGGTACCTCGTGGGGGAGACCCATGCTTATCCATGTACATACTATTGCTTTCTAATTAGTTAATGTGAGGGGATTTGTGCCCTTCCAACCTTTGTTCCGTGGTTGTTTGTGATATGTGGTTTTTAGATCATGATCTTCACGATTGGATCCTCTCGTGTTCGTTTTATGGAGCACTCGGTCGTTTGCTTTGAAGACTTTCTCAATATCCAAATGATATATCCTTTTGATGTTCTAACCTTAGGTTTTTAGCACACTTCATAAACGGCTATTAATTTATTGGTTACACCCTTTCCATGCTAGATTAGGCATTCGACTACGTCTCTAGTATGGGGGTGTTTGCACCCCTAGACTCGAAACATTGAGGACAATGTTTAACTTTAGTATGGGGGGGTGAATAGATACTTTCCTTGCCAAACCTTCACGCTTTCCAAAGTTTATCTTTTTGTTATCGTTTTTGTTTCAAAATAAGGCTAAAAATGGCCAAATTTTAAAATTTTTCTCATGTTTTATAAGTATTTGAAGACACGAATGTAGGTTTTCCGATGGCGAGAATAAGAGTAAGTTTTTACTCGACCGTGCGTGTTGAGCACTTAGCTTTGATTCCTTAACTACAAATTAGGCTAAGTCTCTTAAATGAGGACGAGAAATGATAGGGTTAATTATAAGTTACTATGCTAAACGTAGAGTACTCGTATTCTTTCAAAAACTCATGTGTTCTCATTATTTGCTTATTCTCCCTCCGCTTGTAAATATTTTTTGCTTAATAAATATTGACTTAGCGGTTTAGTTAGGATTGTTGGGTTTCTAGTCTTTTCTAGTAGCTTCCGTGTAATTAAATTGGGAAGACATTAAGGTATCGCCAGCGTCACGGTTTTGAAGTATTGGCACCCGAATAATCAAAAGCTTCACCCAATAATAAGATTTCAAGTGCTCACCTAAATCTAGCAAACAATTTGAAGCCCCACAAGGCCGAAAAATCTATGCAAAATTGAAAATGAATCAAGCCTTAATCTTCGAAGATTTAAAGATCCAAAATTCGCCTTAGCGTGAGGATATACGTCTTTGGCTAATAAAACCACCGATGAGGCGGATAATAAAAGGCAAGGCAAGACCAAAGTCATAATAAAAGCTTCATGGCGAAGTTGAATAAAAGAAGGAGGTAATCCAAAGATAATAAGGACCTTCCGTTAGGGGGCGTATAAAAGTCTTGGTAATAAGTCTCATGTTCAAAACCGTTATAAAACCGTGTTTATCGATTCTTCTTGTCAACTTAATTTTTTAACATCGTTGTCTATTAGGAGGGGTTATTGATTTGATGGTCTTAGTTACACCGTTAGGACTCTATTTTTAGACCTAAATCTCTATTATCGCATAAGTCAAACATTGTATCCTCGTGAAACATTCAAGACAAATAAAATATAAGAGATACAACTTAGGAATAATGGGAGGATAAGTACGTGATTAGGGCATATGAGTAGTGTTAGCATTACTAACTTATAATGACAATGATCTCGTTGCACGCTTAGCATGGAATTGGGGTGAAAATCGAGGACGATGAAATTATTTCTAAAGAAGCATTCACGTGTTCTTATTCTATGAACCTAAACGTCCCATTTTGCGATGAAAATCATACATTATGTCTAAAACACAAGTAGTAGTAATAGTGGTAGTGTAGCTAGTTTATCATTTCAATAAAGTGAATAAAAATGAATTTTAGAGGTGCTACGGTACTTTATTCTAGCATTACGTGAGGGAACGGCAATGGTTTAGTATGGGGGAGTGATGAGACTGCTTTTATACATAGTCTCATCGTCCAAATCGGGCTTAAAATGCATTAAATATCATTAAAACTACCAAATATATGCTCGTGTTTGTTGCTTGTGTATTTTAGGTACGGATATTGAGGAAATGACAAAAAGATCACAAGAATCAATCAAAAACGAACACGGGAAACGAAGCCGCACAATGAACCGGGCCCAAGGATGAAATTTCCAAAAATGACCTTGAAGTTTGAAGATTGTACAAGTTTGGTCCCTCCAGAATTGAAGACTTGTCAATTTATACCCTTGCAAATCTCATTTATTACATTTGGGTCCTTAAATTATCAAGAATTTACAAGTATGGCCCTTGAAGATCTCAAAGTTCACAAGATTAGTCCTTGTTTCCATAACTATAACTTGAAGGGACTGAAATTGACAAGCTGCCAAAGTTGTTATAAAGAGAATTGAAGTTGTTAGCTGGTTTTTACAAAGTGAAGAATACAAGAGAGATGGGGGACCATTTTGGCCAGACACTGAAACTTATTCTAGCCAACCACCTTGCCATGTCACCTCCACCAACCAATAGCAACACACCACCTCACCTTCCCTTTACACGTCACCCTCCACCCACTATTAATATCTGATTAATTAAATCAGATACTACTTTCCCTCTAAACACGTTTTTTAAATAAACTTTCCCCCAAAATGAACTAAACCCGAGCTTAAACATCCCATAAACCCTAAAATTCCTAGAAACAATTAACTCTTAATCAAGGGGGTTTTGTTTAAGATTTTCCAGATTGCTAATTGGGGTCTCTCTCATCTCAAAACCACTCACAAAGATTCTCCCAAACAACCCATGTGTCATATGGATCCCTCCCCTGCTCATTTCACTTTCACCCAAAACCCCAAAACGACAATCTCAACGGCTGTAAATGTTTTCTTGCTCTCCAATGGTCCTCCAACGGCCATGATGATATTCAAATAGCTGGCAAATCACAAGATGCTTCATTTGACCAAGATCAGTCAACACCATTTCAAACCATGAGGGCAAGGATGGAAATTCGTCCATTAGGGTTTTATGATTCTAGATTATTCTGTAGCTACTATATAAGGCACTAGGATTTCATTTTTTTTACTTGTTCCAGTTTTTATCCTTTCAAACTTGTAATCCCTTTTTCATATTTATAAAAGTTGGTGTTTTTAAGTAAATGTAATTCCTTTTTGTGAGTTAAAAGTTGGTAGTGTTTGAGGATAAATTCTGAGTTCCATGTTCAATTGGTGAAACATTTTCAGTTTTCAGTTTTCAACAAGTTCTAAAAACGTGTTCAAAGTTTTTCAAAGAATCAAACCTAACTTAAGGTGGAAGTGGAAGTGGAAACCTTAGGTTGGTTTGGTTGGTTTGAACCAGGCCATTCTTGTGAGTTTCAAAAGGAAAAGATCTTTAAGGGTCTTAAGTTTTATAAATTTTCAGAAAAATCTCATTTTTACTTTTTTTTATCTTAACAGTTACTGTAGCATAAGCTCATCACAAGCCTGATAAGCTTGTGATAAGCTTACTCTACCTGTTCTCTTTTCTTGTTGGCTTTGAATGTGCAGGCAAGAAGAAACAAGTTCACCCATTTCCATTTTTATTCACTTTGTTTGAAGACATTTTTGGGCTTGGGGTCCTACTTTGGATTCCCACAACAAGCCATTCTCTATAGTTTCATAAGCTTTCATAAGCTCACTTAAAACTTTTAGAAGGCATCAACTAGAGGTAAATTAGCTTGAACCCCTTTGGCAAGTTTTTTGTGAAGTTCTATGTGATTTATGTGATTTTGGATGAAAGTTGTTTAAGAGTTGATTTTGTTATTTGATTATGTTCACTTAGGACTTGCATGCATGTTAGAAGCTAATTTAATCAGAATTGTGTAGTTTATAATAGGTTTGCTTTGATAATTTTGAGTTCTGAAATTTTAAGGAGTGTTTGGATTGGGGTTTAAGTTTGGTTGAATAACAAGATTTGTGGCTTAAAACCTGTTTTAATCACTCATTAGGTTGTTAGTAGGTGATATTAGTATTGGGAATTCAGTTTGGTAGAGGAAATAGGAGATTTGCATGTTAAAAATTGAGAAAACTAGCTAAAAAACAGTCAAACACATTAAGTGCTATTTCTGCCTGATTTGTGTGAAATTTGTGCCTTCAATCTTGGTATCTGTTAGAGGTAGGGTCTAAGTAGGGATAGTAATTGCTTATATGTGAATTGGTCAGCTTATATGCAATATTTGGCTTGTTGAATTTCATTTTTGTGCAAGTAAATATAGTCAACTATTCATCAGAACACCATAGCCTTAATCTGTAACATTTTGTGCCCTTTTGTGCTTGATTTTGTGAAAGACTTGTGTTTTTTCTTGTTTAGTTGACTTCCCACAATCCAACTGGTTGTGGGAGTGCCCCCATTGTCCAAAGATAAGCTCAATATAAGCTTTCCTAAGCTTATTACTAAACTGAACAAATATTTGCATTAGCAGTGGGAAAAAAGTACCCCCTGCTAGCACACAAGTTAACCCTGCTTGACTAGCAAACAAAAGTGGCAAGGTGTCACTATCAGAAACCTAGAATTTTTGTCTTTAGTGCCTAAATTTAAGAGTTAGGGCTTGAAACAAGTTTTGTTATTTTTCTAATTTAATTTTTTATTTTTCTGTTTAATTAGATTTTTTACATTTAATAGCTATTTTAAATTACTATTTAATTTCTGATTTTTGTCTTCTATTGTGAAAAAGTGTTATTTTTCAGTTTTAACATTTTTCATAGATTAAGAAAAATAATTTAAGATTTTTAGTGCAAAAAGATTTTACTGTTCACTTTTTATTTAATTTTTAGAATTAATTTAGTTTAAAAAGGGTTTAAATTCAAACTATTTTTGTCTTTTAGTGAAAATTTTTATATTTTTCAAACTTTTTCATTTTTCTACTGCTCATTAGTGTAATTTAGGATTTTTAAAATTGTCAAATTATTTTTGGCATTATTTTATTATTTTTTATAATTAGTTTAGTTTAAAAATAGTTTTTAGTGTTTTAAAAATAGAAAATTAGTTTTAAAAATTTAGAAAAAATTCTTTTTAGTCTTTAGATAATATAAGTAAGTTATTTGCTCAATAAAATAATATTTTGGACATTTTGATTAATTATATTTAATTTTAGGGCTTTAATTAGCATTTAAAATTGAATATTTAATTAATAAAAGGTTTTAAAATATTTTTATTGGATTTTTATTCTTATTTATATTATTTTAGACTTAGTTTTAGCTTTTAATTAATTTTTAGATTTAAAATTTTTTAATTTGTAGCTTTTTACGGTTTTACGTGAACGACCTTTTTCGTCATAGCTCGATCCGTCTTCGTAACTGTCATTCTCTTCTCACCCCATTTCTATTTTTCTTTTTCTCAATATAATCACAAATCAAAATCAATTCATTACACAACACACTTGCCTCCTTGGGAAACGAACTTGAACTTATTTTGGGTCATTAGTGCTCGGTTTTCCTAAACCGACACTTAACGCTTACCACTACTTTGTGCACTCTTTTCCTAAAGGGTATACAAAAATACTACATCAGGCACCAAATGAAGGACCGCTACAAGAATCAGCTCAAGATCAACGGCGGAGAAGAGCGAAGTTCTACTGGATCATTGCCACACACTAACCAATTTATTGTGAGATATTTGTGAGGAGAGCAAATAAAATATGTTCGGTGTGTGGGGGGAACTGTTCATTAGGAACCGATATTCCCCCTTTTATTAAAGATATATACACACACCTAGTATGATCATCAATGTTAACACTCTTCAATATAAGATTCTATAAAGTAAAGATCACTTTATACGTGGCTTAATTATGGTAAACAATTATGATTTTCCCACTTCACGTTACCCAGGGAGGGCCATAATCTTTCATTGAGATGTACCCGACATCACCTGGTTAATCTCGAGACTGTTTCTGACCCTTCTGTGGCCAACCCAAATATACACACCTAGAGAGATTTGCTTGTTGACCTCTTGATCGAAAGCGAATGACCTTACCACTAGGCCTTTTTATACAACGTTCATCTATTCGTTGGTAACAAACACTCATCTAAGGTGACCAGTAATTAGTTTATGGTGATAATAATTTTCTTTCCAAGTCCTATGAAATTATTCGATCTATGTGTGTTGACAATTGAAACAACGCTAAATCAGCTTTAAGAGCAGCAAGCTCAGTATTCTCTTCATGAACTCCTCTCTGGTAGTTTCTCCCTAACTTAATTTTCTGATTTTTCTGAGTTTATTTCAGAGTTTAATGTGAACAGATGTGGTTATTTTAGACGTACAGTTTCTAGTATTTGTTTTGCTCCCAATTAAGTTTAATGGCAGTGGATTACTTATGTTGTATATCGGTATGTATACGTGTTTCCCTGTACAGCATAAGGAGCTTTTAAAACATATTCTTGTATGATATATAGCATCACCACAACGTTTCACAATAAAGAAAAGTATGTACACCATATAGGTGCGTTCGTGTACAAACATACGTGTTCAGAACTCTATTACCAAATTTATTCAATTACACGACATCATTTTAGAAGATCATATAATAGTACAAGAAGCCGGGGTAACCAATTTCTATCATGCGCTTAATTCAAGGATAACCCGCTGGTGGTGGAGGAGTGTACCCGTAATAATAATTGTTGGGTGCTGGTGGTGGAGGAGTGTACTAATCTGGCGGTGGAGGAGTGTACTGATCTGGCTGTCGAGGAGTGTATTGATCTGGCGGTGGAGGAGTGTATTGATCTGGCGATGGAGGAGTGTATTGATCTGGTGGTGGAGGAGTGTACTGAGTTGTTGGTGGAGAGGTGTATGTCGAAGGAGAGTCAGAATCAGGAGGAGGGTAATTGTAATTAGGTGGAGTGTAGGAATCAGGAGGAGGGTAATTATAGTTAGGAGGACTGTAAGAATATGGAGGAGGGTAGTAGTAACTCGGAGGAGGATAGTAGTCATTAGGAGGAGGGTAGTAGTCATTAGGAGGAGGGTAGTAGCTATTCAGAGGAGGGTAGTAGCTATTCGGAGGAGGGTAGTAGCTATTAGGAGGATGGTAATAGTTATTTGGTGGAGGATAATAGTAATCAGGAGGAGTGTACGCCTGAGGTGGTGGATGTGAAGGGGTAGTGGGAGGAGGTTGAGACGGTAATGGTGAAGTAGAGTTGCTACAAACAGGTTTACACGAGACACAATCAACAATGCAAACATTGGGACAAGACTTAGGATAAACATGATCCAAGTTATAACATAGTTAATATTTCTTGTCATTACAAGTTGCATGGTTAGGGCTCTTAGCAATTGGCCCAGCTGCTTCACCAAACATCACAATCGTAAACATCATAAGTAACATAACTGTTGATCGAGCCATCACAGCCCGACTAAAAGAAATGCTGAACCTTTTTAACAAATTTTATTTTGCAAATATATGTTCTATTGTTCTCTATGCATTGAGTTGATGGTTATTGCCACCGGTAGTGTTCTGTACTTATAGACAAATGAAATGAATGAATGCATGAATGAACATGAAAAACCATTGACTAATAGGCGACCACACTTGAAAAAACCCTTTTATATTGCAAATGGTTTAATTTTATTTTGGCATTCCTTGAGCTATGGTATATGCAAGTAGCCTAGTATGTAACACTTTTTTGCAAACAGAATCGACCTTGTGTAATACTTTGCAAAAAAGAATAACAAAGATACATATCAGTGAATGATAACGAACAAACAAGGCCATCTTCTTCGGGGATGCATCTAGCCATGCATTAAGATTTAACATCATGAAGTAGGCTAATTAAAGTAAAACGAACCAAAGAATAGCGGCCAAAGGAGTGGTTTAATATACCGAACATGTGAAGAGCACGATATGTTTTGGTGTTGTTCTGCATCTATAGTTACTGTCTGGACGTGGTTAGATAGCTAGGCAAGATTTCATCATACACGGTACATTAGTTTTTGGCAAACACCGGTAGTGTTAATACTATATCCTAAATACACAATATTAAAACAATGATATCCTAGGCCAATATATACTTAATTGGTATCTAATCGTTATTCGGGAAGTTTCAGAAAATGGATCAAAAATAAGTGTCACACAGATTTAACCCGCTTTACATGTTGTTGCCGGTTAACCAACTCATTCATTTGGAATCGACCCATAGAGTATAGATGTTAGAACATATATGTCTTTCTATGATTTAAAACTAAGGTCCCATCGATTAACACGTAGAAATATACTCGGGTTTAACTAGTTACCAGACTCGGCATATATTATCCTTTCAACCTCCACCAGCTAAAATCACAAAGAGTAACATAAGTTGAGAAACAATTACTCAATGTGTAGAAAAACATGTATCAAATCATCTCAAAACACTTTCAACTTATATTAAAAAAGATTGAAGAACAGCAGAATGAAAACATAAATAAAAAAACTACCAATGCTACTCACGTGTGGCTCTATTATCTACATGATAATAGTTTTACAATCAAAAGCAACAAATGAAAAGATCAAAACAAGTTTCTGAGATCAAGACTTAGAGAGGAAGAGTAACTGTGTGTTAACAAAAACATACAGAGATAATGAGGCCATCTAAACTATGAGAGATGCTCCTCCCGCTATATCTCCATCAAGGGCCAAAGAGCCGTTGAGGTATAAGGCCAAGTGATTGGGCTGCATGGGCTTGAGTCTAAGGTCCAACAGCAACAATAGCTACTTAATAGCTTCAGTCCCTGCACAACATAAACAACATAATAAGTCCTCCAAGATATAATGGGTTGCTAGATTAGGTAGTAATTTTAACACAATAGTACCAATAAATCCATAATATAAAAAATCTCAAAAATTTGAAGTAATATGTGTTATACAAAGATAACTTCACTATAAATCATCTTTCATTTCACACGTTGGTCAAAGTCAAACGCATCTATGTATACAAATTAATTCTAACTTTTTTCATATAACTCTAACCGCATATGCAACGTTACTTTGAATCCTTATTTATACAAGTTGACGAAAAATAGAATCAAGATAGAAAGAAGTATGGTTACGCTTGAATCACATAAAAAAATTGTTAATACAATGATGCCTAAAACCGTTACTTGCATTTTTCGGGTTCACTTCTCTAACACCCCACCAAATGCTATGCGCAGCGGAACTACAACATTTGGGTGCTAGGCAGTTATCATCGCACACAAGATATATCAAACGACTCCAAAGAGACGTAAACATTTTAACTTAAATTACGAATTGTTAAAAACGTACATGTCTACGGTTTTCCAAACCCAAATGATACAACACAGAGTTAGCGTTTCGGTCCCAATGAATCTCAACCCCAAAAGATATAGTTTTCACAACAACATGCCATAAAGTTTTTAATATATTCAAGTAAGAATGGGTGGAAAAACAAGTAGACGACAAGCCACACACAACTCCCATCCAATGCATGCTCCATTGCTACACTTCATCGATTACCTGAAACACATGCTAAATTTGGTCAACAAATAATGTTGAGTGGAATTCATAGGTTTTACAATCTCATTTTGAACATATGTGTTATAAAAATCATTCACGATCATTCATAGACTTGTCGATCAAACAATCTATTTTCAAGGTTATGACAATTGTGTTTAAGCTCATGACACTAATCCGTTAACTCAATCACCCGTGTAATAATTACCGGCATGATTCAGATGAAACCAGTGCCCCTCTAAAGGCATCAGTTGCAATTATACCTTATTTCTTATCACAAGTTATCCGTCCGCAAGGGGTACTCAACGCACTAGCCCTCGTCTCGGATAAGGTCGTCAACCCCATAGTACTACCAATTGTATAAGCGGCTATTTTCAATCCACGCTAGGATTAAACAATAGTTAATAGTTCATGAAATTTGGGCCTTTTGCAACTAGGTACTCAACACAATTTCTAAGGCAACATCCGGGTCCAACAATCATTCATGACATATGTTCATTTTGTAAAACTAGCATGCATTTCCCTCGCGGGTAAAACAATTTAAAACAATAGTAAGCGAGGCTATAAATTTACACCTTATATATATAGAGTAGTCGACGATTCGAGTGACGATCACTGACGATGATGAGGATGCCCGGGAAAATCAACACCTATCAAACCAATAATGCGTAATGAGTAATCTCATTTATAAACCTTAAGTACTGTATATAATACATACATATTAGTCAATTGTGATAATTACAACTCACGCCCAAACCAAACAAATAAGTGTTACTCGTTTTATACTATTCGTCCATGTTATTAACGTTATTCCCTTTTACAGGTTTTTCGCCGATACTTACCAAAAGTACGGACTGTTTTACTAAACTTAAACCTTTTTAGAAAAATTGGGGAAATTCTCAAAAATACCTTAAGACCTGTAGAAAACACATTTTTAATCCCTTTAAAAGTTTTCACTTTTACGACCCGTTACTTAACACTTTACCAAACCTACGTTTTTGGACTGAATTTGCACTTTGACCAAGTCGGACTCATTTGACCATTTAAAATAAACCATTGACAAATTTGACACCTAAGTCTAATAATAGACTCACATATGCAGGTTTGAGACCAAAAATCAACCATTAACCATTTACCGAACTATATCTATGGTCTCCGGGATTTGACCTAAAACCAAACATAAATTCGGATTATGAAGGTACTCATCTCCCGGTACACGATTTTCAAAACATCATAACTTTTGACTCGTCAGGAGTCGTGTTGGAAATTTAGTGCAATTGTGGGATCGAGTCATACTTGTAAATGGGTTTGGAGGTACGGAGTGTACACCCATTAAGTCTCTGGCCTCCCTGGACTCAATATAGTGGTTGAAAGTTCATCAATAGGAAGCTGCTCCTAGTTAGGATGTTGCTCATGGTGAGGAGGTTGCTCCTGGTCAGGAGGTTGCTCCTGGTCAGGAAGTTGCTCCTGGTTAGGACGCTGCTCCTGGTGATGCACAAAGTCTTTGTAACCTCTTTGACTAATCAATGAGGGTTGAATATTGACTTGATGACCAGGTTTATGGTCATGTAACCACTATGGTTTCATGTAGGTAATTATGAGCTTAATTGGCCGATTAATGCTCTTAATTACCATTGACTATGAGTTACATCCTTCTAGGAATAGGATCACTATAAATAGTGATCATATTTGCATGATGAAATATACCGAAACAAGAAACACTTACATGCACAGAGTTCTTGATTTGTGCCTAAAACAAGAACTAACTCCTGGTTTTATCCCAAGGAGGTATTCGTGTTAACCCAGACATAGGGTCGAATAATCTTCTTTGGAAAGTGAATACACGACTTCAAGAGATATCCGGTAACCATTCATTGGTACGTAGTTAGGCTATTGATTATCTTCACCCTGTTGGAACGAAGTAAACCCCAACAATCATTATTTTGTGATAATCAATGGCGGCGACAATGAAGCATATGGTGGCTAACTTCTCCAAACTAGACAAGTTTGAAGGGGTTGATTTTAGGAGATGGCAGAAGAAGATGCACTTTCTTCTTTCTACCATGAACGTGGTGTATGTGCTGACCACTCCCATTCCTGATGGTGGTGATGATGCTACTTTGGAGGAACTGAGGAAAAGGAGCAAATGGGAGAATGATGATTATGTATGTCGCGGCATAATTCTCAATGGTATGTCTGATTCTTTATTTGATATTTACCAAAATGTTGAATCTGCTAAAGAACTATAGGATTCCTTGGAAGCCAAATATATGGCTGAGGATGCATCAAGTAAGAAGTTCCTTGTGAGTGATTTTACAAATTACAAAATGACTAATTCAAGACCAGTCATGGAACAATACAATGAACTTCTTGGAATACTTGGCAGATTTACACAACATAAAATGAACAAGGATGAGACCATTCAGGTCTCGTGTGTCATTGACAAACTAACGTGGTTGTATAGATCTTAAATTTAGTTCTGGAAAGATTGTTTCTTAGTTTAATGTTTTGCATGTTCCTAATATTAGGAAGAACTTGGTTTCTAGTAGTGTTTTGAATAATTTTGGTTATAAACAAGTGATTGAATCTAATAAATTTGTTTTATCTAAACATGGTGTGTTTATTGGTTTTGGCTATTTGAGTAATCAAATGTTCAGGCTTAATATTGATTCTAGTATAAACGTTGATTCTGTCCTGATGACTACCACTAAACTGAATGATTCATCACTATGGCATGCTAGACTAGGCCATGTCCACTATAAGAGGACGCAAGATATGTCTAAGGATGGGTTAATTCCAGCTTTTAACATGGACACTGATAAGTGTCAGACTTGCATGCTGAACAAAATAACTAAGAAACCATTTCAGGATGTAAAACGTGAAACTACAGTTTTGGAGCTAATCCATAGTGACCTATGTGATTTTCATGCTACTCCCTCATTAGGGAATAAGAAATACTTGGTAACATTTATTGATGATGCTTCTAAGGTTTTGCTATGTTTATTTGTTACATAATAAGGATGAAGCATTAGATAAATTTAAAGTATTTAAAACTAAAGTTGAATTACAACAAGGAGTCCAAATCAAAAGATTTAGGACTGATAGGGGAGGTGAGTACATGGATACTTTGTACTTTGAGTCTGTTGGAATCATCCATGAGACAACTTCTCCATATACTCCACAACAAAATGGTATATCTGAAAGAAAAAATAGAGTACTAAAAGAGATGGTTAACTCCATGTTGTCCTACTCAGGACTGAGTCAAGGGTTTTGGGGAGAAGCTATGTTAACAGCTTGCTATTTATTAAATAGGGTTCCTAATAAAAGGAAAAGGATTACCCCTTATGAACTCTGGACTAAAAGGAAACCGAACTTGAACTACCTCAAAGTTTGGGGTTGTAGGGCTGTTGTAAGACTCCCTGATCCAAAGGTGAATACCTTGGGTGAAAGAGGCATTGAATGCATCTTTTTTGGATATGCTGAGCATTCCAAGGCTTATAGGTTCTATGTTATTAAACCTAATGATTCAGTTTCAATAAACTCAATCATTAAATCATCGGATGCTAACTTTGATGAGACTAGGTTCTCATCAGTCCCTAGACCAAGCCTTAGGACTCCTATAGGAGCTGAGGACACTGGTGTATTAGTGGAACCTGAAAGGGTCACTGATGAGGTTGTGGTTCAGCAACCTGAGCCTGAGCTTAGAAGAAGCACAAGGCATAGGACTCTAAAGAATTTTGGGCCTGAATTTCAACTATACCTAGTTAAAGGAACAAGGGATGAGGTCTCTGACCAGTACTACTATTGCTTTAATGTTGAGGATGATCCCAAAACATTTGATGAAGCAATGAAGTCCCAGGATGTTGCTTTCTGGAAAGAAGCAATCAATGATGAGATAGATTCCATCATGGGCAACAACACTTGGGTGTTGGTTGATCTACCTCCAGGTTGCAATCCACTTGGATGCAAATGGATCTTTAAAAGAAAGATGAAGGTAGATGGAACTATTGAAAAGTTCAAGGCAAGGTTAGTCATTCAAGGCTTTAGACAAAAGTCACGAATAGACTACTTTGATACTTATGCTCCCGTAGCACGCATAAGTACCATAAGAATGTTGATTGCCTTGGCAAGCATTCACAATCTGATTATTCATCAGATGGATGTGAAGACAGCATTCTTGAATGGTGATTTAGATGAGGAGGTTTATATGAACCAACCTCAAGGTATCATCATGCCTGGTCATGAAGGTAAGGTGTGTAAACTGATTAAGTCCTTATATGGACTCAAACAGGCACCTAAGCAATGGCATAAAAAGTTTGATGAAGTGGTTTTGTCTAATGGTTATTTACTTAACCAAGCTGACAAATGTGTATATAGAAAATTTGATGAATCTGGTAAAAGAGTCATCATTTGCCTATATGTTGATGACATGTTAATCTTTGGTACTGACCAAGTTCAGGTTAATTTAACCAAAGAGTTTCTGTCATCAAGGTTCTCTATGAAAGACATGGGGAAGGCTGATTTTATCCTTGGCATAAGGATTAAACATGAAAGTGATGGTATTGTAATTTCTCAGTCTCATTATATTGAGAAGGTCCTGAATAAATTCAATCACTTTGATTGTACTCCAGTAAGTACACCAATGGATACAAGTGAGAACTGATGCCTAACAATGGCCAGGCTGTCTCCCAGCTTGTGTATTCTAGGGTTATTGGTTGCTTGATGTATGCCATGACAAGTACTAGGACTGACATTGCATTTGCTGTGGGTAAACTGAGTAGGTACACTAGTAATCCTAGTACTCAGCATTGGTAAGCAATTCAGAGAATACTAAAGTATTTGAAAGGAACAATGGATTATTGTTTGTCTTATACTGGATATCCTTCAGTGTTGGAAGGTTACACTGATGCAAGTTGGATCATCAATACTGAGGATAATTCATCCACCAGTGGCTGGGTATTCCTACTTGGTGGTGGTGCAATTTCTTGGGCATCCAAGAAACAAACTTGCATTATTGGTTCTACCATGGAATCTGAATTTGTGGCTCTAGCAGCTGCTGGTAAAGAGGCTGAATGGTTGAGAAACTTGCTTCTAGAGATTCCATTGTGGGTCAAACCTATGGCACCCATATCTATCCATTGTGATAGTGCAGCTACATTGGCTAAGGCTTATAGCCAGATGTACAATGGTATGTCTAGACACCTAGGTGTTAGACATAGCATGATTCGTGAACTGATCACGAATGGGGTGATTTCAATAGAGTTTGTGAGGTCTCAACAAAATTTAGCTGATCACTTGACGAAGGGATTGGCTAGAGACTTGGTTATAAAGTCTGGTAAAAGGATGGGTGTAAAAGTCCACTATAGTCACTGAATGCTAGGACACCCAAATCCCTCCTGAGGAAACTTGGGAGCTGAGTTCAATGTGGAAAGCTGAACATTCAGGGGACTGAAGCACATGTATATCATCCCAAGGATGTGCTTGTACCTGCTGAAAGGAGGATGAAGTTATAAACTTCTTAATGGTTAATTTCTTTGAAAAAGTGCTTAAGCAGGAGCATGAACTAAAGAGGAACCACCTATGTAAATGTTGAGGTTTCGCTGCCTCAAGGAGCATGGACTTTAGCTCTTACAACATTTATGAATTGGATATGGACACATGGCTTGTATGGTGTTAGGAGCGTTTTAAGTGTTTGAAAACTTGTGTGTATTTTATCTTCAGGTATTCAAAGTAGTTGAAGGGTTCAATTCTTAGAACACCCTGATTCTCGAATATTTGAAGTGATGTACTAAAATGGAAATTCAATCCACAGGACATTTTCATTTATGCACTGGTTTTGTTAAAGTTGATTTTCATGCAAAAGGAATTGTACTAAATTGGGGAGGATTTTTGGAAATTTAGTGCAATTGTGGGATCGAGTCATACTTGTAAATGGGTTTGGAGGTATGGAGTGTACACCCATTAAGTCCCTGGCCTCCCTAGACTTAATATAGTGGTTGAAAGTTCATCAGTAGGAAGCTGCTCCTGGTTAGGATGTTGCTCATGGTGAGGAGGTTGCTTCTGGTCAGGATGTTGCTCCTGGTCAGGAAGTTGCTCCTGGTTAGGACGCTGCTCCTGGTGATGCACAAAGTCTTTGTAACCTCTTTGACTAATCAATGAGGGTTGAATATTGACTTGATGACCAGGTTTATAGTCATGTAACCACTATGGTTTCATGTAGGTAATTATGATCTTAATTGGCCGATTAATGCTCTTAATTACCATTGACTATGAGTTACATCCTTCTAGGACTAGGATTACTGTAAATAGTGATCATATTTGCATGATGAAATATACAGAAACAAGAAACACTTACACGCACAGAGTTCTTGATTTGAGCCTAAAACAAGAACTAACTCTTGGTTTTATCCCAAGGAGGTATTCGTGTTAACCCAGGCATAGGGTCGAATAATCTTCTTTGGAAAGTGATTACACGACTTCAAGAGATATCCGGTAACCATTCATTGGTACGTAGTTAGGCTATTGATTATCTTCACCCTGTTGGAACGAAGTAAACCCCAACAAGTCGTAAGCTCTATCTTATACAAAATCGAAGCTAAGAAGACGCTCTACAACTATATCCTAGTCTCATGACCTGTTTACAAAATAATTTTTATGAAAACATCCCAAACATTCTGCCTACAATTACCTATCCCAAAATCATTTCAACACTCGTTTCCAATCCCATTTATCGACACTAGACCTCAACCTAATCACTCCTAACCATTCTAATCAGTCCTAAACACCCTAATTATCAAATCCATCTCAAAACTTAAACACAAAATCAAACATGCAATGGGTTTTACCCATTCAAAAACATCTAAAAACAAGAACAAACACATAATCCATAAGCAAAACAACAATCACCAAGATCCACCAAACACCCCCTTTGTGCCGGTGGGGTGTGGGTGATCAAAAACCCCCCAACCAAATTGATTTTGGTTGGTTTGTTGAGTGATTACACATCCTATACACATGAATTAAACATGCATACATCCAATTTACATCAAAACAACTTTTGGAAAATCCATTGATTCTTGGAAAAAATTTTGTGGATGCATGTATGATTAAAGTACATGAAAAGGAAGGGAATGAAGTAACTAAATGTGGTCTAAGCTTACTTTTGATCAAAACAAGCTAGAAAAAAAAATGGTGCTGGGTTTTGACCGTCGGCCTAAAGATAAAAAAAGAGAGAGGGTGAAAAATTTTTGAAGTGAAAATGTGTTGTGTGTGTGTTTGATTTCCAATTTTGAAATTTTTGGAGGTCCTTATGTGCAATATTGGCTTTCTTTTGTCCTTAAGTGAAAAAACCTCAAAAGTTTACGGGAATGACTAACTAGTCATTTTGGAAAATTTTACGGGAGTCGGGGATTATCCCGAACACTCCAAAATACTTTTAGGACAATTTAAATGTACCCGGAAGGCAATAAAAACTCACCTGACTCGACTTAACACGAACCGAAAGTAAAATTCTCGAAAAATTATAATATCGATAAAACGACAATAAACATAGAAATTTGGGCATCCATCGGGATCGTAGTCATCATCGTTCTTCTTAAATCGTCAATCATCAAAATTATGACTTCAAATATCGGTTTTAATCACAATGATAAAATATATAGCAAATAAAATTTATTAAAAATTTCAAAAATAAGCGCAATTTAGGGTTAGGTAAGTGACCTCGGTTTTAGGTATTACATCCACCCCTCCTTAAAGAGAGCGACGTCCTGGCGCTCGTCTCTTCTTATACTCACATTTCGTGCCGCTGGAACAGATGAGGATACCTTTCCTTGAAAAAGTCCTCACGTTCCCAAGTGTATTCCGGTCCACGCCTAGAATTCCATCGAACCTTCACAATGGGAATTCTACTATGCTTCAGCCTCTTGACCTCTCGGTCCATAATTTCCACGGGTTCTTCCACCAAATGCATTTTGTCGTCCAGTTGAATCTCGTCCAAAGGAATCACCAATTCCTTATCCGCCAAACTCTTCTTCAAATTTGATACGTGAAACGTGTCGTGAATATCACTAAGCTCGTTTGGCAACTCTAACTTATACGCTACCGGTCCAATTCATTTAACGATCTTAAATGGTCCAATATACCTCGGACTCAACTTTCCTTTCTTCCCAAAACGAATCACACCCTTGCACGACGAAACCTTAAGCATAACCATATCTCCGACTTCAAATTCCAACGATTTTGTTCTGTTATCGGCATAACTCTTCTGTCGGCTTCTCGCAGCAAGTAATTGGTTATTGATTTGCACAATCTTCTCTGTCGTCTCCAAAACCATGTCGGGTACAGTCAACTGACTTTCCCCTACTTCACTCCAACACACAGGTGATCTACACTTCCTTCCATACAACGCTTTGAATGGTGCAGCCTTGATGCTCGCATGGTAACTATTATTATACGTAAACTCCACTAAAGGCAAGTGGCGTTCCCAACTTCCTCCAAAATCAATCACGCATGCTCGGAGCATGTCCTCCATTGTCTGAATAGTTCGTTCGCTTTGGCCATCAGTCTCCAGGTGATACGCCGTGCTCAAACTCAATTCAGTGCCCATCGCACGTTGAAGCAATTTCCAAAATTCCGAAGTAAACCTACTATCGCGATCCAAAATGATCGATAAAGATACTCCGTGTCTGCAAACGATCTCCTTCACGTACACACTGGCCAGCTTCTCCATATTGTCCGTCTTCTTTATAGGTAAGAAGTGAGTAGATTTCGTCAATCTATCCACTATTACCCAAATCATATCGCATCCACTAGGAGTTCTGGGTAAACCCGTCACGAAATCCATAGCGATCCTCTCCCATTTCCATTCTGGATCTCTGGTTGTACCAACAGCCCAGACGGCTTCTTATGTTCGGCTTTAACCTTCGCACAAGTCAAACACTTACTGACGTAATGAGCAATATCCGCCTTCATATTCGGCCACCAATAGACTTTCTTCAGGTCATGATACATTTTATCCGATCCAGGATGTATCGAGTACTTCGATTTATGAGACTCATTCATAACCAATTTTCGTACTCCAGGCTTTCCTTCCTCGGATGGACACAATGGTAACCAAATCCGATTCTCGAAATATCTCAGCCCGTCTGACCTAACCACAAAAAGAGGTTTCAACATTCTTCCCAAGTTCTCAGCACCAACATTTTCTTTCATTAATCCCTTCTCTTGAGCCTTCAGTATTGCTTCGGTTTAATCAACACCCTCAGTCATCACTAAAGCTCTGACTCTCAAAGGTTTCTCTCGATCCTTCCTACTAAGTGCATCTGCTACGACATTCGCCTTGCCAGGATGGTAGCGAATTTCACAGTCATAGTCGCTCAGTAATTCTACCCATCGCCTCTGTCTCATGTTCAACTCCTTTTGGTCTAAAATGTGCTGCAAACTCTTGTGGTCAGTGAATACAACGCACTTTGTCCCATACAAATAATGTCTCCACAATTTCAGCGCAAAAACCACAGCTCCTAATTCCAAATCATGCGTCGTGTAGTTTTCTTCATTCTTCCTCAGTTGTCTCGACGCGTAAGCAATCACCTTCTCACGCTGCATCAACACAACCCCATACCCCTTACGAGATGCGTCATAATACACCACAAAGTCTTCGGTTCCTTCTGGTAATGACAATATCGGTGCAGAACATAACTTGTCCTTGAGTGTTTTGAAAGCGAATTCTTCCTCATCTCCCCATTCATACACCCTATTCTTCTCTGTAAGCTTTATCAATGGCTTCGCAATCAAAGAAAATCCTTCAATGAATCTCCGATAATACCCAGCCAAACCAAGGAATTGTCGAACTTCAGTCGGCATTGTCGGTGCCGACCATTCCCTGATTGCTTCGACTTTGGCAGGATCCACGCGAACACCTTTGCTATCAATTACATGACCAAGGAATTGCACAGACTCTAACCAAAACTCACACTTCGAGAACTTCGCATACAGCTTCTCTTTCTTCAGCAGATCCGATATCTTTCTTAGGTGCTTCTTGTGCTCTTCCTTACTCTTAGAGTAAATAAGAATATCATCGATAAAAACAATGACAAACTCATCTAGATACGGCTTACATACTCGATTCATAAGGTCCATGAATACTGCAGGCGCGTTTGTCAACCCAAAAGGCATCACTCGAAATTCGAACCGCGTACGAAAGGCAGTTATAGGGATATCCTCCTCTCTCACAAGCAGTTGATGATACCCTGATCTCAAGTTGATCTATGAGTATACACAAGAACCTTGTAATTGATCAAACAAATCGTCAATCCTCGGCAATGGATACCGATTCTTAACCGTCAGCTTATTGAGCTCTCTATAGTCAATACACATCTGAAATGACCCATCTTTCTTCTTCACAAACAACACTGGCGCTCCCCATGGTGATGAGCTCTGTCGAATAAATCCCTTATCCATCAACTCCTTCAGTTGATCCGATAACTCCTTTAACTCTGATGGTCCTAATCGATAGGGTGCACGAGCAACTGGTGCAGCTCCCGGCATCAAATCGATTCGAAATTCGATTTAACGGGTGGGTGGTAAACCCGGCAACTCATCTGGAAAAACTTCCGGATATTCGCGAATTACAGGTACCTCTTCTAGCTTCGCCTCTAAGTCATCATCACTAGAAACTTGTGCCAAAAACACATCACATCCATCTTCTACATATCTCATCATTTTCAAGCAAGATATCACTTTCAATCGAGAAGTGCATTCATCTCCCTTCACAATCAAGACTCTATTCCTGAACGGGATCTGAACTAATCTTTCTCCATAGACGATCACAGCACTATGCGCCATCAGCCAATCCATTCCAACGATCACATCAAACGATCCTAGCTCTATGGGCATTAAGTCGATATCAAAAGCGTAATTTCCTAACATCAAGGTACACCCTTTCAGTATAGAATTTGTACTAACGATCTTCCCATTGGCTAATTCCACGTTACAACTAGTCGTTAACAATACCGGTTCTCTATCGATATGACGACTAAATTTAACATCTACGAAGCTCTTGTCAGAACCAGAATCAAACAATATACTAGCATAACAAGCGTCTAGCAGAAACGTACCGGTAACCACGTTAGGGTCTTGTGGTTTATCAGCCATCCCCACTCGATACACAGCAGCATCATTGTTTCCTCTTTGCTTGTTTCCAACCTTCGGGCAATTCCCCTGCTTATGCCCTCTTTCTCCACATCCGAAGCAAACCATCACCTTCGTAGCATTTGCCCCAGTAGCTACCCCTTTAGCTCAGCAATCTGACATTCTATGACCCGCTTTTCCGCACTTGCCACACGCAGGTGGGCAACTCCCTACATGGTACAAATTACATCGACCACAGTGGGGATTCACCTTTGCTCCTCTAGGGTTAGTGACAGCCCTCATCCCATCATTTCTTCTCTGGTTGAACTGCTGATTGCGGTTCTGACCTTGGTTGTTATGGTTTCCTCCACGACTTTAACCTTGGGATTGATTACTCTGAGCTGCCTCCCACTTTCTCTGGTTTCCTTCAGCAATGAAGTCCTTCTTATCTTGCAGTTTGACATCCATTAGCGCGTGAGCCATTTGGACTGCTTCATCGAATGACCCAGGCTTAGATGAAGTTGTCTCACCCTTGATATTACTTGACAAACCCTTGATGTACTGCTTCATCTTCTTGTTATCATCAGCAAAGGCATCGGGACACAAAAGGCTCAATTCATTAAACCTCCTTGTATACGCTGTAATATCATTGTTCCTCAAAGTCAAATGCCTTAACTCATCTTCCAGTTGACCCAGTTCCTCTTCGGGACAGAACTTTTTGGTCAAAAGAGCCTTAGTAGCAGTCCAAGTCCTCGCATTTGCTACTGCTAATCCAACAGTGGCTACTTGATTGTTCCACCAACTCAAGGCATCATAAAGAAAAGTGCCAGCTGCAAACTTGACCTTATTTGCCTCTGAACATCCGCTAATGCCAAAAGTACTCTCGATCTTCTCTAACCACCTTCGGAGTTCTAAGGCTCCGCCAGTTCCACGATACTGCGTGGGACCGCATTTCATAAAACCATCATAATACACTCCCTCAGGGCTTGCTATCTCCCTGCATTTCCACCTTGATCTGGGTTTCGGTTTGCACGATCTGCTTCGAGTGGATTTGCAATTGATTCTTGAATCATTATGTTCACACGGTTAGCTATTAGCTTTGGAGGCATGGTTAGTTTTCAAGTACACCTCTCTGCAAAGACAGGGAAAATAGAAAAACAATGTAAGTATACACATCAAGATTAAGATGGATTTCTCTTTCAAGACATAATATAAGTACAACGACACATCACTACAAGGTTACCAATATTCATCAATTCACATCACAAAAGAGCAAATTAAAGACATATCACAGATCATGAAAGGTAAACATGGATTGTATTGATAAATCAACCAAAATTGTGACAAGTATTGCCACTACAACCATTCACCATAAAACTTAAGTCATCATGTTTTTCGTCACAATACCATCATACAAAAGTCTAAAATAGTTCGATTACAACGATCAAAGATAAAGTAAAATACAAGTAACTAGTCATGTGGTGATCCACACGACCTCTTGGATGGCGGTTCATCTTCATCCTCCTCGGGCTCTTCATCCTTTTTCCTTTGTCATTCGGCCCACACTCAGTCGCCTTCTTCGTCCCAGAAGTAGATCCACACTCAACTGCTACTTGATTTCCTATAGTGATACATACACCTTTGGTAGGTGGCTGGACCATAAAATCATTAGCCTCCATTTCCAAGTCATCTACAAATCTCCAATCTGGTGGCAAAGATGCTCTAACATGATGCTCCCAACTTTGCATCCTAGTCAGCCTCGCTTGATGCTCCCTAACTTGCTCAAGACTAGCACTCAGGTTCGCTATCATCGATCTCAGACTGTTGTTATCACTCTTGTTTGCTACTCCATCAAATTTAATCCTTGAAGTTCTTGCCAACAACCTTTGGTGCGCCCTCTCATTCTTATCGAATCTCTTGATTACTATGGTTTCCACCACGTACCGCTCGTACATCGATCCATCCAATCTTCTCTCAATACGCGGAACATCACGATAAGCTCTTGGTCCGGGGCAGATAACTCTTGCGATGTCCTGATGAAGAGAATTAGCGCTCGCTGCAGCATCGGAACTTCTAGGTATACCTGGCATACCGATCAGATGAGAAGTACGAGTAGGCCTGGGGAAAGTAGTTCTGCTTTGGTCGAGGTCCTGGGCTTGCACATGGTTCGTCTCGGCTTGTCCTTCGATAGCTGCTCCAACATTTCCCCCTTCGTGTCCTACGACGTATTCGTCTCCATTTCCGTTAGGCGGTACCTCGGCCATTCCTGCAATAACAGAGAATTTTGGAGGGCACGTAAGATTACTATTCAATATTTATAATTACATGCATGGAAATGCAATGAAAAGGTGTTACACATGCCCAAAATGCGATAATGTGATGCTCATAAATATGTAATACAAGAATTACGGTATCGAGTACTCCACGTACAATTCCAACGTTTACATATAGTAGTTCAATATCTACGTAATAAATACCCACATATATACTTCAACTCAAAAGTATACATCAATACCATGAATACAAAAATAAACCTTACCGGAGCCATGCAAGATAGTTGTGTGCTTGGACAATTTCTTACGACACCAAAAGTTATAGTTTAGGAATTTTCAAAACGATCTAGTTCTCTATAACTCATGGCTCTGATTACCAATCTCTAACACCCCACCAAATGCTATGCGCAGCGGAACTACAACATTTGGGTGCTAGGCAGTTATCATCGCACACAAGATATATCAAACGACTCCAAAGAGACGTAAAAGTTTTAACTTAAATTACGAATTGTTAAAAACGTACATGTCTACGGTTTTCCAAACCCAAATGATACAACACAGAGTTAGCGTTTCGGTCCGCATGAATCTCAACCCGAAAAGATACAGTTTTCACAAAAACATGACATAAAGTTTTTAAAATATTCAAGTAAGAATGGGTGGAAAAACAAGTAGACTCCAAGCCACACACAACTCCCATCCAATGCATGCTCCATTGCTACACTTCATCAATTACCTGAAACACATGCTAAATTTGGCCAACAAATAATGTTGAGTGGAATTCATAGGTTTTACAATCTCATTTTGAACATATGTGTTATAAAAATCATTCACGATCATTCATAGACTTGTCGATCAAACAATCTATTTTCAAGGTTATGACAATTATGTTTAAGCTCATGACACTAATCCGTTAACTTAATCACCCGCGTAATAATTATCAGCATGATTCAGATGAAACCAGTGCCCCTCTAAAGGCATCAGTTGCAATTATACCTTATTTCTTATCACAAGTTATCCGTCCGCAGGGGGTACTCAATGCACTAGCCCTCGTCTCGGATAGGGTCGTCAACCCCATAGTACTACCAATTGTATAAGCGGCTATTTTTAATCCACGCTAGGATTAAACAATAGTTAATAGTTCATGAAATTAGGGCCTTTTGCAACTAGGTACTCAACACAATTTCTAAGGCAACATTCGGGTCCAACAATCATTGATGACATATGTTCATTTTGGAAAACTAGCATGCATTTCCCTCGCGGGTAAAACAATTTAAAACAATAGTAAGCGAGGCTATAAATTCACACCTTATATATATAGAGTAGTCGACGATTCGAGTGACGATCACTGACGATGATGAGGATGCCCGGGAAAATCAACACCTATCAAACCAATAACGCGTAATGAGTAATCTCATTTATAAACCTTAAGTACTGTATATAATACATACATATTAGTCAATTGTGATAATTACAACTCACGCCAAAACCAAACAAGTAAGTGTTACTCGTTTTATACTATTCGTCCATGTTATTAACGTTATTCCCTTTTACACGTTTTTCGCCGATACTTACCAAAAGTACGGACTGTTTTACTAAACTTAAACCTTTTTAGAAAAATTGGGAAAATTATCAAAAATACCTTAAGACCTGTAGAAAACAAATTTTAATCCCATTAAAAGTTTTCGCTTTTACGACCCGTTACTCAACACTTTACCAAACCTACGTTTTTCGGACTGAATTTGCACTTTGACAAAGTCGGACCCATTTGACCCATTTAAAATATACCATTGACCCATTTGACACCTAAGTATAATAATAGACTCACATATGCAGGTTTGAGACCAAAAATCAAACTTTAACCATTTACCAAACTATATCTATGGTCCCCGTGATTTGACCTAAAACCAAACATAATTTCGGATTATGAAGGTTCTCATCTCCCGGTACACGATTTTCAAAACATCATAGCTTTTGACTCGTTAGGAGTCGTAAGCTCTATCTTATACAAAATCGAAGCTAAGAAGACGCTCTACAACTATATCCTAGTCTCATGACCTGTTTACAAAATAATTGTTATGAAAACATCCCAAACATTTTGCCTACAATTACCTATCCCAAAATCATTCCAACACTCGTTTCCAATCCCATTTATCGACACTAGACCTCAACCTAATCACTCCTAACCATACTAATCAGTCCTAAACACCCTAATTATCAAATCTATCTCAAAACCCAAACACAAAATCAAACATGCAATGGGTTTTACCCATTCAAAAACATCTAAAAACAAGAACAAACACATAATCCATAAGCAAAATAACAATCACCAAGATCCACCAAACACCCCCTTTGTGCCGTGGGGTGTGGGTGATCAAAACCCCCCAAACAAATTGATTTTGGTTGGTTTGTTGAGTGATTACACATCCTATACACATGAATTAAACATGCATACATCCAATTTACATCAAAACAACTTTTGAAAAATCCATTGATTCTTGGAAAAATTTTTGTGGATGCATGTATGATTAAAGTACATGAAAAGGAAAGGAATGAAGTAACTAAATATGGTCTAAGCTTACTTTTGATCAAAACAAGCTAGAAAAAAAATGGTGGTGGTGGTGGTGGGTTTTGGCCGTCGGCCTAAAGAGAGAAAAAGAGAGAGGGTGAAAAATTTTTGAAGTGAAAATGTGTTGTGTGTGTGTTTGATTTCCCATTTTGAGAATTTTGGAGGTCCTTATGTGCAATATTGACTTTCTTTTGTCCTTAAGTGAAAACAACCTCAAAAGTTTACGGGAATAACTCACTAGTCATTTTGGAAAATTTTACGGGAGTCGGGGATTATCCCGAACACTCCAAAATACTTTTAGGACAATTTAAATGCACCCGGAAGGCAATAAAAACTCACCTGACTCGACTTAACACGAACCGAAAGTAAAATTCTCGAAAAATTATAATATCGATAAAACGACAATAAACATAGGAATTTGGGCATCCATCGGGATCGTAGTCGTCATCGTTCTTCTTAAATCGTCAATCGTCAGAATTATGACTTCAAATATCGGTTTTAATCACAATGATAAAATATATAGCAAATAAAATTTATTAAAAATTTCAAAAATAAGCGCAATTTAGGGTTAGGTAAGTGACCTCGGTTCTAGGTATTACAACTTTGTTTTGATTACGATAATATGTAAAAACAAGCATTTACGAAATCAATGAAAAACGAATTATTGAGTTCAAGTATTTTTCATTTCAACCATTATCACTTAAGGTATGAACAAACAAATAATTATACTAATTAAGTGATCATGGATTTAATCTTTTCTTAAAACTCACTTTTTATTAAGTGTGACAAAGTTTTATTATTAAACTTTCTTTTTAAGAAAATGTTTTATTAAATTAATTATTTGAATGATTGAAATATGAAAATGGCATATTCTATCTTGGTTTGGAATATCCTTTCAGAATATTTTAATCCCTAGATTTGAACCAACCCACTAAAAGACAAAAGGGAGCGGACTCTACGCCGACGGTTCCTTAGCGCCAACGGTGGTAACTTATTGATAAGGAACCGCGGGCTCCAATAAGGAACCGAGGTCAGATATAGCCGTTGGACATTTGTCTTATAAATAGTGGACCATTCTCAGACTTTCAATCCACCTCTTTTGCACATACATTTCTAGATTCTTTCATACTTCTTAAATCACTCAAACCCTTGATCATTTGTTTGATTACTACTTGTTTAGAAGTGAATCTTTCTCCTCTCATCTTTTTCTCTCAAAGTGCAAAGAGAAGAACATTATCATTCTTTAAGTGTTGTGTCTACCTCAAAGATCCATTGAAGATCCAAACTTATTTATTCATTGTCGTGTCATTGTTGTAAAGATCCAAGTAGTTGTGTCTATTTGGAAGTTGTGTATGTATTAGGGTTAATACTTAGTCCTCAAAGTATATTGGTATAGATTGGTCTTAGCTAAGATTAGGGCTCGACTTTTAGCTTAGAGTCGGAAATTGGTTAAGCGACGTTGTGTACTGTTTCTCCACCTTAAGGAGCTTGTTGATTAGTGAACTCTCGAGTAAGGAGTACTCGAGGAATGGAGTAAGAACAAGGAGTGAGCTTCATTGCCGAACCACTATAAATACTTGGTGTTTGGTTTGATCTTTCCTTCCCTTATCTCTTTACATTCTATATTCTTTATACTTATGATTATTAGTTTAGTTGCATTATACATTCATTATTCTTTATACTTGTCATTATAAGTTAGTTGCACTATACCTTGTTCATATTGTGTATAAGAAGGTTTCACATAAATATTCAAGCTTAAGTTTTTGAAAAATGATATTTTAAAACCAAACTTTAACAAGCAAATTTAAGAAACTATTCAACCCCACTTCTAGTTTTTACAATTGGTATCAAAGCGTGGTTGCTCAAGACTTTTTAAAATATATTGTATTTTAAAACTTGAATCGATCTATGGATTCCAACAAGTATCTAGAAGGGAAATCCATGCAAAGACCACCTCTTTTTGAAACCGATAGTTTTATTCATTGGAAAAATAGGTTTGAGACTTATGTGAAATCAAAAGATTTAGATCTTTGGCATGTTATTACCAATGGTGATTTTTTGCCTTTTCAATATAATGAAGTTTCTAAAAGTAAGAAGATAGTTACTTTTGATAAAGCTAATGATGATACTAAAAGAAAACTTGCTAAAAATAATAAGGCTAAAATGGTCATTTATAATGCTTTACCAAAGAAAGAGTATGAAAGGATTTTTATGTGTGAAACCGCTGAAGACATTTGGAATACTCTTTTAGTAACACACCAAGGTAATAGCCAAGTCAAAGAATGTAAAATTGATCTTCTTGTTCAACAATATGAACAATTTGTCATCTTAGAAGATGAAACCATGGATAATGCATTTGCTAGATTTAACACTATTATTACTAGTCTAAAAGCAGTTGATTAAGGTTTTTCTAGCAAGAACAAGGTTAGGAAGTTTCTTAGGGCTTTGCATCCCAAATGGAGAGCTAAAGTCACGACGATTGAAGAATCAAATGATCTTGCCAAATTATCACTCGATGAACTCATTGGTAACTTGAAGGTTCATGAGATGATAATTTTGAAGTACTCGGAAATGGTGGAAAACTAAGAGTGAAAGAAAGTCTCTTGCACTTAAAGCCAAGAAGGAACAAAGTGACCATGAAAGCTCCTTAGATAGTGATGATGAGGAATATGCCTTGGCAGTTAAAGACTTTAAGAAGTTCTTCAAAAGACGAGGTCAATACGTGAGGCAACCAAACAACGACAAGAAACCATTCTCCAAAAACCAATTTGCCAAAGACGATAAACGTGATAGGAAATGCTTTAGATGTGGTGATCTAAATCATTTCATTGGTGATTGTCCTAAGCCTTCACGCAACAAGAATCACACGGCGTTCATTGAAGGTTCATGGAGCGATAGCGGTGAAGATGTTGATGACAACCCCAAAGATGAGAAGTGTCTCATGGCTCACACTTCTGAAGAGGTACTTTCCGAAACCGGGTATTATAGAAATAATAGTTCTTCTCAAGATGATAGTGAACTAGAAGGACAATACAATAACTTGCATAAGCTTAGTCTAAAATTTATTGAAAAGAACAAAGTGCTAAAATCAACTAGAACTAAGATTGAAAACGAGATTAATAAGCTAAAAGAAAAATTAGCTAAGCTTGAGAAAAATAAAGAAGTAGATCTAGGATGCTTAAAATGTGAAAACCTTAGACAAGAAAATGAAAACCTTAAGAGCACCTCCATTAGACTAGAAAAGTTCAGGAGAGGTACTAATGCTCTTGATGATATGTTAAACAAACAAATTCATTCTAATGAAAGACTTGGGTTAGGATATAACACTAATGAAGCATCAACTAGTGAACCAAAACAAGTTAGGTTTTCAAAAACACAGTCCCCTGTACGAGGTGCTCCAATATATAGGGTGGTTCCCTATCGCTATGGAACCGCCGTGGAGCTAAGAAACCGCGTCCAGAAGAAGATTTTTGTGAAAATCTTGAACATTCTAAAAAGTCAATTTTTGGTGAAGGACCAAAACATATTCTAATTAACAAGGTCAAAGTACCTATAATTTAAAAGTCTACTTTAGATAAATTCTTCAATCCCTTGAGTAAACCTCTAATGGAAACTAGAAACTTATCTAGACAAACATCTACTCCTCCAATAGTAAGAAATGAATCTAAACCTAGAAGTAGAACACCTACGCCAAAAAGAGATGATCAAGCTAAACCACGACCTAGAAGTAAAACTCCAACACCTAGGAAGAATAATAATAATACTAGATCAAGATCAAAGACACCTAGGAGAAACTATGGACAACAAAATGGCCATATGAATTGGAATAATTTTCAACAATAATACTTTTCCCCATGGGGAATGTCTCCTTCATGCATGCATCCCAACCAAATGCAAGGGATGTTTGGAACTAACAATTTTGGACCCATGAGATATTGGGGACCAAATGTTTAATCTTATGTGTTGTTACCTATATATGCTTAGGAATCGATCTAGAGCCCAACAAGTGGATTAAGGATAGTGGTTGTTCTAAACACATGACGGGTAATCGAATTTTGTTCTCACACTACAAAGCATATGATGGAGGTAACGTTACATTCGTAATAGACATGGGAATCTAATTGGCAAAGTTACGGCCTCTCTTGACTCTATGACTATAGAAAATGTAGAGCACGTAGATAACTTAGGTTTTAACCTTCTAAGTATAGGTCAAATTTGTGACAATAAGTGTAAGGTCATCTTTTCGGAATATGACAGTGAAATCATAAAAGATGGAAAAGTCATTAGAAAAGGTGTTAGAAAGCATGGGCTTTATGTCATGAAGGTTAATAGGAAGTCAAAGGACAACTTATGTCTAGCTACTTTAGATGATAGTTCTACTCTTTGGCATAGGAGATTAGGTCACACTAATATGCGCTTAATTCAATCTTTAGTCTCTAAGGAGTTGGTAAGACATCTCCCCAAGATGATGTTTGATAGTCACTTTTGTGATGCTTGAAAAATTCGGAAGCAAGTTCACTCAAGTCACAAAGCCAAGAATTTGGTTTCGACCTCTCGGTGTTTAGAGCTCCTACATATGGATCTCTTTGGACCTTCCGCCATACGGAGTTATGGAGGTAACCTTTATACCCTAGTATAGTTGATGATTACTCTAGATTCACTTGGACTAGATTTTTGGCGTCTAAGAATGAATCTTTCGATCACTTCGAAACCTTTAGTCGAAGAATTCAAAATCAACTAGGATGTTCAATTGTCTCTATTAGGACGGATCATGGTAGGGAATTTGATAATGAAGTGCATTTTGGTGCCTTTTGTGAAGCTCATGGTATTACCCATAACTTCTCGGCTCCCCGCACTCCACAATCAAATAGGGTAGTTGAAAGGAAGAATAGGACCATCCAAGAGATGAGTAGGACGATGTTAAATGAGCAATCTTTTCCTAAAAATTTTGGTGCAATGTCGTGGACACATCGATTCTCGACCGAATTCTTATTCGACCTTTTCTAGGAATGATCCCCTATGAGATTCTTAAAGGTAAGAAGCCCTCATTAGAATAATTTAGGGTGTTTGAAAGCAAGTGCTTCATTCTCAACACCAAAGATTATTTTACAAAGTTTGACCCAAAGTCTTACGAAGGTATCTTTTTAGGTTATTCTCAAACTAGCAAAGCCTAGATAGTCCTCAATAGAACCCCGGGTGTAATTGAAGAATCACTTAACATGACATTTGATGAAACCCCACCTTCATCTAAGACACCACCTTTGGTAGATAATGACTTAGATGAAATAGACATAGTTAATGTCAAAGATGTTAGAAACATAGGAGTTGAAGACCTTAATTTTGAAAAGGGAGTAAACATTAAAGATTCTAAGGATCATGCTCTTGATAACGTCATAGGCGAATTAAATCAAAGGACCCTAAGATCTCAAGTCCAAAATCAAAGTAACTTCTTATGTTTCGTCTCCTTGATTGAACCAAAGAATGTTAAAGAAGCTTTGATGGATGAGAGTTGTGTGACAATCTAACATTTTCAGGTAGTGAATTATTTTCTCATATAATATTTTGAAACTTATTTTTGTGTTGGTTGACGAACTCACAATTTACGGATTTAAATTTGGGCTTACGTGCACAATTTAGCGTCCTTTACGACTAAACCGGAAACCTTAGGATTACGTATTTACGTTTTTGAACTCCGTTTTTGAAGAGACAATTTTTATTGGATTCGTTTTGTGACGTTGATTCATAATTTATAAAAACGTTTTTCGTGAAACGACCCGAGGGCACGCAAATCGGGAAAACTAGAATCGAAGAATACCCGTAAATTAGTAAGGTGGGACAAAATACATTATCCCACCCCACTAATAAACATGGGACGGTACACATGACACCACATCTAAGGATGTGGCATCATGTTAGCTAAGTAGTTACAAGTGTAACTAAAGCTTAAAACTTAAGCTTTCCATTTACTCAAAACCACTAGCTACTCATTCATACCATTTTACACACATGCAAACTACTTCAAACTCTCTCAAAACCCCACCCTTTGCCGTCCACTTTGAAGAACAAGACACCCCTATTTGATCTTTTCTAGCCATGAAATACATGTTATCTAGCTCTATCATGGAGTTATCTTGAAACCTTGATCATTTGGTGGCCATTTTAACAACAAAGGAGGTGATTTGCTTGTGTCCTAGGGCTGATTTCTCAAATATTGTTCTTGGTGTTTGATGATCTTGGAGTTACTTTTGGTGTTCATCAAGTTCTTGTCTTCCAAAAACAAGAAATACACTTGGTTGGTAAAGAAGATCATCCTCTCCATTTTCTCTTGTTATTTTTGTAAAGAACAAATGTATTTTCTTTCTTGTTGTATATGTATATGATGAATATATGATGATAAAAATGTTGTGTGGGGATCAAGTGTTGATAAATATGCTTAAAAAGGTTAATAACTATAAGAAACAAGGCTAAAATCATGCTTATTTAGTTGGCTGTATAAAAACAGTATGTAACTAAAACTTGAACTGATAAACTTGCATGGTATAATCCATTTACAGTAAGTACAAGATGTTATACACATGTGACAGTTGGCCATGCAATGGAATCATTATAATGAGTGAGATATGATCAAAACAAGATAAGTGTGCTAATCTGAATAAGCTGTTTTGTAGGGACTGTTAAGCATAGATAAACTTAAAATGAGCAGTAGCTATAACTAAGTTAAATGTAGCACATAATATGAATATCATGCCACCCAAAAATGAGCTTCTAATTCATTATAGAACTTTAGATATGATAAAAATGGTGAAGATGAAGATAAAAATCAGATTTTGAGAATTAATGTTTATTATTATTATATAAGCACTCAAATTTTATTGTATAAAATGTAAAATAAAAACCCACTAACTTATGAATTTTATTTATATAAATAGGTAAAAGGTTAAATAAATGGATAAATTATATAAATGGTAGTGGAATAATACTTATAAGTAATAAAAACTATAAACTTGATTTTTACGACTTTTTCGGCTATTACCGTAAAATTAACGTTTTTCGCCAATTAAAACTTAGACGATCAAACCCGTCTAATGTAAAGTTTTTAAAAGTCATATACTGATATATAAGTAACTAATACAAGTAAAAACCGATAAAACTCGAACTATAGGACATACGGACATTAACGAGCTAACTAAGCATATTGGACTAAATAAGATAAACACTTATAAAAAGAACTTATTGGGCTTAACCCATTTGGGCCCAACATGGAAAGTATAGATACTGATAATATAAGTATAAAAGGGATTAAAACAAGTTAAAGAACTTATAATAAGCTTATTGGACTTAAAACATGTAAATAGGTAAAACTAGTAAACTAGTAAAAAGTTACCAAAACGTAAACACTAAAATGAGTAAACAGGGATATATAAACCCACTTAATCATCATCATATGTACAAAATCATCATATGTATATTGTTATTTTGATAAAAGTCATTGGACAAGATTCTAAGACCGATTATTATTTATATAGGTTTCCGTTACCGAAGCACGCCCGTAGCCGATAATCCGCCTTTCATTATCAACGTGAGTTCATAGCCTCGCACTCTTTTAAATATTTTATAAAATGATTTGTAAACCCGCGAGGGAGATAACATGCTAGATTTTATAAAAACAGAACACAAGTAGTCCCGATGGTATGCTTAATGATATGGACCCGAATGATGCTATGACCCTATAAACGAGACTAAAAGGATTATTAGTAGTTAGGTTATGTCACTTAAAGTTCCATTAGCATGAATTGTGAACTACCGGGATTTGGTAGACGCTTATGCATTTGATAGTACTATTTGGGGATGATCACCCCAGTTCGCGCCTTGACGGTTGATCCCCGTCGTACCACATTGATTGGTAAGCGAATTTATGTATGAGAAGATTCCATAGCGTGATTTTTGTGACGACACGCTAACTTAGATGGGCAAATTGTTTGTCGGGTTCGCGGCCCGATGTTTTCATAGTAAGGTAACAATGTCATGCGGCTAGTAATAATCCTAATCCAAATAAAAATGTATCCTATACATAATAACGATGCTATTAACGATGAATATATTACCTATCATGGTAATATAGAGACTACGGTCTCATGGACGGTTTAAGATGTATGCTTGATTTATATATTGCCTGACTAGCAATATGAGGACTTACTTCCGATATTATACTTGTGTTCTGATTTTAAATGATTGTTTTATATAACAGTTTTTATTAAACTCTATGAATTCACTCGGCATTCGCTGATATGATTTTTGCATGTTTTTATCTCAGGTGCTTGAAGGTAATCCGGATGGAGATCGACTCTGATGGCCCACATAATATTAAAAATGTTCATTCGATCTATGTTTTGTAAACTTAATGACCTGTATAATTTGGGACCTGTTGTACACTTTAAAACTTTTTATCGAATGAATGTATGTTGAACCTTGCACAACCATTTTTATGTGTTGTCTATGATTTGAGTAATTATGCTATCCCGTAACACTCTGAAAGACCCTTCCGTTGTACCGATACGAAAAATGAGAGTGTTACAGTTTGGTACAAGAGCTCTCGTTATAGAGAACAAAAGATTTTAAAAACCAAGGTTTTGAACAAAACTTTTCAAAATCTTTTGACAATGAACATTTAAGAAAATATTTGAAAAATCTTTTGACTATAACGGTGCCAGATATCTCCGACGTTACCAACAAGCCCTATTAAGAAGATATATATTTTGATATATATAATTTAATTTATATATATATATATATATGTATATATCGTGGTTTCATTATGTAATTGTTTAACTAGTATGTTATCCTAATACGAGATATATATAAATGCAGATTGTCATGGCTGACCCTAATATTCCTATAGAAAACCATGCTATTCCCGAACCTAATGTAGATGATGATCCTTATTTAGACTTAGTAGATTATGATATGGATGATGAGGAGGAACCATTTGAGGATCCCGAGCCCGAGATAGGACTAGGAGATCAGATTGCCCCTCAGGTTGACTTGGTAGAGAATGAGATTGATAATGTTGATATAGAGAATGATGAGGAGACTGGGTTAGATAATTTAGATGATGAGTTTGACGACGAGGATGTCGAGGAGGATGTAGGTATAGACGACGAGGTTGATGACGATGAGGAAGCTGAGCTTATTTATCCTAATGATGTTCCAAAGGGCGAGCCTTTACCCCCACCAGTTTATTTGTCTGATTCTGAGGTTGAGTTACCTAGGGATGAAATGTCTGAATCGTCTGAATCTGATTCTGAATCAGAGGAGGATGAGAATGATGATGCACCTGATGGTACTGATGGTATTGCTACTCGTAGATGTGAGATAGGAGAGTCGTCTAGTACTCGAGAGGCTACTCATATTGATGGTCTTGCACCATGGGCCTTGAGACGTAATCTAGATGCTTCCCGTGTTAAGAATAGTATGACAGCGTTAGATTAGGTGTTGTTCAGACTCAAGTTGATTATTTGGAGTCGAAGACCAAGGTTGGAGAGAAAGAGTGAGAATTGCTTAGTTTGGATTTGACTGATGTAGAGCGTGGTTTGAATGAGGCTTTTAGGAGGTTATCGGTGTTGGAAAGTGGTGAGTTTGCTGAAATGAAGAGAAAGGTGAATTCTATGGAGATTCAGTTGAGTGTAGCTCGTGCGATGCGTGAGAAAGCTGAGAAGGAGTTGAGTATATCTGTGGGATGGAATAGTAGATTTTATGCTGACATGGTTGAAAGAGGAGTGATCTGTAAGCGCCCAGCTGAAGATGTGTCTAGTGATCGTCAGACAAAGATTCAGAACACGATGGATGATGGACCATTTGGCGGTTCTCAGTAGACCAGTCTGTATTTAGTAGTGACCTTTGTATCTTTTGTACCTTTTGTAGCTTTGACTGAACCGACTTGTTAGTAGTAGACTTGGCACGTATTTTGAGTGTATATAGTGCTAGAACTTTGATATGTGATGTAACTAAGACAATACTTTTGTTTCAAATCGAATGAAATATGTATCTTGTCTTGAATTCCATATTGTGCCTTATTTGTATCTTGATTATGAATTCAATCCATATTATATGAATCCTTGTTGGGTGAATGCTTAATACTTTGAAATTGTGAAATTATAGAACTATGCCACCTAAGAAGGTTGTGACTGAGGATGATGTACGTAGGATTATTACGGAGCAAGTTACCGCATCTATGACTGAATTTATTGCAAATGCTAGAAATGAAGCTGGCGGTAGTGGAGCTGGCGGTAGTGGAGCTGGCGGTAGTGGAATTGACGGTACTAATGTGAATGTAAATGTTAATAATGTGAATTCTAATGCTGGAGGAAATGTAGGAGGACTTGGAACTAATGCACCTGAAGTTGGTAGCTGTACTTATGTGACGTTCATGAAATGTGAACCTCTACCTTTTAATGGAACTGAAGGTGCTGTAGGACTAAGCCAGTGGATCGAGAAGATTGAGTCGGTGATGAGACTGCTTTTATACATAGTCTCATCATCCAAATCGGGATTAAAATGCATAAAATATCATTAAAACTGCCAAATATATGCTTGTGTTTGTTGCTTGTGTATTTTAGGTACGGATATTGAGGAAAAGACAAAAATATCACAAGAATCAATCAATAACAAACACGGGAAACGAAGCCGCACAATGAACCGGGCCCAAATCTGGAATTTCCAAAAATGACCTTGAAGAATTGAAGATTGTCAACAATGGTCCCTCAACTATTGAAGACTTGTCATTTTATACCCCTGTAAATCCTCAAAATTACTTGTGGGTCCCTAAAATATGAAGATTGTACAAGTTCAGCCCTTGAAGAATGAAGAAATTTCAATTGAAGTCCTTGTTTTAAGTTTGAAAATAAGTTGTGCCAATAATGACAAATTGGCAAACTTAAATACAAAGGGGAAAAGAATTGTATCTGTTTAAAACAAAGTGAAGATAAAAGGAAACCTTGGTGGCCAAAACTGCCAGACAACATAAGTTATCCCCACCAATCAAACCACCACATCACCCCACTTCCACCACTCTCCTCCACTTCACCACTCCCACCCACGTCAGATTTCCACCACCCAGGTTTGTTAAATAAACCTGGTCAACTCCAGTCAAACACCAAAACTTTCCCTCCTTAACATTTATTTAAAATGTTTAATCCCCCAAATCTGATTAACCACCCCTTAATCCCAGATAAACCTAAAAAAATCCCAGCCTCAATCACCCTTAATTCAAAGGGGTTTTGCCCCTTCTTGTGCAGAATGTTAATTAAGCTTATCCTCACCAAAACCCACTCACTTAAACCCTTCCCAACACACCCATGTGGCCTCTATGGACCACCCCTGCCCCGTCTCTTTCACACCAAACCCCAAAAAGACACATCCAACATCTCATCTTGATTTCTTTCTCCCAAAGACTGAATAAACAGCCAAGATCATCACAAGTACATCTATTCCAACTGGCATCATCACATGGACGATTTTTGACCAAGACCCCAAGGGTATTTTCGGATCTTCATGACTATTAGGGTTTAGGGTTTGATTTATTGTATTATTTTATTTCAAGCTTCTAGTTAGTTCTATTAGATAGTATAAATACATGGGGCATGTACCATGTATTCTTTGTTCCAGATTTTACCTTAAAAATTCATGTAATACCTTTTTAAGTTTAATGAAAGTTGGTGTTGTTTTTGAACTTGTAATCCCTTTTTATTAGTTAAAAGTTGGTCTTGTTTTAAAAGGTAATATGAGTTCCAGTAATATTGTAACACCTTGTGTGTTTGAGTTTTCAAAAAGGTTTCAAATTGGTTCAAATTTCAGAAACCCAAGACTCCAAAAAAGTGAAAGTGGATTTGGATTTTTGGATTTGTGAATTTGAACTTGTTTTAAAACGTGTTCCAAGTTCAAGGTTCACAAGTTTGTGAAACGGTTTAAAATGTTTCAAAAATCAGAAATTGTATTTGTTTGTTTGCTCATTTGATCTTAGCAGGAAAATCACTTGGAGCTTGTCCAAGAGTACTGCACAGGTCCGGACCTGATTGGAGGTGACATAGCAGTCACTGAGGGACCTGGATGTAGGTCCCTCTAGGTAAAATCCTTGTTTTCATTTTTCTAGTTCATAGTTTTGGTTTATGTGATTTATGCATGAAACTGGTTAAGTGTTTGTTTGAGTGTTTAATATTGCTTATTTTGATGTTGTATGCATGTTAGTAGCATTTGTAATCAGTTTGGTTAGATTTTTAATAGATTTGCTTGAAAATTTTGATCATCTGAATTTAAAGGGGTGTTTGGGATAAGGGATTAGCCAAGATTGTGACAAAATTTTGTGTTAGAACCTGGTTAAAAACACTTCTTTGGTGATTATTATGTGATACATGCTTCTTGTTTTCAGTTTGGTAAGGTTTGAAACACATTTGCATGGTAAAAAATGGAAAATAGCACAAAAATTCAGTAACTGCTTTTTGTTCATGATTTTGTGTTATTTTGACCATCAAATTTGGTAGTCTGCTAGATTTTAGGTCTGTTTAGGATTGAGTATAGTTTGTATGCTATTTTGTGAGCTTATGTGCAAGATTTGAGCCTTTGAAATCCATTTGAGTGCATTTTGAACCAGCATCCTATTCATCAGATACAATAGGGCTTAATCAGAAACTTGTGGAGCTATTTGTGAAGAATTTTGTGAAGTGTTTGTGTGTTTTGTGTTTACTCAGACTCCCCACAACCCAATTGGTGTGGGGGTGCCTTTTTGTCCAAAGAAAACCAAGCCCAAAAGCTTTCCTAAGCTATAAGGTCACCAGACCTAGAATTAACACTACTAGTGGGAACTCCTTTCCCACTGCTAGCACATCTGTTAGTACTGCTAAGCAACAAGACAAAATCCAAACACATGTCACTTTCAGTAACTTTAAAATTTTGTCTTTAGTGCCCAAATTTTAGAGTTAGGACCTGATTCTTGTTTTGTTATTTTTCTAATTTTATTTTTGATTTTTCTGATTAATTAGATTTTATTTACTGTTCATTTTAGATTTTTTAGATTAAATAGTTTTTTTAATTAACTTTTTATTTTCTATTTTTGGCATTTAGTGCCGAAAATACTTGTTTTTCAGTTTAAACATTTTTCTTGGATTAGGAAAAACATTTTAAGATTTTTGGTTAAAAAAAGTTTTTACTGTTCATCTTTTAATTATTTTTTAGAATTAATTTAAGTTAATTAGGGTTTTATATTAAACTGTTTTTTGTCTTTTAGTGGTAAATTTAATATTTTTCAAACTTTTTCATTTTTCTACTGTTCATTAGAGTAATTTAGGATTTTTACAATTGTTCAATTAATTTTGGCATTATTTTATTATTTTTAATAATTATTTTGGTTTTAAATTAGTTTTTAGTAATTTAAAAATAGAAAAACAGTTTTTAAAAATTAGGAAAAATACTTTTTAATCTTTAGATAATATAAGTAAGTTATTTGTTCAATAAAATCATATTTTGGACATTCTGATTAATTATATTTAATTTTAGGGCTTTAATTAGCATTTAAAATTGAATATTTTATTAATAAAAGGTTTTAAAATATCTTTATTGGATTTTTATCCTTATTTATATTATTTTAGACTACTTTTAGCTTTTAATTAATTTTTAGGTTTAAAATTTTTAATTTTGTAGTTTTTTACGGTTTTACGTGAACGATCTTTTCGTCTTAGCTCGATCCGTCTTCGTAACCGTCCTTCTCTTCTAATCTCATTTCTTTATTCCTTTTTCAATCATATAATCACAATCAAAATCAATTCATTAGACAACGCACTAGCCTCCTCGAGAACGAACTCACACTTAGGGTCATTCACACACGGTTTTCCTAAATCGTCGTGCTCACTTATCGTATATTATTGCCTTGTTTTCCTAAACAAGTGTGATTTTACAACTATCAATTTTTGGCGCCGCTTCCGGGGAGGCGTGTTGTGTTTTGATTTGAACATTGTTGTTTTTATATATAGCCATATTAGTAATTGTATTAGTAGCACTCTACTAATACGTATTATCGGTTTTTCGTTTTTTGTGAATACTATTACTATATTGTATACGTAGAACAATAAATTCACAAGTACTCCAAATACGTGAGAAATCACAACCTTGACTTGGGAGGTCATTACCCAATCATTATATTCGAATCTCAAACCAAAGAAAAAAAGGCAAAAATAGATAAATACTTTCGTGAAGCTCGATTTTGAAAGATACAAACTATAAGGTGGGTATAAGGCGGGTATTATAAAATATACCCAAAGGAAAAAGGCTCTTAAGTGCTTCGCGCCGCCTCGTTTCCCCGCTTGCTTGTGAGTATTTTGAGATTGAAGGCTAATCGAGGGTTTTGCCGCCCAAAGTATTATTACGTATAATATATTTGCTTGGTTTTCTTTGTGATTAAAACCTCTTGAACAATTTGGTTTTCACCAAAGTTCTAAAGTCATTCGAAGGCGTCCACTCCACGTGATCGTTTTCATTCCTTTGAGGCTTCTTTAATCAAGAGTTTGATTCGAGGAGAGATTTTGTAGATTGTTGTCTACGAAGATACACCAAAATCCAAAAAAATTAAATATCATCAAAAACACAAAAAAAATTGAAAATTCACAAAAAACCCAAAAAGAATCTTCTTTGCTCACCTCCCTTTCTTCGTGAAGTTTATGATCACTCGTAATCAAGCAAAACGAGCTCGTAAACGTCTTCAAAAGCAAGCCAATCAAGAGATGTTGATTGAAGAAGAACCTCCAATTGTTGAACCTATTGTAGAACAAGAAGTCGTCATGGCTAATCGTACTATGATGGAGTTGCTACAAGCCCCCACCGAGGGTTTTGGAGAGGCTATTGTGATTCCCGCCATCCTTGCGGAGAATTTCAAAATTAAGACGGGTTTAATTTCGATGTTGCAAGCAAATAAGTTTAGAGGTCATGAGAAAGACAACCCGCATTATCACATTAGGAATTTTAATCGTCTCACCGCTACTAGCAAGTTTAAGGATGTTCCACACGACGCCATTAAGATGATGTTGTTTCCATACTTGTTAGATGGACCCGCAAAAAATTGGCTTGAGAAAGAACCGCCAAATTCGATTTTGACATGGGCCGATCTCGTTTCTAAGTTTGTGAACAAGTTTTTTCCACCATCTAAAACAACACATTTGAAAAATGAGATTTCACGATTTGTGCAAAGAAATAATGAAAGTTTTTCAATGGCATGGGAACGCTTTAAAGAAATGTTACATGAATGTCCACACCATGATTTTACGGAATTACATCAAGTTGATACTTTATATAATGGGCTTAATGATCATGAACGAGATTATTTGAATGCCGCCGCGGGTGGTAATTTTTTGTGCAAGACGACAAATGAGGCTTTACAAATCATCGAGAATAGATCTAAGGTTTATAGCCCTCGTAACACACCGAGTGTTGCCAATTTGGGTTCGTCATCATCGTCACAATCGTCTCATAGCATTAATGCCTTACTTGATGAAGCTAATGAGGAAAATCGTTTTTTTGGTAGATTAGCTAATCTAATGTCCCATTGGAAAGCTCAAGAAGCTTCAAATTCCGCTTCGGTTAAAGCGGTTGCTAAGAGTTGTTTATCTTGTGGGGGGGCTCATGATCTTTCCGAGTGCATTACTGCGGATGGTAACACTTCGAGTGCTTATGTAGCAACGGGAACTTACAACCAAAACGGTCAAGGTTCCCGCCAAAATCAAGCTCCACCCAACCAAAATGCTAATAATTATCGAAACAACAACCAAGGTAATTACCAAGGAAATTCACGCAATTACAACAAAGGGAATTATCAAAAAGGGAATGGACAAATTTCTAATCAAAACCAAAACCGTGATTTTCAAAACACTACTCAAGGTTTTCAAAATGCTCACACTAATAATTTGCAAGGAGAATTTTTGGATTATTCTAAAGCAAATGATGCTAAATTTGATAACATGCAACGTGAGATGATTAGCTTAAGATCCGAGTTGAAAAACGAGCTTAAAAATGAACTTGCTAATGAACTTAAAAATCATGCAAACAAAATGGAAGGAAATGTCCAACGTCTTCAACAAAACCAACAAAAGATGGAATTAGGACAACATGAGATTAAGCAAGAGTTATTAAAAGCGGATGATAGGCAATCAAAATTTGAGGACCGAATGGCTAAGATGTTTGAAGCAATCATGTGTAAACCCTCTTCCTCGGGTGGTCTTCCTAGTGATACCATTGCAAACCCGAAGGGAGAAATGAAGGTTATTACTACACGAAGTGGTAAAACTTTCAAGGAACCAATCTCTCGTCCAAGTACTTCTACGGAGAAGGAAATCGAGAAAGAACCCGAGGTGATGGTCGAAAAGGAGCACATTACAATCCCACGAAGTACCGCTCAAACCATACCTACGGTTGAACCAATACTAATTGTGGAACCCGAGTTTACAAGGCCGTTGCCTAATGACCAACCCACACCACCTTTACCCTACCCTTCGAGACAAAACAAAGAGAAAATGCAAGAACGTAACAAACAACAAATGGAGCTTTTTATAAAAATGTTTCAACAAGTGCATTTTGATGTGAGTTTAGCCGACGCGTTGTTATATATGCCTCGTTTCGCTTCCACTTTTAAAAGTATGATGAGCGATAAGGAAAAGCTTTCAAAGCTTGCTAATTGTTCTTCGGTTTATCTTAACCGCATACCGGAAAAAGTTGGTGACCCCGGAAAGTTTCTCATTCCTTGTGACATAAAATATATGAAAGAATGCCTCACCTTGGCCGATCTTGGTGCGAGCATTAATTTGATGCCATTTTCCATTTGGAAATCGCTTTCGCTTCCGGCTCTCATTCCTTCGAACATGTCTATCGAGATGGCCAATCATTCTACGATTATGGCATGTGGAGTTGCCGAAGATGTTTTCGTGAAAGTGGGGAAGTTCTACTATCCCGTTGATTTTATAGTAGTTGACATCCCCGCGGATCCTCAAGTTCCTCTAATTTTAGGTCGTTCATTTTTAGACACTTCGAGATCGCTTATCGATGTTCATGCGAGAACTATCACTTTGAGATTCAACGAAGAGGAACTTGTTATAAACGCTACTCAAAACTCGAAACCTTCTCATGTTTATGCAATCGCTACCATCAATCACATTGACATCGTTGATGTGGTTTGCGATGAGTTTTCACAAGAAGTGTTAGGTTTTTCCTATAGCTCGTCAAGTGGCAATCCCACTATTTTGGATCCAATTATTGCTAATTCCACACCAAATCTCACTCCATTCCAAGGAGGCGATCTCACTTCAAAAGAAATCGACAATGAAGATGAGGTGTTGATTAGTGATGATACTTCTATTCCACCATTTCTTTCGCCGATGGAAGTTATGAGTGTTGAAACAAAATCTTCAATCGAGGAACTACCTATCCTTGAATTGAAAGATCTTCCTTCTCACCTTGAATACGCATTCTTGGAAGGTGATGACAAGTTGCCGATTATTATTGCAAAAGGTCTTGCTAATAGTGAAAAAACCGAGCTCTTGAAAGTTCTTAAGGCGCATAAAGGGGCAATTGCGTGGAAAATATCCGACATTAAGGGAATTGACCCAAAATTTTATACTCACAAGATTTTAATGGAGGAGGACTACAAATCCGCAATTCAAAGTCAAAGAAGGGTGAATCCCAAAATTCACGATGTCATAAAAAAGGAGGTCCTTAAACTCCTTGACGCGGGAATGATTTATCCTATATCCGATAGCCCATGGGTGAGCCCAATCCATTGTGTCCCTAAAAAGGGAGGAATGACCGTTGTACCTAATGAAAACAACGAGTTAATTCCAACTCGTGTTGTAACCGGTTGGAGGGTGTGTATTGACTACCGAAAGTTAAATGACGCCACTCGTAAAGACCACTTTCCTTTGCCCTTCATGGATCAAATGTTGGAGCAACTTACGGGAAATGAATTCTATTGCTTTTTAAATGGTTTTTCCGGTTACTTTCAAATCCCTATCGACCCTCGTGATCAAGAGAAGGTGTCGAAGGCGGGGATTGAGGTCGATAAAGCTAAGGTAGACGTCATCGCCAAGTTACCTCATCCCAAAACTGTTAAAGGAGTTAGGAGTTTCCTAGGCCACGCGAGCTTTTATTGTCGTTTCATCAAGGACTTTTCGAAAATATCTCGTCCTATGACACACCTTCTCGAGAAGGATGCTCCTTTTAACTTTAATGAGGATTGTGTTAAGGCTTTCGAAACTCTCAAAAGGAAACTTACCGAAGCTCCCATTCTTGTTGCTCCTAATTGGGAACTACCCTTTGAAATCATGTGCGATGCAAGTGATTATGCTATATGGGCCGTCTTAGGGCAACGTTATGACAAGCATTTTTGTCCTATCCACTATGCTAGTAATACGATGACCGAGGCTCAATTAAAGTACACCACAACGGAAAAGGAATTCCTTGCCGTGGTCTATGCTTTTGAGAAATTCCGACCTTATCTCGTCTTGACTAAAAGCATCGTGTATACCGACCATTCGGCTATCAAGTATCTCTTAGCTAAGCAAGATGCTAAGCCGAGATTGCTTCGTTGGATGCTCCTCCTCCAAGAATTTGATGTCACCGTGCTTGACAAAAAAGGAGCCGAGAATCTAGCGGCCGATCATCTCTCTCGTCTAGAAGATCCTCACAAAGATGTTTTCGAGAACAAGGAAATCATCGAAACATTTCCTCTTGAGACTCTCGGTGTAGTGAATTCTAAAGACACCACCCCATGGTTTGCCGACATTGCAAATTACCATGCGGGCAATTTCATAATCAAGGGTATGACGACTCAACAAAAAAGAAAATTCTTTCGTGACGTCAAGTTCTATTTTTGGGACGACCTTATCTCTTTCGAGTTTGTGCGGATCAACTCGTTCGACGTTGTGTTTTTGGTGCCGAAGCTTCTAATATCCTTAGAGCTTGTCACGAGGGACCCACGGGTGGTCACCACGGTGCTAATCTCACGGCTAAGAAAGTGTTCGATGCCGGTTTCTTTTGGCCTTCTATCTATCGTGATGCACACGCACTTGTGAAGTCGTGTGATTCGTGCCAACGTCAAGGAAAATCATCTCAACGTGATGAAATGCCGCAAAACATAATTCAAGTGTGTGAGATTTTCGACATATGGGGAATAGACTTTATGGGGCCGTTCCCATCGTCTCATGGCAACAAATATATCCTCGTCGCGGTGGACTACCTTTCTAAGTGGGTGGAAGCTAAGGATTTGCCTACTAATGATGCTCGTGTGGTAGTGAAGTTTTTAAAGCAACTATTCTCTCGGTTCGGAACCCCTCGTGCTATTATAAGCGATCGTGGAACCCATTTTTGTAATGACCAATTCGAAAAGGTTCTAAAGAAATATGGAGTTACTCATCGTCTTTCTACGGCTTATCACCCGCAAACGAGTGGGCAAGTCGAGGTTTCGAACCGAGCTTTGAAGAGGATTTTAGAGAGGTCAATTGGAGAAAACCGTGCTTCATGGTCCGACAAACTCGATGACGCTTTATGGGCCTTTAGGACCGCTTATAAGACACCTATCGGTTGCACTCCTTATAAGTTAGTCTATGGGAAGAATTGTCATTTTCCCATTGAATTGGAGCACAAGGCATATTGGGCCCTTAAGCATGCAAATTTTGACTTGAAGACCGCGGGGGATCACCGGAAAATACAATTGAATGAAGTGGATGAATTAAGAGATAATGCTTATGAAAATTCATTAATTTTTAAAGAAAAGACTAAAAAGTTTCATTTTTCAAAGATTAAAAATCGGGTTTTTAACGTTGGTGATCAAGTGTTGCTTTTTAACTCTCGACTTAAGATATTTTCCGTGAAATTGAAATCTCGTTGGTCGGGTCCGTTCACCATTACACAAGTGTTTCCGTATGAGACCATTGAGCTAGCTCAAGATGATGGTCCTAATTTCAAGGTGAATGGACATAGGCTTAAGCACTACTTTGGTGGGGAAATTCCTTCAACGGTTGCCCTCGACCAAGTCACCTTCCCCAATGGTAATTAGCATTGAGGGGATCGAGTCGAGCTCATGACTCGGTAACCAAATACGAGGTGCTTCGTGGGGGAGATCCTATGCTTATCTTTATGCTTACTATTCACTAATAAGGGGACTTATACCCTTTCAACTCGCTGTCTCGTGGTTGTTTGTGCATTGTGGCTTTTAGATCATGATCTTCACGATTGGAGCCTCTCGTGTTCGTTTTATGGGAGCACTCGATCGTTTGCTTTGAAGACTTTCTCAATATCCATGATATATCCTTTTGATGATCAAATGCCAGGTGTCGTATTGTGAGTGGGGATGGGGGTATCATTCTGGTAGTGGGATTTGGGGTTTAAGGTGTGGGATGTGTTTGATTGTGTTAGTTGCTACCTAGCAAGTGTTTTAGATCATTAAAATCAGTAGGTTATTAGTTAAAATCACAAGTTTCTTTGTTAAGTGGTGGATTAAAGGGTGTTTGGGTCTACTGCTTGAATTGGATTTGTGGTTTGCTAAGTGCTTGTATTGTGATTGCAAGAGTTGGTATCTGTTATTTAAGTGCTAGTGTTCATCTGTTTGCAGGTTTTGAAAGTTTGAACACATAGATTCATAGATTGGCTATAAAATCTTAAAAACTTGGTAAAATTGGCTAGGATTTTGAGGACACCTATATCTAAGCTTAGGCTAGGGCTAACAAGTGCTAAACCTTAGTTAATCTCACCAGGGAAGTAGGATTTGAGGCTTGAAATTGGATCAAGTGTCAAGTAGATCAGCAAAACTTGTCTGCATATTGTTCATTGTTCATCAGAAACATTTTGTGCTTTGATTTTGTTATTTTCTTTGATTCAGTGTTTGATTCTTGTTGCTTTGTGTTTGTTCTTAGTTTATATAGCTTGTGTGTGCATCCTGTTAAGTTTGGTTGGCTCATTGTGGCCAAATCTGCTTATTAAGTGCTTAACTGCTTATTTCCATATCTGGTGCATATCTAGTAGACTGTTTGGCTTTTTGTGGCTTATTATGTGAACCAAATTGTGATTTTCTTGTTGCTATTGACTCCTTGTGATTCACTGATCACAAGGGTGCCTTTGTTTCCAATTGAATCCAACCAGAACTTTCAAATAAGCTTAGTCAAATAGTCAAAGCAGTGGGAACTCCTTTCCCCTGCTAGTTGCCACTGATAGTGTAAAATTGGGTTCAGCTTATCAATAAGCTATAATAGCTTATTTTAACCAGCAACAACTTTGTTTTTGTAATAGGTGCTCATTATTTGACCCATTTGTTCATACTGGAGCATTTGGTGGGTTGACTTTAGGGTTTGACTAGAAAACCAAGTTCATTAACTTTTTCATAAGTGCTTATTGGCTTATTCTGGCTTATTGGTTTAGCTTATTGGAATTTTGTTGATTGTTTTGGCTTATTGAGTCCATTTGTGATCTTTTGCAAGTTGAATCAAGTCCTGAGGTGCCCTAAATCTCTAAAACGACTATTTTGTCTTTTAGTGAATTTTTACTTTGCTTATTTTTGGCTTATTGAGTGTGCTTTTTCAAAATTTCTTTTTACAAATATCATAAGCATCCCAAAATAAGGTTGTGTGTCAAATTAGAGCTTATTGCTTAATGGGCTGAAAAGCCCAATAAGAATAAGCTTTGTGCTTAATAAGCTATGATAAGCTCACATTCAGCTTTTGGGCCTTTAGAGTTTTGTTCTTAGAATTGAATTTTGAGTCAGATAGGGCTTTTCGAAGTCAATTGGGCCAAGTTTGACTTTTTGGGCCCAAAAGCCTATTTGTGTTGACTGTTTTTGGTTTTGGCCCATTTGAGGGCCCAATAGGGGTATTTTGGTAATTTCACTTTGATTTTCCGATTACTTAGGTTAAAATAAACTAGTTTGCAAGTTTTTAGAATTTTTTATAATTTTTGGATTTTTAATATTATTTTATTATTATTTTATTATTATTTTTAAAATTTCACATTTTCCAACTTTTTACATTTTTCTTAGGTTTAATACATTAAAATAGGAATTTAGAAACTTTTAGAATAATTTGATCACTTTTAGATTATTTTTTATAATTATTTTAAGTTTTAATAGTTTTTAAATCATTTAAATTGTTTTAATTAGTTTAAAAATTTCTAAAAATAGTTTTTAATCTTTTTAGGTCATTTTAGAGGTTTACCAATTGAAAAATCTTTATTTGGGCTTTTTGATAATTTATTTGATTTTTAGGGCTTTAATTAGCATTTAAAAATTGAATATTTAATTATTTAAAAGGTTTGAAAAAGTTTTGATCATTGCTAAACTCTTAGTTTATTATTTTTTATTTTTGGTGAATTTTTGGTAATTTTTAGAATTAATTTTTATTTTTGTGGTTTTTAAGGTTCTACGTTTTAACTTTCTAGGAGTATCATTTTTTTTACGTCTTCGTCATCTTCTTTTCTCATCCCCTTCTAAACCAAATATTAATCTGAAATCTTGTACAAACTTTTCACAACACATATACCTCCTTGGGAAACGAACTTCATTGGGTCATTAACACTTGATTTTTCCTAAATTCATGTGTTCAATACTTACCGCTTTTACGCCTTTTTCCTAAAAGGTCGTATTTTACCACAATCAGTCGGTGTTTCGGATTAGTAAGTGTAAGGAGGAAGAAAAGGTGACATTTGCTATGGCTACTCTTAAAGGTCGTGCGTTGACTTGGTGGAACGGGAGAATTGCTTTCATGGGTCTTGATGCTGCTAATGCTACTCCTTGGGCTGAAATTAAGAAGTGGATGACTTTGGAGTTTTGTCCCCGTAGTTTGATTATTAGGTTAGAACAAGAGTTGATTCATCTGAGAATGAAAGGTGTCGACATTGATAGTTACACGAACCGATTCCATGAGTTGGCCTTGCCATGTCCTCGATTGGTTGAACCCAAAGAGATCCGAATTGAGCAATATATTAAAGAGTTGACCAGGAATATCCGGGGGGATGTGACATCATTTAAACCACTGACCATTGATGATGCTGTTCGAATGGCTTACCAACTCATTGGACATATAATTCAGGATAGGGAAGATGAAGCCCGTGTTGGTGAGAAACGAAAGGGAGACGGTGATCGTGTAGATAGAGGTGATAATAGGAAGAATTTCAATCGTCGTCAGAACCAGTGAAAGGGGAATGCAAATGCTCTTACCTGCAACACACCGTGCAACGATGATAGATGTCCTAAGTGTGGCAACAAGAGGCATGCTGGCGACTGCTGGAAGTGCCGAAATTGCGGAAAGCTTGGACACAAGGTTGAAAGGTGTAAAGAAGGGAACCATTTGCTTCAACTGTAATGAAGAAGGTCATGGGAAATCGGAATGCCCCAAGTTGAAAGAGATTGTACCTGGAAGAAACCCCCAGGGTGGTATCTACCAACTTGGAACAATTGAGGTGAAGAAAGAGGATCCAAATGTCGTTACCGGTACGTTTTTACTCAACAATCATTATGCTGTTGCTTTATTCGATTCGGGTGCTGATAGGATCTTTGTATCCACTAAATTTAGTGCCCTTATTGACATTGAACCTGTTGAGATAAGTACCAGTTACGAGGTGGAATTGGCTAATGGTAAATTAGTGAAAACTAATAAGCTATTAGAAGGATGCTCTCTAAATCTCTTGAACCATTCCTCCCTGATTGATTTGATGTTGATAGAATTAGGTAGTTTTGATATTATTATTGGTATGGATTGGTTGTCGTTGAATAATGCTACTATTTTATGTGAAGAGAAGAAGGTTAAGATTCCTCTTAGGAATAGGATGTTAGTAATTGATGGTAATCGGGGTGAATCCCGTTTGAAAATGGTTTCATGTATTAAAGTCCAAAAGTACATCAGGAACGGCTGTGAGTTATTCTTAGCTCAAGTGACCGGGAATGAGTCTAGGGAGAAACGATTGGAAGATGTACCTATTATTTGTGAATTTCTTGAGGTATTTCCTAAAGATTTACCTGGACTTCCACCGATAAGGCAAGTAGAGTTTCTAATCGATTTAATTCCTGGTGATGCACCGGTGGCACATGTGCCTTAGCGATTAGCCCCTTCTGAATTAAATGAGTTATCTGAGCAACTTAAGGAGTTGTCTGATAAAGGTTTTATTCGACCGAGCTCGTCGCCTTGGGGAGCTCTAGTCTTGTTCGTTAAGAAGAAGGATGGATCTTTTCGTATGTGCATTGATTATAGTGAACTGAATAAGTTGACAATTAAAAATCGATATCCTTTACCTAGGATTGATGATTTGTTTGATCAACTGCAAGGATCTAGTGTGTATTCTAAGATAGATTTGCGGTCAGGATATCACCAACTTCGCATCCGTGAAGAAGATATTCCCATAACTGCATTTAGAACTCGTTATGGACACTATGAATTTCAAGTAATGCCATTTGGGTTAACTAACGCACCTGCGGTTTTCATGGATTTAATGAATCGAGTGTGCAAGACCTACTTGGATAAATTTGTGATTGTGTTTATTGACGATATTCTAATCTATTCTAAGAATGAAGATGAGCATAGAGAACATTTAAGGATTGTTTTGAATTTGTTGAAGGATGAAAAGTTGTATGCTAAGTTTTCGAAATGTGATTTCTGGTTAGATTCTGTGCAATTTCTTGGTCATGTGATTAACAAATATGGAATTCATGTTGATCCTGCAAAGGTTGAAGCTATTAAGAATTGGTATGCACCGACAACGCCAACGGAAGCGCGACAATTCTTAAGATTGGCTGGCTATTATAGGCGATTCGTTAAAGAATTTTCTTTGATAGCTAAACCCTTGACTAAGCTTACCCAGAAGAATAAACCTTTCGTTTAGGGAAGTGATGAAGATGGAGCATTTCAAACATTGAAGAAAAAATTATGTAGTGCGCCAATCTTATCATTACCTGACGGGAGTGAAGATTTTGTAGTGTATTGTGATGCATCTCTTAGAGGCTATGGAGTTGTTTTGATGCAGCGAGGGAAAGTGATAGCTTATGCTTCTAGGCAATTAAGGAAGAATGAGGAGAATTATACTACTCATGATCTTGAGTTAGGAGCTGTAGTCTTTGCTCTTAGGTTGTGGAGACATTATCTGTATGGCACCAAGTGTACGGTATTCACCGATCACAAAAGCCTAAAGTATATTCTCGACCAGAAGGAATTGAACATGAGGCAACGAAGATGGATAGAGTTGTTAAGTGATTATGATTGTGATATAAATATCACCCGGGAAAAGCCAATGTTGTTGTCGATGCGTTAAGTAGGAAAGATAGAGAGCCTATCAAGGTATGTTCTCTAGTCTTGACCGTGCACAATAATTTGCCTGAGCAAATTAGAAATGCGCAAATAGAAGCTTGTAAGAAGGAAAATTTTGTTAATGAAGGGTTCCGAGGAGAAGGAGATCCTTTAGAGGTTAGAGCTGATGGAGTGAAATGCTTAAGAGGTCGTATGTGGATACCTAAGTTTGGAGGCTTAAGAGACTTGATTATGTTAGAATCCCATAAATCTAAGTATTCCATTCATCCGGGATCTGATAAAATGTACCATGATTTGAAGAAGTTGTACTGGTAGCCGAATATGAAAGCCGACATAGCTATGTATGTTCTTCAATGCTTGACTTGTGCTAGAGTCAAAGTGGAACATCCAAAGCCATCAGGACTACTTCAACAGCCTAAGATTCCTGAATGGAAGTGGGAGCGAATTACGATGGACTTTATCACCAAGCTTCCTAGAACATCATCTGCAAACAACTCAATTTGGGTTATTGTCGACAGACTGACCAAATAAGCACACTTCATTCCGGTTAAAGAGCAGTTCTCACTGGAGAAGTTGACTCGTATATACCTTGATAATGTTGTATGCAAGCATGGAGTACCTGTATCGATCATTTCAGGTCGAGATCCTAGATTCGCATCGAATTTTTGGAAATCTCTCCAAAGATCTTTGGGAACGAATCTTGACATGAGCACTGCTTATCACCCCCAGACTGATGGGCAGAGTGAAAGGACGATACAAACACTTGAAGATATGTTGAGAGCTTGTGTGTTAGACTTTGGTAAGAATTGGGATAAACATTTGCCTTTAGCAGAGTTTTCGTATAAAAATAGTTACCATTCTAGTATTAAGGTAGCACCATTTGAAGCTTTGTATGGTAGGAAGTGTAGATCTCTTGTATGTTGGAGTGAAGTTGGGGATACCCAGCTCACGGGACCGGAATTGATCCGGGAGACTACGGAGATGATAGTTCAGATTAAGAATAGGTTGTTGACTGCCCGTAGTAGACAGAAAAGTTACGCCGATGTGTGGCGGAAGCCAATGGAGTTTAAAGTGGGTGACCGAGTAATGTTGAAGGTATCGCCATGGAAAGGCGTTATAAGATATGGAAAACGAGGGAAATTGAATCCCCGTTATATTGGACCCTTTAAGATTTTATCTAGAGTAGGTCCGGTGGCTAACAAACTAGAGTTACCTACAGAACTTCATGGTGTTCACAACACATTCCATGTATCTAATTTGAAGAGGTGTCTAGAAGTGAGTGATGAGAAAATTCCGTTAGGTAAGGTTCGAATAGATGGGAAGTTTCATTTTATCAAAGAACCCGTAGAGGTTATGGATCGTGAGGTAAAGCACCTGAAACAAAGTCGGATACCTATTGTCAAGATTCGATGGAATTCAAAGCATGGACCGGAGTATACATGGGAACGAGAGGATGAAATGTGGAAGAAATATCCGCACCTCTTCGATTTCAATAAGAAACGGAGATCCAAATGAAATGGATCACGAGGACGTTGATCCCTTTTAGGAGGAAAAGCTGTGACAATCTAACATTTTCAGGTAGTGAATTATTTTCTCGTATAATATTTTGATACTTATTTTTGTGTTGGTTGACGAACTCACAATTTACGGATTTAAATTTGGGCTTACGTGTACAATTTAGCGTCCTTTACGACTAAACCGAAAACCTTAGGATTACGTATTTACGTTTTTGAACTCCGTTTTTGATGAGACAATTTTTATTGGATTCGTTTTTTGATGTTGATTCATAATTTATAAAAACGTTTTTCGTGAAACGACCCGAGGGCACGCAAATCGAGAAAACTAGAATCGAGAAATACCCGTAAATTAGTGAGGTGGGACAAAATACATTATCCAACCCCACTAATAAACATGGGACGGCACACATGACACCACATCTAAGGATGTGGCGTCATGTTAGCTAAGTAGTTACAAGTGTAACTAAAGCTTACAACTTAAGCTTTCCATTTACTCAAAACCACTAGCTACTCATTGATACCATTTTACACACATGCAAACTACTTCAAACTCTCTCAAAACCCCACCCTTTGCCGTCCACTTTGAAGAACAAAACACCCCTATTTGATCTTTTCTAGCCATGAAATACATGTTATCTAGCTCTATTATAGAGTTATCTTGAAGCCTTGATCATTTGGTGGCCATTTTAACAACAAAGGAGGTGATTTGCTTGTGTCCTAGGGATTATTTCTCAACTATTGTTCTTCGTGTTTGATGATCTTGGAGTTACTTTTGGTGTTCATCAAGTTCTTGTCTTCCAAAAACAAGAAATACACTTGGTTGGTAAAGAAGATCATCCTCTCCATTTTCTCTTGTTATTTTTGTAAAGAACAAATGTATTTTCTTTCTTGTTGTATATGTATATGATGAATATATGATGATAAAAATGTTGTGTGGGGATCAAGTGTTGATAAATATGCTTAAAAAGGTTAATAACTATAAGAAACAAGGCTAAAATCATGCTTATTTAGTTGGCTGTATAAAAACAGTATGTAACTAAAACTTGAACTGATAAACTTGCATGGTATAATCCATTTACAGTAAGTAAAAGATGTTATACACATGTGAGAGTTGGCCATGTAATGGAATCATTATAATGAGTGAGATATGATCAAAACAAGATAAGTGTGATAATCTGAATAAGCTATTTTGTAGGGACTGTTAGGCATAGATAAACTTAAAATGAGCAGTAGCTATAACTAAGTTAAATGTAGCACATAATATGAAGATCATGCCACCCAAAAATGAGCTTCTAATTCATTATAGAACTCTAGATATGATAAAAATGGTGAAGATGAAGATAAAAATCAGATTTTGAGAATTAATGTTTATTATTATTATATAAGCACTCAAATTTTATTGTATAAAATGTAAAATAAAAACCCACTAACTTATGAATTTTATTTATATAAATAGGTAAAAGGTTAAATAAATGGATAAATTATATAAATGGTAGTGGAATAATACTTATAAGTAATAAAAACTATAAACTTGATTTTTACGACTTTTTCGGCTATTACCGTAAAATTAACGTTTTTCGCCAATTAAAACTTAGACGATCAAACCCGTCTAATGTAAAGTTTTTAAAAGTCATATACTGATATATAAGTAACTAATACAATTAAAAACCGATAAAACCCGAACTATAGGACATACTGACATTAACGAGCTAACTAAGCATATTGGACTAATAATTGGTCTAAATAAGATAAACACTTATAAAAAGAACTTATTGGGCTTAACCCATTTGGGCCCAACATGGAAAGTATAGATGCTGATAATATAAGTATAAAAGGGATTAAAACAAGTTAAAGAACTTATAATAAGCTTATTGGACTTAAAACATGTAAATAGGTAAAACTAGTAAACTAGTAAAAAGTTACCAAAACGTAAACACTAAAATGAGTAAACAAGGATATATAAACCCACTTGATCATCATCATATGTACAAATCATCATATGTATATTGTTATTTTGATAAAAGTCATTGGACAAGAGTCTAAGACCGATTATTATTTATATAGGTTTCCGTGACCGAAGCACGCTCGTAGCCGATAATCCGCCTTTCATTATCAACGTAAGTTCATAGCCTCGCACTATTTTAAATATTTTATAAAATGATTTGTAAACCCGCGAGGGAGATAACATGCTAGATTTTATAAAAATAGAACACAAGTAGTCTCGATGGTATGCTTAATGATATGGACCCGAATGATGCTATGACCCTATAAATGAGACTAAAAGGATTATTAGTAGTTAGGTTATGTCACTTAAAGTCCCATTAGCATGAATTGTGAACTACCGGGATTTGGTAGACGCTTATGCATTTGATAGTACTATTTGGGGACGATCACCCCAGTTCGCGCCTTGACGGTTGATCCCCGTCGTACCACATTGATTGGTAAGCGAATTTATGTATGAGAAGATTCCATAGCGTGATTTTTGTGACGACACGCTAACTTAGATGGGAAAATTGTTTATTGGGTTCACGGCCCGCTTTTTTCATAGTAAGGTAACAATGTCATGCAGCTAGTAATAATCCTAATCCAAATAAAAATGTATCCTATACATAATAACGACACTATTAACGATGAATATATTACCTATCATGGTAATATAGAGACTTTGGTCTCATGGACGGTTTAAGATGTATGCTTGATTTATATATTGCCTGACTAGCAATATGAGGACTTACTTCTGATATTATACTTGTGTTCTGATTTTAAATGATTGTTTTATATAACGGTTTTTATTAAACTCTATGAATTCACTCGGCATTCGCTGATATGATTTTTGCATGTTTTTATCTCAGGTGCTTGAAGGTAATCCGGATGGAGATCGACTCTGATGGCCCACATAATATTAAAAATGTTCATTCGATCTATGTTTTGTAAACTTAATGACCTGTATAATTTGGGACCTGTTGTACACTTTAAAACTTTTTATCGAATGAATGTATGTTGAACCTTGCACAACCATTTTTATGTGTTGTCTATGATTGGAGTTATTGTGCTATCCCGTAACACTCTGAAAGACCCTTCCGCTGTACCGATACGCAAAATGAGAGTGTTACAAGTTGGGTCATCACTATGCAAGAAGAATTGAATCAATTCATTGCTAATGACGTTTGGGAACTTGTTCCTCCGCCTAGAAGTTCGACCATTATAGGAACCAAATGGATATATAGGAATAAGTTAGATGAGAATGGTGTTGTGTCTCGTAACAAGGCTAGACTTGTAGCCCAAGGCTATAATAAAAAAGAAGGTATTGATTATGACGAGACATACGCACCCGTAGCTAGATTAGAATACATTAGAATCCTCTTAGCTTGCGCTTGTGATTTAGACTTTAAGCTTCAACAAATGGATGTAAAGAGTGCATTTCTTAACGGTTTGATCAATGAGGAGGTATATGTGGCTCAACTTCCCGGATTCATTAATTTTGAGAAACCGGACCATGTTTACAAGATTAAGAAAGCTCTTTATGGTCTCAAACAAGCACCCAAAGCTTGGTATGATAGACTTAAAGCGTTTCTTGTAAAACCTGAGTATACCACGGGGATTGTAGACAATAAACTCTTTAGAAAGAAGAAAGGTTCTCACCTCATTATCATACAAATATATGTTGATGACATTATATTTGGTTCAACTTGTCAATCATTGTGTGATGACTTCGCCAAAATATGCATGACGAGTTTGAAATGAGTATGAATGGAGAACTTAACTTCTTTTTAGGACTCCAAATTAAACAAATGGACGATGGTATTTTCTTTAATCAATCCAAGTATGTTAAAGAAATGCTAAAGAAATTTGGATTAGAAGACTCTAGACCAATGAAGACCCCTATGGCCTCAGATACTAAAATAACCGTAGATGATGATTATGAGTCGGTAGACAACACCAAATATAGAGTTATGATTGGTAGTTTGGTGTACCTAACGGCAAGTCGACCGGATATCATGTTTAGTGTTTGACTTTGTGCTTGCTTCCAAGAGGCTCCTAAAACCTCTCACCTTGAAGCGGTAAGTGTATCTTCTGATACACTAAGGGCACTATACATTTAGGATTATGGAATCCTAAAGGGACCAGAGTAGAAACCATTGTCTATGCGGAATCAGATCATGCGGGAGACTATGTGGACCAGAAAAGCACTAGTGGAGTTTGTACCTTCATGGGTTGTTGTTTAACTTCTTGGTTCACCAAGAAACAAACCGCTCTTTCTATATCCACCACGGAAGCCGAGCATGTGCGTGCCGATAAAGCTTGTCAACAAGCTCTATGGATGAAGCAAGCACTTATTGATTACGTGATTTCTCTTGATGATGTTCACATCATGTGCGACAACAAGGGTGTAATAGACCTTAGCAAGAATCCCGTGCAACATTCGCGAACTAAGCACATAGAGATTCGCCAGCATTTTCTTAGGGATAATGTTCAAAAGGGGAATATTTTGATAGAGAAGGTACCCTTGGTAGAAAACTTAGCCGATATCTTCACTAAGCCACTTAAGATGGGACCTTTTAATTACTTGCGTCTAGGTCTAGGCTTAATGGAACATATTCCTTAATTGTGCATTCTTATTATCTTTTATCTTTTGAGTCTTTTCTTTCTTTGAGCTTTTAAGTTTAATAAACTCTTTTGGAAAACTTCTCTTCTCTTTTTCAAAATTCTCAAATTTCTTTCGAAAATGTTCGAGAAATGTTTTTGCATTTTTAATTCAATCTAAAAACGTTTTTCATAGCTTTTTGCTATTCATAATGAGCTTACATAATTCATATGTATGGGTCTCTCAAATATAGCAAGAACAAAAGAGAACTATGGAGGATCATTGTGTCATGACCTTGTGTCTAGTTCTACACACCTCCTACATTGATTTTATTAAAAAATCTATGTATTTTGGTCTAAACCTTGTTTGGTGTGCTCTTGTATATTTTCTTTGTCTATCTTTGCTTCTTAGCATATCCCCATGATTAGTTAGACTAGAAAAATAGGATTTGCTGAATTGGAAAATCCTCCATCATCACCAAACTCAACCCACTGTGGGCGGTTCTTTATTGATACCGCGGTTCCCCAGTGATAAGGAACCGCCGGCTGAGTTAAGGAACCGCGCCTAGTACCCTACTTTTCAGTTATTCCTGAAACTCCAAATTTGTTCCAACACTTTCTGGAATCTTTGTTTCAACCCTTTTATCACCCTAAAATTATCTTGGACTTTTTCTATATAACCTTAAGCATTTTGCATTCTTTCTCAAATCAGAATGTCTTATTCCCCAAACCAAAGCTTTGATTCTCCTCCATTCTCTCCAATTGCTTTCAACACCAATTCACCCAAGAACACTCAAAATCACATCTCTTCTCCTTCTAAGAATGTTTATTATGGAACCTCTTATCTTCCACCACTATACTTTAGTGTTCTACCTCCTTCACATGATAATGTCATGCATCATGGAACATATTGTCAATGTTGGAAATATCAACATTTTGCTATGGCTCACATCTATGAAGAGTTGAATTACATCAAGAGTCTCTTAGTTAAACCTCCTCTTTACTATAACAATGAGATCTCTACCAAGTGTTGGTCCCTTGTTATTAGTATTATACTTAAGTATACTAAGTATAGTCCTAACCCATGGTTAAGTAATGCAATAAAAATAATACAAGTAAGTAAATAACACAAAGGTTTTCAAAGTTTAACTCTTAGCTTTATTAAAGAATTATACCCTATTGTATACGAAGCTACAATAGGGATTGAATAGACAATATGTGGTTTTGTGATCTCGTCACTAACAAGCTAGTCCAATCCTAACGATTGCTAAGCTTGACGATTCTATCAACATAAGTTTAGAACTCAAGTGTGTGATCGTGTTTGGAGGAGAGAAAGCTTGTTTGTGAATGTCTAAAGAATTAAGTGCACAAACTTCCTTTTCTCTCCTTTACAAGCATCCTAATTATAGAAGGAAAGTTGGGTAGAAGACAATAATTGCCCATGTGCAATTCTTGTCTTATTGGTACAGTGTAGTACCTTGTCTTACCCCATTCTAAGTAGTTAGACGTAAGTCCTTTACACTTGTCAGTACCTCATCTATCCCAAAGGGTAAGTCACGCTAATTATGTGATGTAAATCATCTTGTCACAATTCAACTTATCCTGCCTTTTCTTCAGTCTTGGAGAATGCTTGTTTTCTTCAGGGAGATCGTATGGGGTTCAGTGAGTCTATTGCCACAACTCACTGAACCTATCACATTCTTCTTCTTCATAGAAGATATTCATTGAGCTTTGCCTCTCTGAATGCTTGAGTCTTCCTTTTAGACTCAGTCTAGGAACTCGAAGGCAACTCACTGAGTGATTGTTCACTCAGTGACCTCGTTATGTTCAAGGTTAATAATTCACTTAGGCTGATTGTTATTCAAATCCTTCTGGGAGGTCATTAGGTACTGAATTGACCTAACAATCTCCCCCTATTTGGATATAAAATTTGCCTAAGTGAAATTTTTATAAGTGAGCAAAGAGGCTTCTTCTTATTACAAACTATTCTACTTGATAAAAAGACTTGATATAACAAAGTACTTAATTTTCATTCATCATTACATAAGACTAAATAGTATGATACAAGAAACATAAATAAAACAAAAGATTACATTTATTTAGGAATCCATTGCTTCCCTCTTTACCCTTGATGACTTTAACACCTTTTCTTTGTCAGGCCTCCTAGCAATTATCTCCCTGAGCTTCTCAGCAGATCTTTTATTCTCATCATTCTAAACTTGTCCAGCCATCACAAGAAAGATGAGAACTCTCTCAGTAGTGTATTTCTCTATGTCACTCATTCTTTGAAATGCTTGATCCCCAAATACATCAATGAAGAAGATACCCCACTCAGTTTCTTCTATAACCATGTTGTTCACAAAGGGGACATTTTCAGGGAGAGTACGATTGCAAGCTAACCCAGGGATCTTAGTCTTAGCTTCAAGCTCAACTATTTTTCTCTTTCTTCCCTGAGTTTTGGTAGGATCCTGTTCAGTTAAAGGAAGATCTTCAGTGATTCCTAATTGTTCCTTCATCTGATTCAACCTCTCATATCTCTTACTGAGAGAGTAGAGTATCTCAGGCATGGTTATAAATAGCATGAAGCGTGGCGTTGCGGCATGTCCAAGCTACACGCTTTAGCGGCTAAGGCGAAGCGTTAGCGTTTTTATAGCGTGACTTATAGCGGCACAACATATAAAAATATTTATTTATTTTATGTATTTCAATACTATATTTATATTATGTTCATAATAAGTGTTGTACATAATAATTAAAGTTAGAAAACTCGCCTCAAGCTTTAGCGCGCCTTACGGCGGGCTATATCGAGCTATTTAGAACTATGATCTCAGGGACACATTTGTTTGTTTTGTTCCTGAAAATCCTTCCCATTTCTTCCCACTAACTAAGACCGAAATCACCAAATGAAAATTTCTTCGCATAACTTCAAAGTTCCTCTCATCACTGAGACTGGTGTGGTGTGAGGAATGATTAGAAGGTTAGTGATTGGTTCAGGCTTTCTTCTTTGGGTGAAGACTTTGGTGTATTGGTCATACAGTTTCTTAAGTTGGGTGGTTCTTTGTTGTTTCTTCAAGACCATTTCATCCTGAATGGCATTGAGGTCTTCCTCCTGCTTTTGGATGAACTCCTCTCCCCTTTCTTGCTCAGCAAGACCTCAGGGTTACCACCCACTTCTTTCACAAACTCAGTGGATACCTTCAAGATCTCAGCCTTTTTGCTTCATTAGCCTTAGCTGACTCCCTTCTATCTAAGTACACTTGGATTTTGTTAATGCAATAATTCCTAAAAACGTTACTTGCATTTTTTGGTCTCACTTAGTTTTGATTACGACAATATGTAAAAACAAGCATTTACAAAAACAATGAAAAACGAATTCTTGAGTTCAAGTATTTTTCATTTTACCCATTTTCACTTAAGGTATGAATAAATAAGTACTAACCTTAATCAAGTGATCAAGTGATTTAATCTTTTCTTAAAACTCACTTTTTATTAGGTGTGACAAGTTTTTAATTAAACTTTCTTTTTAAGAAAATGTTTTAATAAATTAGATATTTGAAAATTTGAAAATGGCATATTCCCTTTTGATTTGGAATATCCTTTCTGGATATTTTTATAACCAGATATGACCTCTACCACTAAAGGACAAAAAGGGATCGGAGTCTTGCCCAGCGGTTCCTTAGCGCCTAGGCGGTTCCTTATCGATAAGGTACTGCGGGCTATGATAAGGAACCGCGGGCAGATGTATCTGTTGGCCCTTTGTCCTATAAATAGTGGACCTTTCTCAGATTTTCAATTCACCTCTTTTGCACACAAATTTCAAGATTCAAACATACTTCTTAAATCACATAAATCCTTGATTATTTGATTGATTAGTACTTGTTTAGAAGTGAATCTATCTACACCATCCCTTCCTCTTCAAGTGCAAAGAGAAGAACACTATCATTGTGAAGTGTTGAGTACACCACCAAATATCCTTTGAAGATCAAATCTTATACATTTGTTGTTGTGTAATAGTTGTGAAGATCCAAGTAGTTGTGTCTATTTGGAAGTTGTGTATGTACTAAATATAGTTGTGTAGATTGGTCCTAGCTACGATTAGGGCTTGACTTTTAGCTTAGGGTCGGATATTGGTTAAGCGACATGTACGGTTTTCTCCACCATAAGGACCTTGTTATGTAGTGAACTCTCGAGTAAGGAGTACTCGAGGAGTGGAGTAGGAACGAGGAGTGAGCTTCATTGCCGAACCACTATAAATCCTTGGTGTTTGGTTTGATCTTTCTTTACCCTTAACTCTTTACATTCTTTATTCTTTGTGCATATATATTAGTTAGTATTAGTTTAAATTACACTATCATTGTTCATATTGTGCATAAGAAGATTTCACTTATTTCCTTAAGTCTAAGTTTTTGAGAAAAAGATTTTTTGAAAACCATTATTTAACAAGTAAATATAAGAAACTATTCAACCCCCACCCCTTCTAGTTTCTACAATTGGTATCAGAGCGGGTTGCTCAAGTATTATTAAAGTATATTGTATTTTAAAACTTGAATAGATCTATGGATTCTAGCAAGTACCTAGAAGCGCAATCTATGCAAAGACCACCACTTTTTGAAACCGATAGTTTTATTTATTGGATAAATAGATTTGAGACTTATGTGAAATCAAAAGATTTAGATCTTTGGCATGTTACTACCAATGGTGATTTTTTACCTTATAAATTTAATAAAGTTTCTAAAACAAAGGAACTGGTCACTTTTGACAAAGCTAATGATACTAAAAAGAAACTTTCTTAAAATAATGAGGCTAAAATGGTGATTTATAATGCTTTACCTAAGAAAGAGTATGAAAGGATTTTTATGTGTGAAACCACTAAAGATATTTAGAAAACTATTTTAGTAACCCACCAAGGTAATAGCCAAGTCAAAGAAAGCAAAATTGATCTTCTTGTCCAACAATATGAACAATTTGTCATCTTAGAAGATGAAGCTATTGATAGTGCTTTTGCTAGATTTAACACTATTATTACTAGTCTAAAAGCACTTGATGAAGGTTTTTCTAGCAAGAACAATGTTAGGAAGTTTCTTAGGGCCTTACATCCGAAGTGGAGATCAAAGGTCACGGGGATCGAAGAATCGAAAGATCTCTCAACTTTATCACTCGATGAACTCATAGGCAACATGAAGGTTCATGAGATGATAATTTTGAAGGAATCGGAATTGGTAAACACCAAGAGTAAAAGGATGTAACACCCCCAAATTTACACAATTCAATTCAACGGAAGACTCGTTGGTGTTACGGGATACCACATTACTCACATCATAGACAACGCTTAAAAATCGCGTCGTTTAATAGTAAAGCATTTCCATTCATAAATATCAAAGTTACATAGGTCCCAAGTCATTGTATTTAATACAGGTTTTACAAAACATTTGAATGGAAATTATAATTTAAGTACGGGCCATGAATTCTTGTTGTCTTCCCGAGAATTACCTTCAAGTACCTGAAACAAAACATGTTAAAAGAAAAGGTCAGCGAAAACGCCGAGTGAATTCATAGAGTTTAATGAAATCCATCAATATAACATCGGTAAAAAAAATTATTACCGAAAATCATTTTATACAAATCATTATAATAGGCCATAAAATAGCCAAAGTCATTTTTATACAAATCCTTATCGAAAATCATAATATAGGCATTTGCCTTAAAAATCATTATACAAGCCAATGTCGTAAAAACATCATACAATACGTCTCATGATGTTGTATAAAGTTAAATAAAAAACCGTTATATGAATATGGTTATAAAAACCAAAACACGAACATAATATCAATAGTAAGACCCCATATTGCTAGTCAGGCAATATATCGTAATTCGGTGCGTATAGCAGTATTTCGTTAATTGGATTATTATAAGCCGCATGACATTGTTACCTTACTACAACAAACAACGGGTATCTAACCCGACAATCATTTTCCCATCTAAATTTGCATGTTGTCACAATAATCACGCTTGTGTAAATCTTCTCATACATAAATTCGCTTACCAATCAAAGTGGCACGACGGGGATGAACCGTCAAGGCGCGAACTAGGGTGATCGTCCCCAAATAGTACTATTATATGCATAAGAGTCTACGAAATCCCGGTAGTTCACAATTCATGCTAATGGGACTTTTAGTGACATAACCTAACTTTAATAATCCATTTTATTTCATCTATCGGGTCATTTAATCATTCATCGGGTCATACAATCATTCGGGTCCAAATCAATAAAAAACAATCGGGACAACTAGTGTCCTATTTCATAAAAATCTAACATGTTATCTCCCTCGCGGGTTTATAAAACATTTCATAAAAACTGATACAAGTATTTTTGTATGGGGTTCAATTTAATCTCTCAGTCCTCTCGAATTGATCTCGGCTCTAAGTGGAATGATTTGTTCTTGGTTAATAAAAAGGAGTTTGGTTTGTTTATCTATTTTAAACTAATAACAATTAATTAAGTGTCGAAGAGTAAAATTAAAGATTTAAATGATTAATGTAAAAGACGAAATTAAAAATTAAATGTTTAAAAAACTCTAAAGATTATATTAGAAAAATAAATGGACATTCAATAAAAACTAACACTTGGAAAACTTTGGGAAAAATAAGAACTATTAGAAATTTACTAAAAGAAAGTAAGAACGGAACAAAGCAAAACAGCTAACATCGGAATATCACAAAATAGAGATGATTGGAATGTATTCCGATCAAGTGATCGGAATAATCAAGAGGGGTGCAATCGGAATATTCAATTGTGAATCAATCGGAATACTTGGAAAGGAGCTACGATCAGAATATGGAAGAACTGTGCAAATCGGAATATTCAATTGAGTTCTAATCGGAATACGGGGAAACTTACCTATCGGAATAATCAAAATGAGTACAATCGGAATAAGGCTTGGAGGGACAAATCGGAATGTTGCCAAAATGGAACCAATCGGAAAACGAAACCCTTTTCCGATTGGACTCAATCGGAAAGGGTTGGATGCCTGGTCGGAATATTCGATCGGAAAAGGGCTTTGCCCTTTCCGAAATCTTTGCTAAATCGAACTTAAGCCAAGGAAATAAGCTTATGGAATAAGCTAACTCCCTAACAAGCTCGAGTTCAACAATAAATTGATCAAATAAGCACTAAGAACACTTTATCCAAACTTAAAATAAACACTTTTAAATCAAATTCATAAAAAGATAAACTTTTCATAAAAACTTTAAAAAGTAAATAAGCTAAATCAACAAATAAGCCAATAAGAACAAGGATCTCAAAGCTTATTTATGTAAAAACTTAAGGAAACATAAAAAGTAATCAACTTTTTAAGCACAAATCATTGATGAACAACACGGATCATACGAGATTTGTACCAAAATCAATCAAAATAAAAGAAAGGAAGGATGAGATTAAAGATTAAAAGATAAAAACTTGATCTTGATTAATGAAAAGTAATACAAATTGTTTTGATCTAGAAAGAGAAAAAGATGAAATCTAGTGAGAGAAACTTCTAAACTTTCCCTCTCTAAAACTAGAGAAATCCAAAACTAAAAAAAACTAACTAAGTGTGTGAAATTTGTGAAGTAAGGGCCTTTATATAGGCGTGTGTATGGTGGTGGGATTTTGTGATTGGGCTTTGGTTTGGGCTCCTTTTTCTTCTTTCTTCTTTAGTCTTCACGCGTTTTAAATAAACGTTTCCGACTTGGATTTGAGAAGTGTCGGTGAATAATTCCAACTCGTCTTATAATCTTTTATTTAATAGACTCGAGTTCTTCGACATATATGAATCTTCCATCTTTGGCTCTATTCTTCGATAAATCTTCAAATAGGCACAATGACTTCAATTCTTTTGCATCTCTTGGACAATAGACTCCGTCTTGAGTCTTTTTCCTTGATAAAACCCGTGCAATCCCATGTTTTCTTCAATATTCATCCGGTTGACTCTAAAAACACAATAAACACAAAAACCACGCATAATTCCAAACAAATGATATTAAATACGTGTTTTGGTATTGTTTTAGCCAGAATTAAGTGGTAAAAGGATGGGTGTTTTCACACCTATCAAAAACATTTAAAAGAGTGTGAGGCTATGAACTCACGTTGATGTGGGAAGGCGGTTATCGACGATTCGGATGTACGGTACGTGCTTCAATCACGGAAAACCTAGACAAATAATACTTGTCTTAGACTCTTGTCCAATGACTTTATAAAAATAGAATTATGTATACATATGATGATTTTATATATATGATGATCAAGTAGTTTGATATATTCTCATTCACTTATTTTTGTGTTTATGTATTCGTAACCTTTTACTAGTTTACTAGTTTTACTATTTACATGTTTTAGGTTTAATAAGCCTATTATAAGTTCATTAACTTCTATTTATCCATTTTATACTTGTATTATCAGTATTTATACTTTATATGCTGGACCCAAATGGGTTAAGCCCAATAAATAAGTTTATAAGTGTTTTAGCCCATTTTGTTGTATTATTAGTCCAATAACGTTAACTTAGCCCGTTAATGTCCGTATGTTATATAGTTCGGGTTTTATCGGTTTTTACTTGTTATATATGTTTATATATCAGTATATGAGTTTATAAAAGTTTACATTAAACGGGTCCGATTGTCTAAGTTTTATTTGACAAAAACGTTAATTTTACGGTATTAGCCGAAAAGACGTAAAAATCATGTTTATAGTTTTATAACTTATAAAACTTGTCAAATTATCATTTTATAAAATGTATCATTTATTTATCATTTTACATACTTATATAAATGTAATATATAAGTTAGTGGGTTTTAATTCACATTTTATATATTCTTATTTGAGTGCTTATATAATACTATTAAACATTAATTCTTCAAAATCTGATTTTTACTTTCACTTTCACCATTTTTACCATATCTTGAGTTGTACAAGGAAATAGAAGCTCATTTTTGGACACCATAAACTACATTGTATGTGCTACAATTAACTTAGCTTTAGCTATTGCTCAATCCAACTCTAAATATCCCTAACAGTCCGTCCAAAACTGACTATTCAGATTGGTACTCTAAACTTGTTTTGATCATATCTCACTCATTATGATGATTCCATTGCATGGCCAACTCTCACATGTCTACAAGACATATTACTTACTGTATATCCATTAATCTATGCCATTTTATCAGTTTATCACATGGTTCTGTACTGTTTTATACAGCCATCATTTTAAGCATGATTTTAACCTTTTTACATATAGTTTTTCATCTTTTTACCCATGATTATCAACACCAAATCCCCACATAATACTTTTATCATCATATAATCATCAAATACATATACAATAGGAAATAAAATACATGATTACATAATCAAAATAACAAGAGGATGAGGAGAACAATCTTTATACCACCATGATGATGTAGGTTATGATCAAGACATGGATTTAATGGAGAAACTTGTGATAAACCAAGACCATCTTCAAGACCACCAATCTTCAAGAACTCCTTGTGGAAAATAAGCCCTAAGACTCCATAGAAACTCCTCCTTGGATGTTATAACTTGCACCAATCTTCATCTCTTTGAATGGAGATTAACATATGTTAATTATAACAAATGTTTGTGGTTAAATTTTTGTATTAATGGGGTGTTGAATGGTGTAAATGGGACGGCAAAAGGAAGAGAAGGAGAGAGTTGTGTGTGTGGTATTGCATGTGAAAATGGAGTAAGTGGTTTTGCTAGTTGGTTTTGACAAGTTAGTGGCTTCAAAATGAAGCTAACTAGAAAAGTGTTTAGCTTATTAGCTAAACTTTGACACATAAGTGATGTGTTGGTGGTGTTAGGCCGGTTATGAGTGGGGGTGGGACAAGTGTCCCACTTGTCTCATCTCCACTAATTTACGGGTACTCCTCGATTCTAGTTTCCTCGATTTGTGTGCCCTCGGCCGTTATATGAAAAACGTTTTTATAAATTATGAATCAACGGCACAAAACGAATCTAATAAAAATTGTATCATCAAAAACGGAGTTCAAAAACGTAAATACGTAATCCTAAGGTTTCCGGTTTAATCGTAAAAGACGTTAAATTATAATCGTAAGTCCTAATATCTTCTCGTAAATTTGTGAGTTTATGAACCAACACAAATTTAAAATCTCAAAATAATATTCACGGATAAATTTATTTTCTGAAATGTCGGACTGTCACCAAAACGGTGTATGTAAACGTGAGCACGTAACGTAGAATCCTCCGGTTTAGACGTAGTCAATGCTACTTCAAGACGTAAATTAAAATTTCTTCCCAAAAATAATTGATTTCATAATGTAACATTAAAATAATGTTTTTAAATAATATCTGAGAATAAAATATTAACCATAAATTGACAGATTGTCACAGCATTTATCCCTAAACAGGATCTTTGTCCTCAAAGATCATCATACTACTCGCTTCTTATAGAGTTAAAGCCATGTGGGCGTTTCCTCCACATTCGGTCTTTTCTCATAAGTGCAATTCATTACAATACGCGAGTTTCATCAAACATAACTACAGGAATACGATCAGGCTTAATGTTGATTTACTTTCTCTATCCATGATGTTCACGGGTTTTTGATGAATGCAACTTTTCGCCGATCTAAACTTTATCAAGAAGAATTTAGATTTTCACTTGATAGGCATTTTATCAAGTCCGATATACGATACATAATTCACACAGCTCTTGAAGTCCTAGGGTAGATCCAGCTTATATGCCTTTCAAACCAATCTTTTACATTATCTCAATGGTCCCATACAACGGGGACTTATATCCCATGATCTTCCAGATCATCAATTCATTTTTTCCATGGTTAAAATTTTTGGCATAACTTCGCTATTTATCTGGCACTTCAAGATCAATATTTTAAATTCACATAACCTCCTGCCCACTACAAGCAGTCATTAATCAGATCCTAATTTCAACTATCATTTCAGGTCTCGCGGGTCGGGTATTTTGTAAGGTTAGGTTTGTCGTCATAGAAAACCATAAACCTAAAAGACATGTTCAACTCATAGTGGGTGTATGTCGGATGTCTTCAGCCCAACTCTTGCTTACAGATGCTCTAATATTTAGATCCTACCAAGATTCGATCTCAATCCTAATATGATAGTTTTCAATGATAATCTCTCCAAAGGAAAACGATTGTATGATTTATTACCAAAGGTCAATCATTCAAGCATAAAACAGCACCTATATTACTTTGTATCGTTACTTTACCTCGTCCCTTCGATTGGGGTGGTACACAGTACTCTCATCAAGATTCGTTCTTAATGACTTCTGAGGAAATCTCTAGAAATTCAATACGAAGCGAGGATCTTGATAGAGATGATCGATACAGGCACACCATGGTTACACAACTCCTTTAAATACAAAAGAGTCAATTTCATCATCAAGAATCTATCATTAACGGGAATGGTATTAGTAGATTTGGTCAGTCTGTCGACGATGACCCGAATTGAATCAAATTCAGATGATGACCTTTGCAATAATTAGACGTTTACCAATGTATGAGGCGATGTCTGCCTTCATAATTTGTCATTAGTACAACTTCTTCAGACAAAGATACTTTTAATCAGAAATGACATGAATATAATACTTAATCTTATAAGATTCCAAGATAACTAAATCTCAAAATCTCCATATTTAGGCAACCACAAGTGGCCTTTTATACATTTAACGCCATTGGCTTCTCAATTCTAATGGTTCACATTAGCCGTGAACCCCCTTTTTATTATCTATATTATCCTTTTTACAAGCATCGGCTATTTTTAAAATGCTTGGCAACTTATTTTGCACCTTCATTATTAAGGAACACATCTTAATTGATTCCTTATCCTTTCTACATAATGTGTCAGTATTTACATTCACCTTCCTGATGAAGTAATTATCATGTCTATAATTCACTCAAAAATTCCTTCTTCATATTTTCTTAACTTTTAGTTTCGTTTCAACTATTACTTTTTTTTCAGTTTTTCTCAATCCGACGTTTAAAGCGTCGATAATTACTACAAGTAATTAAATAATAAATATTTAATTTTATGAAACGTAAACGTAAAAAGTTTTAAATTTCTTAGTTCGACCAATTATATAAAAATGTTCAAAATAAATTTGAATTTAATTAACAAGATTTTTGCTGATTTATCGGAAATAATTAGTAAGATTCGTAAATGTTCGAAAAGTTCTTTGTTTACACTTTGGTCAAAATTTTCATAGTTGAAAAGAAAAAATTGTCGTTTCAAATTTTAAGTCATGGTTTAACGGTTTCCTCATTCCCTCTTAGGTTGTCTTGAGGTACACACAAACATTTACCCCTAAACAGAAGTTTAGTTAAATGATTTGGGCATAAGGAAATAATCCCTTAAAAATTCTTTTGATAAAACATTTGTCAAAACATATTTGCACTTTCTTTTTGGTAAAACCTAAAATCTTAAATGGCTAAAATTTTTGGAAAGTCAATATATATCTCATTATCTTATTAATCACATGATCAAATCATGTAAAGGATTAAGTTTTAAATCACATGTTATATATTCAAGGTATAGGTTTTCATTGTTCGGTCAATTCAGGGCAATCTATAAATAATTATTAACTCCTTATTCTTATAAACAAACAAATAGTCCTTAATGATCACAAGCATGAATTTATCAAACTACAGCCTTCACACGTGATTCACCCAATTTATGGATGCTACATGTGCATTAGTCAATCCAAACGACATAACATGAAACTCATAATATTCATTACAAGTTCTGGATGTAGTGATTGGAATAGATAATCTTTTTCGCGGACGCGAAATTGATGATAACCATGTCGTGGATCAAATTCCTGAATATACGCTAGAACCTTGTAAATGATCGAACAAACTATCATCTTGGGTAGTGGATATAGATTTTAATCGTCAATTTACTTAGTTTACGGTAATTAATAAATATAAGGAATGATAATACCATAGCTCTTCATGATGACGAGCTCGGTAGAATAAAATCTTTCTCCTACAACACTCTCAGTTGTACGGTAATTCCTTTTAATCCAGATGGTGCTGACGTACAGTGCACACGCCACCGGTGCAGCACCGGGAATATAATCAATACCAATTTCAACTTGCCTTAATGGCGAAAGTCTAGGTAATTCAACAACAAATACCTTCTAAAGTTTCAGATAGCAGAAACATCTTTTAATAAATTCATATCAGGTTCTTTCTAGATTATAATATTTATAACTAATTCACAACCATTCATGGTATAATTTAAGTCTAAATGCAGGATATGGTCATCCATCAAGAATCATTTAGATCACTTTTGATAATCAACATCTTATCATTTAGGGGAATTCTACTCGAGTTCCCATCAATTAAGACAATGTCGTCATGTCATAATCAATCAATCCAATCTACCAGAACTGTCAACTTTTCAGTTTTATTGTCGTCGATAAGATGTGAACTTCTCAAAAGACTAATAATAACTCATAATCCTTCACAAATTCAAGGATATCAGGAGACATAACTAACCTTAAAAGAGTAAGGTTAACGCATAATCTAGGCGAGAGAATTTCAAATTAGATTCAGACGAAAACATTTAACGAATATGAATATATCCTATGTTTTCAGAATTTGAGTACGCATTCAAAAGCTCCTCGGATCGTTACCCAGGTCATTCAAATGAAATCAGATCATAAGAAATAATAAGAACGTCAATACATCCAGTCGGGTATCAACACTCGGTAATCAAATACTTTTCCTAAGAATCTCACTACGGGAGAATTGGATAAGAAAGAATTATCAATTGTCAAATAAGACAATATCCACAGATGAGTAAATTCGACTCAGAAGAATAAATAGTACGGGCACATATGTAGGTGTCCCCATCAATATGTCCCTATTTTCACTTCTTGCAGATCTCATAAAATTTATTCTTTCACAATCTTCAAAGAAAATGTAGTGTTTATTCATTAGTTTTATGGTGACTACTAATCAGCCTTGCATGGTCCATTCTAAATTGTATGTAGGCGCGCAACTATATACAATTTCAAGATTGACGATGCAATACTCAGTTCATCAAAATTTTATCATCACGTTTATAATAAAAACATTTTCATGCTTAATTCTTAAATAAGAATAAAAAATAAATTTACAAAGATTTTCTTTGGTATGAAAACAATTAAGTTTTCTAAGGTATTTCATAATCAACTTTATTTCAATAATGATTATTTATAAGTCTCACTTTAAATAATCCATATAGTGATGAAAATTAAACTTTCTCAAAGGATGCTGTTTTATCTTATACAAACAATGAGTGATCTGCAAAAGAGTGATGAAAAGTTGTTCACCAAGAACTAACTACAATATAATAGGAAATGAGCTTAGCCAATTAATCATGAGGTTCATGACCTCGATGGCGCTCAAAAGAATAATTGAAAACGTAACTCAAATCGAGATGAGTACTTGTTCAATGGTTGCATCACTAATGCGAACATTAGGATGAAGCAATAAAGGATAGATAACATCGATACATGTAGAATTGAGCAATCAATGGTAGTCTTTTCATTAATCACAAACAAGTCAAAATTGTACCGTAACACATTATGTGTCACTATGTCATACAATTTCATGAACTCATCCTACCAACTGATGTCTCAGTTAAGTTAGGGATTATTTTTAAAAGATACCACAGTGAATACTAATCTACAAGATTTATGGGGGTTCCACATGTCCCAGAAAATCCACCGGCTCCAATTCAGAAGAAGATTTCTTCAATTTATTTCTTGGACACTGGGCCTCCTCGTAAGTGGACAATGGTCTAGGAACAACCCTTAACACGAACCAACAATCAATTAAAACCTTACAATTAAATCACAGGACTCAACAACTTCCTCTTAACAATTTCATATTTCATAAAAGTTAAATTTTACTTCATTAAAGTTTCAATCAACTTATACTCAATGCGATGTCCTACATCATTCTCCAATACTTTCAACCATATTCATAAACCTTAATAGGGCAATAAAAGCTCGATATGAACAACACTTAATTTCCAATCCTATAGCTCTTTCATCAATAGTTATCAAACGAGTCACTAGTATGAGATGACTCATACATTCAATTAGACTTCTCGGAAAGGTATTAGTGGCATACGGCTTTTGGGTAATGGTTCCAATGACAGCCTCAAGTGCAACATTCACCCTTTCGATTTCAATTTAAGAATTGGATGACAACAAATCAGATGACATCTTTCTAGGTGGTAACGTTTTGTAAAACTCCACTCTATAAGGAAAGATCGTCATGACATCGATATCAGATTTAATCTCGCCAATTCTTTTTTAATATCACAATCAACTAATATCTACATTTCTATGAATATCAACCATTTGTTGGGATCATAAATATCCACAACTTGGTTTAGATCTAAGATAGCTAGAATTCCTACGAGAATAGCTTCGATTAATTTACTAGGGGATTTAGGGTTCCTTGTGATAATGTACGTCGTATAAATACCTCGTATAAATATCAAAATAATCATCAAACCATCATGTAATCAAATTACATCATATATATATATATATATATATATATATATATATATATATATATATATATATATATATATATATATATATATATATATATATATATATATATATATATATATATATATATATATATATATATAATCCAAGTTATATATATATATATTAAAATAACACTTCTCAGTCTGGCCTTGTCGGTAACTCGGGAATTCTTCGACACCATTAGAGTCAAAATATTTTTAGACATTTTTAGAAAATGTTTATAGTTAAAAGATTTTGAAATGTTTTATTCAAAACCTTGATTTTGAAATGTTTTATTCAAAACCTTGGTTTTAAAAATCTCTGTAACACCCCCAAATTTACACAATTCAATTCAACGGAAGACTCGTTGGTGTTACGGGATAGCACATTACTCACATCATAGACAACGCTTAAAAATCGCGTCGTTTAATAGTAAAGCATTTCCATTCATAAATATCAAAGTTACATAGGTCCCAAGTCATTGTATTTAATACAGGTTTTACAAAACATTTGAATGGAAATTATAATTTAAGTGCGGGCCATGAATTCTTGTTGTCTTCCCGAGAATTACCTTCAAGTACCTGAGACAAAACATGTTAAAAGAAAAGGTCAGCGAAAACGCCGAGTGAATTCATAGAGTTTAATGAAATACATCAATATAACATCGGTAAAAAAAATTATTACCGAAAATCGTTTTATACAAATCATTATAATAGGCCATAAAATAGCCAAAGTCATTTTTATACAAATCCTTATCCAAAATCATAATATAGGCATTTGCCTTAAAAATCATTATATGAGCCAATGTCGTAAAAACATCATACAATACGTCTTATGACGTTGTATAAAGTTAAATAAAAACCGTTATATCAATATGGTTATAAAAACCAAAACACGAACATAATATCAATAGTAAGACCCCATATTGCTAGTCAGGCAATATATCGTAATTCGGTGCGTATAGCAGTATTTCGTTAATTGGATTATTATAATCTGCATGACATTGTTACCTTACTACAACAAACAACGGTTAGCTAACCCGACAATCATTTGCCCATCTAAATTAGCGTGTCATCACAATAATCACGCTTGTGTAAATCTTCTCATACATAAATTCGCTTACCAATCAAAGTGGCACGACGGGGATCAACCGTCAAGGTGCGAACTGGAGTGATCATCCCCAAATAGTACTATTATATGCATAAGAGTTTACCAAATCCCGGTAGTTCACAATTCATGCTAATGGGACTTTTAGTGACATAACCTAACTTTAATAATCCTTTTTATTTCATCTATCGGGTCATTTAATCATTCATTGGGTCATACAATCATTCGGGTCTAAATCAATAAACAAACAATCGGGACAACTAGTGTCCTATTTCATAAAAACTAACATGTTATCTCCCTCGCGGGTTTATAAAACATTTCATAAAAACATTTAAAAGAGTGTGAGGCTATGAACTCACGTTGATGTGGGAAGGCGGTTATCGACGATTCGGATGTACCTAGACAAATAATACTTGTCTTAGACTCTTGTCCAATGACGTTATATAAATAATAATTATGTATACATATGATGATTTTATATATATGATTATCAAGTAGGTTGATATATTCTCATTCACTTATTTTTGTGTTTATGTACTGGTAACCTTTTACTACTTTACTAGTCTTACCTATTTACATGTTTTAGGTTCAATAAGCCTATTATAAGTTCATTAACTTGTATTAATCCATTTTATACTTGTATTATCAGTATTTATAATTTATATGTTGGGCCCAAATGGGTTAAGCCTAATAAATAAGTTTATAAGTGTTTTAGCCCATTTTGTTGTATTATTAGTCCAATAATGTTAACTTAGCCCGTTAATGTCCGTATGTTATATAGTTTGGGTTTTATCGGTTTTTACTTGTTATATATGTTTATATATCAGTATATGAGTTTATAAAAGTTTACATTAGACGGGTCCGACTGTCTAAGTTTTATTTGACAAAAACGTTAATTTTACGGTATTAGCCGAAAAGAGGTAAAAATCATGTTTATAGTTTTATAACTTATAAAACTTGTCAAATTACCATTTTATAAAATGTATCATTTATTTATCATTGAACATACTTATATAAATGTAATATATAAGTTAGTGGGTATTAATTCAAAATCTGATTTTTACTTTCACTTTCACCATTTTTACTATATCTTGAGTTCTACAAGGAGATAGAAGCTCATTTTTGGACACCATAAACTACATGGTATGTGCTACAATTAACTTAGGTTTATCTACTTATCAATCCAACTCTAAATATCCCTAACAGTCCGTCCAAAACTGACTATTCAGATTGGTACTCTAAACTTGTTTTGATCATATCTCACTCATTATGATGATTCCATTACATGGCCAACTCTCACATGTGTACAAGACATATTACTTACTGTATATCTATTAATCTATGCCATTTTATCAGTTCATCACATGGTTCTTTACTGTTTTATACAGCCATCATTTTAAGCATGATTTTAACCTTTTTACATATAGTTTTTCATCTTTTTACCCATGATTATCAACACCAAATCCCCACATAATACTTTTATCATCATATAATCATCATATACATATAAAATAAGAAATAAAATACATGATTACATAATCAAAATAACAAGAGGATGAGGAGAACAATCTTTATACCACCATGATGATGTAGGTTATGATCAAGACATGGATTTTAATGGAGAAACTTGTGATAAACCAAGACCATCTTCAAGACCACCAATCTTCAAGAACTCCTTGTGGAAAATCAGCCCTAAGACTCCATAGAAACTCCTCCTTGGATGTTATAACTTGCACCAATCTTCATCTCTTTGAATGGAGATTAACATATGTTAATTATAACAAATGTTTATGGTTAAATTTTTGTATGAATGGGGTGTTTAATGGTGGAAATGGGACGGCATAAGGAAGAGAAAGAGAGAGTTGTGTGTGTGGTATTGCATGTGATAATGGAGTAAGTGGTTTTGCTAGTTGGTTTTGACAAGTTAGTGGCTTCAAAATAAAGCTAACTAGACAAGTGTTTAGCTTATTAGCTAAACTTTGACACATAAGTGATGTGTTGGTGGTGTTAGGCCGGTTATGAGTGGGGGTGGGACAAGTGTCCCACTTGTCTTATCTCCACTAATTTACGGGTACTCCTCGATTCTAGCTTCCTCGATTTGCGTGCCCTCGGGTCGTTTTATGAAAAATGTTTTTATAAATTATGAATCAACGGCACAAAACGAATCTAATAAAAATTGTCTCATCAAAAACGGAGTTCGAAAACGTAAATACGTAATCGTAAGGTTTCCGGTTTAATCGTAAAGGACGTTAAATTATAATCGTAAGTCCTAATCTCTTCTCGTAAATTTGTGAGTTTATGAACCAACACAAATTTAAAATCTCAAAATAATATTCACGGATAAATTTATTTTCTGAAATGTCGGACTGTCACCAAAACGGTGTATGTAAACGTGAGCACGCAACGTAGAATCCTCCGGTTTAGACGTAGTGAATGCTACTTCAAGACGTAAATTCAAATTTCTTCCCAAAAATAAGTAAGTTCATATTGTAACATTAAAATAATGTTTTTAAATAATATATGAGAATAAAATATTAACCATAAATTGACGGATTGTCACAAAGGAAGTCTCTTGCACTCAAAGCCAAGAAAGCACAAAGCGATCATGATATTTCCTCGGATAGTGATGACGAGGAGTATGCATTGGCGGTAAGAGATTTCAAGAGGTTCTTCAAAAGACGAGGTCAACACGTGAGGCAACCTAACAATGACAAGAAACCATTCTTAAAGAATCAGTTTGCCAAGAATGAAAAGGGTGATAGGAATTGCTTTAGATGTGGTGATCCAAATCATTTCATTAATGAGTGTCCAAAGCCTTCACGGGATAAGAATCACACGGCATTCGTTAGTGGTTCTTGGAGCGATAGCGGTGAAGATGTTGATGACAACCCCAAAGAGGAGAAATGTCTCATGGCTCACACTTCTAAAGAGGTACATTCCGAAACCAAATATTATAGCAATGATAGCTCCACCTTAGATGATATTGAATTTTAAGGCCAATATGATAATTTACACAAACTTAGCCTTAAATTCATAGAAAAGAACAAAACACTAAAATCAACTAAAACTAAGCTTGAAAATGAGATTAATGAACTTAGGGAAAAATTAGGTAAGCTTGAGAAAAATAAAGAAGTTGATATAGGTTGCTTAAGTTATGAGAAACTTAGGTTAGAAAATGAAGATCTCAAGAGCACCTCCATTAAATTGGAAAAGTTCATGAAAGTACTAGTGCTCTTGATAATATGTTAAACAAAGAAATTCACTCTAAGGAAAGACTTGGTGTAGGTTTTAACTCAGATGAAGCATTAACTAGTGAACCTAAACAAGTTCGATTTTCAGAAAAACCATATGCTGTACGCGGTACCAAACTCTATGGGGCGGTTCCTTATCGATATGGAACCGCCGCCATAGATAAGGTACCGCGGCCAGAAAACATTTTTGTTGAAAATCCTAAACTTTCTGAAAAATCAAATTTAGGTGAACATCCTAGGCATCTTATTGTTAACAAAGTGAAATTACCTATACTTGAAGACAATGCCGTTGATAAGTTCTATAAGCCTTTGAGTAAACCTCTAATGGGAAATAGAAGTTTATCAAGACCATCTTCTACTCCACCAAGAGTACGGAATGAGCCTAGGCCTAGAAGTAGAACGACAACACCTAGAAGAGATAGTCAAATCAGATAACGACCTAGAAGTAAAACTCCAACACCTAGAAGGAATGACCATAACTCTAAACCAAGATCAAATACACCTAGGAGAAATAATAAACAACAAAATGGTTATATGAATTTTTATCCTCCTCCCTTTTGTTCCCCATGGGGAAACCCTCCTTAATTCATGCATCCCAACCAAATGCAAGGGATGTTTGGAACTAACAATTTTGGACCCATGAGATATTGGGGACCAAATGTTTTATCGTGTTTGTTGTTACCTAGATATGTTTAGGAATTGATTTGGAACCCGACGAGTGGATTAAGGATAGTGTTTGTTCTAAACACATGAGGGTTATCAAAGTTTGTTCTCACGGTACAAAGCATATGATGGAGGTAACGTCACATTCGCTAGTAGTCTACGTGGTAATATCATTGGCAAAGGTACGGTTTCTCTTGATTCCATGACTATTGAAAATGTTGAGCACGTAGATAATTTAGGGTTTAACCTTTTAAGCATAGGTCAAATTTGTGACAGTAATTGTAAGTTCATCTTTTCGAAAAATGATAGTGAAATCATAAGAGACGGAAAGGTCATTGGAAAAGGTATTAGAAAGCATGGGCTTTATGTCATGAAGGTCAATAAGAAGTCAAAAGACAACATATGTCTTGTGACTATAGATGATAGTTCTACTCTTTGGCATAGGAGATTAGGTCACGCTAATATGCGTCTAATTCAATCTTTAGTCTCTAAGGAGTTGGTAAGACACATCCCCAAGATGAAGTTTGATAGTCACTTTTGTGATGCTTGCAAAGTTGGAAAGCAAGTTCACTCAAGTCACAAAGCCAAAAACTTGGTTTCAACCTCTCGGTGCTTAGAACTCCTACATATGGATTTCTTTGGACCTACTGCCATACGGAGTTATGGAGGTAACCTTTATACCTTAGTTATAGTTGATGACTACTCTAGATTCACTTGGACTAGATTTTGGCATCTAAGAATGAAGCTTTCGATCATTTAGAAATCTTTAGTCGATGAATTCAAAATCAACTAGGATGTCCAGTTGTCTCTATTAGGACTGATCATGGTAGGGAATTTGATAATGAAGTGCAATTTGGTTCCTTTTGTGAAGCTCATGGTATTACCCATAACTTCTTGGCTCCTCGCACTCCACAATCAAATAGGGTAGTTGAAAGGAAGAATAGGATCATCCAAGAGTTGAGTAGGACGATGTTAAACGAGCAATCTTTGCCTCAAAAGTTTTGGTGAATGCCGTAGACACATCGACTTATATTCTCAACCGAATTCTTATTCGACCCTTCCTAGGAAAGATCCCCTATGAGATTCTTAAAGGTAAGAAACCCTCATTGGAATACTTTAGTGTGTTTGGAAGCAAGTGCTTTATCCTCAACACCAAATACTACCTTACCATGTTTGACCCAAAGTCTTACGAAGGTATCTTTTTAGGTTATTCCCAAACTAGCAAAGCCTACATAGTCCTAAATAGAACCTCGGGCGTAATTGAAGAATCACTTAACGTGACTTTTGATGAAACCCCTCCTTTGACCAAGACACCACCATTGGATGATGATGACTTGGATGAAGTAGACGTAGTTAGAGCCAAAGAGGTTAGAAAAATAGGAGCTGAAGACCATAGTGTTGAAAAGGAAGTAAACATTAAGGAGTCTAAGGATCATACTCTCAATAATATCATTGGCGAATTAAATCAAAGGACCCTAAGATCTCAAGTCCGAAACCAAAGTAACTTCTCTTGTTTTGTCTCCTTGATTGAACCAAATAATGTTAAAGAAGCTTTGACGAATGAGAGTTGGGTCATTGCGATGAAAGAAGAATTGAATCAATTCGTTGCTAATGATGTTTAGGAACTTGTTCCTCCACCTAGAAGTTCTACCATTATAGGAACCAAATGGGTATATAGGAATAAGCTAGATGGGAATGGTGTTGTGTCTCGTAACAAAGCTAGACTTGTAACACAAGGCTATAATCAACAAGAAGGGATTGATTATGACGAGACATATGCGCCGGTAGCTAGATTAGAATCCATTAGAATCCTTTTAGCCTACGCTTGTGCCTTAGATATTAAGATTCAACAAATGGATGTAAAGAGTACGTTTCTCAATGGTTTGATCAATGAGGAGGTATATGTGGCTCAACCTCCCGGCTTCATTGATTTTGAGAAACTGGATCATGTTTACGAGCTTAAGAAGGCACTCTATGGTCTTAAACAAGCACCCAAAGCTTGGTATGATAGACTTAAAGCATTTCTTGTCGAACATGTGTATACCATGGGAATGATAGACAACACTCTCTTTACAAAGAAGAAAGGTTCTTATCTCATAATCGTGCAAATATATGTTGATGACATTATATTTGGCTCAACTTGTCAAGAATTGTGTAATGACTTTGCCAAAATCATGCATGATGAGTTCGAAATGAGTATGATGGGAGAACTTAACTTCTTTTTATGACTCCAAATTAAACAAATGGACGATGGTATTTTCTTTAGTCAATCTAAGTAAGCTAAAGAAATGCTAAAGAAATTTGGATTAGAAGAATATAGACAAATGAAGACCTCTATGGCCTCGGATACTAAACTCACCGTAGATGATGATTGTGAGTCGGTATACAACCCCAAATATAGAGGTATGATTAGTAGTTTGTTGTACCTAATGGCAAGTCGACCGGATATCATGTTTAGTGTTTTCCTTTGTGCTCGCTTCCAAGAGGCTCCCAAAACCTCTCACCTTGTAGCGGTTAAGAGTATCTTCTGATACATTAAAGGCACTATACATTTAGGATTATGGTATCCTAAAGGGACCGGCGTAGAAACCATTGTCTACGCAGACTCGGATCATGTGGGAGACTATGTGGACCGGAAAAGCACTAGTGGTGTTTGTACCTTCATGGGTTATTGTTTAACTTCTTGGTTCTCTAAGAAACAAACCGCTCTTGTGATATCCACCACGGAAGCCGAGTATGTGAGTGCCAGAAAAGCATGCAAACAAGCTCTATTGATGAAGCAAGCGCTTGTTGATTAAGGGATGTGTCTTGATGATCTTCCCATCATGTGTGACAATAATGGTGCTATAGACCTTAGCAAGAATCCCGTGCAACATTCGCGAACCAAGCACATAGAAATTCGTCACAATTTTCTTAGGGATAATGTTCAAATGGGGAACATTTCAATTGAGAAGGTACCCTCCGAGGATAACTTAGCCGACATCTTCCCTAAGCCACTTAAGAGGGAAACTTTTAATTACTTGCGTCTAGGTCTAGGATTAATGGAACATATTCCTTAATTGCTTTCCTTTATTGAGTCCTTTTCTTTCCTTTGAGTCCTTGAGTCTCCTAAACTCTTCTTGAAAATCTTCTCTTCTCCTTTTCAAAATCCTCAAAGTCTCTTTCAAAAATGGTTGAGAAATGTTTTGACATTGTTAATTCAATCAAAAAACGTTTTTTATAGATTCTTGCTATTAATCTCGAGATTACATAATTCGTATGTATGATTCTCTCAAACATAGCAAGAACAAGATAGAATCATGGAGGATCATTGTGTCGTGACTTAAGGTCTTGTCTTACACACCTCCTACATCGATTTTTCAAATCTATGTATTTTGGTCAATCTCTGTTTGGTGAGTTAGTATGTGTTCTCTTTATCTATCTTTGCTCTCAAGCATATCCCTATGATAAGTTAGACTAGAAAAATAAGATTTGCTAAAAAATCTTCCTTCACCACCAAAACTCAACCATTGTAGGCGGTTCTATATATGAACCGCGGTTCCTTATCAATAAGTAACCGCCAGAAGCAATAAGGAACCGCAGACAGTGCTTCCTTATTTTTCGGGTATTTCTGAAATTCCAAATTTGTTCCAACATTTTTAAGAATCTTTGCTTCAACCCTTTGACCACCCCAAAAATACCTTGAGCCTTCCGTATTAAACCATAAGAATTTTGCCTTACTTCTCATCCCAGAATGTCTTACTCTCCTAATGAAAGCCTTGATTCTCCTCCATTCTCCCCAATTGCTTTCAATCCTAATTCACCCAAGAACACTCTTAATCACATCTCTCCCACCAAGAATGTTGATTGTGGAACATCTTTTCTTCCACCACCACCCTTTAGTGTTCTTCCTCCTTCTCATGATAATGTCATGCACCATGGGACATATTGTCATTGTTGTCAATATAAACATCTTGCTATGGCACACATCTATGAGGAGTTGAGCTACATCACGAGTCTCTTAATCAATCCTCCTATTCACTTTGATTATGAGATATCCACCACGGAAGCCGAGTATGTGAGTGCCGGAAAAGCATGCCAACAAGCTCTATGGATGACGCAAGCGCTTGTTGATTAAGGGATTTGTCTTGATGATCTTCCCATCATATGTGACAATAAGGGTGCTATAGACCTTAACAAGAATCCCGTGCAACATTCGCAAACCAAGCACATAGAAATTCGTCACCATTTTCTTAGGGATAATGTTCAAAAGGGGAACCTTTCAATTGAGAAGGTACCCTCTGAGTATAACTTAGCCGAAATCTTCCCTAAGCCACTTAAGAGGGAACCTTTTAATTACTTGCGTCTAGGTCTAGGATTAATGGAACATATTGCTTAATTTCTTTCCTTTATTGAGTCTTTTTCTTTCCTTTGAGTCCTTGAGTCTCATAAAATCTTCTTGAAAATCTTCTCTTCTCCTTTTCAAAATACTCAAAGTCTCTTTCAAAAATGGTTGAGAAATGTTTTGACATTGTTAATTCAATCTAAAAACGTTTTTTTATAGATTCTTGCTATTAATATCGAGCTTACATAATTCGTATGTATGATTCTCTCAAACATAGCAAGAACAAGATAAAATCATGGAGGATCATTGTATCGTGACTTAAGGTCTTGTCTTACATACCTCCTACATCGATTTTTCAAATATATGTATCTTGCTCAATCTCTATTTGGTGAGTTAGTATGTGTTCTCTTTGTCTATCTTTGCTCTCAAGCATATCCATATGACAAGTTAGACTAGAAAAATAATATTTGCTGAAAAATCTTCCTTCACCACCAAAACTCAACCACTGTAGGCGGTTCCATATATGAACCACTGTTCCTTATAAATAAGGAACCGCCGGAAGCAATAAGGAACCGCAGACAGTGCTTCCTTATTTTTCGGGTATTTCTGGAATTCCAAATTTGTTCCAACATTTTTAAGAATCTTTGCTTCAACCCTTTGACCACCCCAAAAATACCTTGAGCCTTCCCTATTAAACCATAAGCATTTTGCCTTACTTCTCATCCCAAAATGTCTTACTATCCTAATGAAAGCCTTGATTCTCCTCCATTCTCCCCAATTGCTTTCAATCCTAATTCACCCAAGAACACTCTTAATCACATCTCTCCCACCAAGAATGTTGATTGTGGAACATCTTTTCTTCCACCACCACCCTTTAGTGTTCTTCCTCCTTCTCATGATAATGTCATGCACCATGGGACATATTGTCATTGTTGTCAATATCAACATCTTGCTATAGCACACATCTATGAGTAGTTGAGCTACATCAAGAGTCTCTTAATCAAGCCTCCTCTTCACTTTGATTATGAGATCTCCACCAAGCCACCACCACCACATTCCACCACTACCTTGTGTTTCATATAAGCATTGGTTTTAGAGTTATGCTTTTGGCTTGTTTTCTATTTCATACATCTTTGTATGACTCTTTTCTTATTTTTATATGACTTCACTTGGATCATAGTCTTTGTGTTTACTTCTCTTTTATTCTTTTAGTGTGACCTTTAGCTATGTCTTGTTGGTTGTTTCTTTTGTTCAACTAACCCTTCTATGTAGCTTGTCACCATATCTCGATTCCTCGGTGCCCCAAGCTAGGGGGAGTAAGCACCAAGGGGGAGTCTTTGCAAAGTCCGTCTCTTCAACACCGACTTGTGCAACCTTTTTGCTTCGACAAAGGGGGAGAAATGAATAAACTCGTCTTCTAAAATCTTGTGTTTTGTATGATTGAGTTTATATATTGTTGGAATCAAAAAGGGGGAGATTGTTAATGCAATAATGCCTAAAAATGTTACTTGCATTTTTCGGTCTCGCTTAGTTTTGATTACAACAATATGTAAAAACAAGCATTTGCAAAAACAACGAAAAACGAATTCTTGAGTTCAAGTATTTTTCATTTTACCCATTTTCACTTAAGGTATGAATAAACAAGTACTAACCTTAATCAAGTGATCAAGTGATTTAATCTTTTCTTAAAAATCACTTTTTATTAAGTGTGACAAGTTTTTAATTAAACTTTCTTTTTAAGAAAATGTTTTATTAAATTAAATAATTGAATATTTGAAAATGACATATTCCCTTTTGATTTTGGAATATCCTTTCTGGATATTTTTATAACCAGATATGACCTCCACCACTAAAGGACAAAAAGGGAGCAAAGTCTTGCCTGGCGGTTCCTTAGCGCCTAGGCGGTTCCTTATCGATAAGGTACCGCGGGCTAAGATAAGGAACCGCGGGCAGATATAGCCATCGGCCCTTTGTCCTATAAATAGTCGACGTTTCTCAGATTTTCAATCCACCTCTTTTGCACACAAATTTCCAGATTCAAACATACTTCTTAAATCACTCAAATCCTTGATTATTTGATTGATTACCACTTGTTTAGAAGTGAATCTATCTTCACCATCCCTTCCTCTTCAAGTGCAAAGAGAAGAACACTATCATTGTGAAGTGTTGAGTCCACCACCAAAGATCCTTTGAAGATCAAATCTTATACATTTGTTGTTGTGTAATAGTTGGGAAGATCCAAGTAGTTGTGTCTATTTGGAAGTTGTGTATGTACTAAGTATAGTTCTGTAGATTGGTCCTAGCTACGATTAGGGCTCGACTTTTAGCTTAGGGTCGGAAATTGGTTAAGCGACGTGTACGGTTTTCTCCACCATAAGGAGCTTGTTGTGTAGTGAACTCTCGAGTACGGAGTACTCGAGGAGTGGAGTAGGAACGAGGAGTGAGCTTCGTTGCCGAACCACTATAAATCCTTGGTGTTTGGTTTGATCTTACTTTACCCTTAACTCTTTACATTCTTTATTCTTTGTGCATATATATTAGTTAGTATTAGTTTAAATTACACTATCATTGTTCATAAGAAGATTTCACTTATTTCCTTAAGTCTAAGTTTTTGAGAATTTTTTTTAAAACCATCATTTAACAAGTAAATTTAAGAAACTATTCAACCCCCCTTCTAGTTTCTACAGATTTGATCAGGAGTCATTTGGTACATTATTCCATTTATCTCATATGATACCAAGACACTAGCATCAGGATCAGGCCTTACTTCTCTTGAAGCTTTTACAAGTTTCTTTGGTGGAGGTGTTAGGGTTTCATCAACTATACCTTTGCCCCTATCTAATTAGATACTGAGGGCTCAGGGTTAGGATGAATTAAGTTTAAGGGTTGGGGTTGTGCTAGTCTTTCCTCCCCCCCTCAGTGTGAGAAGGAGGTTCAGTCTAAGTTAACATCATTGGGGGAATATTCTCCCCCTCAAAAGTTGAAGGATCAGCCTGACTAATCCTAAATTTTGCCCTTTGTGAGGGTCCTGAGGTGGTGGAGCATCCCTTGAAAGCCTGAAACATCTCAGTCACCATTTCCTTCATGGACTAAGTTTCAGATTTGATGGTCTGAATATCCAACTGAATGAGGGATTGAGTGTTTTCTATGTTGGTGATCCTTGTCCTAAGTATAGGAATATCAGCTTCTTTCAGGGATTTGGAGATGTTAGAGAGATTAGAGGCATTAGCCATGTAACCTTGTGCAGACCTTGATAATCTGAACTCTGCTTCAGCATCCATATGAACATCCTCATAGATGGCATCACATTTCCCTTTCACCACATCCAAGTCAGACCTGAGAGAGTCTAACTTAGTGAAAACCTCAGTGAGCCTGTCCACCTTCAGTAACTCAAGTAGTTGACTAACTCTGGAATTGTACTCAGTGGTACTATTGATTAGTCCATCCAGAGTTGTCTTCAAGGACACATTTGCTTCGACAGTAGGAAGAGCATGGTTGAGGATGTTGATGAGCTTCTTCTCTTGATTTTCATGACTATTGTTAACAGAGTTGATGAATTCCATTTGGTTTTCTACCTGAATTCGCATCTTCTCCTCAGCCACATCAAACCTATCACCATATGTGATGAATTCATCAAGGAGTACATCAACCTTAGAAGCCAAGTCTTCATGAACGTGAGTGACCTCAGCCTTCAAGGCTGTTGAAGCATGAGTTAATGCATCCTTGAGAGTTACTTTCAAAACTTCCTCATCCAGAACCACAGTTTGAGTCCCCAATGGAGAGGTGTCAAATTTTGCCTCTTGGGAGGGATTTTTCGGTACCTCAGGGGAGGGCTCTTTTTGTTCGGATGCCTTAGGGGAGGGCTTTTGTTGAGCCTCAGGGGAGGGTTGTATGTCCGCAAACAATGGTGGGGATTGTGGCTTCAGGTCTGATTGAGAAGGGGCCTGAGTTTCAGGTTCATCCCCAGCCTCAATCATATCATCGTCGTCACTGAAACCTTGGAGTGACTCGTCAAGATTCTCGAGTAAACTTATAAAATCTCCAAAGTTCAGTGAACCCATAGGTTTATCCAGCTCCCCTTAAAAAGAAGGTTTGCCTTTGTTATTGTCACTCCTTGCCCCAAATCCTGAGGCTTGGGATTTAAATAACTGATACTCAGGGGCAGTTTGTGATTGATCAGTTATGGAGGTAAGATCCCTATCAACGGGGTGTTTTACCCGTGGGCTTCCCTCTGAGTCTTTGGGATCAAGAGTGGTTCCCTAAGGCAAAGCCGTTTGTCGTAGTGTGCCTTCATCGAGAGTTGTGGAGGTGAGATTCCTATCAGCGGGGTGTTTTACCCGTGGGCGTCCATCTGAGTCAAAGGAATCAAGTTTTGGGTCCTCAGGCAAAGACTTTTGAGCTAGTGTGCCTTCATTGGACTTGGTAGAAGTGATAGGCCTATCAGCGAGGTGTGTTACCCATGGGCGTCTCTCTAGGTATTTGGCCTTTGTTTTGACCTCAGGCAAAGGTTGTGATGTACGAGTGCCCTTATTGGTCTGAGTGAAAGGCATCCCCGTAGGAGAAGGTTGTTTGTTTCCTTCTCCATCAAGAGGACCAGTAGGTTGGCCCGTCGACCCTGACTGTGATGTATCAGGGCCTCCCGTAAGCTCTTTCCCTTGGGGTATTTGAAGCTTGGTCAGAACAAGGGTAGTCTTTTTAGCCTTAGCCTTTTTGGGTCGTGCATCGGAAGCCTCAGGGCCCTGTGCCTTTGTTGGTTTGGTCTTTGGCACAGTCTGAGTCTTCTTGTTCCCCTTCTTTGGTAAGAAGGGAATGGGAGACACGGATGATTCACAACTGATCACCTCAGTCATGTGAGTCGTCAATGCAATAGAGTTGACTTCAGATGGGTTCTTTGAGAAGTTTGTGGAACTCAGGATGGGAGTAGAAAAAACATTGAATTTAATCTGAGTGTAAAGGGAACCCAGTAACCGTTCTAAGGCGCATGATATGAATATTGGGTAAGAAACATATTTTTGCCTAGACTCCTTCAGGAGCCTGGTTACGAGATCATTATAAACAATCTCTCCTATGTCAATCTTCAGTCCATTAATAAGACTGTAGATTAGCATCTGGTGAGTAGAATTAACTTGCTCAGTAGAGGAGTAGTTCCCACCGATAACCTGAATCACAAAAGTGACCATGATTCTCCAAGCCACGAGGAAAGCAATTTTGATCAATGGGGTTTTAGTCACAAGTAACTTAGGGACCCCGATTTCTTTTAGTCCTTTTTTAAATGACTCCATGTCAGGATGTGCAACATACTTTTCAATGTTAAAATCAAGTCCACTGCTTTGACAAAATGTTTTGAAGTCTAAAATCAATGGTGTCTTCCCATTGTTTGCAGTGAACATGATGACACAGTTCTTATGTGACTTGATCTTAGACCCCTGAGATCCTTCAGGCCCTTGGGTAGGGGTTACAACCACGGCCGTAAACTAGAATTCCCTAAGATATTCATGGTAGAAGACTAAGGGGGTTTTTGTAAAAGCATCAGCCCAATCACAGTTTTTCAAGAATTTTAAAATTGGTTTGTAAGCTGATACACTAGTAGGGTAATTGAAATTTCCCTCATAATTGTTTCCTTCAAAATAGACATCCTCATTGGTGAGATGTTCATCCTGAGGGGCATATTTGATAGCCTTGGACATTGCCATTAAAGATAGCTTTTAAAGATTTGAAAAACGACAATGGGAATTTGTGTAAATCAAATCAAGACTTGTTTCTTGTTATAATACAACAAGAATCACCAAGTGACCTTGTGAGAACATTTGCCTTATAAAAGGATCAAGAGTTATAAACAATTGGTAACTTTGATTGTTCGTGCTATATAACAATAAAACAAGTGATCAATGTGATTGCCTTTTTGCAAGAAACCTTTTCTGGAAAATCGTTTGAACACACACTTTTTCTTTGAGAGAAAATTTTGCAGAGTAAAATTGCAAGTTCTTTGTGTGTGTGGTTGTTTTGATTGTGGGATATTTATAGGCTCGGATGTGAAAGAGATTTTTATTTGTTATAATTACCTTTCACATCCGCATTTAATGAAAGCGTACAAGTGGTCCCCCTATTTTCTTGGCAACTGTTCCATTAATGCAAAGATAACGTTTTTGCAGAGATGATGTGGGGTCACGTGCATTTGAAAGGACGTTTTTACAACAGATTTTGCTAGAAAAGGGGTAAGCATTTAATGCTTAGTGGGATACTTGACATGAGTGACCCCTTGACTGGTTTATGACAATTTATTGAAGGAATATATGTTCCTTATTTAATATTGTGGCTCACCAACCTAGGACATTAAGTAACTAAATCCTTAGAGCATTTAATTACATCATTTAATGTACCTCAGTGTCAAGGGGAAGACTATAAGAGATATTTACTCAGAGAGAGGATCAAGAATATACGTTCTACTGAATCCAATGTCATCAGGGGGTCTGATTAATCAATATTCAGCATACCAAGTTCAGCTTTCAGTCTAGTGAATGTTGGTACATCCAAAGGTTTGGTGAAAATATCAGCTATCTGATATTCAGTGGGGATGAAATGTAATTCAATATCTCCTTTTAAGATGTGATCTCTGAGGAAATTATTTCTTATGTCTATGTGTTTAGTCCTTGAATGTAGGACTAGATTATTTGAAATGGTAATTGCACTGGTGTTGTCACAAAAGATAGGTACTACTTTATATTCCACATTATAGTCCTTGAGTTGACTTTTCATCCAAAGGATGTTTGCACAACAACTAACAGCTGCCACGTATTCAGCCTCAACAAAGGACATTGCGACTGACTGCTATTTCTTTACACTCCAACATACTAGCTTCCCACCTAGGAATTGACATGCACCTGAGGTACTTTTTCTATCCATGTTGCAACCAGCATAGTCTGAGTCTGAGTATCCTTTAAGATCGAAGCCTGAGCAACGAGGATACCTTAGACCCAGTGAGGGAGTACCCTTCAGGTACCTGAAGATTCATTTAACAGCAATAAGATGTGATTCTTTGGGATCGACCTGATATCTTACACATAAGATTGTTGAGAACTGAATATCAGGCCTGGTTGCAGTTAGGTACATTAATGATCCAATCATTCCCCTGAATAAGGTTTGGTTGACTGGTTTACCAGCAAGATCAGGACCTAAGTTGTTGGGGGGAACTATGGGAGTCTTTACTGAAGCACACTCAGTGATATCATATTTCTTAAGTATTTCTCTGGTGTATTTTTCTTGACAGACTGAGATCCCTTTGTCCCCCTGTTTGATTTGTAGTCCAAGAAAATATGTTAACTCACCCATCATAATCATTTCAAATTTCTTTGTCATAAGTTTTTCAAACTTTCTACAAAGATCATAGTTAGTAGATCCGAATATGATGTCATCAACATATATCTAAACTAGTAGAACATCCTCCTTGGTTCTAAAGATAAAGAAGGTGTTGTCTATCTTTCCCGTGACAAATTGTTCATTATCAGGAATGTAGAGAGAGTTTCATACCATGACCTTGGTGCTTGTTTTAGTCCATAAAGGGCTTTGTCAAGTTTACAAACATGGTTTGGGAACTCTGAACTCTCAAAACCAGAAGGCTGAGCAACATAAACTTCTTCAATGATCCTTCCATTCCGGAAGGCACTTTTTACATCCATTTGGAAAACTTTGAAGTTCATGTAAGTAGCATAGGCAAGGAAGATCCTGATGGCTTCCATTCTTGCTACAGGGGCAAAGGTTTCCTCATATACGATCCCTTCAAGTTGACCACACCCCTGAACAACTAGCCTAGCTATGTTTTTAATGACAATTCCATCTTCATCAGTCTTGTTTTTAAATACCCATTTTGTACCAAGAGCTGATTTCCTTTTGGGGAGAGGAACTAGTTTCCACACTTTGTTCCTAAGGAATTTGTTGAGCTCTTCTTGCATGGCCTCAACCCATCATGGATGTGACAGGGCCTCTGAAACCTTCTTTGGTTCAATTTCAGAGAGAAAGTCTGCAAACAAAAATTCATGGGCCGAGGCAGTAGAGAGTTTAGCAGCCTGACTGCGTGTGAGCATCCTCTCAAATACATCACCAATTATATTTACAAGCTCTATATGTTGTTGTCTTGACCATTTGTCCTAAGGACTTGGATTAGAGCTTGTCGATGGTTGGTGATTATCAAGGACTAGAGATTCATAACATTGTACTGGGACATCACCTCCTTCTAAAGGATTTTCAGTAATAGGGGATTCGATATTTTCATCACTTGTCCCTTCAGTGTTCTCATAGATGGGTGAATCATTTGATTCATTAGCATGAGAAGTGATAAATTCAGGGACATGTTGAGGTGTGATTAAACTATCAATTGACCTATTGTGAGGTGATATATGGAAGGATATTTCAGCATCAGTTTGATATTACTTTGAGGGACAATGTCCATACTCATCAGGAGGATATCTTGATGAGTCATTGATCCCAATCTCTTCCAATGATTGATTTGTGAAGTTAATGGCATCCATACTTTCATCAAAGGTGATATGAAATGACTCCTCAATCTGTTGTCTCCCTGTGTTAAAGACCCTGAAGGCTTTTGAGACAAAAGAGTATCCAAGAAAGTATCCATCATCAGCTTTGGCATCAAATTTACCAAGATGGTCCTTTTGAGTGTGAATGAACATAGGGCATCCAAACACATGGAAGTAGCTGATATCTAGAATCATTTCCATGTATATTTCATACGGAGTCTTATCATGTCTTTTGAAAATAATACATCTGTTAAGAGTATAGCAAGCTATTTTTACAGCCTCAGTCCATAAGTGTTTTGAAAGATTGGATCCATTAAGCATGGTTCGAGCAGCTTCAATGAGAGTTCTATTCTTCCTTTCAGCCACACCATTTTGTTCAGGTGTGTAAGGAGAAGAGAAGTTCTGAGAAATTCCTTTCTCATCACAAAAACACTCAAGCTCTTGGTTCCTGAATTCAGTTCCATTATCAGTTCGTATTTGTTTAACTTTAGTATCATTTTGATTTTCTACTTGGCTGATAAAAGATATTATGAATTCAGGGGCTTGACTCTTCTTTTTCAGGAAGTATACCCAAGTGTATCTAGAGTATTAATCAACAATCACAAGAGTGTATTTCTCATGATTTATAGACATTGGACTGACTGGTCCAAATAAGTCCATATGTAGAAGATGAAGACACTTCCTGATAGAAAAGTTTTGTTTTGGCTTGAAAGAAGCTCTCTTGTGTTTACCTTTTCACAGGCTGAACAAGGCTCGTCTTTTGAATACACAAGAGAAAGTAGGCCAAGAACTTTGTTTTGTTTTGCATGTGTGTTAATATCTTTGAAATTTAGATGTGACAGTCTCTTATGCCAAAGCCAATTGACAAAGTCTGAGGCTTTAGCAAAGAAACATGCTCTTGAATTTGTTACAGATGACATGTCTAGGAAATATACATCATTTCTTCTTAGAGAAGTCAACACAATTTCTCTGTTAGCATTGAATATTGTACCTTGCTTATCATCAAACTTAACGATGTACTTAGCATCACACAGTTGGCTGATACTGATGAGATTGTACTTCAGACCGTTTATAACGCCACTTTTGAGAATACTATTCCACCACATTTAATTGAACCATATCCCTCAGTAACACAAGACGAATTATCACCGAATACTACCTTAGGACCTGGTTACTCCACGTATTTGTGCAGATAACTTTTGACCCATGTCATACTTCTTGAACACCCACTATCTAAGTACCAGACAGGCTCCTTGAAGTGTTTTTACACAAATAACAAGGTGGATTAGTTTCTCTTGTGAGACTACTTTTTAGTAGGCCCTTTGGCTCGAAGAGCCTGATGTCTTTCACCTCGTTTGAAGTACTCAAACTCAGCATGATCTGAGGTAGAATGAACATTGCTTCCACATGTTTTGCAGCTTAGTCCGACTAAGGATTCAGTACTTTGAGATGACTCAGCTAGCATTCCTCTTCTGACCATGATGATTCTATTGTGTCCTGAGGTAGTGTGATCATTGCTTCCACAAATATCACACTCTGGGTAATATACACAATCATCAGGTCTATGATCGAGAATGACACAATGTGTACATGGTGGGTAAGGCTTAGCCTTGGATTTTCTGGTTTGTTGTGAGGTGGGACCATAGTTGTAAGGCTGAGCATTGTATCTTTTAGCATTTTTAATAGAAGCAATGTGCATCTCATGATCTGATGTCCTCTGATCTTTAATTTTACATTTCATGCAATAGAGAACTCAATAGCAGTCGTCAGTGGTGTGATTTGTATAGTGACATAGCTCATAGGTGGGTTTCTTTGTTTTTACTTTCTTAGAAGACTCAGGTTTAGTTTTGTTAGTCGTTGATGATTCAGGCTTTGAGGTCACAAATGTATCACCCTGAGTTTTAGAGGCTGAGTTCAGCTTCTCTTCCATGAAAAGTTGGAACAATCTACTTAACTCCTCTTGATTTACAATAGTAGTAGAGTTGACTGAATTTTTAGGAGTCCCTGAGGGAGATATAGGTTTGGTTTTCTTTTCAGTGACAGTTCCTGACTTAGTGTGATCAGGTATCACTTTTGAGTCAGGCTTAGTTTGTTCAATACAACCTAACCCAGCTCTTCCTCTAGGTTAGTGTTCTTGATTAGACAATGGAATTAGTTCAGAACATGGACTTGCTCCTTGAAGGTTTTTCAAATGAGGTAGAGGAGTCTGAATGTCTTCAGCAACACTAGATGTTTCACTGTTACTGACTTTATTAGTCTCTTCATTCAGACCAAGTTTTTCATTAATAGCCTGAGATTCAGGAATTAATATTTTTCTAGTATCAAAGTTAGGCAAAACACTCTCGGGGTTTGACCTCTCAACCCAGTCTTCGACTTAGGAATCATTTCATGATCAAACCCAACTGAGGCAGGGAGAAATGCCTTTTCACTAATTTCCTTAGTAGGTGCCTTTTCAGTGAGTTGTCGTGCCCCAATAATTTTCTTCTTTTGGGCAGGTATTTGACTGTTTATACACTGATAAGCTAAGGTAGAGCTATTTGCCCATTTCTCATTGATGCATTTTTCTTCCTTAAGTTGTTCTTGAAAAGTATGATTGATTATAGTAAGTTTAGTGTTCTGAAGTTGACAGCTTACTGCTTCAAGTTTAGCTTGTTTTAAAACTAATAAATCTTCTCTACATTTGTTTAATTCAAAAACAAGTTTATTGTATTTTGACAAAAGATTCAATCTATGCTCTTCAACACATGATAGGTCAATGTTAATATACTTAAGGAATTTTTGCCAATAAGATTCTTCATCCATAGAGAGAAGCATGTTTACCTTTCTCATGGTGATGTCAACCCATTCTCCATTTCGAGCATGATTCTTTCCAATTGAGAATTCATCATCAGCTAGAGCCATTAACACTTGATACCTGACTTCCTCATCTTTTAAGGACAAGTCTTCATCATCCCAATCAAAAGTTTCCGCTACCAGCCCTTTGGCTTTGTTCTGAGCAGGCTTTTAAGTCTGAGCAACAGTAGGTTCAGCTTCCAAAAGTGCAAGTTTCGCTTTAACCATTTTATACTCAGATCTATAGTCTTTCGCAATTTTCATACTATTCCGAAAAATTTGGTTAATTGGTGAAGCCTGAATTTGTTTTGGTGTAAACTTGGGTTGAAAATTGTCATTGCCTGATGGAAATTTTTTATTTTTATAAGAGGCCAATGAGGTTTTTGAAAGACAATATTTAGCAAAATGCCCAGTTTTACCACATCGATAGCAATCCACTCCCTTAGTGGATTGGTCTCCAGCAAATCTTGTTCTTTTGATATAATGTTTGGTATTTGTCAACATGGCCCTTTCATGATATTCCCTGTTCAAATCCCTTATGTATTCAGCACTAGATCTTTCATCCACCTCATCATCCGAGGTTTCCTGAAAATCTTGAACAATTACATTTGAGTAAAACGCAGTTGTAATAGGGCCATGATCAATTTGGGTAGGTTTGGCTGAGGTGTCTATTATTAAGGCCTTCTTGGACTCAGGATATCTTCTATTTATTAGATTATCTTCATAGATAAATCTCCTATAAATGTCTGCAAGATCCTGAGTCTGTATGTGATTAGCATTTATCAATCCTTAAGAAAAACCAAGCCATTTTTCAGGGAGATTGTTCACAAAACCAACATTAGTTTCATGCTTAGACAGTTTCACCCCGTCATTCGTTAGCTCATTGAGCAAGGTTTTATACCGGGTGTAATTCTGAGGAAGTGTTTCAAATGGTTTGGCCTTGAAAGTGTTATATTCTAACTTCAGGTCCATAATCCTATTTTCCTTAGTGTCAGATGGTCCTTCGAAACTATGAACAAGATCTGTCCAAGTCTCTTTGGCCGTCTCACACTCGATGACAGCCTCCATAATACCGTCAAGAAGACAAGATATTATGATGCTTTTGAGACGTTGATATTGATTGACCACTCTCCTTTCATTGTCAGACCATTGGTTTTCAGGTTTGTTATCACCAGCTGCTGTTTTTGGTTTGAATGGACCATTCTTAATAGAAGTTATGTAATAAGGTTCCATTCCCATCAAATAACATAACATTCTTTTCTTCCAATTGTTAAATCTTTCAACTTCTAACTTAGGAGCGTTAACAGAGTAACTCGCTCCTTTTTTGTTAACAAGTTGGGGTACATTACTTTTAGCCATAACGGATCAAGGTTTTAAAAACTTTGAGACGGTGATTAAAAGTTTTATAATCCTACCGCTCTGATACCACTTGTTGGTCCCTTATAATTAGTACTATACTTAAGTATACTAAGTATAGTCCTAACCCATGGTTAAGTAATGCAATAAACTTAATACAAGTAAGTAAATAACACAAAGGTTTTCAACGTTTAACTCTTAACTTTATTAAAGAATTATACCCTATTGTATACTGATGAGACTGCTTTTATACATAGTCTCATCGTCTAAATCAGGCTTAAGATGCATAAAATATCATTAAAACTGCCAAATATGTGCTCGTGTTTGTTGCTTGTGTATTTTAGGTACGGATATTGAGGAAAAGACAAAAAGATCACAAGAATCAGTCAATAACGAACATGGGAAACGAAGCCGCACAATAAACCGGGCCCAAATCTAGAATTTCCAAAAATGACCTTGAAGAATTGAAGATTGGCAACATTGGTCCCTCATTTTTGAAGACTTGGCAATTTATACCCTTGCAAATCTCATTTATTGCATTTGGGTCCCTAAATTATCAAGATGTTACAAGAACAGCCCTTGAAGATTGAAGAAAATACATTTGAAGTCCTTGTTTTAAGTTTGAAAACTTAATTGTGCCAAAAGTGACAAGTTTGCAAAGTTGCTACAAAGGGAAAAAAGTATTTGGGCTGTTAAACTCAATATGACAAGATTAAGGGATTATAGGGACTAAATCCGCCCAGACAAGCAAACCCCCATCCCCCACTCACAACATGCCACCTCACCCTTGACTTTTGACCACCCAATCACCTCTCCCCAATCTCCCACGTCACCATCCACCCAAATAAAGTAAACAAATACTTAAATTACTTAATGTTTTCCCTCCCTAAACACCTTTTTAAAAACGATTACCCCAAAAACAAATCAAAACCCAACCTGCTAACCTCTATCACCCTATAAACCCTAATCTCAAATTCCATCTACACCAAAGGGATAATCCCTAATTTGCTCCATAATGGTGATTAAGGTCCCCCTCAACACAACCCACCTCACAAAACACCCTCACATGGGTTGTGGAGCCCACCTTGTACCTCCCCTACCCCATCGCTTTCTGCCCTAATTCAAAAACCGACCAGATCAACAACTCTTATTCAAAACTTGCTCCCAAAGCACAAACGAACGCTCCAAGATCAAAGTTGCAAGCTGGCTATGTCAACATCATCACATGGACGATTTGACCAAGACTTTTCAAAGGGCATATTGGGAATTCCTAGAGCTAGGGTTTCTCCTTTGTATTTTTTAATCAGTATTCTAGAATTATCCTAGGAGTAGTATAAAAAGAGGACCAACATGTGGTATCCCTTTTGTTCCAGTTTTTCTAGCAAAAATCTTGTAATCCCTTTTTAATTAATATAAAGTTGGTGTTTGTTATATGTAATTCCTTTTATGATTATTTAAAAGTTGGTAAATGTTTTTGAGCTAGAAATCTGAGTTCCACATTTGATATTTTAGAAAGGATTTTTCAAAAGTCATCCTGTTTCAAGTTTCTGAAAAAGGGTGAATTTTTTTGGGTTAAATCTTGTTCTGAATCTTGGTTTTCCAAGTTTTGTTTGGTTGGTTTCTTTAAGTGTTTTTGAAAGGAAAAGAGTTTAAGGAAAATATTTGAAAAAGGTTTAAAAGGTTAAAAAAAATCAGATTATTGTGTTGTTTTGTTTGCTCATTTGATCTTAGCAGGGAGCTTGCTTGGAGCTTGTTTTGTCCAAGGATCTGCACAGACCCGGGTCTGTTTGGAGAAGGCATAGCAGCCTTGGTGGGACCTGGATGTGGGTCCCACAAGGTAACCACCTTGTTCCTTTTTCAGTTTTCAGTTTATTGTGATTTTGCATGAAAATTATATGAGATTTGTTTAAGTGTTAGATTGCTGTTTTTTTATGCCTGTTTGGATGATATATGCATGTTAGAAGCTTAGTCAAGCAGATTTGTGCAAGTTTGATAGCTTTTGATTTGAAAAAAGTTCATTTTCAGTATTAAAGGGGTGTTTGGATTAGGGTTTAAGAGGGGTTTAATGATATGAATTTTGCTTATAAACCTGTTTAAAACACTTCTTAGATGGTTATTATATGAAATGTGTCTTTGGTTTCATTATTGGTAAGGTTTTAAAACAATTTGCATGATAAAAAGTTGGTAAATCAGTCAAAATCAGTAAGTGCTTTTCTTGCCTGAATTTTGTGAAATTGTTCATCAAATCTTAATAAGCTGCAAGATATTAGGTCATTTAAGGGTTGTGAATTGCTTACATGTCATTTGATTGGACTAGGTGCAAGTATTTGGCCATTAAAATTCGTATTTGTGCAAGTATAAATACTCTACTGTTGATCAGAAACCAACAAGCTTAATCAGAAACTTTTGGTGCTCTTTGTGTGGATTTTTGTGAAGTAACATGCTTGTTTTTGTGTTGTATTTGACTCCTTATACTCAACTGAGTATAAGGGTGCCTTTTTGTCCAAAATAAGCACTCACAATAAGCTTTCCTAAGCTTATTGCTCAACTGAACAAAAATTAACACTACCAGTGGGTACTTAGTTCCCCCTGCTATTGTCATTGTTACCACTACTAAGCAAAAGGACAAAAGTCCAGTCACATGTCACTATCAGATTTCATGAATTTTTGTCTTTAGTGGGCAAATTTGTGAATTAGACTTTCAAACCAATTCCATTATTTTTCTTATTTTATTTAGGATTATTTTGTTTAATTAAATTTTTATTTACTGTTCATTTACTACTTTTTAGGTTTTATAGCATTTTTAATATATTTTTAATGTTTCTGTTTTTGGCATTTAGTACCGAAAATACTTATTTTTCAGTTTAAGAATTTTTCTTTTGTTAAGAAAAACATTTTAAGATTTTTAGTATAAAAAGTTTTTACTGTTCACCTTTTAATTATTTTTTAGAATTAATTTAGTTTAATTAGGGTTTAATTTAAATCAGTTTTGTCTTTTAGTGAAATATTTAATACTTTTCAAACTATTTTATTTTTCTTCTGTTCATTAGAATAAATTAGGATTTTTAAAATTGTTGAATTATTTTTGGCATTATCTTACTATTTTTTATAATTATTTTAGTTTTAAAATAGTTTTTAGTGATTTAAAAAATAGAAAAATAGTTTTCAAAAATTAGGAAAAATACTTTTTAGTCTTTAGATAATATAAGTAAGTTATTTGTTCAATAAAATAATATTTTGGACATTTTGATTAATTATATTTAATTTTAGGGCTTTAATTAGCATTTAAAATTGAATATTTAATTAATAAAAGGTTTTAAAATATTTTTATTGGATTTTTATTCTTATTTATATTATTTTAGGTTTTAAAATTTTAATTTTGTAGTTTTTACGGTTTTACGTGAACGCCTTTTCGTCTTAGCTCGATCCGTCTTCGTAACCGTGTTTCTCTTCTCACCCCATTTCTATTATACTTTTCTTCTCAATAAAATCACAATCAAAATTAATTCATTACACAACGCACGTGCCTCCTCGAGAACGATCCCCACTTTGGGTCATAAGTGTTTAAGTTTTCCTAAACGTACGCTTAATACTTACCGCTTTACGTCGTTTTCCTAAACGAGTGTGAATTTACATACATCATATACGAAGCTACAATCGGGATTGAATAGACAATGTGTGGTTTTGTGATCTCCTCTCTAACAAGCTAGTCCAATCCTAACGATTGCTAAGCTTGACGATTCTATCAACAGGAGTTTAGAACTCAAGTTTGTGATCGTGTTTGGAGGAGAGAAAACTTGTTTGTGAATGTCTAAAGCATTAAGTGCACAAACTTCCTTTTCTCTCCTTTACAAGCATCCTATTTATAGAAGGAAATTTGGGTAGAAGACAATAATTGCCCATGTGCAATTCTTGTCTTATTGGTACAGTGTAGTATCTTGTCTTACCCCATTCTAAGTAGTAACACGTAAGTCCTTTACACTTGTCGGTACCCCATCTATCCCAAAAGGGTAAGTCACGCTAATTGTATGATGTACTTCATCTTGTCAAGATTCAACTTATCCCGCCTTTTCTTCAGTCTTGGAGAATGCTTGTTTTCTTCAGGGAGATCATATGGGGTTCAGTGAGTCTATTGCCACAACTCACTGAACCCGTCACCTTCTTCTTCGTCATAGAAGATATTCATTGAGCTTCGCCTCTCTAAATGCTTGAATCTTCCTTTTAGACTCAGTCTAGGAACTCGAAGGCAACTCACTGAGTGACTGTTCACTCAGTGACCTCGTTATGTTCAAGGTTAATAATTCACTTCGGCTGATTGTTATTCAAATCCTTTAGGGAGGTCATTAGGTACTGAATTGACCTAACAACAATCCACCACCACCTCCTTTATAACACCCCATTTTGATAAATGGAATGTCACGCGTGATTATGGCGTGTCATCAAAGCATAGAAGGATAAATTTCTTAAACATTACATGACCATAAAGAAAATACCGGAAACAAACATTGGTACCCCAAAGTAAAAGCTCATCATACACACACATAAGTAATCTAAATGAAAAGTACTAAACAATGTCCATTGAAATGAGTAGAAAAATGTATGAAGAAATGCATAAAGTAATGCAGGCAAGTAAGCTTCCAATCCATATGCACCTACGCTTAGAATCTACGAGCGCCCTTGAGTACCTGCCGTTTTGGGAAACATGAAAGGAAAACGGCTGAGCATAACGCTCAGTGCACGGATATATGAGCATAGCATGAATAACACAAGCATATAAAACATATAGCATCGGAATTGATTAAGTCCTGGAAAACCTGGTATAACTTAGTAAAACTGGTTTTATAGTTTGAAAAGCCTTATGTTTATCTTATGAAAACTGTTTAACATGTTTACCATTAGCCAATATAGGTCATGAAATATCAACGTGCATGAATACTTGGAGGGGTGACCTCATCATGCAATTAGAGGGGTTGCCTCTAATTAACATAAGTTTGGGTAGGAGGGATCAGCTCCTTGTGAAGGATGCAAGACACACACCACATTCACCTGAATAATCTATTAAAACATGTAATCTAGGATGCACCCATACACCCCACATGATAATATAATAATATGGCCAAAAGCTAAAAGGGACGCTACAATTATCACTCCACTGTGGTGAAGTCATAACACTGGTGCCTCTAGTGTTACGGTTATGGTACCTCCATAACTAGGTGAAACTGTTCATGCTTGTATATGGCTCAGGCATTTAATTAAACATAAGCAAATCAAAACATATAAAACACATACTGGGAAAAAGGTTGGCTGCATAGGGGGAATCCTAATAAGGGAAGAATGTCCATACTAAAAGGACTGAGACTCCCTACCTTGTGTCTAGTGAACGAAGAAGACGAACGGAAGAGAGTCCTACTTCGATCTCACTAATGCTACATAAATAATATACGTATATAAGTGTTCTGATTACTGTGTACGTAACTGGTTCTATATCATGTCTTAGCTTGTTTTATATGTTCATGTCATGTTTTACTGATTTTAATGTTATGATGTGTTTATCATGTATTCTGCACATTCTGATTAAGTATTACTTGTATTTATTGTATTATTATACTTGTTGTGTAATAATAAGTAACTTTCTTAAAATAGCAGGTTTCCTAAAATAGAAAGTTTCCAAAAATAGGAAGTTTCCAAAAAATAGAAATTTTACAAAAATAGAAAGTTTCCATAGATAGATTAACTGCTTAAAATAGATAAGTTCCTAAAATAGAAAGTTTCCATATTTAGAAATAAGCTGGATTACTAAGCTAATAAGATAAGCTTACGTTTTACTGATTAATATTCTAAGTCATGTGATGAATAGTATAGTTTATTAATTAATACATGTAAATTAAATAAACTATATGTTATAAGATTTAATTAAATATAACATGATTTAATTAAATTAAGGTGTATATGTTGGGAATCTAAGTTTGTTAGATTCCCTGATCACAGATTTAAACATAATTAAGCTGTTAGATAGTCCTTTTCCTGTGCCTAGGAGGCAGGCAAGTATCGCAAGACTCACAGAGATCCATGTCTCTGTGAGCAACCTCAGAGGAGTCCATGTCTGAGACATTGTCAAGGAAGTCAAAGATTACTTGAAGACATACTCATTAGCTGTGATGGATAACAGCCAAGATGTATCAGGGACTCTGAGGGGTTGAGGGTTAACAGGGGTGGCAATACCCTGTTAACACTCAGCACACTTTAGACTTGCCATTTGTGTGTTCGAGACAGTGAAGAAAAAGGAAACTGTTTCAAGATCTGTTTCCTTAAAGCATAATGGAAGACTACCAAGAATAGAAGACTATCATGTGACTGATGTCTGAAAAGTGAATATCTTGTGTAGTCACCATCAAGTACTATTTAGGTCAACCTCGTATCACTATAAATAGGATGTGTATCCCAGCATTAATGTTTAACAATTTGAGTATATTCATAAAATTAATGCTTAGAACTTATTGAATCAAACAGCTGCGATTGTATTCATAAGTTAGGGTTTATAGTTGTTCAAAGTGTGCATAACACATTGTCATCAAACGGTGTTATCCATAACACTTGTAATTCTTTATTATACAATAATAAGATTACGTTTGAAAAGTATTAACTTGTGTTGATTAGTTAAGTTTAGGGTTTCTAGCATTGAATAGGGACTTTCAATTGGTATCAGAGCGGTGTTTGATATTAAAACCTTCAAGAAACATCGTTCTCAGTTTTATAATCAAGAGCCACCATGCTAGAAACTTCTAACCCACCACATTCACCTTCTGGTAACAATAACAATGCAATACCATCTTCACCAAGACTCACCCCTCCTCACAATGACGATGATCTACCCCAACTTCTTGACTCAAGAGGTGGATCACCTGTCACAAGTGTACCAGTCTTTGATGAAGAAGATTTTGCTAGTTGGAAGAGTCAATTTCTTGTGTATCTCGATGGACTTGAACCATTTCTTCTAGAAATTTTCGAAAATGGTCCTTATGTTCCCATGGCGCTTACCTCCACTGAAGAAAACCCTCTTCCCAAACCTCTCAGATGTAACACCTGGTAATTTACCCTACTTTGTAAAATGACTATTTTACCCTTTGACTTTTTATTTAGTCAACTATGTGATTTAACTGTGCTGGAACCAGGAAGTTATCCCGCGTCTTCTGAAAAACTGTTTGTTGACGAGTAATGGCCTGACACTGTGCTAAGTCATTATTCTGAACATTTTCTGTGAACCTGACCAAAGTCCTGATACGGTCAATGAATTGACGATAATCCATGAGATTATTCGTTATCTATGAATTATGTGCTTAACTGTTTAGTTTTTAACAGCGTGATCATATTTTCTTGAGCAGCGTATTTTAATATTTCTGTATATGTTTATATATGCCTGTATTTTAGTATTTTTGCTATTTATAGTAATAAATCGTATTTACTGTGAATATTTAATTAACGTATCGCGTTTTCGTATTTTACGTCGTTTTTACGTTTAACCGTCGTTAGCGTGCATAAAATAGTTTACCAATCATAAAATGTCAGTTTTCGTCGAAAAGTCGTAAATTTAATATATTTCGTCAAATTTTTAAGTTTTACGTAATTTTAAACTTAACTATATACTTTTTGATATTTACCTAAAACTAACTAACCTTTTTACCTTAAACCTTTAACTAGTTACCATAGTAAAAATTTTGAATAATTTACCCCCATATGGGACCCCCATAACCGGCCAAAACCAACACCATGTGCATAATGCACCAACACTCCACTCTTTACCATATTAAGCGTACACTTACACTTCTTATACTCTTTAACTTACTAACCAAAACCACCTCAAATAATTCACTTATTCACTTCAAAAAAAACACACATATCTCTCTTTCTCTCCCAAAACACACGGCACACAAACACATACATTTTCCACCATTGTTGATTTCTTAAAGCTTTATTATAACAAGAATTACACAAAATAAATACACCCTAGAGTTTGTACAAGCATAAAGAAGAATTGTTATTGTTAGTTTGTTGATTTGAGTAGTTTTTGGGTTGATGTTATAGAGTAGAGTTCTTGTTGATTATTAGTGGTTTAGAGCGTAGATCGGGTCGTTGTGATTACGTAGAATCGTTACTCAATGTTACTTCTTAAACCGTTTTCATCTTTTCATTTTCCATGCATAATCTTTGTAGATCTATGCATGCATGTTACTCATCAAGTATTTTCTTGAAATAAAATGATAAAAACTATTTTGGTCATGAAATATTTTAAGATCTATGGAAATTATGTGTGGATCTATTAGATCCATACATGAAAATGGATTAATTGAAAGACTTGTGAAAAATATAAGTATGTATATTTTGGATTTGTGAACTTGAAGAAAAATCTTTGATTTTGTTGGTGTTTATGAATAATTGGAGGGAACTAGTAGTGTTACTACTAGTGGTTACGCTTGAAAATGGTCGAAAACGAGTTTTTACGAAAAACGTACAATCTGTCCGATTTTTATAAGAGGCGTAGAGGGTCGTAAAAATTGTTTTGACACTAGTTTACTACGATATTATGAAAATATAAGTTAATACCTTCGTTTCGATATATTATGGGCTAAAAACGGAGCTAAAATGAGTAAGATATGGTCGTTTAAATTTCGTTGTCGGAAAACTTAATTTTTGTGAAAAACACTATAAGTGGTTGCTGTCCAGATTTTTAAAGTGGTCGAAACGACATTTTCGAGTTAAACGGAGTTGTTTAAAGTGTCGAAATGGTTACTAAAAGTTATATATGAATGTTGGACTTGTTTTGTAAAAGGGTATTAGCGCGAAATGTGAATACTTGTTGTACCATTAAAAGTTTGAACGTTGGAAGTGGAAATTGATACTATTGCAAAAAATGACTTGTTGAAATATTGGCGATTGAGAAAGTGTTGAAAATAGGGGTTTTAGGACAAGATTTGAGTACTTACTAAAAAAAATGGCAAATTTTTATGTGATGCCGAAAGGCTGCCGAATTTTCGTTAGAAATCGTGTAGGAAAATTTGTTAAGATAATTTTTGGTAAATTAAAATTTACGCCGAAAGGCTGTCGAACTTTCGTCGAGTCAAAAATAAATATTTTTGCCTAAGTATATATATACTATAATGTTTATAACGATATAACATTTACAAGTCACAATTTTAACAACAAAAATATATATATGATTGATGAGTAACGTACGTGACGAACTATTGTGACTTATTTGCTAGCGCCTAAACTATAGTATTATATTTAGGTTGTTGCTAGAGTTGCTCGCTACTATTTGATCATACTTGTGCGGTTTGAATCGTTGCTTGAGGTGAGTTGATAGATTCCCTATTAAACTGCTTTCTATGTTTAATGTTTTGGGATGTGATAAATGCTTTGATGCTTGCTTCTGGACGCAAGTAAAACTTGATTTCTGTGAACGCTTTGTGAACACTATTTATGAGATAGCTTAAGTTGCTTTAGCCATAGTCCCCACTATCGTGAATCGTTAGATACTCTGCTGGAGTAAGCTCTTATGTTACGGATAGATCTATTGAGGGTTGACAACCTTCACTCGGGCATTCTGACGCCGGACGAGTGTGTACCATTTGTATGAACGGAGTCATCTTGGCTAGGTACTCCATTGGGGCAAAATTTATGTATGCAATCTATTGTATGCACTGGATCACTAGTTTCGATGTCACGAGCTTAGCTATCATAAATATTGTGAACACCCAATTTATCCTACACTTGGCACTATATCTCCAATAGTTGCACATGTACATGAAATGAAATCTGAAATTGAACTACTATGAATTTTTACTTGAAACCTATATTCTCACCAACTTTATGTTGACCCGATTTAGCATTTATCTCAGGTAATTGATGATGAGTTGTATCTGCTGTGTGAAATACTTGGAGTCCGCATGCATTTCTTGGCTACCTTCGGACATTTATTTACTTATGCTTTTGAACTATTATCTCGTTGATGTTTAAAACTTTTACATTCCGCTGCACTATCTTTTGAAACTGAGACCTTTTGTACTGTGATGCTTTTTAATTTATATTCAACGAGGTATTTTTATAAAACGTCTCATTTAGAGTCGTTCTCTTGTACCTTGAACTTTGATACAATGACGTAACAGCCCCCGAGCTTCACCGCTTCCGCATATCACATTTTGGGGTGTTACAGATTTGGTAATCAGAGCCTTGGTTATAGAGAACTAGGTTTGCATCTTAGGCCTAGACTATAACCAATGTGGCTACTTGTTACTCTGTATATATATGTGTACTACGTAATGTATTACGTAGGATAACACTATAAGTAATATGTAATATATATTATGTAATACGTAATATGTATCATATACATATGCATTTCGCTGATTTGCATACTTTAATTTCTATACATGATTATTTCATGCATACCCTACAACTGCTTTAATACGCATTTTGGTTGTTGTAGGATATGTCATCGCATACTATCACGTATCATTTCGATTACATCTATAATCTGATTTTATTCCAATCACCATTTTCGGTGTTATTTTTTGTTTTGTTTTGATCTTTGCTATTTAATCAAAACTCTTATTTTATGACTATGTATTCGATATATTGATTATGAATGGGAATTTAACTTTATGACCTTGACCAGTAACTATCCTTTCTATGTTTGTTGTACTGTTAAATTCTGCATTCTATTTTAGCATAAGAAATATATAACGTGTATATTCGTGCTTGAACCTTATTTACATTGTTGTCTTAACGCAGAGAAACAATGGGGAACACGCGTAACGGAATGACTGACGCACAATTGGAAGCACTGATTACGCAACGAGTGACTGCTGCACTGGCAAACGTTCAAGCTAACAACAACGTGAACGAAGCACCACCGAACAATGTTGACAATCGACCGCCTAAGCCGTGTACTTACAAGGACTTTAGGAGCTGTGACCCTTTGAATTTTAATGGTACTGAAGGAGCTATCGGATTAGCTCGTTGGGTTGAAAAGATGGAAGCTATGTTCCGTGTTAGTGGATGTGCTGTTGAAAACCAAGTGACTTATTCTACTTGTACTTTAGCTGCTGGAGCGTTGACATGGTGGAACACCCATGTGCAGACGGCTGGAGCCGAGGAGGCGTATGGAGTGAGTTGGGAGGAACTTAAGAAGTTGTTGACTAAGGAGTATTGTCCTCGTAATGAGATTCAGAAAATGGAAATTGAATTGTGGAACCTGACTGTGAAGAACAATGACATTGGTACGTACACTAGGAGGTTCCAAGAACTATGTTTGCTATGTCCTGGAATGGTTCCAGATGAAGAAAAGAAGGTTGAGCGCTATATTTGGGGTTTACCGGGTAGAGTTCAAGGGAATGTGACATCGTCTGGACCGACAAAAATTAGTGATACTATAAGGATGGCTCACAGTCTGATGGACCAAGTTGTTCGAGCAAATGCTGGGAATGTCGTGGACAACAAGAGAAAATGGGAGAATAACCAAAGGAACAACCATGGGAACTATCCTAATAAGAGGCAAGACACTGTGAAAGTGTACACTGCTGGTACTGGGGAATAGGGAGTGTACAATGGGACGTTACCTTTGTGTAATCGATGCAAGCGTCACCATAATGGACAATGCAATGTACAATGTCACAACTGCAAGAAAACTGGACACATTGCTAGAGATTGTAAGTCACCACCCAACACGAAAGCCAACGTCACTTGCTTTGAATGTCAGCAAAAGGGACACTACAGCAATGAGTGCCCAAAGAAAAAGAACAAGGACCAAGGAAAGATTGCTAAAGCTGGGGAAGCTCGTGGAAGGGTCTATGTGATAGGAGGAGGAGAAGCGCAACAAACCCCGACGTCGTGACGGGTACGTTTCTTCTCAATGGTCGCTATGCTTCTATTTTATTTGATACTGGAGCCGATAGGAGTTTTGTGTCGACTGCTTTTAGTGTTTTGCTTTATGTGACCCCTTCGCCATTAGACACTAATTACACTATTGAGTTAGCTAATGGGAAGTTGATAGATGCCGACACTATACTTCGTGGATGCACTTTAAATCTTCTAGGTCATCCTTTCGTAATAGACCTTATGCCTGTTGAGTTAGGGAGTTTTGACGTGATTGTCGGAATGGTTGACTGTCGAGATATCGTGCTACGATTGTATGTGACGAGAAGATCGTTCGTGTACCATTTGGTGATGATGTTTTGGAGGTACAAGGGGATACATGTAACGGAAAAGGGAAGTCACGACTGAACATTATCTCGCGTGTCAAGGCTCAGAAGCTGTTGTCGGAAGGTTGCCACGTATTTTTGTCCTGTGTTACTGAAAAGCAGACGGAAGAAAACCGGTTGGAAGATGTACCTATCGTACGGGATTTTCCGGAAGCCTTTCCTGAAGATTTGCCTGGATTACCGTTGGCTAGACAAGTTGAATTCCAGATCGATTTTATACCGGGACCTGCACCTGTTGCTCGAGCGCCTTACCGTTTAGCACCGTCGGAATTGCAAGAACTAGCGACGCAACTGCAAGAATTGACTGATAAAGGATTCATAAGACCGAGTTCTTCACCCTGGGGAGCTCCAGTCTTATTTGTGAAGAAGAAGAATGGGAGTTTTCGGATGTGTATCGACTATCGTGAGTTGAACAAACTTACAATCAAGAATCGTTACCCGTTACAAAGGATCGATGATTTGTTTGATCAGTTGCAAGGATCGAGCGTTTACTCAAAGATTGACCTTAGGTCTGGTTATCACCAATTGAGAGTGCGTGAGGAAGATGTTGCAAAGACTGCTTTTAGGACTAGGTATGGACACTATGAGTTCCAAGTGATGTTGTTCGGTTTGACAAACGCACCTGATGTGTTTATGGACCTCATGAACCGGGTGTGTAAACCGTATTTGGACAAGTTTGTCATTGTGTTCATCGATGACATACAGATTTACTCAAGGAATGAGAAAGAACATGAGGAACATCTTAAGATAATATTGGAATTGCTTAAGAAGGAGGAATTGTACGCTATGTTCTCGAAGTGAGTTTTTTGGTTGCCAAGAGTACAATTTCTAGGTCACGTTATAGATAGCAAGGGGATTCATGTTGATCCTGCCAAGATTGAATCAATTAGGGAGTGGACTGCTCCTACGACACCGACTAAAATTCGCTAATTCTTAGGACTCGCCGGATATTACCGAAGATTCATCGAGGGATTTTCGAAGATCGCGAAACCATTGACGAAGTTGGCTCAAAAGAAGGTGAAATACGAATAGGGAGATAAGGAGGGATTAGCATTCCAAAAGTTGAAACAAATGTTGTATAGTGCGCCTATTCTATCGTTACCAGAAGGATCGGAAGACTTTGTGGTCTACTGTGATGCATCAGCAAAAGGATTGGGAGCTGTGTTGATGCAAAGGAAGAAAGTTATCGCCTACGCGTCATGACAATTGAAAACGCATGAGAAAAACTACACTACACACGACTTGGAGCTAGGAGCGGTAGTATTTGCCTTGAAATTGTGGAGACACTACTTGTATGGAACCAAGTGTGTCGTCTATACCGATCACAAGAGTTTACAACATATTCTTGATCAGAAGGAACTGAACATGAGACAATGTAGATGGATCGAGTTGCTCAGCGATTATGACTGTGAAATCCGTTACCACCGTAGGAAGGCCAATGTAGTGGCGGATGCGCTAAGTAGAAAGGAACAACTGATGACACGTAGAGTTAGATCGTTAGCTATGGTTATCAATCCGAACTTACCCGTGCAAATTCGTGAAGCACAAACCGAAGTTCTTAAGCCTGAACATGTCGAGGCTGAGAAATTAGGAGGAATGGTTACTAAGAAATTAGAGACTAGCACTAATGGAACGCTATGTCTGAATGGTAGAAGTTGGTTACCACGGTTTGGAGGACTAAGGGACGTGATTATGCACGAGTCGCATAAATCTAAGTATTCGATTCACCCAGGATCTGACAAAATGTATCAGGATATGAAGAAGCTATATTGGTGGCCAAATATGAAAGCGGAAATTGCTACGTATGTAGGGAAGTGTCTGACTTGCGCTAGAGTGAAAACAGAACACCAAAAACCATCTGGATTGTTGGTTCAACCTATAATTCCTATGTGGAAGTGGGAAAACATAACCATGGACTTCATAACTAAACTACCCAAAACGACCAACGGATACGACACAATTTGGGTAATTGTGGATCGACTTACAAAATCTGCACACTTTTTGGCTATGAAGGAAGATGATTCAATAGATAAGATTACGAGACTTTACCTGAAGGAAGTAGTCACAAAACATGGGATACCGATCTCGATAATTTCTGATAGAGATGGTAGATTAACTTCGGAATTCTAGAAATCACTTCAGAAAGCGTTGGGTACGCAATTGGACATGAGTACTGCTTATCATCCGCAGACTGACGGACAGAGTGAGAGAACTATTCAAACGCTGGTGGACATGTTGCGTGCTTGTGTGCGTGACTTTGGAAAGCAATGGGACAGACATTTTCCCCTAGTGGAATTCTCTTACAACAATAGTTATCATACCAGTATTAAGGCTGCACCGTTTGAAGCGTTGTATGGTCGTAAGTGTCGCTCGCCTGTGTGTTGGAGCGAGGTTGGGGATAGTCAACTCACTGGCCCTAAACTCATCCGTAAAACGACTGAGAAGATTGTTCAAATCAAGAGCCGAATTCAAGCAGCCCGTGATCGTCAAAAGAGTTACGCCGACGTTCGACGTAAGCCTCTCGAATTTAAAGTGGGAGACAAAGTGATGCTAAAAGTATCGCCTTGGAAAGGTGTGGTACGTTTTGGCAAGCGAGGAAAGCTGAACCCCCATTATATTGGACCTTTCAAAATTCTGGCAAAGGTTGGAACCGTAGCCTATCATCTCGAATTACCAAAAGCGTTAAGCCGCGTGCACAACACTTTTCATGTGTCGAACTTGAAGAAGTGTCTTTCTGATGAGACACTCGTGATACCATTGGAGGAACTCCGAATCGATGACAAGATGAAGTTTGTCGAAGAACCTGTTGAAATCATGGACCGTGATGTCAAACGATTGAAACAGAGTCGTATTCCGATCATCAAGGTGAGGTGGAATTCTAAACGTGGACCTGAATTCACTTGGGAGCGTGAGGATCAATTTCGTAAGAAATATCCGCAACTCTTTGACAACTCAGGAAACCGTGACACTCCTCATCTTTGAGGACAAAGATTCTCTATCAAGGGGATGATGTAACACCTGGTAATTTTTCCTACTTTGTAAAATGACTATTTTACCCTTTGACTTTTTATTTAGTCAACTATGTGATTTAACTGTGCTGGAACCAGGAAGTTATCCCGCGTCTTCTGAAAAACTGTTTGCTGACGAGTAATGGCCTGACACTGTGCTCAGTCATTATTCTAAACATTTTCTGTGAACCTGACCAAAGTGCTGAGACGGTCAATGAATTGACAATAATCCATGAGATTATTCGTTATCTGTGAATTATGTGCTTAACTGTTTAGTTTTTAACAGCGTGATCGTATTTTCTTGAGAAGCGTATTTAAATATTTTTGTATATGTTTATATATGCCTGTATTTTAGTATTTTTGCTATTTATAGTAATAAATTGTATTTACTGTGAATATTTAATTAACGTATCGCGTTTTCGTATTTTACGTCGTTCTAACGTTTAACCGCCGTTAGCGTGCATAAAATAGTTTACCAATCATAAAATGTCAATTTTCGTCGAAAAATCGTAAATTTAATATATTTCGTCAAATTTTTAAGTTTTACGTAATTTTAAACTTAACTATATACTTTTTGATATTTACCTAAAACTAACTAACCTTTTTACCTTAAACCTTTAACTAGTTACCATAGTAAAATTTTTGAATAATTTACCCCCATATGGGACCCCCATAACCGGCCAAAACCAACACCATGTGCATAATGCACCAACACTCCACTCTTTACCATATTAAGCTTACACTTACACTTCTTACACTCTTTAACTTACTAACCAAAACCACCTCAAATAATTCACTTATTCACTTCATTTCACTTCAAAAAAAAACACACATATCTCTTTTTCTCTCCCAAAACACACGACACACAAACACATACATTTTCCACCATTGTTGATTTCTTAAAACTTCATTTTAACAAGAATTTACACAAAATAAATACACCCTAGAGTTTGTACAAGCATAAGGAAGAATGGTTATTCTTGGTTTGTTGATTTGGGTAGTTTTTGGGTTGAAGTTGTAGAGTATAGTTCTTGTTGATTATTAGTGGGTTAGAGCGTAGATCGGGTCGTTGTGATTACGTAGAATCGTTACTCAAGGTTACTTCTTAAACCTTTTTCATCTTTTCATTTTCCATGCATAATCTTTGTAGATTTATGCATGCATGTTACTCATCAAGTATTTTCTTGAAATAAAATGATAAAAACTATTTTGGTCATGAAATATTTTAAGATCTATGGAAATTATGTCTGGATCTATTAGATCCATACATGAAAATGGCTTAATTGAAAGACTTGTGAAAAATATAAGTATGTATATTTTGGATTTGTGAACTTCAAGAAAAATCTTTGATTTTGTTGGTGTTCATGAATAATTGGAGGGAACTAGTAGTGTTACTACTAGTGGTTACGCTTGAAAATGGTCGAAAACGAATTTTTACGAAAAACGTACAATCTGTCCGATTTTTATAAGAGGCGTAGAGGGTCGTAAAAATTGTTTTGACACTAGTTTACTACGATATTACGAAAATATAAGTTAATACATTCGTTTCGATATATTAAGGGCTAAAAACGGAGCTAAAATGAGTAAGATATGGTCGTTTAAATTTCGTTGTCGGAAAACTTAATTTTTGTGAAAAACACTATAAGTGGTTGCTGTCCAGATTTTTAAAGTGGTCGAAACGACATTTTCAAGTTAAACGGATTTGTTTAAAGTGTCGAAATGGTTACTAAAAGTTATATATGAATGTTGGACTTGTTTTGTAAAAGGGTATTAGCGTGAAATGTGAATACTTGTTGTACCATTAAAAGTTTGAACGTTGGAAGTGGAAATTGATACTATTGCGAAAAATGACTTGTTGAAATATTGGCGATTGAGAAAGTGTTGAAAATAGGGGTTTTAGGACAAGATTTGGGTACTTATTAAAAAAATGGCAAATTTTTATGTAACGCCGAAAGGCTGCCGAATTTTCGTTGGAAATCGTGTAGGAAAATTTGTTAAGAAAAATTTTGGTAAATTAAAATTTACGCCGAAAGGCTGTCGAACTTTCGTCGAGTCAAAAATAAATATTTTTGCCAAAGTATATATATACTATAATGTTTATAACGATATAACATTTACAAGTCACGATTGTAACAACAAAAATATATATATGATTGATGAGTAACGTACGTGACGAACTATTGTAACTTATTTGCTAGCGCCTAAACTATAGTATTATATTTAGGTTGTTGATAGAGTTGCTCGCTACTATTTGATCATACTTGTGCGGTTTGAATCGTTGTTTGAGGTGAGTTTATAGATTCCCTATTAAACTGCTTTCTATGTTTAATGTTTTGGGATGTGATAAATGCTTTGATGCTTGCTTCTGGAAGCAAGTAAAACTTGATTTCTGTGAACGCTTTGTGAACACTATTTATGAGATAGCTTAAATTGCTTTAGCCATAGTCCCCACTATCGTGAATCGTTAGTTACTCTGCTGGAGTAAGCTCTTATGTTACGGATAGATCTATTGAGGGTTGACAACCTCCACTCGGGCATTCTGACGCCGGACGAGTGTGTACCATTTGTATGAACGGAGTCATCTTGGCTAGGTACTCCATTGGGGCAAAATTTATGTATGCAATCTATTGTATGCACTGGATCACTAGTTTCGATGTCACGAGCTTAGATATCATAAATATTATGAACACCCAATTTATCCTACACTTGGCACTATATCTCCTATAGTTGCACGTGTACATGAAATGAAATCTGAAATTGAACTACTATGAATTTTTACTTGAAACCTAAATTCTCACCAACTTTATGTTGACCCAATTTAGCATTTATCTCAGGTAATTGATGATGAGTTGTATCTGCTGTGAGAAGTACTTGGAGTCCGCATGCATTTCTTGGCTACCTTCGGACATTTATTTACTTACGCTTTTGAACTATTATCTCGTTGATGTTTAAAATTTTTACATTCCGTTGCACTATCTTTTGAAACTGAGACCCTTTGTACTGTGATGCTTTTTAATTTAAATTCAACGAGGTATTTTTATTAAACGTCTCATTTATAGTCGTTCTCTTGTACCTTGAACTTTGATACAATGACGTAACAGCCCCCGAGCTTCACCGCTTCCGCATATCACATTTTGGGGTGTTACATCAAACAAAGGACTCCAGCTGATAGAAAATTGGCAAACCAAGATAAACGTCTCAAAAGCATCATTATATCCTGTCTTCCCAAACACATCATGAAGTCTGTCATTCAATGTCCCACAGCCAAGCAAATGTGGACAGACCTCATCCTTGGCCATGAAGGACCCTCTGAAACCAGAGAAACAAAGATTCAGGCTCTCAGACTTCAGTTCAATGCCTTCAAGTCACTTGAAGTTGAAAAGGTTCAACAAACCTATACAAGGCTGAAGATTCTTCTCAATGACCTAGCAATGAATGATGTCACCATTGGTCAAGCTGAGATTAATGCCACATTTGTCAACATCCTTCCAAGAAAGTGGCTGAGTATGAATCAGACTCAGAGAGCAAATAACTCAATCAAGAATGACACCTTAGCTCAGCTTTATGGAAAGTATAATTATGAAGAAGGGCTGATTGATACTATTTACAAGTCAGAGACTGAAAGATTTGTAGTTCAAGGAGCATCTTCCAAAGCCTTGATCTCTGCACCACATCCTCACGACAACGACTCTGATGTTGAAGAAGACACCCGCAACAGCCAAGATTTCTTAACAGACCTTAATGCAGAGTTTCATGAAAGAGCCTTGCTAGCCAACCAAAGAAGATTCTTCAAAATATCAGGGAAAATAGGATTAGCTTGTAAAAAAACTGACAGATCAAAAGAAACTTGCTTTGCCTATAGAAAGCTTGGACACTTCCAAAAAGACTGTCCTTCCACCAAGACATCCTCACCTTCCTATCCATCATCTTACTCTAAACCTTACAAGTTCAAACAACACAACAACTCATCTCACCAATCCAATTCATCACACAATGAGAAGAAGGATTACAAAAACAAGTATAAGGCACTTAAAGCTGAGTTAGAACAGATGAATTTGAAGCTTGAAGCTCTGTCTAAGAAGAAGGGAGGTGATAAAAAGACAGAGAAAGGGTTGGTAACTGAAGCTTATGATTGGAATGATGAGCCACTGACTTCAGATGAGGAAGATACTACTAGAGTCAGGGCTTTCATGGCTATAGCTGAGGATGAACCAGCTGTTGGAAAAGGTGATGCAAGATAAGGACAATGGGTTGACATCACAATGAAAAAGGTACACAAGCTCTTATCTATGTCTGATAGTGATGAACGCAAACATGTCCTTGACTACACCATTGTTGATTTACACTTTGTTGAGGAACAAAGAAAGAACCTACTTGACAAGTTTCACTCTGTTAAAACTGAACTGTTAAATGCTAAATCTGAATGTGAAACTCTCAAACGGGTTAATTTAGAGAAAATATCCCTTCAAAATGAAGTCACTATGTTAACCTTGAAAAACATTGCTTTAAATGATCAAGTATCTGAATTAAACAAGGTTATTGAAAAATGGATGTGTGCTAGGTTCACTATAGATCAACTGCTTAATGATGAACTGCCTGCTGACATTAAAACGGATGTATCTGCTAAGAAAAATAAGCTGAGAATTCTCACAAAACCCAAAGACATTGTCTTCAAATCTACAGAGACTATTCATATGTCAGATACCATTTTGACTAATGACCCTGTCTCTTAAGATGTGGCTGAATTACTGATGAGATGGCATTTATACATGATCTCATCGTTCTTTTCGGGCTTTTAATGCATAAAAATGTCATAATATACCATATATATGCTTGTCTTTGTTTACTTGTGTATTTTAGGTATTGATTTCGTGAAAAAGACAAAAGATCACAAGATACAAGGAAAAACGGACACGAGAAACAGAGCCGTACAAAGAACCGGGCCCTAGATCATGATTTATCCAACATTTATCCTGGAAGACTTGAAGATGTGCAAATTTGATCCTCAATGAATGAAGAAATGACACTTAAAACCCTTGTATATTGATAATTACAAGTTTGGTCCTTTAAGTTTGTTAAAATTACACAAATGGTCCTTCAACTTTGAAGAGATGGCAAGTTTAGTCCCTCAACAATTCTAAATTGTCATTAATGGTCCCTCATGAAGCCAAAGACACATTGAAGACCTTTTAAGATCAACAAAATCCAAATTCAGCCCTTGAAATATGCAAAAGTTCCATAAATAACCCTTGATTCCTTTTTTTTAAAGTTTGGTGCCAAAACTGCCAAGTTGTGAAAGTTAAAAACAAAGGAAACACGTTTTGTTGCCAAATAAACTTGCTATACAACTTTCCCCAAAAGCAAAGGACCAAAAGTGACAAGCTTAAACTTCAAACTCCTAAACACGCGGGAAACACTTACTGTTTAGATTTTTACCATCAAGAACACAGCTTTTACCCAAGATTAAAAAGAAGGAAAACAAAGGGGAAAACAAAATTGGTTATACCCACGTGTGATTAGCATCACCTCAATCAAATCCCACAACAAAAACCTTGAATCCCACTACCAGAATGATACCCCCATTCCCACTCACAACACGACACCTGCCATTTGATCATGACCTGGCAAAATCAATGGCCTCAAATCATTACTTTGTTACTAAGCACCCAACAAACGTCCAGGATTCACCCAAACCAGCTGGCAACACACCTAGAAGATTCTTCAAGGATAGAATAGGAAATTTAGTTGCTAGGGTTTATGAATAGTGCTCGCATGGGCATTTGCCTATAAAAGGAGACCTCAACATGTGAGAGTCCCTTTGTTCTAGTTTTACCTTTTAAACTTTTAATTCCTTTTTGAAATTTATAGAAGTTGGTATTTTGAGAAAATTGTAATTCCTTTTTATGTTTTTGAAAGTTGGTGTTGTTTAAAAGGGATTATGAGTTCCATTTGTTGTTATAAGTGTGCTTGAATCATTTGGTTCAAGGACGTTTATGTTTGGTAAGTTTTTCAAGTTTGAAAAAGCTTGAAAAGTGGTTTCTGAATTTGATTATTATTGTGTACTAATCCTTAACCATAAGCTATAAGCTCTTGCAAGCTTGTTGACACCAAGCTTGTGAAGGGATTAGGGCCTTTGGTTGGGCTATTTGTTCATTGTGTTGAAGAAATCAAGCCCTTGAGTTTCTGCTTTGAAACATCAACCAAGGCATTCATCATCCTTGTTATTGAAGTACCTTGGTCTTGTTCTAGTTGTTGAACAAGGTCCAAGGAGCATAGCTGGCCCTCCTAGGATGTTGTGGAGGGAAAGTATAACCTCTTGTTAAGATTCCTCTCAAAAATCATATGATATTGTCTGTTTTGTACTTTGGCATGTGATTTGGTGATTCTGTGTTTGTGCTTTGTGTTTTATGGTTGTAATCTGTTAGTTGTCACCTAGTGTAGTTATTTGAATGATAATATTAGTAGGTTGTGTTTAAAAATCACAAATTGCTTTGAAAAGTGGTTGTTTAAGGACTGTTTGGGATTACTGGTTCACAAGGCCTTGTGGCCTTGAGCCCTTGGTTCTTAGGGTTTGGGAGGTCTAAACAAGTCAATTTGAACAAGTTTTAGTCATTGGTTTAGTTTCTGAAAGTTGGGAAAAAGGATTGGAAGTTTTGCTAAAACCTGATAAAAAGTGTTTTGGAATTGGTCAAACACATCAGATCCAATAACTTTTTTGTTACTTGGATCTATGGTCTGAAATCAGGTTTGGGAATAGTTTGGTTGATAAGCTATCTATTGGTTATCTGGTTGTGGAATTTGGTGGCTTATTGTGACTGTTATAGCTTATCAAAGTTTTCTAAAGTGGTCATTTGCATCAGTAAAGTGACCACCTCATTTGTTGTTGCATTTTGATTTCTAGTTTAAGGATTGTTGTTTTGTTGCTTGGATTCTATTTGTGTGCTGCTTGTGAGATTATTTGGCTATTTGGATTTATTTGTGGATAGCTTATAAGCCTACTAGCTTATTGGCTTATTTGTACCAAAACACATCAAGTTTCCCCAACTGGTAAGCTTTGATTCACAAGGTTTGCACTCAAACCTTGCCCAACAGGGTGAAAACAAGTCTATACACTTCATTAAGTCTGTCAACGTCCATTTTGTTCCTGTCAGCGTTTAATTTTCACTTATCAGCGTTTGACTTTTGGTCAAATTTTGTTTCAAGGCTTATTGAATCTATTTTGCTTATTGGTACATGCAACAACTTAGTTTTTGTAATAAAACTTATTTTTCTCAACTTAATATCAAGTCTGGAAGGTTACAAGTCTTTTGGTTAAGCTTTTGCTAGGAAACTAGCTTATTTGGCTTTTTCAGAGTGCTTATTGGCTCTCACAGCTTATTCTACTTGGCTTTTTGTGATTTTCTTGATTGATTATTCTTAGTTAAGCTGTTTGTGAGCTTTTGCAACAAACTAGAGCTTCTGAGTTGCCCTAAATCTCAAACCCGACTATTTTGTCATTTTGTGGATTTGTACTTTGCTTATTTCTGGCTTATTGAGAGTGCTTTTTCAAAATTTCTTTTTATAGATCTCATAAGCATCCCAAAAGAAGGTTGTGTGTCAAATTAGAGCTTATGGCATTAGCTTATTGCTTAATGGGCTAAAAAGCCCAATAAGAATAAGTTGTTTGCTTATTAAGCTGTGATAAGCTCACATTCAGCTTTTGGGCCTTTAGAGTTTTGTGCTTAGAATTAAATTTTGAGTCAGATAGGGCTTTTCCAAGTCAATTGGGTTAAGTTTGACTTTTTGGGCTAAAAAGCCCATTAGTGTTGACTGTTTTTGGTTTTGGCCCATTTAAGGGCCCAATAGGGGTATTCTGGTCATTTCACTTTGATTTTCTGTTTATTTAGGTTAAAATAAACTAGTTTGCAAGTTTTTAGAATTTTTTATAATTTTTAGATTTTTAATATTATTTTAATATTATTTTTCAAATTTCACATTTTCCAACTTTTTATAGTTTTCTTAGCTTTAATACATTAAAATAGGAATTTAGCAACTTTTAGAATAATTTTACCACTTCTAGATTAATTTCTATAAGTATTTTAAGTTTTAATAGTTTTTAAATAGTTTTTATTAGTTTAAAATTTTCAAAAAAATAGTTTTTAATCTTTTTAGGTTATTTTATAGGTTTACCAATTGAAAAATCTTTATTTGGGCTTTTTGATAATTTATTTGATTTTTAGGGCTTTCGTTAGCATTTAAAAATTGAATATTTAATTATTTTAAAAGGTTTGAAAAAGTTTTGATCATTGGTAAACTCTTACTTTATTTATTTTGATTTTTGGTGAATTTTTGGTAATTTTTAGAATTAATTTTTATTTTTTAGTTTTTACGGTTTTACGTTTTGTCGTCGTAGTAATAATTTTCATGTCTTCGTCATCTTCTTTTCTCATCCCCTTCTAAACCAATCATTAATCACAAACATTTAACAAGTTTTTCACACACATATACCTCCTTGGGAAACGAACTTGGAACTTCATAAGGGTCATTAACACTTGGTTTTTCCTAAAATCATTTGTTTAATACTTTCCGCTTTTACGCTCCTTTTCCTAAAGGACGTAAATTTACCACAATCATTTTGGCGCCGCTGCCGGGGAGGTGTGTCGTGATTAATTTGTATTGTTGTTTTTAATATTAACAAAATAGTATTTGTATTAGTAGAACTCTACTAATACGTATTATCGGTTTTCTTGGTTGTTCTTGTGAAAATATTATTACTATATTGTATTAAGTATCACAACAAATAAACAATATCTCCAAAAGTGTGAAAACACAACCTTAATTGGGATTTGATCTCCTAATTATTGTATTCGAACCTCAAACAAAAAGAAAAAGGCAAAAATAGATAAATACTTTCGGGAAGCTCGATTTTGAAAAATACAAACTATAAAGTGGGTATAAGGCGGGTATTATAAAATATACCCTAAGGAAAAAGGCTCTTAAGTGCTTCACGCCGCCTCGTTTCCCCGCTTGCTTGTGAGTATTTTGAGATTGAAGGCTAATCGAGGGTTTTGCCGCCCAAAGTATTATTACGTATAATATATTTGCTTGGTTTTCTTTGTGATTAAACCCTCTTGAACAATTTGGTTTTCACCAAAGTTCTAAAGTCATTCGAAGGCGTTCACTCCACGTGATCGTTTTCATTCCTTTGAGGCTTCTTTAATCAAGAGTTTGATTCGAGGAGAGATTTTGTAGATTGTTGTCTACGAAGATACACCAAAATAAAAAAAAATTAAAAACAATCAAAAACACAAAAAAATTGAAAATTCACAAAACACCCAAAAAGAATCTTCTTTGCTCACCTCCCATTCTTCGTGAAGTTTATGATCACTCGTAATCAAGCAAAATGAGCTCGTAAACGTCTTCAAAAGCAAGCCAATCAAGAGACGTTGATTGAAGAACAACCTCCAATTGTTGAACCTATTGTAGAACAAGAAGTCGTCATGGCTAAACGTACTATGATGGAGTTGCTACAAGCACCCACCAAGGGTTTTGGAGAGGCCACTATGATTCCCGCCATCCTTGCGGAGAATTTCGAGAGTAAGACGGGTTTAATGTCGATGTTGCAAGCTAATAAGTTTAGAGGTCATGAGAAAGAAAACCCGCACTATCACATTAGGAATTTTAATCGTCTCACCGCTACTAGCAAGTTTAAGGATGTTCCACATGACGCCATTAAGATGATGTTGTTTCCATACTCGTTAGATGGACCCGCCAAAATTTGGCTTGAGAAAGAACCGCCAAATTCGATTTTGACATGGGGTGATCTCGTTTCTAAGTTTGTGAACAAGTTTTTTTCACCATCTAAAACAACACATTTGAAAAATGAGATTTCACGATTTGTGCAAAGAAATAATGAAAGTTTTTCAATGGCATGGGAACACTTTAAAGAAATGTTACATGAATGTCCACACCATGATTTTTCGGAATTGCATCAAATTGATACTTTTTATAATGGGCTTAATGATCATGAACGAGATTATTTGAATGCCGCCGCGGGTGGTAATTTTTTGTGTAAGATGACCAATGAGGCTTTACAAATCATCGAGAATAGATCTAAGGTTTATAGCCCTGGTAACACACTGAGTGTTGCCAATTTGGGTTCGTCATCGTCGTCATCATCTCGTAGCATTAATACCTTACATGATGAAGCTATGAGGAAAATCGGCTTTTTGATAGATTTGCTAATCTTATGTCCCATTGGAAAGCTCAAGAAGCTTCAAACTCCGCTTCGATTAAAGCGGTTGCTAAGAGTTGTTTGTCTTGTGGTGGAGCTCATGATCTTTCCGAGTGCATTACCGCGGATGGTAACACTTCGAGTTCTTATGTAGCAACGGGAACTTATAACCAAAACGGTCAAGGTTCCCGCCCAAATCAAGCTTCACCAAATCAAAATGCTAATAACTATCGAAACAACAACCAAGGTGGTAATTACCAAGGCAATTCACGTAACTACAACAAAGGGAATTATCAAAATGGGAATGGACAAGTCACTAATCAAAACCAAAACCGTGATTTTCAAAACACTACACAAGGTTTTCAAAATGCTCACACTAAAAATCTTCAAGGAGAATTTTTGGATTATGCTAAAGCAAATGATGCTAAATTTGACAACATGCAACTTGAGATGATTAGCTTAAGATCCGAGTTGAAAAACGAGCTTAAAAATGAACTTGCTAATGAACTTAAAACTCATGCAAATAAAATGGAAGGAAATTTCCAACGTCTTCAACAAAATCAACAAAAGATGGAATTAAGACAACATGAGATTAAGCAAGAGTTATTAAAAGCGGATGCTAGGCAATCAAAATTTGAGGGCCGAATGGCTAAGATGTTTGAAGCAATCATGTGTAAACCCTCTTCCTCGGGTGGTCTTCCTAGTGATACCATTGCAAACCCGAAGGGAGAAATGAAGGTTATTACTACACGAAGTGGTAAAACTTTCAAGGAACTAATCTCTCGTCCAAGTACTTCTACGGAGAAGGAAATCGAGAAAGAACCCGAGGTGATGGTCGAAAAGGAGCACATTACAATCCCACGAAGTACCGCTCAAACCACACCTACGGTTGAACCAATACCAATTGTGGAACCCGAGTTTCCAAGGCTGTTGCCTAATGACCATCCCACACCACCTTTACCCTACCCTTCGAGACGAAACAAAGAGAAATTGCAAGAACGTAACAAACAACAAATCGAGCTTTTTATAAAAATATTTCAACAAGTGCATTTTGATGTAAGTTTAGCCGACGCGTTGTTATATATGCCTCGTTTCGCTTCCACTTTTAAAAGTATGATGAGCGATAAGGAAAAGCTTTCAAAGCTTGCTAATTGTTCTTCGGTTTATCTTAACCGCATACCGGAAAAAGTTGGTGACCCCGGAAAGTTTCTCATTCCTTGTGACATACAAGATATGAAAGAATGCCTCGCCTTGGCCGATCTTGGTGCGAGCATTAATTTGATGCCATTTTCCATTTGGAAATCGCTTTCGCTTCCGGCTCTTATTCCTTCGAACATGTCTATCGAGATGGCCGATCATTCTACGATTTTAGCATGTGGAGTAGCCGAAGATGTTTTCGTGAAAGTGGGGAAGTTCTACTATCCCGTTGATTTTATAGTAGTTGACATCCCCGCGGATCCTCAAGTTCCTCTAATTTTAGGTCGTTCATTTTTAGACACTTCGAGATCGCTTATCGATGTTCATGCGAGAACTATCACTTTGAGATTCAACGAAGAGGAACTTGTTATAAACGCTACTCAAAACTCGAAACCTTCTCATGTTTATGCAATCTCTACCATCAATCACATTGACATCGTTGATGTGGTTTGCGATGAGTTTTCATGAAGTGTTAGGTTTTTCCGATAGCTCGTCAAGTGCAATCCCACTATTTTGGATCCGATTCTTGCTAATTCTACACCAAATCTCACTCCATTCCAAGGAGGCGGTCTCACTTCAAATGAAATCGACAATGACGATAAGGTGTTGATTAGTGATGATACTCCACCATTTCTTCCGCCGATGGAAGTTATGAGTGTTGAACCAAAATCTTCAATCGAGGAACCACCTATCCTTGAATTGAAAGATCTTCCTTGTCACCTTGAATACACATTCTTGGAAGGTGATGACAAGTTGCCGGTTATTATTGCAAAAGGTCTTGCTAATGATGAAAAAACCGAGCTCTTGAAAGTTCTTAAAGCTCATAAAAGGGCAATTGCATGGAAAATTTCCGACATTAAGGGTATTGACCCAAAATTTTGTACTCATAAGATTTTAATGGAGGAGGACTACAAACCCGCAATTCAAAGTCAAAGAAGGGTGAATCCCAAAATTCACGACGTCATTAAAAAGGAAGTCCTTAAACTCCTTGACGCGGGAATGATTTATCCTATATCCGATAGCCCATGGGTGAGCCCAATCCATTGTGTCCCTAAAAAGGGAGGAATGACCGTTGTGCCTAATGAAAACAACGAATTAATTTCCACTCGTGTTGTGACCGGTTGGAGGGTGTGTATTGACTACCGAAAGTTAAATGACGCCACTCGTAAAGACCACTTTCCTTTGCCCTTCATGGATCAAATGTTGGAGCGACTCGCGGGAAATGAATTCTATTGCTTTTTAGATGGTTTTTCTGGTTACTTTCAAATCCCTATCGACCCTCGTGATCAAGAGAAGACTACGTTTACGTGTCCTTATGGAACGTTCGCTTATCGTAGGATGCCTTTCGGACTTTGTAATGCACCGGGTACGTTTCAACGGTGTATGATGGCGATTTTTCATGATATGATCGATAAGTCGATGGAAGTGTTTATGGATGACTTCTCGGTGTTTGGCAATTCGTTCACGTCATGTTTATCTAATCTCGAGCAAAAGTTAAAACGTTGTGAGGAAACCAATCTTTTGCTTAATTGGGAAAAATGTCATTTTATGTGTAAACAAGGAATCGTCTTAGGACATAAGGTGTCGAAAGCGGGGATTGAGGTCGATAAAGCTAAGGTAGACGTCATCACCAAGTTACCTCATCCCAAAACCGTTAAGGGAGTTAGGAGTTTCCTAGGCCATGCGGGCTTTTATCGTCGTTTCATCAAGGACTTTTCGAAAATATCTCGTCCTATGACACACCTTCTCGAGAAGGATGCTCCTTTTAACTTCAATGAGGATTGTGTTAGAGCTTTCGAAACTCTCAAAAGGAAACTTACCGAAGCTCCCATTCTTGTTGCTCCTAATTGGGAATTACCCTTTGAAATCATGTGCGATGCAAGTGATTATGCTATAGGGGCCGTCTTAGGGCAACGTTATGACAAACATTTCCGTCCTATCCACTATTCTAGTAAGACGATGACCGAGGCTCATTTAAAGTACACCACAACGGAAAAGGAATTCCTTGCTGTGGTCTATGCTTTTGAGAAATTCCGACCTTAACTCGTCTTAACTAAAAGCATCGTGTATACCGACCATTCGGCTATCAAGTATCTCTTAGATAAGCAAGATGCTAAGCCGAGATTTCTTCGTTGGATGCTCCTCCTCCAATAATTTGATGTCACCGTGCTTGACAAAAAAGGAGCCGAGAATCTAGCGGCCGATCATCTCTCTCGTCTAGAAGATCCTCACAAAGATGTTTTCGAGAATAAGGAAAACAAAATTGGTTATACCCACGTGTGATTAGCATCACCTCAATCAAATCCCACAACAAAAACCTTGAATCCCACTACCAGAATGATACCCCCATTCCCACTCACAACACGACACCTGACATTTGATCATGACCTGGCAAAATCAATGGCCTCAAATCATTACTTTGTTACTAAGCACCCAACAAACGTCCAGGATTCACCCAAACCAGCTGGCAACACACCTAGAAGATTCTGCAAGGATAGAATAGGAAATTTAGTTGCTAGGGTTTATGAATAGTGCTCGCATGGGCATTTGCCTATAAAAGGAGACCTCAACATGTGAGAGTCCCTTTGTTCTAGTTTTACCTTTTAAACTTTTAATTCCTTTTTGAAATTTATAGAAGTTGGTATTTTGAGAAAATTGTAATTCCTTTTTATGTTTTTGAAAGTTGGTGTTGTTTAAAAGGGATTCTGAGTTCCATTTGTTGTTATAAGTGTGCTTGAATCATTTGGTTCAAGGACGTTTATGTTTGGTAAGTTTTTCAAGTTTGAAAAAGCTTGAAAAGTGGTTTCTGAATTTGATTATTATTGTGTACTAATCCTTAACCATAAGCTATAAGCTCTTGCAAGCTTGTTGACACCAAGCTTGTGAAGGGATTAGGGCCTTTGGTTGGGCTATTTGTTCATTGTGTTGAAGAAATCAAGCCCTTGAGTTTCTGCTTTGAAACATCAACCAAGGCATTCATCATCCTTGTTATTGAAGTACCTTGGTCTTGTTCTAGTTGTTAAACAAGGTCCAAGGAGCATAGCTGGCCCTCCTAGGATGTTGTGGAGGGAAAGTATAACCTCTTGTTAAGATTCCTCTCAAAAATCATATGATATTGTCTGTTTTGTACTTTGGCATATGATTTGGTGATTCTGTGTTTGTGCTTTGTGTTTTATGGTTGTAATCTGTTAGTTGTCACCTAGTGTAGCTATTTGAATGATAATATTAGTAGGTTGTGTTTAAAAATCACAAATTGCTTTGAAAAGTGGTTGTTTAAGGACTGTTTGGGATTACTGGTTCACAAGGCCTTGTGGCCTTGAGCCCTTGGTTCTTAGGGTTTGGGAGGTCTAAACAAGTCAATTTGAACAAGTTTTAGTCATTGGTTTAGTTTCTGAAAGTTGGGAAAAAGGATTGGAAGTTTTGCTAAAATCTGATAAAAAGTGTTTTGGAATTGGTCAAACACATCAGATCCAATAACTTTTTTGTTACTTGGATCTATGGTCTGAAATCAGGTTTGGGAATAGTTTGGTTGATAAGCTATCTATTGGTTATCTGGTTGTGGAATTTGGTGGCTTATTGTGACTGTTATAGCTTGTCAAAGTTTTCTAAAGTGGTCATTTGCATCAGTAAAGTGACCACCTCATTTGTTGTTGCATTTTGATTTCTAGTTTAAGGATTGTTGTTTTGTTGCTTGGATTCTATTTGTGTGCTGCTTGTGAGATTATTTGGCTATTTGGATTTATTTGTGGATAGCTTATAAGCCTACTAGCTTATTGGCTTATTTGTACCAAAACACACCAAGTTTCCCCAACTGGTAAGCTTTTATTCACAAGGTTTGCACTCAAACCTTGCCCAACAGGGTGAAAACAAGTCTATACACTTCATTAAGTCTGTCAACGTCCATTTTGTTCCTGTCAGCGTTTAATTTTCACTTATCAGCGTTTGACTTTTGGCCAAATTTGGTTTCAAGGCTTATTGAATCTATTTTGCTTATTGGTACATGCAACAACTTAGTTTTTGTAATAAAACTCATTTTTCTCAACTTAATATCAAGTCTGGAAGGTTACAAGTCTTTTGGTTAAGCTTTTGCTAGGAAACTAGCTTATTTGGCTTTTTTAGAGTGCTTATTGGCTCTCACAGCTTATTCTACTTGGCTTTTTGTGATTTTCTTGATTGATTATTCTTAGTTAAGCTGTTTGTGAGCTTTTGCAACAAACTAGAGCTTCTGAGGTGCCCTAAATCTCAAACCCGACTATTTTGTCATTTTGTGGATTTGTACTTTGCTTATTTCTGGCTTATTGAGAGTTCTTTTTCAAAACTTCTTTTTATAGATCTCATAAGCATCCCAAAAGAAGGTTGTGTGTCAAATTAGAGCTTATGGCATTAGCTTATTGCTTAATGGGCTAAAAAGCCCAATAAGAATAAGTTGTTTGCTTATTAAGCTATGATAAGCTCACATTCAGCTTTTGGGCCTTTAGAGTTTTGTGCTTAGAATTAAATTTTGAGTCAGATAGGGCTTTTCCAAGTCAATTGGGTCAAGTTTGACTTTTTGGGCTAAAAAGCCCATTAGTGTTGACTGTTTTTGGTTTTGGCCCATTTAAGGGCCCAATAGGGGTATTCTGGTCATTTCACTTTGATTTTCTGTTTATTTAGGTTAAAATAAACTAGTTTGCAAGTTTTTAGAATTTTTTATAATTTTTAGATTTTTAATATTATTTTAATATTATTTTTCAAATTTCACATTTTCCAACTTTTTATAGTTTTCATAGCTTTAATACATTAAAATAGGAATTTAGCAACTTTTAGAATAATTTTATCACTTCTAGATTAATTTCTATAAGTATTTTAAGTTTTAATAGTTTTTAAATAGTTTTTATTAGTTTAAAATTTTCAAAAAATAGTTTTTAATCTTTTTAGGTTATTTTATAGGTTTACCAATTGAAAAATCTTTATTTGGGCTTTTTGATAATTTATTTGATTTTTAGGGCTTTCGTTAGCATTTAAAAATTGAATATTTAATTATTTTAAAAGGTTTGAAAAAGTGTTGATCATTGGTAAACTCTTACTTTATTTATTTTGATTTTTGGTGAATTTTTGGTAATTTTTAGAATTAACTTTTATTTTTGTAGTTTTTACGGTTTTACGTTTTGTCGTCGTAGTAATAATTTTCATGTCTTCGTCATCTTCTTTTCTCATCCCCTTCTAAACCAATCATTAATCACAAACATTTAACAAGTTTTTCACACACATATACCTCCTTGGGAAACGAACTTGGAACTTCATAAGGGTCATTAACACTTGGTTTTTCCTAAAATCATTTGTTTAATACTTTCCGCTTTTACGCTCCTTTTCCTAAAGGACGTAAATTTATCACAATCATTTTGGCGCCGCTGCCGGGGAGGTGTGTCGTGATTAATTTGTATTGTTGTTTTTAATATTAACGAAATAGTATTTGTATTAGTAGAACTCTACTAATACGTATTATCGGTTTTCTTGGTTGTTCTTGTGAAAATATTATTACTATATTGTATTAAGTATCACAACAAATAAACAATATCTCCAAAAGTGTGAAAACACAACCTTAATTGGGATTTGATCTCCTAATTATTGTATTCGAACCTCAAACAAAAAGAAAAAGGCAAAAATAGATAAATACTTTCGGGAAGCTCGATTTTGAAAAATACAAACTATAAAGTGGGTATAAGGCGGGTATTATAAAATATACCCAAAGGAAAAAGGCTCTTAAGTGCTTCACGCCGCCTCGTTTCCCCGGTTGCTTGTGAGTATTTTGAGATTGAAGGCTAATCGAGGGTTTTGCCGCCCAAAGTATTATTACGTATAATATATTTGCTTGGTTTTCTTTGTGATTAAACCCTCTTGAACAATTTGGTTTTCACCAAAGTTCTAAAGTCATTCGAAGGCGTTCACTCCACGTGATCGTTTTCATTCCTTTGAGGCTTCTTTAATCAAAAGTTTGATTCGAGGAGAGATTTTGTAGATTGTTGTCTACGAAGATACACCAAAATAAAAAAAAATTAAAAACAATCAAAAACACAAAAAAATTGAAAATTCACAAAACACCCAAAAAGAATCTTCTTTGCTCACCTCCCATTCTTCGTGAAGTTTATGATCACTCGTAATCAAGCAAAATGAGCTCGTAAACGTCTTCAAAAGCAAGCCAATCAAGAGACGTTGATTGAAGAACAACCTCCAATTGTTGAACCTATTGTAGAACAAGAAGTCGTCATGGCTAAACGTACTATGATGGAGTTGCTACAAGCACCCACCGAGGGTTTTGGAGAGGCCATTGTGATTCCCGCCATCCTTGCGGAGAATTTCGAGATTAAGACGGGTTTAATGTCGATGTTGCAAGCTAATAAGTTTAGAGGTCATGAGAAAGAAAACCCGCACTATCACATTTGGAATTTTAATCGTCTCACCGCTACTAGCAAGTTTAAGGATGTTCCACATGACGCCATTAAGATGATGTTGTTTCCATACTCGTTAGATGGACCCGCCAAAATTTGGCTTGAGAAAGAACCGCCAAATTCGATTTTGACATGGGGTGATCTCGTTTCTAAGTTTGTGAACAAGTTTTTTTCACCATCTAAAACAACACATTTGAAAAATGAGATTTCACGATTTGTGCAAAGAAATAATGAAAGTTTTTCAATGGCATGGGAACACTTTAAAGAAATGTTACATGAATGTCCACACCATGATTTTTCGGAATTGCATCAAATTGATACTTTTTATAATGGGCTTAATGATCATGAACGAGATTATTTGAATGCCGCCGCGGGTGGTAATTTTTTGTGTAAGATGACCAATGAGGCTTTACAAATCATCGAGAATAGATCTAAGGTTTATAGCCCTGGTAACACACCGAGTGTTGCCAATTTGGGTTCGTCATCGTCGTCATAATCTCGTAGCATTAATACCTTACATGATGAAGCTATGAGGAAAATCGGTTTTTTGATAGATTTGCTAATCTTATGTCCCATTGGAAAGATCAAGAAGCTTCAAACTCCGCTTCGATTAAAGCGGTTGCTAAGAGTTGTTTGTCTTGTGGTGGAGCTCATGATCTTTCCGAGTGCATTACCGCGGATGGTAACACTTCGAGTGCTTATGTAGCAACGGGAACTTATAACCAAAACGGTCAAGGTTCCCGCCCAAATCAAGCTTCACCAAATCAAAATGCTAATAACTATCGAAACAACAACCAAGGTGGTAATTACCAAGGCAATTCACGTAACTACAACAAAGGGAATTATCAAAATAATGGACAAGTCACTAATCAAAACCAAAACCGTGATTTTCAAAACACTACACAAGGTTTTCAAAATGCTCACACAAAAAAAAATCTTCAAGGAGAATTTTTGGATTATGCTAAAGCAAATGATGCTAAATTTGACAACATGCAACTTGAGATGATTAGCTTAAGATCCGAGTTGAAAAACGAGCTTAAAAATGAACTTGCTAATGAACTTAAAACTCATGCAAATAAAATGGAAGGAAATTTCCAACGTCTTCAACAAAATCAACAAAAGATGGAATTAGGACAACATAAGATTAAGCAAGAGTTATTAAAAGCGGATGCTAGGCAATCAAAATTTGAGGGCCGAATGGCTAAGATGTTTGAAGCAATCATGTGTAAACCCTCTTCCTCGGGTGGTCTTCCTAGTGATACCATTGCAAACCCGAAGGGAGAAATGAAGGTTATTACTACACGAAGTGGTAAAACTTTCAAGGAACTAATCTCTCGTCCAAGTACTTCTACGGAGAAGGAAATCGAGAAAGAACCCGAGGTGATGGTCGAAAAGGAGCACATTACAATCCCACGAAGTACCGCTCAAACCACACCTACGGTTGAACCAATACCAATTGTGGAACCCGAGTTTCCAAGGCTGTTGCCTAATGACCATCCCACACCACCTTTACCCTACCCTTCGAGACGAAACAAAGAGAAATTGCAAGAACGTAACAAACAACAAATCGAGCTTTTTATAAAAATATTTCAACAAGTGCATTTTGATGTAAGTTTAGCCGACGCGTTGTTATATATGCCTCATTTCGCTTCCACTTTTAAAAGTATGATGAGCGATAAGGAAAAGCTTTCAAAGCTTGCTAATTGTTCTTCGGTTTATCTTAACCGCATACCGGAAAAAGTTGGTGACCCCGGAAAGTTTCTCATTCCTTGTGACATAAAAGATATGAAAGAATGCCTCGCCTTGGCCGATCTTGGTGCGAGCATTAATTTGATGCCATTTTCCATTTGGAAATCGCTTTCGCTTCCGGCTCTTATTCCTTCGAACATGTCTATCGAGATGGCCGATCATTCTACGATTTTAGCATGTGTAGTAGCCGAAGATGTTTTCGTGAAAGTGGGGAAGTTCTACTATCCCGTTGATTTTATAGTAGTTGACATCCTCGCGGATCCTCAAGTTCCTCTAATTTTAGGTCGTTCATTTTTAGACACTTCGAGATCGCTTATCGATGTTCATGCGAGAACTATCACTTTGAGATTCAACGAAGAGGAACTTGTTATAAACGCTACTCAAAACTCGAAACCTTCTCATGTTTATGCAATCTCTACCATCAATCACATTGACATCGTTGATGTGGTTTGCGATGAGTTTTCATGAAGTGTTAGGTTTTTCCGATAGCTCGTCAAGTGCAATCCCACTATTTTGGATCCGATTCTTGCTAATTCTACACCAAATCTCACTCCATTCCAAGGAGGCGATCTCACTTCAAATGAAATCGACAATGAAGATAAGGTGTTGATTAGTGATGATACTCCACCATTTCTTCCGCCGATGGAAGTTATGAGTGTTGAACCAAAATCTTCAATCGAGGAACCACCTATCCTTGAATTGAAAGATCTTCCTTCTCACCTTGAATACACATTCTTGGAAGGTGATGACAAGTTGCCGGTTATTATTGCAAAAGGTCTTGCTAATGATGAAAAAACCGAGCTCTTGAAAGTTCTTAAAGCTCATAAAGGGGCAATTGCGTGGAAAATTTCCGACATTAAGGGTATTGACCCAAAATTTTGTACTCACAAGATTTTAATGGAGGAGGACTACAAACCCGCAATTCAAAGTCAAAGAAGGGTGAATCCCAAAATTCACGACGTCATTAAAAAGGAAGTCCTTAAACTCCTTGACGCGGGAATGATTTATCCTATATCCGATAGCCCATGGGTGAGCCCAGTCCATTGTGTCCCTAAAAAGGGAGGAATGACTGTTGTGCCTAATGAAAACAACGAATTAATTTCCACTCGTGTTGTGACCGGTTGGAGGGTGTGTATTGACTACCGAAAGTTAAATGACGCCACTCGTAAAGACCACTTTCCTTTGCCCTTCATGGATCAAATGTTGGAGCGACTCGCGGGAAATGAATTCTATTGCTTTTTAGATGGTTTTTCCGGTTACTTTCAAATCCCTATCGACCCTCGTGATCAAGAGAAGACTACGTTTACGGGTCCTTATGGAACGTTCGCTTATCGTAGGATGCCTTTCGGACTTTGTAATGCACCGGGTACGTTTCAACGGTGTATGATGGCGATTTTTCTTGATATGATCGAGAAGTCGATGGAAGTGTTTATGGATGACTTCTCGGTGTTTGGCAATTCGTTCACGTCATGTTTATCTAATCTCGAGCAAAAGTTAAAACGTTGTGAAGAAACCAATCTTTTGCTTAATTGGGAAAAATGTCATTTTATGTGTAAACAAGGAATCGTCTTAGGACATAAGGTGTCGAAAGCGGGGATTGAGGTCGATAAAGCTAAGGTAGACGTCATCACCAAGTTACCTCATCCCAAAACCGTTAAGGGAGTTAGGAGTTTCCTAGGCCATGCGGGCTTTTATCGTCGTTTCATCAAGGACTTTTCGAAAATATCTCGTCCTATGACACACCTTCTCGAGAAGGATGCTCCTTTTAACTTCAATGAGGATTGTGTTAGATCTTTCGAAACACTCAAAAGGAAACTTACCGAAGCTCCCATTCTTGTTGCTCCTAATTGGGAATTACCCTTTGAAATCATGTGCGATGCAAGTGATTTTGCTATAGGGGCCGTCTTAGGGCAACGTTATGACAAACATTTCCGTCCTATCCACTATTCTAGTAAGACGATGACCGAGGCTCATTTAAAGTACACCACAACGGAAAAGGAATTCCTTGCTGTGGTCTATGCTTTTGAGAAATTCTGAACTTAACTCGTCTTAACTAAAAGCATCGTGTATACCGACCATTCGGCTATCAAGTATCTCTTAGATAAGCAAGATGCTAAGCCGAGATTTCTTCGTTGGATGCTCCTCCTCCAAGAATTTGATGTCACCGTGCTTGACAAAAAAGGAGCCGAGAATCTAGCGGCCGATCATCTCTCTCGTCTAGAAGATCCTCACAAAGATGTTTTCGAGAATAAGGAAATCACCGAAACATTTCCTCTTGAGACTCTCGGTGTAGTGAATTCTAAAGACACCACCCCATGGTTTGCCGACATTGCAAATTACCAAGCGTGCAATTTCATAATCAAGGGTATGACGACACAACAAAAAACGAAAATTCTTTCGTGATGTCAAGTTCTATTTTTGGGACGACCCTTATCTCTTTCGGGTTTGTGCGGATAAACTCGTTCGACGTTGTGTGTTTGGTGCCGAAGCTTCTAATATCCTTAGAGCTTGTCACGAGGGACCCACGGGTGGTCACCACGGTGCTAATCTCACGGCTAAGAAAGTGTTCGATGCCGGTTTCTTTTGGCCTTCTATCTATCGTGATGCACACGCACTTGTGAAGTCGTGTGATTCGTGCCAACGTCAAGGAAAATCGTCTCAACGTGATGAAATGCCGCAAAACATAATTCAAGTGTGTGATATTTTCGACATATGGGGAATAGACTTTATGGGGCCGTTCCCATCATCTCATGGCAACAAATATATCCTCGTCGCGGTGGACTACCTTTCTAAGTGGGTGGAAGCTAAGGCTTTACCTACTAATGATGCTCGTGTGGTAGTAAAGTTTTTGAAGCAACTATTCTCTCGGTTCGGAACCCCTCGTGCTATTATAAGCGATCGTGGAACCCATTTTTGTAATGACCAATTCGAAAAGGTTTTAAAGAAATATGGAGTTACTCATCGTCTTTCTACGGCTTATCACCCGCAAACGAGTGGACAAGTCGAGGTTTCGAACCGAGCTTTGAAGAGGATTTTAGAGAGGTCAATTGGAGAAAACCGTGCTTCATGGTCCGACAAACTCGATGACGCTTTATGGGCCTTTAGAACCAGTTATAAGACACCTATCGGTTGCACTCCTTATAAGTTAGTCTATGGGAAGAATTGTCATTTGCCCATTGAGTTGGAGCACAAGGCATATTGGGCCCTAAAGCATGCAAACTTTGACTTGAAGACCGCGGGAGATCACCGGAAAATACAATTGAATGAATTGGATGAATTAAGAGATAATGCTTATGAAAATTCATTAATTTTTAAAGAATAGACTAAAAAGTTTCATGATTCAAAGATTAAAAACCGGGTTTTTAACGTTGGTGATCAAGTGTTACTTTTTAACTCTCGACTAAAGATATTTTCCGGGAAATTGAAATCTCGTTGGTCGGGTCCGTTCACCATTACACAAGTGTTTCCATATGGGACCATCAAGCTAGCTCAAGATGATGGTCCTAATTTCAAGGTGAATGGACATAGGCTTAAGCACTACTTTGGTGGGGAAATTCCTTCAATGGTTGCCCTCGACCAAGTCACCTTCCCCAATGATAATTAGCATTGAGGGGATCGAGTCGAGCTCATGACTCGGTAATCAAAAACGAGGTTCCTCGTGGGGGAGATCCCATGCTTATCCTTTATGCTTACTATTCACTAATAAAGGGACTTGTACCCTTTCAACTCATTGTCTCGTGGTTGTTTGTGATTGTGTTATCTAGATCATCATCATCATCATCTACGATTGAAGACTCTCGTGTTCGTTTACGTGAGCCTCCATCGTTTGCTTGAAGAAGTTTTTCACGAATCCATGACATATCCTTTATTTTTCTAACAATTATCTTTTAGCATACTTAATAAACGGCTTTAGATATATTCTTGATCACCCTTTCCATGCTAGATCCTAAGCATTCGATTCTTCGTCTCTAGTATGGGGGTGCTCCACCTTTAGACTCGAAACATTGAGGACAATGTTTACTTTTAGTATGGGGGGTGAATATGTACTTGCCTTGCTACGCCCTCACGCTTTCCAACTTTCAATGTTTTGTTTTGGTTGCTAATAAGGCCAAAAATGGCAAAATTTTGAAATTTTTCTTAGTTTTCATAAGTGTTTTTAAGACACGAATGTATATTTTCCGATGGGTAGAATAAGAGATAATTTTTGACTTGATGGGCATTTGGAGCCATTTACATTCCTTAACCCGCTCAATTCAAGTTTTGCTAGACTTTTATAAAGGGAGCTTTAAAACGCGAAAGTCTTAATTCATACGGGTTAAGAACAAGAACTTTTCGCAAGTTCCTATAATTGATCCTAGAAAGTCACTTATCAAGGGAACTATAAAATGCATTCTCTAAACTTGAAAACCTCCAAGAAAATGCAAGATCCTATAGGTGGCTTGAAAACCCAAAACTTTGATTTGATATAGTCTTAATGAAAGCTAATCCAAATTTGGCTTAATTTTGACTTGCATGGCTAAGTATTCACGAGTCTCTTTAATTAGAGGTCTTTATATAGTGAAGAATGAGAGATGATAGAGTTAGACAAGTGATCATGCTAAACGTAGAACATGAAAGTGTTCTTTCAAAAAGTCATATGTTTTTAATTGTGGCTAATACATCGCTTTTGGCTAGGTATAAAATCTTATCGTCCGAATCTTTTAGAATTGAAAACCGGTCTAAAGTGCGACTCAATCGTCTTTTAGTGAATCAAGAGAATTGTTTGGTTATGATTATCTAATTTTAAACTATAAGCAAGTAATTAAAGTGTCGTTGAGTAAATTTGAAACTTTAACAAAATTAAAGTTAAAGTCGTTTAAGAAAATACTTGAAACTTAAAACTTTGAAAAAACTTTAAAACTTAAAAACTTAGTTAATCGAAATAAAACAATTAATGTCCATCAGAAAACTCCAAAATAGCAACTATCGGAATACATAAAAAGGTCATCGGAGTAATTCATGTTGACACCCATCGGAATAATCAAGATCAATACTATCGCAATGAACACCTATCGGAAAGCCACTATCGCAATGATTCAGATCGGAATGATGTAAAGTACTACTGTCGCAGTGTAAATCTATCGGAATGATGCTAACGAAAATTGGGCAGCACTTCGTCATAACCAAGACCTTAAGACCCGTCGGAATATGCGATCGCAATAGGCGATCGCAACCGAGATCGGAATAAGGGGTAATAGCCAACCGATCGCAAAGTAAAACCCTAATGGGTTATTGCGATCAAACACTAAAATCTATCGGAACGTGGGGAGTCCCGTCGGAATGTGTACAAAAACCCTTGTATTGCGATGGATAGCAACAGCTTCCGAAATTGGTGGCAAGAGTGAAACTCAATAAGCAAATGAAATAAGCTATTCTAACCGGATCTTAAACAATTCAAAAAGCTTAAATTTAATGACTTCTAAAATATATAAGATCAAAACTTTATGGAATGAATTTTAAACTTACTAAAACCTTTTTCAAAATCCGAAAACCAATAAGCTAAGACTTGTAACTAGCCAATAAGCATTAAGAGCTTATAACTAATACACAAAAGCTTATGTAGTAACAAAGGGAATAAATCTTCTAACCGTACAATCTCAATTTCAATCACGAAATATGGAAGATTCAGATCAAAGGAGAGATTTCGGATCAAAAATTCAAATAAACCAAGAAATGTAGAATGAGATAAAAGAACACAAAGCTTAAACTTTAAATTGATTAAAGGAATCCAAATACAAAGATTAATGAAAGCTTGAAAGAAAGGAATAATGAAAAGCTTAGTGAGAGAAAGTTTAGAACTTTCTCTCTCTAAAAACTAGAAAGAAAACTTAAAAATAAAAACTAGCTAACCCCCCTCCTAATGTGATTAGGAGGGTATTTATAGGGAGGTGGGAGGCATGTGTGGTGCTTTCTTCTTTCTTATTCTTCACGACTCGACTTTAATTCTTCGTCTTTTCTCAATGTCGTCTCAGGATTTGAACTTGTCTTTTAATTTTTTTCTTCTAATAGACTTAAGTTCTTCGACTTCGTTAAACTTCTGTCTTTAGACTTCTTCTTCGATAAATCCTTAGAATAGGCCTTGGACTTCCGTTCTTTTTGCACTCTTGATCTTTTGACTTCGTCTTTTCTCGTTTTCTTCGATAAAAGCCCGTGAAAACCCGTGTTTTCTTCCTTTTTCATATTTTGGTCCTAAAACACAATAAAAACACAAACCACGCATAATTCCGACTTTTACGACATAAATTACATGTTTTGGTCTTGTTATTATTGGAAATAAGTGGTAAAAGGATAAGTGTTTTCACACTTATTAAATCCCCTACACTTGACCATTGCAATGCCCTCATGCAATGCATTAATTTTAAAGCACGGTTTACATTTTCCATCATAAATAACCCACCTTGGCCTTTATTAAATACTAAGCATAAAAGATAGAAATAAGTAAAGAAATTAAAAACTTACATTGGGTTTTTGGTGGTCATGAACGTTTATCATCCTCAAGTTTCACTCCCCATACCAAGCTTAAAAACGAGATCATTGTTATTATAAGTTAGCAAACTATCACGAACTCATGTGGGCCAGTTATTCACTTAGACTCCCTTATTCCTAGGTGTATCTCTTATATTTTAGATTTGTCTTGAATGATCACGAAGATGCATTGTTTGACTTATTTTGATAGTTGTTTAGGCCGAAAATAAAGTGAACGATTTAATCAATAGTTAGCTAAAGGACCAAATCTTTTAAAACTGCTTCTCGGGTCCTCATAAAGTTCATATCTTGGCATAACTCGCTTCGCGATTTGAGTCCTTTCTAGGACCGATATTTGGCAGCGACTTTATACTTCGAATCTTTGAGAGACGTTCTTGAAATAATGGTCTTCTCTTCATAATAGGAATTTCTTCACTTGAAGTTTTGAGAGATTCTTCATCTTTGGACCACGACTTCTTCATTTTTCTCCAATCTTTATTTTGGACTTTGATATACAACGATCCGCCTCCTTTTAGGACTTGGATCTATTTATCCTCATACCTTGTTAGGGTCTTTTCGGATAGACTTCTCCATGACTTTTGTGGAGTTCTTGCTTTTCGTCGTGTGTCTCGATCCTTCATATAGATTTCCGATAAATGATTCTTCACATCACTTTTGGATCTTTAGCAACAAAATGTAGCCCTCAGGCCTTGTTAGGGCCTTTTCGGACTCGCCAATCTTCGCATCCCGCTTCAATAAGTTATGCCTTGGCTATGAACTCTAATCCGTACCGAGCAACTTTTAAACGATCTGGGGCTAGAAGCTAAGTAACCTTTTAAATCGTACAACCTTATTTATTGCAGATAAATTTATTAACAAGTGGAGGGAGAATAGGCTTATAATTAACTCACATAAATTCACGAAAGAATACCGAACTTATAATTGACTCTATCATCTCTCGTTCTCCACAGTTTAAAATCTCAAGGAATGAGACTCGTGGATGCTTAGCCTATTAAATCAATGTTTTGGGTTTTCGAGTCGCCTATAGGATCTTGCAAATTCTTGGACTTTTTCAAGTTTAGAAATTGCATTTTAAAGTTCCCTTGATAAACAACTCTCTAGGATCAATTATAGGAACTTACGAAAAGTTATTGTTCTTAACCCGTGAGAGTTAAGACTTTCGCGTTTTATAGCTCCCTATATAAAAGCCTAGCAAAACTTGACTTAAAAACGTTAAGGATACTAGCTAGAGTAAACTTAGGTAAGTAAACTCGGGTTGAGTCACAATGTTCACGACTAGGAAAAATTTAAAACCACTTTATTGAAAATTTATTCTAGCAACGGAAAGGGACTAAACATGATAAAGGAAATTACAACTATACAACTAGGCCAAAATAGATTAAAAATTTTGAAAAATGTCGAAAAATCAAATTTTCCGGTTAAAGTGAGGCAAATTCATGGAAAAGACCACTTATTTCGATAGAAGTCCCCCTACACTTGAGATAAACACTGTCCTTAATGTTTAAGCATGTGGGAGTAAACTCCCCTACACTTATGACATTGTACACTTTGTTTAAATCTTGCTAAGGGAAGGACAACTAAAGTGAATTCAATGTGAACATATAGAATATGAAATATTGAATCACAAAAGTTTAGGATAGAACCGAGAAGATGGTAACACGGTATCACGGTTCGCCAAAAGTCATCAAGATGCTCTTTGAAGCTTTAATCCCTGCACAGCACAAGAAACAAGACACACACATATGCGGGGCTCCCCCTACACTTATTATGAAAGCAGTAAAGGATAGAACACGGGTTGCCTCCCGAGAAGCGCTTGTTTTTGTTCACCGAGTCATGAGCCTGACTCGACCTAATTTTAGTTCATGGGGAATGTGGTGAGGGATGGAATCATCTCGTGAGAGATGTCCTCGCCAAAGTACAACTTCAGACGTTGGCCATTCACCTTGAAATTGGGCCCATTCGGCTGAGAAAGCTCAATGGTCCCATAAGGAAAGACTTTGGCGACGGTGAATGGACCAGACCAGCGGCTCTTCAACTTGCCAGAGAAGATCTTCAACCGAGAGTTAAAGAGTAAGACTTGATCACCAACATGGAACTCTCGGTTCTTGATTTTAGCGTCATGAATGATCTTGGTCTTCTCCTTGTAGATCAACGAGTTCTCATAAGCTTCATTCTGCAGTTCATTGAGCTCGTTGAGTTGAATATTGCGATGATCACCGGCTTTGTGGATGTCGAAGTTAGCCCACTTCAAGGCCCAGTGCGCCTTATGTTCTAGCTCGATGGGTAGGTGGCAGGCTTTCCCGTACACAAGACGATAAGGTGTACAACCAATCGGGGGCTTGTAAGCAGTACGGAAAGCCCACAGAGCATCATCTAACTTATCGGCCCACACGGCGCGATGCTCTCCCACAGTACGCTCCAAAATTCTCTTCAAGCCACGGTTGGAAATCTCGGCTTGCCCATTGGCTTGGGGATGATAGGAGGTGGAAAGACGGTGATTGACACCATACTTTGCCATGACTCTTGCAAATTGATAGTTGCAAAAATGAGTCCCGCGGTCACTGATAATAGCACGAGGAATGCCAAATCGAGCGAAAAGTTGCTTCAAAAAGTTCACAACCACCCTCGCATCATTCGTAGGAAGAGCCTTAGCTTCAACCCATTTAGAGACGTAGTCGACGGCGACGAGGATTGATGAGACTGCTTTTATACATGGTCTCATCGTCCAAATCGGGCTTAAATTGCATTAAATATCATCAAATATACCAAATATATGCTCGTGTTTGTTACTTGTGTATTTTTAGGTACGGATATTGAGGAAATGGCAAAAGATCACAAGAATCATTCAAAAACGAACACGGGAAACGAAGCCGCACAATGAACCGGGCCCAAGTTTGGAATTTTGCAAATTGACCCTTGAAGTTTGAAGAATTGGCAACTATGGTCCCTCATCTTTGAAGAACTTGTCATATTTGACCCTCCAAATGTCAAATAAACAAGTATGGTCCTTGAAGAATGAAGACATGTCAAGATTAGCCCTTGGAAATTGATTTATGTGCAAATGTTAACCCTAAAATCATCAAAGGATTAATTTTGCAATTAACTTTGGACTTGTCATGAAAGGAAAGGACTGCCAATGCAAAATATTTAACGGATGTTAGCCTTAAGGACGGGTAATGAGAATTTCCACCCACAGCCCACTTTACCCACTTGGCCCAAAACCCAAACCCCACTAGCCCAACCCTCATGTGTATAACCCGGTTTTATTTAAAAATTTCGTCAACCGGTCAACCATTAAAACTTTCCCACTAAAACACCAAGTTTAAATAACTTTATACCCTTTTTGGATTAAAACCCCACTAATCACCCTATCAACCCTAATCCTACCCAGACCCAATCAAATCTAAAACAAAGGGTTTTGGGTTGATTTGCTGCAGACCCCTAATTAAACCCGACCTCACCTAAACCCACCTCTCAAAACATCCTCACATGGGCTGTGGACCCCACCCCGTACCTCCCCTGCAACGTCACTCTCACCAAAACCCCAAAACCCGACCAGTTTATCGTCCTAGATCCCTCTACTTGGTCCCCAAGGCATTTTGGATGTCTATGATCACATTTTCATGCTGGCATCCACAAAGCATCACATGGCAAAAGATTTGACCAATTTCAAATCCGTCAAGACCAAAGGGTTTTTTAGGCATTTCCATAGATTAGGGTTTAAGGTTTTCTGTTTTCTAGAATAGTCTTATTAGCACTATAAAAGGAGAATGAGGCATGTTCATTCCCTTTGTTCCAGTTTTTGGCTTTCAAAATATTGTAATTCCGTTTTCTTAATATAAAAGTTTGGTGTTTGTCTTTGAACAAGTGTAATTCCTTTTTATGATTATTAAAAGTATGTGTTTGTTGAGAAAGCTAAGACTGAGTTCCAAAATCATTTTGTATGTTTTAAGTTTTCAAAAAGGATTTTTGAAAAAGTTTTAAGCAAATTTCAGAAACCTAAGTTCCTTTGAAGTGAAAGTGGATAAGGAGGATTTAGATTTTTGGGATTGTGCTTGTTTGAAACTTGTTAAGTTTCAGGATTCATTGGTTTAATAAGTTTATAAGTTTTTAAGAAAAATCAGAAAAGTTGTATTTTTCTTGTGTTTTCATTTTCTCTTAGCAGGTTTAAGAGATTATTGCTTGTTAAAGGTCCAGCTCAGGACCCAGCCTGATAGGAGGTGGTTTTGCAACCACTAGGGACCTGGATGTAGGTCCCTTTAGGTAGTTCCCTTTTTCCATTTTCATTTTCAGTTTTCTGAAAATTTATGTGATTTGTATGATTTTACATGAAAGTTGCTAAGATCTTGTCTATTTGCTTGATTATGCTTGTTTTTGTATGACATGCATGTTTAGGGTTGTTTATAATCAGTTTGGTTTGGGTTTAAGTAGCTTTGTTTGAAAAAATTTTGATTTCAGTAACATAAAGGGGTGTTTGGATAAGGGTTTAAGTAGGGTTAAAATTCATTAATTGTGCTTAAAACCTGTTTAGATACAATTTATAGGGCAGCATTAGGTTATGTGCATATTGGAATCAGTTTGGTAAGGGTTTGAACTCATTTACATGCTTAAAAAAGGTGAAAACATTGCATATTTCAGAAACTGCCATAAGTGACTGTTCTTTATGAAATTTGTGCTTAATTCTTGATAATCTGCTAGAGTTTAGGTTGATTTAAGGGTTGTGATTGCTTATATGATAATTATTACACTTGTATCCTAGATTTGAGCCTTGGAAATTCAAGATTGTGCATATAATTTGGCCTAGTGTTCATCTGTTAGCACCTTAGCATATCAGCAACATAATTTGCCCCTTTTTCTTGATTTTGAGTTAAGGATCTTGCTTGTTTTGTGCTTGTTTTGACTCCTTGTACTCCAAAGAGTACAAGGGTGCCCTTTGTTCCATTAGAAACACCCACAAATCCACAAACCAAGCCCTCTTGGTATCTCTTTTCACCTGTGAAGATAACACATTGTACTAGTTTTCTTGAAAGGCTCAACTGGGCACGTTTTCTTTTGCAAACTTGCTTAATCTTGTTTAAAATTGGATTGTGTTTATGTTTTAGAGCTTTACAAGTTACTGGGTTTGTGTTTTAAAAGTTAAAAAAAAAGAAAAAAAAAATTGCAAAACCTCACCTTGCCTGGGCTCGAACACGCGACCTCTCTTATGGAGGAGTAACGTGTTTACCAGTGATCTAGATGGGTTTTTATGTTTATGTTCCATTTCAATAGTTATTTAAGGAGGTTTTGTTTTGTGCTTATTTAATTAAGCCGTAGCTTATTTAGCTTATTTTAAGCTTATTGGTTAGCTTTTTGGCCAGATTCCATTTTTCTTGTGTTTGTCTTTTCATTTAGGATTTTTCTGTTTTAAAAATTTATTTTTCCCTTTATTTATTTATTTAATAGGATTATTTTTAGATTTATTTTTAGAAAGTCAATTAAAAATAGTAAAAATTATTTTAAAAATCCAGAAAAATAGTTTTTAGGTTTTAATTTATATATTTGAGGTTTACATATCATAAAGTTTTCAAAAAGTCTTATTTTTTATTTTATTTGATTTTAGGGTTTTTAGACAACTTTAAAAATTAATATAAAATTATAAAAAAGGTTTTAGGAACCTTAATTTACATTTTTGTTCTAGTTACATTATTTAGGATTTTTGGTAATTTTTTAGAGTTTATTTTTAAACTTTTCATTTTTTTTTTATTATTTTAATATTATTTTATTAGAAAAATTCAAAGTTTGTTTTTTAACTTTTTTTTTCATTTTTCCTAGATTGTAGACATATAATTAGGAACTTTGTCACTTTCCAAATATTTTTTAGGCTTTTCATTTATTTTTTTAGAATGAATTTAAGATTTAATAGATTTCAATAGTTTTTAGGAGTTTAAAAATAGATTAATTTGGTTTTAAAATTTATAAAATAGTTTTTAGCTTAATTAGGTCATTTTTGAGGTTTACAAACTATAAAATCTTGTTTGGGGCTTTTTAATAATTAATTGTGATTTTTAGGGCTTTAATTAGCATTAAAAAGTCATTAATTAATTAATTAAAAGGTTTTAGCAAGTTTGGATTTTTTGTAAACTCTTAGAATTTTATTGTGGATTTTTAGTAATTTTTAGGTTAAAATTTTAATTTTTGTCGTTTTTACGTTTCTACGTCTTAACTTTCTAGTAGTAGTTTTTGTTAATTTTTATTTTTTTCGTCTTCGTCATTTTCTCTTCTCTTTTCTTCTTGTTAATAATCAAAAACATTAATCATCATTCATTACACAACACACGTGCCTCCTCGAGAACGAACTCACTCTTACTTGGGTCATTTTCACACGGTTTTCCTAAATCGTCGTGCTCACTTGCCCTATTTACGTTCTTTTTCCTAAAAGACGTATTTCTACGACTATCATTTTGGCGCCGCTGCCGGGGAGGCGTGTTGTGTTTTGATTGAACCATTGTGTTTTTTATATATTAGCCATAATAGTAATTGTATTAGTAGCACTCTACTAATACGTATTATCGTTTTTCGGTTTTTGTGTGAATATTATTAATATATTGTATACGTAGAACAATAAATTCACAAGTACTCCAAATACGTGAGCAATCACAACCTTGATTCGGGATTTCATCACTCGATCATTGTATTCGAATCTCAAACCAAAGAAAAAGGCAAAAATAGATAAATACTTTCGTGAAGCTTAATCTTGATAATACAAACTATAAGGTGGGTATAAGGCGGTTGTATTTCACAACCTAAAGGAAAAAGGCTCTTAAGTGCTTTGCGCCGCCTCGTTTCCTCCGCTTGCTTGAGCGTATTTTATTTTGAGAGTGAATCGAGGGTTTTGCCGCCCAAAGTATTATTACATATTATATATATTTTCTTGGTTTCATTTGATTAAACCCTCTTGAACGATTTGGTGTTCCACCATCGTTCTAAAGTCATCGAAGGCGTTCACTCCACGTGATCGTTTTCATTCCTTGAGGCCTTTTTAATCAAGAGATTTGATTAAGGAGGAGATTTGTGGGCTTTTGTCTACTTAATACATTTCACCAATTTCCAAAAAAGGTTAATACCATCAAAAACCACAAAAAAATTGAAAAACACAAAATACCAAAAAGAATCTTCTTTGCTCGTCTCCACGTTGTACGTGACGTTTATGCTCACTCGTAACAAAGCAAAACGTGCACGTAAACGCAAGAACAAAACTCCCACTCCAACTCATTCTAGTGAGGAGTCTCCTATTGACGAACCCATTGTACGAGAAGCACCTACCATGGCAAATCAAACTATGATGGAGTTACTTCAAGCACCCACCGAGGGTTATGGAGAAGCTATTGTGATTCCCGCTATCCTTGCGGAGAATTTTGAGGTGAAAACGGGTTTGTTGTCGATGATCCAAAACAACAAATTCTGTGGTGATGAGAAGGACAATCCCCACAACCATATCCGCCAATTTAATCGTCGTACCGCCACGTGCAAATTTAAGGATGTCTCGAATGACTCGATTAAGATGATGCTTTTTCCGTATTCCTTAGCGGGGCCCGCCAAAATTTGGTTAGAGAAAGAGCCACCCAATTCTATATTGACGTGGAAGGATCTCGTTTCAAAGTTTGTGAACCAATTTTTTCCGCCCTCTAAGACTACGCATTTGAAAAATGAGATTTCTAAATTTTCACAAGAATCAAACGAAAGTTTTTCTACGGCTTGGAATAGGTTTAAGGAGATGTTACATGAATGTCCTCATCACGGTTTTTCCGACTTACACCAAATAGACACGTTTTACAATGGACTTAACGATCATGAAAGAGATTATTTGAATGCCGCCGCGGGTGGTAATTTTTTGTGTAAAACGGTTGAAGAAGCTTTGGTCATAATTGAGAATAGGTCTAAGGTTTATTGCCCTCGTCACACACCGAGTGTTGCCAAAATGGGCTCATCATCGTCTCAAAGTATTAATGCCTTACATGATGAAGCAAATGAAGAAAACCGGATTTTTGATAGATTTGCTAGCCTTATGTCCCTTTGGAAAGCTCAAGAAGCTTCAAATTCCGCTTCGGTCAAAGCGGTTTCTAAGAGTTGTTTGTCGTGTGGGGGAGCTCATGATCTTTCCGAGTGCATTACCGCGGATGGTAACACTTCGAATGCTTTTGTAGCCACGGGAACTTATAACCAAATCGGCCAAGGTTCCCGCCAAAATCAAGCTCCACCAAATCAAAATGCTAATAACTATCGCAACAACAACCAAGGTGGAAATTACCAAGGAAATCAAAGGAATTATAACAAAGGTAATTACCAAAGTGGAAATGGGCAAATTTCTAATCAAAACCAAAACCGTGATTTTCAAAACAATGCCCAAGGTTTTCAAAATGATCACACCAAAAGTCTTCAAGGAGAATTTTTGAATTATGCTAAGGCTAATGATGCTAAGTTTGACAATATGCAACGTGAGATGGTTAGCCTAAGGTCTTAGTTGAAAAACGAGCTTAAAAACAAACTTGCTAATGAACTTAAAACTCATGCTAATAAAATGGAAGGAAATGTCACACGACTCCAACAAAATCAACAAAAAATGGAGCAAGGACAACATGAGACTAAGCAAGAGTTGTTAAAAGCGGATGCTAGGCAATCTAAGTTTGAAGACCGTATGGCTAAAATGTTTGAAGCTATCATGTGTAAGCCCTCTTCTTCGGGTGGTCTTCCTAGTGATACCATCGTGAACCCGAAAGGAGAATTGAAGGTTGTTGCTACTCGTAGTGGTAAAACTTTCAAGGAACCCATTTCTCATCCAAGTACTTCTATGGAGAAGGAAAGAGAAAGAACCCGAGGTTATGGTTGAAAAGGAGCAAATTACAAGCCCACGAAGTACTGCTCAAACCACACCTACGGTTGAACCAATACCAATCATGGAACCCGAAATTCCAAGGCCGATGCCTATGCCTACTTTGCCCCAACCCACACCACCTTTACCCTACCCTTCAAGACGAGACAAGGAAAAGGCACAAGAACGAAATAATTATCAATTTGAACTCTTTATGAAAATGTTTCGTGACTTGCATTTTAATATAAGTTTTGCCGACGCCTTAGTCATGTGCCTCGATTTGCCGCGAACTTCAAAAGTATGTTGAATAACAAAGATAAATTGCAAAAATCGTCTAGTTGTTCATCGGTTTTTCTAAGCCGCATACCTCAAAAAGTCGGTGATCCTGGAAAGTTTTTAATCCCATGTGCTATCCAAGACATGGAAGAATGCTACGCCTTGACCGATCTTGGTGCTAGTATTAATTTGATGCCTCTTGAGATTTTTAAATCGCTCAATCTTCCCAATCTCACTCCTTCAAGAATGTCAATCGAAATGGCCGATCATTCTACGATTCTAGTGTTGATCCCAAACTTAGATCGATTAAGCTTTGTGTATACGAGATTAGATCAAGTAATACACGTAGAGAAACCTTTGCTTATGAATAAAGTAACTAAGTGTTATGAGGAATTAACACTTAATCTAAAACACAAAGATGTTAAACAAACTTTCACTTGTATTAGAATAATCGAACTTGATTACAATGAAAGAGGTTTAACAGTCGAATACTTGTGAAAACTTATTATAACTGATATCAAACATTAACCTAAAAGATCTTCTTTTATAGATTAAGAAGTCTTGTACAAGAAGCTACGAATCAACTATTCTAGGTAAAGATAATAATAGAAAATACAATGTCGAGCTTATCTTTACCATATACAAATATAGAAACAAATAAACAAAAAGATTCATATGAAGATATATTCCATCAGTGCTTGTCTTTAAGGCTATCAGCGTTGACTTCTTCAAATGTCAACGCTTGGCTGTCAGCGTCCAACTTCTTCTTATCAGTGCTTGAACTCTTCTTATCAGCGTCTAGTGAACTGACCCATAATTTATTCGCAACAATCCTCCCCTAAACTTGATATCCATTCTAATGATCAAGTTTCTGAATAAATACTAAAGGCTAGGAGGAATCTTACAAAAACTTCCTATGTTGGTGATAAACATATCTAATTAAGTCCTTGGCCACGTCACTAGTAAAATCAATCTCCAAGGGTGTCTCCTTCATCTTCTCCAATATTTCTTTGGACAAGAAATAGTCAGCATCCACAAGTAGATACTCTGAAAACTTTGTAGAGCTCAAATGAAAAACACCACAAGTAGAATAAAGCCTCCAATGAAGACCACTGAGGTCATCTTCAAGATCCTTCCATACAGCAGGATCTGCTTCCCTTGGACCACACAAAGTCAAAAATGTGTGCCATAGTCTTATTCCATTTGCTGAAGTATGTGCTTCAGCCTTATACTTGGCCTCTATCAGTCTCCATAGATGCACCAAGTCTTCTCTGTCTATGCTTGAAAAGATAGAAATAATTGAAGTGAAAGTTTGTACCTCCTTCCCAAATCTACCAATCTTCCAAAATCCACACTCATCTTCATCAAAACTTATGATTGGATTTCTGGTATCTAGAGATACTACATTAACCAAATCTGAAGCTTCCAATGGAGAAAGCTTGAGATGCTTCCTTATGACAGTTTCACTTGGATCATACATATTCATATCTTTGGGAAATTGGAGAGGATCTCCTTTCTTCACTGGTCTTTGAGCAATCCTCATCTCCTTTTCAATCTGCATTTCCTCAGCAAGCTCCTGTTTCCTTTCTTCTAAAAGAAACTGTAAGACATTATTTTCTTACACATGCCTCCAAATAGGATGTGCCCTGTACTCTAGCTCCTCAAAAGATAAAGCCAGCAACTTCTTGTATGTCCATCCAGGTTGATGGCATCTAAGCAACTTGTAATACAATTGCCTTCTATCTCTTTTAAGCCAAGTCTTGACCTCTTGTGCATTATACTTCAAAATCACCTTTATATCATCTTGTACCCTGAGAAGAATTTCCAACCCCCAAATTTGATCTGATAAACTCATCCCTGGGTTGTCCATTACCTTATCTTCCCAAGCAAGGTACATTCTGGTGATTTCTGGAAGGTCAAAATCAACCTGCATCTTCAAATCACTCAATCTTTCTTTTGCCAACTCATCTCCATATTCAAGTATTTCTGGATCTTCAATTATTTGAACACTTGAATCTGAGCTAGCTCCCTCTCTTTCATCATCACTCTCTTCCTCACTCTCAGAAGTGGCAACAAATGGTGATCTACCACTCCTCTTCAAATCTTCTTCCAAAAGTTGTGCAGCCAACTGTTTATCAAATGCAATTTGTGCTGCATCTTTCTTTGGAATATCTTCTTCAACCATAATTCCCTTACCCTTGTCTTTTGGATCAATAATTGGTAAGGTAGAAGAAGAAACCTGTGTGGACACATCTTTGATGATTGCTGATGACTGGAATACATCAACACCACCTGCAACTTTGTCAGCGTTCAAGTTACCTTTATCAGCGCCCCGATTACCTTTGTCAGCGCTGGATGTGTCAGCGTTCAAACCTGTATCAGCGCCCATTGTTTCTGTGAAAGATCCTTCCAAGTTTAATGGAGTTACCTTGGACGTATCAATGACAGGATGCTTCTTCGGGCTTGTAAGAGCTTCAGCAATACCTAAGGATCCACCATCATGTGAACTCCTTTCACTTGCAGTACGTATAAGCTCATCCACTTCATCCTCCCCTTTGGAAGATTCCTCCATCCTACTCCTGCTACTAGGATTCTCCAAAACAGTTACCCGCTCCCTCAATGCTTGGAGTTCATGGCCCTGAGTATTGACAATTTGTACAAGGTTGACATTTTGCTTTTGCAAGCTAATGACAGCAGCCGTCAATTCATTCAATGTCATAGGTTCCAATCTGCCCTCAGCTAGAATGGGGATTTGACCTCCCAAAATAGAATCATAGGGCATGGATGAGGTCTTAATGATGTTGGGACTGTCTTGACCAGCATCTAAGCCTGTGCCAATAGCCCCAGCCTCATCTATGTCACCAGCCACACTTGTGGAGGTGGTTCTCTCTGCAACAAGGCTAGGACCACTAGAGGAGAACACTCCAGTAGTCCTTTGGCGTTTATTTAACCTAGATTGTAATGGGGTGGAAGATGATGTAGATTGTGTGGGTGTGGGTTGGATAAGGGGTGTTTGGGATTGTTCAGGGATGTCATCAGCGTTGAGATTGGCTGTGTCAGCGCCAACATTTTGAGTGTCAGCATTGACATTGGCTTGGTCAACGTCCATGTGTGCAGGTGAAGGTAATGGTTCAAAGACAGGCTCAAGCTGAGGTTCATGGTCTGGTTGTGGTTGGGCAGCCTGAATTACTTCAAGCATGGCTTGGGTGAGAGGTATAGGTCTGTTTGTGGAGCTCATTTTGTCAAAAATGGTTTTCTTTTGCTTAGGGATCTCATAAAAATTGTCATGATCCCTAAGACAATATTCTTGTAAATCAAACACCATTTGCAAAAATCTTGGGTAAGCCAAAGTCATTTTACTTCCCTTATTTTTACACATCCCTTCAAAAATCATTTTTGAAAAACTATACCTAAGCCCACGTGACATACATACCAAAGCACTTGCAATGGACCTGTTTATTTCATTAAAAGCAGTACATTTTGGACTTAAGCATTGAAGAAGGACATGTATCAAATATTTCCAATCTGAGGGAAATTCCTGCTTATGATATTTATTTAAAGTTTTATCAGCAGGAATAGGATAACCCAATTCCCTAAGACCTTGTTCTATTGTTGCAATGGCAAGGGTAGTCACACCATCAACATCATTAAGACGCAAAGCTTGGCGAACCAAAGCTTCAGTGACCACCCATGTTCTACCATGAACAGTAGATGTTAATGTAGTCACTCCATTAGCTGTTGTGGAACTTGCATTATTCCAAAACTGTCTAATGTGTGCAACAGGAACTAGTGGTTCATGAGAAAGTGCATACCTTATGTAGGATGCATTCAAAAATGCCACCATTTGTGAATACTAAGGGAACAAATCATTATCAGCGTCCAAGTAAGCTACCATATTATGTTGGCTCTTGAACTCCAATGTCAGATTGGTTGAGTTGAACTTTGGTGCCATGTTGAAAGCTGTTTAGGTTATGTGATATGGGAAAAATCTAGGAGAAATATGTTAGACAAGAAAATATGAATACCCAGAATAAAAAGTTAGCCAAATTTATAGGAGAGATGCATGATTATGATTGGTCAAAAATAAGGGAGTTATATTCAAAGAGTAATGATGAAAATATTGAATCAAATATAACTTATCTCATGCATTAATTAAAAGTAACAACTCCCCAAAATTACGGCCAAAGATTAGGCAAAAATAACAACTGGGTAGGGCCCACTAGGTGTCAACGGTCAAAAATAGCCCATCAACGCCTAACGGCTATATTTTCTTGTCAGCGTTTGCCTAAAGCCTTGTCAGCGTCACGATTGGTCGTAACAGCGTTTGGAGAAAAACTTGTCAGCGTCTAAAATAAAAATATTTAAAAAGAAAAAGACCTTAACAAAGAAATTTATCCTAAGGGAAATATCTTGCAAGTTGATAATAATTACTGGGTGGCAAGCACTGTCCACTTATGCACACTTGCTTAAGCAAGATAGACACAAATGTCCTCAAGTGTCCCTTGCTAACAAAAATACTTACCAACAAAGTTATTTCATAAAATCCTTTGTAACTCCCAGGTAAACCTATAATAAAAATATTCCCAAGTCTCCCAACAGACCACAGCCAATTCTAGGCCAAAAATGTCTTGGCAGCATGCAAAGTTGATATACTATGCATGCTACAGTGCCTCATGGTTTAGTAAAACTAACCCATACTCACCTGTGGACACAATCTAGAATTGTGATAAGAGTATCATATGGATACCCAAAAGTCTTAAAGGTGCCTTAAACCTCCCCTTAAACTATGATACATGAGTTTCCCAAAATATATATGAACATTAAAAATTTATGTCAAGATAGGAATATAAATATTCCAACCATCATCCATAAACAAAAACATGTCCAAATAGCTCTTCAAAGATCCATAAGCAACTCTGTATCCAATGGCATAAAGCTAACACCACCTACACATTTAGATTGAAAAACCACAAAACTAACATTGTTGCTGACAGCGCCCCGACAACACTTATCAGCGTTGAAGGAACTCTTGTCAGCGTTAGAAAATAATATCTCTAACAACGGCAAAATAACACTTGTCAGCGTTAAATTTACCTTTGTCAGTGTTAGAAAAATAAAGTGGAAAAATCTAAATCATCACAAAGACCAATAACAATGCATTATCCTGTACATACTTTTACAAAAAGGTTCCAAAACACATATTAAGTGAGATTAACCATTCCAATATTTGTTACCAAATATTGGATTCTTCCAGTATCAAAAGGTTTAGTTAATAAATCAGCCACATTATCTTCTGTGTCTACCCTATCTGGTTGTATTAAACCTTTCTCAAAGCAATCTCTTATAAAATGATGCCTAATTTCTATGTGTTTGGTTTTAGAATGATGTACAGGATTTTTAATAATGCATAAAGTACTGTTATTGTCTACAAAAATCTTGGTATGCATGAAATTATACCCATAATCCAACAGCTGGTTCTGAATCCATAAGACTTGTCCACAACAAGCAGCTGCAGCTACATATTCTGCTTTAGTTGTAGAGTTTGCCACCACTGTTTGTTTCTTGCATTGCCAATATATCAATCTACTCCCAAGAAATTGACATCCACCAGTTGTGGATTTTCTATCAAACTTGTCACCACCATAGTCACTGTCCGAATATGCAATAAGCTCCAATGGAGAATCTTTTGGGTACCATAAGCCAAGATCTGGATAACATCTTAGGTACCTAAAGATTCTTTTCACAGCAAAAAGGTGACATTCTTTGGGATTCACTTGATGGCATGCACAAGCACACACAGCAAACATGATGTCAGGTCTTGAGGCTGTAAGATACATCAATGAACCAATCATTGATCTATAGTGCCTAACATCCACATCTTTTCCAGCTCCAATTTTTCCCTAAGGGTGTTCCCTATCCATAGGAGTGGAAGCACTCTTTTCATGTGGAGAAAAACCAAATTTCTTCAAGATTTCAGCTACATATTTGTCTTGGGAGATGAAGATACCATCTTCTTTCTACTGAACTTGTAATCCTAGAAAGAAGTTCATCTCACCCATTGCACTCATCTTGAATTTATCTGTCATAAGCTTGCAAAAGTCTTCACTCATCTTTGGATTTGTGGATCCAAAAATGATATCATCAACATAGACCTGAACAAGTAAGACATCCTTACCTTTCTTCTTTGTAAACAATGTCTGATCTATGGTGCCCCTTTTAAAACCATTTTCCACCAAGTAGGTGGACAATGTACCATACCATGCTCTTGGGGCCTGATGAAGTCCATACATAGCTTTCTTCACTCTATAAACCTTGTCTGGATTCTCAGGATCTTCAAAACCAGGAGGTTGCATTACATATACCTCCTCAACAATTGTTCCATAGAGGAAAGCACTCTTCACATCCATTTGATAAACAGTGAAGTTCATACAAGAGGCATAAGCTAGGAAAATTCTTATAGCTTCAATTCTTGCAACAGGAGCAAAGACCTCTTCATAATCTATTCCTTCCTCTTGTGTAAATCCCTGAGCTACCAAACGTGCCTTGTTTCTGACCACAATACCCCTTTCATCTTTCTTGTTCCTTAGAACCCATCTTGTCCCAATTGGTCTCACATATCTAGGACAATCAACCAGCTCCCAAACATCATGTATTGCAAATTGGTGAAGCTCATCCTGCATTGCTTCCACCCAACTAGGTTCTTTGAGAGCATCAAAAATCTTCTTGGGTTCCTGTTGTGACAGAAAACAGGCAAACAAACATGCTTGTACAAGAGGGGTATCAACCTTCTTGTGGATATTAGCAATGAAGCTATCATGAGTCTGGTGAGATCTTCTAGTTTGAACAGGAGTCATGATATTCCCAATAATTTGAGAGGGAGGATGATTCTTCAAAGTAGATCTAGGAATTCCATTTTCAAGAATTCTGTTGTCTTCAATATCATCCTCCATGTTGCTAATATCTTCTTCAGACTCTCTTCCATCTTGAACCCCTTCATTTATTCTTGAAGGTTCACCTTGTTCAAAAGTGGAAGATACGAAATGCTCATGAGTGTTGTCAACGTTGGAATTTTGCTTGTTAGCGCTGGAATTTCTTTTGTCAACGCCAGAATCATTGTTGTCAACGTTTGAGCCATCAGCGTCTGAATTGGTCTTGTCAGTGCTGGAATTGTGCTTGTCAGCGCCTGAATGACCATGCATGTTATCAACTGGTGGTATTGAAGAACCACCTTTATCCTTTCCAGCAGCAGCAGCAGCAGCATAATACTCATCTGTCCATATGGGAAATGTAACATATTCTTGTATGGGAGATGACTCAACTGCTTGTGGTCCATCCTTCTTAGCAACCTGTGTACCTGAAACATTACCAATTCTCTTTTCCAAAACACTTGAAGTTACCTTCACAATGTCTGGATTAGTAACAGGCATATAATTTAAAGCTCTAGATAAAGGTTCCAAGTCAAACAACCAATTTGGACCACTTTCAGGATCACTAGGTTTACTCTCTAAAAACCTAACATGTACTTTTTCAAGTATACGTTTTTCCTTTTTAATGTAAACCCTATATCCTTTGCTCTGCACTGAATAACCCATGAAATAGCCTTCATCACCTTTTGCATCAAATTTACCTAGGTCATCACTAGTTTCTAAAACAACTACATGACAACCAAAAGGCTTGAGAAAGCCAATATTTGGCTTCCTTCCCCAAAGTAACTCATAAGGTGTCTTATTGTGTATTTTGTTGACCAATGCCCTATTTTGAACATAACAAGCTGTGTTAACAGCTTCAGCCCAAAAGGCTATAGGAAAGTGGGCATCAGCCAACATGGTTCTGGCTGCTTCAATTAGGGTTCTATTCTTTCTCTCAGCAACCCCATTTTTCTGTGGGGTTCTAGCTATGCTAAACTGCCTAGTAATCCCTTTCTTGGCACAAAAATCCTCTAGTAACTGATTCCTAAACTCACCCCCATTGTTACTTCTAAGAATTTTGACCTCATTACCACTCTTCTTTTCAATCTGGGTAATGAAATTAATCAAAATTTGGGCAGTTTCACTTTTCTTGGCTAAAAAGAAAGTCCATGTAAACCTAGAAAAATCATCAGTGATGACAAAACAATATGATTTACCCTTCAAACTTTCTATATTAGTTGGACCAAAGAGGTCCATATGTAATAAGTGAAGTGGTTTAGAACTAGAGTGCACCTGTTTAGATTTGAATGAGACCTTGTGCTGCTTGCCCTTAAGACATGCAACACAAGAGTGGTCATTGTGGAAAGCCTTTTCAAGCAAACCATCAACTAAACCAAGTCTCACAAGTCTATTGATATTTTTAAAGTTTATGTGCCCTAATCTCCTGTGCCAAAGATTACTTTCATCTACTGAAGCTTTAGCATAAAAACATGACATTGTATTATTCATCTTAATTCCATTAAGATTCACATTATATATGTCTTTATGCCTTGGTGTTCTAAATTCTATGTATTTCTCCTCAGGGAGCTTGTAATCTTTGCTTAACACCAAGCATTCAGTATCAGTAAAAAGAACTTTATTCTTGTTATCACACACCAGTGATACACTAAAAAGATTATAGGCAAGTTCTTTTACCAGAAATACGTCTTCAAAACGTAAGTTGTTGGTGAGAAGAGTTCCTTTGCCTGTGATAGTTCCATATCCGCCCCCAAAGAGAACCTTATCACCATCTTCAATGGGAGTGAAGTTACTCAAGTAATCTTCTTTCCCAGTCATGTGCCTAGAGCATCCACTGTCCCAATATCCATAGTCATTAACCTGTTTTTGAATGCCCTGTACATAAGAAAATAAATTAGTTTTCTTTGGGAACCCAAGCCTTGGAAGACTTGGATTCATCTGGTTGTTCAACAAGAACAGACTTGGTTCTCATAACAACCCCATTTTCATCCCTTTTTGGATGAAATGACCAGTTAACCCCAATTGGTCTTGACATGACCTTTGAAATATAATGAAACCTGTTGCATGTCATAGAAAGACCAGTAGAATTAGGGTTTTGGTCTTGTTTTGGTCTCCATGATAAGCTAGTAGAAGCTTTAGACCCCTTTCCCTGTGGTTGCAAATACCTAGGTTTGGCAGTGTGTCTGTCAGCGCTGAAATTGTTCTTGTCAGCGCCCCGATTGCTTTTATCAGCGTTGAACCTAGGGTTTGCTACAGGAACCCATTGCCTATTGGACCAAGTGTTTGTCTTTTGGAAAGGTCTTAGGCCATGTGTGTTAGACCCTCTAGAAAAGAATGGGGCTGGTCTAACAACTTGTGAACTTTTGTTCACAAAGGTTTTGTGTCTGACAGTGTTTGACCTATGTTGACTTTTGTCAGCACTGAAATGGTTCTTGTCAGCGTTGACATTTGAAGCGTTGACACATTTGTACGCCAAATGTGAAAAGCTACCACAAGTGTAACAGGCTTTTCTAGACATAGTCTTAGGTCTAGAAGCAAAGAAGCCTGTTCCATGGTTACTGACTTGGCTTTTTGGTGACCTAGTATTCCTATACATCTCTGCATACTTAACACTAGGTTTTCTAACAGTGTGTGAGCCAAGGTCAACAGCTTTGCCAGTGGTTGGGTGTGTGATTTTAATAGGTGTAGGATCATGGCTCGTGATTGGTGTGGGCTCATTTGGACTTTCACATAACAAACCTCCCTTAACAAACAAAGTGTGGTTAGCTTTCTTCCACTCATCTAGATCAGTCAGTTTTTGTTTATATTCTTCAACTGGGGAAGTCACTCTAGGTGGAGGAATGAATTCCTTCTCCTGGAGTTCTTGCAAGCCAGTCTAAGATAAGTCCTTTAATTGGACACCATAGAAATCCCCAGCTGGTGGTGGAACACCAGTATAATCTTTCATCCCAATCCCACTCATGTCCTTAGAGTCTCTTTGTTTACTAACACACTCTCCTAGGGTTTGTGTGGCCTTATCAAATCTCTGGATTTTAAGACTCACATTATCTTTATTTTTGTTAGCCTCATCTAACTTAGCTATCAAATCAAGATTAACCCTGTTTGTGATATCTTGAATATCTTTACTTTGATGTAACTCATGTTTTAAGATATCTATTTTATCCTTTAAATCAAACTCCATTTTCTTATACTCAGCTACTGTCTTTTCTGTTTGGGTGAGAGAAATTTGATAATTAGATACTTTGCATCTTTTAGAACTTGCCTCATCTAATAATTTTATTATCTCCTTATTTAGTTTTTCAGTATTTAAACGACAACCCTTAGAACAGAAAGCATCATCATATACCTCATTATCTGATGAAGAGGAGGAGTGTGCCATGAGAGCATATTCAACATGCTCTTCTTTAATTTCAGCAACCAATGCTTGGTCCTCTTCCTTATCCTTAGCCAAAAAGTTCCAGCTCCAGTCCCATCCTCCAACACCATCAATTTGTTGAACAGCTACCATGGCCTTGGAATCTTGGCTCTTAACCATTTGGCTTGAAGGCTTACCAGCATCAGATCTTCTTGGAGATCTACATTCCCTCATAAAGTGCCCCATACGATGACAATTGTAGCACTCAACTTTGGATTTGTCAAATCCAGCAACATCCTTAGCATCAAAGGTCATCTTCTTCTTGAACCTTCTATTAAACCTGTTTGCTCTTAAACTTACAAGAGCCATAGTCCACTTGATGTCCATCTCTTCCAATTGCTCATCACTTATTTGCTCAAGATCCTCATATGTAATCCTTGAATCACTGGGCAAAGAAGAAATGAATGCACACACAATATCTAGATCTAAACCAGCAGGTTTAATTCTATCAGCGCCAAAATTGTAAGTGTCGGCGCTTGAGTGTGAGGCGTTGACAGGATGTAATCCAGCGCTGACAGGATGTGTTCCAACGCTGATAGGATGTGATCCAGCGTTGACACATGCAGATCCAGTGACTGGATGTCCATAGGAGTTCATGGAATCAAATTGACCTTCACTTTGTGAGAAGAAGGCCATGTTGCTACTAGAATGTTTATTATCTTTCTCCAAAAGCCATTCATTCTCCAACAATCTTAGTTTGTTGAAGATGTCATCAAACCTAGAGGTTTTGTGGGTGTTATTGACAAGAATGGATCTTGCCTCAATCTTCCATATATCACCAAGACTTTTGAGAAAAGTAGCATTCAAGTCAGAGTCATCAATCTGTGTTCCCATGAAGGAAAGTTGACTTGTAATGTCAAGCAGTCTACTTCTCACACTGCTGAGATTCTCATTAGGTTGAGCCTTAAAGACAGCATACTCATGCATGAGTTGCTTCTTCTTTTCTTCTTTAGTATCAGCATTGCCACCATGTGCTACTTCAAGAGCTTCCCAAAGCTCTTTTGCAGATTCAAAGCGTTTGTACTTGTGCTGATTCTCATGACCCAAGGCGTGTTTCATGATGTTCAAAATTTTCATGTCCACCCTTTTCTTGGCTATATCTTTAGCAGATACAGCTCTTCCATCTTCAGGCCTTTCCTTCTTATCAGCTTCAGGACAATTAGGAACAGCTGACCTTGCGGCAATAGCATTAGCAATCTTTTGAGCTTTGTTGAATGTGTTCCCATATTCAACAATCTCCCAAAGAGTGTAGTCATGGATGGCTACATATTGCTCAAAATTGGACTTCCAAAGCTCGAAGTTCCTGGCATCAAACATGGGAATTTTGATACTAGGGTTTGTGGTGTTGCTTTGTAGCAAAATAGGAGCAGGAGGTTCTTCTGTGCCAGACATGATGTTTTTAGGGTTTTAAGAAATTTAGGGTTTCGTTGTTTTAGGGTTTATTGGTGTTTTAGGGTTCTTGCGTTACTTAAAGATCAAAAGTTTCTCAACAAGCTCTGATACCACTTGTTGATCCCAAACTTAGATCGATTAAGCTTTGTGTATACGAGATTAGATCAAGTAATACACATAGAGAAACCTTTGCTTATGAATAAAGTAACTAAGTGTTATGCGGAATTAACACTTAATCTAAAACACAAAGATGTTAAACAAACTTTCACTTGTATTAGAATAATCGAACTTGATTACAATGAAAGAGGTTTAACAGTCGAATACTTGTGAAAACTTATTATAACTGATATCAAACATTAACCTAAAAGATCTTCTTTTATAGATTAAGAAGTCTTGTACAAGAAGCTACGAATCAACTATTCTAGGTAAAGATAATAATAGAAAATACAATGTCGAGCTTATCTTTACCATATACAAATATAGAAACAAATAAACAAAAATATTCATATGAAGATATATTCCATCAGTGCTTGTCTTCAAGGCTATCAGCGTTGACTTCTTCAAATGTCAACGCTTGGCTGTCAGCGTCCAACTTCTTCTTATCAGCGCTTGAACTCTTCTTATCAGCGTCTAGTGAACTGACCCATAAGTTATTCCCAACATCTAGCTTGTGGAGTTGCCGAGGACGTCTTTGTGAAAGTTGGGAAGTTCTATTATCCCGTAGACTTCATTGTTGTTGACATTCCTATCGATCCTAAAGTTCCGTTAATTTTAGGTCGATCGTTTTCGGATACCTCGAGAGCACTTATCGATGTGCATGCAAGAAAAATCACTCTTCGTTTCAATGAGGAAGAACTCGTCATTAATGCAACCCAAAACTCCACTCTTTCTCATGTGTATTCTATCACATCTTTGTATAATGTCAATTCCACCAAAAACATTTGCAAAAAGATTTCAAATAGAGTTTTAGGAGTTGTTGAAAAAAATGAAGTTCCGTCCCCTCCGCCGGTGGAGGTTAAGAGTGTTAAGCCTTCGTTTCCAATCTCGAGTGATTCTTCGGATGATGAATACGTTGATCTTGATGGGGAGGTTTTCTTTGTTGATAAACGTTTTGAAAACTTACCACCACCTAAACCAAAAAGATTTCAAAATGTGAGAATTTTTAGTGTGACTAACATTGCTTTAGATACACCAAATATTTTTGACATAATCAAATCGGGTTTTCACAAGGAGAGTGTAAAAGATGAAAAAGGAAAAGATTTTGAATTAAATTTAAAAGATTTTTCTACAATTCTAACTCCGTCATCACCGCGTTTATTGAGTACTACAAGCTCGTCTTCTACTTTTGACGATGCTTTGTGTGGACTTAGTGTGGGGGAATCCCCTTATGTTCCATTTTCTTTTTCCACCGAGGACGAGATATTTGATCCTGGAATTGCTTATATAGGAAAATCTCGGTCTTCCACCGATGCAATAAATGGAAAATCTTTTCATTTGATTGGTGCAAGTCTACCTCGAGTAGCTCATGTTTTTAGAGACTTACCCATTGTCCCACCCTTCTATTTCTTCTCTCCTATTTTCTTCTACCCCATTGGGGTTTGTGTTGGAGTGGCGTTGTTTCGTCTTTCATCCGAAAACGAGGACGCTATCTTTGACCCCGGTATACGTTTATCGGGTTTTTAAAATACTCCACGTACTTTTGGGCCTTGTTTATCATGAAGCCCCACCAAAAATTGACCATACCATGATTATCCCTAAATGATCACATTTATGGGGATTCGAGTCGAGCTTTTAACTCGGTTATCAAAAACAAGGTGCCTCGTGGGGGAGACCCATGCTTATCCATATACATATTATTGCTTTCTAATTAGTTAATGTGAGGGGATTTGTGCCCTTCCAACCTTTGTTCCGTGGTTGTTTGTGAATTGTGGTTTTTAGATCTTCATGATTGGAGCCTCTCGGTTTCGTTTTATGGGAGCACTCGATCGTTTGCTTTGGAGGCCTTTCCCAATATCCATATGATATATCCTTTTATGTTCTAACCTTAGGTTTATAGCACACTTCATAAACGGCTATTAATTTATTGGTTACACCCTTTCCATGCTAGATTAGGCATTCGACTACGTCTCTAGTATGGGGGTGTTTGTACCCCTAGACTCGAAACATTGAGGACAATGTTTAACTTTAGTATGGGGGGGTGAATAGATACTTGCCTTGCCAAACCTTCACGCTTTCCAAATTTATCGTTTGTTATCGTTTTTGTTGCAAAATAAGGCTAAAAATGGCCAAATTTTAAAAATTTTCTCATGTTTCATAAGTGTTTGAAGACACGAATGTAGATTTTCCGATGGCGAGAATAAGAGTAATTTTTGACTCGACCGTGCGTGTTGAGCACTTAGCTTTGATTCCTTAACTACACATAAGGCTAAGTCTCTTAAATGAGGACGAGAAATGATAGAGTTAATTATAAGTTACTATGCTAAACGTATAGTACTCGTATTCTTTCAAAAACTCATGTGTTCTCGTTGTTTGCTTATTCTCCCTTCTCTTGTAAATATTTTTTGCTTAATAAATATTGACTTAGCGGTTTAGTTAGGATTGTTGGGTTTCTAGTCTTTTCTAGTAGCTTCCGTGTAATTAAATTGGGAAGACATTAAGGTATCGCCAGCGTCACGGTTTTGAAGTATTGGCACCCCAATAATCGAAAGCTTCACCCAATAATAAGATTTCAAGTGCTCACCTAAATCTAGCAAACAATTTGAAGCCCCACAAGGCCTAAAATCTATGCAAAATTGAAAGTGAATCAAGCCTTAATCTTCGAAGCTTTAAAGATCCAAAATTCGCCTTAGCGTGAGGATATACGTCTTTGGCTAATAAAACCACCGATGAGGCGGATAATAAAAGGCAAGGCAAGACCGAAGTCATAATAAAAGCTTCATGGCGAAGTTGAATAAAAGATGGAGGTAAACCAAAGATAATAAGGTCCTTCCGTTAGGGGGCATATAAAAGTCTTGGTAATAAGTCTCATGTTCAAAACAGTTATAAAACCGTGTTTATCGATTCTTCTTTTCAACTTAATTTTTTAACATCGTTGTCTATTGGGAGGGGTTATTGATTTGATGATTTTAGTTACACCGTTAGGACTCTATTTTTAGACCTAAATCTCTATTATCACATAAGTCAATGATGTATCCTCGTGATCATTAAGACATAATAAAATATAAGAGATACAACTTAGGAATAATGGGAGGATAAGTACGTGATTAGGGCATATGAGTAGTGTTAGCATTACTAACTTATAATGACAATGATCTCGTTGCACGCTTGGCATGGAATTGAGTGAAAATCAAGGACGATGAAATTATTTCTAACGAAGCATTCACGTGTTCTTATTCTATGAACCTAAACGTCCCATTTTGCGATGAAAATCATACATTATGTCTAAAACACAAGTAGTAGTAATAGTAGTAGTGTAGCTAGTTTATCATTTCAATAAAATGAATAAAATTAAATTTTGGAGATGCTACGATACTTTATTCTAGCATTGCGTGAGGGCACGGCAATGGTTTAGTATGGGAGAGTGATGAGACTGCTTTTATACATGGTCTCATCGTCCAAATCAGGCTTAAATTGCATTAAATATCATCAAATATACCAAATATATGCTCGTGTTAGTTACTTGTGTATTTTTAGGTACGGATATTGAGGAAATGGCAAAAGATCACAAGAATCATTCAAAAACGAACACGGGAAACGAAGCCGCACAATGAACCGGGCCCAAGTTTGGAATTTTGCAAATTGACCCTTGATGTTTGAAGAATTGGCAACTATGGTCCCTCATCTTTGAAGAACATGTCACATTTGACCCTCCAAATGTCAAATAAACAAGTATGGTCCTTGAAGAATGAAGACATGTCAAGATTAGCCCTTGGAAATTGATTTATGTGCAAATGTTAACCCTAAAATCATCAAAGGATTAATTTTGCAATTAACTTTGGACTGGTCATGAAATGAAAGGACTGCCAATGCAAAATATTTAACGGATGTTAGCCTTAAGGACGGGTAATGAGAATTTCCACCCACAGCCCACTTTACCCACTTGGCCCAAAACCCAAACCCCACCAGCCCAACCCCCATGTGTATAACCCGGTTTTATTTAAAAATTTGGTCAACCGGTCAACGATTAAAACTTTCCCACTAAAACACCAAGTTTAAATAACTTTATACCCTTTTTGGATTAAAACCCCACTAATCACCCTATCAACCCTAATCCTACCCAGACCCAATCAAATCTAAAACAAAGGGTTTTTGGTTGATTTGCTGCAGACCCCTAATTAAACCCGACCTCACCTAAACCCACCTCTCAAAACATCCTCACATGGGCTGTGGACCCCACCCCGTACCTCCCCTGCAACGTCACTCTCACCAAAACCCCAAAACCCGACCAGTTTAATGTCCTAGATCCCTCTACTTGGTCCCCAAGGCATTTTGGACGTCTATGATCACATTTTCAAGCTGGCATCCAAAAAGCATCACATGGAAAACGATTTGACCAATTTCAAATCCGTCAAGACCAAAGGGTTTTTTAGGCATTTCCATAGATTAGGGTTTAAGGTTTTCTGTTTTCTAGAATAGTCTTATTAGCACTATAAAAGGAGAATGAGGCATGTTCATTCCCTTTGTTCCAGTTTTTGGCTTTCAAAATATTGTAATTCCGTTTTCTTAATATAAAAGTTTGGTGTTTGTCTTTGAACAAGTGTAATTCCTTTTTATGATTATTAAAAGTGTGTGTTTGTTGAGAAAGCTAAGACTGAGTTCCAAAATCATTTTGTATGTTTTAAGTTTTCAAAAAGGATTTTTGAAAAAGGTTTAAGCAAATTTCAGAAACCTAAGTTCCTTTGAAGTGAAAGTGGATAAGGAGGATTTAGATTTTTGGGATTGTGCTTGGTTGAAACTTGTTAAGTTTCAGGATTCATTGGTTTAAGAAGTTTATAAGTTTTTAAGAAAAATCAGAAAAGTTGTATTTTTCTTGTGTTTTCATTTTCTCTTAGCAGGTTTAAGAGATTGTTGCTTGTTAAAGGTCCAGCTCAGGCCCCAGCCTGATTGGAGGTGGTTTCGCAACCACTAGGGACCTGGATGTAGGTCCCTTTAGGTAGTTCCCTTTTTCCATTTTCATTTTCAGTTTTCTGAAAATTTATGTGATTTGTATGATTTTACATGAAAGTTGCTAAGATCTTGTCTATTTGCTTGATTATGCTTGTTTTTGTATGACATGCATGTTTAGGGTTGTTTATAATCAGTTTGGTTTGGGTTAAGTAGCTTTGTTTGAAAAAATTTTGATTTCAGTAACATAAAGGGGTGTTTGGATAAGGGTTTAAGTAGGGTTAAAATTCATTGATTGTGCTTAAAACCTGTTTAGATACAATTTATAGGGCAGCATTAGGTTATGTGCATATTGGAATCAGTTTGGTAAGGGTTTGAACTCATTTGCATGCTTAAAAAAGGTGAAAACATTGCATATTTCAGAAACTGCCATAAGTGACTGTTCTTTATGAAATTTGTGCTTAATTCTTGATAATCTGCTAGAGTTTAGGTTGATTTAAGGGTTGTGATTGCTTATACGATTATTATTACACTTGTATGCTAGATTTGAGCCTTGGAAATTCAAGATTGTGCATATAATTTGGCCTAGTGTTCATCTGTTAGCACCTTAGCATATCAGCAACATAATTTGCCCCTTTTTCTTGATTTTGAGTTAAGGATCTTGCTTGTTTTGTGCTTGTTTTGACTCCTTGTACTCCATAGAGTACAAGTGTTCATCTGTTAGCACCTGACATTGTTACACTCCAAAGAGTACAAGGGCGCCATTTAATACATCGCTTTTGGCTAGGTATAAAATCCTATCGTCCGAATCTTTTCGAACTGAAAACCGGTCTAAAGTGCGACTCAATCGTCTTTTGGTGAATCAAGAGAATTGTTTGGTTATGATTATCTAATTTTAAACTATAAGCAAGTAATTAAAGTGTCGTTGAGTAAATTTGAAACTTTAACAAAATTAAAGTTAAAGTCGTTTAAGAAAATACTTGAAACTTAAAACTTTGAAAAAACTTTAAAACTTAAAAACTTAGTTAATCGAAATAATACAATTCATGTCCATCGGAAAACTCCAAAATAGCAACTATCGGAATACATAAAAAGGTCATCGGAGTAATTCATGTTGACACCCATCGGAATAATCAAGATCAATACTATCGCAATGAACACCTATCGGAAAGCCACTATCGCAATGATTCAGATCGGAATGATGTAAAGTACTACTGTCGCAGTGTAAATCTATCGGAATGATGCTAACGAAAATTGGGAAGCACTTCGTCTTAAACAAGACCTTAAGACCCGTCGGAATATGCGATCGCAATAGGCGATCGCAACCCAGATCGGAATAAGGGGTAATAGCCAACCGATCGCAAAGTAAAACCCTAATGGGTTATTGCGATCAAACACTGAAATCTATCAGAACGTGGGGAGTCCCTTTGGAATGTGTACAAAAACCCTTGTATTGCGATGGATAGCAACAGCTTCCGAAATTGGTGGCAAGAGTGAAACTCAATAAGCAAATGAAATAAGCTATTCTAACCGGATCTTAAACAATTCAAAAAGCTTAAATTTAATGACTTCTAAAACATAAAAGATCAAAACTTTATGGAATGAATTTTAAACTTACTAAAACCTTTTTCAAAATCCGAAAACCAATAAGCTAAGACTTGTAACTAGCCAATAAGCATTAAGAGCTTATAACTAATACACAAAAGCTTATGTAGGAACAAAGGGAATAAATCTTCTAACCATACAATCTCAACTTCAATCACGAAATATGGAAGATTCGGATCAAAGGAAAGATTTCGGATCAAAAATTCAAATAAACCAAGAAATGTAGAATGAGATAAAAGAACACAAAGCTTAAACTTGAAATTGATTAAAGGAATCCAAATACAAAGATTAATGAAAGCTTGAAAGAAAGGGAAAATGAAAAGCTTAGTGAGAGAAAGTTTAGAACTTTCTCTCTCTAAAAACTAGAAAGAAAACTTGAAAATAAAAACTAGCTAACCCCCCTCCTAATGTGATTAGGAGGGTATTTATAGGGAGGTGGGAGGCATGTGTGGTGCTTTCTTCTTTCTTATTCTTCTCGACTCGACTTTAATTCTTCGTCTTTTCTCAATGTCGTCTCGGGATTTGAACTTGTCTTTTAATTTTCTTCTTCTAATAGACTTAAGTTCTTCGACTTCGTTAAACTTCAGTCTTTAGACTTCTTCTTCGATAAATCTTTAGAATAGGCCTTGGACTTCCGTTCTTTTTGCACTTTTGATCTTTTGACTTCGTCTTTTCCCGTTTCTTCGATAAAAGCCCATGAAAACCCGTGTTTTCTTCCTTTTTCATATTTTGGTCCTAAAACACAATAAAAACACAAACCACACATAATTCCGACTTTTACGACATAAATTACACGTTTTGGTCTTGTTATTATTGGAAATAAGTGGTAAAAGGATAAGTGTTTTCACACTTATTAGTGGCTTTTTCTTCCCATAAGATCAATGCATTAGGAATAAATCATAATTGCAATAAGTAAGGTCGTACGATTTGAAAGGTTACTTAGCCTCTAGCGCAAGATCGTTTAAAAGTTGCTCGGGGTTGAATAGAGTTCATAGCCAAGGCATAACTTATTGAAGCGGGACGCAAAGATTGGTGATCATCCAAAAAGGCCCTGACAAGGCATGAGGAGCTCTATTTTGTTGCTAAAGATCCAAGATGATGTGAAGTATCATTATTCCCAAATCAATATGAAGGATCGAGACACACGACGAAAAGCAATTACTCCCCTAAAGATCATGGAGAAAGTCTATCCAAAAAGACCCTTACAAGGTATGCGGATAAATATATCCAAGTCCGAAAAGGAGGCGGATCGTTGTATATCAAAATCCAAAGTAAAGATTGAAGAAAAATGATGAAGTCGTGGTCCAAATATGAAGAATCTCTCAAAAACGTCAAGTGAAGAAATTCCAAATATGTGAAGAGAAGACCATAATTTCAAGAACGTCTTCCCAAGATTTGAAGTATGAAGTACATGCCATAGATCGGTCCAAGAAAGGTCTCAAATCGTGAAACGAGTTATGCCAAGATATGAACTTAAGGAGATACACGAGAAGCCGTTTTAAAAGATTTTGTCCTTCGGCTAACTATCGATCAAATCGTGCTACTTTGCTTTCGGACTAATAACTACTCAAATAAGTCAATATGAATCACTTGTGATCCATGACAAATAGTTAAAAAATGCTAGTAACCCATTTCCTTTTATAAATAACTAGGATTGCGGGGAGAAAAAGTATTACACAATTTGGACGTATGAGTAGTGTTAGCATTGTGACTTGTACCAACAATGATCTCGTTTTTTCACTTAGCATGGAATGTATGACAATCAAGGATGACGAAGTTTACACTAAGAGACATTTGCTTGTTTCTATTCTTTGACCTTAAAAGTCACGTTGTGATGAAAATCATACATTATGTCTTTACACATCTTCGTAGTATAATGCAAGTCTTTTACTCTTCAATAAAGGTTAATAAAATTGAACTTTGGTGATGCTTAGATACCTTATTCTAGCATTGCGTGAGGGCACGACAATGGCTTAGTATGGGGGAGTGATGAGATGGCATTTATACATGATCTCATCATTCTTTTTGGGCTTTTAATGCATAAAAATGTCATAATATACCATATATATGCTTGTGTTTGTTTACTTGTGTATTTTAGGTATGGATTTCGTGAAAAAGACAAAAGATCACAAGATACAAGGAAAAATAGACACGAGAAACAGAGCCGTACAAAGAACCGGGCCCTAGATCATGATTTATCCAACATTTATCCTGGAAGACTTGAAGATGTGCAAATTTGATCCTTAATGAATGAAGAAATGACACTTAAAACCCTCAACAATTCTAAATTGTCATTAATGGTCCCTCATGAAGCCAAAGGCACATTGAAGACCTTTGAAGATCAACAAAATCCAAATTCAGCCCTTGAAATATGCAAAAGTTCCATAAATAACCCTTGATTCCTTTTTTTAAAGTTTGGTGCCAAAACTGCCATGTTGTGAAAGTTAAAAACAAAGGAAACACGTTTTGTTGCCAAATAAACTTGCTATACAACTTTCCCCAAAAGCAAAGGACCAAAAGTGACAAGCTGAAACTTCAAACTCCTAAACACGCGGGTAACACTTACTGTTTGGATTTTTACCATCAAGAACACAGCTTTTACCCAGGATTAAAAAGAAGGAAAACAAAGGGGAAAACAAAATTGGTTATACCCACGTGTGATTCACATCACCTCAATCAAATCCCACAACAAAAACCTTGAATCCCACTACCAGAATGATACCCCCATTCCCACTCACAACACGACACCTGGCATTTGATCATGACCTGGCAAAATCAATGGCCTCAAATCATTACTTGGTCACTAAGCACCCAACAAACGTCCAGGATTCACCCAAACCAGCTGGCAACACACCTAGAAGATTCAGCAAGGATAGAATAGGAAATTCAGTTGCTAGGGTTTATGAATAGTGCTAGCATGGGCATTTGCCTATAAAAGGAGACCTCAACATGTGAGAGTCCCTTTGTTCCAGTTTTACCTTTTAAACTTGTAATTCCTTTTTGAAATTTATAGAAGTTGGTATTTTGAGAAAATTGTAATTCCTTTTTATGTTTTTGAAAGTTGGTGTTGTTTAAAAGTGATTTTGAGTTCCATTTGTTGTTATAAGTGTGCTTGAATCATTTTGGTTCAAGGACGTTTATGTTTGGTAAGTTTTTCAAGTTTGAAAAAGCTTGAAAAGTGGTTTCTGAATTTGCTTATTATGTGTACTAATCCTTAACCATAAGCTATAAGCTCTTGCAAGCTTGTTGACACCAAGCTTGTGAAGGGATTAAGGCCTTTGGTTGGGCTGTTTGTTCATTGTGTTGAAGAAATCAAGCCCTTGAGTTTCTGCTTTGAAACATCAACCAAGGCATTCATCATCTTTGTTATTGAAGTACCTTGGTCTTGTTCTAGTTGTTGAACAAGGTCCAAGGAGCATAGCTGGCCCACCTAGGATTTTGTGGAGGGCAGGTATAACCTCTTGTTAAGATTCCTCTCAAAAATCATATGATATTGTCTGTTTGTACTTTGGCATGTGATTTGGTGATTTTGTGCTTGTGCTTTGTGTTTTATGGTTGCAATCTGTTAGTTGTCACCTAGTGTAGCTATTTGAATGATAAAATCAGTAGGTTGTGTTTAAAAATCACAAGTTGCTTTGAAAAGTGGTTGTTTAAGGACTGTTTGGGATTACTGGTTCACAAGGCCTTGTGGCCTTGAGCCCTTGGTTCTTAGGGTTTGGGATGTCTAAACAAGTCAATTTGAACAAGTTTTAGTCATTGGTTTAGTTTCTGAATGTTGGGAAAAAGGATTGGAAGTTTTGCTAAAATCTGATAAAAAGTGTTTTGGAATTTGTCAAACACATCAGATCCAATAACTTTTTTGTTACTTGGATCTATGGTCTGAAATCAGGTTTGGGAATAGTTTGGTTGATAAGCTATCTATTGGTTATCTGGTTGTGGAATTTGGTGGCTTATTGTGACTATTATAGCTTATCAAAGTTTGTTGAAGTGGTCATTTGCATCAGCAAAGTGACCACCTCATTTGGTGTTGCATTTTGATTTCTAGTTTAAGGATTGTTGTTTTGTTGCTTGGATTCTATTTGTGTGATGCTTGTGAGATTATTTGTCTATTTGGATGTATTTGTGGATAGCTTATAAGCCTACTGGCTTATTGGCTTATTTGTGCCAAAACACATCAAGTTTACCCAACTGGTCAGCTTTGATTCACAAGGTTTGCACTCAAACCTTGCCCAACAGGGTGAAAAACAAGTCTATACACTTCATTAAGTCTGTCAACGTCCATTTTGTTCTTGTCAGCGTTTGATTTTCACTTATCAGCGTTTGACTTTTGGTCAAACTTGGTTTCAAGGCTTATTTAATCTGTTTTGCTTATTGGTACATGCAACAACTTAGTTTTTGTAATAAAACTCATTTTCTCAGCTTAATATCAAGTCTGGAAGGTTACAAGTCTTTTGGTTAAGCTTTTTCTAGGAAACTAGCTTATTTGGCTTTTTTAGAGTGCTTATTGGCTCTCACAGCTTATTCTACTTGGCTTTTTGTGATTTTCTTGATTGATTATTCTTAGCTAAACTATTTGTGAGCTTTTGCAACAAACTAGAGCTTCTGAGGTGCCCTAAATCTCAAACCCGACTATTTTGTCGTTTTGTGGATTTGTACTTTGCTTATTTCTAGCTTATTGAGTGTGCTTTTTCAAAATTTCTTTTTACAGATCTCATAAGCATCCCAAAAGAAGGTTGTGTGTCAAATTAGAGCTTATGGCATTTGCTTATTGCTTAATGGGCTAAAAAGCCCAATAAGATTAAGCTGTTTGCTTATTAAGCTGTGATAAGCTCACATTCAGCTTTTGGGCCTTTAGAGTTTTGTGCTTAGAATTAAATTTTGAGTCAGATACGGCTTTTCCAAGTCAATTGGGACAAGTTTGACTTTTTGGGCTAAAAAACCCATTAGTGTTGATTGTTTTTGGTTTTGGCCCATTTGAGGGCCCAATAGGGGTATTCTGGTCATTTCACTTTGATTTTCTGTTTATTTAGGTTAAAATAAACTAGTTTTCAAATTTTTAGAATTTCTTATAATTTTTAGATTTTTAATATTATTTTAATATTATTTTTCAAATTTCACATTTTCCAACTTTTTATATCTTTCGTAGCTTTAATACATTAAAATAGGAATTTAGCAACTTTTAGAATAATTTTATCACTTCAGGATTAATTTCTATAATTATTTTAAGTTTTAATAGTTTTTAAATCATTTTAAATAGGTTTTATAAGTTTAAAAATTTCTAAAAATAGTTTTTAATCTTGAGGTCATTTTAGAGGTTTACCAATTGAAAAATCTTTATTTGGGCTTTTTGATAATTTATTTGATTTTTAGGGCTTTAATTAGCATTTAAAAATGAATATTTAATTATTTTAAAAGGTTTGAAAAAGTTTTGATCATTGGTAAGCTCTTAGTTTATTTATTTTGATTTTGGTGAATTTTTGGTAATTTTTAGAATTAATTTTTATTTTTGTAGTTTTTATGGTTTTACGTTTTGTCGTCGTAGTAATAATTTTCACGTCTTCGTCATCTTCTTTTCTCATCCCCTTCTAAAGCAATCATTAATCACAAACATTTAACAAGTTTTTCACACACATATACCTCCTTGGGAAACGAACTTGGAACTTCATAAGGGTCATTAACACTTGGTTTTTCCTAAAATCATTTGTTTAATACTTTCCGCTTTTACGCTCCTTTTCCTAAAGGATGTAAATTTACCACAATCAATTACCACCCTTGCCCAAACTCTCTAGAGTTGAACCTAGGAGTTCCTCACGAGCTGCTAAGGGTGAACTTAGAACAGATGTTGAGAAACCACCAGCAAAAGTATTTACTGTACCTGTCAAACAATCTGGTAACCAAGTTTCTTTTAAGTCTGTCTCAACTAAAGCTGTGAACAAGGTTGACCCTTCCACTGAAGAACGCCTGTTGTCTCTAATGAAAGAAATAGAACTCTCGAAACAGCACATTAATCCTTCCACTGAATGCTCTACTTCTCGTGAACCTAAGTCTATCCTAGGTGAACCCAAAGGGGAAAGGTTAGTCAAACCTTATTGCAATATATGTAAGAACTCTCACCACATGACCTTAGATCATGATAGACATATGGCAGTTAAGAGAGCTCAGGCACCCTCTAGGGATAAACAACAGGGTTCAAAAAGACAATAGGGAAACTACAGACCTTATCCTCCTTGTAAATTATGTGGATTCACAGACCATCACTCAGACGAGTGTGGTGACTTCCCTGGGTGTGATATTTGTGGAAGTTTTACCCATGAGATAGTTAATTATCCATCCCATCGCCAAAAGTTCTACAGGAACACAAGAATTCCTAATCAGCAGTTCAGGGAACCCACTGGAAAGTGGGTTCACCATAGGAACTAACCTGTTTCTATGTATTTGTGCAGAAACATCTCAAGGAATCGGTATGGTATCTAGACAATGGCTGTTCTAGACACATGACAGGGATTCAACCATACCTGCACAGATACTCAAGGGAGCCAGGTCCTAAAGTGGTGTTTGGAGATAATTCTTCAGGTGATACAGAGGGATACGGCTCAGTGAACTGAAATGGGATAACGTTTACCAGGTTTGCTTATGTGAATGGTCTTAAACACAATCTTATTAACATCAGCCAATTGTGTGATGCTGACTACAAGGTTTTGTTTACTAAGACTCAGGGAACCATATTCAACAAAAACAATGATGTTGTGCTTATTGCACGAAGAAGGAGAGATGTTTATGTCATCAAGATGGCTATTTGCTCTAAAGACAGCTCAAATTGTTTTCTTGCTAAAGCCTCTGAAAGTGTCAATTGGCTGTGGCACAAAAGACTGTCTCGTCTCAACTTGAATAACATCAACAAGATAGCCACACAAAACCTGGGTGCTGGTTTACCTTCTGTGATGTTTTCTAAAGACAAGACTTTTTCTGCCTGTGTCAAAGGAAAGCATCACAGGTCTTCATTCAAGACTAGGCAATCACTCTCTATTGACAAGTGCTTACATCTCCTTCACATGGATTTGTTTGGGCCTGTCAAACCTCAGACCATTAATCATAACAAATACACCTTGGTCATAGTTGACGAGTTTTCAAGATACACATGGGTGTTCTTCCTTAGAAGGAAAAGTGATGCAGCTGATACCATCATGTCCTTCATCAGACAGGTTGAAAATATGAATGATGTTAGAGTCAAAGCTCTAAGAAGTGATAATGGTACTGAATTCAAGAATCATCAACTTGAATCTTTTTATGATGAAAAAGGTATTTCACAAAACTTCACTTTAGATGGCACCCCTGAAAAAATTGGTGTGGTTGAAAGAAGAAACAGGACTTTGATTGAAGCAGCCAGAACCATGTTGAATGGTGCAGCCTTACCTAAGAAATTTTGGGGAGAAGCTGTTCACATTGCCTGCTACACACAAAACAAATCAATCATTGTCAAAAGACATGGTAAAACTTCCTATGAAGTTTTCAGAAAAAGATCTCCAGATGTCAACTATTTTCATGTTTTTGGATGCCCTGTGTTCATTTACAACTACAGGGATAAACTTGGAAAATATGATGAAAAAGCTGATGATGGTTTCTTCTTGGGATACTCTCCAACAGCCAAAGCCTTCAGAGTATTCAACATCAGAAGACAAGAAGTAGAAGAAACCTTTCATGTCAGATTCAATTAAGATGATGATGTCATATAGAGAACTGGAACAGAGGGTGATGAAATTGATTTTAATGAAAATGTGTCTTTCCCGAGTGATGAATTCTCCGAACCTAGACCTGCCAGTCATCACCATCATCACTCCAACACTCTCACTCCTTATGTTCCTGCTTTTGACCCTCTGTCTACTCACAACATAGAAGTTCCTACCTCTCAGGATCTTGATGATGAAGAACCACAGACCTCTTGCAGTCCTTCTTCTTCTACTGCTATTTATGACTCACCAATTCTTCAAATCCCTGAAGAATCTCCTGCTGATATTGAGCTTATACCTCTTGATATGGCCGAAGTAGACTCTGACACTGAAGTAGTCTTTGAAAAAAGCCCTCCTAGTCAGCAGGATGAAACTCAAATAGTACCAGATGTCCCCACAAGTGTTCCTGTCATTGAGTCCCCAGCTCCTCAAAATAAGTGGTCAAGAGATCAACACATTCTTCTTGTCAACATTATTGGGGAACCTAATGCAGGGGTTACCACTAGACAGTGAATTCATGACTCAGAATCTGCCTCAGCCAATGAATGTCTCTTTGCTGAATTTCTCTCACAAATTGAACCTAAGAGAGTAGCTGAGGCTCTTGTAGAAGATGAGTGGGTAGCTGCTATGCAAGAAGAAATCAATCAGTTCAAAAGGAACAAAGTATGGACACTAGTGCCAGCTCCACTTGGAAAGAATATCACAAGCACTAGATGGATATATAGAAATAAGATGGATGAAATTGGAAACATCATCAGAAACAAGGCCAGGCTGGTGGCACAAGGGTATACTCAGACTGTAGGAATTGATTATGATGAAACATTTGCTCCTGTTGCAAGACTTGAAGCCATCAGAATCTTCCTGGCTTATGCTGCTTATATGAACTTCACTGTGTATCAGATGGATGTTAAGAGTGCTTTCCTCAGTGGAGATTTGGCTGAGGAAGTGTATGTTGAACAACCTGAAGGATTTGAGAACAGCGAGTTTCCCAATCATGTGTACAGATTACACAAAGCCATGTATGGGCTGAAACAAGCTCCAAGAGCATGGTATGAAACTATTTCTAATTTCTTAACTGAAAACAAATGTGTCAGGGGTTATATTGATAAAACACTCTTTACCTTCAAGGATAAGAGTTTCATCATTGTGCAGATTTATGTGGATGATATCATCTTTGGGTCAACAAATGTAAATCTTAGTAAACGTTTTGCTGAATTAATGACCAAGAAATATGAGATGAGTATGATGGGTGAATTAACTTACTTTTTGGGTTTTCAAATTAAACAATGTCCTAAGGGAATTTCAATTTGTCAAGAAAAGTATGTTAAGGATTTACTTAAAAAATATGACTTAGCTGACTGTGCATCAGTGAAATGCCCCATGCTTCCACCTAACAACTTGGGTCCTGATGAGTCAGGGTTCTCTATTAATGAGACTTTATATAGAGGCATGATTGGGTCACCCATGTATCTGGCAGCTAGTCGTCCTGATATCTAATTCTCCACATGTCTCTGTGCAAGGTACCAAGCTAACCCAAAAGAATCCCATCTAGTGGCTGTTAAGAAAATTTTCAGGTATCTCAAAAGAACACCATCCCTAGGTCAATGATATCCTAAGGAATCAGGATTTGATCTCAAGGCCTATTCAGATTCAGACTATGCTGGATGCTGTATTGACAAGAAAAGCACCTCAGGCAGCTGTCAAATCCTAGGAGGATAATTGGTTGGATGGAGTACTAAGAAGCAAAACTCTGTGGCTATGTCTTCAGCTGAAGCAGAATATGTCGTTGCAGCCAGCTATTGTGCTCAGGTGCTCTGGATGAAAAGTCAATTGGCTGACTATGAAATTTTATATGACAAAGTGACAATCTTTTGTGACAACACCAGCGCCATGGCCATCTCCAACAACCCTGTTCTTCACTCTCGTACCAAACACATTGATATCAGGTATCATTTTATCAGTGATCACATAATGAAGGGAGATATTGAGCTGCACTTTGTTCCCACAGAGCTGCAACTAGCTGATATTTTCACAAAGCCTTTGGCTGAACCTTCATTCAACAGGCTAGTTGCTGAGCTAGGGATGCTAAATATCTCAAAGCCTGTGGCTTGATAATAAATGTGTTCATTAAATGACTGATTCTATATTAAATGTTTTTCATATGAAACTAGGTAGTTACTTTCTAAGTAAATGCAAAAAACATTCTAAATATTTAATCATTTATTTTTTGAATAACAAGGAGACAAATAAGTTTTGAAAGGTCAAGGGACCCACATGAGCAGTCATTTTCCCACTTAGCTTTAAATACGGTTGAATAACTGTTTACATATTTGAATATATATATATTGTCTCTTGTTTCTCCTCACCTACCACTATTCTCATTTCACAAATCTATTTCTCTCTCTAAGTTCCTCTCTCTCTAAACCCATCCTCCATTTTCATTCTTCTTCGACCTTGAATCCATGGCTTTTCTCGTTCCCAATGCCGCAAACATTAATTTTGAGCTCAACGAAAGCATCCTCGCCTCAAACAACTCCATTGGATGGATCAAGGCTCCAAATGAATCCTACTCAGATCTGGTTAACTTCATGCAGAACTGTGATGTAAGTGAAGCTTTCACCAAATCCCCAACCACCTTCTACCAAGAATACCTTAGGGAATTCTGGTACTCTGCTGAAGTAGTTGATGACACAATAACCTTTAGCCTTTCTTGCAATGAACACCCTTTTGCCTTCTCACTTAAAGATTTCTCGAGTGTGGCTGGATTAAAGCATGGTGATGAATGCCTTAAGGTGGTTAACCAAAAGGCTATTAAAGATGCCCTGGCCACACTCAAACCCTTCCATGATGTAAACCCTGCTCTTACACCCGCTGAGGTCCTCTCAAAGTCTCCTCTGAAGATTAAGTACTTTACACCTATGTGGCGTGTCCTCTTCACCCACATAGTCAAATCCCTTGGAGGAATGCAGGGATCCCAAGATCAGATGTCCTTTAACCACCAATCTATAGCTTATGGGCTGATCTAAGGAGCTGATGTTGATGTAGGAAGCATTCTCTTTTCCAACCTTGTTGAACAACTGAAAGGAAGGAACCAAGTCAGGGAAAAGAATATTTGTTATGTTCGCTTTTTGTCGTTGATCTTTGAAAGCCTGTTGGGAGACAACTATCATAACTCTGCTCTCACTGCTCTAAAGCCCTATCGCATCACAGGTGCCATCTACAAAGAGATTGGAGCTGAAGATGTCCCTGTCACCTCCCATATGATGAACGTTGCCAACAAGCAATCCTCAGCTGAGAAGTCCTTACTCCCTTCTTCTGAGAAGGTGATTACCTCTGGTGTGTCTGGCAAGTCTAAGTCTTTGACCTCTGGGCAACACACTACAACGTCCAAGGCTTCTTCTGGCCAACAGCCTAAGAAGAAGAAAAACCCATCTTCTTCCCACACCAAATCTGTTGCTAAGGCCAAGGGAAAGAAGACTGTGAACTAAGACACCTCTTCTGTTCCAGATACTCATGTGGAGTCAGATACTTTGGCTGACCAACAACAGGGGTCTAGTGTCTCAAAGTCAGCTGAGACAACAGGGACCCAGCCAAATCCAGCTGATATCACACAGGTAATTAGTTTAAATTTTTAGAGGTTCACAAGCAGCCACTCTCAAATGTCTGTAGGTGAGAGTGGTGAAGTTAGGGTAATCCTCGACCCATATAAGTCTGTCTATGCACTTAGAACCCTTTAAGACTTCTGTACACCCTGTATATGCGCCAGGGAATGATTCATTTGTGTTTATAAAGCACCCCGATGACCCTGCACCCTCTAGACAGTATTCAGGCCAACAACAACCTGAATACAAATATGTCTCAACCTTGATCAGCTGTACCTCACACAGCCTCTTGGTTCCCTCAGAAAAAGAATCCCAAAAGTTTTACTTTTAGGGGAGCTGAATAATCATCCTCAGCTCTTCTAGGGACAGCGAAATCAGACGATCTTAACCCTTAACTTTTTCACCTTAAAAGAATCCCAAAGGATTTATCCTTTTCAGGGGGAGCTGAATCATCACCCTCAGTTTTCCTAGGGACAGCGTAACAGGCGACCTTCACCCACATATGTTTCACTATTAAAAGAGTCCCAAAGGTTTTTAACCTTTTGGGGGGGCTGAATAATCACCCTCATCCTTCCTAGGGGCAGCGAATGGCGATCCTTAACCAACATATGTTTCACAATCAAAAGAGTCCCAAAGGTTTTAACCTTTTGGGGGGGCTGAATAATCACACTCAGCTTTCCTAGGGGTAGCGAATGGCGATCATTAACCATATAACTTTCACTCTTAAAAGAATCCCAAGGATTTATCCTTTGGAGTGGCTGAGTAATCACCCTCAGCCTCTCTGGGACAGCGAAATGGCGACAATTCCCCTTACTTATTTCCCTGTTACTAATAACAACAACTTGCAGGCTAAAATTTTAAAGCCAGACACAAAATCCCTGGAGCAACATGATAAAGAGGCTGATACGATGATTCAAGACCAGCCAAATGACGAAGAGCCCCTGCTAGATTTAGAAGAAGAAGTGTTGTCATTAATTGATGATGTCTCTGATCTTGAATCCATGCCTGAGGATGAAATCCCTGAAGGGATGTTTGAGGAGGAGGATGAAGAAGAAGAAGATGATCAACAATCTGTCTCTCCTCCCAAGGAAATAGCTGTGTCCACTCCAGCTGATAATGATACTCCTCCTCCCAAGGAAGCTGTTGTCACTCCCACCTCTGCTACCTCCACAACAACAGTCTTCCACCGCCCTGCTTATGATCCAATTGCTGAATTTCTCATGTTTGATCATCTTGCCCAAACCAACTTTGATCTTTTACCAAGGGGGGATGATTATGCTCAACAAAGCCTGAACATCCATAATCTTCAGGCTGTTCATCATAAATCTGACATTGAACGCTTATCAAGAAAGCTGTATGTAATCAAGTCCGAAATGCACAACTTCACTGTCACATTTCCAGGGATCATAAAAAAGGCTGTTTATGAGGCAGTTACTGAACCCATCAAGGATGGTGAAAGAAAAGGTGTAGCACAAGGACTTAGTCACTTATCTACAAGAATCAAGGATGTAATTGACACATAGGTCCCGGCCTTATTTCATGAACATGAGTTAACTATGCATAGACAGTTTGAAGCTATTCGAAACAGGCAATATCGTCATGCAAACTTCATTGTTAATCGAGTTCAGGGCAATAGAAATGGAAACTGCAACCTTCTGCTGAATATTGCCAGAGCTTCAAGGAAAGGCAACGTGCTATGGTTGCCTCCGTTGAACAGATTGAAAGGCACTTTCAAACATGTTCATCCAAACGTCTGCATAGACAGGATGAATGTGAGGGGGAGAAGGAAACGATACTTAACCTTGAATCTGCTAAACAGGGCTCCACATCCACTAACAACACCATTTCTTCACCTGTCCCCCTCCAAGTCATCACACTTGTTATCATACCTGATGATGAGAATAACACTCAGGAGGAGCAACAGAATCAAGATGGAGTTGATTCATCAAAGTTCCTGACTTTGGTTAACACCAGCGAGTCTGGGGATGATGGTGAACCAGCTGCCAAGAAGCTAAAGTTCACTATTAGCTCCCTTCCCAAAGCAATAGAAACTCAGGCTCAGACAGCGTTTATCAGAAGAGCTGATGTTTTGAAAAACATGAGTATGGAATCCTCTGTCTCGAAGAAAGGAAAGGAGATAGTTTTGGTTGATACAGACACCAAACTAAAGAAGATAGCTGCGATGCTAGAGACAGGAGGATCCACCACAGACCTTTCCCAATTTTCAACCTTTACACCTTCCAATAAGAATCCTTTAACACCTGAAGAAATAGAGAAATAGGCTGAGGAATTCAAAAGACTAAATGAACTCAAGACAGCCAAAGAACTGAATGAGGCTACTCTGAGGAAGATGACTCCACCTAAAAGGGAGAAGCAGAGACAAAGGTTGAGGGAAATGGAAGCTAAACGCGCAGAGGCACTAAGAAAATTCAAAGCTGATTATGATGCCTGCGTTAACAACAGGTATGCACCTGCCAAGATAACCAAGTTCAAGTACACAATTCACAAATCCACCAACACTCCTCAGATGATCTTGTGGAGAGACAACCAACAGGGAAACATGAATATATTTGACAACTTCAGGCTAAAGACACTTGGGTTATCTGAATGGCTTGAACTTGAAGCCTTAGCTGCCAAAAGAACTGGACAAGCTAATTTTCTTCTGCTTAAGACTCTTAAGGCTAAGTTTACCTGGATCAAAGAAACGCCTGCCAAACTCAAAATATATCCCCCACCACAGCTTTTTGAACAAGAACCCCCAAAGACTGGTAAGAAAAGAAGAAGAGTTTCTCAACTTGTTAAGGAAACTTTTGTCATAGATGATGTTCAAGTGGATGGAATGCACAGGGATTTGATCCTACCAAATGGTATAGTTGGGCATGTTGATGGTCAGACATACACACAGCCTGAAAGAGGAATGGCATTCATGAACAGAGCTTGCCAGTATGCATTTCAAAGAGAAGATGAGCTTGGTTTAGCTTCAACAATTCAGCTACTTTGTCTCAAGAAGGGACTCAAGATTAACACAGAGTATTCCAAAGTTTTTGCAAAAGCTTTGCAAGCAGAATTGGATACTAGATCAGACATAGCTGAAGCTGAAGAAAATATTAAAAATGATGACTATTGAAGAAATTCACAGCTCAATTTTACCTTCAGATTTTATTTCACCTTTGTAATGTACTTGTAATTTTTCTTTAAGTATGAATAAAATCATGAGGTATGTTTGTTTAGATCTGTTATGAGTAAGAAGAAGCTGTTAACTCACTTACCTTAACTTAGATAGATCTAGCTATATTTATGTTTAAATAGGGGGAGATTGTTGGGAATCTAAGTTTGTTAGATTCCCTGATCATAGATTTAAACATAATTAAGCTGTTAGATAGTCCCTTGCCTGTGGCTAGGAGGCAGGCAAGTATCGCAAGACTCACAGAGATCCAAGTGTCTGTGAGCAACCTCAGAGGAGTCTATGTCAGAGACATTGTCAAGGAAGTCAAAGATTACTTGAAGACATACTCATTGGCTGTGATGGATAACAGCCAAGATGTATGAGGGACTCTGAGAGGTTGAGGGTTAACAGGGGTGGCAATACCCTGTTAACACTCAACACACTTTGGACATGCCATTTGTGTGTTCGAGACAATTAAGAAAAAGGAAACTATTTCAAGATCTGTTTCCTTAAAGCATAATGGCAGACTACCAAGAATAGAAGAGCATCATGTGACTAATGTCTGAAAAGTGAATATCTTGTGTAGTCACCATCAAGTACTATTTAGGTCAACCTCGTATCATTATAAATAGGATGTGTATCCTAGCATTAATTTTTAACACTTTGAGTATATTCATAACATTAATGCTTAGAACTTATTGAATCAAACAGCTGCGACTGTATTCATAAGTTAGGGTTTATAGTTGTTCAAAGTGTGCACAACACATTGTCATCAAACGGTGTTATCCATAACACTTGTAATTCTTTATTATACAATAATAAGATTACGTTTGAAAAGTATTAACTTGTGTTGATTAGTTAAGTTTAGGGTTTCTAGTATTGAATAGGGACTTACAGTATATAATACTTAGGTTAAAACATGTATTAATATTTATATTAATATAACCTAAGTCATGGAAATTAGTTAATTATATGTCATGTTTTAATAATTAATCAATTACTTTAGTTTAAATTTCATGATTATAATACTTTGGTTAAAATCATGTATTATTAATAATAATAATAAACCTAAGTCATGTTTTAATTAAATTAATTAAGTACCATGTTAAATTAATTTAATTACTTGTAAAAATAAATGCACATGTAAAAATAATTAAACTTGTAAAATAAAATAATAAACTGAAACATGTATTATTTTATTAAAAACATGTCGTGAACCGGCCCGAACCAAAACCCCACCACCAACAACCACCCACAGTCGCGGCTGCGGCGGCGGTTGGTGGCTGCCCTACCATCAGCGGTGGCTGCTGCCACTGCTGCGCCGTGGCTAGCCGCTGCTAGCTGCGAAGATCCTACCGGCGCAAGCCAGTGGTCTCCCCGGCTGCCTCGCTGCTCCCCCCGTCCGAACCAAACAGCCACCGGCGCAAGCCGATGGTGCTTGCTGCTGCGCCGAGACCCATACTGAGCCCCTTAGGGGGTCTCGGTTGTGGCTTAAGAAGGACACCAAGAGTCGTATGACTCTCGGTTGGCTGCCGAACCACAAACAAACCAAACAAAACCCTTTTTCCATGTTTTAATTAATCTCGTAACATGTTTATTTAATTGTTTTCATAGATCTAATCATAAACATAATTAAATAAAAGATTAAAGATTAGGGTTTTTGTTTTACCTTGACGTGTGATTGAAAATAACACGAACACGAACCCAGTACAACGATCCAAAAATCAAAATCGAATCCTCCTTGTATTGTGTTTAGGTGCCGCGGCTAAGGGGTCCAAAGGGGCTAGGGTATTAACTTTTTTCTGTAAAAATTTTTTATGAAAACTCTATAGTTTGTATTTCCTTTAATTAAAACCAAAAATGGGCTTGTAGGCCCCCTTCCTCTTTGTGTGTGCCACGGCTACATGGGCCCACCAAGGGGAAACCTGTACCTTTCGTGTTCTAATATTTTACGTGTTCTCGTGTTCGTATTTACGTGACATTATAATTAAACGTTCGTGTTATTACTATATATACTTGTACATAGTCGTAAAAATAATTACGTAATTACATAATAATATGCTTGTGATTATTTACGTTCATTTTTTCATGTTCGTTATTATAATTGATGACGTATAGTCCCCAGCCGGGTCGTGAACCCAGCCCACGAGTACTACCCGTATCTGGCCCATTACTGATGGGTGGGATTAATGTCATTTAAGTTTATGGGCTTAGATGAACAATAACCGCACACACGTTTGCGGCCAATGGCCCGGCATGGCCGGTACAGGGTTAGACACAATCATACTCTTACTATGATTAGTATTTACCCCAAGAAGAGGATATTCACTCACCATAATTAGAAGGTAACAATCATTCTAATTCTGGTACTTATCCTTTCCTTGGGGCTGAAGCATCAGTGACAGCCCATTAGGGTTTCACTGCCTATATAAGGAACCCCCAAGGGTTCCACAAAGGTATTACATTCTACACATTCACAACTCATCCGATTCCATAACCCTAACTGATTACTTACTCTCACGCCGGAGTCTAATCGTGGGATACATTCTCACGGTAAGCCTAACGCGTGTTGTTTTAGTGTGCAGGATCCCAACTAGATATTTCACTTGGTGTAGGAGCCAGAGTCCAGCCAACTCGAATTAAGCCTAATTCGGATCTACCAAGGATCACCCAACTTTTGTATCCACAAGTTGGCGCCATCCGTGGGACCAATACACTAAGCTAGAGCAAATCTCATCTCGATCTCTCAATGACGAAAGTACATCCGCATGGAAACCCCAGGAACACAAATCTTGCGAATCGGAAGTCCACAGGGGACGGGATACTCATTCCCACTCAGTGCCCCGGCAACCAAACAGGTGGACCAAATAACTGGAGCATTTTTCAGTTCATGGGTGGAGGAGGCATGTCCGCTATGACCCCACCACCAACCTCGACCTTGGACAACCCTGATCCAGGGAGCGTGCCTAAGCCCCCTAATAAGGAGCCGCGCAGGCCATCAACCGAGGAAGAAGTGAAGGTCGAACCACTTAGTGAGGAGGATCTCACTCGAGTTCTCACGCAGAACTTCGAGAGGATCGTACCAGGAATCGTATCGAGGTTGAACCTAGGGAGGAACTTCCAATATAGGCTCAACTTTGGCAGTGCCTGACTGGGCACCTCTCCTCAGACTCAAAGGAAACGAAGGACACGCCCCCCAGGAACGAAACCTCTTTGAGGAAAACCCCAAACTAGGAATGTGTTTGAAGGCATAGGGGATCGTATTATGCAGGAACTAATACAATCCCGTGAGGAGGGAGAGAGGTCTGACGATTCAGCCGAACGACCAGATCTGGAGCTAACCAGAACTAATCGCCGCACAAGCGTGTGGGACAGGATGAATACCCGGAGGAAGGCTCCTAGCTCTTCTCACAAGAGCGATCCTCAGCCAAAGAATGGGGCACCACCCCCTTCTCCCGGTCCATCAGGAGAGGATTCGGATGACCATCCACCCAAGGGTCGCCGACCCAGGCGTACTCCTCCACCGCCACCAGACAATGAAGAGTACTACGATGACCCCTGTTATCGCGAGGCGGAAGCAGAAGATCTCTCCCGCCCATGGTGTGATCCTAATCTCACCCGTCCATGGGGTTGATCCCAGGGAAGATCCTTTTGCTCTCCGCATACGGAATTACTCCGAGGATACAAAGCGTCGCATGCTGGTGTACGTTAAGACTTATGATGGGTCTGGTGATCCGGATGATCACCTAAAGATATTTGACACGAAGGCGAAAATTGAACGATGGCCCATGCCCATATGGTGCCAGATGCTTAATTCAACCTTGATCGGTAATGCTCGCGATTGGTTTGAGGGACTTCCTCCCCAAAGCATTGATAGCTTCACTAAACTGCGTACTGTGTTCAAGAACAATTATACTCAGCGAAAGAAGTATAATAGGGACCCGGTCGAGTTGGCAACCGTCAAGCAACGGCCTGGGGAATCTACGGAGGCCTTCACCGAACGCTTCAATGACGAGTGCACACGCACAAAGACAATGCCGAAACTTCTAAAAATTTCCGATTATATGCACGCCATAACAGACAGGGAATTAATCAGACGTCTCAATGACAAGCGACCGGAGAAGTATGACGACCTTATGGAAAGGTTCAGGAACTTCATAAAGGGAGAAATCGCGGTAGCCGCGACCTACCCTCCAAAAGGTAACAACTATCGATCGAACGACCAGTCCAGGAGACAGTCGGGTGGTCAAAGCAACCAGAGCAGTGGGAGGAGCTCGGACTACAAGAGCTAAAACAATGGAGGGCGGTCGGAGGACAAATTTACCCCTCTAAAGATGTCCTACCGGGAGATCTTGTTGACAGAAGGGGCTAACTACCTGAGACCTCCCCCAATGACGACTCCGGTGGACCGTCGTCAAGGAAATCACTTTTGTGAATTCCACAACGACAAGGGCCACGACACAGAGGAATGTATCCAGCTCAAGAAGCACATTGAGTCACTGATCAAGTCAGGCAAACTCAAACATTTAGTCAAGGATTGGAAGGAAGGAAAGGAAAACAAGAAGCATGACAAGAAGGATCCCCAAAAGGACAAACCTTATACTATATACATGATCCAATCCAGGCAGCACCGCACAAGGCAGAAAATTAGTCAAAAATTTTCACGTGGTAGAGAAATCTCATTCCTTCCCATCACGGCAAGTAACGTAGTCGAGGCACTTCTCACGATTGAGATAAGCATTAGAACACACAATGTCCGCCGTATGTATGTGGATGGAGGGTCATCGGCAGAAGTACTATACGAACACTTTTTCGTACAGTTACGACCAGAAATAAGAAGCCAATTAGTACCGGCCACGTCGCCACTCATCGGCTTTAGTGGAGACACCATCTGGCCAATAGGATAGATGCGTCTGCTCATAACCATCGGGAATGAAGAGCATTCCACCATGGCGTGGATGAACTTTATGATGATACGCTTACACTCTCCATACAATGGAATCATAGGCAGACCAGGCATCCTAGCAATACGGGCAGTACCCTCCACAGCTCACAGAATGATTAAATTCCCTATGGAAGGAGGAATTGTCACCATCTATAACACAATCATACCAGCATCTGAATGTCATGCCGCGACAGCACCAGTTCCACCTGTTCCCATCAAGGATGGATCACCACCTCCAAACTGGAAGGTGGCATTCCTTCCTAATTATCCGGAAGAGGAGGTATCCATAGGAGGAACACTCTCGGATGGCGGCAAGAGGGCCATGCGCTCTCTCCAAAAAGTAAACTTAGTTGTATTCGCATGGGACCCCAAGCATATGACGGGCGTACCGCGTGCGATAGCAGAACATAAACTCTAAATCTGCCAGGGATATCCTCCCGTTAAACAAAAGAAGCGTGGTCAGGCACCAGAACACAGCCAAGTAATATTGGATGAAGTACGCAAATTGGTGGATGCAGGTATTCTGCGCGAGGTATACTACCACGAGTGGTTATCTAACCCGGTCATGGTCAAGAAGCATGACGGGAGCTGGCGCATGTGCGTGGACTTCACATATCTAAACAAAGCATGTCCGCAGGACTACTATCCGTTACCAGTGATTGATTGGAAGGTGGAATCCCTATGTGGCTATCCCTTTACGTGCTTCTTAGACGCATACAAAGGATACCACCATATCCAGATGGCGGAAGAGGACGCAGAGAAGACGGCGTTCCATACTAGTCAAGGCGTATGCTGTTATACAAAAATGCCATTCGGACTAAAGAACGCCGGGGCAACATATCAACGACTTGTTGAAAAAGCCTTTGACTCACAGATAGGCCGCAACCTTGAGGTCTATGTTGATGATTTAGTCATCAAAGTTCACACGGAGGATACACTCCTCCGTGACGTCCAAGAGACGTTTGACACATTGAGGAGGATTAATATGAAACTGAATCCAAAGAAATGCACGTTTGGGGAAACGGAAGGGATGTTCCTTGGATATATGATTGACCCAAACGGCATCAAGCCTTGCCCAGAAAAGACGGACGCGGTAATACAGTTACCATCTTCCCGGATGCGAAAATAAGTACAATAATTAAATGGGAAGCTGGTCGGGCTAAACAGGTTCTTGTCGAAGTCCACAGAGAAGTCACTGACCCTATTCAAAACACTCAAGAAGTGTATCAAGAAGGGAGATATCTGGTAGAAAAAAGGAAGAGGAGGAAGCTTTTGGTCAGCTTAAGCAACACCTTGCATCTCTTCCCATGCTAATGGCACCCCGACCTAAGGAGGAGCTCATCATGTATCTGTCGGCCACACATGGAGCGATAAGCGTGGTACTCATGACGGATAGGGACACAGTCCAAACTCCCGTCTACTTCATAAGCAGAACACTGCAAGGGCCGGAGTTGAATTATTCTTCTATGGAGAAACTGGTTTTGGCATTAGTGTTTGCCACAAAACGGTTACGCCGGTACTTTCAGGCGTACCCAATTGTGGTTATTACTGATCAACAAACAAAACAAGTCATCTCTAGACCAGACGCGGCCGGTAGGCTACAAAAGTGGAGCATTCTGTTGGTAGAGCATAACATCTCTTATAGACCATGGACAACTGTTAAAGGCCAAATCTTGGCAGATTTCTTGATAAAGAAGCCAGACGAGGATGGACCAGTCGTACAACGAGAGGATACTCCCGCAGAACCATGGGTATTATTTACGGACGGATCCTCGTGCACGGATGGATCAGGATCTGGTCTCATCATTACGAATCCGGAAGGAATAGAGTTTAAATACGCCCTACGCTTTGAGTTCACAACCACCAATAATGAGGCAGAATATGAGGTGTTGATTGCGGGTTTAAAAATCGCCGCTAGAATGGGGGTCCGCAACCTTGAGGCCTACGTGGACTCACGGCTTGTCGCGAACCACATTCTAGGGGGTTACGTAGCCAAGGAGGATAACATGGTTCGATACTTGGAGAAAGTCAAGTCACTCATCGCTGCTTTCAGCAAGTTTTCTATCAAACAGGTACCAAGAGGTGAAAACAAGAAGGCGGACACTCATAGCAAGATCGCGTCTACAAGTTTCGCCCACTAATCCAAGCAAGTCTTGGTAGAAATACTAAAGGAAAAGTATATAACGGAAGGGGAAGTCGCAGCTATAGTTGAGGAAGATGGACCTACATGGATGACCCCGATCATCAACTATTTGACTAATGAAACCCTTCTGGACGAGGAAAAGGCGGCACGGCGTATCAGAAGGAAGTCGCAACACTTCGAGCTTCGAGAAGGTATTTTTTTACAAACGCTCTTTCTTACAGCCGTGGTTGCGGTGTGTTGGGCCACGCCAGGCTACTTATGTGATCAGTGAGATACATGAAGGGTTATGTGGCATGCACGCGGGCCCCCGATCTGTAGTAGCTCCAGCTCTACGCACATGATATTATTGGCCTACTGTGCATAGGGATGCACGCGACATGATTCGCAAATGCAATGATTGCCAAGTGCACAGACCAGTACCACGACATCCGCAGTAGGAACTGACACCCATTACATCCCCATGGCCATTCTATAAGTGGGGGATTGACGTTGCAGGACCTTTCCCCGTAGCTGTAGGGGGAGTTAAGTTCTTGATTGTCGTAATGGACTACTTTACACTCTGGACAGAGGCTAAGGCAGTTAAATCCATCATAGGCAAACAGGTTAAAAAGTTTGTTTGGGAGAACATCGTGTGCCGTTTTGGCTTACCAGGAGAAATCATCTCGGACAACGGGAAACAGTTCGCGGATAATCCATTCAAGGACTGGTGCGCAGCATTGAATATCACGCGGCGCTTCGCATCTGTTAAACATCCGCCGACAAATGGTCTTGTGGAACGAGCAAATAGAAGCTTGGGTGAAGACATAAAGGCACGCTTGGATGAACGAAGTGCCAAATGGGTAGATGAACTGCCACATGTTCTATGGGCACATAGGACTATGATTAAAACAGCCAATGGGGACACTCCATTTGCACTGGCCTATGGCACTGAAGCTGTTATACCAGCAGAAATCAGAATGCCGACCATCCGCACAGCGGAGGTTAATGTCGTCACAAACAACGAGCAGCTCCGGATTAATCTGGACTTGTTGGATGAAAAAAGAGAAATAGCGGCTATCAATGAGGCCAAGTCCAAGGTACGGATGAAGGCTTATTATGACGCCAAGGTTAAATGTGTTTCTTTTCGACCGGTAGATTTTGTTTATCGTACCAACGAGGCAAGTCGAGCGGAGAATACAGGAAAGCTGGGCCCTAAGTGGGAAGGACCGTATGAGGTTACGGAAGCCTTAGGATGGGGCGCGTACAAGTTGCGTGACATGGATGGCCATGACCTGGAACGCACATGGAATATCTGCAATCTTAAAAGGTGCTATCTTTGAAAAGCTACGGCTTCCGCATGGACACTTCGCTATATCTCGCTTCAATGAAGATCCATGTGTTCTCTTTGTTTTGTTTTTATGCTTTCTAGGTTCCCTTTGTTTTTAGGATTTCCCATTCTTGTCAAAACAAAAAACGTAAACGTTCTAATAAAATGTCGTGGTGCCTAGCTAGCTCCACGGCTCGTTCTTGTGCAAATTATTGTCTTATTTTTTAGATTATATGAACAAATTATCGTCGTATAGATTTAGTTGTTATTACTATAATGTGCTATTTCTTATTTATATGCATTCATTCAATACCGTACATGTACTATGCGCCTCCAGGCGGGGTAAGAGGATTAAGTGAACCTAATAATTCAACTTGTCGCATAAGAGGGATGCAACCCCAGTGACGCGGATCATGTATCCTTACTAGACACCTTACTCACAAGACGTTGTGATAAGTTTCCATATGATGCGCTCATGTAGTGCTTTGCATGGTAAAGACGCACGCCGCATGTCTAGTAAAATATAGACTTGATTGTATTTTTGAGTAAGACGTGATATGTCATGCAACACAGGTATATGATATCTAAAAAACAAAAAAACAAAAATACACAAGTTTCAAATTCAAACCACAAAAATAGCCATGGTCATCACGGACTTGCTTAAATAAGTATAACAAGTTATCACAATAACATCAGTTCTAGCCGTGTACATACACGGATGAATAAAATGGTTCAAATGTTTACAATGTAAATTACAAAGGAGGTAGGAACTCCCCTATCTCTTTCTTCCCTTCTTCAATCAAGGTGCGGAGGACCTCCCCGTGAGCATTCTTTCCATCTTGTGCCCTGATCATGTTCGCGTCCAGCGCCTCGGCCAGCAGCTTTTCACCTTTCATCACCTTTGACACATAGTCATAGGTGGCCAGGGTCAGTTGGATGGGATCGGCGGTGAGCTTGGACATTATTACCCCATTGGGAGCATCCTTCAACGACTCTAGCTCGTCGAGGAAGGGGTGCTGGATCACTCCAAGGGCAGCCATTGATGCGGTCATCTTGTCTTCGGCTAGAGGGTTGTGGTTGGCATGTTGGGTAATATCTTCTTTCTTGCTTATTAGCTCCGCATCTTTGATCAGCCCCTCGTGCCTACCACGGTTAATACCATCCGATACAACGTCAGCAAAAGCCTGCAATAGGTAAGGAGCCTCCGTTACCTTGCTCACGGCAAGCCGCATTCCCTTGCCAACCATCCATCTACGCCCAGCTATGGCTATGAGCAAAGGAGGACACAGCACTTCGGCGCAGTCCGTTGCCATCCTGCTTAGTTCACCCTCAACTACCGCAGCTTACTCTTCCAAGGTAGTCCGCGCCTGGGTAAGTTCATCCTTCAGCGTGTCGCGCTCCTGAGCAATAGTGAAGCCTTGTATGGTTATAGCTTTTGTGGCGGCTTCGGCTGCGGATACCTATACATGATACTTGGAGTTACTACAAAGACAATGTGTGTTTTTTGCGTGAAAAAATAAGTGTTAATGTTAGCGTATACCTTCTCATTGGATTCAGCTAAGAGGGCCTCCAGCTCAGCAATACGTTCCTCACGTGCGTTGGCATGGTGGGCTTGTTCTTTGACAGTTGACTCTACCACGACCAACGCTGCCTGCAAGGATGTGATAGTTTTCTCGTGCTTATCCACCAGTTCTTCGCGGCGAGCTATCTTTCTATCAGCACGGCTCACGTTAGCCAAGTCTTTGATCAGACGGCGTCTTAGGGCCGCACCAACTGTCACATGGTGTGCAGAGGATACATCAAACTGCTCCAGCAACATCTCGTGCTCTAGTTCGTCCAAATCTTACGCCTGCTCTGGAGGAGTGATGTGTTCAATGAATTCAGTGCACTCGGACTCCGCCTACAACCTTTTTAAGCTGGAAAAGTTCCAGGCTAGGCGAAGGCTGGTGTCGGTTCCCTCAGGACGTGGCTCCTCGTCATGAGTTACGGGAGGGGATGGAGGTCTCATTGATGTCACTGGTGAGGGTTCCCTTTCCACCTCCTTCTCTTGGGCTACTGTCGATGGGTCCGCCCTGTTATTAACAATTATTAGTTTTGTTTATGGATTATATCCTTTGGAGTATTAATGGGTACTTACATAGTGTCAGTCACGGGTTCCGTGATGGTAGGAGCCACGACATTCACAGGGATGGCCATCCAGACTTGCTCATCCGCGTGCAGCGAAGGGTCGACTTGGGCCGTAGAGGCGCTTCTCCCTTCCTGGAACTGCGGATGGTCCTTACTTAGATTCTTTGGGGGAGCATTATGTACCCCCGCCCCATCCCCTATGGTTTTTGTTACCTTCCTGGTAGTCTTCCGTTTCCTAGATTTGAGCTTTGATGACTGCGGGGACCCAGAAGCTTGTATTGGTTCTTCATCATCACCGGTGCGATTGTCAGCAGGGTTGGTGAATTCTTCTTCTTCTTCTTCTTCTTCATCCTAGTGTGGCATGGTGTCCTCCAGCAGCAGTTCTTCACCATCTTCATTATGGAAGTCAAGAGCGGACTTCTCAATCACGGGCTCTCTGATGTATGTGTTTTTGCTACCCTTTAGGAAAATAGAGCAAATAGGGCAAGTAATGAATACGACGATTTTGGAAAACCGTGTATTAATGACCCTAAAATGAGTTCGTTCTCAAGGAGGCTTAGTGTGTGTGTAATGAATTGATTATCTTTGTGATTATATTTTTGAGAAAGAAAAATAGAAATGAGATTAGAAGAGAATGACGGTTACAAAGACGGATTAAACTAAGTCGAAAAAGGTGTACACGTAAAACCGTAAAAAGTGCTAAAATTAAAATTTTACCCTAAAAATTCATAAAAATTACCAAAAATCCACAATAATATCCTAAGAGTTTACAAAAAATCCAAACTTGCTAAAACCTTTTAATTAATTAGATAATGACTTTTTAATGCTAATTAAAGCCCTAAAAATCAAAATTAATTATTAAAAAGTCCCAAACAAGATTTTAAAGTTTGTAAACCTCAAAAATACCCTAATTAAGCTAAAAAGTATTTATCAAAATTTTAAAACCACTAAAAACTATTTTTAAACAATTAAAAACTACTAAAATCAATTAAAACTTAAATTAATTCTAGAAAATAATTAAAAGACTTTAAAAATATTTGGAAAGTTGCAAAATTCCTAATTAAGTGTTTAGAACCTAGGAAAAATATAAAAACTTAGAAAATCAGACTTTTAATTTTTAACAATAAAATAATATTAAAATAATATTAAAAATCCAAAAATCATAAAAAATTCTAAAAACTTGCAAGCTAGCTTAATTTAACCTAAATAACTCAGAAATGAAAGTGAAATTACCTAAATACCCTTAATGGGCCTAGAAGATGGGATAAACCCAAAACAGTACCTTATAGGGCCAAATTTGGGCCCAATATAAAAAATTGTTTAAAATAAACCCAAAAAGCACAGGTTGACTCAAAGTTTGATTTTAAACAACTTTTTCCAAAGGCCCAAAAGCTGAAAGTGTGAAATAAGCTATCTTATACCAAACAGCTTATTCTTAATGGGCTTTTTGGCCCATTAAGCTATAAGCCAATGCCATAAGCTAAAATTTGACACACAAGCTTCTTTTGACCTAAATAAGATTTCTGCAAAAAGAAATTTGAAATAAGCACAAGGAATAATCCTGAAAATGCAATAAGCAATCTACAAAAAACGACAAAATAGTCGTTTTTCAGTTCTAGGCCACCCCAAGTGCTGATTCAAGTTTCTATAGCTTCTAAATGACTTAATTAAGCAAAATCAACAAAGAGTTTTCAAATAAGCTGACTCAATAAGCTGGAAAAAGCAAATAAGCACTTATGTAAAAGTCAAATAAGTTGGTTTTCTAGTAAAAAGTCAAAGTCAAAGTCCAATAAGCTCTAGTCTACTTAAATGGGTCAAATAAGGAAGACCTATCACAAAAAATAAGTTGTTGCAAGTCTGGATAAGCTAGAATAGCTTATTGATAAGCTAAGTTCAATTTTACACTAGCAGGGGCTAGTTTTGAGTGTTGAGCAGTGGAAACTTTTTCCACTGCTTGACTTGTTTGACTTTTTGTCTTTAGTGACTTTTTTTGAGATTCAGATTACACAAAGGCGCCCAAATGATCTTTGGATCAAAAGGAGTCAAGAACAATCAAAATATCACAATCACAAACACCCAATTGATACATTTTAATCAATAAAGTCCCACATATGATACAAACATTAACAATTAAGCAGTTGAGCATAAATAAGCAGTTTTAGCAATAATCTACCAACCAAATTCAACCAAATGCATACACAAGCTATATTAAACTCCAATAAGCAAGTCTAAACAGGTTTCATGCAATGATTCAAAGAATTAAGCAAGATTCAAGCCATTGAATGTTACTGATAAACACTAACACATGCAGTTTTACACTTTGCTGATGTATTTGACCAATAAGCCAGATTCAACACTCAATATCTATCAAATAAGTTATAATAATGATGTTCTAACAACTTTCAACCCTAAGCATGCACAAATACTAGATTTCACCAAAATCTTAGGTCAAAAACAGTTAAATTCACCAAGTTATAGCAGATTGTGTGATTTGAAGTTTCAAACCCAGAAACTTGCAGCAAAACACTCTCAACAAGGCATATATCAGTTACCAAGCACAAACAATACCTTCTAACAATATAATATCAAGTTGCAATCACAAACAGGTAGACCCAAACACCCCTTTATCTTTTCAAAATCAAATTTTTCAAAGGAAAAGTAAGATTCAAGACCACCCAAGCTCAGATAAACACAATAACAAATAAGATTAACAGATTCAAGCAGATTTAAGCCACAAAATTCACATGAACACAAGCCACACACAAATATCACCAAAAATAAAGATTTTAAGCAGATTTTAGGATTGAGTATGCAAACCTCATGGATGTACATCCACACCCACGAATTTATGAGCTTATGTACTAGCAAGAATAAGTACAAGCTTCCAATAACACCCCTGCTAAGAATCAACAAGGTTAGAAGCACAAGTATAAAAATCAGAAACTTGAAAAATCTTGATTAATGCAACCTTGTTACCCCACACTTGATTATCCCCAAGTTATAAGCCTTACCACACCTTAATCAACTCAATTAGGATGCTATGATCAGCCCTATAACCCAAGAATTCCAAGATAGAATCAAGAACTTAGCAAAATATCAAGAGAATGAAGAAAATGTGCAAACTTTTGCACACTCCTCTTTTGAAAACAGGTTTTAAACTTCAAAATCAGTAAACTAAGAACATAAACAAGCAATAATAAGATGGCACTAGGTCTTTCTTAAAAACACTTAACACAAATTTCATTAATCAGAAAAAGGATTTACAAGTGCTTAAACAAGGAAAAACCAAAAGCAAACGTCTAAGTGAGACCTTATGGCTTTATATATAGCCTTACAAGTGAGCTAAGAACAGATAAAAAGGCTTAACCCTAATGCTTGAACTTCCAAAATTGACCTTGCAGATTTTGAAAACCTTGGAGTCTTGTGAAGAATTCTTGGCTGTTTGTGGTGATAGCTGGCAAGAAAATGTGATCAAAGGGCTTGTATGATGCTTAGAAAGTAAGCATAATTGTGGGACGTTGAATTGTTGGCCCTACTGTTTGTCTTCTTCCTTTCTTTGTAGCAGGGGAGGCATGTGTGGGACAATGGTGTGATGAGGTGTCCAAGTTTAAGGTTGGGATGTGATTAGCAGACCATTAATCACAAATCTGCACAAGATGGTGGCTTAATTTTGGTTTAAACAAAATTACCCAATTTGTGGTAAGAACACCAAGAACAGGTTTTTGATCTTCTTTTATGTTTAAAAATATGTTTAGCGCATTATTTAACTAATCAGATTAATTAGTTAAATAAATGTTGAGTGGATGTGTGAGGTGGACAAAGGGTGGAAGGGGATTGGTGGGTTTTGGTGAGTGGGGCACGTGTCATGCCTTGGTTGGACTAGGTATCTTCCTTTTCCTGCCCATTTTAGCCCCTATTCTTTCCTTTTCCTTTCATTTTGTAAATAACCGCCACAAATACGAATCCTTTGTATTTCAAGTTTTCTTTTTCACACTTTTGCCCCAAATACTTTTCCAAAGTATTTTCAGGGGTATTTCTTGCCATTTTTGAATTCTTCAAGGGCTGATTTGGCATTTTGATGATGGATAATGGTCTTGACTTGTATGTTGAGTAGTTTGGAGGACTGAAATTGTCAAGTCTTGTTTGATGAGGGACCATTTTTGCCAAATCTTGAATGTTGAGGGTCCTTTTAGTAATTTTGGGATTTTCAAAGGACCAAACTTGTAATTTCTTGTACTTTGAAGGACATCATGATGTGTTTGACTTTGTGGAGGATATTGGTTGACAATTTAGCTTTGTTGAGGGGCTAAACTTGCCAATTCTTCAAAGTGGAGGGCCCTTTTTGTAATTTTGACAAACTTTAGGGACCAATCTTGTAATTATGAAGATACAAGGGTATAAAGTGTCAATTCTTCCATATTGGAGGACCCTTCTTCATAATTCTTCAAATCTTCAAGGGTTGATCTTGGGAAAGTCTTCATTAGGGATTGGTTCATTGTGCGGCTTCGTTTCCCGTGTTCGTTTTTGCATGATTCTTGTGATCTTTTGTCATTTTCTCAATATCCGTACCTAAAATACACAAGCAACAAACACAAGCATATATATAGGTATTTTGATGATATTAAATGCATTTTAAGCCCTATTTGGACGATGAGACCATGTATAAAAGCAGTCTCATCACTCCCCCTTACTAAACCATTGCCGTGCCCTCACGCAATGCTAGAATAAAGTATCGTAGCATCTCCAAAACTCATTTTTATTCACTTTATTGAACGATAAACTAGCTACACTACTATTATTGCTATAACTACTTGCGTTTTAGACATAATGTATGATTTTCATCGCAAAATGGGACGTTTAGGTTCATAGAATAAGAACACGTGAACGCTTTGTTAGAAATAATTTCATCGTCCTCGATTTTCACCCCAATTCCATGCCAAGCGTGCAACGAGATCATTGTCATTATAAGTTAGTAATGCTAACACTACTCATATGCCCTAATCATGTACTTATCCTCCCATTATTCCTAAGTTGTATCTCTTATATTTTATATTGTCTTGAATGTTTCACGAGGATACATTATTTGTCTTATGCGATAATAGAGATTTAGGTCTAAAAATAGAGTCCTAACGGTGTAACCAAGACCATCAAATCAATAACCCCTCCTAATAGACAACGATGTCAAAAAATTAAGTTGACAAGAAGAATCGATAAACACGGTTTTATAACGGTTTTGCACATGAGACTTATTACCAAGACTTTTATACGCCCCCTAACGGAAGGGCCTTATTATCTTTGGTTTACCTCCATCTTTTATTCAACTTCGCCATGAAGCTTTTATTATGACTTCGGTCTTGCCTTGCCTTTTATTATCCACCTCATCGGTAGTTTTATTAGCCAAAGACGTATAGCCTCACGCTAAGGCGAATTTTGGATCTTTAAAGCTTCGAAGATTAAGGCTTGATTCACTTTCAATTTTGCATAGATTTTTTGGCCTTGTGAGGTTTCAAATTGTTTGCTTGATTTATGTTAGCACTTGAAATCTTATTATTGGGTGAAGCTTTTGATTATTAGGGTGCCAATACTTCAAAACCGTGACACTGGCGATACCTTAATGTCTTCCCAATTTAATTACACCGAAGCTACTAGAAAAGACTAGAAACCCAACAATCCCAACCAAACCGCTAAGTCAATATTTATTAAGCAAAAAATATTTACATGCGAATGGAGAATAAGCAAACAACGAGAACACATGAGTTTTTGAAAGAATACGAATACTTTACGTTTAGCATAGTAACTTATAATTAACCCTATCATTTCTCGTCCTCATTTAAGAGACTTAGCCTAATGTGTAGTTAAGGAATCAAAGCTAAGTGCTCAACACGCACGGTCGAGTCAAAAATTACTCTTATTCTCGCCATCGGAAAACCTACATTCGTGTCTTCAAACACTTATAAAACATGAGAAAATTTTTAAAATTTGGCCATTTTTAGCCTTATTTTGCAACAAAAACGATAAACAAAAAGATAAACTTTGGAAAGCGTGAAGGTTTGGCAAGGCAAGTATCTATTCACCCCCCCCCCCCCCCATACTAAAGTTAAACATTGTCCTCAATGTTTCGAGTCTAGGGGTGCAAAACACCCCCATACTAGAGACGTAGTCGAATGCCTAATCTAGCGTGGAAAGGGTATAACCAATAAATTAATAGCCGTTTATGAAGTGTGCTAAAAACCTAAGGTTAGAACATCAAAGGATATATCATTTGGATATTGAGAAAGTCTTCAAAGCAAACGATTGAGTGCTCCCATAAAACGAACATGAGAGGCTCCAATCGTGAAGATCATGATCTAAAAACCACAATTCACAAACAACCACGGAACAAAGGTTGGAAGGGCACAAATCCCCACACGTTAACTACATTAGAAAGCGATAATATGTACATAGGATAAGCATGGGACTCCCCCACGAGGCACCTCGTTTTTTATTACCGAGTCATGAGCTCGACTCGATCCCCTCAATACTAATTATCATTGGGGAAGGTGACTTGGTCGAGGTAGTTCAAGGATGGAACTTCCCCGTCAAAGTAGTGCTTCAACCTATGTCCATTCACCTTGAAGTTAGGACCATCATCTTGAGCTAGCTCGATGGTCCCATACGGAAACACTTGAGTCACGGTGAATGGACTGGACCAACGGGATTTCAACTTACCGGAAAAAATTTTCAAGCGAGAATTAAAAAGTAAAACTTGATCCCCAATGTTAAAAACCCAGTTTTTAATTTTAGAATCATGCAACTTTTTAGTTTTTTCCTTATAAATCAATGAATTTTCATAAGCAATGTCTCTCAATTCATCCAATTCATTTAATTTCATTTTCCGGTGTTTTCCCGCGGTCTCCATATCATCATTACAATGCTTTAGGACCCAATAAGCCTTGTGTTCTAACTCGATAGGCAAATGACAATTCTTTCCATACACAAGCTTATAGGGAGTGCACCCAATGGGTGTCTTATGAGCGGCCCTAAAGGCCCATAAAGCATCGTCCAACTTATCCGACCAAGATTGTCGGTTTTCCCCAACGGATCTCTCCAAGATCCTCTTCAACGCTCGGTTTGAAACCTCGACTTGCCCACTCGTTTGTGGGTGATAAGCCGTAGAAAGCCGATGTGTAACCCCATATTTCCTTAGGACCCTTTCGAATTGGTCGTTACAAAAATGGGTTCCACGATCGCTTATGATCGCATGAGGGGTTCCAAACCGAGAAAACAAGCTTTTCAAAAACTTGACTACCACACGAGCATCATTGGTGGGCAAGGCTTTGGCCTCCACCCACTTAGATAGGTAGTCAACCGCAATGAAAATGTACTTATTACTACGAGATGATGGGAACGGCCCCATAAAGTCTATACCCCAAACGTCAAAGATCTCACACACTTGGATGATGTTTTGTGGCATTTCATCTTTTTGTGAGGCTTTTCCTTGTCGTTGGCATGAATCACATGACTTCACAAGATCTTGTGCATCTCGGTAAATAGTAGGCCAAAAGAAGCCGGCATCAAACACCTTCTTAGCCGTGAGATTAGCACCGTGGTGACCACCCGTGGGTCTCTCATGACAAGCTCTAAGGATGTTAGAAGCTTCAGTTCCAAATACACAACGTCGGATGATTTGATCCGCACAAGTTCGAAACAAGTAAGGGTCGTTCCAAAAGTAGAACTTGACGTCACGAAAGAATTTTCTTTTTTCTTGAGTAGTCATACCCTTGATGATGAAGTTACCCGCATGGTAATTTGCAAAATCTGCAAACCATGGGGTGGAAGAATCAAGCTTAGAATTCACTACACCAAGTGTCTCGAGCGGAAATGTTTCGGTGATTTCCTTGGGCTCGTAAACACTTTGGTGAGGATCTTCCAAACGAGAAAGATGATCGGCCGCTAGATTCTCGGCTCCTTTTTTATCAACGATGGTGTGATCAAATTCTTGAAGGAGTAGAATCCAACGAAGTAATCTAGGCTTAGCATCTTGCTTTGCCATGAGATACTTGATAGCCGAATGATCCGTATACACTATGCATTTAGCTAAGACGAGATAAGGTCGGAACTTCTCAAATGCATACACCACGGCAAGGAACTCCTTTTCCGTTGTAGTGAGCCTCGGTCATCGTCTTGCTAGCATAGTGAATAGGCAAGAAGTGCTTACCATGTCGTTTCCCCAAAACGGCCCCAATAGCGTAGTCACTAGCATCACACATGAGCTCAAAGGGGAGGTTCCAATTGGGAGCAACAAGAATGGGAGCTTCGATAAGTTTCCTCTTAAGGATTTCAAAGGCTCGTACACAATCTTCGTCAAAGACAAAACGTGCCTCTTTTTCAAGAAGATGTGTAATGGGTCGAGAAATCTTCGAAAAATCCTTGATGAATCGACGATAAAAGCCTGTGTGGCCTAGGAAACTCCTAAATCCCTTAACGGTTTTGGGATGAGGTAATTTGGCGATGACGATTCCACTCTTGACCATAAAATGACACTTTTCCCAATTGAGCACAAGGTTGGTTTCCTCACAACATTTCAACATTATCTCTAGATTCGACAAACACGAAGTGAACGAATTACCAAACACGGAAAAGTCATCCATGAAGACTTCCATCGTCTTCTCGATCATGTCATGAAAAATAGCCATCATGCACCTTTGAAAGGTTCCCGGTGCATTGCAAAGTCCGAATAGCATTCTACGATAGGCAAACGTTCCATATGGACACGTAAACGTAGTTTTTTCTTGATCACGAGGATCGATGGGAATTTGGAAGTAACCGGAAAAACCATCTAAAAAGCATTAGAAATCGTTTCCCGCAAGACGCTCCAACATTTGGTCCATGAAGGGCAAGGGAAAATGGTCTTTTTGAGTGGCTTCATTCAACTTACGATAGTCAATGCACACTCTCCATCCGATCACGAGTCTAGTGGGAATCAACTCGTTGGCATCGTTTGGCACAACGGTCATCCCTCCATTTTTAGGGACACAAGGAATAGGACTCACCCAAGGGCTATCGGAAATAGGGTAAATCATTCCCGCGTCAAGGAGTTTAAGGAATTCCTTTTTGATGACGTCGTGAATTTTGGGGTTCACCCTTCTTTGACTTTGGATTACGGGCTTGTAATCCTCCTCCATTAAGATTTTGTGGGTACAAAACTTGGGATCGATTCCCTTAATGTCGGATAACTTCCACGCAATTGCCCCTTTGTGATCCTTTAGAACATCAACAAGTGCGCTTTTTTCATCATTCGAAAGTTCCTTCGCAATAATAACCGGCAACTTGTCGTCCTCCTCCAAATAGACATATTCAAGATGAGGAGGTAAATCTTTCAACCCAAGGATAGGTGGTTCCTCAAGTGAAGATTTGGGCTCGATACTCATAACCTCCTTGGGTGTAGGAAATGGGAAATCGTTAAGAAAATCCTTGATAATCAAGAAGTCCTCATCGTTGTCGAGGTCTTCGTTACAAGTACGTGGAACATCGAATTCTTCCAACGTAAAACCACCACCTTCAAATGGAGTGAAGGTTGGTGTCGAATTATCAAGAAATGGATCTAACATAGTGGGATTGCCACTAGTTTCTTCATCACCAAATCCTAGAACTTCTTGTGAAAATTCCTCGCAAACCACGTCAATCATATCAACGAGGTTTATGGTTGCTACGGAATAAACATGAGAAATTTGAGAGTTTTGAGTTGAGTTTATAACAAGCTCCTCGTCGTTGAAACGTAAGGTGATCTTTCTAGCATGAACATCGATCAAAGCCATAGACGTATCTAAAAACGAACGACCTAATATGAGAGGAACTTGAGGATCCGTGGGGATATCAATAACGATAAAGTATACGGGATAGTAGAACTTCCCCACTTTCACAAAAACGTCTTCCGCCAAACCACATGCGGGAATCGTGGAATGGTCGGCCAACTCGATAGACATTAGTGAAGGAGTAAGATTAGGAAGATTGAGCGACTTGAAGATTGCAAGTGGCATCAAGTTAATGCTAGCACCAAGATCGGCCAAGGCGAAGCATTCCTCCATATCTTAGATTGCACAAGGGATCAAAAATTTACCGGGATCACCGACTTTTTGAGGTATGCGATTAAGATAAACCGACGAACAACTAGACAATTGGTGCAATTTCTCCTTGTTGTTCAACATACTCTTAAAGTTAGCGGCAAATCGAGGCATCATGACCAAAGCATCGGCAAAACTCACATTAAAGTGCAAATCACGAAACATTTTCATAAAAATCTCAAATTGATAATTGTCGCGCTCTTGACGTTTCTTCTTCCTAAGTCTCGATGGATAGGGCAAAGGTGGTGTGGGTTGAGGCATAGTAGGCATAGCCTTTGGAATCTCGGGTTCCAATGTTGGTAATGGGTCAACCGTAGGTGTGGCATGAGCGGTACTTCGTGAGATTAGGACATGCTCCTTTTGGACCACCACCTCGGGTTCTTCCTCAATTGCTTCCTCCGTAGGAGCAATTGGTTGAGGAGTCGGTTCCTTAAGTGTCTTACCACTACATGTGGTAATTACTTTCATCTCACCCTTAGGGTTGGATACGGTGTTGCTAGGAAGACTACTCGAAGACGGTTTACACATTATTGCCTCAAACATAGACGAGATTTTGTCTTCAAACACGGATTGCCTCTTCTCGGCTTTAATCATTTCTTGTTTAATCTCATGTTGCCCTTGTTCCATTTTTTGTTGGTTTTGTTGTAACCTAGTGACATTTCCTTCCATCTTGTTGGTGTGGATCTTAAGTTCATTAGCTAACTCATTTTTCAACTCTTTCTTCAAGTTGTTCTTAAACTCGGATCTTAGGTTAATGATTTCTCTTTGAATATTGTCAAACCTAGCATAATTCCCACTAGCATATTCAACAAACTCAGTTGGAAGATCTTTTAATGTTTGCAAACCCTTGTTGTTTTTTTTAAAATCATTTTGATTTTTGTTTGAAACTTTATTATTAGCCCCTTGATTCCCATAGTTTCCCTTGTTGTAATTGTTTTTGAAACCAACTTGAATGTTGCGATAGTTGTTGTTAGCATTTTGATTTGAACCAAAACCCGGTGGAGTCATTTGATTAGAGCGGGAAACTTGACCGTTTTGGTTGTAATTTCCCGTGGCCGCGAAGGCACTCGAAGTGTTACCATCGTTGGTAATGCACTCGGAGAAATCATGACCTCCACCACAATACATGCAAGAAACCTCAACCGCTTTAGCCGTAGCGGGAGCACTTTGTTCACCAACTTTAAACTTAATCAAAAGTCCTTTTAGCTTATCAAAAATCTTGTTTTCCAAGTTCGCCTCAATTTGGCAAGCATCGATGGTAGTAGACAAAGAAGGTGAAGCCGAAGACGAAGCCTTACGAACACTAGACGTGCTACGAGGACTATACACCTTAGATCTATTTTCAATTATCACCAAAGCTTCCTCAACCGTTTTACACAAAAAATTACCACCCGCGGCGGCACTCAAATAATCCCTTTCATGATCATTAAGTCCATTGTAAAACGTGTCAATTTGATGCAAGTCGGAAAAACCGTGATGAGGACATTCATGTAACATTTCCTTAAACCTATTCCAAGCCGTTGAAAAACTTTCATTAAATTCTTGTGAAAACTTTGAAATCTCGTTTTTTAAGTGCGTAGTCTTAGAGGGCGGAAAAAATTGGTTCACAAACTTAGACACGAGATCCTTCCACGTCAATATAGAATTAGGTGGCTCTTTCTCTAACCAAATTTTAGCGGGCCCCGCTAAAGAATACAGAAAAAGCATCATCTTAATCGAGGCATTCGAGACATCCTTAAACTTGCAAGTGGCGGTAAGACGATTGAATTGGCGGATATGGTTGTGTGGATTGTCCTTCTCATCACCACGGAATTTGTTGTTTTGGATCATCGACAACAAACCTGTTTTCACCTCAAAATTCTCCGCAAGGATAGCGGGAATCACAATAGCCTCTCCATAACCCTCAGTGGGTGCTTGAAGTAACTCCATCATAGTTCGATTCACCATGGTTGGTGCTTCTCTTACAATGGGTTCGTCAATAGGAGACTCCTCACTAGAAAGATTGGGAGTGGGAGTTTTGGTCTTTCGTTTACGTGCACGTCTTGCTTGATTACGAGTTAGCATAAACGTCACGTATAACGAGGGGACGAGCAAAGAAGATTATTTTTGGTGTTTTGTATTTTTTCAAAATTTTTTGTGGTTTTTGATTGTATTAACCTTTTTGGAATTTGGTGAATGTATTAAGTAGACACAAATCTACAAATCTCCTCCTTAATCAAATCTCTTAATTAAAGAAGCCTCAAGGAATGAAAACGATCACGTGAAGTGAACGCCTTCGATGACTTTAGAACGTTGGTGGAACACCAAAACGTTCAAGAGGGTTTAATCAATGGAAACCAAGAAAATATATATGATACTTAGTAATACTTTGGGCGGCAAAACCCTCGATTAGCTCTCAAAATCAAATACTCACAAGCAAGAGGGGAAACGAGGCGGCGCGAAGCACTTAAGAGCCTTTTTCCTTAGGATATATTTTATAATATCCGCCTTATACCCACCTTATAGTTTGTATTTTTCAAGATTGAGCTTCACGAAAGTATTTATCTATTTTTGCCTTTTTTTCTTTGGTTTGAGATTCGAATACAATGATTGGGTAATGACCTCCCAAGTCAAGGTTGTGATTTCTCACGTATTTGGAGTACTTGTGAATTTATTATTCTACGTATACACTATAGTAATAGTATTCACACAAAAACCAAAAACCGATAATACGTATTAGTAGGGTGCTACTAATACAAATACTAATTATGGTTAGTATATAAAAACAACAATTCCAATCAAAACAAAACACGCCTCCCCGACAGCGGCGCCAAAATGATGTATGTGTTTTAGCTACCCTTTTGGAAAAGAGAGCAAATAGGGCAAGTAATGAATACGACGATTTAGGAAAACCGTGTATTAATGACCCTAAAATGAGTTCGTTCTCAAGGAGGCTTAGTGTGTGTGTAATGAATTGATTATCTTTGTGATTATATTTTTGAGAAAGAAAAATAGAAATGAGATTAGAAGAGAATGACGGTTACAAAGACGGATTAAACTAAGTCGAAAAAGGTGTACACGTAAAACCGTAAAAAGTGCTAAAATTAAAATTTTACCCTAAAAATTCCTAAAAATTACCAAAAATCCACAATAGTATCCTAAGAGTTTACAAAAAATCCAAACTTGCTAAAACCTTTTAATTAATTAGATAATGACTTTTTAATGCTAATTAAAGCCCTAAAAATCAAAATTAATTATTAAAAAGTCCCAAACAAGATTTTAAAGTTTGTAAACCTCAAAAATACCCTAATTAAGCTAAAAAGAATTTTTCAAAATTTTAAAACCACTAAAAACTATTTTTAAACAATTAAAAACTACTAAAATCAATTAAAACTTAAATTAATTCTAGAAAATAATTAAAAGACTCTAAAAATATTTGGAAAGTTGCAAAATTCTTAATTAAGTGTTTAGAACCTAGGAAAAATATAAAAACTTAGAAAATCAGACTTTTAATTTTTAACAATAAAATAATATTAAAATAATATTAAAAATCCAAAAATCATAAAAAATTCTAAAAACTTGCAAACTATCTTAATTTAACCTAAATAACTCAGAAATCAAAGTGAAATTACCTAAATACCCTTAATGGGCCTAGAAAATGGGCTACACCCAAAACAGTACCTTATTGGGCCAAATTTGGGCCCAATATAAAAAAGTGTTCAAAATAAGCCTAAAAAGCACAGGTTGACTCAAAATTAGATTTTAAACAACTTTTTCCAAAGGCCCAAAAGCTGAAAGTGTGAAATAAGCTAGCTTATACCAAACAGCTTATTCTTAATGGGCTTTTTGGCCCATTAAGCTATAAGCCAATGCCATAAGCTAAAATTTGACACACAAGCTTATTTTGACCTAAATAAGACTTTTTCAAAAAGAAATTTGAAATAAGCCCAAGGAATAAGCCTGAAAATGCAATAAGCAATCTACAGAAAATGACAAAATAGTTGTTTTTGAGTTCTAGGCCACCCAAGTGCTGATTCAAGTTTCTATAGCTTCTAAATGACTTAATTAAGCAAAATCAAGAAAGAGTTTTCAAATAAGCTGACTCAATAAGCTGGAAAAATCAAATAAGCACTTATGTAAAAGTCAAATAAGTTGGTTTTCTAGTAAAAAGTCAAAGTCAAAGTCCAATAAGCTCCAGTCTACTTAAATGGGTCAAATAAGGAAGACCTATCACAAAAAATAAGTTGTTGCAAGTCTGGATAAGCTAGAATAGCTTATTGATAAGCTAAGTTCAATTTTACACTAGCAGGGGCTAGTTTTGAGTGTTGAGAAGTGGAAACTTTTTCCACTGCTTGACTTGTTTGACTTTTTGTCTTTAGTGACTTTTTTGGAGATTCAGATTACACAAAGGCACCCAAATGATATTTGGATCAAAAGGAGTCAAGAACAATCAAAATATCACAATCACAAACACCCAATTGATATAGTTTAATCAATAAAGTCCCAGATATGATACAGACATTAACAATTAAGCAGTTGAGCACAAATAAGCAGTTTTAGCAATAATCAGCCAGCCAAATTCAACCAAATGCATACATAAGCTATATTAAACTCCAATAAGCAAGTCTAAACAGGTTTCATGCAATGATTCAAAGAATTAAGCAAGATTCAAGCCAATGAATGTTACTGATGAACACTAACACATGCAGTTTTACACTTTGCTGATGTATTTGACCAATAAGCCAGATTCATCACTCAATATCTATCAAATAAATTATAATAATGATGTTCTAACAACTTTCAACCCTAAGCATGCACAAATACTAGATTTCACCAAAATCTTAGGTCAAAAACAGTTTAATTCACTAAGTTATAGCAGATTGTGTGATTTGAAGTTTCAAACCCAAAAACTTGCAGCAAAACACTCTCAATAAGGCATATATCAGTTACCAAGCACAAACAATACCTTCTAACAACACAATATCAAGTTGCAATCACAAACAGGTAGACCCAAACACCCCTTTATCATTTCAAAATCAAATTTTTCAAAGGAAAAGTGAGATTCAAGACCACCCAAGCTCAGATAAACACAATAACAAATAAGATTAATAAATTCAAGCAGATTTAAGCCACAAAATTCACAAGAACACAAGCCACACATAAATATCACCAAAAATCAAGATTTTAAGCAGATTTTAGGATTGAGTATGCAAACCTCATGGATGTACAACCACACCCACGAATTTATGAGCTTATGTACTAGCAAGAACAAGTACAAGCTTCCAATAACACCCCTGCTAAGAATCAACAAGGTTAGAAGCACAAGTATAAAAATCAGAAACTTGAAAAATCTTGATTAATGCAACCTTGTTACCCCAACCTTGATTATCCCCAAGTTATAAGCCTCACCACACCTTAATCAACTCAATTAGGATGCTATGATCAGCCCTATAACCCAAGAATTCCAAGATCGAAACAAGAACTTAGCAAAATATCAAGAGAATGAAGAAAATGTGCAAACTTTTGCACACTCCTCTTTTGAAAACAAGTTTTAAACTTCAAAATCAGTAAACTAAGAACATAAACAAGCAATAATAAGATGGCACTTGGTCTTTCTTCAAAACACTTAACACAAATTTCATTAATCAGAAAAAGGATTTACAAGTGCTTGAACAAGGAAAAACCAAAAGCAAACGTCTAAGTGAGACCTTATGGCTTTATATATAGCCTTACAAGTGAGCTAAGAACAGATAAAAAGGCTTAACCCTAATGCTTGAACTTCCAAAATTGCCCTTGCAGATTTTGAAAACCTTGGAGTCTTGTGAAGAATTATTGGCTGTTTGTGGTGATAGCTGGCAAGAAAATGTGATCAAAGGGCTTGTATGATGCTTAGAAAGTAAGCACAATTGTGGGACGTTGGATTGTTGGCCCTACTGTTTGTCTTCTTCCTTTCTTTGTAGCAGGGGAGGCATGTATGGGACAATGGGGTGATGAGGTGTCCAAGTTTAAGGTTGGGATGTGATTAGCAGACCATTAATCACAAATCTGCACAAGATGGTGGCTTAATTTTGTCTTAAACAAAATTACCCAATTTGTGTTAAGAACACCAAGAATAGGTTTTTGATCTTCTTTTGTGTTTAAAAATATGTTTAGCGCGTTATTTAGCTAATCAGATTAATTAGTTAAATAAATGCTGAGTGGATGTGTGAGGTGGAGAAAGGGTGGAAGGGGATTGGTGGGTTTTGGTGAGTGGGGCACGTGTCATGCCTTGATTGGACTATTTATCTTCCTTTGTCTGCCAATTTTAGCCCCTATTCTTTCCTTTTCCTTTCATTTTGTAAATAAGCAGCCACAAATACGAATCCTTTGTATTTCAAGTTTTCTTTTTCACACTTTTGCCCTAAATACTTTTCCAAAGTATTTTCAGGGGTATTTCTTGCCATTTTTGAATTCTTCAAGGGCTGATTTGGCATTTTGATGATGGATAATGGTCTTTACTTGTATGTTGAGTATTTTGTAGGACTGAAATTGTCAAGTCTTGTTTGATGAGGGACCATTTTTGCCAAATCTTGAAAGTTGAGGGTCCTTTTTATAATTTTGGGATTTTCAAAGGACCAAACTTGTAATTTCTTGTATTTGAAGGACTTCATGATGTGTTTGACTTTGTGGAGGATATTGGTTGACAATTTAGCTTTGTTGAGGGGCTAAACTTGCCAATTCTTCAAAGTGGAGGGCCCTTTTTGTAATTTTGACAAACTTTAGGGATCAATCTTGTAATTATGAAGATACAAGGGTATAAAGTGTAAATTATTCCATATTAGAGGACCCTTCTTCATAATTCTTCAAATATTCAAGGGTTGATCTTGGGAAAGACTTCATTAGGGCTTGGTTCGTTGTGCGGCTTCGTTTCCCGTGTTTGTTTTTGCATGATTCTTGTGATCTTTTGTCATTTTCTCAATATACGTACCTAAAATACACAAGCAACAAACACAAGCATATATATGGGTATTTTGATGATATTAAATGCATTTTAAGCCCTATTTGGACGATGAGACCATGTATAAAAGCAGTCTCATCACTCTCCCTCATCTGATCGCTGCTTAGTGGTTTCTTCCAGCGGGATGGTTTTGTCTACGGTGGCTTCCAGTAAGGGGAGTTCATTTTCTTTCAGTGGTCGGAATCCTTCAAGAACTTTGCTTGGATTTCCTTGGCACAATAATCCAAACAGCTTCATATCTGCGGACATATGCATACATACGGATTAGTAAATTCACAAGGTACTATGAGACACTTTTACATCTAAAAATATAAGAAGACCTACCATGTCTACGTTCGGTCAGAAAGCACGAGTATCTATCCTCCCTCCTATAGTAATAGCGATTGATCCCTACTAAGTAGAGGAAATGCTCCGGCAGACCCCTATGAAATTCTATACGGTGGGTATCTAGTATTTTCAAATCCTTACTACTATAGTCTTTGGATTAGCGAGGATAGTCTTTGGGTGCTCTGGTTTTGAGGACGAATGGAGTGGGGAATACTTTCTCGTCTACAAAAAAGTAATGGTCGTACCAATTCTTGAGGGGATCTAAGGGTTTCTTACAAGTCATTGGGGCATTCGAAGATCGTTTTTTAAACGATAGCCACGCATTCACCAGTTGGGGGAGTAGAAAACCCTAAATGGATTCACGGTCGGGGTTACCTCACAAGTATGGTAGGTAATCTCAAACTGGTTGATTTTACATGCCCCTATGCAGTGAAGTTGGGTTATGTGGAAGTCATAATATAGAAGCCGATCTACCAAAAACTTAGATAAGGGGATGCGGTAGTTAGCCGAATCAAATAGGCGCGTGTACATGCCTATCTTTCCCTTCGGAGCATCCGTAATCGCTTCACCGTCACCTAGATAGGTCGGATGTCCGCTTTCAAGAATATAATACTTAGACATAAAGTCTATGCATTTCTCCGCAGGCATCACATTAAGGACATCCGTAATAAAAGGATTGTCCTTAACCATGCTTTATATAAAGGATTTGAGAGGCGTGATGATCTAACCCGCAGTGGAGGAAATCCGTGTGATAAGAAGCGAAGGTATTAAGGAATGAGCTTGGGAGTAACAATGGTGGAATGAAATATAAACTGTGTGTGTAACAGTAGCACACACCAACTCTTATATAGGGTTCCCTCGATTTCTGAGGTAGCGTGGATGTTTGCCATGTGTAAGCCACTACGCCCATCCAACGGATGGGATTTTTGACACTTCTGAAATGTCAGAAGGGAGCCACGGGTCACTTCTTGACAATTTTACGTGGCTCAAGGGTGGGCCTTTCTGGTGCACTTTTGAAGGCGTGCATCTGACTATTGACTACCATTAATGCATTCATTAAAGTTGTCCCGATCGGCTTATTTTGGAGTGCTTCCGTAATTGCAACAAACAGGTCTACATGACATTGTATAGTCTAGAGGTTACGCCTACGGCTGTAACAACTAGACTGGGGGGACACGATGACATATAGTCCCCACCTGGGTCATGAACCCGGCCCACGGGTACTACTCGCATCCGGCCCATTACTGATGGGTGGGATTAATGTCATTTAAGCTTATGGGCTTAGATGAACAGTAACCGCACACACGTGTGCGGCCCACGGCCCGGCATGGCCGGTACTGGGTTAGACAGAATCAAACTCTTACTATGATTAGGATTTACCCCAAAAAAGAGGATATTCACTCACCATAATTAGAAGGTAACAATCAGTCTAATTCTGGTACTTATCCTTTCCTTGGGGCCGAAACATCAGTGACAACCCATTAGGGTTTCCCTGCCTATATAAGGAACCCCCAAGGGTTCCACAAAGGTATTACATTCTACACACTCACAACTCATCCGATTCCATAACCCTAACCGATTACTTACTCTCACGCCGGATTCTAATCGTGGGATACATTCCCATGGTAAGCCTAACGCGTGTTGTTTTAGTGTGCAGGATCCCAACCAGATATTTCACTTGGTGCAGGACTCAGAGTCCAGCCAACCCGAATTAATCCTAATTCGGGTCTAGAAAGGATCATCCAACTTTTGTATGAACAATGGTTATTGTTGTTAATAATTATCGTGCATTAATACATACTTAATATTTATCGTGTAATAATACGTACGTAATTTTTGTAATTAATATTCGTGAAACATAAACTTGTAATAAAAGGAGAGTCTTAATCATGTACGTACGATTATAAGTGTACTGTTCATGGTAAAAGTATGCGGGTTTTACAAATCTTCCCCCTAAAAAGAATAATTCGTCCCCGAATTATAGATAACGTAAACTGGAAAATAGGAACATACCCGAATTCAAAACTTGAATTCAGGGTAAGAAGTCCGGATAGACTCCTCGGTCTCTCAAGTGGCTTCTCGCTCGGTATGATCCTTCCAAAGGATTTTGACGAATGGAATCGTCTTCCTTCTCATGACTCGTTCTTGCCTGTCAAGAACTCGTTCGGGTTCCTCTATGAAGGTAAGGTCTTCACGAATCTGTTCTAGTGGATACTGAACCATGTGAAGGGGATGATACTTGTACCCTCTGAATAAGGACACATGGAAAACATCGTGAACATGAGAAAGATACGGAGGTAACGCTAAACGATAAGTTACTTCACCGACTCGCTCAATGATATCAAACAGTCCGATAAATCGAGGTCTGAGCTTCCCTTTGATTCCAAAAATCTAACACCACGTCTCGGCGATACCTTAAGGAAGACATGATCTCCTACGTTAAAATGTAAGTCCCTACGATGCTTGTCGGCATAACTCTTCTGACATGACCGTGCTTCTTGCAATTTCTACTTAGCTACCGCGACCTTCTCGTTGGTTAACTCTATCATTCCTGGTCCTTCAAGTGTTCGCTCACCAACCTGATCCTAGCATATTGGGGCGTGACACTTTTCTGCCATACAACATCTCGAGTGGAGCACACTTAATACTTGCGTGCCAACGCTTGTTGTATGCAAACTCTACCAGACAGATGTAATCATCCCAATCTCCCGTCCATTCTAAAGCACATGATCTCAACATACATCCTAATGTCTGAGTTCGCTCCGATTTCCCGTCTGTTTCAGGATGGAAAGCCGTGCTAAGCTTAAGTTTTGTACCCTAAGCTTTCTGCAGACTTCTCCAAAATTGCGAAGTGAAACGAGGATCTCTGTCCGAGACGATGCTGGATGGAGCACCATGAAGTCTCATGTATCCTTCTTGTACGTATCGGCGAGTTTACTGACCGAATCTTCCTTGCGGATCGGTAAGAAATGAGCTTACTTAGTAAGTCGATCAACGATAACCCAAATTACATCGTGCCTCCTCTTTGTTTGTGGAAGACCGGTAACAAAATCCATGGTGATCTTGTCCCACTTCCACTCTGGAATATTGTCGTAGAAGACCGCTAGATCACTGATGCTCGATCTTAACCTGCTGGCAGGTAAGACATTTGGAGAAGTAAGTCGCAACATCCTGTTTCATACCACTCCACCAAAAGTATTGCTTGATGTCATGGTACATCTTGGTCGAACCCGGATGAATAGATAATGGGGAGCTATGAGCCTCAACTAAAAATGCTTCCCGGAGTTCTTGATCATCAGGAAAACAAAGGCTCGTGCCCTGCCATAAGATACCATCTGCGTCTACCGAAATCCTGTCTGTTTCTCCAAATTTTGAATTATCGCCCAGATTTCACCATTATCCTTCTGAGCTTCCTTGATCCTAGAGAGTAACTCAGGTTCCACTCTAAGATTAGCCTAGTAACCGTGCTGTCCATGTACCATGATCTCGATGTCTAGTCGCTCCAAGTCTCTTATATATTCCTCCTCAATTTTAATGTCGTATATCATTCCGGACTTTCTACTAAGTGCATCTGCCACTACATTCGCCTTGCCGGGATGATACTGTAGATTAATATCATAATCCTTCAATGGCTCTAACCATCTCCTCTGTCTCATGTTCAATTCACGTTGAGTGAAGATGTACTTCAAGCTCTTATGGTCCGTGAAGATGTCACATGATGCTCCATACAAGTAGTGCCTCCATATTCAATGCAAACACGACTGCTGCAAGTTCCAAGTCATACGTAGGGTAATTTTCCTCATAAGGCTAAAGCTGCTGTGAAGTGTACGCGATCACTTTCCCATGTTGCATGAGAACCATCACTGTAGATTTAAAATATACCTATACCAAATGGGAGAGTAAGAATCGGTGAAAATACTAACTTCTGCTTTAGGTCTTCAAAGCTCTTCTCACTTTCTTCAGTCCAGACGAATTTCTCCCCTTTCCGCATCAGTTTGGTCAATGGTAGTGCTAAACGAGAAAAGTTCTCTACAAACCTACGGTAGTAACCAGCTAGGCATAGGAAACTGTGAACCTCAGTCGCTGATGTCAGTCTTGGCCACTGGGTAATAGCCTCAACCTTTGCTGGATCCATGGTGATTCCTTCTACTGATACAATGTGACCTAAGAACGCCACCTTATCTAACAAGAACTCACACTTGGAGAATTTAGCATACATCTGCTTCTGGCGAAGAATCTGTAACACTGTACGAAGATGGTCTTCTTGTTCCTCCTTGGACTTAGAGAATATATGGATGTCTTCAATGAAGACAATGACGAAGTTGTCTAGAAATCCATGGAAGATTCTGTTCATCAAATCCATGAAAACAGCTGGGGCATTGGTAAGGCCAAATGGCATAACTACAATTTCGTAGTGCCCATAGCGTGTACGGAAAGCAGTCTTGGTGATGTCCTGCTCTTTAACCCGTAGCTGATGATAGTCCGACCTCAGATAATCTATGCAAAGACGCATACCTATTCCTGATGGTGATCTTGTTGAGCTCACGATAATCTATGCAAAGACGCATACCGTCGTCCTTCTTCTTCACGAATAAGACCGGTGCGCCCCATGGAGATGAGCTCGGTCGAATGAAGCCTCGTTCCAGAATTTCTTGCAATTGATCCTTCATCTCCTTCAACTCTATAGGAGCCATGCGATAAGGAGCCTTGTAAATCGGTTCAGCTCCAGGGATGAGCTCGATATTAAACTCTACTTCACATGTAGGTGGTATGCCTAGAAGTTCTTCTAGAAATACATCTGGATATTCTGACACTATCAGCTGATTCTGAATTGATGGAGATTCAGCATCCATGTCATGAACAATAGCTAGATAGCCCTCGCAACCATGTGAAAGTAACACATGTGGTTGTAGGATTGATATGATTTCTTTCCGGGTACGAACCCGTTGTGAATGTACTCTGGTGCATTAACATCACCGAAGATGACCCAATATGTATGGCAGTCTATGGTAGCATGATGTTTGGATAGCCAGTCCACGCCCAATATCATGTCAAAATCATTCATGTCCGGCGAAAGTGCGTCAACAGGAAGAACCTTATCGTCAAACTCTAGGAGAAGGCTCTTGTACACATTGGTTATGCGCACAAAGTCTCTTAAAGGTGTAGAAATGTTCAGTACATTCTCTAATGGCATAGGGGATATCCTAACATTCTTAGCATAAGTAGTAGCAATGACCGAATGAGTAGCACCCGTGTCAAATAAAACACATGCAGCTTGACCATACATATACAAGATTCCAATGATGGTACCTGTAGACTTGTTGGCATGATCGCGAGAAGTCGTGTAAACACGCCCACTAGTAAGAGGCGGCTTAGAATCAGCATGTCCAGATGTGCCCTCCATCTCGCCCTTGCGGCAGTCCTTCATGCGATGACCAATAAGTCCACACTTGTAGCATGCGTCGCTGTCGCGGCGACATGGCCCTGGGTGCCTACATTTACAGGTAGTGCAAAGAGGATGAGTATACCCTCCAGCAGATGCCCTTGTTGGCTGGGAACCTGTTAAGAACAGTATACATGAGACATGGTAATAGGTACAAAGGACAATGTAGAAATTTTGTAAGATGTAATACCAGTGATAGATGGACGGTTAGGTTGTGAACCTCTTTGGTTCTAGTCCCTCCCGTTACAATGATTCCCGGTAGAAGATTGCTAATGTGTCAGAATTATGAACTATTTCATTTAACATAAGAAATGAGTAAGTGTAAGGACCTGCTGCTGTTGGAGTTTCCAGCGTTGTTACGGTAATTATCATTACCGCCATGCCTATCCGTAGCAGAACGGTCTTGAGTCTGACAGTTTCTCTTGGGCTAAGTAGGCTGTTGCTGAGTAGCCGACTGAGACCGGTCCCTAGTCTTCTGCTTGGAAGATGCAGTTTAAAAGAGATATAAATATTGACATATACTGAAAGAATACGGTTTGGTCACCGCTGAGTAACGAATGTTTACCTCTTCTCGGGTCTCTCTGCTTCCCCGACTCTTCTCTTTCTTGCATCATCTCCAGCTTACGTGCTGCATCGGCCACTTGTGCCACCGTGTTGAACATAGCACACACCAAGTCGTTGGCGACCGATGTACGAAGAGCCCACCAGAAGTGGTATGCTCGCTGTTTGGCAGTACCTGCTGCTGTGCCAAGAAAACCAGCCAAACGAAGAAAGCGCTACATGAACTCATTGTTGTTCTCCCCAGCTCTCTGTCTGATTCCATGGTACTCCCTCTTTAGCTTGTCTTGCTCAGCCTTGGGAAAGAACTTTCCCATCACTCACTCCCTGAACTGAGCCCAAGTCAAACCAGCCACCCAATCATCACCTCCCTTAGACTGCTTCAGTGCCTTCCACCATGCTAGCACATCACCTTTGAACTTGTAACAGGACAACCTCGACTTGAAGACGGGGCCACAGCCCATTGCATCAAAGATCTTCTCAATGTGGGCCAACCAGCTTTCAACTTCGTTGGGCTATCCGTTTTCTCGAAGGATCGAGGGTGTAGCTTGTTGAATCTCTCCAGCCATGTGACCAATGTTGCTGGAGGAGGAGGAGGAGGTACTGGATGTTGTTGCTGATTGTTGGCAGCTTGCACCTCAGCCCTGATTTCGTTCCTCAGATGAGGAAGCAAAGCTTGCATCGCAGCTTGGACTGCTGCATTGAGTTGTTCCTTCTCGCGTGTGAGAACCATCTGACAATATAACATAAAAATACATGATTAAACAGATCAAAACATAAAATATATACATGAAATTTTTTTGGGTAAATGTCAAAAATACACAACGTACTTTCTCAGATTATCCATTATACACATCGTACTATTTTAAGTCCATTATTCACACTTGCCACGTAGGATTTTGGTTAAAAATTTGAATTTACCTTTGATTTAACGAAACGTTAATTATTTCGTTAACTTGGAATTTAGTTTTACATTGTTTATCTCTGTTAGCCCTAAAATGTGAGCGCCATTTACGGAATTACATTAGATTCAGATAGGCAAAACATGGAGGGACTACTATTGACAAGTTGTCAAAGTTACTCCTTGTTTAGCCTATATATACCCTTCCATACTTCCATGGAGGGGTGAGGTTTTCCCATTAATTTTTTTCTACTTTCTCTCTCAATAAAACACACACATTTATAGTCTATCACTTTCTCTCTATAAAATGTCTAAACATTTCTTTTATCCTCCCTGACCTCCGGATCACCCTCTTTTTAGCTTTGAATATTATGGTTAACAACTGCTATCAGAGCTAACCGGGGGTGTTTTGTGTTTGTGTTTGATTTTTTTTTTGGTGTTTGCATCGTGTTATCAAGAGTCATGGTTCGTACCTTGTTATGATTCATGGTTGGTGTTCGTGTTGTGTTTTCACAATCACAGTTGGTATTTTTCTGATTTGATTCTTATCTGATTTTATCATGTTTCATTATTATCCATTTTTATCTGTTAAAGTCTCGTTATATCAATTTCATTGTCTAAATCTGTGTCTTGTCATGCATCGTAACAATTTATTTAAGTCCATTTTTTTGTTACCCGTGTATTGTTTTTGTCTATTGCTTCCTGGGAAAAGGACAAAAATCAAATGGTCAAGATTCATTTTTTCGGGGTTACCAAAAAATTAAACCCTTTTGCGATGGCACATTCAGATGGCTATTCCGATGGTATAGTGCGATGAGGCTTTTAAGATGGCTACTTATGATCGCATTGATTGCGATGGCTGGTTTACGATAGCATATTATGATGGCAATGTTGCGATCGTATCTTACGATGGCCACTGCGATTGCAACTTGCGATGGCTTGTCACGATGGAATGTTGCGATGCTTATAGGAGTGCGATGGGTGTGGTTTCATCATTGCGATGGGTGCAAACCATTGCGATGGGGTGTGGGACTGTGATGGATAGTATTGAAAAAACATTACGATGGGTGTGGTTTCTACACTGTGATGACTCATCTGAAAAAACATTGTGACATCTTGGCCCAGCCAGAAAAATACCGAGAACATGACTAACCGACTCTATCTATAACCCTTCGTCTCATACTTCCACTCCATCTCCTATCAACCATCTCGAGACTCGAATACATAAACAAAATCATAAAAAATATATAAAATCTCAGATTCATTCAGTGAATTGACATGCACGCCAAGATCTTTAAAGATCTATATCCACTAAATGTCTCTCATCATAGATCTCTGTGATGGATTCACCATCTAACTGATATTCGAACATAAACATGATTAATAAAAATTAAGTTATAATCATTTTGTTTATTTCGTCAATTTAAACATAAAGCATAAAAAAATCTAAGAGTAACCTACCTGAGACCACGTTTGATCTTGAACCCTTTTTGTCTCGAACATACACTCGTTTTATATCCGAGAAGGTCGAATTGACTTGGTTATAATGGTTATATGTTGGTTATGCATTGATTTATGGTGATTCGATATCAATGAGATGGATAGTAATTTGTTTGGATTCGTTCTTGATGGGTGATTCACATTAATCAAGAAAAGATTTTGTGGGCTTGATTATCACTGATGTGAGATTTGGTAATGAGATGAAGTTTTGAGATTGGGATTAGATGAGAATATAGGGGCGGAGAAAAGTATGAGCTGATTAGGGTAGTATGAGTTTTATTAGGGATAATATGCTGGTCTTATCTACACGATATTAGGGTAAAATGCATATGGGCCTTTTGTGGTTTTGGGCTAGTTAGTCATATTGTGGTTTTTGGATATTACGGATGAAAATGGGGGTAATATGACTACTAGCTTCGGATGAAATGGATTTTTTGGATTAGGCTGGTACAAGATGTAGTTGAATTGGGCTTTTCTATTGGACCGAGTATAGGGTGCCGAATAATAGGTAATATGATGACATTATTTACAAAGTCGGGTATTCGATATGTTTCGATCAAAAGTGCTTAAATGACAAAGAAATTGTTGGTTTAAAACCCAATATTTTTGAAAAAAATTCGACAACCTCACCGCGGAGGTCGATCCGCGCATCAATTGGGCAAGTGACTGACGCTGGGCATTAACGACAAGTTATCTAGACAAATTATCCTTTAATGATATTTTATCATTTGTTCTAGATAACGACATTCACAAACATAACACCAAAGCAAACAAAACACTTAACGCTAAAAGGATCTGATATAAGATTCACTTTAACGACAACGGCTACTTTTGATTCTTCAAAGACAAGTGATCACGAAGTGGATTTGGTATTCTTTATTTGAAGTTGAAGTGGGATTTCATGAAGGTGTCTACTTATTTCATCATCGAGCCTTCCTTCTATTTTTATACCCCTTTTCTTTAAACCTAGTCTATCGATTGATGACTTGCTTGGGCGATAAAATTTATGACTGAGACTTGAATTATCTAGTTTCCACTGTCAAGGGGTGGATGGTCGAAGACATGGATTACTATCATTTTTGGGAGCTTTGTTGCAGTTCTCATTGTCACACGCAGTTGCTCGTATGGATAACTTCAAGAGGTATAAGAAACTTGTTTCTACACCGTTCTTCAATCGACATAATTGCAAGCTTAAGTAACAAATTTGGGGGATTGTACTTCAGTTTCAAGTTTGGAATATCAGGTTTACTTCACATGTAGTCACAACAAATAGCCAAATGAATTCGAGGTTGGTAAGTTAGACAGAGAGAGATGGAATCAGCAGTCAATTCTCACGGGATATTTATGAGCCTCATAACGACAATGGTACTTCATAGTCTAAGCAAGAATATTTCAAAGTTTCTCAATGACTTTCAAAACTTCTCAAGACATTTGCTTAAGACTAAGAACTTCTCGAGTATATGGACGTCCACGATAATGATGCTTCTGAGAGTTCGAAATCATCATGGGGGAAGATCGTGTACTTTGAAGTACTCGAATCAACTTCCAGGGGGAAGTAGTGTACATGGAATGGTATCTACTTACTTTATATGATTTTTATGAAGTATTCTGCTGGCGTGAGAAGAATTGTAGCTGATTTCCTGCATGTTACCCCAAACGGATTATCACCAAAAACCAAACGACATGAGACAGTATAGAAGCAGTATTATCTGGTGTGGTTCTTCTACAAATTTCTGCTGTGCATTTAAACCGACGAGCTAGAAGATTGTTCAAACTACATCAGAGTGTAAGAATCTGCTTAAGATACAGATATTGGTTTAGGTGGAAGCTGTTTAAGAAACTTCGTCAAAAAGAAGTCTATAAAGAAAGTTTTTTTAATACATGCTGCATGAATTGGGGGGAAGTTAATCAAAATCATGCATATTACAATTGTTCCACAACAAGCAAAGACAAAGAGGATTCAAGGTAAGGTACAAGTTATGAAGACAAGGAGAATTAAAAGACATCCTCAACATTGGAAGCGCCTTGAAAGACTTTATTTTGTTGTATTTTTACTTGTTAGGAACATTGTAAGTAATTCCGTATGTCTCCACATTGGGGGAAGATTATTAGCCCTAAAATGTGAGCGCCATTTACGGAATTACATTAGATGTAGATAGGCAAAACGTGGAGGGACTACTATTAACAAGTTGTCAAAGTTACTCCTTGTTTAGCCTATATATACCCCTCCATACTTCCATGGAGGGGTGAGGATTTCCCATTTATTTTTTTTCTACTTTCTCTCGCACTAAAACACACACTTTTATAGTCTATCACTTTCTCTCTCTAAAATATCTAAACATTTCTTTTATCCTCCCCGACCTCCGGATCACAACTACTGTGGTATCCAATTTACCAAATGCTCCACCGTGTTCAAACTCTTCTGCATGTAATACAAATAATTCTCTTCATACTAGACTCCGGATGCACGAAGCACATGACGGGGAATCTCAAGCTTCTAATTAACTTCGTGGAGAAGTTCCTGGGTACGGTCCGATTCGGAAATGATCAATTTGCACCAATCCTAGGATATGGAGATTTGTTTCAGGGGAATATCACGATAAAAAGGGTATACTACGTCGAAGGCCTCAATCACAATCTTTTCTCGGTTGGTCAATTTTGTGATGCAGATTTGGAAGTTGCTTTAAGAAAGAAGACATGTTTTGTTCGTGATTATGATGGGAATGATTTACTCATCGGTTCACGGTGTACTGATCTTTACACAATTCAATACAAGACACAACTTCATCAACTCCAATTTTGCTTCATGGCTAAAGCTTCAACGACTCAGGCATGGTTATAGCATCAACGTCTATCTCATCTCAACTTTGATACCATCAACTTGCTTTCTAAGAAAGATAGTGTGAGAGGCCTTCCAAGCTTGAAATTCATCAACGATCATCTTTGTTCTTCTTGTGAGCTTTTTAAAGCTAAACGAAGTAGCTTTAAGACAAAGACTACACCAAGCTCTAAAGGACAGTTGGATCTTCTTCATATAGATTTGTGTGGTCCCATGCGTGTTCAAAGTATCAATGGGAAGAAATATGTTATGGTAATTGTCGATGATTACTCAAGGTACACATGGACTCAGTTCTTGAGGTCCAAGGATGAAACACCCAAAGTTCTTATCAGCTTCCTTAAACTGATACAACCTGGTCTTCAAGCTCAAGTAAAAGTGGTTCGTACTGACAGAGGCACAAAATTTTTGAATTCAACTCTAAGAAACTATTTTGAAGCTGAAGGAATTGAACATGAAACATCTACTGCCCGAACACCCGAACAAAATGGCGTTGTTAAGACGAAACCGTACTTTAGTTGAGGCTGCTCGAACATTATTATCTACTTCAAAACTTCCACTATACTTTTAGGTCGAAGCCGTGTTAACCGCATGCTACACACAAAACCGATCCTTAATTATCCCAAGACACAAAAAGACACCATATCACATAATCCATGATCAAAAACCTTCCCTCAAACACCTTCATGTTTTTTGATGTACTTGTTACATAAGTCGAGATGGTGAAAATTTGGATAAGATGAAAGAGAAAGGTTATTCATGTATTCTAGTGGGATATGCAACTCAGTCTAAGGGATATAAGGTTTACAACAAGAGAACAAAACTGATAGTCGAGACTACTCATATCAGATTTGATGAATTACAAGAAATAGCACTTGAACAAAACAGTTTATGTCCCGATCCACAACGACAAACGACTTCCGTTCACAACCGCATGGAACTCGGAACTCAAGACCACAACAATGAACCGTCAAGTTCAACGCTGGTTCAAGGAAATGTTCCAAGAACATATATGACAGTCAACACGATACTTGAAGAGTTGTAAATGTTATATGGACCAATGTATGATGAATATTTCACGGGGGAGAAACAAGTTGTATCGAAGTCTTCCGCTATCACTCATGATAAGAATGATGATACCGATCATCGTCAACAAAAGGATACAACTTCCATCTACTTCAACACGGGTTGTTGCAGATTTACCTCCTCAGACTATCACATCAACAACCGCTCCTAAAACATTCACAACTACTGTCATTGCTCGAGAGAATACAAATCAAGCAGACAATGCATTAAATGACGAAGACGAATTTATCAAGCCATTCGATACACCGGTACACGACACTGGAGAGTCTTCTACTCGCCATGTTGATCCGTCAAATATGCATACATTTTATCAACGACATCCTTTAACACATCATTGGACCCGAGGTCATCCTTTGGTTAAAGTAATTGGAAACCCTCACAGCCCGTTCGTACAAGAAGACAACTTGAAACTGATGGTGATGTTTGTATGTTCGCACTCGCCGTGAGTACAGCTGAACCAACAAATATCAAAGAAGCCTTGGCTGATCATGCTTGGATTGAATCAATGCGAGATGAAGTTCTCTAATTTGAAAGACTTAAAGTCTAGGAACTTGTTGATAGACCATACGATGTAATTCCATTAAATATTTGATGGGTCTGGAAAAACAAGATGGATGAAGAAAATACAATCATCAAGAACAAAGTTAGGCTAGTGGCTAAAGGGTATGGTCAGAAAGAGGGTATTATTATTGAAGAATCATTTGCACCAGTAGCTCGTCTGGAAGCGGTCAGTATTTTCCTTGCTTATGCTGCACATAAGGGATTCATTGTCTATCAAATGGACTTAAAGACGGTGTTTCTTAACCGTCCTTTGAAGGAAGAAGTCTATGTCACGCAACCGGAAGGATTCTTCAATCCTCATTATCCTGACAAGGTGTATCGTCTCCATAAAGCACTTTATGGACTCAAGCAAGCTCCAAGAGAGTGGTATGACGAGCTCTCGAAATTTCTTGTATCCAAAGGTTTCTCAAAGGTTCAGTTGATTTGTTCACTTATAAATACGGGGATGACATTTTGCTTGTGCAGATTTATGTTGATGACATTATTTTCGTGTCTAGAAACCCAAAACTTTCAAAATGGTTTGAAAAAGTCATGCACAACAAATTTGAAATGTCAATGATGGGCGAACTCAAATTCTTTCTAGGATTTCAAGTTCACCAATCCCCAAGTGGTATCTTTATAAACCAAGCTAAGTATTGTCAAGAGATAATCAATAAGCATGGTATGACCGCATGTGACCCCGTTGGGACACCATTATCAACCACATCCCTAGATGCTGATTTGGAGGGATATGCCATAGATCAAACAAAATATCGTTCCATGATCGGCTCCCTCATGTACTTAACAGCAAGCAGACCAGATATATCACATGCTACGTGTTACTATGCACGATATCAAGCACGACCCACTGAAAAGCACCTCAAGGAGGTTAAACGGATCTTTCGGTACCTAAAGAATACCATTCGCTTGGGACTCTGGTATCCGAGGGAAACCGGTTTCTTTCTAACGGCCTATTTAGATTCTGATCATGCAGGGTGTCTTGATACACGAAAAAGTACTTCTGGTGGTAAACAATTTCTTGGTCAAGATAAGCTTGTGGGATGGTCTTCCAAGAAGCAAGATTGTACATCACTATCATCAGCCGAAGAGGAGTATGTGTCTCTATCTGCGTGTTGTGTTCAATTTCTTTGGATGAGAACAGAACTCACGGATTAGGGCTTTCACTTTGATAAAGTACCTATGTACTACGACTCAGCGTCAGCCATAGCTATCTCCTGCAATCCGGTACAGCATTCCCACACAAAGCACATTGGTGTCAAATATCACTTCATTAAGGAACAAGTTGAAAAGGATATTGTTGAATTATAATTTGTTAGAACTGATTACCAATTAGTTGAATTGTTTACAAAAGCTCTTTCGAACGAGAGGTTTGCGTATCTAGTTAGGCAAATTGGTATGAGATGTTTGACTCCAGCAGATGTTGAAATTCTGGCAAACAAGCCTGCTTGATTCATCTATTAAACATCTACATGTAAATATTAATGAAAAAGAAAAATATAAAATAAAAAATCTTTGAAAATCCAAAAATATTCCTCTCGACATGTCTTTCAGTATCGATAATATGGATGTACCTAGAAATGCCGCTCAATAACGACACGGGTGTGTACATAAAGCTCGAATGAAAGTTGTACATATTCTTCAAAACATGTCATTTCTACTTTTAATAAAGGAAAATATCAATTTTGGACAATTTTTCCAACAACGGGTAGAGCAATCTATCTTGGGTTGAGCTTGTCACAAAACATTCAACGTTTTAAGCTCAACACAATGGCTTGTAATAAATTTCAGATTGCAACCTGGATCAATATTCACGGGGGAGTGTACGATTTAGTGCGCTTACCCTCAGCAAAAGAAGAGAAATCTTCTTACACTTGAGTAGATTCGTCAAGACATTCAAAGTCTATGAACTCAAGTTTCTGCTTTAGAAAAACCTCTTCGCCGAAAAGAAATAGGATTTTTCAAAAAGCGTTGAACACAATTTTTTCAAGAATTTTTCAATGGTTTTTCAAAATCTTTCAAAAATTGTGTGTTCAACAACTCCCATCCTCAAAAATCGAAATGTGGATAACATCTTCACAACGACAATTCAATTGGATCACTTTTTGAGGGGGAGCACTACAACATCATGCAACGATTGACACATCTTTCTCCCAAAGATTTTCAAGACTATCTTTCAAAATATATTTTAATCAATTTGGTATCTCTAATATCAAAAGTTTTTATATATTAGAGATAGGGGAGAAAATGTGATTAAAATGTGATCTTATATATGAATCAAGCACTCTAACTCTTACCTACATGTGCAAAACATTTTCGAATATCGATGCACATGTGAAGGGGGAGCATTTCTGAAACGACAAAACTATCAAGGTGTTAAATGTTTTTCAAACACTTTGTTAGACTTTTTAAAGTGGTTTTATGGTTACGATCAAATACCCACTACATCTCTATTCCACGACGTTATTGGTGTCAAAAGGGTGCTTAGGTTTAAGTCGTATGATCCAACCAGAACCGGAGGGATCTTCCCATGGACAATCCAATAGATTATTAGAAGTCCTTAGGAAAGATGGATTAGAAAGTGAACGTAGCTAAATGCAGACTAAGTACTGAAGCTAGCACTGGAACAACCACAACAAGGTGTTAGTAATGATGTCTTGGTAAGCATTGAAGGGGTTGAAGAAAGAAAAAGAAATGTAAGGATAAAGGGTATAAATAAATTATCCCTCCATAAGACATAGGCATAAACCGGGTCAACACGTCATGAAGACAACGCATCATGGACCCAGTGATGTAATGCACAACCCCTCCCCAGCTGACTCAGGCTTCTCTCAAAAGAAGTTTGTTTTATTGTCACGGAGATCAACATGACTTCTATTGACTTTCTCACTACGAGAAAGTTGATATTGAATATGTGGCATCTGCACCAGCCTCCGACCACTAAAGTGCACAAATCGAGTCTAGAGCCAAAAGATCAATCAAATCTCGTTAGGACACACGGATGAAGATCAAGAGAGTCCTACGCTATATCCTTGTGATATGGCTAGAACACTCAGAGTGATACTACCTAGTACTCACAATGAAGAGTGGAGATCCTTCCAGTGTTAACATCAAACAGCAATGCGGTAGGTCATGTGTAAGATTCTTTTAGAATTGAACATGTGTAAACTGAAAAGCAACAATGGATTGGTTCTGAATTGATTCAAACTCGTTTCAGGTTTCTACGCAATATCTTTATGGTCTTGCCAGAACATTCAGAGTGATATTCATTAATATTCACAGTGGTGAATGGAAATCCTTCTAGCGTCAACATCAAACAGCGCTACGGTAGGTAACTTGCGAGATTATTATGAATCAAGCTTGTGTCAACTGGAAAGAAACAATGGTAAGATTCTTTATGAATCACACTTGTTCCAGGAATTTGAATTGACGACTTTAATCAAGAGGATATTTATCCAATTGATTCACTCTTTATGTTCGCAGTCTTGCTTTGAGACGGTCGAGTAAAGAGAACAGCTAGTACAGCCGCAAAACCCTGTCAAGGAGATTCTTAACTGAATCTACCTAATCGCATGTACGATATTTATTTATCGTATAACGGTCTTCACCGACCAGAGGTAAAATCCTACCGAGTTAGGACGAATGTCAAAGCCATTCAGTCCGTGTCTATGTTTTGTCTCAAGAAGGTGGTGTTACGGTGTACTCAGCAAAGTCAAAGATTCAAAAACACATTCTCATACATAAAGACATTCAACAATCAAGAAAGCTAAAGACTTCTACAACTCTGATGATCAAAATCTTCCTTAACAATGAATGTAGAGGAATGACCTCTATTCAAAGGAGATTGTTAGCAAGCTTTCAAGATAGTGCAAAGTATGAGCATGTGGATAAAGATACAAGATCGCAAGATGGCAAAGACAAGTCAAGAATGATTTGAAGAACTCAAGTTTAAAAACAAATTCGAAAGACAACAACAAAGGTTTAAAGATCAAAGCATGAAGAAAAGGACGGCTATTACACGTTCAAGATTCAGTTACGACGAAATTCGTAATCTCTTTATCCTCCCCGACCTCCGGATCACCCTCTTTTTGGCTTTGAATCTTATGGTTAACAATCCCTTAACTAACCATCATCATATCATCTTCATCTTCATCATCTTCTTGATCTTCATCATTTTCCAGATTCAAAATCCTCCAAATCCCAAGATCCAAACAACTCCTTCATATCCAAACCCATCATCTTCATTACTTTTGTCTCTCTCCGAATAAAAAACACAAATCTATCATCTCTAAAAAATTAAACACACCGAATCACATTTATCATTACCAAATAAAAAATCCACCATCCTTAAAACTATCGACACATTCAAAACCGGATCCAAAAAATCAAAGGGTGTTTAGGGTGGTTATGAACGAGTGAAGATTCGTTAGAATTGGGGTTGATATAATGATAAATGGTTTGGTGTGTACTATGGAACTGATAAAGTAATATTAGTAGGGATTAGATTGGATAAATGGTTAATTGAATACGAGAATGATGTTACAATTTGGTTTTGATTGGAGTAGAAAATCCATGTTATGGTGGTGATTAAGAATTGATGTGGTGGCGGCGGCTGCATATTTCAAGTGGTGAACGTGATTAGGGTTTGATGTTAGTTAAAACTGATTAAAGAAATCAGTGAACAAACCAAATGCTCAGTTTGGTTAAAAAACTGAGAAAGAAAAAATGGCGTATGGTTGTTCAGTTTTAAATAAAACTCACAAAGTGTTGTTGGTATGATCAATAGGTGAAATCGATAGAAAGGTGTGTAGGGTGTGCTTAGTGTTTAAAATGACACTGGAAGGGTGTGTGCATCAACTTAAATGAAGAAGCTAATGGATGTGATATGTGGGTTTCTCAGAGATATGGTACTGATAGTGTGTCAAGAATAATACTGAAGCTTCCAAAAGTTGAAGTTGGTCATATATACCAAAACCAACTATTGAAGCCCACCAGCAGATCCTAAATCCCTCTTAAAAAATGGACAAGGGCATTGGATTTTGGATATGAAGGAGTTGTTTGGATCTTGGGATTTGGAGGATTTTTAATCTAGAAAATAATGAAGATGAAGAAGATGATTAAGATGAAGATGAAGATGATATGATGATAGTTAGTTAAGGGACAAACAATGTAAAACTAAATTCTAAGTTAACGAAATAATTAACGTTTCGTTAAGTCAAAGGTAAATTCAAATGTTTGACCAAAATCCTACGTGGCAAGTGTGAATAATGGACTTAAAATAGTACGATGTGTATAATGGATAATCTGAGAAAGTACGTTGTGTATTTTTTACATTTACCCAAAAACTTTATACCAATAAATCATGAGAAAAAATTTATGGAGGAAAACTAGTACATGAATGCATGATGCAGTTTTATTAAAACTTTTATATGCGCGAGAGTGAACGCCTATGGTCAGTTCACTAAAAACAAAAGACATGGCGAGGGGACGCCAATGGGTCGGTCCCAAAGTTAAAAGTTTCGATAAAAGGACATGCGACTAAATAGGGCCAGTCCTATACCAACCATTACTTAGTCATAAACCTGCGACAATGACATATATATGAATGCATGAAAACAATGGATGCATGAAAATCGACTGTCAGTTCTAGGAAAACCATAGTGACTTCCCACTAATCACAGGTCGTGTTTTGAGAGCCAATAGGTCGAAGCCTTGGCTCTAATACCATAATTGTAACACCCCATTTTTATAAATGGAATGCCACGCGTGATTATGGCATGTCAGCAAAGCATTCAAGGATAAATGTCTTAAACATTACATGATCATAAAGGAAATTCCGGAAACAAACATCGGTACACCAAAGTAAAAGCTCATCACACAAAAACATGAGTACTGTAAATGAAAAGGACTAAACAATGTCCATGGAAATGAGTAGCAAAATGTATGAAGAAATGCATAAAGTAATGAAGGCAAGTAAGCTTCCAATCCATATGCACCTACACTTAGAATCTACGAGCTCCCTTGAGTACCTGCCGTTTTAGGAAACATGAAAGGAAAACGGCTGAGCATAACGCTCAGTACATGAATATACGAGCATAGCATGAATAATATAAGCATATACAACATATAGCAGCGGAATTGATTAAGTCCTGGAAAACCTGGTATATCTTAGTAAAACTTGTTTTATAGTTTCAAAAGCCTTATGTTTATCTTATGAAAACTGTTTAACATGTTTACCATTAGCCAATATAGGTCATGAAATATCAACGTGCATGAATAGTTGGAGGGTTGACCTTATCATGCAATTAGAGGGGTTGGCTATAATCAATATAAGTTTGGGTAGGAGGGATCAGCTCCTTGTGAAGGATGCAAGGCACATACCACATTCACCTAAATAATATGTTAAAACATGTATTCTAGGATGCACCCATACGCCCCACATGATAATATAATAATATGGCCAAAAGATAAAAGGGACGCCACGAGCTATCACTCCGCCTTGGTGAAGTCATAACACTGGTGCCTCCAGTGTTATCATTATGGTACCTCCATAAGTAGGTGAAACTGGTCATGTATGTATATGGCTTAGGCATTTAATTAAACATAAGCAAATCAAAACATATAAAACACATACTGGGAAAACAGTCGGCTACATACGGGGAATCCTAATAAGGAAAGAATGTCCATACTTAAAGGATGGAGTATCCGTACCTTGTGTCCAGTGAACGAAGAATACGAATGGAAGAGAGTCCTACTTCGATCTCACTAATGTTGCATAAATAATATACGTATATACGTGTTCTGATTACAGTGTACGTAACTGGTTCTATATCATGTCTTAGCTTGTTTTATATGTTCATGTCATGTTTTACTGATTTTAATGTTATGTTGTGTTTATCATGTATTCTGCACATTCTGATTATGTGTTACTTGTATTTCTTGTATTATTATACTTGTTGTGTAATAATAAGTAACTTTCCAAAAATAGCAGGTTTCCTAGAATAGAAAGTTTCCAAAAATAGGAAGTTTCCAAAAATAGAAAGTTTCAATAAATAGATTAACTGCTTAGAATAGATAAGTTTCTAAAATAAAAAGTTTCCGTATTTAGAAGTAAGCGGGATTATTAAGCTAATAAGATAAGCTTAAGTTTTACTGATTAATATTCTAAGTCATGTGATTAATAGTATTGTTTATTAATTAATACATGTAAATTAAATAAACTATATGTTATAAGATTTAATAAAATATAACATGATTTAATTAAATTAAGGTGTATATAATAGTTAGGTTAAAACACGTTTTAATATTTATATTAATATAACCTAAGTCATGGAAATTAGTTAATTATATGTCATGTTTTAATAATTAATCAATTAAATTAGTTTAAATTTCATGATTAAATACTTAGGTTAAAATCATGTATTATTAATAATAATAATAAACCTAAGTCATGTTTTAATTAAATTAATTAAGTACCATGTTAAATTAATTTAATTACTTGTAAAAATAAATGCACGTGTAAAAATAATTAAACTTTTAAAAATAAAATAATAAACCGAACCCGTGTATTATTTTATTAAAAACATGTCGTGAACTGGACCCGTAAACCCGTGAACCGGCCCGAACCAAAACCCCACCACCAACCACCACCCACAGCCGTGACTACGGCGGTGGCTGGTGGCTGCCCTTCCATCGGCGGCGGCTGCTACCGCTGATGCGCCATGGCTAGCCGCTGCTAGCTACGAAGATCCCACCGGCGCAAGTCGGTGCTCTCCCCTTGCTGCCTCGCTGCTCCCCCCGTCCGACCCAAGAAGCCACCGGCGCAAGCCGGTGGTGCTTGCTGTTGCACCAAGACCCACACCGAGCCCCTTAGGGGGGTCTCGGTTGTGGCTTAAATGGGACACCGAGAGTTGTATGACTCTCGGTTGGCTGCCGAACCACAAACAAACCAAACAAAACCCTTTTTCCATGTTTTAATTAATCCCATAACATGTTTATTTAATTGTTTTCATATATCTAATCATAAACATAATTAAATAAAAGATTAAAGATTAAGGTTTTTGTTTTACCTTGACGTGTGATTGAAAATAACACGAACACGAACCCAATACAAAGATTCAAAAATCAAAATCGAATCCTCCTTGTCTTGTGTGTAGGTGCCGCGGCTAAGGGGTCCAAAGGGGCTAGGGTTTTATCTTTTTTCTGTAAACATATTTTATGAAAACTCTGTATTTTCTATTTCCTTTAATTAAAACCAAAAATGGGCTTGTGAGTCCCCTTCCTCTTTGTGTGTGCCGCGACTACATGGGCCCACCAAGGGGAAACCTGTAGTTTTCGTGTTCTAATATTTTACGTGTTCTCGTGTTCGTATTTACGTGACGTTATAATTAAACGTTTGTGTTATTATTATATATACTTGTAAATAGTCGTAAAATAATTACGTAATTACATAATAATATGCTCTTGATTATTTACGTTCATGTTTTCATGTTCGTGATTATAATTATTGTTGGTAATAATTATCGTGCATTAATACATACTTAATACTTATCGTGTAATAATATGTACGTAATTCTTGTAATTAATATTCGTGAAACGTAAACATGTTAAAAAAGGAAAGTCTTAATCATGTACGTACGATTATAAGTGTACTGTTCATGGTAAAAGTATGCGGGTTTTACATCCCTCCACCACTACCTTGTCTTTTATCTAAGTATTGTTTGCTTACCTTCAAGACATCTTGTTCAAGCAAATCTTAGGGTTCTATCTTAACTATAATTAGCTTTATTCTTTTTACTTTGGCTTGTGTTTCTGTCTCATACATCTTTGTATGATTTATTTCCTTGTATCTTTTATCATGTTTTCTTTTAACATGACTTATCTTGGATCTTTTGTTTCTTATTTTTTTGTGTGATCTTTGATATATCTTGTTGTGTGTCTCTTCTCTTCTACTAACCCTTCTATGTAGCTTGTCAACATATTTCGATTCCTTGGTGCCCCAAGCAAGGGGGAGTAAGCACCAAGGGGGAGCATTTGCAAAGTCCGGTTCTTTTCTTCTTTAAAGACTTTTGCAACCCTTTTTGCTTCGACAAAGGAGGATAAATGATAAACTCGTCTTCGAAAATCTTGTTTTATTAGATGATTGAGTTTATGGATTGTCGGAATCAAAAAGGGGGAGATTATTAATGCAATGATGCCTAAAAACGTTACTTGCATTTTTCGGTCTCACTTTGTTTTGATTACGACAATATGTAAAACCAAGCATTTAAACAAACAATGAAAAACGAATTCTTGATTTCAAGTATTTTTCATTTCAACCATTATCACTTAAGGTATGAACAAACAAGTAATTATACTAATTAGGTGATCAAGGATTTAATCTTTTCTTAAAACTCACTTTTTATTAAGTGTGACAAAGTTTTATTATTAAACTTTCTTTTTAAGAAAATGTTTTATTAAATTAATTATCTAAAAGTTTTAAATTTGAAAACGTATATTCTATCTTGGTTTGGAATATCCTTTCAGGATATTTTAATCCCCAGATTCGAACCAACCCACTAAAAGACAAAAGGGAGCGGACTCTACGCCGACGGTTCCTTAGCGCCTACGGCGGTTCCTTATCGATAAGGAACCGCGGGCAGATATAGCCGTTGGACATTTGTCTTATAAATAGTGGACCATTATCAGACTTTCAATCCACCTCTTTTGCACATACATTTCCAGATTCTTTCATACTTCTTAAATCACTCAATTCCTTGATCATCTGTTTGATTACTACTTGTTTAGAAGTGAACCTTTCTACTCTCATCTTCCTCTCAAAGTGCAAAGAGAAGAACACTATCATTCTTAAACTGTTGTGTCTACCTCAAAGATCCATTGAAGATTCTAACTTATTTATTCATTGTTATGTCATTGTTGTGAAGATCCAAGTAGTTGTGTCTATTTGGAAGTTTTGTACGTATTAGGGTTAATACTTAGTCCTCAAAGTATATTGTTGTAGATTGGTCCTAGTTAAGATTAGGGCTCGACATTAGCTTAGAGTCGGAAATTTGTTAAGCGACGTTGTGTACGGTTTCTCCACCTTAAGGATCTTGTTGATTAGTGAACTCTCGAGTAGGGAGTACTCGAGGAGTGGAGTAGGAACGAGGAGTGAGCTTTGTTGCCAAACCACTATAAATCCTTGGTGTTTGGTTTGAGCTTTCCTTCCCTTATCTCTTTACATTCTTTATTATTTATACTTGTGATTATAAGTTAGTTGCACTACACCTTGTTCATATTGTGTATAAGAAGGTTTCACATAAATATTCAAGCTTATGTTTTTGAAAAAGGATTTTTTAAAACCAAACTTTAACAAGCAAATTTAAGAAACTATTCAACCCCCCTTCTAGTTTCTAAAAAATTAAAGACACTGGCCATGGACTAACTACCATATGACTTCAACGACGCAGTCGCCACATGTTGGTAATTTTAGTTCCAAAGACTGTATTAAGTGATCTACTTATATAATTAAGTTAAGCTTTGATACAAGTTAAGTGGTGTGGGTTTTAACTCGTGTGAGCCAAGCTAACACCACCTCAACTAGAGTAAGGTCCAAAGGGGCAAAGCCCAATAAAGTACTATTCCCACATTATTAGGTATGAAATAACCTACTAAATTTTCATATAACTGGATAACTTTCATACATTAGGTTTCCTTTATGAGTTATCCGGTTGTCGTTTTCGTGAACGCGAGTCAGATTTTGATATCTAGATTGTTGCCTTATAACTTTGTTTCACCACTGCACACCCATGTTGGAAGTTAATCCATTTAATCATTATGTTATGGAAGTTCGACACAGCAGGAAGATGAGAACAGGCCCAGTGGATCAAGCTTGTATTATGTTTTCTGTCTGGGTCGAAGGCCATCAAGCCCGATTATTATTTAAGTTAGCAGTAGGAAACGGTTATGTATAAAGGGTAACATCTGTTGGTGAAAAGTAACCAACACGTCCCTCACAGAAATCATACCGTTTAGTTTGTATATATAGGATTGATATGTACGAATTCTGTAACCCTATTCATTCAATAATATCTGTTTATATTAAGGTTCATCCCAATCTTCTTTGGTATTATTTTGTATGATATGATACGATGATGCTTGTTCTTGATAATGTTTGATCATTCGATCCTAGAAATCCGAAGCAAGACTTGTGCAACACTGGTATCAGAGCGACAAAGGAACAAACAACATGTTCAATCATCACTCTAAATTTTCCCATGGATGCCTATGAGAAAGAAAGATAAGAAGAGACGGTTACCACCATAATTGATGGTTAACAAAAGAAGGAAGGAGAAAAGGCAGAACCAAGAGAGAAGAACAGAAAGAAAGAATAAGAAACATAACGAAAGTAAGAAAAAAAAGAAGGAAAATCAGATACAAAGAACTTTGTATTTGATTGATGGAAGAAGAAGAAAATTTCTTGTGTTTTTGCCCACATTCCAGAAGAACAGAAATGGGATGTTGCCTTTTTTTCTGTTTCGACATCCACCAGAAATAAAAAGAAGGCTGTGGTGTTTTTTATGTATGCAACCATCAGAAACAAAAAGGATTAAAAACAACAAAACGAGTAATTTCAGTATGAGTTCGAAGTAGGCAACCCTAACCAGCGGGTTGTCCATATAAGTAAGGAAGTATGAGAAGCCATAGCGTTTCACCCCGTATGAGAAGCCATATTGTTTCACCCAATATGAGAAGCCATAGTGTTTCACCCCGTATGAGAAGCTATAGCGTTTCACCCCTTATGAGAAGCCATAGCGTTTCATCCCCTATGAGAAGCCATAGCGTTTCACCCCGTATGAGAAACCCGAATGTTTCAACACAAGTAGGGAAGTACGAAAGTAAGAAAGTAAGCAAGGAACAAAGTAATTAAGTAAGCTGTTGGAAATTCACTTTATGTGACGACATTTAATAATTCCTATTAGTTATCATAGTCACAAATGCATAGACTAGATTATGAAACTATGTATAGTTTAGGTGGTGTGTGACTATATATACCCCTCCAAGGCTTACAAGGAAGGGTTGTTGTTTGTATTTTTCCCATTCTCATTTTATACATTTTCTCTTTCATTTTACACACACAACCTCTCTCTCTAACTCATCCATGGCTACCACCACCATATACCACCCAACTAGACCACCGGATCCATAAATAGCAAACCCACAGTTGGCGTCAGAGCTACGGTTCAATTCATGGATTGTCGTGTTTCTTGTTACTGATTTGGTGGTCAAAATCTTTTTGGTCTCAATTAGTCAAATAAATTTGTCACGGTTTTTCTGTTTGTTGTCCATACATTCATAACTTTTTTTGTCACGTCTTGTCTTTTATCTGTCCCGTTTCACATCTGGTCATATGGTTATTATTGTTGTCTCATTGTTATCATATCCATTTTTATTCAGGTCAAAAGTTGTCACTTTTATTTTTTTGAAATCTGTTTATATCAATATCACTTGCTTAATACTGGACTCAAAACCAGTATATGACGGTTATTGTATGGTTAAAAGTATTATTTTTCTAGATTTCTTTGTTTTATGAACATGAAGATGAAGATGAGCCCAGAAAAGCCCAGATCCTGAAAATCCGAAAAAAAGTACGACATATGGATAAGATTTCAGATTCACATTCCGATGGTTGTACACTGTGATGGGTCATTCCGATGGCTCATTGCGATGGCTCATTGCCATTGCTCATTACGATGGCTCATTGCGATTGGTATATTGCGATGGCTTATATTGTGATGGTAGACATTGCGATGACTTTATTTTTAAAAATCATTGCGATGGGTTTAAAGAAAACACTGTGATGGCTTTATTTTTTTAATATTGCGATGCAGTTTGAAAACATTGCGATGATTGTTAAAAAATATTGCGATGCAGTTAGAAAATATTGTGACAGGTTTAACAAAATCATTCCGAAAACCAGACTCAAACTGATACTACACCCCATTTTCACTTCCAATCAACACCAAATCTATCTATTTCCCATCGACACCTAATATCATCTATAAACAACTTCTTAATCTAATTCAAACAGAACATACATTAAAGATCACAGTTTTCTTCATTCGATTGTATCTTTCAAAGATATATATAGGACCTTTTTTTATCTTTAAAAATCGAATTCAATAATCATCATAGATCCCTGTTTGGTTTTAAACCAACTATTATTATACAAAATTAAATAAAGATCTATAACAAACTTGTTATGATCATTATTTGTTTCGATTTTTAATTAAAAACCGACATGCATCATGAATCACTTACCCGAGACCTTTATTCATTTAAAGATCCTGAAGCTACGGTATATCTATCTTCACTTCCAAATCGTTTGTGATGATTAGGGGTGCTTGATATGTGATGATCCGTTTTCTTTAATTGGATGTGATGTAGCAAAGATTAGATGATGATGATGATAATTATGTATGGGTTTTGCTGCATTTTAGATTGAAGATGAAAGATAGGATTGATGTTATTTGGTGGTGAGATGGATGTAGGATGTGTTTTTACGTTACTGAGATGGGGATTGAAGGGTAGCTTAGATAAACAAATAGGGGCTGATAGTTTGAGATTGGGAGAAAGAGATAAGTGGGGAATGATAAGAATGATTAGGGTTTACCTAATCTTTAGGGTTAGGGGTATTTATATCCCATTTGGTTGGACCGGGTTCTAATTTGGACAAGGGCTGGCATCTCCTATCCACATATCATATTTCACATTCGTTTAATGGGCCTACCTGCGTAAGTTTATGGACCAGTTGGGTTGTGACAATCCGTCAATTTACGATTGATATTTTATTCTCAAATATTATTTGAAAATATTATTTTAATGTTACAATATGAACTCACTTATTTTTGGGAAGAAATTTGGATTTACGTCTTGAAGTAGCATCGACTACGTCTAAACCGGAGGATTCTACGTTACGTGCTTACGTTTACATACACCGTCTTTGGTGACAGTCCGACACTTCAGAAAATAAATTTATCCGTGAATATTATTTTGGAGTTTTTAATTTGTGTTGGTTCATAAACTCACAAATTTACGAGAAGAGATTAGGACTTACGATTTTATTTTAACGTCCTTTACGACCAAACCGAAAACCCTAGGATTACGTATTTACGTTTTCGAACTCCGTTTTTGATGAGACAATTTTTATTGGATTCGTTTTGTAACGTTGATTCATAATTTATAAAAACGTTTTTCGTAAAACGACCCGAGGGCACGCAAATCGAGGAAACTAGAATCGAGGAGTACCCGTAAATAAATGGGGATGAGACAAGTGGGACACTTGTCCCACCCCCACTCAAAACCGTCCATAATAAGCCATTAGCACCATGAGGTGTCAAAACCTCATGAACAAGTTTACACTTGTGCTTACAAAGTAAGCAAAGCTTACACACCAAACCAAAACCACTCCACCATTACCACTAGCTCCCATTTCTCATGAAAACCACACACAAAATCCTCTCAACTCTCTCTCTCTCTAGTTCGTCCCTCATCTCCACCAAAACACCCCTTTCATACAAATTTTAACCATAAACATATGTTATAATCAACATATGTTAATCTCCATTCAAAAAGATGAAGATTGGTACAAGTTATAACATCAAAGGAGGAGTTTCCATGGAGTATTAGGGCTGATTTTCCGCAAGTTGTTCATGAAGATTGGTGGTCTTGAATATGGTCTTGGTGCATCACAAGTTTCTCCATCAAAAATCCATGTTTTGATCAACCTACATCATCATGGTGGTATAAAGATTGTCCTCCTCATCCTCTTGTTATTTTGATTATGTAAACATGTATTTTATTTCCTATTGTATATGTATATGATTATTATATGATGATAAAAATGTTATGTGGGGATTTGGTGTTGATAAACATGATTAAAAAGGTGAAAAACCATAAGAAACAAGGTTAAAATCTTGGTTAAATTTGTTGGCTGTATAAAACAGTAAAGAAACAAGTCATGGACTGATAAAATGATGAAGAAGAATTGGTTTACAGTAGGCTATGGGTCTTGTACACATGTGAGAGTTGGCCATGCAATGGAATCAAAGTAATGAGTGAGATATGATCAAAACAAGTTTAGGGTATAAATCTGAGGTTACTGTTTTGGACGATTTTTAGAAAATATTTAGAAGATGATTCAACAGTAGCTAGAGAAGAGTTAAATGTAGCACATATCATTTAGTTTATGTGATAAACATTTGAGCTTCTATCTCCATATAGAACTCAAGATATGGTAGTTTTGGTGAAAGTGAAGATAAAAATCAGATTTTTGGAAAATAAAGTATAATACTATTATATAAGCACTCAAAATTATATTGTATAAAATGTAAAGTTAAAACCCACTAACTCATGAATTTTATTTATATAGATATGTTAAAGGTTAAATAAGTGGACATTTTATAAAAATGGTAACTTGTTAAGTTTTATAAGTTATAAAACTATAAACATGATTTTTACGACTTTTTCGGCTAATACCGTAAAATTAACGTTTTTGTTGAATAAAACTTAGATGGTTGGACCCGTCTAATGTCAACTTTATAAAACTTATATACTGATATATAAACATGTATAACAAGTAAAAACCGGTAAAACCCGAACTATATAACATACGGACATTAACGGACTAAATTAACGTTATTGGACTAATAATTGGACTAAATAAGATAAACACTTATAAAAAGAACTTATTGGGCTTAACCCATTTGGGCCCAACTTGTAAAGTTTAAATACTGATAATATGAGTGTAAAATGGATTAAAACAAGTTAAAGAACTTATAATAGGCTTATTGGACCTAAAACACGTAAATAGGTAAAACGAGGAAACTAGTATAAAAGTTATCAACGCATAACACAAAAATGAGTAAATGAGGATATGTAAACCCACTTGATCATCATATATATAAAATCATCATATGTATACATAGTTGTTATTTTTATAAAGTCATTGGACAAACGTCTAAGACCGATTATTATTTGTCTAGGTTTTCGTGATTGAAGCACGTACCGTACGTCCAAATTGCCGATAACCCGCCTTCCCACATCAACGTGAGTTCATAGCCTCGCACTCTTTTAAATGTTTTTATGAAATGTTTTATAAACCCGCGAGGGAGATAACATGTTAGTTTTTATAAAATAGGACACCATTTGTCCCGATTGTTTGTTTATTGATTTGGACCCGAATGATTGAATGACCCGATTGTATGACCCGATAAATGATTAAAGGACCCGATAGATGAAATAAAATGGATTATTAAAGTTAGGTTATGTCACTAAAAGTCCCATTAGCATGAATTGTGAACTACCGGGAGTTGGTAGACGCTTATGCATATAATAGTACTATTTGGAGACGATCACCCCAGTTCGCGCCTTGACGGTTGATCCCCGTCGTGCCACATTGATTGGTAAGCGAATTTATGTATGAGAAGATTTCCATAGCGTCACCTTTGTGACGACACGCTACTTTAGATGGGCAAAATTGGTATCGGGTTAGCTACCCGTTGTTGGTTAGTAAGGTAACAATGTCATGCGGCTTATAATAATCCAAAATTAATGAAATACTTATAGACGCTCCGAATTACGATGTATTGCCTGACTAGCAATACAGGGTCATACTATTGATATTATGTTTGTGTTTTGGTTTTCATAACCATATTCATATAACGGTTTTTGGTTTTATGCAACGTCATAAGACGTATTGTATGATGTTTGTACGACATTGGCTCGTATAATAATTTTTAAGGCAAATGCCTATATTATGATTTTCGATAAGGATTTATATAAAATGACTTGGCTATTTTATGGCCTATTACAAAGATTTGTATAAAATGATTTTGGCTATTTTACGGCCTATTACAATGATTTGTACGAATTGATTTTTGGTACTAATTTTATACCAAAGTTATATTAATGGAATTTATTAAACTCTATGAATTCACTCGGCGTTATCGCTGACCTTTTCTTCTAACATGTCTTATCTCAGGTACTTGAAGGTAATTCTCGGGAAGACGACAAGAATTCATGGCCCGCACTTAAACAATATTTTTCCATTCAAATACTTTGTAAAACTTTGTATGAAATATAATGACTTGGGACCGATGTAAATTTTGATATTTATGAATGGAAATGCTTTATTAATAAACGACGCGATTTTTATGCGTTGTCTATGATGTGAGTAATGTGCTATCCCGTAACACCAACTAGTCTTTCGCTGTATTGAGTTGTATAAATTTGGGGGTGTTACAGTTTGGTACCAGAACTCTCGTTATAGAGAACGAAAGATTTTTAAAACCAAGGTTTTGAATAAGATATTTCAAAATCTTTTAACTATAAACATTTTTCTAAAAATGTCTAAAAAAATCTTTTGACTATAACGGTGCCGAAGAATTCCCGAGTTACCGACAAGGCCAGACTGAGAAGTGTTATTTTAATATATATATAACTTGAATTATATATATATATATATATGATGTAATTTTATTACATGATTGTTTGATGATTATTTCGATATTTATACGAGGTATTTATACGACGTAGATTGTCACAAGGAACCCTAAATCCCCTAGTAAATTAATCGAAGCTATTCTCGTAGGAATTCTAGCTATCCTAGATCTAAACCAAGTTGTGGATATTTGTGATCCCAACAAATGGTTAATATTCGTAGAAACGTAGATATTAATTGATTGTGATATTGAAAAAGGATTGGCGAGATTAAATCTGATATCGATGTCATGACGATCTTTCCTTATTGAGTGGAGTTTGACAAACCGTTACCACCTAGAAAGATGTCATCTGATTCGTTGTCATCCAATTCTTAAATTTGAAATCGAAAGAGTGAATGTTGCACTTGACGCTGTTATTGGAACCATTACCCAAAAGCCTCATGCCACTAATACTTTTCCGAGAAGTCTAAGTTGAATGATCAAGTCATTTCATATTAATGACTCATTTGATAATTGTTGTTGTAAGAGCTAATAGGATTGGAAATTAAATGTTGATTTATATTGAGATTTTATTGCCTTTACAAGGCCGAAGAATAAGATTGAAAGTATTGGAGAATGAGGTAGGATATCGCATTGAGTATAAAGTGGTTGAAATTTGAATAAAGTAAAATTTAACCCGTATGGAATATGAGATTGATAAAAAGAATTCGTTAAGTTATGTGATTGAATTATAAGGTTTTAAATGATTGTAGGTTCGTGTTAAGGGTTGTTCCTAGGCCATTGTCCACTAACGAGGATGCCCAGTGTCCAATAAATAAATTGAATAAATCTTCTTCTGAATTGGGACCAATGGATCTTCCGGGACAGGTGGGACACCTAATGACTCTTGTAGATTAGTATTCATTGTGGTATCTTTTAAAAATAATCCCTAACTTAACTGAGACATCAGTTGGTAGGATGAGTCCTTAGAATTGTATGACACAGTGACACATAATGTGTTACGGTACAATTCGACTTGTTTGTGATTAATGAAAAAGACTACCTTTGATTGCTAAATTCTACATGTATCGATGTTATCTATCTTTTCTTGCTTGTCTCTAATGCTCGCATTAGTGATGCAACCATTGAACAAGTACTCATCTTAAATCGAGTTACGTTGTAGATTATTCTTTTTGAGTGCCATCGAGATCATGAACCTCATAATTATTTGGCTAAATCTCATTTCCTATCATATTGTAGTTAAGTTCTTGGTGAAAAAGCTTTCATCACTCTTCTGCAGATCACTCATTGTTTTTATAAAGTTAAAACGGTATTCTTTGAGAAAATTTAATTTTCATCACTATAAGGATTATTCAAAGTGAGATTTATAAGTGATTGTTATTGAAATGAAGTTGTTTATAAAACACCTTGGAAAACTTAATTGTTTTCATAACAAGGAAAATATTTGTAAATTTATTTTGATTCTTATTTAAGAATTAAGCATGTAAATGTTTTTATTATAAACATGATGATAAAGTTTTGACGAACTGAGTATTGAATCGTTAATCTTGAAATTGTATATAGTTGCGCGCCTACAAACAATTTGGAATGGACCATGCAAGACTGACTAGTAGTCACCATAAAATTAATGAATAAACACTACATTTTCTTTGAAGATTGTGAAAGATTAAATTTTATGAGATCTGCAAGAAGTGAAAAATAGGGACATAGTGTTAGGGATACCTACATATGTGCCTGTAGCATCTATTCTTTTGAGTCGAATTTACTCATCCGTGGAAATTGTCTTATTTGACAATTGACAATTCTTTCTTGTCCAATTCTCCCGTAGTGAGATTCTTAGGAAAAGTATCTGATCACCGAGTGTTGATACCCGACTGGATGTATTGACATTCTTAACATTTCTTATGATTTGATTTCATTTGAATGACCTGGGTAACGATCCGAGGAGCTTTCGAATGCGTACTCAAATTATGAAAACATGGAATATATTCATATTCGTTAAATGTTTTCGTCTGTATCTGATTTGAAATTCTCTCGCATAGATTATGCGTTGACCTTACTCTTTTAATAGTAGTTGTGTCTCCAGATATCCTCAAACTTGTGAAGGATTATGAGTTATTATCAGTCTTTTGAGAAGTTCACATCTTATCGACGGCAATAAAACTGAAAAGTTGATAGTGCCAGTAGAACGGATTGATTGATTATGACATGACGACATTGTCTTAATTGATGGGAACTCGAGTAGAATTCCCCTAAATGATAAGATGTTGATTATCAAAAGTGATCTAAATAATTCTTGATGGATGACCATATCCTGCATTTAGACTTGAAATTTTACCGTGAATGGTTGTGAATTAGCCATGGATATTATAATCTAGAAGAACCTAATATGAATTTATTAAAAGATGTTTATGTTATCTGAAACCTTAGTAAGTATTTATTGATGACTTACCTAGAGTTTTGCCATTACGGCAAGTTGAAATTAGTATTGATTATATTCCCGGTGTTGCACTTGTGGCTTGTGCACTGTACGTTAGCACCATCTAAATTAAAGGAATTACCGTACAACCGAGAAAGTTGTCGGAGAAAGATTTTATTATACCAAGCCTGTCATCCTTAAGAGATATGGTGTTATCTTTCCTTATATTTATAGATTACTGTGACTGAGTAAATTGACAATCGAAAACGATATCCATAACTCGAAATGGAAGAATTGTTCGATCATTTACAAGGTTCTAGCAAATTTGATCCATAGCATGGTTATCATCAACTTCGCATCTGCGAAAGAGATTATGTATTCCAATCACTACATCCGGTACTTGTAATGAACATTATGAGCTCCACGTGATGTCGTTTGGATTGACCAATGCACATGTAGCATTCATAAATTTGATGAATCACGTGTGTAGGCTGTAATTTGATAAATTCCTGCTCGTGATCATTAAGGACTATATGTTTGCTTATCAGAATAAGAATGAGTTAATAATTATTAATAGACTGCCCTGAATTGGCCGAACAGTGTAAACATGTACCTTAAATATTTAACATAAGACTTAAGACTCAATTCTTTACATGATTTAACCGTGTGATTAATAGATAATGGAAGCTATATTGACTTTTCAAAGATCAGAACCATTAACGCTTAGGGATTAAAAACTTAATCCTTTACATAAAATGACCGTTGGGTTAATAATGGTAAGATGTATGCATATAGACTCTTCAAAAATTAAGAGCCCTTTTAAGACTTTGGATTTTACTAAAAAGAAATGGAAATATGTTTTGACAAATGTTTTAACAAAGGATTTTTAAAAGGGATTATTCCCTTATACACAAACCATTTAACTAAACTTTTGTTTAGGGGTAAATGTTTGTGTATACCTCAAGATAACTTAAGAAGGACTGAGTAAAACCATTTATACCATAACCTGAAAACTTAAAACGACAATTTTTGCTTTTCAAACTAAAAAACTTTGACCAAAGTATAAACAAAGGTTTTTCGAACATTTACGAATCTTATTAATTACTTCCGATAAATCAACGAAAATCTTGTTAATTAAACTCAAATTTATTTTGAACATTTTATATAATTGGTCGAACTAAGAAATTTAAAACTTTTACGTTTACGTTTCATAAAAATTAAATAATTATTGTTAATTTACATGTAATAATTATCGACGCTTTAGACGTCAGAGTGAGTAAAAAAGATAAAGATAATAGTAAAGACGAAACTGAAACATAGAAAATATGAAGAAAGGTGAACGTAATTACTGACGCATAATATAGAAATAATATCTGAGTGAATTGTGGACATGATAATTACATCATCATGAGAAGTGAATATAGATACCGACACATTATGTAGAAATGATAAAGAACCAGTTAGGACATGTTCCTTAATAATGAAGGTGCAAAATAAATTGCCGAACAATTTAAAATATAGCTGATGTTTGTAAAAAGAGATAATATAGATAATAAAAAGGGGTTCGCGTCTAATGTGAACCATTAGAATTGAGAAGCCAATAGCGTTGAATGTTTTAAAGACCACATGTGATTGTCTAAATACGGAGGATTGTGAGATATAGTTATGTTGGAATTTGTAAGTATAAGTATTATATGTATGTCATTTTTGACTAAAAGTATCTTTGTCTGAAGAAGTTGTACTGATGGCAAATTATGAAGGCAGACATCGCCTCATACATTACTAAACGTCTAGCTATTGCAAAGGTCATCATCTGAATTTGATTCGATTTAGGTCATCGTCGACAGACTGACCAAATCTGCTAATATCATTCTCGTTAATGATAGAATCTTGATGAAGAAATAGACCCTTTTATTTAAAGGAAGTTATATAAACATAGTGTTCCTATATCGATCATATATATATCAAGATCCTCGCTTCGCATCGAATTTCTAGAGATTTGCTCAGAAGTCATTGAGAACAAACCTTGATGAGAGTACTATGTACCACCCCAATCGAAGGGACGAGGTAAAGTAACGATACAAATTACTATAAGCACTATTCTATGTTTGAATGATTGACCTTTGGTTATAGACCGTATAATCGTTTTCCTTTGGAGAGATTATCACTAATAATCATCATATTAGGATCGAGATCTAATCTTGTTAGGATCTATATTAGAGCATCTGTAAGCAGGAGTTGAGATGAAGACACCCGATATACACCCATTGTGAGTTGGACATGTCTTTTAGGTTTAAGGTTTCCTATGATGGCGAACCTAACCTTACAAAATACCCGACCCGCGAGATCTGAAATGATTATTGAAATTAGGATCTTATTATTAACTGCCGATAGTGGGCAGGAGGTCATGTGAGTATAAAATATAGATCTTGAAGTGCCAAATGGGTAGCGAAGTTATGCCACCATTTTTAACCATGGAAAAATGAATTCATGATCTGACAAATCATGGGATATAAGTCCCCGTTGTATGGGACCATTGAGATGATGTAAAAGTTGGGATTGAAAGGCATATAAGCCGGATCAACACTAGGACTTCAAGAACTGCGTAAATTATGTTTCGTAAATCGAACTTGATGGAATATCTATCAAGTGAAAATCTGATTGTTCTTAGTAAAGCTTAGATCGGCAAAAAGTTGCATTCATCAGAAACCCATGAACATCATGGATAGAGAAAGTAAGTCAACATTTAGCCTGATCTTATTCCCGTAGTTATGTTTGATGAAACTCGCGTATTATAATGGATTACACTTGTGAGAAAAGACCGAATGTGGAGGAAATACCCACATGGCTTTAACTCTATAAGAAGCGAGTAGTAAGATGATCTTTGAGAACAAAGATCCTGTTTAGGGGTAAATGCTGTGACAATCCGTCAATTTACGATTGATATTTTATTCTCAAATATTATTTGAAAATATTATTTTAGTGTTACAATATGAACTCACTTATTTTTGGGAAGAAATTTGGATTTACGTCTTGAAATAGCATCGACTACGTCTAAACCGGAGGATTCTACGTTACGTGCTTACGTTTACATACACCGTCTTTGGTGACAGTCCGACACTTTAGAAAATAAATTTATCCGTGAATATTATTTTAGAGTTTTAAATTTGTGTTGGTTGATAAACTCACAAATTTACGAGAAGAGATTAGGAATTACGATTTTATTTTAACGTCCTTTACGACTAAACCGGAAACCCTAGGATTACGTATTTACGTTTTCGAACTCCGTTTTTGATGAGACAATTTTTATTGGATTCGTTTTGTGACGTTGATTCATAATTTATAAAAACGTTTTTCATAAAACGACCCGAGGGCACGCAAATCAAGGAAACTAGAATCGAGGAGTACCCGTAAATAAATGGGGATGAGACAAGTGGGACACTTGTCCCACCCCCACTCAAAACCGGCCATAATAAGCCATTAGCACCATGAGGTGTCAAAACCTCATGAACAAGTTTACACTTGTGCTTACAAAGTAAGCAAAGCTTACACACCAAACCAAAACCACTCCACCATTACCACTAGCTCCCATTTCTCATGCAAACCACACACAAAATCCTCTCAACTCTCTCTCTCTAGTTCGTCCCTCATCTCCACCAAAACACCCCTTTCGTACAAATTTTAACCATAAATATATGTTATAATCAACATATGTTAATCTCCATTCAAAAAGATGAAGATTGGTGCAAGTTATAACATCTAAGGAGGAGTTTCCATGGAGTATTAGGGCTGATTTTCCACAAGTTGTTCATGAAGATTGGTGGTCTTGAAGATGGTCTTGTGCATCACAAGTTTCTCCATCAAAAATCGATGTTTTGATCAACCTACATAATCATGGTGGTATAAAGATTGTCCTCCTCATCCTCTTGTTATTTTGATTATGAAAACATGTATTTTATTTCCTATTGTATATGTATATGATGATTATATGATGATAAAAATGTTATGTGGGGATTTGGTGTTGATAAACATGATTAAAAAGGTGAAAACCCATATGAAACAAGGTTAAAATCTTGGTTAAATTTGTTGGCTGTATAAAACAGTAAAGAAACAAGTCATGGACTGATAAAATGATGAAGTAGAATGGATTTACAGTAAGCTATGGGTCTTGTACACATGTGAGAGTTGGCCAAGCAATGGAATCAAAGTAATGAGTGAGATATGATCAAAACAAGTTTAGGGTATAAATCTGAGGTTACTGTTTTGGACGATTTTTAGAAAATATTTAGAAGATGATTCAACAGTAGCTAGAGAAGAGTTAAATGTAGCAAATATCATTTAGTTTATGTGATAAACATTTGAGCTTCTATCTCCATATAGAACTCAAGATATGGCAGTTTTGGTGAAAGTGAAGATAAAAATCAGATTTTTGGAAAATAAAGTATAATACTATTATATAAGCACTCAAAATTATATTGTATAAAATGTAAAGTTAAAACCCACTAACTCATGAATTTTATTTATATAAATATGTTAAAGGTTAAATAAGTGGACATTTTATAAAAATGGTAACTTGTTAAGTTTTATAAGTTATAAAACTATAAACATGATTTTTACGACTATTTCGGCTAATACCTTAAAATTAACGTTTTTGTTGAATAAAACTTAGATGGTTGGACCCGTCTAATGTAAACTTTGTAAAACTTATATACTGATATATAAACATGTATAACAAGTAAAAACCGGTAAAACCCGAACTATATAACATACGGACATTAACGGACTAAATTAACGTTATTGGACTAAATAAGATAAACACTTATAAAAAGAACTTATTGGGCTTAACCCATTTGGGCCCAACTTGTAAAGTTTAAATACTGATAATATAAGTGTAAAATGTATTAAAACAAGTTAAAGAACTTATAATAGGCTTATTGGACCTAAAACACGTAAATAGGTAAAACGAGGAAACTAGTATAAAAGTTATCAATGCATAACACAAAAATGAGTAAATGAGGATATGTAAACCCACTTGATCATCATATATATATAATCATCATCTGTATACATAGTTGTTATTTTTATAAAGTCATTGGACAAACGTCTAAGACCGATTATTATTTGTCTAGGTTTCCGTGATTGAAGCACGTACCATACGTCCGAATTGCCGATAATCCGCCTTCCCACATCAACGTGAGTTCATAGCCTCGCACTCTTTTAAATGTTTTTATGAAATGTTTTATAAACCCGTGAGGGAGATAACATGTTAGTTTTTATAAAATAGGACACCATTTGTCCCGATTGTTTGTTTATTGATTTGGACCCGAATGATTGAATGACCCGATTGTATGACCTGATAAATGATTAAAGGACCCGATAGATGAAATAAAATTGATTATTAAAGTTAGGTTATGTCACTAAAAGTCCCATTAGCATGAATTGTGAACTACCGGGAGTTGGTAGACGCTTATGCATATAATAGTAGTATTTGGGGACGATCACCCCAGTTCGCGCCTTGACGGTTGATCCCCGTCGTGCCACATTGATTGGTAAGCGAATTTATGTATGAGAAGATTTCCATAGCGTGACTTTTGTGAAGACACGCTACTTTAGATGGGCAAAATTGGTATCGGGTTAGCTACCCGTTGTTGGTTAGTAAGGTAACAATGTCATGCGGCTTATAATAATCCAAAATTAATGAAATACTTATAGACGCTCCGAATTACGATGTATTGCCTGACTAGCAATACAGGGTCATACTATTGATATTATGTTTGTGTTTTGGTTTTCATAACCATATTCATATAACGGTTTTTGGTTTTATGCAACTTCATAAGACGTTCTGTATGATGTTTTTACGACATTGGCTCGTATAATAATTTTTAAGGCAAATGCCTATATTATGATTTTCGATAAGGATTTATATAAAATGACTTGGCTATTTTATGGCCTATTACAAAGATTTGTATAAAATGATTTTGGCTATTTTATGGCCTATTACAATGATTTGTACGAATTGATTTTTGGTACTAATTTTATACCAAAGTTATATTAATGGAATTTATTAAACTCTATGAATTCATTCGGCGTTATCGCTGAACTTTTCTTCTAACATGTCTTATCTCAGGTACTTGAAGGTAATTCTCGGGAAGACGACAAGAATTCATGGCCCGCACTTAAACAATATTTTTCCATTCAAATACTTTGTAAAACTTTGTATGAAATATAATGACTTGGGACCGATGTAAATTTTGATATTTATGAATGGAAATGCTTTATTAAAAAACGACGCGATTTTTATGCGTTGTCTATGATGTGAGTAATGTGCTATCCCGTAACACCAACTAGTCTTCCGCTGTATTGAGTTGTATAAATTTGGGGGTGTTACATGGGCCGAATTGCTTAATGACTAACGTGACATGGGAAGTAACATAAAATTCATTGGTAAATTTACTATTAGTAATTTTACTAGTAATTTGTCTTATTTATCGATCACGTTATCGATTTTAATCAGGACAAAGTGACGAGACAAAGACGAGACAACGTGACAAAATTTTTTGACGAGACCGAGGAAACAAATGGCTATATTTTTAGTGGCAACGGATGTTTGATCGGGTATTCTTATTTGAAGTTGAAGACGGATTTTTTTAACAAGTAATTAAATTTTCTCGGACACGAGCTAAAATTAAAACTATTTCAAGGTTTTAAGCTCGTGTAAATGGTTCATTGTTAAATGTCAGACAATGAACCGGACTTCAAATAAAGGGAAGTTTATCTTGTCAATGATAACTTACCCTCACAACGAGAAATTAATTTTTCTCAAGCATGAGCTTATGTTAAAAACATTCAAAGTCTTTAAGCTCATGCACAACGGCTTGCAGTCACATGTCAGCTTGTAACCCGCGATCCTAAGAAAGGAAAGTTTATCGTCGATGATAAACTTATCCTCATTCGAGAAATTAAATTTTTCTCGAACACGAGCTTACATAAAACTATTCAAAGGTTTTTAAGCTTGTGTAAATGGCGTATAATAACATTTCAGATTAGGCCCCAGACTTCAATGAAAGGAAATTTATCGCCGATGATAAACTTATCTTGACAACGAGAAATTAATATTTCTCGGGCATGAGTTTATATTAAAAACATTCGAAGTTTTTAAGCTCCTGCACTATGACTTACAGTTAAATATCAAACTGTAACTCGGGCTTCATTTCAGGAAAGCTTATCTTTAATGATAACTTATCCTCGCAACGGGAAATTAATTTTTCTCGGTCATGAGCTTGTATTAAAACATTCCAAGTTTTAAGCTCAGAAAGGAAAGTGTATCTTTTAAATAAGAGAACTTTTCCTCATAACGAGAAATTCATCTTTCTCGGTCCTGAGCTTTACGTTAAAACATCCAAAAGTTTTCAAGCTCATGAACACGACTTCTAAGTAAATATCAACTTAGGACTCGTTCTTCAGTTAAAAGGAAAGTTTATCGCTGATGATAAACTTATCTGTAGCAGTTCTTAATTTTCGGATCAAATATTTATAACCCGACTTTTATTTAACTTGTTTGTTTTAATTTATAAATATATATATATATATATATATATATATATATATATATATATATATATATATATATATATATATATATATATATATATATATATATATATATATATATATATATATATATATATATATATATATATATATATATATATATATATATATATATATATATATATATATATATTGAATTCTCTGTTAATCGACAAGGTTGTGCCTTAAACGTATCAGATATGTGTATTTTATTATTTACCGGCAATGATTAGGTTAGACATCGATCATAAAAATTATCTCATGGCGTAAAAATATTTTTATTGTTGTCTTTTAAATTATTGGTTTACAAGCATTTTTCTTAATTTACATTAAACCCTTAAGCGTCATTTGTTTATATGACGCGTTAACGTTTATTAAATAATAAGCCCCCATTTATATATCAAAATACAATTTTTCTCTGAATGTCGTCGTTTTTATTTCATATTGAGAGTTTATTTTTCGTGGTTTATCGCGTATCTTTTAAATCGCGTAACTTTTAAAATACCGGGCTTTGTAATACCCGCTTTTATATAATTATACGCTAATACTAAATTATACGAGTATTTATAAAGTAAAAAGAAACATCACCAATAGTGGCGTGTCCTCAATTCACACCAAGGTTTACACGTGGGCTATATTGATCATATATGCCATTTTACTAGTAAGTCTCATCCATATCTACTCTTTGAAAAATTGCTTTCCAATTATAATACTACTGTTTTGTTTTGCCGAGCACAATAACACATTTCATGTAATCCATTTTCTAGCTAGTTTTTTTACTAGCAAAAGTAAAGAGAATCTATGTTTGGTGTATATCGTCTTTCATCGTTTGATTCAACAGTTCATGTTTGTGTCCGAGTGGAAGCTTTGGTTCGTTCTTTTTCATTTAAAAGGTAATATCAAACATAGTATCGATCTACTTTAAAAATAATAACATATGATTTTGAGACTTTTTCATTATTATTTTAGGCATATAGAAGAATTTATTTATGATTGGGATTATAATTAAAGTATGTTACTAAATCTATTATAAACTCTACATATGGTACGGAATAACCTGTAAAGAAAAAAAAAACAAACATGCACAATTCTATAAAATCAACTAAAATAACTTAAGAGGTGAGATAATAATACTTATACTACGTGATGTCTCTTTGTGTCTCAATTGTAGTACTGTATTGACTATGAATTGGTAATTTAAAATTGATCTTATGTTTATTAATACGTAGTACTTTTAGTAACTTAGGTGCAATTGGCATTTCTTACAAAAATTAAAGTATATAATTCAAAATGTGAGGAAGAAAGCTCGAAACATTAATCTTTTGCACATTATTTTTACTAAGTTAATTGTTTTATAAAACTTTTAAACATCAAGTATGATGTCAAAGTTATATTAAATCTTTATAAAATTTGTGTGCACTTTTACGCGTTATTTTATAATCCTAAGACACGTCAGTTATTTTAGGTCATCGTTAGAAGCTCGTGGTTTCTCGGCTTATCTTAATTCATCGTTTCACAATCGTTACTATTGTCTTGATCATTATCCTCATTTGATATCGCTATCGCTAAGGTGAGTTCATAGCCTCGCTTTTAATACTTTATTATTTTATGAAACCCGCGAGGGGGATACATGCTACTTTTTACGAATGGACGCAAGTGCTTGAACTGTATGCTTATTTTATCCCTTTTAGTCATGAATCGTTAATTACTTGGACCGACTGTACTGGTCGAGTAAACGTGAATGCTGTGAATAGATCTATTGGGATTTACCTCTCCGTCCGGGTTTAACGGAAAACCGACTGGACGCACTGTATTTGAAACTTGAACGGAATAACGGATGTTAATGTTCGGTTTCATGAGCTAAATGCGATAACTGATGCTATCTGAATTTTGTAATCTAAATACTGAAATCTTGTGGTCCACTGCTTTTACTTGCAGACCTATGAATTCACTCAACCGTTGTGTTGATGTTTTAGCATGTATTTCTCAGGTACTCAGGTTTAATAGCAGCTGGAGCATGGAGTCGCAGATATTTTAAAGGCAATAAAATACTTATTACCATTCGATAAACTTTTTGAAACTGTTTATTATTAAATTATTGTTGGGACCTATTTCTACTTGTAAACTCTGATTTTAAATTATCAAATGAATAAAACTGTTCAAACGCCTCTTTTTGAGTCATTCTCTGTAACTTGTATGTTGTGATATTAAGTAATACTCCCAATGACCCTTCCGCTGCTATTAGAAATTGGGAGTGTTACAGATTGGTATCAGAGCACTTTTTATAGAGAACTAGGTCGTTTTGAAAACCTAGAATATAACAGCTTTTTCGCTAAAACAATTTTATTGCCTTCAAGATCATCCGTGCGCGCTCATGCTACCCAAACGCTTGTAAAATATGTATATTGATATATATTTTCTTTCTCGTTAGTATGTTTATATGAAGGAATTATTTGTATAAATATTGCGCTCTGTCAAGACATTGCGAGTGAAGCAATGGTTTTTGCAACATTTTCATGACTTTTATGACATTTTTTATAAACGTGAACTCACCTCCCAGTGCCGATTCCATTTTTCAGTTACCTTCTGATTCCGAGTTTGAATACTCATCTTTTGCTTTGAAACTGTATACGTTATTTCATAGAACACTATTGTAAAGTCTTCTTGTTGATTGGAGTACGCCTTTGACTTCACACCTCCTGTTGTGCAAAATTGGGGCACCGATTTCTTTTGTAACAAGATGCATTTATGTTCCTTGATTTTCTTATCACTCCGGATGATTTTAATATATCATGCCACGAATGAGATTATTTCATTGTATGGAAAATGTGATTTTCTCTTCATCTCGTGCTATGTGCAAACAGTGCTTAGGTAGGCTAATTTATAGTTATTTTGTTGAAACGAATTCGTCACTCGTTTGAACAAGAAAATTATAAATTACCGAACCACTAATTTCTAAATCTTAATTAGATGGACCTGACGAACCCATGTAATTGATGATTTGTAAATGAGTGGGCTTAAGCATGCGGTATTCGCACAATCTGTTTCATCTCGGCTCGTAATTCGATTGTATGATTCATCTGTTGTCTATCGCTATTCTAATTCGTATCGTTATTATCTTGTACGAATAACTCTTTAATATTTTTATATTTTTGATACATTTGTATGGATTATTCCGTGCGTGTATCGCTCCTGCAAACTTAAAAGTACTCTCACATTTTCTCGAACGTATCGTGAGCATGTATAACAACTGAACTCTGGGACAGAGTTCTTTTAAGGTGGTTAGACTGTAGCAGTTCTTAATTTTCGGATCAAATATTTATAACCCGGCTTTTATTTAACTTGTATGTTTTAATTTATAAATATATATATATATATATATATATATATATATATATATATATATATATATATATATATATATATATATATATATATATTGAATTCTCTGTTAATCGACAAGGTTGTGCCTTTAACGTATCAGATATGTGTATTTTATTATTTATCGGCAATGATTAGGTTAGACATCGATCATAAAAATTATCTCATGGCGTAAAAATATTTTTATTGTTGTCTTTTAAATTATTGGTTTACAAGCATTTTTCTTAATTTACATTAAACCCTTAAGCGTCATTTGTTTATATGACGCGTTAACGTTTATTAAATAATAAGCCCCCATTTATATATCAAAATACAATTTTTCTCCGAATGTCGTCGTTTTTATTTCATATTGAGAGTTTATTTTTCGTGGTTTATCGCGTATCTTTTAAATCTTGTAACTTTTAAAATACCGGGCTTTGTAATACCCGCTTTTATATAATTATACGCTAATACTAAATTATACGAGTATTTATAAAGTAAAAAGAAACATCACCAATAGTGGCGTGTCCTCAATTCACACCAAGGTTTACACGTGGGCTATATTGATCATATATGCCATTTTACTAGTAAGTCTCATCCATATCTACTCTTTGAAAAATTGCTTTCCAATTATAATACTACTGTTTTGTTTTGCCGAGCACAATAACACATTTCATGTAATCCATTTTCTAGCTAGTTTTTTTACTAGCAAAAGTAAAGAGAATCTATGTTTGGTGTATATCGTCTTTCATCATTTGATTCAACAGTTCATGTTTGTGTCCAAGTGGAAGCTTTGGTTCGTTCTTTTTCATTTAAAAGGTAATATCAAACATAGTATCGATCTACTTTAAAAATAATAACATATGATTTTGAGACTTTTTCATTATTATTTTAGGCATATAGGAGAATTTATTTATGATTGGGATTATAATTAAAGTATGTTACTAAATCTATTATAAACTCTACATATGGTACGGAATAACCTGTAAAGAAAAAAAAACAAACATGCACAATTCTATAAAATCAACTAAAATAACTTAAAGAGGTGAGATAATAATACTTATACTACGTGATGTCTCTTTGTGTCTCAATTGTAGTATTGTATTGACTATGAATTGGTAATTAAAAATTGATCTTATGTTTATTAATACGTAGTACTTTTAGTAACTTAGGTGCAATTGGTATTTCTTACAAACATTAAAGTATATAATTCAAAAGTGAGGAAGAAAGCTCGAAACATTAATCTTTTGCACATTATTTTTACTAAGTTAATTGTTTTATAAAACTTTTAAACATCCAGTATGATGTCAAAGTTATATTAAATCTTTATAAAATTTGTGTGCATTTTTACGCGTTATTTTATAATCCTAAGACACGTCAGTTATTTTAGGTCATCGTTAGAAGCTCGTGGTTTCTCGGCTTATCTTAATTCATCGTTTCACAATCGTTACTATTGTCTTGATCATTATCCTCATTTGATATCGCTATCGCTAAGGTGAGTTCGTAGCCTCGCTTTTAATACTTTATTATTTTATAAAACCCGCGAGGGGGATACATGCTACTTTTTACGAATGGACGCAAGTGCTTGAACTGTATGCTTATTTTATCCCTTTTAGTCATGAACCGTTAATTACTTGGACCGACTGTACTGGTCGAGTAAACGTGAATGCTGTGAATAGATCTATTGGGATTTACCTCTCCGTCCGGGTTTAACGGAAAACCGACTGGACGCACTGTATTTGAAACTTGAACGGAATAACGGATGTTAATGTTCGGTTTCATGAGCTAAATGCGATAACTGATGCTATCTGACTTTTGTAATCTAAATACTGAAATCTTGTGGTCCACTGCTTTTACTTACAGACCAATGAATTCACTCAACCGTTGTGTTGATGTTTTAGCATGTATTTCTCAGGTACTCAGGTTTAATAGCAGCTGGAGCATGGAGTCACACTGGATATTTTAAAGGCAATAAAATATTGATTACCATTCGATAAACTTTTTGAAACTGTTTATTATTACATTATTGTTGGGACCTGTTTCTACTTGTAAACTCTGATTTTAAATTATCAAATGACTAAAACTGTTCAAACGCCTCTTTTTGAGTCATTCTCTGTAACTTGTGTGTTGTGCTATGAAGTAATACTCCCAATGACCCTTCCGCTGCTATCAGAAATTGGGAGTGTTACATTATCCTCACAACGGGAAGTTTACAACTTCTCGGACTTGAGCTCGTTTTGTAAGATATTCAACATCTTAAGCTCAAGTAATTGGTTTTCAAAACTTGGAACACAATTTTTCGAGAATTTCTCAAAAGATTTTTCTAAATCTTTCAAAATTTTGTGTTCAAAATTGTTTTGATAAAAAGAGCATGTCTTCTGGAATCGATAATATTTACGATACTATAAATGTCATTCAATAATGACACGGGATTGTAAATAAAGTTCGAGCAGAAGTTCAAATGTTTTAAAACATGCTCAAAATGGTTTGTTATTATTTCACATAGTAACCCGCTTTTCATATTCAAGACAAGCATTTCACCAGAAAGCTTTGACTCAACAACGGGAATTAATTTTCTCGGGCATGGTTTACTTTATAACCATGTAAGGGATTGTGCTTACGTAATAACACAATCTAACACGGATATATGTACTTTTCAGTGCATGTATTTGTTAAAAGAAGAGAAATCTTGTTTTTATGAAGTTATCATCTCCACCAACCGTAGCAATTTACAATTGATATCTACATACTCGACGACGCGACTACTCAAACGCTGACCACAACTCTTTTGATAGAACACGGGTCAACAATTCAGGGGGATCAATTGTCCAGTATTCAGAATCTTTGATGCCGAAAGTGCCAAGGTCACCTAATTGGTGTCAAGACAACGATATCAGTCGTACACATAGTGTCAAGAGATAACTTCAGACGTGACGAGGCGACCAACATTCGTGAACAAGAACCATGTGGTTCTATCATATGATGTTCTCCATCATTCAGGTCCAACCTCGTAAATTGCTAATCTTGTGAATACATCATCATATATGATCTTTGCACGTGATAAATACCTTACACTTGTGTTTAAAAGGTATTTTATTTATGTTTCAAGTACACCCTCATTAATTTGAGGGGGAGCTTGTAAAATCATGAAGATAATTGGATTTGCATTTTTTCTTCCCAAATTTTTTTAAAATGCTATTAAATCAATTGATATTAAAAACATCGATTGGGTTAATATTTTTAATATGGGGGAGAAAATGTGATTTAATATAGGAAATGATTAATCACAAATGGTTTGACTTAACGTGATAGCTCATCCCGACATGTGCGAAATGTTTTCGAATATCGTGGCATATGTTAAGGGGAGCAAAATGGATTTGCACATCAAAATGGATTTCATGGTGATTTATACTTACCCACAACCCATTTATTTCACGACGATGAAGATTGTGATGACATAAGGATGGTAGGATAGGTTAAGTCTAATGATTCTTCCAAAATCGGAGGAATCTTCTCAAGGACATTCCATAGCTAGAAATAGTAGTCCTTAGGAAAGACGGATAAAGTTTGTGAACGTAGCTGAATGCCGACCAAGTACTTAAGTTAGCACTGGAACAATCACAACAAGGTGCTAGTTATGACGTATTGGTAAGCATGAAGGGGTTGAACAATGAAAAAGAATTGTAAAGATAAAGGGTGAAAACAAAGAAGCCCTCCTAACAACTTTAGGCAGAAACCGGGTCAACACATATGCTATTGAGATCATTTATGATGCTCGATATTGAAGATAGACATCATGGACCCAGTGATGCAATGCACAACCCATCCCAGCTAACTCAGATATCTCTCAAAAGGTATTTGCTTTATTCACACAGAGACAGCACATTATCTATCAATTTATTCACTTCGAATATAATGATATTGAAAAGGTGGCACTCCTCTCCTGCCTCCGATCATTAAAATCCAAAATTCATGATCGAGTCTAGAGCCATTTGAGATCATCGAATATCTCATTAGGACACACTTTCATAATTCCTTGCTTCTTCACACACTGTGAAAAGTAAGAAAGATCTTAAGAGTCATACGCAAAATCTTCATGATCTTGCCTGAACATCCGAGTAATAGGAAAGTATTTACAATGACGATGGAAATCCTTCTTGAGCGAATATCAAAAATCTCATGGTAGGCGACTTGTGCGATTCGTTATGAATCAAGCTTGTGATAACTGGAAAGAAACAGTAGTTTAATTCTTAACTGAACTTAAACACGTTCCAGACCTCTACGCAATATCTGAGTGATCTTGCCAGAACACTTAGAGTGACACTATATAGTGTTCACAGTGATGACTGGAAATCCTTCTAGTGTTAACCTCAAACAGAACATGGTAGGTAACTTGCAAGATTCTATATGAATCAAGCTCGTGACAACTGGAAAGCAACGATGGTGCGATTCTTTAATGAATCAAACTTGTTCTAGGAATCGGATTTGACGGCTTCAAATCATGGGGATAATATTATCCAAATGATTCACTCTTTATGTTCATAGTCAGCTTTGTACGGTCGAATAAAGAGAACGGGTTTACCCGCGAAATCTTGTCAAGGAGGTTCTTAATTGAAACTACCTGCCACAAGTACGATATTTAATATCATCCAACGGTCTTCACCGACCGGAGGTAAAATGCTACCGAATTAAAATGAAATGTTCAAAGCCATTTCATCCGTGTATATGTTTTGTTTCTAACTGTCTTATGCAGCGTAACAAGAAGGTGGCATTGCGGTGTATTATCCGAGAAGAAGTCATCAATACATGCTTAAAATGTATGCACTTAATACTTCAACAAATTCAAGAAAGCCTAAAAGTCAAGTCTTCCGCTGTATTAAACTCTAAAGCTTTCAAGAATTTATAAAGGTGTAAGTATGTGGAACATGAAGTCACGAGGAGGCAAATTTCACAAGTGATGAATGCACAAGGTCAAGGCAAGGAAACATGCTCAAGACTAAAGTCAAAGATCTCATCAGCATATTCACAAGAACAAGATTGAAGACTCAAGCATAGTATGCTAGGTTTAAGATTTTGTAAAAATGGTGTGACCTCCCTTAGGGGGAGATTGTTGGAAATAAGTTTTTCCAAAGAAAGTCTCGGTCACATCATTGTTAGCATAGATCACGAGCTATAGACTATTTAGGACATTGTAACTTGGAGTGACCTCCCTTAGGGGGAGATTGTTGGAAATACGTTTTTACGTATTTAGAAAGGATCGGTCACTCCAACAATTTATATGTAGATTGGGCTCGTGATTCAATATGTAAACAATATAGCCCATCAAGCCCACATGTAGGGTGGGCTATATATACCCCGTCCTAGCATGTTAGGTGGGGTTTGTCATTAGTTGTTCATTCACTTTTCACTTAATCATTCTTTTTTTCTCTCATTCTCTCATTTCTCTCTCTAATTTCCCTCTCTAGTTCTTCATCCCTCTCCCTCTTATTAAATAATAACAACACTTGTACATTTCTAAGAAAACGTGGACCTACATAAGCAACAAAGCATGAAGATTCAAGTAAGTCATCATTAGTACGGAACGATTCGTTTTAGGAGAAGGAAAGAACACAATGATTAATAAGATTATAGGGAAATGTTGGAAGTTAATCCATTTAATCTTTATGTTCTACAAGTTCGACACAACAGGAAGATGAGACCAGGCCCAAGATCCAGCCTGTATTATGTCTTTTGTCTGGGCCGTAGGCCATCAAGCCCGATTATTAGTTAGGTTAGCAGTAGGAAACGGGTTGGTGAAAAGTAAGCAACACGTCCTTGATAGAAATCATACCGTTTAGTTAGTATATATAGGATTGAATTGTACGAATTTTGTAACACCATTCATTCAATAATATTAGTTTATATTAGGGTTCATCCCAATATTCTGTGGTATTATTTTGTATCATATGATTCGATGATGCTTGTTCTTGATAATGTTTGATCACTCGATCCTGGAAATCCGAAACAAGACCTGTGCAACACAAATTCCAACTTTACATTGGTAAAATATCCATGGAGCCCAATCTGGTTTTGATTTTCTTCCGCAATTCTCTAAACAATATAGAAACATTTGTGCTTGAGTTTTATGTAGAAAAGCATTAACGGAGATCATTGCATCATTGATTAGTTTCCATTGTGAGAAGACTACCAAGCCTAAATTGTAACAACAAACAGAGATACAAATATAAGTTCAGCTTTTTATAAGCATAAGTGTCTCTATAGATAATGGTTCCTCAAGAACCCTCCATACTACGAGTATCGATCACTTTGGATCAATTTGTAGTTGTTAAAGTGCACTTGATGTTTTGAGTCCTCACAAGAATTACATAACAATACACACACCCTTATGTATATATTTTTTATGTAAAGGGTTCACGTCTACATAAATTTCAAGAAATTGCAAACATCAAATAATTTCAGAGTTTGATCCAATTAATTGTACTCCCTTTTGTATATGATTTTGCTCATTTATTGATCCTATTTAGTAAAAATCACTGATACATGATTTTCACCTTATATAAGATTAAAATATACAAATAAAACGTCCATCCATCCGTTGGTAACAGATGCTCATCTAAGGTGAGTGGTAATGACGGTGAGAACCATCTATTTTTCCATGATAAAATGTTTGAGATCCAGAATTTAGTATTTGTTTTTCTCCGTACTTTAAACTGAAACACCAAGGAAAATTGAATCTAAGGTTATATCAAAGCCAGTAAACGCTTCCCCCTTTTGATATAAAAATGCCATGGCACACGCTTTCTGTTTTATTTTGTGACTTTCTATTTTAAATTCTGAATCATGTTAAATATTATTAATGATTTGCTTTTAGTTTTGGCCAGTCTATTTAAAATATAACTTTCCTATAATAACCATCACCCTTAGAACCGGAAAGCAGCGAACGAAAAAAATATGGTTTCTAGTTTGCGAATACGTGTTTTTTTGAAAAATATACGGAGCTATATATTAGAACATATACTTGTATAATATATAACATCACCACATGGGTGTTACATCAAAGTGTTTGCATATATGTGCATGTAAAACCATTAGTGTTTAGAACACCATTACACTTTTTTATTACAAATGATTATAGAGTAGTAGGGTAACTAGTATGTATTATGCACTTAATTTAAGGATAACCCGCTGATGGTGGAGGATTATACCACCAGACATCTGGCATGGAGGAGAAGGAGTGTACTCCTCTGGTGCTGGATCATACCATGTATCTTCTGGTGTTGGAGGAGAGTAATTCAGAGGATAGTACGTTGGAGGAGGGTAATTGTAATTACGAGGCATGTAAGAATCCGGAGGAGGGTATGTAGTACCCTATTCGGAGGGGGTAATAGTTATTTGGTGGAGGGTAATAGTAATTCGGGGGAGTGTATGCCTCAGGTGGTGGTGGTGAAAGGGTAATGGGAGGTGGTGGAGATGATAATGGTGTGGAGTTGCTACAAACAGGTTTGTACGAGACACAATAAACAATGCAAACATCAGGACAAGACTTGGGACAAACATGATCCAAGTTACAGCAAAGTTTATATTTCTTGTCATTACAAGTTTCATAGCTCCTAGCAATTGGCCTAGCTGCCTCGCAAAACGTCACTAGAAAAACATTTGCAAGTAACATAACATGATAAACCTTTGATCGAGATCACAGTCCGACAACTAAATTTGTGCATTGAGTTGATGCGTATTTACAACCACAAAAGGGAACAAATAGGGAGAGAGAGTGGTTGAAAAATGAAAAAGGAACAGAGGAAGTATAAACGAATTGATATTACATATCAATGTATTATTCATATATCATACTAGCTAGTTTGTAGAAAGTAGAAACACAGCATACAAATATAGATAGGTTGAACACAAGAAAGAAAAAGAATGTAAATTGTTGGAATATGTAAAACCCGCATGCTTTTACCATGAATAGTACACTAATAATCTTACGTACAAGATTAAAACTTTCCTGTTATAACAAGAATACGTTTCACGAATATTAATTACAAGAATTACGTACGTGTTATTACACGATAATTATTATGTACGTGTTAATACAAAATAATTATTAACTATGATGAATAAATCACGAACATATAATCACGAGCATCTAACATGATTATCGTGTATATTAAATAGACGCGACGAATATTACGTATATTAATTACGTACGGTAAGTAATTAAGTATGTTATGATGATTATTGATATACGACATGAGTTTATGTATAATAAGTAAAACCGCAAGAAAATAAATCACGTCATATAAATCACGCGACAAGAATATTTAAAACGAATATTATTACGTATATAATATTTACGTTTTAACACGTATGAGAATAACTGTGAGTAATTACGACATTCTAAAACACGAATCACGTATCATTATCGAGTCGCGAGGTTAATAGGAGTATAAGGGCTAAATTGTTTATTATGCGTTAGAATGGGGCAAGACATATGGGTCGAGGCCTAGGTTGTTCACAAACCGACTAAAACAAAATAAAAGGATGGGAGGGATTGTTTTGTTAAGACAACAGGAAAAGATGAAAAACAGAAAACCCTAAAACATAGTAAAACTGGCCGTCACTTTTTCTTCCTCTTTTGCTTCTTCCTGCCGTCGGTTTTCATCACCAAGAACAGAAACAAGTCGTGGCTTTGATCCAGGAAATCAAGAGTGGTGTTCGTGTTTATTTTCTTAAACCTAAACGAAAAGTAAGTAACCTTGAATTCTGTTTCTTTTAATTAAGATATTAATTATTCATGAACATATTAAAAAGAATTAATAAACGACTTATGAACATGTTAGAAGTCAAAGATTAATGAGGGTTTCGGGTTGTGGTTGGTTTCGAGTTCGGATTGCACACAAACCGAGAGTCCGGGACTCTTGGTGGTTTTTTTGCTCCATCAGGCGCAAGCCCCTGCAGCCAGCAGGGGTGCGTTTGGCCTATCAGTGGTAGCGGCTGGGGTGGTTTGTTTAGGTAGTGGGAACCGAGACCTTATGGTCTCGGTGGGAATTTGACTCGAGCAGGGGAAACCGGCTACTGCCGGTGGCAGTAACACCACTGCCAGGGGGAACTGGCAATTAAGGGTGTGTTTGGTTTTTAGTTTAAGACGGAATTAAGGGGGTGTTTGCTTCGCAGCTAAATGCAGTTAGGGGCTGTTTGGTTCGGTCCGGTTCATGAGGAGCCGGTCCGGTTCATATTTTTAAATTAATTAAAACATGGGTTTTGTCACAGGAACATTTATTTTAACAACTCATGTTTCTGTATGTTACATTATTCTTTTTGAGTCATTATTTTACAAGTTATATTATTTTAGCATGGAATTAAATTAACTAAAACATGGCTATAATTAATTTAATTAAGACATGACTTAGGTTTATTATTATTTTTAATAATACATGATTTTAAACTAAGTATTTAAATCATGAATTTAGACTAAGTATTTAATTAATTAATAAAACATGATATATAATTAATTAATTTCCATGACTTAGGTTATATTAATAATAAATATTAATACATGTTTTCACCTAAGTATTATATACACATTAATTTAATTAAATCATGCTATATTTAATTAAATCTTATAATATATAGTTTATTTTATTTAAATGTATTAATTAATAAACTATACTATTAATCACATGACTTAGGATATTAATCAGTAAAACTTAAGCTTATCTTTTTAGCTTAATAATCCAGCTTATTTCTATTTATGGAAACTTTCTATTTTTAGAAACTTATTTATTTTAAGCAGCTAATCTATTTATGGAAACTTTCTATTTTTAAAAACTTATCTATTTTCAGTAGTAAATCTATTTTCAGAAACTTTCTATTTTTGGAAACTTTCTATTTTTGGAAACCTTCTATTTTTATAAAGTTACTTATTATTATACAACAAGTATAATAATAAAAGATTTATAAGTAATACTTAATCAGAATATCCAGAATACATAATAAACACAGTATAACGTTAAAATCAGTAAAACATGACATGAACATGTAAAACAAGCTAAGACATGATATAAAATAAGTTACGTACACAGTAATCAGAATACTTATACACGTATATTATGTATGTAGCATTAGTGAGATCGAAGTAGGACTATCTTCCGTTCGTCTTCTTCGTTCAGTATGGACATTCTTTCCTTATTAGGATTCCCCGTATGCAGCCAACTGTTTTCCTAGTATATGTTTTATATGTTTTGATTTGCTTATGTTTAATTAAATGCCTAAGCCATATACATGCATGACCAGTTTCACCTAGTTATGGAGGTACCATAACCATAACATTGGAGGCACCAATGTTATGACTTCACCACGACGGAGTGATATCTCGTGGCGTCCCTTTCAGCTTTTGGCCATATTATAATGTTATCATGTGGGGCATATGGGTGCAACCTAGGTTACATGTTTTTACAGATTATTCAGGTGAATGTGGTGTGTGCCTTCCATCATTCACAAGGAGTTGATCCCTCATACCCAAACTTTTATTAATTAGAGGCAGCCCCTCTAATTGCATGACGAGGTCACCCCTCCAAGTATTCATGCACGTTGATATTTCATGACCTATATTGGCTTAATGGTTAACATGTTAAACAGTTTTTATAACATAAACATAAGGCTTTTCAAACTATAAAACCAGTTTTACTAAGTTATACCAGGTTTTCCAGGACTTATGCATTTCCGCTACTATTAGTCTTATTTATGTTTCAGTCATTCATACTATGTCTTATATATGTGCACTGAGCGTTATGCTCAGCCATTACTTTCCTTTCCATGTCCTAAAACGGAAGGTACCCAAGGACAGACTCGAGCATTTGGAGGACGTGCTTAGGATGGAAGCGGTCATAGACTTCTTCTCCTTTTGCCTTCATATACTTATGCTTGTTTAGTCTTTCATTCATTTCAGTTACTTTATTTATGTTTTAGGCTTATTTTGGGAACCGATGTTTGATTCCTGTTTTCCCTATGGTCATGTATGTTTTACTACATATTATCTTGCATGCTTTGTTGACACGCCATAATTACGTATAACGGTCCACTTATCAAAGTGGGGTGTTAAAATAATGGTACCAGAGACAAGGCTTCGACCTGTAGGCTCTAAAACTTGAACTATGACTAGTGGGTAGTCACTAGGAGCTTCTTAAGCCAATGCTTGTTATTTCACGTATTGCTGTTTTCAACACCTTGTTGTTTTCACCATGATGTTTTCAACACTTTGTTGTTTTAAACATGATGTTTTCATCAGTATTGTTTTTACTAATATGGACTGAACAACTATCATCCATAATTAGTTATGTGTCATTGTTTATGCATGATGTTCCTTGTAAAATGTGGCTATGTGGACTGAACCCCAGTAGTTCATAATTAGTCACATAAAATGTTTATTCTGATAAGTTTTGACAGATGATTTTTTTTACTTAATTATGTTTCATGTATCATTGTTGCAGTAATTTTGACTAACTAATGGTTGGTACAGGACTGGCCCTATTTAGTCGCATGTGCTTTTATCGAAACTTTTAACTTTGGGACCGACCCATAGGCGTCCCCTCGCCATGTCTTTTGTTTTGGGTAAACTGACCATAGGCGTTTACCCTAGCGCATATAAAGGATTTCATAAATTGCATCATGCCTTCACGCACTGCTTACATGCATTAAATTTTTCTCATGATTTATTGGCATAATTTTTTTTTCATGTCCCCTCAATAGTTAATATGTCTTTATGTCAATTATGTTTTCATACTATCATGGTTAACTTCATTTTCATGCTGATTATGTTATATACTCCGTCATGTTAAGTTGTTTCATGTTTCTTCATGATGATTTCGTCTTCATGCTGATTACGTCTTACGTCTTTTTTTTTTGTTTATGCTTTCATGCAATACATTGTTGGAATTCATTTAAATCCTATTTTCATGATAGTCATGGTTGGTTTTCATTAATCATGCTTTCAGGCAAGTCATCATTGAATTTCGTTTAACCACACTTTTAGCGTTTCTCTATGCAACCAGAATGATGTCTATACCGGCATTGCCAGGTGGTTAGGATGGTTTTCCAAACGTTTAACCGATTATTTTTCCTTTCAAAATCATGTCAGATGATCGACCCCATACCGATCATTTCATGTGCATTCCATGTGTACTCCATGTACCGTATCCCATGTGCGTATTCCACTTGCTGATACTCTACAAATTGTTGATGCCGCTCATAGCTTGGAGATGTTACTAAGGGTTGATGCTGCGGATTTTAGAGACGCTACGAGATGCCGATGTTGTTCACAACCTAGAGATCTTACAAGACGAAGACAAAGGCGTTAGATCAAAGCGATCGGACGAGAAGATGCTTCACCACCAGACGATTCCCATCAATAATTGTCCCTTATTCTTAGTTACATGTCACACGTAATTTAGTTGTCATTTCAGTCATATGAGTGCAGACCGGTACCAGCCGGACATTCAACTGAATAGTTACATGAATTACAGTCATAAAAATGACCATCATGGAACTGACTAACAAGACGATAGTAACCACTACTATGACAGAAACTAACCTAGCAATTGCAACCGAAGCTCCGGCCGCGGACGTGATCAGAAATACAAAGGATCAGTAGTCTAACCGATCCGCCAATTTTTCCATAATAACCTAATATTTGTAGTTCTATTTGTTTCACATCTCGAGACACATGTCAAGACATTAGTCAAGACACATGTCTCACGTATACTTTCTAAAGACACATGTCAAGACACCAGTCAAGACACATGTCATGCTTACATTTCCCAAGACACGAGTCAAGACACATGACACACGTCTAATTCTGGAACATCCTTGAAAGATTCAGGGTACCCTCCAAAGGGTATATCCATTTTGTGGTGCAATGTATTAATCAGGCCACAAGAAATTCAGTACCATCACTGGCATATCAGTGAGATCTGTCACGATTGTTCGATGATACGTTCCTTTTTTGCACCTATATTTCATATATTAATGACCATAAAGGACGCCATTCGTATCCCCATGTATACGAAAGTTTTCCTTCAGCCTAATGATGAGATCCAAGCTGCTAACGCATTACCTCGGACAGATGCGAGTGAACTTAATCCTAATTATGGACTACGAACAACACACCCTGCTACGATTCACGATTTTGTACCGCAATGTTCAGGCTCCTAAATACATTCAGCATGGTTTTCCATCAGGAAGATCTGTACAAATTACCTATGCTTTACAAGCACGTGCTTTATTAGCCATGGTTGTGGAAATTTTCTAGCTGTCAGTTGAGACACGACCAATGAAGGCCTTTTTCGCATAACCAGCGGATTATTCCAAAATCTTCCCATATATTCCAGAAGAACCTTCAAAGAGAAGGACGGTAACATGAGATTAGGTGTCGACTACCGTCGATTTAAAACAAATCACCATTCATAACCGTTATTCTCCTCCACGTATTGACAACATGTTCAATCGACTTAAGGGTGTCAAACACTTCTCCAAGATCAGATTCATGATCATGCTACCAACAGTGACGAGTGAAAGAGCAGGACATTTCCGTGTCTGCTATTCGTACACGTCTCGGTCATGCTAGATTCATGATTTTGTATTAGTCTCATAAATACTCCAGCAGCATTATGGACTTAATAAATTGAGTTTCCATGAACTCATAAACAAATTCATCAGTGTTTTCATCTATGACAACCTAACCTTCTCTAAAGTCTAGAGAAGAGCAGGAAGACCATATTTGTAGTGTGTTGCAAATTCTACGACAAGAGAAATTTCACCCTGAAATTTTTCAATATAAATTCTGGTTGATTACAGTGACACGCTGAATCACATGGGTTCGCACGGTTAATCTTACCATGACTCAGCTTATGCGTAAAGGTGAGAACCTTACACTACATTAGGTGTTCCAGGAAATCCTACGCTAAGAGAAGTCTAATTTCAGAGACTCATAGTTCCACAAATTTCTATGTATCTAACATACCAACAGGCTAAGATAGAACACCAACTGACTAGGATGTTTATCCACCATCAGAATTGTGATAAAAAAATGGGACAAGATCCCCACGGATTTTGGTTACCAGATTAACGCAAACTCGAAAGAAGCCAGATGCTATCTGGGTTATTGCCAACAATTTGATCAAGCCTGCAGAATCCTTACATCCGCAAGGATTTCAAGAACCAACAGATAGATCAGACATGTTCCAACCAAGGCGCATCCGATCACTTGGTAATCCCTCAGCTATCGGGCCAGACGAAGGTTCACATTGTGCTCTTTATTTGCGTTCACATCCTTGTTCTAGTTTTACGACTTGCTTTCACACTCACGTTCATGACACTATTCACGTTCATGATCGTATCCCGGCTTACGATTTTACGTTCATTTTCATTCTGGGAAGTTTTGAAAGAACTTGAGAGACCAGACTCAAGTTTAGTATAACTCTCTATCATCGGATAGACGTTTCACGTCACATTCCACGTCTCACCTTATAGCGTCTGGCATTACCACAGCCGTATTCCATGTTCATGATATGTTTAACATGTCATGTTCATTCCACGTTTCTCATATCACGTTCACGATATGTTACACGTATCATTGAGCACGATATGTTTGCTCATTCTACACTCACCATATCTCCACGTATCAAGTTCAAAAATGTTCACGGATCACGTTTACAATTTTTCACGTACTACATTTCAGTACGTCTCGCGTATCATTGCTAAGACAGTACTATTATCAGTTAGTTTGGGTTTTTCGCATCATAACGTTTCGGTTACCCTTACTCGTTAATTCTTATTTCCTCGATCAAATTTAGGGGATCTATCTTACGTTGATAACCATGAACTTTTACGTAATTTCAAGTCAAGGTCATGAGGACCAAGATTTATCATTGAGACAAGATTTTGTGGAGGAACCGTTCCGAGAGGGAAGCCACATGGAAACAGACGAGATCATCCGGATTTTATCCTCTCATCCTTCCGTAATTCAGTAAGACTCTTGTAGTCACGTCACGTTCCATGTCCGTTAGCTATGTCACGTTACATGTTCCTTTCTACCATGTCACCTTCATGTCCTTTTATCTTACATACCCTCTCAGTTTGATTCGGGTATGTTTCTCTTTCAGTTTACTTTATCTATAATTCGGTGACGAATTATTCTTTTTAGGGGGGAAGAGTTGTAAAACCCGCATGCTTTTACCATGAATAATACACTAATAATCGTACGTACAAGATTAAAACTTTCATGTTATAAGAAGAATACGTTTCACGGATATTAATTACAAGAATTACGTACGTGTTATTACACGATAATTATTATGTACGTGTTAATACACGATAATTATTAACTATGATAAATAAATCACGAACATATAATCACGAGCATCTAACATGATTATCGCGTATATTAAATAGACGCAACGAATATTAGGTATATTAATTACGTACGGTAAGTAATTACGTATGTTATGATGATTATTAATATACAACATGAGTTTACGTATAATAAGTAAAACCGCAAGAAAATAAATCACGTCATCTAAATCACGCGACACGAATATTTAAAACTAATATTATTACGTATATAATATTTACGTTTTAACACGTATGAGAAAGCTATGAGTAATTACAACATTTTAAAACACGAATCGCGTATCATTATCGAGTCGCGAGGTTGATAACTGGGGTTTTACCGGTTAAAAAGTTCGTTGATGTGTGTCTAATCGAATTGATCTAGGTTCTCTATGTGACTCAGTTTTCTTTTGGTGGAACAAAAAGGTTGTCGTTGTAGTATATTTAAAGTGCAAAAACAATTAAAGTAAAAGTGCGTTAAAGTAAAAGGCGTTAAGATTAAATTGCGTTAAAGTAAATCTAAATCTAATTAAACGAAAGGTGCAATATTTAAAAACTTGACGGAAAGTAAATTAAGTAAAATGACAAGAATTAAAAGCGGGGCGGAAATTAAAATTAGACAAGTATAAAAAATTGAGAATGTAAAGATTAAACAAGACAAAACACAAAAGTAAACCAATCGGAATATATTCCGATCAGTCACAATCACCTTGGATCGGAATGATGGCCGGTACCCAATCGGAATGTTGTCACTTACACAATCGGAATAACCCACGACCCTCTGATCGGAATGATGTTACCTACCTGATCGGAATACTGGAGTGAACTTTGGTCGGAATGTTAATCGGAATCAGTGATCAGAATAGCTGTCACCTTACCCACGATCGAAATACCAAAAATAACACCTCAATCGGAATGAGCACTGATCCTCCAATCGGAATGCTGTCACACTTACCTGATCGGAATACCACTACCTTCTGATCGGAATACCAAGGTACACCACCAATCGGAATGGGTACAACTCCCCCCAATCGGAATACAGATAGGAATGTCAAAACCCTTTTCTGATCATGCCAATCGGAAAGATAAACCCTTTTCCGATTTATCCTAATCGGAATATGGCAGAAATAGTACAAAATAAGCTAATCTAATAAGCTATAATCCTAAATAAGCACTAGACGAAATCCTAAGGTAAACCGTATGAAAATAAGCTACTAGACTAAAATTTAACAACTTTTAAGACAAGAAATGAATAAGCTTTAAGAAAAACAATTTTTAAACAAAAATAACTTTTATAAAAACTTTATAAACTTGAAAATAAACAAAATAAGCTATGAAAATAAATGATTTAAATCAATCAAAAGCATAAAAATCAAATCTTTAAACAAGTTAACAAGATAAAAAGCATATAAATCAAAGATCAAAGAAATGTAGAATGAGATCAACAAGATAGAGTAAAGGTGCGAGAATTAAAAGAAACACTTACTTGAAATTAAAGATATTAAAGGGGCAAGACAAGTATTAAAATGTGCAAGTAATTAAAGGTGCATAAAAGTAAAGGTGGAAGAACTAATTGTCACGATTAGTCAACCAAAAACAAATGAATGAAAATGGGAAGTATTTATAGGTGATTAGGAGGATGGTTAGAGGAAGCTTCCTCCTCTCCTTCCTTTCTTCTTAATTGCGCCCTTAAGTCCTTCCTTCTTAATCTTTTTGTTAATCTTGGAATTTGATGACTTTTGGCTCGGGATTTCTTTGGACTCGTCTTTTAATACTTCGATAAATAAGACTTGAGTTCCTCGGCTTTAAGTAAACTTCCGTCTTTTGACTTTTTCTTCGATAAATCTTCAGAATTAGTCTTGGACTTCCGTTCTTTTTGCACTCTTGACTTCTTGACTCCGTCTTTCAACTTTTTCTTCAATAAAAGTCCGTAAATGCCCGTGAATTCCCGTGTTTTCTCCACTTTTCACCTTTTCGTCCTAAAACACAACAAAAACACAAACCACGCATAATTCCGACATAAAAGACATAAAATACACGTTTTGGTCCGGTTATTGTTGTAAATAAGTGGTAGAAAAGATGTGTGTTTACACACATATCAAATCCCCTACACTTGACCATTGCAATGTCCTCATGCAATGCATTAGTTACAAAGCAAGTTTACATTTTTCATCACAATCAATCCATAATGGCCTTTATTAAAGAGATAGAGAATTAAAAACATACAAAGTAGAGAAATCAAAAACATACCTTGGGTTTTGGAAATGTCATGAATAATCATCATCCTTAAGTTTTCACTTTCTCCAAACCAAGCTTACAAACGAGATCATTGTTATTATAAGTTAGTAAACTATCACGAACTCATGTGGGCCAATTATTCACTTAGACTCCCTTATTCCTAGGTGTATCTCTTATATTTTATTATTGTCTTGAATGATCACGAGGATGCATTTTTGACTTCTTTCGATAGTTATTTAGTCCAAAAATAAAGTGAACGATTTAATCAATAGTTAGCTAAAGGACAAAATCTTTTAAAACTGCTTCTCGGGACCTCATAAAGTTCATATCTTGGCATAACTTGCTTCGCGATTTGAGACCTTTCTCGGACCGATATTTGGCAGCGACTTCATACTTCAAATCTTGAGAGACGTTCATGAAATTATGGTCTTCTCTTCATATAGGAATTTCTTCACTTGAAATTTTTAGAGATTCATACTTGGACCACGACTTCTTCATTTTTCTCCAATCTTTATTTTGGACTTTGATATACAACGATCCGCCTCCTTTAATGACTTGGATCTATTTATCCTCATACCTTGTTAGGGTCTTTTCGGATACACTTCTCCATGACTTTTGGGGAGTATTTGCTTTTCGTCATGTGTCTCGATCCTTCATATTGATTTTCGATAAATGATTCTTCACATCACTTTGGATCTTTAGCAACAAAATATAGCTCTCATGCCTTGTTAGGGCCTTTTCGGACTTGCCAATCTTCGCATCCCGCTTCAATAAGTTATGCCTTGGCTATGAACTCTAATCCATACCGAGCAACTTTTAAACGATCTTGGGCTAGAAGCTAAGTAACTTTTCAAATCGTACAACCTTATTTATTAGAAGATAAATTATTTAGCAAGCGATGGGAGAATAGGCTCATAATTAACTCACATAAATTCACGAAAGAATACCGGACTTATAATTGGCTCTATCATCTCTCGATCTCCATAGTTTAAAATCTCAAGGAATGAGACTCGTGGATGCTTAGCCTATTAAGTCAAAGTTTTGGGTTTTCGAGTCGCCTATAGGATCTTGCAAATTCTTAGATTTTTTAAAGTTTTAGAAATCGCATTTTAAAGTTCCCTTGATAAACGACTCTCTAGGATCAATTATAGGAACTTGCGAAAAGTTCTTGTTCTTAACCCGTGAGAGTTAAGACTTTCGTGTTTTATAGCTCCCTATATGAAAGCCTAGCAAAACTTGACTTAAACACGTTAAGGATACTAGCTAGAGTAAACTAAGATAAGTAAACTCGGGTTGAGTCAAAAGATTCAAAATGTTTGAAAATTAAAACCACTTATTGAAAGATTTATTCTAGCAAAGGAAGAAAATAACTATACAAAGGGAAAAACTAATAGGCCAAAATAGATCAAAAATTTTGAAAAATGTCGAAAAATTGATTTTCCGGTTAAAATGAGGACAAATACAAGGAAAAAGCCACTTAACTTCGATAGAAGTCCCCCCTACACTTAATATAAACATTGTCCTCAATGTTTAAGCATGTGGGAGTAAACTCCCCTACACTTAGGACATTGTGTACGTTGTTTAAATCTTGCTAAGGAAGAGACAACTAAAGAGATTCCTATTTTAATATTGAGAAAATATAAAATAGTGAATCGAAAAGAGTTTAAGATAGAACCGGGAAAATGGAACACAGAATCACGGGTCGTCAAGAATCATCAAGAGTGGATCATTGAGAGCGAATCCCTGATTAGTAGAAGAGAGGAGAGAGCAAACACCAACGGGTCTCCCCTACACTTATGATAAAGAAAGCGAAAAGATAGATGCATGGGTTGCCTCCCAAGAAGCGCTTGATTTTTGTTAACCGAGTCATTAGCCTGACTCGACCTTGATCATCAACGGAAGAAGCATGAAACATATCCACCAGGATCGAAGACATGGTTTTCGTCCATCAAATAGCAAAGGCTTAAGGCGAACAAGGCAAGCCAAAGAAGAAGAGGCAAGGTTCCCTTAAGCAGCGATGGAGCACGGTTGAAGCAAGTATGGTGAGGTGCAAGCATGTCTTCAATATTTCCAAAGATTTTTCTTTTTATTTCATCAGGTGGATACTGAGAGGCTTAAAGATTTCAATACCGGGGTCGAACACCTTTTCCTTTAAGGGAAAATAGCACTCAGGCTCAGCAGAGTGGGAAGAAGATCCGCGAAGAAGCACAACCTCGTCCTCAGAAGGGGGACAAAGAGGTGTTAACTCATACGTGTTGTGGATATCGGTGTCGACCGGTTTCTTCTCCTTTGAAAGAATGTGCTTCAAATCTAAAGTAGGATCAAGACGATAATCTTCAAAGTCTAAAGGAGGTGCATCACTCTCATGAGGGAAGTAGGTGTTGAGAAACATAGAGAAGTGTTCCTCAAATGTGTAATCGTCCAAAGTAGGATCGAGTGATGGCGGAGGATCTTCATCATGAGAAGAATCGCTCGAAAGAGTATCAGCCTCATCGAAATCATCATACGTGGGCAGATCGGGATACTCAGAAGTAAGGTCATCATAATCATCCGAATCTGAGCTAGAATCATCACCATAAGCGTCAAAGACCGGTGGCGAATCATAAATGGGAGAAGGGACCAAAGTAGGGAGAGAGTCATCCACATCATCATGAAAAAGTGGATTATCGATGCAAGAGTCGAATAGAGGATTGTTGTAGACAACGAAGTCATCATGCACATTAATCATATTCACTGATTCGCGGCCTGCAAAGGTTGTACTTGTAAGCTTCCCCATTTTAAAAACTTGTGCATCATCCCCGACTCTTAAGATTAACTCACCTTCGGCCACATCCACTAAAGCTCGCCTGGTTCTCAAAAATGGCCGACCAAGTATTAAAGGAATACGAGGGTCCATTTCATAATCAACTATGACAAAATCGACCGGGAAAGTAAATGTGCCAACTTTAATAAACACGTCTTCGGCTATACCAATGGGGTAAGCGAGAGTGCGATTTGCAAGTTCGAGAGTCATCTTTGTTGGAGTGAGGTCGGGTAATGATAGTGTTTTCCAAACACTCAATGGCATCAAATTAATACTAGCCCCGAGATCATCAAGGGCAGTAAATTCTCTAGTTTTGTTGAACACACAAGGCAACATGAAACGACCGGGATCTCCAAGCTTTTCTGGAAGTTCTTTAAGAATAACTGCAGAGCAGTTTTCATTTAAGCGTGTGTTGGCGAGTTCAATCAGCTTCTCCTTCTTGTTAAGCAATTCCCTAAATGCTTTAACAAATTTGGGCATGTGGACAAGTGCTTCAAGAAAGCTAATGTTGAAGTTCATTTGAGAAATCATCTTCACATAGCGTGACACTTTGGAGTCCTCCTTAGTTAGCATTTTGTTCTTGCCTAAACGAGAGGGATAAGGGATATTGGGTTTGGGTGGTGAAGGTGCAGGTGTAGGTAACGGTTGAGATGTTGAAGGGTCATTCGTGGAAACTTCATCACGTCGGGGCGGAGACGGTAATGGTGCGCTAATACTAGGTGTAGGAGGAGTAGGGATAAATGGTGGTGGAGGAGGTGTAGATGATGTGTGTGGGATTGGTGGTCCTACGATGGTGACTCCACTACGGGTAGTAATAGCACTCACATTGGCTCGTGGATTGGTGACGGTGTTTGAAGGTAGAGAACTCGAAGAAGAAGGTTGAGCGGCGGGCAAGAAACTAGCAAGCATATTCTTCAAATCATTGGTTTGATTGCTGAAGGAGGATTGAATATCATTTCGAAGCTCGGATCTTATCTCATTTCCTTGCTTGGTAATATCTCCTTTAAGATTGATAATTTAGCTTCGCAAATTCTTGATTTGCTCACCTTGGGTTCTCATGATGGCCTCAACATCCGGATTACTGGGTGGGGTTTGTTGAGTGGGTGGGTGATAAGGATTAGAAGCTCTTGGTGGGATTTGGTTGCTTCTATTGTAGTTGTTGGCGGGGTTTTGGTTTTGAGGAGAAAAACCGGGTGAAAGGTAATTGTTGGATCGGTAACTCAGCAGATTTCTATCCCCTTGAGGTCGAGCTTGGTAATTTTCCGGTGAATAATTACCATAAGCTGCATACACATTTTCCGGATTTCCTTGAGTCGAAGGACAATCGTTGTATGAGTGAGGACTGCCGCATGTTTCACAAGGAGTAGCAACAGCTTTAACTTGTTGTTGTTGTTGGTTGGAAGCCAAGAGTTGCATACTTCTGCTCATTTCAGTCAGCACACGGGTGAGTTCAGTCATATCAGGGTTTGCTGAAGTGGAGGAAACATTGACTCTCGGGTTGTTCCTTGAAGAAGCAGAGGAATCCCAGTTTTTGTGGTGAGTAGTCATGTTCTCAATAAGCTCTCTACACTCCTCGGGTCTTCTTTTCATGAATGTGCCACCGGTGGCTGCATTAATCGTATCACGATCTCAAAAAGTCAAACCGTTGTAGAAAGTATCAATTAAGGTCACGGGTAGCATGTTGTGGTTTGGACATCTATCAATCAAGACATTATATCTCTCCCAAGCATCAAAAAGAGATTCATCAGGGTCTTGCATGAAACCGTTGATTTGATTGCGAAGGCTTGTGACCATGGATGGTGGAAAGTAGCGCGACAAAAAGCGTTGAGTCATGTCATCCCAAGTGTGAATAGAATTCTTCGGGAGACGATCAAACCATTTCTAGGCATGATGTAATAAAGTATGTGGAAAGAGTTGTAGGCGAAGTTCATCCATTGTGGCACCAGCCAACTTCATGCTTTGGGTGATTGTAATGAACTTGTCGATGTGTTTGTTGGCATCATCATCAGGCAATCCACGGAATGGGTTAGTTTGTACTTGCTGAATCATGTGGTGCTTCAACGAAAACTCAGGAGCGTTGATTTGCATCGGCGCAATCGGTCCTCCTCGTCCAAACATTGTAGGTTGACAAAGCTCCTCCATGGTCCGAAGATCGGGCTGTGGAAGAACATTGTTGTTATTATTGAGGTGCGGTGGATTATTGTTGTTTACACCTGACATAGCTAAATCTTCTTGAGTCTCGGGCTCTTGATAATTAGAAGATCTAGTACGCATACACCTGAAAATGCAAAAGAAAAAGAAACCAAACACAAAGACAATATATATACACAATAAAGAGAAAATCTTTTTGGATTTTTGAAAATTTTAATTTTTATGGATTTTTATCAATTTTTTTAATTTTATGATTTTTTAAATTTTTTATGCAAGAAAAGTAACGCTCACAAGTGAACGGATCCCAAAAAGCAACGCGTCTCTCACAGAAAACCATTAATCTTTACGAAAAGAGCCGGCAGCGGCGCCATTTGATAACTGGGGTTTTACCGGTTAAAAAGTTATTTGATGTGTGTCTAATCGAATTGATCTAGGTTCTCTATGTGACTCAGTTTTCTTTTGGGGGAACAAAAAGGTTGTCGTTGTAGTATATTTAAAGTGCAAAAACAATTAAAGTAAAAGTGCGTTAAAGTAAAAGGCGTTAAGATTAAATTGCGTTAAAGTAAATCTAAATCTAATTAAACGAAAGGTGCAATATTTAAAAACGTGACGGAAAGTAAATTAAGTAAAATGACAAGAATTAAAAGCGGGGCGGAAATTAAAATTAGACAAGTATAAAAGATTGAGAATGTAAAGATTAAACAAGACAAAACGCAAAAGTAAACCAATCGGAATATATTCCGATCAGTCACAATCACCTTGGATCGGAATGATGGCCGGTACCCAATCGGAATGCTGTCACTTACACAATCGGAATAACCCACGACCCTCTGATCGGAATGATGTTACCTACCTGGTCGGAATACTGGAGTGAACTTTGGTCGGAATGTTAATCGGAATTAGTGATCGGAATAGCTGTCACCTTACCCACGATCGGAATACCAAAAACAACACCTCAATCGGAATGAGCACTGATCCTCCAATCGAAATGCTGTCACACTTACCTGATCAGAATACCACTACCTTCTGATCGGAATACCAAGGTACACCACCAATCGGAATGGGTACAACTCCCCCCAATCGGAATACAGATAGGAATGTCAAAACCCTTTTCTGATCACGCCAATCGGAAAGATAAACCCTTTTCCGATTTATCCCAATCGGAATATGGCAGAAATAGTACAAAATAAGCTAATCTAATAAGCTATAATCCTAAATAAGCACTATATGAAATCCTAAGGTAAACCGTATGAAAATAAGCTACTAGACTAAAATTTAACAACTTTTAAGACAAGAAATGAATAAGCTTTAAGAAAAACAACTTTTAAACAAAAATAACTTTTATAAAAACTTTATAAACTTGAAAATAAACAAAATAAGCTATGAAAATAAATGATTTAAATCAATCAAAAGCATAAAAATCAAATCTTTAAACAAGTTAACAAGATAAAAAGCATATAAATCAAAGATCAAAGAAAGGTAGAATGAGATCAACAAGATAAAGTAAAGGTGCGAGAATTAAAAGAAACACTTACTTGAAATTAAAGATATTAAAGGTGCAAGACAAGTATTAAAATGTGCAAGTAATTAAAGGTGCATAAAAGTAAAGGTGGAAGAACTAATTGTCACGATTAGTCAACCAAAAACAAATGAATGAAAATGGGAAGTATTTATAGGTGATTAGGAGGATGGTTATAGGAAGCTTCCTCCACTCCTTCCTTTCTTCTTAATTGCGCCCTTAAGTCCTTCCTTCTTAATCTTTTTGTTAATCTTGGAATTTGATGACTTTTGGCTCGGGATTTCTTTGGACTCGTCTTTTAATACTTCGATAAATAAGACTTGAGTTCCTCGGCTTTAACTAAACTTCCGTCTTTTGACTTTTTCTTCGATAAATCTTCAGAATTGGTCTTGGACTTCCGTTCTTTTTGCACTCTTGACTTCTTGACTCCGTCTTTCATCTTTTTCTTCAATAAAAGTCCGTAAATGCCCGTGAATTCCCGTGTTTTCTCCACTTTTCACCTTTTCGTCCTAAAACACAACAAAAACACAAACCACGCATAATTCCGACATAAAAGACATAAAATACACGTTTTGGTCCAGTTATTATTGTAAATAAGTGGTAGAAAAGATGTGTGTTTACACACATATCAGAGGTTTATAGGAGTATAAGGGCTAAATTGTTTATTACGCGTTAGAATGGGGCAAGACATATGGGCCGAGGCCCAGGTTGTTCACAAACCGACTAAAACAAAAAGAAAAGGACGGGAGGGATTGTTTTGTTAAGACAAAAGGAAAAGATGAAAAACAGAAAACCCTAAAACATAGTAAAACTGGCCGTCACTTTTTCTTCCTCTTTTGCTTCTTCCTGTCGCCGGCTTTCATCACCAAGAACAGAAAACAAGTCGTGGCTTTGATCCAGGAAATCAAGAGTGGTGTTCGTGTTTATTTTCTTAAACCTAAACGAAACGTAATTAACCTTGAATTCTGTTTCTTTTAATTAAGATATTAATTGTTCATGAACACATTAAAAAGAATTAATAAACGACTTATGAACATGTTAGAAGTCAAAGATTAATGAGGGTTTCGGGTTATGGTTGGTTTCGTGTTCGGATTGCACACAAACCGAGAGTCCCAGACTCTCGGTGGGCTTTTTGCTCCATTAGCCGCAAGCCCCTGCAGCCAGCAGGGGTGCGTTCGGCCTATCAGTGGCAGCGGCTCGGGTGGTTTGTTCAGGCAGTGGGAACCAAGACCTTGTGGTCTCGGTGGGAATTTGACTCGAGCAGGGGAAACTGGCTACTGCAGGTGGCAGTAACACCACTGCAGGGGGAACTAGCAGTTAAGGGTGTGTTTGGTTTTTAGTTTAAGACAGAATTAAGGGGGTGTTTGGTTCGCAACTTAATGCAGTTGGGGGCTGTTTGGTTCGGTCAGGTTCATGGGGAGCTGGTCCGGTTCATTTTTTTAAATTAATTAAAACATGGGGTTTGTCACAGGAACGTTTATTTTAACAAGTCATGTTTCTATACGTTACATTATTCTTTTTGAGTCATTATTTTACAAGTTATATTATTTTAGCATGGAATTAAATTAATTAAAACATGGCTATAATTAATTTAATTAAGACATGAATTAGGTTTATTATTATCCTTATTATTAATAATACATGATTTTAACCTAAGTATTTAAATAATGAATTTAGACTAAGTAATTAATTAATTAATAAAACATGACATATAATAAAATAATTTCTATGACTTAGGTTATATGAATCATAAATATTAATACATGTTTTAACCTAAGTATTATATACATATTAATTTAATTAAATCATGCTATATTTAAGTAAATCTTATAATATATAGTTTATTTAATTTACATGTATTAATTAATAAACTATACTATTAATCATATGACTTAGGATATTAATCAGTAAAACTTAAGCTTATCTTTTTAGCTTAATAATCCAGCTTATTTCTATTTATAGAAACATTATGTTTTTAGAAACTTATTTATTTTAAGCAGCTAATCTATTTGTGGAAACTTTCTATTTTTAGAAACTTATCTATTTTTAAGCAGTAAATCTATTTTTTGGAAACTTTCTATTTTTGGAAACTTTCTATTTTAGGAAACCTGCTATTTTTATAAAGTTACTTATTATTACACAACAAGTATAATAATACAAGAAATATAGGAAATACTTAATCAGAATATACATAATACATGATAAACACAGTATATCGTTAAAATCAGTAAAACAAGACATGAACATGTAAAACAAGCAAACACATGATATAATATCAGTTACGTACACAGTAATCAGAATACTTATACACGTATATTATGTATGTAGCATTAGTGAGATCGAAGTAGGACTCTCTTCCGTTCGTCTTCTTCGTTCACTGGACTTAAGGTACGGATTCTCCGTCCTTTCAGTATGTACATTCTTTCTTTATTAGGATTCCCCGTATGCAGCCAACTATTTTCCCAGTATATGTTTTATATGTTTTGATTTTGTTATGTTTAATTAAATGCCTAAGCCATATACATGCATGACAAGTTTCACCTTGTTATGGAGGTACCATAACCATAACACTAGAAGCACCAGTGTTGTGACTTCACCACGGTGGACTGATAGCTTGTGGCGTCCCTTTCAGCTTTTGGCCATATTATTATGTTATCATGTGGGGCGTATGGGTGTATCATAGGTTACATGTTTTTACAGATTATTTAGGTGAATGTGGTGTGTGCCTTGCATCCTTCACAAGGAGTTGATCCTTCCTACCCAAACTTTTATTAATTAGAGGCAGCCCCACTAATTGCATGACGAGGTCACCCCTCTAAGTATTCATGCACGTTGATATTTCATGACCTATATTGGCTTAATGGTTAACATGTTAAACAGTTTTTATAAGATAAACATAAGGCTTTTCAAACTATAAAACCAGTTTTACTAAGTTATACCAGGTTTTTCAAGACTTATGCATTTCTGCTGCTATTAGTCTTATTTATGTTTCAGTCATTCATACTATGTCATATATCCATGCACTAAGCGTTATGCTCAGCCGTTACTTTCCTTTCCATGTTCCAAAACGGTAGGTACCCAAGGACAGACTCGAGCATTTGGATGACGTGCTTAGGATGGAAGCGGCCATAGACTTCTTCTCCTTTTGCCTTCATATACTTATGCGTGTTTAGTCTTTCATTCATTTCAGTTACTTTATTTATGTTTTGGGCTTATTTTGAGAACCGATGTTTGATTCCGGTTTTCCCTATGGTCATGTATGTTTTACTACATATTACCTTGCATGCTTTGTTGACACGCCATAATTACGCGTAACGGTCCACTTATCAAAGTGGGATGTTACACAATAGCTGCGTTAAATCTGCAGGTAATCAGTATTCATGGGCTTAAATATGTGACTAGCATGTTTCTCTATGTAGTTGATTATCTTCATTGGCATATGCATGTAAACAACCCAATCGTCGTCTTTTGTTGGACTAGGCAATGTCATAATGTAACAATCCTTCCTCGAAGATGACATGAACCAAATGCAACTTTACCCCACCCGAAATCTATCTTGTCCATGATATGGAATTTTGTCCTGATGATATCAACATCGTCATATCTTTGGTGGCAAACACCCTTCCTATGAGTGGCTGTGATCGTCGTTCTTCAACCCAATCAATCAGGTCGAGGAAATGTTCTTTCGTGGCGACATTCTGCAAGAACTCATGAACCTCGGTAGCTATTTCGCACAATGACATCTCCTTCAATTCCTGACATTGAAATATAATTAATTAGAACATGCTGCAAACAGTGTTAATTACAAAAATTAATTTGGAATTTGACCTAAACTTGTAGTTTGGGTATTAATAGCTCTAACGAACCTAAGTATACTTGTTCTCTAGTTTTATGTATTCTCTGAAAGCAACAGGATAATTCTTGTAAACGTTAAATAGTGTCACAAAGTGAAAATTAGTCATCAAATATATAAACTCCTAACTTGTGATCTTCTTGCCCCTGAAGCAATCGATAAAACGTTGCCAAATTGAGAAATCATTGATTTTTCAATCTCTTCTCCACCTCCCACGCTCAACCTCCTCCTTCCGTCAACCATAAGAGCTGTGAATGCTTCTAGTTTTGATCTCCTACGCTCATTTTCGCAAACCACTGATTGTACCCTGCTAAGCTGCTCACTTTCTATGTAGTAAATGCGTTTAATTAGTAGATCACCCTCATCGTGGTTTTCGTCATTATCAGACTTGGTTGGTGGTTCAAATATAGCAACTAAATCGTCAATTGATGAAGAATAAGTGGTTGGGAACCTCGGATTGAAAATGGGTCTATTAAAGGAGGGTAACATAGACGGGGTTTCAGATCGAGTTATGTCTGCCCAAGATGAGATAAACATGTTAGCTGAGTACCCGTCTGCTGCCGAATGATCAAACATGCACCCGATCACTATGCCTCCACACTTTAACTCAGTAACCTGCATTTGATATTTGTTAGTAATATATTATGGAATGTTGTTGATAAAGACATTATTTCATTTGTTTCGGGGACTAGGGTATTGACCATTGACGAAAATTACAATTACCTGGATGGCAAGGACTCCATGCAGCTTCTTGGGCATTAGTTTACCCTCAATGCTCTCATCTGGATCGTAAAAATTGAGTTCCTTGAGTTGCACGTCTGCAACAGCTTCGATAAAGTCCACACCTCGGTTATTGCAATGAATTTGTTTCTCTCCGGCATCTACATTCCATAGGATCTCGCCAGCTAGAGGGTAGTAAAGTGCTAGAGCTCGAGATAAGGAAACTTTGAGGGTGTTTATAATGGTGGAAAAACTACCATGGGAAGGTTTCTTGTAGCAAAAGAAAGATCCAACATCAAAATGTGGCACAACCAAGTCTAGATTTGTAAAAGGTAACCAATGTTCATTACATGGTTCGTGTGCATGAACCACAACATTGTCTATCACCTTGACAGAAAAACTTTTACTACCTTCAACCTCCATTAATTAACACCAAGAAGATACAAGATGTTATAAGATAGCTTGAAGTGTTGCATGGTCTTATTAACAAATGAACGGTATATATAGAAGTTTATTGTCACTCCATTTCCCACATGTCAGTAAAAATTATTTAATAGCCATATGAATTAATTTTCATCTTTTATTTTTTTATCTAAGAAAGACGCCTTTTTCACAATTTTTTTTAGATAAAATATAATTTGTTAAGTGACAAAATATACATAATAAAAATAGTTTTTTCCTTCAGTTTACGAGTACTTCGATATACTTTAATCAAGTTTTTTTTTTTTAAAAGTTAATGTTAAAATTTGCGTCGAAAAAGTTACATATGATTCGTTCTTTAAAAAATCACATATAATATTCATAAAGCACTTGTGATTTTAAAATTACAAATCATTTTTAATTTTACAAAACACATGTGATTTTTAAGAAGTAAGCTTTGATATTTCAAAATAAATCGAGATGCTTTCTATTAAAAGATAATTTAATTTACTTCGTGATAATATGATTCATTTCTGATAATAAACACACATACACATGTTAACACTAAATTCACAAGCTTGTACACAAAATGTTAATTTAGTCTTTGATTATAAATAATTCACGTGTTGTTGCAGGATGTTTGTATACAAAAGAAATATGAAGCACTTATTGCTGGTAATACAAAAGAAATGTATAAACTTTTTGTAATTTTTGCTAGTTGTTTTTAATATATAAGTACATTTTTTTCTAAATTAAGACAACCTCGTATGTTAGTTATATATGTATGACCAAATACTTGTCATGGTGACTTTAATGGTAACAAGGCACCTTTTTGTAAAATTAAAATTTCATCAGTAATTAAAAAACATCACAATACTAATTAAAATTTCATGAGCAACACATAACAATCTCTATCTACTTTCTATTTAAGTTGCTTTTTGCTTTTTCTCTTTTCTTAATTCTAATCGATATATCCTCGCGTGGTTAGTTTATAATATAACAATTGTTTTATCCTCCTGATACACAAACTTGTCCCTTTTAACCTCTTAAGTCTTCATAGACACGCTAGTCTAACGATTGTTTATGTTAGACCCCAAATTTTTTATTTAATTATAACACCTGGGCTTTAAAAAGTCAACATTGTTCAGCCATCTTTATAATATCTTTTGTTCTTGTCGCATAATAAATCCTAGAGGCTGCAATTAAGTCAACTTTTATCAAACAACTCTAACTCGAGTTTGAACTTGCCTTGATTAAGCTAAACTTTTATTAAACTCAAGCTCAAACTCAAGCTTAAAAAATAGCTTGAAATATATATCAAGCTCAAGCTCAAGTTTTTGATAGTTTGACTCGAATTTATCAAGCTTTATTAAAATATGTTTTTATGATGAATTCATAAAAACAACTTATGGTTAATTTAAGTATTACCTTAATTATAAGAGCTTATTTCATAAATAAATAATATATTCTAGAATAATTTTTAACTTTTATTAAATTTATAATTTAACTCATCGTATTTTAAATAAATTTTTATAACGCAATCATATCACACAATGACCTTTGAGACCATAATCGCATTGGATCTCGTAACGCATTTTGAAACCAAGATTATACGATTATGTTATTTATGGTTTTATTAATGCTAAATGAATCGAAATTGGTTTTGAGTTATAATTTTTGTTTGTTTTACTTTATATATATGTTTTATTGATGAGTTTTATTATAAAATAAAATAATTTTATACATATTCAAGCTTTTCAAGACAAACTCAAGATTTGATCAAACCTTATCAAGTCAGCTCAAGTCTGGATTATTAAAGCTTGACAAATTATCAAGTCAAGCTCAAGTATACAATTGTTTTATCAAGCCAAGCTCAGCTTGACTCGATTGCACCCATACTTTAAACTATCCATTGCTATAACTTCTTTTGGTATACTTTTTATTTAGTGCTAATTTTTTATTTGCAACTTTAAATTTAATTACAGTATTATTTTTTGTGTTATATAGATTTTGATGCAAAATGTACATAGATTAGGTTTTAAATATTTTTTATACGAAAACCAAAAAGATCACTTGATTCAAACTCAATTTAGTTGTTACTTTTTTTCCATTTGATTGGCTTCAATGAGACATCTTTTCGAAATTTATTAGAGTATCAGCTATGATCAAGAGATATGCCAAGTAGATGTAATATCTTTCAAATAAATTAAACTAGGTGAGTTATCCGCGTTTCGCTGCGAGAGGACTCCTCTGAAAGTGTGGTTGTGGGTTGAATCGTTGGGGTGATAATGGCGCCTGCGCTTTGGTGCGGGAGCATTCAGCCAATGGTAGTGGGAAATAGCAGGGTATATGGCATTAGAAAAGGATGTTATTGTGTCATTTTCCAGAAATGCCAAAGCAAAAGCAAAAGGGAAAGGGTTAAGAGTCACGTTTTGCATTCTGTGTAGCTACTAGCTAGTGGCATGGTCATGTTTAGGCCCGGTGTAAAATCCATGGGGTGTGCAAGTCATGATTTTAGGTTGAGCGGGGCCAAAATTATTTATAATCGTAACAGTAGATATAACCTAATAAGAATTAGTTCAAAAATAAAAAAAATAAAAATAACCTAATAAGAACAGAAAACGGTATCTTTTGTTAAAAAAAAATAATGATTTTCATTAACTCGAGGCAGAACCCCTGGCTGGGATATATAAGGCTAGGTGTGTAGGTCACGACTTAATTTTTTCAGTTTTCTCTCTCCTACGACCTAGTGCGACTTATTTGCTACAACAAGGAGACCTAGTCCGACCTAATTCAAAACCTTTTTTTTTTAAAAAAATTTATCCTTTTTTTTCTTTATAAATACCATATTTTCTCACACAATTTTCACACACAACTTTCAGTATTTTCACATACAACTCTCTGTCACACACACTTTTAGAAATTAAAAATGGCATGCTCTTTCCCACACAACGATGACGAGATAAATGCTATGATTCAGAAACAAATACGTCAACAACAACGTCGTTACGATAAGCTTACGTGGTTAGCTGAAGATTTCGAAGCCGCGTCCGAAGAAAATTCGAAATTGCGCATGTGCCAAATGCACTGATCTTTCCGCAGAGAAACGTCATTTAATCGACACGTATCTAAGCACTCAATCTGATGTCGATTTCAGCATTCAAAGATCTTTGTTTAGAAAGTCGATAAAACTTGAGGCTAGAATTGAAAAAAATATTGAATTGCTGAATTACTTGGGTTCTTCATCCCAAACTCATATCGGTTCTTCCTCACAACAACAACGAAGCGGAATGTGTCTCCCGATCTACCCTTTCCAATTCCAAACGATTCAAATGGCTTGCTTACTGATAAAGAGGTGTATCAACTATACCTAGATAAAAAAGTATTGAGACAAACAGAGGAAGAACAAGAAAGGGAACGAAGGGAGCTGGAGGCCCAAATTATGACCGAAGAAGATGAAGAAGAAACAATCCGCTAAGATTTAACTGGTCAGTTATCGGATTCAGATCCAGGAACTGACTAATCGTATTATGTATTTTTATGTTATCTATTTAGTAGTGTATTCCCTTTCGTATTGTATTCGAATTGTAGTATTTTCATGTTTTAAGTATGGAATAAATGTTTTAATTTTCAAATAAAAATTGTTTACGTTTACGTTTACGTTTACGGTATATGGTTTATACTTTAAATTTAATTTTTTTTGTTTTTTTTACAAAACCACAAACACAAACACAAAACACAAACAAAACCACACACACAAACACAAACACAAACACACAAACCAGTCGTGAGTACGACCCTTTTTCCCTCGACCTACACCCACGAACGATTTGCCACAACGGCGCGACTCGGTCGCGACCGAGTGCGATCGACCGAGTTAAGCAACCGTTGTGGGTAGCCTAAAATACTCTCCCTGTCAAAAGATATTTCCTACCAAAAACTAATAGACTTGTTGGTTAGTAAAAAACCTGACTAAGGTGTCGTATAACCGGATAACTGTCTCGTTTATTTACTGGCAAAATACCAGAACAAAAGACACAAATGTCTAGTTTATGTAAGTCTTGAGCGTTAAGTATAAATTTATCTATAGACAATTCCAATGGTTCCTCAAGACCCCACTATCCTACAAGTATCGACCACTTTGAATCAAGTTTTAGGCCAACCTGTTTAACTACGAATTGTCCTATAAGAACTTTCCTTTGAACCAAAATGTGATATAATGGAATGAAAAATGTTTTCGCTATTCTGTATATTTTTGTGAATACGAGTTTTATTGAACAACATACACAGAGCTATATATTAAAACATACTTGTATAACATATTTCATCACCACATGGATATACATCAAAGTGTTTAATTTATTAAATACATGGTCAAATGTTTACACCCTATAGGTGCGTGTAAAAACATATATGTTTAGAATATGTTGTTTATTTTAAATGATCAGACAGTAGTAGGGGTAACTAGCATGCATCATACACTTGATTCAAGGATAACCGGCTGGTGGTGGAGGATTGTACCACTAGACATCTGGTGGTGGAGGAGGAGTGTACCCCTCTGGTGGTGGATAATACCAGCTAACTTCTGGCGGCGGAGGAGAGTAATTGTAATCTGGAGAGGGTGGTAGTAATCTGGAGGTGGGTAATAGTTATTCGGAGGAGGGTAACAACTATTCGGAGGAGGGTAATAGTTATTCGGAGGTGGGTAATAGTTATTTGGTGGAGGGTAATTGTAATCCGGGGGAGTGTACGCCTCAGGTGGTGGAGGTGAAAGGGTAGTGGGAGGAGGTGGTGACTTCTGGCGGCGGAGGAGAGTAACTGTAATCTGCAGGGGGTTGTAGTAATCTGGAGGAGGATAATAGTTATTTGGAGGAGGGTTATAGTTATTCGGAGGAGGGTAATAACTATTCGGAGGAGGGGTAATAGTTATTTGGAGGAGGGTAATTGTAATCCGGGGGAGTGTACGCCTCATGTGGTAGAGGTGAAGGGGTAGTGGGAGGAGGTGGAGACGGTAATGGTGTAGTGGAGTTGCTAAAAACAGGTTTGCACGAGACGCAATCAACAATGCAAACATCGAGACAAGACTTAGGACAAACATGATGTAGGAAACGGTGTACACTTTTATTATATAAAATCGAATTTATAATAAAATAACTGAAATTAAATAGACAGAATTTAAATGACAGAAAGTAATTAGCAGTAATGAAGAAAGCACTAAAACAAGACGAGGCACGTGTTTAACACTCCTTCCCAACAGATTCGCCGTCTGTTTCTCAGGGTACAACGTCCAAAACTGTTGTACAGCCGGACTAAACAAACTTGCCTGAAAGATCACGGAAGCCTTGCGTGTTTCTGATCGACAAGATGCTGGAAACTGTCTGGTAATGGAGTTAGAAAAAGCTGTGTTTTTCTGATGATAAACTGAATGAGACAGATTTATTATATAGTGAAAATTTTCCTTGGTCACCAAGACAAAATATTCTTATCTATATAAAATATTCTGACAATCTTTTATTTCTATAACACGATTTTCAAATCAATTATAAACACAAATTTATTCTAAATCTATTCCTAATATAGATTACAGAATTTTCTGGAAAAAATTCGAATTTGCAGCAAAAAAGATACTGAAATCTGCCCGCACCCAAGCCAGTTTTTGGAGTTGCATTCTTGTCCGCAGGTCGCACGCTCGTGTACAAGTTCAGTAGCTTCGAACCCGTTTTTGGCCTAGAAATCCCACTTTCTGCACCCCCCCTGCGCGCGTAGGCGTGGGAGTAAAAACCTACAAATGAATATTGTAGGGTAGAAACTAGGATTTCCTTATAAACATGTTTTCACTTCATGTTTCAAGAGATGTGGGATAAAATATTTACCAAATATTGTGTTTCACGTGACTCACTTTGAGACACGATATCTCATTCATGTTTACTCCATATTGGACATACTTTAGCTCGTTGGGAAACTCTCTTCGAGGAGAACGCAAAGCTACTAAGTACTACGAATATATATAACATATACATATATAAAATTATGTCCAAAGTATTGCAAAACCATATTTTACAAAACATTTTCCAACAATCCCCCACATGAATGGGAATCGGTCGAAAGCACACGAAAGTTTCGGCAAAATTTCTACGGTTAAGTGCTACATAGGATAGGTAGGTGTAACCCTTTGAACCTTCCCTTGTGAGATGCACTTATTCTCCTAGATCTGAGTAGATGCGATGTCCTTGAACTCAGACTCTGTTTACGTAGACGACAATACACACTCACACAAGACTCTCCCTGACCTTGTCAAGTCCTCAAAGTCGTGTTCGTTATGGTCATGAACACTCGTCTGGTTCTGCAAGAGCTCTTATAAATTGCGCCCCCACAATTTCCTTCGAAGCGACCCTACTTCTCTCTCACATAGGTGATTTCATCTTGAATCATTAAAAACATATGTTTTATAATTTCATCTTGAATCATTATGCTTTATGACTTCATCCTGAATCATTAAGCCATATGTTTAACCTCTCAACAAGTCACATTGTTCTAGGAATGGACTAGGAAAGTTCCTGTATTAAGTAACTCCCCCACATTGACGTGACTTCCCCCACATTTCTATGATTAGGTTGTCCTATTGAACCCAGATCTTGGGATCTCCAGTCAACTGGGTTAGGTTTTCCCTCATAGAAACTCATTCCTACAAGGGCTTTAGTCCCATTCCTTTAGACGACTTACGAACTAACTCTCTGCTTAAGCCTTTCGTAAGCGGATCCGCGATGTTATCCTTTGACTTCACATAGTCAATTGAGATAACTCCTGTTGAAAGTAGTTGTCGTACCAAATTATGTCGACGACGGATATGTCTAGACTTTCCATTATACATTGTGCTATGAGCTCTGCCAATTGAGATTGACTATCATAATGTATACTAATGATCGTTACCGGTTTAGGCCACCTGGGTATATCCTCTACGAATTGACGTAGCCATTCCGCCTCTTCTCCGCATTTATCTAACGCGATAAATTCTGATTCCATCGTGGACTTAGCTATTACAGTTTGCTTGGAAGACTTCCAAGATATAGCGGCCCCTCCCAATGTAAACACATATCCACTGGTTGATCTAGAATCCTTTATGTCAGATATCCAAATTACATCACTGTATCCTTCAATAACATATGGATATCTAGCATAATTCAGTCCATAATCACGATTGTATCTTAAATAATAAAGTACCCTAGTCATAGCTTCCCAATGTGTATCACTTGGATTACTAGTATACCTACTCAGCCTGCTAACAGTATATGCTAAGTCAGGTCGGGTACATGTCATCAAATACATTAACATGCCAATAATTCTTTAATACTCTAATTGGGCAACACCTACGCCTCTATTTTTAGATAGATGTAAACTGGTGTCAATTGGAGTTCTAGCTAGGCCAGAATCCCCTGCATTATGAGTATTAAGAATTTTGTCCACGTAATGTGCTTGACTTAATGCAAGTCCACTTTGAGTTCGTATGATCTTTATTCCAAGGATCGCATCAGCCAAACCCATATCTTTCATGTCAAACTTTGATTTCAACATGTCTTTAGTAGACTTGATCATCTTGTCTTTACTGCCAACGATAAGCATATCATAGACATAAAGACACAAGATTACATATCCACTATTTGTGTCTTTGACATAAACACACTTGTCGCATTCATTAATTTTGAATCCACCCTCTAGCATGGCGTGAGCAAACTTTTGATGCCATTGTTTTGGAGCTTGCTTTAAGCCATACAATGACTTAACAAGCCTACAAACTTTTCTTTCTTTTCCATGAGCCATGAAACCCTCGGGTTGGTTCATGTAGATTTCTTCTTCTAAATCTCCATTTAGAAAAGCCGTTTTCACATCCATTTGGTGAACTTTTAAATTTCTTAATGCGGCAATAGCAAGAATCATCCTAATAGAAGTTACTCGCGTAACAGGCGAATAAGTATCTAAGTAATCTAGACCTTCGCGTTGTCTAAAACCTTTGATCACCAATCTTGCTTTGTACTTATCAATGGTGCCATCAGCTTTCATCTTCTTCTTGAAGATCCATTTATAGGCTTGTGGTTTACAACCAGGAGGTAAATCCACGAGCTCCCAAGTATGATTTTGTAATATAGACTCTATTTCACTATTAATCGCTTCTTTCCATCGAGGCCCTTCCGAGGAATTTACAGCTTCTTGATAAGAAGTGGGTTCATTTTCTACCATAAAAGAGACAAAATCGGGTCCAAATGATTTCTCGGTTTTCGCCCGTTTGCTTCTTCTAGGTTCAACCTCTTCTTCCTCGGGTTGATCTTGTCTCTCATCTTGGAGATCATTATCATCTCGTTGTCTCTTATCTTGGACAACTGCATCATCTATTCTTGATGTGCTTCCATTTTCATTCTTTAAACAAGGAAATATGTTTTCAAAGAAAGACGCATTCCTTGATTCCATAATTGTGTTCTTGTGTATCTCTAGATTTTTCGAATCTTGTACAATGAAACGATATGCACTGCTATTCTTAGCATATCCAATAAATATACAATCCACGGATTTAGGTCCAACCGTTTGGGCCTTAGGTGTCGACACAGCTACCTTGGCTAGACACCCCCACACTCGTAAGTACTGGTATGATGGTTTTCTTCCCATCCACAGTTCATATGGGGTTTCCTCTTTATCCTTACGAGGTATCTTGTTTAAAAGATAAGTAGCCGTTAGAATTTCTTCCCCCCACATGTCCCGGCTCAAACCAGAACTTAACAACATGGCATTAACCATCTCTTTCAAGGTACGATTCTTCCTTTCGGCAATACCGTTTTGCTGAGGTGAATAAGGAGCAGTAAATTCATATCTAATTCCATGTGTCGCACATAGATCAACAAAAGGAGACACATATTCACCTCCTCTGTCACTTCGTACAATCTTGATTTTCCTACCAAGTTGATTCTCAACTTCGGTTTTGTATAGAACAAACTTGTCTATAGCTTCATCTTTACATTTCAACAAGGAAACATAGCAGTACCTTGTGCAATCCTCAATAAACGTGATGAAGTACTTATTGCCACCTTTTGTGGGTAGTGATTTCAAATCACATATGTCTGTGTGTATCGTATCAAGTGGTTCGGTTTTCCGTTCAACCGATTTGAAAGATGATCTTGTAAGTTTGGCTTCGACACAAGTTTCACACTTATAATTTGAATCAATATGAAAATTTGGTATGCCATTAAATTTAATCAAACGACGCACTGAATTAAATTAACATGTCCAAGCCGGCCATGCCACACATTAGAAGACTCAATCAAGTAAGCAGAAGAATTCATTTTATTGATAGCATTCTTAACAACTATTACATTGAGCTTAAACATACCATTCAGGGCATACCCCTTACCAACATACATTTGATTCTTAGAAAGTACAACTTTATCAGACTAAAAAACAAGACGAAAACCAAACTTATTCAAAAGCCATCCGGACACAAGATTCTTGCGAATCTCCAGAACATACAAGACTTTAGTCAACATGAGCTCTTTCCCGGATGTCATCTTCAAAATAACATCTCCTTCGCCCTTGATATCAGTAGTTGCAGAGTTTCCCTGGTACAGCTTCTCTCCATTGTCAACCGCTTTGAAAGAGTGAAACATACTCTTGTCAGCACACACATGACGAGTTGTCCCAGAATCAACCCATCAATCATTATTATTAGAACCTACCAGGTTAACTTCAGAGATCATGGTAACGACATCAGACACCATAGCAATCATGTCCACATTGTCATTCACCATATTAGCCTCGCGTGGATTCACCCGCTTTGGCGCTTTGCAATTAGCAGCACGATGACCTGGCTTAGCACAGTTGCAATTTCCTTGGAACTTATTCTTCGCAATTCCAGCCTTAGGAGAAAGGTACTCAGACTTCCCTTTGCTCTTCTTGTCATTCTTCCCTTTTCCAAAGCTCTTGCCTTTAGACTTTGAAGAAGACGAACCATGCTCAACCATATTTGCCTTGGCAAAATCAGGTGTATAAGTGTTTTTTTGAGCCAGCTTGTTGTCCTCTTTAATACGAAGACGAACAACCAAGTCTTCAACAGTCGTCTCCTTTCGCTTATGCTTCAATTAGTTTTTAAATTCTACCCAACTTGGAGGTAACTTTTCAATGATAGCAGCAACTTGAAAAGTTTCACTCAAATTCATACCCTCAACATGAATGTCGTGTAGCAAAACCTGCAGATCTTGAACCTGAGTTATCACACTCTTTGAATCAACCATCTTCTAATCCAAAAAATGAGCTACCACGAACTTCTTTGTACCAGCATCCTCAGTTTTGTACTTGCGTTCCAACGACTTCCATAATTCTTTGACAGTCTTAGTCTTGCAGTACACATTGTACAAAGATTCCACCAAACCATTTAGAATATAGTTGTGACACAAGAAGTCTGAATGTTTCCATGCTTCAACAGCTTGCACTGCTTGTTGATTTTCGGGTGCACCTTCTTTAGGAGGTTCCACCTGAGGTACAATCTCCTTTAAGAACTTCGCAAGGTTCAAAGTAGTGAGATAGAAGAACATCTTCTGCTGCCACCTCTTAAAATTATGCCCATTGAATTTTTCTGTTTTTTCAGCATGATTAGCAACTGTGTGGGTAACTGGCGCAACAGTTACTTTCATAGTAGTAGTTGCAGGAGTTTCAGGAGTGCTGGTAGACATTCTGAAAGATCAAACAAGATCAAAACACAAACAGTTAGATAACTGTTATAAATCTGTATATAAGAAATTCAATCGTGATCTCTATATACTTATATTGGATCTGCTTCAAAGAAACTCAAACTTGGTTTCAATGAATCAGATTCAATTATCAAATATTTCAGTTTAATAGAAACACAATCTTGGTTTCAATATAAACTGATAAGAACAACTGCTTAATAAAAACGTTAGAGATTTGTTAATTAAAATCTGTAAAATTAAAACTGATTTCTAGTGAAACTCAATCGTGGTTTCGACAGAAACAGTTTATAATAAATCTGATAAAATTAATAATCCGATTTAATAAAAGTTTTAATTCTGTTAAACAGAATCTGATTTAAGATTGTACGAAACGGTGTACACTTCATTATACAAAATCGAATTTACAATAAAATAACAGAAATTAAATTGACAGAATTTAAATGACAGAAAGTAATTAACAGTAATGAAGAAAGTAGTAAAATAAGACGAGGCACGTGTTTAACACGCTTCCCTTAAAACAGATTCGCCGTCTGTTTCCCAAGGTACAACGTCCAAAGCTGTTGTACAGCCGGACTAAACAAACTTGCCTGAAAGATCACAGAAGCCTTTCGTGTTTCTGATCGACGAGATGCTGGAAAACTGTCTGGTAATGAAGTTAGAAAAAGCTGTGTTTTTCTGATGATAAAATTGAATGAGACAGATTTATTATATAGTGAAAATTTGCCTTGGTCACCAAGACAAAATATTTTAATCTATATAAAATATTCTGACAATCTGTTATTTCTATAACACGATTTGCAAATCAATTATAAACACAAATTTATTCTAAATCTATTCCTAAAATAGATTACAGAATTTTCTGGAAAAAATTCGAATTTGCAGCAAAAAAGATACCGAAATCTGCCCGCACCCAAGCCAGTTTTCGGAGTTGCATTCGTGTCCGCAGGTCGCACGCTCGTGTACAAGTTCAATAGCTTCGAACCCGTTTTTGGCCTAGAAATCCGACTTTCTGCACCCCCCATTCGCGCGCGTAGGCGTGGGAGTAAAAACCCATAAATGAATATTTTAGGGTAGAAACTAGGATTTCCTTATAAACACGTTTTCACTTCATGTTTCAAACGACGTGAGACAAAATATTTACCAAATATTGTGTTTCACGTGACTCACTTTGAGACACGATATCTCATTCATATTAACTTCATATTGGACATGCTTTAGCTGGTTGTGAAACTCTCTTCGAGGAGAACGCAAAGCTACTAAGTACTACGAATATATATAACATATACATATACAAATTTATGTCCAAGGTATTACAAAAACTATATTTTGCAAAATATTTTCCAACACATGATCCAAGTTGTAACATAGTTTATATTTCTTGTTATTGCAAGTTGCATGGCTAGAGCTCTTAGCGATTGGCCGAGCAGCCTCGCCAAACATCACAAGCATAAACATCATAAGTAACATAACATGATAAACCGTTGATCGAGCCATCACAGCCCGACTAGAAGAAACTCTATAAACCTTTTAACCAATTTTGTTATGCAAAGATATAGTGAATTGTTCTCTATGTATTGTATATGCTTTATAGCTACTGGTAGACATCCCTACTTATAGGTAAATAAAATGAAATGAAAATGAATGCATAAATGAACCTAGCTAATATGATAGACCATTGGCCAATTTATCCGGCAAGACTTAAAAGACCACTTTTATTGCTTCTGGTGTAACTTTGGCATTCCTTGATCAGTAAGGTATATGCAAGTAGCCAAATATGTATATGCAACACGTTTCTACAAACAGAATTGTTGAATTTATTGGCTGTGTGTGCAAACTTTTCTTTTATTGAAGGGTTACTTTTGTAACTTTTTATGTTACTAATGTGTTTGTCAAGTGTGCAGTTGTTCAGGGACTGAGGTTTCCAACCCTACTTTCTAGCTGGAGTATATATTCTTCACTTATCTCATTTGTAGGGTTTAGAATCAGACGTTTAATCTCTCTCTTCGGGTACCACTACCACTAGGTTTAGCTTTAAACTGTCAGGTTGTGAGAACTACAGGGTTTGGGCTAATGCTATGAAAATTGCTCTTCATGCTAGAAATAAAATACGTTTTCTTGATGGCACTTGTTTGAGGGTCACTTATGAATCTAGTAAGCCTCTCACTAGTCAGTGGGATAGATGTAATGTTGTTCTGTTGTCTTGGCTGTTGAATAGTATTTCTGAGGATCTTTATCTTAGTCTTGTGTATGCTGATAATGCTGCTGAAGAGTGGAATGAATTAAAGGAGACTTATGATAAATCAGATGGCTATATTTTGTTCAATTTGGTACAAAAGATTAACAACTATAAACAAAATGGCTTGTCTATCTCTGAGTAGTATCACAAACTTAATTCTTTGTGGAGAGAATTTGATATGTTAACTAAATTGACTCCTTGCACTTGTCTTGCTAAATCTGAGTTAGGTAAACATAATCATTTAATGAAACACATACAATTTTTAATGGGCTTAGATGAAATTTATCAACCTATTAGAAGTACTTTGCTTACTCAAACTGATTTACCTAATGTGAAAGATGCTTTCGTGATTGTTTGTCATGAGGAGTCTCGTAGAGGTTTTGGTACTAGTTCTATGGTTCCTAAACCACAGGTCAGTTCTTTTGTTGCCAAGACTGTTGAGTCTAGAGGTGGTATCCCTTACAGACACCTTAATTCTAGCAACAATAACTTCAGTTATGGTAACTCTATCAATAACTCTAGTTATGGGAATAACACTAATAGAAATACTAATAGTTCTGGTAGCAATGCCTCTTTTAATGGGAATATCTCTTATAACAAGACTCGGTATGATTCTTTAAAGTGTGCCAACTGTGGTATGAAGGGTCATACCTTAGATAGATGTTTTGAGCTGATTGGTTATCCTAGTGGTTATAAGAGGAATTTTAAAAATAAAAACTTCTCTAATAACAAAGGAAACAACAATATTTTTACTAGTAACAATGATGATGCTCAAAATGCTAGTGGTTCTGTTAACAATGCCTTTTTTTTCCTTTATCCAATGATCAAATTGCAAAACTTATGAATTTAATTGGTGAAAAGGGTTCTTCTGGTAATTCTGGTGTGCAGTCTAACATGGCAGGTATTGGTTATACCTTTTTTAATGCCAATGTGTTTTTTAATAATAATTTTTATAAGTGTTTTAATGCTAATGTGAAAGTTGGGAACTCTGTTTTTATCTTTGATTAGATTATTGATTCTGGGGCTAACCAACATATCACTTCCACTACTGAAAACATGACTGATGTGATTGATAATTCTGACTTAAACATAAATGTTGGACATCCCAATCGGACTGTTGCTAAAATTAGAAATGTTGGTAATTTAAGATTGATAAGTAATGTTGTGTTGTTTGATGTGTTGGTAATACCAGAATATACTGTCAGTCTCTTATCTGTTAACAAGATGATTAAGGACAGTAAGTTACATGTAGGATTTAATGAATATGACTGTATCATTCAGGATTTGAGAAAAGAGAACATCCTAGGGACTGGTAGAGAATGTGGTGGTTTGTATTTGTTTGATACTGAGTGTAAGGCTCCTTACTTTAAGAGTAACTACTCTATCATGTGTTGTCATGTTTCTAAGATTGTCTGGCATAATAGACTTGGTCATCCATCTGACCAAGTTTTAAATGTCTTAAAAACTTCTTTGTAAATTGACAAACCTAATCATAATAACCCTTGTGATGTGTGCCATTTTTCTAAACAAACCAGAGAGCCCTTCCCTTTGAGTGACCATATTTCCACAAGCCTAGGTGAGCTCATTCACCTAGATTTGTGGGCACCATATAAGATTACTACAAGAGAAGGCTTCAAATACTTTTTGACCATTGTTGATGACTATAGTATAGCTGTGTGGATTTATTTACTCAAAACCAAAGACGAAGTGTATGAATATGTGGTTCAGTTTGTTAATCTTATCCTAAACCAGTTTCTTAAAAGAGTCAAACTGATAAGGTCTGATAATGGGAGTGATTTTCTTAATCAAAGAATGAATGTTTTTCTAAAAGATAAAGGCGTTTTACATTAAACTACTTGTGTTTATACTCCGTAGCAAAATGGGATTGCTGAGAGAAAGCACATGCACCTTCTTAATGTGGCTAGGAGCTTATTATTTCAGGGAGGTATACCTCTGTGTTTTTGGTCTGATTGTGTGCTTATCGCTGCTTACCTAATTAACAAGCTCCCATCTTATGTTCTTGCTGGCAAATCACATTTTTGTATGCTTTATAATATAGAACCTTCCCTTTCCCATTTAAGGTCATTTGGTTGTCTTTGTTTTTCTACAATTTTAAATAATAGTGATAAAATGTTTTCCAGGTCCGAAAAATGTGTTTTGGTAGGTTATTCTTCTTCTAAGAAAGCTTATAAGTTATTAAGTTTAAATAATAGAAGTTATATTTTCTCTAGAGATGTTAAATTTTATGAAATAATTTTTCCTTATAAAATAAAAGCTGTTCATCAGCCTTTTCTTGTTTTTGATAAAAATGATTTTGATAACCAAATTTTCTTTAATTTTTGTGAGTCTGACAATTTAACTGACCGAAGTCCCTATGATGATGGAAATGGATCACTTGATGAAGTAGGGGAGGTAATTGTGGAACATTTAGATGATACTGCAGAGGAGCAGCCTTCTGAATGTATCCATATTGCTTCATCAATGGGTGAAACTGTAACACCCTATTTTGATAAATGGAATATCACAGGATAATTATGGCGTGTCATCAAAGCATGCAAGGTAAATGTCTAAAACATTAAATGACCATAAAAGGAAATACCTGAAACAAACATCGGTAGTCCAACATAAGCTCACACACATGAATATAAGTATTGAAAGGAAAGGACTAAACAATGTCCAAAAGAAATAATGTATAAAAATGCATAAGGTGAAGGAGGTTCGATAGCTTCCATCTAGATGCACATACTCTCAAAGTCCTAAGTGCGTCCCTGAGTACATGCCGTTTGGGACATGAAAAGGAAACGGCCGAGCAAAATTCCCAGTGAATGGATATATATAACATAGTATGAATGACATAAGCATAATAAAGACTAATAGCAGCGGAAATGAATAAGTCCTGGAATACCTGGTACAAGGTTACAAAACTGGTTTTATAGTTTGAAAATACATGTTTTTATATGAAAACTGTATTTGAATTAGCCAAGAGCCCATATAGGTCATGAGGTTCACCGTGCATAAATACATAGAGGGGTGACCTTATCATGCAATTAGAGGGGTTACCTTTAGTTATAATAGTCTGGGTAGAAGGGATAAACTCCTTGTGAAGGATGCAAGGCACACACCACATTCACCATGAAAATCCTGTAAAAACATGTGACTAGGATGCACCCATACACCCCACATGATAATATAATAAATGGCCAAAATTGAAAGGGATGCCACGAGCAATCACTCCGCTGTGGAGAAGTCATAACATTGGTTCCTCCAGTGTTATAGTTATGGTACCTCCATAACTAGATGATGTGGCATGCATGTATATATATATATCTCAGGCATTTAATACAAAACATAAGCATTCAAAACATATAAAATAACTGGGGAAAACAGTTTGCTGTGAACGGGGAATCCTAATCATACATACGAAGGGAATGTCCATACTGAAGGACGGAATATCCGTACCTTATGTCCAGTTGTGACAAACTAGAAATTTTAGGTCATTATTTAATTCTATCTTACTAATATATATATTTTTAGTATTTCATAACGTTAAATACTATATTGATTAATGGTTTAAGTTGAAACCGATATTGAATATTTTATTTTAATATTTTGACGAGTAACGAGGACTACTAGTGATCGCGATACCGACGGATGCCCAAAATTTTATATTTATTATCGATCATTTCGATATTTAATATTTTCGATAATATCGTTTTAATTATGTATTAAGTCGTTATATTATATCATATTTCGTGTGCGTTTTAACTTTTGAAAAGTATTCTTACGAAACCCGAGTCTCGTAAATATTTCCACAAATTACTAATATATATTTTCTACCCTTTAAACCATTAAATTGCATCTTAGTCCAAAATATTGCACAATTGGCAAAAACAACCCTCCACCCACCATATAAAAGGAATTTTTACTTAGAAAAACACATACAACACTTGCAAATAAAAATCAAACACCCTTTCTCTCTCTCCCTCTTGTGCCGTGAGCTTCCAACAACCAAGAACATCAAATTTTTGATGTTCTAGCTTGAATCTACAAAATCTAATCAAAGACCCATCTTGGAAATCTCAAGATCTACACATTGGTATAAAAATCTCCTACATGCATTAACTTTCAAGATTTTTTTTTATTTCCATGGTAGATCTATGTTTAAATCATCATGCATGTGATGATCCTAGGTAAGATTATCATGTTTTCATGTTAAAAAGTTGTATTTGATCTTTGATCCTTATTAAAATGTTACATGCATTACACTTTTTCTTGATTTGGTAAAACTTGATCAAGTGTATACTTGTAGGATCATCATTTTTTTATTTATTACCTTATTTTTTTTATGCCGTGACATCCACAAACCAAAACACCCTTGGACTCAAATTTCTAGCTTGAATCCTTAAAAACCAAAGTAAGTCCCATGTTTGCAATATGATTTGGATCATTTTGATGTAAAAATTTACAATATGCATGAACTTTTTCTCAAAAATTATTTTCTTGAGAGATCATCTTGTTTTGATATATTTTATGGTTCTAAGTAAGTGTTATTTTTATTATATAAAAAGTGGGGATACTTGCATGTAAGATTTTTGATATGGATCTTGAAAGATCTAGACATACAAGTGGTCTAGGGTTATTAATATTTGATTAGGATGATTTTTAGTTGTTATTAGGAGTATGGAAATGGGTAAATTGTGTTAAAAGTTTAACTTTTACATGTTTTTCAAATATTTAATTTTGAGCTGTGGGTTTAAGGCCATTTTCAGAAGTCTTAAGTCTGAATATAGGTTGATATTATGGGATCATGTTGTAGAGAATTTCGAGAGCTTTGATTTGATACCAGTAGAGCTTCTAGCTCCAAACGAGCTAAAAGTTACGCATGTTTGAAATTCAGAAAATTTATCAACTTATTTCCCGCACACTATCTGATGCAGGTCCGAAAAAGGGCAAAATCGTCCAGATCTGGTTCGTTTCAGCTCTCGTGTATAACTAAAAAGTTGTTTAAAATGTCGTTTTACTTCTACTGATGTGAAACCAGTTCTGAAAACGAATCTAGACGGGGCAAAACTTAAAAATTAAATCTGCATTTTCTACAAACCGTCATCTTTAACAGATCTAATGCGAGGGGTAAATCTGTCATTTCTGGTCCGTTTCAGCCTTCGGTCGAAACACGAAAGTTGTTCAGAATGATGTTTTACCTTCACCGCGTAGAAATCAGACCTGGAAACGAGTGATAATAGGGTAAAAGTTAATAGTAAAATCTGAGACGTGTAGGGGTAAGATAGTAATTTTACACAGAACTTGCATGTGTATTTTGGACAGTTTCTATTAAGTTTCACGTCACGGGTATAACTGGAAAGTTGTCCGAAACGTCGTTTTACATCAAAAAGTCAAAGTTGTCAAATTTTTCTAAGTATGCTTTTAAGTGATTTTTGAGCATAGAAAAATAAAATGAGCATATAGGAGACTAAAATAGAATCACGTGTATCGTTTTCTCTCGATTTGTCATGATTTTATAAATTTGAGTTTTGTATTATTTAAGTATTATTTATACTTGAGTTATTTATTAAAGAACGCGCCTTATTTGGTAGGTTGCGGTCTTCGTGTTTAACGGGCATCACTAATCGTCGACGATCGCCACATTACTATTATTGTACCAAGGTGACTCTATAGCCTCGCTTTTAAATACTCAAATATGATTTATAAACCCGCGAGGGGGATAACATGCTTGTTTTAAAATTAGAACACAAGGGACCTGATGTATGCTAGTTGCCTTGATTATTATAGGTTTGTTATTTCGCTGAATGAAAGTCCTAATTATATCATAAATTGTTAACTACCGAGTTTTGGTAGGCGCTTATACATGGAATAGTACTATTCGGGAGGACCGACCTCCTCCCGTCATATAACGACTAGCTATCGTTAGGGCACGTTTGAGGCCCAAGGAGGATACATGCATGAGAGTTTAATATACACTTAGCGAGGTGTATGGTGGGCAAATATTATGGAAACGTATCAATGTCATGAGGCCTATAATAATCCATATAACGTTGTTTGATCAACATCGTTATTTCCTAATGATTTTAAAATATACTTGTGTTCGGTAATGTTTATTTATAAACTCTATAGATTCACTCAACTGTTGTTGACAAATTTAGCATGTTTTATCTCAGGTCCTTGAAGGTAATGGCAGGAGGGATTTCAGTGCTTGCGGAGTTATAATAAATGGGTTAAAAGCTCACCATTTTATAAAAATCGTTCAATGACTTTTGATTATGAAAAGATGTTGTGTACTTGTTTAATAAATGTTTGGGGACCATGTTATGAACGATTGTAAACTTTTATTTCAATCCAATGTTTACTTTTAAAAATGATTCTTTTCGAGTCGTTTTCTATTACTTGAGCTGTTATATTATGAAGTAGCACCCCATATGAGCTTCCGCATACGACCCGAAATTGGGGGTGTTACAGATTGGTATCAGAGCTTAAGTTATAGAGAACAAATAGATTTTCCAAAAATAAAAGTTTTGAAATCTTTTAACTATAACTATCGCAAGCGAAATCTCCGAATTACCGATGGGACCGGAAAGAGAGTATTTATATATATATGGGATATATATATGTTATAATTTGAATCATTTGTACTTGTAAGTTACAAGACATGATTACAATTATTTAATTATAAATGTTAACTTTATATTAATATGAGGTATTATTATGGCGTAGATTGTCACGAAGTCATTTCCAAGCTAAATTCTATTATTCCTCAGTTAAAGTAAGTTATGGATCTTCTTGATTCTAACACACTGGGTAATATTCCCAATGAGAACTATTTGGTTTCAAAGATTTTTGATTCCTTAAACCTTATTCCTGAAATAATCGACCCGTCTCTACTGATTAGTAGATTCACTTTTCGTTCTCCTTGATCTTCGACTTTCTAGTGTTTTAGAAACATGTTTTCTAAAATATTACTATTGTTCGTAAGGAATTTGTAATGATCGGCATGGTATTTACATGCCTACTAAAATACCATACCATATCACCAGAATTTCATCATATCCGTCATGGTTGTATTCGATCTTGATCTTTCGTGTTAAACAAAGGATGCTCAAATAAAGTGATTTATTATTGTCTTGTTGAAATAAATTGACCGTTTATTTGAACAAGGAAATTATAAATTGTTAAACTATTTGTTTATAGAAACTTATTCACATAGGTTTGGTCGACCCATGGAAATAAGAGTTTATAAATGTGTAGGTTTAAGCATAAAGAGTTTACATGAATAATCTTGATTGTCTAGTTTGAGGAACTTGATCCTTCCAAATTAGTTAATCTTTGATTAAATGCTTCCTTATCGACATTCATTCTTTCTTAGTTCCTCATTTCTATCATCTATTCCATTTGTTATCTAAATACAATCATTGAATGAATACTCATTATGATTTGAATTGTGTTGTAACAGAATCATGCCACCCAAGAATATGAACGAGACGCAAATGCGTGCACTTATTAGTGAGCAAGTTGCAACGGCTAAGGCAGAATTTATGGCTAACTACACTGCTGGTACTGGAGGTTCTGGTGGAGCTAGCGGTTCTGGCGGAGCTGGCGGTTCTGGTGGGGCTGGCGGTTCCGGTAACGGAGCTGGCAGTTCTGGTGGAGCTGGCGGTTCAGGCGATGCAACTGATGGTACTGGAACTAATGGTGTTGGAAACGGTGGAGTTGGGGCAAATACTGGCGGTGCAAACTTACCTAATGCACCTGCGTTAAGAGGTTGTGATTACACTACATTTATGAAGTGCAAACCACGAGCTTTTAAGGGGACTGAGGGTGCTGTAGGTTTGTGCCAATGGTTTGAAAAGCTGGAGTCTGTCTTCTGGATCAGTAACTGTGATGAAGCAGATAAGGTTACTTTTGCTACAGCTACTCTGCAAGGTCGTGCTTTGACTTGTTGGAATGGGAGACTTGCCTCTATGGGTATTGATGATGCCTATGCAACACCATGGGTCGAGGTAAGAAAGTGGATGACTGGGGAATTCTGTCCACGTAGTGTGATTCAAAGAATGGAGCAAGAACTGTATAACCTAAGGCTAAAAGGAACTGACATCGATGGGTATACCAACCGTTTTCATGAGTTGTCACTTCTATGCCCAAGAATGGTGGAACTTGAACACATTAAGGTGGAACAGTACATCCGTGGTTTAACCAAGAATATCCGTGGCGATGTGACTTCATCTGACCCAGCTAACATTAATAAGGTTGTCCGCATGGCGTACCAGCTTATGGGACAAATTGTTCAAGACAAGGCAGATGAAGCCATATCTGGTGAGAAAAGGAAGGGTGAAGAAGACCGTGAGAGTCGTGGTGGTGATAAACGTGACCACAACCGTCATCAGAATCAAAGGAGAGCTAATGCAACGGCTATGGTTGATGCTACAACAAGCAACAAGGATGCTTGTCCGGTTTGCAAGAATAGGAAGCATGCTGGTGATTATTGGAAGTGTAATAAATACGGCAAGCTTGGACACAAATCTAACAGCTGTCGAGCCCCTGTTAAGGATGTGACCTGCTTCAACTGTAGTGAAAAGGGGCATATGAAAAGGGAGTGTCCGAAGCTGAACAAGAATGGACAAGGTGGAAACAATCGTGGTGCTGCACTTCAGTTAGGAGCTGCTGAGGCCCAGCGTAATCCGAAAGTCGTTACTAGTACGTTCTTACTCAGCAATCGTTATGCCACTACTCTATTTGATTCGGGTGCCGATAAGAGTTTCGTATCTACAACTTTTAGTACCCTTATTGATATTGATCCCGTTGAGTTAGATGTTAAATATGAAATCGAATTGGCCGATGGAAAGTTAATAAGTACTAGTATCATTTTAAAGGGGTGTACCCTTAATCTTCTAAATCGTTCCTTCTCAATCGACCTAATGATCATAGAACTAGGAAGTTTCGATGTCATAATCAGGATGGACTGGTTGTCTCGATATAATGCATCTATCCTATGTGGTAGAAAATGGTTAAGATTCCCTTGATTGGCAAAACTTTGGTTATCGAAGGCGACAAAAATAATTCTAGATTAAAGACCGTTTGGTGTATTAAGGCTCGAAAATACATAGAAAGAGGTTGAGAATTATTTCGTGCTCAAGTGACCGAAGTTGAAACCGAAGAGAAGCAAATTGATAGTGTTCCTGTCGTGCGTGATTTTCCTGATGTATTTCCTGATGAATTGCCCGGACTTCCGCCACCAAGGCAAGTTGATTTTCGTATTGATCTTATTGCTGGTGTTGCACCTATGGCGCGTGCGCCATATCGTTTAGCACCATCTGAAATGAAAGAATTATCGGAGCAATTACAAGAATTATCCGAGAAAGGCTTTATTCGACCGAGCTCGTCACCATGGGGAGCTCCGGTATTATTGGTGAAAAAGAAAGATGGTTCGTTTCGCATGTGCATCGACTATCGGGAGCTGAACAAGTTAACTATCAAGAACCGATACCCTTTACCAAGGATCGATGACTTATTCGATCAGTTGCAAGGTTCTAGTGTTTATTCGAAAATTGATTTGCGGTCTGGTTATCATCAACTTCGCATCCGCGAGGAAGATATTCCAATTACAGCTTTTAGAACTCGATATGGACATTATGAGTTTCAAGTAATGCCGTTTGGATTTACCAATGCACCGGCTGTGTTCATGGATTTAATGAACCGCGTGTGCAAACCGTATCTTGACAAATTCGTGATCGTGTACATCGATGATACTCTGATTTATTCTAAAGATAAAGAAGAACATGGCGAACACTTGAAGTCTATCTTGGAGCTGCTAAGGAAAGAAAAGTTGTATGCAAAGTTTTCAAAATGTGACTTTTGGCTTGATTCCGTACAATTCCTTGGTCACGTGATTGATAGAAACGGAGTCCATGTTGATCCCGCAAAAATCAAAGCCATTAAAGTTTGGACTGCACCTACTAATCCTACCGAAGTGCGGCAATTTTTAGGTTTGGCCGGTTACTACAGAAGGTTTATTGAGGGGTTTTCGTTAATATCCAAACCATTAACAAAGCTTACCCAGAAAAATAAACCGTATGTATGGGGTAACGATGAAGAGGAGGCATTTCAAACGTTGAAACTTAAATTGTGTAGTGCGCCAATCTTGTCATTACCCGAGGCTAGCGAGGATTTCGTTGTCTACTGTGATGCATCTCTAAAAGGATTTGGGGCTGTTTTGATGCAGCGAGAAAAAGTCATTGCGTATGCCTCTAGGCAACTTAGGAAGAAAGAGGAAAACTACACCACTCATGACTTGGAATTGGGCGCGGTGGTTTTTGCTCTTCGCCTGTGGAGACATTATCTATACGGCACTAAGTCTACGGTATTCACCGATCATAAGAGTCTATAGTATATTATGGACCAAAAAGAGCTGAATATGAGGCAACGCAGATGGATCGAGCTTTTGAGTGATTACGATTGTACAATTCGTTATCACGCAGGAAAAGCAAACGTGGTAGCTGATGCGTTAAGCAGGAAGGAAAGGGACAAACCTCTCCGAGTGCGTGCCTTGGTAGTAACGGTACATAATAACTTACCTGAGCAGATTCGAAACGTACAAATCGAAGCATGCAAGAAGGAAAATATTGCAGCTGAAGGATTTAGAGGATATGGTGAAACATTTGAGACGCGATCTGACGATATCAAATGTTTAAGAGGTCGAATCTAGTTACCGTTATATGGTGGACTGAGAGACTTGATCATGATAGAATCTCATAAATCCAAGTATTATATTCATCCTGGATCGGACAAAATGTACCAAGACTTCAAAAAGCTATACTGGTGGCCGAATATGAAAGTTGATATTGCAACATACGTCGCGAAATGCTTAACATGCGCAAAAATGAAAGCTGAATATCAGAAGCCGTCAGGATTACTTGTCCAACCAGAAATTCCAATCTAGAAATGGGAGTGAATTACGATGGACTTCATCACAAAACTCCCAAGGACACCGTCTGGGTTCGATGCAATCTGGGTTATTGTCGATCGTTTGACTAAATTCGCTCATTTTATTCCAATCAACGAGAGGTTCGGTTTGGAGAAACTCGCCGACCTTTATCTAAAGGAGATCGTGTGCAAGCATGGTGTTCCTATTTTAATCATTTCCGATAGAAATATCCGTTTTGCTTCTGGATTTTGGAGATCACTTCAAAAATCATTAGGAACCAATTTGGATATGAGCACAGCCTATCATCCATAAACTGATGGGCAAAGCGAAAGAACTATTCTAACTTTGGAAGATATGCTGCGTGCTTGTGTGATAGACTTTGGAAGTAGCTGGAATAAGCACTTACATTTGGCCTCTCGTACAATAATAGTTATCACGCAAGTATTAAAGTTGCACCTTTTGAAGCACTCTATGGGAGAAAATGTAGATCACCCGTTAGCTGGAGTGAGGTTGGTGATGCTCAAATCACTGGACCAGATTTGATTAGATAGACAACGGATATGATTGTGCAAATCAAGAATCGTTTGTTAGCTGCTCGTAGTAGACAGAAAAGTTATGCTGATGTGAGGCGGAAACCTTTAGAGTTCGAGGTAGGTGACAAAGTTATGCTAGAGGTATCACCATGGAAAGGTGTTATACGTTTCGGGAAGCGTGGGAAATTAAGTCCCTGCTATATTGGACCATTCAAGATCACATCAAGAGTGGGTCCGGTAGCATATAAACTTGAATTACCTCGGGAGCTACAAGGAATCCATAATACTTTTCACGTGTCGAACCTAAAGAAGTGTTTGTCCGATGAAGACCTTATCATCCCAATGGATGAAGTCAAGATCGATGACAAGTTGCACTTTATCGAGGAACCCGTCGAGATCATGGATAGGGAGGTGAAGCAATTGAAGCAAAGTCGAATCCCTATTGTCAAGGTCCGATGGAACTCGAGGCGTGGACCGGAGTGTACTTGGGAAAGGGAAGATCAAATGTGGAAGAAATATCCGCACTTGTTCAATTTCAACAAGAAACCGGACCATAAGGCGAATTGATCTTCGGGACGAAGATCCCCGTTAGATGGAGATGCTGTGACAAACTAGAAATTTTAGGTCATTATTTAATTCTATCTTACTAATATATTTTTTTTAGTATTTCATAACGTTAAATACTATATTGATTAATGGTTTAAGTTGAAACCGATATTGAATATTTTATTTTAATATTTTGACGAGTAACGAGGACTACTAGTGATCGCGATACCGACGGATGCCCAAAGTTTTATATTTATTATCGATCATTTTGATATTTAATATTTTCGATGATATCGTTTTAATTATGTATTAAGTCGTTATATTATATCATATTTCGTGTGCGTTTTAACTTTTGAAAAGTATTCTTACAAAACCGGAGTCTCGTAAATATTTCAAAATTTTAAACCATTAAATTGCATCTTAGTCCAAAATATTGCACAATTGGCAAAAACAACCCTCCACCCACCATATAAAAGGAATTTTTACTTAGAAAAACACATACAACACTTGCAAATAAAAATCAAACACCCTTTCTCTCTCTCCCTCTTGTGCCGTGAGCTTCCAACAACCAAGAACATCAAATTTTTGATGTTCTAGCTTGAATCTACAAAATCTAATCAAAGACCCATCTTGGAAATCTCAAGATCTACACACTGGTATAAAAATCTCCTACATGCATTAACTTTCAAGATTTTTTTTTATTTCCATGGTAGATCTATGTTTAAATCATCATGCATGTGATGATCTAGGTAAGATTATCAGGTTTTCATGTTAAAAAGTTGTATTTGATCTTTGATCCTTATTAAAAATTTACATGCATTACACTTTTTCTTGATTTGGTGAAACTTGATCAAGTGTATACTTGTAGGATCATCATTTTTTTTATTTATTACCTTATTTTTTTTATGCCGTGACATCCACAAACCAAAACACCCTTGGATTCAAATTTCTAGCTTGAATCCTTAAAAATCAAAGTAAGTCCCATGTTTGCAATATGATTTGGATCATTTTGATATAAAAATTTACAACATGCATGAACTTTTTCTCAACAAGGAAACGTAGCATTACCTTGTGCAATCATCAATAAACGTGATGAAGTACTTGTTGCCACCTTTTGTGGGTAGTGATTTCAAATCACATATGTTTGTGTGTATCATATCAAGTGGTTCGGTTTTCCGTTAAACCGATTTGAAAGATGATCTTTTAAGTTTGGCTTCGACACAAGTTTCACACTTATAATTTGAATCAATATGAAAATTTGGTATGCCATTAAATTTAATCAAACAACGCATTGAATTAAAATTAACATGTCCAAGACGGCCATGCCACACATTAGAAGACTCAATCAAGTAAGCAGAAGAATTCATTTTATTGATAGCATTCTTAACAACTATTACATTGAGCTTAAACATACCATTCAGGGTATACCCCTTACCAACATACATTTGATTCTTAGAAAGTACAACTTTATCAGACTAAAAAACAAGATGAAAACCAAACTTATTCAAAATCCATCCGGACACAAGATTCTTACGAATCTCCAGAACATACAAGACTTTAGTCAACATGAGCTCTTTCTCGGATGTCATCTTCAAAATAACATCTCCTTCGCCCTTGATATCAGCAGTTGCAGAGTTTTTCATGTACAGCTTCTCTTCATTGTCAACCGCTCTGAAAGAGTGAAACATACTCTTGTCAGCACACACATGACGGGTTGTCCCAAAATCAACCCACCAATTATTATTATTCGAACCTACCAGGTTAACTTCAGAGATCATGGTAACGACATCATACACCATAGCAATCATGTCCACATTATCATTCACCATATTAGCCTCCCGTGGATTCACCCGCTTTGGCGCTTTGCAATTAGCAGCACGATGACCTGGCTTGTCACAGTTGAAGCAATTTCCTTGGAACTTATTCTTCGCAATTCCAGCCTTAGGAGCAAGGTACTCAGACTTCCCTTTGCTCTTCTTGTCATTCTTCCCTTTTCCAAAGCTCTTGCCTTTAGACTTTGAATAAGACGAACCATGCTCAACCATATTTGCCTTGGCAGAATCAGGTGTATAAGTGTTTTTCTGAGCCAGCTTGTTGTCCTCTTCAATACGAAGACGAACAACCAAGTCTTCAACAGTCATCTCCTTTCGCTTATGCTTCAAGTAGTTTTTAAATTCTACCCAGCTTAGAGGTAACTTTTCAATGATAGCAGCAACTTGAAAAGTTTCACTCAAAGTCATACCCTCAACATGAATGTCGTGTAGCAAAACCTACAGATCTTGAACCTGAGTTATCACACTCTTTGAATCAACCATCTTCTAATCCAAAAAACGAGCTACCACGAACTTCTTTGTACCAGCATCCTCAGTTTTGTACTTGCGTTCCAACGACTTCCATAATTCTTTGATAGTCTTAGTCTTGCAGTACACATTGTACAAAGATTCCACCAAACCATTCAGAATATAGTTGTGACACAAGAAGTATGAATGTTTCCATGCTTCAATAGCTTGCACTGCTTGTTGATTTTCGGGTGCACCTTCTTTAGGAGGTTCCACCTGAGGTACAATCTCCTTTAAGAACTTCGCAAGGTTCAAAGTAGTGAGATAAAAGAACATCTTCTGCTGCCATCTCTTAAAATTATGCCTATTGAATTTTGCTGGTTTTTCAGCATGATTAGCAACTGTGTGGGTAACTGGCGCAGCAGTTACTTTCACAGTAGTAGTTGTAGGAGTTTCAGGAGTGCTGGTAGACATTCTGAAAGATCAAACAAGATCAAAACACAAACAGTTAGATAACTGTTATAAATCTGTATATAAGAAATTCAATCGTGATCTCTATATACTTATACTGGATCTGCTTCAAAGAAACTCAATCTTGGTTTCAATGAATCAGATTCAATTATCAAATATTTCAGTTTAATAGAAACACAATCTTGGTTTCAATATAAACTGATAAGAACAACTGCTTAATAAAAACGTTAGAGATCTGTTAATTAAAATCTGTAAAATTAAAACTGATTTCTAGTGAAACTCAATCCTGGTTTCGACAGAAACAGTTTATAATAAATCTGATAAAATTATTAATCCGATTTAATAAAAGTTTTAATTATGTTAAAAAGAATCTGATTTAAGATTGTACGAAACGGTGTACACTTTATTATACAAAATCGAATTTACAATAAAATAACAGAAATTAAATTGACAGAATTTAAATGACAGAAAGTAATTAACAGTAATGAAGAAAGCAGTAAAATAAGACGAGGCACGTGTTTAACACGCTTCCCTTAAAACAGATTCGTCGTCTGTTTCCCAGGGTACAACGTCCAAAGCTGTTGTACAGCCGGACTAAACAAACTTGCCTGAAAGATCACGGAAGCCTTTCGTGTTTCTGATCGACGAGATGCTGGAAAACTGTCTGGTAATGAAGTTAGAAAAAGCTGTGTTTTTCTGATGATAAAACTGAATGAGACAGATTTATTATATAGTGAAAATTTGTCTTGGTCACCAAGACAAAATATTCTGATCTATATAAAATATTCTGACAATCTGTTATTTCTATAACACGATTTGCAAATCAATTATAAACACAAATTTATTCTAAATCTATTCCTAAAATAGATTACAAAATTTTCTGTAAAAAATTCGAACTTGCAGCAAAAAAGATACCGAAATCTGCCCGCACCCAAGCCAGTTTTCGGAGCTGCATTCGTGTCCGCAGGTCGCACGCTCGTGTACAAGTTCAGTAGCTTCGAACCCGTTTTTGGCCTAGAAATCCCACTTTCTGCACCCCCCATGCGCGCGCGTAGGCGTGGGAGTAAAAACCCATAAATGAATATTGTAGGGTAAAAACTAGGATTTCCTTATAAACATGTTTTCACTTCATGTTTCAAGCGACGTGGGACAAAATATTTACCAAACATTGTGTTTCACGTGACTCACTTTGAGACACGATATCTCATTCATATTAACTTCATATTAGACATACTTTAGCTGGTTGCGAAACTCTCTTCGAGGAGAACGCAAAGCTACTAAGTACTACGAATATATATAACATATACATATATAAATTTATGTCCAAAGTATTATAAAAACCATATTTTGCAAAACATTTTCCAACACATGATCCAAGTTGTAACATAGTTTATATTTCTTGTTATTGCAAGTTGCATGGCTAGAGGTCTTAGCGATTGGCCGAGCAGCCTCGCCAAACATCACAAGCATAAACATCATAAGTAACATAACATGATAAACCGTTGATCGAGCCATCACAGCCCGACTAGAAGAAACTCTATAAACCTTTTAACCAATTTTTTTATGCAAAGATATAGTGAATTGTTCTCTATGTATTGTATATGCTTTATAGCTACTGGTAGACATCCCTACTTATAGGTAAATAAAATGAAATGAAAATGAATGCATAAATGAACCTAGCTAATATGATAAACCATTGCCCAATTCATCCGGCAAGACTTAAAAGACCACTTTTATTGCTTCTGGTGTAACTTTGGCATTCCTTGATTAGTAAGGTATATGCAAGTAGCCAAATATATATATGCAACACTTTTCTACAAACAGAATTATTGAAATTATTGGTTGTGTATGCAAACTTTTCTTTTATTGAAGGGTTACTTTTGTAACTTTTTATGTTACTAATGTGTTTGTCAAGTGTGTAGTTGTTCAGGGACTGAGGTTTCCAACCCTACATTCTAGCTGGAGTATATATTATTCACTTATCTCATTTGTAGGGTTTAGAATCAGCCATTTAATCTCTCTCTTCTGGTACCACTACCACTAGGGTTTAGCTTTAAACTGTCAGGTTGTGAGAACTACAGGGTTTGGGCTAATGCTATGAAAATTGCTCTTCATGCTAGAAATAAAATACGTTTTATTGATGGCACTTGTTTGAGGGTCACTTATGAATCTAGTAAGCCTCTCACTAGTCAGTGGGATAGATGTAATGTTGTTGTGTTGTCTTGGCTGTTGAATAGTATTTTTAAGGATCTTTATCTTAGTCTTGTGTATGCTGATAATGCTGCTGAAGTGTGGAATGAATTAAAGGAGACTTATGATAAATCAGATGGCTCTATTTTGTTCAATTTGGTACAAAAGATTAACAACTATAAACAAAATGGCTTGTCTATCTCTGTGTACTATCAGAAACTTAATTCTTTGTGGAGAGAATTTGATATGTTAACTAAATTGACTCCTTGCACTTGTCTTGATAAATCTGAGTTAGGTAAACATAATCAGTTAATGAAACACATGTAATTTTTAATGGGCTTAGATGAAATTTATCAACCTATTAGAAGTACTTTGCTTACTCAAACTGATTTACCTAATGTGAAAGATGCTTTTGTGATTGTTTGTCATAAGGAGTCTCGTAGAGGTTTGGGTACTAGTTATATGGTTCCTAAACCACAGGTCAGTTCTTTTGTTGCCAAGACTGTTGAGTCTAGAGGTGGTATTCCTTACACAGACCTTAATTCTAGCAACAATAACTTCAGTTATGGTAACTCTATCAATAACTCTAGTTATGGGAATAACACTAATAGAAATACTAATAGTTCATGTAGCAATGCCTCTTTTAATGGGAATATCTCTTATAACAAGACTCGGTATGATTCTTTAAAGTGTGCCAAATGTGGTATGAAGGGTCATACCATAGATAGATGTTTTGAGCTGATTGGTTATCCTAGTGGTTATAAGAGGAATTTTAAAAATAAAAACTTCTCTAATAACAAAGGAAACAACAATATTTTTACTAGTAACAATGATGATGCTCAAAATGCTAGTGGTTCTGTTAACAATGCCTTTTTTTCCTTTTTCCAATGATCAAATTGCAAAACTTATGAATTTAATTGGTGAAAAGGGTTCTTCTGGTAATTCTGGTGTGCAGTCTAACATGGCAGGTATTGGTTATACCTTTTTTAATGCCAATGTGTTTTTAATAATAATTTTTATAAGTGTTTTAATGCTAATGTGAAAGTTGGGAACTCTGTTTTTAACTTTGATTAGATTATTGATTATGGGGCTAACCAACATATCACTTTCACTACTAAAAACATGACTGATGTGATTGATATTTCTGACTTAAACATAAATGTTGGACATCCCAATCGGACTGTTGCTAAAATTAGAAATGTTGGTAATTTAAGATTGATAAGTAATGTTGTGTTATTTGATGTGTTGGTTATACCAGAATATACTGTCAGTCTCTTATCTGTTAACAAAATGATTAAGGACAGTAAGTTACATGTAGGATTTAATGAATATGACTGTATCATTCAGGATTTGAGAAAAGAGAACATCCTAAGGACTGGTAGAGAATGTGGTGGTTTATATTTGTTTGATACTGAGTGTAAGGCTCCTTACTTTAAGAGTAACTACTCTATCATGTGTTGTCATGTTTCTAAGATTGTCTGGCATAATAGACTTGGTCATCCATCTGGCCAAGTTTTAAATGTCTTAAAAACGTCTTTGTAAATTGACAAACCTAATCATAATAACCCTTGTAATGTGTGCCATTTTTCTAAACAAACCAGGGAGCCCTTCCCTGTGAGTGACCATATTTCCACAAGCCTAGGTGAGCTCATTCACCTAGATTTGTGGGCACCATATAAGATTACTACAAGAGAAGGCTTCGGATACTTTTTGACCATTGTTGATGACTATAGTATAGTTGTGTGGATTTATTTACTCAAAACCAAAGACGAAGTGTATGAATATGTGGTTGAGTTTGTTAATCTTATCCTAAACCAGTTTCTTAAAAGAGTCAAAATGATAAGGTCTGATAATGGGAGTGATTTTCTTAATCAAAGAATGAATGTTTTTCTAAAGATAAAGGCGTTTTACATCAAACTACTTGTGTTTATACTCCGCAGCAAAATGGGATTACTGAGAGAAAGCACAGGCACCTTCTTAATGTGGCTAGGAGCTTATTATTTCAGGGAGGTATACCTCTGTGTTTTTGGTCTGATTGTGTGCTTACTGCTGCTTACCTAATTAACAGGCTCCCATCTTATGTTCTTGCTGGCAAATCACCTTTTTGTATGCTTTATAATAGAGAACCTTCCTTTTCCCATTTAAGGTCATTTGGTTGTCTTTGTTTTTCTACAATTTTAAATAATAGTGATAAAATGTTTTCCAGGTCTGAAAAATGTGTTTTGGTAGGTTATTCTTCTTCTAAGAAAGCTTATAAGTTATTAAGTTTAAATAATAGAAGTTATATTTTCTCTAGAGATGTTAAATTTTATGAAATAATTTTTCCTTATAAAATAAAAGCTGTTCATCAGCGTTTTCTTGTTTTTGATAAAAATGATTTCGATAACCAAATTTCCTTTAATTTTTATGAGTCTGACAATCCAACTGACCGAAGTCCCTATGATGATGGAAAAGGATCACCTGATGAAGTAGGTGAGGTAATTGTGGAACATTTAGATGATACTTCAGAGGTGCAGCCTTCTGAATGTATCCATATTGCTTCATCAATGGGGGAAACTGTAACACCCTATTTTGATGAATGGAATATCACAGGATAATTATGGCGTGTCATCAAAGCATGCAAGGTAAATGTCTAAAACATTAAATGACCATAAAAAGCAAATACCTGAAACAAACATCGGTAGTCCAACATAAGCTCACACACATGAATATAAGTATTGAAAGGAAAGGACTAAACAATGTCCAAAAGAAATAATGTATAAAAATGCATAAGGTGAAGGAGGTTCGATAGCTTCCATCTAGATGCACATACTCTCAAGGTCCTAAGTGCGTCCCTGAGTACATGCCGTTTGGGAACATGAAAAGGAAACGGCAGAGCAAAATTTCCAATGAACGGATATATATAACATAGTATGAATGACATAAGCATAATAAAGACTAATAGCAGCGGAAATGAATAAGTCCTCGAATACCTGGTACAAGTTTACAAAACTGGTTTTATAGTTTGAAAATACATGTTTTTATGTGAAAACTGTATTTGAATAAGCCAAGATCCCATATAGGTCATGAGGTTCACCGTGCATAAATACATAGAGGGGTGACCTTATCATGCAATTAGAGGGGTTGCCTTTAGTTATAATAGTCTGGGTAGAAGGGATCAACTCCTTGTGAAGGATGCGACACCACATTCACCATGAAAATCCTGTAAAAACATGTGACTAGGATGCACCCATACTCCCCACATGATAATATAATAAATGGCCAAAACTAAAAGGGATGCCACGAGCAATCACTCCGTTGTGGAGAAGTCATAACACTGGTTCCTCCAGTGTTATAGTTATTGTACCTCCATAACTAGATGATGTGGCATTCATGTATATATATCTCAGGCATTTAAAACAAAACATAAGCATTCAAAACATATAAAATAACTGGGGAAAACAGTTTGCTGTGAACGGGGAATCCTAATCATACATAAAAGGGAATGTCCATACTGAAGAACGGAATATCCGTACCTTATGTCCAGTTGTGACAAACTAGAAATTTTAGGTCATTATTTAATTCTATCTTACTAATATTTTTTTTAGTATTTCATAACGTTAAATACTATATTGATTAATGGTTTAAGTTGAAACCGATATTGAATATTTTATTTTAATATTTTGACGAGTAACGAGGACTACTAGTGATCGCGATACCGACGGATGCCCAAAATTTTATATTTATTATCGATCATTTCGATATTTAATATTTTCGATGATATCGTTTTAATTATGTATTAAGTCGTTATATTATATCATATTTCGTGTGCGTTTTAACTTTTGAAAAGTATTCTTACGAAACCCGATTCTCGTAAATATTTCCAAAATTTACTAATATACATTTTCTACCATTTAAACCATTAAATTGCATCTTAGTCCAAAATATTGCACAATTGGCAAAAACAACCCTCCACCCACCATATAAAAGTAATTTTTACTTAGAAAAACACGTACAACACTTGAAAATAAAAATCAAACACCCTTTCTCTCTCTCTCTCTCTCTCTTGTGCCGTGAGCTTCCAACAACCAAGAACATCAAATTTTTGATGTTCTAGCTTGAATCTACTAAATCTAATCAAAGACCCATCTTGGAAATCTCAAGATCTACACATTGGTATAAAAATCTCCTACATGCATTAACTTTCAAGATTTTTTTTATTTCCATGGTAGATCTATGTTTAAATCATCATGCATGTGATGATCTAGGTAAGATTATCATGTTTTCATGTTAAAAAGTTATATTTGATCTTTGATCCTTATTAAAATTTTACATGCATTACACTTTTTCTTGATTTGGTGAAACTTGATCAAGTGTATACTTGTAGGATCATTATTTTTTTTATTTATTACCTTATTTTTTTATGCCGTGACATCCACAAACCAAAACACCCTTGGATTCAAATTTCTAGCTTGAATCCTTAAAAACCAAAGTAAGTCCCATGTTTGCAATATGATTTGGATCATTTTGATATAAAAATTTACAACATGCATGAACTTTTTCTCAAAAATTATTTTCTTGAAAGATAATCTTGTTTTGATCTATTTTATGGTTGTAAGTAAGTGTTATTTTTATTATATAAAAAGTGGGGATACTTGCATGTAAGATTTTTTATATGGATTTTGAAAGATCTAGACATGCAAGTGGTCTAGGGTTATTAATATTTGATTAGGATGATTTTTAGTTGTTATTAGGAGTATGGAAATGGGTAAATTGTGTTGAAAGTTTAATTTTTACATGTTTTTCAAATATTTAATTTTGAGCTGTGGGTTTATGGCCTTTTTCAGAAGTCTTAAGTCTGAATATAGGTTGATATTATAGGATCATGTTGTAGAGAATTTCGAGAGCTTCGATTTGATACCAAGTAGAGCTTCTAACTCCAAACGAGCTAAAAGTTACGCATGTTTGAAATTCTAAAAAATTATCAACTTATTTCCCGCATACTATCTGATGCAGATCCGAAAAGGGCAAAATCATCCAGATCTGGTTCGTTTCAGCTCTCGTGTAAAACTAAAAAGTTGTTTAAAATGTCGTTTTACTTCTCCCTTGAGGAAACCAGTTCTGAAAACGAATCTAGGCGGGACAAAACTTAAAAATTAAATCTGCATTTTCTACAAACCGTCATCTTTAACAGATCTGATGCGAGGGGTAAATCTGTCGTTTCTGGTCCGTTTCAGCCTTCGGTCGAAACAAGAAAGTTGTTCAGAATGATGTTTTACCTTCACCGCTTAGAAATCAGACCTGGAAACGAGTGATAATAGGGTAAAAGTAAATAGTAAAATCTGAGACGTGTAGGGGTAAGATAGTAATTTTACACAGAACTTGCATGTGTATTTTGGACAGTTTCTATTAAGTTTCACGTCACGGGTATAACTGGAACGTTGTCCGAAACGTCGTTTTACATCAAAAAGTCAAAGTTGTCAAATTTTTCTAAGTATGCTTTTAAGTGATTTTTGAGCATAGAAAAATAAAATGAACATATAGGAGACTAAAATAGAATCACTTGTATCGTTTTCTCTCGATTTGTCATGATTTTATAAATTTGAGTTTTGTATTATTTAAGTATTATTTATACTTGAGTTATTTATTAACGAACGCGCCTTATTTGGTAGGTTGCGGTCTTCGTGTTTAACGGCCATCACTAATCATCGACGACCGCCACATTACTATTATTGTACCAAGGTGAGTCTATAGCCTCGCTTTTAAATACTCAAATATGATTTATAAACCCGCGAGGGGGATAACATGCTTGTTTTAAAATTAGAACACAAGGGACCCGATGTATGCTAGTTGCCTTAATTATTATAGGTTTGTTATTTCGCTGAATGAAAGTCCCAATTATATCATGAATTGTTAACTACCGAGTTTTGGTAGACGCTTATACATGGAATAGTACTATTCGGGAGGAGCGACCTCCTCCCGTCCTATAACGACTAGCTATCGTTAGGGCACGTTTGAGGCCCAAGGAGGATACATGCGTGAGAGTTTAATATACACTTAGCGAGGTGTATGGTGGGCAAATATTATGGAAACGTATCAATGTCATGAGGCCTATAATAATCCATATAACGTTGTTTGATCCACATCGTTATTTCCTGATGGTTTTAAAATATACTTGTGTTCGGTAATGTTTATTAATATGAGGTATTATTATGACGTAGATTGTCACGAAGTCATTTCCAAGCTAAATTCTATTATTCCTCAGTTAAAGTAAGTTATGGATCTTCTTGATTCTAACACACTGGGTAATATTCCCAATGAGAACTATTTGGTTTCAAAGATTTTTGATTCCTTAAACCTTATTCCTGAAATAATCGACCCGTCTCTACTGATTAGTAGATTCACTTTTCGTTCTCCTTGATCTTCGACTTTCTAGTGTTTTAGAAACATGTTTTCTGAAATATTACTATTGTTCGTAAGGAATTTGTAATGATCGGCATGGTATTTACATGCCTACTAAAATACCATACCATATCACCAGAATTTCATCATATCCGTCATGGTTGTATTCGATCTTGATCTTTCGTGTTAAACAAAGGATGCTCAAATAAAGTGATTTATTATTGTCTTGTTGAAATAAATTGACCGTTTATTTGAACAAGGAAATTATAAATTGTTAAACAATTTGTTTATAGAAACTTATTCACATAGGTTTGGTCGACCCATGGAAATAAGAGTTTGTAAATGTGTAGGTTTAAGCATAAAGAGTTTACATGAATAATCTTGATTGTCTGGTTTGAGGAACTTGATCCTTCCAAATTAGTTAATCTTTGATTAAATGCTTCCTTCTCGACATTCATTCTTTCTTAGTTCCTCATTTCTACCATCTATTCCATTTGTTATCTAAATACAATCATTGAATGAATACTCATTATGATTTGAATTGTGTTGTAACAGAACCATGCCACCCAAGAATATGAACGAGACGCAAATGCGTGCACTTATCAGTGAGTAAGTTGCAACGGCTATGGCAGAAGTTATGGCTAACTACACTGCTGGTACTGGAGGTTTTGGTGGAGCTAGCGGTTCTGGCGGAGATGGCGGTTCTGGTGGGGCTGGCGGTTCTGGTAATGGAGCTGGCGGTTCTGGTGGAGCTGGCGGTTCAGACGATGGAACTGATGGTACTGGAACTAACGGTGCTGGAATCGGTGGAGCTGGGAAAAATACTGGCGGTGCAAACATACCTAATGCACCTGCGTTAAGAGGTTGTGATTACACTACATTTATGAAGTGCAAACCACAAGCTTTTCAGGGGACTGAGGGTGCTGTAGGTTTGTGCCAATGGTTTGAAAAGTTGGAGTCTGTCTTCCGGATCAGTAACTATGATGAAGCTGATAAGGTCAAGTTTGCTACAGCTACTCTACAAGGTCGTGCTTTGACTTGGTGGAATGGGAGACTTGCCTCTATGGGTATTGATGCTGCCTATGCAACACCATGGGTCGAGGTAAGAAAGTGGATGACTGAGGAATTCTGTCCACGTAGTGTGATAAGGCTAAAAGGAACTGACATCGATGGGTGTACCAACAGTTTTCACGAGTTGGCACTTCTATGCCCAAGAATGGTCGAACCTGAACACGTTAAGGTGGAACAGTACATCCGTGGTTTAACCAAGAATATATGTGGCGATGTGACTTCATCTGAACCAGCTAACATTAATAAGGTTGTCCGCATGGCGTACCAGCTTATGGGACAAATTATTCAAGACAAGGCGGATGAAGCCATATCTGGTGAGAGAAGGAAGGGTGAATTAGACCGTGAGAGTCGTGGTGGTGATAAACGCGACCACAACCGTCATCAGAATCAAAGGAGAGCTAATGCAACGGCTATGGTTGATGCTACAACAAGCAACAAGGATGCTTGTCTGGTTTGCAAGAATAGGAAGCATGCTGGTGATTGTTGGAAGTGTAATAAATGCGGCAAGCTTGGACACAAAGCTAACAGGTGTCGAGCCCCTGTTAAGGATGTGACCTGCTTCAACTGTAGTAAAAAGGGGCATATGAAAAGGGAGTGTCCGAAGCTGAACAAGGATGGACAAGGTGGAAACAATCGTGGTGCTGCACTTCAGTTAGGAGCTGCTGAGGCCCAGCGTAATCCGGAAGTCGTTACTGGTACGTTCTTACTCAACAATCGTTATGCCACTACTCCATTTGATTCGGGTGCCGATAAGATTTTCGTATCTACAACTTTTAGTACCCTTATTGATATTGATCCCGTTGAGTTAGATGTTAAATATGAAATCGAATTGGCCGATGGAAAGTTAATAAGTACCAGTAGCATTTTAAAGGGGTGTACCCTTAATCTTCTAAATCGTTCCTTCTCAATCGACCTAATGATCATAGAACTAGGAAGTTTCGATGTCATAATCAGGATGGACTGGTTGTCTCGATATAATGCATCTATCCTATGTGGTGAGAAAAAGGTTAAGATTCCCTTGATTGGCAAAACTTTGGTTATCGAAGGCGACAAAAATAATTCTAGATTAAAGATCGTTTCATGTATTAAGGCTCGAAAATACATAGAAATAGGTTGTGAATTATTTCTTGCTCAAGTGATCGAAGTTGAAACCGAAGAGAAGCAAATTGATAATGTTCCCGTCGTGCGTGATTTTCCTGATGTATTTCCTGATGAATTGCCCGGACTTCCGCCACCAAGGCAAGTTGATTTTCGTATTGATCTTATTTCTGGTGCTGCACCTGTGGCGCGTGCGCCATATCGTTTAGCACCATCTGAAATGAAAGAGTTATCGGAGCAATTACAAGAATTATCCGAGAAAGGCTTTATTCGACCGAGCTCGTCACCATGGGGAGCTCCGGTATTATTCGTGAAAAAGAAAGATGGTTCGTTTCGCATGTGCATCGACTATCGGGAGCTGAACAAGTTAACTATCAAGAACCTATACCTTTTACCAAGGATCGATGACTTATTCAATCAGTTTCAAGGTTCTAGTGTTTATTCGAAAATTGATCTGCGGTCTGGTTATCATCAACTTCGCATCCGCGAGGAAGATATTCCAATTACAACTTTTAGAACTAGATATGGACATTATGAGTTTCAAGTAATGCCGTTTGGATTTACCAATGCACCGGCTATGTTCATGGATTTAATGAACCGCGTGTGCAAACCGTATCTTGACAAATTCGTGATCGTGTTCATCGATGATATTCTGATTTATTCTAAGGATAAAGAAGAACATGGCGAACACTTGAAGTCTATCTTGGAGCTGCTAAGGAAAGAAAAGTAGTATGCAAAGTCTTCAAAATGTGATTTTTGGCTTGATTCCGTACAATTCCTTGGTCACGCGATTGATAGAAACGGAGTCCATGTTGATCCCGCAAAAATCAAAGCCATTAAAAATTAGGCTGCACCTACTACTCCTACCGAAGTGCGACAATTTTTAGGTTTGGCCGATTACTACAGAAGGTTTATTGAGGGGTTTTCGTTAATAACCAAACCATTAACAAAGCTTACCCAGAAAAATAAACCGTATGTATGGGGTAACGATGAAGAGGAGGCATTTCAAACGTTGAAACATAAATTGTGTAGTGCGTCAATCTTGTCATTACCCGAGGGTAGCGAGGATTTCGTTTTCTACTGTGATGCATCTCTAAAAGGATTTGGGGCTGTTTTGATGCAGCGAGAAAAAGTCATTGCGTATGCCTCTTGGCAACTTAGGAAGAACGAGGAAAACTACACCACTCATGACTTGGAATTGGGCGCGGTGGTTTTTGCTCTTCGCCTTTGGAGACATTATCTGTACGGCACTAAGTATACGGTATTCACCGATCATAAGAGTCTACAGTATATTATGGACCAAAAAGAGCTGAATATGAGGCAACGCAGATGGGTCGAGCTTTTGAGTGATTACGATTGTACAATTCGTTATCACGCGGGAAAAGCAAACGTGGTAGCTGATGCGTTAAGCAGGAAGGAAAGGGACAAACCTCTCCGAGTGCGTGCCTTGGTAGTAACGGTACATAATAACTTACCTGAGCAGATTCGAAACGCACAAATCGAAGAATGCAAGAAGGAAAATATTGCAGCTGAAGGATTTAGAGGAGATGGTGAAACATTTGAGACGCGATCTGACGATATCAAATGTTTAAGAGGTGGAATCTGGTTACCGTTATATGGTGGACTGAGAGACATGATCATGCTAGAATCTCATAAATCCAAGTATTCTATTCATCCTGGATCGGACAAAATGTACCAAGACTTGAAAAAGCTATACTGGTGGCCGAATATGAAAGCTGATATTGCAACATACGTCGTGAAATGCTTAACATGCGTAAAAGTGAAAGCTGAATATCAGAAGCCGTCAGGATTACTTGTCCAACCAGAAATTCCAATCTGGAAATGGGAGCGAATTACGATGGACTTCATCACAAAACTCCCAAGGACACCGTCTGGGTTCGATGCAATCTGGGTTATTGTCGATCGTTTGACTAAATCCGCTCATTTTATTCCAATCAACGAGAGGTTCGGTTTGGAGAAACTCGTCGACCTTTATCTGAAGGAGATCATGTGCAAGCATGGTGTTCCTATTTCAATCATTTCCGATAGAGATAGCCGTTTTGCTTCTGGATTTTGGAGATCACTTCAAAAATCATTAGGAACCAATTTGGATATGAGCACAACCTATCATCCACAAACTAATGGGCAAAGCGAAAGAACTATTCAAACTTTGGAAGATATGCTGCGTGCTTGTGTGATAAACTTTGGAAGCAGCTGGAATAAGCACTTACATTTGGCTCTCGTACAATAATAGTTATCACGCAAGTATTAAAGCTGCACCTTTTGAAGTACTCTTTGGTAGAAAATGTAGATCACCCGTTAGCTGGAGTGAGGTTGGTGATGCTCAAATCATTGGACCAAATTTGATTAGAGAGACGGCAAATATGATTGTGCAAATCAAGAATCATTTGTTAGCTGCTCGTAGTAGACATAAAAGTTATACTGATGTGAGGCAGAAACCTTTAGAGTTCGAGGTAGGTGACAATGTTATGCTAAAGGTATCACCATGAAAAGGTGTTATACGTTTTGGGAAGCGTGGGAAATTAAGTCCCCGCTATATTGGACCATTCAAGATCACATCAAGAGTGGGTCCGGTAGCATATTAACTTGAATTACCTCGGGAGCTACAAGGAATCCATAATACTTTTCACGTGCCGAACCTAAAGAAGTGTTTGTCCGATGAAGACCTTATCATCCCAATGGATGAAGTCAAGATCGATGACAAGTTGCACTTTATCGAGGAACCCGTCGAGATCATGGATAGGGAGGTGAAGCAATTGAAGCAAAGTCGAATCCCTATTGTCAAGGTCCGATGGAACTCGAGGCATGGACCGGAGTTTACTTGGGAAAGGGAAGATCAACTGTGGAAGAAATATCCGCACTTGTTCAATTTCAACAAGAAACCGGACCATAAGGCGAATTGATCTTCGGGACGAAGATCCCCGTTAGATGGAGCTGCTGTGACAAACTATAAATTTTAGGTCATTATTTAATTCTATCTTACTAATATATTTTTTTAGTATTTCATAACATTAAATACTATATTGATTAATGGTTTAAGTTGAAACCGATATTGAATATTTTATTTTAATCTTTTGACGAGTAACGAGGACTACTAGTGATCGCGATACCGACGGATGCCCAAAATTTTATATTTATTATCGATCATTTCGATATTTAATATTTTCGATGATATCGTTTTAATTATGTATGAAGTCGTTATATTATATCATATTTCGTGTGCGTTTTAACTTTTGAAAAGTATTCTTACGAACCCCGAGTCTCGTAAATATTTCCAAAATTTACTAATATACATTTTCTACCCTTTAAAACATTAAATTGCATCTTAGTCCAAAATATTACACAATTGGCAAAAACAACCCTCCACCCACCATATAAAAGGAATTTTTACTTAGAAAAACACATACAACACTTACAAATAAAAATCAAACACCCTTTCTCTCTCTCCCTCTTGTGTCGTGAGCTTCCAACAACCAAGAACATCAAATTTTTGATGTTCTAGCTTGAATCTATAAAATCTAATCAAAGACCCATCTTGGAAATCTCAAGATCTACACATTGGTATAAAAATCTCCTACATGCATTAACTTTCAAGATTTTTTTTATTTCCATGGTAGATCTATGTTTAAATCATCATGCATGTGATGATCTACGTAAGATTATCATGTTTTCATGTAAAAAAGTTGTATTTGATCTTTGATCCTTATTAAAATTTTACATGCATTACACTTTTTCTTGATTTGGTGAAACTTGATCAAGTGTATACTTGTAGGATCATCATTTTTTTTATTTATTACCTTATTTTTTTATGCCGTGACATCCACAAACCAAAACACCCTTGGATTCAAATTTCTAGCTTGAATCCTTCAAAACCAAAGTAAGTCCCATGTTTGCAATATGATTTGGATCATTTTGATATAAAAATTTACAACATGCATGAACTTTTTCTCAAAAATTATTTTCTTGAAAGATCATCTTGTTTTGATCTATTTTATGGTTGTAAGTAAGTGTTATTTTTATTATATAAAAAGTGGGGATACTTGTATGTAAGATTTTTGATATGGATCTTGAAAGATCTAGACATGCAAGTGGTCTAGGGTTATTAATATTTGATTAGGTTGATTTTTAGTTGTTATTAGGAGTATGGAAATGGGTAAATTGTGTTGAAGTTTAATTTTTACATGTTTTTTAAATATTTAATTTTGAGCCGTGGGTTTAAGGTCATTTTCAGAAGTCTTAAGTCTGAATATAGGTTGATATTATGGGATCATGTTGTAGAGAATTTCGAGAGCTTCGATTTGATACCAAGTAGAGCTTCTAACTCCAAACGAGCTAAAAGTTACGCATGTTTGAAATTCTGAAAATTTATCAACTTATTTCCCGCACACTATCCGATGCAAATCCGAAAAAGGGCAAAATCGTCCAGATCTGGTTCGTTTCAGCTCTCGTGTAAAACTAAAAAGTTGTTTAAAATGTTGTTGTACTTCTACCGCTGGGAAACTAGTTCTGAAAACGAATCTAGACGGGGCAAAACTTAAAAATTAAATCTTCATTTTCTACAAACCGTCATCTTTAACAGATCTGATGCGAGGGGTAAATCTGTCATTTCTGGTCCGTTTCAGCCTTCGGTCGAAACACGAAAGTTGTTCAGAATGATGTTTTACCTTCACCGCGTAGAAATCAGACCTGGAAACGAGTGATAATAGGGTAAAAGTTAATAGTAAAATCTGAGACGTGTAGGGGTAAGATAGTAATTTTACACAGAACTTGCATGTGTATTTTGGACAGTTTCTATTAAGTTTCACGTCACGGGTATAACTGGAAAGTTGTCCGAAACGTCGTTTTACATCAAAAAGTCAAAGTTGTCAAATTTTTCTAAGTATGCTTTTAAGTGATTTTTGAGCATAGAAAAATAAAATGAACATATAGGAGACTAAAATAGAATCACTTGTATCGTTTTCTCTCGATTTGTCATGATTTTATAAATTTGAGTTTTGTATTATTTAAGTATTATTTATACTTGAGTTATTTATTAACGAACGCGCCTTATTTTGTAGGTTGCGGTCTTCGTGTTTAACGGGCATCACTAATCGTCGACGACCGCCACATTACTATTATTGTACCAAGGTGAGTCTATAGGCTCGCTTTTAAATACTCAAATATGATTTATAAACCCGCGAGGTGGATAACATGCTTGTTTTAAAATTAGAACACAAGGGACCCGATGTATGCTAGTTGCCTTAATTATTATAGGTTTGTTATTTCGCTGAATGAAAGTCCCAATTATATCATGAATTGTTAACTACCGAGTTTTGGTAGGCGCTTATACATGGAATAGTACTATTCGGGAGGACCGACCTCCTCCCGTCCTATAACGACTAGCTATCGTTAGGGCGCGTTTGAGGCCCAAGGAGGATACATGCGTGAGAGTTTAATATACACTTAGCGAGGTGTATGGTGGGCAAATATTATGGAAACGTATCAATGTCATGAGGCCTATAATAATGCATATAACGTTGTTTGATCCACATCGTTATTTCCTGATGGTTTTAAAATATACTTGTGTTCGGTAATGTTTATTTATAAACTTTATATATTCACTCAACTGTTGTTGACAAATTTAGCATATTTTATCTCAGGTCCTTGAAGGTAATGGCAGCAGGGATTTCAGTGCTTGCGGAATTATAATAAATGGGTTAAATGCTCACCATTTTATAAAAATCGTTCAATGACTTTTGATTGTGAAAAGATGTTGTGTACTTGTTTAATAAATGTTTGGGGACCATGTTATGAACGATTGTAAACTTTTATTTCAATCCAATGTTTACTTTTAAAAACGATTCTTTTCGAGTCGTTTTCTATTACTTGAGCTGTTATATTATGAAGTAGCACCCCATATGAGCTTCCGCATACGACCCGAAATTGGGGGTGTTACACCAGTGAGCGATGAAAGATGATAAGATGGAAAGTCCTACTCCGACGTCATAAGTGCTACATAAATAAGGGACATGTATGAGTTGTCTGATTACTGAGTGTGTTACTGGTTCTTGTTTTTAATGTTATATTGTATTTTATTCATGTTTTACTGGTATTCTGATTATGTATTTCATGTGTTATTGTATTACTATACTTGTAGTGTAATAATAAGTAACTTTCTAAAAATAGCCAGTTTCCAAAAATAGAAAGTTTCCAAAAATAGAAAGTTTCCAAAAATAAAAAGTTTCCAAGAGTAGAAAGTTTCTAAAATAGAAAGTTTCCAAAAATAGTAAGTTTTCTTAAATAGAAAGTTTCCATAAATAGAAATAAGCTGGATTAATAAGTCTCAAAATATAAGCTAGTGCTTATTAATCATGAGTTATAAGTCATGATAGATTATTAGTAAAGTCTATTAATACTTAGGTTAAATGATTATTAATTAATAATGATAAAGCATGGTTTATTAATTAATAAAATATCATGGTCCATTTAATAAACTTTACCTGATACAGTTTAATTAAATTAAGCATGGTTTTAATTTAATTAAGTTAAATAAATACTTAGGTTATAACATGATTTATTTAATTAAATAAAATAACCTAAGTCATGGATTAATTAATTAATTACTAGTTTATGCAATTTAAGTAAAATAATTAATTAATTAAACCTAAGTCATGTATTATTAATTTTAATAATATAACGTATGTCGTGATTTTAATTAAATTAATTAATTAGTCATGTAATTTAATTTAATTAAATTAATAAATAAATTAATAAAAGTATCCCGAGCCGAAACCCAAGAAAACAAAACCCGAGCACCAACCACCACCAACAGCCGGGGCTTTGTTGGTGACCAGTGGCTGCGCAGCCGGCGGCTGCAGCCTTGGTTGTTGCTGCTGGCCGCGGCTTCCCACTGCCAGACCAAAGTGGCCACCGGCTTAAGTCGGTTCCCACTGCTTGACTAGCAGTACCCCCTGTGGGGGACCTTGGCTTGCGGCTGACCACAAAACAAACACCATCGCCCCGTAGTGTTACGGCTGGTGGTACCAAAAGTCCACCAAGACGATGGTTGGTCTTGGTTGGTGTGCGGCCGAAACAAAACAAACCAAACAACCCCGTGCCTTGTTAAATCCTTATTCAACAACATGTTTTAATTATGTTTTTAAAGATTAAACCCACATGATCATAATTAAAATTAAAAGAATGAAAGATTAAGGTTTTGATATACCGTTTGCGTGAATGGATCAAAAAGGGGAAGACGAACACGTATGAAATCAAGATCAAAACCAAACGAATCTTTCTGGTGGTGTTGATGGATGTCGCGGCTACAAAGACAAAGGGGGCTAGGGTTTCTTTTTGTTTTGCAAAAAATAATGTAAAGTGAATTCCATGTGTTTTATGTTTTACTTGTTAGTTTTCAAAACGGGTCGGGCCCCTTCCTTCCTTCCTTTGCCACGGACACCAAGTCCCAAAACACTAAAACCAAACGTTTTTCATGTTAAATATTATTCGTGTACGTTCGTGTTTAATATTCATGAATTAAATGTTATATGTAACATTTAACGTGCATTAATAATATACGTAGTTCTTGGTATTTAATGTTCGTAACACGTGTCGTATATTATAAATGGAAAGTTTTAATTTATTTCTGTTTTTACGTATTACACTGTTCATGGTATTCATATGCGGGATTTATAGAAACACCCATTTCTGAGGGCAACATTTTATCTCAAAATCAGGTTCCTATCTTTGATGCCATCCATGGAACAGATGATGAGGGTATTGAACCTTCTGTTAGGAGGTCCAATAGAACCTCTAAATTGCTTGATGAGCTTAATGAGTTTGTCTTGGATAACAAGGTTAAATATGGTTTGAACAAATTTGCTAATCACACTAGGTTATCTGTTTATAATGCTTGTTTCATATCCAACTTGAACAAAACTTTTGAACCTAGCTGTTTTAGTGAAGTTGTTAAAGATAAAAATTGGGTTTGGGTCATGAACAATGAAATGGAAGCCCTTTATCTTAATGATACTTGGACTCTCACTTACTTGCCTCCACTACTACAAAAAAGTCCATGGAGACTGGTCGAAAAAGGCAATAGAGACTGGTTTTGTAGGACGTCTCTATGTGGAGGATCTCCTTGCTCGAAACATAAAGAGACTGGTTTTGAAACCAGTCTCTATTAAAAGAATAGACACTGGTTATCTTCATAAAAACTAGTCTCTTTAAAGATTGGTCTCCATACTAATATCCATAAACCAGTCTTTTTAAGAGCATATAACCAGTCTTTTTATGGAGTAAAAAAATGTGTTTTTTTTTAAAAACCAGTCTCTTTTTAGTTAGTTTTTTTTAAAAAAAAAAATTGGAATTTTTATTAAATTCCAAATTTTACAAATTTAACCCTCTACAATGGAATAACATAAATACAAGAATTATATAAAAAAACTAAATTAAAGGACTTGAATTGTCATAAACAACAATTGTATGCAAATAAAGAGAACTTTATTAATTGGAAGGATTAAAATTGTCAAATACATATTTCGAATCAAATTTGTTTTTATTAAACTTGTCGCCACAATGTAAACCAAGCTCCAACAATCGCGTTCAACTCTTTCTTATCCAACGGACGCTCGTTATTCCACGGTACCTACAAGTAATTTAATCATATTAACACAATAACCTAGATAAAAGCAACATGCAAATCAGACCAACGAAGGGAATTAAAAGCTATAACATTGGCTTGTGGAAATAGTTGTTAAGGCTACTAACGGATACTAACACAACTACTATATATTATTGATACTAATTTCAGCGTATCCTTAACCTAAACTATACTAACAGCTTATCTAACTAATGTATACACGGTTTAAAAAAGACTTACTGTGTTTGGAAAGTTGTTGTTTTGATATTTCAGGACGAAGTCATGCATCCATTTCATGACGTAATATCCACACTCCCAATCTTCCGGCTGACGATTCACTATAGGAAAATCCCACTCCATAGTACCAAGGACACTAAAAAATCCATGAACATGTGTAAGTTAAATTACACAACAACAAATGTGAAATATTAAACTTTTTAAATAATACTTACGAGTTCACAAGTCCAGCGAGTCTGTAACAGTTCTCATTAGTTTGTGAATCTTTTTGCGGATTCAAAATAAAACCTTTACCATCATTGGGGCATATTATGATTAGTACATAATGCCGGCTGCATTTATTGTATACGTTTTAGGATTAGAAAAAATAACGAACAAATATAGATGATAATTAAGATGGTAAGAGATGTTACCCTTGTAGAAATGGTGCAAGATAAAAATCATAAGAAGTCAATGCTTGAGCTAAGTAGTCCATTGTTGCAAGCTTTTCTTGAAAGCACAAATCAGCGGTAATCTTCATCGGGTTAAGGAAACCAACCTTGTTATTTGAGTAGTGGTTCCTCAACTGATACAACGACCTAGTTCAAACATACAAGGTATAAACATAAATTTATGTGATATAAAAATTCATTTGCAATGAAGTATATAATAATACATATATTAATTACCTCGAAAATAGGGTCAAGATGCCAATATCCAGTTGACTGTTTGTCAAAAGCTCAATGATGTCCGTTGCGTTTATTGAAAAGTAGAACTCCTCAGTTGCATTAAAAACCTTCTGATTAACAACAATAGTATACGGCTCAGCAATATCCTCACGGCTCATCCAATTATTATACCCATCTATCACATTCTGTGGTTTACTGAGTATATCATTTTGCAGATCGTGCAACTTCTTACGGTAGTCAGCTTTCTCATTTGCAACCTGACATAATAAACAGTAAACAAACAGTGGTTTATATCAGATTAATACTAGCTCCCTAAGAGTAAAGCACTAATATGTGAAACTGCATATTAAGGGGGTGTTTATCGCTTCCTCTTGAAACTTGGTTCTTCCGATTTTAAAACACAGTAAACCCAATACTTATATCTCACTTCTCTGTAATTGCAATAATTTTTCTGGACTTTTACCAAATACCATAAGCCATTTTGAGATACCTAAAGAGATACTAATACTACCAACTAAATTGCGTGTTTATAACCCGTTGTACCAAATTAGGAGAATTTTAGATCGCCTAATATATACAGGGGTGTTCAGTTTTGCTGCAGACTTGCACAAATCAACATAACGATATAAAAGTAAGTCTTACCCGCTCTATCGACTTTTGTTTTTTGATTGCATCTTCAGATGCTTTGTCCTTCATGTTCAATTCTTTCGGGGTAACATTAACTTTTCCCTTTTTTGATGAAGGTGCCGATTCAGGTTGAGGCACCAAACGTTTCGTTGGAACTTGTGTTACAGGTTGCTTGGGCGTTCCCTACGAATAACAATCCAACTAAGTTAGCAAATACTTAATTATGACAACTGGTAAATAAACTATCATAATACCTTATAGCGACCAATAGCAAAAATCGGCCATTGGATAAAGCCGTTCACTGTGGACTCTAAACAAGGCAGTTCATCGTCCGGCACAGGGAGCTCCATATTTTTATGGTTTTCCATAACTTTGTGAACTGCTACCTTCATGTGACCTTTTCTTAATTTCTGAAAATGTACCATACCATTTTCAAGAATCGGATATATTGTTGCAACGGCACACATCGTTGGCTTCCCGCCTAAAGCACAACTAGGGACGTACAAGCAGCCGTATGTTTCCTCCTAAATAAAATGTATCAAGTTGTGAGAAAACAAAATAAGCAATTTAACAATTCATACACGGCTAATTACAAAACATGAAGTAGTTAACCTGTATGCATTGTATCTTAAAGACATTGTTTGAACTTCACTGATTCTGTTCCACTTGTTCCTTCCTTACGGTGTTTGTGGCCGCATCCTAAATAAAACGTTTCAAGTAGTTAGAAAACAAAATAAGCAAATTAACAATTCATACAAGGCTAATTAGAAAATTGAAGTAGTTAACCTGTATGCATTGTTTCTTGATGACATTGTTTGAACTTGACTGATTATGTTCCCCTTGTTCCAACGCAACGCTGTTTGTGTTCGAGTTAAGACTCGACTTCAGCTCCACCGATCTTCTGACATCATCTTCCGTTGGTGATAAATTATGTTCAGCTAGAATTTTACTTCTTAATTCCTTCTCAAGTTCCGCCCTCATTTCCAACCAAAAGTCACCTGACTTTAGTTCTTCTTTCATCTGTTGGCGCACTTCATTGCGTAGCTCTTCGTTGTCTTTTGAGGTCCTCTTTTTCCTGACATATCCATCAACTCCCTTTTTATACCTATATCACAACCGACCCCCCTGGTGCGTCCTCCATGTTCTGGTCCGAACACCTTTATGATGGCATCTACTCCCGAGTTAGATTCGTTTGAATTTTGTGATAACTCATTGGCTGCTTCTACCTACAGTACCAAAATAATGTAATTAATGTACCATAACTAGAAAACTTAGATATATGCAGTTATAGATCATATTAGATTAACAATGACACATACCAACTTCTTAGAAACATCAATTAAATGAGCAGGCAATGGCTTGATCCCATCCTTGTCTCTTGGAGCCCGGGCTAAACAGTAGTTGCTTGAACGAATATCCGGTATTAAGTGAAGTTCGGTCGCCCTTTCAGGATCATTTCGCTCCTCCTCCCACTGTTTCTCAAAACCGCGGTACCCTTTTGGTCCTACACGAGGACGAGTTATTGATTTTTGTCCTCGTGCACGGGCTTGCGCACGCAGTTTCTACACAAGTGAGTAAAACTGAATTACAAACATTTCTATATTAATAGTATAGTATAATGATAAAAAAAAAAGCAGTGAAACTAACATTTTTGGCATCCGTGTTTTCATTCAGGCAGAATTGATCCCACACATCTTGCTCTATGTATGTCCATTTAGTTAACGGGGATATGTTTTTTAGCATGAATTTCGTCCTTAGTTTTGTTTTGAAAGCCTTCCACTTGATAGCACATGATAAAAGTGTCTGTTTTTTAATCAGTTTATCATTTTGTAGTCTAAAATGTGCCTGATATAAACATGTTATAAGTTAATACATTAACGAAGTTAGAATATAATAGAATTAGTGATGGAGGATGCCATACCATAATATCTGACCATAAAAAGTCCTTTTGTGACGGTTTCACAGCCTTCCAGTTCTTTATGAGGATAGAAATTAGTCTCCTAGTTCGAGTGCCTGCATACTTTCCAAACAGAAATTGCCACTTTCCTACGGCTTGCCCAAATTTATTGAATTCTACAGATTCGCCATCTGGAAGATCTTGAATTTGATTGATTCCTCTGATTCTTCTTTGTGCGGGAGGGTCCTAAATTTCAAGTACAAACCGAATGATTCATGTTAATTTTTTTGTTTAGTTAAACTAGTAAAGTAGCCTTTCCAACAACTAATCAATGGGCAATCAACCAATTAATGTAAAACGGGGCAAGGCGTTGATGATTACCAAGTAACTTGCAACTAAAACACAACTTTCGAGTAACGACGCGTAGTACGCCATTAACAGATAACTTGCCCAAACTTTTGCAGCGGAAGGGTTGTTTGGAACCTGGTTTGACAGTAGCTAAACACCCCTTTTGAAGTTGAAGGGGTGTTTGGCAACTCTTTTAACAACAACCAAACAACCCTTTTTTTACACATAAACTATTTTTACGACACTGACAGAAAGAGAATTACATACACAAATAAAAATTATGTGTGATTATGTGATTATGCCCAAGATAACCATACATCACAAAGCTGACATGTAATAAATAGTCTCAAGCTGTGACTCGACATTTATATATCAACTTAAAATCAGATATTAAGGTTCATATAGACATATACAAGGTAAATTCATTATGGAGTGTTTGGTAGATACATGTACGTTAAATCAAGCCGCCTTGTGTTGATTTCAAAAACCCGTTTATGCCCAAGATAACCATACATCACAAAGCTGACATGTTATATACCGACTATAATTTTTTATTTTTATGGTTCATGTCTGCATAATTTTTTAGTTGCTGTCATTATGTTGAGCTCATTTTCCTTCACTAAGATCCTGGCTATAGCTATCTAAAAGTATATTGCTTTTGATTTTATATCCCTGTGAACTACCCTGGTGTACAATCATGGTGCATATATGAGAAACCACGAGCAGCCCCTAGTGCTATCTGCAACCTTTTAGGCCAATCAATTACCAGATGACGAACAGAACCACTTGGCCTACGGCCTGATGGACTATGCTTTCGGTGCAGCCAAAGGTCCAAACTCCGGTTCTCCAAGTATTCGTAAAGTATAAGCAGTATGACTATATGATACGACTATATTGTTTATTGCCATTTAGATTATGGCCATAACAAAGCATACTGTCCTAAACAACTACCTACGCAGACTATTAATAGATGTTAATTAGTATGCACCACTTTTATATATTAAGGGGGTGTTTGGTTTATCTTATAAACGGTGTTACAGCTTATTTGATTTCGGCTAATAAATAACATAAGCCTGAATATCTTGGCTTATAAGACCTAAACAAACACCCCTTAAATGTTACTTAAATCAATCAGAAACAAGAATGTGCATCTAAAGTCTAAACCTAACAACATATAAACCATAAAATCATATATAGAACAAGAAAGTATATTTAATTACAAACAAATATAGTATTATAGATAGCTATACCATCTTTGGTTGCTCGACTGAAAGTGATTTCTTTAATTCGGTGATGAGATTTGGTGATTGGTGGTTTAGGTTTAGGAATCGTGCCCTTTTTATATACCATTCTTAGGCGGGATTTGAGATAGGGATCAAGAAACAGCGGGAGAAGATGAAAAAATTGGAGGGATGTTGAATTAATTTGGAGGGCGGATTTGTAGCGATTGAAATTGAATATCGATTTGGGTATCCTGGAAATAATTTGGAGGGATGGGGAATAATTTTTGGAGGGCGGATTTGTAGCAGAAGTTGTTATGGAAATTGAGGATCTGCACAAAGAGAAGTTGTTATGGAAAGTTATGGAAAATGATATCATTTGCATTTATTTTTTAGTTTATAAGTTATAAATTAAAATTGTATTTTATTTAAATATTAAATATTAAATTTGTGTTTTTTAAAAAATTAATTGTTGTAAATAAACTAAAAAAAATATTAAATTTGTAAATAATTTCAAATTAAGTAGTTGTAAAAAAAGTATAAACAAATTAGATTCTAACCGACTTCCAAGTCTAAACGAATGAGATTATCTATTGAAAAAAAAGTGATGTACTATACAAACTATACAACGCTTCCTGAAATATTAAAAAAAAACAGTTCAATTAGTTATGACTTTTATAATAATATATGAGTATTATTATCTTGAATTTTTATACGAACAATGTTTTTTCAATCTTCTTGTCCTTCTTGGTGATCGGATCTCAAGTAAATTGTATCAGAAAGAACAGGATCCGATTGAACACCAATAGAAAAAGGAGGTAGCTCGTCAAACTTATTGTAATCGTCTTCGTCAACAACATCATCGACGCCAACTATACTCCGTTTACTCTGCAGGACAATATGCCATCTCTTGTCTAGTGGGTCTTGAACATAGAATACTTGATCAACTTGTTTTGCTAAAATGAATTTCTCAGACGGATATCCATTTGTAGAGAGATTAACACACGTGAAACCGTCGTTATCAACTCTAACACCTGAATTCATATTATCGACCCATCTACACTTGAATACCGGTATAACAACCGTAGTGTAATCCAATTCCCAAATTTCTTCAATGACACCATAATATGACTCCTTTGCGATTGTTTTCCTCGATGAATTTGTCGTTGCTGCTATTACTGTCACTCCACTATTTTGAACAGTACTATTATCATCTTGTCTCTTGGTATAGAACGTATATCCGTTAATGTCATAGCCTTGATATTGAAGTACACGACGTGGACGGTGCCCTAGTTGTATAACGTCTTGGTCTACATCTGAAAGACACATACCAGTTACTTTTTCTGCCAACCATTGTGAAAAATAAATTTTGTGCTCGGCTTCCAAAAACTCTTCATCTCGTCTACCAGTTTTTATTGCTAATTCCTTCATGTGCTCTTGTATGTATGGTTCAATACATGTCATGCTTTGCAATACTGTAAAATGTGCTTGTTCTAACTCTTCAGGGTTGGGATTGATATCTTTGAGCCCAATTGTCCCCACCCCTCCAAGTCTACCTTGATGTCGCGGTTGCGGAAGGCCAATATCAGCGACATCATCCATATAGTTTGTACAAAACTGAACCACTTCTTCGGCTGCATACCCTTGAATAATACTACCCTCTGGCCGATATCTGTTCCTTACATATCCTTTTAAGAATCCCATATACCTCTCAAATGGATACATATACCGTAGGAAAACAGGACCAGCAATCTTTATTTCCTCAACAATATGAGATACGAGGTGAACCATGACATCAAAGAAAGAAGGTGGAAAGTTCATCTCAAGTTGACAAAGAATAATAATAATATCACGTTGCATTTCCTCCAACTTTTCATTATCAAGAACTTTTGAATGAATCATGCTAAAAAATAGACACAACTTTGTAATTGTCTGTCGCACTTGAGGTGTCATCAATCCACGAATAGCGATTGGAATCATTTGCGTCAATAATACATGACAATCATGAGATTTCATACCAAGTAACTTCAAATCTTTCATTGATACCAAACTCTTAATGTTAGCAGAATAGCCGGACGGAACCTTTAAACCATTTAAGCATTCACAAAATGAGGTTTTCTCCGCCTTTGACAAAGTGTAACAAGCTGGAGGCAAATACATTTTTTTCCCATTCGTCTCTTGTGGTGCCAGCTCTTCTCTAATTCCCATCGCGAGCATGTCGTTTCGAGCATTTACCCCATCTTTTGTTTTTCCAGGAATATTCAATAATAACCCTAACAAGCTTTCGCAAACATTTTTCTCGATGTGCATCACATCAAGGCAATGCCGGACAATAATATGTGTCCAATACTTTAAATCCCAAAATATAGATTTTTTTTTCCAGATACGTTTAGTAGGATGTTTAACATTTTTTCCAAAGGTAATGTCTATGTCGACAACTTGGCATAACGTAGCATATCCGTCCATACGTTTGGGCATTGATTTATCCTCCGATGTACCATCAAATAGATTTGCTTTTTTACGGTACGGGTGATGTCTGTCTAGCGCCCTTCGATGTCCCATATATATTGTTTTCCTACAATTACTCAACCACTGGGAGTGGGTTTCATTTTCACAAACAGGACATGCCTTTTGCCCTTTCGTACCATACCCCGACAAGTTACCGTACGCTGGAAAATCATTTATGGTACAATAAATCATGGCAAACAGCCGGAACCTCTCTTTTTTGTACGCATCATAGATTTCAATGCCTGTTTCCCATAAATCAATCATGTCATCAATTAGTGGACGCAAGTACACATCAATGTCATTCCCTGGTTGTTTCGGACCTTGAATTAATAATGACATCATGATGTATTTCCGTTTCATGCATAACCAAGGTGGAAGATTGTATATACATAAAAGAACAGGCCAAGTGCTGTGACGACTACTCAGGCTTCTGAATGGATTAATTCCATCTGAACAAAGTCCAAACCGTATGTTTCTGACCTCAGAACCAAATTCTTTAAAATCACGATCGATATTTTTCCATTGAGGAGAGTCAGCAACATGTCTCATTTTTCCATCAATTTTACGTTCTTCAGCATACCAACGCAACAATTTGGCATCCTTTGGGTTTGCGTATAACTTTTTCAATCTAGGTTTGACTGGAAGATACCACAAAAGTTTAGCAGGAGGACCATTCTTTGTCACATCACTATCAAGTTCCGTTAGAGGCTTATGCTTATACCTCGATGCATTACATACAGGACACTCATGTAGGTCTTTATAAGCTTTTCGGTACAAGATACAATCGTTGCGACATGCGTGTATTCTTTCTACCGCCAATCCCATCGGACATGTTAGTTTTTTCGCCTGATATGTCGTAACGGGCATGTCGTTATCTGCAGGTAACGCTTCATGGAACACACCTAATAGGGCAGTAAAGCTTACATCGCTCCAATTACTTTTTGCTTTTAAGTCCAACAACCTCAGAACTAAAGAAAGTTTGGTAAACGTCTTACAACCTTCATACACTGGTTTTTCTGCATCGATAAACAATTGCTCTAATTTTTTAGCCTGCTTTTCATCAGCATTACTTTTCACGTCTTCCAACATCCCTTCCAGATTATCTCGATGGTTATCGTCATTACCAAAATTGTCATCCATATTAGAGTCCGAAACAATTGTGTCATTATCAACTTGCGGTTCTATCTCACCATGAAGTTTCCAACATGTATAATTTGTGTCAAAACCGTTCTCTATCAAATGATATCTAACTGTGGCAGACTTATCATACGACTTATTATTTCTACACCTTACACATGGACAAGATATTAGTGTTTCTCCTTTACTTTTTCGATGAGCCTCAGCACACTTGATAAATTCAGCCAACCCTTTCACATAAGTGGGAGTACAACGATCTATATTGTACATCCATGTTTCACGATTCATCTGAAAAAAAGAACACCCAAAATGTAAATTGAATTAAAACGTAAAACGTGACAAAAATTAAAAATACTCAAAAAATTACCAAAAAATTAAATTAAACAAAGAAAAATGAAAATAAGACTAAATTGAAAACCAAATTGTCCAAAAAAAATTTAATAATTTTATAATAGTTTTTAAACTTAATAAAAAACTACAAAAATAAATAAAATTAAAAATAAGCCAAAATGGAAATTTTTTTAATTGTAAACCTAAAAAATATTAAATGAAACCTAACATAATTTTTATAAAATTTTAAACTAATTTTAACTATTTTTAGTCTATTTTCGTAAAACCGAGAATTTAAATAATAATAAAAAATTAATAAAAAACGTAAAAAAATAATATTTTTAAACCAAAAAGTCCAAAACTACTTGAATAACAAAGCAAAAATGAAAAGTTAAAAAAAATGAAACATAATAAGCTGAAATAAGCTTATTAAGCTTCTAAATTATTTAATAAGCAAAACCACATAACCCCTTAAATAATAAATTGTGCAAATGAATAACAGTCAAAGACCCTAGGGCAGTTGGTTGAGGTGTTGGTGTGTGGTGTAAACGGCGCAGGTTCGAGTCCTGGCCAAGATTTTTTGAAATTTTTTTTTTTTTTATAAAAACACAAACTTGCAAAAAATTAAACGTTTTTAGTTAACACCACCTAACACACATTTACTATCTCAAGTTCTCAACCACTCAGTAAACACAAATTCACATGATCAAACCGATCATTTCACACACTAAAAACACACAATACCACCGATAATTACAATCAACCTCACACTGGACAATGTCACACACACATCAATCTAATTCGATCTTTCAAAAATCAAAACTAATGTTTCGTAAGTTTACCCCTTTTTACGGTCTTATTTAGAAAGTTATGATTATATTAAGGGGTTGTTTGTTTCGGCTTATATTTGGGCTTATTTCGGCTTATATGTGTGCTTATTAGGAGGTGTTAATTTCTGCTTATATTTGGGCTTATTAGAATAAAATATATGTACAAAAATATAAACCCATGTTTGGATTTAGTAGTATATGATTTATACTTTTGAAGTAGATTTTGCTATCTAGGAAAACAGTCCACCTTTTTATTACAGAAACTAGAGTTTGCTCAAGTGCTTATCAAAAAAGTATTTCCTAGCTTAATACTGATAACTATAGAATTCCCTTGCACAGACTTGTTCCTTAGATGTTAAGCTATTACTAGAAACTTGTTTCAAGTAATTTGGTTAAGAAATGAACAAATGGCATGGGATTGAAAGTAGCAAGTTTTCTGAATGAAAAGTATCACAGACTTTGACCCAAACTTTTTCTATACCATTTGCCTTTTTGACCTGAAATTTGACTTCAAAACCAAAGAAAATTGTTTCTACTAGCTTACTGAATATGAATAAGCAAAGCTTAACTGGTTTACCAAACTTGTACTACAAAAGCTTGATAGATCCAAACACTACTTACAAAGTCTGTGAACAATTTTAACAAAGTGAATTTGAGTAAAGGATTTAAATAAGCTAAGACTTCTATCAAGACATGTTCTATGAGTCAAATGAAGATTAATAGAACTAAAAACAAACTTGTAAATAGGCTAACACACAAAATGCACTCAAATGACTTAGACTGATGAAAATAAAGTTGAAAGCAGGTAAAAACATACTAAAGGCTACAATACTAATCACAAACTATCAAAGAAAATCAGTTACACTAAAACATATCAAATCACATTATCATAGTAGCACAGATGGTTTAGTCTAAGAATGTAGCAAGCAAACTTCACTTGAGTGGAAATTAAAACAGAAGTTAACAAACTTTTTAGCTAAAGGCCTCCGTTGATGGAGTAGATAGGCGTTGAGCCTTCTAAGATCTGTTTATTTGGCATTTGAATCAACCTCGTGTTTGGATTTCTGCTTATATTTGGGCTTATTAGAATAAAATATATGTACACTAATATAAACCCATGTTTGGATTTTGTAGTATATGATTTATACTTTTGAAGTAGATTTTGCTATCTAGGAAAACAGTCCACCTTTTTATTACAGAAACTAGAGTTTGCTCAAGTACTTATCAAAAAAGTATTTCCTAGCTTAATACTGAAAACTGTAGAATTCCCTTGCACAGACTTGTTCCTTAGATGTTAAGCTATAACTAGAAACTTGTTTCAAGTAATTTGGTTAAGAAATGAACAAATGGCATGGGATTGAAAGTAGCAAGTTTTCTGAATGAAAAGTATCACAGACTTTGACCCAAACTTTTTCTAAACCATTTGCCTTTTTGACTTGAAATTTGACTTCAAAACCAAAGAAAACTGTTTCTACTAGCTTACTGAATATGAATAAGCAAAGCTTAACTGGTTTACCAAACTTGTACTACAAAAGCTTGAAAGATCCAAACACTACTTACAAAGTCTGTGAACAATTTTAACAAAGTGAATTTGAGTAAAGGATTTAAATAAGCTAAGACTTCTATCAAGACATGTTCTATGAGTCAAATGAAGATTAATAGAACTAAAAACAAACTTGTAAATAGGCTAACACACAAAATGCACTCAAATGACTTAGACTGATGAAAATAAAGGTGAAAGCAGGTAAAAACAGACTAAAGGCTACAATACTAATCACAAACTATCAAAGAAAATCAGTTACACTAAAACATATCAAATCAGTATTTGCAAAGTGTTTTGTGGCTTGAAACTCGTTTATTTGGCATTTGAAACTCGTTTATGCTTCCTGTTAAGTTTTTTGTTTACTAACTGGATTGAAGTTGACATTGTAGAAAAAATCGAAAAAATTTGGGAATACGTTGTAACAAATTACGGGCAGATGGATTACAGTCCACAAACGTGGAGAGTTATTGATGCGGACGTTTCAAATACATTTTCTTTTCAACGCTTCTATAAGCAAGGTATGTAATCATCAAATTATGTTTTCATTTTTAGCCTTTTTTTTGTAGTTTACATATTTTAGTACCTTTATTAACCGAATGTCTTTTATTAGTGTAGGAACCACGCACTATGACAAAAAAGTGCGCCTAGTGACCGATGAAATGTGGGACTGGGGTGTTGCCAAATATGGAAAACCAAATAAGACGTGGAATCAACAGATGTTGGACAAATTTACTGAGGGTATATTCGCTGAATTTGGAGACGAAGGCACCGATTCTTCAACGAAAACCATTTATGTTCCAATAATCTTTATCCAAGGTAGCTTTTTAAAACAGTTGGATAGAAGTTTGGACTGTTAGATTTTTAAGTATAATATCTGATGAAAAGGACTAACTATTATATTTTGGTTTTTGTAGAACCTGTTCCTGGATCTGTAAAACTCAGGGATGAAGTCTCGGATTACATCAAGGAAAAGTATGGGTGGGCAGAACAACTTTTCTGGCCACTCTCAAAATGGATACAGATAGATGAGGATGTTTCGAGTAAATTCAAAATTCCAAAAAAATTCAATTATAAAGGTTCCTTTAAACCAGGTATGTAATTTCTGACCTTCTTTTATAAAATGGTAAATCTGTTTCAACCAGTGACTGAACTAGGATTCTAGTTTTGGGTGGGCCAAATAGCAAATTAAGTCTTGACAATAAAAAATGATATATGTGTTCATCCCATTCCCAAATTTCTTGTCCATTGTCTGGCAACACTTTCTGTATTTTGGATAAAATTTGGTGTCTAGCTATTATGAATTGCAAACTTTATTTGATGGCTTTTATAGTTATAAAACATCTTTATAAGTAGCTTCGTCCATGGTTTCAACTTGGTTTTCAATATATGTTTATTAGATGATGACCAAGATGATGAACAAGCTGAAGATGAAGAAGACGAGGAATATGAAGAAGACGAGGACGATGACGAGGACAATGACGAGGACGATGACGAGGATTCTGATGATGAGACATGGAATCCCAAAAAAACTAGAAGAACATGCACTTCCAGTGGATCAACAAATAAAAAGGTTGTCAAGAGAGGTCCACCAGTGAGGCATTGCATTATTGGGTTACCATGTATCAAACCCATTGGTGTCAATGCTAACACTCAGCAGCTTAACAAGGGTAAACGAAAGATGCAAGATTAATAATCGGTGCGATCAAAACAGTGAACCAAAACAGTGACTGTGTATATAGTTAGGTGCAGCAACTTGCAATATAGGCAGTTGCAACCTAATCTTTTTTGACACCCTTTATAAAGGGTTTAGATAATATATCTTAGTTAATTATGTGCAGGTAATTGCAACGTATGTTGTTGCAATGTTATATATTTTGACACCCTTTATAAAGGGTTTAGACATGACTTTTACATTATGTAATATATTATGAATGAATGAATATCTGCGTAAAAGATATTCAATTTTGTAACTTTATATGTTAATTATAATTGCATAAAAAAAGTGAATCACAGACTTACAACAACTAAATAATAACAACTGAAGAACAAATACTTACAGGAATAATCTGTGTTGTAGTTTTTTGTATCTGTTTGCACTTTTGATGATCGACTAACAATCTGTTGTAGCACTGATGATCGACTAACAATTGTTGTAGCTAGGTAATTGGATCGACTAAAACTTGTAGGTTTATACGTCTAGAAAAATTACATATTAGGTAAATATATATAAGTTTTACACAAATTATGATTCTTAATTTTTTTATGTATTAATGGCCCTTATACTTTAATCACATATATATTTTATAAAGTATAAAAATGTAATATGTTATGAAAACACGTATGTACGGTTTAGTCCTTATGATTTTAAGTTTAGAAAAAAATTAACCACAATCTATTAAAATAAAAACAAGATTGGTTTTTTAAAAACCAATGTCTTAAAATGTGTAAAAACACTGGTTTTTTTAATAAAAAATGGTCTCCATAAAACAAACACATAGAGACATGTTGTTACGTAAAAACCAGTGTCTTTAGTTTTATAAAAAAGACTGGTTGCATCTTAAAAACAGGTTTCTTTGGAATTCACATTATGGAGACTGATTTTTTTTTTAAAAAACCAGTTTTCATGCATTCCCTTCCCACCCTTTTTGGTCATAGAGACATGTTTTTTCATAACCAGTCTTTTTAAGGGGGTCTCTTTAGCCTTTTGTGTAGTAGTGCTCCACATAGAAAAGCTATAGCTAACAAATGGGTTTATAAGATTAAGTACAAGTCTAATGGTGAGATTGAGAGATACAAAGCTAGGCTTGTTGCCAAGGGTTGTGGTCAGAAAGAGGGCATTGACTATGATGAAATTTTTAGCCCTACTTAGGATGTACACTATCAGATGCCTTATTAACCTAGTTGTTCAAAAGGGTTGGAAATTATTTCAATTAGATGTCAACAATGCTTTTTTGTTTGGTGAACTTGATGAATATGTTTATATGATACCACCCCCGGGTTTCTTTGATAAAAATGAAAAAAAGGGTTTGCAAGTTAACTAAATCTCTTTATGGCTTGAAACAAACTCCTAGGCAGTGGAACAAAAAACTTGTTGAAGTTCTTTGTGAGGCTAGTTTTAGACAGAGTCAAAATGACTACTCCTTGTTTGTTAAAAATAAGGACAATGTTTTCATAGCTCTGCTTGTGTATGTTGATGATATTGTGCTAACTGGTAACAATATATCCGAAATATCTAAAGTCAAAGCTCTTCTTAACAATAAGTTTAAAATCAAAGACCTTGGTGAGCTTAAGTACTTTCTTGGTATTGAAGTGTTGAGTACTCAGAATGGTTTGAGTATAAATCAAAAGAAGTATTGCATTGAGTTATTACATGCATATGGTCTTCTTGCTTGCAAACCTGTTACCACTCCTATGCTTGAAAATGGGATTCTAAATCATAAAGAAACTTTTGATGACAAATATCCTAATAATATTACAGTCTATCAAAAGCTTGTTGGGAAGTTTATTTATCTGTGCAACACTAGACCTGACATTTCCTATTCTATGCACTGTTTGAGTCAACACATGCATGCTCCATTACAATCCCACCTTGAGGATGCTCTTAGAGTGCTTAGTTATTTAAAGTATGCCCCTGGTGCTGGTCTTGATTTCACCAAGACTAATAGTAATTTTGTCAAAGCTTATGCTGACTCTGACTAGGCTAAGTGTAAACTCACTAGGAGATCTGTCACTGGTTACTGTGTTTTTGTGGGTGGTAATCTTGTTTCATGGAAAAGTAAAAAATCAGAGTACTCTATCTAGATCTTCTGTTGAAGCAGAATATAGATCTATGGCCTCTGTTACTTGTGAGATAATGTGGCTTGTTAAGATTTTCAAAGATCTTAATGTTGTGAATGTTATTCCTGTTTCTTTGTTTTGTGACAATAGCTCTGCCATACATATTTCTTCTAATCCTGTTATGGATGAGAAAACCAAACATTTTGATCTTTATGTTCACCTTATCAGAGAAAAGGTTGCCTTAGGTTTAATTAAAACTGTTAAAGTTGATTCTGAAAATCAAATTGCTGACATTTTGACTAAAGGTTTGGGTTCTTATCAGCATAACAAGTTGTTTCATCTTTTAAGCATGAGTAATCTGTTTGGAGAAAAAGTTTGAGGAGGGGTGTTGAATTTATTGGCTGTTTGTGCAAACTTTTCCTTTATTGAAGGGTTACTTTTGTAACTTTTTATGTTACTAATATGTTTGTCAAGTGTGCAGTTGTTCAGGGACTGAGGTTGCCAACCCTACATTCTAGCTGGAGTATATATTCTTCACTTATCTCATTTGTAGGGCTTAGAATCAGCCGTTTAATCTCTCTCTTCTCTCTATGTCTCTCTTTCTCTGACTAAAAACTCAAAGATGTAAACGTTAATTATTGTTTCAGTTTAGTAGTTAGGTTGTATTAATCGTTGTATTTCAGATTACATCCATTTGGAGACAATCTTTTCTCTTGTATGCTGATAGCACTCATTTAGGGACTAACATATTTTGTATCTTAAGTTAATAAAGCACGTGGGATGGTTGGTTAAGTGCAATACTAGTGTGGTGTTATTTATTTTTACAAGAATCCACCTTGTGTAATACTCTGCACCAGTAATAACGGTGATATACTTCTCGTTCATAATGAGCAAATAAGAACACTCTATAGCTAGCAAAGAATTTGATCAGACACGCACTTAGTTTTATGTAAAGGTTAATGTAGAAAACTAAAAGTATATGCTTGTTCATTAATAAAAAAAATTTCCGAAACCATATACTTATCTGATAGAAGTGATAGACTAGTATTCCATGCCAACCTATATAAAACTATCCGTAATTAATAGTGTTTAGGAATTTTATAAAATGGATATGGTTTAGATCGAAAAAATAGGTTATATTAACTCGAGTTTTATATTTTTGAAATTCGGTTAAACCCATCGGGTTTAGGTGGCCCGGTTCAATTTGGTTCTCGAGACCCGACTGAGTTTCGATTTTCCGTGTTTATTTTACATTTAAAGGATGCAAATTTTGTGTATTTGTGATATAATTTTATTTTTCCAATATTATATTTGTTGGTAAATAGCTTATTGTTTAATATATGAAAGATTTCATAACTTTTATATATAACTTTTGTTAATCATTAAAAATATAAAAAAGTTTATTTTTTAAAAAACCAAGTTGAACAGATTAAATCTAATAACCCGATAATTCGTTGACTCAATTTAAAAACCAATTTCCAAAACATTGATATAAACCATCTTTCATTTGACACGCTGGTCAAAATCAAACTCATCCATATACACAAATTTACTTCATATGGATTAGTATGTCTTCGGTACTACCAAAGGACATACACATTAGGGCATCTGTAATACACTTATGTAGTGTACTACATTTAGGTGATAACTTGTAAGACTTCAAAATATAATGCATGTTTTTCTCTCTTTATACTCAAATAGTAGACCACTTGTTGTACTTTTTTTCCCTTCTCACATTTTCAACTTTCTTAGCATGAATGTGTATTTTTTAAAATACAATACAATCACTACTACAAAAACGCAATAGATCCTGGTTGAAATACTACATAAAGCCTATTTTTGACTAGGGACTCAAAAGGGGAGGGACTTTATGTGAAACACAAATAAAGCTTTGTTTTCTAAACAAGCTCTATAGCTTGTTTTAAACCCCTATTTTGTATTAAGGAAGCTGGCTCTATGTGAAATAATTTGTTTAAAAAAAACATAAAGCCATGTTATTTATGTATAGACAAAGCTGTATTATAAAACAATTTATAAATAATAATGCTAAATTCAACAAATAAATTATAACTTGAGGAGAAAAAGGTCACATTTTGACAATTTCATGTAGAAAAATAATACTTATGCCTACTTCTCATGCCTAAAATTGGACCTAAAAATTTGATTGGTCCACCGGTATATGAATTTGAAATTTAATTAAATTTTTGTACTACTCCTAATTTACCCTTCATAAATACTCACCAATTTTATTTTTTATATTTCTCCTCTTCCGTGAATTTCATCTCACCGTGCTTGACAGTTAAAATCTATTTTCAGCTCATGTTTCAACGTCACATTTTTTTCTTTTTAAATCACTTGAGACAAATTGTACCGACTGGTGTATCAATTCTATTGGGTCTGATTGTGGCAAGTGGGAAAAATATTAAAAGTTTAATCATGCATATGCGTGTTCATGTTTCGACCCTCTATTTTTATAATCGGTTTCCAACATTATATATATATACTTATGTTATACATTGAAAGAGTAATTCTGGCTTTACGGTGTACATGTAAACTTCAAGCGCATACATTTGCATAAAGTTTGAATTGGATGATGATTAGCAAATTCCAGTATGTTGCCTTAGCGATAAGCATCAAGCACATACTCCATATTCAAAACAAAATGTCATCTCTCTCTTAAAGTTTCTAAAAATCAATATAATTAGCTTTTTGAAAAAGTTAACTTTTCAACTGTTAAAGTGACAAAATATTTTTTTTAAAGTTAAATGTAAAGAATTAAATCATATACGATGTAGCATATATGTTTGCCAAATGTTTTGTTTTGGCATGCTTGTTGGTCATCTGTTAAAATATTGGTTCAAAAGCATAAAGGTATATGACATGTGTCTCCAAGAGTATGCAAATAAATAACACAAACATATGAGGAATTATGTATATTTAAACTAAACTTAGTACTTTTATTTTTTGTAACAAGAGCATGTCCAGAGGTACCACATCCTCGCCTTTCGTGGAAGCAATGTCAAGTCAACTTTTAGCAGTATTGGATCAAGAAATGGTTGAAAATTTCCGTGTGGTTAATAAACGAGAGGTATTAACGAAGTCTTTAATCGGTGAAAAAAACGGAAGCAAATCTTTGCCAATTAAAAAGGTTAATGGAAGATCCAAAAGTTGCATAAGGTATTAGACTTTTGTAACGATTCAAAGCAAATGATGTAGAGAATCTTGCTTCTATACAGGCTATGTTGAGACAAATAGAGCAGGATCGAGTGATGTGTGTTCATAAGTCCTAAACAAAGGGGTCAAAAACTTGATGTTGCGAAAGCGAGATTTAAATTTATATTACTAGATGATTACCAAACAAGAGACTAAAAACACAACACGGGCAAGTATACCCTTTCGTGTATAGTACAGTCTTAAGGTAAAGTCCAGGTCGATCCACGGGATTGTTGTTAACAAGTTAAAACAATGATCTCTAGAGTGTCACAAGTTCGAAAGATTTCAGCTTCTAACAGTGAAATTACTCCATAATAAAAGGAATAACAAACATAACATTCATAATAATTCAAGAATTGATCATAATAAAAAAGATAAAAGATTATACCAAAGTTATATGATCTAAATGATGATTACAAGTTTTTCCAAATGAAAACTATTGTTGATTAATCAAACTAATGATTACAAATCTTCCGAACCCTTTGGGTGATGTTACTCAGCCCAAAATTCGTCCTAAACTACTAAGGAAGAGATGGAAGAAGTGGGAGAAGTGTTGGAGAGGTGTGTGAGAAATGAGAGGAAGTGCTCTCTATTTATAGTTTTCACTGCGGGCAAAAGTGCGCCGGACTTTTCCAAGTGTGTGCCGCACATTTGGCGGGTCAGATGTGCGCCGCACAACCAGGATGGTGCGCCGCACAATTTCGCGTCTAGAACGTTCCAAGATTTGCAGAAAAGTGCACCGCACTTTTGGTCTTTCCAGCTTTGGACCAAAACTCTAAGTTGTAGATCTTTCTTTCCTCTTTCCGTGGTCGCTTGAATCAACTAAAACGGAGTTCGTATGCTCAAGATATGGCTAAAACAGTGACAGGTGTCGGGAGATCAGAAGCTTGACTTTATTTCTTCGTTTAATCTTCATATCTTCGTGTTTTCTTCCATTTCCTTCCACGACACGTACTTGGAACCTATACATCAAATATACTCCATTAAGTATCGATAGTTACCTAATTGCCAAAAGAAAAGAAAATTTTTAAATTTTTTGAAAATTGAAAATATTTTTGGGTTTCTATAAGAAATCTGTGCTAAAAGAGCAAACACTTCCCCACACTTAATGGTTTTCTTGTCCTCAAGCAAGAAAGGAAAATAATAAGTTTTTACGTTTTTAAAATTACCCATGTTACTAGTCATCAAACGTACCACAAACCATGAATTATTCGTCATAATTTTCTACAATCACATATCGATCAATATAAACATATATCACGTCTTAGCACATTGGCTAATCGATATCTCAAAAAACTTCGTCTTCCTTCATCTTCATTAATATGCATATAGCTCATTGGCTTTTTTTATTCACTAATCTTTTTTCATTCTCCATCTTTTTTTTTCGATTTTGACTTTTTTTCATTTTTTTCCCGTCTTTTTTTTCATTCTCTTTTTTTTTCATCACGCCCTTCACAAACATCAAAACTAACAATTCTTCCACACTTGATATAAGTGTACACCACAAAAAATATGAAGCACAAAGTTTGCAACCCTTGTCTCCATTGAAATGGCACAATACTCATAACCAACCGCGAATCAACTATTAGCAAAAATCAACCATACGATTCGGGTAACTAGCAACCAAACATTTTTTTTTTCTAAGTTTTATTCTAATATATTAACCTATGTGGCAAAGAAAAAGAAAAATAATTTTGATTTTTAGATTACCGAGGGCGAACAAAAGTTTTTATTTAATAAAGAGTCACATTTTCCAATTCATTTTCCCCCACACTTAAGTTTAGCAATATGCGTAACTTAGAAAATAACTTAAAAGTATGATAAGTGGGAAAAATAAATCTAAGAGAAACAAGACTTCCCGGGGCTCATAAGTTCTTCGGTTGAATTCGGAAAATTTAGCGCAAAATAGAGCGCCATCACAAGCATGTGAATGTACAACGATCCAAATATATATGTCACATCCCCAAATAATAAGCTCTCATGCCAATCCACACCAAGCTCCACCTATTTATTAAATATGCAAAATAGATAAAACTACAAAAAACGTGAAATACTAAAGCACACTTTCGTAGGCACCACGATTGCATTTAGCGTATGCAACAAGCCTTTAAACCCCTCGGTATACCGAGTGGACGAGTTATAGTCTCATGAGGGTTTCCAGGAAACACACTCACAAAGTTCTTGAATTGTTTTCTTTTTGGTTACAATAGTCATGGTATGAAATACACCGGCCGAACGCATAACATACTTAAAAATTGAAAGGTTTTTTCATTTTATATTTTTTATATTTTTCTTAAATTTTTTATTTTATTCATATTTTACTAATAATCACACAAAAAAAACATTGGAAAATGAAAAATAAAGGTGAATATAAAATATTTTGGGATTTTTTTATTATTTAGACAAACATTTATCAAACATATATTAAGAAAGATGTAGCCTACGAGACAATCAAACAAAACACTGTTTAAAACAAAACGAATTTTTTTTTATAATTTTTTTTATATTTTGATAATTAATAACATATATAAACATTTAAAAACAAATATAAACAAACACATCACATAAATGAAACTGAAGTAAAAAGATAAATAAAAAAACTCTTTTTTTAGATTTTATAATTTTTATATATCATTTTATAGCTCTATTATTATATCTACTACTATTATTATACTAACTACTATTTTCTATTTATTTTTGATTTAAGATACTTTTACAATACGGTTCAAGTGAGAAGGATCCATTTTTAAACGTTGAGGATACGGTATTTTGGGCATATACTCCAAAAAGGAATATTCTTTCGATTTGACCACATAAAAATCCTTTTTCGTTATTTTGAATGGTTTACTTTTTTCGATTTTATTGTAAACGATGAGTGGTGGATCTTTTGGGTTTTTCAGAGGGTCTTCGGATATTTCACTCCTCATGAATACGGCATTCACGTGCTCAATTTGAGCGAAAGGAGGAGGTGGTGGGTTAGTCTTATCGGTTTGATCAAAAGAGACATGAGTTTGAGACTTCGACAACTCACTAATTTTTGTTTCCATGTTTTTTAAAATACTTTAGAAATTCTTTTCATTTTGCTTCATCTTAAAACTCATAACGTTAACGGTCCCCTTCACAAAATTATTTGCAACTCTTTGACTATCCAAAAATTTAGTGATTATTCTTTCGAGATCAATTTCGGATTGAGGTTGTGGTTGGTGAAAATGAGAATTTTGGTTTTCATAACCTTCGAGTTGATTTGATTCATGACGTTCACACATCGGCGTATCATCGTTCATGCGTTTTTTGGAAGCGAAATTACGTTCGAGATCGTTATATTTTTTATGCAACTCATGTAATTCTTCTTTAGATATTTGGAAATGAGAATCAATTCTAGCTTCAAGAGCTTCCAACTTCTTCATTAATCGAGAGGTATCAATACTACTTTCATCGTTGAAAGAAGTAGATTTTCGAGTATCTTTGTTTCGAGACTTTTTGGTCCAATTAAGTTCAAAAAGAACTTTGTCCTCGAGAAATTGAAAAGCTTGTTTTGTAGTTTTGTAGAAGAAAATTCCTCTAGCGGTTCCATCAAGGATTGTTTGAGTGGATTCGTCTAAACCATGATAAAATATACGAATAATCGCTCTTTTGGTTAGAGCATGCCCATGGCATTTTTGAAGCATGTTCTTAAGTCGTAGCCATGCTTGGGTTAGACTTTCACATTTGGTTTGAGAGAAATTTCTGATTTCGAGTAAAAAACGTTCAAATAACGAAGGTGGAAAAATCGATTTATAAAAGCTCTTCTCATTTGTTCCCACGATGTTATAGAATCTTCATCGAGTTTGTCGAACCAGATTTTAGCATCATCGGTTAAGGATAGTGGAAACATCAAAAGTTTGATAACTTCGCTTTGAGTTTCACCATATTTGAACATGTCGCAAGTTGCGAGAAATTCACGAATGTGGTCATGCGGATCGGCCCGCAAATGAGAATCGAATTTGTTCTCTTGAACCATTTTCAAGTGGGTAGTGTTTATAACAAAGTTGTCATCAACATCGGTTCGAACAATGGCGGAATTAGGAGTCGGTGCTACGGAACTAGCACTTTTCCACAGGGGTTGATCCTCGAGATCGATATCTATGATATGTTCGGGTGGATTGGGTTGGGTTTCGGCATCGTCTTCATGTATATCTATAATGACAAATTCATTTTTGGGTGGATTATGGGTTGAAATTTGGGTGATTTGATTTGAAGGTATTCTTTTGGGATCGTTTGAAATTCATAACTACTCGTTATTAAATTTTTATTTAATTTAAATAATAGATTTACAAGTTCTTTTCCCCAAGATCGAGTATTTAAACAAACGTTCAAAATTTTGTAAAAAGACATTTTTTATATTTTATATTATTATTATTATTATTTTATTTTGGAGATTGAGATAAGAAGACAAATCAAAACGGAAGAAAAACTAATATTTTTGGTTTTTTGGTTTTATATTTTTTTTTGTTTTTGTTTGATGATAATCTATATATTTACAAATTCACAAATTCTAAAAGGCAATTTGGGTGGTTTTTGAAAAGAACTTAAATTAATCAGTTAAGAAATATGTTTTGAAAACTTTTCCAGAAAGTGCGGCGCACATTGCTACATGTGCGACGTACTTAGAAATCGTCCAAAAAGTACGGCGCACAAAACTAATTGTACGGCGTACTTCTTGCAAATTTTAAAACAGAAAATTTTTGAGATTGCCAGAAATCTCTACGGCGATGGTTTATTTTTAAAAGAAGTTTCTAAAAAAGTTCAAACAAGTAACGAAAACAATCTCCGGCAGCGGCGCCAAAAACTTGATGGTGTGTTCGCAAGTCCTAAACAAAGGGGTCAAAAACTTGATGTTGCGAAAGCGAGTTTTAAATTTATATTACTAGATGATTACCAAACAAGGGACTAAAAACACAACACGGGCAAGTATACCCTTTCGTGTATAGTATAGTCTTAAGGTAAAGTCCAGGTCGATCCACGGGATTGTTGTTAAAAAGTTAAAACAATGATCGCTAGAGTGTCACAAGTTCTAATGATTTCAGCTTCTAACAATGATTTAAAGGTGTGTTTGGTTAAGGCTAGAACATAGAAATGATATATAGCTAAGATGAATTACAAGCACATAAACAAGGTAAGACAACCTGTGGATGACTAGTCGCACATGAAACATCTAATCAATATAACAGAAATCCGACTAAAGATCATGTTATACCAAAAGCATTAAGAATGGTTTATGCTTGATTTCGATAACTAAGGTAGTAGATGAGATTATGCAAGAGTTGGTATATGTTTTAATCCACTAATCGTTACAAAAGTGATTAACTGTTGGGTCTACTAGACGTAGATCTTGCAGCCTGTCAGGACCGGTGAATGACTTCTGTAATCACAAGTCAAATCACAAAGAGACTCTATACACAATATGAATGTAGAATATAGATATAAACAAGAGAAACAGAATAACTATAAAGACTTGATCCTTTCTAAGGATTTCTAATATTGATAAACACTAGAACCACGTTTTGTGAAGGTGTGTATAACCCTTCTGCCTAAGGTTCCTTTTATACTACAAGGAAACCCTAATACATCATTAATGAAAACGTGTAAAACTGATATGCATATCCTTTCCTAACATATCTCATGCATATCCTAACAGAATATTAAGTAAATAATAAAGTTTGACTTCGACTAGGACCAGGAGCAGGACTTACTCCTACTACGACTAGGACCAGGAGGAACTACATACCTCCTAGTATACCTATTACATATAACTATTACAATGGTCCTAACAATCCTCCCCTAAACTTGAATTTGACCTGTTGAGTTCAAGTTTCCTGGAAAACGTGCAAAGAAAGCCCGAGGATTGTATCAGCAAAACAAATAAGAATCAGAAGAACAGCCGCATGAAACACTAGAAGCTTCTCCAAAGCTTGGAACAAATCAGCATCAGGGTGAATCTTTTCAGCAACATGAGCAGATTTGATGAGCCTTTACCAAGTAGCTGCTCGCTCTTGGGCTAGCCAGTCATTCTGGTGGAATAAGCATCACCCTGGGAGACTAGAACCCAGCCCAACTCTTAGAACGTGAATCAATGGTGAGTGGGAGTACCCTGATGATTTTAGGCAAACCATCACAGCCGTCAACGGATTTGATGCGTCTTTACCAGAAGCCGTACCCCTCTGGACTCGCCAACTCTTAGCAATAAAGCATCGGTGAGTTGAACACCCTATAGCTTTAAGCAAGCTATTACAGCTATCAACGGATTTGATAAGATCTTTACCAAGAGCCGTACCCCCTTGGATTATCCACTTTTCAGTCCAAGACTATGGCAAGTGAAAACCATCCAGTTTTAGGTAACCTGGCAACCATCAACGGATTTGATAATCGCACCAGGAGCCGTACCCTCAAGGTGAATCAACTTTTTCTTGTCAATGAGACATGGCAAGTTGAGAACCATTTGTTGTGTGGACCACGTCCAACACCAAGTGAAACCAAGTACCAGAACCAACTCAAACCAGGAACCACATTTTGAACCAGCCAAGGGATATTATGTACAAGTATAGAAGCTAAACTGTGTTAAAGTATAAGCAGATATTATATAAAAAGTATTTTTTTATTTTTATTAATTTGTATGTTTGATATTTTTTTTTTTAACTATAAAGAATAAAAGTCACCAATCACTGTACCTATTGGTGAAAAGAATCAAAATAAGAACAAAAATTCAAAGTATAAACACTTACAACCCATTCACCTTACATACCAGAAGCTGCCTTCTTATCCGCTAGCAACCGTGCTTGAATACCCTCTACCAAAGCTGTGGCCATACTCGACTCATTCCCAGAAGGAGCAGTAGAAATCTGTAAGTGACTTGCCAACATTGCTTCCATGGAAGAAATAGTCAAAGGATACACAACATCCGTCAACATAAACACCACATGACCAGAACCTAACTCCAACACATGAACTCCACATCCAGCATAAAGCTTCCAGCGAACAATCTCCCATTGCATTTGATCCTTCCATACGCCCAACGGAGTAGCAGATGGAGGAGGATCCAACATAAGCTTGAGATCGGCCCAAATACGGATACCAGGCCAGGAAGACACCGCCATGGGGTTAAACGGCATACTGGAATCAACAAGCCCAAACAACGCCATAAGATCCATACGGTCAGCCCACGATAACACACCCTGCAAACCCGTGACCATTCGCACAGTCCCATCACTCAAAGTAATCCGATGGGAGACGCCACCAGGAAGTGTTGTAGACCTCTCAACCGTATAACCCGTAATGCTTCCATTGCCCAAAGGTAAGTCAGAATCGCTATCCGAAGCTGCATCAATTAAGTTCTCAGGATCACGCTTCTCAAAAGGAACTGATTTACCGCGGCGAACACGACGAGTAAGTTTCTGGCGAGTGGAACGTCGAGGCGTGGGAGCCGAAGGAGTGGATTCAACCTTTGTTGGGTCTACTAGATGTAGATCTTGCAGCCTGTCAGGACCGGTGAATGACTTCTGTAATCACAAGTCAAATCACAAAGAGACTCTATACACAATATGAATGTAGAATATAAATATAAACAAGAGAAACAGAATAACTATAAAGACTTGATCCTTTCTAAGGATTTCTAATATTAATGAAGACTAGAACTACGTTTTGTGAAGGTGTGTCTAACCCTTCTGCCTAAGGTTCCTTTTATACTACAAGGAAACCCTAATACAGCATACAAGAAAACGTGTAAAACTGATATGCATATCTTCTCCTAATATAACTCATGCATATCCTAACAGAATATTAAGTAAATAATAAAGTTTGACTTCGACTAGGACCAGGAGCAGGACTTGCTCCTACTACGACTAGGACCAGGAGGAACTACATACCTCCTAGTCTACCTATTACATATAACTATTACAATGGTCCTAACAATCCTCCCCTAAACTTGAATTTGACCTGTTGAGTTCAAGTTTCCTGGAAAACATGCAAAGAAAGCCCGAGGATTGTATCAGCAAAACAAATAGCAGCATCAACAAGATAAGAATCAGAAGAACAACCGCAACATGAAACACTAGAAGCTTCTCCAAAGCTTGTAACAAATCAGCATCAGGTTGAATCTTTCAGCAACATGAGCAGATTTGATGAGCCTTTACCAAGTAGCTGCTCGCTCTTGGGCTAGCTAGTCATTCTGGTGGAATAAGCATCACCCTAGGAGACTAGAACCCAGCCCAACTCTTAGAACGTGAATCAATGGTGAGTGGGAGTACCCTGATGATTTTAGGCAAACCATCACAGCCGTCAACGGATTTGATGCGTCTTTACCAGAAGCCGTACCCCTCCGGACTCGCCAACTCTTAGCAATAAAGCATCGGTGAGTTGAACACCCTATAGCTTTAAGCAAGCTATTACAGCTGTCAACGGATTTGATAAGATCTTTACCAAGAGCCGTACCCCCTTGGATTAGCCACTTTTCAGTCCAAGACTATGGCAAGTGAAAACCATCCAGTTTTAGGTAACCTGGCAACCATCAACGGATTTGATAATCGCACCAGGAGCCGTACCCTCAAGGTGAATCAACTTTTTCTTGTCGATGAGACATGGTAAGTTGAGAACCATTTGTTGTGTGGACCACGTCCAACACCAAGTGAAACCAAGTACCAGAACAATCTCAAACCAGTAACCACATTTTGAACCAGCCAAGGGATATTATGTACAAGTATAAAAGCTAAACTGTGTTAAAGTATACGCAGATATTATATAAAAAGTTGTTTTTTTTTTTTTAACTATAAAGAATAAAAGTCACCAATCACTATACATATTGGTGAAAAGAATCAAAATAAGAACAAAAATCAAAGTATAACTACTTACAACCCATTCACCTTACATACCAGAAGCTGCCTTCTTATCCGCTAACAACCGTGCTTGAATACCCTCTACCAAAGATGTGGCCATACGCGACTCATTCCCAGAAGGAGCAGTAGAAATCTGCAAATGACTTGCCAACATTGCTTCCATGGAAGAAATAGTCAAAGGATACACAACATCCGTCAACATAAACACCACATGACCAGAACCTAACTCCAACACATGTACTCCACATCCAGCATAGAGCTTCCAGCGAAAAATCTCCCATTTCATTTGATCCTTCCATACGCCCAAAGGAGTAGCAGATGGAGGAGGATCCAACATAAGCTTGAGATCGGCCCAAAGACGGATACCAGGCCAGGAAGACACCGCCATGGGGTCAAATGGCATACTAGAATCAACAAGCCCAAACAACGCCATAAGATCCATCCGGTCAGCCCATGATAACACACCCTGCAAACTCGTGACCAATCGCACATTCCCATCACTCAAAGTAATCCGATGGGAGACGCCACCAGGAAGTGTTGTAGACCACTCAACCGTATAACCCGTAATGCTTCCATTGCCTAAAGGTAAGTCAGAATCGCTATCCGAAGCTGCATCAATTAAGTTTTCAGGATCACGCTTCTCAAAAGGAACTGATTTACCACGGCGAACACGACGAGTAAGTTTCTAACGAGTGGAACGTCGAGGCGTGGAAGCCGAAGGAGTGGATTCAACCTTCACCTGAACTTCAGCAACAGCAGGAGAAGCAGTAGAAGTAGACTCATGAACATGTCCACCCAAAGAACCACTAGGAGCTGCATCAGAAGTGGGATTAGGTTGTGTTGCAGAAACTTGTGGTGATGAAGATGGCACAGCAGATGTAGGAGCAGTAGGTATGGTGGGATCAACAAAAGTACTTGCAGGAACATGAGTGGTGGTAGAAGTAACAGGTGTGGTGGTGGAAGCATGAGTGGTGGTGGTCGTAACAAAGATGGTAGTAGCAGGACCAGCAGTAGAACCAATAGGAGCAACCAAGGGTGTAGTAGAAGGACCAACAGAAACAGCACCAGAACCAGAAGAACTACCATTTGAACCAGGAATGGACACAGACGGAGAAGCAGTAAAAGCAGCAGGCATCGAAGCAGTCACACCACGAGGATGGTAAACAAATCTTTCCGGTATAGGTTGACTCCCACGCCTCACCATATTTTCATAAAGTTTCTTGAGCTCATCAAAATTCAAAGCCCGCACCCGAGCCCAAGTCCAAGGAGCATTGAAATGAGCAGCAGATTGATATTTGACATAACGTTGCATCTGCTGGCGCTGCTCAGTCTGAGAAAGAGGTCTGTTCCTACGCTGTTTCTTGAGTTCCTCAGCAAGAGTCAACTGATGCTTACGCATCATTACCATAGCACGCGGAATACAATTGTGTTCATCAACATCATCACCCAACAAATCTTTAAACTGAGCATAATCCCGAGTGAGAACAGTCAACACTTGCATCCATTCACCATCAGTCCAGTGCATAGCCTCATGCTGAATTTGCGCACGCCTTCGCTCACGGAGCTCTTCCTCAGCAGCATTGTCCTCCTCATCAAGCTCAGCCTGAACCCGACGAGCAGCCTCTTCACCAAGTCTGTCTTCTTCAAGCTGTCGACGAGAGCGCTTGCGAATGGGAGATGGAGAATCAGTCATTGGAGCTTTTCCCTTTGGATCATGAGAGGGACTAGCATGAGAACCAGCAGCAGCATCAGAAGCACCACCCATAGAAGGGGGAATAGCACTAGAAGAAGGAGCATTGGAGGACATTGGAGGACCAGGCAGATCATCATAAACTTTATCAGCAAAGGCAGCCTTTGCCAGCAACGTCAAGCCATCCTCAACATTCTCCGGACCCTCATCCTCAGAATCTGAAAGAACCACATGCTTCTTTCGACGACGCTGTTGATTCTCCAATACCTTTATACGATCGGCCAGAGGAAGAACAAACTCCCGTGTGAGCTTCCGATGTTGGTTCAAGTCAGCTTCCAAACAAATCATCCTCTCATGGTACCTGTGCATAAGATCTAGCAAAGATGTCAGAGTAGTAGGCTCCTCTGCCTGCCCACCAAGAGAACTTGGATCAGGGAAAGCATCACGGGAGCCCGAAGCAACATTGGGATCAACGTGTGGAGAACTAGCAGCAAAGGGGATATCAGTCGATTGTGGGGCAGGGCTAGGAGGTGGAGTCTCCACAAAAGGAGACCTTTGTGGAGCTGAGGAAGGACCAGCCTTGGGAGGGGATGGTTGTTCAACCACCACCTCCTCAACTAGCTCCTCCTCTACCACAGGAGTGGCATCACCAGCAGGAGTCTCCTCCTCCTCCATGGGGTCATCATCTAACACAACCAACTCAGGAGCCTCCTCCTCCTGACCTATAGGACCCTGAGCCAAACCCATCATGGCTTCAGTCAGTGGCCTCCAATCCCCAGTAAACCCATGCATCATATTGTAATACACTTTCGCTGTTAGTTTAGATGGTACATGCTCAGCCCTATCACGTGGAATGCAAACAAGTATTTGTTGAATAAACCTAGGGTACATAAGAAATTTCTTCCTAGAACCCGTAGTGGACAAATTACTAGCCATCCCCTCAAATATATAATGTGAAAAGTTAAACACTCTACCCTGGGCTAAACATATAAGACCAGTAGCCAAAGGAGTAGGGAAAGCATCCCAACTCCCCGACTTGGGACTCAAACAATGGATTAAATAGTGAACCAGAAGCTTCCACTGAGGGGAAAACCTATTCTTTTGGAAGTTAAACTTCCCCCCATGTTCATAACCTATGGCAGCCAAACCCTCTAATACTTCCGAATTGGGAAGTGATACAACACCCCCCTCATACTGAAGATGAAGAGAAGAGCGAATAGATGCTTCAGTGACCACATAAGCACGTCCATCTATGGTAGCATGGAGTGCCCGTGGACGTCCAGCCACATTCACAAGCTCAGCAGACGCCCAAAATTGACGTACCACACTATCATATATGGTAGGACAAACAGTAAATGCAAACCTTAAGTTTGAAGCTTCAATAAACTCCAAGATATCAGCAAAATGTTCACTATTAGGACCATCACCCAGATAAGCAACACGATTATGAGCAGGTTGATAAGCAAGAGCAGCCATGGATCTTGATGAATGGATTGAAGAAGGATTTGGATTGGGATGAGAGGAGTAGAAGCGGTTTTTGTGTGTGTTTTAATTGTAATGAGTGTATGTTGACCATATAGGAAGAAAATAGTAACTGTTCATTGACCCCTATTAATGGGGGGTTGCCCTTTCAAATTAAGCCATAATGGCATACTAACCACTTGCCCTTTTTAACATAATAACTGACCCCCAATTTATTTGAGGAATTCAAACTTGTAAATATCAGTATTGGAAGCGTTGACCAAAAGTCAAAGTGCACAATAGTCGGACCAGGAGCAAAACGTGATTAATAAAGGACAAAAGGAATGAACAGTAGCCAGACCAGTACCAGTACCCATAGCCAAACACCACTAGACTTGGAAGGATTTGAAACCACCAGAAGGCATCCAATCATAACTAGAAGCTGGCCATAAAGGACCAGAAGCCAGTCATGTAAGGCCATATTCATCAGAAGAGAGCAAAAATCCTCCATCAGAAGCACCACACACCACCATAACCAATAAATTATGTTGTTAAATACTATGAATACGTTAGACGGACCTAATATGTACACAAAGCCTCCCCTTAGGATTTGCCTCCCCTCAATCCTAGACTTCAAGGATTGACCATCCCAATATGAACCACCAAGTGGTTAAACCGAGGACCATCAAAAGCTTTAGTCAGCAAATCAGCAACATTGTCATCCGTATGAACTTTAAGAACCTGTATCAGCTTCTTCTCATTGGCATCGCGTATAAAATGATGCCGAATCTCAATATGTTTCGTCCGCTGATGAAATACAGGATTCTTCACAATAAAAATAGTGCTTTGATTGTCAATAAAAATTTTGGTATTCATAAAATTGAACCCATAGTCCAACATCTGATTTTGGATCCATAAAACTTGACCACAGCAACTAGCAGCAGCCACATATTCAGCTTCTGTTGAAGAAGTAGCTACGATTGTCTGTTTCTTACATTGCCATGAAATAAGCCGACGACCCAAAAATTGACAACCACCAGTAGTATACTTCCTATCATTATTAGCACCAGCATAATCACTATCACTGTATGCTTCAAGTACAAAGGGGGATTCTCTAGGATACCATAGACCCAATTTTGGTTGAGCCTTGATATACTTGAAAATCTTCTTCACTGCATTTAAGTTCGAAACCGTTGGAGTCACCTGGTGTCTAGTACAAGCACTTACTGCAAACATAATATCTGGACGTGATGCAGTCAAATACATGAGAGAGCCAATCATAGACCTGTACATATGAACATTTACGGGTGGATCTGGCTCATTCTTAAGTTTGATTTTAGCAACTTCATAAGGAGTTGCTGCTGGTCGAAGAGGATCCATGTCAAACTTTTGAAGAATCTCATGAACATACTTATCTTGACTGATGAAAATCCCATCCGATTGTTGCTTGACCTGAAGACCAAGGAAAAATGACAGTTCTCCCATGGCACTCATCTGAAATTCGCCTTTCATCAAGTGTTCAAACTCATCACACCACTCCTTCCTAGTAGAACCAAAGATAATGTCGTCCACATAAACCTGAACAAGGATAATATCCTTGGAATTCCGCCGAAGAAATAGTGTTTTGTCAATAGTACCTCTTCTATAGCCATTCTTTAACAAGAAAGTGGAGAGACGCTCATACCAAGCTCTAGGAGCCTGATGTAACCCATAAAGAGCCTTGACCACCTTGTAGACTTTCTTTGGATGAAGTGGATCAACAAACCCCTTAGGTTGAGTAACATACACTTCTTCGTCAATTTTTCCATAGAGAAATGCACTCTTGACATCCATCTGGAACACCGTAAAGCCAACATACGAAGCAAAGGCCAAAAACAGACGAATGGCCTCAATCCTTGCAACAGGCGCAAAGACTTCAGTATAATCAATGCCCTCAATTTGAGTGTGTCCTTGTGCGACAAGCCTAGCTTTATTTCTGACAACAATTCCCCGTGCATCCTTCTTGTTTTTAAGAATCCATTTGGTATTGATAGCTGTCTTCCCATCTGGTAAGTCAACCAGAACCCAAACATTCTGAAACAAGAATTGCTGCATTTCCTCCTGCATAGCCTCCACCCAACTTTGATCCTTAAGAGCATGAGAAACAGACCTAGGTTCCACCTGTGAGAGAAAACAAGCAAACAAACAGTGTTGAAAGTCCGTATGATTATTACGCTTTTGATCCTCAATATAGCCCACAAGAGCATGATGATCAGACGAGGCCTTCTGCTGCATTCTGCGTGTCTTGACGGTAGAACCAGGATCTCCAATAATTTGAGTGGTGGGATGGTCTTTATGTGATTGCAAGACTGGATTGGAAGAAACCTCCACTTCTGGTGCCATGTTACCGAGATCACCAACGAAATCAGCATCATATGAAGCATTTTGGAAAATCCCGTCTACTGGTTGTTTATGTATATCATCCAGCTTGGTAGAAGACTTCTTTTCATGATTCCCCAAATCAGAAGGACTGGAGAAACGTGTATTTGAAGCAGACTCACTAGCCGGAGTACCAGTAGGTGAGTGACTAGCACTAGGAGCAGAAGCTGGAGTACTAGGAGCAGCTTTGTCAGTAGGCTCAACCAAGGGAAACTCAAAACTACCTTGAGCCGCCGCTTTAGTAGCTTCTTGTTGTTGCTTGAGAAGAGTATCAAGAGCTGCTTGGGAATCATGTACTTCCAATGGAGTTGCATCACTAGGAGGAGTAGGAGAAACCGTGGTGGAATAGGATGGAACCACAAAAATGTCATCCTCATCATCTGAATCAGAAAGACTAGAAGGAACACCAGTACTAGAAGTTGCAAACACTTGTGGTCCTGCATCATGGTTAGTTTTGAAACGAAAATATCCTAACGAATCACTAAGATAATCAAGATCAAAATACCATTCTGGACCTGTTCCTTGAATGTTTGTCTTCTCCTCAAAATACCTGAGATTAATAGTTTCAACTATCCGTTTGGCTTGAAGATTGTAGACACGATACGCCCGAGAATGAGCTGAATATCCCACAATATATCCTTCATCAGCCTTGCCATCAAACTTCCCCAAATAGTCACTAGTATTCAGAATGGTGACTGGACACCCAAAAGGCTTCAAATGAGCAATATTTGGAACTTTGCCCGTGAGCAGCTCATAAGGTGTTTTCTTGTGTGGATTGGTAATAGACACCCTATTCAAAACATAACTGGCCGTATTAACAGCTTCTGTCCAGAACATGGTCGGAAGCTTGGAATCGGCAAGCATAGTTCTTGCTGCTTCTATTAGTGTCCGGTTCTTTCTTTCCGCCACACCATTCTGTTGAGGAGTCCTAGCAGCACTATAATCTCTTTTGATGCCCTTAGCATTGCAAAGTGCGATGAGGTCTCTATTTTTAAACTCGGTTCCATTGTCGCATCGAATACCTTTAACTTTCTTGGACAACTGATTCTCTATCAAGGTAAGAAAATCTCGAAGAATTGAGTAGGTCTCACTTTTGGCAGCCATGAAAAACACCCACGCAAACCTGCTATAACCATCAGTCACCACCAAACAGAATTGCTTGTGGTCTATGCTTCTGATGGAAGTAGGACCAAATAAGTCCATGTGTAGAAGCTGCAATGGTTCAGTAATGAGACTTAAAGCAGTAATGGCCTTGAAGGATGCTTTGTGTTGTTTGCCTTTGCTGCAAGCAACACAATTTATGTCATTTCTAAACGTCTTGGGAGGTAAACCAGAGACCAGATTCAAATTGGCAAGTTTGAAGTTCACATGTCCCATCCTTCGGTGCCATTTTGTAGCTTCATCTTCCGAGGCTTTTGCAACCAGACATGCTAGTTGACCAGTAGGGTTGACTTCATTCAACTTGATGCTATATAGATTGTGTCTTCTAGGGATTCTGAGTAAAACTTGTGAGTCATCCGGAAGCTTAAAATCTTTGGAGAGCACAAGTGCATCAGTATCGGTGAAGAGTACAAACTGCTTCTTGTCACAAATCTGAGAGACCGATATCAAGTTGAAGTGTTGAAGTGCTTCCACATAGTAGACCTGCTCAAAATTGAGATTTGGAGTCTTTATCGTTCCCTTGCCAGTGATTCTGCCTTCACCTCCACCAAAATAGACCTTGCCCCCATAAAATGGTACAAAGTTAGAGAGAAGGCCTTTATTGCCAGTCATGCTCCTGGAGCAGCCACTATCAACAATGCCTAGACTAGGATCCTGGTATGGAGTAACCTACAACAACAAGATAATCACAATGCAAAAGTTAGTGTCTTAAGGGGACCCAAACCTTTTCAGGTTTGAGCCTGCCTTGTGGATCATTAGAAGAATGCCAAGAAGATTGATGAGATCCACCATTGTTCCTTGGTTGCCTATTCATCATATGGGTATTATTATTTGACCAGGAACAACCTGCTGAGGGCTTAACAGCAGTTCCCAAATTTCCCAAACCAAAATACGTGTGGTCAAAATGATGCGCATAGTTTGGATTATAATTTGGAAAATAATTACTAGTTGTTTGGAATCCATTTTCTCTCCAATAATCAGACATGAAGGGAGAGGATACTCTAGAAGTATGAAACATTGGAGCACTAGGATTAAGTCTTCTAGTAGCATATGGAGCAGCTCCTGGTGAACCAGGAGCAAGTAAAGCATGATTAACAGATGCATGTGTGTCATAATAATCACAATCTTTAATTAAATGAAGGGGACTGCCACAAACAAAACATGTTTTGAAAGACCTTTTATTAGAATGAGACTGTTTCATACTGCCTACTTTATTACACACAGTTCTAGGAAAAACATGCTTCCTAGGACTCAATAAACAAGGACCAGACACACTTGACTTGACAACGACTTTTTCTTCACACTTCCTAGCACCAGTAGCAGCATGTTCATTCGACTTGGAACTCGTAGGTCTTGACTCGTCACTTGAACCATTAGATGCAGAGTCACCGGCTTTGTCACTGAAAGTACATGAGACAAAGTCGTTAGTATTAGTAGAACTTGTTGGGGACTCAAGCATCTGTGATCCATCCGAGTCATTATGCCATGAGGTGGGCATGAAAGTTCCAGTAAGAGGAGGAGGAACAGCATGCATTTCTGCTGCTGGTTTAAACCTATTGTAACTAGGTTTGCCCTCATCCTCTTTGTCGGCATCAAAGACGCTTGAGAAAGATAAATCAAATACATCTTCAGAATCAATATATTTTTCAAATCCTAAGCCTCTTTTAGTTCTGCCAGACATGCTACTATCAATTAATTTTGAAAGATTTTTAGGTGCCTTTTGCCATTTGTCAAATCTTAACATTGTAGCATCTAATTTAGCTTGCATCTCCTCTTTTTCTTTGATACTAGCATCTCTTTCAGTTTCTGTATATTTAAGCATGTTTGTAGTGTTTTCTAAATCAATGCTTAGTATCCTGATTTTATCCTCATACGCACGTTGTGTATCTTGTAACCACTTCTTTTGTTGTTCCAATGTGTTTAATGAAGCTTTATAGGCTTGTACCTCTAAGTAATACTTATCATTTTGTTCATTTACTTCATTAAATTGGGACAACAGTTTTGTGTATTTATCATGACAACCAAGAGGACAATGTTGTACCTGAGGTGAGATGCCCATAAGAGCAAACTCTTCTGCTTCTTCTGCATCAGAGAGATTCCCAGCAATCATTGCCAACACATCAGTCGTGGATTCCGCTGATTCCAGAGTAGAAGCCTGATGATCATTCCAGTTGACCATAGAGTCAACCGATACCAATGCCTTCTTGTCATCTTTAACCTCCTGAACCTTGAAAGCGGAGTACCTGCTCTTCTCCTGATCATTCTTGCTAGGGCACTCTCTTGCAAAGTGACCATGTTGCTGGCAGTTATAGCATCGTACCTTGCTTCTATCGAATCTTGCTGGCTCCCGAGGGTTGTAATTAAACTTCCTTCCTGCTTTCTTCTCAAACTTGTGAACCCTAAGAGTAAGCATGGCCATCTGCCATTTAAGATCTATCTCATCCAGATCCAGCTTATCGATCTGTTTGAAGTCCTCAAACGCAAGTTGTTGTTCAGCAGTAACATCAGCCACAAAAGAATGAAGAACAGCTTCTACCATACTACCAGACTTGGCAGGAGGATCAGAAGCAGAAGACATGGGACTAGATGCATATGACATGGGACCAGTATGCTGAATAGTATGCTGGATAGTATGCTGGGGAGACACATTATTGCTCTGGCTACTTGCATATGACATGGGACTAGATGCCATAGAGCTCACAAAGGCTGAATTAGCAGGAGTGGGAAAAGAGTCACTCGGATATCCTCTCACATGAGGTTCGAATGTTCTGAGCCTATGAAACAAATCATCAAAACTGAGATAATCAAGCCCACCTTTGGCTTTAAGAGAGATTACCACCTGGTTCCAAGAGTAGGGTAAGGCTTTAAGAAACCTTGCATTAACATCACCATCATCAGGCTTGGACCGAAGTTGATTCAACTGGCTCAATATCTTCTGGAACCTATCATACCCTTGATTCAGGCCTTCAGTTTCTGAGATTTTGAACTCTGTGAATTCATCTCTCAGCATGGACCTTCGCATTTTCTTTGACTCCTCATTCCCGCCAAACCTTGCTTTTATGCCATTCCAGATCTCTCTGGCATCATCCAAATGGTAGAAGTCACCCATGTGATCTTCAGGAAGAGATTGAAGCAAAATTGTTTTTGCTTTTACCTCCTTCTGAATAGCGATGATTTCCTCATGATTTTTAGGGTCAAGAAGAGTAATATTACCGTTCTTGTCTCGTCCAGTAAGCTTTCTGCTGTTTCCATTCAGAATGATCTTCCAAAGATCTTGATCAGTGTTGGTGATCCACCATTCCATCTTCATAGCCCAGTTATCATTTTCACCTTTCTTTAGGAGAGGGAATTTTCCATTCGTGTTGGAAACCGTAGCCAGGATCTGCTGAGGTTGCACAATTTTAGGAGTGCCTTCTTCTCCTGTTTGAGTAGAAGTTGAGGCAGACATGATAAACAGATTGTTAGTAATAAGAGAACTTGATTCTGCTTGTATAGAGACCCTCCCAGGCTCTGATACCACTTGTTGGGTCTACTAGATGTAGATCTTGCAGCCTGTCAGGACCGGTGAATGACTTCTGTAATCACAAGTCAAATCACAAAGAGACTCTATACACAATATGAATGTAGAATATAAATATAAACAAGAGAAACAGAATAACTATAAAGACTTGATCCTTTCTAAGGATTTCTAATATTAATGAAGACTAGAACTACGTTTTGTGAAGGTGTGTCTAACCCTTCTGCCTAAGGTTCCTTTTATACTACAAGGAAACCCTAATACAGCATACAAGAAAACGTGTAAAACTGATATGCATATCTTCTCCTAATATAACTCATGCATATCCTAACAGAATATTAAGTAAATAATAAAGTTTGACTTCGACTAGGACCAGGAGCAGGACTTGCTCCTACTACGACTAGGACCAGGAGGAACTACATACCTCCTAGTCTACCTATTACATATAACTATTACAATGGTCCTAACAACCTTCACCTGAACTTCAGCAACAGCAGGAGAAGCAGTAGAAGTAGACTCATGAACAGGTCCACCCAAAGAACCACTAGGTGCTGCATCAGAAGTAGGATGAGGTTGTGTTGTAGGAACTTGTGGTGATGAAGATGGCACATCAGATGTAGCAGCAGTAGGGATGGTGGCATCAACAAAAGTGCTTGCAGAAACATGGGTGGTGGTAGTAGTAACAGGTGTGGTGGTGGAAGCATGAGTGGTGGTGGTCGTAACAAAGATGGTAGTAGCAGGACCAGCAGTAGAACCAATAGGAGCAACCAAGGGTGAAGTAGAAGGACCAACAGAAGTAGCAATAGAACCAGAAGGACTACCAGCAGAACCAGGAGTGGGTACAGACGAAGAACCAGTAGAAGCAACAGGCATAGAAGCAGTCACACCACGTGGATGGTAAATAAATCTTTCTGGAATGGGTTGGCTCTGACGCTTCACCATCTTCTCATAAAGGACCTTAAGCTCATCAAATGTCAGAGCTCGCACCCGATTCCAAGACCACGGAGCATTGAAATGAGCAGCAGATTGATATTTCACGTAACGTTGCATCTGCTGGCGCTGCTCAGTCCGAGAAAGAGGTCTGTTCCTTCGCTGTTTCTTTAGTTCTTCAGCAAGAGCCAATTGATGTTTACGCATCATCACCATAGCACGTGGAATACAGTTGTGTTCATCAACATCATCACCCAACAGATCTTTAAACTGAGCATAATCCCGAGTGAGAACAGTCAACACTTGCATCCATTCACCATCAGTCCAGTGCATAGCATCATGCTGAATTTGCGCACGCCTTCGCTCTCGAAGCTCTTCCTCAGCAACCCGATCCTCCTCATCAATCTCAGCCTGAACCCGACGAGCAGCCTCTTCACCAAGTCTTTCTTCTTCAATCTGGCGACGAGTGCGCTTGCGAGTAGGAGATGGAGAATCAGTCATTGGGGCTTTTCCCTTTGGATCATTAGAGGGACCAGCATGAGAACCAGCACCAGCATCAGAATCACCACCCATAGAAGGGGGAATAGCACTAGAAGAAGGAGCATTGGAGGACATTGGAGGACCGGGCAGATCATCATAAACTTTATCAGCAAAGGTAGCCTTTGCCAGCAACGTCAAGCCATCCTCAACATTCTCCGCACCCTCATCCTCAGAATCTGAAAGAACCACATGCTTCTTGCGACGACGTTGTTGATTCTCCAACACCTTTATACGATCGGCCAGAGGAAGAACAAACTCCCTTGTGAGCTTCCGATGTTGGTTCAAGTCAGCTTCCAAACAAAGCATCCTCTCATGGTACCTGTGCATAAGATCTAGCAAAGATGTCAGTGTAGTAGGCTCCTCCGCCTGCCCACCAAGTGAACTTGGATCAGGGAAAGCATCACGGGAGCCCGAAGCAACATGTGGGTCAACCTGTGGAGAACTAGCAGCAAACGGAATATCAGTCGAGTGTGGGGCAGGGCTAGGAGGTGGATTCTCCACAAATGGAGACTGGTGTGGAATAGAGGAAGGACCAGCCTTGGAAGGGGATGGTTTTTCAACCACCACTTCCTCAACTAGCTCCTCCTCTACCACAGGAATGTCACCACCAGTAGGAGCCTCCTCCTCCTCCATGGGGTCATCATCTAACACAACCAACTCAGGAGCCTCCTCCTCCTGATCTATAGGACCCTGAGCCAACCCTATCATGGCTTCAGTCAGGGGCCTCCATTCCCCAGTAAACCCATTCATCATATTGTAATACACTTTCGTTGTTAGTTTAGATGGTACATGCTCAGCCCTATCACGTGGAATGCAAACAAGTATTTGTTGAATAAACCTAGGGTACATAAGGAATTTCTTCCTAGAACCAGCAGTTGACAAATTACTAGCCATCCCCTCAAATAAATAATGTGAAAAATTAAACACTCTACCCTAGGCTAAACATATAAGACCAGTAGCCAAAGGAGTAGGGAACGCATCCCAACTCCCCGACTTGGGACTCATACAATGGATTAAATAGTGAACCAGAATCTTCCACTGAGGGGAAAACCTATTCTTTTGGAAGTTAAACTTCCCCCCATGTTCATAACCTATGGCAACCATACCCTCTAATACTTCCGAATTGGGAAGTGATACAACACCCCCCTCATCCTGAAGATGAAGAGAAGAGCGAATAGATGCTTCAGTGACCACATAAGCACGTCCATCTATGGTAGCATGGAGTGCTCGTGGACGTCCAGCCACATTCACAAGCTCAGCAGACGCCCAAAATTGACGTACCACACTATCATATATGGTAGGACAAACAGTAAATGCAAACCTTAAGTTTGAAGCTTCAATAAACTCCAAGATATCAGCAAAATGTTCACGATTAGGACCATCACCCAGATAAGCAACACGATTATGAGCAGGTTGGTAAGCAAGAGCAGCCATGGATCTTGATGAATGGATGGAAGAAGGATTTGGATTGGGATGCAAAGAGTAGAAGCGGTTTTTGTGTGTGTTTTAATTGTAATGAGTGAGTCAAGGGTGTATGTTGACCATATAGGAAGAAAGTAGTAACTGTTCATTGACCCCTATTAATGGGGGGTTGCCCTTTCAAATTAAACCATAATGGCATACTAACCACTTGCCCTTTTTAACATAATAACTTACCCCCAATTTATTTGCTGAATTCAAACTTGTAAATACCAGTATTGGGAGCGTTGACCAAAAGTCAAAGTACACAATAGTCAGACCAGGAGCAAAACGTGATTAACAAAGGACAAAAGGAATGAATAGTATCCAGACCAGTACCAGTACCAAGAGTCAAACACCAATAGACATGGAAGGATTTTAAACCACCAGAAGGCAACCAAGCATAACTAGAAGCTGACCAAAGAGGACCAGAAGCCAGTCATGTGAGGCCATATCCACCAGTAGAGAGCAAAAATCCTCCATCAGAAGCACCACACACCATCATAACCAAGACATTATGTTGTTAAATACTATGAATACGTTAGACTGACCTAATATGTACACAAAGCCTCCCCTTAGGCTTTGCCTCCCCTCAATCCTAGACCTCACGGATTGACCATCCCAATATTAACCACCAAGTGGTTAAACCGAGGACCATCAAAAGCTTTAGTCAGCAAATCAGCAACATTATCATCCGTATGAACTTTAAGAACCTGTATCAGCTTCTTCTCATTTGCATCGCGTATAAAATGATGCCGAATCTCAATATGCTTCGTCCGCTGATGGAATACAGGATTCTTCACAATGCAAATAGTGCTTTGATTGTCAATAAAAATTTTGGTATTCATAAAATTGAACCCATAGTCCAACATCTGATTTTGGATCCATAAAACTTGACCACAGCAACTAGCAGCAGCTACATATTCAGCTTCTGTTGAAGAAGTAGCTACGATTGTCTGTTTCTTACATTGCCATGAAATAAGCCGACGACCCAAAAATTGACAACCACCAGTAGTAGACTTCCTATCATTATTAGCACCAGCATAATCACTATCACTGTATGCTTCAAGAACAAAGGGTGATTCTCTAGGATACCATAGACCCAATTTAGGTTGAGCCTTGATATACTTGAAAATCTTCTTCACTGCATTTAAGTTCGAAACCGTTGGAGTCACCTGGTGTCTAGAACAAGCACTTACTGCAAACATAATGTCCGGACGTGATGCAGTCAAATACATGAGAGAGCCAATCATAGACCTGTACATATGAACATTTACCGGTGGATCTGGCTCATTCTTAAGTTTGATTTTAACAACTTCATAAGGAGTTGCTGCTGGTCTAAGAGGATCCATGTCAAACTTCTGAAGAATCTCATGAACATACTTGTCTTGACTGATGAAAATCCCATCCGATTGTTGCTTGACTTGAAGACCAAGGAAAAATGACAGTTCTCCCATGGCGCTCATCTGAAATTCGCCTTTCATCAAGTTTTCAAACTCATCACACCACTCCTTCCTTGTAGAACCAAAGATAATGTCGTCCACATAAACATGAACAAGGATAATATCCTTGGAATTCCGCCGAAGAAATAGTGTTTTGTCAATAGTACCTCTTCTATAGCCATTCTTTAACAAGAAAGTGGAGAGCCGCTCATACCAAGCTCTAGGAGCCTGATGTAACCCATAAAGAGCCTTGACCACCTTGTAAACTTTCTTGGGATGAAGTGGATCTACGAACCCCTTAGGTTGAGTAACATACACTTCCTCGTCAATTTTTCCATAGAGAAATGCACTCTTGACATCCATCTGGAACACCGTAAAGCCAACATACGAAGCAAAGGCCAAAAACAGACGAATGGCCTCGATCCTGGCAACAGGCGCAAAGACTTCAGTATAATCAATGCCCTCAATTTGAGTGTGTCCTTGTGCGACAAGCCTAGCTTTATTCCTGACAATAATTCCCCGTGCATCCTTCTTGTTTTTGAGAATCCATTTGGTATTGATAGCTGTCTTCCCATCTGGTAAGTCAACCAGAACCCAAACATTCTGAAACAAGAATTGCTGCATTTCCTCCTGCATAGCCTCCACCCAACTTTGATCCTCAAGAGCATGAGAAACAGACCTAGGTTCCACCTGTGAAAGAAAACAAGCAAACAAACAGTGTTGAAAGTCCGTATGATTATTACGCTTTTTATCCTCAATATAGCCCACAAGAGCATGATGATCAGACGAGGCCTTCTGCTGCATTCTGCGTGTCTTGACGGTAGAACCAGGATCTCTAATAATTTGAGTGGTAGGATGGACTTTATGTGGTTGCAAGACTGGGTTGGAAGAAACCTCCACTTCTGGTGCCAAGTTATTGAGATCACCAACAAAATCAGCATCATATGAAGCATTTTGGAAAATCCCGTCTACCGGTTGTTTATGAATATCATCCAGCTTGGTAGAAGACTTCTTCTCATGGTTCCCCAAATCAGAAGGACTGGAGAAACGTGTATTGGAAGCAGACTCACTAGCCGGAGTACCAGTAGTTGGGTGACTAGCACTAGGAGCAGAAGCTGGAGTACCAGGAGCAACTTTGTCAGTAGGCTCAAGCAAGGGAAACTCAAAACTACCTTGAGCCGCTGCTTTAGTAGCTTCTTGTTGTTCCTTGAGAAGAGTATCAAGAGCTGCTTGGGAATCCTGTACATCCACTGGAGTTGCATCACTAGGAGGAGTAGGAGAAACCGTGGTGGAATAGGATGGAACCACAAAAATGTCATCCTCATCATCTGAATCAGAAAGACTAGAAGGAACACCAGTACTAGAAGTTGCAAACACTTGTGGTCCTGCATCATGGTTAGTTTTGAAACGAAAATATCCTAACGAATCACTAAGATAATCAAGATCAAAATACCATTCTGGACCCGTTCCTTGTATGTTTGTATTCTCCTCAAAATATCTGAGATTAATAGTTTCAATTATCCATTTGGCTTGAAGATTGTAGACACGATACGCCCGAGAATGAGCTGAATATCCCACAATATATCCTTCATCAGCCTTGCCATCAAACTTCCCCAAATAGTCACTAGTATTCAGAATGGTGACTGGGCACCCAAACGGCTTCAAATGAGCAATATTTGGAACTTTGCCCGTGAGCAGCTCATAAGGTGTTTTCTTGTGTGGATTGGTAATAGACACCCTATTCAAAACATAACTTGCAGTATTAACAGCTTCTGTCCAGAACATGGTCGGAAGCTTGGAATCGGCAAGCATAGTTCTTGCTGCTTCTATTAGTGTCCGATTCTTTCTTTCTGCCACACCATTCTGTTGAGGAGTCCTAGCAGCACTATAATCTCTTTTGATGCCCTTAGCATTGCAAAGTGCGATGAGGTCTCTATTTTTAAACTCGGTTCCATTGTCGTATCGAATACCTTTAACTTTCTTGGACAACTAATTCTCTATCAAGGTAAGAAAATCTCGAAGAATTGAGTAGGTCTCACTTTTGGCAGCCATGAAAAACACCCACGCAAACCTGCTATAACCATCAGTCACCACCAAACAGAATTGCTTGTGGTCTATGCTTCTGATGGAAGTAGGACCAAATAAGTCCATGTGTAGAAGCTGCAATGGTTCAGTAATGAGACTTAAAGCAGTAATGGCCTTGAAGGATGCTTTGTGTTGTTTGCCTTTGCTGCAAGCAACACAATTTATGTCATTTCTAAACGTCTTGGGAGGTAAACCAGAGACCAGATTCAGATTGGCAAGTTTGTGAATGGTCTTGAAGTTCACATGTCCCATCCTTCGGTGCCATTTTGTGGCTTCATCTTCCGAGGCTTTTGCAACCAGACATGCTAGTTGACCAGTAGGGTTGACTTCATTCAACTTGATGCTATATAGATTGTGTCTTCTAGGGATTCTGAGTAAAACTTGTGAGTCATCCGGAAGCTTAAAATCTTTGGAGAGCACAAGTGCATCAGTATCGGTGAAGAGTACAAACTGCTTCCTGTCACAAATCTGAGAGACCGATATCAAGTTGAAGTGTTGAAGTGCTTCCACATAGTAGACCTGCTCAAAATTTAGATTTGGAGTCTTTATCGTTCCTTTGCCAGTGATTCTGCCTTCACCTCCACCAAAATAGACCTTGCCTCCATAAAATGGTACAAAGTTAGAGAGAAGGCTTTTATTGCCAGTCATGCTCCTAGAGCAACCACTATCAACAATGCCTAGACTAGGATCCTGGTATGGAGTAACCTACAACAACAAGATAATCACAGTACAAAAATTAGTGTCTTAAGGGGACCCAAACCTTTTCAGGTTTGAGCCTGCCTTGTGTATCATTAGAAGAATGCCAAGAAGATTGATGAGATCCACTATTGTTTCTTGGTTGTCTATGCATCATATGGGTATTGTTATTGGACCAAGAACAACCTGCTGAGGGCTTAACAGCAGTTCCCATGTTTCTCATACCAAAAAACGTGTGGTCTAAATTATGCGGATAGTATGGATTAAAATTTTGAAAATAATTACTGGTTGTTTGAAATCCACTATCACTCCAATAATTAGAGGCGAAAAGAGAAGTTACTCTAGAAGTATTAAACTTTGGAGCACTAGGATTAAGTCTTTTAGATGCATATGAAGCAGCTCCTGGTGAACCAGGAGCAGGAAAAACATGATTAACAGATGCATGTGTGTCATAATAATCACAATCTTTAATTAAATGAAAGGAACTGCCACAAACAAAACATGTTTTGAAAGACCTTTTATTAGAATGAGACTGTTTCATACTGCCTACTTTATTACACACATTTCTAGGAAAAACATTCTTCCTAGGACTCAATAAACAAGGACCAGACACACGTGACTTGACATCAACTTTTTCTTCACACATCCTAGCACCAGTAGCAGCATGTTCATTTGACTTGGAACTTGTAGGTCTTGACTCTTCACTTGAACCATTAGATGCAGAGTCACCGGCTTTGTCACTGAAAGTACATGAGACAAAGTCGTTAGTATTAGTAGAACTTGTTGGGGACTCAAGCATCTGTGATCCATCCGAGTCATTATGCCATGAGGTGGGCATGAAAGTTCTAGTAAGAGGAGGAGGGACAACATGCATTTCTACTGCTGGTTTAAACCTATTGTAACTAGGTTTGCCCTCATCCTCTTTGTCGGCATCAAAGACGCTTGAGAAAGATAAATCAAATACATCTTCAGAATCAATATATTTTTCAAATCCTAAGCCTCTTTTAGTTCTGCCAGACATGCTACTATCAATTAATTTTGAAAGATTTTTAGGTGCCTTTTGCCATTTGTCAAATCTTAACATTGTAGCATCTAATTTAGCTTGCATCTCCTCTTTTTCTTTGATACTAGCATCTCTTTCAGTTTCGGTATATTTAAGCATATTTGTAGTGTTTTCTAAATCAATGCTTAGTATCCTGATTTTATCCTCATACGCACGTTGTGTATCTTGTAACCACTTCTTTTGTTGTTCCAATGTGTTTAATGAAGCTTTATAGGCTTGTACCTCTAAAAAATACTTATCATTTTGATCATTTACTTCATTAAATTGGGACAACAGTTCTGTGTATTTATCATGACAACCAAGAGGACAATGTTGTACCTGAGGTGAGATGCCCATAAGAGCAAACTCTTCTGCTTCTTCTGCATCAGAGAGATTCCCAGCAATCATTGCCAACACATCAGTCGTGGATTCCGCTGATTCCAGAGTAGAAGCCTGATGATCATTCCAGTTGACCATAGAGTCAACAGATACCAATGCCTTCCTGTCATCTTTAACCTCCTGAACCTTGAAAGCGGAGTACCTGCTCTTCTCCTGATCATTCTTGCTAGGGCACTCTCTTGCAAAGTGACCCTGTTGCTGGCAGTTGTAGCACCGTACCTTGCTTCTATCGAATCTTGTTGGCTCCCGAGGGTTGTAATTAAATTTCCTTCCTGCTTTCTTCTCAAACTTGTGAACCCTAAGAGTAAGCATGGCCATCTGCCATTTAAGATCTATCTCATCCAGATCAAGTTTATCGATCTGTTTGAAGTCATCAAAAGCAAGTTGTTGTTCAGCAGTAACATCAGCCACAAAAGAATGAAGAACAGCTTCTACCATACTACCAGACTTGGCAGCAGGATCAGAAGCAGAAGACATGGGACTAGATGCATATGACATGGGACCAGTATGCTGAATAGTATGCTGGATAGTATGCTGGGGAGAGACAGTATTGCTTGGGCTACTTGCATATGACATGGGACTAGATGCCATAGAGCTCACAAAGGCTGAATTAGCAGGAGTGGGAAAAGAGTCACTCGGATATCCTCTCACATGAGGTTCGAATGTTCTGAGCCTATGAAACAAATCATCAAAGGTGAGATAATCAAGCCCACCTTTGGCTTTGAGAGAGATCACCACCTGGTTCCATGAGTAGGGTAAGGCTTTAAGAAACCTTGCATTAATGTCACCATCATCAGGTTTTGACCGTAGTTGATTCAATTGGCTCAAGATCTTCTGGAACCTATCATACCCTTGATTTAGACCTTCAGTTTCTGAGATTTTGAATTCGGTAAATTCATCTCTCAGCATGGACCTCCGCATTTTCTTTGACTCCTCATTCCCGCCGAACCTTGCTTTTATGCCATTCCAGATCTCTTTAGCATCATCCAAATGGTAGAAGTCACCCATGTGATCTTCAGGAAGAGATTGAAGCAAAATTGTTTTTGCTTTTACCTTCTTCTGAATAGCGATGATTTCCTCATGAGTTTTAGGGTCAAGAAGAGTAATATTACCGTTCTTGTCTCGTCCAGTAAGCTTCCTGCTGTTTCCATTCAGAATGATCTTCCAAAGATCTTGATCAGTGTTGGTGATCCACCATTCCATCTTCATTGCCCAGTTATCATATTCACCCTTCTTCAGAAGAGGGAATTTTCCATTCGTGTTGGAGACCGTAGCCAGGATCTGCTGAGGTTGCACAATTTTAGGAGTGCCTTCTTCTCTTGTTTGAGTAGAAGTTGAGGCAGACATGATAAACAGATTGTTAGTAATACGAGAACTTGATTCTGCTTGTATAGAGACCCTCCCAGGCTCTGATACCACTTGTTGGGTCTACTAGACGTAGATCTTGCAGCCTGTCAGGACCGGTGAATGACTTCTGTAATCACAAGTCAAATCACAAAGAGACTCTATACACAATATGAATGTAGAATATAAATATAAACAAGAGAAACAGAATAACTATAAAGACTTGATCCTTTCTAAGGATTTCTAATATTGATAAACACTAGAACCACGTTTTGTGAAGGTGTGTATAACCCTTCTGCCTAAGGTTCCTTTTATACTACAAGGAAACCCTAATACATCATTAATGAAAACGTGTAAAACTGATATGCATATCCTTTCCTAACATATCTCATGCATATCCTAACAGAATATTAAGTAAATAATAAAGTTTGACTTCGACTAGGACCAGGAGCAGGACTTACTCCTACTACGACTAGGACCAGGAGGAACTACATACCTCCTAGTCTACCTATTACATATAACTATTACAATGGTCCTAACATTAACTAGATTCATTTACTAGATGACATGAAACTACTCCATTCACATGAGTACTAGTCAATGATCATGGATGAATCCAACATATAACAATGGTCTTACATAATAACATATAATACAAGAGAATCTAGATCATACTTATAATCACGAACCAGGGAAAAAGTACGCCGCACAAACCTAATTGTGCGCCGCACTTCGCCTCTGCGAAGCTAATACAATCTAATCATATTCTATATACACTTAACCAAACACACAAGACAATTACTCCATAATCAAAGGAATAACAAACATAACATTGATAATAATTTCAGAATTGATCATAATAAAAGGGATAAAAGATTATACTAAAGTTATATGATCCAAATGATGATTACAAGTTTTCCCAAATGAAAACTATTGTTGATTAATCAAACTAATGATTACAAATTTTTCTGAACCCTTTGGGTGATGTTACTCAGCCCAAAATTCATCCTAAACAACTAAGGAAGAGATGGGAGAAGTGGGAGAAGTGTTGGAGAGGTGTGTGAGAAATGAGAGGAAGTGCTCTCTATTTATAGTTTTCACTGCGGGGAAAAGTGCGCCGCACTTTTCCAATGTGCGCCGCACTTTTTCAAATGTGCGCCGCACTTTTCCAAATGTGTGTCGCACATTTGGTGGGTCAGATGTGCGCCGCACAACCAGGATGGTGCGCCGCACAATTTCGCGTCTAGAATGTTCCAAGATTTGCAGAAAAGTGCGCCGCACTTTTTGGATTGTGCGCCGCACTTTTGGTTATTCCAGCTTTGGACCAAAATGCTAAGTTGTATATCTTTCTTTCTTCTTTCCGTGGCCGCTTGAATCAACTAAAACAGAGTTCGTATGCTCAAGATATGGCCAAAACAGTGACAAGTGTCGGGAGATCAGAAGCTTGACTTTATTTCTTCGTTTAATCTTCATATCTTCGTTGTTTCTTCCATTTCCTTCCACGACACGTAATTGAAACCTATACATCAAATATACTCCATTAAGTATCGATAGTTCACATAATTAACATAAAAATATACAGATAACGCACATCTAAACATGTATAAATTGGGTGTTATCATCGAGTGACAAATCCCATTTTGTAGTGAAGTCCACTGATCACTCGTGGGGTTATAGGTCTTGAAATACATACTGCACAGCCGGTGAATTTAACTTGTTTTTTATGGTCTTTGTTTGAATAAAGTAAGCGTGTCGCGTGCAAGCGTGTCATGTGCAGTTGGCAGTCTGTGTTGATCCTAATAAATTAGATCTTTAGCCTATTAAGGATTTGTATGTAGCTTGTAATCAAACTATGCATAAGAGAAATTCAACTAATAAGCATAAGTTAGGTGGAATCAAACTTACAAGAGCTAAGAAGAATAGAGGTTTACTAACTATCAATCCTTTAATTAATCGAATAATTGTGTTGAGGTAAAACTTTCTCAACACCCCTATGTTCCTTTTATACTACAAGGAACACTAGAATATTCTATAAGATTACGTATATCACATATGATATAATCCTAATATAACTATAACATATCTTTACTAAAGATATATTCGTACCTACCAATCTAACGGTACTTAACATAAAACTACCAATACTTGCATATACCGTTCTAACACTAGCGGTACATTCCACTACTAGTGGTACTACAGTATTACTAACGGTACTTCAGTACAAATAAAAATAATTCCCAACAGTTTGCTATACATGTGTGGACCTTGTTTTTGTTTATGTTTTTATGCAGATGAAAATCTAAGTTTCTTTCATACCTTGATCTTGCTTAAACCTTTTAGTCGAACTTGTAGGCAACATTCCAGTGTGTATCATGAATGTCCGCGCTCCCAAAAAGCAACAAGTTATTGAAGAACTTTATATCTTGCAACAATAACTTCATTTGTTAAAATTTAATATTACTCATACTAATAAACTTTGCAACCCAAAACAAAGTTAGTAACATACATCAGTCAAAGAAATCGTTAAAGGATTTTAGTAGTAACATACCTTGTCCAGCTATATCTCTGGTTAACACGATCCGCATACCTCAAGAGCTATTTACCAGCTTCTCGCAACATAATCCTACAAAAATTTCAAAGGAAACGAAGTGTTAAGTAAGTTAATTCAATACATTATGAAACCCAAAAGTAAAGTAGCATTTTTGTCGTTATATTGAAGTTTTAACAATGACCTGAAATAGACAAGGGTAAGGGTAATGAGTCGAACCTGAAGTTACAATCATCAGCTAAGCAAACATTTCTATACTCTTATGTAAATCTGATATAGGGCTCAGGGTTGTGAATACTAAAGCAGTGCCAAACACCTACAACGGCTGCAACCACAATTTGGGTGTAATTAAGCCAAGCTGCGGGAGTCGGTAAACCACCGATTTTAGAAATACATGAATGATGATCGGCCGGAAAAAGTTACTATTTTATAGAATTCTCTTCTTAAAGAAGCATTCACAAAGCGCCTAACCCACTTTTTGTGTCAGAGGAAGGTTTAAGAGGCAAGAATAAACAATATTATTCTGCCATAATATGAAGTATGGACATACTGTTATAATCTTACTATTAGCAAGTATAATAGATGTTAATCATTGGGTTACTGTTCCACCAATATCGGCACCGAAAACAGCCTCATAATGCTGCACTGCCAGGATATTGGCGAATTTCACTAGGCATAGTCAATAACAAACGTACAAATGTAATAGCTATTACAATGAAAGCCGAACAAACCAAGCATCAAAATAACACATCATAGGCAGACTAAAAACATGATTTCTTTGAAAGAGCCACAGAAAAGGCCTACCAGGTAGGCTATTTTACTATTCTACCAATATCAACGGCTCTCAATCCATTTTAATCACATGTCGTTCCCACAATGAAAGAGGGTTAAAAATTCCACTCTTTTTGGGCTGCGATTAACATTCTTTCCACTCGCTTTGTTACCTGTCTTCATTGTAACCATTTTGCAACAAAATTATAACCACATAACCCCTAAAGATCGATGGCTTTCTTAGGGTGTGTGAAATCTACTGTTAGGGGTGTTATATTGGCTCAGATAAGAGGGTAATGAAATAATCTAAGAAAGATGAAGTCCATCGCGGATGCATAGACGATTAATTTCCTTGCCAAGCAACATACTACAACTTCTTATAATAAAGCCACTCTTGTTCATCACCGCCTTATTGAGATAAAGTGATATTAGGCGATAAATGTGGCTGCTAGCACTCATGTCACCATGCCTACAAATATTCATCATCACCTTATGAGTGTCTCATCCTGTTTAATATAACTAGCAAAATAATCATACCGGCCATGGCTGCAAGCACAATTTAGTGATGCCACACCAATATACATGTCAATTTGTAGCCAGCAACAAACGATGCGCTAAATGTGGCTGCTAGCACGTCGTGCCGCCATGCCTACGAATATCACATCAAAGGTTTACATAAATCACTGATGAGACTCTATTTATACATCATTTCATACCTAAAATCAAACTTAAAATGCACAAACTATCGTCAAAAGTGTGTCATATACCCTTGTTTTCTTTGTTTGTGTATGTGTAGGCACAAATATCGAGAAATCACTTAAAAAGAATCAAAACAAGACAAAACGGACACGAGGAATGAAGTTGTATAATAAAACTGAAGTCGGATGTTGTTTTTAGGGTTTTGAAACCATAAATGATGAAATTACCATTTTCCCTTGAAGAATTACAAGAATGGTCCCTCAACTTTCTCAAAAGATCACAAAAATACCCTTAGGAATTCATTTCATACAACTATAGTCCTTGAAGATTAAAGACATTGCATAACTACTCCTTATATTCATTTACAACAACTAGAAAGACCGATTATGCCAATTTGGAAAGTTCATTAACAAAGGAAAAGGGCTAAATTTGTTTTATCAAAGACAATGGCCTCTCTGTCATTTCTCCATAGTTGTTTGAGGGGTATAAGCTGCCAATTTCCAAAGTTATACTAGTCCAAAACCTCATTTTGACCTACCAACACCACCATTGTGAACCCCCTCTATTTGAAAAATGTTTAATTAATAAAAATGGGGGGAAACACTAACCACCCTCCCCAAATGGATTAAACTCCCTTTTTGTCCAAGATAACCCCTATTTAAATCCCAACACCAATTGATCTCATGTCAAAGGGGTTTTATTAATTAAGTTAGGGCTTTTGGACGTTTGCTCATACCTAACAAACCCATCCACCCACAATCTTGCCACATCACCCAACGGTCCCCTCCCATCTACCTCATGTCACGTTCTGCACATGAAGACAAGAAGGATCAAACTAATAAACATCTAAGATTCAATTGCTTACTCAACACATCAAACGGAAGCTCATGATCAAGTTAGTACACTGCTACAACACATGGGATCATCACATGCCAACCAAGTAAAATTTAAACTTGGTACCTTCAAGGGCATTTTAGGGTTTACATATGGCTAAGGTTTATGTTAGAAGCTCCTTTACACTTGTATATATATAACATAGTAGTATCAGCTAGAAAAAATGTTCTAAATTTTCTTTAAGTCTTATGTAATTTCATACAATTTGAGTTAATGAAATATTTGAGTTTCAATCTTTAAATTTTTGTCATTTTAATATTTGTCTCTTTAATTTTCATGCAATATAAATTTATGCACCCTTTATTTTCTGTAATTCAAAAGCTTTTCAAGAAATTGCTAAGTGTTTTGAGAACCATAGAGTTATAAGTTGTCTAATAAGCTTATGCTGACAACATAGGTTTGTAGGTTTAGCTTATAAGTCTGTGTTATTTTCTTGTCTTATTTAATCTTCTTGCAAAAATTTTCTTTAAAATTCCAAATTTTTTTTAGTTCTGTCATTTTTAGCTAATAAGCCGCATAAGCTAGCTTAACCAATAAGCTGAGCCTATAAGTTTATTACCTTTATGAATTTTACCCTTGTAGATTGTTTCATATGTTTCAGGTTCAAGAAAGTACCAAGAAATTCTCCTTTCATTGCATTTTAAGGTCTATTGTATACCTCACAAGCTCATAAGCTCTTATTAAAAGATTATTTAGTAGTGAATAAGCTAAAAAGTCTTGCATCAGCTTATTTGGTTGGTTTAGATTGTAGATCAACCCTTGTAAGCTTTGAACTACCTTTTTCCTTATTTTCTGTTTTCATTTAGCTTATTTTGACTATCTGCTTATGTGCCTTCTTTGTTAGCTTATCTTGCTTAGTTTTACTTGTTTGTTGCTTAGTTAATTTATCTTGCTTTTATTTTATGTGTTCTTGCTTTATTTTCCAACTTTTCTTTATTTAATTCCAATCTGTCTTATCTTAAGGGTGTTTAGGATTAGGGTAAAAACCCAAACTCAACATACTTTTGGGGATTGAGAACTTGTTGTCACTTGCACTAGATTAAAAAAGGTCTCAATTCAGTCTTTGTTTCAAGTTTGTAGTGTACAAATCAAAATTGGGTGCCCTTGTGATTTTATGTCAAAGTGATTTTAGTGGCTAGTGATTTATTTGTTAAAGTGTTTTTGGTTGCTTTGTTTGAGTTGTTTACATTTGTTAACTGATAACCAATGACCTCTGATAGGTCTTAGATGGTAGAAGTTGCAGGTATAATTTTGAGCTAAAAATTGGACAAAATTTGCCTTAGGTAAGGTCAAACACACCAGCTGAGATTGTAGCTTTGTTTTGAGTTTATAGGATATCAAACTTAGGATTTGAATTCCTTAGGTATAGCTTTAGTTGTGTTTCAGGTTAGTTTGTGGTTTAGGCTTATTACACAACTTAAACATTAAGCCAAAAAATTTCTTGAATACCAAAACAACCTGGCTTTAGTAGCAGACACTGTAGCTTAGTTTAATATTTTCGCATTTTGATTATTGTGTGTGATTGTGTGTTTGTTTTGTTTGTTTATTGCTTAATATTGAACTGACCACCAAAATAAACCAACTGCTTATTGGGGATTCTATCCAAATACTTGCAAAAAAATAAATACCAAAAAAGAGAGGTGTGGGACTCGAACCCACCACCTCTCCCTTAACACACCAACACCTTAACTATCATGCCCTTGGGTCTTTTTCATTAAAGGCCCAAGGTGATTTCTCTTTATAATGTTTTGGCCATATTTGTACAAATAAGTTTATAACAGCTTATTTGCTTTTTTTGCTTATTCCAAACATCCAACAACTTATTATTGGTAAGCAGTCTTATTCTTTCTCCTTGTTTTACCTTGTCTAGGAGTTTGAACCACTTTGGTTTATATTTTTCTTGGCTTCGAACTTGTTTTTATTTTAAATTTGTGCTTATCCAAGTTTTCAGCTTATTTTTCTTAGCTTATTTCAAGTTTTTCATTTCCTGAGTCATTCTTTACTTATTTTTAAACTATGTGACAAGTTTCAAGCTCTAACTTTGTGTTTTAAACAAAAACGACTATTTTGTCGTTTTGGAAAAAGCCAAAGTGTTGGGTTTGAGCTTATCACTACAGCTTATTCAAAAATTCTTTTTGAAATCTTTTTTTGTAGTGGAAAAAGTGAGCCTTGTCAAATCTCAACTTATAAGGTTGAGAAATAAGCTTTTGGGCTTATTGCTTATTGCTTATAGCCTATAGCTTATTTATGATAAGCCCACTAAACTTTTTTCAATTTTCTTTCTTGATTTAGCTTAGTTAGCCCAAAAGAGAGATCTCTGCCAAAAATCAGCTTATCAGCTTAATTTTTGAGCTTATTGGGTTTATTAGGCCCGATACGCTAGCTTATATCTTATTTGAGGGCTTTTGGTGCTTATTCAGCTTTTGGGCATTTAGAAAAAGTTGCTTAAAATTAAATTTTGAGTCAAGTAGTGTTCTTTGTTTTCTGTTTTTCCAATTTTTCTTCTTATTGGGCTAAAAAGCCCAATAAGCTAAGTATGTTTTAGCTTTTGGCCCATTTCAAGGCCCATTTAGCATTTCCATTAAATTTAATTTTCATTTTTTTTATTAAGTTAAAATTAATTAGTTTTGAAGTTTTTAAAACTTTTGATTATTTTAGTATTATTTTTCTCGATTTGCGTGAAAACATAATTCCTCTTAGTTTGTAGCCATCGTAGTGTAGAATCGTCTTTTTATTTTCAATCTTTTTTAAAAATCCGTAACTAATCCCAAAACGTGTTTAATGAACTAACCTTCACCTCGACTTACAATGAACTCGTGGTTTTAATTCATTCACGGGTTTCTAAAATCGTGAACGTATTTATACTACCTATATTTACATTTATCAATCACTTTCCACATACTATGCTTACAATGAAGAAACTTAAGAAACGGGAATACCTAATCAGAGTTAAATAAATACAATTGATAAAACAAAGCAAAACAAACGTCATGACTACAAACCTATAAAGGTTGCCTTCCCAAGACGCCGACATCCACATCTTTGATCAAAGACTACTAAACTCGGAAGTTTCGAATTTCAATATGTATCATTGCATGCCCTAATTGATAAATCAAAACAAAAAAGCTCTATGACTACAAACTATATAGGTTGCCTTGCCTTGCCAAACGTCGTGGCTGCAAAAACCCATTTGAATCGTATTTACGTTATTGCAACAACAAAGAACAAAATACAATTAAAACCATTGCAATTAGATAACAACAATGGTTATCATTCTTATTTTGAAAACTGAACATAATCAAACCCGAAAAGACCAAATCCCAACTGCCCAATTCAACTAGGTTTTTTTTTCATCAACCAGAGCATGATCTTAATCTAAGAGATAAGAATCAACTAAATAAACCTAGGACAATCCTATCAGAAAATAAAATTAAAGTAGGACGAGCAATACAAAATACACAACTTTACGAAACCGCTGAAGATCCGGCGCCAGCACTAAAAAAACAAAAAAAAAAGCCAGGTTTATATATAATATTCTAACAACGGAATCCACTCGTCACAAAATCCTTATCAATTGAAGACAATCAAGAAAGCGGCTAGAGAAAATATCAACACCAATAATTACATCTCATAACGGAACAAAAGATTATGCGACCTATCGTGGCTGCAAACACTAAATAGATGGTGCTGCCCCGCCAAAATATGGGATCTAAACGAGATCCCAGTACTAGATAAAAGGTTCTGCAGCCAACCAAGGCTTCTAACACTAGCTTGTTGGTGTTGTCTTGCCAAGATATTGGCCAATTTTAACAGGCATAACCAATAACAAACGTACAAATGTAACAAATACAATTGATAAAACAAAACAAAAAAACGTCATGACTGCAAACGTATAAAGGTTGGCTTGCCAAGACGTAGACATCCTCAGCTTTGATCAAAGGCTACTAAACTCAGCAGTTCCTAATTTCCATATGTATAATTGAATACCCTAATTGATAAAACAAAACAAAAAAGCACGATGACTGCAAACCTATAAAGGTTGCCTTGCCAAGAGCCAGACATCTACAACTTTGATCAAAGGCTACTAAACTCAGAAGTTCCTAATTTCCATATGTATCATTTCCTAATTTCCATATGTATCATACCCTAATCGATAAAACAAAACAAAACAAAAAAACGCCATGACTGGAAACCTATAAAGGTTGCCTTGCCAAGATGCAGACGTCCACAACTTTGATCTAAGGCTACTAAACTCACCAGTTTCTAATTTTCATCTGTATCATTACATACCCTAAAATCATATTCGTAACATGATCACAAAAGTACAATTAAAACCATTGCAATTAGATGACAACAATAGGTATCATAACGAGACCCAAAACTAACAACCCCCAATTTCATTAAACCCCAATTTCCCAATTCAATTGAGGTTCGCAATTTAATTAAACTCTAATTTCCCAATTCAATTGGGGTTTATTTATCAAAAAAATATTAATCAACAAATAAGAAACAACTAAATAAAATTGTCCTTACCAGACCGCTAAAGATCTGGCGCCCACAAACAAAAATTCAGTTGGGGTTTATTTCATCGATCAAACCATAATCTTGAAAAATTGGATAGTGAGGCGTTGATATTTGCGTAACAATAACCCATGGATTATTATATATTATACTAGCTAATAACAAGTTTATTATAACAATAAACAAACTTTACCAGACCGCTAGAGATCCGACGCCCATAAACCCAAAAAATAAAATTAACCTAGGTATACATAAAGCCAGGTTTATATACAACATTGTGACAGTGGAATACACTTGTTACTACATGGCTAACAATTGAAGACAGGTAAAGAAACGAGTGGAGAGAATATTAGTCGCAACCCAAAAAATAGAAGAATATTTTAGTAATTTTCATTATGAGAATAACCCGTGAAAAAGAATAGATTGTGAGCATCAATATTAGTGGAACAATAACCCAATGATTATAATATATTATACTCCGTACTCTCTAATAATAAGATTATAAATGTGAAACATATATGTGTTTAAGTTGTTAGCAGTGTTTTAAAATTCGGGTTGATTCGGCCGGTTGAATCATGACCCGATCGATTTATCGAACGTCGGTTTTGACAAAAACCTCGGTTGAACCGTGACCCGATAACTCGACCGAGTCATTTGAAAAACCGGGTTTTAAAACATTTGTTGCTAGTCAAAAACTGTACTTTGTTTGTGTGATTAGTCAATGTGTTAAAAAAAAGCAATGTTTGACTTATCCAACATAGTACTCTAAGCATTAAATGATTGTACATTACACATGCAATAAAAAAAATAAACAGGATTTCCTGTCTTAAAAATCCTTAAAAATATCCGATCATTCCAAAGCCCACGACACTCACTTGTCACTTCCACCATAAACCACCACCACCACCGTTTGATAAATAATAATGTCTACAAATTTTCTACCAATTAGAACACACCACGTGTCCCTGTCACTAGATCCTCACTTTAGAAAACGCTCTTCTCTTATACCCTCCTCTTGTTCAGTATTTCTGAAATCACCCATACAAAGAAATGGTGTGTTGGCACGTGCTGAAGATAAGGCACGTGCGGGAACTTCTTCTAATCGAGAACAGCAAGATAATAATAATTCTACTAACCAGTTTCAGGTATTGATTAATTTTTCACGGGGTTGTTTGTTATTTTTTATATGTATTTTTATTATTAGCTTATTAAAAAATGGCTTTAGCTTTTTGTAGAGGCTTATTGGGTGTTTGTTTAAGCTTTGTATGTGGGTTTGTCTTGACTTATTTTGGGACTTATAAGTGTATTATATGATACTCACTATAGCCGCGAGCGGAGACGAAGGGAGGGGGCAGGGTGGGCATGTGCCGCCTTAGGGTGTGTTTCTTGAAACTAACGTTACCTTAGCAGTAAGAGCAGTTAGCAGTAGCAGTTTAATTTATTAAAGTGTTCGGTAGGATAGCTTTATTTTAATGTGTAAAATTACGTAATGCTAAATGTTTGTTCAAAGAGCACCGAGAAATTAGCCGTTTTCATAATTTATTATTTTTTGCTAACTGCTTTCTTCCAAACAAGCTTTTTAATAAAAAAAATTTGCTCAAAAATACTCTTAAAAGCTGTGTCAGCTAAACACACCATTAGTGAAAAAGATTGTAGTGTAAAATATTTAGCAATTTTTGTCATTTGCCCCCTAACGAACCGGTTTGTAGTTTAGTTTCTAAATATTATCAAAGTTTGTGTGCTCGAGCATAACTTTCTGGATGTGCCCCTTGGCGTTAATTCATGTGCGCAGTTTTTTTTATGTATATACAGGGACGAAGCCAGAACGAAATATGACTGGGTGCACAAATTTTTTAAACCGTAATATAACATATGTAAAAAATGAGTTAAAACGAAAGGTAAAAACACGTTCCGATTGACTGGGTGCATTTTAGATACATTTAGAAAAAATCTATGTTTTCTTCATAAATTAACACTAGACAGAATAAATCCATAGGGGTCACGGGCACCCACGGGAACCCCCCTAGCTCCGTCCCTGTGTATATATACGCCATGGAGTAAGTAAGAGTTAAGGAAGTTAGTTGCTTAAATTATAAATAAGTAGGGGTATTTTAGTCTCACAACATTGATCGTTCTTTAAGTTTATACGTAGTTTTTAAAGAAATGTGTTTTATTGTAAGCTTGTATAATAAGCTTATTGTAAGCTATAAGTTACAAAATTTGAGGTTATAAAATATAAGCAGAATTTAAATAAAGCTCAAAAGCCCACGAACATCCTATGGTAACTGAAATGGTTGGGAGGCTTAAAGATGTGTATCACTAATATTATGCCTTAACTTGCATGTCATATAATATATTTTAGTTGCTGCTCAGGGGTCCGCTTTTTCATTAACCAATAAGTGACTGAAAGGTATAGGTTTAGGCATGCCAATTATTTCTCTAATAAGTTAATAAGTAATTCTAGGAAAAGTCTTATCCTTGTGTATTTGAAATAAGTAGTTTGGTATAGGAAAAGTCTGACAATGTAGGGGATAAGTAAGTTATCTCTTGTCAATATTACGAATTAGTTTAGATTTTACCACTAGGGTGGCCTAGTGTCAAAAGGGCTCGTCACTATCACACTAAAATAGTAAAATGTATGGGGTCTCAAGTTCCTAGGGGCGTGAATTCCTTCTAGGCGCAAACAACCCTGAATTGGCCACCTTCTGAACGAAGGAGGGTTTTACATGGTTTGAGTCTGTGTGGTGGTGGGTTCAAACCTGGCGCTCCTTTGATTTTGCTCATAGACTTATCAAAATTTGATTTGAAGTTTGCTCCTAAATTAGAAAAATCAGACTTTCACTCGTGTTGAGTTTCTTTTCCCATCCAATGTCAAGTTTGAAATCTTGGGCTGTGTTTGGAGAAGCAACTTTAAGTTGGTTATTCTCCTTAAAGGTTTAAACCGTCCGAGAAACTTTGATCCCGTGCACCACTTTTTGTTGCCGACTAACCCTTCCTCAAGGATCCGTGAGCTTTCACGGACATACAAGAAGATAAGCAGTATGTTTGGACAATTTTAAACACTCTCAAAGCAGTTGTCTAAACACGAATAAAGAGTTGAGCATTTTTAGTACTGGCCAAACGGTTTCAAGAATACTCAGTTTCTTATGACATATACTGAGTAGATGATAACACTGAATAGAGCTGCTCTAGTTCATGACAGTAAACCAAAGTGTGTCGGCAACCTCATTACTATGTTCGTTTTGATTACTTTTGAAACTTATTTAGCACCTTCCTAAGATTGTTTTCGACATTAGGATGTTACATCATCAGGAACTTGTGATCCTTTATGTTCAGTGGATGAAACAAGTTCGCAAGATTATGAAGATACTTACCAACCGAAAACTGATATTTTAAAAGCTATCGCAATAGTTGGAGCTGCCGCAACAGGGGCAGTCGCAATTAATCAATCATGGGTCGCTGCAAACCAGGTCTTATAAGTTGTGACATCTTAATTTATAATAAGAGTTATATATGAAACAACTTTTTAACATGCCTCGTAACATGCAGGATCTTGCAATGGCGATATTGTTTGGAATAGGGTATGCTGGCATTATTTTTGAAGAGTCACTTGCCTTTAATAAAAGTGGAGTAGGTTTACTAATGGCCGTAAGCTTGTGGGTTATTCGGAGCATTGGAGTAAGACATTTTTGCCCTTCTATATCGCTATAAGCTCTTTTAGTTTAGTACATGTAACATGATACACATGTATGCACCTTCTTGTTTGTTTATGCTTTTAATTACCTTTTTTCTTTTAATATTGTCATGCAGGCCCCATCAACCGATATAGCTGTTGCAGAGTTAACACATGCATCAGCAGAAGTTAGTGAAATAGTCTTTTTCTTGCTTGGAGCAATGACGATAGTGGAGATTATAGATGCTCATCAAGGGTTTAAGCTGGTTACCGACAATATTACTACTCGCAAGCCACGTTCTCTCCTTTGGGTGGTTAGTCATCCAGTTTGAAAATTCAAAAATTTGTATAAGTAGTCATTGGTAATCTTTCTGTTATCTTATTGTAATTGTAATGATTGCAGGTTGGTTTTGTGACTTTCTTTCTGAGTGCGGTGCTTGATAACCTCACATCTACAATAGTCATGGTTTCGTTATTGAGGAAACTGGTACCTCCATCAGAATACCGAAAGTATGTAAAAAGATCTATACGCGTATTTCATTCTTTTTATCCATTGTTTGTAAGAACGTGCATATTTGTTGCAATACTTGTGTATGCAATCTGATAAGTGCAGCTTTTGACAGACTACTTGGTGCGGTAGTTGTAATAGCAGCAAATGCTGGGGGAGCATGGACTCCTATTGGTGATGTAACAACTACTATGCTTTGGATACATGGCCAAATAACCACTTTGCCTACAATGACGGTATTTTTCTCTTTTTATCAAACCTGAAATGTATAATTATATGACATTTATGCACAACAAGTTTCATGATACTATTTATCTTATTACAGGGCTTATTCGTGCCTAGTCTTGTTTCATTAGCAGTGCCGTTGGCCCTCATGTCATTCTCAAGGTAACTTTCCCCGTGTTAAGCGACATAAAGGATGCAAAAGAAACACAAAGGATCATGTCTTAGAGCATTTAGGGGAAGTCCCATAGAGTAGTAACATACTTATCCTGATGGCCTGATTTGGTGATTATACTTTTCTAAGTCCTTTCTTGGTATTGGTTTTAGACTACTTTGGTATTATTGTGTAAAAAAGGTGATATAAAAACTCGGATTACTAGAATAAAATTTGCAAACAGGAGCAAAAAAAACCTTTAATGACCAAACTAGCTTACTGTCGGAACTTTTAGTACCAAGTTAGGGCATAAGAAACTAAAATTACCAAATCGAAGTACTTTATTTTTAATGGAATTAGCTCTATATGATATACATAAACGGGACACTAGCGCGTTTTTTCCTTGTCCAGTGAAGTTAATGATAAGGGACAGAATACGGACGATGTGTTGGCTTCTGAACAGATGGCTCCACGTGGACAACTTGTTTTCGCAGTGGGAATTGGGGCATTAGTGTTTGTTCCGGTTTTCAAGTCTCTAACTGGTTTGCCTCCATATTTGGGTATGCTTTTTGGGCTTGGTGTTCTTTGGATCCTAACGGATGCTATCCACTATGGCGAATCAGAGAGACAAAAATTGAAAGTACCTCAGGCTTTATCCCGTATTGATACTCAAGGAGCTTTATTCTTCCTTGGGATCCTTTTATCTGTCAGCAGGTATGCACTTAAAGCCACTCTTTCTAAAGGAAACAGATTTGGAATCTGGTTAGATATGTCAAGTGTAAACCAAAATGTCTTATTGCCTAACCTACTAAATCTAGTAATTCAGCAAAATAGATTATTGATTCTGATAATAGTTGATTTTGGTTAAATATTGTACATAAAAAATAATATAAATAATGGTTAATGAATTAGAGAAATCGTTTTTTCGGGTTAACCCGACTGTTTTTGCCCTTGACCAAAAATTCTTTTTGAGACATTACAACCAACCCATTTGATCACCTTGTTGCCTATCATTACTTTCATGTTAAAAAGCTGGTGTTTTCTATACATGTTGCCTATTAGTAAGGCCATATTTGTCCAGTCACATTATTATGTAAAGCTTTATTGTATATATGGTACTTCAGACTCTGACCTACTTTTATTGGAAATCTTAAAACTTTAGTTTGGAGGCGGCAGGGCTTCTTAGAGAAATAGCAAATTTTCTTGATTCTCATATTCCCAGTAGTGAGCTGATTGCAAGTGCAATAGGGGTAGTATCAGCAATTATAGACAATGTTCCGTTGGTGGCTGCAGCCATGGGAATGTATGACATATCTTCTTATCCTCAAGACTCACAGTTCTGGCAGTTGGTTGCATTTTGTGCCGGCACAGGCGGGTCCATGCTCGTTATTGGATCTGCTGCTGGTGTTGCTTTAATGGGTATGGAAAAGATAGACTTTTTCTGGTATTTTCGCAAGGTACGTATTTCATACTATAGGTTCCTTGAGGTGTACATTTAGGACTTCAGCAAAAAATGATACTCCCTCTGTTTTGAATAAACATCCTCATTAAAAACCGGATAGTTATAATCTACTACGACATCATGAGTAAAATTTATTGTACTATTTTTCGATGTTATTTTTTTCTTTCCAAAAGGAGTGACGAGTTTTCAACTTAAATGCTGCTACAATGTACCGACTACCAATATGTAAGCAGCTCTTTTTTTTTCTGTGTTCAGGCAAGTGGTTTTGCTTTCGCTGGTTATGCTGCGGGGATTGCAACATATTTAGCAGCTCAAAACCTACATTTCTCTCCAACAACTGTAGCTAATCTTCCCTTCATATCGGGTTCGTAAACCATCATGCTGCAAATGTATAACATAGACGCCGGGTTATTGTAAGCAGTTGCGATTATGTAAAAGCTTCTGTAGAGAAAAATGGAACCTACTATGCATAATCAACCGCTAGAAGATGTTAATAGAACTTGATGTTGTAATAATGTTGTCCCCAGGAGTTGTATGTATAAGTTTTGTTGAGTTTGCGAAAATGCAGTTTTGCTCAAACATTAGGGCCGCAGAGGTTATAAGGGGAAAAAGAGTGTGTATGGGCGGAAGTATGTAATTTCCGATTCTGGATATATGTAGTGAAAAGATGATTCGTTTCCGTGTTGGTGATGTACAGACAGCATGACCATCTAATTGAAGAAACACGACAATTTCGATTCATTGTGTTAATATTTTTCTATGATCATACTTGATTTCATATTATCATAGTTGAAAGAAACAACAAAGAAGTGGAATAAGCAAAATATAACATGCTCCTAATTTGTATATTATCACATATTGCAGAAACAAGTGGCAGAAACTGAGACAACAGAGCAAGGAACACAAATTCAATTAGGGCTGGGATCTCACGCGTCTCCTTTGCATACATCTTTGCTCGATAACTCTTAAGGACCGGTTGCCATTAGCACTTGTTTCTGTGGGGTGCTCCTACCCATTGTAATCATACAATCAGAGTACTCGAATTTACATTCCCTTCACCCATTATAATCATACCAGGTTTATCGGCTTGGTTACAACCGCTTTTGTCAACCTCATCTATCACCTTTCCTTCAGCTTTAATATCCAGCGAAGTGCGACTCGGCGTTAGCAGTTTGGACTTGAAAGATTTTAAATGGCTTTTCATATGGCCAGTCTAACACGAAGAACATATGGTGGATATGGAGGGCTCGGAACTTACTTGTTTTTAAGGTGGTTAAGGTTAACACGAAGAACATATTAGACGACATTATCGCGACATCTTATCTTTGGATAAAAAATAGAGCCAAGTGTTGTAGTATTTCTTGGGTTTATTGGTGTTGCAATCCGAGTATTCTTTGCACTTGTAATATTTTCTTGTTTTGTCCATGCTAGCTTCTTACTAGCATGTGTTTGAAATAAATCTCCGCCGTTCAAAAAAAAGTCTAAAATGACCCATACTTCACTAATAGGAATGTTCCGCTGACTATCCCAACTCCTTTCTTTGTTAGAGGCATGAGATATAGTCAATTTTCACCAAAGCTCACTAAATCCATTTCAGTTGCACAAGCATGATGTGCTGGAGCATAAGGGCCGAGTGCTATAATATGCATACTAACGATTCAATTTCCACAATAATTAGATGCTAAAAGTGTCTTCTATCTCTAGTCCGGAAACATTTGGACTGCACAAAGTGTTGCTTTAAGGCGAAAACCTCTCACAACTCACCCATTTGGCCACTTCTAGAACTAAGTCATACTAACCTGATAATCTAGTTAAAAAAGTGTGGAGAGGGTATGAAAGGGTCCTTTTACAGGCAGATTTGCAGATAGACACTGGAAGTGTCAAAATGAGTCTAGTTATTTCAATCTTTCTTATGCAGCCAGATACATTCTGCTAATACTTGAATTAAAAAGCTAATAAAATTTGAATGTTATATGTTAACGTATAGAAGTTCATCAGCAGTTTTTTCCTGTTCATTATCCATAGCAGCAATCGCCATATTTTCTTGGCATCACCAATATGTCCTCCTGCCATCTCAAAATTCAAGATTTGGACGCCTCATTGCCAAAAGTCCAAAACAGTACGACCAGCACATGGAAGTCAGATATACGTTAGTGAAAGTGTATATTAAACACAAAACTAGGAATTGCTTGCTCTCTAAACGGGTAACTGCTCATTTCTCTGAAGGGAGTGGTGGTAGAATGTTGTGGGTCGATATCAGATACTCAAACAGAAACAAATAAAGGGAGAAAACTAGAAGAGAAATAAGAGGAGAAGTGGGACAATTTTCTGCATAATCATTCAAAACCCAAAAAGCGCTCCTTTAAGGAGATACAACTAACATGACAGTTAAAGATCCTACTTACATAGAATGTGGTAAACCCACTCTTTCCTTTATTCTAGCACACTAAAAATGAAAAAGTCCACCATACATTAACGTTGCATGCTGAGATTACGTTGGCACATAACGTAGAACCCACATCCATATCAGCGCCGCCTTAGCTGTAACACCCCCAATTTATACAACTCAATACAGCGGAAGACTCGTTGGTGTTACGGGATAGCACATTACTCACATCATAGACAACGCATAAAAAATCGCGTCGTTTAATAATAAATCATTTCCATTCATAAATATCAAAGTTACATCGGTCCCAAGTCATTATATTTCATACAAAGTTTTACAAAGTATTTGAATGGAAAATATTGTTTAAGTGCGGGCCATGAATTCTTGTCGTCTTCCCGAGAATTACCTTCAAGTACCTGAGATAAAACATGTTAAAAGAAAAGGTCAGCGATAACGCCGAGTGAATTCATAGAGTTTAATAAATTCCATCAATATAACTTTGGTATAAAATTAGTACCAAAAATCATTTCGTACAAATCATTGTAATAGGCCCTAAAATAGCCAAAATCATTTTATACAAATCTTTATCAAAATCATAATATAGCCGTTTGCCTTAAAAATCATTATACGAGCCAATGTCGTAAAAACGTCATACAATACGTCTTATGACGTTGTATAAAAATAAAAACCGTTATATGTATATGGTTATGAAAACCAAAACACAAACATAATATCAATAGTATGACCCTGTATTGCTAGTCAGGCAATACGTCGTAATTCTGAGCGTCTAGTAGTATTTCGTTAGTCGGATTATTATAAGCCGCATGACATTGTTACCTTACTAAACCAACAACGGGTAGCTAAACCGATACCAATTTTGCCCATCTAAAGTAGCGTGTCGTCACAAAGGTCACGCTATGGAAATCTTCTCATACATAAATTCGCTTACCAATCAATGTGGCACGACGGGGATCAACCGTCAAGGCGCGAACTAGGGTGATCGTCCCCAAATAGTACTATTATATGCACAAGCGTCTACCAACTCCCGGTAGTTCACAATTCATGTTAATGGGACTTTTAGTGACATAACCTAACTTTAATAATCCATTTGATTTCATCTATCGGGTCCTTTAATCATTTATCGGGTCATACAATCGGGTCATTCAATCTTTCGGGTCCAAATCAATAAACAAACAATCGGGACAAATGGTGTCCTAGTTTTATAAAAACTAACATGTTATCTCCCTCGCGGGTTTATAAAACATTTATAAAAACATTTAAAAGAGTGCGAGGCTATGAACTCACGTTGATGTGGGAAGGCGGGTTGTCGGCAATTCGGACTTACGGTACGTGCTTCAATCACGGAAACCTAGACAAATAATACTCGTCTTAGACTCATGTCCAATGACTTTATAAAAATAACAATTATGTATACATATGACGATTATTTATATATGATGATCAAGTGGGTTTACATATTCTCATTAACTCGTTTTAGTGTTTACGTATTGGTATCTTTTTACTAGTTTACTAGTTTTACCTATTTACGCGTTTTAAGTCCAATAAACTTATTATAAGTTCTTTAACTTGTATCAATCCATGTTATACTTATATTATCAGTATCTACACTTTACAAGTTCGGCCTAAATGGGTTAAGCCCAATAAGTTCTTTTTATAAGTGTTTAACTTATTTAGTCCAATTATTAGTCCAATATGCTTATTTTAGCCCGTTAATGTCCGTAGGTTATATAGTTCGGGTTTTATCGGTTTTTACTTGTTATATATGTTTATATATCAGTATATTAGTTTTATAAAGTTTACATTAGACGGGTCCAACCGTCTAAGTTTTATTTAGCAAAAACGTTAATTTTACGGTAATAGCCGAAAAAGTCGTAAAAATCGTGTTTATAGTTTTATAACTTATAAGTATTATTCCACTACCATTTTTATAACTTATACACTTATTTAACCTTTTACATATTTATATAAATAAAATCCATAAGTTAGTGGGTTTTTATTTTATATTTTATACAATATAATTTTGAGTGCTTATATAATAATAATAAACATTAATTCTCAAAATCTGATTTTTATTTTCAAGTTCACCAAAACTGTCATATCTAGAGTTCTATATGGAGATAGAAGCTCAAATGTTTATCACATAAACTACATGATATGTGCTCCATTTAACTCTTCTATAGCTACTGTTGAATCATCTTCTAAGTATTTTCTAAAAATCGTCCAAAACAGTGAACTCAGATTTGTACCTTAAACTTGTTTTGATCATATCTCACTCATTATAATGATTCCATTGCATGGCCAACTCTCACATGTGTACAAGACCCATAGCTTACTGTATATTAGTTCTACTTCATCATTTTATCAGTTCATAACATGTTTCTTTACTGTTTTATACAGCCAACAAATTTAGACAAGATTTTAGCCTTGTTTCTTATATATATATATATTTTTTTTTATCTTTTTAAGCATGTTTATCAACACAAAATTCCCACACAATATTTTTATCATCATATAATCATGATAAACATATACAATAGGAAATAAAATACATGATTACATAACCAAAAATAACAAGAGGATGAGGAGGACAATCTTTATACCACCATGATGATGTAGGTTGATCAAAACATGGATTTTGATGGAGAAACTTGTAATGCACCAAGACCATCTTCAAGACCACCAATCTTCATAATATCCTTGTGGAAAATCAGCCCTAATACTCCATGGAAACTCCTCCTTGGATGTTATAAGCACCACCAATCAATAGGGTTTCAAAGGGGCTTCAACATATGTGTAAATAACACATGATTTTGTGGTTTAAATTGATCAATGATGGTGTTTTTGGGGTGGATATGGGACGGCATTTTTGAGGTTAGAGAGAGAGATGAGAGTGTTTGCATGAGTGGAAAGTGAGTAAGTTGTTTTGTGTTGGATGGTTTTGTTAGATGGTAGCTTAGTTATTAAGCTTTTTAGGACAAGTGTTAAGTTAGCAACCTCAAGATGATACCTCAAAGGTGTTAGCTAGTTAGGACCGGTTTTGAGTGGGGGTGGGACAAGTGTCCCACTTGTCTCATCCCCATTTATTTACGGGTACTCCTCGATTCTAGTTTCCTAGATTTGCGTGCCCTCGGGTCGTTTTACGAAAAACGTTTTTATAAATTATGAATCAACGTCACAAAACGAATCCAATAAAAATTGTCTCATCAAAAACGGAGTTCAAAAACGTAAATACGTAATCCTAGGGTTTCCGGTTTAGTCGTAAAGGACGTTAAATTAAAATCTTAAGTCCTAATCTCTTCTCGTAAATTTGTGAGTTTATGAACCAACTCAAATTTAAAACTCCAAAATAATATTCATGGACAAATTTATTTTCTGAAATGTCGGACTGCCACCAAAGACGGTGTATGTAAACGTAAGCACGTAACGTTGAATCCTCCGGTTTAGACGTAGTCGATGCTACTCCAAGACGTAAATCCAAATTTCTTCCCAAAAATAAGTGAGTTCATAAAATAATATTTTCAAATAAATATTGAGAATAAAATATTGACCATAAATTGATGGATTGTCACAACATTTACCCCTAAACAGGATCTTTGTCCTCAAAGATCATCTTACTACTCGCTTCTTATAGAGTTAAAGCCATGTGGGTATTTCCTCCACATTCGGTCTTTTCTCACAAGTGCAATTCATTACAATACGCGAGTTCTATCAAACATAACTACGGGAATAAGATCAGGCTTAATGTTGACTTACTTTCTCTATCCATGATGTTCACGGGTTTTTGATGAATGCAACTTTTCGCCGATCTAAACTTTACTAAGAACAATCAGATTTTCACTTGATAGATATTCCATCAAGTTCGATTTACGAAACATAATTCACGCAGTTCTTGAAGTCCTAGGGTAGATCCAACTTATATGCCTTTCAAACCAATCCTTTACATCATCTCAATGGTCCCATACTACGGGGACTTATATCCCATGATTTGTCAGATCATTAATTCATTTCTCCAAGGTTAAAATTTTTGGCATAACTTCGCTACCCATCTGGCACTTCAAGATCTACATTTCATATTCACATAACCTCTTGCCTACTATCGGCAGTCAATAATCAATCCTAATTTCAACAATCATTTCAGGTTTCGCGGGTCGGGTATTTTGTAAGGTTAGGTTCGCCATCATAGGAAACCTTAAACCTAAAAGACATGTCCAACTCACAGTGGATGTTTGTCGGGTGTCTTTATCTCAACTCTTGCTTACAGATGCTCTAATATTTAGATCCTAACAAGATTCGATCTTAATCCTAACACGATGGTTATTAATGATAATCTTTTCAAATGGAAACGATTATACGGTCTATTACCAAAGGTCAATCATTCAAACATAAAACAGCACTTATATTACTTTGTATCGTTACTTTACCTCGTCCCTTCGATTGGGGTGGTACATAGTACTCTCATCAAGGTTCGTTCTCAATGATTTCTGAGCAAATCTCTAGAAATTCGATGCGAAGCGAGGATCTTGATAAAGATGTTCGATACAGGCACACTATGTTTACATAACTCTTTTGCATTTATCATTAACGGGAATGATATTAGCAGATTTGGTCAGTCTGTCGACGATGACCCAAATCGAATCAAATTCAGATGATGACCTTTGCAATAGCTAGACGTTTACTAATGTATGAGGCGATCTCTGCCTTCATAATTGCCATCAGTACAACTTCTTCAGACAAAGATACTTTTAGTCATAAAATGATATAAATAGAATACTTATACTTACAAATTCCAACATAACTATATCTCACAATCCTCCATATTTAGACAATCACATGTGGTCTTTAAAACATTTAACGCTATCGGCTTCTCAATTCTAATGGTTCACATTAGACGCGAACTCCATTTATTATCTATATTATCCTTTTTACAAACATCGTTCATATTTAAATTGTTCGGCAATTTATTTGCACATTCATTATTAAGAAATACATCGTAATTGATTCTTTATCCTTTCTATATAATGTGTCAATAATTACATTCACTTTCCTGATGATATAAATATCTTAACCGTATTTATTCAAAATTCTTTCTTCATATCTTTTATGTTTGAGTTTCTTCTCAACTATCATCTTTATCCGTTTTACTCAATCCGTCGTCTAAAGCGTCGATAATTATTATGATTAATTAAATAATTATTAGTTAATTTTTTTTATGAAGCGTAAACGTAAAAGTTTTTAAATTTCTTAGTTCGACCAATTATATAAAATGTTCAAAAATAAATTTAAATTTAATTAACACGATTTTTGTTGATTTATCGAAAATAATTAATAGGATTCGTAAATGTTCGAAAAATCTTTGGTTATACTGTGGTCAAAATTTTCTTAGTTTGAAAAGCGTAAATTATCGTTTCAAATTTCAAGTCATGGTTCAAATGGTTTCCTCAATCCTTCTTAAGTTATCTTGAGGTATACACAAACATTTACCCCTAAACAGAAGTTTAGTTAAATGGTTTGTGTATAAGGGAATAATCCCTTAAAATCATTTGTTAAAGCATTTGTCAAAATATATTTGCACTTTCTTTTTAGTATAACTCAAAGTCTTAAATGACTTCTAATTTTTGAAGAGTCAATTTATATTCCATTATCTATTAATCACACAGTTAAATCATGTAAAGGTTTAAGTCTTTAAGTCTTATGTTAAATATTCAAGGTACAAGTTTTTATTGTTCGGCCAATTCAGGGCAATCTATAATAAATTTTTAACTTATTCTTATTCTTATAAACAAACATATAGTCCTTAATGATCACGAGCATGAATTTATCAAATTACAGCCTACACACGTGATTCACCAAATTTATGAATGCTACATGTGTATTAGTCAATCCAAACGACATCACGTGAAACTCATAATGTTCATTACAAGTACCGAATGTAGTGATTGGAATACATAATCTTTTTCGCAGATGCGAAGCTGATGATAACCATGCCATGAATCAAATCTTTAAAACATACGCTAGAACCTTGTAAATGATCGAACAAATCTTCCATTTCGAGTTATGGATATCGTTTTCGATTGTCAATTTACTCAGTTCACAGTAATCTATAAATATAAGGAATGATAACACCATAGCTCTTCATAATGACGAGCTTGGTATAATAAAATCTTCCTCCGACAACTCTCAGTTGTACGGTAATTCCTTTAATTTAGATGGTGCTGACGTACAGTGCACAAGCCATAGGTGCAGCACCGGGAATATAATCAATACCAATTTCAACTTGCCTTAATGGCGAAAGTCTAGGTAATTCACCAGCAATACTTCCTGAAGTTTCATATAACATAAACATCTTTTAATACATTCACTTTTTAAGTTCTTTCTAGATTATAATATCTACGACTAGTTCACAACCATTCACGGTATAAATTTCAATTCTAAATGCAGGATATCGTCATCCACCAAGAATTATTTAGATCACTTTTGATAATGAACATCTTATCTTTTAGGGGAATTCTACTCGAGTTCCCATCAATTAAGACAATGTCGTCATGTCATAATCAATCAATCCATTCTACTGGCACTATCAACTTTTCAGTTTTATTGCCGTCGATAAGATGTGAACTTCTCAAAAGACTAATAATAACTCATAATCCTTCACAAGTTCAAGGATATATGGAGACACAACTACTATTAAAATAGCAAGGTCAACGCATAATCTATGCGATAGAATTTCAAATCAGATACAGACGAAAACATTTAACGAATATGAATATATCCCATGTTTTCATAATTTGAGTACGCATTCGAAAGCTCCTCGGATCGTTACCCAGGTCATTCAAATGAAATCAAATCATAAGAAATGATAAGAACGTCAATACATCCAGTCGGGTATCAACACTCGGTAATCAAATACTTTTCCTAAGAATCTCACTACGGGAGAATTGGTCAAAGAATTGTCAATTGTCAAATAAGACAATTTCCACAGATGAGTAAATTCGACTCAGAAGAATAAATAGTACGGGTACATATGTAGGTGTCCCTAACATTATGTCCCTATTTTTCACTTCTTGCAGATCTCATAAATTTTTAATCTTTCACAATCTTCAAAGAAAATGTAGTGTTTATTCATTAGTTTTATGGCGACTACTAATCAGTCGTGCATGGTCCATTCCAAATTGTATGTAGGCGCGCAACTATATACAATTTCAAGATCAACGATGCAATACTCAGTTCGTCAAAAATTTATCATCATGTTTATAATAAAAACATTTTCATGCTTAATTCTTAAATAAGAATCAAAAATAAATTTATAAAGATTTTCTTGTTATGAAAACAATTAAGTTTTTCCCAAGGTGTTTTATAAACAACTTCATTTCGATAACAATCACTTATAAATCTCACTTTGAATAATCCTTATAGTGATGAAAATTCAATTTCCTCAAATGATAGTGTTTTATCTTATAAAAACAATGAGTGATCTGCAAAAGAGTGATGAAAAGTTGTTCACCAAGAACTAACTACAATATGATAGGAAATGAGCTTAGCCAAATAATCATGAGGTTCATGATCTCGATGGTACTCAAAAGAATAATCCACAACGTAACTCGATTCAAGATGAGTACTTGTTCAATGGTTGCATCACTAATGCGAGCATTAGAGACAAGCAAGAAAAGATAGATAACATCGATACATGTAGAATTTAACAATCAAAGGTAGTCTTTTTATTAATCACAAACAAGTCAAAATTGTACCGTAACACGTTACATGTCACTATGTCATACAATTCTCAGAACTCATCCTACCAACTGATATCTCAGTTAAGTTAGGGATTTTTAAAAGATACCACAATGAATACTAATCTACAAGAGTCATTAGGTGTTCCACATGTCCCGGAAGATCCATCGGTCCCAGTTCAGAAGAAGATTTCTTCAATTTATTTATTGGACACTGGGCATCCTCGTCATTGGACAATGGCCTAGGAACAACCCTTAACACGAACCTACAATCATTTAAAACCTTATAATTTAATTACAGGACTTAACGACTTCCTCTTAGCAATTTCATATTCCATACGGGTTAAATTTTACTTTATTAAAGTTTCAACCAATTTTATACTCAATTCGATATCCTACTTCATTTTCCATACTTTCAACCTTATTTTTAAACCTTAATAGAGCAATAAAAGCTCGATATGATCAGCACTTAATTTCCAATCCTATAGCTCTTACAACAACAATTATCAAATGAGTCACTAATATGAAATGACTCGATCAGTCAATTAGACTTCTCGGAAAGGTACTAGTGGCATGAGGCTTTTGGGTAATGATTCCAATGGCAGCCTCAAGTGCAACATTCACCCTTTCGATTTCAATTTAAGAATTGGATGACAACGAATCAGATGACATCTTTCTAGGTGATAACGTTTTGTCAATTCCACTCTATAAAGAAAGATCGTCATGACATCGATATCAGATTTAATCTCGCCAATTCTTTTTCAATATCACAATCAACTAATATCTACATTTCTACGAATATCAACCATTTGTTGGGATCATAAATATCCACAACTTGGTTTAGATCTAGGATAGCTAGAATTCCTACGAGAATAGCTTCGATTAACTTACTAGGGGATTTAGGGTTTATTGTGACAATCTACGCCGTATAAATACCTCGTATAAATATAGAAATAATCATCAAATAATCATGTTATCAAATTACATCATATGTATATATATATATATATATATATATATATATATACTCCAAGTTATATATATATATTAAAATAACACTTCTCAGTCTGGCCTTGTCGGTAACTCGGGAATTCTTCGGCACCGTTATAGTCAAAAGATTTTTAGACATTTTTAGAAAAATGTTTATAGTTAAAAGATTTTGAAATGTTTTATTCAAAACCTTGGTTTTAAAAATCTTTCGTTCTCTATAACGAGAGCTCTGGTACCAAACTGTAACACCCCCAATTTATACAACTCAATACAGCGGAAGACTCGTTGGTGTTACGGGATAGCACATTACTCACATCATAGACAACGCATAAAAAACCGCGTCGTTTAATAATAAATCATTTCCATTCATAAATATCAAAGTTACATCGGTCCCAAGTCATTATATTTCATACAAAGTTTTACAAAGTATTTGAATGGAAAATATTGTTTAAGTGCGGGCCATGAATTCTTGTCGTCTTCCCGAGAATTACCTTCAAGTACCTGAGATAAAACATGTTAAAAGAAAAGGTCAGCGATAACGCCGAGTGAATTCATAGAGTTTAATAAATTCCATCAATATAACTTTGGTATAAAATTAGTACCAAAAATCATTTCGTACAAATCATTGTAATAGGCCATAAAATAGCCAAAATCATTTTATACAAATCTTTATCAAAATCATAATATAGCCGTTTGCCTTAAAAATCATTATACGAGCCAATGTCGTAAAAACGTCATACAATACGTCTTATGACGTTGTATAAAAATAAAAACCGTTATATGTATATGGTTATGAAAACCAAAACACAAACATAATATCAATAGTATGACCCTGTATTGCTAGTCAGGCAATACGTCGTAATTCTGAGCGTCTAGTAGTATTTCGTTAGTCGGATTATTATAAGCCGCATGACATTGTTACCTTACTAAACCAACAACGGGTAGCTAACCCGATACCAATTTTGCCCATCTAAAGTAGCGTGTCATCACAAAGGTCACGCTATGGAAATATTCTCATACATAAATTCGCTTACCAATCAATGTGGCACGACGGGGATCAACCGTCAAGGCGCGAACTGGGGTGATCGTCCCCAAATAGTACTATTATATGCACAAGCGTCTACCAACTCCCGGTAGTTCACAATTCATGCTAATGGGACTTTTAGTGACATAACCTAACTTTAATAATCCATTTGATTTCATCTATCGGGTCCTTTAATCATTTATCGGGTCATACAATCGGGTCATTCAATCTTTCGGGTCCAAATCAATAAACAAACAATCGGGACAAATGGTGTCCTAGTTTTATAAAAACTAACATGTTATCTCCCTCGCGGGTTTATAAAACATTTATAAAAACATTTAAAAGAGTGTGAGGCTATGAACTCACGTTGATGTGGGAAGGCGGATTGTCGGCAATTCGGACGTACGGTACGTGCTTCAATCACGGAAACCTAGACAAATAATACTCGTCTTAGACTCATGTCCAATGACTTTATAAAAATAACAATTATGTATACATATGACGATTATTTACATATGATGATCAAGTGGGTTTACATATTCTCATTAACTCGTTTTAGTGTTTACGTATTGGTATCTTTTTACTAGTTTACTAGTTTTACCTATTTACGCGTTTTAAGTCCAATAAACTTATTATAAGTTCTTTAACTTGTATCAATCCATGTTATACTTATATTATCAGTATCTACACTTTACAAGTTCGGCCTAAATGGGTTAAGCCCAATAAGTTCTTTTTATAAGTGTTCAACTTATTTAGTCCAATTATTAGTCCAATATGCTTATTTTAGCCCGTTAATGTCCGTAGGTTATATAGTTCGGGTTTTATCGGTTTTTACTTGTTATATATGTTTATATATCAGTATATTAGTTTTATAAAGTTTACATTAGACGGGTCCAACCGTCTAAGTTTTATTTAGCAAAAACGTTAATTTTACGGTAATAGCCGAAAAAGTCGTAAAAATCGTGTTTATAGTTTTATAACTTATAAGTATTATTCCACTACCATTTTTATAATTTATACACTTATTTAACCTTTTACATATTTATATAAATAAAATCCATAAGTTAGTGGGTTTTTATTTTACATTTTATATAATATAATTTTGAGTGCTTATATAATAATAATAAACATTAATTCTCAAAATCTGATTTTTATTTTCAAGTTCACCAAAACTGCCATATCTAGAGTTCTATATGGAGATAGAAGCTCAAATGTTTATCACATAAACTACATGATATGTGCTCCATTTAACTCTTCTATAGCTACTGTTGAATCATCTTCTAAGTATTTTCTAAAAATCGTCCAAAACAGTGAACTCAGATTTGTACCTTAAACTTGTTTTGATCATATCTCACTCATTATAATGATTCCATTGCATGGCCAACTCTCACATGTGTACAAGACACATAGCTTATTGTATATTAGTTCTACTTCATCATTTTATCAGTTCATGACATGTTTCTTTACTGTTTTATACAGCCAACAAATTTAGACAAGATTTTAGCCTTGTTTCTTATAGTTTTTTTTATCTTTTTAAGCATGTTTATCAACACCAAATTCCCACACAATATTTTTATCATCATATAATCATCATAAACATATACAATAGGAAATAAAATACATGATTACATAACTAAAAATAACAAGAGGATGAGGAGGACAATCTTTATACCACCATGATGATGTAGGTTGATCAAAACATGGATTTTGATGGAGAAACTTGTAATGCACCAAGACCATCTTCAAGACCACCAATCTTCATAATCTCCTTGTGGAAAATCAGCCCTAATACTCCATGGAAACTCCTCCTTGGATGTTATAAGCACCACCAATCAATAGGGTTTCAAAGGGGCTTCAACATATGTGTAAATAACACATGATTTTGTGGTTTAAATTGATCAATGATGGTGTTTTTGGGGTGGATATGGGACGGCATTTTTGAGGTTAGAGAGAGAGATGAGAGTGTTTGCATGAGTGGAAAGTGAGTAAGTTGTTTTGTGTTGGATGGTTTTGTTAGATGGTAGCTTAGTTATTAAGCTTTTTAGGACAAGTGTTAAGTTAGCAACCTCAAGATGACACCTCAAGGGTGTTAGCTAGTTAGGACCGGTTTTGAGTCGGGGTGGGACAAGTGTCCCACTTGTCTCATCCCCATTTATTTACGGGTACTCCTCGATTCTAGTTTCCTCGATTTGCGTGCCCTCGGGTCGTTTTACGAAAAATGTTTTTATAAATTATGAATCAACGTCACAAAACGAATCCAATAAAAATTGTCTCATCAAAAACGGAGTTCAAAAACGTAAATACGTAATCCTAGGGTTTCCGGTTTAGTCGTAAAGGACGTTAAATTAAAATCGTAAGTCCTAATCTCTTCTGGTAAATTTGTGAGTTTATGAACCAACTCAAATTTAAAACTCCAAAATAATATTCATGGACAAATTTATTTTCTGAAATGTCGGACTGCCACCAAAGACGGTGTATGTAAACGTAAGCACGTAACGTTGAATCCTCTGGTTTAGACGTAGTCGATGCTACTCCAAGACGTAAATCCAAATTTCTTCCCAAAAATAAGTGAGTTCATAAAATAATATTTTCAAATAAATATTGAGAATAAAATATTGACAATAAATTGACGGATTGTCACATTAGCCTTCTCTCTCCACTCACGCAACTCACTTTTCAACCCTAGCGGTGGTGGGAAACTCACATTTCATTAAAATAGTCACTTCATATAAAATATACCCAACTAAATATTCACACACTCACAAACTAATAAAATAAATTAAAAATAAATAAATTGACCACGTATGTGTAACTCACCGTCACCGAGGTGAGAAACCCACGGAAAACTCACGGAGGTAAGTCTTCATCAGATTCTTACCACACTTCCCAGTGTACCCCAAACCCATATCCGTCAAAATCACCCGGACAAAGGTGATATTGAGCCATTCGAGTTCGATGCAACCAATTAACATAGCGTGGATCCCATTGTCTAGAGGTAAATATGTTCTTACCTCGTCTTCGTCGATCTCTAACCACATTTGTTTTAAACATCATGTTATTAGTTAGTGATTCAATCCCACAGTAAATTCAATTGGGCTGTATGCAAGCATCGAAGCTACGCCTTAAGGGATGAACACCACTTCTTTTTGTATTTCTGCCACCCCTCAAGGAAAACCAGCATGGTAGGAGCGGTGGTGCCAAAGGTGGTGCTAAAGGCATTTGGCACGAGATCTTCGTTGGCTTATCACACCATACTTGGTGCCAAGAGGGGCTGCGCCAAACTCACCAGCCCACGCCAAAGAATTTTTCAGATTTTTTTTTTGTTTTTTTTAAGAGAATGGATATATGTGTGGATCCATGGTCCTACTTCTTTATCCTTTGGCACTACTTTTTCTCGTGTCAATCACTCCAAAAAAATATAATGCCAAAGAGGTTCTTGTGCCAATCCTACATGACACTCACTTTGTCTTTGACACGAGCCTTTGGCTTCAACCGCTCCATGCTCTAATCACAGTTATACATAGGCGCACATTCTTTAAATTACATCCTATACACTACATAGCTTCATTTGAAATATTGTGAGTTCAACATGCACCCAAGTCAGAACATCCTTGTGCCAGAGCAATCATTCCCATGTGTTTCCCCGATCCAAATATATACGTCAGTTTTCGAATCTCTTGTAAAACTGAGCAATGACTTGAAATTCCGTGTCTTCACATACATCTTGTGTACATAAAACTTCCAACTTGAGACACACCTCTTAATCAAGAAACCTTGCCAATCTTGCATCCAAACTATAGCAAATATACCTGAACATCTAATATTAGGGGAAAACTTGAAACCGGCATGCTCCCTATTTTTACCAAAATCTTCTAATTAATCTTACAGCATGTCTAAAGGCTTCCTCTAGATTATTTCCGAAACATGGACTAAACTTCATCGATATGATACTAAAGATTCTTTACTACAAGTTTTTACAAATAAGTTCAAGATCTTTAACAACGTCTCCAACGCTTTTCTTAAAATTTCCCTTCGTACCATTTCTTTGACCATCCTTTGTTAATTCACTTTAAAAAAATTTCTTTGAATTGGTAAGGGAATGCTTTCGGCTTTCCATCTTAATATGTTCTGGACGGAGATGATATACTTGTTTTAGGAGGAAAACCACATAAGAAGCATATTCTATACGTATTCGAAGTTTCCAATGCAAACCAGAGCGCTACACATCTTACAAAACACAATTTTTTAGAAGGAAGTTTTATAATACATCAATGAGAAATTTACAAAGCATAAAAATAGATCAGTGTATTATACAACATCTATAATAATACAATACTCTATGGTCTCTTATTTTACAGATAGGAAATGAAAATCAAAAGGTATATATATCCAATACTGTCTTCTACGTGGCTATGGAGGACGTGAAATGTAGACAACTTTACCCCTACCCGAAGGTTGAGAGGCTGCTTCCAGAGGACCTCTGGCCTTACAGGGGTAAGGATCGAACCCTTGACCTCTGTCTCCGGAGGGAGGGACTTTCCGACTGATACAAATGGTACAATATAAAATAAAACAATAGCATAGATAACTATTGAGACCTAGTAGCAAAGTAAGCACACGATGGCTACTATTTATAGCGAGAAGTAGCAACAAGAAGTAAATGGTTCTTCCTAGATATTGTAAGAGAACAAGTCTCACTCATATCCAAAGTCTCTGCGCGCTCTCCATTTGGAAGCGCAAAATCAAAATTATAAACCACATTTGCGAGAATAAGCTCCATCAAGGTGTTGGCAAAATTAATACCGGGGCACCCTCTCCTTCCGCCACCAAAAGGGATGAAGCCATAATGATTTGCTTTGTAATCAAAATGACTATTCATGAATCTCTCTGGCTTGAACTCTTCATGCTCCTCCCAGATTGTAGGATCTTGTCCTAGTGCCCATAAATTAACAAAGACTCTTGTTTTTGCTTTAATATCATATCCCATTACTTTTACATCTTGAGATGATGCTCTAATAACTAGTGGAGCCGGGGCATGTAGTCGCATAGTTTCTTTAAGAACAGCATGCAGGTACTTGAGTTTTCCGATGTCTTCCTCAGTAATTTTAGGTCTTCCTTGGGCTACTAAGTTCACCTCATCTTGTAGTTTTTTCATCACTTGAGGGTTTCTTACTAGCTCACTTAAAGCCCATTCTAGAGTTGTAAATGTTGTATCAGCTGCACCAGAAAACATGTCCTGCATATAAAATGTAGGGTTAATTATAATCAACAAAATTCAACAGGACATAAGCAGTATCGGGGAACGCGCATGCATATGATCTACAAAGATGAAGCTAGAGCTAGACAAGCATGCATATGATCTAATATAAGATAAAACTATAAAAAGTAAAGCTAAATGATACTCGTAGTAATAATAATACCAGTAGGATCGCTTTAATGGTATCTCTATCAATGCGAAAGTTATCGGGGGCCTCCTTTTGCTTATCGAGCAGTATATCAATGAAGTATTTGCCTTGTTCAGTCGTCCCAGTCTTGACATCAGTAGACCTCTTTATATTCTTATTCAAGCATTCTTCTATCACACCTTCAAGAAACTCGTCAAACTTTTTGGCTACTTCCTCAGTTCTGACATTTATACCTCTTAACCGATCTACCCAGGACAGCCATGGTATATATTGGCCTATAGTAAGAATAACCACTATCTTCTTGAACTCCTCAACCGTATCAATGAAGCTTTTATCACTATAGCTTCTGCCGAAAGTTACCCTGCATAGTATACTATTTACTGATGAAAGGAGCAACTCTGAGAGATCAAATACTGAACCACCAGTTTCACCAATATGGTCTATCATAAGAGCTATCTCTTCTCCCCACACTTGCTGGAACGACTGGACTTGTTTGTTACTTAGAAGATGGACTACAACAAGGCTTTTGAGCTTCCTCAAGTATTCTCCGTAATCAGAAAGGGCAATATCCTTTCCATCATACGTAAGTTTTCTTAAAATGCCTAATTCGCCTCTATCTAAGAATGCATATTCATTTGTTTTTAAAATTTCCCTGGCTGCATCCATAGAGGAGACTATCAGGACCGGCACATTACCTAGGTGCAAAAGCATAAGTGGACCGTGTTTCTTAGCCAATTTCCAAAATGTTCGATGGAAATGGGGGCCAATCAGTTGGTGAAAGTTTCCAATAACGGGAAGCTTCCATGGAGATGGAAGTGGATCTTTGTTCCCTTTGGATAAAATTGAAAACCATTTAAGGTATATCACGGAGAGCAATACTGGAATAAGCAACGAAAGAACAGAAAAGAAAGAGAAGTTTAACAAGGGATACATTGCGAGCAATGGCTAAGTAAGTTTGAACAAATATGAGTTGCGATGAGATCTTGTTTAACATGACTATATATAGACCCCAGTATTGTCTCTATATATGATGGTCCATGACATGTCCAATTCGAAACTAATTATCTTTCATGAGGTAATTATAAACGAAATTTTTGTTCAGTTAACTAGTTAAAAACCTAAAAATCGGGTTCATGCTGAGGACTTTGTAAGCTAAATGACAAGAAGTTTAGCTATCGATCCAATTACATTTGAACAACCTCATAAACCACAGTTTATATTATTCCGTATAACCTGCTTATATATGATATCAAAACTCATAATTTTCATATTGGTATGGATGTGTTACAAACTAGTCCGCTTAAACAACATACGGCATTGTCCATGTTGTTAGGATAGTAGCCAACTACTCCAAGACTTCAAAAGTTTACTTTTTTAGTTTTTCTATTGATGTTTGACTAGTTAATTTCTCCATTAAACTCCCCACCCTTCCGATATGGGGGGTCATACCCTGTCACTCTTCCGAAATAATGAGGGGTCATACCCTGTCAATAACCTGCCTACAGGCTGGCTACACATCAGGGGCAAGATCGGGAACCATCGATCCCTCGTCAACACAAAACAACGAGACGGCAGAGTAACTTATAATGACATAAAACTTAATGTGAATGTCTACATAACCTTTCTAAGTTTACATGAAAGAAGACAAGTAATGTTTGGAAGCATTAATTGTATACTCGACGAATATTCACGCCGCCTGATATACATAATTAAGGATATGCAATACTGTTAAAAGATAAAATTATAATTGCAAGTAACGATTAGCTTGCGACAAAATGACAATTTAAACTAAACATATAGATGGTATCAAAATTATAAAACCCTCCATAGTCCAAAATAGAACCATGAATCTGTCATAACCACCTTTGTATTTAAGAAAAATAATACACTACACAATTGAAGAAAACCACTCTGTAATAAGATAATACATATGCATAACTCTTCGAGTGCATGGTTTAGTAATTAGTTAGTGATTAACTGATTATTAAAATGAATAACAAATAGAGAGAATAACAATTCAAAAATAATGCTATTTACACTAAAAATCATTTATGTAGATTTAAGCTATGTACTACTGATCTAGAACTCACAAATATATAGATATATGTAACACAACAGTAGATAAAAGGGAAATATATCAGGAAAGAGATACACTTTATTCATGAAAAAACATGGCTATATATAGCCTTACAAGGTACTGTTTAGCATGAAACTAGGAACCACTATCACAGCTAAAGAAAAGGTAAACATGGGACTTCTTCTACTAACGTGCAAATGCACTACATATTATCCGGGGTCTAACCTTTTACCAATTCTAACTAGTTTATTATTGTTACTACAAACATAACCCATGCATACTTGCATACTGTTATGGCCAGTGAACCTTTTATGACCGATTAAATCCAACAATCACCCCCTTAATCGGTTATTTACCCACCAGACCTCCATCGCCTTATTTTCTAACCATCTTGGTTCTTGACCTTTCTCGGACATCCGACCTTCAACTTGGTCGCATCCAAAGTCTTCTTGTTGAATGCAACTTCAAATGTCAAACTAACTAATTTAACACCCCCTGAGTTGGAAATCTCCCCATTATCTTCAAAATGAACCTAATCAAATCCGCCTACTTTCATGTCTTCCCGTTCAACGAAACATGCTGACGCGTTTTCCTTGCACTTGCCTTCTCCTACGTATTCCTTGCTGAGCAGTCCTTGCTATCTTTGTTGTTGCGTTCTCTTGTTATCCTTCTTCGGTCTTTTGTGAATCTTCGGCCTTCCTTTCTTTCTTGGGCAACCCGCGGTCACGGTCTCGGTCTTCGGCCTTTCGGCCTTCGGTCTTTTGATCTTTCGAATCAACAGTCTCTTTCAGTGTCCGCTGTTGACACTCGGTCTCACTTTCTTTCTCGGTATCACACTTTCTTATTCAAGTCACGACACCTGACTTTCTTTCTCTTTCTCAAGGCACCTGACTTTACTTTCTTCTTTCTTTACGGCATCGAACTTTCTACGACACCCGACTTTCTTTCTTTCTGTCTTTCTTTCTTTCTTTCTTTACGGCATCGAACTTTCTACGACACCCGACTTTCTTTCATTCTGTCTTTCTTTCTTTCTTTCATTCTGTCTGTCTTTCTGTCTTGCTTGTTGGCTGGCTTGCTGCAGACGTGACAACCTTCTTTCTTTCTTGTTGCCACTTTCCTCTTTCTTGCTCTTGCTTTCTTTCTTTTTCTGCCTGATTACATGGGTTGCAACCAGACCCTCTTTCTGCTTCTGCCCTGCAGCGAAGGGCTGCACCCTTCTCTTGAACCGACTCTCAAACCTGCCCTTTGATCGAACCTCTCCGATACCAAATGTAGATTTAAGCTATGTACTACTGATCTAGAACTCACAAATATATAGATATATGTAACACAACAGTAGATAAAAGGGAAATATATCAGGAAAGAGATACACTTTATTCATGAAAAAACATGGCTATATATAGCCTTACAAGGTACTGTTTAGCATGAAACTAGGAACCACTATCACAGCTAAAGAAAAGGTAAACATGGGACTTCTTCTACTAACGTGCAAATGCACTACATATTATCCGGGGTCTAACCTTTTACCAATTCTAACTAGTTTATTATTGTTACTACAAACATAACCCATGCATACTTGCATACTGTTATGGCCAGTGAACCTTTTATGACCGATTAAATCCAACAATTTCAAATAATTTTTCAAATAATAATAAACAGAAAGGTTGTTTCTAATTCTATATTAAATCTCCTCCAAAATAAGGTTTTCGTTGTTTAAGCAATTCAAGGTTTTCTAATTTTATCGGAGATCATGGAGGTAGCAACATATGGGTCAATGTTGGACACTGGCTTAAGATCTTGGCGGTCTTGATAATATCCCTTCCCATTCTTATTAGTGTCTCGCCTCACGCGAATTGAGGATCAACATTCAGCGACACCCTGCGTATGAAATCAAAATCAAGGTCAGTAATTATTAAACATAAAGTATATTACCCACTAATGTCAAACGTCTCATGGCGACAAGTGGGCCTACATTCATTATCACATAAGTAGCAATGTGTTCCTTATGCCTTGAACGAAACTTTTAAATACCCATCTTGCTGAATTCATATCCTTCCTTGCCTCATAGATTTTGTGCTGATAGTATCATGTGAACAAATTAGTATAAAATACATCTCAACATAAATAAGATGAACAAAAAGCCATAAAGAAACTCACAGAAATAGGGGGTCAAAGGACACCACGAATCCAAAAATCTCAATTGTCATAGGTTGAAAACAGAAAAATGAATTTTTAACACAAATAACATATACAAAAACATCATATTAGATCCTTCTCAGAAAAAAAAGCATAACGAAATTTTTGGCTTGCCTCAAGAATGTAACGAGCACCCCCAACTCATCCAGAAGGCCATACATAGTCCTACTTGAAACTGCCATAAGACTGGACAAAAACGAAAAATAAATAGTATCAGTATAGATAAGCAAAGAAAACAAAAAGCATTAACTTTATCAAGTTAACCTACAAATTATGTTTTCAGCTGTATGTGTCTAGTTCAATGCTTTCTGTAAATCACTTAGACATTTCATTTTAATGGTTTATATAAATAAATTGGGTCCTTGAATAAAATTGAAACTTCAATTATTTATGTCAACACATTCCAATCGAATACTTGCCTTTAATATAGACGATTTGTTCAACTACAGAAATTGATTAAATACATGCCTTTAATATAGACGATTTGTTCAACCACAGATGATTTGTTCAAGTTACTATATTTACTTGTTTTTTCAACTTTCAACATTCAACAATTGAGATACATCATTTATAGGGTATATAGATACACGTCTTTGTGTACATGCATTTGAATTATTAAGGCATACACGATAGTAAAGCCTATTAAATTTTGACTTTGAATAGGTTATATATCTTATACCTTTTCCATTCTATGACATAAAATAGATTACGTTAAAAGAGTACAAACTTCTTCATATTATTATAAACATATATATAAACCACCATAATCTCATAAAAAAATCATGAGTAAACACCAAAATTTAAAAACGAAAACCTTTAACACTTACACCCCAACACCATCCTTAAGAATTCCCCCAAACGTCATCCTAGCTAAACCACGCCAAGATATCTTCCTTAACAACTATATATACAAATAACAACACAATTGCTTGAATAATGTTACAAAACACCTTCATAAACGTCTTAAACTCACAAATGTATGGAATGTGATCATATCAAATAGTTAAATGTTTTTTTTATCTCAATATCCTTTCGGTTCTGCTCAAATTAGTGATAATTAACAACCAATATTGCAAAGATTTGTATATTTTATGTTTTGCAGGTAAATTAAGCAAATAATGGAAAAACGAGAGTAAATGTTGGAATTTTGCAATAAAATAGCGCCAAGGACAAGAAATTAAAGTCATCTACGGCGTAGATGGTTTCCAGACCTACGTCGAAGATACAACGTTGTTCGAGTTTTCATATTAGAAAGCACTACGGCGTAGACCATACATGTATAAAGCGTCAGTGTTAAATATATGACAATATATACTAGGCGACAAGATCAAGGCTTAATTAAGAATGTTTATCTACTACAAAATTCGGGCCTTTCCCTGGCGAAATTTCGAGCGTTTCCCTGGCGACATGTCACCAGGGAAAGCGTATCCCTGGCGACTTCTCGCCAGAGAAACATCGTCAAAGAAAGCTGGTGCGGGAAAGTTTCCCTGACGACTTTTTTGTACTTCCTTGGCGACTAAGTGGGCCCCGCAGCTCTTAGGTTCAAAAATTGGTGACACGCTGGATTTGGTGCGAGAAAGTTTCCCTGTCGACAGATGTCGCTGGGGAAAAGTTTGCTGATTAACAAAGTTATGTAATCATGCTAATTAAACCTCACTTTTTCCCTGGCGACATGTCGCCAGGGAAACTGTTCGTTACGTTGACAAGTCAAAGCCTCGCGTTGACAAGTCAAAGTTATACCAAGGTTTCCCTGGCGACATGTCGTCAAGGAAACATTTCATTACGTTGACAAGTCAAACCCTCGCGTTGACAAGTCAACGTTGTGCAAGAGTTTTCCTTCGCCAGGGAAACCTTGCTGACTTTTCAGAAAGTCAAACGAGCCACAGTTTTCCCTGGCGACATGTCGCCAGGGAAATTTTATCATTTTTTTGTGCAGCCTGCATAGCAGGCTATTTTCAGATTTTTTTCGGAATTTTTCCAGAAAAGTCTACCAAAACCTGGGAATACAAATACAAAACCTAGGGATACAAATACTAAAAATCTACCACAAATCTAGTACAAAAACACAATAACATGTAACCTCTCGATCGATTAATTATAACTCGATCAATACAAATACATATGTCACAACTTGAGTACAAAATTCCTAGTTACACTTATTAAACTTGCAATTCGGGGTTTACAATTAATAAACTTGCATGCTAAGGTAGGAAAAACAAGGCATACTAACCATTATTGCCATTCTACCCGTCGGCATTATCATTACCACTACCGCCACTCCCACCGGCGCCACTACCGCTGCCTCCCGGGCCACTCCCGCCGGCGCCACTATCGCTGCCTCCCGTGGCACTCCCGCTAGCACCACCCGATAGGAATTATGAGAACGCATCAGCGAACCTATAGTCAATTCTCATAAATTCAAACACTTGAGACGCTTGTTCCAATCGTGGGTCGATGGCAGGTGTAGGGGGAGGAATATATCGAGCAGTTAGACTCCTTCTCGGCGCTATTTGACCGACACCGGGCATGTGGCCTCGCTGCTTTCCGCTTCTGACGATACGGTTGATCTCGTCGTCCGTATGTTTTCCTGCAGCCCTCATCGCAAGCATCTCCTCCTAATGAAGTGAGAAAAACAAACGATAGTTAGTATATTATTTATTAGTCGGGTTGGTACATTATTTATCGGCAGGGAATAGTCAAAAACCAAGGTATATCAGAAAAATAAATTAATTAATTAATTTAAAAAATAAAAAAATACTTACATACATAACACGGTCCGTATCGCAAGGAAAATTCCCATCTGGGTCGGTGTGCGTCAAGAAGAATTGGTCAATGACAGTCGGGGGTGGCACATCGGCTTGAATTGCAGCTTGGGTCTGTACATACATAGACACGCATATATAGAATGCAGCAAATTCAAAACAAAAAATCACAACACCAAAACATATAATAAAAGACATATATGTATGTAAATTAATTATAGAATTTCTCACCACTTTGTCTCGAAGGAGTGCTAACGATCGAGATCCCTGCCGACTCGGTGTCTTCTGCTTAGACCAATTTTGGGAGTTTGTCAGGCATCTTTTCTCGTAATCTGGATCACTCCAAAGTGCGATATGTTTTTCCCAGTCCTCGGAAGTAATTTCCTCGGGACGCTGGCTGCGGACTCTGCCTATGTCTACCGTACCGATATCGATGTCTTGGCGCCAATGCTTTGTCTTGAACGCATTTTTTCGAGAATTGTAATTCTTTTGAAGCATTTGATTGATGTCGCCACTTACACCCTTCCAAGTCGTAGGAGTCTTGTGGGGTGTCAGATTAAACTTAGACTGCATTTATATACAACAAATAAAACAAACACAGAGTTAGAGTTAGAGATATAATTTATATATTATTTTGTTTATTTATTTAATGGCTTATATATTTATTTAAATTTTTATGATAAAAACAACTTATCCTGATAAGCATAAGCTTTTTGAAAAAACAGCTTGTTCTGATAAGCTTATCAAAACAAGTTGTTTGAAAACAACTTATCCTGATAAGCTTATTAGAACAAGCTGTTTGAAAACAGCTTATCCTGATAAGCATATCAGAACAAGCTATTTTCACACAGCTTGTTCTGATAAGCTTATCAAGATAAGCTATATTCAAACACCTTGTCCTGATAAGCTTATCAGGATAAGCTGTTTGAAAACAGCTTATCCGAAAAAGCTTATTACCTTATTCTCATCAAATATATATTTATTTAAAAAAATTATATTTATTTAATTTTTTTATATTTATTTAAATTATTTATACATTTAAAAAAATTATATGATATAAATAAATAAGATAATATTTGTATATTTATTTAAATTTGTTATTTATTTATATGATATAAATAACTAAACAAATTTATTTAAATATATACACCATTAAATAAATAAACACAATAATGTTATAAACATAAAAATCATAACTGACCTCTATTTTCGCCCAAACGCTCGCCCTAATCTCTTCAGGGACATCATTCCAACTTGGGTAGTACATTGGCACGAGCCTCCTGATACAATCCCCGACGTAATTAGCAAAATGCTGAGCATGCGCACCGAGAGGCCGGAAAGATGGTTCTTGTTCAAAATCTATCGGGACAGGGCCATGCGCGTCAACTTCGCTCAACAAATTGAGACATTGGGTAATGCCCCAAGTCTTTCTACCGGCCTCTCTGCCGCCCAAATTTTCTTTTCTTTTGCCTTTGCCTGCAAAAATCAAGTGAGTGACAAAGTCATAAAAAATCAAGGTAAGCAACATATATATATGCACCAAATTTATGATTGTGTTAAATAATCCAAATATTCTTACCTTTAATTCTAAATAAGGAGAGACAACCGCTGCGGATGTTTGGCGTAGGAGGTTCATCCTCACCACCACCGTCACCACCGTGTGATCGTGCAACATCTGCTGACATCTGTACACGTACAATTAGCATAACATAGACAAATTCATGAACAAAATAATATACGCATGCACAAATCCAAATACAACACATCCAACTAAATATAGACATTTAAACAATCCACAATAATTAGATTCATTCATTCAAACAAATATGTGTCTTTTGCAAGTTACAACTAAAGGTCAATCTTCTTCTTCACTGGAATAAATTTTGTCTTCACGATCATCATCATTCACACGTTCTTCATCACTTAAATCATGAGGGACGTCTTCATCATCAGTAATACCATCGTCTTCATCATCAACATCAATGATGTTTGAAAACAGCTTATCCTGATAAGCTTATCAGGATAAGCTGTTTGAAAACAACTTGTCCCGATAAGCTTATCAGGATAAGCTGTTTAAAAATAGTTTATTCTGATTATCAGGATAAGCTGTAAACAGCTTGTCCCGATTAACTTATTAGGATAAGCTGTTTTCAAACAACTTGTCCCGATAAGCTTATCAGGATAAGTTGTTTTCAAACAGCTTATCCTGATAAGCTTATCAGGATAAGCTGTTTGAAAACAGATTATTCGGATAAGCTTATCAGTTTATTCTCATAAAAAAGGTAGCATAAGGAGTGTTTGGTTGTGCGTTTAACAATGTTAAGGAATGTTTGTATTTTCGTTTAACCAAATTTAACTAGTTTATAAACCCCGACAACATGTCGCCAGGGAAACCTAAATGAATAAATAAATAAATAATCATATGTATTTTGAATAGGATTTAAAAAACATACTTCTTAGCCGGGTTTGGTCGGGGTTGTTGGCGTCGGGCTGTGGTGGTTTTCGGCTGTGGTCTCGGCTGTGGTCGGGGTTGCGTCTCCGGCTGCGGTCGGGGCTACAATAACATAAAACAAACACATTTTAATTATCAATCATAATAAGATAAACAAAAAAATTTTATTATAAAATCAAAATCAAAAATTAAAATTACAACCTTTTAAAATCGGGAAAGATTGGATGTTTAAAGGGTTAGAAAAAGGAGAAAAGTGGGAAAGATTAGACTCGTCGGAGTGGTGGCAGTCGGCGGAGTGGTGGCGAAGTGGTGCACGTGTGCACGTGTGGTGGTGAGGTGGTGAGGTGGTGAGGTGGAGTGACTAGTGGTGGTGGTGATGATAATGATGGTGGTGATGGTGGTGTGGAGGTGATGGTGGTGATGGTGGTGAGCAACATCGAACGAAGAAGAGAAGTGGGGTTTTTTTTGGATAAGAAAAGTTATGAGAAAAGTGAAGCAGATGTGGTCAAAAATGTCAGATTTTCCCCGGCGATAATCCCTGGGGACATGTCGTTGGGGATACTTTCTACTTTTGTCGTCTAGCCAAAAGTGCGCGTGAATGAAAGTTTTTGGAGGGAGGTTGTCGCCAGGGATACATTTGACTTTTCAACGCATATTCACGTACCGAAACTTTTTTGTCGTTGTTCTCAAACCTTCCCTGGCGACGTGTCGCCAGGGAAACTATCCCTGGCGACATGTCGCCAGGGATAGCTGCAAATGTCGCAGGGGTTAAGTTTTGTCAAAATAAAATTTATTATTACTTATATATTATTATAATTAGTTATAAAATAATAATTATTATTATTATTTACAAAATAATAATAATTATTATTATTATTTATAAAATTATTATTATTATCATTATTATTATTTGTAAAATAATTATTATTATTTATAAAATAATAATATCATCCCGGTTAGTTTAATTTCTAAATTTATTCCGATTTAGTCTGATTAGTTTCTCGATTTATTCTAATTCGGTAACCATTGAACATCTAACATGTAACCAAGGCATACCGACTCATCCATTGAACATCAAACGTGTAACCAAGACATGTCGAGTCATCCATTGAACATCTAACGTGTAACGAACACATACCGACTTATCCATTGAACATATAACATGTAACCAACACATATCGACTCATCCATTGAACATCTAGCGTGTAACCAACACATACCGACTCATCCATTGAACATCTAACATTTAACAAATGCATACCGACTCATCCATTGAACATCTAACGTGTAACCAAGACATGTCGAGTCATCCATTGAACATCTAACGTGTAACCAACACATACCGACTCATCCATTGAACATCTAACATGTAACCAACACATACCGACTCATCCATTGAACATCTAACGTGTAACCATCACATACCGACTCATCCATTGAACATCTAACGTTTAACAAATGCATACCGACTCATCCATTGAACATCTAACGTGTAACCAACACATAGCGACTCATCCATTGAACATCTAACGTGTAACCAAGACATTTCAAGTCATCCATTGAACATCTAACGTGTAACCAACACATACCGACTCATCCATTGAACATCTAACGTGTAACCAAGACATGTCGAGTCATCCATTGAACATCTAACGTGTAACCAACACATACCGACTCATCCATTGAACATCTAACGTTTAACAAATGCATACCGACTCATCCATTGAACATCTAACGTGTAACCAACACATACCGACTCATCCATTGAACATCTAACGTTTAACAAATGCATACCGACTCATCCATTGAACATCTAACGTGTAACCAAGACATGTCGAGTCATCAATTGAACATCTAACGTGTAACCAGCACATATCGACTCATCCATTGAACATCTAACGTGTAACCAACACATACTGACGCATCCATTGAACATCTAACATGTAACCAACACATATCGACTCATCCACTGAACATCTAACGTTTAACAAATGCATACTGACTCATCCATTGAACATCTAACGTGTAACCAACACATACCGACTCATCCGTTTTACACCTAACGTTTAGCAAATGCATACCGACTCATCCATTGAACATCTAACGTGTAACAAAGACATTCCGAGTCATCCATTGAACATATAACGTGTAACCAACACATACCGACTCATCCATTGAACATCTAACGTGTAACCAAGACATGTCGAGTCATCCATTGAAATCTAACGTGTAACCAACACATACCGACTCATCCATTGAACATCTAACGTTTAACAAATGCATACCGACTCCTCCATTGAACATCTAACGTGTAACCAACACATACCGACTCATCCATTGAACATCTAACGTGTAACCAAGACATGTCGAGTCATCCATTGAACATCTAACGTGTAACTAACACATACTGACTCATCCATTGAACATCTGACGTGTAACCAAGACATGTCGAGTCATTCATTAAACATCTAACGTGTAACCAACACATACCAACTCATCCATTGAACATCTAACCATTAACAAATTCATACCGACTCATCCATTGAACATCTAACGTGTAACCAACACATACCGACTCATCCATTGAACATCTAACGTTTAACAAATGCATACCGACTCATCCATTGAAAATCTAACGTGTAACCAAGACATGTCGAGTCATCCATTGAACATCTAGCGTGTAACCAACACATACCGTGTAAAACCCGCATGCTTTTACCATGAATAGTACCCATAAGATCGTATGTACATGATTAGAACTTTCCTTTTATAGTACGTTTACGTTTCACGTACAAGAATTATTAGTATTACGTACCTGTTATAACACGATAAGTATTTACTACGTATGAACACACGATAACTATTCCAATAATAAGTATAATCACGAGCATACGAACATGAAATCATGAACGTAAATTAATCACGAACTAATATTAAGTATGTATATACATTTATTAAGAACACGAATAAATATATTAAGTCACGATCGATAACTAATTAAAACACGTAACTTACGAACACGAGAACACACGAGAACACACTAATATTTTAGACACGGAAAACATTCGGGTTACCCCATGTGGGCCCCATTACCCACGAAATTAGGAAGAGAAAAAGGGCCAAGCCCATGTTTATTTTTACCAAAACAAGAAAAAAGGAAAATATCTTTTCTTTATTCAAGATTTTCACAAAAAGTAAAAACCCTAATTCTTTCTTCCTTCTCCTTTTGGCCGTCACTTTCAAGAACACCACAAGGGTGATTCGGTTTGATTTTAACCTTGGAATTATTACAAGGACCGTTGTGTGTTCGTCCTTATTTGATCCACGTATTCGGTATAGCTTTTAACCCTTTTCTTTTTATGTTTTGATTTTGATAATCACATGAATCATGATGTTTTAATGGAACTAATTAAAAACAATTATTTTAAACATGTTAATGATCATGAGATAAATCAAACAAGGGTTTTAGGGGTGTTTGTGTTGTAGTCGACGCCTAACCGAGCCCTTAAGGGGTCTCGGCTTGGCTTATTACCCACCACCGAGACCATATGGTCTCGGTATGGTGGTGATGTTGTCACGGCAGCAGCAAGGGGCAAGGGTAAACCCGACCTTGGTCGGGTATGGTGTTGATTACGGGTCCGGTTCATAGTTTTTAGTCACAGGTCCGGTTCATAAATTATTTTTGTTAAAGGTTTATGATTTTTATGTTTTAGACTTAAATTAAATTAATAAAACATGACATGATTAATTTAATGTACATGACTTAGGTTATAATTTAATTATTAGATCATGAATTTTAACCTAAGTATTTATATTTTATTAGACTTTATAATTAATTATTAAAACCATGACTATAAATAATTAATTAATATGACTTAGGTTATATTATTAATAGTTAATAATACATGTTTTAACCTAAGTATTTTACCTTATTCAATTAAAGTCATGATATATTTAATTAAATACTTTTAACCTATAGTTTATTTAATGTACATGTAATAATTAATAAACTATACTTTATAACTACATGACTTAGAATAATAATCGGAAAACACTTAAGCTTATATAATTAGTTTATTTAACCAGCTTATATCTATTTATGGAAACTTTCTATTTTTAGAAACTTATTTAATTAAGGCAGCTAATCTATTTACGGAAACTTTCTATTTTTAGAAAATTATTTATTTTAAGCAGTAATTCTATTTTTGGAAACTTTCTATTTTTGGAAACTTTCTATTTTTGGAAACTTTCTACTTTTGGAAACTTTCTATTTTTGGAAACTTTCTATTTTTGGTAACTTTCTATTTTTGGAAACTTTCTATTTTAGGAAACCTGTTATTTTTAGAAAGTTACTTATTATTACACAACAAGTATAATAATACATGAAATACAAGTAATACTTAATCAGAATAGACAAAATATAAGATAAACACAGTATAAAGCTTAAAACAGTAAAACATGACATGAACATATAAAACAAGCTAAGACATGATATAAAACCAGTTACATACTTAGTAATCAGATACTTATACACGTATGTATTTATGTAGCGTTAGTGATACCGAAGTAGGACTCTCTTCCGTTCGTCTTCTTCGTTTACTGGACATAAGGTACGGATTCCCGTCCTTTCAATACAGACATTCTTTTCTTATTAGTTCCCCGTATGCAGCCAACTATTTTCCCATAGTATAAGTTTATATGTTTGATTGCTTATGTTTAATTTAGAGTACCTGAAACCATATACATGCATGACCAGTTTCACCTAGTTATGGAGGTACCATAACCATAACACTAGAGGCACTAGTGTTATGACTTCCCCACGGCAGAGTGATTGCTCATGGCGTCCCTTCAGCTTTTAGCCATATTATTATATTTATCATGTGGGGCGTATGGGTGCATCCTAGTTACATGTTTTTCAGCAGATTACTCAGTGTGAATGTGGTGTGTGCCGTGCATCCTTCACAAGGAGTTGATCCCTCCTACCCAAAACCAGTATATTAAATTAGAGGCAGCCCCTCTAATTTGCATGATGAGGTCACCCCTCCAAGTATTCATGCACGGTGGATTTTCATGACCTATATTGGCTAATGGTAAAATATGTTAAACAGTTTTCATAAGATAAACATAAGGCTTTTCAAACTATAAAACCAGTTTTATGAACATGTTCCAGGTTTTCCAAGACTTATACATTTCCGCTGCTATTAAGTCTTTATTATGTTTTAGTCATTTATACTATGTCTATATCCCTGCACTGAGCGTTTAGTACATATTACCTTGCATGCTTTGATGATACGCCATAATCACGCGTGACATTCCATTTATCAAAATGGGGTGTTACAATTATGGGATCAGAGCCAAGGCTTCGACCTGTAGGCTCTAAAACTCGACCTGTGACTAGTGGGTAGTCACCAGGATCTTTCTAAGCCAACGTTTGTTATTCCATGTATTAATGTTTCAGCGCATTATTGTTTTAACCATGATGTTTTCAGCACCTTGAGGTTTTAACCTTGATGTTTTTCATCGATATTGTTTTACTAATATGGATGGACAACCATCATTCATATTTAGTTATGTGTCATGGTTTCATGCATGACGTTCCTCGTGAACCGTGACTATGTGGACTGAATCTCAGTAGTTCATAATTAGTCACATAAAAAAAATTTCTGATGAGTTTTGACAGATGAGTTTCATTTATTTATGTTTCATGTATCATTGTTGCAGGGATTATGACTAAGTAATTGTTGGTACATGACTGGCGCTATTTAGTCGCATGTGCTTTTATCGAAACTTTTAACTTTGGGACCGACCCATAGGCGTCCCCTCGCCATGCGTTTTGTTTTTGGACCGACCCATAGGCGTCCCCTCGCACATATAAATGTTTTTATAAACCACATCATGCATTCATGCACTGTTTTTCATGCATAAAATTTTTCTCATGATTTATTGGCATAATTTTTTTATGTTCCCTCATAAGTTACTATGTTTTTTTTGTTATGTCAAGTATGTCTTCATACTGTCATGGTTAACTTCAGTTTCATGTTGAATATGTTATACACTCCTTTATGTTAAATTGTTTCATGTTTCTTCATGATAATTCCGTCTTCATGTGGATTACGTCTTACGTTTTTTTTTGTTATTTATGCTTTCATGCAAGACATTGTTGGATTTCATTAAATCCTGTTTTCATGATAGTCATGGTTGGTTTTCATTAATCATGCTTTCAGGAAAATCATCGTTGAATTTTGTGTAACCACACTTTAACGTTTCTCTATACAACCAGAATGATGTCTATGCTAATATTACCAGGTTATCATGATGGTTTTTCTAACCGTTTAACCGGTTATAGTTCCTTTAAAAACATGATAAATGATCGACCCCATACCGATCATTTCATGTGCATTCCATGTGTGCTCCATGTACTGTATTTCATGTGTATTACACGTACCTTAATCCATGTGTATTTCACTTACAATACTTCACGAGTATTCACAAGTCGATTCTGAATCATCTCAGGCGTATGTTCACTTGCTGATATTCTACAAGATTGCTGATGCCACTCATAACTTGGAGATGTTACTAAAGGTTGATGCTGCTGGTTTTAGGAGACGCTACGAGATGCGGATGCTGTTCACAACCTGGAGATCCTACAAGACGAAGACAAAGGCGTCAGAATAAAGCAATTGGACGAGAAGATGCTTCACCACCAGATGAGTCCCATCAATCATTGTCCCTATTTCTTAGTTACATGTCACACGTCATTCAGTTGTCGTTTCAGTCATATGAGTGCAAGCCGATACCAGTCGGCCACTCAGCTGAATAGTTACATGAATCACAGTCATGAGAATGACCGTCATGGAACTGACAGACAAGACGATAGTAACAACTAATATGACAGCAACTATCCTAGCAATCACAACCGAAGTTCTAGCCACGGACGTGATCAGAAATACAAAGGATCAGTAGTCCAACCGATCCGCCAAATTTGGCATAATAACCTAATATTGTAGTTCTATTGTTTCACATCTCGAGACACATGTCAAGACATCAGTCAAGACACATGTCTCACGTATACTTTTTGAAGACACATGTCAAGACACCAGTCAAGACATATGTCATGCTTATATTTCCAAGACACGAGTCAAGACACATGACTCACGTCCAATTATGGAACATTTCTAAGAAATTCAGGGTACCCTCCCAGGGTATATCCATTTTGTTGTGCCATGTATTAATTAGGCCACAAGAATTTCAGTACCATTACCGGCGCATCAGTGAGAACTGACACGTTGCCCGATGACACTTCCGTTTCTTGTACCCATATCTCATACATTCATGACCATGAAGGACGTCATTCGTATCACTCATGTATACGAAGATTTTCCTTCAGTCTACTGATAAGATCCAAGCTACTAACGCATTTCCTCGGACAGATGCGAGTTGAATTTAATCCTAATTATGGACTACTAACCACACAACATGCTATGATTCATGATTTTATACAGTAATATTCAGGATCCTGAATACACTCAGCATGGTTTTCCATCAGGAAATCTGTACAAATTATCTATGCTTTCCAAGCACATGCTTTGTTAGCCACGACTGCTAAAATTTCTAGCTGTCAGTTAAGACACGACCACTGAAGTCCTTTTACGCGTAGCCAATTGATTATTCCAAAATCTTCCCATACATTCCAGAAGAACCTACAAGGAGAAGGATGGTACCATGAGATTATGTGTCGACTACTGTCGATTTAAACAAATCACCATTCATAATCGTTATTCTCCTCCACGTATTGACGGCATGTCCAATCAATCGTATGGTGTTAAGAACTTTACAAGATCGGATTCATGATCATGATGCCAACAGTGACGAGTGAAAGAGCAGGACATATCCATGACTGCTATTCGTACACGACTTGGTCATGCTAAAGTCATGATTCTGTATTAGTCTCATAAATGCTCCAACAGCATTATGGACTTAATAAATTAAGTTTCCATGAACTCATAAGCAAATTCATCAGCGTTTTCATTGAGGATAACCTGATTTCCTCTAAGTCTAGAGAAGAACAGGAAGACCATATCTACACTATGTTGCAAATTCTATGACAAGAGAAATTATACCCTGGAAATTTTTTTCCAATATCAATTCTGTTTGATTACAGTGACACGCTGAATCACATTGGTTTCTACGGTTAATCTTACCATGACTCAGCTTATGCGTAAAAGAGAGAACCCTACACTACATTAGGTGTTCTAGAAAATCCTACGCTAGGAGAAGTCTAGATTAAGAGACTCAGAGTTTCGCAAACTCCTATGTATCAAGTTCTACGAAGCAAGATACAGTTACGTTCATATCTAGGTACCTGACATACCAACAGGTTAAGATAGGACACCAACAGACTGGGATGTTTTCATCATCTGAAATTGTGAATTGAAATGGGACAAGATCTCCACGGATTTTGGTTACCAGTTTAACGCAAACTCAGAAGAAGCATGATGCGATCTGGGTTATTGCAAACAGTTTGATCAAGTCTGCAGATTCCTTACATCCGTAAAGATTTCAGAACCAACAGATTGATCAGACATGTTCCAGCCAAGGCTCATCCGATCACTTGGTAATTCCTCAGTTATCGAGTCAGAAAAAAATTCGCAATTGTGCTCCTTATTTACTTCACGTCTTCATTCTAATTCCACGACTTGCTTTCACGCTCGCGTTCATGACACTATTCACGTTCATGATGGTATCTTGGCTTACGACTTTACGTTCATTTTTCTCATTCTAGGAAGTTTTGCAAGAACTTGAGAGACCAAACCCAAGTTTAGTATAGCTCCCTATCCTCAGATAGACGTTTCATGTCATATTCTACGTCTCACCTTGTAGCGTTTGGCGTTACCGCCATTATATTCTATGTTCACGATATGTTTCACATGTCATGTTCATTCCACGTTCCTCATATCATGATCAAGATATGTTACACGTATCATGGATCACGATATGTTTACTCATACTATATTCAAAATATCTCCACGCATCACGTTCAAAATTTTCCACGTATCACGTTCAAAACTTTTCACGTATCACGTTCAAAACTTTTCACGTACTACGTTTCTTTGTGTCTCGCGCATCGTTGCTAATTATCAGTTAAGTTAGAAGTGTTTTGCACGATAACGTTTTAGTTGCCCTTACACGTTAATTCTTATTCCCTCGATCAAATTTAGGGGATCTACCTTACGCTAACAACCAAGAACTTCTTCGTATTTCAAGTCAAGGTCAGGAGGACCAAGATTTATCATTTGTGTCAAGATCTGTGAAGGAACAGTTCCAAGAGGGAAGCCACTTGGAAACGGACAAGTTCATCCGGACTTCTTATCCGTTTTTCTATTATCAATTAGATATGTCCTTTCAGTCACGTCACGTTCCATGTCCTTTCAAGACATGTCACGTTCCACGTTCCTTCCACCATGTCACCTTCGTGTTCATTTATCTTACATACCCTCTCAGTTTGATTCGGGCATGTTTCTCTTTCAGTTTACGTTATCTATAATTCGGGGACGAATTATTCTTTTTAGGGGGGAAGAGTTGTAAAACCCGCATGCTTTTAAAATGAATAGTACCCTTAAGATCGTACATACATGATTAGAACTTTCCTTTTATAGCACGTTTACGTTTCACGTACAAGAATTATTAGTATTACGTACGTGTTATAACACGATAAGTATTTACTACGTATGAACACACGATAATTATTCCAATAATAATTATAATCACGAGCATACGAACATGAAATCATGAACGTAAATTAATCACGAACTAATATTAAGTATGTATATATATTTATTACGAACACGAATAAATATATTAAGTCACGATCGATAACTAATTAAAACACGTAAGTTACGAACACGAGAACACACGAGAACACACTAATATTTTAGACACGGAAAACATTCGGGTTACCCCATGTGGGCCCCATTACCCACGAAATTAGGAAGAGAAAAAGGGCCAAGCCCATGTTTATTTTTACCAAAACAAGAAAAAGGGAAAATATCTTTTCATTATTCAAGATTTTCACAAAAAGTAAAAAACCCTAATTCTTTCTTCCTTCTCCTTTTGGCCGCCACTTTCAAGAACACCACAAGGGTGATTCGGTTTGATTTTAACCTTGGAATTATTACAAGGATCGTTGTGTGTTCGTCCTTATTTGATCCACGTATTCGGTATAGCTTTTAACCCTTTTCTTTTTATGTTTTTATTTTGATAATCACATGAATCATGATGTTTTAATGGAACTAATTAAAAACAATTATTTTAAACATGTTAATGATCATGGGGTAAATAAAACAAGGGTTTTAGGGGTGTTTGTGTTGTAGCTGACACCTAACCGAGCCCTTAAGGGGTCTCGGCTTGGCTTATTACCCACCACCGAGACCATATGGTCTCGGTATGGTGGTGATGGTGTCACGGCAGCAGCAAGGGGCAAGGGTAAACCCGACCTTGGTCGGGTATGGTGTTGATTATGGGTCCGGTTCATAGTTCTTAGTCACGGGTCCTGTTCATAAATTATTTTTGTTAAAGGTTTATGATTTTTATGTTTTAGACTTAAATTAAATTAATAAAACATGACATGATTAATTTAATGTATATGACTTAGGTTATAATTTAATTATTAGATCATGAATTTTAACCTAAGTATTTATATTTTATTAGACTTTATAATTAATTATTAAAACAATGACTATAATTAATTAATTAACATGACTTAGGTTATATTATTAATAGTTAATAATACATGTCTTAACCTAAGTATTTTACCCTTTTTTAATTAAAGTCATGATATATTTAATTAAATACTTTTAACCTATAGTTTATTTAATGTACATGTAATAATTAATAAACTATACTTTATAACTAGATGACTTAGAATAATAATGGAAAACACTTAAGCTTATATAATTAGCTTATTTAACCAGCTTATATCTATTTATGGAAACTTTTTGTTTTTAGAAACTTATTTAATTAAGGCAGCTAATCTATTTATGGAAACTTTCTGTTTTTAGAAAATTATATATTTTAAGCAGTAATTCTATTTTTGGAAACTTTCTATTTTTGAAAACTTTCTATTTTTGGAAACTTTCTATTTTTGGAAACTTTCTATTTTTTGTAACTTTCTATTTTTGGAAACTTTCTATTTTAGGAAACCTGCTATTTTTAGAAAGTTACTTATCATTACACAACAAGTATAATAATACATGAAATACAAGTAATACTTAATCAGAATAGACAGAATATAAGATAAACAAAGTATAAAGCTTAAAACAGTAAAACATGATATGAACATATAAAACAAGCTAAGACATGATATAAAACCAGTTACATACTTAGTAATCAGATACTTATACACGTATGTATTTATGTAGCGTTAGTGATACCGAAGTAGGACTCTCTTCCGTTCGTCTTCTTCGTTTACTGGACATAAGGTACGGATTCCCGTCCTTTCAGTATGGACATTCTTTCCTTATTAGTATTTCCCCGTATGCAGCCAACTGTTTTCCCATAGTATAAGTTTATATGTTTGATTGCTTATGTTTAATTTAGAATACCTGAAGCCATATACATGCATGACCAGTTTCACCTAGTTATGGAGGTACCATAACCATAACACTAGAGGCACTGGTGTTATGACTTCCCCACGGCAGAGTGATTGCTCGTGGTGTCCCTTCAGCTTTTGGCCATATTATTATATTTATCATGTGGGGCGTATGGGTGCATCCTAGTTACATGTTTTTCAGCAGATTACTCAGTGTGAATGAGGTGTGTGCCTTGCATCCTTCACAAGGAGATGATCCCTCCTACCCAAAACCAGTATATTAAATTAGAGGCAGCCCCTCTAATTTGCATGATGAGGTCACCCCTCCAAGTATTCATGCACGGTGGATTTTCATGACCTATATTGGCTAACGGTAAAATATGTTAAACAGTTTTTACAAGATAAACATAAGGCTTTTCAAAATATAATACCAGTTTTACTAAGACTTAACCGGGTTATCCAGGACTTAGTCTCTTCCGCTGTTTCATGCTTATATGCTTATGTTATTCATGCTTTACTTGTATATCCGTGCACTGAGCGTTATGCTCAGCCGTTACTTTCCTTTCCATGTCCCAAAACGGTAGGTACCCAAGGACCGACTCGAGCATTTGGAGGACATGCATAGGATGGAAGCTGCCATAGACTTCTTCTCCTTTTTCCTTCATATACTTATGCTTGTTTAGTCTTTCATTCATTTCTTTTGCTTTATTATGTTTTGGGCTTATGTTTGGGAACCGATGTTTGATTCCGGTTAACCCTATGGTCATGTATGTTTTAGTACATATTACCTTGCATGCTTTGATGATACGCCATAATCACGCGTGACATTCCATTTATCAAAATGGGGTGTTACATACCGACTCATCCATTGAACATCTAACATGTAACCAAGACATGCCGAGTCATCCATTGAACATCTAACGTGTAACCAATGCATACCGACTCATCCATGGTACTGTTTTTCAAAATTTTAATGATGAAATAGTAATGCAAAGTAAGGCCGACGACGGATATTACTTTTCTCTTTGCCGGCATACGTACCAAATCTGAAATAGTTATAGGTACCATATCCAAATACACTCATGCATGAGGATTCAGTATGCAACACTTGTCTACCTGATGGATTTGATGGATAGGTGGTCAATTGAGTTGCTAAATATTGGAGGGAAAACATTGGCGGGAAAATATTAGAGGGAAAACATTGGCGGGAAAATGTTAACAATTTCCCTCACTTTTTTAGCATAAAAGGAGAACCACACACACTCCTTATCATTACAACCACCAACAGATCACACACACTTATCATCACAAACACATTGTTATTATGAAGATGTTGAAGCATGAAGCTTTCCCGTTTACGTGTGGACGTGGAGATGTAGTTCTTCGACAATCGTGGCAAGATGCTACCTTTGGTAGACAGTACTATGCTTGTCCACGTTCAAAGGTGGAACCTCCATTTTCATATGGATGCAGATTTTTTTATGGAAAGACGAACGAGTCAGACTACTTGTCAATTCTCTTGGAGGTTCAATGAGCTTTTCTCCTCCAAGCTCTTCTTCAAGACCTTCAACGAGCTTTTCTCCTCCAAACTCTTCTTTGAGACCTTAAAGGACTCCAATTTCTTATCCAAGCTCTTCAACGTGTGCAAACTGTGTGCACTTGAATAGAAAAATAAAGGTACTTGAGAGTACAGTAGAGTTGTACCGCCATGCCGATAGGCACCCAGTGAATTCAGTTGCACTACTTCACGACCTTTACGCTTACATGGGGAACCTTAGTTTGAACTAGTTTGTGATGTGTTTTTTCCGTGTTTACGAGTATAATATCCTTGTAATATCCATATTTAATAAGGGCGTGTTTAAGTGTCCATGACGAATAAAATTATGTTTAGGAGTGTCTGTCTGTAAGTCTCCCATTTGATATTACAAAAGGTTTTATGTAATATTTGGAATAAATAAATATTTGTTTTATAGATGTCTTATTTTTTATTATATAAACGTCGCGAAATTAAAATAACATCGGATCGATAATTAAAATAATAATTATATGGAATAAATAATAATTTCTCATAATAAGCAAAAACTAATAATATATATGACAGGTAGTTTCCCCGGCGACATGTCGCCGGGGAAACTTTTGGGATTTGGCGGGCAAAAGCCTGCCATAGATTTTTTGCTTAAGTTTGAAGCTAATTACGTTGGACGAATTATCCCTGGCGACATGTCACCAGGGATAATTTTTGCAGATTATTATCATAAAAAATTAATGTTAATTACGTCGGATGAAGTTTTCCTGGCGACATGTCGCCAGGGATATGTTGGAGAGAAAATTTCGCGCTTTTTCCTTTGACATCTGATTTTGGACGGTGAATCCCCGGCGACATGTCTCTAGGGATACCCTAGTCAAACTTTGACCAAAAAGTATATCTGTTTTTTTGCCACGCCAGCCAAGTAGCCAGGGAAAAGGTGTTATCCCTGGCGACTTTTTGTCGCCGGAGAAACCCCGATCACCTGTTCCCAGTTTTCTTGTAGTAATGGTAAAGAATAAATAGAATCATGTTTATGTATAAAGGGGATGTATGATAAGAAAAATGGATTAATAAGTGTGTTATAAAATAAACCAATGTGAGGTTTATGTATGTGAAAAATTCGAGTAGATTAAAATTAATGTATTGACAAGTATCATATGGATTTTGTAAGATATAATGAAAGATGATAAAACGTGGGTTAGAATTTCATAAGGCAATAAATGTAAAATGAAAGTATATAATTAAAAAAGTATATAAATAATGAAACGGTAATGAGTAATAAATTAAAATTTAGTTCGGGTCTAGTGTGAGGTAAATCCCTACGGGAAAAAGCCAAATTAGAAAATGTAAAGACTAACACAAATTTGGTGATCCGTAAGGAGTCAGAAGTCGTTCCACCCATACGTTAAAGGTAATGGAGTATAGTTTTATGTAAAAATAGTCTCAAGGACTAATTTGATATTTATTGATGTCATTTTATAAAAGCGTAATGGAAGATCCATCATGGTTATACTTTTTGTCCAAAATTTTTATTTTGGTCTAATTATAACGTCGGAAAAGGGGCATTTTAAAATAGTGTGAGAAAAGTTCCAGCCAAGTTTTTTGATGCTAAAATTGTCAAACTTTGCACAAACTTTCCCTAACGACATGTCTCCAAGGAATGTTTGGGCAAAGTTTGACCAAAAAGTCAACCAAAACCAAGGCCACTTCAGATGACGTTTTGTCGTTTACTGAGCTTTGGCCGTCGGCATCCATCCTTGGAGAAAAGTTGGTCACCAATATTTTCTCGTCGTGTATTGAGATAAACAATCAACGACTTCGGAAAGAAAATACAGAGCCACGACTAATATGTAATAGAAGAGGCGATTATATCAAACGAGTGTGTTTCACCCCTTCTTACCTCGTATTCAAGGTTAATATGAAATATAATTATTCTTTGCTAATCACAATTATTTGCATCGTTTTTTTAAATTTTAATTTTAGGTGGAAAGTGAAAGTAAGTGAAACAAAAATATGATATGTTCTTAAGTTTATTTTCTTAGAAGGAGGTCAAAAAGAGGAAAAGATTAGGTTTTTTTTAGTCAAATGTATATATGGTCACTTTGGTATATTTTACATATATCCTATTTGATCGGTTAAAATCATGGTTATAACTAGCGTGAGGCGTGGCGTGTCGGCATCGAGTTACACGCTTTGGCGGATAAGGCGAAACTTTAACGTTTCTAAAGTGTGGCTTATTACAGCACAACATATAAAAATATTTATTTGTTTTATCATATTCAATATTATATTAATATTAAGTTTATAATAAGTGTCGTACATAATAATTAATGTTAGAAAACTCTCCTTACATGTAACAATATTCATTTTTGGAGTTAGAATTCAAAAAATCATCACACCTCATTTTATAGCGCGCCTTAACTTATTGCGTAGCGTGAACGTCACGCCTTAAGATTTAGCACGCCTTAAGGCGGGTTATAGCGGACTATTTAGAACTATAGTTAAAACTGCAAGCTCTCTTTTACAAAAAATAAAGTCATTTTTTGTGTGATATACAATCATCTTCAAACACTAAAGTTGTGTTAGCTTTTTTAAAATAACTTTTTGATAACCTTTTTAATCTAAGGTGGTATAATGTTTAATTTTTCTTGAACTAGTATAATGTTTAATTCAAAAAGTGACTTTGTGTTCTTTTTAAATGTTTAATTCAAAAACAGCTTACTCTTTGAGAATTTTCACCATACTGGATCATCATGGTAAACAAGTTTACTCAGTTACGTAAAAGAATCATGGTAAACTAATGGAATTATAAAAAGACAACTTTGTCTTTTTGTTAAATTATGGTAATGCTCAATGTATATGCTTAATTAAGTAAAAGTATTAAAATAGACTCAAACTATATCATAGATAGAAGACCTGCAGTTTCAAACAAAAGACCAAGAAAATTATATGCAAAATTAACATATGACAATGACAATATCTCTATTTTACTCCTTTTTTTTTTCATAAATTCCCCTTATTTTTTAGATGAAAAAGAATTTGACAAAAATAAATCACTTTTATGACAAAATTGTCCTATATTTACTCTTAGTTGAGCTAAATTAAATATAAGAAAATTGTCAAATATCACATTTGTGTCAAAATTATTGTTCATTATTTTATTTGTGGTTTTTTCAAAAGTTTCTAATAATAAGTACATAATTTAGTTACTTCATTTGAGATTACTATTACAGAAAATAATTTTTTTTTTAATTTATTAGTAAACTGCTGCGACTTGAAAACCTAATACATTTTAACATTCAGCCACGACATTAAACTGAAATCACCGACAACATTCAGCTACAAGGTCATCATGCAATTTAGGTCATTCTATCATCAACTTGGATGGAATTAGAAAGAACAGTAGAAGCCCACGTAATGAATGAACAAGAACTTTTAATAGAATCTTCATTCAATGAGAAAGCAGCCCAATCAAAAATAGTAGTAACCTCGGACACAGGGAATGTTTGTCGTCCACATTAATCGAAGACACGCTACGAATCATACAGCATTACCACAACGTCTACAACTCCATACGTGTATGCAACCAGCCACTTGTGATTTGTGAATGGATAATAGTAGTTGTTTGGGTTTTTTTTATCACACATGCATGGATATTGATTCCAGATATTAATTATAAACATGTTAATAAGGCTTGATGATGGGCCAAGATTACGATGGCATTGATTAGATCTTTATCAACTTTGGATCAAGTGGTCGGGATATGTCTAAGGCGTCTAGCGTGAAACTTCGCAAAAATGGAGTTTGGCTTTAGTTAGACCTTTAAACCTATTAAAAAGAAATCGATTTTTGACTTGTCACTCGGTCGTCCACGATCCTCGTTCAAGTCTAGAGACAAAGGTTCATTTTGGCCTTGCTCTAAATAAGACAATGAGGTGAACACAAACTCCTCAACAGCCGGAATTTCAACGATCTTCTTCTACACCTTTGTACTCGGTTTCTCATCAACACCAATCGCCGTGACCGCTTGTGTTCTTAGGCTGAGGGGAGTGGGTTAAAACCCACCCTCGACTTGGATAAAGTTGAACGCGACTTCCATTCCCTCGGCAACCCACTCACGTGCAACTTAGTCGCTTTGATCAAATCCTTGAGGCAAACTCATCAGCGCGAGTTTGTATTAAAACTGGACTCACATGTTTTTTTTTAATCGTTTGGTCATTTTTTGAAAAAAAAATAAAAATGTAATACCCCTTTTTACTTATAAATACCAACTAAATCATTCTCATTTTTCACATACAATCTCATCTAAACTAAAAACTCTCCTCTCCATTATCACTAATCATGTCTCAAGAAAACACATCCCGATCCGCCAACAAACGTCGAGGACGTCGAAATACCAAAAACTCACCACCCACACCGGAAGGAACGTTCAACCTAGAAACCTGTCACCCTACCAAGTGAACACCATACGACCACCATCATTCTATCAACACCAACCTTACCCAAACCAACCTTACCGTTTGCCTAGAACAAAACCAATACCAATGACACCAAAACCCCACACCCTACTTTCAACAACCCAACTTTCAAATAGGTGATTCCTCATCATAACCCGGCTTTCAAACTGATGATTCCTACATCCTAGAGTATTCAGATACGTATCAAAGATTTGATTCGTATCAACAAACCGGGTCTCCCGTTCAAGAAACTTAAGAAACCGTCTAAAGGACTAAACCAAAGAAGGCACTAGCTAGGGGACGTCAAAAGAAGAAGACGGTCGAAAAAGCTGCAAAACGGCAAACACATTGGACAGTCGCGGAGGAAATTGCTTTGGCAGAAGCTTGGGTTTGCCGTGTCTGAAGACAACGTTAATGGAAACGAGATGACAGAGCAGTGATTTTGGACAAAAATCCTTGAGTAATTTGAGAGCAAAACGAAGTAGTCGGGGTTCGTACGTATGATTCTTTGAATGGGAAGTGAAAGTACGTTCGACCGGCTCTAGTTGGGTTTTGTGGGGTTTATGGTAACTTGATGCGTATTGTGCCTGAAAGTGGTACAGGGGATGGTGATCTTTTTAACCGGGCGTTGGTGTATTATGAAGCTGAAGTTGGCTCTCGTTCAAATTTCGTCATTGTTGGGAGATTGTGAAAGATAGCCCGAAATAGCGGCAGGTTGAAATGCCTAAGGAATTAACTAAGACTTCTCAAAAAAGCAAGAGATATAAGTCATTGGTCTAGTTCGTTTAACAGTGTGGATACGAGTAACAGTGTGGAAGTTGAAGGCGATGATAATAAAGAAGTGAAACCGATCTCACGTCCAATGGGTAGGGACAAAGCTAAGAGTAGGAGCAGAGGATCGGTGAAGTCGAGTACAAACGACGAGGCTTTGACTAGGTTGATGTTGTCGGGGATGGGCGAACAACAAGAACGGGTCATTCTAATGCAGGGTGAACAACAGGCTGCATATTTGAGACGAAGAGGATAGAGATGGAAATCCGAAAAGAAGAACCGGCAATAGCCCGAGCCAAGCAACAAAATGAGGACTTGGACATTTATATGCAGCCGTATGAACATATGGATGGAGCTCAACGTGCAGCCGTGGATTGACGCCGAGCTCAGATCAAGGCGAAATACGATTTGCCTTTTAAGTTTGTTTTTTTAAATGTTATTTTTATATTTCTTATATATCATTTTTTAATTTTGTACCGTGTTAAAATTTTTTATATATCCGTGTTTTAATAAAATAGGATTGGTGCCCGCGCTCCGCAGCGGGACGTTTGTATACATGTTAACCAAAAGAAGCAGTAAACAAAAGTAGACATTAGAAACGTGAACTTTTTTGACTTCATAAGTGTTTATATACATACGTTGCAGCTACTCTACTTAAATTGCAGGAGCCAAACACGGTACATTACACACGGAAACAATAACATACTATATAAAATTGAGCCATACTATAAATTGCAGCAGCCAAACGCCCACCGTCACTACCTCTCCATATGTACGGTTGTATTAGTTCAAATATCCGATGATGGTGGAGCGGAATCGCCAGTTCTAGGTTGATCACCTATAATATGCGATACCTTGCATTCAGGTTTGTTCAACATATAGGTTCCACCATAAACAGCACTGAGCCGGGCAAAAGCCTGCAGAACATGTTCAAGTAATACATTAATAATCTGCCTCTGAACTTGTAAACTGGTGGCTTAATGTTTAGGTTCTTACTTTCATACGTAAAGAAAACATCATGTGAAACAAACAATCAAATACGTACAAAAGCAAGATAACGTTACCCGAGGAAGCTCGCCTAGACCATACAAAAGTAAAAAAAATAGTTCTAAAATAATATGATCATGATGAAAGCAAAATTCTATGGAAAAGTAAATAACTCACAATGTGCCGGAATACATTGTTGGAAGCGGAGACACGATAGATTTATTGATTTTGTTTATCAAGGATTGCATGTCCTGCATATAATAGAAATTTTAAAGTACATGGTTAGTAAATCAGTTTCCGTACATAATCAGTTAACATAAATCTGATTATTGCGATAATCAGTTTCAAATCCCAAATCCGAACTCGCTTGTTAATATGGTAATACGCGTCAGTTTACAGAGAACACACAACTAACTTACAAAAGCTTTGAATGCATTCTTGAATGCAGCCATTTCATACATACAGCATCCTGGATGGACAAGTTGTATATGAGAAAAAAGAAAGGCAAAAAAGGGACTACTAAAAAAAACAAAGGTCTTCGGAATTAATACCTAATAACCATATGTCTGATTTAGAACCATAGGGTATATCAGCAAGAAGTTCAGGACACATATAACTTGGAGTTCCCACAACTTGAAATAGAACCAGTTACAAATGGAATATTCAATCATTAAATAAACATAAATTCCATAAAATCTAGAAAATTATTATGGAAGCAAATATTAATTACCGAAGATGCAAGATCATTAGAAGTCAACATCTTTGCAAGACCAAAATAGCCTGAAATGAATAAAAGTAATTTATAGAAATACTAAGCTTTGAGGTGCGTGTGCATCAAACCATAATGTAAAATGGCGTTAGGTAGAAGATGGCTGATAATTACCGAGCCGGATATCTTGATCTCTTGTTAGGAATATATTTGAACACTGAAGCGAAAAGAAGTTCAGGGTATTACAACATATCAGATACATTAAACAAAAATGGTATCAGGATAATATCATTAACTAATGAACGGGTCGTTTTGGGGTTATATGTTATTTGGATGGAAATTAATCTTTAAATGAATCGTGGGCAAGCTGGAATTCGCCTAAAGTCTAGATTTAATGCATACAAAATCTTAAAATGCGGTATTCATATTTATAATATTAGTTTTACAATCCAACTAAATGCATTAACAATTTTGAAAGTAGGGTAAATGTTCAAAAAGTAACCGTCACCCAACCTGCCCGAGCAACCCAACTTGCCAAATCTAATCAGTATCATCCACAATATTTTAAGGTGATGTCACTAACCTTGACATCGCGATGAATAACATGATTAGCATGTAGATAATCAAGTGCCACCAGTAGTTCAACAAGCCATTTGCAAAGTTTATGCACAATTTTAACACTTAAAGCTGAGTGATGCGAAGCTTAAAAAGACCATGATGACATAACGTAAGAAATTTTATAATATAATTATACAAACTCAGTCTGTGTAAATGATATTTTAAGGTAAGGCGACTGTATGAGCGCCGTACTTGAAGTGTCACTTAACATCTGAATAGTGTAGCTTGATCAAATCCGTTTTGAGTTTCGAGATATTATTTGTCTCCTTAGATGTACATCCAGAATGTAACCACATAATCAAACAATTTAAAAAAATACTTGTTTACCTTGGTCGCCAGCCAAACTTGTTCCCGGAACACCGAATTGATCTAAACAATGATAGATCATCCTATAAAAAAGGGGCCTCTTTGTTGGCTTTGGTCGTGCTTCATCTCCGATAATATATTTTACATTGTGTTGATACTTTGCTGTCAGGTTTGCTTCTTACTTCATCTTGCACAATCTTTTTTCCAGTGTCCTGAAATTTCAGAGTGGTGATTTTTGCATTGAATTCCTGCACTGTGTGTAGGTTCCCTGAAACAGTACATAAGGCTAAAGTTATATTCATATTGTTATTTACCGAAAATATAATTAAAGAGACAAATAAACATAACGAACAATATTGAGCAAAATTATCAGCTTTTGGAGAAGCGCGCGCACATTGAAACTTATGAATACTGAAATTGTATATAATGCAGTTCGTTTTTCTCAGTTCTTGTTAATTGAAAGTTCAACCAATATCGGGTTTTTAACTGTTTTTGGTTGTTAATCTTTTTTGGATATTCTATTTGCTAATTCAACAAAGCCTTGTAAAAATGAAAAATATTACCTACTTATATGTAAAACATTTTGCAATTACCAAATTTTTATTCAAGTAATATTGAAAATGTAAAATTTAAAACTACAAGGACTGAAAATGTAAATTCTAAGAAATATAAATGCTTGAAATGAAAATTCTAACAAGTCTAGGGACTGAAAATGCAAATCAGTAAACTAAAAGGATCAAAAATGCAAAACTTGTAACAAACTAACCAAAATGTAACCAATTACCAAACTTGCTAACTGTTTTTAAACAACTTCAAAACTGAAAGGACTTATGTTTGAAAACCCTAAAAAGAATGAAGATTAGCCCGTTTTTAAATCTGCTTGAAACAAGGAGGACCTAAATGCAATTATTTAAACTTGTTAAGCCAAAACGTGTTATAGAAACAAATAAGCTCGTTTGAGCTTATTAATGGACCAAATTGGTTCAAACCAGTTTCAAAACACTTCTTTTTCAAAATAAGCCAGACCTCTAGAAGGATTTTGATTGAAAATTCAAAATAAGCAAATAAGCACTTCAAGATAAGCCCAAAATAAGCTACAGAACAAACCAAACAAGCACAACTTGATTTTCTTGCCAAAACTGATTAAGCAACTCAAATGATGAACGGGAAATCAAACTAGAACAAATTTCATCAAGAAATAAGCTAGAAATCTGAATTAAGCTAAAATGTGCTTATCGTTGACCAGGCGTTGACCAAACTTTTTTGACAAAAAGCTGATTCTTTCAGAAATCATGTAACATCATATTCTAAGTGGATTTGTGAAATAAAATGGCCAGGTTAATGAAGAGAATCAAGAGATACAAAATTTCAGTTTTCATTTACAAAAACATGGCTCATCTCAGCTTTTTATGATTTTGCTTATTTCTATTTGCTGAATGAACACTGTGTTAAAAGCTCTTGGAATCTGAAACTTTATGATGTTAACTATAATTGAGAACACGTTTGGTGCAATTTCATCAACAATCAATCAAATGCCAGCCAAAAGAAATTGAGAACTTTTTGAAAGCAAATCTGAATGAAACTTAACCCACACTTTTTCTTGCCATTTGCCTTTTTAAACAGTTACTTGACTTGAAGTTTACTCAAAATGCTTTAATATGACCTACAAATTAGAAATGAACATCTACTTTCCAAAATCCAACACTTGAAAACTCTTAATCAACTAGTACCAAACACTCCTTTTGCTGAGATTTGAGAAAATTTCCAAAGACTTTTTAAGTGCTGATTTAAACTAAATGAAACCTTTTAGCTAACTAAACTTGAGACTCCAAATGATATGATTTAAGACTACAAGTAAGCCCTAAGAACAACAATTGCTCAATTAAGATACAAGTACTGAAAATGACTGAATTAAGGCTATGACTAGATACAATCCAAAATCAAAAGCAGATAAACAAGAGTTAAACTACAATCAAGTAAACAAACCAACAACCAGCTAAACTAACAACTTTTATCAGGCAAACAACAAGATTACACTAGGAAATGTAGCATGCATTTGACAAATTCAGGTGAACCAAAATCAGAACTTTAAAACCTTTTGTAGTAATCCATTGGGAAGAAGAGGAGTGCTGAACTCTCTTACCCTAGTGATAACCACCACCTTATCACTAGATCATTAATCAACTATCAACAACAGCTACTAATCAACAGAAATGATCAAAATGGCTTGAAATCTTCAAAAAGGCTAATGTCTGAACTGCAATCACTCAAACAGCTACCAAACTTCTTCAAATTCAGTTATGATCATTCAATGATCATAACAAACTCAATTCAGCAACACAATGATCAAATAGGAGCAGGATATGAACAGTAAGATGAGTATGAGATTTGGCGGGAAAAGTAGAATTCAAATTTTATTCAATGAAAGTTGTTACAAAGTTGTTGGAATGAAGCTAACTAACTAACTAACTCAAGAGTTTGTCAGACTCTTGAGTAGTTAGGGTAAAAAGGAAGAAAAATGAGAGGAAATTGAGAAGTGTGTGTTTTTACAAAATTTAACTACTACTTTACAAATGAGGACTAGTAGGCTATTTATAGACATGAAGAGGAAGTTTGTTGGGGATGATGACGTGTTGAGACCAATCCCAGGTCTCCACGTGGCATGATTCTGCAAAACTCATCTTCAAGGTAAGAACACCAATTGGGGCTTTATTCTAGAGTGGATTTCATGTTGATTGGTTGTTACCATTGTGTTCGTCTCTCCAAAATAAGCACTTTTGGTGTTTACATCTTTTCATGAAATTGATTGTAGCTCAAAAACGATCCTGGAAATATTTTGGTTGTTTGAAGAAGATACGTGGCAGATTCTGAATGGTGGAAATAAATTCACACGGATTGAACTATTGAGATTTGGTTAATTAATGTGGCGACTGATAGTGGACATTAATTGCCCTTAGGTGGCAATCCGTGTGCAATGTATACTCTCTTCTTATTGGCCCACACTTGTTTCACATGGATTAAGCTAATATAACTTTCCAACTGGCAGATTCAGCCCTTGGACTTTGGCAGATTATACTCTAAGGCTTGTAACTTCATTTCTTTGGCACTTTTAGTCCTCCAAACTTCATCTTTGAGCAGAATTGGTCCTTTGACTTTGTTGACTTGATAGTTGACCAATTTTGACTTTGATCTTGACTTTTTACAATATTTGCACTTTAGTCCTTCAGCTTTGGCAATTTGTCAAGATAGGTCCTTGTACTTCAAAGTCTTGTCACTTTTGATCCTTCTTTGTCTTTTTCATCCATTTGAGCTTGACTTTTCCTTGTTTGCTTGAAAATGTATCCTTTTACCTACACAAGTGTACACAAACACAAACATACCACATAATACTGTTTTTGCAAGATAAATTGGTATTTTGCTTCATGTTTTAGGGTTATTTGTTGATAAAAAGATATGAGTTTAAGCTCATATCAAATCCCCTACACTTGAACATTGTCATGTCCTCATGCAATATTATATATTAAAGCTCAAATTTACATTTCCCTCATAATTAACCCACCTTGGCCATATGAAATGCATCTAAACTACTCTAAACTACATGATGCATGATTTTGATTTTTAATAATGCAATGAACAAAATACAATTCTATCTATATCTTTTTTGATATTTCTTGAAATGGTTTTGATGGAAATAACTCATAAAGAATTCAATAGCTTAGATTAGGGCTTGGGTACCATGGACATTTATCACCCTCAAGTTTCACTTTCCCCATACCAAGCTTAAAAATGGGATCATTGCATTCACAAGTAAAAAGTGCATCAACTTATTCATGAAAATTAAATGTGGAACCGGTTATTATTTGAGCAAATTGCTTGTGGGCAAATTTGTCATTTATTCAAGTGTGAAGTATAAGAAGTGTAAAATCCAAAAATAAGGAAGCACGGTTTTAATCCTAAGTAATCCTCTCATCCATTACTTGAAAAACCGCTCACAATTAATACAAGTCCGTTTCAAGAGTAATAAGTCATTCGCCTTATGTGTAAAATCCTCATGTCATGCTTTCATAAGTAGCTACACACTCGCTAAGGAAAGAAAAATAAAACTCACGCAATAATTTACATCCGCCATCTTTTTGAGACTTTGGATCTTCAACCCCGCAACCCGTCAAGGTAATATTGGATTGGAGCAATCTATTGAATCCCCACAACCTGTCAAGGTAATATTGGAACTCAATAGTCACTATAATTAACACCACACTGCCCCTATTGGGAGTCTTGTATTATTTTTTTTTTCTTTTCTTTTTTTTTTCTAGCCACTAATTTTTTTTCATAAGCCGCTCTTATTTTTCTTTATTCCTCACAAAGAAAGTTCAAAAGAATAAAAGGAAAAACACCAGCTAAATATTGAGCATGACATAAGTCTAGTACACATAAAATGTTCTAACTTAGAATCTTAAAACGTACTTATATCAACCATGAATGATTAGCCAAAAATGCATAAGAGATTACAAACCAATTAAAACCGTTCTTGATTATTTATTAACAATTATATACATGCGAAGAAAATAGAGGTTAAGAAGAGAAGGGTTTAGCCACAAGTAATTATCATGAAGTTTATCTAGCCCTTTTATACTTGCTTCAACTCTATCATTTCCCATTCTCCACAAATTTAAAATCTCAAAGAATGAGATTGGTGGATGCTTAGCATAATAGACCAATGAAGGACTACATGGTTAAGGATACTAGCTAGAGAATGCTAAAATAAGCAAACTCAGGTTGAGTCAAAATATCCATGGCGGGCCTAATATGTCAAAGAAATCTAAACTTGTTAAAACCATGTTTTTATTATATTTTTTTTCTTTTTATATATTTTGATGAAAAATAAAGAAGAAATATATACAATGCAAATGTGTTATGCAAAATGAAAAATGATTGATGCAAAAATTATGAATGCATGTTTTTGGTGGCCAAAGTAGATCAAAAATTTGAAAAATGTTGAAAAATCAATTTTCCATGTTATCATGCAAGACAATGACAAGTTCTAGGTAAGGTCACTTCGATAGAAGACCCCCCTACACTTAAGCTAAACATTGTCCTCAATGTTTAAGAGCATGGAAGTATAAAAACTTCCCTTACACTTATGAAAATGAATAGACTTTGCTTAACCCAAGTTAAGGAAAGGACAACTATTAGTGAAATCATGTTTAAGCACAAAGTGTCAATGAAAAATCATTATAGTAACAAAGTGAACCGGATACAAGGGCCTCCTCCATAAGCTCCAAAGCATGAGATGAGTGAGCAACCTTACAAACAATCATGAAGACAAAAGAAGGTCTCCCCTACACTTATCTCCAAGTCTATACCTTTATTTCTAACCTACAACACTCTAAACCTAGTTATACGATGCTTGAGTTAATGAGTCTCTAGCTCGACTCGTCCCTCAATGAATTAATTCATAGGGAAAATGGGGATCTCTTGGACCATTTCAACGGAAATGTCCTCCCCAAAGTAATGCTTAACACGGTGACCATTCACTTTAAAATTTGGACCATCGGGTTGTGACAACTCAAGAGTTCCATATGGAAAAACTTGAGTAATAATTAATGGACCGGACCATCTTGACTTAAGCTTGCCCGCAAAAAGTTTCAATCTTGAGTTAAAGAGGAGAACCGGCTCTCCAACTTTGAACTCACGATTCTTGATCTTAGCATCATGCAATTTCTTAGTCTTTTCCTTGTAAAGCAAAGAATTTTCATAGGCATTGGCTCTCAATTCATCCATCTCATTGAGTTGATCTTTCCTATGTGAACCGGCTTGGTTTAAATCAAAGTTAGCCCATTTGAGAGCCCAAGATGCCTTATGTTCTAGCTCGAATGGGAGGTGGCACGCTTTTCCATAAACAAGCCTATAAGGCGTACAACCAATTGGTGTTTTAAAATCCGTCCTAAACGCCCACAAAGCATCATCAAGCTTATCTGACCAAGAAGCTCGATGCTCTCCCACCGTTCTCTCTAAAATTCTCTTTAAACCACGATTTGTGACCTCGGTTTGACCATTTGTTTGAGGGTGATACGCGGTAGAAAGTCTATGATTCACTCCATATTTCTTCATAACTCTCGTGAATTGATCATTACAAAAGTGCGTACCACGATCACTTATAATGGCCCGAGGTAGACCAAATCTAGCAAACAATTGTTTCAAAAACTTTACAACAACTCTAGCATCATTGGTAGGTAAGGCTTTAGCCTCCACCCATTTGGACACATAATCCACCGCCACAAGTATATACTTGTTTCCCTTAGAGGATGGAAAAGGTCCCATGCAATCAATGCCCCATACATCAAATATCTCACACTCTTGGATAAAATTTTGTGGCATCTCATCACGTTGTGTAATTTTTCCTTGTCTTTGACACACATCACAAAATTTCACCATTTCATGGGCATCTTTGTAAATGGAAGGCCAATAGTAACCCGAATCAAAGACTTTCTTGGCAGTGTAGTTAGGCCCAAAATGTCCACCCGTAGGTCCTTTATGGCACGCCTCTAAGATCTTAAATGCCTCGGGCCCATCTACACACCGTCTAATGATTTGGTCCTCACATTGCCTAAAAAGATATGGATCATCCCAAAAGTAATACTTAACTTCCTTAAGAAACTTCTTCTTTTGTTGATAAGTAAGACCCTTAATAAGCACATTGCCCACAAGATAGTTTGCGATATCCGCAAACCAAGGAGTGGCATCCTCTTGGGAAGAGATAGACATGAGCTCCTCTAATGGAAAGGATTCATTGATTTCTTGGTGTGGTAAATCTCCTTGAAAAGGATGCTCAAGTCTACTCAAGTGATCCGTCGCTAAATTCTCGGCCCCTTTCTTATCACGAATCTCTATCTTAAACTCTTGAAGCAACAAAACCCATCTCAAAAGCCTAGGCTTAGCATCTTGTTTTGTCATAAGATACTTGAGAGCGGAGTGATCCGTATACACTATGGTTTTGGAAAGCACAAGATATGGTCTAAACTTCTCAAACGCATATACTATAGCAAGCAACTCTTTTTCCGTGGTAGTGTAATGAAGTTGTGCACCGGTCATGGTTTTACTCGCATAGTATATAGGTTGAAAATGCTTATTAACTCTTTGTCCTAAGACGGCCCCCACCGCATAATTACTAGCGTCACACATAAGCTCAAAAGGTAATTCCCAATTTGGAGAAACCAAAACGTGAGCCTTAGTCAATTTTTCCTTAAGAGTCTCAAAGGAGTCTAAACAATCTTGGTTAAAAATGAAAGGAGCCTCTTTCTCCAAGAGGTGAGTCATCGGTCTAGCTATCTTAGAAAAATCTTGTATAAAGCGCCTATAAAATCCCGCATGACCTAAGAAACTCCTCACACCTTTAACCGAGGTGGGTGGGGGAAGCTTAGCAATCAAATCAATTTTAGCTCGATCAACTTCTAATCCCTTGTTGGATATCTTGTGTCCTAAAACAATCCCCTCTTTTACCATAAAGTGACATTTCTCCCAATTAAGCACCAAACGTGTTTCCTCACAACGCTTAAGCATCCTTTCAAGATTGGTGAGACATGAGCTAAATGAATTTCCAAAGACGGAAAAGTCATCCATAAAAACCTCCATGGTTTGCTCTATCATGTCATGGAAAATCGCCATCATGCACCTTTGAAACGTCCCTGGTGCATTACATAAGCCAAAAGGCATCCTCTTGTAAGCAAATGTACCGTATGGACAAGTGAATGTGGTCTTTTCTTGATCCTTAGGGTCAATGGGTATTTGAAAATAACCCGAAAAGCCATCAAGAAAACAATAGTACTCATTTCCCGCTAAGCGTTCAAGCATTTGATCCATAAAAGGAAGCGGGAAATGGTCTTTCCTAGTTGCCTCATTGAGTTTTCTATAATCAATGCAAACTCTCCAACCGGTCACAAGTCTCGTGGGAATAAGCTCATTGTTCTCATTAGGCACCACGGTGATTCCACCCTTCTTTGGAACACAATGAACCGGGCTAACCCATGGAGAGTCGGAAATGGGATAAATCATACCCGCATCTAAGAGTTTAATCACTTCCTTCTTAATAACCTCATGGATTTTTGGGTTAACTCTCCTTTGGTTTTAAATGGCGGGTTTATAGTCATCCTCCATAAGGATTTTGTGTGTGCAAAAATGTGGATCAATTCCCCTTATGTCGGATATTTTCCATGCTAAGGCTTTCTTATGTTTCTTAAGAACTTCAATAAGTTGCTCCTTCTCATCCTCTTTCAACTCTTTAGCAATGATCACCGGTAATTGGTCTTTGCCCTCTAAGAAAGCATACTCTAAGTGGGATGGAAGGTCCTTAAGTTCAATAGGAGGTGGACTCTCTATGGAAGGTTTTACTATGGAAGGTTCCTCAATGGTAATCTCTTGTGGAATAGGAGAAAGAATAGGGTCCTCACTGAGCAACTTTTGGATTGTAAGAATATCTTCTTCCCAATTGATGGGAGAATCATCATCACCAAGAAAGTTTTACTCAAATTCCTCCAAGAGGAAATCACTCTCTCCAAAAGGTGTTAAAGAGGGAGCAATTGAGGCCACGGTTTCAACATGGGGCATCTCATCACTAACACTCTTACAAGCATCATGAAAGTGTTCATTACACACTTCATCTAGCACATCAACAATGTTAATAGTCTCACAAGGTCTAGACTCCTTAGCCTCTTTCCTATCACAAACTTTCCCTAACTTAAACACCACTCTCTCATCTTCTACTCTCATAATTAATTCTCCTTCCGCCACATCTATCAAGGTACGACCCGTTCTCAAAAACGGTCTACCAACAATCAAAGGCACTCTAGGATCCATGTCATAATCAACCACTACAAAGTCGACCGGAAAGGTAAACTTATCCACACCTACAAACACATCTTCCGCTATACCTACGGGGTGAGCTATGGTTCGGTTGGCTAGTTCAAGAGTCATCCTAGTGGGAGTGAGCTCGGGAAGAGATAGTTGTTTCCAAACCGATAAAGGCATGAGGTTTATGCTCGCCCCTAGATCCGCCAAAGCCATGCAATTTTCAACACCGGGAAAATTACAAGGTATCAAGAATCGCCCCGGATCTCCAAGTTTTGTTGGTAAGGTTTTAAGTAACACCGCGGAGCAGTTTTCATTAAGGGATGTGTTGGGCAAATCAACCAATTTTTCTTTGTTTGAGAGCAAATCCTTGAACATCTTAGCAAACTTTGGCATATAAGCAAGAGCTTCCGCAAAGGATATATAGATGTTGAGTTGCTTGAACATCCTTAAGAAATTTGAGACTTGGATGTCATCCTTGTTCTTTAACTTGTCCTTTTTCAACCTTGAAGGATATGGAAGAGTAGGTTTTGGTGTAGGTGGAATAGGTGTTGTAGTGGAAGATTTGTCTTTGTTAGCTTCTTCATTGGTAAGTGTGGAAGGTAAAGGAGAAGTATGAGGAGGTTGAGAAGGTGTGTTTGAGTGAATAGGATCATTTTGAGGAGGTGAAGTAGAAGTAGAAGGCTTGTCACAAGTAGGAGCACAAGTGGGTTGAACAATAGTAGGTTTAGGAGGTGAAGGATCCTTTGTTGTTGTTCCACTCCTTGTTGTAATGGCATTGACATTGGCCCTAGGATTTGTTTGTGTGTTGGAAGGTAAAGCCCCTTGTGGTCTTTGATTTAATACCACTAAAACCCTATTGATTTGGTCATTCATTTTCTTCTCCATAGCTTGGAACTTCCTTTCATTCTCTTGATTCATTTTTTGCAAGAGATCCATTGTGTTATAATCTTGTGGCACATAACCTTGAAAACCTTGAGGTTGGAAAGGTAAAGGTTGGTCATTAAATCCTTGATTGGGTGGATAAAAGGTATTTGCTTGAGGTTGAAATTGATTGGGTGCCTTGTAGTTATTTCCTTGGTAAGGTGGTCTTTGCCCTTGATTCCTTGGTAAAATTTGAGGTGGATTTTGTTGATTTTGGGTGGGTGGTTGGGGTGGGAATCCGGGTGGAGTAAGGTAGTTTTGGGATTTTTAAGAAAGGTTGTTTGGATTGATATTTGGCTTGAAGTGTTCACGATGTTCCTCTTGGTAGGCATAGCATTCCCCTTGATAAACTTGCACCTTATCACATTGTTCATAAGAATGGGGACCTCCACAAGTGACACAAGAAAGAGTAATGGCATTCACATTATTTGAAGAATTGTTCAATGAAACGGTCTTAAGGGCTTGAACTATCTCTTGAGTCATTTCTTGTTGTCCTTGTTTGACTTGTTGAAGGAGCTCTTGTTGAAATTTTAGGAGTTGGTTGTCACAAGGAGTTTGAGAATTGTTTTGGATAACATGAACCCTTTCTTCAAATTGATTGTTTGTTTGAACCATTGCTTTAGTCTCAATGATGTCCAAAGCCTCTTGGTAGGTTTTAAGAAGAATATTCCCTCCCGCGGAAGCATTGAGTGAATCTTGGTGGTGAGATTTAAGGCCATTATAGAAGATATTGATTTGGTGAACATGATCCAATCCATGATTAGGGCATCTCCTCAATAACTCACTATACTCTTCCCAAGCATCACTAAAGGATTGACTAGGTTTTTGTTGAAAGCCTATAATTAAAGTCCTTAAAGCCATAGTCTTATGTGGAGGAAAGAACTTGTTCAAAAACTTAGTGGTGAAACCATCCCATGTGGTGATACTATCGGGTGGTTGGGTGTCTAACCAATGCTTAGCGAGTCCCTCTAGGGAAAATGACACTAACATCATCCTAATGACCTCATGTGGAACTCCATTATGCTTAATGGTGTTGCAAAGAGAAAGGAATCTCTTAAGGTGAGCATGAGGATCCTCATTCTTGTTACCAAAGAAAGGTGATTGTGAAACCATAGTAATCATAGATGTATGTAGCTCAAATGTGTTTGCGGGAAAGTCGGGAATCTTAATAGCACTAGCATATCCATGAATATTGGTTTGCATACGTTCCAACAAAGAGCGATTATCAATAGCCATGGCTTCTTGAGGTGGAGGAGTCAAAGCACGATTCTCGTGATCGGCTTGATGGACGGTGGTGGTCTTACTCTTTCTCTTTTTCTTCCTTTTCGGAAGAAGAGGTTGTACACCAATCGGTATTTGTGCACGCCCGCGAGTGAGCATGCAACTCAATAAGAGGAATGAGAGAGAAGCTCTCGTGTGACTTTGAAGAAAAATGGATTATCCTCTTCGAGTTTCAATATTAAATATCCACAAGAAAATAACAATATACTTATGTACTACTTGGGTGCAAGACCCTCAATGAAGCCATCCTTCTTAGAATACTTACAAGTGAACGGGGGGTTAGGTGGCGCGAAGCACTTAAGTACCTATTGACCCTTAGATGGCATTTTATAGCACGTCGCCTTTCTATTCACTTAAATGTTCGTATTCTTCGAATTGTTGCTTATTGAGAGTATTTATCTATTCTTGCTTTATTTTGTTTGATCGATACACGTGTCAAGGACCGGAACGCCCCTCAACACGGTGTATTTCCTCGGCAATACTTATGAAAGATAATTGGTTGTTCTTATACATATACGTATTTACTTATAATAATATATGGAAAATATTTTTGTATTTATGAGTTTTTAAAGAGAAAATACTATATGTACATAAAAACCGAGAGAATCCAATAATATATATTTTTGGGTGCAATCTCTTAGGAAAAAGATTGTTTTTTGGATTTTTTAATTTTTTTGGTCAATTCTTTAGGAAAAGAATTGTTTTGTTAATTTTTTTAGTTTTTATATATTTTTATATTTTTGATTTTTTATTTGTTTTTGATTTATGATACGTAAAAATAACGTTCACAAGGTGAACGGATCCCAAAAGCCAATGAAAACCGTCAATCGATAGTCTCTCGTAAAGTCAAAGAACCGGCAGCGGCGCCATTTGAAATTGTATATAATGCAGTTCGTTTTTCTCAGTTCTTGCTAATTGAAAGTCCAACCAATATCGGGTTTTTAACTGTTTTTGGTTGTTAATCTTTTTTGGATATTCTATTTGCTAATTCAACAAAGCCTTGTAAAAATGAAAAATATTACCTACTTATATGTAAAACATTTTGCAATTACCAAATTTTTATTCAAGTAATATTGAAAATGTAAAATTTAAAACTACAAGGACTGAAAATGTAAATTCTAAGAAATATAAATGCTTGAAATGAAAATTCTAACAAGTCTAGGGACTGAAAATGCAAATCAGTAAACTAAAAGGATCAAAAATGCAAAACTTGTAACAAACTAACCAAAATGTAACCAATTACCAAACTTGCTAATTGTTTTTAAACAACTTCAAAACTGAAAGGACTTATGTTTAAAAACCCTAAAAAGAATGAAGATTAGCCCGTTTTTAAATCTGCTTGAAACAAGGAGGACCTAAATGCAATTATTTAAACTTGTTAAGCCAAAACGTGTTATAGAAACAAATAAGCTCGTTTGAGCTTATTAATGGACCAAATTGGTTCAAACTAGTTTCAAAACACTTCTTTTTCAAAATAAGCCAGACCTCTAGAAGGATTTTGATTGAAAATTCAAAATAAGCAAATAAGCACTTCAAGATAAGCCCAAAATAAGCTACAGAACAAACCAAACAAGCACAACTTGATTTTCTTGCCAAAACTGATTAAGCAACTCAAATGATGAACGGGAGATCAAACTAGAACAAATTTCATCAAGAAATAAGCTAGAAATCTGAATTAAGCTAAAATGTGCTTATCGTTGACAAGGCGTTGACCAAACTTTTTTGACAAAAAGCTGATTCTTTCAGAAATCATGTAACATCATATTCTAAGTGGATTTGTGAAATAAAATGGCCAGGTTAATGAAGAGAATCAAGAGATACAAAATTTCAGTTTTCATTTACAGAAACATGGCTCATCTCAGCTTTTTATGATTTTGCTTATTTCTATTTGCTGAATGAACACTGTGTAAAAAGCTCTTGGAATCTGAAACTTTATGATGTTAACTACAATTGAGAACAAGTTTGGTGCAATTTCATCAACAATCAATCAAATGCCAGCCAAAAGAAATTGAGAACTTTTTGAAAGCAAATCTGAATGAAACTTAACCCACACTTTTTCTTGCCATTTGCCTTTTTAAACAGTTACTTGACTTGAAGTTTACTCAAAATGCTTTAATATGACCTACAAATTAGAAATGAACATCTACTTTCCAAAATCCAACACTTGAAAACTCTTAATCAACTAGTACCAAACACTCCTTTTGCTGAGATTTGAGAAAATTTCCAAAGACTTTTTAAGTGCTGATTTAAACTGAATGAAACCTTTTAGCTAACTAAAATTGAGACTCCAAATGATATGATTTAAGACTACAAGTAAGCCCTAAGAACAACAATTGCTCAATTAAGATACAAGTACTGAAAATGACTGAATTAAGGCTATGACTAGATACAATCCAAAATCAAAAGCAGATAAACAAGAGTTAAACTACAATCAAGTAAACAAACCAACAACCAGCTAATCTAACAACTTTTATCAGGCAAACAACAAGATTACACTAGGAAATGTAGCATGCATTTGACAAATTCAGGTGAACCAAAATCAGAACTTTAAAAACTTTTGTAGTAATCCATTGGGAAGAAGAGGAGTGCTGAACTCTCTTACCCTAGTGATAACCACCACCTTATCACTAGATCATTAATCAACTATCAACAACAGCTACTAATCAACAGAAATGATCAAAATGGCTTGAAATCTTCAAAAAGGCTAATGTCTGAACTGCAATCACTCAAACAGCTACCAAACTTCTTCAAATTCAGTTATGATCATTCAATGATCATAACAAACTCAATTCAGCAACACAATGATCAAATAGGAGCAGGATATGAACAGTAAGATGAGTATGAGATTTGGCGGGAAAAGTAGAATTCAAATTTTATTCAATGAAAGTTGTTACAAAGTTGTTGGAATGAAGCTAACTAACTAACTAACTCAAGAGTTTGTCAGATTCTTGAGTAGTTAGGGTAAAAAGGAAGAAAAATGAGAGGAAATTGAGAAGTGTGTGTTTTTACAAAATTTAACTACTACTTTACAAATGAGGACTAGTAGGCTATTTATAGACATGAAGAGGAAGTTTGTTGGGGATGATGACGTGTTGAGACCAATCCCAGGTCTCCACGTGGCATGATTCTGCAAAACTCATCTTCAAGGTAAGAACACCAATTGGGGCTTTCTTCTAGAGTGGATTTCATGTTGATTGGTTGTTACCATTGTGTTCGTCTCTCCAAAATAAGCACTTTTGGTGTTTACATCTTTTCATGAAATTGATTGTAGCTCAAAAACGATCCTGGAAATATTTTGGTTGTTTGAAGAAGATACGTGGCAGATTCTGAATGGTGGAAATAAATTCACACGGATTGAACTATTGAGATTTGGTTAATTAATGTGGCGGCTGATAGTGGACATTAATTGCCCTTAGGTGGCAATCCGTGTGCAATGTATACTCTCTTCTTATTGGCCCACACTTGTTTCACATGGATTAAGCTAATATAACTTTCCAACATTGGCAGATTCAGCCCTTGGACTTTGGCAGATTATACTCTAAGGCTTGTAACTTCATTTCTTTGGCACTTTTAGTCCTCCAAACTTCATCTTTGAGCAGAATTGGTCCTTTGACTTTGTTGACTTGATAGTTGACCAATTTTGACTTTGATCTTGACTTTTTACAATATTTGCACTTTAGTCCTTCAGCTTTGGCAATTTGTCAAGATAGGTCCTTGTACTTCAAAGTCTTGTCACTTTTGATCCTTCTTTGTCTTTTTCATCCATTTGAGCTTGATTTTTCCTTGTTTGCTTGAAAATGTATCCTTTTACCTACACAAGTGTACACAAACACAAACATACCACATAATACTGTTTTTGCAAGATAAATTGGTATTTTGCTTCATGTTTTAGGGTTATTTGTTGATAAAAGGATATGAGTTTAAGCTCATATCAAATACTATATGTAAGGACGCATTTATAAAAAAAATGATGGTATAGTTTGAGGCTCAGATAAGTGATCAGTCAGAATAAGTATATATGGCCACCATGGCAGCAAACCTAAAAAGGTTGTGTCGCCAAGCTGCGCGTTCCAACCGTCAGTAAAGCCCGATTTAAAAGGTTAAAATACCATCATTGTAACACCCTATTTTGATAATGGAATGTCACGCGTAATTATGGCGTGTCATCAAAGCATACAAGGATAAATGTCTAAAACATTACATGACCATAGGGATAACCGGAATCAAACATCGGTTCCCAACATAAGCCCAAAACATAATAAAGCAAAAGAAATGAATGAAATACTAAACAAGCATAAGTATATGAGGGCAAGAAGGAAAAGAAGTCTCTAGCAGCTTCCATCCTATGCACGTCCTCCAAATGCTCGAGTCTTCCCTAGGGTACCTACCGTTTTGGGACATGGAAAGGAAAGTAACGGCTGAGCAAAACGCTCAGTGCACGGATATAGACATAGTATGAATGACTAAGCATAATAAAGACTTAATAGCAGCGGAAATGTATAAGTCCTGGAAAACCTGGAACATGTTCATAAAACTGGTTTTATAGTTTGAAAAACCCTATGTTTATCTTATGAAAACTGTTTAACATATTTTATCATTAGCCAATATAGGTCATGAAAATCCACCGTGCATGAATACTTGGAGGGGTGACCTCATCATGCAAATTAGAGGGGTTGCCTCTAATTTAATATACTGGTTCTGGGTAGGAGGGATCAGCTCCTTGTGAAGGATGCAAGGCACACACCACATTCACCATGAAATCCTGACTGAAACATGTAACTAGGATGCACCCATACGCCCCACATGATAAATTTGATAATATGGCCAAAAGCTGAAGGGACGCCACGAGCAATCACTCCGCCGTGGTGAAGTCATAACACCAGTGCCTCTAGTGTTATGGTTATGGTACCTCCATAACTAGGTGAAACTGGTCATGCATGTATATGGCTTTAGGTATTCTAATTAAACATAAGCAATTCAAAAACATATAAAACAGATATTGGGAAAACAGTTGGTTGCATACGGGGAATCCTAATAAGGAAAGAATGTCCATACTGAAAGGACGGGAATCCGTACCTTATGTCCAGTGAACGAAGAAGATGAACTGAGAGGAATCCTACTTCCGTATCACTAATGCTACATAAATACATACATGAATAAGTATCTGCTTACTAAATACGTAACTGGTTTTATGTCATGTCTTAGCTTATTTTATATGTTCATATCATGTTTTACTGTTTGAAGCCTTAAACTGCGTTTATCGTATATTCTGTTTACTCTGATTAAGTATTTCTGGTATTTCATGTATTATTATACTTACTGTGTAAAAATAAGTAACTTTCCAAAAATAGCAGGTTTCCTAAAATAGAAAGTTACCAAAAATAGAAAGTTTCCAAAATAGAAAGTTTCCATAGGTAGAAAGTTTCCAAAAATAGAAAGTTTCCAAAAATAGAAAGTTTCCAAAAATAGAAAGTTTCCAAAAATAGAAAGTTTCTAAAAACAGAAAGTTTCCAAAAATAGAATTACTGCTTAAAATAGATAAGTTTCTAAAAATAGAAAGTTTCCATAAATAGATGAGCTGCCTGAAATAAATAAGTTTCCATAAATAGGTTAGCTGCCTGAAATAAATAAGTTTCTAAAAATAGAACGTTTCCATAAATAGATTAGCTGCCTTATTTAAATAAGTTTCTAAAAATAGAGGTTTCCATAATTAGAAATAAGCTGGTTAAATAAGCTAAGTATATAAGCCTAAGTGTTTTCATGATTATTTTCTAAGTCATATGATATAATGTATAGTTTATTAATTATTTCATGTAATTAGATTAAACTATAGGTTAAAATATTTAATTAAAGTATAACATGTTTATAATTAAATAAAGTTAAATACTTAGGTTAAAACATGTATTATTATTTATTAATAATATAACCTACGTCATGTTAATTAATTAATTATAACCATGGTTTTTAAATAATTAATTAATTTATAAGTCTAAAATATAAAAATACTTAGGTTAATAATTTCATGATTTTAATAATTAAAATAACCTAAGTCATGTTATTAAATTAATCATGTCATGTTATTAATTAACATAAGATCATAAAAACGAAAAATCTAAACATACACCTTGAATCGAATCTTGACTAAGAACCATGAACCGGAGATAAAATCGACACCACACCCCGAACCAAGTCGGGGTTACCCTTGTCTTGATGCTGCCGTGGGACCCACACCAACCAACCGGGGCCATATGGTCTCGGTGGTGGTCAAATGGCCAAACCGAGACCCTCTCGGGTTCAGTTTAGGCGCGGCCAAGAACAAACACCCCTTAAACATCCCTTTTTGATTTATACCAAAACCAATTTCATGTTAGATCTATGATTTATTTATGTTTTTAAGAAAAACATACCATGTTCTTAATTACTAAAAGATTAAATCAAAAGAAAAGGGTTTAAACGAATTACCGAATGCGTGGATCTAAAGAACGATGAACAAACACGAACACTAGCAATAAATCCAAGATCCAAGATCAATCAAACACCCCGTTGGTGTGTTTGAAGGTGGTGGCCAAAAGAAACAAAAGAAGGAGGAGGAGAGCTTTTTAGGTTTTTGTGAAAATCCTCTGTAAAGTGAAAATGAGTAGTGTTCTTCCCTTAACCCCCTTCTTTAGTAAATTTTGATGGGCTTGGCCCATCCTCCTTCCTAATTTCGTGGCATATGGGCCCACATGGGGTAACCCGATCATTTTCTGTGTCTAATTAATAAGTGTGTTCTCGTGTTCGTGTTTTACGTGTTTGTTCATGTTTATTTGTGTTCGCGTTTTGTGTGTTCTCGTTAAATAATTACCGTGACCTAATATATTTATTTACGCTCGTAATAAATATATATATGTAATTAATAATAGTTCATGATTTAATTACATTCGTGATTTCATGATCGCATGTTCGTGATTAATTATTGTTTAAATAATTATTGCGTGCTCGTGCGTAGTAAATACTTATCGTGTTCTAACACGTACGTAATACGTAAAATCCTAACACGTAATCATAATCATGCTATAATAGAAAAGTTTTAATCTAGTACGTACGATCTTAAGGGTACTATTCATGGTAAAAGCATGCGGGTTTTACAACTCTTCCCCCCTAAAAAGAATAATTCGTCCCCGAATTATTGATAACGTAATTGAAAGAGAAACATACCTGAATCAAACTGAGAGGGTATGTAAGTTTAATGAACGTACAGGTGACATGGTAGAAGGAACGTGGAACGTGACATGTCTTGAAAGGACATGGAATGTGACGTGACTGAAAGGACATATCTAACTGATGAGAAAAAAACGGATAAAAGTGCGGATGAACTTGTCTGTTTCCAAGTGGCCTCCCTCTTGGAACGGTTCCTTCAGAAGATCTTGACACAAATGATAAATCTTGGTCCTCCTGACCTTGACTTGGAATACGAAGAAATTCTTGGTTATCAACGGAAGGTAGATCCCCTAAATTCGATTTTTTTTATAATCAACTTTTTAAATAATCAGTTTTTTTTTTTTTTTTTTTCTTTTTAACATAATCAAGTTTTTTTTTTTTTAATCATTTTTTTATCAGTCATTTTTTTTAAATCACATTTTTTACATCATTTTTTAATACGTTTCTCAGTGTCTCATTTTTTTTTAAATTTTTTAATCCGTCCGTGTTTTAGTGAGTTTTCATAACAGTCCATAACAGTCCATGAGTCCAAATATTATCCAAAACAGTCCAAAAGATGTCTAAAGTGTCATCAGTCCTTTGGTCCTTTTTGATCCATCCCGTTATCAGTTTTTCATTCTATTCCGGATAAATTTTCCGCATAGAAAATCTTTCAGCATAGACTAAATATTCCGCGTAGGCTATTTTTTCCGCATAGACAAACTTTCCGCATAGAAACTTTTTCCGCATAGAAACTTTCCGCATAGAAACATTCCGCATAGAAACATTCCGCATAGAAACATTCCGCATAGAAACATTCCGCATAGAAACATTCCGCATAGAAACATTCCGCATAGACATTTTTTCAGATAGTTATTCTATTCGGAAAAGTCACTCTCGACTGAAAAAATTTATCGGACCGGACTAAACAAGACTCGACCCTTTACCAATCAAGACTCGAACCTTTCACTCTCTCTCTCGACCAACCCTAGACTCTGTTTTAACAAAACAAACCCAACACCACATCCTATAACTCTGTTTTAACAAAAACCCCCAAACCTCGACTCATCCTACCACGACCAAAACCTCTCTCGACTCTAAACTTGGACTCAACCAATTTACCAAAGACCAAGACTCCTCAAACTTGACTCGACTCACTCCCAAAACAAACAACACACCTCTCGACCCTCACACACCTCACTCAACTCTCGACTGAAAAACTCAAACTCACAAAACCTGATTTCCAAATCTCTTGACATCCCACAAACACTCACATTCTCACCCTTGAACTCCCTCACACTCTCGACTCACAATCCTACACTCGAACCCAAAAACAACCCTCTCTCACACCTCTCGACAGCCCCTCACAACCTCTCGACACCCCCTCACAATCTCTCGACTCCAACAAACCGACATCAAAAAACCCCCCTCGTACCAAACAAGACAAACAACCCTCTCACCCATCCAACCCACAACAGAAGACTCTATTTTTTTTAAAAAAAAAAACTGACTCGATACAAACACCCAGATTAGACTAAAACAACCTCTTACGATCTCCGTCTCACCAAACATCCTCGATCAAAACTCGGGACTCTAGACACTAGACAAGAATGACACTACAGAAGAGAGAGACTATAATCAAAACAAAAAGTTCATAAAAACCTACCCGAGATCAAACGCATGATCTTGAAGATCGTTTCTTTTTCGATGGATCATATGGGGTTCATCTAATATGTTTCAATTAAGTGAGGAGAGAGTGATAGATTAGGATTGTGGATTTGTCTTGCTGTGAAGTAAAAGGATTAATAGCAGTAACAGGGGCGGAGTTTTTTTTTGTGAGATTGGTGAGAGAGAAGTCAAACTGAAGGAGTTTTGGTATGAGTGATAAGAGAGAGAGAGATTAAAAGACGTGTATTTGGGACGGAGGAGTTTTGGTTTTTGTGGGCGGATTAAACAAAGCATCGGGGGACGGATATTTATTGAGTGGGGCGGTGGACTTATCTTGATTGGGCCACGTATAAGGGTGGCAGTTAATTGTCTTTTATCTATCCAAGTATCAAGGATTTTGCCAAATTTCAGATTTTTTTTAATTTTCTATTTTTTGCTAACTAATTTTTAGTTAAATTTGTGTCAAAAAGTTTCTTTAATTTTTTATTTTTTCAAATATTAGATTTTTTAATTTTAGTTTTATAAATTTTTTGCTTACTAAATTTTGGCAAATCGTGTTGAGGCGGGTATTTTTAAAAGTGTTAACGTGGAAAAATATTTTGTGGCCGGATTTGACGACAAAGTGACGAGTCAAGGTGACGGGTTCTATTTTTAACGACTACAGATTTTTGATCAGATTTAATTCATAATCGTGTGAGCCGACAACATCTTTTGAGCCAAATCGAATTTCCTCGATTTTCAATGGACTCGTTAAATTCGACACTTAAAGAGGGAGACTTGCATCGAATGCAAGACAAAGCTCGAGAAAGTGGTGTAAATTCATTTCAAATGCTTCAGTGTCATCTTGTCACTCTTTCGGGGATTCAAGGAGGGAGCGAATTTGTGACAATCTTTGGTCAAGATCGTCATATATTCATGGAATCAATGTTCACCATCTTGACCGAACTAGCAGAGCAACTCAACCATGACAACTTTAATCACTCTGCATCGGCACTTGCTTATAAGGCTCTTGTGACACAACTCACGCCTTTCCTCCAATTCAATATCATCAAGTCTGAAAGTTCGATGCTTTGCCAATCATTTCTTCGAGATACACATACCGAGCTTCGAGTTTTTCGTGATACAATATTGAAACTCATGTCATCGGTCTCGTCTTCGATTTATGAAAGATCTCGACTTCAGCAAGGGTATGATAATGGAGTGCAAGACTCTTCGATGCAAGAGGAACCTGGTCATACGGTTGACAACTTGGAGCCTAAAGATGGCAAGAGCACGGAATCAGGAGCACAACATGATACCAGTGGTACGTCAGGGATTGTTCACGAGATCACTCTTGATGACACCTTACCCGTTTATGACGAAGAGCCTGCAAACATGGTACACTGTGATGTTAATTATGATGTATATGCTGATGACATACCGCATATTGAGCATTCGAAACCTAACTATGACAAACATGGGATGGAAAAGAGTGATAGAAATACCACTTCTGATTCATCCGATGTGAGTCATAATGGGGGAGAAAGTATTCAAAATGCTAAACATCATGATAATTGTCCCATAACTGCCTCGTTAACTGATTCTGATTCCAAGATTAAAGAGCTCGAAACGATCGTAGCTAGGCAATCAAAAGATCTTGAGGATGCCAAACTTGAATTTTCTAAGAAAACGGACAAATTTGAAACATACTTTGAAAAACTTGAAAAGTCAAACGTTGTTCTTGAAAGAAAATTGGATCAAACTGTTCTAGATTCTAAAGCTGAAAAGGATATTTTTTTGAAACAAATTCAACTGCTTGAATCTAAGTTGGCATCCCAAGATAACTTGCTCAAAGAGAATGAGACTTTAAAGGCCCAAGTACAGGAAAAGGTTTTTGCTATAGCTGCGTTGAAAAACGAGTTAAGGAAAAGTAAAGGACCTAGTGTGGACACTAAGCTTGAAAAACCATCAATCTTGGGGAAACCGCCTACAAATCAGTTCGTCAGACAACCGACTGTCAGACAACCTACTGCATTTGGATCCGAGCGATCACAATCCTCGAGACCGCGGTTTGCCTCCCAAGTTGATTTGGGTCATATTTCTAGAACTGTCACTCCAGCAACTAGGCCCAATGTGATCACTCCAGCTTTAGCAAGACCAAATCATATGATTGCCTCTAGTTTCCCTAAAAATACCAAGACCACGTCTAGAACTAGTTCAAATGACGTTTGCCATGAATCTGATCTTAGGGAAGCTAAGCAAAAGACACATGTAAGAGATAGGAATTTCAAACCTAGTCAGATGCCTTCTAGTTTACCCAACACTGCTAACCGTAGCATGTCCAATCCTAGGAGCATCAATCAATCATCTAGGGATACTAGATCTTACTCGGACATTAAATATGCTACTTGTAAAACATGTAGAAAATGTGTCTTTACGGAAAATCATGATGCTTCTATCAAAAAATTGCTTAATGAGGTGAACTCCCGTGCTAGACTTAAATCCCAGTGGGTCGCTAAAATCAAACCCTTTGGTAAAATGTGGCGCCCCACTGGTAGAACTTTTACTCTTGTAGGAAACGAGTGCCCTTTAACTAGGATAGTCTCCGATTCTACTAAGTCTACTAGGGAGGAAACTGATAAAGATGATACTTCACTTACGCCTAAACTTAAGGTTTTCTATAAAAGGAAACGTTTGCCAGCCAAGACTAGTGAATCATCTACTCAGGTCGCCTCTGACACAAGTAAGGCCAACTGTGAACCCCCACGTGCTTCTATAATTGATATCGCTAACCCACGTCAAAGCATGCAAATTCCTAATGAGATTGCAGGTACCAAAGTTGATGTTCCAAAAGAACGAAGCGGTCCAATCGTTGTGTACCGTTCAACTAAGGACACTCTTAGAGTTTGGTTGCTGAAGAAGCAGATATCAGAGAAACAAATGTCTCAGGGGATTCATGGTTAAGCTGCATCAAGGACTTATAGTCACATCACAGACTATAACTCGCTCATCAAAGAAAGGAAAGTTTATCGCCGATGATAAACTTATCCTAAAAAACGAGAAATTCATTTTTCTCGGGCATGAGCTTATATCAAAAACATTCCAAGTTTTTAAGCTCATGCATTAAGGCTTATAGATAAATGACAGTCTGTAACCCGTTCTTCAAAGGCAGGAAAGTTTATCGCCGATGATAAACTTATCCTTACAACGAGAAATTAATTTTTCTCGGGCATGAGCTAATAATAAACCATTCAAAGGTTTTAAGCTCGTGTACATGACTTACAGTTAAATGTCAGACTGTAACTCGAACTTAAAATAAAGGAAAGATTATCTTTTATGATAACTTATCCTCTTAACGAGAAATTCACCTTTCTCGGTCATGAGCTTGTATTAAAACATTCGAAGTTTTAAGCTCAGAAAGGAAAGTGTATCTTTTAAATAAGAGAACTTTTCCTCATAACGAGAAATTAACCTTTCTCGGTCATGAGCTTTCCGTTAAAACAGTCAAAGTTTTCAAGCTCATGAAAACGACTTCTAAGTAAATGTCAGCTTAGGACTCGTTCTTCAGATAAAAGGAAAGTTTATCGCCGATGATAAACTTATCCTTAACAACGGGAAGTTTACAACTTCTCGGACTTGAGCTCGTTTTATAAGATATTCAACATCTTAAGCTCAAGTAATTGGTTTTCAAAACTTTGAACACAATTTTTCGAGAATTTCTCAAAAGGTTTTTCTAAATCTTTCAAAATTGTGTGTTCAAAAATGTTTTGATAAAAAGAGCATGTCTTCTGGAATCGATAATATTTACGAACCTAGAAATGTCATTCAATAATGACACGGGGTTGTAAATAAAGTTCGAGCAGAAGTTCAAACTTTTAAAACATGCTCAAAATGGTTTGCTATTATTTCAGATAGCAACCCGCTTTTCATAATCAAGTCAAGCATTTCACCGGAAAGCTTTGACTCAACAACGGGAATTAATTTTCTCGGGGATGTGACGAGGTGACCAACATTCGTGAACAAGAACCATGTGCTTCTTTCATATGCTGTTCTCCATTATTCAGGTCCAACCTCGTACATTGCTAATCTTGTGAATTCATTATCATATATTGATCGTTGCACGTGTTAAATACCTTACACTTGTGTGTAAAAGGTATTTAATTTACGTTTCAAGTACACCCTCATTAATTTGAGGGGGAGCTTGTGTAATTCATGAAGATAATTGGGTTTACATTTTTCTTCCCAAATTTTCTTAAAAGGCTATTAAATCAATTGATATTAAAAACATCGATTGGGTTAATATTTTTAATATGGGGGAGAAAATGTGATTTAATATGGGATATGATCAATCATAAATGGTTTGACTTAACGTGTTAGCTCATCCCGACATGTGCGAAATGTTTTCGAATATCGTAGCATATGTTAAGGGGGAGCAAAATGGATTTGCACTTCAAAATGGATTTCATGGTGACATACACTTACCCAAAACATCTCTATTCACGACGGTGAAGATTGTGGTGACATAAGGATGGTAGGATAGGTTAAAGTCCAATGATTTCTCTAGAACCGGAGGAATCTTCCCAAGGACATTCCATAGCTAGAAATAGTAGTCCTTAGGAAAGATGGAGAAAGATTGTGAACGTAGCTGAATGCCGACCAAGTACTTAAATTAGCACTGGAACAATCACAACAAGGTGCTAGTGATGACGTATTGGTAAGCATTGAAGGGGTTGAAGAATGAAAAAGAATTGTAAAGATAAAGGGTGTAAAGAAAGAAGCCCTCCTTACAACTTTAGGCAGAAACCGGGTCAATACATATGCTATTGAGGTCATTTTTGTTAATGATTCTCGATATTGAAGAAAGACATCATGGACCCAGTGATGCAATGCACAACCCTTCCCAGCTAACTCAAATATCTCTCAAAAGGTATTTGTTTTAATCACACGGAGATCAACACGTTATCTATTGGTTTATTCACTCCGAATAGACTGGTATTGAAAAGGTGGCACTCCTCTCCAGCCTCCGATCACTAAAAAATCCAAAATGCACGATCGAGTCTAGAGCCATTTGAGATCATCAAATATCTCATTAGGACACACTTTCATATTTCCTTGCTTCTTCACACACTGTGAAAAGTAAGAAAGTTTTTAAGAGTCCTACGCAAAATCTTCATGATCTTGCCTGAACATCCGAGTAATACGAAAGTATTTACAATGAAGATGGAAATCCTTCTTGAGCGAATATCAAAAAGCTCATGGTAGGTGACTTGTGCGATTCTTTATGAATCAAACTTGTGATAACTTGAAAGCAACAGTGGTTTAATTCTTAATTGAACTTAAACTCGTTCCAGGCCTCTTCGCATTATCATATGATCTTGCCAGAACACTCAGAGTGACTCTTTATTGATCACAGTGACGAGTGGAAATCCTTCTAGTGTTAACATCAAACAGCACTTGGTAGGTAACTTGCAAGATTCTATATGAATCAAGCTAGTGACAACTGGAAAGCAACGATGGTGCGGTTCTTAATTGAACTTCACTTGTTCCAGGAACATGAATTGATGGCTTCAAATCATGCGGATAATATTATCCAAATGATCCACTCTTTACGTTCGCAGTCAGCCTTGGACGGTCGAGTAAAGAGAACGGGTTTACCCGCGAAATCTTGTCAAGGAGGTTCTTTATTGAAACTACCTGCCACAAGTACGATATTTAATATCGTCCAACGGTCTTCACCGACCGGAGGTAAATTGCTACCGAATTAGAATGAAATGTTCAAGGCCATTTCATCCGTGTATATTGTTTGTTGCTAACTGTCTTATGCAGCGTAACAAAAAAGTGGCATTGCGGTGTACAATCCAGAAGAAGTCGTCACCACATGCTTATACTACATACAATTAGTACTTCAACAAATTCAAGAAAGCCTGAAGGTCAAGTCTTCCGCTGTATCAAACTCTGAAGCTTTCAAGAATTTAAAAGTATAAGTATGTGGAACATGAAGTCACAAAAAGGCAAATATCACAAGTGAAGAATGCACAAGGTCAAGGCAAGGAAACATGCTCAAGACTAAAGTCAAAGATCACATCAAGCATATTCACAAGAACAAGATCGAAGACTCAAGCATAGATGCTAGGTTTAAGATTTTGTAAAATGGTGTGACCTCCCTTAGGGGGAGATTGTTGGAAATGTGTTTTCCCAAAGAAAGTCTCGGTCACATCATTATTAGCATAGATCACGAGCCATAGAATATTTAGAACTTTGTAACTTGGAGCGACCTCCCTTAGGGGGAGATTGTTGGAAATACGTTTTACGTATTTATGAAGGATCGGTCGCTCCAACGATAATTATGTAATGGGCTCGTGGTCCACTTAGTAATGTATAGTCCATATAGCCCACATGTAGGGTGGGCTATATATATACCCCTCCTAGCATGTTAGGAGGGGTTGGTTAGTTCATTCATTAACAATTTTCATTAATCTAATTTCACTTTCTCTCTCTACTTTTCTTTTCTCTCCTTTCTCTCTCTACACCTCATCTCCTTCTTCCCCATTTCCACCATCTAATCAATAGATCTAATCCATCCATTAACAAATCCTTAGAATTAGTAGGCCTACAGAAAATAAGAGTTAACATGCTAGGGTAACTGAAACGTTACGATGCAAGACAATCTGACTTAACTGATAATTAGAAACGATGCGCGAGACATAAAGAAACGTAGTACGTGAAAATTTTTGAACGCGATACGTGAAAAATTTTGAACGTGTTACGTGAAGATATGGCGAGTGTAGTATGAGTAAACATATCATGATCCATGATACGTGTAACATATCTTGATCATGATATGAGGAACGTGGAATGAACATGACATGTGAAACATATCGTGATCATAGAATACAATGGCGGTAACGCCAAACGCTACAAGGTGAGACGTGGAATATGACGTGAAACGTCTATTTGATGATGGAGAGTTATACTAAACTTGGGTCTGGTCTCTCAAGTTCTTGCAAAACTTCCCAGAACGAAATGAACATAAAATCGTAAGCCCAGATACGATCATGAACATGAATAGTGTCATGAACGCGAGCGCGAAAGCAAGTCGTGGAATCAGAATGAAGACGTGATGTAATTTAGGAGTACAATTGCGAATCTTTGTCTGACCCGATAGCTGCGGGATTACCAAGTGGTCGGATGAGCCTTGGCTGGAACATGTCCGATCAATCTGTTGGTTCTACAATCCTTGCGGATGTAAGGATTCTGCAGACTTGATCAAACTATTTGCAATAACCCAGATAGCATCATGCTTCTTCTAAGTTTGCATTAATCTGGTAACCAAAATCCGTGGAGATCTTGTCCCATTTTAGTTCACAATTTCAGATGATGAAACATCCCAGTTTATTGGTGTCCTATCTTAGCCTGTTGGTATGTCAGGTACATAGATATGGACGTAGCTGTATCGTGCTTCGTATAAACTTGATACATAGAAGGTTGCGAAACTCTGAGTCTTTGAATCTAGACTTCTCCTAGCGTAGGATTTCCTAGAACACCTAATGTAGTGTAGGGTTCTCTCCTTTACGCATAAGCACAGTCATGGTAAGATTAACCGTAGGAACCCATGTGATTCAGCGTGTCACTGTAATCAAACAGAATTGATATTAGAAAATTTTCTTGGGTAAAATTTCTCTTGTCAAGAATTTGCAACATAGTGCAGATATGGTCTTCCTGTTCTTCTCTAGGCTTAAAGAAAATCAGGTTATCCTCAATGAAAACGCTGATGAATTTGTTTCGGAGTTCATGGAAACTCAATTTATTAAGTCCATAATGCTGTTGGAGCATTGATGAGACTAATTCAAAATCATAAATCTAGCATGACCGAGTCGTGCACGAATAGCAGTCATGGACATGTCCTGCTCTTTCACCCGTCACTATTGGCAGCATGTTCATGAGTTCGATCTTGGAAAAGTGATTAACACTATACGGTTGATTGGACATGTCATCAATACGTGGAGGAGAATAACGGTCATGAATGGTGATTTGTTTAAGTCGACGGTAGTCGGCACATAATCTCATGGTACCATCCTTCTCCTTGTAGGTTCTCCTGGAATGTATAGGAAGACTTTGGAATAATCAACTGGCTATGCGTAAAACAATTAAGTCGTCGTGTCTTACTGACAGCTAGAAAATTTTAGCGACCATGGCTAACAACGCACATGCTTGTAAGCATAGCTAATTTGTACAGATTTTCCGATGGAAAATCAAGCTGAAAGTATTCAGGAGCCTGAACATTACTGTACATAATTATGAATCGTAGCATGGTGTGCTGTTCATAGTCCATAATTAGGATAAAATTCAACTCGTGTCTGTCCGAGGAAATGCGTTTACAGCTTGGATCTCATCATTAAGCTGAAGGAAAACCTTCGTATATGTGGGAATACGAAAGGCGTCCTTCATGGTCATGAATATATGAAGTATGGTGAAATAAATGAAAGTGACATCGGCAACGTGACAGTTCTCACTGATGCGCCGATAATGGTATTGAAATTCTTGTGGCCTGATTAATACATGGCACAACAAAATGGATATACCCTTGGAGGGTACCCTGAATTTCTTAGAAATGTCCCATAGTTGGACGTGAGTCATGTGTCTTGACTCGTGTCTTGGAACTATAAGCATGACATATGTCTTGACTGGTATCTTGACATGTGTCCTCAGAAAGTATACGTGAGACATGTGTCTTGACTGATGTCTTGACATGTGTCTCGAGACGTAAAATAATAGAACTACAATATTAGGTTATTATGCCAGACTTGGCGGATCGTTTAGACTACTGATCCATTGTATGTCTGATCACATCCGCGGCCGGAGCCTCGGTTGCGATTTCTAGGATAGTTGTTGTCATAGTAGTGGTTACTATCGTCCTGTCTGTCAGTTCCATGATGGTCAATCTCATGACCGTGATTCATGTAACTATTCAGCTGAGTGGCCGGCTGGTACCGGTTTGCACTCATATGGCTGAAATGACAGCCGAATGACGTGTGACATGTAACTAACAATTAGGGACAATGATTGATAAAATCGTCTGATGGTGAAGTATCTTCTCGTCCAATAGCTTTGCTCTGACGCCTTTGTCTTCGTCTCGTAGGATCTCCAGGTTGTGAACAGCATCCGCATCTCGTAGCGTCTCCGAACGTCAGTAGCATCAACCTTTAGTAACATCTCCCAGTTATGAGCGGCATCAGCAATCTTGTAGAATATCAGCAATTGAAAATACGCCTGAGGTGATTCAGAATCGACTAGCGAATACTAGCAAGTGAAATACACATGGATTAAGGTACGTGTAATACACATGAAATACGGTACGTGGAGTATACGTGGAATGCACATGAAATGATCGGTATGGGGTCGATTATTTATCATGATCTAAAGAAAGTATATCGGTTAAACGGTTAGGAAAACCATCATGATAACCTGGCAATGCCAGTATATACCTCATTCTGGTTGCATAGAGAAACGCTAAAGTGTGGTTACACAAAATTCAACGATGATTTTCCTGACAGCATGATCAATGAAAACCAACCATGACTATCATGAAAGCAGAATTCAATGAAATCTAACAATGTCTTGCGTGAAAGCATAAATAACAAAAGAGGCGTAAGACGTAATCAACATGAAGACGTAATCAACATGAAGACGGAATTATCATGAAGGAACATAAAACGATCTATCATAAAGGAGTGTATAACATAATCAGCATGAAACCGAAGTTAACCATGACAGTATGAAAACATACTTGACATAAAAACATAGTAACTTATGAGGGGACATGAAAAAAAAATTTATGCCAATAAATCATGAGAAAAAAAAATTTATGCATGAAAACAGTGCATGAATGCTTAATGTTAGTTTATAAAAACCTTTTATATGTGAGAGGGGACGCCTATGGGTCGGTCCCAAAACAAAAGACATGGCGAGGGGACGCCTATGGGTCGGTCCCAAAGTTAAAAGTTTCGATAAAAGTACATGCGACTAAATAGGGTCAGTCCTGTACCAACCATTACTTAGTCAAAATCCCTGCAACAATGATACATGAAACATAAATAAATGAAACTTATCTGTCAAAACTTATCAGAAAAAATTTTATGTGACTAATTATGAACTACTAGGGTTCAGTCCACATAGCCACAGTTCACGAGCAACATTATTAATAAGTGTGAAAACACTTATCCTTTTACCACTTATTTCCAATAATAACAAGACCAAAACGTGTGATTTATGTCGTAAAAGTCGGAATTATGCGTGGTTTGTGTTTTTATTGTGTTTTAGGACCAAAATATGAAAAAGGAAGAAAACACGGGCTTTTATTGAAGAAAACGGGAAAAGACGAAGTCAAAAGATCAAGAATGCAAAAAGAACGGAAGTCCAAGGACTATTCTGAAGATTTATCGAAGAAAAAGTCAAAAGACGGAAGTTTAACGAAGTCGAAGAACTTAAGTCTAATAGAAGAAGAAAATTAAAAGACAAGTTCAAATCCCGAGACGACAAAGACGAAGGATTAAAGTCTAGTCGAGAAGAAAGCAAGAAAGAAGATGCAACACATGCACTCCTTCCACCTTCCCTATAAATACCCTCCTAATAGTCATTAGGAGGGTAGTTAGATTTTTAGTTAGTTTTCACTTTTTCTTAGTTTTCTCTAGTTTTAGAAAGAGAAAGTCTTAAACTTTCTCTCACTAAATTTCATCTTTTTCTTAATCTTTCAAGATTAAATACTTTGTATTGCTTATTTTTATTAATCAAGTTCATTTTAAGCTTTTTATCCTTAATCTCACTCTACTTTTCTTTTATTTAAGGTTGATTTTGGTGCGATTATCATATGATCCGTGTTGTTCTAATTGATTTCGTGCTTAAAAAGTTAATCTTTTGATCATTTTATAAGTTTTCATTTGATTAAGCTTTAAGACTTTTGTGCTTATTGGCTTATTTTTATGATTAGCTTTTTTACCTTATAAAAATATTCCTTAAAAAGTTTATGTTTTTATTGTTTAATCTAAAAAGTTGCTTAATTTCGGGTTGAATAAGTTGAGAAAGTGCTTATTTGATCCGTGAAGACTTTGATTCGTGTTAGTTTAGTGAAAAGCTTATCAATATAGCTTATTCATTAGCTTTAACCGAATTCCATAATTTTAGGAAAGGGTTTAAAACCCCTTTCCGATTGGTTTTTCCGACCGGACCCCATCTTCACATTCCGATTGATCCAATCGGATTAGGGCTTTGAATATTCCGATTTGTGCCCCATTTATTCCGATCATAGTGATCGGATTATGTCTTTATATTCCGACGGCAAGGCTTTTGAATATTCCGATTGGGGGTGTTATTGAGCATTCCGATTGGCTTCATTTCTCCATATTCCGATTGGGACTTTTTCCAATATTCCGATTAGTATGTTTTGCCAGGTATTCCGATTGTGTTGTTCCACCCATATTCCGATCAACTGATCGGAAAACATTCCGATCAGGGCCTCTTTTGGCTTGTTTTGGTGTACTCCGTTCTTACTTTCTTATAGTACTTTTTGACTAAGTTTTTATTCTTAGAAAGTTTTCCTAGTGTTAATTCTTATTAAGTGTGCTAGTACTTTTCCATTGTTACCTTTTAGTTTTCAATCATTTATGTTTACTCGTCATTTTAGACTTAATCTTTTAACTTCCGTTTTACTCAACGACACTTTAATTACTTGCTAATAGTTTAAAACAAATCAACCAAACCATTCTCTTGATCCACCGAAAGACGATTGAGTCGCACTTTAGACCGGTTTTCAATTCGAAAAGACTTGGGACTATCGAATTTTGATACTAGGGGTAAAAACTAAGTATTAAATGGCGCCGCTGCCGGCTCTTTTCGTTACGATAAACGGTTTCTAGTGAGAGACGCATTGAATTTTGGGATCCGTTCTTTGAACGTTAATTTCCTCGCTTCAAAAATTTTCAAAAATCCTAAAAAAAAATTTAAAACTCTTCAAAAATAAAAAAACATTAAAAAACCTATAAAAACCAAAAATATTATATAGATATTCTCTTTGTGTATATTTTTCTTCTGCAGGTGTATGCGTACTAGATCTTCGAACTATTCTGAGCCCGAGACTCGCGAAGATTTAGATATGGCTGGTGTTAATAACAACAATAATCACCCACCTCAACACAATTTGAACAACAACAATAACAACAACAACAACAACAACAATGATCTTTTACCTGATTTACGAACCATGGAGGAATTGTGTCAACCCACCATGAACGGACGCGGAGGCCCGATCGCGCCAATGCACGTCACGGCTCAGGAGTTTTCGTTGAAGCATCACATGATCCAACAAGTGCAAACGAACCCATTTCGTGGAATTCCTGATGATGATGCCAACAAACACCTCGACAAATTCATTACCATTACCCAAAGCATGAAGTGCTCTGGTGTTTCTATGGATGACCTTCGCCTCCAACTTTTTCCACACTCGCTTTCTCACCATGCCGAAAAATGGTTTGACCGTCTTCCTAAGAATTCTATTCATATGTGGAACGACATGACTCAACGCTTTTTATCGCGCTACTTTCCCCCATCCATGGTCACTAGCCTTCGTAACCAAATCAGTGGATTTATGCAAGAGAATGATGAATCGCTTTTCGATGCTTGGGAACGCTACAATGATTTGATCGACCGCTGTCCTAATCACAATATGCTCCCCGTCACTCTCATAGACACCTTCTACAATGGTCTCACTTTTCGTGATCGTGACACGATCAATGCCGCCGCCGGTGGTACTTTTATGAAAAGGAGACCGGAGGAGTGCTGAGAGTTGATCGAAAACATGACTACTCACCACAAGAATTGGGATTCATCCGCATCTTCAAGATCTAACTCGAGAGTCAATGTTTCTTCTACTACCTCCAATCCTGAAATGTCTGAAATTTCTCGACAACTCGCTGAAATGAACAAGAATTTCATGGCCATGGCCACAAACCACTTTCAACAAGCTAAAGCCGTTGCTATTTCTTGTGACACGTGTGGTGGCCCTCACTCTTATAATGATTGTCCTTCTACCCAAGGCAATTATTCTGAAAATGTTAACGCAGCTTACGGCACTTATCCCACGGGAGGCTATCAAACCCGCCCTCAAGGAGACCGTGGCTTGCTAAGTTATCGTTCCAACAATTATCTTGCTCCTCCTGGTTTCCCTCCTGCAAACCAAAACCAACAACAAAGTTATAACCGAAACAACCAATCCCAACCTCGTGCTCAAAATCAATATCAATCCCAAAGAAACCCATACCCTACTCAAGGAAATTCTCAAGCTTACCAAGCTCCACCTCTAAATCAACCGATGGCAGTGAGTCCAGACGTCGAGACGTTCATGAAGACTAATCGTGAGTTGGTGACGAATCTTCAGAGTCAATTTGTCAACTTGAAGAATGACATGGTGAAACAAGGGAGCGATATTCGAGCCGAGCTAAGGAATGATATGGCCAAGCACAGCAATGAAATTAATGCCAACATGCAAAACTCTTTTAATAATCAAGCTGTTCACCTTCGTGATATGATTGGTTCGCTCATCCAAGGTAATCAACCCTCTTCTTCGGGTACTCTTCCGAGTAATACCGTTGCGAATCCAAGAGGGGAGATGAAAGCAATCACCACTCGTAGTGGAAAAGGTTATATGGAACCCGAGCTTCCTACACCACCACCCGTGATTGTGAACAAGGAAAAAGAGCAACTTTCCCCACCTCCTTCACCTTCTATCCCCGTTTCCCCACCACCCGTGATTGTGAGTGATCCTATTCCCTTAAAGCCTTCTTCTTCATCCAATATACCTTATCCTTCAAGGTTGAGGAAAGAGAAGCAAAAGAGCAAGGATGATATTCAAGTTTTAAACTTTCTAAAAATGTTTAAACAATTGAATTTTAACATCTCCTTTGCCGAGGCTCTCGCTCACATGCCCAAATACGCTAAGATGTTTAAAGATCTTCTAAGTGATAAGGAAAAGCTTCTTGACATCGCTCAGACCCAACTTAACGAGAACTGCTCCGCAGTGCTCTTAAGGAAATTGCCCACCAAACTTGGTGATCCGGGTCGCTTCTTGATTCCTTGCAACTTCCTGGGAGTAGAGAATTGCATGGCCCTAGCCGATCTAGGTGCCAGTATAAACTTAATGCCATTAAGTGTTTGGAAGCAATTATCTCTCCCCGAGCTAGTCCCCACCAAAATGACTTTGGAATTAGCCAATCGTACGGTTGCTTATCCAGTGGGGATAGCCGAAGATGTCTTTGTTGGCGTTGACAAATTCACCTTCCCGGCGGATTTTGTCGTCGTTGACTACGAGATGGATCCTCGTGTTCCATTAATCGTTGGACGTCCATTCCTGAGGACCGGTCGCACTCTCATTGATGTAGCCGCGGGCGAAATAATCATGAGAGTTGGTGACGACAAAATTGTCTTCAACATGGGTAAGATTTCTAAGCAACCTTATTCGTATGAGAGTGTTAATGCTATTGATGTTCTCGATGAGGCTTGTGAAGAACATTTTCATGATGCTTGCAAAAGTACTCTTTCTTCTCTACCCAATGTTGAGACCGTTGCCTCAATTGCTCCAACATTGACTCCTTTTGGAGAAAGTGACTTGGATGACTTCGAAGCTAGCTTGGGTCCTCTCGATATTAAGTATGATAATTTGTCCACAAATTGGGATGACGACATTCGCACTATTGAGAGACTTCTCAATGAGGACCCGTTCTCTCCTCCTGCTCCCAAAGAGGTGACTAATTATGATCCATCGTTAGTTTCACCATCTATTGAGGATCCGCCTACTCTTGAGCTTAAGGACCTACCCCCTCATCTTGAGTACGTTTTCCTAGAAGCCGACGAGAAGCTACCGGTCATCATCGCAAAGGATCTAAAAGAAGACGAAAAAGCCCGACTTGTCGCTGTGTTGAAGAAGCATAAACGAGCTATAGCTTGGAAAATCTCCGACATCCGTGGAATTGATCCTCACTTCTGCACACATAAAATTCTCATGGAGGACGACTATAAGCCCACAATTTAAAACCAACGAAGGGTGAATCCTAAAATCCATGAAGTCATCAAAAAAGAGGTTATCAAACTTCTTGATGCGGGTATGATTTACCCTATTTCGGATTCACCATGGGTTAGTCCAGTCCATTGTGTGCCTAAGAAAGGCGGAATCACCGTTGTGCCCAATGAAAACAACGAGTTAATTCCTACCCGTCTCGTTACTGGGTGGAGAGTTTGTATAGACTACCGCAAACTCAATGATGCCACGAGAAAGGATCATTTCCCTCTACCTTTTATGGACCAAATGCTTGAACGTTTAGCGGGTAATGAATATTACTGCTTTCTTGATGGTTTCTCGGGTTATTTCCAAATACCCATCGATCCCCAAGATCAAGAGAAGACAACATTCACTTGTCCCTATGGCACCTTTGCTTACAAACGAATGCCTTTTGGCTTATGCAATGCCCCCGGGACTTTCCAAAGGTGCATGTTGGCTATCTTCCATGACATGGTTGAGCAAACCATGAAAGTCTTCATGGATGATTTCTCGGTCTTCGGGGATTCCTTCTCTTCTTGCCTTGCCAATTTGGAACGTATGCTTAAGCGGTGCGAAGACACTCGCCTTGTTCTGAATTGGGAAAAATGCCATTTTATGGTAAAAGAAGGCATTGTGCTAGGACACAAAATCTCTAAAGCCGGTCTTGAAGTCGACCGTGCTAAAGTAGATGTCATAGCCAAATTACCTCCACCTTCAACCGTGAAGGGTGTGAGAAGCTTTCTGGGTCATGCGGGCTTCTATCGTCGATTCATTCAAGATTTCTCTAAAATCGCTCGCCCGATGACCCACCTCTTGGAAAAAGATACTCCTTTTATCTTTTCTAAAGAGTGTCTCGAAGCCTTCAATCTTCTTAAGGATAAGCTAACTAAGGCACCGGTCTTGGTTACCCCTAATTGGGAGCTGCCTTTTGAATTGATGTGTGATGCTAGCGACTTTGCTATTTGTGCGGTTTTGGGAAAACGAGTGAATAAACACTTCCAACCAATCCTCTACGCTAGCAAAACAACGACGGGGGCTCAATTGCATTATACGACAACCGAAAAAGAGCTTTTAGCTGTTGTCTATGCTTTTGAGAAATTTCGCCCCTATCTTGTTTTATCCACCACCATCGTATACACGGACCATTCCGCGTTGAAGTACTTGATGACTAAGAACGATTCTAAGCCAAGACTTCTTCGTTGGGTTTTGCTCCTTCAAGAATTCAACATTGAAATTCGTGACAAGAAGGGAGCCGAAAACCTGGCCGCGGATCATCTGAGCAGACTTGAGGATCCATATCAAGGGGATCATCCGAACAAATAGATCAATGACTCTTTCCCCCTTGAGACCTTAATGTCTATAAATATCAATCTTGATGGCACCCCGTGGTTTGCAGACATTGCAAACTACTTAGCGGGTGGTATTCTCATCAAAGGGTTAACATCCCAACAAAAGAAGAAGTTCTTGAATGATGTTAAGACTTACTTTTGGGATGACCCTTATCTATTCAAACAATGTGCTGATCTGATCATTCGTCGATGTGTTGACGGACCGGCAGCTTTTGACATCCTCCAAGCTTGCCACAAAGGACCCACCGGTGGTCACTTTGGTCCCAACTACACCGCTAAAAAAGTGTTTGATTCAGGATTCTATTGGCCCACCATTTATCGTGATGCTCACGAAATGGTTAAGCATTGTGATGCTTGCCAACGTCAAGGCAAGATCACACATAAGGATGAGATGCCTCAAAATTTCATACAAGAATGTGAAATCTTTGATGTATGGGGCATCGACTTTATGGGGCCATTTCCATCATCCAAAGGGAACAAGTACATCCTCGTCGTCGTCGACTACGTTTCTAAATGGGTTGAAGCTAAGGCTCTTCCTACGAATGATGCGAGGGTGGTTGTGAACTTTTTGAAGCAGCTTTTCGCTCGATTTGGCGTTCCTCGTGCTATCATCAGTGACCGCGGGACTCATTTTTGCAATGATCAATTTGCAAGAGTCATGGTTAAGTATGGTGTCAATCACCGTCTTTCCATCGCCTATCATCCCCAAACCAATGGGCAAGCCGAAATTTCCAATCGTGGCTTGAAGAGAATTTTGGAGCGTACTGTGGGAGAGCATCGCGCCGCGTGGGCCGATAAGTTAGATGATGCTCTGTGGGCTTTTCGTACTGCTTACAAGACCCCGATCGGTTGTACACCTTATCGTCTTGTGTACGGGAAAGCCTGCCACCTACCCATCGAGCTGGAACATAAGGCGCACTGGGCCTTGAAGTGGGCTAACTTCGACATCAACAAAGCCGGTGATCATCGCAAGATTCAACTCAACGAGCTAAATGAACTGAGGAATGAAGCTTATGAGAACTCGCTGATCTACAAGGAGAAGACGAAGATCATTCATGACGCAAAAATCAAGAACCGAGAGTTCCACGTTGATGATCACGTCTTACTCTTTAACTCTCGGTTGAAGATCTTCTCTGGCAAGTTGAAGAGCCGCTGGTCTGGTCCATTCATCGTCGCCAAAGTCTTTCCATATGGGACCATTGAGCTTTCTCAGCCAAATGGGCCCAACTTCAAGGTGAATGGCCAGCGTCTGAAGCTGTACTTTGGTGAGGACATCTCTCAGGAGATGATTCCATCCCTCACCACGTTCCCCATGAACTAAAATTGGGTCGAGTCAGGCTCATGACTCGGTAACCAAAAACAAGCTCTTCTCGGGAGGCAACCCGTGTTCTATCCTTTACTGCTTTCATAATAAGTGTAGGGGGAGCCCCGCATATGTTTGTTGTCTTGTTTCTTGTGCTGTGCAGGGATTAAAGCTTCAAAGATCCACCTTGATGACTTTTGACGAACCGTGAGACCGTGTTCCTATCTTCCCGGTTCTATCCTAAACTCTTGTGATTCAATATTTCATATTCTATATGTTCACATTGAATTCACTTTAGTTGTCCTTTCCTTAGCAAGATTTAAACACAGTGCACAATGTCCTAAGTGTAGGGGAGTTTACTCCCACATGCTTAAACATTGAGGACAATGTTTATCTCAAGTGTAGGGGGGACTTCTATCGAAGTAAGTGGTCTTTTCCATGAATTTGCCTTCACTTTAACCGGAAAATTTGATTTTTCGACATTTTTCAAAATTTTTAATCTATTTTGGCCTAGTTGTATAGTTGTATTTGCCTTTGTTATGTTTCCTTTGCTAGAATAAATTTTTAATAAAGTGGTTTTAGATTTTTCTTAGTCGTAAACATTGTGACTCAACCCGAGTTTACTTGCCTAAGTTTACTCTAGCTAGTATCCTTAACGTGTTTAAGTCAAGTTTTGCTAGGCTTTTATATAGGGAGAAAGTCTTAACTCTCACGGGTTAAGAACAAGAACTTTTCGCAAGTTCCTATAATTGATCCTAGAGAGTCGTTTATCAAGGGAATTTTAAAACGCGATTTCTAAACTTGAAAAAGTCTAAGAATTTGCAAGATCCTATAGGCGACTCGAAAACCCAAAACTTTGATTTAATAGGCTAAGCATCCACGATTCTCATTCCTTGAGATTTTAAATTGTGGAGAACGAGATATGATAGAGTCAATTATAAGTTCGGTATTCTTTCGTGAATTTATGTGAGTTAATTATGAGCCTATTCTCCCTCCGCTTGTTAAATAAATTTATCTGCAATAAATAAGGCTGTACGATTTAAAAGGTTACTTAGCTTCTAGCCCCAGATCGTTTAAAAGTTGCTCGGTACGGATTAGAGTTCATAGCCAAGGCATAACTTATTGAAGCGGGATGCGAAGATTGGCGAGTCCGAAAAGGCCCTAACAAGGCATGAGGGCTACATTTTGTTGCTAAAGATCCAAAAGTGATGTGAAGAATCATATGTCAAAAATCAATATGAAGGATCGAGACACACGACGAAAAGCAAGAACTCCCCTAAAGTCATGGAGAAGTCTATCAGAAAAGACCCTAACAAGGTATGAGGATAAATAGATCCAAGTCCTAAAAGGAGGCGGATCGTTGTATATCAAATTCCAAAATAAAGATTGGAGAAAAATGAAGAAGTCGTGGTCTAAAGATGAAGAATCTCTCAAAACTTCAAGTGAATAAATTCCTATTATGAAGAAAAGACCATTATTTCAAGAACGTCTCTCAAAGATTCTAAGTATGAAGTCGCTGCCAAATATCGGTCCGAGAAAGGTCTCAAATCGTGAAGCGAGTTATGCCAAGATATGAACTTTATGAGATCCCGAGAAGCAGTTTTAAAAGATTTGGTCCTTTAGCTAACTATTGATTAAATCGTTCACTTTATTTTCGGACTGAACAACTATCGAAATAAGTCAAACAGTTCATCCTCGTGATCATTCAAGACAAAAATAAAATATAAGAGATACACCTAGGAATAAGGGAGTCTAAGTGAGTAATTGGCCCACATGAGTTCGTGATAGTTTGCTAACTTATAATAACAATGATCTCGTTTTTAAGCTTGGTATGGGGAACGTGAAACTTGAGGATGATAAATGTTCATGGCCGCCAAAACCCAATGTAAGTTTTTAATTTCTTTACTTATTTCTGTCTTTTATGTTTAGCATTTAATAAGGGCCAAGGTGGGTTATTTATGATGAAAAATGTAAACCGTGCTTTAAAATTAAGGCATTGCATGAGGGCATTGAAATGGTCAAGTGTAGGGGATTTAATAAGTGTGAAAACACTTATCCTTTTACCACTTATTTCCAATAATAACAAGACCAAAACGTATGATTTATGTCGTAAAAGTCGGAATTATGCGTGGTTTGTGTTTTTATTGTGTTTTAGGACCAAAATATGAAAAAGGAAGAAAACACGGGCTTTTATTGAAGAAAACGGGAAAAGACGAAGTCAAAAGATCAAGAATGCAAAAAGAACGGAAGTCCAAGGCCTATTCTGAAGATTTATCGAAGAAAAAGTCAAAAGACAGAAGTTTAACGAAGTCGAAGAACTTATGTCTAATAGAAGAAGAAAATTAAAAGACAAGTTCAAATCCCGAGACGACAAAGACGAAGGATTAAAGTCGAGTCGAGAAGAAAGCAAGAAAGAAGATGCAACACATGCACTCCTTCCACCTTCCCTATAAATACCCTCCTAATAGTCATTAGGAGGGTAGTTAGATTTTTAGTTAGTTTTCACTTTTTCTTAGTTTTCTCTAGTTTTAGAAAGAGAAAGTCTTTCTCTCACTAAATTTCATCTTTTTCTTAATCTTTCAAGATTAAATACTTTGTATTGCTTATTTTTATTAATCAAGTTCATTTTAAGCTTTTTATCCTTAATCTCACTCTATTTTTCTTTGATTTAAGGTTGATTTTGGTGCGATTATCATATGATCCGTGTTGTTCTAATTGATTTCATGCTTAAAAAGTTAATCTTTTGATCATTTTATAAGTTTTCATTTGATTAAGCTTTAAGACTTTTGTGCTTATTGGCTTATTTTTATGATTAGCTTATTTACCTTATAAAAATATTCCTTAAAAGTTTATGTTTTTATTGTTTAATCTAAAAAGTTGCTTAATTTCGGGTTGAATAAGTTGAGAAAGTGCTTATTTGATCCGTGAAGACTTTGATTCGTGTTAGTTTAGTGAAAAGCTTATCAATATAGCTTATTCATTAGCTTTAACCGAATTCCATAATTTTAGGAAAGGGTTTAAAACCCCTTTCCGATTGGTTTTTCCGACCGGACCCCATCTTCACATTCCGATTGATCCAATCGGATTAGGGCTTTGAATATTCCGATTTGTGCCCCATTTATTCCGATCATAGTGATCGGATTAGGTCTTTATATTCCGACGGCAAGGCTTTTGAATATTCCGATTGGGGGTGTTATTGAGCATTCCGATTGGCTTCATTTCTCCATATTCCGATTGGGACTTTTTCCAATATTCCGATTAGTATGTTTTGCCAGGTATTCCGATTGTGTTGTTCCACCCATATCCGATCAACTGATCGGAAAACATTCCGATCAGGGCCTCTTTTGGCTTGTTTTGGTGTACTCCGTTCTTACTTTCTTATAGTACTTTTTGACTAAGTTTTTATTCTTAGAAAGTTTTCCTAGTGTTAATTCTTATTAAGTGTGCTAGTACTTTTCCATTGTTACCTTTTAGTTTTCAATCATTTATGTTTACTCGTCATTTTAGACTTAATCTTTTAACTTCCGTTTTACTCAACGACACTTTAATTACTTGCTAATAGTTTAAAACAAATCAACCAAACCATTCTCTTGATCCACCGAAAGACGATTGAGTCGCACTTTAGACCGGTTTTCAATTCGAAAAGACTTGGGACTATCGAATTTTGATACTAGGGGTAAAAACCAAGTATTAATTATGCATGAAACAATGACACATAACTAAATATGAATGACGGTTGTCCATTCATATTAGTAAAACAATATCGATGAAAACGTTAAGGTTAAAACCTCAAGGTGCTGAAAACATCATGGTTAAAACAACAATGCGCTAAAAACATCAATACGTGGAATAACAAATGTTGGCTTAGGAAGCTCCAGGTGACTACCCACTAGTCACAGGTCGAGTTTTAGAGCCTATAGGTCGAAGCCTTGGCTCTGATACCATAATTGTAACACCCTATTTTGATAATGGAATGTCACGCGTAATTATGGCGTGTCATCAAAGCATACAAGGATAAATGTCTAAAACATTACACGACCATAGGGATAACCGGAATCAAACATCGGTTCCCAACATAAGCCCAAAACATAATAAAGCAAAAGAATGAATGAAAGACTAAACAAGCATAAGTATATGAGGGCAAGAAGGAAAAGAAGTCTCTAGCAGCTTCCATCCTATGCACGTCCTCCAAATGCTCGAGTCTTCCCTAGGGTACATGCCGTTTTGGGACATGGAAAGGAAAGTAACGGCTGAGCAAAACGCTCAGTGCACGGATATAGACATAGTATGAACGACTAAGCATAATAAAGACTTAATAGCAGCGGAAATGTATAAGTCCTGGAAAACCTGGAACATGTTCATAAAACTGGTTTTATAGTTTGAAAAGCCTTATGTTTATCTTATGAAAACTGTTTAACATATTTTACCATTAGCCAATATAGGTCATGAAAATCCACCGTGCATGAATACTTGGAGGGGTGACCTCATCATGCAAATTAGAGGGGTTGCCTCTAATTTAATATACTGGTTCTGGGTAGGAGGGATCGGCTCCTTGTGAAGGATGCAAGGCACACACCACATTCACCATGAAATCCTGACTAAAACATGTAACTAGGATGCACCCATACGCCTCACATGATAAATATGATAATATGGCCAAAAGCTGAAGGGACGCCACGAGCAATCACTCCGTCGTGGTGAAGTCATAACACCAGTGCCTCTAGTGTTATGGTTATGGTACCTCCATAACTAGGTGAAACTGGTCATGCATGTATATGGCTTTAGGTATTCTAATTAAACATAAGCAATTCAAAAACATATAAAACAAATACTGGGAAAACAGTTGGCTGCATACGGGGAATCCTAATAAGGAAAGAATGTCCATACTGAAAGGACGGGAATCCGTACCTTATGTCCAGTGAACGAAGAAGATGAACTGAGAGGAATCCTACTTCCGTATCATTAATGCTACATAAATACATACATGAATAAGTATCTGCTTACTAAATACGTAACTGGTTTTATGTCATGTCTTAGCTTATTTTATATGTTCATATCATGTTTTACTGTTTGAAGCCTTAAACTGCGTTTATCTTATATTCTGTTTACTCTGATTAAGTATTTCTGGTATTTCATGTATTATTATACTTACTGTGTAATAATAAGTAACTTTCCAAAAATAGCAGGTTTCCTAAAATAGAAAGTTACCAAAAATAGAAAGTTTCCAAAAATAGAAAGTTTCCATAAATAGAAAGTTTCCAAAAATAGAAAGTTTCCAAAAATAGAATTACTGTTTAAAATAGATAAGTTTCTAAAAATAGAAAGTTTCCATAAATAGATTAGCTGACTGAAATAAATAAGTTTCATAAATAGGTTAGCTGCCTGAAATAAATAAGTTTCTAAAAATAGAACGTTTCCATAAATAGATTAGCTGCCTTATTTAAATAAGTTTCTAAAAATAGAGGTTTCCATAATTAGAAATAAGCTGGTTAAATAAGCTAAGTATATAAGCCTAAGTGTTTTCATGATTATTTTCTAAGTCATATGATATAATGTATAGTTTATTAATTATTTCATGTAATTAAATTAAATTATAGGTTAAAATATTTAATTAAAGTATAACATATTTATAATTAAATAAAGTTAAATACTTAGGTTAAAATATGTATTATTATTTATTAATAATATAACCTAAGTCATGTTAATTAATTAATTATAACAATGGTTTTTAAATAATTAATTAATTTATAAGTCTAAAATATAAAAATACTTAGGTTAATAATTTCATGATTTTAATAATTAAAATAACCTAAGTCATGTTATTAAATTAATCATGTCATGTTATTAATTTAATTTTAACATAAGATCATAAAAACAAAAAATCTAAACATACACCTTGAACCGAATCTTGACTAAGAACTATGAACCGGACATGAAATCGACACCACACCCCGAACCAAGTCGGGGTTACCCTTGTCTTGATGCTGCCGTGGGACCCACACCAACTAACCGGGGCCATATGGTCTCGGTGGTGGTCAAATGGCCAAACCGAGACCCTCTCGGGTTCGGTTTAGGCGCGGCCAAGAACAAACACCCCTTAAACATCCCTTTTTTATTTATACCAAAACCAATTTCATGTTAGATCTATGATTTAATTATGTTTTTAAGAAAAACATATCATGTTCTTAATTATTAAAAGATTAAATCAAAAGAAAAGGGTTTAAACGAATTACCGAATGCGTGGATCTAAAGAACGATGAACAAACACGAACACTAGCAATAAATCCAAGATCCAAGATCAATCAAACACCCCTTTGGTGTGTTTGAAGGTGGCGGCCAAAAGAAACAAAAGAAGGAGGAGGAGAGCTTTTTAGGTTTTTGTGAAAATCCTCTGTAAAGTGAAAATGAGTAGTGTTCTTCCCTTAACCCCCTTCTTTAGTAAATTTTGATGGGCTTGGCCCATCCTCCTTCCTAATTTCGTGGCATATGGGCCCACATGGGGTAAGCCGATCATTTTCCGTGTCTAATTAATAAGTGTGTTCTCGTGTTCGTGTTTTACGTGTTTGTTCGTGTTTATTTGTGTTCGCGTTTTGTGTGTTCACGTTAAATAATTACCGTGACCTAATATATTTATTTACGCTCGTAATAAATATATATATATATATATATATATATATATATGTAATTAATAATAGTTCATGATTTAATTACGTTCGTGATTTCATGATCGCATGTTCGTGATTAATTATTGTTTAAATAATTATTGCGTGCCCGTGCGTAGTAAATACTTATCGTGTTCTAACACGTACGTAATACGTAAAATCCTAACATGTAATCATAATCATGCTATAATAGGAAAGTTTTAATCTAGTACGTACGATCTTAAGGGTACTATTCATGGTAAAAGCATGCGGGTTTTACAATCATCGTCATATCTGCTTTAAACATGTTTCATTATCGCTTTATAGCAATCTCATTAAAACAGCTTAAGGTGTCATGGATATAACCACTTATTTTCTTCGCACAAAACAACAATTAGTGAGCAAGCACAACATTTTTTTTTGCTTTACAAACACAGTTATGTTTAAAAAAGGGAGTTAATTTAAAACTAACAACCAATGCCAAGTTAAAAAAAAGTTGTCACTTTTTGTTTCCTGTTTTGAAACCTCTAGGCTTATATAAGTTTAAAATGACATAATAAACTTATATAAGCCGAAAAGTTTCCAATCAAGCAAAAAATACGAAAAGCCCTAAAAATAATCGTAATTCAATCAATTCGATAAATTTACAATTAATTTATTCAATTAGTAAAAAAACAAACACAAATTTTAATAAAGTAAGAAAAGAAACACGAACCTTATTGATGTATCTTCAACCTTTCCTCTTTTATGCAGCTTATTCATCAACTACAAAAAAAAACTGAAAATCAAACACTAGTTCGTTTCTTTGTCAAGTGAAACAAAAAAGTACTTACTCAAAAGTAAAGAACATGATTGAAGCACCAAACCTCATTAAAAATTAAGCTTTTCAGCAAACCCCCAATATTATGGATTTCAACCAATTCACCAGAACATGAACAACTTCTACAGGCAAACATCAAAAATATATAGATCAAAACTAATAAAAAGTATTTACATCCAAACCGATCTAAATTAGATCAATCTGAGAGAGAGGGTACCGACCAAAAACCATATCAAGATCCGAACAAAAGTATATAATCCGATCAAAAGTATATAGATTAAAAATCAAATAAAGACCCGATCAAGATTAGATCAGATTGGGCTGGGTTGAGAGAGAGAGAGAGAGTGTGTGTGTGGTAACCCTTTTTTATTTTGTATACAACTTGTGTGTGAGTAAAACAAGTGCAACCCATACCTCAGATGAAAGAAGCCATACCTGAGACCAAATATAGACGGTGAGATCTGTGTTTTTGTGTAAGGAAAGTATGGGCTATGTGAATTTGAACGGCTGGCATTTCACTTGTCTCACAACATGTAATATTTTATTATTATCATTTTTTGATTCTGCCAAATGAATAAGGGAGGTAATGTATGAATAAAAATATTTAACAAAAAATTGGAAATGATGGGTAGTGAGTTGTAATGAGTGTCATTATATTTCAAAAGTGAGTGTGAGTGAGTTATAGTTAATTTGTTAAAAAACTAATGTGACGTTAACGTAGAAGTGAGGAGTAGGTTTAACACCACTTCCCCAATTTTTGGGTGATCCTATTGACACTCATAAAACTCAGATTGATGTTCTTCTCTTCACCCAATATACTACGATTTACCATTGGGTTCTTATCTGTTTAAGCGTCTTGTTTGGAGAGGAGGAACGACGTTTATTCATATATCTCCTGTAAAAATAACCGACAAAAGTTGCGTTCGCCCGCCAGAACATCAATCGATTAGAACGTACTGAAATGAAACTCTAACTCAATCTGTCATGTTTCCCAAAAATTTAGAATCCAATGTACATACATCATAACTTAATGCAATAATTATTTATCACAAGGTTTGAGTAAACAAGGAAAAAATGTTAGTGATCAAAGCAACCAATTCCGACTTGGTTTTGACCTACTAAAAAGAATTGTTATTCAATTGTCTGCCCCTTCTCATTCTGCGCATTAGGACTACAAAGCAAGGAACACAAACTCCTCAACAGCCGGAATCTCACCTATCTTCTTCAACGCTTCTGTACTCGGTTTCTCATCTACACCAATCGCCATAACCGCTTGTTTTCTTGGGGCGGTCCTACCAACACTCATAAAACTCACATTGACGTTCTCTTCACCCAATATACTTCCAACACTCCCTATCAGTCCAGGCTGATCAAGTTGCCTACAAAGAATAAGATTTCCTTCCAAACTCACGTCCACTTCAAAAGCACCTACTCTTGTCAAATGTGGGACACCATCTTTCACCTTCCCCTCGACTTTAATTTCTCCAGACTCCGAAATTGCACTGGCAAAACGTGATTCGACATTTGCAATCTGCACTTGAATGATTTCGAGTGGCTTCTCAGGTGACCCATCTAAAATGATCCGTTCTTCACTTATACGGATTCCTCTTTGTTTGGCTGTGAAATCTGCGTTTACTAAGTTAACAAACACACTAGATATAGGCTCGATAAGACCTTTGGTAACCATAGCTCGAAGTAGTCGAGTGTCAAGATCATCAGGTGCTCTAGCGGAAGCATATGTTACTTTTACTGTTTTTACACCACTTCCGCCTGCTACTAGTTGAACAGCTAACCTACCAAGTTTTTCAGCCAGCGTAACATAAGGTTTCAGTTCTATAAGTACCTGCAGCAAACGTCGTCCATAAAAAAATGTGAGACGTCGTATTTTCTAGAAATTATTGAATATGTGCTGAAACGCCCAAACTCTTTTAGGTTCTTTGTACGCAGATTATAGGCACTAGATTATAACATCAAATATAATAAAGATTATATCATTATGCCGCAAAGTAGTACCTCAGCAGGAACCATTGGAGCATTTACTGCGGTAGCAGCAAGCTCCCCCTTTAAAGCTCCAACAACAGCTTCAGCAATTTCGATTGCAACTCCTTCCTGCACAATCTTTAAATATCACATACTGACAATGTAAAATCCAGCTAAAAGCACAACACTCGGAAATCATTTACAAACCTGAGCTTCCATAGTACTAGCACCGAGATGAGGTGTAACAGTGACATTTTCATGATTAACCAATATGTTATCTTTCGGTGGTGGTTCTATGGTGAAAACATCAAGTGCAGCCTGCAAACACAGTCCAGATTGACTCTGATATTGCGCCATATGCTGGTACGACGTCTGACTATATTGTTGCGCCGCATCTGCCTTTAACGCTGCCAAGTAAGCCCGTTGCTGCGCCTCCTGATTCTCTTTCCTCAGCAGCTCCATCTGTCGCTCATTCCGTTCTATCAATTCTTGAAATTCACTACGAGAGGGAACATCTGGTCGACGTGGAGCACCCCGCCTGCGATAAGTTACAACAACAATGTTTCATTATATACAACAAGACATAAATATGAACAATTGATTTACATTTTGTTTTATTGAGGATATATAACCTGCGAGTTTTGTTATTGGCACCACCCGGTAACTTTCTGCCTTGTCCCGACACATTTTGCTTATTTTGACTTGGCATGATTTGAGCCACTATTTCTTTATCAGACATGTGCGGGATGACATTGGCTCTTACTTGGTCACTGAGGGCTTTCATCTTTTGCTGGAAAAAAAAACGATTTAAAACAAATGAAATTAGTTACTAGGGCATGTAAAGAGTTATATATTACTTACATATCTTTCCTCGTTTTCTTTACTTTTAAACGTGCCACCACTTGAGTGCCCCTTCCTCCATGTTTCAACCAGGTCCTCGTAAACCCCTTCCTTGACTTTCTGTAAAATCTCAAATAAATTAATAACGAGCTATAATAATGGTGGTGGTGCTGCTGTTGCCGCGGCGGAAAATGGTGGTGGTGCTGCTGCTGCCGCGGCGGAAAATGGTGGTCGGATGGGATGGGGTCGGGGATGGGATGGGGTCGTTGATATAATGTGCAAATTACCTTCAATTAAACAAATTACCATTTAATAAAATTAAAATTAAACAAACAATTAACATTTAATAAAATTAAACAAATATAAATCAATTAAACAATTACCTTCAATATCCCGAATTAAAACAATTCGTGCTCGTGTGCAAGTGTGCGGTGGAGGTGAAGTGGTGGCGGTGGAGGTGAAGTGGTGGTGCGGTGGATGTTTGGATGGTGGGATGAGACGGATGGAGGTGAAGTGGTGGTGGAGATGAAGATGGTGGTAACAAAGTGGTGGTGTAGATGAAGATGGTGGTAACAAAGTGGTGGTGTAGATGAAGCTTGTCCCGTTTTTTTTTTTTTGTGAATGAGAGATGAAGGAAGATAGATAAGGTATAAGTTACTGGAAATGCCCCCTAGGGACGACTTTTCCTTTGTAACCTAGGGACGACTTAGTCGTCCCTAGGTTAGTTATAAATTATTATTTTTTTCGTTTATTATATTAACTTAGGGACGACTCAATGTAACCTAGGGACGACTAAGTCGTCCCTAGGTGTAAACCGGGAAACCTAAACCCTAAGCGGGTTATTCAAATTTTCACCAAAAAATTTCAATTTTCCCAAAAATTTGCTAAGTGTTGGAGGGTTATTTAGGGACGACTTTCTTTGTAACTTAGGGACGACTTAGTCGTCCCAAGGTGTTTTTATACATTTAAAATACATTTTACCTAGGTGTTTTTATACATTTAATAAAATTAGTAATATAAATTAAAATACATTTTACCTAGGTGTTTTTATACATTTAAAATACATTTTATACATTTTACCTAGGTGTTACGGTTATACGTTATAGGTTCCACCGGTGAGTCCATATGTTAGGGTTATACGTTATAGGTTCAACCGATGAGTCCATATGCTACGGTTATACGTTATAGGTTCAACCGATGAGTCCATATGCTACGGTTATACGTTATAGGTTCAACCGATGATTCCATATGTTACGGTTATACGTTATAGGTTCAACAGACGAGTCCATATGTTACGGTTATACGTTATAGGTTCAACCGGTGAGTCCATATGTTAGGGTTATACGTTATAGGTTCAACCGACGAGTCCATATGCTAGGGTTATACGTTATAGGTTCAACCGATGAGTCCATATGTTACGGTTATACGTTATAGGTTCAACCGGTGAGTCCATATGTTAGGGTTATACGTTATAGGTTCAACCGATGAGTCCATATGCTACGGTTATACGTTATAGGTTCAACCGATGAGTCCATATGCTACGGTTATACGTTATAGGTTCAACCGACGAGTCCATATGTTACGGTTATACGTTATAGGTTCAACCGGTGAGTCCATATGTTAGGGTTATACGTTATAGGTTCAACCGACGAGTCCATATGCTAGGGTTATACGTTATAGGTTCAACCGATGAGTCCATATGTTACGGTTATACGTTATAGGTTCAACCGGTGAGTCCATATGTTAGGGTTATACGTTATAGGTTCAACCGGTGAGTCCATATGTTAGGGTTATACGTTATAGGTTCAACCGATGAGTCCATATGCTACGGTTATACGTTATAGGTTCAACCGACGAGTCCATATGCTACGGTTATACGTTATAGGTTCAACCGACGAGTCCATATGTTACGGTTATATGTTATAGGTTCAACCGATGAGTCCATATGTTACGGTTATACGTTATAGGTTCAACCGATGAGTCCATATGCTACGGTTATACGTTATAGGTTCAACCGGTGAGTCATATGTTAGGGTTATACGTTATAGGTTCAACCGATGAGTCGATATGTTAGGGTTATACGTTATAGGTTCAACCGATGAGTCCATATGTTACGGTTATACGTATAGGTTCAACCGATGAGTCCATATGTTAGGGTTATACGTTATAGGTTCAACCGATGAGTCCATATGTTACGGTTGTACGTTATAGGTTCAACCGATGAGTCCATATGCTACGGTTATACGTTATAGGTTCAACCGATGAGTCGATATGCTAGGGTTATACGTTATAGGTTCAACCGATGAGTCCATATGTTAGGGTTATACGTTATGGGTTCAACCGATGAGTCCATATGTTACGGTTGTACGTTATAGGTTCAACCGATGAGTCGATATGTTAGGGTTATACGTTATAGGTTCAACCGATGAGTCCATATGTTACGGTTATACGTTATGGGTTCAACCGATGAGTCCATATGTTACGGTTATACGTTATAGTAAGAGTGTAAGACAATATGTTATTATTGCTCTGAGGTGACCATTAAGCTAAAAATACTGAGCTTAAGCATGTTTAAGTGATCAAATATTGGCGGGAAATGTTGGCGGGAAATGCTGGCGGGAAAATGTTGGCGGGAAAGCTAGGGTCGACTAAGTCGTCCCTAAATGTGTCGACCCTAAATTTTTATCTTTATTTATGGTAGCTCTTATCCCCACAAACTCTTATCCTCTCATACCAAACTCACCACCACCACCACTCGATTTTGCATAATATGGATCCGCTTGAAGCTTATAAGTGTACATGTAGAAAGGGATATATTGTGTTGAGACAGTCACATCAACCTCATAGCTTTGGTAAACTTTACTATGCATGTTCTCTTTCGAAGGTAAACAATCAAATGTTTTAGTTATGTAATACGTGTGATTATTAAAATGACATGTCATGTTATTTGTTTACTTTGTAACAGCCAAAAACAGATGATTATGGATGTAAATATTTTAAATGGAAGGATGATTTTGATCTCGAACTCCGTATAAGATCTTCCCCTGGATCTTCAACACCTCAAGGTTCACATCCAAGTTCTTCTACAGGTCCTTCTCAATCTGCACCAACTGAGTGCTCTAATTGCAAGATCAAAGATCTAAAGATAAAGATGCTAGAGACAAGACTAGAAATGGAAAGGCATCCTGAAGACCACGCATGTCAATCGGCTGCAATACTTCATGAGTTTTTAAATGATATGGAAAATCTTAGCTTTGAGTAGTAATCTATTTGTTATTTTAATGTGTTAATTTGTATTTTATTATTATGTGTTAATCTGTACGTTTAGTTTTAACTAGTTTGTAATGTGTTTTTTTTCTTATTTATGAATCTATTATCGTTGTAATATATATTTTTAATTAAGCGCGTGTTTAAGTGTTAAATATATATTTAAAGTTTTTTTTTAAATACATATAAGTTTTTTTAAATAAATATAAAGTTTTTTTAAATATGTATAAAGTTATTTTTAAATATGTATAATTTTTTTTCTAAATATGTATAAATTTTTTTTAAATATGTATAAAGTTTTTTTTAATATGTATAAAGTTATTTTTAAATATGTATAATTTTTTTTTCTAAATATATAATTTTTTTTTAAATATATATAAAGTTTTTTTTAAATATGTATAAAGTTATTTTTAACTAAATATATATATATTTTTTAATATGTATAAAGTAATTTTAAATAATTTTAAATAAATAAAGTAATTTTACTTAACCTAGGGACGATTAAGTCGTCCCTAGGATTTGTGGTCCCCACTTTCATTTTAAACTTTTTAAATAAAAAATATTTATATTAATTTTAAATATATAAAAAAGATTTAAAAATCGGAATAATAAGTTTATTTAACCTAGGGACGACTAAGTCGTCCCTAGGATTTGTGGTCCCCTCTTTCATTTTAAACTTTTTAAATAAAAAAAATTTATATTAATTTTAAATATATAAAAAAGATTTAAAAACGCAATAATAAGTTTATTTAACCTAAGGACGACTTAGTCGTCCCTAGGTTTTGTGGGCCCCTCTTTGTCCCCTCAGCCCTTTTGACCAAGATTTTATTGTAAAAGTGGTGGGTCCCCCTTAATTTAGGGACGACTAAGTCGACCCTAGAAAAAGGGCGACCCTAAACTCATTTTTGTTGTAGTGTTTTTTTTATCACACATGCATATTGATTCCAGATATTAATTATAAACATGTTAATAAGGCTTGATGATGGGCCAAGATTACGATGGCATTGATTAGATCTTTATCAACTTTGGATCAAGTGGTCGGGATATGTCTAAGGCGTCTAGCGTGAAACTTCGCAAAAATGGAGTTTGGCTTTAGTTAGACCTTTAAACCTATTAAAAAGAAATCGATTTTTGACTTGTCACTCGGTCGTCCACGATCCTCGTTCAAGTCTAGAGACAAAGGTTCATTTTGGCCTTGCTCTAAATAAGACAATGAGGTGAACACAAACTCCTCAACAGCCGGAATTTCAACGATCTTCTTCTACACCTTTGTACTCGGTTTCTCATCAACACCAATCGCCGTGACCGCTTGTGTTCTTAGGCTGAGGGGAGTGGGTTAAAACCCACCCTCGACTTGGATAAAGTTGAACGCGACTTCCATTCCCTCGGCAACCCACTCACGTGCAACTTAGTCGCTTTGATCAAATCCTTGAGGCAAACTCATCAGCGCGAGTTTGTATTAAAACTGGACTCACATGTTTTTTTTTAATCGTTTGGTCATTTTTTGAAAAAAAAATAAAAATGTAATACCCCTTTTTACTTATAAATACCAACTAAATCATTCTCATTTTTCACATACAATCTCATCTAAACTAAAAACTCTCCTCTCCATTATCACTAATCATGTCTCAAGAAAACACATCCCGATCCGCCAACAAACGTCGAGGACGTCGAAATACCAAAAACTCACCACCCACACCGGAAGGAACGTTCAACCTAGAAACCTGTCACCCTACCAAGTGAACACCATACGACCACCATCATTCTATCAACACCAACCTTACCCAAACCAACCTTACCGTTTGCCTAGAACAAAACCAATACCAATGACACCAAAACCCCACACCCTACTTTCAACAACCCAACTTTCAAATAGGTGATTCCTCATCATAACCCGGCTTTCAAACTGATGATTCCTACATCCTAGAGTATTCAGATACGTATCAAAGATTTGATTCGTATCAACAAACCGGGTCTCCCGTTCAAGAAATTTAAGAAACCGTCTAAAGGACTAAACCAAAGAAGGCACTAGCTAGGGGACGTCAAAAGAAGAAGACGGTCGAAGAAGCTGCAAAACGACAAACACATTGGACAGTCGCGGGGGAAATTGCTTTGGCAGAAGCTTGGGTTGTCGTGTCTGAAGGCAACGTTCATGGAAACGAGATGACAGAGCAGGGATTTTGGACAAAAATCCTTTAGTACTTTGAGAGCAAAACGAAGCAGTCGGGGCTCGTACGTATGATTCTTTGAATGGGAAGTTAAAATACGTTCGACCAGCTCTAGTTCGGTTTTGTGGGGTTTATGGTAACTTGATGCGTATTGCGCCCGAAAGTGGTGCAGGGGATGGTAATCTTTTTAACCGGACGTTGGTTTATTATGAAGTTGAAGTTGGGCTCCCGTTCAAATTTCGTCATTGTTTGGAGATTGTGAAAGATAGCCCGAAATAGCGGCAGGTTGAAATGCCTAAGGAATTAACTAGGAATTTTCAAAAAAGCAAGAGATATAAGTCATTGTCTAGTTCGTTTGACAGTGTGGATAAGAGTAACATTGTGGAAGTTGAAGGCGATAATAATGAAGAAGTGAAACCGATCCCATGTCCAATGGGCAGGGACAAAGCTAAGAGTAGGAGCAGAGGATCGGTGGAGTCGAATACAAACGACGAGGCTTTGGCTAGGTTGATGTTGTCGGGATGGGCGAACAACAAAAAGGGCCATTCTGATGTAGGGTGAAAAACATGCCACATATTTGAGATGAAGAGGATAGAGATGGAAATCCGACAAGAAGAACCGGCAATAGCCCGATCCAAGCAACAAACGAGGACTTGGACTTTTATATGCAACCGTATGAACATTTGGATGGAGCTCAACGTGCAGCCGTGGATTGGCGCCGAGCTTAGATCAAGGCGAAATATGATTTGCCTTTTTAGTTTGTTTTTTTAAATGTTGTTTTTAATATATTGTCTTTTAATTTCGTACCGTATTTTAATTTTCTATGTATCCGTGTTTTAATAAAATGTATGAATAAAAAATATTAAATAAAAAATTGGAAGTGATGTGTAATAAGTTGTAATGAGTGTCATCACGTTCCAAAAATGAGTATGAGTGAGTTATAGTTAATTTGTTAAAAAGACTAATGTGACGCTGACGTAAAGGTGACTGGGTTAACACCAATCCCCCAATTTTTGGGTGATCCTCCTATTGACACTCATAAAACTCAGATTGATGTTCTTCTCTTCACCCAATATACTACGATTTACCATTGGGTTCTTATCTCTTTAAGCCTCTCGTCTTGTTCGGAGAGGAGGAACGACGTTTGTTCATATAACAGTTCCTATGACTATGTTCATATATCTTCTGTAAAAATAACCGACAAAAGTTGCGTTCGCCCGCCAGAACATCAATCGATTAGAACTTACTGAAATGAAACTCTAACTCAATCTGTCATGTTTCCCAAAAATTTAGAATCCAATGTACATACATCATAACTTAATGCAATAATTATTTATCACAAGGTTTGAGTAAACAAGGAAAAAATGTTAGTGATCAAAGCAACCAATTCCGACTAGGTTTTGACCTACTAAAAAGAATTGTTTATTCAATTGTCCGCCCTTCTCATTCTGCGCATTAGGACTACAAAGCAAGGAACACAAACTCCTCAACAGCCGGAATCTCACCTATCTTCTTCAACGCTTCTGTACTCGGTTTCTCATCTACACCAATCGCCATAACCGCTTGTTTTCTTGGGGCGGTCCTACCAACACTCATAAAACTCACATTGACGTTCTCTTCACCCAATATACTTCCAACACTCCCTATCAGTCCAGGCTGATCAAGTTGCCTACAAAGAATAAGATTTCCTTCCAAACTCACGTCCACTTCAAAAGCACCTACTTTCGTCAAATGTGGGACACCATCTTTCACCTTCCCCTCGACTTTAATTTCTCCAGACTCTGAAATTGCACTGGCAAAACGTGATTCGACATTTGCAATCTGTACTTGAATGATTTCGACTGGCTTCTCAGGTGACCCGTCTAAAATGATCCGTTCTTCACTTATACGGATTCCTCTTTGTTTGGCTGTGAAATCTGCGTTTACTAAGTTAACAAACACACTAGATATAGGCTCGATAAGACCTTTGGTAACCATAGCTCGAAGTAGTCGAGTGTCAAGATCATCAGGTGCTCTAGCGGAAGCATATGTTACTTTTACTGTTTTTACACCACTTCCGCCTGCTACTAATTGTACAGCTAACCTACCAAGTTTTTCAGCCAGCGTAACATAAGGTTTCAGTTCTATAAGTACCTGCCGCAAACGTCGTCCATACAAAGATGTGAGACGTCGTATTTTCTAGATATTATTGAATATGTGTTGAAACGCCCAAACTCTTTTAGGTTCTTTGTACGCAGATTATAGGCACTAGAATAAAGATTATATCATTATGCCACAAAGTAGTACCTCAGCAGGAACCATTGGAGCATTTACTGCGGTAGCAGCAAGCTCCCCCTTTAAAGCTCCAACAACAGCTTCAGCAATTTCGATTGCAACTCCTTCCTGCACAAATCTTTAAATATCACATATTGACAATGTAAAATCCAGCTAAAAGCACAACACTCGGAAATTATTTACAAACCTGAGCTTCCATAGTACTAGCACCGAGATGAGGTGTAACAGTGACGTTTTCATGATTAACCAATATGTTATCTTTCGGTGGTGGTTCTATGGTGAAAACATCAAGTGCAGCCTGCAAACACAGTCCAGATTAACGGATACTTATGAACAGATAACAAGTAAAGGTGGCAATTTCAACCCATTTACTTATATAAGAGTCAGTTTGTGTACGGTTTTATCTCAAATGTCAAATTCAAATGTCCAGCTAAAAGAGTGGCAGGTCGAACAGGTCAAAATTAACACATTTACTTCTGTAAAATCAGAAAGACACAAGTACCTGTGCTACAATGCCAGCATCCAATGCTCTGACCAATGCATCTTCGTCTATCACTCCTCCACGGGCAACATTTATTATTCTAACTCCTTTCTTCATCTTTGCAAAGTTTTCGTCATTCAAAATCTTCGATGTAGAGGGAGTGAGAGGCATGTGAAGTGAAATGAAGTCAGCTATTGCAATGGCTTCATCAAAGCTCACTAACTCCACTCCAATTGCACGAGCACGATCTGCTGGTGCATAAGGGTCGTGTGCTATTATATGCATACCAAGCCCTTTGGCACGTCTTGCAACTTCTGTCCCGACCTTGCCAAAACCCATCACTGCAAGAGTCTTGTCAACAAGTGACACACCCACGTATTTGTTTCTCAGCCACTTCCCTGCAGTTGTTACCTTTTCATGGATTTACATAATGAATTCCCAAACAAGACTAAAAAGATTAAATAATCTAACGTATGACAAACAATCAGAGTGGCATGAAAATAAAGATATAAGCACAATCAATCACCTAATAGTATATAAGTACCATGTGATTTACACTATCTTATTACTTTAGTGTCGAATTATATCAGATCATCAGTTTCAGGGTCGGAAAAAATGTTATCTACTTCAAAACACAATCCTAAACACCTCCATAATACCTCGATAAACTAGGATGCAACATTGGATGATTCAGCATCCTTCCCAATCATTTATCAGTTCACTACCCAAGACCACAACTAATTTTAATTTAGAAAGCTCAAAAGCTCGCTTTCTTCGTCTTACGGGCTTATCAACTTGATCTTATAGCTTATTTAAATAAAATAAGTTATAAGCTGAAAAAATTTTAAGATCATAAGGCAGAAAAAGTGGGCTTATGAGCTTTCCCACTTTTAAATAAACCCAAAAGTCCGGAAAATAAGCTAATTTCAGCTTATATAGTCGGCTTATGGCTTATTTGGTTTCGGGCTTATGTTTCATAAGCTCACTTTTGTAGCTTATTTTGAAACTTTTCCGCTTACATCACTTTATTATGTCATAATAAACTTATATAAGTCGAAAAATTTCAAATAAGTATGAAAAAGCGAGCTTGTGAAACATAAGCCCAAAACCAAATAAGACACAAGACACAACCAGCTGAGCTAGCTCAGTTGGCCAACAAGGGTAACCTTGGGGAGGTATTCTTGGAGAGGTCTCGAGTTCGAGTCTCACCAAGAACCTTCAGGGGCCGGATTAAGAAGCAGGAGTGGGGTTTATCCCCTAAGGAGAAGGTTCGAGGCTTGCATACTGTCCAATTGGATGTCACTGTAAGCTCGAATCACTAACTACTAACTCGCCGTTCAAAAAAAAATAAGACACAAGACACCTATATAAGCCGAAACAAAAACCAAAATGTTAGCAGGACTACTATAAACTATTTCAATCCATGCAAAACAAACCAATGCAATGTAACGAACGGAAATAAACAAACACAAACCAGCTTTAATACTGGCATCAGCCTGCGCCACATTTCGCGCCATAGCCGTCAAAAGCGCAATCCCATGCTCGGCAGCCGCAACCGTATTCGCGGTAGGCGCATTGACCACCAAGCACCCGTGCTCGGTGGCCGCACTTAAGTCCACATTATCAATACCAACACCAGCTCTCCCGACAACTTTCAACCGCCCACCCGAGCTCTCGAAAACCTCCCGGCTCACATTAGTCCCACTCCGCACAATCAACGCGTCGCATAGCGATATCTTCGTCTTCAGCTCTTCTTCACTCATCTCATACGAACAGTCCACGTTTGCAAACTGTTTTAGCAACTCGATACCTGCTTCTCCTAGCTTTTCGGCCACCAGGATTGTGGGTTTTGAGGTGAGGGCGGCGCGTGGGGTGAAGTGGCGGCGCGTGCGGCGGCGCGTGGAAGGGAGTGGGTGGCGCGTGAGAGGTGTGAAGAGGGGTGAGATGAATGCCGCCATTGTTGGAAGGTTGTTTGTCTCACTGTGTGTTTTGATAACGTGCGACGTTGAAGGGGAAAGGTGATTGGTTGTTGCTATAGTGGCATATTTGTCATTTAAAATCTAATTTGAAAATTTAGGCATGTTTAGTTGGACAAAATTACCTCACTTTTTTAGAAAAAAATTTAGGTGAAAAATAGAAACCATATTTAGTTTCATCACTTTTCAATACTTTTTAAAAATTATAAAATTTTTATTTTCAAATTTTATATAAAAAAACTAGAAAACCTCATATTCCCTTTTCTGTTAATTTTTCCAAATAAAACATGTTCAGATATATATTTCTAACCATATTTTATGTTTTCGTCACTTTCTTAACGTTTTCTTCAAAAAATTTACGTTTTGACAGTTTTTCACATTTTTGTCAGTTTTCTTTATGTTTCCTTATTTTTCACGTTTTCGTCAGTAATTTTACGTTTTCATCGACATATTTACGTTTTTGTCAGTATTTTAAGTTTTCCTTCGGTTTATTCCGTTTTCTTCAGTATTTTTACGTTTTTATCAGTAACTTTTACGTTTTTTGTCAGTATTTTTACGTGTTCTTCAGAATTTTTACGTTTTCGTCTGAATATTTACGTTTTCGTCCGAATATTTATGTTTTCGTCTGATTTTAACTTTTCCGTCCTATTTGTTACTTTCTCGTCCGATTTTTTACGTTTTCGTCTGACTTTTTACGTTTTCGGCCGATTTTTTACGTTTTCGGCCTTTTTTTTTACGTTATCGTCCGATTTTTTACGTTTTCGTCTAATTTTTTATGTTTTCATCGGCGTTTTTACGTTTTTATCAGTATTTTAACGTGTTCGTCAGTAATTTACGTTTTCATCAGTATTTTTACGTTTTCGTCCGAATATTTACGTTTTCATCCGAATTTTTACATTTTTGTCTGATTTTTACTTTTTCGTCCAATTTTTTACTTTTTCGTCCGATTTTTTACTTTTTCGTCTGATTTTTTACGTTTTCGTCCGATTTTTTACGTTTTCGTCCGATTTTTTTACGTTTTAGTCTAGTTTTTGACGTTTTTATCAGCGTTTTTACGTTTTCATCAGTATTTTAACGTGTTTGTCAGTAATTTTACGTTTTCATCAGTATTTATACTTTTCGTCCGATTTTTTTACGTATAGTTGAAAGGATCGAGCGAAAACGTAAAAATCCTGATGAAACCCTAAAATATCGGACAAAAGCATAATAATACTGATGAAAACTTAAAAAAGTGGAAGAAAACGTAGAAAAATCGGACGAAAACGTAAAAATACTGACGAAAACGTAAAAACACTTACGAAAACGCAAAAAAATTGACAAAAACGTAAAAATATTAATGAAAACGTAAAAATACTGACGAAAACGTAAAAATAAAAACTTATGAAAACGTTAAATAGTGATGAAAACGTAAAAGAAATTACGAAAACGTGAAAAATGAAGGGAAAAACAGACAAAATTGTAAAACAACTAGTAAAAACGTGATAAAAGGTTGATAATAAAAAAAGGTTGAAAATAGTTTCGTCTAAACATTGTTTATTTTTTCTAAAATAAAAAAAATCATTTAAACAGGTTTTCAAAATTTTCAACTTTACTTTAGAAAAAAAAACTCTTTCCTTCCGTAGAAATTTAGAAATACAAAATAATGAAAAGTTTTCCACAACTGAACACCCCTTAGATTTTTAAAATTGACTTTTATGTAAATATTTATTTTACCACAACTTTTTAAAATATTTATTTTTAAAAATGAAATAGATTTATTTATTTAATTATTTTTTTATAATCTAATTTTACTATGTTTTTTAAAAAATTTATGATCTTTTATTCAATATCTATATTAATATATTTTAATTCACTTTTAGTTTTTCTTATTTTTTTGAAGTTTATTTATTTTGATTTAAATTTTTTACAACATTGAATACAAATTTAACGGGTAATAGTTGTAACATTTGCCACATCAAAAATTGTCGCCAGATACTCGTCGTTACATTGCATGGGTATCATGCTAATTTTGATTAAAAAAAATCAAAAGCTTTAATGCTTTGATAGTTATTGGTTAAATTTGATAAAAAAAATAATAGGCATATATGAAGAAACTGCAATTTTTTTCAAGTGTCATATAAATATGAATTATATTGCTAGTACATAAAACATACCATTTAAAAATTCTATCTAAAAAATATGGCGAAAACGTTGTTTATTTTTTCTAAAATAAAAAATATCGTCCTTAGATCTTTAGGACTTAATTTTAGCTTTTATCTTTGTCGGGTTAAAGATTTAAGCAATCATATATGTTTTCTCTATGAATATATACGAGCATGCGTGGTTTTGTCGCCTTTTCTGAAGCATTAGTATTAGTTAGTATTTTATGAGTGACATATGTAGTATATAATGTTGGGTCAATGGAAGTTTTAACTATGGTCCAGTCTATATTTGTTTAAATTAGATTAAGTGTTACGTGTCGCTGAGAGGACCAGCGACAGAGACCAGACCAGCGGATGGAAAAGCCTCAGCTAGCACACTAGGAGCATTCAAGTCAAAGACAACGTCAGAGAAGTCGAAGATTATATGAAGTCATACTCACCAGCAGTTATGGACAAGCTGGGATGTAGAAGGAATGTAATGGTGTTCAAGGATCTCTGAGATGACAATACTCAAGGATCACTTACAACCCTATGAAGACTTGCAAGTAGAGACTTGTCTTACCATTTATAGATTAGGCGGGAGAATCTTCAAGGTATTTTGGGCGGAACAAAATAGTAGATTCAAGATAAAGACTAGTACGACCTAGTGGGACAAAAGTGAATAGTTGGCAGCACTGTTCACTTAAAGTAGTTTAAAGGTATGTCTCAATATGGACATGCATGTAATAAGTTGTATTCTTCCACTCAGAAGATGACACGTATCAACTACTCCCACTAAGGAAGCAACCTCGTACCACTATAAATAGGAGGGAGAAAGAAGAATAACTCAACCCTTGTTCTTGGATAAACTATCTAATTTTCTTTCTCCCTCTAGAACCTTTGAGCCCTCAGCTGTCTACCAGCGACTCATAGGTTCTCTCGTAAACTTGAGTCTCGAATCAAGTTTACTTGTTCTAGTGTTCAATTCTTATTGTTATTCAACGGGTGTATTCATAGCACTTTGTAATACTTTGTTTATAACAGTTGGTCCTTCACTAGGAGTTGATCCCTCCTACCCAGACTATTTAATTAGAGGCAACCCCTCTAATTGCATGACGAGGTCTCTGTAACACCCCCAAATTGGCCCAGCGGAAGCCCACGAGTATTGGGGCCTGTTACGTCATGATTATCCGAGTCTTGATCCGAGAGAACGACCTTTATGCCAAATATCACAATGTTGACTCCAAATAATCATACAGTCAAGTACCTGAGAATACATGCTTAAAAGTGTCAACACAAAGGTTGGCGAGTTCATAAGTTTTATTAAAATGTTTAAGACACTTTAAAAGTTTACAAGGACAACTACTATAAGTAGTGTCGCAAAAATGTTCGGGAAACCAGAGTTCACAATAAAGAGACATTACAACACAGTTCGGTCATAAATCAAAGTTTAGAGATAGCATAACAGTTAGCACAAAACTTCAGTTCATACACAAGTTGTAGTTCATACTCACAGTTCATTTCAGTTCAGTTTTTAGGTTCATGAACGCATTCACACCCGAGTTCAGTTCAGTAGCCACGGTCAATATACATAACAATGTCATATTCTCGGTTCATGTCAGTATCTCAATCGAGATCACATATTAGAACTATAGCAATAAGCATATGAGCATCATACCAAACCAGCATATGAGTATCATATCAAACTAGCATACAAATATCATAACAGACCAGCATATAAACATCCTGTCAACTAACACACAAGAATCATATCAGACCGGCATATAAACATCATGTCAAACTAGCATACGAGAACCATATCAAACCAGCATGTAAACATCAATTCAAACCATCATATAAGTTTCATATAGAAACCACATGCATGAATCACGTCAATACCACACCTAAGGATTATATCAATCCTATTACATCTCATGCAGGAATCATGTCAGAACCACATAATAAATTCTTGTCAAGATCATTTCATACTATAGTCAAGATTCGTATCGATATCACAGCTAAGATTCATATTAGATCAATACATAATTGCAGTCAAGATTCATATAAATATTGCAGTTAAGATTCATATCAGATCAATACATGATCGCAGTCAGGATTCATATCAGATCAATACATGATCGCAGTCAGGATTCATATCAGATCAATACATGATCGCAGTCAGGATTCATATCCAAGATTCATAGCAAGATCAAGGTCAAGATTCACATTCAAGATTCATAGCAAGATCAAGGTCAAGATTCACATTCAAGATTCATAGCAAGATGGACCGCAAAATTTCAGTTCAAGTACCCAAGGCAACTATAGGAGATATAGTTCCAAGTGTAGGATAAATCGGGTGTTTCAGTGTTTATGATAGCGCTAAGCTCGTGACATCGAAACTAGTGATACAGTACATGCAATAGATTACACATATAAATTGCCCCAATAGAGTACCTAGCCAAGATAACTCCGTTCATACAAATGGTACACACTCGTCCGGCGTCAGAATGCCCGAGTGGAGGTTGTCAACCCTCAATAGATCTATCCGTAACATAAGAGCTTACTCTAGCAGAGTAACTAACGATTCACGATAGTGGGGACTATGGCTAAAGCAACTTAGGCTAATCATAAACGAAGTTCACTGAGTGTTCACATGGTTCAATTCTTTTTCCGTCCACAAGCAAGCACAAGCAGTCATTTCATTTCGCAGTATTAAACATACAAAGCAGTTTAAAAGGAGCTATGGGATAGCTCAGATATTCACAAGTATAAATCATCGATAACCCCAAATGTATAAACACACATGTCATGTAAACAGTCCACTAAAGTACAAGCACGTACGCAATATAAGCAATCTTCAAAAAGATATCAACTTGTATTTATCACAAAAATGCATGGAAAGTGTAGACATATATATCGTAAACAATCATTGAAATGCATAACACGCAGTTGACATCGACAAGCATGTATCTCCCCCAAAAGAGATTCAAAACATTTATAAAGCAATTTTGAAAAGAGAAAGAGGGGGGGTATGAACTCACATCGATGTTGCAGAACAATTAGCAGTGACGTGAATACAAGAGCAGCTTAGCGTAGGCCGGAACTGCTCGATACCGGAAGTCACAATCTATCTTATCGATCATCTCCCAGCATCCCAAATCGGTGCATCCAAGCTTTCCCGATGAAGGGTTTCTCCAATACCATCGGTTCGTAAACCGTTTAAATCCCATGTCGAAATCGTTCGATAATCGGTTCAGTAATCGGTTCGGTAATCGGTTCAGTAATCGGTTCAGTAAGTTGAAGCGGAGGATACCACCAGGTAATTAATATATATACCTAATATATATTACACACGGAGGAACGGAACATGTATATAATTCATAGCTTGAATTGTATAACAAGAACAGACAACGCACGAATAACTCAGAATATACATGACAAGCGACATGTACAAAACTCAAGAAGATGACAATAAAAGAATAAAAATAATCCAAGCATGCAATACCTTACAAATAAAATAAACTTAAATAATTCGACACGCTTTCAAAATCACCTATTTATTTAAGTAAAAATCATTTAATAAGAGAGGGCACACGTTTCAGAGTTCCAAATGGGGTTTCAAAAGTATATACAATAATTATGATTTTATAAAATAATATTTTATAAACCGTTGTTTCATTATTGTCCATTTAATATTTCTAAAAAGAGGGTTTTAGTTTCTAAATAATATTTAAGAAAACTAAATAAATATTAAATTTATAAAAATTTCGGCATGACCTATTCGTTTATACAACGTTTCTCATAATCACAAAACATAATATTTTCCCTTTCAAAATCAGTCCATGTTTCAAATATCCACATCTTTTCATTATATCAAATTAATTGTTGTCAAATCATAAGCGATATAATTTAAAACGAATTTACCGATAACCAAGTAAATAACCAACACTTTCAATAATAACACTTTCAACCAACCAATCCCGATAATCAACACTTTCAATCATTCATTAATCACATCACCAAACGCCCTTTAACGGCTGTTAAAACTAACCAAACGACACTAACGGCCATTAAATCACCAAACCAACTTAGTCATATAATTATTTTCGGGCAACGAATTAGGAACATCAATAATAAATAACTATAACCACGAGTCGGCACCGCCTTGGTGCGACTGTGGCAGCGAGACACACACACGAGCACAACTTTGTGGTGGTGCTCGGTAGCACACGACAACATACGAACACCCCTTCGGGGCTGATGAACGCAGAAACAAACGCACCCTTATTTTTAGATCCGTAACAAGAACACAACAATGATAACACCAACAGCCCGACACCCCCGGGTGCGGCTGTGGTGGACGGAAAACACCAACGAACACCACCGAGGGGGTGGTTTCGATGGTACACGAGCACACGCACCCCCGTGGGTGGCGGCTGATGACGAAAATGATGGTGTAAGATGTTGTGGTGGTAGCAAGCTGGCCGACGCAGTAGCCATTGTGGTGGTTCGTTCGTGGGGTGATAGTGGTGATGCGGCTGAGATGGCCCAGCATGGGTGGTGGTGGTTTGCACGGCGGCTCAAGGCCACAAGGGTTGTGGTCGTGTAGTGGAGTGACGGCTGGTAAACCACGGTGGTGGCTGAGGTTGGAGTAGAGGCAGCTGGTGGTGATGTCGTGGAGGAGGTGGTGGCGTCGCGTGGTGGATTTGGTGTTGTAGCGGCGAGCTCCGATGGGTGGGTACACATGATGGGTGGAGTCACGATGGGTGGCTGGTGATAGTAGGCTGGCAGCGACGGCCGGAAAACATGGAAAAAGGGCAGATCGGGTGGTGGAGTGCATAGATCGGGTGACGGAGAGTAGTTTTGGAGCTGCCGGAATTTTGGCCGGAAAAAGTGACGGCGCCGGAAAGTTTTTCCGGTGGCCGGATTTTGTGAGAGAGAGAGTTTTATAAAGCTAGGGTTTGTATGTGTGTTTTTGTAAAGATGGAAATGAGGAAGAGTGTGTATAGGTTTAATATATATAAAAATAATTTGGAAGTAATTAAGATTAATGAAAAGTTGTATATAGTTAGGGGTTGATAATGTAAATAGTTAATAAACTTTTCTTTTAATCATTTAAATGTGACTCGGGACTCGATCGGGATCCGATAAAATTAGAATGAAAACTCGAAATTTTCGCCATTGCGTTTAAAATACTTTTTCCACGAAAATAGATCATTTATACGACTAGTAACTCATAAAAATCTTATAAATCCATTTAAATGTTAAACATCATCCAGGTTTCTCAAACAAGCATAGTTTTAATGAAAAATAAACTTAAACTCGATTATTCGCGTTTATAACGAATGTTATTGAAATAAAAATATCGAAAAATTAAATAAATCATTTTATTAAATATTTCGTGACAGTTAAGTACAAAAGTTGATTTTTAACGTGTCGGTATGCAGACAGTGCGATTTTTAAACTTCGTCAAAATATATCCCATTTTCTAATCCAATAAGTTTGATAACGCTCAAAAATGAATTTCAAATAATAATTATTATAATTTATTATTATTTATGGTAAGAAAAATTCTCTGGTGTTACATCATCCACGTGTTATTTTGAGTTTTGTCCTCAAAACTCGATCGTTGTTACTAGGTTTAGAAGTGTCAAGAATGTCGGAAAGAAATAGGTAAAGCTGAAATGTATCCGAAAGGTTTGGCAATCAATCTGAACAAGCAGTAACAGTTCGAAGAACATATACGGACAACTAGAAGCGAAGAGTTCGACACGTCGTCAACATCTTAAATGTCGGTAAGGGTTCATAGAATAAATAAAGGACAATTAGAAGTGAAGAATTTTAGCAAGTCGTCGACACATAAAAGTTGAAATAGGGTTCACAGCAGTCAGCTTGTCAGGCTCACGTCGATCGGTGTTCATTCGGAAGAATCCGTGCAACAATTTGCGAATCAAATGAAGTTTATGAAATCTTTCGTCAAAATGCGATAATGACAGCGGTAAGAAGACAAAACAATGATTAAAGTCATGCAGACGAATCATGAGTCAAAATAAACACGTTCCATAACTGGAATAATAGAATAATAATGTAAATACGAAGTTGCGTCAGATGCGCTTAAATCCACTTGTTTATAATTCACATTTACATATAGAGGCGTCCCAATCTATGTAAATATAAATAATAAACCTTTGGTTAAGCGATTTATAACCTCTTTATTCAAATGTAAAGGCGTCCCAATCCATTTAAATAAAGACCTCATAACTCATCTTACTCAAATTACCTCGACAAGATTTACCAAAATATACATACATATATAGATCAAATATCTAAGGAAATAGATATTACCAAAAAGAGTTTACAACTAGTTTATTTACACCTTTCGTATTCAAATGTCCCATACCATCTCAATACGGAACCATAAATAAGCTTCGGGTCTGGTGGCTTATGATTTCACATTTGGACGTCCCATACCATCTAAATACAAAATCATAATTAACTTATCGTCAGGAGACTCATGTTCCATATTTAAACGTCCCATTCCATTTAAATATTAAATCATAAGTACGCTGATTGGAGTCACACCGCGACATTTAGACAGGCAAACTATCCAAATGCTATAACATAAAATTACATCATATAATCAAAACGAGACGTCGACCAGTTACACTCCAATAATAGGCGTTTGCGATAACGTGAGTGTAGACGTGTATGGAGTGTAAGGTCATAAATCGTAATTAAGAGGATAATATATCATAATGGTTATCAGCGGAAAATCTCATTGAAAATAGTTATAATCTCTAAAACGTTATTAGGTGAAATTATCAAAAGCAAGCGCAGGAGTCGTCAATGAGTTGCTTTCCATAAATAGACGTTCAAATTCATAAGCGGGAGAAAATAAATGCCAATCACGCAATAACGTGCGCAATAACACGTACCAAACAAGGAACCCGTATATAACATAATGATATATTATAATAGTTATCAAATAATTAAAGGAATTAGCCGATTACACGAGTCTCACTCATCGTCGAGGGAGACTCGTAAATAAGTACGAATGCATATATAAAACAGTCGTAACTACGTAATGCATATAGTCAGGTGGCAGCATATAAAGCAATCATAAACAGATAAGGCAACGATCTGTATGGTGCATAAAGCAATAGCAAGCATAAGTTATGTAGCGGTATAAGATAACAGCAAACGCGCAAATCAAGCATCTATTGCATCCCAAAACATTAAACATATAAAGCCGCATAACAGGGAACTATAAACTCGTCTCAAGCAAAGATCATCCGCAAAAGTAAGGCAAGTAAAAGCAAACAGTACTAGCAGCGACCTAATCATAATACTATATTCAGGCGCGAACAATTTAAATCACTTAAGTTTATCACGTATGTCTCTTGCCAATCATGTGCTTAGTTTTACAAATAAAATATGACTCATTGAAATCATATAGTTAATATTAGTATCTTATACTTAGGCAAAAATGTTTATTTTTGACTCGACGTAATTTCGAAAGTCTTTCGATGTAAATTTTTAATTTACCCAAATTTAATTTAGTAAATTTCGCAACACACTTTTTACGGAAAATTCGACAGCCTTTCGTCGCCATTTCAAAATTTACCATTTTTAGTATGTACTCAAATTTCGATCAAAGTCTCATATTTCAACACTTTCTCCAATCACAGTCAACCAATAGCTTATTTTCCGCAAAATACTCACTTACAACGTTCACGTAGTAACAATTGCCAATTAAGTCCAATACACGCTTTTACCCTTTTTCAAAACGTTTCCAGCAATCAGATACAACATTCTATACTCATTTCGACACTCAAAATAGCGCGGTTTAACTCAAAAACGTTCTTTCGACCATATTTAAATTATAGACAGCAAGTAAACCATTAGCGTTTCCACAAAAATTAAATTTTATGTCAACAAATTTCAAACACATGTATCCTGCTCATTCAAATTCGATGTTTGCTCATAATATATCAAAACGAAGGTATTAACTTGTACTTTCATAATCTCGTGATAATCTAGTGTCAAAACAATTTTTATAACGCTCTAAGCTCAATATAAATTTTGGACAGAATGTATAACTTTTGTAAAAATATATTTTCACCACTTTTAAACACACCACTTATAGCAACACTACTAATTTACACCCAGAACTCATAAACACCAGTAATTTATCAAAAACATATTTCCGTCCATAGATTCCATAAATACCACAACTTATATTTTTATAAAAACTATATTTATGTTTTTAAAATATATAGATTTAGTAAATCGATCATAAAAATATATAGATCTAGAAGATACAATGTAGAAAAGAACTTTACTTCTTCCATTTTTCAAGAAAACACATGATAAGTGACAGCATGCGGAGATCTAAACAATGCAAGAATAAAATCAACGAAATATATGGTATATTACTATATGAGCAACGCAAAAGGTAATAACAAACATGCAGATCAAATACCCATATAACAGCGCATGTAGCAATCGTAACATGTGAAGCAAACATTCATATAACAGTGGAACGGGAGATCGCAAACATGCATGGCAAGTATTCATATAGCAGCGGATAAGTAATCGTATCATGTAAAGCACATATTCATATATCATAGGAGTAAGCATAATGACATGCTAAAACACAAAAGAGCATCGGTTATAGTCTAGGCCTATACGATAACAACTAGTTCTCTATAACCAAGGCTCTGATACCAATCTGTAACACCCCCAAATTGGCCCAGCGAAAGCCCACGAGTATTGGGGCCTGTTACGTCATGATTATCCGAGTCTTGATCCGAGAGAAAGACCTCTATGCCAAATATCACAAAGTTGACTCCAAATAATCATACAGTCAAGTACCTGAGAATACATGCTTAAAAGTGTCAACACAAAGGTTGGCGAGTTCATAAGTTTTATTAAAATGTTTAAGACACTTTAAAAGTTTACAAGGACAACTACTATAAGTAGTGTCGCAAAAATGTTCGGGAAACCAGAGTTCACAATAAAGAGACATTACAACACAGTTCGGTCATAAATCAAAGTTTAGAAATAGCATAACAGTTAGCACAAAACTTCAGTTCATACACAAGTTGTAGTTCATAGTCACAGTTCATTTCAGTTCAGTTTTTAGGTTCATGAACGCATTCACACCCGAGTTCAGTTCAGTAGCCACGGTCAATATACATAACAATGTCATATTCTCGGTTCATGTCAGTATCTCAATCGAGATCACATATTAGAACTATAGCAATAAGCATATGAGCATCATACCAAACCAGCATATGAGTATCATATCAAACTAGCATACAAACATCATAACAGACCAGCATATAAACATCCTGTCAACTAACACACAAGAATCATATCAGACCGGCATATAAACATCATGTCAAACTAGCATACGAGAACCATATCAAACCAGCATGTAAACATCAATTCAAACCATCATATAAGTGTCATATAGAAACCACATGCATGAATCACGTCAATACCACACCTAAGGATTATATCAATCCTATTACATCTCATGTAGGAATCATGTCAGAACCACATAATAAATTCTTGTCAAGATCATTTCATACTATAGTCAAGATTCGTATCGATATCATAGCTAAGATTCATATTAGATCAATACATAATTGCAGTCAAGATTCATATAAATATTACAGTTAAGATTCATATCAGATCAATACATGATCGCAGTCAGGATTCATATCAGATCAATACATGATCGCAATCAGGATTCATATCAGATCAATACATGATCGCAGTTAGTATTCATATCCAAGATTCATAGCAAGATCAAGGTCAAGATTCACATTCAAGATTCATAGCAAGATCAAGGTCAAGATTCACATTCAAGATTCATATCAAGATCAAGGTCAAGATTCACATTCAAGATTCATAGCAAGATCAAGGTCAAGATTCACATTCAAGATTCATAGCAAGATGGACCGCAAAAGTTCAGTTCAAGTACCCAAGACAACTATAGGAGATATAGTTCCAAGTGTAGGATAAATCGGGTGTTTCAGTGTTTATGATAGCACTAAGCTCGTGACATCGAAACTAGTGATCCAGTACATGCAATAGATTGCACATATAAATTGCCCCAATAGAGTACCTAGCCAAGATAACTCCGTTCATACAAATGGCACACACTCGTCCGGCGTCAGAATGCCCGAGTGGAGGTTGTCAACCCTCAATAGATCTATCCGTAACATAAGAGCTTACTCTAGCAGAGTAACTAACGATTTACGATAGTGGGGACTATGGCTAAAGCAACTTAGGCTAATCATAAACGAAGTTCACTGAGTGTTCATAGGGTTCAATTCTTTTTGCGTCCACAAGCAAGCACAAACAGTCATTTCATTTCACAGTATTAAACATACAAAGCAGTTTAAAAGGAGCTATAGGATAGCTTAGATATTCACAAGTATAAATCATCGATAACCCCAAATGTATAAACACACATGTCATGTAAACAGTCCACTAAAGTACAAGCACATACGCAATATAAGCAATCTTCAAAAAGATATCAACTTGTATTTATCACAAAAATGCATGCAAAGTGTAGACATATATATCGTAAACAATCATTGAAATGCATAACACGTATTTGACATCGACAAGCATGTATCTCCCCCAAAAGAGATTCAAAACATTTATAAAGCAATTTTGAAAAGAGAAAGAGGGGGGGGTATGAACTCACATCGATGTTGCAGAACAATTAGCAGTTACGTGAATACAAGAGCAGCTTAGCGTAGGCCGGAACTGCTCGATACCGAAAGTCACAATCTATCTTATCGATCATCTCCCAGCATCCCAAATCGGTGCATCCAAGCTTTCCCGATGAAGGGTTTCTCCAATACCATCGGTTCGTAAACCGTTTAAATCCCATGTCGAAATCGTTCGATAATCGGTTCGGTAATCGGTTCAGTAATCGGTTCAGTAATCGGTTCAGTAAGTTGAAGCGGAGGATACCACCAGGTAAGTAATATATATACCTAATATATATTACACACGGAGGAACGGAACATGTATATAATTCATAGCTTGAATTGTATAACAAGAACAGACAACACACGAATAACTCAGAATATACATGACAAGCGACATGTACAAAACTCAAGAAGATGACAACAAAAGAATAAAAATAATCCAAGCATGCAATACCTTACAAATAAAATAAACTTAAATAATTCGACACCCTTTCAAAATCACCTATTTATTTAAGTAAAAATCATTTAATAAGAGAGGGCACACGTTTCAGAGTTCCAAATGGGGTTTCAAAAGTATATACAATAATTATGATTTTATAAAATAATATTTTATAAACCGTTGTTTCATTATTGTCCATTTAATATTTCTAAAAAGAGGGTTTTAGTTTCTAAATAATATTTAAGAAAACTAAATAAATATTAAATTTATAAAAATTTCGGCATGACCTATTCGTTTATACAACATTTCTCATAATCACAAAACATAATATTTTCACTTTCAAAATCAGTCCATGTTTCAAATATCCACATCTTTTCATTATATCAAATTAATTGTTGTCGAATCATAAGCGATATAATTTAAAACGAATTTACCGATAACCAAGTAAATAACCAACACTTTCAATAATAACACTTTCAACCAACCAATCCCGATAATCAACACTTTCAATCATTCATTAATCACATCACCAAACGCCCCTTAACGGCTGTTAAAACTAACCAAACGACACTAACGACCATTAAATCACCAAACCAACTTAGTCATATAATTATTTTCGGGCAACGAATTAGGAACATCAATAATAAATAACTATAACCACGAGCCGGCACCGCCTTGGTGCGACTGTGGCAGCGAGACACACACACGAGCACAACTTTGTGGTGGTGCTCGGTAGCACACGACAACATACGAACACCCCTTCGGGGCTGATGAACGTAGAAACAAACGCACCCTTATTTTCAGATCCGTAACAAGAACACAACAATGATAACACCAACAGCCCGACACCCCCGGGTGCGGCTGTGGTGGACGGAAAACACCAACGAACACCACCGAGGGGGTGGTTTTGGTGGTACACGAGCACACGCACCCCCGTGGGTGGCGGCTGATGACGAAAATGATGGTGTAAGCTGCTGTGGTGGTAGCAAGCTGGCCGACGCAGCAGCCATGGTGGTGGTTTGTTCGTGGGGTGATGGTGGTGATGCGGCTGAGATGGCCCAGCATGGGTGGTGGTGGTTTGCACGGCGGCTCAAGGCCACAAGGGTTGTGGTCGTGTAGTGGAGTGACGGCTGGTAAGCCACGGTGGTGGCTGAGGTTGGAGTAGAGGCAGCTGGTGGTGATGTCGTGGAGGAGGTGGTGGCGTCGCGTGGTGGATTTGTTGTTGTAGTGGCGAGCTCCGGTGGGTGGGTACACATGATGGGTGGAGTCACGATGGGTGGCTAGTGATAGTAGGCTGGCAGCGACGGCCGGAAAACATGGAAAAAGGACAGATCGGGTGGTGGAGTGCATAGATCGGGTGACGGAGAGTAGTTTTGGAGCTGCCGGAATTTTGGCCGGAAAAAGTGACGGCGCCGGAAAGTTTTTCCGGTGGCCGGATTTTGTGAGAGAGAGAGTTTTATAAAGCTAGGGTTTGTATGTGTGTTTTGTAAAGATGGAAACGAGGAAGAGAGTGTATAGGTTTAATATATATAAAAATAATTTGGAAGTTATTAAAATTAATGAAAAGTTGTATATAGTTAGGGGTTGATAATGTAAATAGTTAATAAACTTTTCTTTTACTCATTTAAATGTGACTCGGGACTCGATCGGGATCCGATATAATTAGAATGAAAACTCGAAATTTTCGCCATTGCGTTTAAAATACTTTTTCCACGAAAATAGATCATTTATACGACTAGTAACTCATAAAAATCTTATAAATCCATTTAAATGTTAAACATCATCCAGGTTTCTCAAACAAGCATAGTTTTAATGAAAAATAAACTTAAACTCAATTATTCGCGTTTATAACGAATGTTATTGAAATAAAAATATCGAAAAATTAAATAAATCATTTTATTAAATATTTCGTGACAGTTAAGTACAAAAGTTAATTTTTAACGTGTCGGTATGCAGACAGTGCGATTTTTAAACTTCGTCAAAATATATCCCATTTTCTAATCCAATAAGTTTGATAACGCTCAAAAATGAATTTCAAATAATAATTATTATAATTTATTATTATTTATGGTAAGGAAAATTCTCTGGTGTTACAGTCTCTCCTCCAAGTATTCATGCACGGTGGAACCTCATGACCTATATGGACTATTTAGCTAATTAATTCAGATTTTCATAGAAGCATAAGTCTTTTCAAACTATAAAACAAGTTTTATGAACATGATTCCAGATTGCTTAGAACTTATATTATTCCGCTGCTATTTGTCTTATATGCTTATGCTATTCCATGTCATACATGTATATCCGTGCACTGAGCGTTATCCTCAACCATTTTCCTTTCATGTTCCCAAACGGTAGGTACTCAAGAGCGCTTGTAGACTTTAAGCGTACGTGCATATGAATTGGAAGCTATCTAGCCTTCTCTACTTTATGCATTTCATCATACATTTTGCTACTCATTTCTTTGGACATTGTTTAGTCCTTTTCCTTTACAATACTTATGTTTGTGTATGATGAGCTTATACTTGGGGTACCGATGTTTGTTTCCGGTATTCCTTTCATGGTCATTTAATGTTTTTAAGACATTTACCTTGTATGCTTTGATGACACGCCATAATCACACGTGACACTCCATTTACCAAAACAGGGTGTTACACTAGTAACCTTGGTGACAACATCGCATACTAGACTGGTGGGACATGATGACGTATAGTGGCTACGCTCACTATTCGTAACCACAACCCATTATTTTTCGCTAAAGGTAGCCCACCACGAGTGGAGCCATATGTTACGGACGACCCACGAGGATGCCCTACCAGCAAGTCGTATGCGTTTGTTTAGTAAGAGTGGTACATGAACGAGTCTAGTATAACATGGTCATGATCCATATCATACTAGACTGGAGGACATGTCGAAGTATAGTCGGTAAAGGGCCCGACCCAACAGGCCCGTGGCCCATACACCTAACTTACCCTTCAAGAAACCCTAGTCCTATAAATACAAGGGTAGGGGTCTCATTCTACACCAGGTTATCTCTCACAACTACAGCTCTTTTACAATATATCATCCCGATACTAACTTGACCATCGGAGGTGGACCTCGGGGCTCCGGCCTCGAGTCCACGTCTAACCGGTTTACCTTTGTTTGCAGCATTACTCAGGACCCGGGAAGACGATGAACGGCCCAGGAGAGTCGTCGAACCGGCCCAGCCAAACTATGCTCTAACAGTATCGTTTATTGACTAATTAATGACATATTTTATCGTTAAAATTTTTCTAAATTGCGACGATTAGAGACAGATGTGTTCAAACACGCTATGAAATAGTGTTGATTTAAGCAACAAATTGTTAGTGACTTTTTGAGATAATACTTTTATTAACAAATATATTCATCCCTGGTGCCATTGGAATAACAACAAAATTGTTGGCCAGTTATTAGAGATGGATTAGTGACTGCTTCGTAGATACTTTTAGTGACAGAACGTCGTCGCTAAGTCGTGACTTGATGGTCGAATAAAATTCATATTAGGCACTATATGAAGGCCCTAGCGAGGGGTGGATACCGACGATCCATCACTAATTGTTTTAATGTTTTCTCACTAAAAGATCGCAAAAAAATTGCGAGGCCCTTTTTTGAAATGGAATATATCCGTCACCATTCCGTAGTTGAAGGGCTTTAGTGACGAATTAGCGATGTAAACATTCGTTGCTGATGCCAGATTTTCTAGTAGTGAATCCCCTCACAACATACCTACGTAAAAAGGGTGATCGTGCTTGCAAGCAGCCCATTTAATCATCAAACACATTCCCATGCCAAGATACGAAAACAATCTAGCCATAGCAGCTACCTTCCACCAATGCCACATGCCATTACCGGCTGCAATGAAAGGAATGGTGCCACAAATTATCACTAGTATTTGTTTTAGGAAGGAGTATTGTGAGGGGGTTATCTGTTTCACAAAGAAGTCGTAACACAAACTACAAAAATCAAGGCTATCAAGCACCATGCCAATATATAAAAAAAAATCCACCCACAAAACCAACTCATCACATACAAAAATCTAGCTGATCAAACATGAGTAGAAACTCAAATAAACGACGTTATATGTGAAGCTATGGGTAGAAACCCCAAAACCCCAGTTGACCTAATAATCAAAAACCCAAAAACCCTATCCTAAACTAATCGAAATAATTGATAAACTTAAACAGTCTGGGCCCAATAATAAAAATACCACAAACAACTGATTCTGATTATCAAAAACCCCAAAACCATAACCCTAATCAATTGAAACAATTGATTATCAAAAACCCAAAAACCCTAAACCTAATAAATTGAAACAATTGATTATTAAAAACCCCAAAACCCTAACCCTATTCAATTGATTAATTAACTGTAACCTTAAATAGTTGAAACAAATTATTAACTTACATTACCAAGTGTACCTTATATGAAACATAAACAACAATTCGCTTGACCGTCGCCATCCCATCGAGGGTTAAGGGCAACGATGGTGGCCCAAACAAACCACCAACCCATGAAAGATTGGAACCAACGACACTATATAAGAGATTGGGGGCAACTATTAACCCTTAGGCAATCGTCACCAACCCAAGAAATCATGATGTAAAATATTGGGGGCAACGATTAAGCCTAAGCCAATCTTCACCAACCCATCACAGAATCAGCTTCACAACAAACATGTGTATGTGTTTTTCCAGATCTGTTTTATGGTTCCCAAAGAATGATACGATGATACTTATGAAAAATGAGAATGTGATAATATTTTAGTAGCCACAGTAACACACATAGTAGCCAAGAAAAAATGATACGGCGATAACATTTTAGTGGGCACACAAGCTTACATAGTAGCCACGCAAACAAACACGCGTCACTTTTTTTTTCAGCCAAAAGAAAAGAAAGCAATAAACAATGAGTTACTGTAGCAAACCCCTCACAACACTCCTTTCTAATACAAATAATAGTAATAATACAGTGGTATGCATATGTGAACCACGACGCCTATATTCATGTAACTTTCATGATTTAGGGACTAAACATGATACTACTACATCCGTCTCATATTAAATGTTCATTTTGAATTTTTTATTTTTTTTTTAACTTCGACCTTAAATATTTTTGTGTGTCATATAATATTTTATGTAAAGTATATGAATACATTGTGTTTTAAATGATTTTTCATTCATATCATTTTCATCGAGTATTATATAACACAAAATCATTATTTTTTGTCAAAGTTAAAAAAATAAGAATTAAACCCAAATATGGACATTTAATATAGAACACACGGACTATATGTTTAAGCACATGCACTACCCATCTGGTTTACTCTACAGCAATGTTTTAAAAACCGGGTTGACCCGTGAACCGACTCGGAGACCGGTCCGGAAGTGTCCGGGTTTTTGCCTGTTTGAGAACCGAATTGAACCGCCGGTTTTTTGTTGACCCGGTTTGATAAACCCGACCGGGTCACAAATTTTATAAAAAAAAAAATTTAAAACTTTTTTTTATAAATTTTTTAAGTTTTAAGGATAAATTAAAGTGATAATAATTAATTTTAGTTAAAATAAAGTCAAAACTAACTTAAAACATTAACTAAAATTGTTTTTTTATAATCTGTTACATATTATAATAATGAATTAATTATTTTTCATACCTTTGCTATAATGTTGTAAATGTAAAATTAAAAACCATGAGTAAAGAATACATATTTTTCATTAGTTTAGTTGAACGAAAGATAAATTATTGTTGAACCGGTTGACCTGTAAACCGGTCAATAGACCGGGTCAACTAAAAAATAGGGTTTTAAAACATTGCTCTACAGTGAAAATAGTCTTTATATACATGTGCAGCATATGTAGTAGATATTGAAATAAGAATATGAGCTGTATGATAATAACTTCTTCAAAAAAACAAAAAAATGTACGATGAAAGAATAGAATAATTGATCAAAAGAAACGTTCATGAAAAAATTAAAAATGAATTACGCGTGTGAACTGAAATTAATTACTTGTAATAATATTTCGCGTATGAACTCGTTTGTAGCAACTTGATCTTATTATATGCTAATGAATAATATCTGGACGACTATAAATACGTCATTGGTAACATAAACAAGAAGCAGGAATGGGGTTTCACGGAGAACCATGAGGTGCATGCCGCTGCAGCTTTCACGATGACAAATATCCTTGAAGCCATCAAAGGGAACATCGATGAAGACCCGGTGACTGCAAAGTCGTTGATTCAGCTAGGATATGGTGACCCTTCGCTTTATCCTTGCTTTCGAACATCTACAATCGTTGAAGATGCGCTAGTTGAAGCAATTCAATCCGCTCAATACAACTGTTATGCTCCTAGCGTTGGAATAAATCCTGTTAGAAGGTTTATATATTATCTTCGAGTAAAATGCATAAATCATACTTGTGGTTTGTCCATTTTGCACTTTTAGTTACTGGTCTTTCGAAAGTGCAGACAATCTCACCGGTCTTTGAGTTTAGGTTCATTTTCATACTTTGATTTAACATCCGTTAAACGTTATCCGTTACTAAAATAACAGTTTTGTCTTTTTCATTTGTCTTTCTTCCCCAAAACACCACAAACACTACTCCATCACAACCGCCATCACTACTCCTCTCACTCTACCACCACTACTCCTCACACTCCACCACTACTCAACATACCCAGATCCAAACAATAATAAGCCAAAACTTCACTTTTATACTAATAGTAACAGTTGATTATAATAACTTGCATACAAATGGGTGACGTTGATGAAAAGGTACTAGTAGTTGTTATGATGACCATAAAAAGATCGGCATACCATCTTTGCTTTATCTTTATCATAATCTATTCATCAGACAATATTTATGGGTGTACTAGGGGAAAGAATTTGATCCTACGAGACTAAGGTAAATTTGGGGAAGAAAGGCAAAGAAAAAGACAAAACTGTTATTTTAGTAAAGGTCAACGTTTAACGAATGTTAAGTCAAAGTATGAAAATGAACCCAAACCCAAAGACCAGTGAGGTTTTCTGCATTTTCGAAAGACCGATTACTAAAAGTGCAAAATAAACAAACCACAAGTATGATTTATGCATTTTACTCTATTATCTTCTGTTCACATTTTAATATGAAACATACATCAAAATAAAAGAATTAATGATATGGTACTATATGCAAGTTTGTATATGTGTGATCATGAAACATAACAGAATTAATATTGCTCTTTTTTCGTTAATAGGGCTGTTGCTGAGTATCTGTCTAAAGGCATCCCTTACAAATTAACAACCGACGACATTCTCCTTACCGTTGGAGTAGAACACGCGATTCATGTCTTACTAACTGTTCTTGCTCGCCCTGGTGCAAATATACTGTTACCTAGACCTAGTTATCCAACATATGAAGCTCGGGCTAAATTTAGCTCACTCGAGGTCCGTCATTTTGATCTTCTCCCAAAGAAAGGTTGGGAAGTTGATATTGATCGTGTGAAAGCATTGACGGATGCTAATACCGTGGCTATAGTTCTCATAAACCCCGGGAATCCATGTGGAAATGTTTTCACATTTGAGCACCTAAAAAAGGTATGGCTATACATATATACCTAGATACATTTTTCTCTATACTATAGTATAAGTTGTTGTTTTGAGGAGATATGGTGTCTTATCAGCAACTTTTTATTTTTTATTTTAATTTCGATAAATAAAGATTGCAGAAACGGCAAGACAACTTGGAATTCTGGTGATATCCGACGAAGTTTATGCCCATCAGGTCTTCGGGGAAATACCATTCACTCCCATGGGGGTATTTGGAGATATAGTACCCGTTGTGACCCTTGGGACATTATCAAAACGATGGATTATTCCGGGTTGGCGTTTTGGTTGGATAGCAATTACTGATCCCAAACGCATTCTTCACAAAACTAGGGTTTTTTTCTCTATCACACTTTTTAATGTATCTCCATGTTCTCTTTAACTTCTATTATATGTTTCCTACTGCGCAAACTAGCTAGTTGTTTGTGTTTCTTACATCTAATCTTATATCAGATTGTTGACTCCATCAAGAGTTGCCTCGTAATAACCGGAGAACCCCCTACTATTATACAAGTATATGATCGATTCAAATACCTTCATGATGTTAAGTTTTCTTTTATCGAAAAATCCGCACACACTTGATTCTGTATCAATCTCCAGGGAGCAGTTCTTGTTGGGAAACACACAGGGCCTTTTAGGCTAATACTAGAGGAAGAGATAAGTTTTAGGAAAGTAACTTTATTGCTTGAAATTTCTTGGTACTTGTTACAAAATGCTTACAACATATCCTATTTATACTAGTCCATGGAAGCTTCCGTATACAAGATATTTGCATGGTATTCTAGAGAATTCCAACTACATACTTATCCATTCTCTAGATATTTCTTACTAGATATTTTTCCATACTTATCTATATAATTCTACACAATTCCATAGATATTTTCTATGGTTCTTTCTTCGACCTTCTAGAAGCTTCTGGTATGAACTCGACTTTCAGCGACCAAATCAAGTTTACGATCTAACACCCCCCTTTAAACTTGATTTCCCGACTCCAAGCATCATCCTTTGTCTTGAGAAATCTCGCTCGTTGAGCGCCTTGGTAAAGATATCAACGACTTGATCTTCAGTCCTCGTATGTATCACTTGAACATCCTTCCTAGCAATGTACTCTCGAATAAAGTGATAACGAGTGTTTATATGCTTACTTCGATCATGAAAGACTGGATTTTTCGCTAAGTCGATTGCTGATTTGTTGTCCACGTAGATCACAGTCACATCCTCTTGCTCCATTTGCAACTCTTTCAGCATACTTCTGAGCAAAATTGCGTGACATACACACGATGTTGCAGCAACATACTCCGCTTCACAGCTGGACAAGGTAACAACCGGTTTCTTCTTTGAAGACCATGTAAAGGCATTGTTACCTAGGAAGAACAGGAATCCTGACGTGCTTCTTCCATCATCTTTATTTCCAGCCCAGTCACTATCGCTATATCCAACCAGCTTGAAATCTTCACTTGTTGAATAAAACATACCATAGTCTATGGTACCTTTGATATAACAGAGTATCTTCTTCGCAATCTCCACATGCTTTGTCATAGGCTCTTCCATGAACCGACTAATCAATCCGACTGCATAGAGTATGTCGGGTCTTGTACATGTTAAGTAGCGTAAACTTCCAACGAGACTCTTGAACAGAGTTGGGTTTACCGCTTCTCCTCCGTCATGCTTCGAAGGATTTGCCTTGTGTTCAATGGGGGTGCCAACGGGATTGCATTTTTCATCCCGAACCTCTTTAGTATCTCCTTGGCATATCTTTCTTGACATATGAATATTCCTTCATCAGTTTGCTTCACTTCGATGCCAAGATAATAAGACATAAGTCCTATGTCTGTCATCTCGAACTCTCTCGTCGTTGACTTCTTGAGCTCGTCCATCATGCTTTGGGAATTTCCTGTGAATATCAAATCATCCACATACAAGCAGGCTAGCAATATACCTCCATTTTCAAACTTCACGTAAAGTGCGTATTCACTTAAGCACTTTGTAAAACCATGCCCTTGGAAATACTTGTCGATTCTAGTTTTTCAAGCTCGAGGTGCCTGCTTTAGTCCATATAAGGCCTTCTTCAACCTTAGCACTTTACCTTCTTGCCCTTTGGCAACATATCCTTGTGGCTGCTCCACATACACTTCTTCTTCTAGAATTCCATTTAGGAATGCTGACTTCACGTCTATTTGGTGGATTTTCCACCTATACTGAGCAACAATTGCAATAATCATTCTTATAGTTTCTAAACGAGCAACAGGGGAAAATACCTCTTCGTAGTCTATCCCATGCTTTTGTTTGTATCCTTTGACCACAACTCTCGCCTTGTACTAATCCACTTCGCCATTGGCGTTCTTCTTGGCCTTGTATACCCACTTGAGTGGAATAACCTTTTGGCCTTTTGGAAGGATGGTCAACTCCCACGTGTCATTCTTTTGTATGGACTTTATCTCCTCGTCCATGGCTTGTCTCCATTTCTTGCTTTTCACGGCCTCTTCAAAGCATAAAGGTTCACAGTCAGCGTATAAACAGAGAAGGGGTATCTCTTCAGTTACCTCGTAGAGCTCCTGTAAGCTTCTTGTCTTTGGCTCTCCTTCACTTGAACTTGTTGGCGAGCCTTGGGTTGGACTTGGAGCTGGACTTTTAGGTTGCTGAACTTCATCTCTTAATTCACCTGTCTCTTCTTCATTAGTCATGGGAAGAAAGTCGTACCTTTCATTTTCCTTGACGCTCCAATCCCACGATCCTTCTTTATCGAACTCCACATCTCTACTCACTACTACTTTCCTTGTGATCGGGTTATAGAGCTTGTATCCTTTGGACTGCTTATCATAACCCACGAACACATGCTTCTCACTTCTATCATCAAGCTTGATTCGCCTTTGGCTCGGAACGTGAACATACGCTATACTCCCGAATATCCTTAGGTGAGAGACCGTAGGCTTCATCCCATTCCATGCTTCTTGTGAGGTCTTGTTGTCCAAACTCTTTGACGGACACCGGTTCAATAAATACACTACGCAATCAACAGCTTCGGCCCAAAACTCCTTTGGAATTTTCTTACTTTTCAACATGCTTCGGACCATGTTGAGAATGGTTCTATTCTTTCTCTCCACCACTCCATTTTGTTGTGGGGAGTAAGGAGCCGTTAGAAATCTCCGGATCCCATTATCCTCACAGAATTTATTAAATTCCTTTGACAAAAATTCTCCGCCTCTATCCGATCCCATGGATTTAATTTTTAAACCCTTCTCCTTTTCAACCATAGCTTTAAATTTCTTAAAAGCATCAAAGTATTGGGATTTTTCTTTTAGAAAATAGACCCAAGTCTTTCTAGAATAATCATCAATAAAAAGCATAAATTAGAGATTCATACCATGAGAATGTGGAGTAATGGGACCGCAAAAATCCATGTGAATTAGTTGTAGAGGCTCCTTCGCTCTTGACGTCGCTTCCTTTTGAAACGGACTTCTTGCATGCTTCCCAAGAAGACATCCTTTACATACTTGATTGGGATGATCATTTGATCTAACCCTTTCACCATTCCTTTAGAAGATAACAACTTTAAGTCACCAAAGTTTAAATGTCCGTACCTCATGTGCCAAAGCCACGACTGGTCCTTCAAGCAGCACTTTAAGCACTTAGCTTCATCATGTTGAATGTTCAAGATGAACATCCGGTTTTTAGTCATAGGCACTTTTGCTATGAGCTTTCCTTCATGATTTCTTATCGTGGCACTACGATCTTTGAAATGAATATCGTAGTTTTTCTCCAATAGTTGTCCCACACTTAAAATGTTACTTTTAAGGTTGGGCACATTGTGTACATCCGAAATATACTGATGACTTCCATCTTTAGCTCGGATAAGTATTTTACCTTTTCCTTTCACCGGTGCCTTTGATTCATCTCCGAAGGTGACATTGCCTTTACGTTGCTCCATCTCCACAAACAAGTCTTCTTCACCCGTCATATGGTTACTGGCAGCAGAATCTATATGTCATGGCTCTGTCCTTTCTTCTTGTTCGCCATGTCTCGCCATTAGCAAAGTAAGCTCGTCTTCGTCATCTACCTCCACAAGATTGGCCTTTTCTTCCACTTGTCTTGAGCTAGTACACTCGCCAGCATAATGACCAAATTTTCGACAATTATAACATTGTATTTGAGACTTACCTCCTCTTTGAGATTGGTAGCCTCTTCCACGACCTCTCCTACTAGGAGACCATTGGTTCTCTTCTTCTTTATTAACATCCTCTCTTCCTCGTCCTCGACCTTGGAAACCACTACGACCTCGAAAAGTACCGCGTCCTCGTCCTGGCCCGCGTCCATGTAAAAAGCTCTTTTCTCTTTCTTTGAAAGAGACCTTTGAGTATAGAGCTTGCTCTAACGGTTCTTTCCCCCTTCTTTTCTTCAACTTCTCTTCATGGGCTTGTAAAGATCCCATGAGTTGATCGACGGTCATAGAGTCGATGTCTTTTGACTCCTCTATGGCTACAACAATGTAATCAAAGCTTGGTGGCAAAGAGCGAAGAATCTTTTCTATCACCCTTGTGTCAGTCAGGCTTTCACCATTTCTCTTCATCTCATTTGAAATGGTCAAGACACGAGTGAAATAATCCGAAATGGTTTCGGATTACTCCATTTGGAGTTTTTCGAACTCTCCTCTAAGAGTTTGAAGACGTACCTTCTTCACTTTATCAACTCCTTTGAAAACATTTTGAAGGATCTCCCACGCTTCCTTAGAAGTGGCTGCATTTGCAACTTTCTCAAACATCGCATCATCAAGACATTGATAGATGAGAGTAAGAGCACTTTGATCCTTCTTTCTTGCCTTCTACAGATCTACCCTTTGGGCAGCACTCAACGAGTTTTCATCTTCAACCTTCTAAATCCCTTTCTCGACTATCTCCAACACATCGTGTGAGCCAAGTAACGCCTTCATTCGAATACACCAACTACCATAGTTATCTTTGGTGAGACGAGGAAATTGGAACAAGTTCATTGAACTCGATATCTTGATCTTCAGCGTAGCTCTGATACCACACAGGGCCTTTTAGGCTAATACTAGAGGAAGAGATAAGTTTTTAGGAAAGTAACTTTATTGCTTGAAATTTCTTGGTACTTGTTACAAAATGCTTACAACATATCCTATTTATACTAGTCCATGGAAGCTTCCGGATACAAGATATTTCCATGGTATTCTAGAGAATTCCGACTACATACTTATCCATTCTCTAGAGATTTCTTACTAGATATTTTTCCATACTTATCTATATAATTCTACACAATTCCATAGATATTTTCTATGGTTCTTTCTTCGACCTTCTAGAAGCTTCCGGTATGAACTCGGCTTTCAGCGACCAAATCAAGTTTACGATCTAATAGTTCCGAGCATCATGAAGAACACCCCAGTCTCATTCTTTACAAACATCAATAAGTTATTAAAGGACGCCTCATACATGGTTTATGAGAGGCTAAAGGAGATACCTCCTGTTACATGCCCACACAAGCCAGATGGATCAATGTTTATCATGGTGAATATTAACAGTCGAGAAACTTTTTACTGATTACGTACGATTGATTTCTTAGAACTTATCCGACCCGGTATGATTATACTTATACAGGTGAAGTTGAATCTATCAGCTTTCGATGATGTAGTTGATGATACGAACTTTTGTATGAAGTTGGCTAAAGAGGAATCCATGATTCTTCTTCCAGGTAAATGTAAAAAATAAAACTTCAGTGGTTCATATTATTGTTACTAGCAGTAAATACTCTCAAATACATACTTAATTATCTTCCAACATAAAACAACAAAATTTTGGTTGGTATGCTAAGATTAAAAGGTGCCTAGCTAATTCGAAGGACAAAAAAAACAACATATGAAAACTACACAATTTTCAAGTGTACTAAAATGAAATTCACATATAATTAACGGAAATAATAATTATTACAGACAGTATGATCAATATATTTGGAATAAAAAAACTCTAGGTTAAAAATAGTAAAAAAAAAGAAGTTTAATTATAAAATTAAAGGTTTTACAAAGTATTAATGTTTGTTAAATTATAAGTTTTACTGCATGTAAAATGCATATGTTTACACGATAAAAAGTGGCAAATCTGTTCATTTACCCTACATATATATTAAATTTTTTTTTTGTTTTTTGTTACGTAATATGTGTAGGAAGTGTTGTTGGTTTGAAGAACTGTGTACGAATGAGTTTTGCTGCAGAGCCAAAAGTGCTTAAAAATGCACTTGGGAGGATGAAAGCGTTTTGTTCAAGACATGAAAAACAATTCTCGTAGCAATAAGATAATATACGGTATAGTGGCTAATTGTGTATTCCGTTTAAGCAATATATATTCAAGCAGAGTCAACACAATTATCTTTTTCCTCATTGCTTAAAGCATCTAAAGTTCTAAACTACTGTACAAGATATAATAATATGATGTACTTACTGTAATAACATATCACTTAGCTAATAGTTAATATAAATAGCAGAACTTGTTTGATTTCCTGTAATTGTGATACTTCATTTCATATAATTAAACACACACTTCATTTTCCTTCTCTCTTTCGATTACCGTTATGGTATCAAAGACATAATTAAGTGACATAACTGTCGGGATATGCGATCATTAAAATGAGTGAGCTTATCGAACACACATTCAAACGAGAAGAATACATGCACTTTGTTAAATAATAATTATTTATTATTAATATTAAACATTTAATAAAACTTCACTTAATTAATTAGTTAACGTGTTGGGTCAGCATTTACGGACCCTGAAGTAACTCTAGGATTTGAACATAAAATCCTTAAGTGTTTGATACTCAACAGAAAGGTGGTTCTGCTGAAGCAAGCCCAGAGGAACAAAGATTCCTAACGAAGAAAGATTTGCTGAAGAAAGTTCAGCTTTACCTCTTCAAGAGAACTTTGAAGACAAAGGAGTCTTCGCTTTAGCAAGTAGGCGGTCTAATTGCTGAAGACAAGTCCTGAAGAAGAGTTTCAGTTCAGTATGGTTTGACAATGCCCTACTGAATGATATCGATTTCCTCTAGGATACTAGAGACACGTCGGTCATCCTGAAGGTTTACAATGGCGAAAAATATCTGCTTTACGTCAAACAAGAAAGCAGATCACATTGAGAATAAGCTTGCTTGTAAAGCTAGATATAAGTATAACCTTTTTTCTATGTCCTACTTTATAGATACAACTATATACTGTTTAACACGTGGGACATTTAACCACCCATTGGATAAACAACACGTAGGAAACTGTGTACTTTGTAAACCCTAATGTGTTGCCTATAAAAGGAACACATTTGGGAGAGAAGAACTTACCTCTTGTACCAGAAAGTTTGAACACTTCCAAGAGATGCTTTTCTCCCAACATCAACCTAACCATACGGCTAAACACTAATGAACGTTAGGGTTGAGACTTAAACTCATAACTTAGGTTTGTAGTTTAAGTAGAGGAGATCACCCAAATATTGTCATTCATCCACTTTGTTATTCCGCAAGCAAAGTGTGTCATAGATTCTTTATTAAGTTTTAATAAAATCTCTATACGTTGAAAAGTAATTTAGTATTGTTGTTTTAATTATTTGCATTGTTATTAATTTGATAAGACAACTCACTTGAATCTGTTATGCAAGATAATACTTAAGGTTCATAAGTATTATCGAGTTAAAAGGGACCAATAAGTGGTATTAGAGCAGTTTGATTTATAAAACCTTCCATACTGTTATAAAACTGCTCATAAGATTTTTAAAATCAAGATCCAAATATAGTTCAAGTTGTACCACAAACTCTAGAATATAGGGGAGGCACATTAAATGTTGCTCCTGTCCTAGAAGTGGCAAATTTCACAAATTGGAAGAAAAGGTTTCTTGTCCATATCATTAGAGTAGAACCTCAATTCCTAAGAATTATTCAGGATTTTCAGTTTATCCCTATGGTTGGAGATAACATCAAATCCTAACCACAATGGACTGCTGATTAAAGAAAGGTTGCTAATCTTGATCAGCTACTCAAATGCCTCATCATGTCTGTGCTTCTTGATGACCAAATGAAAGAGAAACTCTCACTCAAACATTCACAAGATACAAGGCTCTGATGAATGAAGTAGTAAATGATGGTGTTAAGCTTTCAAAGTTAGAAATCAATACTGTTTTTTCAATGCATTGCCAAAAAAGTGGGTAAGTTTCTTCCAAAGTTTGAGAAATGCCAATCACGATAAAGATTTTGAACTAGACTCTCTATTTGGAAAACTCAAATATGAAGAAAACCTAGTTGATAGGATCTATGAAGGCACCAACAAGAGTAAGCATTAACTATTGATACACCCTTTTCTACAGCCTTCTTCAGTGAAGCTGTCATTCAGGATTACCAAGATAGTCCTGATGATGAAGAAGACACTAGAACAAGTGCAGAGTATTTGAAAGACCTCGAAGAGGAATTTCATGAGAGAGCTCTCTTGGTTAAATCCGGGAGGTTCTTTAAGAAAGGAATTTCATGAGAGAGCACAATCACCCTTTTAGCAAAAGCAAATTGCTTCCTCCTCCTTTAAGCAAAACAAAGTTGAAATGAGGCCAACTAAAGACTTTTAGGCCAAGTATTGGGAGACCAAAGTCATACTTGCTCTTTTAAGCAATAAAGATTAATCTTCCATATCTCAAGAGTGGAAAGAACAAGGGTTTAGTTGTTGAAGCATATGACTGGGATGAGGAAGAAGTTTCTTCAAATGATGATGAGATGGTGAATGTTAAAGTAATGATGGCTCTTGTTGATGATGAAGAGGCCATAAATTCCAACGTTATGGCTAAGGAGAGTGCTCGTAATGGTGAATGGGTCAATATTACAATCAAAAGGTACAAAATCTTCTTGATCTAGAAGATAAATATGATATTAAATTTGACTTTGATTACTTGTGTATTGATCTACATTTTGTTGAAGAACAACAAAATAATCTTCTCGAATAATATAGGAAAATTGTTCTAGAGCTGAAAAATCATGAAGATAAGTTGATAGAGTTAAAAGAAGCTAGGATCTACTGACTTTTCAGCAACTAAACACTGAAATCATCAAAGAAAACAGATCGTTAAGAGTAGAGCTTAAAGAAGCAAATGATATTGTTAAATCTTGGCTAAGAAACTCTTACAAAGTTAATCAGTGTATTATTGAACATATTCCTGCTCAAAAGAGAAAAATGCTTGGTGCTGAAGGATCCTCCAGCACTAAAGCTCATGATATTGTCTTTGTCGAAGCCTCAAATGAGGTGAGTTGTAAAATCCTTGACATTGAAAGATCAGGTGATGTAAATCTACCAAATCATAACACTAGACGTATCTTCCTTCTTTAGTTTCAAGCAAGTGCGGATTCATCAGCACCTGTTGAGTCTTCAGTTACTGAGGATAACTCAGGTGATGATATAGAGTCTTCAATAAGCACCCCACTTCCTCAACTTGAGAAACTAGCGTAAAACTATCCAGTCTATCATCAAGTCACACATGGCACACAAAAGTAGTGCTCCTAAACATGTTAAAATAGACACATCAAAAAACTCTTCAGCTCTTGCTATGGGTTCACAAAAGGGAACTACTCCTCCAGGTTCAACAAATAAATTGAAGGGTGTTAACTCTGAGGAACACAGTCAAATGTTTGTATTCATGCAAGAGATTCAAGATCTTAAGCTATAAATCAGACAACAACAAACACCAATCATCATTAGAGATGAACCACCTAATTCTCCACATCACTTATACAACATAATTCAAAAATGGTTGTGAACATTGTGGCTTAAACAATCATCTCACTAAGCCTTGTGTTAAAGTCCTATTTTGTATGAAATGTGAAAGAACTGCCATCGTACATGTGAACATACTGAGTATATGGTTGCAAAAACTAGTGCTGATGCTCTTAAACTCAAAGGTAGAATATCCAACTCTAGGCGTAATATGCCTTTTCCACCTTGCATACATTATGGTATGAACAATCATCTCTATGGTGATTGTCACTATTACCTCATATGCAACGTTTGTGGAAGTTATGACCATGACACTCATGGACATAATCAGATTATTTCTCTCAGAATAAGAATCAAACCAAGGAATCCAAACTCTATCTCCAAGTGTTGTGAAACTTGTGGAAGCAATGCCCACACCACATCTAATCACAACGCCATTGAGTGGTTCAGAAGAGGTGAAGCCCTTCAGGATAAAAAGGCAAATGTTGAAAGAACTCTAAATCTGAACCTTCCTCATCAGCACCCTCTTCTAGATCTAATACATCTACAAGATCTAGGACTCCTATTAGATCCAAGACTCCCACCAAAAAGGTGGGTTTCTAAGCAAAACTAACCATTTACCTTAAACTTGTGTGGAGTGACCTCAAGAAGCCTGTTTAGTACTTAGACAGTGGATGCTCAAGACATATGACTGGTACTAAAAGTTAATAGCACAATTATAAGGAGGGACCAGATCTCAAAGTAGTGTTTGGTGATAACTTATCAAGCTCGACTGAAGGATATGGTTTAGTAAAATGCAATTATATAGTTTTCACAAGGGTAGCATATGTAAATGGATTAAACCACAACCTCATCAACATCAGTCAACTATGTGATGCCAAATACATAGTGATAAAAACAATAAATATCACTAGTGATAACACAATAAAATATCATTAGTGATATTTAGTAAACATAGGTATAGTGTAATATCACCGGTGATATTCATTATTTTATCACTAGTGATATTTCACTATTTTTTCACTAATGGAATATTACCATTGATAGAAATCAGTTTGTAAAATTTACAAATTTAGTCCCTCCGATCGATTTTTGAAACTTTTGTACTTTTTGGCAAAATTAGCCCCTTCGCGTTTTTTTTAAATACTAGGTTAATATACACTTTTAGATCAAACCAAAATATGTGGTGAAGATTTGTCCCTCTGCTTGTGAGAAAAAACAAGGTTGCATTTAAACTTTTGTCTTTCTCTATACATATGTTAGCCACTTGGGAACTATTATATAGGTGTGTATATATGTAACCACGACGCCTAAATCCGCGTAATTTTCAAGATTTAGAGACAAAACATGATATATCCATACTTTACTATTATATAAAGAGTCTATCTCCAATCTTAACTCCGATCTTAATCTCGAACCTAAAACTAACAAACCTAACTCCCATCTAAAAACATTCTTGAAGTGGCCACGCCAACCTCCTGAAAAGGGAGGGCTTTACCTGGTTTGAGTCTGTGTGGCGGTGGGGCTCAAAACCCGTGGATTAGCCGACCAATGAGTCAGAAATCACGGTTACCAAAAAAAAAACTCCCATCTAAAAATTAAGATAAAGTTATATTTATACCCTTAGACCATATTCTGTAAAATTGATCTCCATCTCTTTTTATAACAAACTTTTGTAACAACTTCTGTAAAATTTGTTGTCCTTACACTATAGAATTGTGACGCTTTGCTGTATATATTCTGACTGATTTTTGAGGAACTTTTTATCGACGGATTTCCTAGAGAAATTTACCGTCAGATTTTTTTGTTGCTGTTTTTGAGAGAATTCCGAGGGATATCAAATACCGACCATGAATTCATCGACACAATTTTCCCGTCACAAATGCGTCGGAACTACTTTAACGGCAGATTTCCGACATATATGGCTGCCGGTATAGACCAGTTGTGTGGTAGTGTCTGTTAGCTGTCATTAGTTGTCACATGTCTATCATACTTGTTCAATGGATGTTCTTATGTTTATCTAATAGATTATCTGTGTATTCGTTAGATTAGGCTCAAGTCCAAGCTTCTTTCGGACCTATATGTATCAGTCATTATGTTGAGAATAAAAACGGAACACATTTGCCATCTTACATGGTATCACGAGCCAAACATACGATCCCTCCACCCTCACAAACAAACCTTATTTTTCTTCTTTTTTGTTGTTGGTTTTCTGATAATAAGTCTACTGTGTGTTTTTATCTTGGTCAATCGTTAGTTCTTGATAACTAGTCGACCCGTGTTCACTTTTTTTATATTAAAGTCGATCGTTGGTTTAATCAAATAACCAATCTGGCGTTTGTTGTTAGATGTTTGATGTGTTGCTACTTTCTGCTTGTGAAGTATCTATTGCTGCTCTCTTCTTATTTACTTTGTTGTTGTGATATTGTCGACCCTTGGTATTAAGGAATAATCAGTCGGCAATCATCAGTTGTTGGAACTTCTTTGTGGTTTTCAAGATCCCTTCAAATACCAACCTAATCAGTCACCATGAATGGTGATACTGCTCCTCATTCTTATGTTACACCTTCAATGAATTTGACGTATAATGATCTTGTGACTTTGCAAGGGCTCTTGGCTAAAATAGGGTGTAATGGAAATATTAATCCTACACCACATGTTGTTAACACTGTGGTGAACAATTCGGCTTTTCATACGAGTGCTTGTAATCTAGGCCCGAATTTTGCAACCTTTGATAGCCCATCTGGCTTCTCTCCTCAACAGCCCTACAACATGTATTCACCACGCTATTGTTCATCAGACGGTCCAACAGGCTTCGACCGACCCAATTACAGTTCATCAGCCGAACCATATCATGCCTTATCAGTCTACCCAACAAGTATATCAGCCGGCCTAACAGGTTTATCATCTAGGTCAACCAGCGGGTCAGCTGGATCGTTCGAGTAAGCAGAGTCAGACGGGTCAAGTTACGGGACATGGGACTATATTAAAGAATGCTTTTCATGCCATGACTCCTCAAGATCCTATTCCAGGTAACTGGAACATGGATACAGGTGTGAGTTCTCACCTTAATGATTCAGTTACTTGTCTTAGTGATGTTTTAAATAAGTGCATATATCCATCTGTATCGGTTGGTGACGGTTATACTATACCCGTCACCAATTCTGGACATCGTGTTTTACCGATGCCTCATAGACCCCTGCACCTTAATAACGTTCTTATAACCCCTAACATAGTAAAAAATCTTATTTATGTTCGTCAGTTTTTACGTGATACAAATTGTACCGTTGAATTTGATGCTTTCAGTTTTTCTATTAAAGATTTCATGACCCGTCAAGTTCTTCTCAGGTGTGATAGCACCGGGGATCTTTACCTAGTCACAAAACCTTCCACTATACCTCATTATTTTCTCACCAGTCAATATACGTGGCACCAACGCCTTGGACATCAAGGGACTAAGGTGTTACGTTGTGTCCTTTCTAGTAACTCAATTTCTTGCACTAATGAGAAATTGCCTGTGCTTTGCCATGCTTGTCAGCTTGCCAAACACGTGAGCCTTCCGTTCGTTAGTTCTAATACGTTGGTCAAGTCTTGTTTTGATGTTGTCCACTCAAATTTATGAAATTCTCCAATTCCGAGTCTTTTTGGTTTTAAATACTATATTTTGTTCTTGGATCATTATTCGCAATATCTTTGGGTTTATCCGGTAGTTAACAAGTCTGATGTTTTTTAAAAATTTGTGTTATTTCGTACCTTTGTTTGCACTCGATTTAAGTGTGAGATCAAGTGTTTTCAGTGTTATCATGGCGGTGAATTTGACAACCAAGCCTTTCATCAAATATTTGCAAATAATGGGATTCAGTTTCGTTTTTTTATGTCCACGCACCTCAAAACAAAACGAAAACTCCGAGAGGATGATTCACACAATAAATAATCTTATCCGCACCTTGTTATTTCAATCTTACCTCCCCCTAATTATTGTACTGAAACGCTCAAGATGGTTGTTTACTTATTAAACATTTTACCTTCACACGTCATTGACAATGAAATACTGTTTACCAGTCTTTTTGGCACCATACCCGATTACACTATTTTACGAACATTTGGGTGTCTTTGTTACCCTCAACTTGACGCTTCCCACAAACTTGAACCACAAGATACACCTTCTATCTTTTTAGGACATGAGATAAATCACCGTGGGTATCGGTATCTTGATCTTAACATGAATAAAATTATAAATTCCCGTCATGTAACTTTTGATGAGGCGATTTTTCTGTTTGGGTCGATGAAAACCATCTCGATCCCATCGTATGATTTTTTAGAAGAATCACCTAATATCATTACTTGTATCATTAACTCATCTCCTATTCCATCAACAAATATACAAACCGACCACAATGCCACTAATGATAAGCTCACTAGCCCATTAACTGAACAAATTACCCCACCTACTCCCACCGACCCATTGACTGATCCAGTTCCTACAGGCCCATTAAACGTCCCTGATCCAACTAATTATGGCCCAACAATAATTGACCCATCCTCTGCCCCGTCCACCACCACTGTCATTCATGAAAATCATTTTCCAAATAATATTACAAACACTTCTGTTGAACCTGCTCCCCCTAACCTAAACCCGACTTTGGTTCACCCCATGGTCACGCGTTTTCGTGTCGGGACTAATCGTCCTAATATGAAGTATATTGTCATGTGTCCATTGTCTCACCTTTTCCTAAGTCGTATAATCATGCATTTAATGATATAAACTGGCAAAATGCTATGACAGATGAGTATAATGCACTTATTAAAAATAACACTTGGACTCTTGTGCCTCGACCCTCATATGTCATGTCGTTTGTTATATGTGGTTGTTTCGTCACAAATATTTAGCAGATGACACTTTGAGTCGTTACAAGGCTCGCCTTGTAGCCAATGGCAGTACACAGATAGAAGGTGTTGGTGTTAATGAGACCATTAGCCCGGTTGTTAAATTGGGTACTATTTGGACGATTCTTAGTTTGGCAATTTCTGACATTGGCATGTACATCAGTTTGATGTCAAGAGTGCCTTTTTACATGGAGATCTATCTAAGACCGTTTATATGCATTAGCCTTTAGGCTTCAGGGATTATGTGTATCCTGGTTATGTTTGTCTCTTGTGTTGGTCTTTTTATGGTCTTAAACAGGCTCCTCGGGCTTGGTTTCAGCGGTTTGCTACTTATATTACTCGGGTAGGATTTAGTCAAAGTCGTTGTTAGGGATGGCAACGGGTCGGGTTTGAGTCGGGTTTTAGTGAACCCGTACCCGTATCCGCTCCATCACCCGACGGGTACCCGATTAGTATTACCCATTGGGTTTTCGGATTTTACCCGCGGGTATTGGGTATCCATAATTAAATTTTCATTGGCCATTATTGTGCGTATAATGTTAAGAAAAACCATTCGAAAACGACCAAAATACCCTAATATATTTTTTAGTGTTTAGAAGATAAAAAAATATTTTTTAATATTATTCACGCGATTTAATATATCGAATAAATCATGCTTTTTATTTTAATATTACAAGATCCATATATACTTGATCACAAACATGTTAATGCACATAAAATGTAACTAATATGATCACTATTCGTTCAACAATCTTCGTATACTATTTCACACAAATTTAGAACTTATATAAAGTAGCAACAAAAGCGAGTATGGATTCGGGTAAACGGGTACGGATGCGGATACGGGTAAACGGGACGGGTATTAGTAGAACCCGTACCCGCGAAAAAAAGAACATTCAAACCCGAACCCGTATCCAAACCCGCCAACCCGACTCCGAACCCGGCCCAACCGGTTCGGATTTCGGTTTTTCCCATCGGTTTCGGGCGCTTTTGCCATCCCTAGTCGTTGTGACTCATCATTATTCATTTATCGACATGGTACTTGACACTGCGTACTTGTTACTATATGTTGATGATATTGTCCTCACTGCCTCCTCTGAGATTTTGTTGCAACGGATTATTAGTACTTTACATCAGGAGTTCTCTATCACGGATCTCGGTTCTCTTAGTTATTTTTTGGGTATTTCTGTTACGCGTGACTCTACAAGGATGTTTTTATCACAATGTAAGTATGCACTGAGATTCTTGAGGCCAAATTGGGTGATGATGGTGATCCGATTTCTAATCAGACATTATACACGAGTACTGCGGGTTCTCTCCAGTATCTTACTTTTACCCGCCCTGATATCTCTTATGCAGTACAACAGGTTTGTCTTCATATGCATGATCCTCGTGAGCCTTATTTATTGGCTCTTAAACGGATCTTGAGGTATGTGAGAGGTACCTTGGACTATGGGCTACAGTTGTTTGCATCTTCTACTACATCATTGGTTGCTTATTCTGATGCGGATTGGGTATTCTTTCTTGAGGTTTTCTCCTTTGGCACTACTACTCGGAGATCGACTTCTGGCTATTGTGTATTTCTTGGCAACAATTTACTCTCGTGGTCTTCTAAGCATCAACCAACGCTTTCTCGCTCTAGTGCAGAGGCAGAGTATCGTGGTGTTGCTAATGCTGTTGCTCTGCATACACCATTATCTTCCGCTACGCTTGTTTACTATGATAATGTGAGTGTTGTCTATTTATCTTCTAATCTCGTTCAACATCAATGCACCAAGCACATAGAGAGTGATATTCATTTTGTTCGAGATTTGGTTGCTACAGGCCAGGTTCGAGTTCTACAGGTTCCATCTCGTTATCAATATGCGGACATATTCACTAAAGGATTGCCTTCGGTGTTGTTTGAGGAGGTTCGTTCTAGTTTGAGCGTTCGATGTCCTACCGCTCGAACTGCGAGGAGTGTTAGCTATCATGTCACATGTCTATCATAGTTGTTCTAATGTTTATCCAATAGATTAGTTGTGTATTGGTTGGATTGGGCTCAAGCCCAAGCTCCTTTAGAACCTATATGTATCAGTCATGAAACACATTTACCATCTTAGACTGTCTCTTTTATCTAACAGTTGGTTTTTTGGATTATTATGTGCAAAAGAGCAAATGCCGCGACAATTGGTGAAATTTTTAACGAAATTGACTTGAACGTATATTTGGGTACATCATTACTGACTAAACGTGCGATTTACTCAATAGTAAGTTAAGGTTAACTAAGGTACCTCCTCGTATTTGACTTGAACGTATATTTGGGTATATCTATGATCTCTTTGCCATTTAACCTATCTTTCTATCTACATATTATATAAACTCACATTTCTACATATATTTGCTGTTGCTTTCCTTGATTAATTTTTTAACGACAGTTGAAAACTAAGGTGATGATGAAAAACTTGAGGTTAGATATCAATCGATATTATACGACAATTTCAAAGGCCAAAATGCTACTGTACAATGTACATTATCATAACTTCATACATAAGCTGAGCTACATTCAGCTAATTAAGCAATGAACAATACAATAATTTATGGTCAATTGTCACACGTATCCATCTTAGGAATCTACAACAAAAATGCAAGGCCAGAAGACACAAAATGGTGACCTTTGACATTTTTAACCATCCTAATTGTTGCTCTAAGTCCTCCTTGATCATGACTAGCATGGAATTTTCTCAAGAACTTGCAATGCCTCTTTCATCGAAGGTCTCTTTTGCGGGGTCATGTTAGCGCAATTGAAGCCTAACTTAATACACGTCAAGATCGAATCCTTTTTGTCCAAGTCAGTCGTAACAAACCCGTCAACTATCTTTAGGATTTTGGCCTCATTGTGAGCGATGGATGAGCCTATGTTCCATTGACCTAACTCTTTATTCGATAACACCTTTCCTAAGAGAAGTTCAAGCAAAATGATCCCAAATGAGTAAACATCCCACTTGGCGTTAGGTTTCTCGGTCTTTACTGACTCTGGTGCTTGATAAGGCAATGTGTTACAAGTAGCCAAGTGACGATGATCACGGTTTTCTGGTTCTTCACGTGATGAAATTGATCTCTTGCTACTAGAGTTTCGCGCTGATTTGTTTGTTGTGTTGTTTGGTTTCCCTGATATCAACCACTCTAATCCGAAATCACTAATCATGGGATCCATTTCTGGTGTCAAAAGGACGTTGCTCGGCTTTATGTTACCATGAACATGTTTCTTCTCGTGGATGTAAACTAGACCCTTCGCAATCCCTTTCGCTATCTTGAGTCGGACCTCGAAAGATAAATGACACGAAGAAGCTCCAACTTTTTCTGAAATTGATAAACCCACATTAGAAGACACACAAATTCAACTTCATTTTTAACTTTGTATAGTATGCTAGTTAAAAAATTGCTTAGTCAATTTATGTCCCTGAAGAGAGTTTGATATAAGCTATAATGTCTAGGTAATTTATGTCCCCGAAGAGAGTTCGATATAAGCTATAAAACCAACTAGCTTACTTGGTCACCAAATTTCCACTAAATAGTTTTTTTTAAAGGAGATTTTTTTTTGAAGTTTTAGGTCCAAGATTTACCAAAGACTTCTCGTCTCAAGCGAAAAGAATACAAAGTTCAACCATAACTAGACGAAGGTTCAAAAAAACATACTGTTCGTTTGAATATCATTATACGACTGACATTAAACAAAATAAAAATTAAAATGTCTAGATAATTTACAAAAGTATTAGCCATAAATGGCACACTTATGTGCATTGAGGACGAAAAATTAATATTTTTCTCGAGTGATATTCAGAGTGGTCTTGGATGGGTGTACAACATGTGCAGTCGTATAGGATTTTTACTTTGAAAATGTTATATTTTTATTAGTTTTGTATATAAATACGTATAATATTAAACATGTATGAGTTATATAATTCAATTGTACATGCAATTTTTCTTTGTTTAACGCGCTTAAAAGGACATTTTTATTTTTATTGTTTAGGGTCATAAAAAAACAACGAAACGACCCGATGATACATATCATTATCTCAAAAATGCCGATTTTTTAAAATCGCATCATGTTTTAACTTTAATCATATACATTTATAAAAGAAATGTACCAAATTGAAGACACTATATTTATGGACCGAAAATCGAGATTTTTACTACGTCGTAATTTCTGAGACCATCCGGGATCTACCGTGAATCCGTCCGTAACTCTAAAAGAAAGTGAACTTTTGAAGTGTACATGTGCACTTGATGCATTTGTGAATACGTGCAATGTGTGATTCGACACAACAAGATGGTAAGGACAAAATCTTTTGGCTTATTCTATGTTCTCTTGCGTATGGAGATAAGGTAACAAAACAGAAATTTCGAACCACAAACAAATGCAACATCATATCTATTTTTTGTTTCTTCTAGTTGGGTTATAAAAAGGTAAACACCTTTAAGTTATATTTTAACATACATAACTACAAGATTATTCAAAATATATTGAACATCGTGTTTTACATGCACAATTCAATCTAAATAACGTAGTATATTGTTAAGAATTGTTTCAAAGTTCTTACTTTAAAAAATGTCAAAAGTATTAAAAAAGTTTAAGTATAAAAGTGTAATGAATTGTTATATAAATTATATTTGAAAAATAAAAAATTGTTTCAAAATTTTCACAATTTAAAGTGTGAATTTATTATAAGTATTTACATCTAGAATTGCAAAATTATTTGCTACACGCACTTTCTTCACACCAAAATCATATATAGTATGATGAAATTTTTTGAATTCAAAATCATATATAGTATGATGAAATTTTTTGAATTCAAATATTTTAAAGTATGAAAAAATGCAATAATAATTATAAAAAATCAACCAATTTGTTGTAATGTGAGCTTATGTAATCGATTTGTGCCTTATTTGATTTTGGGCTAGTATATGTTTCTTAAGCTCGTTTTTAAGCATATCTTATAACTTTTCGGTATATACAATTTTATTATAACATGATTAGTCTATATAAACTGAAAAGTTACAACCAGCTGAGCTAGCTCAGTTGGCCAACAAAGGTATCCTTGGGGAGGTATTTTTGGAGAGGTCTTGAAGGTTCGAGGATTGCATACTGCCCAATTGGATATTACTGTAAGATCGAATCACTAACTACTAACTCGCCGTTCAAAAAAAAAACTGAAAAGTTACAAAATAAGCTAAAAAAGGGTAAGCTTACGTACGATACATAAGCCCAAAACCAAAAAAGCCATAAGCAGAATATGAAGAGCTTGTATAACCTATACTTTCTGTATAATTTTCATAAGGTGATGGATGATAATGTAGAACATTAAAAAGTATGCATGCATGTAGCTATAGGTAGATGAATGGAATTGTAATTTTAACTTACTATAAGCAGCAGTTGTAGCTAAGCTTCCATTTGATACATAATCATAGATGACAAGCTTCTCCTGTTCGCCCCAAACAAAACCGCGTACTCTCACCAAATTGTCATGTCGAAACTTACCCAAAACTCTCACAATTTTCTCAAACTCGCCCATTTTCTCAACTTGACACTCCCCGATTCTCCTCACGACGAACGCAGTCTCACCACCCACCACCGTCTTATAGACTATACTCTCGCCATTAGATCCTAATATATACGCGGGCGCCTTATATAATGTCTCCATTTCTAACTCAGTCTCCCCATCAACCAGAACCAAACACTTTTCGTTTTCTTCACTTTTAGCGACGGATTCAGTCTCCGTCGCTGCGGACGTTTCATCTCCCGGGCACACACTGAAACACAAGCAAGTACTTTCGATTTCTTTGGTGCTTTTATTATTCTTTTTCCGTAATTTATACCCGTAGAATAAAACAACCGCGAAAATCACCACAGCTGCCGCATCACCAACAACAATAGCTACAATTTTCGCAATTTTCACATCCTGGCCACGATTCTTCGACTTTCCGGCCTCACCCTTCTTCGGAATAACGGCAATAGCAGGATTTGTCGTTCCCATGGACCCGTCCGAGGTAACATTAGGCGGATTTGAATGAAATGAAGGAACAATACACATTTTATCCAAAGGCTTCCCACATAATTCTTCATTTCCAACAAAAAACTCTCCTTTCAAATTCGACAAACTCGCAGGAATCTCACCCGAAAAACTATTATGCGAAATGTTAAGCACCCGAAGGCTTTGCAGCCCACTAATCTCCTCTGGCACCTCACCAGACATCAAATTGAACGATAAATTAACCGTTTCGAGGTCTAAACAGCTAAAAATCGAAATGGGTAGTGTCCCATTAATCGAATTATTCGATAAATCAAGAAACCTAAGATACTGAAGTTGGCCAAATGTTATAGGTATTGAACCAATGAGATTAGCATTTGGCAAGCTTAAGCCAATAACTGAACCAGTTTTTGGTGCACAAGTGACACCAAACCATGAACATGGTGTAAGGTCAGTTTTGTTCCAGTTTTGTAGGACTGAAGATGGTTGTGAGTGTTTGAGTGATAGTAATGTTGTTCCATCTGAATTTAGTGCAAAAATTGAGGAAAAGAACAAGGGAAATGTGAAGAGAATGATATTGAGGTGGTGGTGACGAAATTTTGGAGTTGTAATCATGATGATATGATTGTGTTGATGAATTTGTGCCTCATAAAAATAGGAGCATGAGGATGAAAAGATGCATATGTAGAGAGAGTGACATGTTGTTAACTTGTTATATTATGACTTAGAGATAGAGAGATACATATTGACTTTAAATTTTCATTATAAAATACCCATAGTTATTACGAGTTTGCGTGAAAATGCATGTTATTTATCATTCTCTAAAATTAATTAAAGGTTAAGTTAAGAGTCTTTTTTGGTGGTTTTTTTTTTTTTTTTTTTTTTGAACAAACTTGGTGGTTTTCTTTGAAGGTGGAAATATATGGGGTTGTGTCTTATAGAGGTGTCAATTCGTGGTTATATGTTACTACTTTCTGAGTAACAGTAAGTATTATGTAACTGAATAATTAATTATTATTCGAGGCCGAAAAGGATTATTTTTTGGGTAAATACTGTGAAATTGAATAATAACTTATTAACGTTTTAAGTCATCAAAACAATAAAATAATTAAAACTTAAGTTTATATATTAGCAATGAACTTCGTTTATTTTATTTTATTAGATTTTTTATTGAGTTTTAATGTAAATAGTTTATGATAAACCTCAAGTAGCTAGAAAGTATTTATTAACTTTTCAAGAGCAAGGATTTAAGGGGCCGTTTGGTTCAAGATTTTTAAATTATGGAATTCTAAATTCTAGTATATTAAAATTTTTGGAAATTTAAAATTCTATAATTTAAAATGTCTATGCCTGTTTGGCCGGCATAATTTAACAATTTTTTGAAATCTTAATTTTGGGTTGAACCAGTTAACGAATAAATATTTTTTATATAAATTTTCTATCTAAAAGAGTAAAAATCGAATTTTGGCATTTTATATAAATTTTATAAAACAATTATAAAAATCCTAAAAAATTATTTAAATTTTATAAAAAATTATTTTATTTTATAAAAATATATATTATAAAAGCATTTTATAAAATTTATAATTTTTATAAAAATTTATATAAAAAATTTATAAAAATATTTATATAAATCTTATAAAAAGTTTATATAAATTATTTACAAAAATAATTTTTATAAAAAACATATAAAAATATTATAAAAAATTCATTAAATTTTATAAAAAATTTATATAAATTTTTATAAAACATTTATATAAAATTTATAAAAAATTATAAAAAATTTCTACAAATTTTATTAAAATATTTATAAAAATTTATTTAAAATTTATATAATTTTTATAGAAAATAATTTTATATAAATTTTTTAAGTTTTTATAATTTTTTATATAAACATAAAAACCCAAATAATAACGACAAGAAAAAAAGTTTATGAAAATAATTTTTAAGTAAATTAAAATTCCTCACTGTTTAGGGGAATTCTAATATCCTTCATTTTGAGAATTCGAGGAATTTTAAATTCCTTCGTTGGTTATACCAAGAACAATATTAAGGGATATTAAAATGTAATTTTGAATATCCCCCAATATCCTCGAATATCCCCGAACCAAACAGCCCCTAAGATTAATGTTAATTAATAAATTGGAACAATTTCATAAGTATATCTTCGATATAGAAATTGAAATGATTTAATTCATACAACTTTTCAAAATTATCGAAAGGCTAAAAAATTTTCGATCAACAGTTTCTTGTGCATGAATCAACCTGATATGATTCTTGGATATAAAGAAATCCAAAAAGGGGAATATTGCTACCATTTTGAAAGGATTGAAGAACATCAAAGTAATGTTTAAACCGAATAATTTAAAATAAAAAGAAAAAATCCCCGAGCAAAGAAACATCACTTCAATTGTCTCACAGATCCGAATAAAGAATTCAAATAAATTTTAAAAAAAGACAAAAATGGTAAGTTAAAGACCGTTCAATAAAAAAATTACTTTTAAAATTTTACACCTATAAGTAATCAACCATGAATATTAATATGGTTATTAAAACTTTCAACTTTATTTATATATGGGTAATATGACCGGCTAGTAGCCAATTGCATCTTAAAAATTATTGATACCTCATAAATTATTTTTTTATTTGACATGGATATACCACTTAGGCTTTTTGACTTATATTGATTGACATGTCATTTTTTTTAAGTTGATATTAGTTTGTATATTTTCTGATAAAAAAATGATCATTCATTATTAACCACCATAAATTCTGATCAATAACCTTCAATTAACCCTAACCCTAATTAACTAACCCGTTGTTTGAACCCTAAGCTTAATTATTTACTTCGAATCGTTTGGTTTGAACTTGCTGCTTTGAATTAACCACCATGGATATCCGTCACGAACTTGCTGGTTCGAATGATTTGGCTTGAACCCTACTCTAGGTAGAACACATATTTTGATTGTTGATGCAGATCATGTGTTTGATGAAATGACACAATGATAATCACATATGATATAACAAAGCCTAATTTATGAATGACCATTTTTATTGAAGTTTGATCGATTTTTGTAGTTGAGAAGCTGATTACAGAAGTATGACTTATGATTGCATAATTGAGACTATGACTCGTACATGAGTCGCTATGACTCATATATGAGTCATGGTGACTCATATATGAGTCACTGTGAGGAACCTTACATGAGTTTTATGCTTATTAGGGGTGACTCATGTATGAGTCACACTGACTCATGTATGAGTCACACTGACTCATGTATGAGTCATGTGTTAAAAAAAGGTAGGTAGTTTCTGAAACATCCAAGCATGTGCAATGTCCATATTAGTGCCAAGAAACCATCTGCCAAGAAGAAACAAGCAGAGCCTACAGAAGGAAAGTGTTATATTGTAATAGAACTAATAGTAGTACTTAATTCTGTTGATAGTTTTTCAGTGTTTGAGAATCATACTTATGATTTTAAGTAGTATGTTTTAAAAGTTATAGTAGTATGTTTTTGGGTGTCTGAGAATCATAAGTGCCTTTGAGTCATACTTGAGTCATGTGACACACGAGTCAGGTGACTCATACATGAGTCATGTGACTCATGTATGAATCAGTATGACTCATACATGAGTCATAATGAAAAAATATGTATTATAATGACTCAGAATATGTATTAACTGTAAAAAACACTTTTACGTATTAAGTGTAGAAATGACAACAATCAAATGTACAAGTGTTTATAAACACTTGCAAAATTATATGACTCATGCATGAGTCATAATCACTCAGAATATGTTTTAATTGTTAAAAACACTTTTACATATTTATAAAACTGTATTAAGTGTAGAAATGACAACAATCAAACGTACAAGTATTTATAAACACTTGCAAATTTATATGACTCATGCATGAGTCAGGCGACTCATGCATGAGTCAGGTGACTCATGATATTCAATACATAGTATTCAAACCACATAGTCAAGACATGTTTTCAACACTTCAATAAAAGAAATCATAAATTTAAATCAAATATTCAAGACATGTTTTCACTTTTACATATTTATAAAAGAAAAACATAAAATTAAATTAGATATTCAACACATGTTTTCAATACTTGAAGTAGTTGTTGTATTTGATTCTCCTACTTTTCTGCATCTTTACTCAACTAAAACAAGCACTCGTCTATGTGGAAGTTAGCCTCATTTGTTAGTATCTGAATTGTTTCGTTCTTCTCTCCGTATCTGCTTGTGTTTCTTCTTAATGAAAGAGGTATCAAATCCCTTCTCCAATGCCTTAAAATGTACTTCTCTGGAATCTCTTCAATATCACGGTTCTTCAAAACACAAAATATGTGGTGACAAAGAAAACCATAACGCATAAAATGCCTACACGTACACTCAATTGATCCATCTCCAAGATCACGGAGAACCTTGAACATAAACATGAAACAAGTTAATAAGTGAGCATAAATCATGTATGAGTCACACTAACTCATGCATGAGTCACACTAACTCATACATGAGTCACCAACTAAATCTGCCACAAAACTATGATTTTGCTACAAAAATATTACCTGCACTGACGACTACCTTTTCAGAAACATCGGCATCGGCAAATACATCTTCATTAACATCGCCATTAATTCGACTCATATATGAGTCACAGTGACTCACACATGAGTCATTGTGACTCATATATGAGTCGCCATGATTTTGTTACAAATGAAGCTATATTATTACTCGCATTAAAAAAAGACTTACATATGTATAGTTTCATATATGAGTGACCGTAATTCATATATGAGTCATAACGACTCATATATGAGTCACCGTGACTCATATATGAGACATATCGACTCATATACGAGTCATAGTCCAAATTCTGTAATCAGCTTATCAACTACAAAAATCGACCAGATTTCAATAAAAATGCTCATTCATAAATTAGAACTTGCTAAATCACATGTGATTATCAATTGTGTCATTTCATCAAACACATGATGTGCATCAAATATCATAACATGTGTTTTACTTATTATTACCTGTTTACAAACAACTACATCTTCATCTTCAATAACATCGAGATCGGCATCAGCATCAGCTTCATTTATGGCATTAGTATCCATATGTGCGGAAAATAGTGGTTTGTTATGAAGGTCGCCGAAAAAACGTGGGTTTGTTGTTATGGTCGCTGGAAAACAGTGGGATTGTTGTGGTGGTCGCCGGAAAACGGTTGGGATTGTTGTGGTGGTCGCTGGAGATGGGTTTGTTGTGGTAGTTTGAAAACGGTTGGATCCCGATCTATTCTTTTTTTTTGTAAAAAGTATAAGGTTAATTAAGGGGGAGATTAATCATGGCCATTAGATTAATGTAAGATCTAATGGATATAAAATTTCCATGAGGACTTTGATAAATAAAAAGATATTAGGGATCTCTTCCCATATTTAAAGAGATTAGTCAATTTTAATGATTATATTAGTATTATATATAGATGTGTACAAATTTGAAAGTACGTTTATAATATATGAACTTAACCCATTAATTAATGTTTTGAAAATCAGGTTTTTAGTTATCTCGATCGACTTATCATGTTACTCGTTTAGTCGATTCGACCATCAAATTAATCCATCTTTTCACAATATTATCAGTCGGTGGGGTCGTATGATCGTAATTGTTTGGCTGTGAGTAATGTTGTATTCGGTAGTTTGGCTGTCGAGTTCTAATCTTAGTTTAGTTGGATTTCACTTGCACGTTTTTGTTTGGCTGTAGAGAAACTGTGAGTTATAGGGTCGAGTACTTTTGAGTTTAGTGGGTCGCGAGTTAGAGTGTCGAGTGTTTGTGAGCTTAGAGGGTCGATTGATTTTGATTGTACGTTGAGAATCAATTAGTCAAGTATATTGATGTGTTTATTAGCTTCTTGCTAATTTTCTTATTAACATTTCTATACCTATTTATAAAACGGTTTAGCCTCTATTTTTAGCATCCTTGAAATTTTAAATTATATCTATTTAAGCATAATATACAAACATATAAATATAATTAGAAATTATTAATTAAAACATACAAAACAACTTAAAACTCATATTAAAACTAATTAATACATAATAATTAATACACATTTATTAAAAATATAATTATAAATTCATAATGTACAACAATTAAAAACATATATCTACAAAAATCATCCAAAAATGAATTCAACCGAAAACATGAGTTGCCACCTATCGGACTAAGAAATAAAAGGTGTCCGAAAACAAACAGACTAAAACCTGTAATAATCAATGAACCGGACCTGAACATGATCATTTTCTTTTTGTTATTCTTTGATTAATTACAGAGTATCCATCGTCGCGTCACGTGCGAATACATGTCATGCTATATGATATATGTCGACCTTTCAAAAAGAAATATTTCATTTTCAAAGGAAAATTAATGTATTATTCTCTAATTTATATATAAAGTTTTATAAAAAAAAAAAATATAATATAATCTATTAATAATCTCTTGTGTCAATCAACACTCTGTAGTTTTTGATATTGTGATTAGTAGATGTTAACTTAGTAGTGTACAAATCATGAAAGCAAAATTGTAACGATGTGTTTAGTTGCAAAGCTAGTCTTCGTGTATTCATCTCTTGTTCTTTTTTACAACGGTAAAAATTTTCTTTCGTTCAAATGTTGATGTATTTTTTCTAGCAAAGTGTAAATTAGTTATTGATGTTTTCAGAATTTTACCTCTATTATCATCGTCTAAACTAAACTATGTTGAACTAAAAATTAATGTCAAGTGCCATTATAATAGAGTAATGTTTAAGTTTGACCATTAACCTTTTTAAATTCTAAGAAAGCCATGAAAAAGTTTCTTGAAGTGAAAGCCATAAAAAGTAAACATTAAATTTTTGTTGGGCTGCTTTTGGCTGTTTTGTAAAGGGAGAACTGGGCTACGACATTCCATTTTTAAACCTTTTTGTTGTTTTGTAAGAATAAAAAACTTATACTATAATTTTTAACTTACATTAGTTAATTTATGTTACTTAATCAAAACAAATTAGTATCAGTACTAAGGAATTTTATTTGTTCTTTTATCACCTGTCTTGTATCAATTTGAAATGTCAAAACATATTGTAACTATGAGATAAAGACAAAAACATTTGGGATATACTAGTTTTTTATTAGAGCATCTATTATGGTGGTTTATACATATGTTTATAAAATTTTGAAGAGTTCAAAAAATTTTATATTCATCTATTTCAAGATGATGTGACACGAAAAAGTTTAAAATGTTGAACATTTTCATAATTTAATGCATTTGATTATATTAGAGGTTTATAAATTTTGATCAAGTTTATTCATAATAGAAATAAATATCTACTTCTCATTAAGGTTGCTAATATGAGCAGACATATTCAAATTATAAAACACAAACACTAAAAATATTTTTCTGAAAAGATTATGGTTAAAACAACTTATTATCTTAAATTTTAATTCAAGACAGATCAAACAACTTTATTAATCAAAACCCTAATCAAATTACGCTCACTTAATCTTTGGTGATTCTATTATCTAGAATGATAATAGTCTTACAATCAAACCCAGTAAACAACAATGAAAAGAACAAGAATGATAATTGATTGATCGTAAAGAATTATAAGGCAAAGTTATGAAGTCAACTGAGCAGATCCAACTTTTATACAATAACAAATTTGCTAAAATACAGATGTGTCCTTTCAATTTCCAGCTTGTCAAACTTGCACCAAACTTTATATAAATATTAATACAAGAATACAACAACAAGTCCTTGAAGTTTTATTCCAAGCAAGATTAGGAAAATACTTTTAACACCCTCCCTTAATCTTATCCTAGAAGTCAATAAGCCCCATTTTAAAACATAACAAATTATATTGTTTAATGTTCAATCCTTTTGTTAGGACATCTACAATCTGATCTGCAGTGTCTATCTTTACTGTTTTAATAACTCCAACAACTACTTTTTCCCTTACAAAATACAAGTCAATCTCTGAATGCTTTGTTCTCTCATGAAAGATAGGATTTGCATCAATCTTAATTGCAAAGTTATTATCACAAAATACTTGCACTGGTAAAAGACTTTTACAACATAAATCTTTTAGAATTTTCAAAATCCAAACTACCTCATATGTAACAAAAGCAAGAGCTATATACTTTGCCTATGTTGAACTTTTAAAAATAGTGTTTTGTTTCTTACATTTCCAAGAGACAAATGACCCATTCATAAAAACACAATAACCAGTTACAGACCTTCTAGTAACAATACACCTAGCCCAATCTGTATTAGTATAAGCTTTTAAACTAATACTGGATGTAGACTGTTTACACACATCAGTACCTTTACTTGAAGAACTCTTTAGGTATCTTATTACCTTCAAAGCAGTTTTCAAGTGGCTTTTGAGAGGATTGTGCATAAACTGACTAAGACATGAAACAGTATAAGCAATATCAGGTCTAGTAGTGGTTAGGTATATTAATTCTCAATCAATTCTTGGTAATTATTTATCTTTTTAAGTAAAGAATCATCATCACAAGGCTCAGAATCCAAAATAATATTAGGCTACATAGGAATATGAGAGGGTTTACTAGCCAACAACCCAAATTCATCAATAAGATCAAGGCAATACTTTCTTTGATTCAAACAAACACCTGTAGGAGTTTCTAATACTTTTATTCCAAGAAAATACTTTAACTTTCCTAAGTCTTTGATCATGAATTTAGACTTAATAAACTTTTTAAACTTATCAATAGGAGGCAAACTATTTTCAGTTATTATTATATCATCTTCATACACAAGTAAAACAATAAAGCAGTTATCATTATACTTTGTCAACAAACTATAATTACTTTTACTTTGATTAAAACCATTTTCTATAAGAACATAAGTAAGTTTATCATTCCACTACCTAGGTGCTTGTTTTAAGCCATACAAAGATTTATTCAATTTGCACACTCTTGTTTCATCATTAGGAAAATATCCAGCTAGAAATTTCATATAAACAGTCTCATTTAAATCTTCATATAAGAAATCATATTATGTCAAGCTGACACAAAGACTAACCAGACTAGACAGCAAGGTTACTCAAGCATCTAACAGTAACCATCTTAACAACTGCATAAATAGTCTCATCAAAGTCTATCCCCCTTTGATTAAACCCTTGATCTACCAGTTTGGCTTAAAACCTTTCAACATCCCTATCAGATTTAAATTTGATCTTATAAACCCATTTGGAAATAATTGCTTTTCTTCCATCAGAAAGATCAACAAGCTCCCAAGTACTGCTTCTATATAATGCATACATTTCAGCATTCATAGCATCAACCCAATGCTGATGTTGTGAAGCTTCCTAAAAATTTCTAGGTTCAAATGTTTTATTAAGAACAGAAGTAAAACAGAAGTTGTCTTTAGTCAAATTAGAATAGTTAACATATCTTTTAATACCATATTTGACCTTAGACTCAGCCACAAAATCATTAAAATACTTAGGAAACACGGACTGTGTAGAAGATTTTCTAAAAACATGTCCATTATTAAGCACAAAAGGATCACCATCTTCTTGAGAATGAACCAAAAAAACATTTCCATCAGACTATCTCTAACTTGATTTTCCTCATGTTTAGAAACCATATCATCCTCACTAGGAACAACCGTCTGATCCTGAGAATGCCCTACCACATTCTCATTGGGTGGATCAGAAGTGCTTTCAGAGTGAGGAGAGGATCTGCTGGACCTATTAGGACTGGAGTCTCTATTCTCCTCATCATTAGTCATATCAGAAAGATGATCAAACCAATTAGAAGGATCAAAGAAGTTTAAAGAAGCTAACTCTTGAAGAAAATTAGTTTTAAAAGAAACATTAGTTTTAAAAGGAACTATCCTCATAAAACTTAACATCCCTGGAAAAAAAGACTTGATTTCTATCAAGACTAAACACCTCATAACCCTTCTTAAAATTAGAATAACCAGTCAGCACACATTTCTTAGATCTAGACCTAAATTTATCATGATTATTCAACACAGTAGCATAAGCAAGAAACCTAAAAGCTTTGAGATGTTTAAGAGAATGAGATCTAGCATATATAAGGTCAAAATGAGATTTTCCATTCAGCACAGAAAAAGTTAATATGTTAATCAAATAAGTTGCAGTAAGAATACAGTCAGACCAAAAAGATAAAGATAACGCTCCCTAAAAAGAAAAGACCAAGCAACATTAAGAAGGTGTCTATGCTTTATCTCAACAATCTAATTTTGTTGGGGGAGTGTAACTACAGGAGGTCTGATGAATTATACCATTTTGTTCACAAAAGGTGACAAATTTATAATTTATAAATTTAGTTATGTTATCACTGCGAAAGACCTTAATTTTCTTGGAAAATCGAGTTTGAAGCAAATTATAAAACACCATTAACTTTTCATAAACTTATGTCTTATTTTTCAAGACATAAACCCTACAGACCTTGTATAGTCATCAACAATAGTAAAAAAACTCTATAGCCATCCCTGCTAGTGACCCGATAAGGCCCTCACAATCCAGATGAACAAGTTCAGCCAAACTGGTGGAAACATGATCACTAAGGGAATATGGTTCTCTAATCTGTTTAGCACATTGACAAATATCACAAACAATACTGGTTTTATTATAATCAAGAGTTAAACAAGATTTCAAAACATCCAAAACTTGGTCTAAGGGGTGACCAAATCTGCAAGGCCAAGTATATCTAGACAAATAACACATAGTATTAACATTAGGATTCTCAAATCCTATACCTTGATTTTTATCAAAGTAAAATAAACCACTAGACTGTCAAACAGTCCTTAATATTTTCCCTGCTTTCAAATCTTGATCCAGAATATAACATTTCAGCTTATCAAAAGCAACAATCAATTTACTGTCTCTAGCAACTTTATGAACATACATCAAACTGACTCGGTATTACAGAAAAACCAACACGTCAAATAAAGTCAAGTAATTAGTCAAAGGCATATTTCCAATCTTACTGATAAAATCCTCGGTCCCGTTACGATGAGACACCTTAATTTTTAAATGAGAAATATCTATAACATTTACAAGAAATTTATCTATGAAAGTCATGTGTTGGTTAACCCCATAGTCAATAATTAATCCATTGGAGTTTAGAATGAATTTTTCTATTAGAACAAAAAAAACTTCTCAAACTTTTTATGAAAAATGGTACTTGGATTCATAAAAGTACATGTCATATTGGCTTGAACACTTTTCCCAATAACATAATTATCTTTAATAAGAGCAATACGAATGGGAAACGTTTCTCATCAGAAAAACTAGTACAACTACTAGAACCGACATAATTATTAGACTTATTGCTTTCTTTAACATTCATGTTATTTTTATTTTTTCCAAAATTAGTAGGATATCCAATCAACTTGAAACATCTATCAATAGTATGACCATTAAAACCATAATTCTCACAAACTAAAGTAGTCCCCCCCAACAACCATTTTATTCCATTTATCATTAGGTCTAGAAAAATTTGAAGTGTTAATGCAAGTGATGCCTAAAAACATTATTAGTGTTAACTAATCTTTCTTAGTTTTGATCACAACAAACTATACAACACATTTAGTGTAAAATAAAAAACGAATTATTTAACTAACACTATCATCAAGGTAATAATCATATCACTAACTTTTCTTAATCATACTTAGTGATCATCAAAGTGATTATCCTTAAAAATCACTTTTGTTAATATGACAAAAGATTTTTTCATAAACTTTCTTTTTAAGAAAATGTTTTATTAAAATCGAAAATATAAATTTGAAAATGGCATATTTCATATGCCATAAGAATATCCTTTGAAGGTTTAAAAAACCTCAGATATTCCTACCCCACTAAAAGACAAAAAAGGAGCGTAGTCTACTGGGCGGTACCTTAAATAGCTAGGCGGTTCTCTAGCGATATGGAACCGCCGGGCTAGTTAAAGAACCGCGCCCAGCTAGCCGTTGCACTTTGTCTTCTATAAATAGTGGACCAAATCTCATTTTCCAATAACCCTCTTGGACGTTTTTCTCAACCGCCTTTCTCTTTTCTATAACATAATCATTAGTAAATGATCACTTAATGTGTTAAGTATGTTTACATATGATTATCCTCTTGATCCCCTCCTTTACCTTGTCCAAAGAAAAGATCACTCACTCACTAGTGTTGTGATAAAGATGAATCCATGAATTAGTCATGTTCATCATGTTAGCCCTTTTTGTTTTATGTTGATCCATTTGTATTTATGAATACTTGGACTAGCTGTGTTCATCCAAGCTATTTGTGAATACTTGGATTTGTTGTGTACATCCATTGCATATGTGTTTGCATGGATTTATGTTGTGTAGATCCAAGCTACATGTGTGTACTTGGATATGCCTAATTGAGTTGTAATAGATTGTGTAGAAGTTCTCACTAAACTATAAAGTGATGTGGTAGTGTCTTGTGAGTTCTCACTAAACTTGAAAGTGATTAGTAGTTGTGTTGTGTAAAGTTCTCACTTAGCTTCAAAGTGAAGAGTCGTGAAGATTGGTTCTAGCTTTAAATTAGAACTCGACATCTAGCCTTGTGTCGTTAAATTGTGAAGTAGGCAACGTTGTGTAGATTGGTCCTAGCTAAAGATTAGGTCTCAACATTTAGCTTAGTGTCGGAAAATAATGTAAGCGACGATGTAAGGCTTTCTCTGCTAAGAAGGGAGCTTGTAGATATAGTGGAAATCTTGAGTAGGTGTACTCGAGGAGTGGAGTAGAAACGAGGATAGAGCCTCGTTGTCGAACCACTATAAATCTTGGTGTCTTGTCATTAGGTTGTCTCTTTCCTTACTCTTTACTTATTTCATTATCATTATACTTATCTATTACCATTGCTAATGCATTTGAATTGAACCTAATCATTATGCAACTTAGCTTCAAGTAAAAGATAGTTTTGATACAAACCTAATTGAAAGTAATTTTAATTAGGTGACTAATCGAAGAGAAACTATTCACCCCCCCCCCCCTTTCTAGTTTCTATAATTGGTATCAGAGAGATGGTCACTCAAGATCTTTGAAGTATATTTTACTTTAAAACTTGGATCGATCCATTGTCTCCTTAAATTAGAAGGTCAAGTTGTACTAAAGTTTCTCTTTGGTCAAAACTATTTTTTCTTGGAAAATAGGTCTTTTAATTGGTAATAGTGCATCCCTCTTAGATTAGTAGCTTTTATGCATTTTTCTTGAAATGTGTCTACTAGTTCGCATCTTGCCTAGTGTAGGTACTCATGAAGGTCAGTCATTTATGTTAGAAATACGTTTTAACGTATATTAGAAGTATCGGTCACTCCACAATATTATTTATGTTGTAATAGCTCGTAGTTAGTAATTAGTTATTATTTGCTTATTAATTTAAGTAAGAACCGGTCCATGGGCTTGTCATGGACCGGCCCAAGTCCACTTATGACTTGGAACTATAAATACCCCTTTCCACCATGGAAAGGGGTTGGTTGTTGTCATTTCTTGTTTTCCATATTAATAAAATACACATAGTTTCTCTCACTTTCTCTCTCTAACTTTCTCTCTCTAGAAATCAACAAACCCCTTCATAGATTCATTGATTATCAATATTCTACATTTGGTATCAAGAGCTATGGGGTGATTTAAGGTAGTGATTTGTGTGGTTTTTTAGTTTTTGATTGTATTAGTGTTCTTTAAGAAAAATCATCTTGATTCTTGGTGTTTTTGGTGTTTTTGTGATTGGGATTAGTGGATAAGTATTAGTTGTTACTTATTTTAGTCGAAAGCACAAAACTTTTTGGGTTATTTGGTCAAAATCTGGGCTTAATCTTCATTGTTACTGTTCGACTGTTCATCGGGAAAGGTTTCTGTTCATTCAGCAAAACTTCCGGATCAAGGAGTTCCGGATCAAGAAGTTCCGGATCAAGAAGTTCCGGATCAAGAAGTTCCGGATCAAGAAGTTCCGAGTCAAGGAGTTCCGAATCAAGAAACTTCCGAACCAAGAAGTTCCGGATCAAGAAACTTCCGAACCAAGAACTTCCGAGTCAAGAAGTTCCGGATCAAGAAACTTCCGAACCAAGAACTTCCGAGTCAAGAAGTTCCGGATCAAGCCAAACTTCCAAACCAAGGAGTTCCGAGTCAAGAAGTTCCGAATCAAGAAACTTCCGAGTCAAGAAGTTCCGGATCAAGCCAAACTTCCGAACCAAGAACTTCCGAGTCAAGAAGTTCCGGATCAAGCCAAAGTTCCGAACCAAGAACTTTCGAACCAAGAAGTTCCGGATCAATCCAAAAGTTCCGAATCAAGGTATTCTTCCGAATCAACAAAAAGTTCCGAATCAAGGTAATCTTCCGAATCAAACTTCCGAATCAACAAAAAGTTCCGAATCAAGGGTTATTTTGCTTGTTTTTTCGATGATTTTTTAGAGGATTTAATCTTGGTTTCTTACAACAAAAACACAACACAATTCACAAGCTTTACTTCACTGCTCGATCAACCGATAATCTCTGTTTCTTTGAAGAAAACAAAATGAATCCAAATTCAGTAATGCCTCAGATGACATCTCTTACGGATATATCAATCATAACGGGAACTGATAGCCGTCCACCGATGCTTATTAAAGAGGTGTTTGAGGCATGGCAAGGTCGAATGATGCAATATCTAAAGGGGAAATCGACATATGGAAGACTTATGGTCAAATCGATTTTGAATGGTCCTCTCGACTATGGTACCATTACGGTTGACAACGTAACTAGACCACGAGAATTTGAAGAACTCACTCCAGCTCAACAACTTGTTGCAGATGCAGATGAAAAAGCCCTTCAAACAATTCTCCAAGCTCTTCCCCATGATATCTATAGGATGGTGAGTCAGTACACGGTGGCAAAGGATCTATGGGAACGGTTAAAGGTGTTGCTACAAGGCACGTCTCTCACCAAACAAGAAAGGGAGTGTCAGCTGTATGATTTGTTTGATAGATTCACCTACAACCCAGGGGAAACACTTCACGATTATTACTTCAGATTCACTACACTCATGAATGATCTGAATGTATACAATCTTGTGATTGCACCATTCCAGGTTAACACCAAATTCTTGAATACTCTACCTCAAGCTGAATGGGGTGAGTACATTACCGATGTGAAGTTAACCAGGGATCTGCATAAGTGCAATTTGGATCAAATATATGCTTTCCTTCAGCAGCATGAGAAGCATGTGATTATGCACCGTTCTCCTCGTGGTATGCATCCAGATTCCTTAGCTTTGATGGCGAATCAACCAAGCTTGTCTCACAACAACACACCCTATATCTTGGGACATCAAGCTTATCATCAATCACCTTACATGACTCCAGCCTTTCCCCAATACTCGATTCTACCACAACCACCCACCTCACATCAGCAACAATATCGGTTCAATGCACCTTCACCACAGTATGCTTCACAACTTCATCCAGCAAATGTTGCACCTTATGCTCAGCCATCATATTCTTCTTATCAAGAGAATGCAGCATATCCATCAAGCTACCCTGATCAAATGAGTATTCCTTATACTGATTATGCAGCTCATCCAGATCAAGCACTGTATTGTGATGATGAAGAAGTCCCCGTTCCTGTTTTCCAACAAGGAGCTGACCCAGTTGAAGTGCTAACTACTATGTCTGCTTATCTCACACGAACTTTAAGCAAACGAGGATATAGAGGATCAGCTCCTACCAACAATCAGTTGAGGAATTCATCCAATTCTCGCCAACAAGCTACAATCGAGAATGGCAGGGTAATGGTTCAGCCAGTTCAACCATATCAGGGGAGAACTTCCACATCAACCAATGTTCGCACCGCCAATCCTGCTCCTGCTCCAATGGTCAACAATCCTCCACGGGCGAATACAGGCAAGTTGAGAATGATCACATGCTACAACTGCAAGGAAGAGGGTCATATGTCCAGGGATTGTAAGAAACCCAAGAGGAGAAGGGATGGACAGTGGTTTGCAGAAAAGATCTATCTGGTGAATGCTCAGGCGCAAGGAAGGGAACATGATGAAGAGGAGCTTGCATTTCTTGCTGACCCAGGGATTGCTGAACAAGACGTTGTCACTACGCAGAATGCAGCTTACCAAGCCGATGATCTTGATGCGTATGACTCCGACTGTGATGACTTTCAAACTGCAAAGGCCGCTTTCATGGCAACTTTCTCCAGCTTAGGGCCAGATAAGAAATCTGAGGTACTTATTAATAACACCGATAATGCCACTGATGCTAGTATTCAACCACATCAAGTTGTGCAAGAGAGTGCTGACTCGAATAAATCTTCGGTGGTGAGTCCTTCAAACGAGGAGACAAACAATGATAGCAATATCAATGTGAGTTTCCAGACTTTGAGTGAATCACAACTGGGACCCAGTTCGCATACGCCTACTCCTGCTCAACAAGATTTGGTCATGGTTCCTGCTACATTACTTAGCCAAATGAATGCTGCACTCTTAGAAACCTTAGCTAAGAATAAGAACCTGTCTGATGAGCTTGCCTTAAGCAATGAGAAAGTACAAACTTTGGAATTAGTGCCTTCGTCTATTGTTCTCACAAATCTCGAATATGATCACTTTAGAAACAAACAAATGGGTCACTTGCAAGAAATAGAAAACTTAAGAGCAAATCTGTCTAATGAACTTAAAGAAAAGGAGTTAGTAGTCACTAATTTTCAAAAACTTCAAACTGATTTTGAATTACTCGAATCTAAGAAGACTGAAATGGAGATTAATGCTACTAATAAGATTAGAAGTCTAGACTACTTGCTGTTAAGACAATACGCTGCTTCACAACTAGTTCACTTATTTGATGCTTCGTTTAAAGAGTTTAACTTATCACGTCTAAAAGGCCTTCCCCCTAATCCACGATATGCAAAACAAGCTTTAAGACATAGTCCTAGACTTTATAATGCAACTCAATTAGGATTGGCTTTAGACCCGATTGTTTTTCCCAATGACCGAACAAGTAAGGTTCTAGTTGATGAGGATCGGTCATACAATTCAGCAAAATATCCCGATTGTGATTATTTTAAAATGAATAAGGAGCTTGCTAAAACTGATTTTAGAGTTCGCTTCCATATGGATAAAGATCTCATTACAGCACCAACCTACATGATAGAGGAAGAAAGCCCTAGTACATTTCCTACACTTGTCAACATGGAAGGTCCTAAGGAAATTCCAAAGAATCTTCCACCTGTTAGCACTGTATGGTTAAACTTGCAAGAGATTAACCGTTACTTTACTAACTTTGACAAGGTCATTTTGGAATGTACGACTTCAAATGGCTTAAACGCCGGAGAATGGGCTTTCGAACACATGAACGAGGTGTTTAAAACTGAGATCAATCCGTTTGTCGAAAGTCTAAAAAGAAGTTTTGCATCTCTTAAGGAAAATCTTCAGTTTGAAATTGGTGAAGTTCAAAAAGTGTTTTATGAAATGGACACTGCTTACGAACTGCAACTAATTGAAAAAGAAAAGATTTCAACCGAATATGACCGATTCTTGTCCGAAGTTATCTCGTGTGATGTGCTTACTACTGTAAATGTTAATTATTCAAATGAACTTACATCTGCGGTGATTAATTGTGATGCTGTGCATATTTGTAATGATATTTGTGATGATGTTTGTGATCCTTCTGTAAATGTGGCTGAAACTGTAAATGAGGTAGATAATCATTCTTGTCACGAATCTAACGCTGAGTTTTTAAAGCTACAAGATTCTTACAATTTACTTTCCCAACGCTTTAATCAACTAGAACAACATTGTATATCTTTAGAATTAAAACAACAAAATCAAAATGAAAATCTTTTGATATCAAATGTTTGTGAAAACGGTGTTGAGAATAGTGACAAGATGATTGCAATTGTTAAGACATTAGAGGAAGAAATCATGAGATTGAAGAGAGAGATATCATCAAAGGAAACATTAAGAATGGAACTAGAGGCTGCAGAGTCTAAAAACCAAGTCTTAGAAATTCGACTATCCACTGTTCTAGGGGAGATGGATCGGACAAGGCAGGGACTATCCGCTCTTTATGGTTCACTAGAAGAACGCTTCGCTTTTAATGCGGCACAGCAACAATATTATGTTGAACAACTGAACCAAAAGTGCGAAGAAATCTCTGACTTGAACATCCTGCTCATAGACAAAAATATGGTTTTGGCTGAGTTAAAGGAGACACTTCTTCTCACCCGACAAGAAGTTGTTGATAACTTAGCTACCGACTCTGCACCGTCCACTAGTGCTCCAACAACCAAGTCAGTAGTGCTTTATAAGAATCCGCTTCATAAGAGAAACCATGTTACCTATGATGATTATATGAGGAATGCCATTAAGCATGTCGATCTTCTTAGGGATATTTTAGACGATCTTTATGCCTTAGATCCCTCAAGTAGCGAATATTATTCGGCTCATGAATATGTTAAGCGAGTTCAATATTGCTTGGCTTATTTGCAAAACATAGGTACACCAGGTTCTGCACTACTTAATAATAGGCCCATTGCTGTCACTCCATTTAATAAGACTCCAGGAGCGAAACCGTCATTGGCACAATCAAGTAAGACACCTTTAAAATCTGCTGCTAATGTTCCCAATTTGCCTTCTACAGGATTAAAAGAGACTACTAAGGCTAAAGGATCGCCACTCAAGAAAGCTAAGATCAAGCCCTCCACTAGTAGTGCCACAAAGAAGAAAGTAGAAGTCCACAATAGGAATGCTAGTTCAGTTTTAAATAAAACGAATCATGTTAAGACTAAAAGCTCTGCGCCTGTGCAGCAGCCTAAACCATTCGTGAATTCTGATTTAAATTGTTGGAATTGTAATGAATGTATGTTTTCACAGCGTCATGATTTGTGTCTGATTGATCACGTTAATGAAATGAATGCTATTAAGAATGGTCTTGAATGGAAGCCAACGGGTAGAACTCGTGCCCAAGTTGGCTGGCAATGGCGTCCCACTGGTAGGACCTTTACACTAGATGGTAAAATGTGCCCTATAACTAGGAATGCAACCATTGAGGTTAGGTCTGAGCGTCCTTTAGTTAGGAACACTCGCACTCAAGTATGGAAACAGCGCCCTTTAATTAGGTCAGCTCCCACTATAGTGCCTATCAGTGTAGAAATACCTCAGGATTTGAGCCAATTAGAATCTACACCACCAATTAAGAAGAAGAAGGCTAGGAAATCTAAGAAACCTAGAATTAGCAAATCTAAGATTGTTAAATCTGTACCTGCTAATAACAAGGAACACTCAGATTCCGATACCTCTACATTGTCTTTGTGTGGTGATATTTTCAGGTGGTCCAAATCATCCTGTGGTATTTGGACTCCGGTTGTTCAAAACATATGACCGGAAATCGCTCGATGCTCCGAAATTTCGTCAGCAAGTTTCTTGGTACGGTTAAATTTGGGAATGATCATATAGCAAAGATTATGGGGTATGGTGAATATCAGATTGGAAACGTGACAATTTCTAGGGTATACTATGTAGAAGGTCTTGGTCATAACTTATTCTCAGTAGGACAGTTTTGTGATTCCAACCTTGAGGTTGCTTTTCGACAACACACTTGTTTCATCCGCAACTTGGAAGGAAAAGATTTGTTGAAGGGATCTCGTGGTGCAAATCTATATACCTTGTCCTTACAAGACATGATGGCCGCTTCTCCAGTATGTCTTCTCTCTAAAGCTTCGAAGACCAAGTCATGGTTATGGCATCGCAGATTATCTCATCTTAACTTTGATGCTATTAATCATCTGGCTAAAAACGAGTTAGTTCGTGGTCTTCCAAAGCTTAAATTTCACAAGGATCATTTATGTTCCGCGTGTTCAAGGGGGAAGAGCACCAAGAAATCTTACAAACCCAAAGCTGAAGACACTAATCAAGAAAAACTTCATCTTTTGCATATGGATCTTTGTGGGCCGATGAGAACTGAAAGTGTGAGCGGTAAGAAATTCATTCTGGTAATTATGGATGATTTCTCAAGGTTTACATGGGTTAGATTTCTACGTACAAAGGATGAAGCTCCGAAAGCTATCATTACCTTTCTGAAATTCATTCAGGTACGTTTGAATACTACTGTCCGCCGTATTCGTACAGACAATGGTACAGAGTTCGTCAACCAGACTCTTCGTGATTATTATGAAGGAGTTGGTATATCACATGAAACATCCGCTGCACGCACTCCACAACAAAACGGTGTCGTTGAAAGACGAAATCGCACACTTATGGAAGCTGCTAGGACCATGCTTATTTATGCGAACGCTCCATTGTTCTTGTGGGCAGAGGCTATTTCTACTGCATGTTTTACCCAAAACCGTTCTATCATTCGGAAACGCCATGGAAAAACACCTTATGAGCTTCTACATGACCGCAAACCCGATGTTTCATTTTTCCATGTGTTTGGTGCTCTGTGTTATCCAAACATCAATAGTGAGAACTTGGGTAAGCTTCAACCAAAAGCCGACATAGGTATTTTCATTGGTTACTCACCGTCCAAAAGAGCATACCGAATCTATAACCGTCGTCTTGGCAAGATTGTAGAAACTATGGACGCAGATTTCGACGAGCTGACAGCGATGGCTTCTGAGCAACACAGCTCTGAACCCGCACTTCATGAGATGGGACCCGGTGCTATAAGTTCCGGATTAGTTCCCAACAATCCTACTTCTACATCATTTTTACCACCAACAAGGCCCGAGTGGGATAAACTGTTTCAACCATTGTTTGATGAATTCTTCGATCCCCCGACTGATGAAGTTCTAACACCTGTAGTAATTGCTCCAATACCTGAAGTGGTTGCTCAAGTTAATGAACCTTTATCTAATGCATCTACAATTCACATTGAACCGGATGCACCTTCACTAAGTGATTCTCAAACTACACCTGAATCATCACCCCTACTTGTGCCTAATGATGTAGAAGAGGATTCTACTGATCACGACTTGGAATATGCTCACTTGCAAGAGCTTCCTTTCTTTGGTGTAGCGATCCCTGAAAATCCTTCAGCCGCGTCTACCTCAGAAGAAGCTCCTTCTATTGTTCACTCCAGACCACCTAGGATTGAAAACCATAGCACTAAATGGACAAAAGATCACCCAATTAGGAATGTTATTGGAGATCTAGATCGACCAGTCTCTACTCGCCATCAATTACAAGAGAGTGCACTATATTGTTACTTTGATGCATTTCTCTCTGAAGTTGAACCCAAAAATTGGCAGCGGGCTATGACCCAATCATCTTGGATTGAAGCTATGCAGGAGGAACTCAATGAATTCAAACGACTAGAAGTATGGGAATTGGTTCCTCGCCCTGACAAAGTTAACATCCTTACTTTGTTATGGGTTTATAAGGTTAAACTTGATGAGATGGGTTCGGTATTGAAGAATAAAGCTAGATTGGTCGCTAGAGGATATAAACAAGCCTTGGGTATAGACTTTGAGGAATCTTTTGCTCCTGTGGCTAGATTGGAGGCGATTAGACTATTCCTTGCGTTTGCTGCTCATATGAACATGATCGTCTATCAAATGGATGTGAAGACGGCATTTTTGAACGGTGAACTAAGGGAAGAAGTTTATGTTAGTCAACCGGATGGGTTCGTCAGTACGGAGTCTCCTAACCATGTGTACAAGCTTAAGAAGGCTCTCTATGGGTTGAAACAAGCTCCACGCGCGTGGTATGATCTCCTGTCAACATATCTCATGTCGGAAGGCTTCTCCAAAGGCAAAGTGGACCCCACTCTATTCACTCTCAAAGACGGCAACGACATGCTTCTGGTACAAATTTATGTTGATGATATAATATTTGCTGCCACTAACATAGAATTGTCTAAACAATTTGAGAAGATAATGTCCACACGCTTTCAGATGTCGATGATGGGAAAAATTTCATTTTTCTTAGGATTACAGATTTCTCAGAATCCCAGAGGCATCTTTATTAATCAATCCAAATATGCTCTAGAATCTCTTAAGAAATATAACTTTGAGAATTGTGACCCCGTAGACACTCCAATGGTGGAGAAATCCAAGTTAGATGAAGATAGGGATGGGATTATTGTCGATCCGAAACTTTACCGTGGAATGATTGGCACCCTTCTCTATCTGACTGCTAGCAGGCCTGATTTGCAATTTGCTGTATGCATGTGTGCCCGGTATCAGGCTCGGCCTACCGAAAAGCACCTACATGTTGTGAAAAGGATCTTTCGGTATCTAAAAGGAACACTTCATCGTGGTCTATGGTATCCGAAAGATTCCTCGATTGCTTTAATATCATACGCAGATACCGATCATGCTGGATGTCAAGATACGAGGCGTAGCACGTCTGGATCTGTGCAACTCCTTGGAGATAGATTGATCAGTTGGTCTTCAAAAAGGCAGAAAAGCGCTGCAATTTCTAGCACGGAGGCTGAATACATCGCCATGTCCGGTTGTTGTGCTCAAGTCCTTTGGATGAGATCACAATTAACTGACTACGGTCTTGGATTTAACAAAATCCCGATGTATTGTGACAACAAGAGCACCATTGCCCTTTGCTGCAACTATGTTCAACACTCCCGGGCCAAGCACATAGACATTCACTACCATTTCATCAAGGAGCAGGTGGAGAACGGAGTGATCGAGCTGTATTTTGTCACTACTGAGTACCAGCTGGCGGATATGTTCACCAAAGCCTTAGATCGAGGACGAATCGAGTTTTTGATCGACAAGCTTGGCATGAAATCATTCACTCCAGCGACTCTCAAAGAGTTGGCAGAAGAATCAGCTGAATAGTCGTGGTAAACTATTCAGAGTATCCTTTGGTTGTGATCATGTATATTATAGTAAATATATAAACCACAAAAGAAAATACAAAAATATAAAACCAACAAAACCCATAAAAATATAAAACCTAGAAAAACTATAAAAATTATAAAATCAAGAAAAACCAAAAATATTTTTTCATTTTAAAACGGGCATGTCTTTTAGTACGGTAATATTTACGGCCTTAGAAATGTCGATTAATATTGACACGGTGCCATAAATAGAGTCCGTATAAAAGTTGTACATTTTTAAAACATGCCCATTATGGCTTGTAGTTATTTCTGACTGCAACCCGGTTTTCATATTTAAGTCACGTATTTCCTAGGAAAACGTTGGCTCTGAACGGGAATTAATTTTCTCGGGCGTGATTTACAAGCCAAATCATGCAAAGGGATCAAGTTTACTTTATAACTTGATCTGACACGAATTAGTGTACGTCTCAGTGCATTAATTTGTTAAAATAAGAGAAATCTTATTAAAACCACGAATCAAAATTTTTCAAGATATAAATTGGAAATGCTTTCATCAATATTTGACTCTTTAAACAATGACTACAGCTCTTTAAATAGAAAACGGGTCATCGTTTAAGGGGGAGAAAATATTAAAATCATCATTGTCATTAAATTGATTTTCAAAAGTGATTGTGAAAATTAAGGGCTACACGGTATTTGAGTGGTTTTGCTTTAGAAAACGACTCGTGTTTGTTCAAAGTGATAGGCATGGCTTTTAGATTTTGGGGATATGCTGACAGATGCGTTTGCTAAATTATGTGTACGTTTAACAAAAGTTAGGTGAAATGGAAAAATTAGAAACAAAAAGGAAAAAGTTTAGAAAATGTAGGGACTAAAGTGTGATTTATGGAAACTTGTCAAAGTCAAACATCACACCCCCCGCCTCTCACTATTGTCCTTTCACTGTTTATTCATATTGCCGCCATTGTTGAATACACACACACGATCTGCAAAATCATTCGCTCATTCATCTAGCTCCTGTTCATTCGATTAAATAAGGTATAAACATCAATATGTTAACTTCTAATCCGCATTTCTTATCATATAATTCTGTTAAAAATGCTCAATTAATCAGTTTAATCCATCTAGGGTTTTTGATTAAATTAGACTAAATTGATTAGGGATTTATGGTGGGATTTGCTCGGAATAGGTTAAATGATGTTTAAAATGCCTTAGTTTGCCTTAGAAACTCACAAACGCGCTAGAATAAACATCTGAGAATCGTTTATAAGAGTTCCGGATGAACATGGCTTAGAACTTCCGAATGAAGGATTTCTTCTGAAAAACTTCCGAATGAGGAAGTTCCGAATGAAGGACTTCCGAATGAGAAAGTTCCGAATGAAGAACTTCCGAATGAAGGAAGTTCCGAATGAAGAACTTCCGAATGAAGGAAGTTCCGAATGAAGAACTTCCGAATGAAGGAAGTTCCGAATGAAGAACTTCCGAATGAAGGAAGTTCCGAATGAAGAACTTCCGAATAAAGGAAGTTCCGAATGAAGAACTTCCGAATGAAGGAAGTTCCGAATAAAGAACTTCCGAATGAAGGAAGTTCCGAATGAAGAACTTCCGGATGAAGGAAGTTCCGAATGAAGAACTTCCGGATGAAGAAGTTCCGAATGAAGAACTTCCGGATGAAGAAGTTCCGAATGAGGAAAAGTTCCGGATGAAAAAGTTCCGAATGAAGAACTTCCGGATGAAGAAGTTCCGAATGAGGAGAAGTTCCGAATGAGGAAAAGTTCCGGATGAAAATGTTCCGAATGAGGAAAAGTTCCGGATGAGTTGTTTGATTATTTTTGTTTGCATGCTATATATGTACTTGTTGTTTTATGAAATGTGTTATGCTTAGAAGTAAGAATGGTATATATCTATATGCTTTTGTGCATCAACCTTTCATGTCTTATCTTAAGCAGATACAATGACTAATCCAACGGTACAAGCAATCCAAGAATCCAGAGAAGCCGATATTGCTAAAGCTCGAACCCTTAAGTTTATACCCAACAACTATAGGCTGAAGCAAGTCTCTAAATCCACTCACCATGGTTTTAAGGTCGCCATAGCCGTTCTTGATAACTCTCATTTCAAGAACGCCCTTAGGAATACAGCCTCGGTGCCTTATGAGTATATGTTTGAATTTTGGGCAACCAAGGAAATCACTTCGAACAAGATCACCTTCACCATCGACAACAAGCAGCAGACACTCACCGTTTCAGACTTCCGTAAGATTCTTGGTATACGGGATACACCCAAGGGCATGTCTTTCTCAAGGGATCCTACTAAAGATGAACTCGCGGAGTTATTTGATGCACTCGGATGTCCGGAAATACGAGTTGCGTCTGAGTTTACTACTGCTAAGGTAGGACAACCCTGGAGAGCTTTGATGGGTATTCTCAGTAAATGCCTTACACCAAAAACGAGTGGCCATGATGCTTTGCGCAGTCCGATAATGAACCTTTTCTATGGCATGTACAAAGCTGCGAATTCAGATTATGCTTTGTTGATATGGGAAGAATTCACCTTTCAACTCTTCTACAACAAGAAGCTGAAGACAAACTTCTTTCCTTATCCTCGGTTTATTAAGCTTATCATAAATTATTTTATGAAGCTTGATGCTACTATTGATAGGCGTGCAGGAGGTCGCTATCACACTGAAGAAGCTGATGATACTGTAGATCTGAGGCATGAAGGACCGTCTATTGGTGTGATTCCGGGTCCTATTCCTGATTACCTTTTGTCTGACAAAATCAAAGGTTCTGCTGATTACAAGCTACTGCAGATAGAGATCAAGAAGCTGAAAGCAAACCTTCAGACTGGAGAAGACTCGTCCACAACGGTTAAGAGTAAAGGTAAACGCAAACAACCAGCAGCGTTACCTGAACCCGAACCCAAGAAGAAGAAGACAGAGGGTAAGAAGGGAAAGGGTAAGGATTTGATGCGTCTACGTGACGAAGAAGATATTGTTGATCCTACTCTTGATAAAACCGAGCAACAAATGATGAAGATTGCTATTAAAAGGAGTAGGAAAGACACTGGCGGGAGTGGGTCAGGTGCGAGGGTAGATATCGAGGATGAGTACGAGGATCCGGATGATGTTGATGAGTTTGGGTCACCTGAACATTATTCCACTTCGAAGGAGCCATCAATTCCTACTACAGCAAGCTTGGAAAAGGAGTCTGTTGCCCCTACGATCGTGGTGTCAACTCAACCCTTAACAACTCAACCTCCACCCATACAACCTTTACCAACCCGACCGGCTTCAACACCATTTCTTCCACCACCCATAATCCCCATCCTTAGTACAGCAGTAACAACCGAGCCCCCCCAGTCAACCCAAAGCAGCTCTGCAACATCTGCAATGGCTGCGCTAGTGATGGCCGAAATGTTTGACAAACATGTGGATACTCACAAACGCGAAATGGATGAACTTCGCCAAGAGTTGCAACGACGAGCTCAGAGGGAAGAAGAATCTAGGAAAGCCCAAGAGGAGATGATTGCGAGGTTCGCTTCAGATATGGAGTTGACTAGAAAAGCACATGCAGAAGAACTTGCTAGGGTTAAGCAGGCGGAGGCTGATAAGCATGCTGCACGTATAACCAGACTTCAAGCGATGAGGGATAAATATAAGGAACAAAAAGAAGCACTTGAAGCATCTGTGAAAGAAAGAGTGCAAGAATCTGTTGAATCCTTAATGCCTAAACTTCGCGATGAATTGAAGACACTTGCTGCTGACAACTTGATGGTCAAATCATCCAACCCTTCAGAAGCCGCCTACAAGATTGCTTATGACCTGACGGATTTTAAATTGAAGAAGATCCTTAAGGCTCGTATGGTGGAACTTGGGTCGTTTGATAAGTCGAGGATTCAACGGGCTCTATATAAATCCCTGAATGATGCTATCATGGAGGATGATAGATTATTCAAAACCTTTGGAAGTGTGGTACCATATCACATCTTACCTGAGGAAGAAAGGGAAGAGAGTGAAGAAGAGGGTACGGGGGAAGAAGAGGAAGAAGAAGAAGAAGAAGGAGAAAAGGATAAAGACGATGATGAGGGTGGTGATGATGATGATGGTGATGATGAGGATAAAGATGATGATGATGATGACGATGATGAGGATGATGATGATGGCGATGATGGTGGTGATGGGAACGAGGAGAGTGCAAGGGGTAGTAACGGGGATGAAAATCAGGACGATGATGAGGGTAATCAGCCGAAAGAGGGAGACAAGGTTACCAGCTCCAAGAAAACTGCTCAGACTGGAACCAAGTCCAAGAAAGATGCAGCACAGAAGGATAAATCTACATCATCAGAATCAAGACGAACAAAGTGGCGCCACGATGTGAATGCCACTACAGCGTCATCGGTTCCTGGTATCTCTGCCGCTGTATCTTTACCTATTACTACTAACCCCATTAGTTCTGTTGTTGTTCCTCCTGTGATTGCAGAATCAGTGACGGAACCCGAAGCTGCACAACACTCCCCAGTTCACGACACTGCTGAAATGCCTGAAACTGAACCAACAGATGTTCGCACTTCAACTCCTCAACAACAAGTTCAACAATCTACGGTTCCTGAACCAAGCATACGAGTTTGGGAAGATACGTTGGAGATAGACGAAACTGCACCACCACAGGCTTGGATCACGGCAGCAGCACAATATGATCCGATCACAGATGCTGACAAAGATGTGCTGTATCTCTGTATCCTAAGTCCGATTGACTTATGTGCATTTCTTGCTCATGAGTATAAGACTTCGGTTACTCCATCCTTGGTGAAGAAAGCGCTGCACGATAGTAGACTTCGCGCCAAAACCCGATTACCCCGAATGGAGTTCGAGTATTATGCCGATGAGATCATAAAGGCTTTGAAAACCGTACAACGGCCAGGACTTCATGAACCAGAAAGAGCTCCACCTCCAATGGATCCTGCTCAAGATAATCAGATTGCTCTTGACTTCTTCGTCACCAACGATCTTGTGTACCTACTGAAGGGATCATCAAAGTACGCAACCTCCCTGACCTTGCTGAAAGCTGCCAACTGGGGGACAATACCCTTTATCGAGGAAAAGGTAAACAGACTCTGGGTCCCTAAGATAAATCGTAATTATGATATGTATGCTGTCATAGGTGCATCTCATTGGGACGAACGAGTCCGAAGGGCGTACAGGGGTTGCTGCTTGGTTAATTCTGGAAGCAATGTTAGATCCGACATCCGCATCTCCAGCATCTTAGGAATGAAAACTGAAGCCAAGAACGGCTATTATCATGTGACGGAGATTCGCTTGAAAAGGGAGGATGACAGGGAATACAAAATCCAGCAAGGAGATTTCTCCATCATTCGCCTTGAGGATATAGAAGATATGCTGCTTCTGATGACCAGAGATCAACTTACACACATTCCTCGTGAAGACCTGATTGCTTTGAATACAGCACTTCGTATGTTCACACGAAGCGTTGTCATCAAGTCACGAGTTGAAGACCTTCAGTTGGGAGTCGAAAGCTATCAGAGGAAGCTCAATTTAACCCGTCCTGTGAATCAAGTGCTACCTCAACATGTAGAAAGATGTCCCTATACTGGCATTTCTGTCCCGAATTCCGGCATTTTCTACTTGAACAGTCGAGGTTTGATGAAGTTTATGAGGGTGGGGGAGCTCCACAAGTATAGTGATGGAACTCTTATACAAGTCAGAGGAAAGTTGGAGCATCTGAACTCGGGTGGGACTTTGCCAGAGATGACGGAGGATTGGCATCCGGGTTACCGGCAGATGGCAAAGTATGTCATCAAGAAGATCGATCAGAAGCTCCGTGAACGTAGATTGATGAGGAGCTTGGAAAGATTCGTGGGTGGTAGACCATATGGAGTGCACTACAGGACACTGCAACGATCCATCTAATGGGTCGTACATTTCAGGTCACTCTATATTGGTTTTCAATTGTGAATATGTAAATTTGTGAATAATGTGCTTGAATGGCTTGGTGTAGTGTTAAGGTATGATAATTTTTCAAGAATTGCTCACGAGATTCTAAATCTTTCAAAATATGTCATACCAAAGCACTACAACTATCCCTTATTAACTTAAGGGGGAGTTCTATGGCCAAAACATCGATTTCATTTTTACCCAAAGACCGGTTAATCCATTCAATATCCCAAATATTAATGGTTAACATTTTGGATAAGGGGAGAAAATGGGATTAAGGAGACGTAAGTGATACTTGGCTAAAAGATGAAAAAGACTTAAAGATTTTCCAACTTAATATGTGTAAAGCACGTGTTAAGGGGGAGCGTTTTTGATGAACAAAACACCTAAGGTACAAAACTATTGATTTCAATATCACAAGTACTTTAGGTGATTTTCAATGATTTTTCATGGTGGCAATTCCTTCCCAAAACACGCTTAATTCACGACGGATGTGGTGACAAAAGGGTGGTAGGAATAGGTTTAGTCCAATGATTCATCAGAGCCGATGGAATCTTCCCAAGGACAATTCCCTAGATAGAATTAGAAGTCCTAGGAAAGATGGAGAAAGAATGTGAACGTAGCTGAATGCCGACCAAGTACTTAAGCTAGCACTGGAACAATCACAACAAGGTGCTAGTGATGACGTATTGGTAAGCATTGAAGGGGTTGAAGAATGAAAAAGAAATGTAAAGATAAAGGGTGTAAAGAAAGAAGCCCTCCTTACAACTTTAGGCAGAAACCGGGTCAATACATATGCTATTGAGGTCATTTTTATTAATGATTCTCGGTATTGAAGAAAGACATCATGGACCCAGTGATGCAATGCACAACCCTTCCCCAGCTAACTCAAATATCTCTCAAAAGGTATTTGTTTTAATCACACGGAGATCAACACGTTATCTATTGGTTTATTCACTCCGAATAAACTGATATTGAAAAGGTGGCACTCCTCTCCAGCCATCGCTCACTAAATCAAAACGCACAATCGAGTCTAGAGCCAAGAGATCATCAAAAGTCTCATTAGGACACTTTCCATTTATTCCTTGCTTTCTCACACACTGTGAAAAGTAAGAGATTTTCATGAGTCCTACGCAATATTCTTGTAATATTGCCAGAACATCCGAGTAATACGTAGGTATTACAATGAAGATGGAAATCCTGCTTGAGCCAACATCAAACAAGCTCATGGTAGGTTACACGTGCGGTTCTTTTAGAACCAATCTTGTGAAAAACTGGAAGGTAACAGTGGTTTAATTCTTAATTGAACTTAAACTCGTTCCAGGCCTCTTCGCATTATCATATGATCTTGCCAGAACACTCAGAGTGACTCTTTATTGACCACAGTGACGAGTGGAAATCCTTCTAGTGTCAACATCAAACAGCACTTGGTAGGTAACGTGCAAGATTCTTTATGAATCGAGCTCGTGACAACTGGAAAGCAACGATGGTGAAAATCTTAATCGAAATTCACTTGTTCCAGGTTTCATGAATTGACGGCTTTTAATCACAAGGATAATTTATCCAAGTGATTCACTCTTTATGTTCGCAGTCAGCTTTGGACGGTCGAATAAAGAGAACGGGTTTACCCGCGAAATCCTGTCAGGAAGTTACTTAATTGAAACTATCCGTCACGGGTACGATATCTAATATCGTCCAACGGTCTTCACCGATCGGAGGTAAAATGCTACCGAATTAGAATAAAATGTTCAAAGCCATTTTATTCGTGTCGTTGCTGTGTACCTGCTAAAGACGGTGGCGTTGCTGAGTACCTGTTGAAGACGGTGGCGTTGCTGTGTACCAGTGAAGACGGTGGTGTTGCGGTGTACCTGTAAAAGTCGTTCCCACATGCTTATGTCTTTTGCAACAAAGTTCAGCAAAAATTCAAGAAAGTTCAAGATAAAGTCTTCCGCTGTACCAAACTCTGAAGCTTTCAAGAATTCAACAAAAAGACGTAAGTGTGTAGAACATGAAGTCACGAGGAGGCAAAGTTCACAAGAAAGGCAAAGATCGCACGTGAAAGGCCAAAGAACAATGCCCTCAAGTCAAAGCCAAAAAGATCAAATCAACATATTCACAACAAAAGAAAGAAAAGAAGAAAAGACTACGAGCTAAAGAACGAAGACTTAGTATAGTATGCTAGGTTTAGAACTTTGTAACGTGGAGTGACCTCCCTTAGGGGGAGATTGTTAGAAATACGTTTTAACGTATATTAGAAGTATCGGTCACTCCACAATATGATTTATGTTGTAATAGCTCGTAGTTAGTAATTAGTTATTATTTGCTTATTAATTTAAGTAAGAACCGGTCCATGGGCTTGTCATGGACCGGCCCAAGTCCACTTATGACTTGGAACTATAAATACCCCTTTCCACCATGGAAAGGGGTTGGTTGTTGTCATTTCTTGTTTTCCATATTAATAAAATACACATAGTTTCTCTCACTTTCTCTCTCTAACTTTCTCTCTCTAGAAATCAACAAACCCCTTCATAGATTCATTGATTATCAATATTCTACAATTTAATTGGTTGTGGATTGAGTTACTTGCACTTGTAGAAGACTCGTCTTCATTGATCTTCAACATCTTTGAATGATGATATCAAGATGATTGGGAATAATACTAGTCTTTGAAGACTTAGTACTCATCATAGTCATTGTTGGGCTTTGTATTGATTCCTTGATGGATTGGAATGCTCTTTGTGGCCAAGGTACGCTTTCGTTCTTCCACACGCCCTTTGATCATTCTTTTGATCATTACTTGACTATGTGCTTGTTCTTGGCATCTTGCCTTGACATTTGTTTGTGGTTTGTGATTCTTTTCTTTTATCCTCTCAAACCTTCATTGCTTGGATACTTGACTCATTATGGTGATGTAGAGTTAGTTAGTAGTAGCTTAAAATATCAAGCATGATATCCATTTTTTGCACCCATACGGTTAGTAGGCCCTTTGTGGGAGAGAAAGTGAATTAATACCTTGCTCATATTTTGTTTGAGACTAAGACTATTATTGAAAATGATCTTAGTCTATGCATCAATATTTGCTTTGTGTTTATTCATTACCAAAGCCGTTTAACACTTTGCCGGAAAGGAACGTCTTAAACCACTATATATGACACAAGCTCTTCGTCTCCAAGATTTGAAGATTGTCATTAATCCCTTGAGCATTTTTCTTAGTCTTGATTCACTTCCCTTGACTTCTCTCCACTTTCCTTTTTTGCTACGAGTAGTCGTTTGTCCGTTTCGGTTCTTTTCGATCTCGATTCAACTCGTAATCCTTCATTAAGGCATATTGCTTAGTGTTATGATCCAATGATATTCTAATAGGTTTAAGATATATTTTTAAGTATTTTAGAAAACTTGGTTTTCAAAAATTTGGCGTATTTCATTGATAAAAACCAGCCTCTGTAGGCGGTTCTTTATCTCTAGCGGTTCAAACCCGCGGTTCTCTATCGATGTGGAACCGCGGGCAGTAAAACTCGTCAGAGCGCCAGTTTTATTAAATTAATATTTTTCAAACTAAACCCTCTCTCTCCCAAAAACACACAGCCGACGGGTTCCACCTTTTCCACCATTGTTGATGCTTCAAAAACCTTCAATCACTCAAATTAATTAATTCCAAGTTGTGGGTTTCACTCATGCTTCATCAAACATCAATTAATTGTAAGTATTTTCTTTCAATTTCATCTATTTTGTTATAGGGTTCATCCTTTCATAATTGGGGATTTTTAAAATTGAAATTGAATTAGAACCTTAATAGGAATATGGGTTGACATGGTTATTTTACTATGATTCCTTAGGTTCATATTCATTGAGATTTCACTAAAACCCACTTGTAGAACAAATCCGAATTTTGGCTAAATGATTTTGGTTAAAAGATGGAATTGAGATGAACCCATGAACAAATAGGTAATTGCATTGTTAATGCTTACCTAAAAACCTTGTTTTGAAAAACCAATGTTCTAGTCCATTGTTGATCCAACATAGTTCATATGTTCTTGGTTAATAATGGAATAGATACATTGTGAACATGAGAATGATATGGATTTAATCCTTTGTTTGTCAAGAAATTGATATAACACATTCTCATATTTTTTTGATTTTTGAGTTTATTTTTCATATGAGTGATTGAAAAAATATTTTCTTGTGTTTATTTAGGTACTAATCATGCCTTCACAATACCAGAAGGATCATCAACTCACTAAACAATATATGCCAAACATTTTCCAAACCTTTGCATCCACTCAACTTCGAAACTCCTTTTCATCTCTTTCAACTCGAAATTTCCATGAGGGTAGAGTTGTTGATGAGGGGAAACGGGTTATGTCTATATCAAATCTATGTTTGAGCATACGGGATTTGATTGCTTGCTCTACATAGAAGAAGATATATACCCCTTGTTTCTTCTAGAATTCTTTAGCACTTACTCTATGTGTGAATACAATGGCGAAATCTTCATTCGATTCTTGTTGAACGATCAAATCATTCAATACTCTCTCGAAGATTTTGGTGAAATTCTTGGTGTGCCATATGAAGGCACTTGTCGTTTCACGGATAAATGGAGACTTGATGCTCTCTTGGAATCCAACAACAAACCTCCAAATGACCACGCCGAAATTGATCCGGAATTTATCCTTGATATCATTTCGAAAAAGCGTGATGGAAACGTTGTGAGAAGCCTTCATTCTAATGTGCGAAATGTAAATCGCTATGAAGTGCTCTCAAGCGATCTTAAGGATTTTATGGTCCAATGGGAAAATATCCTTAGGAAGAATGTATTTTGTCTTGGTGGAAACCGAGATCATATCCCGGCTTGTATGGTGTATATGTTATATTGCATCTTTACATCAACCAAGTACAATTTGGCATACTATATCGCTCGACGAATAAATTATGCTATTTCAAAGCCCAAAACAAACCTTCCCCATGCTATGCTTCTTACTCGCCTTTTCAAAAGGGTTGTTCATGACTTTCCCCACCTCGACCTTTCTCGCTTTCAGTCGGTTCATCGGGTTATTTTGCCTATTCAAGAGGTATATGAAATAAAGCCTAGAAGTGATCGAGGTTCGCGAAAATCCGATCATCAAGAGTCGGATGATGAGGACACCTATATGCCAACAAGTGATGGTGATGGCATAGGTTCTAGTTCTCATTTCAACTCTTCGAGTAATTCCCACCCATCCTCAAACTCATTCGTGGATGGACTTGAAGACTTAGCTCCTCCACCTCATTATTCCTCTAGTGAAGTACCGGAAGATCTCAATATGGAGCATCTCTACCGTGAAAATCTTAGGACTCGAGGTGAGTTACATGAACATCGGGTTGAGTCAAGGAAGGGATTCAAGTACTTGGGGATATGATCAAGGGATTGGGCAAGAAAAGAAGGTGAAGACTTTGAAGTGTTTCAAAGTATACATGTTGGTAAACATGTAATGTGATGTTTAACATTTGCTTCTCTTTTCTTTATTTTGGTTGTGTATTAACTAATACTACTTGTTCGGATTATTTGTTATTTTAATCCTAATGTTGTCTATGTCATCGTGTTTATGATTTGCATAGCTTCGTGCATCCTATGTGTTAGTTAGCTTCCTAGATTTTTGTCAGTAGTTAAATTTGGCTTGATAATCCTTTGGTAAAAATCTGGGCTAACCAAAGTTTGAGGAAGTGCCATTTTTGAACACCTCTGGTCGCGGTTACATATCGACCAGCGGTACCTTATTGATAAGGAACCGCCCACCCTAGATAGGGAACCGCCGGCTACTGTGTCTGACGGAATCTTTGCTTTACACTATTTTCCTTAATCTGTGTAAACCTTGCTTGATTCTTTGCAAAAACCTGCACATTTCCTAAACTATGTTACCTAAATTCATTATTCACATAAAATGTTTTTAACCCATTACTTGTTTGGATCATCCCCTCACCGTTTTAAACCCACCTTGTTAGCAATGTTCTTCACACATCAAACCATTCATCCTTAACCCTTAAACTACTCATTACAACCATGGTTTCTACAAGAACCTCAAACTCATCCAAAACCTCCACTTCAAAGAAAAATCTTAAGATTAAGATTAAGTTGCCCAAACCTAACTCTTCACCCTTTCACACACCCAAGAATGAGATTGTCCTAATTCTCATCTCTTCATCAACCTCACCACCTCTTGCTCCATGCAAGACTACCTCAACCCATGGTACCAACCATTCTCATGGTTCTACCTCCTCTTCATTCCAATCTAGAATGAATGAGCTATCCTCACCCTTCACTCCAAGTACTCTCTTAGATGTGACTACCCAACCTCAACCCATCCAAAGCATTCCCATTGTGAATGACTTTGTTGATACCTTTGTGACTTCACCTTTTACCCCTTCAAACTCACCTATTTCACCTTTGGAGAACATACCTCCACACTCACCCTCATCACCCTTGGAGAACATACCTCCTCCACCTCCTCCTCCCTCAAACACTCCAAACTTGGGTGATCCTCGCTTTTATGAGTATTTCATGCACAATGGCACTAATTGCCCTTGTTGCATCAACAACTACTATCTCATTGATATCCTTAGATTGGAGATGGTTGGGGCTCACATAGAGTTGCAAAGCTTTTTGTTGAATCTCTTTGCCAATCATCCTCCTAGGAGATAAATGATGATTTTCCCTAATAAGTGTTCTTTAAGAAAAACCAAGCCAAGGAAGACTACTCATCAAAGAACTAGTTTTAAGCTAACTTTGTTTTAGTTAGTTATTTTTCATTTCTTTATTGTATTTCCTTCCCTCCATGAATTTTTCATGGGGATGAATTATGGATTTAGCTTTATGTGTTTCTATCTTTATGTGCACATTAATCAACTTTAATTCTAAATTAAAATTGAACCTAAATCTATCACAACCTCTAAAACTTGACTAAAATTCGTTCAAAATGTTATCTAAATATTTTATCACCCTTTGTCAAGACATTCTTTGTGAATGTGTTGCTTTTATGCAACCCTAGCATAATTTAGTGCTAATAGAGGTAAAATTCCAAGATTTGAAATTTTTTGAAAAAGTCTTTGTTTTTCTCAAAACCCTGGAAAATCATGGTTTCAAGTCCACTGCACGCGGCTCATTAAAGTCGCGCGGTTCCTTAAGTACTAAGGAACCGCCGGTCCCTATAAGGAACCGCGGACAGATAGCCAAGTTTTGGCTCATTTTTTGTCTTTCTTCATCACCCTATCCCCTGTCAAGATTCCATGTTTACTCAATTTGGCTAAACATTCCTTGACACTTTACATTTGATTTTCAAACCTTTGCCTTGTCTACTTTCTTCTTATACCCCCACCTTGAGATTTCATTCTCACACCTCAACAATGTCTAACTCTTCCTTTCATAACCTTGACATTTCATTGTCACAAACCTCCTCACCCAAAGCTTCCTCATCCAAGCTTTTCAAGAAACCGAAGATCTCGGTTCGACCTATTTGGATCAAGAAAAATGAACCATCTTCATCCAAACCACCCAAGAATCCCACCTTCTCTCCAATCAAGTATTGGAATGAGACCTACTCCATTAACCCCATCACCGGAGAAAAGGAAAATCTTCCCCCACCCCCAAAACCTTTTGACACCCCTCAACTCAATGACCTTTCAACCTTCCCAAACCTCACAAGGCATTGTGAAAACATTTCCTACCCACTCTCCTCACCACCACCAAACCCTAGGTGTGATGGCCTTCCCCCATCAACCGAATTTGTTTTGCATCATGGATCCTCGTGTGCTTGTTGTCGATTTCAACAAATTGAACTTGCTCATGTGTATGAGAAGTTAAATTTTCTTGAATTCCTCCTCACTCGACCTCCTCTCAAAGTTTTCGTTCCCATGGACAAAACTTCGAATGATGCCTCGTCGTCTTATTTTCCAACTAAAGGACTAAGCACTCTTGGAGTCAATAATACTTTAGTTGTTTTGGAGTCAATAAAATTTTAAGCAATCTTGGAAAATTATCACTATTAGAATAGCTTATGCTTTATGGTTTATTTCCATATCTTTTGCTTTAGATACTCATATTGTGTGTATGACTATCTACCTTGTTTGTTTCTTTCATATTTATGTAATATGAAACCTTTGTGTTGTGTTTGTTTTATTTATTTGATCATTCTCTCTTTCTTTTGAGTTGATCGTGGTTAATCTTTACAATTGATTATGGGTGATTCCATCAATTCTAAATTTTAACCCCTTGACAAATTTATCATCTTCATTGGTTGGATGTTTCTTTTCTACCTTCATTCCACCAATTGAACTTTTATTTTGTCATTTACCTCTTTGGACATACTTAGAAAATACTTGCTTCTAATTTGAGATTTCTTCTCCTTCTCCCTCTCAAGTTACTTAGTAGGTAGTGATCATATATACATTGTTGTTTCTTTTCTTTCTACTAACCTTTGTGTAGCATGTCACCATAGCTTATACACTTGGTGCCCCAAGCAAGGGGGAGCAACCACCAAGGGGAGCTACTAGCAAAGTCTGGTTCTCTTCAAAAACTTGTGCTTACCTTTTTGCTACGACAAAGGGGGAGAAATGATAGTGATAAACTCGTCAATTATTCGATATTTTGTGTTTCTACGTAAATGAGTTTATAGTTTGTCGTAATCAAAAAGGGGGAGATTGTTAATGCAAGTGATGCCTAAAAACATTATTAGTGTTAACTAATCTTTCTTAGTTTTGATCACAACAAACTATACAACACATTTAGTGTAAAACACAAAACGAATTATTTAACTAACACTATCATCAAGGTAAGAATCATATCACTAACTTTTCTTAATCATACTTAGTGATCATCAAAGTGATTATCCTTAAAACTCAGTTTTGTTAATATGACAAAAAAATTTTAATAAACTTTCTTTTTAAGAAAATGTTTTATTAAAATGGAAAATGTAAATTTGAAAATGGCATATTCTATATGCCATAAGAATATCCTTTGAAGGTTTAAAAAACCTCAGATATTCCTACCCCACTAAAAGACAAAAAAGGAGCGTAGTCTACTGGGCGGTACCTTAAATAGCTAGGCGGTTCTCTAGCGATATGGAACCGCCGGGCTAGTTAAAGAACCGCGCCCAGCTAGCCGTTGCACTTTGTCTTCTATAAATAGTAGATCAAATCTCATTTTCCAATAACCCTCTTGGACGTTTTTCTCAGCCCCCTTTCTCTTTTCTATAGCATAATCATTAGTAAATGACCACTTAATGTGTTAAGTATGTTTACATATGATTATCATCTTGATCCCCTCCTTTACCTTATCCAAAGAGAAGATCACTCACTCACTAGTGTTGTGATAAAGATGAATCCATGAATTAGTCATGTTCATCATGTTAGCCCTTTTTGTTTTATGTTGATCCATTTGTATTTATGAATACTTGGACTAGTTGTGTTCATCCAAACTATTTATGAATACTTGGATTTGTTGTTTACATCAATTGCATATGGGTTTGCTTGGATTTATGTTGTGTAGATCCAAGCTACATGTGTGTACTTGGATATGTCTAGTTGAGTTATAATAGATTGTCTAGAAGTTCTCACTAAACTATAAAGTGATGTGGTTGTGTCTTGTGAGTTCTCACTAAACTTGAAAGTGATTAGTAGTTTTATTGTGTGAAGTTCTCACGTAGCTTCAAAGTGAAGAGTCGTGAAGATTGGTTCTAGCTTTAGATTATAACTCGACATCTAGCCTTGTGTCGTTAAATTGTGAAGTAGGAAACGTTGTGTAGATTGTTCCTAGCTAAAGATTAGGTCTCGACATTTAGCTTAGTGTCGGAAAATAATGTAAGCGACGATGTAAGGCTTTCTCCGCCAAGAAGGGAGCTTGTGGATATAGTGGAAATCTAGAGTAGGTGTACTCGAGGAGTGGAGTAGAAACGAGGATAGAGCCTCGTTGTCGAACCACTATAAATCTTGGTGTCTTGTCATTAGGTTGTCTCTTTCCTTACCCTTTACTTATTTCATTATCATTATACTTACCTATTACCATTGCTAATGCATTTGAATTGAACATAATCATTATGCAACTTAGCTTCAAGCAAAAGATAGTTTTGATACAAACCTAATTGAAAGTAATTTTAATTAGGTGACTAATCGAAGAGAAACTATTCAACCCCCCCCCCCCCCCCTTCTAGTTTCTACAAGAAGGTCTAGGTTCATTACCAAAAGCATGTGGCCTAAATTCCCTTTATTAGGAACATTTGCAGTAAATGCATAATTTTGAGACCTGGAAGAAACTCTAGAATTGTTACCAGAGGTAACAACCCTACGTGATTCCTCACTAGAAATAATAGAATATGCATTCTTAACATCAGGTAAAGGATCCTTAGACAATATCGAACTTCTAATTTTCCTATAAGACTCATCAAGACCCATCAAGAATTGCATAAGTTTCATCAAGTCGTTATGTTTCTTAAAGTTCTCAACAACATGACAGTACATCTAGGCAGTTTAACTAAAGCATCAAACTGTTTCCATAATGCATTTAACTTGTGATAATAATCAGCAATAGATAACCCATTTTGATACAAAGAATTTATCTTATGATGCAAATTAAAAGTAACTGACCCGTCTACTTTATCGTAAGTTTCCTTAAGAGAAGCCCCCTTAGAAAAAATTTCCTAAGATATGATTCTTTAGATATAGAGTTCAAGATCCACCCAATACAATAACACCTTATCCCACTGTCCACCCAGTACTTCATCACTAATAGACTTCTTACATGTACCATCTATAAACCCAATTTTATTCTTTCCTTCTAAAGTAAGTTGCATAGCACATACCAAACTTGGTAATTATCAATCCCTTTGAGTTTAATACAAACCACAGTAAGTGTAGCAGAATCATTAGGATGCAAATGTAAAAGGTGACTTAAGTCTAATTTACTGATTAAAGTCACAATTTCGTCATTGTCACTGAAGTGCTCATATTCATCATCAATATAACCATGGAGAGACATGATAGCAAATAGAATAAAAAACAATAACAAGAAATGAATAAAAAAAGATACAAATTAAAGAAAATCGAGATCAAGCCCAGTTAATTCTCAAGATTCCTAACCATTCTTGGATGGCACGTCAAAGGCAAAAGCTCAATCAAGAACGAAGAAAAACAAAAAAAAACAAAAAAGAAATGAGACAAGAGGTGTTATTATGCTATGAATCAGCAAGAATCAACAAAAGAATCACAAAAACCCTACTAAACCAAACCCTAATTTTTCAATTAGGGTAAACGAATCACCAAATAACCTCGATTCAACCAAGAATCGACACAAACACCAATTAACCCACATTAATTGAACACCAGAAGCCTTCAAAACAAAAACCCTCAAAAGTATCAAACCCTAATTTTCCTCAAAAAATTAGTCGTTTTCCAAGAAAACATAAAATTAGATCAATCCAAGAACCAGATCAATTAACCCCGAATTAATTGAAAGCATTTGGATTATTTCATTTTGTATTCCTCAGTTACACAAAATGTCGGACCGAAATACGTCAACCATAAGTATTTGCTACTAAAAACTCTTGTCGTTATGTGTGAATACTTGTTTGGTATTTTAAAATGAGTATATTCATCAATAGCACTAGTTCAAGTAAACTCTTATTATTATCTAGGGCAAAGGCTGAATTTATGTAACGTCTTTATTCAAATTAACTAATGTACGCAAGATACTTTTTTTATTCCAGATCTATGCAACGTATTTCGGTCCGACATTAACTAAAATATGAAAACGTGTGTATAAAACTGTGTGTATTTTGCGTACATTAACTAAGTTACATAAAGTATTTTGCGTACATTAACTAATGTACGCAAGATACTTTTTTTATTCCAGATCTATGCAACGTACTTTCAGATACTTACTAATCTACGTAATATTGACTAAAATATGACTTGTTTGACTGGTTACCACTTAGAATAGTTACAGTTTGTTCCTTTGGTCTGCGTGGACTTTCACCGTTAGTCTTTTAATATTCTTTTCATTAGAAAACTTAGTAATGATACCTTGACTTAAATACACGCATTTTTATACATGTTTTTATACACACTTTTTATACGAGTTATTATATACATGTTTTTATACGCGAGAAATTCTGAACTTTGACAGAAGATTTCAGCGTCAAAACTTATCACGTAAACTCCAAAAATCTCACGTTAAGTCAATGTATACGTTCTCTACAACTTTCATGTTTTATGTTTTTCATGAAAAAGACATTTTGATGGTCGAAAACCCGATTTAAAACTATGACAACAATACTAGTATTTTCGGTAATCAAGTAAATCCGAATTTCGACAGTCTCGGTTAGTGCTAAATACTTATCTTTAAGTCTCTATACCTATCAATGACTAAATATAGACATTCTATACGTAAAATGTTACAAAACAAAGTGTAAAACTTATAAAAATAATAGTATGATAAAACTGGTTGCTCGAAAAACTTCTCCTTTAAAATTAAACTCAAACACAAAACATGCGTCTAAAAATGTGTATCGTAGTGTGTATACAAACGTATATAAAAGTTGTATAAAAACGTGTGTATAAAACTGTGTGTATTAAAAAGCGTAAATTTTTTTTTATATAATTGCGTAAAAACGTGAGTATATAAATGAGACCGTCGAAATCCAGATTTACTTAATTATCGAAAATACTAGTATTGTTGTCACAGTTTAAATCGAGGTTTCGACCATCTAAATGTCTTTTTCATGAAAAACATAAAACATGAAAGTTGTAGATAACGTATACATTGACTTAACGTGAGATTTTCGGAGTCTACGAGGTCAGTTTTGACGCTAAAATCATCTGTCAAAGTTCAGAATTTCTCGCGTATAAAAACGTGTATATAATAACACGTATACAAAGTTTGTATAAAAACGTGTATAAAAATTCGTGTTTTAAGTTAAGGTATCATTACTAAGTTTTCTAATGAAAAGTAACACGTATACTAAGTTTTCTAATGAAAAGAATGTCAAAGGACTAACGGTAGAAGTCCACGCAGACCAAATGACAAAACTGTAACTTTTCTAAGTTGTAACCGGTCAAACAAGTCACATTTTAGTCAATATTGCGTAGATTAGTAAGTACTCGAAAGTATGTTGTGTAGGTCTAGAATAAAAAAAAAGTATTTTGCGTACATTAGTTAATTTGAACAACTTAGTTACATAAATTCAGCATTTCCCCTATCATCTACTAAATTATATGAAATGCCATATTTTAGATGTATATTCCATTATTCCGAAGTCATTTTGCAAACCTATGCGGAAAGTATTATGTTAATTTGAACCTTTGAAATTTAAAATAAGGCACGTAAATTCAAGTTTGCAATTAACGGCCACTTCGTTAACTGTGGTTAATCTATGTTTTGTCTTATTATTAAGCTATATTACATGTCTCATTTGTTTTGGAATTAAGATTCTACCATAGCTAAATTTTTGAAGTATTGCAATGGTTCACTTGTGCTTAATTAGACTAAGAGTAATTCGACCAAACCAAATGACCAACCCCAAGTGATACATCAACATCACCTCAACTTTTTCTATCTTAAACCAAACAATGACGAAACTTTTGTAATCCGACCGAACAACCCCCCCCCCCCCCCCCCCCCCCCCCCCTAAATGAAAAGGTCCAAGTTAATTTGGTCAGTCACAATGCGATGTAACGGACGGTTTGGTCAGGTCTTGTGGAGACCGACCAAACCTTAACGTGAGACCCCGTAAATGAAAAGGTCCAAGTTAATTTGGTCAGTCACAATGGGATGTAATGGAGGGTTTGGTCAGGTCTTGTGGAGACCGACCAAACCTTAACGTGGGACAACTCTTAGTCTTAGTACCCATCTTACCCAACGTTAAGTCATCAAATAAGCCAAACTAAGCTCAAAATCAAATAGAATGTATCAGTCTAAGAGCGAATTATATGATTCAATAATACTTATAATAAGGACTACGTTAAACATACCAAGCTTATTAGTGAGATGAATACCTGAAATGTATCAACTCTTGACCAAGAGCAAATACTACTAAAACTCGATCATAAGAAAACAAGTGTGTTTATATGTTAAGACACGGATAAAACGGACAAAGCTTGATAGTGTTGATTCAACGTGTGTGCCAAATTTCAAATACTGCAACAACCGTAAAACAAGAACCTCGTAATATATAATTCAATGTAAAAAAATCAATAATCAATGATGCTGTTAAAGCTTATAAGAATCAACAAATCAATAAATCATCAAATTTAGCAATTCAGCCCAAATGTAATAAGCTGGCAAAAAGGCAATCAACAGTTAAATAGCCAAAAAATATTATTTCAATAAGAATTTATCACTAAAAAAACCATTGATTATATCTTGCGTTCATAAAACTTTCACTCTCAAAAACTTACTAGCGTCACTACTACAGACCGCTAGAAGATATGTTGTCGCAGCCAAAGCATGTCAGTACTCGCGGCAAGGAAATTTAACGCCAATTCTGCTAAATTTGTCACCATGATACTGAGCATAGATCAGCAGCCACATCAAGAAAACCTGAACATCGACTGTTACAAAATTTGTTGAATTTATGTAATATATGAAACTGCAAAGCAAGAAAACCTAGCTAAAAACTAAATGGGTCAAATGGGGGTCAACCCAAGCTGCCGATTATTTTTTCCACCTCTGCATTATATTTAAAGGATTTTCAATTCAAGTTGTTAAGGTGCCAATAATGAAAAGATTAAACGTTTATGTCTATAAAAGCAAAAGGACGGATAAATTTGCCACACAAAAATTGAAATCAATGCATTTACAATGTCTACCCTCTATGAAATTGGCCAGTCTAATATAGGTTGGATTAAGAGATCTCTAAACTAGTGTTGTATTTGATGGCCAGTCTTATATAGCTCAAGGCTAAGAGCAGTATAATGTGACGTGTTTCAACCATCGGGGGTACACTTGGCATAAATCATAGCAGCACAACCCCCTTGGTCAAAATTTAAGGATTGTGACATATGTTAAAAATAGTACTCCGTAGTATTTTGATGTGATGCCTACTTTGACATGACAGTAGCATCTCTACAAAAATGCACATACAACAGGAGACTAACTCACTGCCAAGTCAATCTTGTAAGGAAGTGACATGTTGGCTCGATTTTATATGAAACCAATAATGATGCAAATAAAAAATTGTACTCTCTTTAATTAAATAGAGTCTTCGAATCAAGAGCTGTATTTTTTGTAACCTTCCTACCACATTCCAAATGCCTACAAGAAGTTGTCATCTCTATCGTTTTATAAGATCACGATTTGCAACGACCACTATATCTATCAGCACCAGTGAGGGGCTGTTTGTTTGTTTAAACAAAGCACTTAAGTCATTCCGTCAGACATTTGACATGAGACACATGACCATAGTTTTTACGTTTAGTTAGTCTTTAGAGATTTTTTCTTCTTGTTTCCCCCCTATCCATCTAGAGTGTGAATCCACTTATTTCCTTGAAATGAAGACCGAGGAAAGGTAACTTTACTTTTAAAGATACCCCACATTGCATAACTGACTCTTAAGTGTTCCATGATTCTGTCGTAAGCACTTTTTGTCCTCTGAAGGTAAACCTAGTACCAATTTGTTAGGCCATTAATTTGTTAAACAGAATCATGATTCGATTTTTCTGAGCCCAGATAAGGAAAATATCAAATATTCTTGAGATTTTCTTCGGTTTGGATACGCTAATTTTACTAGGTTAGTAACAATGGAACACTTGAGAGTCAGTTATGCAATGTGGGATATTTTGAAAAGTAAACAACCGTTCCTCGGCTTTCACCCAAGTTCCTTACAGATGTTTGCAAAGTAAACCTGTTCTCTTTTCTTCTATTCTGATTGCTTATGTGGTACTTTATCAAGACTTTTCAGATGTAAAATATGACCCTCATACGCGTATCTACTTGTTTATCGATTTTGGTTATTTGTTGCCGTAAGTGCCAATGGTACCATAAGACCGAACTTTGATCATGAAGCTACCTATCCTGAGGCTCATCCCTGAGATGCTTAAGATTTGAGACCAACGTAACAAGGATCATCCACAATAGATACAGGTTTCTAGGAGCAGGAAATGTTTGCAATACAACCGATACAGCTATTTGTAAAAGATTTGAGTTTATTGTAACTGAATACTTGACGCCTTGTGTTATGTATTTCATAACATGTAATTGTTCACGGTGGAATTTTTGGGGACACATTCATGCCTAAAGTGTGACCAGCATGCAGGACCAGTCATCTGGCTAGGTGAGTCATGAGAGAGTGAGAGACCATGGTGAAATGATTATGAACAGTTAAGTTAGCCTTGTGAACTTGATTACTGACAAAAGCACGATATTGCATGATTTAACACCTGAACTCAAATAATTTATTGTATATGTATGGCTTTGCTATGTTTTATTATCTATTTATTCAGTTTCATGATTCTGTCTACATACTTCAGACGTTACACTTACACATTCAGACATGGTATCAAACTTCATATATTGATCAACTAAAAGAACAAAAAGCTCCTATATCGTTAATACTCTGTGTGCAGTAATGGTTTTCAACAAATGATTTGAATATCAAGGACTGCAGGCACAAGTACACATCTAGTATTCTAGTGTGAGTAGGATGGATGGAGCTTACCTTCTGACATGTACGTATTGGCTACTGAGACTTTTGCTTGTGTGTTATCGGAAGCATTCGTAACACGGTATCAGCTTGCCTCATAACTGAACTGGTGATCTTATGTACCACAATTAACTTCTCATCCACTTGGGTCTGGAATCTTTCATATAGAAAAGGTACGGATAAACTTAGAAGTACCCCTAAAATAAAACCAAGAGCTATCACACGTCACTGAAAGTTCTATTATAAGCAGAAACGGGTGTGTGGAAAAAGAACACATGGACTAACTCACCGATATAAACCAGTGTAAGAAAGTTAAAAAAGCTACCAATAAAAGAGATCAGCCATAAGCTAGAGACAACCTGAAACATCAATAACAAACCACGTAATTGCAAATTCCTATCATCGAAAGGAAGTGGAAAACAAAAACGTCGAATTCTGACATCATACCCCAATCAAGGCTTTCAAGTTTCCATCAATTGTAATTGCATGTGCGAGTGAAAAAACATGATTTATCCACACTTGCATCTCTTCAGCAGCAATAAGAACTGATTCCTCCGAAATGTCCAACTCGGGAATTGGGGGCAGAGGTCTGTATATATGCACAGAATAAGCATTTGTTATGCTATTCTTTTATACTTTCAGAGAAAAACCGAGCACATATACTACACCAAAACAACAAAACCAATGAACCAAACATAACCTTGATGAGTACACATGGAACTAGACATATTCAAATTTTAAATAATAGCGAATCGAGGATGTGTTAGTGATACGAACCTATCCCATACTAGGCTCGTAATCGATTCATAAGTCCTAAGTGTATAACTCACTCAAAAAGCTAGCTTGTTTGAGGAGGGGACACCTAGGCTTTATAAACAATCAACCAATCCCATACTTGGCCGATGTGGGATCATAACAGTCAGTTTATGTAGACTTGTTATGCGCTTGAATGCATAAATGTAATACAAGTAAACAGTTTAAAAGTAATCACTTCAGAAAATAGTGTTAGGTTTTCTTGTTCTGTAAAAGAAGATAAATTTCAAAGAAGCAGCTCCTAATTCTAACTGAAAACTGCTTAATTTCCTAAAAATAAGCGGAAGCTGTTTGGGATCTCTATACACTCCAAACCGCAGTGCTTATCTGATTAAAAAATATACAAATAAGCAATCCCAAACAACCTCTTAATCTTCAGACACTATGAGTATTCCCTATAAAACCTTTTAGAATTAACATTGATTGCGAATCACATATCGAAACTAATGTCAAAAATCATCAATGGGGACAAATATGCATAGGAGCATTCATTGGCATGCCTAACTCGTATGCGTAAGTATATGCCTAAGCCTATGTGTCTGCATGACAGCATCAAGACCCACTTCTCTACAAACCAATAAATATCTGGCTTATGAGCTTAATTGTTTTCCGGCGTATATTGAGACTTGTGGGCTTATACAAGTTTATTATGATATGATAAACTCATATAAGCCCATTAGGACGTATTTGTTTTGGTTTATGAAACATAAGCCCATTTCGGCTTATATTTTCATAAGCCCCAAATTTTTGGCTTATTTGGAGAATTACGGGCTTATATAAGTATATTATATCATAATATACTTATATAATCCCATAAGTCTAAAAAGTAAGCCAAAAAACAGAGCTTATGAAATATAAGCCGAAAATAAGCCAAATTCCGGTTTGTATTCCATAAGCCCCATATTATTTGAGACTTACGGGCTTATATAAGTTTAAAATATCATAATAAACTTGTATAAGTCAATAAGTCTCCAAATAAGCCACAAATTTGGGGGTTATGAAATATAAGCCGAAATCAAATAAGCTAATAAGGCCACATAAGCTTAAACAAACACCTCCACAAATTGCCACAAGGCCATTCACATTGTTAGGCCGGGTATCCTATCATATCCTACTACGAGTATTACATAAAAACGCTGGTTAGCTAACGAAAGTATACAAACCTATTAAGAAGAGAAGCCGATTTAGCCCAAAAGAACAAAATAGCAACCAAAAGCAACAAATTATTGGAAACAAAAGCCAACACATTATACCCTCCTTTTTCAAACAAAAACCAAAAAAGCGTCGAAAAAAACAAAACGACACCGCCTCCGTAAACATTCCTCCATAGCAATATATCCGCAACTGCATCACAACATAATACTAATTAATTAATTATATAAACTTTTATAAAATATATAAAAAATATAAAAAATATATAACATAAACAAGAAGAAGAAGATGTATACGTGGACCGCCTCCGAGAGCTTCGTGGACGGATATATGATCGTGATTACTCATTGGTTATGGTTTGGGGTGATTGGTACCAGAATTAACCAACTGGATGTGTACTGTTTCTTAATTTTTGGTTCTAGGGGGTGTTTTCCCTTGTTTTAATACAAAGTTTTTGTGACATATTTGATTTTTTTTTTAATATAGAAAATGAGTTTTTTTTTTTTTTTTGAACAAATGAAAATGAGTTTTAATAAAGGGGTATTTTCATATTGACCATGTTACAATGCTACTTTTTGAAAATGGTCAAGTTTCTCAAATATAGTTAAGGCGATCGGTTAATCGAGACAACCTATCCTCCCTGTGTGACACGTGTCCCGGTACCTCGGTTGCCTCTGAATTCCAAAAATACACTAAGTCGCCTCGGATGCTTCGGTTGCCTTGGGCCATTTTAGGGACATTGGAATTTAGCTGACATTTTAGCGACAACATAATAAAAAAAGCTATTTTAGGAAAATCCCCTTTAATAAATATGATTGGTCGATTGATTTTATGCTAAATTAAGGTTGTATATTGATTTTTAACTTGGTGTTTGATAAGCAAAAAATTTGTGACTTATACAAAGGTAAATGAACTTAAATAAAAATATTATATAAAAGCTAAACGAAACACTTAACAAAAAATTATTTTATTAATAATTACGTTCTTTTTATTTTTATTTTTATGTATTTTTTAGGCATTTTATCTTATTAATTATATAAGTTAAACTAAACACTTAACAAAAACTTATAACTTTATTATATATAAGTCATACAGTAAATAGATTATATGATGTATAAATAAGTCTAATTCATAAGTTTAACCAAACTTTTTTTTTTTATCAACTGTCATGTTAGTTAGTAGTTTCATCTCCAAATACATATTTGCTCATAAAATTCTTTATCTCAACCTCATCATTATTTTTTTAATTTATTTTATATATTATTTAAATAAATAAATATTAAATAGAGTGGCAAAGCTATATGGTATGGTGAAAAGAAGTGGTGAATGCTTAGAGTTTTGTGTTATTTGACTCATAAAGATAGGGCAACATTTCATATGGTTCGCGGTTTTGAATTATTTCGGCTTTTAGTCCACTTGATTTGGTGATTCACTTTTATCAAAATCTCGTTGATTATCTCTAATAAGAGTGGACCGGACTAAAGACCAGATCGGACCGAGTCAGACTAGACCAGACCATTTCGGTCTGATCCTCGGTCCAGGGTTTTGAACCATTTTGATACTCGGTCTGGTCTGGTCTTCGATCCAAGACCTTTTTTTTCGTTTCTATCCAGTCTTGGTCAGTCAGGTGTGGGTCCGATGCTCAACCTATTTGGATGTGTCTCTTTGGGTTTGTGTTATTGTGTTTTGGTGTTTATGTTTGCGTGTGTTTTGCATGTTGGAGAAAGAAGATTGGTTTGTCATGGAAAAAGATAGGTTTGGAGTGTTTGTGTTTTGTTTATTTTTTTTATATTAATATTTTGTTGTTATAGAAGTTGGTAGAGTAAACTACACCATTTGTCCTTATGGTTTGCGTTGACCGACGTCGTTTGTCCCTTGACCAAAAAACTTACATCGTTCAGTCTTAACTTTAAAACTTTTTCCGTCGTTTATCCCTCACTTTAACTGGTCCCACAAATGAACGTTAAGTCATTTTGCCACAAGGGTATGTCTGTCATTTCCTAATTATAAGGACGAACGGTGTATTCCCTTCCTTTTCCAATTCCTTCTTTATTATCCTTGCACTAATCTTGTTATCTTGAAGGAGCGAACAAACACCCCCTTACTGATTTATAACAACTAAAACAAACACCCTTTCGGGCAGGGACTGGTGACGGCGGGCTGGTAACGACGGGATAATAACACGGATAGAACAACTAAACACCCATACGAGCTTATAATAACCAAAAGAACCCACACTCTTATTGGTGGTGGCGGCGGGGAAGCAAATTGGGTGCAGCCACCTATATGGTGGTGGATCTAGTATGGTGTTGGTGTACATCGAGTAATGGTGGTGGAGATGTTGTGGTGGTTGTGTGGTTATCCACCACCACAATGCTACGATGTCGTAGCTGGTGGTGATGGTAAAGGTGTGGGGTTGTTGACCATGGTGGTGATGGTGCCTAGATCTACATGGTAGTGGTCGTGATGTGGTGCACAAAATGGGGGTGGCTGAGGTGGTGTGATAACGGCGGTCGTACACCAGTGGTGGCAACGAGATGGTGTACTGATGTGGTGATGGTTGTGGAGTAGCGTGGATAATAGATCTCTATAGATCTATTCGATCTATTGATTATAGGTGGGACAGTTTTCATTGGTCGGAAAAACTGGCCAGAAAAGATGTAGGCTCCGGAAAACTTGAAATGGCTAGGGTTATGTGTGTGTTTTCCTTTTAAGGTTAGGTTAGATAAACGGATTTTCTGGCCAAAAAGTTAACTTGGATTTTCTAGTAAAAAATGAGGATACATGGTATTGAATGATGGATGGATCAGAATGTGGTTTGGTTTGTAACTGGTATAACTTTGGTACTATTGTATTTATTTCTAGCTAGGATACAATATTCCAATGAGAAATAAGGATGTAAGTTGAAGCACATCTTGTGCATGAAGGGAGTGTTCAGGATTGCTTATATTAATGTTTATTACTATATTATTTGAAAAAAAGATAAATAATGCCAAACACTCGATTTAAAAGTGTTCATTTGCTCAGAATGAATACGCATTAAAAAACAGTAATTAAGAATTTTAGTAGGGATAGTGTTTTGATTTAATGATGTTTTTAAAAATATGAAGAAAATGAAGATAATGGTGGGTGTAGTGATGAAGATGAAGATATAGTTAAATGAAGAAGATGAAGATGTTGGTGGTTGGTAATGATGGGCCTGAGGTGAGAAATGACGGATTTACCCTTGTGGATAAACGATTTATTATTTGTTAGTGGGCCTATTTAAAGCGAGGGACAAGCGGCGGAAAATGTTTCAAAGTTAAGGCCGAACGGTGCAACTTTTTTTGTCAAGGGTTTAACGACGTCGGTCAACGCAAACCATAAGAACGAATCGTGTAATTTACTCGAAGTTCGTATTATTAGACTCTCAAGGTATGTTTGGTAGAGAGAATTTTAGTGAAATGAAATGAAGTAGAGAATAGAATTAAGAGAAATGAATCGGGTGAGAAAAATTCTTAAATTCCATTGTTGGTAACAACTAGGGGTGTCGGAAAAGTTGACCCGACCCGAACCCGAACCCGAATAATCATATTCGGGTCGGGTCACTCGGGTCCAAAAGCGTATTCGGGTCAATTCGGGTTGACCCGAATTGACCCGAGTTCTAATTAGGCTCGGGTTCGGGTTATATATATTTACCCTTGACCCGACTTGACCCGAACCCGACCAACCCGACTTGACCCGACTAAAATTACATTTTTTACATTGTATTAGTACTTAATTAAGCCACTTTTTACACTTTTTCCTTAAACTCGGGTTGACTCGAACCCGAGTTGACCCGACCCGACCCGAATTCACCCGAACCCGAGTGACCCGAAATCTAATTAGGCTCGGGTTCGGGTTATATATTTTTTACCCTTGACCCGACTTGACCCGACCCGAGTTGACCCGAACCCGACCGAGTCAACCCGAATCACACCCCTAGTAACAACAGAGAATTAATGTCTGAAAATTTTATTTTGTTTATCTTTTTCAATTATCGCATTTCTTTATCAATAAACGAAGCAATACGTTAAAATATTGATTTTGTAACAAAACCAAAACATATAAGATAACAAAAATTTATTCCATTATATTTACGAGACATCTACAAAATACATGTTTGCAAAGAAATAATTAAGTTGCTACTAAATGAACAAAGCAAAAATACTCGTACATGATGGAAAGCAATAATGACACATCAATCTTTTTTCTTTTATGCCTAGTTTCATATTTTTACTTTTTGTTATTGTCTCTTTTAAACAAAAAAGAGAGAGAAAACTCTTGCCACATCAAATGAGATGGAAAACACAATATTAAAAAATGCACTACAGAGAATTTGAGGGGACTTGTAATTCTCCCTCTTGTTTTTTCTTGACTTACCAAACAAAGGAAACACTAACAAATCCATTTCTCTGTATTATTTGTAAGAACTCGTACTTTTTTAACATTATTTTATTCTTTTTATTCATGTTTCTGAGTTTTCAACGTATTTCATTTTCTTGTATTGTTATATGTAAATCTTGAGATCATGATAATTTTAATAAATTATCATTTTCAAGTATTTTCTGATCATTAATAAATACTTTATATGGAATTATAAAATTTTTATTTTATTTTTCCATATTTAATTAAATCAATGTTTTTGATTTAAAATCACCCGCGTGCGTTTTACAACGAGTTTATTTAAAATCAATGTACAACGAGAATTCCTAATGATCGCGATACCGACGGATGCCCAAAACTTTACGTTTTATCATCGATTGTTTCGATAATTAATATTTTCAATGATGTCGTTTTAATTACGTATTAAGTCGTGTCGGGAAATCATATAATCATTTTATGATGCATTGTAACTTTTGAAAAGTATTTTTACGAAACCCGAGCCCCGTAAATATTTTCAATATTTACCAATAACCATTTTCTACCCTTTAACCAAAGTATTTACTTTTTAGTCCTAATGTTTTAAACTTGGCAATATTGGTCCCTCCACTACCAACATATATAAACTCATTTTTCTTCCCACTAACTAACACATACATAAACTAGTTATAAAAAAAATTCACCACCCTCCCATCCCCTTGCCTTTTCCGTCACACCATCACCACAAAACACCCCCAAAATCTCAAATTTTACTATGATCAAATGGAAACTAAAATTAGACCACATCCTATAATCTTGTTGTGGTTCTTTTGATACCAAAATCAAGCACATGCATCATGTTTTCATAAACTTATGATTTTATGGTTGCGATGATGTTTTAACCATCATGCATGTGATGATCTAGGTAGGATCATCATGTTTTCATGTTAAAAATGTTATTTTGATCTTTGATCTTTGTTAAAATTTTACATGCAAGTGTTTTTAGGAGTGTTTGATTGATGGGTATGATGGTTTAGTGATTATATAGATTTGGGAATGATTAGCTTTGGTGGAAAAATTGATTTGTCATGTTTTCTAAAAGGGTATTTTGGGACAGCAGGTCTATAACAGATTTTTCGTAGGTTTAAGGTCTGAGAAAGGTTGAGATTATTTGATTTTATTGTAGGGATTTCCTAGACGCTCGTTTTGGTATAAGATAGAGCTTATTACTCTTTACGAGTCAAAAGTTATGCTAGTTTTAGTATTCGTGTACCGGGAGACACAAGTCGGCACAATCCGAAATTGTGGCTGATTTTTGTTGGGTCAAAAAGTTGATGTGGCAGAAACTCAAAAACGAAGAAAACATGGAGATATTGTCTAAGCGTTGTCAAGAGCAATTTAAGCGTTGACAAGAACAAATCCAGCGTTGTTGGCTCAAGAGTTGTCATGTACAATCTAAGCATTGTTACATGCAATTCAAGAGTTGATAGAAATGTAGACAAGAAGCTTATGGAAGCTTCTATTTAGATAATCATGCAAGATATATTCTGCATAAGTTTATTTAAATAGAAAATTTACTTGTTTATTTGTTATTATCTCTTGTAAAACCCTAATCCTTACACTATAAAAGGAACCAAGGGTTATTAGGTTTTTCATTAGTTCATTCACAATGTAAACCTAAAGCGTGTGTCGACTAGACGTGGGATTCAATGTATACACGTCTAGTGGTTGTTTGTTATTAATATAATGAACAATCCAATTGTGTTTTAATTCATGTTATTTGTGCCTAAACACCTTGTTAATGTGTCATGTTCTTATTCCGCTTTGATTGTATAATCATATGAACATGATGCATTCCTAGTAGCTTCAAAGATCTGGAAACCAAGGTTTCCACAATTGGTATCAGAGCCTCGTGGCTCGTGATGCTAGGACCAACAAGGTGTTCGTGTATGGTGAAAAGAAGAAAAATCCGTCTAGGGTTTTTCTGGACGTTTTTGTGTGCGCAGCAGTATTCAGAAGGTCATAACTTTCGATTGAACCGTTGGATCGTCACGAAATTTTATACGTGTGTTCTACATACATATATCTAAACATCCACCGGAGGGATTGTCGAGTTTTATCCCCAATCAAAAGTTATTAAGCGTCGAAGTTGGTTGTAGAGGTGATTTTCAGCTTTTACATAAAATCATGATTAGGGTTTTTACAAACCCTCAATCAACTTAAGAATGAAAAACTGGAGGATTGTTGCTGTTATGACTCAAGATCTAAGGTTTATTTACAAACCCTAATTAGGGTTTCGGTACTCAAAGTTCTAAATCCTAGATCGAAGTTTTGAAGCTGTGATCCACGATTTTTGTAATAGCAGCCAAAGAAAGTAACGTTGAAGGTATGCACAAGAATGAATTGCTTTATTCTGCTCAATATCACGTGAAGATTCAAACAAAAAGGAGCAGTATTCTGTGTACAAAGCAGATCATGAACGATAGTTGCAGGGAAGTGTTTGATTCGTTCATAAGATTAGGGTTTTATTCTAAACCCTAGTTGTGTCACTGCCATTGCTTGATCTATTAATGAATAGTGATGTGCGTTAGTACACAGGATGAGCAAAGAATTCGTGGGCCATATAGATCAGAAAAAGAAAAAGGACATGATTGAACGAGAGATTGTGCTTATTTGGTTCATGTGATCTCACGGTTTCTTTAACCAGAAGAATCACGTAAAGGTAGCTAATGTGGGAATGTATTTAGTTTCTGGTGAACATGGGAATTGATTAAAGATTGCCAGACGTTGAATATGGAGCAGTTTTAATATCTTGCGAGAATGTTGGGATTTGCTCTATTTATGGACGCAATATTTAGGAGATGTGGTATTATTTGATTCCTATGTCTACGGGATTTTGGTATATCTTATATTCTGTTACTATTTTATTTGCATGAGCCAACTGTGTTAAAGAAAAAGACGTGGGTTTGTGGATTCAAAACAAGGAAGATATTTGGCCCCAGGATGTTGGTGCTGACAAAGTATTAGCTTGACGCTGACGTTTGTTATTTAGGCGCTGACAGGATTTAAGGTTGACGCTGACAACAGAATAAGTCAACGCTGACAGGTTGACAGTTTTGTCCGATATATGTTAATCCAAACGCTGACATGTATTGTCCGATATCGGACAATACATCTGACCAAGATGTTGGATAAAGAAGGATATTGGATAACACAAGGATATCTGCTGTTTGAGAAAATTAGTACGTTTTGAGCACACAAAAAGGAGAAAATTACACACGAAGGTACATGGAATCTCTGTTTTAATTTAGAATATCATGTTGATATTTATGGCTCGGATATTTTAAACGGACTTAATGATCTTAAAGCGAGTTAGCTACAATTCATGAGGTAATGAAAGTCTTCATGAAGAGGTGTTAGCTTAAGGGGAAGAATACTTATGGTAAGTTTGATGATTGAAGAAGATTTTCGCGAGTTTGTGTTCTATCATATCTTAAAGTCATGCACTCCCAGTCATTGACTTTTAAGGTAACTTGTTTAAGCTTACATGGTTACTGATGAAGTGATACAAGGTCTAGGAATATGTGATTTTTCTTATGATTCTCTATGCACATAATTTCTATCACTTGAAGGAGTTACATTATCGTGCTCAGTGTCTCACAAAGGATGAGGATTTTTGTATCAGCCACATACTTCATCACATCATCGTACAAGATATGGAACATAGGTTTGGGTTATTCTACTTCTACATCAAAAATATTATAGTTATTGTTCTTCAAGATCATTACATAGAGCTACATTTGGAGAATCTTCAAAGATTGCATACATTGTTTACTTTCCTGTTGATGTGACAAAAAGGGGAAGAAATACATGCTACACTTGAGGGGAAGCAATTTGAAGATCATGTACAACTTACAAGAGATACACATAGAGTTTTTCCACCATCAACTAGAGGAAGATTGTTGGGTCAAAAAGTTGATGTGGCAGAAACTCAAAAACGAAGAAAACATGAAGATATTGTCTAAGCGTTGTCAAGAGCAATTTAGGCGTTGACAAGAACAAATCCAGCGTTGTTGGCTCAAGAGTTGTCATGTACAATCTAAGCATTGTTACATGCAATTCAAGAGTTAATAGAAACGTAGACAAGAAGCTTATGGAAGCTTCTATTTAGATAAACATGCAAGATATATTCTGCATAAGTTTATTTAAATAGAAGATTTACTTGTTTATTTGTTATTATCTCTTGTAAAACCCTAATCCTTACACTATAAAAGGAACCAAGGGTTATTAGGTTTTTCATAAGTTCATTCACAATGTAAACCTAAAGCGTGTGTCGACTAGACGTGGGATTCAATGTATACACGTCTAGTGGTTGTTTGTTATTAATATAATGAACAATCCAATTGTGTTTTAATTCATGTTATTTGTGCCTAAACACCTTGTTAATGTGTCATGTTCTTATTCCGCTTTGATTGTATAATCATATGAGCATGATGCATTCCTAGTAGCTTCAAAGATCCGGAAACCAAGGTTTCCACAATTTTGGGTCGACTCTCGGGGACTTTAGGCTTGGTTAGATAATGGGTACTACTGGTGTTCTACAAACTTAATTTGATGAGTCTAGTAGTGGTTTCAAAAGATGTATTGTCGAGTTAGTACTTTTAAAGTGGTCCAAACGGTTTTATAAAATAAGTATATAATTCTGTCCCAAATTTTAGGGTCGAGTATAGTGTCGAGCTGATGGGTTTTAAAGTGTGAACTTTAGCTCAAACTTTGGTGAGGTCTTATACAGGTTATAAGTGACCTTGAGACCAAATTTCATCTAGATCGGACAAGTCTAGATAGGGTAGATCGATGTGTACATTCGGGGTGTACTTGCTGATTTTAATTTCAGACACATAGTTCAATGTTTGTGTTGCGTGAGTTTGAGTATTCATCATCGGACATGGTGACTTACTCAAGTGCTTAGTCATTATATAAATGACTTAGCTACTGGACCGAGCGATGTTAAAGGATAGTTTGACTTGCGTTGACTTGGCGTCGTATGACGGGTCAATTTCAAGTGTACAAGTGTTTAATCGTGTAGTGTTGGATAAATGGGTTAGTATGGATTCTTTTGGTTCGTGTCAATGGTTTTGAAATATAAATAATTTGAAAATATTTGAGTCATATTGTATTTGGTATATATCGATATTGAGTTCGTGTAACACCCCATTTTTTATAAATGGAATGTCACGCGTGATTATGGCGTGTCATCAAAGCATACAAGGATAAATGTCTAAACATTACATGACCATAAAGGGAATACCGGAATCAAACATCGGTACCCCAAAAGTAGAACTCATCACACACAAACATAAGTACTGTATATAAAAGGACTAAACAATGTCCATAGAAATGAGTATCAAAGTATAGATAAATGCATAAAGTAAATAAGGCTAGAAAGCTTCCAGTCCATATGCACGTACGCTTAAAGTCTACGAGTGTCCCTGAGTACCTGTCGTTTTGGGAACATGAAAAGGAAAACGGCTGAGCAATACGCTCAGTGCATGGATGTACAAGTAAAGCATGAATAACATGAGCATATAAGCATGAAACAGCGGAAGAAACTAAGTCCTGAATAACCCGATTATATCTTAGTAAAACTGGTTTTATAGTTTTAAAAGCCTTATGTTTATCTTGTAAAAACTGTTTAACATATTTTACCATTAGCCAATATAGGTCATGAAATATCAACGTGCATGAATACTTGGAGGGGTGACCTCGTCATGCAAATTAGAGGGGCTGCCTCTAATTTAATATACTGGTTTTTGGTAGGAGGGATCAGCTCCTTGTGAAAGATTCAAGGCACACACCACATTCACACTGAGTAATCTGCTAAAAACATGTAACTAGGATGCACCCATACGCCCCACCTGATAATATACTAAATGGCCAAAAGCTGAAAGGGACGCCACGAGCAATCACTCCGCCGTGAGGAAGTCATAACACTGGTGCCTCCAGTGCTATGGTTATGGTACCTCCATAACTAGGTGAAACTGGTCATGCATGTATATGGCTTTAGGTATTCTAACTAAAAATAAGCAATCAAAACATATAAAACATATACTAGGAAAAACAGTTGGCTGCATACGGGGAATCCTAATAAGGAAAGAATGTCAATACTGAAAGGACGGAGAATCCGTACCTTATGTCCAGTGAACGAAGAAGACGAACGGAAGAGAGTCCTACTTCGGTATTACTAATGCTACATAAATACATACGTGTATAAGTATCTGATTACTGAGTACGTAACTGGTTTTATATCATGTCTTATCTTGTTTTATATGTTCATGTCATGTTCTACTAATTAACAAATTGAATAATTATAAAAAAACAAGAAGAAGATGTATACGTGGACCGCCTCCGAGAGTTTCGTGGACAGATATATGATCGTGATTGCTCATTGTTTATGGACTTATGGTTGTGGTTAGTTGGTACCTTCCAGAATTAACCAACTGGATGTGTACTGTGTGGAAAATGAGGGCTAGTTTTGTAATTTTTGGTTTTAGGGGTGTTTGTTTTATTAAATATCGCTATAATGTATTTTTTGTTGTTTGATAATTTACTCTATAAGATATTTGATTTTATTATAAATGTGGAAAGTGAGTTTTTTTAATATTTTTGGTTCACTGAGTTTATGTTAAATTAAGGGTGTATATTCATTTTAATTTGATGTTTGATAAGAAAAAAAAATTGTGACTTATACAAAGGTACATGAACTTAAATAAGAATATTATATAAAAGTTAAATGAAACCCTTAACAAAAACTTACTTTATTAATTATTACGTTATTTATTTTTATGTATTTTTTTTTATCATTTTATCTTATTAATTATAGAAGCTAAACTAAACACTTAACAAAAATTTATAACTTTATTATATATAGGTCATATAGTAAATAGATTATATGACGTATAAATAAGGGAACTTGTATATCTTTTAAGCATAACTAGCATGGTACCCGCGCAATGCAGCGGAAAGTATCCGATAACTATTTTTTAACAAACAAATGTTACATTTTAACTCATCAAATATATATTCAAAGTAAAAAATTAAATCAAATTAAAATAAACTCAATATTATTGAAAAATTTAAAATTTAACACAAATATATTAAAATGGATGTTAAATTAAAGAGCACGAAATTTTAAAAATATTTCGAAATTAGATTATAAAAAAGATAAATAAATAAAAAGATATTTTAATTTAAAAATAAAATTTTTAAATAGTTTGTTACAAATGTTATTACAAAAGTTGTTACAAAAGTTTGTTTCAAAAAATGAATAGATGAGATTAATTTATCAAATATGATCTAATGGCTTAAATTTAATATTTTTATATTAATTTTTGACTTGAAGTTAGGTTTGGTAATTTTAGGTTTGTGATTAAGATCGGAGTTAGATTTTGAGTAAGCCTTTTTATATAATAGTATAGATGTTGATCTTAAATTAGTGGCTTTTGTTGATTCTGATTGGGCTAAATGTAAGATAATCAAAAAGTCTGTTATTGGTTATACTGTTTATCTTGGAAGTAATCTTATCTCGGAAAAGCAAGAAACAATTTATTCTTGCTAAATCCTCAGTTGAAGGTGAGCATAGAGTAATGAATAGTGCCACGTGTGAGGTTATGTGGATTCTCAAAGTTGATACGAAACTTCTGTTCCTATGATTTTTGATAGCAGTTATGCTATTCAAATAGCTGTTAATCCTATATTTCATGCGAGGACTAAGTACTTTGAAATTGATCTTTAATTTCTTAGAGAAAAGTGTATGCGGGTTTTATCAAGACTATTAAGATCAAATTTGAAGATAACGTTGTTGATTTGTTCATCAGAGGAATACCTATAATAGATCACATAAAGTTTTGTGATTTTACTCGATGTGATTGATTTGTACCACAAATCAACTTAAGAGGTATAAAAGGTATTAAAAGTATTATTGTAAAGTTGATTATGGCACATCTCAATCTAAAAGGTATAAAAGGTAAAATTGTTTTAAGTTATTAGGTATGTTATTATTTTGTGTAGTATAGTCAGGTTTTGCAGATTTTATATTTTTTAAGGATTATTTTGCAAATATAAGAAGTTGGTGTTATGATAGCTATATGAGCTATATAAACTCCAATTTTATTTTATTTTTTTCATTATCTTATCTTAATACCTTATAAAAGATTTAAGTTATTTTCTATTATTAGAAGTCTTAAATTTTTAAACCTCTAACATTTTTTGTTATAAAAAGATTGTTGTTACTTTTGTATTCATTGCATGCATAAATTTTATTAACTTCAATTCAATAAAGTCATTAATGGGCTTAATTTCAAAACATCACTTAGCATAACATTAAAGCCCATTTTAATGGGCCCATTTTGTAACGACTTTCCAAAATATATATATAAAAGAAAACAACACAACTTTGAACTCACCGTTTCTCTTAGTTCTCTCACAAAAAGAAAACAACACACAACTTCCATCTTTTTTGCAAACGGTTGTGCTGCTAATGATCGTTGATTTTTGTAAATCCGAATTGGAAAACACAAACTATATCGATTAATCAAAACAAGATAAAAATTTACTAGACTAAATTGAAATATTTCATCTTGGATATTGAACTCTCCTGAATATTCGCTAGGCCCTTAATAAATCGGGAATTGTTCAGAAGTTTGTGGGGCATCTGATTTTGGTTGCAGCCATACTATAGATGTGTGCTGATTCTTGAGCTCAGTGTCTAAAATATCAAGTAGGATTATCCTACGTGCGGATAAGCTGCTTGAGAATAATAAAATCTATAAGCGATTCAAATGTTGATTGTGTTGGTAGTTAACAACAGGCTGTGATGACCAGCTAGGCCCTTATAATGAATCAGGAATTGCTCAGATATTGGCGTGGCATCTGATTTTTGTTGCAGTCATACTGTGCACATTTCCATTGTTAATTTTTTCTCAGTTCTGAGCCACTTATACAATAGCGATTGTCTTTCGTCTCTCTTATTTTGTTGTGTTGGGCATAGTTAATGATCATAACATTTGTGAGGCGAGTTTTTTCGCAAAAGACAAGAACATTTGAACTTAAACTTACAGATTGCTAACCATAAACTTTTGGTTTCTCAGGTTACAAGAACATTTTCCGTTGGAAGCGGACAACTAGAGGTTAAAGACATGACTTAAATAGAAGAGATTAGTGCGTATCATTTATCCGCAAGTGTTAATAGCGTTCATACGATTATCATGTACACAGACTACGTATACAACTTCTTAGGATGTTCATAAGCCACAACTTTGATATCAAAGTATTATCCTTTGTGGGCTGCAGTTTTTTCCTTTTTAAATTCATGTATACGAAATTTTTTTTTTACGCAAAAGTGCCGTCATAAAACGTGGGCTTCAAACCTTATTGTTAAACATATTGGGAATGTTTTAGGGCCTACAAGTCTCTTTTTCTAAGACCACACATATTAGTGGATTGTATAATACCCAAATAATTCGAAAAAGTCATTGCTTTATTCTTCATTATAGCATTATTAACAATATACATATGTTTGCAGGATCTACAGGTAGATTCTATTCATATAAATTAATCTATGTAAATTTATTGAAAGAGACTTGTTATAAAGTGATATTAATTATAATTCATAGTTTTTAATTGATGAACTATTGCTTTTGAGTAACACTATATATCTATAATTTTTAAGAACCACCACCATGGCAACTGCCTCTCAAACCGCGATCCACCTTTTAAACATGTCAGATTATTAGTTACTGTGTAAAGTATGTTCGTATAAAGTGATGTATATGTGTATTCTATTTCATGGCCTTTGACGGTGAAATGTCTTTTAATGATGATGTTACGATGAGTGAAAAGGTAGATCTGATTATCATGACTTCTTGTCTTATGATAACTAGTCTTTGATGAAAACTTGTAAAAATCTACTAATTAAGGAATAAAAAACCTAAATGCATTATATAACAACAAGAATATTTAAAGGGCTAGGTATCATGACTTAAGTTTTGCTTCTCATTTGTGCCACATGGGTGTCAAATCATTTGACATTCCCACTTACAAAAAACTCATGTTACCATGACATACCTCCTCTCCTCATTTGGGCCCTACAATTACACACTTTATTTTAAAGAGATGGGATCCTTATAGAATGTGCACCCAAAAAGGAATGAAGGAAGCGATCTGGGCCATCCAATTTCCCATCATCCAACCATCCATATTAAAAGCACATATCATATATTAAAAATAAAAAATAATAAAAAAACACACATTCCTCACACTTTCTATCTCTACACACACAGCCACCCCGATCTAACAACAGATCCTCACAGATCCTCTCGACGGAAAAAATAAAACCCTCATCACTGATAACAACAGATCCTCTCGCCGGAAAAATAAAAACCCTCATCGCCGGAAACCATCACTATCACAGATCTATAAACCCTCGCCGGAAAAATAACCTCTCGTCACAGATCTATAAACCCTCGCCGGAAAAATAAAAAACCTCGCCGGAAAAATGGATGAACCTGATTTAGATGACGTTATGTTAGTGGTTTCTCAACTAGATTTGAATAAAAATGATACATCAGAACCATGTTTTTCAGAAAAAGCAAAAGAAGGGTTTTAAGGTAAATTTTCGTTTTCAGGTTGCTTTGTTAGTGTTGAATGCAAATCACATGTAATTCACACAGAATTACATGTGATTTTTGGAATAAAATTGTTTATTAGTGTTGAATGGAAATCACATGTAATTCTGTGTGAATTACATGTGATTTTTGAAATAACATGGATTGTTATTGTTGAATGCAAATCACATGTAATTCACAACCACATTCTGTGTGAATTACATGTGATTTTTGGGATAAAATGCTTTGTTAGCAAGTTGAATGCAAATCACATGTAATTCTGTGTGAATTACATGTGATTTTTGGGATAAAAATGCTTTGTTAGCAAGTTGAATGGAAATCACATGTAATTCTATGTGAATTACATGTGATTTTTGGGATAAAAATGCTTTGTTACTAAGTTGAATGGAAATCACATGTAATTCTGTGTGAATTACATGTGATTTTTGGGATAAAAATGCTTTGTTACTAAGTTGAATGCAAATCACATGTAATTTTGTGTGAATTACATGTGATTTTTGGGATAAAAATGCTTTTAGTAAGTTGAATGAAAATCACATGTAATTCTGTGAGAATTACATGTAATTTTTGGGATAAACATGATTTGTTATTAAGTTGAATGCTAATCACATGTAATTCTGTTTTTTAAATACAGGTATGAAAACCCCAAGAGCAACCGTTTTTGCGCAAGATGAAACACCTGGCGGATCAGTAAATTGGGAGCCTCGTGTACACGGAGTTCGTATACCAAAAGTGGGAGATACTTATGATACATTGGAAGAAGCTATTGATATGTATTTAAATTATGCTGAAAAAGGAGGGTTTGAAATTAAAAAATCAGGACAAAGTAAAACAAAATCGGGATTGTAAAACACAAGTTCATTACTTGTAACAAAGGGGGAAAACCAACAAGTGTTGATTTTGACTCATTAGATCCAAAAAATAAAGGTAAACAAATTAGAAACACAACGCACCATGTGACTGGATGCAAAGCTCAGATAAAGTTACAATTGGATATTGTTTCTGGAAAATACAAGTTGGTACAATTTTTAGCAAAACACAATCACACGCTTCTACCAGAAGTGTACCAACACTATACAAAGAAACAACGAAAAATGCCTCAAGCTGAAAAGATGTTTGTTGTAAAAGTTGCTGCAAATAAACTTGGTGCAGCGCGTGCTCACAATTTCTTAAGTAGCATCAAAGGTGGTTATGAATATGTTCATGGGACGACTGATGACTTTAAGAATGCTCAAAGGGATGTTACTGAATTTATTGGGGAAAATGATGCACAAATGCTGATAAACAAAATGGAAAATAGAAAGTTGTATGTGCCGAACTTTACATTTGAATATTGGGTAAAAAATGATGAATTGGTTGCGATGTTTTGGGCGGATGAAGTTGCAAAGTGCTATTACAAAGAGTTTGGAGACATAGTATCTTTCGATGCAACCTTCAATAGCAACAGGTAAGTGAATTGTTTGTAATTTTTTATATTTATACTTTTTAATTAACTAATAACAAGTAATTATGTATGAATCACATGTAATTCAATGTAGAATTACATGTAATTCAGAAATGTAGATTTTAATACATTGATATGTTATATAGGTACAACATGAAGTTTGTACCATTCACTGGTATCGACAATCACAGAAAGTGTGTCACACTTGGTTCGGGGATGATTTTACATGAAGATACGGAATCATATACGTGGTTGCTAACAGCATTTTTGTCCGCTGTTGGAAAAGAGCCAACAATGATTGTAACCGATCATGATGGAGCCATGAAGAGAGCTATTGAATCCGTTTTTAAAACAACAAAACATAGACTTTGCATGTGGCACATTTCCCAAAAGATCCCATCTAAGGTATTTTTGTTAAAGTTACAAACTGTTTTACATGAATCACATGTGATTCCTAATAGAATCACATGTGATTAAGAATAGAGTTACATGTGATTATACTTTATTCCTTCAAAACAGTTTCACGTTATCTAAGATTGTAAAGCCAATTACTGTTGAATGCAAATCACATGTAATTCTGTGTGAATTACATGTGATTTTTGGGATAAAAATGCTTTGTTAGTAAGTTGAATGCAAATCACATGTAATTTTGTGTGAGTTACATGTGATTTTTGGAACAAAAATATTTTGTTAGTGCTAATTACTTTATATCTTTAAAACAGATTTGTGAAGAAATATACAAAGGGGCTTTCAAAGAACGATTTGATAGGCTCATTTGGAATATGTTCATAGAACCAAAGAAGTTTGAAGAGAGATGGGGATTATTGATAGATGAATCTGGTTTGAGAAACAACAAATGGATGACAAAAATGTTTGATCTTAGAAAAATGTGGATTCCCGCTTATTTTATCGTCTCTCCTTTGTTTGGCTTGATGAGGACTACTTCAAGGTCCGAAAGTGAAAATTCTTTTTTTAAAAGTTTCACAAGCCAAGGGTCAACACTTGTTGGTTTCATGATGTCATACGAATCAGCAATGGAAAGGCAAAGACATAGGCAAGAAACTTTGGACTTCTAAACGCTTGATGCGACTTCAACATATAAAACAATGTTGGATATTGAACGTCATGCTGCAAGAATATATACAAAGACAATATTTTCGTATGTTCAACTTGAAATAGATGCTGCTTGCTGGAATTGTACGATACAAGGTTTACAAAATAGTGAAGGATGTGAGACTTTCATCATAGGAGACAAAGCGGCAAATTCTTACAGAACTATTTACACCAAAAGTAGAAAAGAACAAGACAAGGAGATCGCAACAGAGAAAGAAACAGAAATACACTACAAGGTAATTATTAATTTCATTACGATAATAATTTACATGAATTACATGAGGTTTTATGAAGAAATAAATAGGTTTCTTAAAGGATTTACATGTAATTCATTCAGAATTACTTGTAATTCTGGTATAATTACATGTAATTGTTATTAGAATCACATGTAATTCTGTGTGAATTACATGTGATTCTAAACCAAATCAGATCTGGTAAGATTCTGTTGTTATCAGAATCACATGTAATTCACACAAAATCACATGTAATTCACACAGAATTACATGTAATTTGCATTCAACTTAAAGGATTTCTTTAATAATTACATGTAATTCTTTATTAATTACTAATGTAAATTCCTTGTGTTTGGAAAAAGGTACTAAGAGTTATAGAATACGGGTCAGTGGTTTGTTCTTGTAGACATTTTCTACGATATGGTTTTCTATGTCGACACATATTTTGCGTGTTCAAGAACCGTGATGTTAATGTTATTCCCAATCAATACATTTTGAGGAGATGGACAAGAGACATAAGACCACCTGATCTTCGAAGGCAAATAAACAGATATGGGGAAAAGAATGTAACAAATTGAAAAACTTTCAAACGAGGTGAATTTTGTCGTTGATGATTGTTTATTCTTATTGAGCAAAGATGAAGAAAGGTTGGCAGCTTATCTTGAAAAGTTGAAAGTGATATATGAAGAAATAAAAGCTGATATGCCTAATCCTCCTTCAAGAAAAACGGCAGATGTTATTGGTGCTTTGTTTGCAATTTCAGAGCCTGATCATCTAGATGTGAACAATCCAACGAAGGCTAGAAACAAAGGAGACCATCCAAATGATGGAAAAAAACTAAAAAAAGGAGAACGATTGAAAAGTGGAAGAGAAAAAGCGCTTAAGGTTCGAAAGAAACTATTAAAGGTTTGTGGATATTGTAATGTGAAGACGCGTGAGCATACAAAAAGAACGTGCCCAAAGAACCCAAAGGCAGAGAAAAAGAAGGCGTCACCAATTATTGTTGTTTGAACACTTTTGAGATTTCATTTACTTCATTTTCCAGAACCTATTCTTAAGTTTCAAGAACCTATTTTTAAATTTCCAGAATCTATGTTATAATGCATTGTAAAATTACTTGTGATTCTGTTTTATCAACTGACATTTTGTTAAGAATTACATGTGTTTCCCTTCTGCATATTGATTTTGTTAAGAATTACATGTGTTTCATTGGAAAATTACTTGTGATTATGTAATATATAAAATTACATATGATTTATTAAGAATTACATATGTTTCCCTTCTGATTGATACTTGATCATATTTACTTGTGTTTATGTAATATATAAAATTACATGTGATTTGTTATGAATTACATGTGTTTCCCTTCTCATTGATACTTGATCATATTTAAATATGTGTTTTATGTAATATATAAAGTTACATGTGTTTCCCTTGGAACATTACTTGTGATTCTGTTTTCTAGGACAAAAGCTAGAGACATAGCACCAACTGACATTGAAATAACAACTGCTATTGATCAAGGTCTAACAACTGCTATTGATCTAACATCTTAAAACAGAAATACATGATCAAAGTCTAGCAACTGCTATTGATCTAACATACCATACCATGTGAGTTAAGTGTCACAAAAGCTACTGATCAACTGAAATGATCAAAGTCTAGCAAGTGATATTTATCTAACATCTTAAAACAGAAATACATAATCTAACTTTTTTCACGTAGCTCCCTGTTCTTCACAGCTTCACAAACCATTTCAAGTTTTTGTTGGTTATCAATCTTATCAAACTCCATTGCTAATTCACGCATCTTTGCAGCATACTTATTGTGCTCGTGTAGGAGAATCTTTGTTGCATACTTGAAACGTAGATGTCGCAGATTGTCACGTTGCATCCTTGATTCAGCAACGAGCCCAACATCCCAAGAAGAAACTGCTTTACCAACATACAACTCCATATGCAGCATAGTGAACACACCATAATCTCGAGTATTTTCCTTCGTCTTCCATTTCAACTTGGGGACTTTACCTCTCACTTTCTTTATGGAAGCATGCTTCTTGTGCCCATACAACTTTAAATGATGAACAAACAACTCTTGCTGTAAAAAAATAATAATAACAATAATCACATGAATATCACTGTGAATAATTACATGTAAATCACATGTGATTCATAGATGACTCACATGTGATTTGTTTGACATAAAAAAGTAAATACAAATATCCTTACAAGTAGATCGCAGACTTGTGAATAATTTTCATCATAAGATGCACCGGACCCACTGTTGTCAAGAATCGTCATAGCCGCTACAGAAAGATTGAAGACAACAACGTAAAAGTGCCCAAACATGCATATTGGAAAGAAAACCTGTTTTATAAAAAACAAAATTAGAAAAACAAAAATAAAATTCTAAAAAACAACAAAAACAAAAACAATAATTACCAAATCAATGCCTTCAAATGACAGACCAGCAACATCATCTCCAAAATGAGTTTCAACTTCCTTCTGAAAGCTCTTCCATATCTCATTATTCGTACGATAGAATCCATTAATCATTGATTCTGTCTGTATAACAATAAGATAAAAGAAATTTATAAAAAAAGAAATAAAATACTTGTATATCAAGTTTAAAAAAGTACCCTTGACATCGTTTCAGGTTCACGAAACCTCTCTTCGTAGTTAAGAATTGAAGACCAACAGTCTATCACATTTGCATCTAACCTTAAACTAGGAGTTAAGGTTTCCATAATCAACCGAATTGAAAACACTTTCACACCAGAAGATGTTTAAAAAACAGTTTCACTACATGTAAACAAGTTAATGTAAGTAAATAGTTATGCTTGAATTATATGTAATTCATTCATTATGAATTACATGTAATTCATTATGAATTACATGTAATTCATTATGAATTACATGTAATTCATTATGAATTACATGTGTTTCTTAGCTAATTACATGTAATTAAAAATGATAAATAATTGAATACAGAAATAACTTACTCTGTGTTGCCCTGCATCGCGAACAGATAGTTACCAACTATAAATTCAGTCCTTGTAATTTTAGGCTGAACCTTTGTCTTCTTGTTCATGAAAGGAGATTGCAGGAACGAAGAAGGCTTCACCAATCTCTTAGCAGCAGGACTAGGACTTCGATTAGTAACACGAACAGAACTTCTTTCGGGTGTAGACGGGCCTTGATCTAAAACATCAGCATTCAAACGTTCTTCATCGAGTTGTTGACCCTAAATAAAGAAATTAGCAAAAAAATAAATAAAAGAATAACGAAAAAAAACTTTATAAAACAAAAAAAAGTGTTGAAAATTACATATAAATACTCAGCTTCAACACAGTCAATCACCTCGAAAACCGTCTCTACATTCTGATCTAACCAGAGTGAAAACGAGTCTTGAGTACTCAGAATATCCAAATCTTCATCGACAACTTCTTCTTGTGATACACCAGAACCAAGAAGTACTTGTTCTTCTAGAGCCATTTGATCATCAACTGCTTCTTCAAGAGGTTCATCAACAGCATTCGCAATAGGCTCTTCAACCTTATCAATGCTAGCACAAACTTCATCATCATTCTTCTGCATGTTAATTTGACTATCAACTTCAGAACTCTTTGGTTCACCACTCCCGTCGCTAGAACCATCATCATCATTCCCTGCTTTATCAGTACTATTGTTATCATCTCCACCACCCCATTGTTATCATCTCCGCCATTCTCATCACCGTCACTGCCACTATCATCATATTCGGAAGAACTCTCATCTCCATTATCCCACGCAAAAGTTTCTCTAAAAACACCGACATACTTCTTGTAAAGATTTACAAAATTTGAATCGCCATGATATTTTTGACTCGCTGACTTTAGATAATTTTCAAGTAAACCCATGTCATCATGAATCTGAGTCAACGTTTCTTCAATCTTTTGGAGCAAGTCCTGTAGATATAGAAATGAAGTTAGTCAAATGATATTAAAATAGATAAAATACATATGCTGAATTACATGTAATTTATCTAAAATTACATGTAATTTAATGAAAAATACATGTGATGTTCTCATTAAAAAACATACCTTATAAACTGTATTATAGTGAAATCACATGTAATTTACAACCAATTACATGTGATTATGAATAAACAAGATGTAATTTTATATAACTATTTATAAAACTTATGTCTCCGATCTACTTGTAAGAATATTTGGTTGTATTTTTTACCACATGTGATTCATCTATGAATCACATGTAATTTATCTAAAATTACATGTACACGTGATGGTTTCATTAAAAAACATACCTTATAAACTATATTATAGTGAAATCACATGTAATTTACAACCAATTACATGTGATTATGAAGAAACAAAATGTAACTTTATAAAAACAGTAATATAATGAATCACATGTAAATGGTTGTAAATTACATGTGATTATGAAGTAATAAACTGTGATTTATAAAACTTTAAAAGAAACACAAACCTCTTTAGAGATAGAATCATTGGAAGCTTCACAAATAAAACCTTCGGTGTTTTGAAACTCTTCCTCAGTCCATTCAGCATGAAGTTCTAACCGACCCAACACTTCATGTTGAAGTTCAAGCTCCTGTCTTTTCTTCATTAAATGTGAAGTCTAGTCTCGGATCGCAGGACGAGATCGAACAACAACAAAGTCGTCAAACTTTGTTGAGTCCAAATACAAAAGCTGATGCAGAATAAAATTTACAATGTCTTAGATTTATAAAAGAGTTATGGATTTAAAATTAGATAAATATGAAAACTTACAATGAGGAAGAGATATGGACCATTGTACTGGACCGTTCGGGCTTTTGGGATTTCACTGTATTGAAGACAGTTATGGATGTAATCGCACCAATCAATTTTAGAAACGTCATAACCTATAGGTATACGTCTCACAACATCCAAACATCGCTCCCCGTTCATAGCATCAGCAACGCCCATGGTGTTTGTAAACAACGTAAGAAAGTTAACCTTGAACATAAAGTCAACCCTCCTAGTATCAACCAACTTGTCAACAATATGAGATACACGTAAATCTTTTAAAGGCTTTGGAAACTGACTAAGCCAAGTCTTGACAAAATCATCATCGTCTGATCTGGCATCCCATGTAAACAAGGACATACCTCCAAAAGGAATACCCAATATATCACGAACCTTCGAACGTGTAACCTCAATAGATTTCCCCGTATCCAAATAAAAATGATAACTCTTTGGGTCAAATTTCGACACACAATACCTTCCAATCTTAGACGGTATCTTATCTATTGCCACATTATGAAATGAACTAAAACCTATCTCTTTCAAAAACTTTAACATATCGACTTTTGCCACTCTAATAGCAGAAAAAAGAGAATTAGCAACAGTCCTAACACGAAGAGTTAGAAACGATGACAAATACTCTTCATGTGCTGCTTCCTCAGGAGTTAATATTTTCTCCTTCTTTTTCTTCGGCTTGGAGACCTCATCACCAGTATATTCTTTCTTGACCATCGTAAATGTCTCCATAAAAAGCCTAAACTGCTGCTCTAAATCAGTAACGGCCCCAATGGCACTAGAACCACTATCCCTCTTCCTCTTAACCTCTTTCTTAACCTTCACCTTTTTCGAACTTTTATTGCTTTCAACATATGAAGAATCATATTCAACCATTTTTCTCTTGCCAACCGCCTTGCCAGCCGCCTTGACAACCGCCTTGCCAGCCGCCTTGACAGCCGGCTTGCCAACCGGCTTGACAGCCGACTTGCCAGCTGGCTTGCCAGACGCCTTGCCAAAACCCTTGCCAGCCGGCTTACCAGAACCCTTACCAGCCAACTTACCAGTCACCCTACCAGCCGGCTTACCAGAACCCTTAACCAAATTAGAAGACCTTAAAACCGGAATTTCTGTTGCAACTTTTGCAACCGACTTCTCCTTATCAGAAACAACCAGATCCTTATCCGTAACAACAGGTTCCTTATCCGTCACAACAGGCTCCTTATCAGACCCCCCCCCCCCCCTCCGCCAGCAACTTATCCGTCACAACAGGCTCCTTATCAGATCCCTCCTCCGCCTTCTCCTTATCAGCCACACTCGGCTCCTTACCAGACACACCCCCCTTCGCCAGCTCCTTATCAGACCCCCCTCCGCCTTCTCCTTATCAGCCACAACAGACTCCTTACTATACACCCCCTCTGCCTTCTCCTTATCAGCCACAACAGACTCCTTACCATACACCCCCTCCTTACCAGACACACCCCTCTCCGCCAGCTCCTTACCAAACACACCCCCATCCACATTACCTTTCACAAACTCAGGTTGAATGCCCTTAAAAACATCATCTACAACACTTTTCACAAAATCAGAAGGCTTATTAACATCGCCAATAATCGGATTAAACTGAGACAGAGGAGTGGAATTTAAAACACTCGGAAGATATCAGGTGTAACCCATCTAATACTAGAAGAACCTCTACCTCTACCTGCACCAACCTCATTTCTACCTATACCAACAATCATACTACCTCTATCTATATGTAAACGAGATACTTTCCTCTTTGGAGTAAGTCTACCAACAGCCAAGGATGCCATTGTACCAGCACCTAAACAAAAAATAAAAGAAAGACAAAGATCAGTAAGAAAAACACAAAAACAAAAGAAACTTTAAAAAGGACAGTCAAAATTACATGTGATTAATAACGAATTACATGTGATTTAAAATTTAACAATAAAAAATCCATGACTTAATCTAACAACAATAATAATCAACAAACACATATTATCTATAACTTCAAAACCTAAAAAACACTTAAAAAAACCTAAAAAAACAAGAAACCCTAAATAACATCAAAAGCAATAAACCCTAAAACACCTAAAAAAGCACAGATATCTATATGATTAAGCAAAATTACATGTGATTTATAACGATTAACATGTGATTTACAAATAAGCCATACTATATAACATCTAAAACTTAAAATATCAATAACAATGATCACAAAAAAACATATTTAAAAACAAAAAAACAAATTAAAAACAAAGGAAAAAGTAGAAATATATACCTTTTGGGGCCGGATCTGGATCGGAAACCGGCAACGGTTTAGGGTTTGATAGACTAATTTCATCACGAATATCCATTCCTATATCATAAGTTTGATGAAATTAAAAGATGGATTTCGATTGTAGTATGATTTTGAGTTTAAATCGGATGGATTTCGATCGTTTACAAGTGTGTGTTCATAGTGTGTATTTTGGGAAAGTATATGAAATGAGATCGGAATGAGACGAAACTAAATTTGGAAGAGTGTGGAAAGAATGAAAGTTACTAAAATGCCCCTGGGGATTAATCTTAACCGTTGGATGTTTATAGGAATGTACGGTGGAGATTTTGTCCCACCTACTTTTTTTGGAACCGATTCTACACCGAACTTTTGTCTTATTTTAAAATACCCTTTTATAAATATAAAAAACCAAGTGGGTCCCAAATTTTTTTGTTTTCTTCATCATTAGAGGGGACGGTATGGGCGACTGGTGGGTTGGCTGGCCACGACGACGCGAGGCCACGGCGGCGCCAACCACACCGTGGCTCGCGTCGTCGAGTTTGGGCTGGCAACTACCAGCCGACGTCATGGCCACGGAGCGAGCCCATGGCGCAGCCAACCACACTGTGGCTCGCGTCATGGCTCGCGTTATGGGTTTTTTTTTTAATTTTTTTTTTTGTTTTTTTTTTTGAAAATTTGAAAAAACGACCGTTGGGCAACGGCTATTTTTTTTCCATGTTTTTGACCGTTTTTTGAGATGTTAGATGAGGAAGAGCAAGAAACTAGGAGTAATGTCGGTCCTCGCGTTAGAACATACATCCCACGCAAACGAGAAGATGCGGAAAGAAGACTTATGGCCGATTATTTTGGTGACCTTGAAACTCCGCCAAAGTATCCGGAGGATCGATTCCGACGAAGGTATCGTATGAGTTCTGCACTTTTTAGAAAAATAGTTCATGATATAAGTAGTTACAACGTTCATCCACTACCACCCTACTTCTATTTCTTTAAACAACGTAAGGATGCAACGGGTCGTTTAGGTTTTAGCCCCACTATGAAATGCACATCGGCAATACGCCAATTGGCGTATGGTACAACACCCAATTTACTAGATGAATATTTGCAAGTAGCCGAGCGTTGTTCACGTGAATGCTTATGGAACTTTACCAAATGCATTTATGTATTGTATGTTGAAAAGTATCTTAGAACGCCTTCGCCTGAGGATGTACAACATATTTATGATTTGCACAATAGGAAACATAATCTCCCGGGTATGCTTGGTAGCATAGATTGTATGCATTGGGAATGGAAAAATTGTCCTAAAGCGTTACATGGTCAATTTAAAAGGCGTGATAAAAAAATACCCAACACTTATGCTCGAGGCTGTTGCTGATCAACAGTTATGGATATGGCATTCTTATTTTGGGGTGCCGGGGGCAAATAACGACCTGAATGTTTTATATGGTTCACCGTTATTTGATAACCTTCTTTTGGACGAGGCTCCAGATACTGAATTTGTTGTTAACGGTAAAACATACAAGCAAGGGTATTATTTAGCAGATGGAATTTACCCTCAATGGGCTTCTTTTGTTAAGTCGTATATAATTGCAACGGACGAAAAGAAAATAAAATTTAAAAGGGTTCAAGAAAGCGCTAGAAAAGATATTGAGAGAGCGTTCGGGATAGGAAAGTTCACAATTCTCTTCGACGTGATCTCGTTGAGCATTTATGGAACCTTAATCATTGATGTTTTTTTTATTATTTTTATTTTTTTTAAATGTAATTTTTTTTATTTTTTTTCGTGTATTATTTTTTAAAAATTTGTATTTGTATTTTTATTATGAATGAAATATGTTTTTAGTTTAAAATTAATTGTTGAAAAAAAATTGTTGGGTGACGACGACACGAGAATTCTCGTGTTAACCAGGGAGGGGGGTTGAGCCATCGTGGGGAGTTTTGGTGTCGTGGGAGTAAAAAGTGATGTGGCTTCACTTTTTGCCCACGACACGAGCACGACGGCTCAACCATACCGTGTGCTCTTAGTTGGGTGGGGAGATGCTAAGCGAAGAGCTAAGTGAGGAGCTAAGTGGTGTGGAGGCTAGCTTTGGCGAAGTGCCACATAGGAGTGGCGAGGGTGTCTCGCCATGACACCTAGCCCTCTTAAGATTGTATGTACGAAGTATGGGGAAAGTGAAACGTAGACATATCACATGGTTGTAAAAGGCGTATCAAGGTGGACCCAGGTGGGTGCTGGGGGTTCACGGGAACCCTATGACTGTTTGTCATGTAGTGTAAATTTTCACTAAAAACTTTGATTTATTCAAAATGAACCTGATGCAAAATATGTGTGTTACGTAAAAAAAATTTGTGTACATGATAGTTTAGTATGCTGGGTTTGCCCATGCGTGTCATAGAGACGCCAAAGAAACAGCAAGGTGCGACTCATGACCTTCAAGTCACGCAATAGAAAACCCCTCGGCTTTATGCGTGGCGTAAAATGAGACGTGAAAATGCACGATAAAGCACGTAGAGACGTGAGGCGAAATGTCTTTTATTTAAAGTCGACTTTGATAAAAAGGTTTTCTTTATAAGAAATGAAAAGGAATAAATGCAATGATAGTTAAGTTTATTCATTATCTTTAACAATTTTTGTAAACTCGATGTATATTTCATATGATATAACTATTCTCGTAGTGTATGCTGAAACTTCATCATAACATGAAGTTTCGTCATGTCATTATTTCACGTCTCACGCTATTATAACTTTGACATATTCTACTTGTGATACTCTTACTTTAGATTAAAGCCAAGGCTTTGAAAGACTGCATTTAAAAAGACTTAAATGTAAATGTGAGAGTGAGAGTGCTCGAGAAATATAACATGCGATGAACAAGAGAAGTTCATTTTCTTTCTCATTATCCCTACAATCATCTGCATATGTGTGTCGAGAGGCGTAAGATAGGTGTTGTCGTACAAGTCTTCATTTAAAATGGATCATATTTTTGTTAGTTTTTTATGAGCTACTTAATTTAATTTATATGTAATTTCTCTTTAGTGGGTCTTTTCGTTTTTATTATTTAGATCTATCGAAAATCAAAAGACGGCCATAACCATTTTGACTTGTGTGATGCAGAGCTACTGAAAACCGTAAAACATCACTAACCATTTCAGTTGTGTGATGTAGAGCTATACCGAAAACCACAAAATTGCCCGAACCATTTGACTTGTGTGATGCATGGGCGTATGACTCATAAGTTAAGGACTAGTTTGTAATTTCAAAACCTTAACGTGAGCATATATATGACGTCGTAATTAAAATAATATATTACATACATGAAAAACAAGTATTTCGTGGAAGGAATGTCGTCATTAACAAATACTCCGTACTAAATAATTGCAACTAGTTTATTCAGTGGTGTTTGTTCAGGAAAAAAAAAGAAAAGGAAAAAAAAAAGTATATTCAGTGGTACATATTTTGTCTCATAAGTTTTTGTTTCATAGTTTACCAAATGTTATTATGTGTATTATCTTTTTTTAAATGATGAAATATATTTTAGGGCTAATTCTTGAAACGGCCCAAAATGTTATCTTGTTTTTCTTTTTGTACCTATCAAATGAAAATTTTCCAAAATGCTTTATGCAACTTATGTAACTTATTTGACTTATGCGACTTTTCCAAAATTAAAAGAAAAAAATTCAAAAATTTTCCTAAAATTTTACCATTTTTAGAAATGTCGCATAAGTTGCATAAGTTATTTTGTGAAATTTTTATTTGGTGGGTGAAAAAAGAGAAATAAAGTAACATTTTTAGGCATTTCATGAATTAGACCTATATTTTATACTCCAAAACTATAATAAGTACAACCTGCAGATTAAGATACTTAGAACATGCAGTCATGCAGGCCTACAGCAAAAAACAAATACAGAATTTGATTAATTTGTAGTAGTAGGTTGCAAGATTTAATTACTCTCATTAATTTAATTGGCCCTTTGTTTGTTGGTTCTACGTATTAGAATGCTTAAAAACTCTATAAATAGACACTCGAACCTTTGTATTTTACACATAACAAACAAGCTAGCAAGAAGGAAACAATGGAGCTCCTATACCTAGCTCTTTCTTCCATTGTTTTCTTCTTCTTCTTCTTCCATGGCATCGACCAGTGCCGCAAAAGAAGAATGCCGCCCGGCCCTATCGCCCTTCCTATAATTGGAAACCTTCTTGAAATCGGCCCAAAACCCCACGAGTCCCTAGCCAAGCTCTCCAAGAAACACGGTCCACTTATGACCATTCGATTGGGCAGTGTCACGAGTGTGGTAGCTTCCACACCGGACGCGGCTAGAGATATCCTCCAACGCAATGACGACGTGTGCTCTGGCCGTACTGTGCCAGATGCCGTCACTGCGTTGGAGAACCATGACTCAGCAGTCCTATGGATCTCTACAAACGATGAATGGCGCTCCATTAGAAAAGCCCTCAACACGTTCCTCACCCACCAACACAAACTCGATACTCTTCGTGACCTTCGTGAAAATGTGGTGGATAGGATGTTGGATTTCGTTAGAAAATCCGAGCAGAAAAACGAGGCGGTGAATATAGGAAAGTTGGCATTCGCTGTGGCGCTTAATCAGATGTCGAACACCATACTTTCGCAAGATGTGACAGGCTACGACTCGGAGGATATGGGGGGCTTTAATACGGCCGTGAGAACACTGATGGAGGTGGATGGGAAGTTTAACATAGCGGACATATTTCCGGTATTGAAACCGTGGGATCCTCAAAACATACGGCGACAGGCAAAGGCTGCTTATGGTTGGTTCGACAAAGTGACCGATGGTTTCATAAGCGATAGGTTAAATCATCGAAATTCAAAGCTGCCGAGATTTGGTGATATGTTGGATTCGCTGTTGGATTATAGTCAAGATCATGAAACCGAGTTCAATCTCATTCACATAAAGACGTTAATTGTGGTAAGTGCTATAACTCCTAAGAACTGCATGTTATAAAATTTATATATAATCCTAAAAGAAAACAAACCATATTACTATAACTCCGCAATTCAGAGCCGTAACACGCGATCACACAGCCTCAAAATTTGTCACGTTAACAATTACAAGCACAAGTATACATATTTTTCACGAAAATTCTATTCCGAAAAACTTCGATATGTGCTTAGAAAACATGTTTTTTTAAGTGTACACATAATATATAACTGCAATTATAGATCTTCAGGTAGATCTTATAAACTTTTTTTAGATTTAGTGAAAGTGACTTGTACAAATATGGGGCCATAGCCTTAAATCCATAATTAACAATTGGCTATACGTAAGCTTTTTAAGAAAAATTATAATATAAGGCATTGTCTAATTACGTAGTATTTCATAGAGACGGTAATATGATAGTTATTTCATAGAACGTAAAAGTCATCGAATTAAAGCCTAATGATATACCAAAAAAAGCTTAAGTATCATTTTCTTGTTTTAATACAGGATTTGTTCATAGCCGGGACGGAAACAAGCTCAAACACAACTGAATGGGCAATGACTGAATTGTTGCTTAACCCTGACATGTTCTCAAGAGTTCGGAAAGAAGTCTCTTCGATAGTGGGAGAAGACGGGAAAATGGAAGAAACTAAACTCCTCGACTTACCTTTTCTGCATGCTGTTATAAAAGAAACAATGCGACTTCATTTATCTGTACCTCTATTAGCACCTCATAAAACTGAAAAGGAAGTTAAACTTGGTGAATACATTGTGCCGAAAAATATCCAAGTTCTGGTAAATGTTTGGGCCATGGCAAGAGATCCTAGGTATTGGGAAGAACCATTGAGATTTATGCCTCAAAGGTTCTTAGGAAACGAAACTGACTACAAGGGTCAACATTTTGAGTTTTTACCATTTGGATCGGGTCGAAGGATGTGTCCAGGGATACCCCTGGCTCATAGGGTGGTGAGTTTGATGGTGGCATCATTTGTGTACTATTTTGAGTGGGAGCTTCCTCACACTAGAGAAGAAATGGACATGAATGACATCTTTGGTCTGACATTGCTTAGAGCCACCCCGCTTGTTGCTACCCCTACGCTCGTAGACCAAGTGTAAAATGGTATAAAGCTCGACTGCCTTCAAATAATAATTGAACGATGAAAACCTATACAACCATTATAAACAATATATGTTGAGACTTGAAAACAATCCTTTGGTTGATAAGTTATTTAGGTACCTGTTTGCCTTTGCTTTGAAGTATGTATCGTAATTTTTTACGACAATAATAGTGGAAATATGAGTATTGTTATGATTGTTGTAAGTAATAAAACTTCTTAAATTATAAAGTATTCAGTTTTTATATATAATGTGAAGTATTGAAGATGATAGTGAATAAATGCAACTGAAGATACAACCATCCAAGCAAATATGAGGAGTTCTTGAGTTACAAGAATAGTAGTGAGAGCAAGTTGATCTTCATAAGAAGCCGTACACTCAACATCGGCTAGAAAAGCTTCTTCTTTAGGACCGAGAACTGCATTTTTTCATTTGCCTGCATCAATGGCCTTTTCTCCTTGAACCAGTTCGAATCCCTTGGATGCTTCGGCTGCTTACACTGTCTGTCATGTCCCAATTCAACAAAATCATATATAATACTTGATTGGTTTACCATTCTTATCCACCACATTACCTGTTATATTTAGTCTTTATGTTTGCCTAAGTCGTGTCTAGGGATTAAGAGTCGAGTAGCCTAATAACTAAGAATAAAGGTCAGTTAGCAATGTCTAAGCCCAACCCGACCCGTAGGTCATCGTATGAGTCGGTTTCCCCTCATCTTTAAAAGGAGGTGAGGGGGAACAAACCAAACACGTCATTCTTTCGATACTAATCGAAGTAACGATTAGGGTTTACCTTGTGGGCGTCATTTTTCTGTCGATTCTGCTGTGTGTGTTCTTCGGGATCGATATTTCGCATCTAGTAATCAGGGTTGTAGGGAATAAACCCTAAAAGTGGTATCAGAGCTCGTTTCTTCGAGTAACTGGTTATTTAGGATCGATCGAAGGTGGTTCTTGTTGATCGGTGTAGATCAACAAGGTTAGCAGGGTTTCGATTGACAAGGATCGGAGCTGCCATTTTTTTTTGTCGCTGGTGATAGGAAGAAGAAGAAGAACACAGTGGCTGGTTGTTGCTTTATTAAAAGTCAACAAGTAAACTACAAAGTTATTTGTTTGTTTTATTTGGGCCTAAGGTTTTTTTGGGCTTTAGGTTATACAAAAGGCATTAATTTGGTCTTAGTTCTTTGGGCCAGATTTATAAGGTTTTAGTTTTTGTATTTGTTAAAACAAGCAATACTTTGTAGGTTTACACAAGGGGACTTCGTAATTCGTGATTGTGAGGTTTAATGTATCACAAGGTTTAGCGAGTTACTGAAGGGACTTTGTCGGTTTGTGATTTTGCGGTTTTCACAAGGTTTAGCAAATCAACAAAGGGATTAAAGAATGACGGGAGCCAAGTTTGACATCGAGAAATTTGATGGAACTGGTGATTTCGGGTTATGGAGAATCAAGATGCGTGCTTTATTAATCCAGAATGGATGTGAAGCAGCTCTGGAGGTTTTACCCGCGAATATGGAAGCTGAAGAGAAATCTAAGCTTGATAAGAAAGCTCACAGTGCCATGATTTTGTGTTTAGGTAACAAGGTCCTGAGAGAGGTTACCGGGGAGACGACTGCAGCGGGGGTTTGGTCAAAACTCGAGTCTTTGTACATGACAAAGTCATTGGCCAACAAGTTGTACCTGAAGAAGAAGTTGTATACATTCTACATGCCGATTGGACGAAAGATTTCGGAGCATATAGATGAGTTCAACAAAATCGTTCTTGATTTAGCAAATATTGAGGTAAAATTCGAAGATGAAGATCTTGCTTTATTGTTACTCGCTTCTTTACCAGCATCATACGAACACTTTGTGGATACCTTGCTTTATGGGCGGGAAGCTTTGACTTTTGAGGACGTGATGGCCACACTAAATTCAAAGGAAATCAAAGAGAGATCCAAGGCGAAGGGAGATGATGGTGAAGGGTTATACGCGAGGGGAAGAACTGATCGCAGGAATTTGCATCAGTCAAAGGGAAAGTCAAGATCGAAGTCTCGAGGTGGAAGACTCAAATGCTTTATTTGCCAATCTGAGGAGCACTTGAGAAGAGACTGTCCGAAGAATAATCGCAAGAAGTCAAATGGTTACGTCAAGAAAGATGATCTGCCAAGCTATAGTAGTTCGATTTACGATGATTCTGAGGTGATGATGGTGATGAGTGTAGAAAAACTACAAGATTGGATCATGGATTCAGGAGGTTCATATCACATGTCACCCAGGTTAGATGTATTTTTGATTTTCTGGAATGCGATGGGGGCAGCGTACTGTTGGGCGACAACAGGGAGTGCAAGATCAAGGGTATTGGCAAGGTAAAGGTACAACTGAAAGATGGGTCAAGTTTTGTGTTACACGTACAATGTCAGGTACATTCCTGAATTGAAAAGAAACTTGATATCGCTGGGAACTCTTAAAAAAGATGGATATACCGTAAAATTGCAGTCGGGCAAAATCAAGGTGATTAATGCTTCTAGGGTTATTATATCTGGAACCCGAAGGGAAAACTGTGTGTACTCTTTGGATGGCCATGTAGTGGCCGGTGAGCTTAATACTAGTGTTGAAGAAAAAGACAGTCTTGTGTAGGTTTGGCATAAAAGACTGGGACATATCAGTGAGGCGGGTCTACACGTGCTGGAAAAGCAGGGTTTGTTTGGCAAGAAGAGTCTAGGTTGTTGGGAATAAATCTATGTATACTTGTTACCCCTTCTAGTTGATTATTCGTTCCCCTGCTAGAGTTAGTTCCCCCTGCCAAATAACAAAGGCAGGGGGATTGGTTCCCCTGCTGAAGACAAAGGCCCTGCCGTCAGAGATAAACTTGGAATAGATTTTTACGTGTTTCTGTTACTACTCCTTAATACTTTCCAAGTTTGTTAGTAGTGATCTTGTACGTGAGTCCTTGTACCTATAAAAGGACTCACTAGGTTTTCATGCATTGTGTGTCTTTCTCTATTGTCTTTCATTGCCATACTTTAAGGTTTTGTAAACCCTAATACCATTATAGGGTATTCGTATATCATTGATATATTAAAGTTCAACGTTTGCTTTATTCATATTGTTCTTGTACTAAACACTATATTCCGCATCTTGTTTAGTTACTTTGCCTTGCAAAGTTTCTCTAGTGTTAGATTGAATTTATTCTTTCTATCACAACCCTTAAACAAGCCATTAAGGTTTACGATCTGAGTTTGGGATCAACAAGTGGTATCAGAGCTTGTTGAGAAACTTTGTCTAAACCAAGAACAAAACCCTCATACCAACCATGTCTTCAGACTCTTCCTCAAACATCAACAACCACAATAACCTCAAATTACCCATGTTGGATCCTGAAAACTTTGAATTATGGGAATTCAGAATCCAACAATACCTCAAAATGGAACACTATGTTCTCTGGGAGATCATAGAGTTTGGTGATCAATTCAACAAAATGGTGGCGGTTGAAGAGGGCAAGGAAGAAGAGAAAGGTGAAAGTTCTAAAGGTAAGGACAAGAAGAAATCTGCTGCTCTTTGTGATAAGGAAATACTTGCCAGAAGGCATGATGTCAGAGCTCACAGCTCATTGATGTTGGCTCTACCTGATAGACATCAACTAAGATTCAGAAAGTACAAAACAGCTAAGGAACTATGGGAAGCCATAGGCACAACTTTTGGAGGAAATGAAGCCACAAAGAAAAAGAAGAAGAATCAGATGCTTGATGATTTTGCTTCTTTCAAAGCAATTGGTGATGAATCAATTGGCGCTATTTACAATAGGCTTCAAGATATGGTGGCCCAATTGGAGTTCTTTGATATTGAAGTGACAAGAGAACAGGTGAATACCAGGTTCCTTAACAGCCTCCAAAAGGAATGGTTTGTCTACAAGGAAATATGGCAGAATAAGGATGACTTGGATAACAAGAACATTGATGACATATACAATAACTTGAAAGTTTTTGAACCTGTTGTCAATGAAATGAAGTCAAAAGGAACGATTCCCACCAACTCAAGTGGATCTACTGATTCCCCTGCTAACATGGCATTCATATCGCAAAGCAGTGGAATCTCCAAAAGCAGTGGAATCGAAGTAGGCCATGTTGCTTATTCCCCTGCTACCAGGTCTGGATCATCTTATGATGAAGAAAGGCCAGCTACATTCAGTCTTGACACTGCTTGTGCTTTTATAGCATCCCAAGGGCCACAAGGATCTACTGTGTTGCACGAAGATCTAAGTCAAATCAGTAAGAAAGGACTGGAGGAGATGGATATCAAGTGGAACATGGCTCTGCTTAGCATGAGAGCCAACAGGTTTTACAAGAAGTATGGGAAGAAGATCTCAATCAATCCCTCTGATGTGGCTGGGTTTGACAAAAAAAAGGTTGAATGCTACAACTGTGGCAAGAAGGGTCATTTTGCTAGGGAATGCAGAGGACCTAAGACTGGGAACAGCTATAGGAAGGAAACCAGAGATGATGATTCTGGTGCTAAAGCCATGGTAGCCATGCAGGGGATAGATGGAGCAGGTGGATGGGACTGGAGTGCCATGACAGAGAATGTGGAAAGAAATCAAGCATTGATTGCTGAGGAAAAAGAGGAAAATTTTGCACTTATGGCCATGTCAAGTTCCAGCTCAGACAATGAGGTATACGATGATTCATATTGCACTAAAGCTTGTAGGAAAAATACTGAGTCATTGAATGATCAAATCAGAAAGGTAAAATCTGACTATATTAATTGTGACAATGACCTTGATAATTATAGACGTGCTTTAGAACAGTTAGAGTCCACCATAAGAGAGTTTAAACAAAGAGAAAGTGATTATAGGGATCACATTGTGATTCTAGAAAGAGATGCTAAGGAAAACAATAACTCCATTAAGGAGTTGACTGCTGAACTTGAAGTTTTTAAATCTAACAAAAAGATTGATGATGAAACTGTTGAAAAATTTGGAAAAGCTTCAAAAGATTTAACTAAAGCAGTTGAAATTGGTCAACCTCCTAGGGACAAAATAGGGTTTGGGATTAAAAATGAGCATGCTACCATACCACCACCTCCTGCCAATATTCATGCACCTTTTCCTAGAAAAGACTTGTCTTGGACTGGTCTCTTTTGTTTTCAAAAACAGGATGATATTGAGTTTGACTTGAGTGCTTACATACCTAATAGTCTTGATACCGAAGAGCCACTAGTGAAAACCAATATTATTAGGGACTTTGAAAAGGAACAGATTGCTTTAAAACAATGGAAAATTGATAACCCTGTTCTATTTTCAAGAAGTGGACTTTTTGGTAGTTATTCTAGTTCTAAGAGCATTTCACCCAAATCTAAAACCAGATCACAGTCTCCTAAGTCCACCATTAAATATGCTGGTATGTATAGGCCTTTCAGAGGTAATCAAAGAAATTGGAATGACCAAAAGTCTCACCAATTAGGAGAAGACTTTGTGATAAATACAAAGCCCTGCTTCACATGTGGCAGTTTTGATCACACTTATCAAGAATGTCAGGCACCAATGGAAGTTTTGGCTGCAAATCCTTTAAAGGATATACAACCTAAAGCCATTTTTCTAAATGCAGGGGCAAAATCCTTTTCCCCTGCCAAGTATGTTGCCCCTGCCTTGAGAAACAGGGTTACTGACAAATATGTTGTCCCTGCTCTAAGAAAGGTGAATGATGCTCATACCAAGCCCAGCACTTCTATGACCAACCCAACACCTCATAATACATATAGATCTGGCCCTAGACCTTACCAACACATAAATAGAGGACAAAACAAAAGATGGGTTCCTTCTGCTAAGCATAGGGATTCCCCTGCTAAACCTGGGGTATCCCTTGCTAGCAAAGTTTTGCCTTCTAGGAACATGGGTAGATGGGGGAAAGCTGTGAAAGCCTCAGCTCGTTGGGTTTGGGTACCCAAAAGGGGTGCTCAGTCTAATGGTGTATCTCTAGTTTTTGATAAGCTATCCTACATTGATACACGAGGTAGATCCAAGTCTGTAATGGCTTGGGTCCCCAAGAAAAACTAATTTTTTTTCTTTTTATAGGTGACAAAGAAGACAATGGATGATAGAGCATATTGGGATAGTAGATGCTCAAGAAGCATGACTGGACAAAAATCTTATCTGTCTAACTTTGTGCCCCTGCATGACAATGATGGTGTTTCTTTTGGAGATGGGCATGGAACAATAACAGGAAAAGGAACTATTGTCACCAATGGGATGACCTTTGATAATGTCTACTTGGTGAAAGAACTCAAGTACAATCTATTCAGTGTGTCACAGATGACTAATAACAAGAATTTTGTCTTGTTTACTGACACTGAATGCCTGGTGTTAGGAAAGGAGTTTGTCTTACCACCAGACACTCCTATTGTACTCAGAACACCAAGACAAAAGAACATGTACACAATTGATCTCAAAGACATCTCTCTTCAAGACAATGAAACCTGTTTCATTGCCAAAGCCTCAGTTGATGAGTGTAAAAATGGCATAGAAGACTTGGTCATCTTAATTTCAAGAACATGAACAAACTGGTGAAATATAATCTGGTTCATGGTCTTCCTTCCAAGTCCTTTGTCAATGATCATACTTGTGCTGCCTGTATGAAAGCGAAGCAACACAGAGCATCTTGCAAATCAAAAACAAGTATGTCCACTACCAAGCCATTAGAACTACTGCATATGGATCTTTTTGGTCCTACTTCTGTGGCAAGCATAAAGAAGAAATGGTACTGCCTAGTGATTACTGATGATTTTTCAAGGTTTACATGGACATTCTTTCTATTTGAAAAGAGTGACACAGCTGATGTACTCATTGGGTTCATCAATCAGATTGAACTATCAAAAAGCATGAAGGTAGTGACCATGAGATCAGATAATGGTGGTGAGTTCAGAAATCAGAAACTGGATTCTTTCTGCATAAACAAAGGAATCAAGAGGGAATTCAGCATTGCAAGAACACCTCAATAGAATGGAGTTGCAGAAAGAAGGAATAGGACACTCATTGAAGCTGCAAGAACTATGTTGTCTGATTCCAAACTTCTAGTTATCTTTTGGACTGAGGCTGTATCCACTGCTTGTTATGTACTAAACAGGGCCTTGGTGGTTAAGGCACATAACAAGACCCCTTATCAGCTGTTTAATGGAAGACCTCCTTTAATTGACTTCTTTAGACCTTTTGGATGTCATGTGATCATCTTGAACACTATTGACAATCTAGGCAAGTTCAGTGAAAAGGGAGATGATGGATATTTTGTGGGTTATTCATTAAACAGCAAGGGATATAGGGTCTTCAACAAGAAGACAAGCAAAACCATAGAAAATCTTCATGTGGATTTTCTTGAAGACAAGCCTGAAGATGTTCAAACAGGTCTTGATTGGTTCTTTGATATAGAGGTTCTTTCAAAATCTATGAATTATGTACCTGTTGCATTGCAGAATACTAACATTTCAGGTACACAAGAACCAACTGGTGCAGAGAAGCCACCACTGAGGTACATGAATGTACCCTCACTATTTCCTATTGAAGCTGCTTCAAACACTGGTGAAGAAGATGATCCTTCTCTAGAAAAGAACAGCCAACCTCTTCCCCTTCTATGTCACTTTCTGAAAGCAGCGGAATGGCTGAACGCAGTGGAATCCAGGATTCCCCTGCTAGATCAATTACTTCCCCTGCCACAAAGGATCCTGCTGCTAATGATATTAATGATGAAGAAAGAGTATCCCCACTCATTTCCTCATCTACACCCATATCTGATGGTCCTCTTATATCCAGCAGTGGAAACAGAATAATTAAGAGTGGAGGTCCAAGTTACTCAGAGCTACATTCAGCTCATCAGCACCCATCCCTAGGTCATGCTGTATCCTTTGGAAGTTCTTTTTAGGACTTCTTTCCCAATCAAAATAGCCCCATCAATTCTGATTTAGAAAAAGATGAAACAGAAGTAATCATGTAGCCTACCTACAGAATCAATAAGGATCACCCTATCTCTCAAATCATTGGTGATCCTGAAGCTCTAGACATACAAGGTATACAACAAAGGAGCACAGCTTCATTGCTAACATCACCATGAAGTTTAATCATGACAATATGCAGTGTTGTTTGTTTACTGCATTTCTGTCACAAGAAGAGCCAAAGAAGATTTTAAAGGCTTTAAATGACCCAAGCTGGGTTGAAGCCATGCAAGAGGAGATCTTACAATTTGACATTCAAGAGGTTTGGATTCTAGTAAATTGTCCAAAATGGGCAAGGCCCATTGGGACAAAGTGGGTACTCAGGAACAAAAAGGATGAAAGGGGGATAGTTGTCAGGAACAAAGCAAGACTGGTGGCACAAGGGTATACACAGGAAGAAGTAATTGACTATGAGGAAGTATTTGCTCCAGTTGCCAGGATTGAAGCCATTAGATTATTCCTTGCTTATGCTTCATTTATGGACTTTACTGTTTTCCAAATGGATGTAAAGAGTGCCTTCTTGTATGGCACCATTGATGAAGAAGTCTATGTTATGCAACCTCTAGGGTTTGAAGACCCATAACATCCAGACAAGGTATACAAGGTGAAAAAGGCTATGTATGGACTTCACCAAGCTCCCATGGCCTGGTATGGGACTCTCTCTAAATATCTGTTGGATAATGGCTTTAGCAGGGGAAAGATTGATCAGACCCTGTTCACTAAGAAACAAAAGGGTGATCTTCTGCTAGTACAGGTCTACGTTGATGACATCATCTTTGGATCCACAAACTCTATGCTTAGCAAAGAGTTTGCAAAGTTGATGCAAGATAAATTTCAAATGAGTGCCATGGGAGAGCTAAACTTCTTTTTGGGGTTACAAGTTTAGCAGCGGGAAGATGGGATATTTATCTCACAAGACAAATATGTGGCTGAGATTGTGAAGAAGTTTGGCATGTCTGAAGGAAAGAAGGTGTCCACACCAATGGACAAGGATCATCCATGGGGCAAAGATGGTCCTGGAAAGCTCATAGATGTCAGGAATTATAGGTCTATGATTGGGTCTCTTATGTACCTCACAACATCAAGACCTGACATCATGTTTGCAGTTTGCTTATGTGCAAGATACCAGGTGGCACCAACAGAGTGTCATTTATTTGCTGTAAAACTAATTTTTAGGTATCTAAAGTGCCATCCAACCTTAGGACTTTGGTATCCCAAAGAGTCACCATTTGAGTTGATTTCTTACTCAGATAGTGACTATGCTGGTGACAACAATGATAGGAAGTCTACAACAGGTGGATGCCAATTTTTGGGAAGCAGACTTATATCTTGGCAATGTAAGAAGCAGACTATTATGGCCACATCAACAACTGAAGCTGAGTATGTAGCAGCTGCTGCATGCTGTGGTCAAGTACTTTGGGTTCAGAATCAAGTGCTTGATTATGGGTATAACTTTCTTAAAACCAAGATATTTATTGACAACAACAGCACCATTTACATTATTAAGAACCCTGTTTTTCATAGCAAGATTAAACATATTAAAATAAGACATCACTTTATCAGAGATTGTTTTGAAAAAGGACTAATTACCCCTGAGAAAATTGATACAGAACTCAATGTTTCTGATCTTTTAACAAAAGCTTTTGAAGTGGGGAGGTTTCAGTACCTGGTTGCATGTATTGGAATAGTTACTCCCTAAAAAAAATAAAAAAAATTGATGTCTACTATGTCATGTATATACAGGGTTACTTCATTGCTGTTGTTGTATAATTGTTAGTCAATTTTTCCATCATTTTTCATTCCACTGCTTTTGAACACAGATCCCCCTGCTGGGGGTTCATTCCCCTGCTAAAAGAGTTTTTCTCTTTAAACTGAGTTTGTTCTTTTTAAAAGTGGTTATATGTGGTTTTAGACTAACAATGCCGAGATCCAAATGGTGCATACTACTCTCATTGGTGAAACAGGTATATGCTGTATGTTTAAGGGGAGGTTAGGTCACACCTTTAGGACTCAGGGTATCCTTAGGATGCTCATATATGATCTTAGATCATATCAATTGGTGAGTAAGGGTTCAGGGTGATGAGGGCTTGCTGCAAAGCTTGTTAGAATTCTGAAACCTTGAGGCACTGTAATGGGTACTTGCACTTCTCTATCAAAACAGTTTACTGTTCAGGTACAGATGTGTGGTACACATTGCCAAGACTAACTGACCATAGGAAAGGGAAAAGGTAGGGATGGTGACTAGGGTATGCATATTTTCTTAGGTTGACCAGGTGCAGGGTGACTTATGTGTTGACTTTTTGTGCTTAGACCTTTGCTGAATAGAGTACTCTTGAGTTTCTATGTATCTATCTTGTGTATACAAGTGTGTGCATTAGAGCAGAGCTAGTTAGCATTGGTCTCTCCATGATTAGTCTAATACCCCTAGGAAAGTTTCCCATGCTTTCACCTTTTGCTTCCCCTGCTTTAACATCATTCCCCTATTTGACCGTTGACCGACAATACCGTTACCCTGTTCATAGCCGTTGGGCCTGCTTGCAAAAATTTTGGTTAGGGAATATTTTATTATTTTTAAAAGATATTTAAGGCGCTTTCTTCGCTGATTGGTAATCTTTACTTTATTATTTCAAATAAATTACTTTTTTTATCAAGATTTATCTTTGATATTTTTGCAATTTGTAATTTTGGTCCAATCACAGCTCTTCAATTCGCCTATAAAAACTTAATTCCCTTCACAAGCAGGTCCATCTCTCTCCCTCGACTAAATCCCACCTACCTCTCACCATTATAAACCTTCAAAACATTTTCAAACTTTATCATGTCTCTCAAAATTGCTGCTAATCATAATCAAATCGCTTTATTACATGATGAACCAGCAGAGTTTGTTGATGCTGTGGCCTTTCTAAAATCCTCCTATTTTAGAGTGGCCCTTCTCATCAACCCTAGAATTTACACCTCACACATTCAACAGTTCTGGTCTAAATCCATGACCAAAACAGTGAATGGAGAGGTCATAATTCAAAGCACTGTAGATGGTCATCCCAAGGTGATTACACTTGCCTCCATCAGGGACAATCTTCTTCTTGATGATGAGGATGGGATAACCAACCTATCTGAGGCTGAAATCTTTGAGGGTCTTGTTAAATTTGGGTACACTCTTTCTAAAGACCAAAAATGTAAGTTTGCTAAAGGTCAGTTTGCCCCACATTGGAAGTATTTGATTCATATAATTTTACAATGCTTGTCACCAAAAACCACTGCTTTCAATGAATTTGGTAGTGAGATGGCTTCTGCCCTGATTTGTTTAGCAACAAGGAGGAAGTATTGTTTTTTCTCAAATGATTTTCAAAGGAATGGTTAAAAATGTTTCAAGCAATTCAAAGTTTTGTATGTACCCAAGGTTTATAGAACTTCTGCTGAATATGAGTGAACATGGTCCAATAACACACAAAACCTACTTTTCAGCAACCAAGCATACCACCAAACTATTCGCCACACTTCTTGCACCATCACCACAGTTTTCTGGCAGGTCCATTCCACTCACTTCAATTATAATGAAACAAATCAGACATGAAGAAGCCAAGACAAAAATAGCTAAACACAAACCTTCTGATTCCCCTGCCAAGAACCTACACCCTGCCAGTACTCTACCCCCTGCTGATCCATAACATAAAAGGCGATCTAAAACCAGGTTTGCCAGGTCTCCCTTGCCTGGTGAATCTTCACAAGTAGCAGAGAGGAGAGCCTCCAAGGGTTTGGAGCAACTTGAGGGTTTGGCTGCCACTACTGTCTCATCCTCAAGGGGTGAGCAGGATAGTGACACCATCAGTAAGTCCTCCCCTCACTCAATGATATCCAAAGAGGGGAGAAATCCCCTTCTAGGGTTGAGAGCAGCATGAAACCTATGACCATTTTGGAATTGACGAAAATGTGCATGAGTCTGAAAAGGCAGAATACACAACTTGTACAAAATGTCAAAAAGCAAGGTCTGGTTATCAATAACTTGGAAACCAGACTTGCCACACTTGAGGGGAGGAGAAAGCCCAGGCTTATCATATCCACAGATGAGGATACTTCCAAAGGGGAGGAAGTTCCCAATACAGAAGAGTATACTCAGTACTATTCATATCCTGGTGGTGTACAAGGAAAGATAACAAGTGTTGAGAAAGGGATTGAGAAAGGAAGTGCTGATAAGGGAAGTGATAAGGGGAGTGCAACTAAAGAGATTGCTCAAACATTGCTAACTATGGGCAATCAAGAAGAAGCCCCTGCTTCAAAAGTTTCCCCTGTTGTTGCTGATCCCACTGTTGTAAGTCATTCCCCTGCTAAGCCTATTACTCAAACTTTTGTTAGAAAGAATAGAAAGCAACCAGTTCAGAAGGGAATTACAATCAAAGAACCTGTATCTAAAGTTAAACCAGCACCAGCAGTGGATCCAAAATACAAAGGAAAAGGGATCATGGTTGAACAACCCAAGAGAAAATACAAGCATAGAACTCCTGAACAGCAAAGGGCTCAAGAAGCACATGATGCACAAGTATCTCTCAGGCTACAACAAGAGGAGATTGATATGCAGGATCAGAGAATGCAAAAGATGAGGCCTAAAGATATGCTCAAGCAGGTTGAAATTATGCATAGAGATTTGGATGACATGGTGCCTCATGTTGGAGAATTTCTAGATCAATGGGAGAAGGAGTTAATAAATGCTCCTTTGGAAGACAGGTATGAGTTGACTTGCCTTGTTTACAAATATCAAACTGAATATCTGGAAAGGAGGGCAAATCAAATTCAGAGAGAGAAATATTTGAGTTCTTAGAAAGGGAGACTTGAACACTACAAAGTTTTGCTCAAGAGACATAAGAAGTGGAAGGATGGGGACTTCGCAGATATGAGTTTTGAAGCTATAAAAAGAGCAGTCAGACCAGTTTTAAGAGAATATGATGTGGAAGACTTTATGACTATGAACTCTCCTAAGGAAGCTGAGTATCTTAGGAGACAAAGTGAACTGTTACAAAAAGCTAGAGAATCCATGAAAAGAAAGGCTGAAGGAACAACTTTGGAAACTACACAAGCAGGTGCATCATCCCAAGTAGGTGCATCATCACAAGCAGGGGTATTACATCAAGCAGGTGAAAGTTTTCCAGCAATTGAGAAGTCTGTACTTAATGTACAAAGAGCAGCCAAAAGACTCAAGAGAATGGAGAAAGTTGGCACAGTTACTAAGGAGTCTCAACGTCCTTCAAATGAAGAAATTGATAAACAGCTAATTCTGCAGGAAAATGATGATATCTCACCTAGTGAACTTGGAAAGAAGTTTGCTATAATAGAGTATGCTGTTTATGAACACAAAGGGAGGACTTGGTGGAAGCTTACAAGAACTGACAATACAGCACAGACATTTCTAAGTCTAGATGTCATGTTTCAAACCTTGGATAGTGAGGACTTAGAAGATCTGTGGAAAATTTTGAAAAAGACTTTTGCTGCAAAACCTCCTACCATGGATGGTGTGAAGAAGGATTGGGTAATCTGGGAGTACATGCATAGGATGTATGAGCATGAGTTATTTGATCATATATTTGATGCAGTGAATAAAGGAGATTTGTTGTATTGGAAGTTGTTTACCAATTCTGGGGTCTATTAGGTAGTAATGGAAGGAGCAAGTGTGTACTTGATCAATCATGGTTATTATCCCTTCACTCAGGAGACCTTGAAGAAACTAGCACAGGCTAACTTGATTGTAGATGCTAAAACGCCTGTTGCTTATGATCTGGTAAGGATGATGCATAGTCAGATTTGGCCACAAAGTTTGTAAGCATCCTCATCAATTAGGATTTATTCAGAAACTTGTCTTTAGGGGAAAGAACAAGTTTAGGGGAGGATTGTTGGGAATAAATCTATGTATACTTGTTACCCCTGCTAGTTGATTATTCGTTCCCCTGCTAGAGTTAGTTCCCCCTGCCAAATAACAAAGGCAGGGGGATTGGTTCCCCTGCTGAAGTCAAAGGCCCTGCCGTCAGAGATAAACTTGGAATAGATTTTTACGCGTTTCTGTTACTACTCCTTAATACTTTCCAAGTTTGTTAGTAGTGATCTTGTACGTGAGTTCTTGTACCTATAAAAGGACTCACTAGGTTTTCATGCATTGTGTGTCTTTCTCTATTGTCTTTCATTGTCATACTTTAAGGTTTTGTAAACCCTAATACCATTATAGGGTATTCGTATATCATTGATATATTAAAGTTCAACGTTTGCTTTATTCATATTGTTCTTGTACTAAACACTATATTCCGCATCTTATTTAGTTACTTTGCCTTGCAAAGTTTCTCTAGTGTTAGATTGAATTTATTCTTTCTATCACAACCCTTAAACAAGCCATTAAGGTTTAAGATATGAGTTTGGGATCAACATAGGTAAGCTCGATTTTTGTGAGAATTGTGTTCTGGGAAAGTCACATCGTGTCCGTTTCGGTGTAGGAAAGCACACTACTCAGGAAGTGATAGACTATGTTCATTCAGACTTATAGGGTCCGTCTCAGGTGGAATCATTGGGAGGCAAGAGGTATTTCTTATCTATAGTTGATGATTATTCCAGGAGGGTATGGGTTTATGTTCTCAGGTTCAAACACGAAGCATTTGAGAAGTTCAAAGAGTGGAAGCAGTTAGTAGAGAATCAAATTGGGAGGACTGTTAAGAAGCTTAGGACATATAATGGTCTTGAGTTCTGTAACAGGGAGTTTAATCAGCTATGCACTGAGAGTGGGATTACTAGACATTTGACAGATGTCGGGACGCCGCAACAGAATGGGTTAGCAGAATGGATGAACAGAACTCTCATGGACAAGGTACGCTGTTTATTAATACAGTCTGGATTGCCCAAGACCTTCTGGGTGGAAGAGACATGTACGGCCGCATATCTTATAAATAGGTCACCATCGACAACGATTGAGAAGAAGACACCTATGGAGATGTGGTCGGGACATCCTAGTGATTATGGGATGTTGAGAGTTTTCGACTGTGTCGCGTATTCACACGTTAAACAAGATAAGCTTGAGCCGAGAGCGGTAAAATGCGTTTTTTGGGGTATCCTGAAGGTGTGAAGGGGTACAGACTATATAGGCTTGATAATGAATCACCTAAATAGTCACAACCAGGAACGTAGTCTTCAATGAAAGTGTCATGTACAAAGACACGTTGAAGGATACTGGTGTAGCTAAAGATAAGTCTGTTGAGGAATTACAGGTTGAGGTGGAACTGCAGAGGTTAAATAATCATACGCCTGAGGAAGACCAGACAGGTCAGGAAGATCAAACAGGTCAGGAAGATCAAACAAGTCAGGAAGATCAGACAGATCAGGAAGACCAAACGGATCAGGAAGATGGCTATGATGAAGGTGCAGGGGTTCAAGAAATTGATCATCCACTCGATCTCACAGATTATCAATTGGTTCGAGATTGAGAGCCAAGGAAAAGAACGAAACCGGCGAGGTTTCGGGATGAGAGTAATATGGTTGCTTACGCGTTTGCTGCAGCAGAGGAAGAAGATACTCGTGAACCATTGGCATACCAGGAAGCAGTTTCTTGTGAAGACAGTTCTAAGTGGAAAGCTACAATGAAAGAAGAGATGGATTCTGATGTAGTTTGAAACAAAGATAATAAAACTGAATCTGTTGATTCCCAAGGAATACCAGAAACAATCAAAGACAGATAAATTGGATCTATTGATTCCAATAAATACTAGAAACAATTTCTTCCATTGTAGAAGTATGATAATCTTTGATATATCAAGAGGGTTATTGTTTTCTAGTGAGAGAAAGTAGAGAGAGAAGTGAGAGAGAAAACTATGTTTATTACTTGTGAAAATGAAACAACCAACACCCCTTTCCATGGTGGAAAGGGGTTTATATACCCAAGTCCCTTAGTGAACTTGGGCCTCCGGCCCATGAACATGCTCATGGGTCGGGCCAATGTAAACTTTAATTAAACTTATACTACGAGCCTATAACTATATTGTTGGAGTGACCGAGACTTTCTAAATACGAAAAACGTATTTCCAACAATCTCCCCAAAGGGAGGTCACTCCAAATTACAAAGTCCTAATCTAGCATGTTAGATCTTCGTTCTTTAGCTCGTAGTCCACTTTCTCTTTTCTTCTTTAACTTTTCTTCTTTTTGTGAATATGTGTTGAATGTCATCAGGCTTTTGCTTGGAGCATATTCTTTTGGCCCTTCACATGCAATCTTTGTCTTCTTGTGATGTTCGCCTCTTCGTGACTTCATGTCCCACATACCTATCCTTTGTTGAATTCTTGAAAGTTTCAGAGTCGATACAGCGGAATACTTTTAGGTTAGACTTTCTTGAATTTGCTGAAATATTTGATGCATAAGGAATAAGTATGTAAGGACGACTTTCACTGGTACACCGCAACGCTACCTTCTTCAAATGCAGCAACATAATAAGACACGAATAAAATGGCTTTGACATTTTATTCTAATTCGGTAGCATTTTACCTCCGGTCGGTGAAGACCATTGGAGATAACAAATATCGTACTTGTGACAGGTAGCTCTAATTAAAGATCTCCTTGACAAGATTTCGCGGGTAAACCCGTTCTCTTTATTCGACTGTCCAAAGCTGACTGCGAATCTAAAGAGTGAATCATTTGGATTATAAAATCCGTATGATTGAAGCCGTCAATTCATGAATCCTGGAACAAGTGAATTTCAATTAAGATTTTCACCATCGTTGCTTTCCAGCTGTCATGAGCTTGATTCTGATAGAATCTTTCTTGTCACCTACCGCAGTGTTGTTTTATGTTGACACTGGAAGGATTTCCATGAACACTAAATAGTGTCACTCGGAGTGTTCTGGCAAGATCACTTGGATAATGCGTAGAGGCCCTGGAACAAGTTTAATCTCAATTAAGAGTTAAACCATCGTTTCTTTCCAGTTATCACTACATTAGTTCTTAAAGAACCGCACGTGTCACCTACCATGAGCTTGTTTGATGTTGGCTCAAGCAGGATTTCCATCTTCATTGTAATACTTTGGTATCACTCAGATTTTCTGGCAATATTGACTCATAAAAAATCTTTATTGTTTTTAAAATTGTGTCCTAATGAGACTTTTGATGATCTCGTGGCTCTAGACTCAATAGTGCATTTTATTTTAGTGAGCGGAGGCTGGAGAGGATTGCCACCTTTTCAATATCAATTTATTCGGAGTGAATAAACCGATAGATAACGTGTTGAACTTCGTGACATTAAAAAAAATATTTTTTGAGAGATATTTGAGTTGGCTGGGAGGGGTTGTGCATCGCATCACTGGGTCCATGATACTTTGGTTCTTCAAAATGAGTTGACCCGGTTTCTGCCTAAATTGTAAGGAGAGGCTTCTTTCTTTACGCACTTTATCTTTACATTTCTTTTTCATTCTTCAACCCCTTCAATGCTTACCAATACCTCATCACTAGCACCTTGTTGTGATTGTTCCAGTGCTAGCATCAGTACTTGGTCGGCATTCAACTTCGTTCACAATCCATTCTCCATCTTTCCTAAGGACTTCTATTTTCTAACTATGGAATTGTCCTTGGGAAGATTCCTCCGGTTCTGGAAGAATCATTGGACTAATACCTAATCCTACCACCCTTTTGTCACGACATTCGTCGTGAGTTAAGTGTGTTTTGGGTAAGTATTCGTCTTCATGAAAAATTCCTTAAAATCACTGAGGTACTTGTGATATAAATATCAAAAGTTTTTGTACCTTTAGTGTTTTTTGTCAACAAAATGCTCCCCCTTAACATATGCGTAGCATATATCAAGTTGGATTTTCTATTAAGCCCTTTTTCATTTTAGCCACATTTGTTTTACAAGTCTCCTTAATCCCATTTTCTCCCCTTATCCAAAATGTTAACCATTAATGTTTTGGATATTAATGGGTTAACCGGTCTTTGGGTAAAAATGAAATTGGTTAAAAGCCGTAGAACATATTAATGCTCCCCCTCAAATTAATGAGGGTTAGTTGTAGTGCTCGAGTACGATATGTTTGAAAGATTTAGAATCTCGAGAGGAATTCTTGAAAAATATCATACTTTCACACTACAACATGCCACAAAAGCCGATTATACATATATTGACATATTCACAGTAATAGACATATGGAGTTGACCTGATAGAAAACGATCCATAATTAAATAGATCATTCTGTGAACCTGTGGTGAGCTCCATATGGTCTTCCACCTACGAATCGTTCCAAACTTCTTAGCAACCGGTGCTCCCTTAACTTTTCCTCGATCTTTTTAATCGCGTACTTAGAACCTCTTTTGCATTGGTCCGCCCAGTTGTACTTGACTGCTGGAAGTGATTGACTGGCATTAAGAACAGTCAGATCATCACGAACGTGTTTGAGCGTACCATCACTGAATTTATGCAGTTCAGATAATCGCATGAACTGCATGACGCCAGTCTCGTTCAAATAAAATATTGTGGATTTGCTATATAAGATCCGGTGGTCTAACATGGTGTAATATGGTGGTGGTAGCCATTGTTGAAAGAGAGAGAGAAAGAGAGGTTGTGTGAAAGAAGGAAAAATGTATTAAAATGAAAATGAACATAAGCAACACCCCTCCTTGGAAGCTATGGAGGGGTATATATAGTCACACACACTACATAAACTATACAACGAACCTACTCTAGTCTAAACGTGTGTGACTATGATAACTAATGGGAATTATTAAATGTCGTCACATAAAGTGAGTTTTCAACAATCTTCCCCCATGGGACGACGTGTAGAATTCCTTACAATATTCTTCCTAACAAGTACAAAATGATTAAGAACAAGAGCTTTCATGAAGCGTCCAATGCTGATGAAGTCTTCTGAGGCCTTCGTCTTCAAAACGACTCATCTTTAAAGTAACTTGTAGAAGAAATACTGTAACGGCACGAGCTAAGTAACCCATACACTTCTGGTTAAGGAGAAGCTTCTAAATTAGCTTCCCCCTAATTCATGCCACATAAACTTGATGTAGAAGCTTTTAAATAGCTTCCCCCTAATCCGACAATCATCGTAAGCAACTTCAAAGCTTTCAATAAAGCTTAGAATGATTAAGCGCACAGCGGAATCTAACAAGCAAATCCCATCATATAACATGATAACGTTGCTAAGAGGAATTGAAAGTAAGGGGTACACCAAGTAGATCAACAACTTCTCTTCTCACGCTTGAATAATTCTTCTGAATTTTTCTTCCCCCTGAGAGTTCAAGTTATGCATACCAGAAAGAATCAAGACATTTCTTGCCCCACATAGTTGAAGAAAGTAAATCAATCCCCATTATGAAGCTCAAATACTGAAGTGGACACTTTATCCCATTCATGAAGTTGACATCGTAACACCAGAGTCAATTAAGTCCCGGAAATGCACATATCTTCTTCCGGAGATGCACCAGAGTCAATTAAGTCCCGGGAATGCATATAGGATAATGATGATGTTTAATTGCAACAATCAAACAATTAAACCTCGAATCAGTAGTGTACCGTTTAGAGATTGATAAGGCCACGAGTTAAAACACTGATTTTTTCTGCGGCTATGACAAATGTCATCCCGGAATGTCTTCAAATCAAAAGAAGGTATGAAGTTCATCACGTGCACTCGTTGTGCGTTCAATGTGTCTTCTTCTTCCCCCTTGATGGTTTCGAAACTCGGAACCATCAACAAATCGTACGCACATATACCTGAAATCTCGTGAGAATAATAAATAAGCTGAATTATATAGTTTGTGAGAATCAGCTGTTGATCGAAAATCTCTTCTCATAAACTCTCCATGGCCACCTTTACCAACCCACGTGAAAGCAATTTGAAGTGACCACTGATTGAATGAACCAGATACATCAAACGTGAAGCTGAATAAAAATCCTTCGATCTTGTGACTTAAGCTTGCACAATTGTTGAATGAAGAACGGTGGAGAAATATCTAAGTACTCAATGCATCACTGAAGAAGTCTATAAGCACAACACCTCTTGAAATTATCCACGTCGACTAAGCGCGTGACACTGAGTACAACAATGTAACCCCTTTAAGTGATAGTTATCCGAGTCATCAACCAGCCACCCCGAACCCGGAAACCAGATAAACAAGTCTTCATTCTAATATGAAGCACGAGAAAGTTATCTATGAAAGATAAAATAAGTACACACCTTGAAAAAATCCGTCTTCAACGTCACTAATTAATACCCGATCAAACGAAATATGTATTCACAAAAAAATCGCCCATTTTTTTTTTCTTGGTCTCGTCTCAAATAAATTCTCGTCACATTTATCACGTCACTTTGTCACGACACGATGTCACATTTAAATCCCGACAATATCCACAAAATTTTATTCAAAATAATTAATTTTGAAATGAAAATTCGTGTATATTGTGTTTTAAAACATACGGCCCAACTTCATAACATTTTTTCATGGCCCATTGAATTTTGATCACCAAATGAGTGTGGCCCAAATCACAGTTTTTGTAAAATATGAGTCCATGGCCCAATCACTGCAAAACTAATACCCGGTCCACCATTTGGAGATAAAACATTCCCAACCCTACAAACTCTCACACTTAACTTAATCACAACACATCTCATTGTTTCCTCCGCCCCCATTTTCACTCACCTAAAAAACTTCGCCTCTTAATCTAACAAAATAGATCTGATCTCCATCTTTTCCTCAAATCTCAAATCTAAACAACTTCATCTCAAACCAAATTAACAATCTCAATTTCAATCAGCAAATCCATCTCTTCACACCCGTAGGTAATCAAACCCACGAAGCAGTCAACCGAATGAAGCTACAAGATCCATGGTAGGGTCTCGGGTAGGTGTGTTTGGATTCGTGTGTCTTTTAGACGAATTAAAGAAAGATTATAACAAAATTGTTATAAATCTTCTTTGCTTTCATAAATAAGAACAGATCTGATTTTGCATGTTGGTTTTACTCTCGAAAAAATGAGAGATCATAACAATAAATGCTATGAATCTTCAATACTTTTCGTATATAAGAAAGGGGTAATCCCCAAGATAGATCAATGATGATACCCGTTTTCGTGTTTGATCTTTAATGATCTCAACATGCATGTATATCACGAAAAAGTAATCTGAGATCCTTAAGTTTCTGTTTTTATTTTAAGTTTTGAGAGTATGTAGATGGGATAGGTGACGAAGGGAATTAGGGTAGATGATTGAAGGTGTTGTGGAGGTAAAAGGTGGTGAGTTGAGACAGACTCAGTGAGTTAACTGAGTCAACTCGGTAATTACCGAGTTGACTCGGTTGAGTTGGTTTTGGTTTTGGACACATTTTTGGTCCACTGGTTTTTAAAAAAAAACAGTCCGTCGGAATGTTAATAGATGTCCCATCGAAATGTTTTTGTGTTTGAGTCAAAGCAATTTTTTTCAGAAAAAAATGATGCACCATCGGAATGTGTAAGTCTCTATCGGAATGGTTTGTAGTCATCATCGGAATAAATCAAACACCTCATCGGAATGGCTATCCGAATAATCATCGAAATGACCATCCGAATAATCATAGGAATAAGCGTAATCTGAATCCCCATCGGAATCCCCATCTGAATCCCCATCGGAAACCCCATCTGAATCCCCATCGGAAAAGCTGTCGGAAACCCAATCGGAAAAGGGTTTTGAAGAACCAAAAATGGTGGATCTGCCCAATTATTTTGTATTTTGTCCTTTTCCCAATAAATTAGATCTGATAGATGCAAGGAACAAAAAAATGTAAAAAATGGACAAGTGTTTGATGAAACCAAGAATAAACACTGACGTGGACCCAGATATGACTCTGATTTGATGAAACCAGTGAGACAATGAAACTGTGGACAAAAGTAACAAGACGTGACAAAAACTTGTGAATTTTTGAAAGAAAAACACAAACCGTGACAAAGAATGATATAGATTCGGACCAAAATTTTTTTTTATAGACCACCTAAATCGAAAATAAGAACGATCCAAGGATGGAACCGAAGCTCTGATACCAATTGTGGATTTGCTATATAAGATCCGGTGGTCTAACATGGTTGAATATGGTGGTGGTAGCCATTGTTGAAAGAGAGAGAGAAAGAGAGGTTGTGTGAAAGAAGGAAAAATGTATTAAAATGAAAATGAACACAAGCAACACCCCTCCTTGGAAGCTAAGGAGGGGTATATATAGTCACACATACTACATAAACTATACAACGAACCTAGTCTAGTCTAAACGTGTGTGACTATGATAACTAATGGGAATTCTTAAATGTCGTCACATAAAGTAAGTTTCCAACAAATATCCCTGCTTCCGGCGTCGTAGTCCCCATGTAAGGCTTTTTGTCCTTGTGGTAATTACTGAGCGGAGTTGTGTGGGGACGTTGCAAGTTTAGTTGCTTTTGAAAACTCTCCACTCCATATTGAAAATCTTCTACCTGGTGTTTGATGACGATCTTTCGAGCATATTGACGAAGGTTTGAACTCAAGGCAATGACTATCTCAGGTGGTAAATGGTCGACCTTTTCTTGAGCCAATAACAACAGAAGATCTTCAATGTCTTCAAGGCGTAGGTACTGGAGATCACTTTCATCGATTCGATATTCTTTTTCATCGGCACGTTTGAACACGATTACATTCAAGTAATCATAACCGAATACAGTCCGAGTAGTTGCTCCTTGTATGCTTTTAATTCTACGTTCCGAGACAATAGAAGAACCTCTTTTTGGACGATGAAAGTGATTGTAAGCTAACCTTTTCTTTGCATTCCAGTGAGAGATGCCAAGTGATGCATAGGTTTCATAAAACTTGAGCAACTTCCTTCTCCATAACGCATCAGGTACTTTGTCTTTAATCCAAGGTACATCCTCCATATTTATAGCCTTGACCATAGTAAGAGATGTAGCATATTTCTTCGCGCCTTTATCAAGATACTCGAGATCATGACAGATAAAATATTCTATTGGAATCATTATAGAACCGGCGATGAATGTACGTGTAAGAGGTCGCAAAACTGGAGTCTGAATTCCCGTAGTTGTCGCTCTTATGGCCTTTGTAAGCTCATTTATGTGATATTCAGCCTCATTATGGCTGATCTTCAAATTATCAAAGAAATCCACATCTACGGCTGCCATTTTGAGAAGACCCAGAGTCATTGTTGGTTTCCCATGATGATACCTTAGAAAGGCCAAGAAATCGATTGGATTGTTTAGGTATTGAGTGAGCTCCATTTCTGTTGTTGTGGCGAAGGATGTTGTGGTGCTGCATTTGTAAGCCAGAGTTACTCCTGTACAGTGTCGTTTATGATAAGAGATTCAGCAAAAGTCGCTTCTAGTACATTTAAGTGTTCGAATTCTATATCAGAATTGTGCTGATTTTCAGAAGGTGTGGAAGGTTGTTCTTCTGACCCCGGTATATCATCTTCAGGCATAGAGACTGGAATTTCATCTTCTGGCATAGACCCTGTGGGTTCATCTACATGCGTAGACACTGGAATTTCGTCTACTTGCATAGGTTCGACAGTTTCGTTGTGAGAAGCATTAGTAGAAACCAGGTCAGTAGACATACCTATGTCAGTATGTTGAGATTCTGGCATCGTAGCATCCACAATCTTTTCAGCAGTTCCTGCAAATCTTTCTTCAACTTCCTCAATACCTTTCTCAGTTTCCTTATCACCTTCACCCTTATTTGACTCGTCGCCACTAGTACCCGTTTTGTCATTCTTATCACCCTTTTGGTTCCATTCCCGTCATTATCATTATCATCATCATCATCCTCATCCCCATCTGTATCCTCATCCTCGTCTTCTCTGTTATCCTCATCCTTTTCTTCTTGTTCATCCTTAACTTTATCCTCTTTTTCCTCATCCTCTTCTTCCTCGTCCTCTTCTTCCTCATCCTCTTCCTTATTTTGATCATCATCACCATCATCCTCATCACCATTACCCTCGTTATCTGCCTCTTCTAGCTCGTCTTCATCTTCAGACTCAGAGTCTTCAGTATCTGCAGGTGTATCTTCAGTGATAGCTTTGTTGAGATATTGCAGAACTTTTCTTTTATTTTTCGTTTTACGAGGCCCCATATCTTTCAGTCGTGTTTGCAACAATTGCATCAGTTTAAGAGTAGATAAACCTATGCAGAATAGAGTTGGTAGCTCCAGATCAACATATGACTTCACTTCACGTCGAATGATGTTGGTCATAGTATCATTAATTGACCCAAGAAATGCAGCATTCTCTTTGTCACGATTTTTCTTCTCTCCAAGAAATGTTTTATGTTGTCTTTTAAGTTTTGAGACGCTGTCGGATATTTTCTTAAGTGTAGGCTCATCAGGTTGCGGTTCCTTGAGGGTTTGTGTGTTAGGATTGGTGATTCTTTCATTTAGTGCTTCAATTTGTTTAGCTTGAGCCTGCAGTTGTTGTTGAAAATTCTGAATAAGTGGATCACTGACTGTGTGGAATGGGTTGGAGGTGGATGATACTTGTTGTATTGATGGTGGAGGTGTAACTACGAGTGTTTGAGAGGTTATGGAAGATACAGGTTGTTCAAGGATCGGTGACGGTGTAGCTTCAGTCATTGGGGCGGTAGTTGGTACATGTTGTTCAAGGAGTTCGGGTGTGGGAGTTGGTGTGATGACATTGGTTATGACCGCGGGGGTTAGTGGTGGAATGGTAGTTGTTGTAACAGAAGTTATAGGAACGTCCGCCATATTCTCATTTGTCGATGGATCAGTATTTGTGACTTCGATGCCCTCCCCTTCAAAAATAAGATATTTCATAACATCATCAGAGCCAGAAGTAGACTTACTTTGGAGTTGAGTTCCTGGAATAAGAGTTGCATGATCATCGTCGTTAATCACCGTGCAAGTTGGTTCCGGTAATGATGTGGTGATATTGGCATCATGATACAGTAAATTAGTTATGTGTTGTCACTGCCAGCACCCTCTTCACTATGCTCACGACTTTCAAAATGGAAGTTATCAACATCTTCATCAATAGGATCTTCATATAAGAGAATATCGTCATCCGGGTTACCAAATTCGTCTAAGTCATCGAATGGTGTTGAGCCTGATCCCTTGGATGTTGCAAAAGCCTCCTCTCTGCTCTACTGAAGAGTGATACGCAGTTGTTTGGCTTTAGAAATGGTTTGTTGAACTGGTTCATCTATAGCAACAAGTGTTTCTTTACCTTTGTTTTTTTTTGCTCTCTTTGTCCTTTTTAGGGATACTTCTTCTTGTTCAACATCAGTGTGGATCATCTCATCTTCATCATCATCTTCATCAACTATTTGCTCTTTCCCAGTGCCTTTATCTTTTGAAGAAGAAGTCCTTTGACGCTTGGCCATATTTTTCTTCCTTTTACCTGTTTGTTTCTTAGAGGGATCTGCATTTGCTCTTTTAAACTGTGCTTCAATGTCTTGGAGCATCTCTTGGTAGTGGTCACTCTCCTTGATCCCTTCATTGATCATTATGTCTGGCACAAGAGCTGGTCTTAGTGAGTACTTTGTGAATTGATTATCAGCAGTCATAGTGTCCAGCACATTGTCTCTATCTTAAGTATGATAGAAGAAATTCCTACGAGGATCAATAGCTGGGTCACTCTTCATGAAGAAATTGATGATGAGTTTTGTGAACCTTGGAAATGGGAGATGCACCGCTTTCTTCTTGGAACTTGTAAATTGATGACAGAATTCCTCCCAAAGTTGTAGTGCATAGTCCACTTTAGATCCAGTGTAGAGACCCCAAAAGATATTAGCCTGAGAGGGTCTCATTGCGTCTGCTCCACGAATCTTGGAAGTAAGGCATTTTACTAAGATAGTGACAATTGCTTTCCAAGGTTGCCCAATATGTGACGTGTTAAACTGAGATAGAAAACCAATTTCACCCTCATAATTCAATTCTTGAATTACTCGAAGTAGTTGATATGTATCTGGGTCAGGCACAAAGTGTTCTCCTTTTGCTAACTTAGGAAGCTTGAATAGTTGCCTAAATTGACGCAATTCAAGTGTCAAGTCTTTCTTGTTGAGCTTGATAGAGATAATCTTCTTTGACAACTTTTTTTCCCTGTGTAATTGTGGCTGTTGTCCAAAACTCGTGCATGTATACTTCAAGAACTGATGCTGTGGCACGTAATGCATCCTTTATTGGTTAATAATCTAGGATGTCTGTTGTAATTTTGAATGCCGCCAGAGTAGGATCAAAATCGTCTTTCAGACGGAAATTGTTTGGTGCAGATAGCATTCTGGCACTAAGTGGGACAAGGGCAAGATCGAGTTGTTTCTGTTGTTCTTCGTTGATCGACATTTTCCTGCTTAGATAAACACATGTACACTTGATATATACACACACATATATATATATATATATATATATAAATATATATATATATATATATATATATATATATATATATATATATATATATATATATATATATATATATATATATATATATATATATATATATATATATCATAAACTATGTATTGTTGGAGTATGCTCGTTTCATAACAACTAATTATATGGCTAGACACATATGGGCCTATGGGGTCACACACATATACACTGAGGTACCATTTCAGTATATCGTGTTTATCGTATTTACGATATATTTATAACCTACGTAACTCGGAATAACTATTGGGCCTCTAATGAATAAGTAAAGTACTTAAATCCATTGGACTAGAGAAAACAAATGGAAAGCCCATTTGGGCCCTATAGTAGACTTCCACATAAAGAAAAAGGATAAGTTTTGGTTTTTGAATTAATATGACTTAATTATGCTTTTATGTGCATTAATTCCATATAAACAAGTTACCAAAACCATTTCCTTCTACCTTTGATCATATAACACGAAATTATAATGATTTTATGAGTGGGTTTGTTGTTTTTTGATCAACAATCTTGAATCTTGTTCATTCAAGATTTGTTACGAGGTTACGGGTTATATTGACTAGCATCTACGGGGTATACAATGACGTGTAGTGTGGATTACATCATAGAGATGATCTATTTTGATCATTTAGTTTCTTGGTTAGATCATATGGTGATTGTCTCCATATATCATTTGTTGTCGTTTTATCCTACCGAATCATGTTACAAAGGTATACTTTTATCTCCGTTTTTGTTGATTTATCATATGACTCTATGGATCCGTCCATAGGTGATCTTTCCGCTGCATTTATTATTTATTCATATCATGTTTATATGTATAATCACCTATAGTGGTATCACGAGCCATCATAGATGTCATATGATTATCGGGTATGCGTAAAAGTGGCTAAAACGTGTGTTTTTTATGGATTAAGAAAAGATAAAATTAAAACAGCCCTTAGGGCTTAATTTCGTGATAAAACAGACCCTAAGATTGTCCTATGATCTGTTATTTTTTATTCCATGGCCATGGGTTACTCATATCTTAATTGGTATTGTTACCGGTACGTGTAAAATGACCTAAAAACGCGTTTTTTGGAACGATTATTGAATCTGGTTTTAAACAGCCCTTATGACCATATTTTCTGTAAATATATGATAATTACAAGGTTTCTAAAATGTGTTTTTAAGGTCCTAAGGTCATTGGTTACACGTACCAATCAGGGGTTTAATTAATTGTTGATTATTGCTTCGATTTCGTTGGCTAACATGTGTATCTTGTTATTTATTTTATATCCATGGCAAATACATGCATGTTTGATCATGGAATTAGCCAACACCTTGTTATATTCATAATCTTATGGTATTATTATATTTCGTATGCAAAGCCGATGAAAACCTAGACCAAATGTGACATGTTGTGTATTGATTTGCATTTAATTTTAATTTTGGGGTTTGCCATTGTTTCGGCTTAATTAATATGTTTATGATGTTGTTTATAGCCATTGTTTGGGCACTTTACAGTAGTTTAATGATAGGTTAAATGTTTTTAGTCATAAATCAATTGTAACCGATGCTTGGATGGGAATGGCTAAAGAATTAAAGACATATTGTGAAATTCGGAGCTGCTGAGTGACCTGCACTAAAACATGATTTCCTAAAGTTCTATAAGGAGATAGAAGCTTAATTTTGGTGTGCTAATTCACAACTCATGTGCCTTAAAAAGTCTCAACTGGAGCTCAGGCTAGGGAGGATTCCTTCTATGGGTTTTGGGCCCTAGAAGTCGACTGAAATTTTATGGCAGTTTGGGCCTCATGTTTACTTTGGGTTCTACTTGCTATTGATGGTCTTAGAGCAAGTGGGAGCCCACTTTGTGGTAGTGTTGACTTACCCTAGTTGACTTCTTGGTCCTCGTGATGGCTCACGAGATCAAGCTTAGGTTTTTCATCGGTTCGAGGCTTTGCATACTTGTGGTTGTGTGGTTGCTTATTTGCTTGATATCTTGCTATAACTTGCAAATGTTTTTATAAAACTTGATACCAATCACAAACCATTTATAAAACTAAATCTTTGATTTAGTTTAAAGTTTAAGTACGATTTAAAACAAAAATCTTGTTTTCATAATAATTCATAAACATGTTATGAATGTTATTTATTTTATGCATTGTCTAAACTAATAATACTTCCACTTAGGTTTTATATTAGTATTTAACTTGGAAAACTTGACACGCATAAGTTAAAACAAGATTAGACTTAAGTTAAGAAATGTTTTTAACTTGTGCTACGATGGATGAATGCATGCTTCCTCGTACACACTTTTGATTTGTAAATCAAACTTTTATACCCGTCTCAAATTTAAGTCATGCCGTCCAATCGTTTGAGATCTCTTGCAATTACTTTTTGCATCTTGTGAGACGGATGTGAATTGTAACCCAAGGTGATTATTAACTATGCGTGAGACCTAGACTTATTCTCGCATGCTCTCAAATTGGATGACTTAATCGGTACAACGGTGAGACCTTGGCCGAGGCAAGGATGGGGCTAAACATGCCAGTTTGACATTTAGTGAAATGTTTACTTGTGTCATGAGTCCCATAAGGATCTAAGAATTGCAAAAGATTTGCAATTGATGAACGTCATCTACCTATTGAATCTATCATTGCTAGCAGATCAACTGATGTGATGGTAGAACCTCAATGAGGATCTTAGCCTTTTCGTAAAATTAATTGTTTTTTTTAAACTTGGGTAGTTAATTTTAAAAGGATAATTATTGAAAATACTAAATATGAACTTTGTATTTCTATTAATGATTTTATGTAACACAAACCGTAAACAAATTTTGTTTCCTTTTGTGATAGAGGAAAAAAAACTAAGTCTTCTTTCCTTGTAAGAATAAGACTCGTACCCATCCTTTCTCCTTGTATGAGAAAGATTTAATAGGAACACTTGAATCTTCTCAATTCTAATCAAACTTAAAACACACCTACTCAAGAAATCGCATTGTATTGTAAGTTACAAGACAAAACGATTAAATACGGTTTCACATCTTAAAGTGTTAAGATATTGTATGAGTCTTGATTAGAAATTGAAGTCTCAATAAACCGTGAGAAGAAAGGAAATTACTAGCATGTTTTTCTAGTATATTTTCCTTACTCAATTAAGTTCTATAAGATTCTACACACCTTTGAGGTAAAGTAGAAAGAGGAATTGCATGTAAAAATTCAAGTTAATGGCATCGATATAAATCCCATTTTAATATAGTAGAACTTGATACATTTCTTTGAATATCTATGTACTTGTTTACTAGTCTACGCGACTCACATTGGATATAATGTGTAGACATTCAAAGAACTAGAAAGTATACAAATTGCTACTTGCTTTTTCACTAGTATAGATACATTCAAAATGTTGTCTAAATTAATGGGAGCAATGCATTTTTAACCATAGGACACACTTGTAAAGTTGTCTTATTCAGTGGGAGCTATGAGCTTATCACCTTGTAAGTGACCCACTTAATTTCTAGATTGTCTTGAAATAACATCATACTTTTCTAAGCCTTATTGCATATTATTTTAAAAGATAACTAGTCGCTTATCTGATGTCGCTTCGCGAAATGTTATCTGAAAATAGTTATGCATGATTGCTTATTTAACAATGAAGTTCTGCATAACCTTTCTATACAATCTTGATTTGAGTATGGATTAAATCTTATTATATCTGTGATATTTTAATATTATTCATATATGATGTTGTGCCATGCTCAAGTGGGAGAAATATTAGAGTGTGCAAGGTGCAACACAATATGGCTTATAATATTCTATTAGGACTTATACATATTGATGTATGTTGTCTATAGAGAACTAATGCCAAAAAATAATAAAAACTACTTCATCACATTACCTAAATGTTCCAGCTAATAAGCATATGTCTTCTTGTAAATACATAAATATGAAGTATGTGAATTAACTTGAAAATACTATTGAAGTCAAAAGTAGGCATTCAATAATACTTTATTTGTAATATGTTTATGTTTTCAAGTAAAGACATAAACATGAACTTCCTTGAATTGTTCAAAGACTTATAAAATAAAGTAAATAATTGAATTGTTGTGTCTTCCTGCTAGGGCATATACAATGAAGTTATTGAATTGTTCAATACCTTATAAAGTAAATTTAGCGATTAACATGTTATGTTTTCTTGTCAAAACATGAACATTAAGTTCTTGAACTGCTAAAACAATCATACTTTATAGCATGCAATTGGCTTGAAATATTGTTTATGCAATTTGGTTTGACCAAATTATAAAATATGTGAGCCAAAGAGTATTAGGTTATTTAAGGAATTGTGATAATGTCTCACAATCACAACACTATGTCTCATGTGTAAAATCAAATACGATTTTATTATTTGACCCTTGATAACATTAAATACTCTCTCTCTCTCTCTCTCTCTCGTATCTTATTAAGGTTAACAAAGATTTGAATGAGCCCGTGCTTATTCAATATGGTTCCAAACAAGAAGGTAACTAAGAAACCATCAATTTATGGAATGGGATGACTCCCAGCAAGTCTTAGTTGAACTCTTGAACTTGTTAAAATCATGTTAGACGTGTTATTAACAAACTTGAATCAAGAAATTTCATTGTATTTTATACATCCCAAAACGAGAACAATTCATTGTTGCTCGACATGTTGTGTACTTGGAGAAAGTCTCCTCTTACAAGAAGCAAGTGGCAGCCTTTATGCATCTTTGAAGAAAGTAATGAATAAAATACAACCTTCTGAATACACTAGTAAACAACACAATTGAGGCTGAGCATGTAAATGCAAAAGCCACAAAGTGTTGTAACTCCCATTCGCATATCCGCAAGGATACCTCAAGCACCTGAAGATATGAATGTCATGTCAATGTTGAGGAATCTGAGTTAGAGGATCATAGTGAACCTCATAACTATCGAGACTCGTTTTTAGATTTGGAATCTAATGAATGACTCAAAACTATGAATGGTTAGATGTAGTCCATAAAAGAAAATCAATTTTGGAATTTGATTAGCTTTCACTAATCAGTAAGACTGATAGGTTATACATGGTCTTCTATGAGAAGATAGATATGGACACAATTGTACACATTTATACACACTCTCTTTGAATAGAGTTTAAGGCATGCTCAAGCAATTGATCATGATTTAAGGCTTGATTTTATTTACGAATGTTAAATTAATAAAGATATTAATTACCATACTTTATTTCATGAATATGAAATATGGCAATTGGTGTACAAACTCTAGAAATCCAAGTGTGGATTAGAGCATGCATCTAGGAGCTGGAATCTTAAGTTTGAATCAAGGATATGATCATGATTAAAACAAAGATAACTCTTTAAGCTAGTAGGAGCATATTGTTTTGTTTGTTCTTAAATCTCATATGTTGTTAACATATTGGAAATAACATTCCATCAAAGCTAGGTTTTAATCCTTAGTTTGGAATATATTTCTATTGAGAGATATAAGAAATAACACTATAACCTTGGAACATATGCTTATTAGGAAAAGTCATACGCGGTTAATAAGTCTAAATATGACACATCACTGAGAAAGTCTCAAAGTTCTATCTCATGTGATAAGATTGATTATGTACAAGGAAACCTTTAGTTTACCTAGTGGATTCATTACATATGATACGTGATGTATTAGACTAATGTTAATACTTGCATGAATGCAAGATGAATTGATCACAAAGTATCTAAGTGAAAGTCATTAGACTACTATATACTTGATCATCGTTTACGGATTTTAGCTAAGAAGATTAGTGTTGAGTTTATACACTAATGCTTACTTTGATTGAGATGGTACTCAATACTAGTGATAGTAGGATTTCATCTTCAATGATAATACTACTACCTATACGTGCTTGATGAAAAGCATTGTTGCACTACTCATTAGTAAAATAAGAATACTTTACAGTTTAGGAAGCTTTTAAGAAGATTGTCTTAAATAGGTGTTCTACTTGCTTCAAACAACCTATGTAATGTACTATGGCGATGCTAGTATTACTGTATTAGCACTTGAGCGCACATATACAAAATGACAATCATCGTATTATTCAAAATCTTCACTATTTGTGAGTTTCTGAAATAAGTATTCTCAAAGTTCACTCAGATGACAACTCAACAAGTCCTTGTGTAAATTCAATGTCTTGTAGTCAAACATGTTCATCATGCTTGGAACATTGGACTTTGACCTTAGAGTAGTCTCATGTATATCTGTTTTTTAGTATTTGGATAATGAAACATTAAGCAGTTTTACTAAATAATGAATTGATATACTTGGTATGATCGTCCTCATTTGTACTACTGTGTTCTATATTAGCATGTTTAATCCATGAATAATTTAGTTATTCTGAATTATCCATTGTCAGTTGACGATACGGGAGTATTGTCGAATTAAGACAAATGTGAGTTGGTCATATTCATTAGGAATGACTATTAATTGATGATGCCGCCAAACTCATATGTGTTCATTGGATGAACATTGGATTGACCCAACCTACGAGAATTCACTACATGGATCGGCGTCAATAGTGAATCTCGCAAGTGGTTGAATCTCTCATCCTTAGACTTGAGATGCAAGTAGGTGTTGTATGTGTGGAATGTCAATCTTTGATATGGTTAAACGATGTCCTGAATAAGGCTGCTATAAATACCATTTTCAGGTGCGATGTGAAACACATGAACGACACGTGCAGTCAAAATAGGATTTGTTCCTCCACTTGTATTGGAGTTAGATACTACTGGGCCCCTTGATGAATTGTACAGATGTATGTGTGGTCACACCCAAAAGAAATTAAGATGATACTTGATTGATTTGGTAATCTAGTTCAATATCTATATCGAGAAACAGAATAGTTAAACTTAAGAGTGACTTTTGATCCATGTCTAAAGTTTTACAAAGTATCTAAAACAAAAGGATGATTGATATCTAAACCATTTAAATAAGATGTTTGAGAAACTATCCTCATATGTTTCTGGGGGCATTGGCGTGTTGCTAGACGCTAACCATTGCTTGTATAATTACATGATTTTTATGACGTGCGCAAGTGGGAGCTGTTGGAGTATGCTCGTGTCATAATAATTATATGGCTAGACACATATGGGCCTATGGGGTCACACACATATACACTGAGGTGCCATTTCAATATTCGTGTTTATCGTATTTACGATATATTTATAACCTACGTAACTCAGAATAACTATTGGGCCTCTAATGAATAAGTAAAGTACTTAAATCCATTGGACTAGAGAAAACAAATGGAAAGCCCATTTGGGCCCTATAGTAGACTTCCACATAAAGAAAAAGGATAAGTTTTGGTTTTTGAATTAATATGACTTAATTATGCATTTATGTGCATTAATTCCATATAAACAAGTTACCAAAACCATTTCCTTCTACCTTTGATCATATACCACGAAATTATAATGATTTTATGAGTGGGTTTGTTGTTTTTTGATCAACAATCTTGAATCTTGTTCATACAAGATTTGTTACGAGGTTACGGGTTATATTGACTAGCATCTACGGGGTATACAATGACGTGTAGTGTGGATTATATCATAGAGATGATCTATTTTGATCATTTAGTTTCTTGGTTAGATCATGTGGTGATTGTCTCCATATATCATTTGTTGTCGTTCGATCCTACCGAATCACGTTACAAAGGTATACTTTTATCTCCCTTTTTGTTGATTAATCATATGACTATATGGATCCGTTCATAGGTGATCTTTCCGCTGCGTTTATTATTTATTCATATCATGTTTATATGGATAATCACCTATATGCATATCCTTAGTATAGCGAATAAATAACAACAAGTGTCACCACATATTATAGAATAGCAAGATACAGACATAGTTCATATGGAATACCATCATACATTCAGATTCACACCTAAAATTATGAAAATATACCACGGACATTTTATTCTAATGAGATAACGACCTAGCATTAGTTCCTTGAGAATTTGGGTTTCCTGGTTGTCATAACCTCAACCTCAGTAGGCCTTGGTTTAGTTTCAACCACAACCTCAGTAGGCTTTGGTTTAGTTTCAACCACAACTTCAGTAGGCCTTGGTTTAGTTTCAACCACAACTTCAGTAGGTTTTGGAATAACGTCAACCCAAATTTCAGTAGGCTTGAATTCAGGGTTAGACAATGATGATACTTTGTCTTCCATGGTCTGAATACAAAACACAAGACTTTGAATAAGTAATTTTTATCTCTTTTGTTTACAAAAATGTCAACTTATTAAATAAGATGAATTTTTGTAATAAGAAACCTTTCAAGTATTCTTATGAGATAAAATTAATTATTTCCAATATAACTTGGTTTCGTTTTAATGGCCCTAAGTTTCTTATAGCCTAATAAACTGGGAATGCTATCTAAGCCGAATTCATTAGATCAGTCTTTGTTATGATAACACATGAACAACTCTTAAACTTACCGATTGTGTCTAAGTTCCACTTATTGCAAACCATATATTACAAACTTAAAGTCTATCACAATCCTAACATGTATCGTAATGTTAACCCTCATCGCAATCTAAAAGTCATGCAAAGCAAAGCCATCTCAATAGCAAGTCCATCGTACTGCTAAACACATCTAAATGTCCTCGCAAATGTATTTCCATCGCAACGTGATCGCAATCAACCCATCGCAACAAACCCATCGCAACGAACCCATCACAACGGACCCATCGCATCGGACCCATCGCAATGGACCCATCGCAACAGACCCATCGCAACAGACCTATCGCAACGAACCCATCGCAACGGACCCATCGCAATGGACACATTGCAAAGGACCCATCGCAACGGACCCATCTCAAAGGACCCATCGCAATGGACCCATCTCAACGGACCCATCGCAACGGACACATCGCAACGGACCCATCGCAACGGACCCATCGCAACGGACCCATCGTAACGGACCCATCGCAACGGACCCATCGCAGTGATCCATCGCATTACATCCATCGCAATGGACCCATCGCAGTGAGCCATCGCATTACATCCATCACAGTCAATGCGATCGTTGCCAGCGCAATCTGGGCGATACAAACTATGTAGACATGTTGATCTTGATTTCGGGACATAGGCAATGTTTTAGACAAAACTGTTAAAAGCCAATGTTTATCTATCTTAGATTAACAAAACCCACCACTCAATTAACATTTTTATCATAAACCTGGAAACCCTAGAATGATTGGATTGATGTATAGGGGTTCGATTGATGATGATAGAGTAATATGGACATAAAAGCAACATTATACCTAGATGATCTTGCAGTTTTAGCACTCAAAGATGAAGGTGGGATTGTTTTTAACAATGGCGGATGGAGTTAAAAAGTATGTGTGTGTGACGATAAAGAAGAAACAGGGAGGGGGATGTATTGTTTTGACTTTGGTCAAAGCAATTGCACTAAATTGCATCTTGGTCCCCTAGATTGCAAGTGTTGCAATTTTGGCCCCCCAGTTAGAAAATTTGTTAATACAATAACCCATAATTTCTTATCTTGACATACTAACACGATCACATACACCAGTCACTCAACTAACAAATCACAAGGCACACATACCATATGATGACGAAGATAATTGTTGTCCCATATTATTATAATGATTAATGATAGAAAATAGATGAAAAGAGATGGATTCCTAGAGAGAGAAAGTAGTGAGAGAAAGTAGAGAGAAGAAGATGATTAACTTGGTGAATATTAGATTAGAAGTGAGAATAAAATGAACAACCAACCCTCCTAACATGCTAGGAGGGGAGTATATATAGTCCACCCACATGCGGGCTTTAATGGGCTATATATTGGGCCGGGCTTGTCTTTTGGACTTTAATTAGTTGAAATCCAAGCCCGTGAACCACGACTATTTAACTATCTATTACAACGTTCTAATAAATATTACAATATAAACCTATGGCCGAACATTCTTGTTTGACTCAATATTTTGAGGCTAACAATCTCCCCCAATGTGAGATCATTCCTCTTCGTTATTTGGATTCCAATGGAGATTTATGAATTTCGTTGTCTTTCGACTTTGTCTTTTATCTTGAGATCTTCAAATTATCCTTGACTTGTCTTTGCCATCTTGCGATCTTGTGTCTTTATCCACATGCTCACACTATTAATTGTTGAATAAGTCTTTGGGCATGAATATGTGGTTTTGAATCTTTGACTTTGCTGAGTACACCGTGACGCCACCTTCTTGAGACAAAACATAGACACGGACTGAATGGCTTTGACATTCGTCCTAAATCGGTAGCGTTTTACCTCCGGTCGGTGAAGACCGTTATACGATATTAAATACCGTACATGTGATTAGGTAGATTCAATTAAGAATCTCCTTGACAGGGTTTCGCGGCTGTACTAGCCGTTCTCTTTACTCGATCGTCTCAAAGCAAGACTGCGAACATAAAGAGTAAATCAATTGGATAAATATCCGCTTGATTAAAGTCGTCAATTCAAATTCCTGGAACAAGTTTGATTCATTAAGAATCTTACCATTGTTGCTTTCTAGTTGACACAAGCTTGATTCATAAGAATCTCGCAAGTTACCTACCGTAGCGCTGTTTGATGTTGACGCTAGAAGGATTTCCATTCGTCACTGTGAATATTAATAAATATCACTTTGAATGTTCTGGCAAGACCATAAAGATATTGCGTAGAAACCTGAAACGAGTTTAAATCAATTCAGAATCAAACCACTGTTGCTTTTCAATTTTACATATGTTCAATTCATAAAGAATCTTACATATGACCTACCACAGTGCTGTTTGATGTTAACACTGGAAGGATTTCCACTCATCATTGTGAATACTAAGTAGTATCACTCTGAGTGTTCTAGATATATCGCAAGGATATAGCGTAGGACTCTCTTTATCTTCATCCGTGTGTCTTACCGAGATTTGATTGATCTCTTGGCTCTAGACTCGATTTGTGCACTTTTAGTGGTCGGAGGCTGGAGCAGATGCCACCTATTCAATATCAACTATCTCGGAGTGAGAAAGTCAATTAAAGTCATGTTGATCTCCGTGACAATAAAACAAACTTCTTTTGAGAGAAGCCTGAGTAGCTAGGAAAGGGTTGTGCTTCACATCACTGGGTCTATGATGAGTTGTTTTCATGATGTGTTAACCCGGTTTGTGCCTAAGTTGTATGGAGGGATAATTTCTTTACACCCTTTATCCTTACATTTCTTTTTCATTCTTCAACCCCTTCAATGCTTACTAATATAGAAATTTTTACTAGTTGAAAAGTTTGTTCTCGGTATCTCTTCGAATTGATTTCCGGTTAATTGTGTGAGATTAGTTGTTCTTGATGAAACAAATATTTTTGGTTTTGGTAAAATAAATGAGCAAGGTTAAATAATAAATGACGAGAAATTAACACTAAAACAAGTTAAAATGTAAACGGTGCGATATTTAAAACTTAAAAAGTAAATGACGAGAAATGAAATGACGTAAAATTAAACTTAAACTTAAATAAAATTCAAATAAAGTAAATGATGCAAATCAAAACTTAAACTAAAAGGAAAGCGAATAATAATTCAAATAAAGAAAAAGGCGGGAAAAATAAAACTTGAAAATAAAAGAAGAAAACTTAAAAATAAAAACAGAAAGAACCTTGATTCGGAAGTTTAAAACTTCCGAATGAACAGGCTTGATCCAGAACTTTTAATGTTCCGGATGAAGCTTGCTTCATTCGGAACTTTTGACTTCCGGATGAAGCTTTCTTCATTCGGAACTTTTGACTTCCGGATGAAGCTTGTTTCACTCGGAACTTTTAAAGTTCCGAATGAAACACCCTTGATTCGGAACTTTCGAACTTCCGAATGAAGGATTGTTGACCCGGAACTCTTCAAAGTTCCGAATGAAACACCCTTGATCCGGAACTTTTAAAGTTCCGAATGAAGGATCATTGATCCGGAAGTTTTCTGGGAATACAGTAACAGAAGCAAATCAAACCGAAGAACAAGGGATATACAGCAAACACGATTTATCCTTAAATCAATCAAAATCAAACGAAAGATTAAACCAAAACAACCAATAAGCATCAACTAACAATAATCAATCAAAACACATCATCAAAACTAACAAACATAACCAAATCAATCAAAACCCACTTGATCAAAATCATAAAAACTCAAGAACATGAACAATCAAAATAAATAACAAATCAAACAAGAAAGGTAGAAGGATATTAGCAATAAGATAAAGATTAACAACAATTAAAGGTAAACTTACTTGGAATTAAAAGATAATCAAGGGTGCGTTACATGAAAATTAAAGTGTATAAAATTAAGAAATGAAAAATGGGGAAGAGAGGCTTGTCAAGCCTCCAACAACTTAAACAAATGGCTCAAATTGTGTATTTATAGGGGAGGAAGGGATTAGTGGAAGGAAGCTTCCTCCCCTCTTCCCTCTTTTCCTTAATTGCGTCATTAGGTCCCTCCTTTCTTTAATCTTCTTAAATCTTGGACTATAATGACTTTGGCTCGGGATTTCTTTGAACTCGTCTTGTAATTCTTCAATAAATTATACTTGAGTTCTTTGGCTTTTGGTAAACTTCCGTCTTTTGACTTTTTCTTCGATAAATCTTCAGAATTGGTCTTGGACTTCCGTTCTTTTTCCACTCTTGATCTTTCGACTTCATCTTCCGTCTTTTTCTACGATAAAAGCCCGTGAATGCCGTGTTTTCACCACTTTTCACCTTTTCGTCCTAAATCACAACAAAAACACAAACCACGCATAATTCCGACATAAATGACATAAAATACACGTTTTGGCTCGGTTATTATTGCAAATAAGTGGTAAAAAGGATGGGTGTTTCCACACCTATCAAATCCCCTACACTTAACCATTGCAATGCCCTCATGCAATGCTTAGCAATAAAGCAAGGTTTACACTTTCCATCATAATCAACCTACCTTGGCCTTTATTAAACAACTAAGGAAAATCAAAAAGATAGAAAATAACAAGATGCAACAAGGAAGAAACTTGTAAAGAAATCTAAGACTTACATTAGGGCTTGTGTGTCATGAATGTTTATCACCCTCAAGTTTCACGTTCCCCATGCCAAGCTTAAAAACAAGATCATTGTTAGTACAAGTTAGCATAACAAACATTTACTCATGTGGTTCAATTAATCACTTAAACTTCCTTATTCCTATGGGTATCTCTTATATTTTATTGATGTCTTGAATGATCACGGGGATGCATTGTTGACTTATTCCGATAATTTATTAAGGCTGAAAGCAAAGTAGGACGATTTGATCAATAGTTAGCTAAAGGACAAAATCTCTTAAAACTGCTTCTCGAGATATCAAAAAGTTCATATCTTGGCATAACTCGGTTCACGATTTGAGACCTTTCTCGGGCCGATATTTGGCATGTACTTCATACTTCATATCTTCGAGAGACGTTTTTGAGATAATGGTCTTCTCTTCGTTATAGAGTTTCTTCACTTGGAGACTTTTGAGGGGTACTCCAGCTTTGTTGACCACGACTTCATGATTATTTCTTCAATCTCTAATTGGGATTTTGAGATACAACGATCCGCCTCCTTTTCGGACTTGGATCTATTTATCCTCATACCTTGTTAGGGTCTTTTCGGATAGACTTCTCCATCATCTTTATGGGAGTTGATTGCTTTTCGTCGTGAGTGTTGATCCTTCATATTGACTTTGGGAATAATGCTTTTCACATCACCTTGTATCTTTAGCAATAAAATGGAATCCTCATGCCTTGTTAGGGCCTTTTCGGACTCGCCAATCTTCGCGCCCCGCTTCATAAGTTATGCCTTGGCTATGAACTCTTATCATTACCGAGCAACTTTTAAACGATCTTGGGCTAGAAGCTAAGTAACTTTTCAAATCGTACGACCTTACTTATTGCAGATAATTTATTAGCAAGTGATGGGAGAAAAAGATCATAATTAACTCACATAAGTTAATGAGAGAATACCAAACTTGTAACCAACTCTATCATTTCTCGTTCTCCACAATTTAAAATCTCAAGGAATGAGACTCGTGGATGCTTAGCCTAATAAACCAATTAAGGTCTACATGGTTAAGGATACTAGCTAGAGTGAACTTGGATAAGTAAACTCGGGTTGAGTCAAAATATTCACAACGGGCCTAATATATCTAAGATATCTAAACTTGCTAAAACCATTTTATTAAAATGCTAGAAAGTAACAAAAATAAAGGAGACTACAACAAGGCCAAAATAGATTAAAAATTTTGAAAAATGTCGAAAAATTGATTTTCTGGTTAAAATGAGGGCAAATACAAGGAAAAGATCACTTAACTTCGATAGTAGTCCCCCCTACACTTAATATAAACATTGTCCTTAATGTTTAAGCATGTGGGAGTAAACTCCCCTACACTTAGGACAGTGTGCACGTTGTTTAAATCTCGCTAAGGAAGAGACAGCTAAAGAGATTCCTATTTTAATATTGAAAAATATAAAATAGTGAATCGAAAAGAGTTTTGGATAGAACCGGGAGGAAGGGAACACGGAGTCACGGTTCGTCAAAAGTCATCAAGAGTGTGTCTTTGAAGCTCTAATCCCTGCACATGATAAGAAAGAGAACAAGAAACACCAACGGGGCTCCCCCTACACTTATGATGAAAATAGATAGATAATTGGGTTGCCTCCCAAAAAGCGCTTGTTTTTGTTGACCGAGTCACGAGCCTGACTCGTCCCCGAATTAAATGGTCCATGGGGAAGCCTCGAATGTGATACCGGGATCAAAGACCTTGTCCTCGTTCCCGGTTGACATCAACAAAGGAGAGGCGGGGGGATAAGTCTTGAAATGGAGAAAGGTCCTTTCAACATACGTATGGTATGTGAATTCAAGATCCACGGGAGGTGGGTTGGGTATAGTAAGCACATTGTCATCCCCCAAAGACAATGGATGCTGAGCAAACGGCAAAGCCGTATTGTTACCAATCATAGCATAATCAATGTCACCTCCCGGGTCAAAGCACTCATCCTCATTTCCCGGTATAAAACGAGTAGAGTAAAAGTGATACATCACCCGCTTGGGTGTGCACGTGGGAGGATGAGGTGGCAATATAATATGAGAAGTATGAGAACAATTACCTTCCATCTGCGTCCCTTTTTTAGTAGACTCACATCTTTCCACCTCTGGGATAGAAGGTGTAGTGTCATCGTGTAATAAATCCTCTAGAAAAAGTATATCTCCTTCCACATCAGAATACCCGGATATGTATTCCATGGGTGTATCAATATCAAGAAACTCATCGATCTCAGGAATGTGAAAACCATCATCACTAAGGAGTGAAGTGTTTTGCTTTAGAAATTCCTCCTCGTCGAAAATAATCTCAATATCGTCATCACTCTCCTCATTATTTATAGGGCCAATAATATGCTCAGGGATATGGGTACTCGTCTGATCTCGCTGCTGTAAAAATGACTCCATACAAGTTCGCAGCGTGTGTAAAAGCTCTTTTGAATGCGTTTGAAAAGCTGTAGCAAAATTGTTTCTTTGTTCTTGAAAGGCTGTAGCAAGATCGACAATTGGTTCTTGGTAACTCATCCCGTGACGAGGCTGATGATCGAGTGAGTGCGGTGGGGGCTCAAGATTTTGAAAACCGGAATTATAGCACGGATGTGGCTCATATTTGTTCATGGGTTGAGAAGAATTAGAAACCGGGTTTGGTTCATAATAATCCATAGGTGAAGAAAACTGAGGATCCGGATTTTGCTCATAATAATTCATTGGTTGACAATAATAGGTATCGTGAGGACCCCCACAGTTGTTGCAAACCGGGTGTGGAGAAAAATCAGGTGCATCTTGTGGATAGCTATTTTCATTGTCATAATTGTACCCCGGTTCTTGCCCGTGACCATACGGGTATCGAACCGGGCACGAAACATGCCAATGAGAATCGCTTCCACAATAGATGCACGGGGGAACAGGAGGTGGGTTCAAAAAGAGTGAATTAGTCGAGTTGCACAAGGAACAAAATCCGAATTGTGTGTAGTCGATATTGTTTCCGCACCGCTCACATGTACACCATTGACAAGAGTTGTTCCCAGATAATTGTTTCCCACACCGGACGCAATGGACATAAAAATACATTAAGAAAGATAGATAAGCAAGAAGAATATTTTTGGTGCAAAACTTTGAGAAAGAAATGCTTTTTATGATTTTTCAAATGTTTTTGGATTTTTGAAAATTGTTGGACACGAAAAATAACGTTCACAAGTGAACGGGTCCCAAAAGCCAACGCGTCACTCACAAAAAACCTTCGATCTTCACGAAAAGAGCCGGCAGCGGCGCCATTTTAATATAGAAATTTTTACTAGTTGAAAAGTTCGTTCTCGGTATCTCTTCGAATTGATTTCCGGTTAATTGTGTGAGATTAGTTGTTCTTGGTGAAACAAATATTTTTGGTTTTGGTAAAATAAATGAGCAAGGTTAAATAATAAATGACGAGAAATTAACACTAAAACAAGTTAAAATGTAAACGGTGCGATATTTAAAACTTAAAAAGTAAATGACGAGAAATGAAATGACGTAAAATTAAACTTAAACTTAAATAAAATTCAAATAAAGTAAATGATGCAAATCAAAACTTAAACTAAAAGGAAAGCGAATAATAATTCAAATAAAGAAAAAGGCGGGAAAAATAAAACTTGAAAATAAAAGAAGAAAACTTAAAAACAAAAACAGAAAGAACCTTCATTCGGAAGTTTAAAACTTCCGAATGAACAGGCTTGATCCGGAACTTTTAATGTTCCGGATGAAGCTTGCTTCATTCGGAACTTTTGACTTCCGGATGAAGCTTGCTTCATTCGGAACTTTTGACTTCCGGATGAAGCTTGCTTCACTCGGAACTTTTAAAGTTCCGAATGGAACACCCTTGATTCGGAACTTTTGAACTTCCGAATGAAGGATTGTTGACCCGGAACTCTTCAAAGTTCCGAATGAAACACCCTTGATCCGGAACTTTTAAAGTTCCGAATGAAGGATCATTGATCCGGAAGTTTTCTGGGAATACAGTAACAGAAGCAAATCAAACCGAAGAACAAGGGATATACAGTAAACACGATTTATCCTAAAATCAATCAAAATCAAACGAAAGATTAAACCAAAACAACCAATAAGCATCAACTAACAATAATCAATCAAAACACATCATCAAAACTAACAAACATAACCAAATCAATCAAAACCCACTTGATCAAAATCATAAAAACTCAAGAACATGAACAATCAAAATAAATAATAAATCAAACAAGAAAGGTAGAAGGAGATTAGCAATAAGATAAAGATTAACAACAATTAAAGGTAAACTTACTTGGAATTAAAAGAGAATCAAGGGTGCGTTACATGAAAATTAAAGTGTATAAAATTAAGAAATGAAAAATGGGGAAGAGAGGCTTGTCAAGCCTCCAACAACTTAAACAAATGGCTTAAATTGTGTATTTATAGGGGAGGAAGGTATTAGTGGAAGGAAGCTTCCTCCCCTCTTTCCTCTTTTCCTTAATTGCGTCATTAGGTCCCTCCTTTCTTTTATCTTCTTAAATCTTGGACTATAATGACTTTGGCTCGGGATTTCTTTGAACTCGTCTTGTAATTCTTCAATAAATTATACTTGAGTTCTTCGGCTTTTGGTAAACTTCCGTCTTTTGACTTTTTCTTCGATAAATCTTCAGAATTGGTCTTGGACTTCCGTTCTTTTTCCACTCTTGATCTTTCGACTTCATCTTCCGTCTTTTTCTACGATAAAAGCCCGTGAATGCCGTGTTTTCACCACTTTTCACCTTTTCGTCCTAAATCACAACAAAAACACAAACCACGCATAATTCCGACATAAATGACATAAAATACACGTTTGGCTCGGTTATTATTGCAAATAAGTGGTAAAAAGGATGGGTGTTTCCACACCTATCACTTACCAAGACATCATTAATAGCACCTTGTTGTGATTGTTCCAGTGCTATCGTCAGTACTTAGTCGGCATTCAGCTTCGTTCACATTCTACTCCATCTTTCCTAAGGACTTCTAATAATCTATTGGATTGTCCCTGGGAAGATCCCTCCGGTTCTGGTTGGATCATAGGACTTAAACCTAACCACCCTTTTGACACCAATAACGTCGTGAATTAAAGATGTTGTGGGTATTTGATCGTAACCATGAAAACCACTTTAAATTCTAACAAAGTGTTTAAAAAAACATTTAACACCTTGCTAGTTTTGTCGTTTCAGAAATGCTCCCCCTTCACATGTGCATCGATAATCGAAAGTGTTTCGCACATGTAGGTAAGAGTTAAAGTGCTTGAGTCTTATATAAGATCACATTTTAATAACATTTTCTCCTCTATCTCTAATATATAAAATCTTTTGATATTAGAGATACCAAATTTGATTAAAATATATTTTGAAAAATAGTCTTGAAAATCTCTGGGAGAAAGATGTGTTAATCTTTTACATGAAGTTAAAATGCTCCCCCTCAAAAATTGATCCAATTGAATTGTCATTACGAGGATATGATTCACATTAAACTTTTGAGGATAGGAGTTGTTGAACACACAATTTTTGAAAGATTTTGAATATCATTGAGAAATTCTTGAAAAAATTGTGTTCAACGCTTTTTGAAAAATCAATTCTTTTTGGCGAAAAGGTTTTTCTAAAGCATAAACTTGAGTTCATAGACTTTGAATGTCTTGACGAATCCACTCAAGTGTAAGAAGACTTAACTTCTTTTGCTAAGGGTAAGAGTACGAAATCGTACACTCCCCCGTGAATATAGTTCCGGGTTGCAATCTGAAAGTGATTACAAGCCATTGTGTTGAGCTTAAAACGTTGAATGTTTTGTGACAAGCTCAACCCAAGATAGATTGCTCTACCCGTTGTTGGAAATATTGTCCAAAAGAGACAATTTCCTTTGCAAAAGATAGAAATGACATGTTTTGAAAAATATTTACAACTTTCATTCGAGCTTTATGTACACACCCGTGTCGTTATTGAGCGACATTTCTAGGTACATCCATATTATCGATACTGAAAGACATGTCGAGAAGAATATTTTTGGATTATGAAAGATTTTTTAATTTTGTATTTTGCTTTTTCATTAATATTTACAAGTAGATGTTTGATAGACGAATCAAGCATGCTTCTTTGCCAGAATCTCCAGTTCTGCTGGAGTCAAACATCTCATACCAATTTGTCTAACAAGATACGCAACCCTCTCTTTCGAAAGAGCTTTTGTAAACAAGTCAGCTAGTTGGTAATCAGTTCCAACAAAGTATAATTCAACAACACCCTTTTCAACTTGTTCCTTAATGAAGTGATATCTAACATCAATGTGCTTCGTGCGGGAATGCTGTACCAGATTACAGGAGATGGCTATTACGGACTTTGAGTCACAGTACATAGGTACTTTATCAAAGTGGAAGCCATAATCCGTGAGTTGTGTTCTCATCCAAAGAACTTGAGCACAACACGCAGATAGAGACACATACTCCGCTTTGGCTGATGAGAGTGACGTTCAATCCTACTTCTTGGAAGACCATCCCACAAGCTTATCTTGACCTAGAAATTATGCACCAGCAGAAGTAATTTTACGTGTATCAAGACACCCTGCATGATCAGAATCTGAATAGGCCGTTAGAAAGAAACCGGTTTCCCGTGGATACCAGAGTCCCATGTGAATGGTATTCTTAAGGTACCGAAAGATCCGTTTAACCTCCTTGAGATGCTTTTCAGTGGGTCGTGCTTGATATCGTGCACAATAGCATGTAGCATGATGAATATCAGGTCTGCTTGCTGTGAAGTACATGAGGGACCCGATCATGGAACGATATCTCGTTTGATCTATGGGTAATCCCTCTAAATCAGCATCTATGGATGTGGTTGATAATGGTGTCCCAACGGGGTCACATGAAGTCATACCATGCTTTCTGATTATCTCTTGACAATACTTAGCTTGGTTAATAAAGATACCACTTGGGGATTGGTGAACTTGAATTCCTAGAAAGAATTTTAGTTCGCCCATCATAGACATTTCAAATTTGTTGTGCATTACTTTTTCAAACCATTTTGAAAGTTTTAGGTTTGTAGACCCGAAAATAATGTCATCAACATAAATCTGCACAAGCAAAATGTCATCCCCATATTTATAAGTGAACAAAGTTAGATCAATGGAACCTTTTGAGAAACCTTTGGAGACCAGAAATTTCGAGAGCTCGTCGTACCATGCCTTTAGAGCTTGCTTGAGTCCATAAAGTGCTTTGTGGAGACGATACACCTTGTCAGGATAATGAGGATTAACGAATCCTTCTGGCTGCGTGACATAGACTTCTTCCTTCAAAGGACCGTTAAGAAACGCCGTCTTTACGTCCATTTGATTAACGACGAATCCCTTATGTGCAGCATAAGCAAGAAAAATCCTGACCGCTTCCATCCGATCTACTGGTGCAAATGATTCTTCAAAATCAATACCCTCTTTCTGACCATACCCTTTTGCCACTAGCCTAGATTTATTCTTGATGATCGTGTTCTCTTCATCCATCTTGTTTTTCCAGATCCATCGAAGATTTAATGGTATAACATCGTATGGTCTGTCAACAAGTTCCCAGACTTTAAGTCTTTCAAATTGTTGAAGTTCATCCGTCATCAATTCAATCCAAGCATGATCAGCCATGGCTTCTTTGATGTTTTTTGGTTCAGCTGAACTCACGGCGAGTGCGAACATACAAACATCGCCATCGGTGTTAAGATGTCGTCTTGTGTGAACTGGCTGTGAAGGGTTTCCAATTACTTGAACTAAAGGATGATCTCGGGTCCAATGATGTGTTGAAGGATGTCGTTGGTAGAATGTGTGCATATTTGACGGATCAACATGGCGAATAGAAGACTCTCTAGTTTCGTGTACCGGTGTACCGAATGGGTTGATAAATTCTTCTTCGTTAGATAATGCATTGTTTGCTTGATTTATGTTCTCTGGAGCAATGATTGTAGTTGTGGATGTTATAGGATCGATTGTTGAAGTGATATTCTGAGGAGGTAAATCTGCAACAACCCGTGTTGAAGTAGATGAAGTTGTATCCGGTTGTTGACGATGATCGGTATCATCATTCTTATCATGAGTGACAGTGGAAGACTTCGATACAACTTGTTTCTCCCCCTTGAAATATTCATCATACATTGGTCCATATAACATTTCCAACTCTTCAATTGTCGTGTCGACTGTCATATCAGCTCTAGGAACATTTTCTGGAACCAGCGTTGAACTTGACGGTTCATTGTTGTGGTCTTGAGTTCCGAGTTTCGTGCGGTTGTGAATGGAAGTCGTTTGTCGTTGTGGATCGGGACTTAAACTGTTTTGTTCAAGTGCCATTTCTTGTAATTCATCAAATCGGATGTGAATAGTCTCGACTATCAATTTTGTTCTCTTGTTGTACACTCTATATCCCTTAGACTGAGTTGCATATCCCACAAGAATACATGAATCACCTATCTCTTTCATCTTATCCAAATTTTCACCATCTCGAATAATGTAACAAGTACATCCAAAAACATGCAGGTGTTTGAGTGAAGGTTTTCGATCATGAATTATGTGATATGGTGTCTTTTCGTGTCTTGGGATAATTAAGGAGCGGTTTTATGTGTAGCATGCAGTTGACACGGCTTCGGCCGAATAGTTTAGTGGAAGTTTTGAAGCGGATAGAAATGTTCGAGCAGCCTCAACTAAAGTACGGTTTCGTCTTTCAACAACGCCGTTTTGTTCGGGTGTTCGAGCAATTGATGTTTCATGTTCAATTCCTTCGGCTTCAAAATAGTTTCTCAGATTTGAATTCAAAAATTATGTACCTCTGTCAGTACGAACCACTTTAACTTGAGCTTGAAGACCACGTTGTATCAGTTTAAGAAAGCTGATGAGAACTTCGGGTGTTTCATCCTTGGACCTCAAGAAGTGAGTCCATATGTACCTTGAGTAATCATCGACAATTACTAGAATATATTTCTTTCCATTGATACTCTGAACACGCATGGGACCACACAGATCCATGTGAAGAAGATCTAACCGTCCTTTAGAGCTTGGTGTGGTCTTTGTTTTGAAACTACTTCGTTTAGCTTTAGAAAGCTCACAAGAAGAACAAAGATGATCTTTGATGAATTTCAAACTTGGAAGGCCTCTCACAATATCTTTCTTGGAAAGCAAGTTGATGGTATCAAAGTTAAGATGAGAAAGACGTTGATGCCATAACCATGCCTAAGTCGTTGAAGCTTTAGCTATGAAGCAATTTGGAGTTGATGAAGTTGTGTCTTGTAGTGAGATTGTGTAAAGATCAGTACCCCCTATACCGGTAAGTAAGTCATTCCCATCATAATCACGAACAAAACATGTCTTCTTTCTGAAACCAACCTCCAAATCCGCATCACAGAATTGACCAACCGAGAAAAGATTGTGATTGACCCCTTCGACGTAGTATACCCTTTTGATCGTGATATTACCCTGAACCAAATCTCCATATCCTAAGATCGGTGCAAATTGATCATTTCCGAATCGGACCGTACCCAGGAACTTCTCCACGAAGTTAATTAGAAGCTTGAGATTCCCCGTCATGTGCTTCGTGCATCCGGAGTCCAGTATGAAGATCATTATTTGTATCACCTGCAGAAGTGTTAGAACAAGATGGAGCATTTGCTAAATTGGAGACCACAGTAGTTGTGATTATAGAATCATTAGTGTCCTTAGCAACATTTAAAGGCATACTAACACTCGTTTTCACATTTTCTGTCCTAGCTTTAGGCATCTATATATATCCTGGGGGATATTGATTAGCAAACCACCATTCCAAGACTTACTAGCAGACTCATATAGTTCTGCTTCTAGGGTTCTTAGTGGTGGAGTCTGATGCATTACTTTTCTTAGTGGGGGTAGCACCAGAATGGTTCACTTTGCGTTTGGGTTTACTATCTCTAATAGGCATTGCAACTTGCTTCTTAGTTCTAGTATCTACGCCTTTGACTTTATTCATAGCACACAAAGAATGATTAGCATTAGCACACTTTCCACATTTGACACAAACAAATTTCACATTCATAGCATTCAAATCATTCACATCATTCAAATCGTCATTACATGCGATTACAGACTTTTTATTCTTAAAAATATTCAAATTCCTAGGGTGTTCTTCTACTTGCTTCATCTTCCCTTGATTCTTGTGTTTCCAGACCTTATCATTCACTTGAGTGCTCTTAAGCTGAGGCCGGCTAACACTAGTAGTGAAGACTATTCCTGTAGTAGAAGACACACGAATATTAGTGTTTCTAGAAGTCTGAGGCGATTGAGTAACTTTGCTTGTGGGCTAAGTGGTCATTCTATACATCCCTGGTTTAATCACATTATTGTGCTTAACGCTTGGTGCTATGACATTCCTTATGGGTTGATTATGTGGTAACCTTTCCTTTCCATCCATCTTGGGGGCAAACACTGTAACACCCCCAAATTTATACAACTTAATACAGCGGAAGACTAGTTGGTGTTACGGGATAGCACATTACTCACATCATAGACAACGCATAAAGTCGCGTCGTTTATTAATAAAGCATTTCCATTCATAAATATCAAAGTTACATAGGTCCCAAGTCATTGTATTTAATACAGGTTTTACAAAGCATTTGAATGGAAATAAGTATTTAGGTGCGGGCCATGAATTCTTGTTGTCTTCCCGAGAATTACCTTCAAGTACCTGAGATAAAACATGTTAAAAGAAAAGGTCAGCGATAACGCCGAGTGAATTCATAGAGTTTAATAAATTCCATCAATATAACTTTGGTATAAAATTATTACCAAAAATCATTTTGTACAAATCATTGTAAAAGGCCATAGAATAGCCAAAATCATTTTATACAAATCTTTATCAAAATCATAATATAGGCATTTGCCTTAAAAAATCATTATACGAGCCAATGTCGTTAAAAACACCATACAATACGTTTTGCAACGTTGTATAGATTAAATAAAAATCGTTATATGAATATGGTTATATAAAACCAAAACACGAACATAATATCAATAGTATGACCCTGTATTGCTAGTCAGGCAATACATCGTAATTCGGAGCGTCTAATAGTGTTTCGTTAGTTTTGGATTATTATAAGCCGCATGACATTGTTACCTTACTAAACCAACAACGGGTAGCTAACCCGATCCACAATTTGCCCATCTAAAGTAGCGTGTCGTCACAAAGGTCACGCTATGGAAATCTTCTCATACATAAATTCGCTTACCAATCAATGTGGCACGACGGGGATCAACCGTCAAGGCGCGAACTGGGGTGATCGTCCCCAAATAGTACTATTAAATGCATAAGCGTCTACCAAATCCCGGTAGTTCACAATTCATGCTAATGGGACTTTTAGTGACATAACCTAACTTTAATAATCCATTTTATTTCATCTATCGGGTCCTTTAATCATTTATCGGGTCATACAATCGGGTCATTCAATCATTCGGGTCCAAAATCAATAAACAAACAATCGGGACAAATGGTGTCCTAAGTTTATAAAAACTAACATGTTATCTCCCTCGCGGGTTTATAAAGCATTTATAAAACATTTAAAAGAGTGCGAGGCTATGACTCACGTTGATATGGGAAGGCGGGTTATCGGCGATTCGGACGTACGGTACGTGCTTCAATCACGGAAACCTAGACAAATAATATTCGTCTTAGACTCATGTCCAATGAATTTATAAAAATAACAAATTTGTATACATATGATGATTATATATATATGATGATCAAGTGGGTTTACATATTCTCGTTTACTCATTTTAGTGTTATATGTCGATAACTTTTATACTAGTTTTCTCGTTTTACCTATTTACGTGTTTTAAGTTCAATAAACTTATTACAAGTTCTTTAACTTGTTTTAATCCATGTTATACTTATATTATCAGTATCTACACTTTACAAGTTGAGCCTAAATGGGTTAAGCCCAATAATAAGTTTATAAGTGTTTTAGTCCATTTTTGTTGTATTATTAGTCCAATAACGTTAATTTAGTCCGTTAACGTCCGTATGTCCTATAGTTCGGGTTTTATTGGTTTTTACTTGTTATACATGTCTATATATCAGTATATGAGTTTATAAAAGTTTACATTAGACGGGTCCAACCGTCTAAGTTTTATTTAGCAAAAACGTTAATTTTACGGTAATAGCCGAAAAAGTCGGAAAAATCAAGTTTATAGTTTTTATTACTTATAAGTATTATTTCACTACTATTTTTATAATTTATACACTTATTTAACCTTTTACATATTTATATAAATGTATTATATAAGTTAGTGGGTTTTAATTTATATTTTATACTATTAAATTTTTGAGTGCTTATATAATAGTATTATTCTTTAATTTCCAAAATCTGATTTTTATCTTCACTTTCACCAAAACTGCCATATCTAGAGTTCTATATGGAGATAGAAGCTCAAATGTTTATCACATAAACTAAATGATATGTGCTACATTTAACTCTTCTATAGCTACTGTTGAATCATCCTCTAAGTATTTTCTAAAAATCGTCCAAAATAGTGAACTCAGATTTGTACCTTAAACTTGTTTTGATCATATCTCACTCATTATTTTGATTCCATTGCATGGCCAACTCTCACATGTGTATAAGACATATAGCTTACTGTAAATGGATTCTACTTCATCATTTTATCAGTCCATGACCTGTTTCTTTACTGTTTTATACAGCCATCACTTTTAAGCAAGATTTTAGCCTTGTTCTTTATAGTTTTTCACCTTTTTAATCATGTTTATCAACACCAAATCCCCACATAACATTTTTATCATCATATAATCATCATATACATATACAATAGGAAATAAAATACATGTTTACATAATCAAAATAACAAGAAGATGAGGAGGACAATCTTTATACCACCAAGTTGATGTAGGTTATGAGTTTGACATGGATTTGGATGGAGAAACTTGTGCATAGCCAAGACCATCTTCAAGACCACCAATCTTCATATACTCCTTGTGTAAAATCAGCCCTAAGACACCATGAATACTCCTCCTTGGATGTTATAAGTACCACCAATCAATAGGGTTTCAAAAGGGCTTCAACATATGCAAGTATAACATAGGATTTCATGGTTGAATCAAGATCAAAGGGTGTTTTGGGGTGGATATGGGACGAACTAAGAGCGAGAGTTGAGAGGATTTTGAGGGTTGATTTGCATGGTGGAATGATGGTATGTGTGTTTAGCTAATGATTTTGAGAGGTGGTAAGCTTACTTTGTAAGCAAAATGGGACAAGTGTTGATAACTTGCCAAAGTTGTGACACATCACATGTGTTGGTGAGTTTTGGCCGCCCCATGTGTGCTAGTGGGGTGGGACAATGTATTTTGTCCCATCTCACTAGTTTACGGGTATTCCTCGATTCTAGTTTCCTCGATTTGCGTGCCCTCGGGTCGTTTTACGAAAAACGTTTTTATAAATTATGAACTAACGTCACAAAACGAATCCAATAAAAATTGTCTCATCAAAAACGAAGTTCGAAAACGTAAATACGTAATCCTATGGTTTCTGGTTTAGTCGTAAAGGACGTTAAAATAAAATCGTAAGTCCTAATCTCTTCTCGTAAATTTGTGAGTTTATGAACCAACACAAATTTAAAACTCCAAAATAATATTCATGGACAAATTTATTTTCTGAAATGTCGGACTGTCACCAAAGACGGTGTATGTAAACGTAAGCACGTCACGTTGAATCCTCCGGTTTAGACGTAGTCGATGCTACTCCAAGACGTAAATCCAAATTGCTTCCCAAAATAAGTGAGTTCATATAGTAACATTAAAATAATGTTTTCAAATAAATATTGAGAATAAAATATCGACCATAAATTGACGGATTGTCACAGCATTTACCCCTAAACAGGATCTTTGTCCTCAAAGATCATCTTACCTTACTACTCGCTTCTTATAGAGTTAAAGCCATGTGGGTATTTCCTCCACATTCGGTCTTTTCTCACAAGTGTAATTCATTACAATACGCGAGTTTCATTAAACATAACTACGGGAATAAGATCAGGCTTAATGTTGACTTACTTTCTCTATCCATGATGTTCACGGGTTTCTGATGAATGCAACTTTTCGCCGATCTAAGCTTTACTAAGAAGAATTCAGATTTTCACTTGATAGATATTCCATCAAGTTCGATTTACGAAACATAATTCACGCAGTTCTTGAAGTCCTAGGGTAGATCCAGCTTATATGCCTTTCAATCCCAACTTTTACATCATCTCAGTGGTCCCATACAACGGGGAATTATATCCCATGATTTGTCAGATCATGAATTCATTTTTCCAACGTTAAAAATTGTGGCATAACTTCGCTACCCATTTGGCATTTCAAGATCTACATTTCATATTCACATAACCTCTTGCCCACTATCGGCAGTTAATAATCAGATCCTAATTTCAACAATCATTTCAGATCTCGCGGGTCGGGTATTTTGTAAGGATAGGTTCGCCATCATAGGAAACCTTAAACCTAAAAGACATGTCCAACTCACAATGGGTGTATGTCGGGTGTCTTCATCTCAACTCCTGCTTACAGATGCTCTAATATAGATCCTAACAAGATTCGATCTCAATCCTAACACGATGATTATCAAAGATAATCTCTCTAGAGGAAAACGATTATACGGTCTATTACCAAAGGTCAATCATTCAAACATAAAACAGCACTTATATTACCTTGTATCGTTACTTTACCTCGTCCCTTCGATTTGGGGTGGTACATAGTACTCTCATCAAGGTTCGTTCTCAGTGACTTCTGAGCAAATCTCTAGAAATTCGATGCGAAGCGAGGATCTTGATATAGATGATCGATACAGGCACGCTATGTTTACATAACTCTTTTGCATTTATCATTAACGAGAATGATATTAGCAGATTTGGTCAGTCTGTCGACGATGACCTAAATCGAATCAAATTCAGATGATGACCTTTGCAATAGCTAGACGTTTACTAATGTATGAGGCGATGTCTGCCTTCATAATTGCCATTAGTACAACTTCTTCAGTCAAAGATACTTCTAGTCATAAATGACATAAATAGAATACTTATACTTACAAATTCCAACATAACTATATCTCACAATCCTCCATATTTAGACAATCACATGTGGTCTTTAAAACATTTAACGCTATCGGCTTCTCAACTCTAATGGTTCACACTAGCCGTGAAACCTTTTTATTATCTATATTATCCTTTTTACAAACATTGTTTATTTTTATATCGTTCGGCAATTTATTTTGCACCTTCATTATTAAGAAATACATCCTAATTGGTTCTTTATCTTTTATACATGATGTGTCGGTATCTATATTCACTTCTCATGATGATGTAATTATCATGTCCACAATTCACTCATATATTCTTTCTATATTATGCGTCAGTAGTTACGTTCACCTTTCTGATGAAATAAATATCACAATCGTATTTATTTAAAATTCTTTCTCCATATCTTCTATGTTTTAGTTTCGTCTTTACTATCATTTTTATCCGTTTTACTCAATCCGTCGTCTAAAGCGTCGATGATTATTATAATTAATTAAATAATTATTAGTTAATTTTTATGAAGCGTAAACGTAAAAGTTTTAAATTTCTTAGTTCGACCAATTATATAAAATGTTCAAAAATAAATTTGATTTTAATTAACAAGATTTTTGTTGATTTATCGAAAATATTTAATAAGATTCGTAAATGTTCGGAAAAACCTTTGTTTACACTCTGGTCAAAATTTTTCTTATTTGAAAAGCAAAAATTGTCGTTTCAAATTTCAAGTCATAAGTTATATAGTTTCCGTAATTTTTCTTAAGTTGTCTAGAAGTATACACAAACATTTACCCCTAAACAAAAGTTTAGTTAAATGGTTTGTGTATAAGGGAATAATCCTTTTAAAAAAATCCTTTGTTAAAACATTTGTCAAAACATATTTCTATTTCTTTTTGGTAAAATCCAAAGTCTTAAAAGGACTCTAAATTTTTGAAGAGTCAATATGCATACATCTTACCATTATTAATCCAATGGTCATTTTATGTAAAGGATTAAGTTTTAAGTCTTATGTTAAATATTTAAGGTACATGTTTTTATTGTTCGGCCAATTCAGGGCAATCTATAAATAATTATTAACTCATTCTTATTCTGATAAACAAACATATAGTCCTTAATGATCACGAGCATGAATTTATCAAATTACAACCTACACACGTGATTCATCATATTTATGAATACTACATGTGCATTGTCAATCCAAACGACATCACGTGAAACTCATAATGTTTATTACAAGTACTGGATGTAGTGATTGGAATAGATAATCTCCTTCGCGGACGCGAAGTTGAAAATAACCATGTCGTGGATCAAATCTTTAAAACATACACTAGAACCTTGTAAATGATCGAACAAATCTTCCATTTCGAGTTATGGACATCGTTTTTGATTGTCAATTTACTCAATTCACAGTAATCTATAAATATAAGGAATGATAACACCATAGCTCTTCAGGATGACAGGCTTGGTAGAATAAAATCATTCTCCGACAACTCTCTCAGTTGTACGGTAATTCCTTTAATTTAGATGGTGCTGACGCACAGTGCACAAGCCACAAGTGCAGCACCGAGAATATAATCAATACCAAATTCAACTTGCCTTAATGGCAAAAGTCTAGTTAATTCACCAACAATACTTCCTAAAGTTTCAGATAACAGAAACATCTTTTAATAAATTTATATTAGGTTCTTCTAGATTACAATATCTATAACTAGTTCACAACCATTTACGGTAAAATTTCAAGTCTAAATGCAGGATAAAATCATCCGTCAAGAATTATTTAGATCACTTTTGATAATCAACATCTTATCATTTAGGGGAATTCAATTCGAGTTCCCATCAATTAAGACAATGTCGTCATGTCATAATCAATCAATCCATTCTACTGGCACTCTCAATTTTCTAGTTTTATTGCCGTCGATAAGATGTGATCTTCTCAAAAGACTAATAATAACTCATAATCCTTCACAAGTTCAGGGATATTAGGATACACAACTACTATTAAAAGAGTAAGGTCAACGCATACTCTACGCGAGAGAATTTCAAATCATATACAGATGAAAACATTTAACGAATATGAATATATCCCATGTTTTCATAATTTGAGTACGCATTTGAAAGCTCCTCGGATCGTTACCCAGGTCATTCAAATGAAATCAAATCATAAGAAATGATAGGAACGTCGATACATCCAGTCGGGTATCAACACTCGGTAATCAAATACTTTTCCTAAGAATCTTACTACGAGAGAATTGGACAAGAAAGAATTGTCAATTGTCAAATAAGACAATTTCCCCAGATGAGTAAATTCGACTCAGAAGAATAGATGCTACAGGCACATATGTAGGTGTCCCTAACACTATGTCCCTATTTTTCACTTTTTGCAGATCTCATAAAATTTAATCTTTCGCAATCTTCAAAGAAAATGTAGTGTTTATTAATCAGTTTTATGGTGACTACTAATAAGCTTTGCATGGTCCATTCCAAATTATATGTAGGCGCGCAACTATATACAATTTCAAGATTAACGATGCAATACTCAGTTCGTCAAAATTTTATCATCATGTTTATAATAAAAACATTTTTATGCTTAATTCTTAAATAAGAATCAAAATAAATTTACAAAGATTTTCCTTGTTATGAAAACAATTAAGTTTCCAAAGCGTCTTATAAACAACTTCATTTTGATATCAATCACTTATAAATCTTACTTTGAATAATCCTTATTGAGATGAAAATTAAATTTTCTCAAAGGATACCGTTTTAACTTTATAAAAACAAGGTGTGATCTGCAAAAGAGTGATGAAGTGTTGTTCACCAAGATCTTAACTACAATATGATAGGAAATGAGCTTAGCCAAATAATCATGAGGTTCGTGACCTCAATGGCACTCAAGAATACAAAGAGAATAATCCACAACGTAACTCAAATCGAGATGAGTACTTGTTCAATGGTTGCATCACTAATGCGAACATTAGGATGAAGTAATAAAAGATAGATAACATCGATACATGTAGGATTTCGCAATCAAAGGTAGTCTTTTTCATTAATCACAAACAAGTCAAATTGTACCGTAACACATTACGTGTCACTATGTCATACAATTCTCAAAACTCATCCTACCAACTGATATCTCAGTTAAGTTAGGGATTTTTAAAAGATACCACAATGAATACTAATCTACAAGAGTCATTAGGTGTTCCACATGTCCTGAAAGATCCATCGGTCCCAATTTAGAAGAAGATTTCTTCAATTTATTTCGTGGACACTGGGCATCCTCGTTAGTGAACAATGGCCTAGGAACAACACTTAACACGAATCAACAATCAATTAAAACCCTATAATTCAATCACAAAACTTAACGACTTCTATTAATAATCTCATATTCCATATGGGTTAAATTTTACTTTATTCAAGTTTCAACCACTTTCATACTCAATTCGATATCCTACCTCATTTTCCAATACTTTCAATCTTATTCTTCGGCCTTGTAAAGGCAATGAAAGCTCAATATGATCAACACTTAATTTCCAATCCAATATCTCTTACAACAACACTTATCAAATGAGTCACTAGTATGAAATGACTTGATCATTCAACTAGACTTCTCGAAAAGGTACTAGTGCCATGAGGCTTTTGGGTAATGGTTCCAATGACAGCCTCAAGTGCAACATTCACCCTTTCGATTTCAATTTAAGAATTGGATGACAACGAATCAGATGACATCTTTCTAGGTGGTAACATTTTGTCAAACTCCACTCTATAAGGAAAGATCGTCATGACATCAATATCAGATTTAATCTCGCCAATTCTTTTTCAATATCACAATCAACTAATATCTACATTTCTACGAATATCAACCATTTAGTTGGGATCATAAATATCCACAACTTGGTTTAGATCTAGGATAGTTAGAATTCCTACGAGAATAGCTTCGATTAGTTTACTAGGGGATTTAGGGTTTCTTGTGACAATCTACGTCGTATAAATACCTCGTATAAATATAAAAATAATCATCAAACAATCATGTAATAAAATTACATCATATATATATATATATATATATATATATATATATATATATATATATATATATATATATATATATATAATCCAAGTTATATATATATTAAAATAACACTTCTCAGTCTGGCCTTGTCGGTAACTCGGGAATTCTTCGGCACCGTTATAGTCAAAAGATTTTTAGACATTTTTAGAAAAATGTTTATAATTAAAAGATTTTGAAATGTTTTATTCAAAACCTTGGTTTTAAAAATCTTTCGTTCTCTATAACGAGAGCTCTGGTACCAAACTGTAACACCCCAAATTTATACAACTTAATACAACGGAAGACTAGTTGGTGTTACGGGATAGCACATTACTCACATCATAGACAACGCATAAAAATCGCGTCGTTTATTAATAAAGCATTTCTATTCATAAATATCAAAGTTACATAGGTCCCAAGTCATTGTATTTAATACAGGTTTTACAAAGCATTTGAATGGAAATAAGTATTTAGGTGCGGGCCATGAATTCTTGTTGTCTTCCCGAGAATTACCTTCAAGTACCTGAGATAAAACATGTTAAAAGAAAAGGTCAGCGATAACGCCGAGTGAATTCATAGAGTTTAATAAATTCCATCAATATAACTTTGGTATAAAATTATTACCAAAAATCATTTCGTACAAATCATTGTAAAAGGCCATAGAATAGCCAAAATCATTTTATACAAATCTTTATCAAAATCATAATATAGGCATTTGCCTTAAAAAATCATTATACGAGCCAATGTCGTTAAAAACACCATACAATACGTTTTGCAACGTTGTATAGATTAAATAAAAATCGTTATATGAATATGGTTATATAAAACCAAAACACGAACATAATATCAATAGTATGACCCTGTATTGCTAGTCAGGCAATACATCGTAATTCGGAGCGTCTAGTAGTGTTTCGTTAGTTTTGGATTATTATAAGCCGCATGACATTGTTACCTTACTAAACCAACAACGGGTAGCTAACCCGATCCACAATTTGCCCATCTAAAGTAGCGTGTCGTCACAAAGGTCACGCTATGGAAATCTTCTCATACATAAATTCGCTTACCAATCAATGTGGCACGACGGGGATCAACCGTCAAGGCGCGAACTGGGGTGATCGTCCCCAAATAGTACTATTAAATGCATAAGCGTCTACCAAATCCCGGTAGTTCACAATTCATGCTAATGGGACTTTTAGTGACATAACCTAACTTTAATAATCCATTTTATTTCATCTATCGGGTCCTTTAATCATTTATCGGGTCATACAATCGGGTCATTTAATCATTCGGGTCCAAAATCAATAAACAAACAATCGGGACAAATGGTGTCCTAAGTTTATAAAAACTAACATGTTATCTCCCTCGCGGGTTTATAAAGCATTTATAAAACATTTAAAAGAGTGCGAGGCTATGAACTCACGTTGATATGGGAAGGCGGGTTATCGGCGATTCGGACGTACGGTACGTGCTTCAATCACGAAAACCTAGACAAATAATATTCGTCTTAGACTCATGTCCAATGACTTTATAAAAATAACAAATTTGTATACATATAATGATTATATATATATGATGATCAAGTGGGTTTACATATTCTCGTTTACTCATTTTAGTGTTATATGTCGATAACTTTTATACTAGTTTTCTCGTTTTACCTATTTACGTGTTTTAAGTTCAATAAACTTATTACAAGTTCTTTAACTTGTTTTAATCCATGTTATACTTATATTATCAGTATCTACGCTTTACAAGTTGGGCCTAAATGGGTTAAGCCCAATAATAAGTTTATAAGTGTTTTAGTCCATTTTTGTTGTATTATTAGTCCAATAACGTTAATTTAGTCCGTTAACGTCCGTATGTCCTATAGTTCGGGTTTTATTGGTTTTTACTTGTTATACATGTCTATATATCAGTATATGAGTTTATAAAAGTTTACATTAGACGGGTCCAACCGTCTAAGTTTTATTTAGCAAAAAGTTAATTTTACGGTAATAGCCGAAAAAGTCGTAAAAATCAAGTTTATAGTTTTTATTACTTATAAGTACTATTTCACTACTATTTTTATAATTTATACACTTATTTAACCTTTTACATATTTGTATAAATGTATTATATAAGTTAGTGGGTTTTAATTTATATTTTATACTATTAAATTTTTGAGTGCTTATATAATAGTATTATTCTTTAATTTCCAAAATCTGATTTTTATCTTCACTTTCACCAAAACTGCCATATCTAGAGTTCTATATGGAGATAGAAGCTCAAATTTTTATCACATAAACTACATGATATGTGATACATTTAACTCTCCTATAGATACTGTTGAATCATCCTCTAAGTATTTTCTAAAAATCGTCCAAAACAGTGAACTCAGATTTGTACCTTAAACTTGTTTTGATCATATCTCACTCATTATTTTGATTCCATTGCATGGCCAACTCTCACATGTGTATAAGACATATAGCTTACTGTAAATGGATTATACTTCATTATTTTATCAGTCCATGACCTGTTTCTTTACTGTTTTATACAGCCATCACTTTTAAGCAAGATTTTAGCCTTGTTCTTTATAATTTTTCACCTTTTTAATCATGTTTATCAACACCAAATCCCCACATAACATTTTTATCATCATATAATCATCATATACATATACAATAGGAAATAAAATACATGTTTACATAATCAAAATAACAAGAAGATGAGGAGGACAATCTTTATACCACCAAGTTGATGTAGGTTATGAGTTTGACATGGATTTGGATGGAGAAACTTGTGCATAGCCAAGACCATCTTCAAGACCACCAATCTTCATATACTCCTTGTGGAAAATCATCCCTAAGACACCATGAATACTCCTCCTTGGATGTTATAAGTACCACCAATCAATAGGGTTTCAAAAGGGCTTCAACATATGCAAGTATAACACAGGATTTCATGGTTGAATCAAGATCAAAGGGTGTTTTTGGGGTGGATATGGGACGAACTAAGAGAGAGTTGAGAGGATTTTGAGGGTTGATTTGCATGGTGGAATGATGGTATGTGTGTTTAGCTAATGGTTTTGAGAGGTGGTAAGCTTATTTTGTAAGCAAAATGGGACAAGTGTTGATAACTTGCCAAAGTTGTGACACGTCACATGTGTTGGTGAGTTTTGGCCGCCCCATGTGTGCTAGTGGGGTGGGACAATGTATTTTGTCCCATCTCACTAGTGTACGGGTATTCCTCGATTCTAGTTTCCTCGATTTGCGTGCCCTCGGGTCGTTTTATGAAAAACGTTTTTATAAATTATTAACTAACGTCACAAAACGAATCCAATAAAAATTGTCTCATCAAAAACGGATTTCGAAAACGTAAATACGTAATCCTATGGTTTCCGGTTTAGTCGTAAAGGACGTTAAAATAAAATCGTAAGTCCTAATCTCTTCTCGTAAATTTGTGAGTTTATGAACCAACACAAATTTAAAACTCCAAAATAATATTCATGGACAAATTTATTTTCTGAAATGTCGGACTGTCACCAAAGACGGTGTATGTAAACGTAAGCACGTAACGTTGAATCCTCCGGTTTAGACGTAGTCGATGCTACTCCAAGACGTAAATCCAAATTGCTTCCCAAAATAAGTGAGTTCATATAGTAACATTAAAATAATGTTTTCAAATAAATATTGAGAATAAAATATCGACCATAAATTGACGGATTGTAACAAACACAGGTTTTGCAAACGAGGAATTTGATAAAGCAGATGGTTTTCCGAGGATAGAGGATCTATTCTATTTAGAGGCATTGGGTTGTCTAACAACATGTTTCTTAATGCTAGGTTCCACAACTTTCCAACCCATTTTAGCAACGAGTTTATGCAACTCTGCTATCGCTCTGTCCCTGTCTTGTAACTGAGCTTTCAACACCTTAATTTCCAAATTCTGTTCATTCATTTCTCGAAACGTTTTGGAAAGTTTTTCTTGCAAGTTATTATCATGTGGAAAACTACCAACGTCTCTTTGCAAAGCAAGTTCAAGAGAATGACAATGTTTTTAAAGGAAATCAGTTTTGTGTTGAAGTAACTCAAAAGCCTTTTTATCAACATTTTCTTTACGTTTCAAAAGCTCAATTTCAAGACGCTCACATTCTTTGATCTTATCAAGATATTTGCATGCAACATCAGAATATTCATTAATATCAGCACAAGATGTAAAATAAACACACATAACATCTTTAGAAACGCATTCTTGCAATATTAAATCATATTCATCTGAAAAATCAGACTTCTTCATTTTAAGATCATCAATGTGTTTCTCAAGAGATTCAACATATTTTAAATCATCATCATTTCAGTCCGAATGAACTCCTCAAGTTGAAGAACAGTTTCTTTAATCAACGTCGTGTTTTGAATTAAGAGTTCTTTTACAAGCAAGGTAATATCTTGAGGAATCGGGCGTTGCCACTCAGCATTTTCACGTTTTGCCCAATCTCTTTCAACAATAGATTTAACATTATCTATGTGGTGTTTAAGAATACCTAATGTTTTCCTACTCTTGCTTTTGGACTCATCTAGAGGAAGGTAGTTTATATATTTGTAAACATTAGATTTCTTAGTGGCAAATGCTTTCTTCCATTGAATTCTCTTTTGTTTGCATTCTAAGAACACTTCCTCACGAGTTTTCTGAGTTTGTTTGTTGAAAAGGCCATAAAGACTATTCATATAAGCATAATTATATGGTTTCACAAACTCCTTATTGACAAGTGGTCGACTATCATCATCCCAAAGGGCAGTCTCTTCACTATCGGCAGTTACAGGCATGCAATCAAGATCGTTCCTTTCAGTCTCATCAAGATAAAGACACGGGTTCACAACTTGAGCTTTGGCAAGATACTCAAGACTTGCAAACCTAGCTTGACCCTTAAACATCGACAGAGGTGCTATCATTATTACGGTTTGAATAGAATCATGCGTTTTATAAACAACTTTCTTCAAAAATTCGACTTGTTCTTCTAGTTTCGTTACTTTTTCGGTTTCTTTATCATATCTACTTTTGAAGTCTTGTTTTAACGCATCTACCTCTTGTTTCTAAACCTCAAGAATTTTAGCAGAATCGGTAGTGGTCATAGAGAGCTTTTGTTCAAGTTCATTAACTTTGGTATTGACAAGGTACGTTTTTTGACGTTCATCCATTAAGAAAACATTATATTAATGCTTCTCTTTGGCTAATAACTAAAGAGTTGTATTATATTTGTTTTCAGAATCGTCCTTTTGACTTTTTAACGCACTACCCTTGTACCCCTCAAGCTCTTTGGTTTTCTGAAGGAGCTCATCTCTATAGCTTTCAGTCATCTCAGTAGATTTGATAAGAGCAGCTTTGCATTCTTCAAAATTTTGAGTAAGTGTAGCGTTTGCCTTCTTTAATTGATTTTGACTCTTTTTAGTTTCAGTGACATCTTTTTGTAAAGTGGCAATTAAATTAGCAAGCGTAGTACGTTCCTCTTCATCATACTCATTTGCATGTTGATCATCCTCAGACTCATTATTGCACATGTCTGATGAATCGGGTGTGGTATTGCTATCAACCGTTTCTATCATACACGTGTCATTAATGGCATTGGGTAGATCACTATGCTCATGAATATCCCCAAACACATTATATTCATCAGTATTGTGTACCTTATCGATTGGCTCAGTGTCAAAGATAGGACCATTGTCATCTTTAGTGACTTTGAGAACTTCTTCAACCTTTGCCATGTACGAGTAATGTGCATCAAGTTCTTGATCGAAATCTTCATCATCAGTGTCATCAAGCATTGCTCCTTCCTCAGCTGACAATTTAACCCCTGCTTCCATCTTCTTGCATAGCAGCATCTTTTCCTTGTGATAGCTGGAGTCTCTAATCCTTTTCGGCTTCCTGCATTCCTTTGCCATATGCCCATAACCTTGGCAATTAAAACATTGAATCCCACTCTGCTGAACTGTAACACCCCCAAATTTATACAACTCAGTTCATCGAAAGACTAGTTGGTGTTACAGGATAGCACATTACTCACATCATAGACAACGCTTAAAAATCGCGTCGTTTAATAATAAAGCATTTCCATTCATAAATATCAAAGTTACATAGGTCCCAAGTCATTGTATTTAACACAGGTTTTACAAACATTTGAATGGAAATTATAATTTAAGTGCGGGCCATGAATTCTTGTCGTCTTCCCGAGAATTACCTTCAAGTACCTGAGACAAGACATGTTAAAAGAAAAGGTCAGCGATAACGCCGAGTGAATTCATAGAGTTTAATAAAATCCATCAATATAATATCAGTATAAAATTATTACTGAAAATCATTTTGTACAAATCATTTTAATAGGCCATAAAATATCCAAAGTCATTTTATACAAATCTTCATCAAAATCATAATATAGGCGTTTGCCAAAAAAAATCATTATACGAGCCAATGTCGTAAAAACATCATACAATACGTCTTAGGACGTTGTATGAAAATAAAAACCGTTATATGAATATGGTTATGAAAACCAAAACACGAACATAATATCAATAGTATGACCCCGTATTGCTAATCAGGCAATACATCGTAATTCGGTGCGTACAACAGTATTTCGTAGTTTTGGATTATTATAAGCCGCATGACATTGTTACCTTACTAAAACCAAAACGGGTAGCTAGCCCGAAACTCAATTTGCCCATCTAAAGTAGCGTGTCGTCACAAAGGTCACGCTATGGAAATCTTCTCATACATAAATTCGCTTACCAATCAATGTGGCACGACGGGGATCAACCGTCAAGGCGCGAACTGGGGTGATCGTCCCCAAATAGTACTATTATATGCACAAGCGTCTACCAAATCCCGGTAGTTCACAATTCATGCTAATGGGACTTTTAGTGACATAACCTAACTTTAATAATCCATTTAATTTCATCTATCGGGTCCTTTAATCATTTATCGGGTCATACAATCGAGTCATTCAATCATTCAGGTCCAAATCAATAAACAAACAATCGGGACAAATGGTGTCCTATTTTATAAAAACTAACATGTTATCTCCCTCGCGGGTTTATAAAACATTTCATAAAAACATTTAAAAGAGTGCGAGGCTATGAACTCACGTTGATGTGGGAAGGCGGTTATCGGCGATTCGGATGTACGGTAGGTGCTTCAATCACGGAAACCTAGACAAATATTACTCGTCTTAGACTCATGTCCAATGACTTTATAAAAATAACAATTATGTATACATATGATGATTTTATATATATGATGATCAAGTGGGTTTACATATTCTCTTTTACTCTTTCTAGTGTTTACGTATTGGTAACTTCTTACTAGTTTACTAGTTTTACCTATTTACGTGTCTTAGGTCCAATAAACTTATTATAAGTTCTTTAACTTGTTTTAATCTATTTTATACTTATATTATCAGTATTTAAACTTTACAAGTTGGGCCCAAATGGGTTAAGCCCAATAAGTTCTTTTTATAAGAGTTTAACTTATTTAGTCCAATTATTAGTCCAATATGTTTACTTAGCTCGTTAATGTCCGTATGTCCTATAGTTCGGGTTTTATCGGTTTTTACTTGTATTAGATACTTATATATCAGTAAATTACTTTTAAAAACTTTACATTAGACGGGTTTGATCGTCTAAGTTTTAATTGGCGAAAAACGTTAATTTTACGGTAATAGCCGAAAAAGTCGTAAAAATCAAGTTTAAAGTTTTTAAATATTATTCCACTACCATTTTTATAATTTATCCATTTATTTAACCTTTAACATATTTATATAAATAAAATTCATGAGTTAGTGGGTTTTAATTTTACATTTTATACAATATAATTTTGAGTGCTTATATAATAGTAATAAACATTAATTCTCAAAATCTGATTTTTATTTTCATGTTCACCAAAACTGCCATATCTAGAGTTCTATATGGAGATAGAAGCTCAAATTTTTATCACATAAAATACATGATATTTTCTCCATTTAACTCTTCTATATCTACTGTTGAATCATCCTCTAAGTATTTTCTAAAAATCGTCCAAAACAGTAAACTCATATTTGTACTCTAAACTTGTTTTGATCATATCTCACTCATTACAATGATTCCATTGCATGACCAACTCTCACATGTGTACAAGACATATTAATTACTGTTTATTCATTAATCTATGCCATTTTTATCAGTTCACCATCTGATTCTTTACTGTTTTATACAGCCAACAAATTTAAACAAGATTTTAGACTTGTTTCTTATAGTCTTTCATCTTTTTAAGCATGTTTATCAACACCAAATCCCCACACAATATTTTTAATCATCATTCATCATCATCTACATATACATAAGTAAAAGAAATACAAGATTACATAATCAAAAATAACAAGAGGATGAGGAGGACAATCTTTATACCACCAAGTTGATGTAGGTTGTGATCAAAACATGGATTTTGATGGAGAAACTTGTGAATAGCCAAGACCATCTTCAAGACCACCATTCTTCATGAACACCTTGTGGAAAATCAGCCCTAATACTCCATAGAAACGCATCCTTGGATGTTAAAACTTGCACCAATCTTCCTCTTTTTGAATGGAGATTAACATATGTAAGTTATAACATATGTTTGTGGTTAAATTTTGATCAAATGGGGTGTTTATGGGGAGTATGGGACGAAATAATAGAGAGAGGAAGAGAGGATTTAGTTGTTTGCATGTGTGAGAAAAGTAGAAATGGTTTTGGAGTTGCTAGTTAGTGGTTTTGATGGAAAGTGGCTTACAATGTAAGCTTTAGCTTACATGTGTAAGTATGAAGCTAATACTTTGACACATCAAGTGTTGAGGTGTTGCTAGTTAGGCCGGTTTGAGTGGGGGTGGGACAAGTGTCCCACTTGTCTCATCCCCATTTATTTACGGGTACTCCTCGATTCTAGTTTCCTCGATTTGCGTGCCCTCGGGTCGTTTTACGAAAAAAGTTTTTATAAATTATGAATCAACGTCACAAAACGAATCCAATAAAAATTGTTTCATCAAAAACGGAGTTCGAAAACGTAAATACGTAATCCTAAGGTTTCCGGTTTAGTCGTAAAGGACGTTAAAATAAAATCGTAAGTCCTAATCTCTTCTCGTAAATTTGTGAGTTTATGAACCAACACAAATTTAAAACTCCAAAATAATTCACGGATAAATTTATTTTCTGAAATGTCGGACTGTCACCAAAGACGGTGTATGTAAACGTAAGCACGTAACGTTGAATCCTCCGGTTTAGACGTAGTCGATGCTACTTTAAGACGTAAATCCAAATTACTTCCCAAAAATAAGTGAGTTCATATTATAACATTAAAATAATATTTTCAAATAAATATTGAGAATAAAATATCAATCATAAATTGACGGATTGTCACAGCATTTACCCCTAAACAGGATCTTTGTCCTCAAAGATCATCTTACTACTCGCTTCTTATTGAGTTAAAGCCATGTGTGTATTTCCTTCACATTCGGTCTTTTCTCACAAGTGTAATTCATTACAATACGCGAGTTTCATCAAACATAACTACGGGAATAAGATCAGGCTAAATGTTGACTTACTTTCTCTATCCATGATGTTCACGGGTTTCTGATGAATGCAACTTTTCGCCGATCTAAGCTTTATTAAGAAGAATTCAGATTTTTACTTGATAGATATTCCATCAAGTTCGATATACGAAACATAATTCACGCATCTCTTGAAGTCCTTGGGTAGATCCAGCTTATATGCCTTTCAAACCAAATCTTTTACATCATCTCAATGGTCCCATACAACGGGGACTTATATCCTATGATTTGTCAGATCATTAATTCATTTTTCCAAGGTTATAAATTTTGGCATAACTTCGCTACCCATCTGGCACTTTAAGATCTACATTTCATATTCACATAAGCTCCTACCTACTACCGGCAGTCAGTATTCAGATCCTAATTTCAACAATCATTTCAGGTTTCGCGGGTCGGGTATTTTGTAAGGTTAGGTTCGCCATCATAGGAAACCTTAAACCTAAAAGACATGTCCAACTCACAATGGGTGTATGTCGGGTGTCTTCATCTCAACTCCTGCTTACAGATGCTCTAATTTCTAAATCTTAACAAGATTCGATCTCGATCCTAATACGATAGTTATCAATGATAATATCTCCAAAGGAAAACGATTATGCGGTTTATTACCAAAGGTCAATCATTCAAATATAAAACAACACTTATAGTATTTTGTATCGTTACTTTACCTCGTCCCTTCGATTGGGGTGGTACATAGTACTCTCATTAAGGTTCGTTCTCAATGACTTCTGAGCAAATCTCTAGAAATTCGATGCGAAGCGAGGATCTTGATATAGATGTTCGATACAGGCACACTATGTTTACATAACTCTTTTGCATTTATCATTAACGGGAATGATATTAGCAGATTTGGTCAGTCTGTCGACGATGACCCAAATCGAATCAAATTCAGATGATGACATTTGCAATAGCTAGACGTTAACTAATGTATGAGGCGATGTCCGCCTTCATAATTTGCCATTAGTACAACTTCTTCAGACACAGATACTTCTAGTCAGAAATGACATAAATAGAATACTTATACTTACAAGATTCCAATATAACTATATCTCAAAATTTCTATATTTAGGCAACCACAAGTGGCCTTTTAAAACATTTAACGCCATTGGCTTCTCAATTCTAATGGTTCACATTAGCCGTGAATCCCCTTTTTATTATCTATATTATCCTTTTTACAAACATCGTTTATTTTTATATTGTTCGGTAATTTATTTTGCACGTTCATTATTAAGTAATATATCCTAATTGGTTCTTTATATTTTCTACATAATGTGTCAGTAATTATGTTCATCTTTCTAGATATTTTCTAAGTTTCAGTTTAGTTTCAGCTATCATTTTTATCAGTTTTGCTCAATCCGACGTTTAAAGCGTCGATAATTATTATAACTAATTAAATAATAAATTTTCAATTTTTATGAAATGTAAACATAAAGATTTTAAATTTCTTAGTCCATCCAATTATATAAAAATGTTCAAAAAAAAATTTAAATTTGATTAACATGATTTTTGCTGATTTATCGAAAATAATTAATAAGATTTGTAAATGTTTGAAAAAAAAAATATTTGGTTATACTTTGGTCAAAGTTTTCTTAGTTGAAAAGAAAAAATTGTCGTTTCAAATTTCAAGTCATGGTTTAAATGGTTTCCTCAATCCATCTTAGCATGTCTTGAGGTATACACAAACATTTACCCCTAAACAGAAATTTAGTTAAATGATTTGTGTATAAGGGAATAATCCCTTAAAAATCCTTTGTTAAAACATTCGTCAAAACATATTTGCACATTCTTTTTGGTAAAAATCCAAAGTCTTAAATGGCTCTAATTTGAAGAGTCAGTATAGATTCCATTATCTATTAATCACATAGTCAAATAATGTAAAGGTTTAAGTCTTTAATCTCATGTTAATTATGCAAGGTACATGTTTTTATTGTTCGGCCAATTCAGGGCAATCTATAAATAATTATTAACTCCTTCTTATTCTTATAATCGAACAAATAGTCCTTAATGATCACAAGCATGAATTTATCAATTTACAGCCTACACACGAGATTCACCAAATTTATGAATGCTACATGTGTATTAGTCAATCCAAACGACATCACGTGAAACTCATAATGTTCATTACAAGTACCAGATGTAGTGATTGGAATACATAATCTTTTTCGCAGATGCGAAGTTGATGATAACCATGCCGTGGATCAAATCTTTAAAACATACGCTAGAACCTTGTAAATGATTGAACAAATCTTCCATTTCGAGTTATGGATATCGTTTTCGATTGTCGATTTACTCAGTTCACATTAATCTAAAAATATAAGGAATGATAACACCATAGCTCTTCATGATGACGAGCTCGGTAGAATAAAATCTTTCTCCGACAACTCTCTCAGTTGTACGGTAATTCCTTTAATTCAGATGGTGCTGACGTACAGTGCACAAGCCACAGGTGCAGCACCGAAAATATAATCAATACCAATTTCAACTTGCCTTAATGGCGAAAGTCTAGGTAATTCATCAACAAATACTTACTAAAGTTTCAGATAACATTAAAATCTTTTAATACATTCACTTTTTAAGTTCTTTCTAGATTATTATATTTATGACTAATTCACAACCATTCACGTTATAATTTCGAGTCTAAATGCAGGATATGGTCATTCATCAAGGATTATTTAGATCACTTTTGATAATCAACATCTTATCATTTAGGGGTATTCTATTCGAGTTCCCACCGATTAAGACAATGTCGTCATGTCATAATCAATCAATCCATTCTACTGGTACTATCAACTTTCCAGTTTCATTGCCGTCGATAAGATGTGAACTTCTCAAAAGACTAATAATAACTCAAAATCCTTCGCAAATTCAAGGATATCTAGAGACATAACTAATCCCTAAAAGAGTAAGGTCAACGCATAATCTATGCGAGAGAAATTCAAATCAGATACGGACGAAAACATTTAATGAATATGAATATATCCCATGTTTTCATAATTTGAGTACGCATTCGAAAGCTCCTCGGATCGTTACCCAGGTCATTCAAATGAAATCAAATCAAAAGAAATGATAGGAACGTCGATACATCCAGTCGGGTATCAACACTCGATAATCAAATACTTTTCCAAAGAATCTCACTACGGGAGAATTGGACAAGAAAGAATTGTCAATTGTCAAATAAGACAATTTCCACAGATGAGTAAATTCGACTCAGAAGAATAGATGCTACAGGCACATATGTAGGTGTCCCTAACACTATGTCCCTATTTTTCACCTCTTGCAGATCTCATAAAATTTAATCTTTCCAATCTTCAAAGAAACTGTAGTGTTTATTCATTAGTTTTAAGGTGACTACTAATCAGCCTTGCATGGTCCATTCCAAATTGTATGTAGGCGCGCAACTATATATAATTTCAAGATTAACGATGCAATACTCAGTTCGTCAAAATTTTATCATCATGTTTATAATGAAGACATTTTCATGCTTAATTCTTAAATAAGAATCAAAAATAAATTTACAAAGATTTTCCTTGTTATGAAAACAAGTACGTTTTCCAAGGTGTTTTATAAACAACTTCATTTCGATAACAATCACTTATAAATCTCACTTTGAATAATCCTTATAGTGATGAAAATTCAATTTCCTCAAATGATACTGTTTTATCTTATAAAAACAACGACTGATCTTGCAAAGGAGTGATGAAAAGTTGTTCATCAAGAACTAACTACAATATATCAGGAAATGAGCTTAGCCAATTAATCATGAGGTTCATGACCTCGATGTCACTCACGAAGAATAATTCACAACGTAATTCAAATCAAGATGTGTACTTGTTCCATGGTTGCATCACTAATGCGAACATTAGGATGAAGCAATAAAAGATAGATAACATCGATACATGTAGGATTTAGCAATCTCACAAACAAGTTAAATTGTACCGTAACACATTATGTGTCACTATGTCATACAATTCCAAGATCTCATCCTACCAACTGGTATCTCAGTTAAGTTAGGGATTTTTAAAAGATACCACAATGAATACTAACCTACAAGAGTCATTAGGTGTCCCACCTGTCCTGGAAGATCCATCGGTCCCAATTCAGAAGAAGATTTCTTCACTTTATTTCTTGGACACTGGGCATCCTCGTTAGTGGACAATGGCCTAGGAACAACCCTTAACACGAATCAATAATCAATTAAAACCTTATAATTCAATCACAGAACTTAATGACTTCCTTTTAACAATCTCATATTCCATACGGGTTAAATTTTACTTTATTCAAGTTTCAACCAATTTTATACTCAATTCGATATCCTACCTCATTTTCCAATACTTTCAATCTTTATTCTTACACCTTAAAAGGCAATAAAAGCTCAATATGAACAACACTTAATTTCCAATCCTATATATCTTACAACAATAGTTATCAAATGAGTCACTAGTATGAAATGACTTGATCATTCAACTAGACTTCTCGGAAAGGTACCAGTGGCATGAGGCTTTTGGGTAATGGTTCCAATGACAGCCTCAAGTGCAACATTCACCCTTTCGGTTTCAATTTCAGAATTGGATAACAACGAATCAGATGACATCTTTCTAGGTGGTAATGTTTTGTCAAACTCCACTCTATAAGGAAAGATCGTCATGACATCGATATCAGTTTTAATCTCGCCAATTCTTTTTCAATATCACAATCAACTAATATCTACATTTCTACGAATATCAACCATTTGTTGGGATCATATATATCCACAACTTGGTTTAGATCTAGGATAGCTAGAATTCCTACGAGAATAGCTTCGATTAATTTACTAGGGGATTTAGGGTTTCTTGTGACAATCTACGTCGTATAAATACCTCGTATAAATATCAAAATAATCATCAAACGATCATGTAATAAAATTACATCATATATATATATATATATATATATATATATATATATATATATATATATATATATATATATATATAATCCAAGTTATATATACATATTAAAATAACACTTCTCAGTCTGGCCTTGTCGGTAACTCGGGAATTCTTCGGCACCGTTATAGTCAAAAGATTTTTAGACATTTTTTTTTTAGAAAAATGTTTATGGTTAAAAGATTTTGAAATGTTTAATTCAAAACCTTGGTTTTAAAAATCTTTCGTTCTCTATAAAGAGAGCTCTGGTACCAAACTGTAACACCTCCAAATTTATACAACTCGGTTCAGCGGAAGACTAGTTGGTGTTACGGGATAGCACATTACTCACATCATAGACAACGCTTAAAAATCGCGTCGTTTAATAATAAAGCATTTCCATTCATAAATATCAAAGTTACATAGGTCCCAAGTCATTGTATTTAATACAGGTTTTACAAACATTTGAATGGAAATTATAATTTAAGTGTGGGCCATGAATTCTTGTCGTCTTCCCGAGAATTACCTTCAAGTACCTGAGACAAGACATGTTAAAAGAAAAGGTCAGCGATAACGCCGAGTGAATTCATAGAGTTTAATCAAATCCATCAATATAATATCAGTATAAAATTATTACTGAAAATCATTTTGTACAAATCATTTTAATAGGCCATAAAATAGCCGAAGTCATTTTATACAAATCTTCATCAAAATCATAATATAGGCGTTTGCCAAAAAAAATCATTATACGAGCCAATGTCGTAAAAACATCATACAATACGTCTTAGGACGTTGTATGAAAATAAAAACCGTTATATGAATATGGTTATGAAAACCAAAAGACGAACATAATATCAATAGTATGACCCCGTATTGCTAGTCAGGCAATACATCGTAATTCGGTGCGTACAACAGTATTTCGTAGTTTTGGATTATTATAAGCCGCATGACATTGTTACCTTACTAAAACCAAAACGGGTAGCTAGCCCGAAACTCAATTTGCCCATCTAAAGTAGCGTGTCGTCACAAAGGTCACGCTATGGAAATCTTCTCATACATAAATTCGCTTACCAATCAATGTGGCACGACGGGGATCAACCGTCAAGGCGCGAACTGGGGTGATCGTCCCCAAATAGTACTATTATATGCACAAGCGTCTACCAAATCCCGGTAGTTCACAATTCATGCTAATGGGACTTTTAGTGACATAACCTAACTTTAATAATCCATTTAATTTCATCTATCGGGTCCTTTAATCATTTATCCGGGTCATACAATCGGGTCATTCAATCATTCGGGTCCAAATCAATAAACAAACAATCGGGACAAATGGTGTCCTATTTTATAAAAACTAACATGTTATCTCCCTCGCGGGTTTATAAAACATTTCATAAAAACATTTAAAAGAGTGCGAGGATATGAACTCACGTTGATGTGGGAAGGCGGTTATCGGCGATTCGGATGTACGGTACGTGCTTCAATCACGAAAACCTAGACAAATAATACTCGTCTTAGACTCATGTCCAATGACTTTATAAAAATAACCATTATGTATACATATGATGATTTTATATATATGATGATCAAGTGGGTTTACATATTCTCTTTTACTCTTTTTAGTGTTTACGTATTGGTAACTTCTTACTAGTTTACTAGTTTTACCTATTTACGTGTCTTAGGTCCAATAAACTTATTATAAGTTCTTTAACTTGTTTTAATCCATTTTATACTTATATTATCAGTATTTAAACTTTACAAGTTGGGCCCAAATGGGTTAAGCCCAGTAAGTTCTTTTTATAAGAGTTTAACTTATTTAGTCCAATTATTAGTCCAATATGTTTACTTAGCTCGTTAATGTCCGTATGTCCTATAGTTCGGGTTTTATCGGTTTTTACTTGTATTAGATACTTATATATCAGTATATGACTTTTAAAAACTTTACATTAGACGGGTTTGATCGTCTAAGTTTTAATTGGCGAAAAACGTTAATTTTACGGTAATAGCCGAAAAAGTCGTATAAATCAAGTTTATAGTTTTTAAATATTATTCCACTACCATTTTTATAATTTATCCATTTATTTAACCTTTAACATATTTATATAAATAAAATTCATGAGTTAGTGGGTTTTAATTTTATATTTTATACAATATAATTTTGAGTGCTTATATAATATTAATAAACATTAATTCTCAAAATCTGATTTTTATTTTCATGTTCACCAAAACTGCCATATCTAGAGTTCTATATGGAGATAGAAGCTCAAATTTTTATCACATAAACTAAATGATATTTTCTCCATTTAACTCTTTTATATCTACTGTTGAATCATCCTCTAAATATTTTCTAAAAATCGTTCAAAACAGTAAACTCAGATTTGTACTCTAAACTTGTTTTGATCATATCTCACTCATTACAATGATTCCATTGCATGGCCAACTCTCACATGTGTACAAGACATATTACTTACTGTTTATTCATTAATCTATGCCATTTTTATCAGTTCACCATTTGATTCTTTACTGTTTTATACAGCCAACAAATTTAAACAAGATTTTAGCCTTGTTTCTTATAGTCTTTCATCTTTTTAAGCATGTTTATCAACACCAAATCCCCACACAATATTTTTAATCATCATTCATCATCATATACATATACATAAGTAAAAGAAATACAAGATTACATAATCAAAAATAACAAGAGGATGAGGAGGACAATCTTTATACCACCAAGTTGATGTAGGTTGTGATCAAAACATGGATTTTGATGGAGAAACTTGTGAATAGCCAAGACCATATTCAAGACCACCATTCTTCATGAACACCTTGTGGAAAATCAGCCCTAATACTCTATAGAAACTCCTCCTTGGATGTTAAAACTTGCACCAATCTTCCTCTTTTTGAATGGAGATTAACATATGTAAGTTATAACATATGTTTGTGGTTAAATTTGGATCAAATGGGGTGTTTATGGGGAGTATGGGACGAAATAATAGAGAGAGGAAGAGAGGATTTAGTTGTTTGCATGTGTGAGAAAAGTAGAAATGGTTTTGGAGTTGCTAGTTAGTAGTTTTGATGGAAATTGGCTTACAATGTAAGCTTTAGCTTACATGTGTAAGTATGAAGCTAATACTTTGACACATCAAGTGTTGAGGTGTTGCTAGTTAGGCCGGTTTGAGTGGGGGTGGGACAAGTGTCCCACTTGTCTCATCCCCATTTATTTACGGGTACTCCTTGATTCTAGTTTCCTCGATTTGCGTGCCCTCGGGTCGTTTTACGAAAAACGTTTTTATAAATTATGAATCAACGTCACAAAACGAATCCAATTAAAATTGTTTCATCAAAAACGGAGTTCAAAAACGTAAATACGTAATCCTAAGGTTTCCGGTTTAGTCGTAAAGGACGTTAAAATAAAATCGTAAGTCCTAATCTCTTCTCGTAAATTTGTGAGTTTATGAACCAACACAAATTTAAAACTCCAAAATAATATTCACGGATAAATTTATTTTCTGAAATGTCGGACTGTCACCAAAGACGGTGTATGTAAACGTAAGCACGTAACGTTGAATCCTCCGGTTTAGACGTAGTCGATGCTACTTTAAGACGTAAATCCAAATTACTTCCCAAAAATAAGTGAGTTCATATTATAACATTAAAATAATATTTTCAAATAAATATTGAGAATAAAATATCAATCATAAATTGACGGATTGTCACATGAACCACTTGACTTCCAACAGTTTCCCTATTCCCAGTAGCAACAGCAATCCTCTGAGTATCATACTTGGCAGTTTGTCGATCATACCTTGCAGAACCTCAACATGCGTTTGATTATGTCGATCATACCTAGAAGGACTTTCACCACGTCGATGTGTGTCATACCTTGGAGGACTCTCAACATATCGGTTCTTTGTGTTAGATGATGTGCGAAGATTGTTGTTGGTAGGTTTGTAGATTTTCTTGTAAGTCTTCATTATGAAAGCAATTTGTTGTTTCATCTCTCTATTCTTTTGAGCTTGGTCTTCATCACTATCTTCTTCAGATGATGATTCAGATGGTGGTGATGGTGCTCTTGGCACTTTACCTCGAGATCTTATGGATGATGAAGACTTAGATGATGTGGAAGATCGTGGTGAAGATGATGTAGTGGAATATGACTTAGGGGCACGAGAGTGATGACCTTGAACATGTTGAGTTGTAGTCACTAATGCAAGTGGATTAGCCGTCTTGGCAACACGTTCAGCTCGAATCTCATTTGCTTCATTCTGAAATTGCTTCATTCTGAAATTGCTTCAAGATGTCAAAAAGTCGATGATATGAGACCTCGTCTAACTTTTCTTGTTGTTTCACCAAAGTGACGAACCATGTCCACTCGGGTTGAAGTTGTTGAAGAAATTGAACATTGACTTGCATGGTGGAGACTTGCAGATTGTTTCTTGTCATGTCATTCATCATTTTATAAAACCTGGAGTAGTAAGAGTCAATTGATTCTCCATCCCTTGAAGTAAACTTGCCAAAATTCCAAAACAAGTTTGTTTTGACATCTTGTTTGTTGAGTGATTCTCCTTGTTGCAAGCATTTAATACAAGTCCACATTTTATGTGTTGTAGGACATGCATCAACCGTGGAGTAAATATCATCTCCAATCCCACTTAAAACCATATAGATGGCTTCCTTCTCCGCATCATGCCAAGCACAATTTTCAGGTGTGAGATCGGCTCTTGTTTCATCACGTTCACTTGCAGGTATTGGATCAGTAGTATCTGTGGCTGGTATTGGAGGAATTGAGATTTTCTTGAATACATATGGTCCATGAGTAATACATTTCCTCAAGGCATCACCATTTGGTCTTGTATCAAGGTATCGTATGAAACGTGATTGCCATTGAGCATACCGACCAGACACAAGCATTGGTGGTCTCTCTTTATTACCCGCCACCATGATATTATTGTTTGTGACACGATACTCTTGAGTAGAATCCATATCTAGAGACTTGTAATCGATGAAGTTTAAATGGATCTTAATTAGATGTGTTGTGATTGTTGTTGTCGATGAAAAATGTTAAAATCCCCTAAAAATTGTCTTCACAAAAAACCAAAAACGAAGGCGAAAAATCACACGAAATTTTCACATTTGTAAAAATCTTCAATTTTCGGAATATGGATAATTTGGGAATAACTGACATTTTCAGAGAATTTGGGTTATTTCGGAATAATGGATGTTTTCAGAGAAGTGGAGCTTCTTCGGAATAATTGAAGTTTTTAGAAAAATGGTCTTTCTTCGGAATAATGGATGTTTTCAGAAAAATGGAGCTTCTTCGGAATAATTGAAGTTTTTAGAGAAATGGTCTTTCTTCGGAATAATGGATGTTTTCAGAAAAATGGAGCTTCTTCGGAATAATTGAAATTTTCAGAGAAACGAACTCTCTTCGGAATAATGATGTTTTCAGAGAAACGAACTCTCTTCAGAATAATGATGTTTTCAGAGAAACGAACTCTCTTCGGAATAATGGATTATTTCAGAGAAATTTTCGGATAAACCACTTTTTCAGAGAAACATACCTTCTTCGGAATAAGTCACTTTTTCAGATAAATCACTTTTTTCGGATAAAGTGAAGATTTCAGAAAAATGGGAATCTTCGGAATAAGTAGTATTCTTCGGAATATGTGATATTTTCAGAGAAATATCTTCGGAATAATATACTTTTTTAGAGAAATTGAAAATTTCAGAGAAACGTACCTTCTTCGGAAAAGGTGCTTTTTCGGAATATAGTAAATTCAGAGAAATGACTTTCTTCGGAATAGTAAAACCCTTATCCGAAAACCTTTTTTTGGAATAATAAACCCTTATCCGAAAAACGTATTTCGGAATGATCTTGAAACAGTGAACGAACCGTAACACAAAAACAATCCAACCACCTCAAAAGCTTGCGATTTTTACCACAAAAACCAAACCAAATCCCTACCAAATCGATATAAATGAGTTATATCAAGATTTATAGCCCAAAATACTAAAAAGAAATTTAATTCGGGATGATTTAGATGGAAAATCAACCGAATCAAACTAAAACCATACAACCAAACACAATCTACCCCGTGGCAATTGATACCAAATGTTGTCCCATATTATTATAATGATTAATGATAGAAAATAGATGAAAAGAGATGGATTCCTAGAGAGAGAAAGTAGTGAGAGAAAGTAGAGAGAAGGAGATGACTAACTTGGTGAATATTAGATTAGAAGTGAGAATAAAATGAACAACCAACCCTCCTAACATGCTAGGAGGGGAGTATATATAGTCCACCCACATGCGGGCTTTAATGGGCTATATATTGGGTCGGGCTTGTCTTTTGGACTTTAATTAGTTTAAATCCAAGCCCGTGAACCACGACTATTTAACTATCTATTAAAACGTTCTAATAATATTACAATATAAACCTATGACCGAACATTCTTGTTTGACTCAATATTTTGAGGCTAACAATAATCGTTTTACATTTTTCTGAAAACCGTTTTGGAGACTTGTCAAAACAAAAATGATTTGATATTTGCTCCCCCTAAAACGCAGACCCGTTTTCTATTTAAAAAGCTGTAGTCGTTGTTTTTAAAGAGACAAATATCCATGAAGACCTTTTCCGTTTAATGATTTTCTGAAACGTTTCTGGTGGCAATAAGATTTCTCTTATTTTAACAAAATAAGTGCACTAAAGCGTACACTAATTTGTGTTAGACCAAGTTATAAAGTAAACTTGATCCCTTACAAGGTTTTAAAGTAAACCTTGCCCGAGAAAATTAATTCCCGTTGTGAGCCAATGTTTTCAAAAGAAATACATGACTATAATGCGAAAAGCGGGTTGCAGTCAGAAATAACTACAAGCCATAATGGGCATGTTTTAAAGTATGTACAACTTTTATACGGACTCTATTTATGACGTTGTGTCAATTTTAATCGACATTTCTAAGGCCGTAAATATTACCGTACTAAAAGACATGCCCGATTTAAAATGAAAAATATTTTTGGATTTTCTTGATTTTATATTTTTTATGGTTTTTGTATGTTTTATATTTTTGTATTTTTCTTTTGATGATTTATATATATACGATAATATACAAGGTCACGATAAAAGGATACTTTAGAATAGTTTACCACCACTATTCTGCGGATTCTTCTGCCAACTCCTTAAGTGTCGCTTGTGAGAATGATTTCATGCCTAGCTTTTCGATCAAAAACTCGATACGTCCTCGATCTAATGCCTTTGTGAATATATCCGCCAGCTGATACTCAGTGTTGACAAAATATAGCTCGATTACTCCATTTTCCACTTGCTCTTTGATGAAGTTGTAGCGTATGTCAATGTGCTTTGCCCGGGAATGTTAAACGTAGTTGCAGCAAAGGGCAATGGCGCTTTTGTTATCACAGTACATCGGAATTTTATTGAATCCAAGACCGTAGTCATTTAATTGTGATCTCATCCAAAGAACTTGAGCACAACAACCGAACATAGCAATGTATTCAGCCTCTGTACTGGATATCGCAACGCTTTTATGCCTTTTAGATGCCCAACTAATTAGTCTATCTCCAAGAAGTTGCACACTGCCAGAGGTGCCACGTCGAGTATCTTGACACCCAGCATAATCCGCATCTGCATATGATATTAGTGCAATAGAAGAATCCTTCGGATACCATAGACCACGGTTAAGTGTTCCTTTCAGATACCGAAAGATCCTTTTCACAACATGTAAGTGCTTTTTGGTAGTTCGAGCCTGATACCGGGCATACATGCATATAGCAAATTGCAAATCAGGCCTGCTAGCAGTCAGATAGAGAAGGGTGCCGATCATTCCACGGTAAAGTTTAGGATCAACAGTTATCCCATCCCTATCCTCATCTAACTTGGATCTCTCTACCATTGGAGTATCCACGGGGTTACAGTTTTCAAAATGATACTTTTTCAAAGATTTTAGAGCATATTTGGATTGATTAATGAAGATGCCTCTGGGATTTTGAGAAATTTGCAACCCTAAGAAAAATGAAAATTTTCCCATCATCGACATCTTAAAACGTGTGGACATGATTCTCTCAAAATGGTCAGACAGTCTTTGAGTAGTGGCAGCAAATATTATATCGTCAACATAAATTTGTACCAGTATCATGTCGTTGTCCTCCTTGAGAATGAATAAAGTTAGGTCCACTTTGCCTTTGGAGAAGCCTTCCGAGATCAGATAAGACGATATGAGATCTTACCACGCGCGTGGAGCTTGTTTCAACCCATAAAGAGCCTTCTTGAGCTTATACACATGATTAGGATACTCCGAGTTGACAAATCCATTCGGCTGGCTTACGTAGACATCTTCCCTTAATTCACCATTAAGAAATGCCGTCTTCACATCCATTTGATAGATGATCATATTCATGTGAGCAGCATAAGCAAGGAATAGTCTAATCACCTCCAAACGAGCAACAGGAGCAAAGGATTCTTCAAAGTCAATACCCAAAGCTTGTTTGTAACCTCGAGCAACCAATCTAGCTTTGTTCTTTAACACACCACCTAACTCATCGAGTTTAACCTTATAAACCCACGACAAAGTAAGGATGTCAACGTTTTCGGGTAGAGGAACTAATTCCCATACTTCAAGGCGTTGAAATTCATTAAGTTCTTCTTGCATGGCTTCAATCCAAGATGATTGTGTCATTGCTTGTTGCCAAGTTTTAGGTTCAATGTCAGAAAGAAATGCATCAAAGTAACAGTATAATGCATGTTATTATAGTTGATGGCGTGTTGATACTGGTCGATCGACGTCACCAATAATGTTGCGGATTGGGTGATGTTTTGTCCATTTTGTATTGTGATTTTTAATCCGTGGTGGTCTGGAGTGAATGATTGCAGGAGCTTCCTCTGAGGTAGACGCACCACTAGGGTTTTCGGGTATTTTTGAACCAAAGAATGGAAGCTCTTGTAGGTGAGCAAGTTCAAAATCGTGATCATAGAAATCCTCTTCAACATCATTAGGAACGAGTGGGGGTGATGATTCAGGTGTGGTTTGAGAATTGGTGGGTGATGGTGCATCTGGGTCAATAGTAACAGTAGATGCATCAAACTGATTTCCATTAACTTGAGCAACAACTTCGGGAATCGGAGCTACTGCTGCAGGTGCTGGAGAATCATCACTAGGTGGATCAAAGAATTCATCAAACATAGGTTGAAATAACCCATCCCACTCGGGCCTTATAGGTGGTGTAAATGATAGAGAAGTAGGATTGTTAGGAGTTAATCCGGAACTAATAGTACCGGTTCCCATCTCATGAAGTGCGGGTTCAGAGCTGTGTTGCTCAGAAGCCATCGCTGTCAGCTCATCAAAATCGGCATCCAAAGTTTCTACTATCTTGACAAGACGACGGTTATAAATCCGGTAAGCTTTCTTTACGGGTGAGTAACCAATGAAAATTCCAATATCAGCCTTCGGTTGAAGTTTGCCCAAATTCTTACTATTAGTATTTGGATAACACAGTGCACCAAACACATGTAGATAGGAAATATCGGATTTGTGTCCATGAAGTAGCTCATATGGAGTTTTTCCATGGCGCTTACGAATGATGGAGCGGTTTTGGGTATAACATGCGGTTGCCACTGCTTCAGCCCATAAGAATAAAGGATCATTCACATAAATCAACATAGTTCTAGCAGCTTCCATTAGTGTACGGTTGCATCTTTCCACGACACCATTTTGTTATGGAGTGCGAGCAACTTAAGTTTCATGTGAAATACCGACCTCTTCATAATAGTCTCGTAGAGTCTGATTAACGAACTCAGTTCCATTATCAGTTCGAATGCGGCGAACAGTAGCATTAAGACGCACTTGGATCATCTTTAGAAAAGTAATAATATAATTCGGTACTTGATCCTTGGTTGCTAAAAACTTTACCCATGTAAACCTGGAGAAATCATCCACCATGACGAGAATGTATTTTCTACCACTCACACTAGCCGTACGCATTGGGCCGCAAAGATCCATGTGCAAAAGATACAGTGGTTCTTGGTTGGTGTCTTCAACTTTAGGTTTGTATGATTTCTTGTTGCTTTTCCCCAAAGAACACGGGAACATAAATGATCCTTGTCGAACCTAAGTTTTGGAAGACCACGAACAAGTTCGTTTTTAGCCAAATGGTTGATAGCATCAAAGTTAAGATGAGATAACCGGCGATGCCACAACCATGACTTGGTCTTAGATGCTTTGGAGAGAAGGCATACAGGAGAGGCGGCCAGCATGTTTTGAATGTACAGTGTGTAGAGATTATCCCCTCGAGAACCTTTTAACAAGTCATTTCCTGTAAGATCGCGATTAAAGCAAGTATGTTGTCGAAAAGCAACCTCAAGGTTTGGATCGCAAAATTGTCCCACTGAAAATAAATTGTGACCAAGTCCCTCCACATAATATACCCTTGAAATCGTAACATTCCCAATTTAATATTCACCATAACCCATGATCTTCGCAATATGGTCGTTGCCAAATTTCACTGTTCCTAGAAACTTGGCGACGAAATTTCTGAGCATCGAGCGGTCTCCGGTCATATGCTTTGAGCATCCAGAGTCCAAGTACCAGAGGATGATTTGGACCAGCTGAAAATATCACCAGACGAAGACAATGTATCAGAATCTAAATGTTCCTCTGTGTTAGCAGGTATAGATATATTTATCTTAGATTGGCAATCAGAAGAATTCTTAGGCTTCCAAATTTGTTTCCTAGATGCTGGCTTAGATTCTAGTTGTCTAATAACCTGAGGTACTTCTTCACTGGTAGGCACAATAGTGGATGCAGACCTAGTTAAAGGGCGCTTTTTCCATTTCTTAGTGCTGGAGTTCCTATTTAAAGGACGCTGAGACCTAACTTCAGTGGATGTGATCCTAGTTAAAGGGCATTTAGTTCAATTTGCAGTAAAGGTCCTACCAGTGGGTTTCCATTGCCAACCAACTTGGGTGAATTTCTTCCCAGTTGGAATCCATTCAAGATTGTTCCTAATGGCATACACTTCATTCATGTGATCAACAAGGCATAAATCATGACGCTGAGAAAACATGTATTCATTACAATTCCAACATCTCAAATTAGAATTCACATTTTGCTTAGGCTTCTGCATAGAGGCAGAACCTTTCGTCTTAGCTACATGATTCTTTCTATTTAAAATTTAAATAACATTCCTAGGATGAATTTCTACTTTCTTCTTCGCAGCCCTACTAGTGGAAGGCTTGATCCTATCTTTCTTGTCTTGAGATCCTTTAGCCTTAGTAGACATAATTACTCCTGTAGAAGCCAATGGAACATTAGTGACATATTTTGATTTAGCCTTGATGGGTGTGTTTAAAATAGGCTTAGCTTCTAGAGTCTTATTGAGTAGAGTTATGGCAATGGTGGAGGTTTGTTGTTTAGGTGGTGCAGAACCCGGTTGTCCTATGTAATTCAAATGCTCTAAGCATTATTGTACCTTCTCAATGTAAGCATGAGCAGAGTAATAGTGACTATTCATAGGATCTAGTTCATAGAGATCATCTACAATATCCTTAGCAAGATCCGCGTGCTTAACTGCATGCTCCATATATAACTTATATGATAGTGGATTGTTCTTATTGTACGGGTTCTTAGTGATCACTAACTTGGTTGTTTTTGGAGCACTAGAGGTCGGGGCAGAGATTGTAGTTGGATTATCAACAACTTCTTGTCCTTTGAGTTGAAGTGTCTCCTTTAATTCAGCCAAAACCATGTTTTTGTCTATGAGTTGAATATTTAAGTCAGAGATTTCCTCACACTTATGGTTCAGTTGTTCAACAAGTGACTTTTGCTCTGTCGCATTAATAGCAAAGCGTTCTTCTAACGAACCATAAATTTGTGAAAAACCCTTTGTTACTTTATCAAACTTCCCTAGCATAGAAGTAATTCTATCTTCTAGGGCATGATTTTTAATCTCTGCAGCCTCTAGTTCCAATTTCTCAGTTAATTATTCTCTCTTAAGCCTCATAATTCTTTCCTCTAATGCCTGAACCACCAGAATCATCTTGTCACTAGTCTCAACGGAGTTTTCACAATCATTTGTTTTTTAAGGAGTTTCATTTTTAGATTGATTGTCAATTTCAAGAGATATAAAATGTTGTTGAAGCTCATCAAAACGTTGTGAAAGTGAGTAATAAGAATCTTTAAGCTTTAAAAATTCAGTGTTAGATTCGTGACAAGAATGATTATTAACATTATTCACAGGTTCAACAATATTCACAGAAAGATCATGTACATCATCACATTTATTCATAGCAGATGTAATCTCAAAAGCATATTCAATAGTAACAACTTGCATCACTTCGAGAGACACTATATGTTCCAAGAATCGGTCATATTCGGACAAAATCTTTTCTTTCTCAATTAGATGTTGCTCATAAGCATCATCCATTTCATAGAAAACTTTTCGAACTTCAGCCACTTCAAAGGTAAGATTGTCCCCAAGATCTAGAAGACCTTCTTTAACATTGTTTACAAATGGAATGATCTCTTTCTCAAACACCATTTTCATGTGTTCGAAATCCCATTCTCCAGCGGTTTGAGCCGTTGAAGTCGTACATTCCGTGATGACCTTGTCGAATTCGGTAAGGTATCGCCTAATCTCTTTCAAGATTAGCAATATTGTACTCACCGGTGGAAGATCCTTTGGAACTTCCTTAGGTTCATCCGGATTGACAAGTGTAGGAAATATACTAAGACTTTCTCTAGTAGACATGAAAGGTGGTGTATGGATAAATTCCTTTTGCATGTTAAAGCGAATTCTAAGATACGTTTTTGAATTCTCTACATTAAGCTGTGCATAATCATACTCAGGATATGTAAAAATCATTTTTGACCGATTCTCTTCATGTAGTGATAAATTCTCGGATTCATTCGGAAACACAATCGGATCTAATACCAGTCCTAACTTGGTTGCATCGTAAATTCGTGGGTTGTGGTGAAATGCTTGCTTTGCATACCCCGGGTTAGGTGGTAAGTCTATAAGACGCGATAAAGTGAATTCCTTAATAGATGAATGAAACAAGTGTACTAAATTTGAAGCAGAGTATCGTTTTAAAAGCAAAACTTCAGTCTTTTTAACTTTCTCAGACGCCTTAATTTCCGTTTCAACCCTTTTAGACTCGATAATTTCGAAATCCGTTTGAAGTCTTTGAAAATTATGAACCACTGACTCTTTTTCTTTAAGTTCTTTTGAAAGATTTGCTCTTAAACTTTCAATTTCTAGCAAGTTATCCATTTGGACTTTTCTAAACCTATCAAATTCTGGATTGGTTAAGGTAGTGGTCACTAGAGTTAATTCCAAGGTGTTAACCTTTTCCTTGTACAAAGCAAGCTCAGTTGATAGTGTCTGATTATCACCGAGGGTTTCAAGGACCGCATTGTTCATTTGGCCAAGCAAAGATGCCGACACCATAACCATATCTTGTTGAGCAGACGAATTTGTAGACGTAATAGCTCCCGGTTGTGTTTCACTCAAAGTCTGAGGACTTGCATTGATATTGCTACCATTGTTTGTCTCCTCCTTTGAATTACTAACCACTAGAGGCTGTTCCGGATACTCCGACACTTGCTTAACTTGATAAGGTACAATACTAGTATCATTTGCAGTATGTGGTACTTCAGAGATTGTGTCAACTTCATAAAGTGAAAGATTTGCCATGCGAGCTTCCTTGGCGGTATTGAGATCATCACAGTCTGAATCGTATGCATCAAGATCATCGCATTGGTATGTTGCATTGTTGGTAGAAGCTACTGTGAGTCCTTCAGTATCTGTAACTCCTAGATCTGCAAGGAATGCCAACTCTTCTTCATCGAGCTCTCGACCTTGTGCTTGAGCATTCACCAAGTATATCTTTTCCTGAAACCATGTGCCATCCCTCTTCCTCTTAGGTTGCTTGCACTCCCGAGCCATGTGTCCTTCCCCTTTGCAGTTATAACAAATGATCATCTTCATTTTGCCAGTGTTATTTCCCCTTGCAGCAGTGTTGAATGGACGTGCACCAGCATTGGATGAACTTGGTCTCCCCTAAAGTGGTTGCACGATAACCCTGCCATCTTGGATTGTAGCTTGTTGACGAGAGTTAGAAGAATTCCTCAACTGATTGTTTGTTGGAGATGGTCCTCTGTAACCTCTTGTGTTCAACGCTTGAGTGATGTAAGCAAACATTTGAGCAAGTATATCAGTAGAATTATCCCCTTGTCTAAACTCAGGGACTGGAATCTCATCATCATAATAGAATACTGGTGCTGGTTGAGCTACAAACACATTTGAAGGAGTACTGACATGTTGTGAGTAATGGGGTTGAGGAACCTCATGTTGCTAGTAAGTGATGGCAGGGTTTGTTGGAGGTTGATAAGGTGAGTATGGTTGTGAAGCATAAGTTAAATGATGTGAGTCTCCTTGTGATGATATTGCTGGCTGTTGGTATTGTTGTTGATATGATGTAGGTGGTTGTGGTAAGATCGAATACTATGGAAAGCTTGGAGTCTGGAACATGGGCTTGTGATAAGATTGTTGTCCCATAGCAAACGGAGTGTTGTTGTATGACATTGTTGGATGATTTGCCATTAATGCCAGTGGTTCGGAATACGATCCTTGAGACATGCGTTTCTGGAGCACAAGTTTCTTATGTTGCTGCAAGAAAGCGTAAAGGTGATCTAAATTTGATTTGTGCAAATCCCGAATCAATTTAACATCCGTGACATACTGGCTCCATTCTTGGGGTAACGTGTTCAAAAACATGGTGTTGATTTGAAACAGAGCAATTATAAGATTATACACGTTCAAATCATTCATCAAAGTAGTGAAGCGCCAGTAATAGTCATGAAGAGTTTCCCCGGGAATGTATGAGAACCTATCAAACAAATCATAGAGTTGACACTCTCATTCTTGCTTGGTAGGTGAAGTCCCTTGTAACAAAACTGTCAAGCGATCCCAAAGTTCCTTTGCTACCTTGTAATTGCTTACCATACGATAAATATCGGGTGGAAGAGCTTGTTTGATGGTTTGCACGGCTTTGTCATCCGCGTCGGCAATGATTTTGTTAGCTTCTGTTAGTTCATGAAATAGCCTTGGCCTAGTCACATTGTCTATAGTTATCACACCATAATCAAGTGGTCCTTGCTCAAGGGATTGAACCATGAGTCTCTCACTAGGTCTACCCATAATATAAGACAACATGCGACCTTGCCATGCTTCAAAAAGCTCTTTGATAAACAATGGTGGACGGGTATCGGTACCCGAAGTGATAGAAAGGTCAGTAAGCGATGTCATTGTTGGCATGTATGAATGTGAATTCATTTTATGATCCTTTGAAAAAAGATTATCAAATATGATCGAGCAATGAAATAAGATTATGTGTTTTAGTGTTGTTTGAATAAAGATGTTATGATCTTTTGGTTGTGTGTTTTTGTTAATGTCTCCACAGAAATGCAAAGTTGAAAAATCCTCTAAGTCTTGCAAATTTGGACTGATCGTGATGTGCTATCGTACCCCTTGATCGCAGTCCCTGATCGCAACGGTTGATCGCGCTGGTGATCGCACTCCTTGATCGTAACGGTTGATCGCAACCTGTGATCGCACTCCTTGATCATAACGGTTGATCGTACTGGTGATCGCACTCCTTGATCGCAACGGTTGATCGTACTGGTGATCGCACTCTTTGATCGTAACCTTGATCGTAGTCTTGATCGTAACGGTTGATCGCACTGGTGATCGCACTCTTTGATCGTAACCTTGATCGTAGTAATGGATCGCAGTCACTAGATCATAACGTGGATCGTAAGATGTGATCGTGATATTGGATCGCAAGTAGAAACCCCCAGGGTTTATGCGATCGCAATAATCAGATCGTAACAGAAAAAAAGTTCGAGACTTGTAAGCAACAAGAAAGAAGAGATTTTTACCTGGGAATTTGTGTTTCTAGCCAAACCAATATCTCCAAATCGTTACTACAACTATTTAGAAGAAATATAGATCACATGGAACCACAAAAACACGAAAAAAAATTTGAAACTTTGGTAAAATCAATCAAAAACACATGAACACACTTAGAAAAGTATGAACAACACAAAACCAATCTTTATTTCATCCCATAGCTCTTGATACCAATTGTAGAAGTATGATAATCTTTGATATATCAAGAGGGTTGTTGTTTTCTAGTGAGAGAAACTAGAGAGAGAAGTGAGAGAAAAACTATGTTTATTACTTGTAAAAATTAAACAACCAACACCCCTTTCCATGTTGGACAGAGTTTATATACCCAAGTCCCTTAGTGGACTTGGGCCTCCGGCCCATGAACATGCTCATGGGTCGGGCTACTGTAAACTTTAATTAAACTTATACTACGAGCCTATAACTATATTGTTGGAGTGACCGAGACTTTCTAAATACGAAAAACGTATTTCCAACATCCAACAATCGTATTATTAGGTTGAAAATCAAACAATAAACCCTAATCTTGGTTTATGTCAATTAATACAAGACATTTTTTTTATTAATCACTCAATTATCCATACATTAAACTCAAGTCCTAATTTTATAGAGTAACTAAACTTGGAGAAAAAGATAACAATATTTTCCCAAAAACACAAAATAAGAAAACTAAATAAAAGATACCACAAAATATGAAAACTAAATAAAAGATACCACAAATAAACTAAATAACCAGTTTATTTTTATGATCCTCCATCATTCTCCCTCACTTAAAAAAACTCGTCCTCGAGTTTGTCTCACTCGTACCTTGTACTCGTAGCATCCAAATTTGTATCCCCATCAAATTCCCTTTATTTATAATGAATCAACCTCGAACCTTGATTGTCTTAAAAGCAAACTTACCAACCATGGGTGCGGCTTCTTGATATATATTTTTTTCAATCATGATACTGACATCCACCCATTTACCTTTTTGCAACCAAATTAACTCATGAAGTTTTGAAACAGCGAGTTTTGAATAATCAGCACTAAGATAATTAGCCACAAGTATAACATATTCGATGTTGTCTTCTTTGCCATCAAATCTTCCTTCCTTAAAAAATCTTTCTTCCTTCTCAATGACATCTTCAAGAACAGTATCATAAACTGCCATTCACTCTTCTTCGTCACCCAACATAACATCTGAAGATGGCACATCATTTCCTTCTTCTTGACAATTCTGATAATTGTCAACAAAAGGATACTCCTCTTCCTCTGGTTCTTCATCATAAACCGGGGCTGCTTCATAATCACCACACACGACATCATCATCGTCATGTTCGGGATCAGCAAATGGGTTTTTTGACTCACCATGTTCATTACCCCGACCGTTACGATCACCACACCGGTTCATCAAGTGTTTCATCCGGTTAGTCAATTTATCAAAGAATAGATCCATTCGCTCCTCCATATTTGCCATAATACGATGCTCCAATTCTTGTTCATACACATCATGAACATTCCTACTTCTTTTTTAAGACATCTTAAACAGGAACTTCGGGTCTTGATACCAACTGATGTAGTTTGAAACAAAGATAATAAAATTGAATCTGTTGATTCCCAAGGAATACCAGAAACAATCAAAGATAGATAAATTGGATCTATTGATTCTAATGAATACTAGAAACAGTTTCTTCCAATAATCGTTGATTCAACGAATACCGTTTATTAGGTTGAAAATCAAACAATAAACCCTAATCTTGGTTTATGTCAATTAACACAAGACATTTTTTTTATTAATCACTCAATTATCCATACATTAAACTCAAGTCCTAATTTTATAGAAAAACTAAACTTAGGGAAAAAGATAACAATATTTTCCCAAAAACACAAAATAAGAAAACTAAATAAAAGATACCACAAAATATGAAAAATAAATAAAAGATACCATAAATAAACTAAATAACCTGTTTATTTTTATGATCCTCCATCAGATTCTAGGAAGAAGAACAAGACTTGGGTGTTAGTAGATCATCCAGCTGGGTAAAAGCTGGTGAGCTGCAAATGGCTGTACAAAATAAAGGAAGGGATTGAAGGTGTTCAAAAGCCTAGGTATAAGGCAAGGTTGGTGGCTCGTGGATTCACACAAAGAGCAGGTATTGATTACAATGAAGTATTTTCGCCGGTAGTTCGACACACGTCTATTCGGGTTATACTTACATTGACTGCGTGTAAAGATTATGAGTTGGAGAAGCTTTGATATAAAGACGGCGTTTTTACATGGAAATCTTGAAGAAGTGATCTACATGAGGCAGCCACCGGGATTTGAACAAGGTAGCAAGGTATGTTTGTTAAAGAAATCTCTTTATGGTTTGAAGCAGTCACCTAGGCAATGGTACAAGAGGTTCGATGAGTATATGCTGAGCAACGAATTTAAGCGTAGTAGTTACGACAGCTGCGTATATTACAGGACTTATGCACCAGGGGAGTATATCTATCTATTGTTATATGTAGACGATATGCTGATTGCTTGTAAAAGCAAGACTGAGATCGCGGCTACCAAGTCTTTGCTTAAAAGGGAGTTCGACATGAAAGAGCTCGGGGAAGCAAAGAAGATTCTTGGTATGGAGATCGTCAGGGATCGGAGTCGCAAGATTATGAGGGTGTCACAATCCGGGTACGTTTCTAAAGTTTTAAACAGGTTTAGAATGGACAATCGGGAGTCGGTTCAGTCACCATTGGATGGGAAATTCAAGTTGTCGTTAAAAGATTGGCCGGTTAGAGATTGTGATGTTGAAAGAATGAGTAAGGTATCGTATGCTAATGCGGTTGGGAGCTTAATGTACTTGATGGTATGCACGAGGCCAGACATAGCGTATGCAGTGACTTTCTAAACAATGGTTAGCCGGAAAGGGTACCCTTAGACCATAAGTGTAGTTAGCAGATATTTGGCAAATCCGGGTAAACTCCATTGGGAAGCAGTGAAGTGGATTATGAAATATTTGCAGGGTACTATAAACGTGGGTTTGGTGTATAGGATAAATCGTGGCAACCATGTGGACGTAACATGTTTTGTTGATTCCACTACGCTAAGCATCCGGATAAAGGTAGGTCTCTCTCTGGTTACGCATTTTTAGTACATGGATGTGTTGTAAGCTGGAAAGCAACGCTACAACACGTGGTGGCTCTTTCAACTACATAGGCGGAGTATATGGCCCTTACGGAGGCTGTGAAGGAAGCTATTTGGCTAAGGGGACTCTTGGAAGAGTTGGACGTGAATCTCAACACTGTTGTTGTTAATTGTGATAAGCAGGGCGCGATTCACTTATCGCGGAATCATGTTTTTCATGAAAGGACTAAGCACATCAATGTGCGTTATCACTTTATCAGAGAAGTCTTGGAAGCAAAGACGGTTGAAGTTCTGAAGGTGGGTACTGAACACAATGTTGCGGATGCCTTGACGAAGGTGGTACTTGGACGCAAGTTACAATACTGCTTGGAGTTGCTGAGTGTTGGGATTGGCTAATATAAAGTCTAAGGTGGAAATTGTTATATTTAGTCTTTATGTTTGCCTAAGTCGTGTCTAGGGATTAAGAGTCGAGTAGCCTAATAACTAAGAATAAAGGTCGGTTGGCAATGTCTAAGCCCAACCTGACCCTTAGGTCATTGTATGAGTCGGTTCTTCCTCATCTCTATAAAAGGAGGTGAGGGGGAACAAACCAAACACGTCATTCTTTCAATACTAATCGAAGTAACGATTAGGGTTTACCTTGTGCGCGTCGTTTTTCTGTCGATTCTACTGTGTGTGTTCTTCGGGATTGATATTCCACATCTAGTAATCAGGGTTGTATGAAATAAGCCCTACATTACCATATGCATGAGGAGCTACAACTACCACTTTTATTTTATTAGCAATATTCCTTAGAGTCATCCTCTCAACATTCTTAACCACCACATTATCATCTTGAAGAGTTTTTTTTTTCTCATATACCATTTGCATAAAGGTGACGGAGAGGTGCAAGACACGAGTCGTCCTACAAGTCCTCAACTTGAAATAAAGTTATACTTTTATTAGTTTTATATATAAATATGTATAATAGTTAAGATTTAAAAGTCATATAATTCACATTTATTTGTAATTTTTTTAGTTTGTAAGCGTATTAAGATCATTTTGTTTTTATTTTCTAGAAATACTGAAAACCAAAAAAATGACCCTAACAAGGCTACCGAAACCATAAGACATCATTAACCATCTGACCTTTGTGATGCAGAGCTACCGAAAACCACAAATAACCATTTGACTTGTGTTGATGCATGAGCGTATGACTTGTTAATTAAGGACTACTTTGTAATTTGAAAACCTTAACGTCAGCATATATATAACGTCTTAACTAGAATAATATTACATGCATGTAAAACAAGTATTTCGTGGAAGGAATATTGTCATTAACAAATACAAATAATTGCAACTAGGTTTATTTATCTCATAAATTTTTGTTCATAGTTTACCAAATGTTACTCTTTGTACTACTTTTTTTAATGATGAAATATATTATACTCCAAAACTATAATAAGAACATATTGTAAATTAAGCCATAGATCTTCAGTAGATCCTATAAACTTTCTGTAAAGTTATTGAAAGTGACGTGTAAAAATATGATACTTGAATATGGACCATAGCCTTTTTAATTTATGGATTAATAGTTGCGTATGGCTGTGTTTTGCAAGGAGTGTTGGTGAAATTTTTTGGAGCGGTAAACGGTGAATAAAAGCATTTTGATTTTTAATGTTTGTTTGGCAAAAGGAGCAGTGAGCGTTGTGAATTTTTTTAGTTGTTTGGTAAAGGAGCGGTGAGCGGTGCTACTTTTTAGGAATGCTAGTTTTTCAATGTTTCTTTTAAGGAGCGGTGACAAATGAGCGGTGAACAAATGAGCGGTGAAATGAGCGGTGGGCTATGACAGCTGCTCACAGCTACTGCTCGCAGCTCTTGCTCACAGCTACTGCTCGCTGCTCCTGCTCGCTGCTCGCTGCTCCTGCCCGCTGCTCCTACTCATTGCTCGCTGCTCACTGCTCACTGCTCACTGCTCACTGCTCACTGCTCACTGCTCACTGCTCACTGCTCACTGCTCCTGCTCACTACTACTTCTCATTTCAACAAACACACCCATATCAACTTTATATAATACTAGTTAGTATCCGTGCGATGTGGGGCGGTACCTTAAAATAAATGTTATGGTCAGAAAATGTTTTATGTGTTCGCATGATGTCACATGCCAAATACCGAGTTAGTAAACCACATGCATTATGAGATTTTATAGCAATAGAACGCGCATCGAGAAACGATCCTGAAATCCAAAACTTTATTTTATGCGCCAACCCGTACTCGTTTAACGGACCGAGTCAGCCCTAAAAAATAGTAATAACTATAACCAAGCCCGATACTCTATTTATTAATATTCGGATAGAGCCAAAAACTAAGTTCACCAAGACCTTTTATTTTCTTAAAAAACATTAGGTAAGGGCTTAAGTATGCACAGAGCCCGAACAAGAAAACACAAGATCTCCATTTTTTTTTGCACCAAATTTAATTTCTTGGACCTACCACTCAACTCTCCAGCCCAATACAAAAATTAGCCTGACCTCCCTTTATAATTTACAGTACAACTTATGGTAGGAGGTTGTTTATGTATCAGTTTATCACCTACCCTATTAGGGTTCTTTATCTCATAATCACCAGCCATCATTTTATAACACAAAAATATCTAACTTTAAATCCCAATGTCTTTCTTCCTCAACCCATCACTATAAAACCCCACATATCCCACACCCATATGATGATCTGAGACAAAAGAGAGACCTCTTCAGAGGCTCTTATGAGAGATGTTAGAAGATGTTGGAAATACGTTTTTAACGTATATTAGAAGTATCGGTCACTCCAACAATATTGTAATACGTTTAGTAGCTCGTAGTTAATGGTTAAGTTATATTAATGTTTAACCCGGCTCATGGGCTTGTCATGGGTCGGAGGCCCAAGTCCATTAAAGACTTGGGTATATAAACCCCTTTCCACCATGGAAAGGGGTGTTGGTTGTTTTAGTTATTTCACACACATTAATAAAGTTTCTTTGTTTCTCTCTCTTGTTTCTCTCTCTAGATTAACAACAACCCTCTTGATTAGATTATAGATTATCATTGTTCTACAATTGGTATCATGAGCCATGGGATGATATAAGGTTTTTTGTTGTGTTAGTTTTTAGTTTTCATACTCTTTTAATCAAGTTATATCCGTGTTTTTAATTTTTTTTGTGTTTTTCACCACAAAATCTTTGCTACAAATTGTCTACATAGTTGTGGTAGGAATTTGTGTTCTTCATATTGGTGATTTGTTCATAAAAAGTTGGAATTTTTAGCTTGATTTTTGGGTAAAACTTAAAAGTTCAAATTTTTTCTTATACAGAATATAAGGGTTTTAGGTTGTCGGAATACAAGGGTTTACACTATTCATGATAAGAAGATGCAAGAATCATTCCGGATAAGAGGTACTCCAGTTATTCAGGATAAAAGGCTGGTAAGTTATTCCGGAATCATGGTTTAAATCATTCCGGATAATAGTTTCTTGATTTTTCCGGATAAGAGGTTTGCAATTATTCCGGATAAGAGTCTTGTTAGTTTATTCCGGATAAGAAAGTACTCCGGATAAAAGGTTTTGCAAGATTATTCCGGATAAGCTATATTAGCCACATTCCGGATAAGAGTCTTGTTAGTTTATTCCGGATAAGAAAGTATTCCGGATAAAAGGTTTTGCAAGATTATTCTGGATAATCTGCATTAGTCACATTCCGGATAAAGAGATAGCAGTTATTCCGGATAGTTTGAGATTTTTTTCCGGATAAGAGCTAGTACTTATTCTAGATAAGAAATTTGAGAAATATTCCGGATAAGGGCTAGAAGTAGACATTCTGGATAAGAGGACTTAGCAGTTTTCAGGATAAGCTTCAGATTTCTACATCAACTCACAACAAATTTCATAACCTTATTTCATTGCTCGATCAAAAAGATAATCTTTTTCAATCAAGTGTTCAAAAAATGAATTCACATTCATACATGCCAACCATGACTTCTCTTACCGATATCTCAATCATTTCGGGTACCGATACTCGCCCACCTTTGCTCATCAAAGATTTATTTGAATCATGGCAAGGTCGCATGAGAACGTACATCATGGGCAAATCCAGTGGTCGACTTATGCTACAATCAATTGACAAAGGTCCATTAGATTGGGGAGAGGTTACCGTCAACAATGTGACAAGGGCAAGGGAGTATCATGAGTTAACTGATGCCAACAAAGTCATTGCAGATGCCGATGAAAGGGTTGTTCAGACAATTCTTCAAGCCCTTCCACCCGATATCTTTAGAATGGTAAGTTAACATAAAGTGGCAAAGGATCTTTAGGATCGACTTGCGGTTTTGTTACAAGGGACATCTCTCACTAAGCAAGAACGAGAGTGTCAACTGTATGATTTGTTTGATAGGTTTACATACCTTCCAGGGGAGACTCTTCATGATTTCTACTGGCGTTTCACCACTTTGATGAATGACATGAACGTGTATAATCTAAGAATTGCTTTCAATTAAACACAAAGTTCTTGAACACGCTTCCCCAAGAATGGAGTCAGTATGTTACCGATGTTAAGATGATTCGAGATTTGCACAAGTCGAATTTAGATCAACTTTATGCCTTCTTGCAACAACACGAGAAGCACGTGATCCAAAAACACATCTCTCAAGGATCTTATCAAGAACCATTGGCTTTAATGGCAAACAATCCTACATTGTCATATCACAACTCTCCGATTGCTTTGGGACATCAAGCTTCCTATCAACCAGTGTATCAAACACCAAGCTTCCCACAGTACTCGATCTTGCCACAGCCGCCTACATCTTATCATCAACAACTCAAGCAACCGACAACATCATCACCAGGAGATTCACATCCATTACCTTATGCTTCACACCAGTATTCACCTTATCAACCTCCAACAAACCCTGCTTTTACCTATCCACAACTTGAGGCTCCTCAACCCCATTACTCACAACAAGTCAGTGCTCCATCAAATCCGATTGTAGCTCAATCAACACCAGCATTCTACTGTGATGATGAGATCCCTGTCCGTGAGTTTAGACAAGGAGATAGTCCTACTGATATCCTTGCTCAAATGTCTGCCTATCTAACTCAAACATTGAACAGACGAGGTTACAGAGGTCCGGCAACAACTAACAATCAGTTAAGGAACTCTTCTAACTCTCGCCAACAGGCTACAATTCAAGATGGCAGAGTCATGGTGCAACCACTTCAGGGGAGACCAAATTCATCTACTGCTGGTACACGTTCATCCAATACTACTGCTACAAGAGGAAATAGCACTGGTAAAATGAAGGTGGTTATATGCTACAACTACAAAGGGGAAGGGCACATGGCCCGAGAGTGCAAGCAGCCTAAGAGGAAAAGGGACGACACATGGTTTCAGGAGAAGATCTACTTGGTGAATGCTCAAGCCCAAGGACGTGAGCTCGATGAAGAAGAGTTGGCATTCCTTGCAGATCCGGGAGTAGCGGAAACTGACGGTCTCACAACAGTCATCACCAACAATGCTGCATATCAGTGTGATGATTTAGATGCATACGACTCTGATTGTGATGATCTTAATACCGCCAAAGCAGCTCTCATGGCAAATCTTTCACTTTATGGAGCTGATACAATTTCTGAGGTACCACATACTGCTACAGATACTAGTATTGTACCTTATCAAGTTGAGAAAATGTCTGAGTATTCGAAACAGCCTCCGGTGGTTAGTAACTCAATCGAGGAGATAAACAATGATAGCAATATCAATGAACGTCCTTAGACTTTGAGTGAACCATAACCGGGAGCTATTACGACTACCAATTCGTCTGCTCAATCTGATTTGGTTATGGTCCCGGCATCTTTGCTTAGCCAAATGAATAATGCGGTCCGTAAAACCCTCAATGTTAATCAGACTTTATCTGCCGAGCTTGCTTTGCATAAGGACAAGGTTAAAACCATGGAATTGACTCCTGTGTCCACTACCTTAACCAATCCTGAATTTGATAGGTTTAGGAAAGTTCAAATGGACAATCTGCTAGAAATTGAGAGTTTAAGAGCAAATATTTCGAATGAACTTAAAGAAAAAGAGTCAGTCGTTAATAATTTTCAACAGCTTCAAGCGGATTTCAAAATTCTTGAGTCCAAACAGATTGAAATGGAAATTAAGACGTTTGAAAGAATAAAAGAAACGGAAATTAAGCTCTTAAAACAATATGTTGCTTCACATCTAGTACACTTGTTTCATGCATCATTTAAAGAGTTCAATCTATCGCGTCTAATAGACCTACCACCTAACCCGGGTTATGCAAAGCAAGTGCTTCACCACAACCCACGACTTTATGATGCAACCAAGTTAGGATTGGTATTAGATCCGATCGTGTTCTTGAATGATTCTGAGAGTATGACACCATATGAAGAGAAGCGGTTAAAATTACTTCCTACATATCCTGAATATGATTATGCTCAAATGAATGCAAAAAATACTACAATAGATCTTAGAACTCGATTTAATATGCAAAAGAGAACTATCCAAACATCCACTTTCATGCCTACTAGAGAATGCCTTAGTATAATTCCTACACTTGTTAACTCGGACCAACCGAAGGAAATTCCTAAGAATCTTCCACCAGTTAGTACAGTAAAGCTCAGCTTGGAAGAGATTGGGCGATACCTTACCGAGTTTGACAAGGTCATCCTGGAATGTACGACTTCAACGGCTCTAAACGCTGGAGAATGGGCGTCCGAACACATGAAAACGGTGTTTGAGAAAGAGATCGTTCAGTTTGTGGACCATATTAAACAAGGAGTCTATGATCTAGCGTGTAATCTAAGTTTTGAAATTGGTGAAGTTCAAAAAGTTTTCTATGAAATGGATGATGCTTATGAACAACATTTAATTGAAAAAGAAAAGATTTTATCCGAATATGACCGATTCTTAGAACATATGGTGTCTTTCGAAGTGATGCAAGTTGTTACTTTTAAATATACTCATGAGATTTCATCTACTGTGAATATTTGTGATGATGTGCATGAATCGGTGAATATTGTTGAACATGTGAATTCTGTAGATAATCATTTTTGTCATGAATCCAACGCTGAATTTTTAAAGCTTCAAGATTCGTATAACACACTCTCAAAAAGTTTTAATGAGCTTCAACAACATTCTATGTAACACCCCATTTTGATAAATGGAATGTCACGCGTAATTATGGCGTGTCATCAAAGCATACAAGGAAAAATGTCTGAAACATTACATGACCATAGGGATAACCGGAATCAAACATCGGTTCCCAAACATAAGCCCAAAACATAATAAAGTAAAAGAAATGAATCAAAGACTAAGCAAGCATAAGTATATGAAGGCAAGAAGGAAAATAAGTCTCTAGCAGCTTCCATCCTATGTACGTCCTCCAAATGCTCGAGTCATCCCTAGGGTACCTGCCGTTTTGGGACATGGAAAGGAAAGTAACGGCTGAGCAAAACGCTCAGTGCACGGATATAGACATGGTATAAATGACTAAAACATAATAAAGACTTAATAGCAACGGAAATGTATAAGTCCTGGAAAACCTGGAACATGATCATAAAACTGGTTTTATAGTTTGAAAAGCCTTATGTTTATCTTATGAAAACTGTTTAGCATATTTTACCATTAGCCAATATAGGTCATGAAAATCCACCGTGCATGAATACTTGGAGGGGTGACCTCATCATGTAAATTAGAGGGGCTGCCTCTAATTTAATATACTGGTTCTGGGTAGGAGGGATCAGCTCCTTGTGAAGGATGCAAGGCACACACCACATTCACCATGAAATCCTGACTGAAAACATGTAACTAGGATGCACCCATACGCCCCACATGATAAATATAATATAAATGGCCAAAAGCTGAAGGGACGCCACGATCAATCACTCCGCCGTGGTGAAGTCATAACATCAGTGCCTCTAATGTTATGGTTATGGTACCTCCATAACTAGGTGAAACTGGTCATGCATGTATATGGCTATAGGTATTCTTAATTAAACACAAGCAAATCAAACACGTAACTTATACTACGGGAAAACATTTGGCTGCATACGGGGAATCCTAATAAGGAAAGAATGTCCATACTGAAAGGACGAGAATCCGTACCTTGTGTCCAGTGAACGAAGAAGATGAACTGAGAGGAATCCTACTTCCGTATCACTAATGATACATAAATACATACATGAATAAGTATCTGCTTACTAAATACGTAACTGGTTCTATGTCATGTCTTAGCTTATTTTATATGTTCTTATCATGTTTTAGTGTTTTAAAGCCTTAAACTGTGTTTATCTTATATTCTGTTTAATCTGATTAAGTATTCTGGTATTTCATGTATTATTATACTTACTATGTAATAATAAGTAACTTTCCAAAAATAGCAGGTTTCCTAAAATAGAAAGTTTCCAAAAATAGAAAGTTTCCAAAAATAGAAATTTACAAAAAATAGAAAGTTTCCAAAAATAGAAAGTTTCCAAAAATAGAAAGTTTCCAAAATTAGAAAGTTTCCAAAAATAGAATTAACTGCTTAAAATAGATAAGTTTCTAAAAATAGAAAGTTTCCATAAATAGATTAGCTGCCTTATTTAAATAAGTTTCCATAAATAGATAGCTGCCTGAAATAAATAAGTTTCTAAAAATAAAAGTTTCCATAATTAGAAATAAGCTGGTTAAATAAGCTAAGTATATAAGCCTAAGTGTTTTCATGATTATTTTCTAAGTCATATGATATAATGTATAGTTTATTAATTATTTCATGTAATTAAAATAAACTATAGGTTAAAATATTTAATTAAAGTATAACATGCTTTTAATTAAATAAAGTTAAATACTTAGGTTAAAACATGTATTATTATTTATTAATAATATAACCTAAGTCATGTTAATTAATTAATTATAACCATGGTTTTTAAATAATTAATTAATTATAAGTCTAAAATATAAAAAAATACTTAGGTTAATTAATTTCATGATTATTAATAATTAAAATAACCTAAGTTATGTTATTAAATTAATCATGTCATATTATTAATTTAATTTTACCATAAGATCATAAAAAAATAAAAACTAAACATACACCATGAACCGGATCTAGACTCAAAACCATGAACCGAACATGAAATCAACACCGTACCCCGAACCAAATCGGGGTACCCCTTGTCTTGATGCTGCCGTGGGACCCACACCAACCAACCGGGACCATAAGGTCTCGGTGGTGGTCGGATGGCCAAACCGAAACCCTCTCGGGTTCGGTGTAGGCTGCGGCCAAAACAAACACCCCTTAAAACATTACTTTTGATATTATTAAATCCCAATTCATGTTAGATCTATGATTTAATTAGGTTTTATAAAAAACATAACATGTTCTTAATTAATAAAAGATCAAATCAAAAGAAAAAGGTTTAAAAAAAGGATTTACCGAATACGTGGATCAAAAGAACGAAGAACAAACACGAACACCAACAAGAATTCCAAGATCCAAGATCAACAAACACCCCCTTTTGGTGTTTTGAAGGTGGCGGCCAAAAGAAGAAAAGAGGAGGGTTTTAGGTTTTCTGTAAATCTTCTGTAAAACAATTATGAGTAGTGTAAAATTCCTTAATCTCCTTTTAGTAAAAATACAAATGGGCTTGGCCCATTTGTTCCTTGTAGCCGCGGGTAGGGGGCCCCACATAGGGTACCCGTACCTTTTTCCGTGTCTCGATGTTTAGTTATTCGTCCATGATTATTTGTGTTCGCGTTTTATGTGTTCTCGTTACGTAATTATCGTGATCTAATATATTTATTTACGCTCGTAATAAATATATATACGTAATTAATAATAGTTCGTGTTTTACTTACGTTCATGATTTCATGATCGCATGTTCGTGATTAATTATTGTCAAATAATTATTATGTGCTCGTGCGTAGTAAATACTTATCATGTTCTAACACGTACGTAATACGTAAAATCCTAACACGTAATCGTAATCATGCTATATTAGGAAAGTTTTAATCTAGTAGGTACAATCAAGGGTACTATTCATGGTAAAAGCATGCGGGTTTTACATTCTATATCTCTTGAAATTGAAAATCAATCTAAAAATGAAACTTTTTCAAAACTAAATGATTGTGGAAACTCCGTTTAGACAAGTGACAAGATGATTCAGATGGTTCAGGATTTAGAGGAAGAGATGATAAGAATTAAGAGAGAATTACTAGAAACAAAAACGGAACTAGAGGCTATAGAGACTAAGAATCATGTCCTAGAAAATAGAATTAATTCTATACTAGGAGAGCGTGAACAAGTAAGGCAGGGTGACTCACAAAATTCTGGTTCAATAGAAGAACGCCTCGCTTTTAATGCGACAGAGCAAAAGTCATTAATTGACCAACTGAACAAGAAATGTGAGGAAATCTCTGACCTAAATATTCAGCTCATAGACAAAAACATGGTTATCGCTGAATTAAAGGAGACACTTCAACTCAAAAGACGAGAAGGTGTTGATAATCCAGCTACTGTCTCTGCCTCGACCTCTAGTACTCCCAAAACCAACCCACGTGTGCTATATCGGGATCCAAAATTTAAGAAGAGTCCCACTAAGTTTGCCACATATATGAAAAATGCCTTAGAACATGTTGATCTAGCTAGAGAGATTGTTGATGAAATGCGTGAACTAGATCCCACAAGTCATAGTATATATGAGCTTTTATTATATGTGGATCGCGTTCAGGATTGTTTAGCAAACTTAGAGTACATTGGGCAACCGATATCTATACCACCTAAACAACAAACCACCATTGCCATTACTCCATTCAATAAGACCCCAGGAGCTAAACCTGTTTTGAATACACCCATCAAGGCTAAGTCAAAATATGTAACTAATGTTCCCTTGGCTTCTACAGGAGTAATTATGTCTACTAAGGCTAAAGGATCTCAAGAAAAGAAAGATAGGATCAATCCTTCCACTAGCAAGACTGAGAAGAAGAAAGTAGAAGTTCACCCTAGGAATGTTATTTCAGTTTCAAATAAAAAGAATCATGTAGCTAAGAAAAATGGTTTACCTTCTGAGTGGAAACCTAAGAAAAATGTGAATTCTAATTTGAAATGTTGGAATTGTAATGAATGCATGTTTTCTCAGCGTCATGATTTATGCCTTGTTGATCACGTGAATGAAATGTATGCTATTAAGAACAATCTTGAATGGATTCCAACGGGGAAGAAATTCACCCAAGTTGGTTGGCAATGGAAACCCACTGGTAGGACCTTCACTGCTAATGGAACTAAGTGCCCTTTAACTAGGATCACATCCACGGAAGTTAGGTCTAAGCGTCCTTTAAATAGGAACACTAGCACTAAGAAATGGATAAAGCACCCTTTAACTAGGTCTACCCCCACTATTGTGCCTACCAGTGGTAATGTCCCCAGTCAAAAAGTACCTCAGAATACTAGACAACTAGAATCTAAGCCAACCACTAGTAAGAAAATATGGAAGCCTAAAGTTTCGTCTGGTAGCAAATCTAAGATAATTACATCTGTACCTGCTAACTCAGAGGAACAATTAGAATCCTATACATCGTCTTTGTTTGGTAATATTTTCAGGTCGTCCAAATTATTCTTTGGTATTTGGACTCAGGGTGCTCCAAACATATGACTAGAGACCGCTCGATGCTCAGAAATTTTGTCAGCAAGTTTCTAGGAACGGTTAAATTTGGAAACGACCATATTGCGAAGATTATGGGTTATGGTGAATACCAAATTGGGAATGTTACGATTTCAAGTGTTTATTACGTGGAGGGACTTGGTCACAATCTATTTTCAGTGGGACAATTTTACGATTCAAACCTTGAAGTAGCTTTTCGACAACATACTTGCTTTATTCGCGATCTTGTAGGAAATGATTTGTTAAAAGGTTCTCGAGGGGATAATCTCTACACACTGTCTATTCAAAACATGATGGCCGCCTCTCTTGTTTGCATGCTCTCCAAAGCATCTAAGACCAAGTCATGGTTGTGGCATCGCCGGTTATCTCATCTTAACTTTGATGCTATTAACCATTTGGCTAAAAACGAACTTGTTCGTGGTCTTCCAAAACTTAAGTTCGACAAGGATCATTTATGTTCCGCGTGTTCTTTAGGAAAAAGCACCAAGAAATCATACAAACCTAAAGCTGAAGACACAAACCAAGAACCACTGTATCTTTTGCACATGGATCTTTGCGGGCCAATGCGTACGGCTAGTGTGAGTGGTAGAAAATACATCCTCGTTATAGTGGATGATTTCTCAAGGTTTACATGGGTAAAATTTTTAGCATCCAAGGATCAAGCACCAGAGTATATCATTACTTTCTTAAAGATGATCCAAGTACGTCTTAATGCTACTGTTCGCCGCATTCGCACTGATAATGGAACTGAGTTCGTTAATCAAACTCTACGAGTATATTACGAAAAGGTAGGTATTTCACATGAAACTTCTGTTGCCCGCACTCCACAACAAAACGGTGTCGTGGAAAGACGTAACCGTACACTTATGGAAGCTGCTCGAACTATGTTGATTTATGTGAATGCTCCTTTATTCTTATGGGCTGAAGCAGTGGCAACCGCATGTTATACCCAAAACCGCTCCATCATCCGTAAACGCCATGGTAAAACTCCATATAAGCTACTTCATGGACACAAACCCGATATTTCATTTCTTCATGTGTTTGGTGCACTGTGTTATCCAAATACAAATAGTGAGAATCTGGGAAAACTTCAACCGAAGGCTGATATTGGAATTTTCATTGGTTACTCGCCTGCAAAGAAAGCTTACCGAATTTATAACCGTCGTCTTGGCAAGATTGTAGAAACTTTGGATGCCGATTTTGATGAGCTGACATCGATGGCTTTTGAGCAACACAGCTCTGAACCCGCATTACATGAGATGGGAACCGGTACTATCAGTTCCGGATTAACTCCCAACAATCCTACTTCTCCATCATTTATACCACCTACAAGGTCCGAGTGGGATGAGTTATTTCAACCTATGTTTGATGAATTATTTGATCCACCGAGTAACGATTTTCCAGCACCTGCAGCAGTAGCTCCGTTCCCCGAAGTTGTTGCTCAAGATAATGGAAATCAGTCCGAAACATCTACTGTTACTCTTGAACCAGATGTTCCATCCCCCACCAATTCTCAAACTACACCTGAATCATCACCCCCACTCGTTCCAAATGATGTTGAAGAGGATCCATATGATCACGACTTGGAATATGCTCACTTACAAGAGCTTTCCTTCTTTGGTTCACATATACCTGAAGACCCTACCGGTGCATCTACCTCAGAGGAAGCTCCTGCAATCGTTCACTCCCGACCCCCACGGATTGAAACTCACAACACAAAATAGACAAAGGATCACCCAATCCGCAATATTATTGGTGACATCGATTGACCAGTCTTAACACGCCACCAACTCCAAGAACATGCATTATATTGCTATTTTGATGCATTTCTTTCAGACACTGAACCTAAAAACTGGCAACAAGCCATGACCAAATCATCTTGGATTGAAGCCATGCAAGAGGAACTTAATGAATTCGAACGTCTTGAAGTGTGGGAATTAGTTCCTTTGCCCAGCAACGTTGAAATATTGACATTGTTGTGGGTATATAAGGTTAAACTCGATGAGTTAGGTGGAGTGCTGAAGAACAAAGCTAGATTGGTTGCTAGAGGTTACAAACAAGCTTTGGGTATTGACTTTGAAGAATCCTTTGCTCCTGTTGCATGATTGGAGGCAATTAGACTATTCCTTGCTTATGCTGCTCACATGAATATGATCGTCTACCAAATGGATGTTAAGACGGCATTTCTCAATTGTGAATTAAGGGAAGACGTCTACGTAAGCCAGCCGAATGGATTCGTCAACTCGGAGTATCCTAATCACGTGTACAAGCTCAAGAAGGCTCTCTATGGGTTGAAACAAACTCCACGCGCGTGGTACGATCTCCTATCGTCGTATCTCATTTCCAAAGGCTTCTCCAAAGGCAAAGTGAACCCAACATTATTCATTCTCAAGGAGGACAATGACATGATACTGGTATAAATTTATGTTGATGATATAATATTTGCTGCTACTAATCAACGTTTGTCTGACCATTTTAAGAAAATTATGTCCACGCGTTTTAAGATGTCGATGATGGGAAAAATTTCATTTTTCTTAGGGTTACAAATTTCTCAAAATCCTAGAGGCATCTTCATTAATCAATCCAAATTTTCTCTGGAATCTTTAAAGAAGTATCATTTTGAAAACTGTGACCCCGTGGATACTCTAATGATGGAGAGATCCAAGTTAGATGAGGATAAGGAAGGGATAGTTGTCGATCCGAAACTTTACCGTGGAATGATCGGCACCCTTATCTATCTGACTGCTAGCAGGCCTGATTTGCAATTTTCTATATGCATGTGTGCCCGGTATCAGGCTCGGCCTACCGAAAAGCACTTACATGTTGTAAAAAGGATCTTTCGGTATCTTAAAGGAACACTTCATCGTGGTCTGTGGTATCCAAAGGATTCCTCTATTGCACTAATATCATATGCAGATGTGGATTATGCTGGGTGTCAAGATACTAGACGTAGCACGTCTGGCAGTGTGTAACTTCTTAGAGATAGACTGATTAGTTGGGCATCCAAAAGGCAGAAAAGCGATGCGATATTAAGTACTGAGGCTGAATACATTTCTATGTCCGGTTGTTGTGCTCAAGTTCTTTGGATGATATCACAATTAACTGACTACGGTCTTGGATTCAACAAAATCCCGATGTACTGTGATAACAAAAGTGCAATTGCTCTGTGCTGAACTACGTTCAACACTCCCGAGCAAAGCACATTGACATACGCTACCACTTCATCAAAGATCAAGTGGAAAATGGAGTGATCGAACTGTACTTCGTCAACACTGAGTATCAGCTGGCAGATATATTCACAAAGGCCTTAGATCGAGGACGTATCGAGTTTATGATCGAAAAGCTAGGCATGAAATCATTCTCACCAGCGACACTTAAGGAACTGGCAGAAGAATCTGAAGAATAGTGGTGGTAAACTATTCTCAAGTATCCTTTGATCGTGATCTTGTATATTATCGTATATATTTAAACCACCAAAAGAAAAATACAAAAATATAAAACCTATAAAAACCATAAAAAATATAAAATCAAGCAAAATCCAAAAATATTTTTATTTTTTAAAAAGGGCATGTCTTTTCGTACGGTTATATTTACGGCCTTAGAAATGTCGATTAAAATTGACACGGCGCCATAAATAGAGTCCGTATAAAAGTTGTACATGTTTTAAAACATGCCCATTATGGCTTGTAGTTATTTCAGACTACAACCCGCTTTTCGCATTAAAGTCACGTATTTCTTTTGAAAACGTTGGCTCACAACAGGAATTAATTTTCTCGGGTATGATTTACAAGCCAAATCATACAAGGGATCAAGTTTACTTTATAACTTGATCTAACACGAATTAATGTACGCTTCAGTGCATTAATTTGTCTAAATAAGAGAAATCTTATTGCCACCACGAATCAATTTTTTCTAAAACAGTTAACGGAAAATGGTTTCATTGGTATTCATCTCTCTAAACAAAGACTACAACTCTTTAAATAGAAAACGGGTCAATATTCAAGGGGGAGAAAATATCAAATCTTTTTTGTCATCAATATATCGTCATCAAGAATATTTTTTTCAGAAAAATAACCGGTTAAATGTTGTTCGTCATATATGTGGTACTTCGATATTCTGCAGAACGTCTCTCGTGCTTTTGATTGGACTTTAGAGATTAATGCTTTTAGGCAACGTCTTTAAATAAATTGATAAGTGATGTGTGACCAATAGGTAAACACCTGTTTAAGTTTTAGCGATCGTTAAGTCTACCCTTAACAACACGTTAAAATAAACTAAGAGTTAACTAAAGGTACTTTGAACGAAATAGGAGGGCTAAAAGTGCTAATCTACAAAACCTTTTAGGTCAAACACCCTTCCCCGCCCCTCTTCTTTCGTTTCACTGTTTCACTTCAACACTCACACATAGAAACCTTCGTTTGCCGCCATTAGTTTTGATCCAACCTTGCTTTGATTTCTCGATCTCAGAACACCTAAGGTAAACGATTTTCTTCAAGTCATTCATTATAATTAATCGAGATAGGAATTATTGTGTTTGATTAGTTCGTACGCATAAGATTAATCAGATGATTTGATAAAAAAACGACTCAGCCTTATGGTCAGTTTCTAGGTGCGTTCAAAAATATGGGTGTGAAAATTATTGTGTTCGATGGTTTTATAGTCGATCCCCAACTTTGTGTTCCTGATTACATGTTCAAAACGCTACTCTGTATAAGCCATCGAACGAATTATTCCGGATAAGACCCATGTAGTTTCCTCGGATAAGACTCAACTGTTTCCGGATAAGTGCCCAAACTTATTCCGGATAAGTGCCCAAACTTATTCCGGATAAGTGCCCAAATTTATTCCGGATAAGTGCTCAATCTTTTTCCAGATAAGTGCTCAATCTTTCTCCGGATAAGCCCCTTGATGTTTTCCCGGATAAGTAAAAGGTTTTATTTCGGATAAGATTAGGTATATTATTCCGGATAAGAAAAAGGATTTTACTCCGGATAATAAAAAGGATTTTATTCCGGATAAACCTAGGTATATTATTCCGGATAAGCAAATGATTTTATTCCGTATAAGATTTAGGTAAATTATTCAGGATAAGCAAACGGAATTTATTCCGGATAAGCCACATGATGTTTCCCCGGATATGCCTTAGAACAATATTCCGGATAAGGCTGCAAACTTTATTCCGGATAAGACATAAACTATTTTTTTTCCCGGATAATTCTTTTGCTCTATATTCCGGATAAGACTCGGGATATCTTGCATGTTTTCCGGATAAGAGTTTTGATATGCTTGCTTAGTAGTCTGATTTGTATGTGTTTCAACTCGATGATTATTTTGGGTAATCTTTGCATGATATTTTGATATGTCTTCGGGAAAGTTAGGTTTATACATTATGATATATATCTTTTTATTGTGTATCAATATGTATGTCATGTCTTAGCAGCTATCATGTCTCGCACTCAAGAGCAACAAATTGCACTTGACAATGAACTAGTTCCTGAAGAGAACCGTCTTCCAATCACCTCTAATAATCATCGACTGAAAGAAGACTTTGTTCCATCTCAAGCAGCATTCAGAATTTCCATCGAAGTGCTTGATATCTCCCAGATCAAAAATGCACTACGGATGTCAGCAAGTGTTCTCGAAATCTACATGCATGAATTTTGGGCATCCATTAAAGCCATAACAAGCACCAAGTTTTCTTTCAACATCAACGGTCAAAAGAAGGAATTTTTGTTGGGAATAAAATTGACCAAGTCCCTAGACGCTGACAAGAGGAACTTGGACGCTGACAAGAGTAAACGAGGCGCTGACAGATGAGACGCTGATAAGAATTATCATGTTGGGAATAAATTTAGGCCAGAACACTTGAACGCTGACAAGAACAACTTAAGCGTTGACAAGAGCAAAGTAAGCGCTGACAGCATAAGCGTTGACAAGTTAAAGTCAAGCGTTGACAGATTGAAGACAAGCACTGATGGAAGATGTGAGCTACACGTTTATTATGTTCTAGATTACTTCTAGTAAGGATAGAGACGACAATGTATTTTCTATGTTTATCTTTACCTAGAATAGTTGATTCGTAGCTTATTGTACAAGACTTCTTGTTCTATAAAAGAAGATCTTTTAGGTTAATGTTTAATATCAGTTTTCATAGTATTCGCAAGTTAAACCTTTCATTGTAATCAACACGATTATTCTAATACAAGTGAAAGTTTGTTTAACATCATTGTGTTTTAGATCAAGTGTTAATTCCGCATAACACTTTGTTACTTTATTCATAAGCAAAGGTTTCTCTACGTGTAGTACTTGATCTAATCTCGTTTACACAAAGCTTAATCGATCTAAGTTTGGGATCAACAAGTGGTATCAGAGCTTGTTGAGAAACTTTTGATCTTTAAGTAACGCAAGAACCCTAAAACACCAAAAACCCTAAAAAAACCCTAAAATTCTCAAAACCCTAAAAACATCATGTCTGGCACAAATCAACCTCCTGCTTTGCTACAAAACAACTTCTCAAACCCTAGTATCAAAATTCCCATGTTTGATGCCAGGAACTTTGAGCTTTGGAAGTCCAATTTTGAGCAATACATAGCTATTCATGACTATACTCTTTGGGAAATTATCGAATATGGGAACACATTCGATAAAGCAGCAAAGATTACTGCTGCTATTGCCACAAGGACAGCTGTTCCTAATTGTCCTGAATCTGATAAGGTGGAAAAGCCTGAAGATGGGAGAGCTGTTGCTGTTGAAGATATAGCCAAGAAGAGGGTGGACATGAAAATCTTGAATATCTTGAAACATGCCCTAGGTCATGAGAATCAGCACAAGTACAAACGATTTGAGTCTGCAAAAGAGCTTTGGGAAGCTCTTGAAGTAGCACATGGTGGCAATGCTGATACAAAAGAAGAAAAGAAGAAGCAACTATTGCATGAGTATGCTGTCTTTAAAGCTCAACCTAATGAGAATCTCAGCAGTGTGAGAAGTAGACTTCTTGACATCACAAGTCAACTTTCCTTCATGGGAAAACAGATTGATGACCCTGAATTGAATGCTACTTTTCTCAAAAGCCTTGGTGATGTATGGAAGATTGAGACAAGATCTATTCTTGTCAATAACACCCACAAGACTTCCAGGTTTGATGACATCTTCAACAAGTTAAGGCTGTTGGAGAATGAATGGCAATTGGAGAGTGATAACAAATCTTCCAGCAGCAACATGGCCTTCTTCTCACAAAGTGAAGGCCAATTTGATTCCATGAACTTCTATGGACATTCAGCAACTGGATCTCAAGGTGTCAGCGCTGGATGTCAATCTGTCAGCGCTGGATCATATCCTGTCAACGCTTTGTACTCAAGCGCTGACACACACAATCATGGCGCTGATAGAATTAAACCTGCTGGTTTTGATCTTGATACTGTGTGTGCATTCATTGCTTCTTTGCCCAGTGATTCAAGGATTACATATGAAGATCTTGAGCAGATAAGTGATGAACAATTGGAAGAGATGGACATCAAGTGGACTATGGCTCTTGTAAGTTTAAGAGCAAACAGGTTCAATAAAAGGTTCAAGAAGAAGATGACCTTTAATGCTAAGGATGTTGCTGGATTTGATAAATCCAAGGTGGAGTGCTACAACTGTCATAGGATGGGGCACTTTATGAGGGAATGTAGATCTCCAAGGAGATCTGATGCTGGGAAGCCTTCAAGCCAAATGATTAAGAGCCCAGATCCCAAGGCTATGGTTGCTGTTCAACAAATTGATGGTGTTGGAGAATGGGATTGGAGCTGGATGGCTAAGAATGAAGAAGAGGACAGAGCTTTGGTTGCTGAAGTTAAAGAAGAGCATGTTGAATATGCTCTCATGGCACACTCCTCCTCTTCATCAGATAATGAGGTATATGATGATGCTTTCTGTTCTAAGGGTTGTCGTTTAAATACTGAAAAATTAAAACAAGAGATAGTTAAATTATTAGATGAGGCAAGTACTGAAAGATGCAAAGTATCTAACTATCAAGTTGCTCTTACCCAAACAGAAAAGACTGTAGCTGAGTATAAGAAAATGGAGTTTGATTTAAAGGATCAAATAAACATCTTAAAACATGAGTTACATCAGAGTAAGGATGTTCAAGATATAGTAAATAGGGTTAATCTTGATTTGATAGCTCAGTTAGAGGAGGCTAACAAAAATAAAGATAATGTGAGTCTTAAAATCCAGAGATTTGATAAGGCCACACAATCCCTAGGAGAGTGTGTTAGCAAACAAAGAGACTCTAAGGATATGAGTGGGATTGGGATGAATAATTATACTGTTGTCCCACCACCAGCTGGGGATTTCTATGGTGTCCAATCAAAGGACTTATCTTGGACTGGCTTGCCAGAATGTCAAGAGGAGGAATTCATTCCTCCACCTAGAGTGATTTCCCCAGTTGAGGAATATCAGCAAAAGCTGACTGACCTAGAAGAGTGGAAGAAAGCTAATCATACCTTGTTTGTTAAGGGAGGGTTATTGTGTGAAAGTCCAAATGAGCCCACACCAATCACGAGCCTTGATCCTAAACCTATTAAGATCACACACCCCACCACTGGCAAAGCTGTTGACCTTGGCCCACAAACTGTTAGAAAACCTAGTGTTAAATATGCAGAGATGTATAGGAATACTAGGTCACCAAAAAGCCAAGTTAGTGATCATGGAACAGGCTTCTTTACTTCTAGACCTAAGACTATGTCTAGAAAAGCTTGTTATACATGTGGTAGCTTCTCACATTTGGCCTACAAATGTGTCAACGCTTCCAATGTCAACGCTGATAGGAACCATTTCAGCGCTGACAAAAGTCAACATAGGTCAAACACTGTCAGACCCAATTCTTTTGTGAACAAAAGTTCACAAGTTGTTAGACCAGCCCCATTCTTTTCTAGAGGGTCTAACACACAAGGCCTAAGACCTTTTCAAAAGTCAAACACTTGGTCAAATAGGCAATGGGTTCCTGTAGCAAACCCTAGGTTCAACGCTGATAAGAGCAATCGGGGCGCTGACAAGAGAAATTTCAGCGCTGACAGACATACTGCTAAACCTAGGTATTTGCAACCACAGGGAAATAGGTCTAAAGCTTCTACTAGCTTAACATGGAGACCAAAACAAGACCAAAACGCTAATTCTACTGGTATTTCTATGACATGCAACAGGTTTCATTATATTTCAAAGGCATTGTCAACACCAATTGGGGTTAACTGGGAATTTCATTCAAACAGGGATGAAAATGGGGTTGTTATGAGAACCAAGTCTGTTCTTGTTGAACAACCAAATGAATCCAAGTCTTCTAAGGCTTGGGTTCCCAAAGAAAACTAATGTGTTTTCTTTATGTGCAGGGCATTCAGAAGAAGATCAATGATTATGGATACTGGGATAGTGGATGCTCAAGGCACATGACAGGAAAGGAAGACTATCTGACCAATTTCTCTCCTATTCAAGATGGTGATAAGGTATACTTTGGAGGGGGCTACGGCACCATCACTGGAAAAGGAACCCTTGTCACCAACAATCTACGGTTTGAGAATGTCTTCTTGGTAAAAGATCTGGATTATAATTTGTTTAGTGTATCACAAGTGTGTGATAACAAAAATAAGGTTCTTTTCACAGATACTGAGTGCTTGGTGTTAAGCAAAGATTATAAGCTCCCTGAGGAGAAATACATAGATTTTAGAACACCAAGGCATAAAGACATATATAATGTGAATCTTAATGGAATTAAGGTAAATAATAAGATGTCATGTCTGTATGCTAAAGCCTCAGTAGATGAAAGTAATCTTTGGCACAGGAGATTAGGGCACATAAACTTTAAGAATATTAATAGGCTTGTGAGACTTGGTTTAGTTGATGGTTTGCCTGAAAAGGCTTTCCACAATGACCACTCTTGTGTTGCATGCCTTAAGGGCAAGCAGCACAAGGTCTCATTCAGGTCTAAACAGGTGCACTCTAGTTCTAAACCACTTCACTTATTGCATATGGACCTCTTTGGTCCAACTAATATAGAAAGTTTGAAGGGTAAATCATATTGTTTTGTTATTACTGATGATTACTCCAGGTTCACATGGACTTTCTTTTTAGCCAAGAAAAGTGAAACTGCCCTAAGTCTGATTAATTTCATTACCCAAATTGAAAAGAAGAATGGTAATGAGGTCAAAATTATTAGAAGTGACAATGGGGGTGAGTTTAGAAATCAGTTGTTAGATGATTTTTGTGCCAAGAAAGGGATTACTAGGCAGTTTAGCATAGCTAGAACCCCACAGCAAAATGGGGTTGCTGAAAGGAAGAATAGGACCCTTATTGAAGCAGCCAGAACCATGTTGGCTGATGCCCACTTTCCTATAGCCTTTTGGGCTGAAGCTGTTAACACAGCTTGTTATGTTCAAAATAGGGCATTGGTCAACAAGATACATAATAAGACACCTTATGAATTACTTTGGGGAAGGAAGCCCAATATTGGCTTTCTCAAGCCTTTTGGGTGTCATGTAGTTGTTTTAGAAACTAGTGAGGTCCTAGGTAAATTTGATTCAAAAGGTGATGAAGGCTACTTCATGGGTTATTCAGTGCAGAGTAAAGGATATAGGGTTTACATTAAAAAGGAAAAACGTATACTTGAAAAGGTACATGTTAGGTTTTTAGAAAGTAAACCTAGTGATCCTGAAAGTGGTCCAAATTGGTTGTTTGACTTAGAACCTTTATCTAGAGCTTTAAATTATATGCCTGTTACTGATCCAGACATTGTGAAGGTAACTTCAAGTGTTTTGGAAAAGAGAATTGGTAATGTTTCAGGTATACAGGTTACTAAGGAGGATGGACCACCAGCAGCTAAATCATCTCCCACACAAGAATTTGTTACACTTCCTATATGGACAGATGAGTATTATGCTGCTGCTACTGCTGCAAGGAAAGATAATGGTGGTGTTCAAATACCACCAAATACAAACATGCATGATTCTTCAGGCGCTGACAAAGGGAAATCAAGCGCTGACACGACCAATTCAGACGCTGATGGCTCCAACGCTGACAACAACAGTTCACGCGTTGTTAGCCCAAACGCTGATAAACAAGGATCAGACTTTGGAGACACCTTTACACAGCTTTTCTCTTCTCATTTTGAACAAGGTGGACCTTCTAATGTCCATGAAGAGATTTCTGTTGATCAAGAAGAATCTGAAGAAGATATTGGCAACATGGAGCGTGAAATTGAGGACACCAGACTTTTTGAAGGAGGAGTTCTCACTTCCACAGCAAAGGATCACCCCACATCTCAAATCATTGGTGATGTTATGGCTCCAGTTCAGACAAGAAGATCCCATCAAGGTCTTGGTGGATTTATTGCCAATATACACAAGAAGGTTGATACCCCTCTTGTACAAGCATGTTTGTTTGCCTGTTTTCTGTCACAGGAAGAACCCAAGAAGATTTTTGATGCTCTCAAAGAACCAAGTTGGGTGGAAGCAATGCAGGATGAGCTTCACCAATTTGCTATACAGGATGTTTGGGAGCTGGTTGATTGTCCTAGGTATGTGAGACCAATTGGGACAAGATGGGTTCTAAGGAACAAGAAAGATGAAAGAGGCATTGTGGTCAGAAACAAGGCACGTTTGGTAGCTCAGGGTTATACACAAGAGGAAGGAATTGATTATGAAGAAGTTTTTGCACCAGTTGCAAGAATTGAAGCTATAAGAATTTTTCTAGCTTATGCCTCTTGTATGAACTTCACTGTTTACCAAATGGATGTGAAGAGTGCTTTCCTCTATGGGACAATTGTTGAGGAAGTATATGTCATGCAACCTCCTGGTTTTGAAGATCCTGAAAATCCAGACAAGGTTTATAGAGTGAAGAAAGCAATGTATGGACTTCATCAAGCCCCAAGAGCATGGTATGGTACATTGTCCACCTACTTGGTGGAAAATGGTTTCAAAAGGGGCACCATAGATCAGACACTATTTACAAAGAAGAAAGGAAAACATGTGTTGCTTGTGCAGGTCTATGTTGATGACATCATTTTTGGGTCTACTGATCCAAAAATGAGTGAGGAATTTTCCAAGCTCATGACAGATAAATTCAAGATGAGTGCAATGGGTGAGATGAACTTCTTTCTAGGGTTACAAGTTCAGCAGAAAGAAGATGGTATCTTCATCTCCCAAGACAAGTATGTAGCTGAAATCTTGAAGAAATATGTTTTTTCTCCACATGAGAAGGAGGCTTCCACTCCTATGGATAGACAACACCCTTGGGGAAAAATTGGAGCTGGAAAGGATGTGGATGTTAGGCACTATAGATCAATGATTGGATCATTGATGTATCTTACAGCCTCAAGACCTGACATCATGTTTGCTGTGTGTGCATGTGCACGCCATCAAGTGACTCCCAAAGAATGTCACCTTTTTGCTGTGAAGAGAATTTTTAGGTACCTAAGATGTTACCCAGATCTTGGATTGTGGTACCCAAAAGATTCTCCATTGGACCTTATTGCATATTCAGACAGTGACTATGGTGGTGACAAGTTTGATAGGAAATCCACAACTGGTGGATGCCAATTTCTTGGGAGCAGATTAATATCTTGGCAATGCAAGAAACAAACAGTGGTGGCAAACTCTACAACTGAAGCAGAATATGTTGCTGCAGCTGCTTGTTGTGGACAAGTCTTATGGATTCAGAACCAGCTGTTGGATTATGGGTATAATTTTATGCATACCAAGATTTTTGTAGACAATAACAGTACTTTATGCATTATTAAAAATCCTGTACATCATTCTAAAACCAAACACATAGAAATTAGACATCATTTTATAAGAGATTGCTTTGAGAAAGGTTTAATACAACCAGATAGGGTAGACACAGAGGACAATGTGGCTGATTTATTAACTAAACCTTTTGATGCTGGAAGATTTCAATATTTGGTAACAAATATTGGTATGGTTAATCTCACTTAATATGTGTTTTGGAACCTTTTTGTAAAAGTATGTACAGGATAATGCATTGTTATTGGTCTTTGTGATGATTTAGATTTTCCACTTTATTTTTCTAACACTGACAAAGGTAAAAGTAACGCTGTCAAGTGTTATTTTGCCGTTGTTGGAGATATTATTGTCTAACGCTGACAAGAGTTCCTTCAACGCTGATAAGTGTTGTCGGGACGCTGTCAGCAACAAATGTTAGTTTTGTGGTTTTCATCTAAATGTGCAGGTAATGGTAGCTTTATGCCATTGGATACAGAGTTGCTTATGGATCTTTGAAGAGCTATTTGGACATGTTTTTGTTTATGGATGATGGTTGGAATATTTATATTCCTATCTTGACATAAATTTTTATTGTTCATATATATATTTTGAGAACTCATGTATCATAGTTTGAGGGGAGGTTTAAGGAACCTTTAGGACTCTTGGGTATTCTTAGAATACTCTCATCACAATTCTAGATTGTGTCCACAGGTGAGTATGGGTTAGTTTTACTAAACCATGAGGCACTGTAGCATGCATAGTATATCAACTTTGCATGCTGCCAAGACATTTTTGACCTAGAATTGGTTGTGGTCTGTTGGGAGGCTTGGGAATCCTTTTGATATGGGTTTTACCTGGGAGTAACAAGGATTTTATGAGGTAACTTGGTTGTTAAGAATTTTGGTTAGCAAGGGACACTAGAGGACTGTTATGTCTATCTTGCTTATGCAAGTGTGCATAACTGGACAGTGCTTGCCGCCCTATGATAATTATCAGCTTTTGGTTATCTTCTCTAGGATAAATTACTTGTTAAGGTCATTTTTCACTTTTTAAAACAATTTTATTTTTGGACGCTGACAAGATTTTTCCAAGCGTTGTTGTGACCAAAATGGACGCTGACATGGCTTTAGGCGAACGTTGACAAGATTATAGCCGTTGGGCGTTGATGGGTTATATTTGACCGTTGACAAACAATGGGACCTACCCAGTTGTAACTTTTTGACATATTTTCAAGCCGTAATTTTAGGAGTTGTTACTTTCATTAAATGCATGAGATAACTTATAAACTTTTTCAATATTTTCATGATTGATTTTTGAAAATCTTTGCCTATTTTTGGGCCAATCACGTGCATTCATCCACTCCTATAAATTTGGCTCCTATTTTAAACAGGGTATCTATAATTCTTGTCTAACACTTTTCTCTTATCAACCTTCATCTTTTATACATCAAATTAACAGCTTACATCAATGGCACCAAGATTTAACTCAGCAGAATTGGATTTGGGGTTCAAGTCTCAACACAACATGATTGCTTATCTTGTTGCTGATAATACTTTGTTCCCTCAATACACTCAGATGGTGGAGTATTTGAATGCATCCCCATTAAGGTATGCTCTTTCTCATGCCCCACTCGTTCCAGTCACACACATTAAACAGTTTTGGAACACTGTGAGTTCCTCAACAGTTAATGGAGTGACAACATTGAATTCTATTGTACATGGGAGACCTTGGGTGGTTACTGAGGCCTTGGTACGCCAGGCCTTGCATCTTAATGATGCTGATGGTATAACCATGCTTCCCATATCTGAAATAGAACAAGGGCTTAGGGCTTTGGGATATCCTATTCCTGATGAAGGTACTCTTAATAAGTACCATAAGCAGGAATTTCCCCCAGCCTGGAAGTACCTAATTCACATTCTCCTTCAATGTTTGAGTCCCAAATGTACTGCACACAATGAGATCAATAGATCCATTGCATATGCTATTGTGTGTATTGCAACAGGGCAAAATTATAACTGGTCTAAAATGATTTTTGAAGGAATGTGTAAAAACAAGGGGACAAAAATGACTTTAGCTTATCCCCGTTTTCTGCAAATGGTTTTTGATGCTCAAAGATATTGTTCAAGGGATCACAATGACTTTTATAAGATCCCTGAACAAAAGAAGGCTATTTTTACCAAGATGAATTCACCACCTCATAGAGACCTACCATTAACCCAAGCCATGCTTGCTGTTATTGTAGCAGCACAACCCCAACCAGACCCCCAACCTCATATTAACCCTCAACCACAACTTGAGCCTATCCCTGAACCTTTACCCTCACCTGACCAAATGCAAATAGACCAAAATCCCTTCGACGCTGACACATCTAATGTGGGCGTTGATATGCCTATTTCAACCGCTGACACCCAACCATCACAATCCCAAACACCCCTTAACCAACCTACATCTACACCATCTTCTACACCATCTTCCACACCACCAGAATATAGGTTGATTAAACGCCAAAGGACTGCTGGAGTGTTCTCCTCTGGTGGTCCTAGCCATGTAGCAGAGAGAACCACCACCACAAGTGTGGCTGGTGACCTGGATGAGGCTGAGACTATTGGTTCTGGCTTAGAAGCTGGCCAAGACAGTCCCACCATAATTAAGTCCTCATCCATGCCCAATGAACCTAACTTGGGAGGTCAAATTCCCATTTTGGAAGAGGGCAGACTGGAACCAATGACGCTTTTAGAATTGACGGCTGTCTGCATTAGCTTGCAAAAGCAAAATGCAGACTTGGTACAAATTGTCAGTAACCAAGGCCTTGAACTCAAAGAATTGAGGGAGAGGATTGTTGTTTTGGAGAGTGCTCATTCAAGGGGAGGTATGGAGGAGTCTTCCAAAGGGGAGGAAGCAAGAAATCTGAGTGATAAGAGCAGTCAAGATGGTCAATCATTGGATATTGCTGAAGCTCTTACTACATTAAAGGAACAAAAAGGTTTTGATACGTCCTTAATCTCTCCAACCAATTTAAATTTATCATTTACAGATATGCTGAGAGAGGTTACACAAGGCGCTGAGGGAAAATATTTAAGCGTTGATAAGACAAGTTTGGACGCTGACAGAAGTATTTTGGGCGCTGATAGAGGAAATTTGGGCGTTGACAGATCTGCATATGGAGGTGATGTATTCCAGTCATCATCTATCATCAAAGATGTTCCTACTCAGGTATTATCATCTACCCTACCAACAATTGAACCAACAGATAAGGGTAAGGGTAAGTTGGTAGAAGAAATTGTTCCAAAGAATGCAGCTCAGGTTGAATTTGATAGAAGATTGGCTGAGCAAATGATGGAACAAGGTGAAAAGGAAAAGTCACCATTTGTTGTGACTTCTGAAGAAGAAAGTGATGGAGCTAGCTCAGAATCAAGTGTGATGATTGTTGAACCAGAAAGACTTGAGTATGGTGATGAGCTTGCTAGGGAAAGGCTGAGAGATTTGAAGTTGCAAATTGATTTTGATATGCCAGAGGTAGTTCAAATGTACAATTCTTGGGAAGAAAGCTGTATGGATAATCCAGACTTGACCATTTCAGACCAGATATGGGGTTTGGAAATTCTTCTTAGAGTTCAGCAGGATTGTAAGGTGATGTTGAAGTACAGGGCAAGCAACATTCTCTCTGAATTGAAAAGGGATAGAAGGAAGCTCTATTTTATGTTGCTCAAATGTCATGGAGTTGGATGGACACATCAAAAGCTGAAGGCTTTGACATTTGATGAGTTGGAACATAGGGCTTATCCTATTTGGGTGAAAGTGCAGGAAGAGAACACTTTCAGACTTCTTTCAGATGAAAGAAAGGAGCAACTTGCAGAAGAGATGGCAATCAAGAAAGCTATAATAGTTCCTAGACCAGTAAAGAAGGGATTTATTCTTGAGTTTCCAAAAGATATGTCTCAACTATATCCAAGTGAAGCAATCATTAGAAAGAGCCTTAAGCTCTCCCCATTAGAAGCTTCAGATATGGTGCATGTGTTACCACTAGATTCCAGGAATCCAATTGTGAGTTATGAGGAAGATGAATGTGGATTCTGGAAAATTGGAAGATTTGGCAAGGAGGTACACACTTTTACCACTCTCATATCTTTATTTGCAAGTTGTGACAGATAAGACTTGGTAGACCTTTGGAGGTTGCTAGAGACCAAGTATGAGGCTGAAGCACCAACTTCAGCCAATGGAATAAAACTTTGGACCACATTCAAAAGAATGTGTGGGACAAAAGAAGAAGATCCTGAAATATGGAAGGATCTTGAAGATGACCTCAGTGGTCTTCAATGGAGGTTATATTCAGCTGCAGGTGTATACCATTTGAGTTCTACAAAGTTTGCTGAGTATTTACTTGTAGATGCTCAGTATTTCATATCCAAGGCTGTTTTGGAGAAGATGAAGGACACCCAGTTGGAGATAGACTATACAAGTGACGTGGCAAAGAATTTGATCAGATTTATTTATTACCAATATGATAAGGTTTGTCAGACTCCTCCAAGTTCTTAATGTTTATTCAGAAACTTGATCATAAGAGTGGATATCAAGTTTAGGGGAGGATTGTTGGGAATAAATTTAGGCCAGAACACTTGAACGCTGACAAGAACAACTTAAGCGTTGACAAGAGCAAAGTAAGCGCTGACAGCATAAGCGTTGACAAGTTAAAGTCAAGCGTTGACAGATTGAAGACAAGCACTGATGGAAGATGTGAGCTACACGTTTATTATGTTCTAGATTACTTCTAGTAAGGATAGAGACGACAATGTATTTTCTATGTTTATCTTTACCTAGAATAGTTGATTCGTAGCTTATTGTACAAGACTTCTTGTTCTATAAAAGAAGATCTTTTAGGTTAATGTTTAATATCAGTTTTCATAGTATTCGCAAGTTAAACCTTTCATTGTAATCAACACGATTATTCTAATACAAGTGAAAGTTTGTTTAACATCATTGTGTTTTAGATCAAGTGTTAATTCCGCATAACACTTTGTTACTTTATTCATAAGCAAAGGTTTCTCTACGTGTAGTACTTGATCTAATCTCGTTTACACAAAGCTTAATCGATCTAAGTTTGGGATCAACATATCAAAGCGCTGACAAGAAGAATCTTAACACAATGGCAAGGACTAAATCTACCAATGATGAATTCTTCAAGCTGGTGGACAAAATATGAAGATAAGAATTCAGAATATATTCTTAATGTTTAAAAAGATTTAGTCAATAAGTTATGTTTATCTTATGTCTTTTCCTAAAATAATTGATTTTATCTTTTTGTACAAGGCTCCTTAAACCTATAAAAGGAGGCCTTAGGGTTAGACATAAGACACATCTTTTTCACACACCTCTTCCACATATCTCATAACACTTTCATTGTAATCGTTCATTGATATTATTAATCAAAGTGAAAGTTTTGTTTACTTTGTTTTGTTCTTTGTTCTAAGTGTTAAATTCCGCATAACACTTAGTTTGTTCAATACAACAAAGTTTCTCTACGTGTTAAACTTGATTTAATCTCGTTAGCACAAAGCTAAATCGATCTAAGTTTGGGATCAACAAGTGGTATCAGAGCTTGTTGAGAAACTTTGATTTGAAGAACGAGATCCAATACCGTGAGGTGAACCAGGCTAAGGAAGAAGTTGAAGAAGAATCTGATGATGTTTTCAGTCACGGCCAAGTCTACTTCAAGTTCCAACTCATCTTCGTCATCTAACAATGAGGTATGTGATAATTCTTCTTGTAGGTTAAATACTAAAAGACTTAACAAAGAGGTTTTAAGATTGTTAGGAGATGTGAGTACCGAGAGATGCAAGTTGTCTAACTATCAAATTGCTCTCACTCAAACTAAAAAGACAGTTTCTGAGTACAAGAAAATGGAGTTTGACCTAAAAGATAAAATTAATATCTTAAAACATGATTTAAACTCTAGTATGGATATTAGAAACATCATGGAGAGAGTCAATGCTGAATTACAGGCTAAGTTAGATGAGGCTATCAAGAATAAGGATAATGTAGATTTTAAAATTCAGAGATTTGATAAGGCCTCACAAACCCTAGGAGAATGTGTTAGTAAACAAAGGGATTCTAGGGACATGACTGGGATTGGGATGAAAGAGTATGCTGGTGTTCCACCACCAGCTGGGGACTTCTATGGTGTCCATAGAAAGGATCTCTCTTGGACTGGTATTCCAGAACTCCAAGAAGAGGAATTTATTCCTCCACCTAAAGTTCTTTCTCTAGTTGAGGAATATCAACAAAAGGTTATTGACCTAGAAGAGTGGAAAAAGGCCAACCCCACTTTATTTGTTAAAGGTGGGATACTTAGTGAGAGTCCATTTGTGCCTACACCCATTGAGAGTCTAGTTGTATCTACACCTATAACTGTGACAAATCCTATCACTGGAAAAGCTGTTAATTTTGGCTCCCCAATTAAGAAACAACCTAGTGTTAAATACGCCGAAATGTATAGGAAACCTAGGTCATTCAAAAGCCAAGCAAGTATTAATGGGACAGGGTTTTATCAGTCTAAGCCTAAGTTTGTGTCCAAAAAGGCTTGTTACTCATGTGGGAGCTTCTCACATTTGGCCTATAATTGTGTGAGTAGATACAATTCATTCGCTGACAATAGGTCATTCAATGTCAACCATAGACCTTTTGTTCACACTAGACCACAGGCTACTAGACCAGCTCTTTTCTTCTCTAAGGCAGCTAACACCCATGGACAAAGGCCCTTTCAAAAGACCAACACTTGGTCAAACAGACAGTATGTTCCTGTAGCAAACCCTAATTTGGGCGCTGATAGGAACAAATTCAGCGCTGACAAGAAAAAATTCAGCGCTGAATGGAACAAATTCAACGCTGACAGGTACAAATGCAGCGCTGATAGCTCCAAGTTTGGTATGAGACCTTATTTTAGACCATATAAACAAAGATACTTGGTTAATAAGGGTCAAGGGTCTAAAGCATCATCCCACTTAACATGGAAACCTAAACAAGAACAAAACTCCAATTTTAATGGTATTTCAATGAGTTGCAATAGACTTAAATATCTTGAGAAGGTCATTACTAGACTCATTGGAACAAATTGGGTGATTAGGTCCCAAAGGGATGAACATGGATTTGTGGTAAAGAATAAGACCACTCTAGTTGAACAACTAGACAGATCCAAGTCTGACAAGGCTTGGATCTCCAAAGAAAACTAATTTGTTTTCTTTTTGAGCAGCCTATCCAAAAGCAGGTTAATGATCAAGGATATTGGGATAGTGGATGCTCAAGGAACACGTATTGTTGGTCTTTCCACTAACATGTTATCTCTACCCATTGTTGTGGGAAAGGGTAGCCTCTGTTGGTGTGTGTTTTTGTGGTTTTTGTCTAACTATGCAGGAATGTGGAGCTACATTTGGATGGATACAGAGTTGTAAACTTTTATTTATGATGGTTGGAATGTTTACATTCTTATCTTGAGATAAAATTTTGCTTCTTCACATATAATGATTTGTATGCTTCTATTAAGGGGAGGTAAACCTCTAGGTTTTTGGGTACTCTTAGAGCACTCTTATCACAATTCTAGATTATGTCTACTGGTGAGTATGATTTAGTTTTCTAATTCGTGAGGCACTGTAGCATGCAAAGTTGATATACTGTGCATGCTGCCAAGACTTTTGACCTAGAATTGGGTGTGGTCGTATGGGTGACTTGGGGTAGATATATTTTTGGGCTTACTTGGGGAGTTGCAAAGGTTTTATACGAGTTAACTTTCTCTTTGGGGCATTTGTGAACAAAGGACTCTAGAGTTCATGTGTGTCTATCATGCTTTTGCATGAGTGTATGCATGAACAGTGTTTGTCATTCTTGCTTATTAGAGACTAGTTAACTTCCTTAGGATTATTACCTTTGTTTGTGTTTTAACTAAGGTTTTATGCATTCTCAAGTACATTTTATGCTATGCCATCTTAGCTGATGTCATTTTTAAATTTTTTTATAGACCCAAAACGTTTCATCACCCTTACATTTTTCAAATTTTTTGGATATCTGGAAGCCTAATGATCATTGAGATGTTTTTCCTAGTGATTGACATCTAGTAGCAGCAGAGATCACTTTCACAAGGGTGTATAGTGTTATGGAGATGGCTGAGACTATTGGCACTAGCTTTAATGCAGGTCAAGTCAGTCTTATCATCAGTAAGTCCATCCCCATGTCCTATGAATCAACATTGAGGATTCATTTCCCGAATGTGGATGAGGACAGTATGAAACCTTTGACATTAATGGAATTGACGAAAATCTGTATTAGCTTGTAAAAGCATAATACAGAAATGGTACAAATTGTCAAGGATCATAGTTTTGAACTGATAGACTTGTTGTTTTGGAAGCTGATGCAAGGAGGACGTTCTTGGTTCCGTCCTTGTATATTGATCTTGGAGAGGAGTCTTAAAAAGGGGAGGAGCAATCGAATTTGAGTGACAAAAGTAATAAAGAAAGCTCCAAAGACTCTACAGGTGCTGAAGATGATTAAGACAAAGTGAAGGCTGACTATATAAGTGATTTGAGTGATTGACTTTTCGAGATTTATTATTACTCAAATTCAGGGATAAGTATATTTGTAAGAATCCTCTCTGTATGTTTTATTTTATTCAAAAACTTGATTACTAGAGTAGATATCAAGTTTAGGGGAGGATTGTTGGGAATAAAATTGACCAAGTCCCTAGACGCTGACAAGAGGAACTTGGACGCTGACAAGAGTAAACGAGGCGCTGACAGATGAGACGCTGATAAGAATTATCAAAGCGCTGACAAGAAGAATCTTAACACAATGGCAAGGACTAAATCTGCCAATGATGAATTCTTCAAGCTGGTGGACAAAATATGAAGATAAGAATTCAGAATATATTCTTAATGTTTAAAAAGATTTAGTCAATAAGTTATGTTTATCTTATGTCTTTTCCTAAAATAATTGATTTTATCTTTTTGTACAAGGCTCCTTAAACCTATAAAAGGAGGCCTTAGGGTTAGACATAAGACACATCTTTTTCACACACCTCTTCCACATATCTCATAACACTTTCATTGTAATCGTTCATTGATATTATTAATCAAAGTGAAAGTTTTGTTTACTTTGTTTTGTTCTTTGTTCTAAGTGTTAAATTTCGCATAACACTTAGTTTGTTCAATACAACAAAGTTTCTCTACGTGTTAAACTTGATTTAATCTCGTTAACACAAAGCTAAATCGATCTAAGTTTGGGATCAACAATTTTCTCTTAAACAACTTCGCGAAATCTTTGGATTCCCCCCACCTAAAGGGAAAACATATGATACTGTTCCAGACTCACACAAAATAATAGATTTGATTTTGTCTCTTGGTTATGATACAGAATTGCCTATCATATCTAACTTTAACACAGCTAGGCTTGGACAACCATGGAAGGCAATCTTTACTATCATTATCTGATGCTTGTCGGGTAAATCCAGAGGAGCAGATTCTATGAGACTTTCTCAGGCTCGTATTTTCTATGGCATCTACAAGAGACTAGATTTGGATTATGCTGTTCTAATATGGGAAGAAATTCATTATCAAGCCTTCCGAAATGTTAAGAAGAAATCCGAACATCTTCAGTTTCCACGATTTACAAAGCTTATCATAAATTACTTTATGAAAGCTGATGAGACTATTGATCGACGTGGTGGATTCTTTGTTAACTCAGAAGATGATGATTTCCTCGTGCTAGCCATGAGAACTGAAGGACAAAAGAACACTTACTCAGGTATTCCAGCTCCACTTCTGGATACTATGCTGAACGACAAAATCAAGAAGAGTGCTACATATAGGATTCTTCTAAAGGAAGTGGACGACCACATCCAGAAACTAGCTGCGGGAAAATCTAAGTCACCAAAACCCAAAGGAAAAAGGAAGGAAACTGATTCTTCAGAAGCTGATACTCCAAATCAAGACAAAGGCAAAAGAACAAAAACAGTGTCTATATGGGAGAAGAAAAAGGCCAAGGGAAAGAAAAAACTTCTCTCTGATGAAGACTTGCTTGAAGACGTGGACGAACAACACCAGCCGTTGACTAAGAAACAAGAATCCAAACAATTGAAGAAGGCCTTAATACAAAGCAGAAGGGAGACGGGAGGTAGTGGATCGAAACAGCCAAAGACAGCCGAATTGTCTGACATTGATGAATTTGGAGATCCAGATAATTTCATTGACGAACCAGTTCAGGGAGATGAAGAAGATCAACAATACGAACAACAAGACACGTTCCTTAATGATATTCAGCCAGAGACAACAATTACGGGGAGCATCCACAAGGACAAGAGTGTTACCAAATCCTTGTCTTTGTCAGATCCAGTAGGTAAGTACTTGAAATTTGACTCACTTGAATCTGAAGTTACTAACACTGATCTTTCAACAAATCCGAACATGGTAAATGTCCCTGTAACTATGGCCACTACATCAGTACTCAGCACCACTGTCACAACTCATGTCACACCTACACAATCAACTGCTCATCCAACACCATTGTTAGTATCTCCACCCGTCACCCCAGATTTTATGCAAATCATCGAACAACGCTTGAAGGCTCAAGAGGATAAGACTATTCTAGTTACAGAGCAATTACAATCTTCAAAGACAGCCTATGAAAAAGAACTCGCTAGTCTTCGTGATGAATTAGCAAGCAAGAAAGATTTTGAAAAAGAAATCGACCAGCTTCGAAAAGAATTAACAAGTCGTCAACAATCTGAAGAGTCAAAAAGAGAAAATCTAGAAGCTACAGTGGAAAGGAAGCAAGAATCAATTAAACGTATTCACGCATTCAGAGACAAATACAAAGAGGAGAAAGAAGAACTTGCTCAAGCTAATGCTACATTGATTGAATCAATCAATGAAAAAGTTCAAGAATCTATTGAAACCGTACTTCCTCCTCTGTGAGATGAACTAAAAGACATAGCTGCAAACAAAATGATGATCAAGTCTTCCGACACTCCGCAATCTGACTTTCTCATAGCTCAAAGACTCACCGATTATGAGATGAAGAAGTTGTTGCATGCTAAGATGATTCAAGTCGGGTCCTACAACCGAACGCCAGAACAACAAGCACTTCACAAAGCTTTAAAGACGGCAATGGATCAAGACACCGAGATCTTTGAAAAACATGGAGCCGTCATCCCATACAGCACTCTCGATCAAGAAAAAGACGATGAAGATGAGGATGAGTCAGAAAAACCCGATGAATCTTCCCAGAATGAAGATGACGATGACGATGACGATGACGATGACGCTGACAATGAAGATGAAAATGATGATGATGGTGACAATGCTGATAAGGGTAAGCGTAACAATGATGACGATGACAACATGGACGAACGTATAAATGACGATGATGATGATGTCAACAATGATGATGATGGTGACGATGATAAGGAAAAGAATGACGAAGAGGAGGATGACAACAACAAAGATAAGTCGGATGTTGAAGCAGATCAACCTTCAGGAAAAGGTGACAAGTCTCAAAAGGAAAATCCAACATCTTCAACAGCCGAGGAAACTCCAGTATCTGAGTCACCTCCAACCGGTAGACGCACTAAACACCGTCATGACACCGATGCTAATCAGATATCAGGTTCACTTCAATCACTTCAGCTATCACATCTACAACACCACCACAACAACTACCCATCCGAGAACCTGATCAATCTGAATCGTCTAAGTCTACACCAGTGAAGGACACTAAACGTACTCAGACACTTCGAGTAATTTTTCCAAATCGACCTCCAGCATCTGTGCAAAGTCATGATATTCCAGAATCGAGCGAACCGGCATGGGTGGATACAGTTAATGTAGATAAAGATGCACCCGAGCAACCTTGGGTCACAGAAGCTGCTGGCACTTGTCCGTTAACTCGAGAAGATGAACCCGATTTCTCCCAAATACTCAACAATCCCATCAACTTCTCAGCATATCTAATCTACAAGAATGGAACTGACAATGTAACTCCAGCAATGGTAACTCGAGCTTTTCATGATCCCACCATCATTCCTACTTCAAGAATCAGTAGAATGGAGGCTGAATATAATGCGAATGAGCTGTTGAAAGCAATGAACCTTCCTCAAAAAACATGTCGTCACAGGCCTGAGAATGCCCCTCTCCCGATCACTGATACTGACAATCAAATCATACGTGATTTCTTTGTCTGCTATGACCTTGAGTATTTAGTAAAAGGCGCCAACAAGTATGCGACTTCCTTAACATTGGTCAAAGCTGCAACTTGGGGGTCAATACCTTGGATTGAAGAAAAAGTTGATCGTATATGGGTAAAGAAATTGATTCCTGAGTATGATCATTATGCTGAATTGGGTGCTTCACATTGGGGAGAAACCATACAGAAAGCCTACAGCTACGCATGTGGTTTCAAGTCAAAGACTCCAGTAAAATCTGAGTTCAGAATCAAGGCTATTTTAGGAGTAAGAGTTGAACCCAAAGTCGGCTATCATCATGTAACAGAGATCCGATTAAAAAGAGAAGACGACAAATTCTATACCATCACGGAAGGAGACTTCTCGGATCTTCCTCTTGTTGACATTGAAGATATGTTACTGTTGATGATTCAAGACACACTCAAACACCTGAACACTGACGACTACATTGACCTGAATTCAGCTCTACGCATGTATACTCGTCGTATTGTGATCAAGAAAAGAGTTGAAGATTTGCAACTTGGTGTTGAGAGTTATCAGAAGAAGCTAAACCTCACGGCTCCATACACAGAAGTTCCTGCTATTCATCACGACAAAAGTCCGTACACAAGCACTACAAAACCAGTTCCGGGCACTTTTTACTTGAATGGATCCGGTGAGAAGAAATTCATGAGAATAGCGGAACTCTCTAAGTTTAGTGACGGGACTCTTGAGCAAGTTCGGGACACATTGATTCAGATCAACAGAACCAAGAAGCATCCCCAACTTACCGTCCAGTGGCACAAAGGGTACGCAACAAGTGCTAACTACCTGATAAACAAGATCAATGAGAAGTTGCGGGAAAGATGCTTGATGAGGAGTATTGAACGATTCGTTGGTGGCAGACCATATGGAGCGCACCACAAGCTGATGCAACGATCCATCTAATGGGTCGTACTATCTCAGGTCTATTCCATATTGGTTAAATGTGTGAATATGTAAATTTTGTAAATATTGTGCTTTTGTGGCTTGTTGTAGTGTAAAAGTGTGATATTTTTCAAGAATTTCTCTCGAGATTCTAAATCTTTCAAACATATCTTACTCAAGCACTACAACTAACCCTCATTAATTTGAGGGGGAGCATTAATATGTTCTTTGGCCAACATCTAATTTCATTTTATTACCCAAAGACCGGTTAACCCATTAATATCCAAAATATTGATGGTTAACATTTTGGAAAGGGGAGAAAATGGGATTAAGGAGACTTAATGATATTTGGCTTGTGACATCCGTCAAATTTTTCATCTTTATTTCTTCATATATTGATTTAACGTGAGCTTTGAACCGTGTGGATTTAACGAATTGAGAAGTTATCTCATATTTATGAAGTATCCTTATTGTTTATCAATGTGGTGTCGACGTAAGTGTATTGTTCGTTTTGCTTTACGGACAAAGCCCTCTTTAGGGAGAGCGAATGTAACAACTCGAATTTTCGCGTCTTATATATTATGATAGAAACGTGTTCGTTATTAAACGTTTATGCATTAACTGTTTACGCCGGTTATGAAGGTTTGCTAAATCCTTCGAGAATACACGTATCCATCCTTGTTGTAGTTGTGTGTCGATATTGTATTATGTTATCCTTGTGGTTAAGTATCCTGTCTAAACCATTTCATTTGATAAACCCTTGCTGGGCCAATTACTACAAGCTAAAAATTAACACAAGAGTGAATATAAATATCAAACTTAGTAACTTTTATTCAGAAATTTCAAACTTGCTAAACTCAGTCAACCTAAGTCAAACCCACAATAAACTAAGTTATTTTATGTTTTCCCACTCACCACAAAAGTCCAGCACACATGCCTAGTTTACCGAAAATGGGTACATCACAAGACCTCCATTTCCAGATTTGGACTAACCCTAAGCAAGTATTACAAAGTTAAATACTATCCCAATTTGTTCACTATCCAAACACAACACTAAACACATCCACAGTCCAAATATTACAAGTTGTTCCTACTGAGCAGTTTTAATTACAAGTTCTGGGTAAAAAGTATAAAGAGTAGTGTCAAGGCATTGAACCAGCCGATCCATCCCCTTCTCGTCCGAACCCACAAGCCGAAACAAAACCTTTATTGTGAGTCTTTTAACCACCTTCTTTTATTTTCTCCATACGTCTTAGTTGTGCTCGTCAATCTTAAAAATAACCTACGAAAATAAAACAAACTGATTAGTCTTTTTTTTCTTAAACTGTCGGATTAAGCAAAAAATGTTATGATATAAGATAACTTGGACTTTGACCCACAAACCGCAACCCCTCATTGTTTCTGCCGTGACCATACCGAGACCCCCTTTTACATTTTTTCTTTGTTGTTATTTGGTATAATATTATCATAAACTAGTAATGATAACAGTAGCCAACAACACCACTTGAATGATTTACATTCCTGCCGAAACCCTAATTACTCAAAAATTAACCATAATATAAAATTTACACAATTCTTTTTACAGAAACATTACTTAACCACAATTAAACCCGCGGGTATAAAAACCCCCAAATTATTTCAAAACCCTAATTTTTAACATATTGATTTAAACACTAATTAGACCTAATCTAAACACGAATTAACTAGTTAATTAGATTAAAACCGAAATATGAACAAACCCCCAATTTGACCGAAACCCTAATTTTACAAATCGGATCATTTGATGAAATTGATAAGTTTTTATGTTAGAAAACACTAATTATTTATTATTAAACATCAGATTTATCAAAACCCCTAATTATTCGAAACCCTAATTTTCGAAAACTCATTTTAATTTACTAATTAACATCAAGAGACTTATGAAAACATTAATTAATTGTAATGAAACCCTAGATTTGGAAAACCCCCAATATTTCGAAAACCCTAAATTGGTTTTATTTAATCCGAAAATCTTTTATTCATATTGTGAAAAGACAAATGATTTCAATCTAATGAATCCCTTTTTATTTCCGAATGTATAAAATAAAAAGCAGTTTGAACCAATTATTTAGAAGGAAATGAGATGAAAACTTATCTTTTGTGAGGAAAACACCATCGAATCTCCCTGGGAAAAACACCTCGAAAATGGATTAGTTTTGATGTGGGGATGAAACCCCACATCCCACGCATGTTTTTCACCCTAAGATTTCATGTTTATAAATCTGAGAAGTTATTTTGGCCATGGGAGGAGTGTTAGATCCGGATTTGAGAGGAGAGAGAGAGAGTTGAGGCGACTGGAGTTATTATCGAGGGAGGGTTTGTGTCTGTGTGTTTTGGGGAAAACAAATGAATATAACTTAACCCCTTTTCCTTGTTTATATCGCCCCTATGTTGGGCCTGGGTTGGGTAGCATAGGTGTGGGCCGAAACTTATTTAGGGTGATATGGGGTATTTATTTTGGGCTATTCGGATTGTGTCAGGTTTTTATAAGCCCAAAACTGAATTTTTTAATATAAGTGTAATACAAAGCCCGTTTAATAAACTAACCAGGTTTTTAGTGTCGTGTATTCCGTAAACGAAAAATGTCGTCAAGCACAACTAGGATGTCATGTTTTTATTGGTGTAATTTTAGATGTCGTAACACGGTCTTTATATTCAAATAGGTCGCGGGTAGCGTAACCGTATTCTCGAGCTACATTTACATTTCATCACCTTGCTGATTTAACGAGGTGAGTTTATAGCCCCACTTTTAACTGCTTTTACTGCTTTTTGGGGTGAGACATTGCTTGATTTAACGTATGAACACAAGTGCATTTACTGATTTATATACTAGTCTAAGTCCCACTAAAACCCCAGTTGCTTTGGCCCGTGAATCGTTAACCGTTAATTACTTTGTGTAAGCGCGAATGTTATGGATAGATCTATCGGGGTTGACGCCCCTGTCTGTCTTGGTCCAACAAGGGACAAGTGGGCACAATTTCATTTGAGTCTGAGATAGGATGTCGTGGGTTTAGGCATCCAGTTGGGCTACATTTATATGATTATACTACCGGTGTTGTTAACGCTTCGGTGTCACGAGCTTAGACTGTAATAAATGCTTTTATGATGACTTTGTATTTGTTATATTGTCATCACTTTTGGGAAAATCTTGTGGTTCATTAAACACTTCAAATTAACTAAACCTATGAACTCATCAACTTTATGTTGACACTTTAGCAATATTTTTCTCAGGTATTAAGAAGGAAGATGCTATGTGAGGTCTCATGCACTGCCGTCATTTCTATTGAAAACAAAAGATCATTTGTACTATTTGGAAACTATGTTTTGTAACTGTGACCAGTTTTATGCTTCCGCACTATGTTAAAACTATTTATTTTATCAAATGCAAGTGATCAACTTTCCGAACGTCTCATTTAGAGGTCGTTCTTTGTAACTGTGTGTGTATGATAATCATGACGTCACCACTCCCTTGCTGCCATTATACTCTGATATTTTGGGAGTGTGACATGGCTAAACAATAAAAAGGCTTAAAAGATAAACCAACCTAACATGTGTAATGCACAAGTTAAGGGGGAGCGTTTTTGATGATCAAAACCACTTAAGGCACAAAAACTTTGATTACAATATCACAAGTGCTTTAAGTGATTTTTCAAGGATTTTTTCATGGTGACAATACTTACCCAAAACACATTTAATTCACGACGGATGTGGTGACAAAAGGGTGGTAGGTATAGGTATTAGACCAATGATTCATCAGAACCGATGGAATCTTCCCAAGGACAATTCCCTAGATAGAATTATAAGTCCTAGGAAAGATGGAGAATGATTGTGAACATAGCTGAATGTAGACCAAGTACTTAAGCTAGCACTGGAACAATCACAACAAGGTGCTAGTGATGACGTATTGGTAAGCATTGAAGGGGTTGAAGAATGAAAAAGAATTGTAAAAGATAAAGGGTGTAAAGAAAGAAGCCCTGCTTACAACTTTAGGCAGAAACCGGGTCAATACATATGATATTGAGATCATTTGTTAATGATTCTCGATATTGAAGAAAGACATCATGGACCCAGTGATGCAATGCACAACCCTCCCCAACTAACTCAAATATCTCTCAAAAGGTATTTGTTTTAATCACACAGAGATCAACACGTTATCTATTGGTTTATTCACTCCGAATAGACTGATATTGAATAGGTGGCACTCCTCTCCAGCCATCGCTCACTAAATCAAAACGCACTATCGAGTCTAGAGCCACGAGATAATCAAAAGTCTCATTAGGATACTTTCCATTTATTCCTTGCTTTCTCACACACTATGAAAAGTAAGAGATCTTTATGAGTCCTACGCAGTATTCTTGTAATATTGCCAGAACATCCGAGTGATACGCAAGTATTACAATGAAATGGAAATCCTGCTTGAGCCAACATCAAACAAGCTCATGGTAGGTGACACGTGCGGTTCTTTAAGAACCAATCTTGTGTAAAATGGAAAGAACAGTAGTTTAATTCTTAATTGAACTTAAACTCGTTTCAGGCCTCTACGCATTATCGTATGATCTTGCCAGAACACTCAGAGTGACACTCTTTAGTGTTCACGATGACGAGTGGAAATCCTTCTAGTGTTAACATCAAACAGCACTTGGTAGGTGACAAGCAAGATTCTATTTGAATCAAGCTCGTGACAACTGGAAAGCAACGATGGTGAAAATCTTAATTGAAATTCACTTGTTCCAGGATTCATGAATTGACGGCTTCAATCATAAGGATTTTTAATCCAAATGATTCACTATTTATGTTCGCAATCAGGCTTAGTGATCGTCGAATAAAGAGAACGGGTTTACCCGCGAAATCCTGTCAGGAAGTTACTTAATTGAAACTATCCGTCACATGTACGATATCTAATATCGTCCAACGGTCTTCACCGACCGAAGGTAAAATGCTACCGATTAAGAATGAAATGTTCTAAGCCATTTCGTTCATGTCTTGTTATGTTGCGGCATTTGAAGACGGTGGCGTTACGGTGTACCAGATGAAGTCGTTTCCACATGCTTATGTCTTTCTGCATCAATTTCAACAAAATTCAAGAAAGTTCAAGATGAAGTCTTTCGCTGTACCAAACTCTGAAGCTTCCAAGAATTCAACAAAAACATAAGTGTGTGGAACGTGGAGTCACGAGGAGGCAAGAATCACAAGAAGGCAAAGATCGTACGTGAAGGGTCAAAAGAACAATGCTCTAAAGCCAAAGCCTAAAAGATCAACATCAACATATTCACAACGAAAAGAAAAGATAAAAGAGAAAGGACTACGAGCTGAAGAACGAATACAGTATGCTAGGTTTAGGACTTTGTAATTTGGAGTGGCCTCCCTTAGGGGGAGATTGTTAGAAATACGTTTTTAACGTATATTAGAAGTATCGGTCACTCCAACAATATTGTAATACGTTTAGTAGATCGTAGTTAACGGTTAAGTTATATTAATGTTTAACCCGGCCCATGGGCTTGTCATGGGTCGGAGGCCCAAGTCCATTAAGGACTTGGGTATATAAACCCCTTTCCACCATGGAAAGGGGTGTTGGTTGTTTTAGTTATTTCACACACATTAATAAAGTTTCTTTGTTTCTCTCTCTTGTTTCTCTCTCTAGATTAACACCAACCCTCTTGATTAGATTATAGATTATCAATTTTCTACAGAAGATTCAATTGAAGACTCAATTGAAGACCCAAGACCGAACCTCTATAAAAAGGCAAGAAGACACAATTTTTTTTATTTTAAACGTAATTTTTTATTTTAGAGGTTTTTATTTTTTTTAATTCGAAATTTTATTTAAGTTGTTCTAAAATTGTACTCGATTTGTTTTATTAATGTTGAATTTCTGATATTATAATAAGTTTTTAATTATTTTACCGTCCACGGTTACAAAAAATTATAGGTAGTATATTTCTTGTTCTTGCACTTTTCAAATATAAAAAAGAAAATGGATATTATGTTGTGTTGTAACCGCTCGACGGAAAGAAAAGAAAAAAGAAGATTGTTCGAGGGTTAATTTGTTTTGGTTATATAGATCTAGTTGGTGTTGATAGTTTCAATATGGGTTTATGATAGTTAATCATTTATCCTGGATTTGTAAGTTCACATTCATTTTTTTGCTTATGATTATTACTTGTTGTAATAATAAATGCAGATTAATCACATTGGCATATATTACTTGTACCATGTGTTATATTTATTGTAAAAATAGGGTGATGGGTATTTTAGACATAGTTTTTAATTCCTCATGTTATAATTGTATGTTTCAAGTTTCTATTTTTGTTAGGTACCATGTGTTATTAATGTCGTAAGTTGAAAATTCAATTATTCTATTAATAACCTATCAAAATGTTTTATAAGGGAGTTAGACTTTTTGCTTATGATTATACTTGTTGTAATAACAAATGCATATTAATTACATTGGCATATATTACTTGTACTATGTGTTATATTTAATGTAAAATGCAGTGATGGAGTATTTTAAATATAATATTTAATTCCTCCTGTTACAATTTTATGCTTCAACTTTCTATTTTTGTTAGGTTAACTTATTTTACTTATATCATATGTTATTAATGTTGTAAGTTGAAAATTTAAGTATTCTATTAATAACATATCAAAATGTTTTATAAGGGAGTTAGATAAGGCACTATCTAGTTATGTCATATAGATTTTAACATTGTTCTTTAATCTGTAAGAAAAATGTTTTTATCTATAAAGAATGTAGTAAAGTATTGTACAAGTCAATGAATTAAATCCTAATGATATACAGTGACAGTATAAAAAAGAGAAAATGATGGATTTGGTCAAAATCACCACTTCATAATCAATCATAGGTCATTTGAAAAGAATTTGACATATTTAGTCATACACAAATCTATAAGTGCTCAACTCCACTACATGCTTGCCACGTGTCTTTGTAGGTACACTTTATTTACTATTACCAGACCCACACATGTCCCCCTCAGAATAACAATCTTTGTCCTATTACCTTTCTAATTGATCAACTGACGGCCCTCAATCTCCAAGTGATCAACTTTGTCAGTACTTTCCAAAAAAGTACACGGTCAAGTTGAGCATTTGATGGTTGAGCAACACCCGTATCATTTGATGTTGGACACTTGATATGTATTGAGTGGTGATGACCAAATCCGTCAAATTCTTTTCAAGTGACTTATAATTGATTATGAAGTGCTCAAATTGACCAAATTTGTCTTTTTCCCTATTAAAAAACCTCAAGTAACATTGTCTTGTTTAAATACAGAATTTGTTCATAGCTGAGACAGAAACAATCTCAAACACAACTGAATGGGCAATGACGTACTGCATTACTACTTAACCCTGACATGTTCTGAATAGTTCGGAAAGTAGTCTCTTCGATAATGAGAGAAGATGAGAAATTGAAGAAACCATACTCTTCGACATGTCTTATCTCCATATATAATCAAATAATAAGGCAATCACAAAAAGGAAACGGACAAATCACACCGTCACAAATAGTGTTATTGGTGCATCAATGACATACTCATGGTACCTCCATGACTAGTTACAAATATCTCGAGCAAAGAGTTATGCAAAAGATGATAATGAATAAGTTGTAGAATAATCCAAATAAGGTAACAAATCCAATATCATAATCAAACAAGGATCAATAGCATCATGAATGTGAATACCAAATCAACAAGAATACCAATGGATATCAAACGAGTCAAGAGTACGGATAGAAAATCAAATGGAATATTAATTAGATCTCAAATAACTTAACAAATGAGAATTTAGCCAAAGAGATGTCCTTACTAAAAGCACGGAATATATGTACCTTAACGAACAAGCAATGGACGGCACAAACACGAAGGCAAATGATTATAACCTCTCCACTGAATCCATAAGACCCCATGATCACATATCATTATCTATTTTGTTTTATAAGTTTTAGCACTTGATATTATCATAAATAGAGTCAACATGACCTAAATAGGGTTTCCTAAATTTTTAGAATATGTCCGGTTTTTAAAGTAAGTTTCCATGTTAAAAAGACCTGTAGAACATGCTTCTAAAAATACACGAAAAATTACAGAGGTTCCCATAAGTGTCTATTATATCCAAAAAAATTGGTTGACTTTATTTCCAAGTTTACATACCCGTTTACCCTTGTTATAAAAAATAATCCCGAATTTGATATGACTGAACATTCGAAAAGTTGATGCGTATTTACCCTAATTAGACAAGTCCAATAATTATAAAAAGAATATGGAAATATCAAATACATGAAGATTAACATATGTGAATTTTAGAGCTTCAATCTTTATGGTTTTCGAATTAAAAGTCGTATACAACAACTGAACTTTAAGACAAATTTTCCAGATATGACACTCAATATATTATCAATCAGAAATCATATTTCCTGACCCTGAAATATTACAAACTCGACTTTTCCAAAAACTAGACTCTTTAAACTTAATCCTAGAACCAAGAATCATGTTAAACTCAATTTTTATTATCAAGTTACACCCCATTGAACATGGCCTAATTTTCTACCCAGAATTTAATCAAGAGAAACAGTAATTACACCCATAAATATACATCTTAGGGTTTCTAATCTTTTATTTATCATTAATAAACACATCTAATGATTGTTTTAAGATTTCAGAACATATCATTACACTATTTAAATTAGATTAAACCTTAGAGGAGATGGAAAAAACATAAACACATTATTTCTTTACAATCCTTTAGGTGTTTATAAAAAAAATTGCATATGTAATCATGGTTACAAAAGAAAAAAAAACAAGAGATGATTGCCTAGAGAATGTAATTTAGTGTAGAACCACAATTCAAGAACACCAAACACACCAATAATACACCAAAGAATTCACACCAAGGCACCCAAAACTTGAGGAATCACCTAAGAACACCAAAATCACCTAAGAACACCTACACCTTCTTCTTGCTTGAAGCTTAAATGAAGGAATTCTTAAAATTATGGAGAGAATGTTTGAGAAAAGAATGATAGGAGGATAACGAATTATGTAAAACCCGCATAAAAATATCATTAAATTAAAACTTTTAATAATAAATGAATGCACAATAAGTAAATACGTATAATAAATACGACACGACAAGATACTAGTAAATACGTATATTAAATGCGATATGACAAGTATATTATTACATACGAAATGACAAGTATATTACGGAATAAAAAATCATGAATTCACGACAAGTAATAACATTTTAATTACGACACTAAAAGTATATAATTAATTCACGAAAAGTGTTTACGTATAATAATTACGACATGACGAGTTGTATTACGGAAATAAGTATGAACTACAAATTTACGATACACGAGAATACTATTATTGTTGTACGATACTGACAACAAACTCAAAGTTCGATAACGCGGAACCGCTAGATCACGAGTTGTATCGAGCACAAGTAGCGAACACGAGAGACTACAAAGAAGCGACAAACATATATGCACACGGTATACCCTCAAACCCCTCTTTATTAATAACCCTAATAAAGAATACATTGAGGAAGAGAATACAATGAACTAGGATCCCCCCTCATCCCTATTTATAGAGGTGAGGGGGTAGGCACCTCTTTAAGTCAAATAGGAAACTTCCTATAAACCAACATAAGGAGGTTAGCCTAAATACTTCCTAATACTAGTCTATTCCTAATCTATATTACAAAGTACACTTAAGTCCCTAAACTATATTTAAGGTTGCTCCTAATATCCAACAATTTACACCTTAGGAGTAACAGTTAAACATAACCGATACTAAATACCCTTTACCGGTATTGGAACCTCGAACCGGGAACCACCTTGTTGACCAGTCATTGTACTTCTGTAATTTCCCTATATTAGCTTCCATAGACTCCTTCATGTTCTTCTTCTCAGCAACATTACCCTCCACACCCTATTGACCAGGTACTCTGGTTACCGTAATGTTTATCCCCACCTTTATACCAAGGTGTACCTTTTTTTCCTGCTCATTTACCAAGTAGCCCATGTTTGTCTTTTCTTTAGGTTGTTTGTCCTCCAACAATCTTTGAGCCACTGCAGCATCATCGTTACTAACCTGAAAAACCTCAGATTCACGATACCCTTGAGCTCCATGTAGTTCCACCTTAAACTGTCTTTGAACCACTGCAACATGATCATTACTAACCTGAAAAACCTCAGCTTCACGACCCCCTTGAGCTCCCTGTAGTTCCACCTCAAACCAAACACGTTTATCAACATGTACTCCATGGACTCGTATTTTAACACCAGGACCAAGTTGTTTGAACCCAACTTGTTTTGAACCTCCATGCTTATGTACATTAAATCCATCGAATTTCTCGATGTTAAACCTAGTTATAGAACTAGCCATTTTTTCGTTATCCCTTTATTGTTTGCTAAACCTTGTGAAAAACCTCACAATCACAAACCGACAAAGTCCCTTCGATAATTCGCTAAACCTTGTGATATATTAAACCTCACAATCACGAATTACGAAGTCCATTTGTGTAAAGAAAAACCCTTGCTTTATCGATATAACCCTAAGAAAAACTTCTTAGAAATCTATCAAACCAAGTAACCTTTCAAAAGAACACCCTTTCTTACTCAAATATTGATTGAGCCTTGGAAATTAACCTATCCAACAAATCGACAACCCTTGAATCAAGAAAGTACCCGGCTCTTTTTGAAGTAACCCTTGTCATACTTTTAATTTTGCAAAACCGATCTCTAATAACCTTAGAAATCTTGCAACTTCGACAAGTCTTGAATCTTCTTTAAACTTGCTACAAACCTTGTCAAGTTCTTTCTTAACCAACTTTACCGACAAGCCTCTCAAGCGGTGTGCAATATACCCGTTGTTGTGTAAACCATTTCTTGCAAATCGAATTAACTAGGATAACCGTAAACCCTCATTTAGAACAAGCAACCTGATCGTTAACTTGAAAACCCAAGCAAACTACGATCAAACTTGAACCACAAGAAATACCCAGCTTGCAAATCGAAGTTATTAGAAAACCCTAAACCCTCGATTACGAACAAGCTAACCCGATCGTAAACTTGAAACCTAAGCAAACCACAATCGAAACTTGAACCACAAAAAGATAAAATACGCAACAACATCTAACGTTTTATTTAATCAAAATAAAAAAATGATTCCCTTTTAGGATGAACCCAAACAACTTTGTCAACTTTATAATAAATACTTCACGTATATTTGGAAATAAACCAATGATTGGTCAACTCTTGTTTCCTTTACTCCACGTAGTAGTAATATTATAAACCTTTGTTTTTTTCTCGTTGTCAACGATCGCACACATTCAATTCGGAAAACCGTAATCGAACCTCGGTTTAGCCAACTATTAGATCGCTACTTTAAATCGGTTTCAAAACCTGAAATCGACCTCGATACCCCGAACGACTTGTAACCTCGATCTAGCACTCGAACTTCGATGACCACAATAACCGTGGCTCTTGATACCACTTGTTGTACGATACCGACAACAAACCTGAAGTTCGATAACGCGGAACCGCTAGATCGACAAGTTGTATTGAGCACAAGTAGCGAACATGAAAGGCTACAAAGAACCGGCAAACATATATGCACACGGAATACCCTCAACTACCTCTGTATTAATAACCCTAATAAAGACTACATTGGGGAAGAAGAATTCAATGAACTAGGATCCTCCCTCGTCCCTATTTATAGAGATGAGGGGTAGGCACCTCTTTAAGTCAAATAGGAAACTTCCTATAAACCAACTTAAGGAGGTTAGCCTAAATACTTCCTAATACTAGTCTATTCCTAATCTATATTACAAAGTACACTTAAGTCCCTAAACTATATTTAACGTTGCTCCTAATATCCAACATTTATAACATGAAATAATAAACGGGCTACATGTTACTATTAAGTCTTGCAAGAATAAAAGGGCCAAGCCCAGCCCAAATACAATTAAACTAGCAAAAACACCTAACTTCCTTTAATTTTGTCAAGAATAAGAAAAACAACAAAAACCTTAAAAAGGGACATGGTGGCCGCCGGCCTTAAGAAAGAAAAGGAGAGGGAAAAACCTTTTTGATCTTTAATTATTTGGGTTTGTGTTCATCCTTGATCCATATACATTTGGTAACGTCAAAATTTTCATCTTCCTTGTTATTAATTTATTTAATTCGAACTTAAATCAAGAAAAGAAGTGAACATGTACTAATATAATTAAAACAAGTATCGGATTTGGTTTGGGTTTTGTTTACAAAGAAACCGAGGACCCTCCAATGACGTTGCTCTAGGTGATTAGTTTTGGCCAGCAGTCGTCGGCTTTCTAGCCCGGTGGCTGGTTTCTATTAGCAACCGCAACCCCAAAAGGGGCCACGATAGGTAGTCGGTGCAAGGTTGTGAGGCTCGGGGGTAGTTATGGCTGGCAGAAGCAACTGCACCAAGGCAGTGGGAACCCCTTGCTAGGCAGCCACAGGCCACCAAGAGGTTGCAGGGGGGACATTTGGCCCGACGGTGGGAGTTTTGGACTAGCAGTCGAGACTAAACCCTTAAACCAAGTGTAAGAACTCTTTAGACACCTAAGACATAATGTATAGAACCTAAATTAAGTTTACATCAGTAGCTAAGAGAAGGATAATCACATTTACTAAGATAAAGCCCTAGATCATTAGAAACCCCTAATCTACAAAAGTATACTTCCCATTTTTACATCAAATCTTTGTTAAACTTCAAACCAAGGACATAAATCTCTTAAATATTCTAAACCCTAATTAAGCCTTAATCATTCATTAATCACTTTCCTAAGTCCTTAATCACCAAAAACACAAACCATAAGTTTAAGCCCTAATTTTTCAACCCAGTTTTGTATTTTGCCTCCAAACCCATTTTCAAACCATTTCCCTCCATTTCAAATTCAAAAACCAGATATTTATAAGTCCTAAGATATTTTAGAAGTGTCTACAAGTAGGTGGATCACCTCCTTGCTTACTACACATCACCATTCCTATCCTAATATTGACGTGACCTTATATTAGCCACAGGTGAAGATTAGATCAAAGTTAGGACCTATAAACTTGTGTAGAGCTTCACTAGCATACCTTAGTCATTCTTCTATCTATGTTACACGTACAAGACCAAAACTTGGAGCCCAAGTGTTGCCATGACTATAAATAGAGCCGTATATTAACCTTAAAGACTTGCACCCTGTTTTCTTATTACCTCCTACCCATTCTCCATATCACCTCTATATACGTCCTAGGACATCCCCTAAGACCAGAAACTAGGTCTAGAAGGAATCCATTGAAGCTTTTGAAGCTTTGATAGCAAGTAGTGTTTATAAGAAGTCATAAGGAGCCATTTTGGAACTACCTAGGTAATTTCAATGTTAGCCATGCTTTGATCTTATTATAATGAATTCTTAGACTTTTTATAATGCCAAAATTATGTTAAAAAGATAATCTAAAAGAAACTAAGTCATTTCATCAATTTAAATGAAAGTTATAAGTTAAAGATGTCTTAAAACCCTAGTTTTGTAATTTACATAAAATAATAAGCAAAAATCCATTTCAAAAGCTATAATTCTGAAGAAATAATTTTATTATGATTATAAACATGTTTTGAAACTTTGTTTTAAAATTCTAGATCATTTGGTCCATTTTTGAGGTTGTTATGTCATTTTTACAAGTATAGTGACTAAAACTATCATTTTTGAAACTATTTAACATTTTGGGCCAAAAGTATCATTTTATGAAAGTTAAAGCTATAATAATAAATGTTGGAAAGTTTGACACCCTAAGGTTATTGAGGGTTTAAATTGTAAATAATAAAACTATACACTTAAGGGGTTAAAAGTGTAAATATGCTAAACTTATGAAATTAAGTGTTAAAAAGGTAATTATTCTTAAACTATAAACTTAAAGGATCATTTTAGTAACTTATAAAAGTATATTAATGAAAACTATATGATAAAACATATTTTCTAAATTATTATAATATATAAGGACTATTTTTGCCTATTATGAAACTAAAGTTTAAAAGATATCTATATATACCAACTTTTGAAGAAATTTCTAAATAATATATTACTATGTATCATGTTAGTAGAGAGCTTTGTACAAAGATGTTTCATCTCGATATTACGTTCTGACTGAGTGGTTTGGTTTACGATTTAAAGTGCCCTCGCTCCTCAAACGTTTATAGAATGTTTCTAAATATAATGGCCCAAACAATTACGCAATATTATCACAATTATAAAGAAAACATAAATAAATAACAAGAACGTTGACCTCCAAAAATCAAAGACTTAATACTATACCAAATATGTTAAAACAGGTGGGTGTAAGATCAAGTTCTTTGTTTGTTAGCTCGAGTTATTCTGTGTGATATAAGCCTGACAAGACTTACTGGACCTAAAGTGAATTCATAGACTCACTAGTGCTGACTTTTAAATAATTTGAAAACCCGTGAGGGGGAATATATGCTAAAAATAGAATACAAGTGTTTTTGGTATGCTTCTTAGAAATAATTATTGACACTATGTTTACTACTGCCTTGAAAGTCCCTTTTTAATTATGAATCGTTAATCATTTTCCCAGAAATGAGCGCAAATATTGTAAATAGTACTATTTGGGGACTAACATCCCCTGTCTAGGCAAGTCGCACTTGCTAGCACCTCAGTGGTCAAACATGCATACTTTATTTTGCTAATAAGGATAGTTTGGTCGACTTCCTCATAAGTCAATTGTGGGTTTTGTTATGTCTAGTCGCGGTATCATAAGCTTAGTGCATTGATTAATTGATTTTACGGGCGAATAATAACGTAGCTCAAGAAAAAGGATCTTATATTCAAAATGATTTTAAACCTATGAAATCACTCAACCTTTGTGTTGACTTTAAGCATATATTTCAGGTTTTGATAATTGATACTATGAAGCAGTAGAATGATGATGTGGAGAGATATAGACTTGGGAGTTTTTGTCATTCAAACCTATATTCTAGATCTCGGAAACCTGTGATTGTACAAAATATGTACAAGTTGTTTTATTAAAAATCTCTGATTTTAAATGATAAATTATAAAAGTTTAATAAAGATTATTTAAACACTCTTTTGAGTTGTTTTTCTGTTACTCTACTTTAATATCATGAAGTAATACCCCAAAAATATTATTCCGCTGTGCCAAGGTAAAAATGGAGGTGTTACATCGGGCTTTTCAAAGTTTATTTATTAATTAATTGTATTACTAATCATGGCTTAATCTAAATTTACTTATTAATAATAGAATTTATACAAAAGGGCATATGATTAATTTTAATAAGTTATATTTCATGAAATATTATTAACTAATAATCATAGTATAAAACATGACACATTATTAATTAATAATTATTTTTAAACTATGATATGTGGAGGTTATGTATTAAGATGGACTTTATAAATATTTAATTTAATTACATCATGACTTATTTATATGATATTTATAATTAACCATGACATATAATAATTGGCTTATTTAATATACATATTGAGTCATGACTTATAAAACTAGCTCATTCGGTGAACAAGACATTATTACTTATGTGTATTAAACGAGCTTATTACTAATTATGAAAACTTACTATTTATGGAAACTAAATATTTTTAGAAACTTACTATTTTTAAAAACTTATTATTTATGGAAACTTACTATTTTTGGATAGTTAATATATATAAAAACCTGCTATTTTTGTAAAGTTATTATATATAGTAACCTACTATTTTTAGAAAGTTACTAATTATGGAAATACCAAGTATAATAACACAAGAAACATGTAATACATTAATCAAGAACACATGAACGTATAATATTAAGAAATACAAGATAAAGCATGGACAAGTAAATTATACATGAACAAGCAACTCATACACGTCCTTTATTATGTAGCTTACGTGAAGTCAGAGTAGGACTTTCCGCCATTTCATCTTTTGCTGTCTACTGGACATAAGGTGCGGATATTTCGTCCTTCAGTAAGGACATCTTTTCTATGCATGCTTAAGATTCCCCGTTTGCTATGCCATCTGTTTTCCCTAGTTTTCTGTGATATCCAGAAAACGAGGTCACTTATTTTAGCCTAAATTACGAATATTTTTGAATTTTGTAAGAAATTTCGTTTATTATATATTTAATCGTTTTAGTTGAAACCGATGTTTAAGGCAGTAATCTTAACGATTGACGATTTAAGAAAGACGATGACGACTACGATCCCGACGGATGCCCAATTTTTATGCTTTATTTTCGTGTTATCGATATTATAATTTCTCGAGAATTTTATTTTTGATTCGTGTTAAGTCAAGCCGGGTGCGTTTTATTTCTTTCCGGGTGCGTTTAAATTACTTTAAAAGTATTTTGGAGTGTTTGGGATGACCCCCGACTCCCGCAAAATTTTCAAAGTCTTCTAATAAGTCATTTCCCGCTAACTAGTAATGTCATTTAAAAATAAGGCCAAAAGAATGACCAAATTGCATCAAAGGTCCCTCAAAACATTACAAAAAGGGTGAAATCACACACACACACACACACAAAATTCATTTCAAAAAAAACCCCACCCTCTTCTCTCTCTCTCTAGGCCGCCGGCCATACCACACCACCACCACCACCACATCAATGTTTTTGTGTTTTTGAGAAAACAAATCAAAGACCAATCCTTAAAAACCTTTTGTAAGTACTTTTAAACAATCAAATCCAACATGCATTAACATGATTCTCCAAGAATTTAAATATTTTTCAAAAAGTTTGATTTGATGTAATTAAACTTAATGCATGTTTAATTTATGTTTAGATAATGTTAAATCATCATTTGAATTAACCAAAATTGGTTTGGTTTGGGTGTTTTGATCACCAACACCCCACGGCCATATGGGGGTGTTTGGTGGATCATGGTGTTTGATGTGTTTGTTTATGGGGTTATGTTTAGGATGATGTTTTAGGTGTTTTTGAATGACTAGAACACATTGCATGTATGATTTGGCAAATGGGTTTTTGAGAGAATTTGATGTTCTTAGTGATAAGGACTGATTAAGGTGATTAGGTGTGGTCATGAGTGGTTAAGTTAGTGTGACAATCCGTCAATTTATGGTTGATATTTTATTCTCAAGTATTATTTAAAAATATTATTTTAATGTTATATTATAAACTCACTTATTTTTGGGAAGAAATTATGATTTACTTCTTGAAGTAGCATCGAGTACGTCTAAACCGAAGGATTCTACGTTACGTGCTTACGTTTACATACACCGTTTTTTGTGACAGTCCGACATTTCAGAAAATAAATTTGTCCGTGAATATTATTTTGAGATTTTAAATTTGTGTTGATTCATAAACTCACAAATTTACGAGAAGAGATTAGGACTTACGATTATAATTTAACGTCCTTTACGACTAAACCGGAAACCTTAGGATTACGTATTTACGTTTTCGAACTCCGTTTTTGATGAGACAATTTTTATTAGATTCGTTTTGTGCCGTTGATTCATAATTTATAAAAACGTTTTTCGTAAAACGACCTGAGGGCACGCAAATCCAGAAAACTAGAATTTAGGAATACCCGTAATTAAATGGGGATGAGACAAGATAAATCTTGCCTCACCCCCACTCATAACCAGCCACTATATTACACAACACCAAGGAGGTGTCAAGTTGCAAGCTAAATGCTTACACTTGTAAGCTAAGCTTACAATGTAAGCTACACTTTCTACCTAAACATCAAAACCACTAAACACAACCATTAGTTTTCATTTCTTACATGCAAAATCCACCAAACTCTCCTCCCTCTCTCCATCTATGCCGTCCCATCTCCACACAAAACACCCCATTCATACAAATTTTAACCACAAACATTTGTTATAATTAACATATGTTAATCTCCATTCAAAGAGATGAAGATTGGTGCAAGTTTTAACATCTAGAAAGAAGTTTTCAAAGGAGTCAAGGGCTGATTTTCCACAAGGAGTTCTTGAAGAATGGTGGTCTTGAATATGGTCTTGGTTTATCACAAGTTTCTCCATCAAAATACATGTCTTGATCATAACCTACATCATCATGGTGGTATAAAGATTGTTCTCCCCATCCTCTTGTTATTTTGATTATGTAGTCATGTATTTTCTTTCCTATTGTATATGTATATGATGAATATATGATGATAAAAGTATTGTGTGGGGATTTGGTGTTGATAAATATGATTAAAAAGATGAAAAACTATAATAAACAAGGCTAAAATCTTGCTTAAATTGTTGGCTGTATAAAAACAGTAACTAACCACAAGTTAGACTGATAAAATGGCAAAGTGGAATCAATATACAGTAAGTATAAGATGTCATACACATGTGAGAGTTGGCCATACAATGGAATCATTATAATGAGTGAGATATGATCAAAACAAGTTTAGAGTACCAATCTGAATAGTCAGTTTTGGACGGACTGTTAAGGATATTTAGAGTTGGATTGAGCAGTAGCTAAAACTAAATTTATTGTATCACATATCATGTTGTTTATGGTGTCCAAAAATGAGCTTCTATCTCCTTGTAGAACTCAAGATATGGTAAAAATGGTGAAAGTGAAAGTAAAAATCAGATTTTGGGAAATTAAAGTATAATAGTATTATATAAGCACTCAAATAAAAATAGTATAAAATGTGAATTAAAACCCACTAACTTATATAATACATTTATATAAATATGTAAAAGGATAAATAAATGGACATTTTATAAAAATGGTAGTTTAATAAGTTTTATAAGTTATAAAACTATAAACATGATTTTTACGACTTTTTCGGCTATTACCATAAAATTAACGTTTTTGTTAAATAAAACTTAGACGGTTGGACCCGTCTAATGTAAAATTTTATAAACTCATATACTGATATATAAACATATATAACAAGTAAAAACCGATAAAACCCGAACTATATAACATACGGACATTAACGGGCTAAGTTAACGTTATTGGACTAATAATACAACAAAATGGGCTAAAACACTTATAAACTTATTTATTGGGCTTAACTCATTTGGGCCCAACATGTAAAGTATAAATACTGATAATACAAGTATAAAATGTATTAATACAAGTTAAAGAACTTATAATAAGTTTATTGGACTTAAAATATGTAAATAGGTAAAACTAGTAAACTAGTATAAAAGTTATCGACACATAATACTAAAACGAGTAAATGAGAATATGTAAAATCACTTGATCATCATATATATAAAATCATCATATGTATACATAATTGTTATTTTTATAAAGTCATTGGACAAAAGTCTAAGACGAGTATTATTTGTCTAGGTTTCCGTGATTGAAGCACGTACCGTACATCCGAATTGCCGATAACCCGCCTTCCCACATCAACGTGAGTTCATAGCCTCGCACTCTTTTAAATGTTTTTATGAAATGTTTGATAAACCCGCGAGGGAGATAACATGTTAGTTTTATGAAATAGGACACTAGTTGTCCCGATTGTTTGTTTATTGATTTGGACCCGAATGATTGTATGACCCGATGAATGATTAAATGACCCGATAGATGAGATAAAATGGATTATTAAAGTTAGGTTATGTCACTAAAAGTCCCATTAGCATGAATTGTGAACTACCGGGATTTCGTAGACGCTTATGCATATAATAGTACTATTTGGGGACGATCACCCCAGTTCGCGCCCTGACTGTTGATCCCCGCCGTGCCACATTGATTGGTAAGCGAATTTATGTATGAGAAGATTTCCATAGCGTGATTATTGTGACGACACGCTAACTTAGATGGGCAAATTTAGTATCGGGTTAGCTACCCTTTGTTGTGATAGTAAGGTAACAATGTCATGTGGCTTGTAATAATCCAAATAACGAAAATACTGATATACGCATTGAATTATGATGTATTGCCTGACTATAAATACGGGGTCTTGCTACTGATGTTATGTTTGTGTTTTGGTTTTATATAACCATATTCATATAACAGTTTTTATTTCTATACAACGTTATAAAACGTATTGTATGATATTTTTACGACGTTGGTTCGTATAATGGTTTTGAAGGCGAAAGCCTATATTATGATTTTTGATAAGGATTTGTATAAAATGACTTTGGCTATTTTATGGCCTATTACAAAGATTTGTACAAAATGATTTTCGGTAATAATTTTATACCGATGTTATATTGATGGATTTCATTAAACTCTATGAATTCACTCGGCGTTATCGCTGACCCCTTTTCTTTTAACATGTTTTATCTCAGGTACTTGAAGGTAATTCTCGGGAAGACAACAAGAATTCATGGCCCGCACTTAAACAATAATTTCCATTCAAATGTTTTGTAAAACCTGTATGAAATACAATAACTTGGGACCTATGTAAACTTGATATTTATGAATGGAAATGCTTTATTATTAAACGACGCGATTTTTAAGCGTTGTCTATGATGTGAGTAATGTGCTATCCCGTAACACCAACGAGTCTTCCGCTGTATTGAGTTGTATAAATTTGGGGGTGTTACAGTTTGGTACCAGAGCTCTCGTTATAGAGAACGAAAGATTTTTAAAACCAAGGTTTTGAATAAAACATTTAAAATTTTTTTAACTATAAACATTTTTCTAAAAATATCTAAAAATCTTTTGACTATAACGGTGCCGAAGAATTCCCGAGTTACCGACAAGGCCACTCTGAGAAGTGTTATTTTAATATATATATATATATATATATATATATAACTTGGATTATATATATATATATATATATGATCTAATTTTATTACATGATTGTTTGATGATTATTTTGATATTTATACGAGGTATTTATACGACGTAGGTTGTCACAAGGAACCCTAAATCCCCTAGTAAATTAATCGAAGCTATTCTCGTAGGAATTCTAGCTATCCTAGATCTAAACCAAGTTGTGGATATTTATGATCCCATCAAATGGTTGATATTCGTAGAAATGTGGATATTAGTTGATTGTGATATTGAAAAAGAATTGGCGAGATTAAAACTGATATCGATGTCATGACGATCTTTCCTTATAGAGTGGAGTTTGACAAAACGTTACCACCTGGAAATGTGTCATCTGATTCGTTGTCACACAATTCTTAAATTGAAATCGAAAGCGTGAATGTTGCACTTGAGGCTGTCATTGGAACCATTACCCAAAAGCCTCATGCCACTGGTACCTTTCTGAGAAGTCTAATTGAATGTATGAGTCCTCTCATACTAGTGACTCATTTGATAATTGTTGTTGTAAGAGCTATAGGATTGGAAATTAAGTGTTGATCATATTGAGCTTTTATCGCCCTTTTAAGGTTTAAAAATAAAGCTGAAGTATTGGAAAATGAGGTAGGATATCGAATTGAGTATAAAATTGGTTGAAACTTGAATGAAGTAAAAAATTTAACCTATATGGAATATGAGACTGTTAAGAGGAAGTCGTTAAGTTCTGTGATTGAATTATAAGGTTTTAATTGATTGTTAGTTCGTATTGAGGGTTGTTCCTAGGCCATTGTCCAATGACGAGGATGCCCAGTATCCAATAAATAAATTGAAGAAATCTTCTTCTGAATTGGGACTGATGGATCTTCCGGGACAGGTGGAAACCCCATGACTCTTGTAGATTAGTATTCATTGTGGTATCTTTTAAAAATAATCCCTAACTTAACTGAGACATCAGTTGGTAGGATGAGTTCATGAAATTGTATGACGTAGTGACACATAATGTGTTACAGTATAATTTTGACTTGTTTGTGATTAATGAAAAGACTACCATTGATTGCTAAATTCTACATGTATCGATGTTATCTATCCTTTATTGCTTCGTCCTAATGTTCGCATTAGTGATGCAACCATTGAACAAGTACTCATCTTGATTTGAGTTACGTTGTGAATTATTCTTCGTGAGTGCCATCGAGGTCATGAACCTCATGATTATTTGGCTAAAGCTCATTTCCTATTATACTGTAGTTATTTCTTGGTGAACCACTCCTCATCATTGTTTTGCAGATCACTCATTGCTTTTATAAGATACGATAGTATCCCTTGGGAAAAATTGAATTTTCATCACAATATGAATTATTTAAAGTGATACTTATAAATAATCGTTATCGAAATGAAGTTGTTTATAAAACACCTTGGAAAACTTAATTGTTTTCATAACAAAGAAAATCTTTGTAAATTTATTCTTGATTCTTATTTAAGAATTAAGCATGAAAATGTTTTTATTATAAACATGATGATAAAATTTTGACGAACTGAGTATTGCATCGTTAATCTTGAAATTGTATATAGTTGCGCGCCTACATACAATTTGGAATGGACCATGCAAGGCTGATTAGTAGTCACCATAAAACTAATGAATAAACACTACATTTTCTTTGAAGATTGTGAAAGATTAAATTTTATGAGATCTGCAAGAAGTGAAAAATAGGGACATAGTGTTAGGGACACCTACATATGTGCCTGTAGCATCTATTCTTCTGAGTTGAATTTACTCATCTGTGGAATTTGTCTTATTTGACAATTGATATTCCTTTCTTGTCCAACTTTTCCGTAGTAAGATTCTTAGGAAAAGTATCTGATTACCGAGTGTTGATACCCGACTGGATGTATCGACGTTCCTATCATTTCTTTTGATTAAGATTTCATTTGAATAACCTGGGTAATGATCCGAGTAGCTTTCGAATGCGTACTCAATTCATGAAAACATGGGATATATTCATATTCGTAAATGTTTTCGTCTGTATCTGATTTGAAATTCTCTCGCGTAGATTATGCGTTGGCCTTACTCTTTTAAGGTAGTTATGTCTCCTGATATCCTTGAATTTGTGAAGGATTATGAGTTATTATTAGTCTTTTGAGAAGATCACATCTTATCAACGACAATAAAACTGGAAAGTTGATAGTGCCAGTAGAATGAATTGATTGATTATGACATGACGACATTGTCTTAATTGATGGGAACTCGAGTAGAATTCCCCTAAATGATAAGATGTTGATTATCAAAAGTGATCTAAATAATTCTTGATGGATGACCATATCCTGCAATTAGACTTGAAATTATACCATGAATGGTTATGAACTAGTCATAGATATTATAATCTAGAAAGAACCTAATATGAATTTATTAAAAGATGTTTCTGTTATCTGAAACTTTAGGAGGTATTTGCTGGTGAATTACCTAGACTTTTGCCATTTAAGGCAAGTTGTAGTTGGTATTGATTATATTTCCGGTGTTGCACCTGTGGCTTGTGCACTGTACGTCAGCACCATCTGAATTAAAGGAATTACCGTACAACTGAGAGAGTTGTCGGAGAAAGATTTTATTCTACCGAGCTCGTCATCATGAAGAGCTATGGTGTTATCATTCCTTATATTTATAGATTAATGTGAACTGAGTAAATCGACAATCGAAAACGATATCCATAACTCGAAATGGAAGATTTGTTCAATCATTTACAAGGTTCTAGCGTATGTTTTAAAGATTTGATCCACGGCATGGTTATCATCAACTTCGCATCTGCGAAAAAGATTATGTATTCCAATCACTACATCCGGTACTTGTAATGAACATTATGAGTTTCACGTGGTGTAGTTTGGATTGACTAATACGCATGTAGCATTCATAAATTTGGTGAATCACGTGTGTAGGCTGTAATTTGATAAATTCATGCTTGTGATCATTAAGGACCATTTGTTTATTTATAAGAATAAGAATGAGTTAATAATTATTTGTAGAATGCCCTGAGTCGGCCGAGCAATGAAAACCTGTATTTTGAATATTTAACATATGACTTAAGATTTAATCCGTTACATGATTTAACCGTGTGATTAATAGATAATGGAATATAAATTGACTCTTCAAAAACTAGAAGTCATTTTAGACTTTGAGTTATACTAAAAAGAAAGTGCAAATATATTTTGACAAATGTTTTAACAAAGGATTTTTAAAGGATTTTTCCCTTATACACAAATCATTTAACTAAACTCCTGTTTAGGGGTAAATATTCGTGTATACCTCAAGACAACCTAAGAGGGATTGAGGAAACCATTTTAAACCATGACTTAAAATTTGAAACGACAATTTTTGCTTTTCAACTAAGAAAATTTTGACCAAAGTATAACCAAAGATTTTTCAAATATTTACGAATCTTATTAATTATTTTCGACAAATCAACAAAAATCGTGTTAACTAAAATTCAAATTTATTTTGAACATTTTTATATAATTGGTCGAACTAAGAAATTTAAAATTTTTACGTTTACGTTTCATAAAATTAAATATTTATTATTTAATTACTAGTAATACTTATCGACGCTTTAAACGTCGGATTGAGCAAAACTGATAAAAATAATAGTTGAGATAGAACTAAGACTTAGAAAATGTGAAGAAAGAATTTTCGAATAAATACGGTCATGATAATTAGTTCATCAGGAAAGGTGAATGTAGATACTGACACATTATATAGAAAGGATAAAGAATCAATTAGGATGTGTTTCTTAATAATGACTGTGCAAAATAAATTGTCGAACAATTTAAAAATAACTAATGTTTGTAAGAAGGATAATATAGATAATAAAAGGAGTTCGCAGCTAATGTGAACCATTAGAATTGAGAAGCCATTGGCGTTAAATGTTTTAAAGGTCACTTGTGGTTGCCTAAATATGGAGATTTTGAGATGTAGTCATCTCGTAAGTATAAGTATTCTATTCATGATATTTTTGACTAAATGTATCTTTGTCTGAAGAAGTTGTACTAATGAAAATTTATGAAGGCAGACATTGCCTCATACATTAGTAAACGTCTAGCTATCGCAAAGGTCATCATCTGAATTTGATTCGATTTGGGTCATCGTCGACAGACTGACCAAATCTGCTAATATCATTCTCGTTAATGATAAATTCTTGATGAAGAAATTGACTCTTTTGTATTTAAAGGAGTTATGTAAACATAGTGTGCCTGTATCGAACATCTTTATCAAGATCCTCGCTTCACATCGAATTTCTAGAGATTTGCTCAGAAGTCATTGGGAACGAACCTTGATGAGAGTATTGTTTACCACCCCAAATCGAAGGGACGAGGTAAAGTAACAATACAAAACACTAGAAGTCTTGTTTTATGTTTGAATGATTGACCTTTGGTAATGAACCGTATAATCGTTTTCCTTTGGAGAGATTATCATTGATAATTATCGTGTTAGGATCGAGATCGAATCTTGTTAAGATTTATATATTAGAGCATCTGTAAGCAGGAGTTGGGATAAAGACACCCGACATACACCCATTGTGAGTTGGACATGTCTTTTAGGTTTGAGGTTTCCTATGATGGCGAACCTAACCTTACAAAATACTCGACCCGCGAGACCTGAAATGATTGTTGAAACTAGGATCTGATTATTGACTGCCGGTAGTGGGCAGGAGGTTATGTGAATATGAAATGTAGATCTTGAAGTGCCAGATGGGTAGCGAAGTTATGCCAAAAAATTTAACCTTGGAAAAATGAATGGATGATCTGAAAGATCATGGGATATAAGTCCCCGTAGTATGGGACCATTGAGATAATATAAAGAGTTGGTTTGAAAGGCATATAAGCTGAATCTACCCTAGGACTTCAAGAGCTGCGTGAATTATGTTTCGTATATCGAACTTGATAGCATGTCTATCAAGTGAAAATCTGATTACTCCTTAATGTAATTTAGATCGGCGAAAATTTGCATTCATCAGAAACCCGTGAACATCATGGATAGAGAAAGTAAGTCAACAATAAGCCTGATCTTATTCCCGTAGTTATGTTTGATGAAACTCGCGTATTGAAATGGATTACACTTGTGAGAAAAGACCGAATGTGGAAGAAATACCCACATGGCTTTAACTCTATAAGAAGCGAGTTGTAAGGTAAGATGATCTTTGAGGACAAAGATCCTGTTTAGGGGTAAATATTGTGACAATCCGTCAATTTATGGTTGATATTTTATTCTCAAGTATTATTTAAAAACATTATTTTAGTGTTATATTATGAACTCACTTATTTTTGGGAAGAAATTATGATTTACTTCTTGAAGTAGCATCGACTACGTCTAAACCGGAGGATTCTACGTTACGTGCTTACGTTTACATACACCGTTTTTGTGACAGTCCGACATTTCAGAAAATAAATTTGTCTGTGAATATTATTTTGAGATTTTAAATTTGTGTTGATTCATAAACTCACAAATTTACGAGAAGAGATTAGGACTTACGATTATAATTTAACGTCCTTTACGACTAAACCGAAAACCTTAGGATTACGTATTTACGTTTTCGAACTCCGTTTTTGATGAGACAATTTTTATTAGATTCGTTTTGTGCCGTTGATTCATAATTTATAAAAACGTTTTTCGTAAAACGACCCGAGGGCACGCTAATCGAGGAAACTAGAATCGAGGAATACCCGTAATTAAATGGGGATGAGAAAAAATAAATCTTGCCTCACCCCCACTCATAACCGGCCACTATATTACACAACACCAAGGAGGTGTCAAGTTGCAAGCTAAATGCTTACACTTGTAAGCTAAGCTTACAATGTAAGCTACACTTTCTACCTAAACATCAAAACCACTAAACACAACCATTAGTTTTCATTTCTTACATGCAAAATCCACCAAACTCTCCTCCCTCTCTCCATCTATGCCGTCCCATCTCCACACAAAACACCCCATTCATACAAATTTTAACCACAAACATTTGTTATAATTAACATATGTTAATCTCCATTCAAAGAGATGAAGATTGGTGCAAGTTTTAACATCTAGAAAGAATTTTTCAAAGGAGTCAAGGGCTGATTTTCCACAAGGAGTTCTTGAAGAATGGTGGTCTTGAAGATGGTCTTGGCTTATCACAAGTTTCTCCATCAAAATCCATGTCTTGATCATAACCTACATCATCATGGTGGTATAAAGATTGTTCTCCCCATCCTCTTGTTATTTTGATTATGTAATCATGTATTTTCTTTCCTATTGTATATGTATATGATGAATATATGATGATAAAAGTATTGTGTGGGGATTTGGTGTTGATAAATATGATTAAAAAGATGAAAAACTATAAGAAACAAGGCTAAAATCTTGCTTAAATTGTTGGCTGTATAAAAACAGTAACTAACCACAAGTTAAACTGATAAAATGGCAAAGTGGAATCAATATACTGTAAGTATAAGATTTTATACACATGTGAGAGTTGGCCATACAATGGAATCATTATAATGAGTGAGATATGATCAAAACAGTTTAGAGTACCAATCTGAATAGTCAGTTTTGGACGGACTGTTAAGGATATTTAGAGTTGGATTGAGCAGTAGCTAAAACTAAGTTTATTGTATCACATATCATGTAGTTTATGGTGTCCAAAAATGAGCTTCTATCTCCTTGTAGAACTCAAGATATGGTAAAAATGGTGAAAGTGAAAGAAAAAATCAGATTTTGGGAAATTAAAGTATAATAATATTATATAAGCACTCAAATAAAAATAGTATAAAATGCGAATTAAAACCCACTAACTTATATAATACATTTATATAAATAGGTATAAGGATAAATAAATGGACATTTTATAAAAATGGTAGTTTAATAAGTTTTATAAGTTATAAAACTATAAACATGATTTTTACGACTTTTTCGGCTATTACCGTAAAATTAACGTTTTTGTTAAATAAAACTTAGACGGTTGGACCCGCCTAATGTAAACTTTTATAAACTCATATACTGATATATAAACATATATAACAAGTAAAAACCGATAAAACCCGACCTATATAACATACGGACATTAACGGGCTAAGTTAACGTTATTGGACTAATAATACAACAAAATGGGCTAAAACACTTATAAACTTATTTATTGGGCTTAACCCATTTGGGCCCAACATGTAAAGTATAAATACTGATAATAAAAGTATAAAATGGATTAATACAATTTAAAGAACTTATAATAAGTTTATTGGACTTAAAATATGTAAATAGGTAAAACTAGTAAACTAGTATAAAAGTTATCGACACATAACACTAAAACGAGTAAATAAGAATATGTAAACCCACTTGATCATCATATATATAAAATCATCATATGTATACATAATTGTTATTTTTATAAAGTCATTGGAAAAAAGTCTAAGACGAGTATTATTTGTCTAGGTTTCCGTGATTGAAGCACGTACCGTACATCCGAATGCCGATAACCCGCCTTCCCACATCAACGTGGGTTCATAGCCTCACACTCTTTTAAATGTTTTTATGAAATGTTTGATAAACCCGCGAGGGAGATAACATGTTAGTTTTTATGAAATAGGACACTAGTTGTCCTGATTGTTTGTTTATTGATTTGGACCCGAATGATTGTATGACCCGATGAATGATTAAATGACCCGATAGATGAGATAAAATGGATTATTAAAGTTAGGTTATGTCACTAAAAGTCCCATTAGTATGAATTGTGAACTACCGGGATTTGGTAGACGCTTATGCATATAATAGTACTATTTGGGGACGATCACCCCAGTTCGCGCCTTGACGGTTGATCCCCACCGTGCCACATTGATTGGTAAGCAAATTTATGTATGAGAAGATTTCCATAGCGTGATTATTGTGACGACACGCTAACTTAGATGGGCAAATTTAGTATCGGGTTAGCTACCCGTTGTTGTGATAGTAAGGTAACAATGTCATGCGGCTTGTAATAATCCAAATAACGAAAATACTGATATACGCACTGAATTACGATGTATTTCCTGACTAGCAATACGGGGTCTTGCTACTGATGTTATGTTTGTGTTTTGGTTTTATATAACCATATTCATATAACGGTTTTTATTTCTATACAACGTTATAAAACGTATTGTATGATATTTTTACGACATTGGTTCGTATAATGGTTTTTAAGGCGAAAGCCTATATTATGATTTTTGATAAGGATTTGTATAAAATGACTTTGGCTATTTTATGGCCTATTACAAAGATTTGTACAAAATGATTTTCGGTAATAATTTTATACCGATGTTATATTGATGGATTTCATTAAACTCTATGAATTCACTCGGCGTTATCACTGACCCTTTCCTTTTAACATGTTTTATCTCAGGTAATTCTCAGGAAGACAACAAGAATTCATGGCCCGCACTTAAACAATAATTTCCATTCAAATGTTTTGTAAAACCTGTATGAAATACAATGACTTGGGACCTATGTAAACTTGATATTTATGAATAGAAATGCTTTATTATTAAACGACGCGATTTTTAAGCGTTGTCTATGATGTGAGTAACGTGTTATCCCGTAACACCAACGAGTCTTCCGCTGTATTGAGTTGTATAAATTTGGGGGTGTTACAGTTAGGGCTAGGTGACGTTAAAATGGTTTGGAAACGAGTGTTAAGGTGTTTTTGGAAGTGGTAAAATTTAGGCAAATTGTTTGAGGTCAATTTTGAAAACTTTAAGTCTAAATACAGGTCATAAACATAGGATGTAGTTGTAGAGCTTTGTCTTAGCTTAGATTTGGTATAAGAAAGAGCTTACGACTCCAAACGAGTCAAAAGTTATGATATTTTGAAATTGCGTGTATCGGGAAATGAGAAATCAACATAATCCGAAATTGTGTTTGGTTTTAGGTCAAATCCCGGGGACCACAGATAGAGTTTGATAAATGATTGAAAGTTTATTTTTGGTTTCAAACCTGCATTTGTGAGTCTATTTTTGGACTTAGGAGTCAAAGTATCTAATGGTGTCTTTTAAATGGGTCAAACAAGTCCTACATGGTCAAAGTGCAAAATCAGTCCTAAAAGTGTATGTTTGGAAATGTAATGAGTAATGGGTCATAAAAGTGAAAACTTTTTATCGAAATTAAAATGAGTTTTCTACAGGTCATGAGGTATTTTTACAAATTTTCTTCAATTTTATAAAGGTGCTTAAGTCATAGGAAACAGCCCATACTTTTGGTAAGTATCGGCGAAATCGTAAAATGGGTAGTAACTTTAATAACGTAGATGAATCGTATAAGTCTAGTAACAACTACTTGTTTGGTTTTGGCGTGAGTTAGTAATTATGACAATTGACTAATATGTATGTATTATACAGTACTTAAAGTTATATAAATGAGTTGACTCATTACGCGTTGTTTGTTAGGTGTTGAATTTCCCGGGCATCCTCATCGTCAGTGATCGTCATCCGTAACGTCGACTACTTCTATATATAAGGTGTGAATTTATAGCCTCGCTTTATATTGTTTTTAGATGATTTTACCCGCGTGGGGGAATGCATGCTATTTTAAATGAAACAAACATATGTCATGAATGATTGTTGGACCCGAAAGTTGCCTAAATTGTGTTGAGTACCTAGTTGCATAAGACCCTATATTCATGAACTATTAACTATTGTTTAATCCTTGTGTGGATTGAAAATAGCCGCTTATACAATTGATAGTATTATGGGGTTGACGACCCTATCCGAGACGAGGGCTAGTACGTTGAGTACCCCATGCGGACGGATAACTTGTGATAAGAAATAAGGTATAATTGTAACTAATGCCTTTAGAAGGGGCACTGGTTTCATCTTAATCATGCCGGTAAATATACGCGGGTGATTTAGTTAACGGATTAGTGTCATGAGCTTAAACATAATTATAATAACCTTGAATAATAGATTGTTTGATCGACAATTCTATGAATGATCGTGATTGATTTTATAAACTTATGTTCAAAATATGATTGTAAAACCTATGAATTCAACTCAACATTATTTGTTAACCCCTTTAAGCATGTGTTTCAGGTAATCGGTGAGATGGTAGCAAGGAGCATGCTAGGATGAATGTTGTTGTGGCTTGGCGGTCTACCTAGTCTTTCCTCCCTTTTCATAACTTAAAACTTTTTATGTCATGTCATGTAAACTTGTAATGTATTTTGGGTTGAGATTCAGTGGGGACCAAAACGCGACTCTGTGTTGTAATAACTTTGGGGTTTGGGAAGCGGTAGACAACGTTGTTTTTAACAATGGTTAATTAATGTTTAAATTCCTACGTCTCTTTGAGTCGTTCGAAATAGCTTGTGTGTGATGATAACTGCCTAGCACCCAAATGTTGTAGGTCCGCTGCGCATAGCATTTGTGGGGGTGTTAGAGATTGGTAATCAGAGCCATGAGTTATAGAGAACTAGGTCATTTTGAAAAATCCTAAACTATAACTTTTGGTGTCGTAAGAAATTGTCCAAGCACACAACTATCCTGCATGGCTCCGGTAAGGTTTATTTTAGTATTGATGGTATAGATGTATCCCTTTTAAATTGAAATGAATGTATGAGTATTTATTACGTAAATACTGAACTACTATATGTAAACGTTGAAATTGTACGTGGAGTACTCGATACCGTAATTCTTGTATTGCTTATACATGAGCATCATATTATCGCATTTTGGGCATGTGTACCACCTTTGCATTTCATTTGCATGCATATAATTATTAATATTGAATAATGACCCTACGTACCCTCCAAAATTTTCTGTTATTGCAGAGATGGCCGAGGTACCTCCTAACGGGAATGAAAGCCGAATCATGGAAGAAGCCGAGAGACAAGAGGCAAGGGAAAACATTGGAGAAACTGTTGTAGGACAAGCCGAGGCGGAAAATGTGCAAGCTCAGATTCCCGATCGAAGAAGTACTATTGTCCCCAGGCCTACTCGTATTTCTCTTCTGATTGGTATGCCAGGTATCCCTAGAAGTTCCGACGCCGCGGCTAGTGCTAATTATCTTCATTAGAACATCGCAAGAGTTACTTGCCCTGGGCCAAGACCATATGGTGACGTTCCCTTTTTTTTGAGAAGAATAGAGAGGTCGATGTACGAACGTTATGTGGTGGAGACTAGAGTGATCAAAAGGTTTGACGAGAATGAGAGAGCACATCAGAAGTTATTAGCAAGGACTGCAAGGGCTGAGTTCGATGGAGCATTGAATAAGAGTGATATTAACAGTTTGAGATCGATGATAGCAAATTTAAGTGCAAGTCTTGAGCGGGTTAAGGAAGACCAGGCTAGGTTGGTTAGGATGCAGAGTTGGGAGCACCGTGTAAGATCATCCCTACCGCAAGATTGGAGATTTGTGGATGACTCTGAGCTGGAGGCTAGTGATTTCATGGTTCAACCACCCACCAGGGGTGAGTGTGTCGCTTTAGGGAATCAGGTAGCATCGGAGTTTGGGTCTACTTCTGGAACGAAGAGGGTGACTGAATGTGAGCCAAGTGATAAAGGGAAGAGAAAGATGGACGAGGAAGAAGAAGACAGTGACGAAGAGCCCGAAGAGGATGAGGAAGAACCACCATCTAAGAGGTCATGTGGATCACCACGTGGCTAGTTACTTGTATTTTATTTTTATCTTTTGATCATTGTAATCGAACTATTTTAGACTCCTGTATGATGGTATTGTGATGAAAACTTGATAACTTTAAGTTTGTTGGTGTATGGTTGTAGTAACATTACTTGTCATAGATTTTGGTTGATCTATCAATGCAATCCCTGTTTACCTTTCATAATCTATGATAAGTCTTAAATTTGCTCTTTTGTGATGTGATTGATGAATATTAGTAACCTTGTCGTCGATGTGTTGTTGTACTTATATTATGTCTTGAAATAGAAATCCTTCTTAATCTTTATGTGTATACTTACTTTGTTTTCTATTTCCCTGTCATTGCAGAGAGGTGTAATTGAGACTTCACCATGCCTCCAAAGTTGACAGCTACCCGTGTGAACACTATGATTCAAGAGGCAATCGCTAATGCTCTTGAGGAAGATCGTGCAAACCGAAACCAGGGTCAAGGTGGAAATGTAGAAAGACAACAAGCCCATAGGGAGTGTTCTTATGCCGGTTTTATGAAATGTGGTCCCACACAGTTTTGTGGTACCGGTGGAGCTTAGGAACTCCGTAGATGGTTGGAGAAGATTGAAAGCACTTTTGAAATTAGTGGGTGCTCTGAGGCAAACAAAGTTAAATTTGCAGCTGCTACTTTCCTCGATGATGCTTTAAGCTGGTGGAACAACCACGTGGCTACTGTCGGATTAGTGGTAGCAAATGGAAGAACTTAGGCTGCAACCAAGGCAGTTTTGACTTAGAAGTTTTGTCCCGAGGAAGAGCTGGGTCAGTTAGAGGACGAGTTGAGACACTTGTCTTTGAAGAATAATGACATCACTGCTTATACAAGAAGGTTTAATAAGTTATGCCTATTGTGTCCTGATGCTTTCGCTGATGATCGAAAGAAGATGAAACAATACATCAAGGGTCTGTCGAGCAACATTAAGGGTGAGACTACTTCGTCAAAGCCCGGATCATTTGATGAAGCCGTTCAAATGGTTCACGCACTGATGGATGTTAAGCTGCAAGACAAGAAAGATTATATTGCTAAGGAAAACAAAAGGAAATGGGAAGCTGCCCAGGTGAATCAATCGCAAGGTCAGAATCGTGGGGGTAATCGTAACAACAATCAAGGAAAGAATCGTAACCAGCAGTTCAACCAAAGAAGGAATGATGGGATGAGAGCTGCTACTACCCCCAGAGGAGTTAAGGTCAATCCTCATTGTGGTCGTTGTAACTTGTACCATATTGGGAATTGTCCTCCTGCATGTAGCAAGTGTGGAAAGGCGGGTCATAAAGTTGCAGATTGTCGATCTAGAGGTGTGGCTATAGGGGCAAATGCCACGAGGGTAATGGTTTGTTTTGGATGTGGAGAAAAGGGGCACAAGCAAGGAAACTGCCCGAAAGCTGGGAATAGGCAGGGAGGAAATAATGTTGCTGCTGTATACCGAGTAGGTACCGCTGACAAACCGCAAGGCCCGAATGTGGTGACCGGTATGTTTCTACTTGACGCTCGTTATGCTAGTGTATTATTTGATTCTGGATACGACAAAATCTTTGTAGACGTAAAATTTAGTCGTCTTATCAATAGAGAACCGGTGATGCTAACGACTAACTATAATGTGGAATTAGCCGATGGAAAGATTGTTAGTACTAATTCTATACTAAAAGGGTGTACCTTGAAGTTAGGGAATTATGCCTTTGATATCGACTTAATGCCTATAGAGCTAGGATCTTTCGACGTGATTATTAGGATGGATTGGTTAATGGCGCATAGTGCTGTGATTGTTTGTGGAGAAAGGTTAGTCCAAATCCCGTTGAGGAATAGGGTTTTGACTGTGAAGGGTAATGAATGTACTTCTCGTCTGAAAGTGATATCTTGCTTTAAGATGATGAGGTATGTGGAAGAAGGATGCGATGTATTTCTGGCGCAGATTTCTAGTGATGGTGATGTAGAGACAAAGTTGGAGGAGGTGCCTATGATTCGAGAGTATCCGTAAGTTTTTCCTGATGAGTTGCCAGGTTTACCGCCCTCTCATGAAGTGGAATTTCGGATCGATTTGATGCCAGGATCTGCACCAGTTGCTCGTGCACCTTATCGATTGGCACCGTCAGAACTGAATGAGTTATCTGATCAATTGAAAGAATTGATGGATAAGGGGTTTATTCGACCGAGTTCATCACCATGGGGAGCGCCTGTGTTGTTTGTAAAGAAGAAGGATGGGTCGTTTAGAATGTGTATCGACTATCGAGAGCTTAACAAATTGACGGTTAAGAATCGGTACCCATTGCCGATGATTGACGATTTATTTGATCAGTTGCAAGGTTCTTGTGTGTACTCGAAGATTGACTTGAGATCAGGGTATCATCAACTGCGAGTTAGAGAGGAGGATATTCCTATAACTGATTTTCGTACGCGATATGGACATTTTGAATTCCGAGTGATGCATTTTGGTTTAACAAATACGCCTGCATGTGTTCATGGATCTTATGAATCGAGTGTGCAAGCCATATTTGGATAAGTTTGTCATTGTATTCATTGATGATATTCTTATTTACTCCAAGAGAAAGGAAGAACATGATAAGCACTTGAGGACGATATTGGAGCTGTTGAAGAAAGAGAAGTTGTACGCGAAATTCTCCAAGTGTGAATTTTGGTTAGAATCTGTACAATTTCTTGGGCATGTGATTGATAGCGAAGGAGTTCGTGTGGATCCTGCCAAGGTAGAGGCAATTAAAGAATGGTCGGCACCGACAACGCCAACTGAAGTTCGACAATTTCTTGGTTTAGCTGGTTATTATCGGAGATTCATCGAAGGGTTTTCGTTGATTGCAAAGCCATTGACCAAGCTTACTGAGAAGAATCGGGTGTTTGAATGGGGAAATGATGAAGAAATCGCTTTTAAAACACTTAACGACAAATTGTGTTCTGCTCCGATTTTGTCATTGTCAGAAGGAATCGAAGACTTTATGGTTTATTTGTGACGCGTCTCATAAAGGTTATGGAGCTGTTTTGATGCAACGTAAGAAGGTGATCGCTTACTCGTCGAGACAATTGAGGAAGCATGAGGAAAACTACACTACGCATGATTTGGAATTGGGAGCTGTAGTTTTTACACTAAAGTTGTGGAGACACTATTTGTATGGGACTAAGTGTGTTGTATTCACTGACCACAAGAGTTTGCAGCACATATTAGACCAGAAGGAGTTGAATATGAGACAAAGACGATGGGTGGAGCTACTGAGTGACTATGACTGCGAGAATCGCTACCATCCTGGCAAGGCGAACGTTGTGGCAGATGCACTTAGTAGGAAGGATAAAGAGAAACCTTTGAGAGTCAGAGCATTAGTGATGACTGAGGGTGTTGATTTGACTGGAACAATAATGAAGGCTCAATAGAAGGGATTAATGAAAGAAAATATTGGCGCTGAGAATCTGGGAAGACTGCAGAAACCTCTTTTTGTGGTAAAGTCAGACGGGCTGAGATATTTTGAGAATCGGATTTGGTTACCGCTATGTCCATCCGAGGAAGGAATGACTGGAGTACGAGATTTGGTTATGAATGAGTCTCATAAGTCGAAGTACTCGATACATCCTGGAGCGGATAAGATGTATCATGATCTGAAGAAAGTCTACTGGTGGCCGAATATGAAGGCAGAGATTGCTTGTTACGTTAGTAAATGTTTGACTTGTGCGAAGGTTAAAGCTGAACATAAGAGACCGTCTGGGTTGTTGGTACAACCTGAGATACCAGAATGGAAATGGGAGAAGATCGCTATGGATTTCGTGACGGGTTTACCTAGGACTCCTAGTGGTTGTGATATGATTTGGGTAATAGTGGATAGATTGACGAAATCTGCTCACTGTTTACCTATGAGGAAGACGGATAGCATGGAGAAACTTGCCAGTGTGTACATGAAGGAAATTTTTTGTGGACACGGTGTACCTTTATCGATCATTTCGGATCGCGATAGCAGGTTTACTTCGGAATTTTGGAAATCACTTCAACGTGCGATGGGCACCGAATTGTGTTTGAGCATGGCCTATCACCCGAAACTGATGGCCAAAGCGAACGAACTATTTAGACGTTAGAGGACATGCTACGAGCATGCGTGATTGATTTCGGAGGAAGTTGGGAACGCCACTTGCCTTTAGTGGAGTTTTCATATAATAAATTTTATCATGCGAGCATTAAGGTTGCACCATTTGAAGCGTTGTATGGAAGGAAGTGTAGATCTCCTGTGTGTTGGACCGAAGTGGGAGAGAGTCAGTTGACTGGGCCCGAGATGGTTTTGGAGACGACAGAGAAGATTGTGCAAATTAAGAACCGTTTACTTGCTGCAAGAAGCCGATAGAAGAGTTACGTCGATAATAGGAGGAAACCGTTGGAATTTGAGGTCGGAGACATGGTCATGCTTAAGGTTTTGCCATGGAAGGGTGTGATACGTTTTGGGAAGAAAGGAAAGCTGAGTCCAAGGTATATTGGACCATTCAAGATCGTTAAACGAATTGGACCGGTAGCGTATAAGTTAGAATTGCCGAATGAGCTTAGTGCTATTCACAACACGTTTCACGTATCAAATTTGAAGAAAAGCTTGGCAGATAAGGAATTGGTGATTCCTTTGGACGAGATTCAGCTTGACGATAAAATGCATTTCGTGGAGGAACCAGTGGAGATTATGGACAGAGAGGTTAAGAGATTGAAGCACAGTAGAATTCCAATTGTGAAGGTACGATGGAATTCTAGGCGTGGACCGGAATATACTTGGGAACGTGAGGACTTCTTTAAGGAGAGATACCCTCATCTGTTCCAGTGGCACGAAATGTGAGTATAAGAAGAGGCGAGCGTCGGACGTCGCTCTCTTTAAGGAGGGGTGGATGTGATACCCAAAAAACGAGGTCACTTATTTTACCCTAAATTACGAATATTTTTGAAATTTTTAAGAAATTTCGTTTATTATATATTTAATCGTTTTAGTTGAAACCGATGTTTAAGGCCGTAATATTAACGATTGACGATTTAAGAAAGACGATGACGACTACAATCCCGACGGATGCCCAATTTTTATGTTTTATTGTCGCTTTATCGATATTATAATTTCTCGAGAATTTTATTTTTGATTCGTGTTAAGTCGAGCCGGGTGCGTTTTATTTCTTTCCGGGTGCGTTTAAATTGCTTTAAAAGTATTTTGGAGTGTTCGGGACGACCCCCGACTCCCGCAAAATTTTCAGAGTCGACTAATAAGTCATTTCCCGCTAACTAGTAATGTCGTTTAAAAATAAGGCCAAAAGAATGACCAAATTGCACCAAAGGTCCCTCAAAACTTTACAAAAAGGGTGAAATCACACACACACACACAATTTCATTTAAAAAAAAAACCTGTTAATGCAAGTGATGCCTAAAAACATTATTAGTGTTAACTAATCTTTCTTAGTTTTGATCACAACAACCTATACAACACATTTAGTGTAAAACACAAAACGAATTATTTAACTAACACTATCATCAAGGTAACAATCATATCACTAACTTTTCTTAATCATACTTAATGATCATCAAAGTGATTATCCTTAAAACTCACTTTTGTTAATATGACAAAAGATTTTTTAATAAACTTTCTTTTTAAGAAAATGTTTTATTAAAATGGAAAATGTAAATTTGAAAATGGCATATTCCATATGTCATAAGAATATCCTTTGAAGGTTTAAAAAACCTCAAATATTCCTACCCTACTAAAAGACAAAAAAAGGAGCGGACTCTACTGGGCGGTACCTTAAATAGCTAGGCGGTTCCTTAGCGATATGGAACCGCCGGCTAGTTAAGGATCCGCGCCCAGCTAGCCGTTGGACTTTGTCTTCTATAAATAGTGGATCAAATCTCATTTTCCAACAAGCCTCTTGGACGTTTTTCTCAGCCCCCTTTCTCTTTTCTATAGCATAATCATTGGTAAATGATCACTTAATGTGTTAAGTATGTTTACATATGATTATCCTCTTGATCCCCTCCTTTACCTTGTCCAATGAGAAGATCACTCACTCACTAGTGTTGTGATAAAGATGAATCCATGAAGTAGTCATGTTCATCATGTTAGCCTTTTTATATTTGTTGATCCAATTGTATTTATGAAATACTTGGACTAGTTGTGTTCATCCAAGCTATTTGTGAATACTTGGATTTGTTGTGTACATCCATTGCATATGTGTTTGCTTGGATTTGTGTTGGGTAGATCCAAGCTACATGTGTGTACTTGGATATGTCTAGTTGAGTTGTAATAGATTTGTGTAGTAGTTCTCACTAAACTATAAAGTGATGTGGTCGTGTCATGTGAGTTCTCACTAAACTTGAAAGTGATTAGTAGTTGTGTTGTGTGAAGTTCTCACTTAGCTTCAAAGTGAAGAGTCGTGAAGATTGGTTCTAGCTTTGGATTAGAACTCGACATCTAGCCTTGTGTCGTAAAACTATGAAGTAGGCAATGTCGTGAAGATTGGTTCTACCTTGAGATTAGAACTCAACATCTAGCCTTCTGTCGTTAAATTGTGAAGAAGGCAACGTTGTGTAGATTGGTCCTAGCTAATGATTAGGTCTCGACATTTAGCTTAGTGTCAGAAAATAATGTAAGCGACGATGTAAGGCTTTCTCCGCCAAGAAGGGAGCTTGTGGATATAGTGGAAATCTCGAGTAGGTGTACTTGAGGAGTGAAGTAGAAACGAGGATAGAGCCTCGTTGTCGAACCACTATAAATCTTGGTGTCTTGTCACTAGGTTGTCTCTTTCCTTACTCTTTACTTATTTCATTATCATTATACTTACCTATTAATTGAACCTAATTATTATGCAACTTAGCTTCAAGTAAAAGATAGTTTTGATACATACTTAATTCAAAGTAATTTAAATTAGGTAACTAATATAAGAGAAACTATTCAACCCCCCCCCCCCCCTCTTCTAGTTTCTACAATTGGTATCAGAGCGATGGTCACTCAAGATCTTTGAAGTATATTGTACTTTAAAACTTGGATCAATCTATTGTCTCCTCAAATTAGAAGGTCAAGTTGTACTAAAGTTTCTCTTTGGTCAAAACTTTTTTTTTTGAAAATAGGTCCTTTAATTGGTAATATTTCATCCCTCTTAGATTAGTATCCTTTATGCATTTTAGATCTACTCTTGAAATGTATCTACTAGTTTGCATCTTGCTTTGTGTAGGTACTCATGAAGATCAATCATTTAATTGGTTGTGGATTGAGTTACTTGCACTTGTAGAAGACTCATCTTCATTGATCTTCAACATCTTTGAATGATGATATCAAGATGATTGGGAATGATACTAGTCCTTGAAGACTTAGTACTCATCATAGTCATTGTTGGGCATTGCATTGATTCCTTGATGGATTGCTCTTTGTGGCCAAGGTACGTTTTCGTTCTTCCACATGCCCTTTGATCATTCTTTTGATCATTACTTTACTATGTGCTTGTTCTTGGCATCCTTGCCTTGACATTTGTTTGTGGTTTGTGATTATTTTCCTTTATCCTCTCAAACCTTCATTGCTTAGATACTTCACTCACTATGGTGATGTAGAGTGAGTTAGTAGTAGCTTAAAGTATCAAGCATGATTTCCATGGTCTGCACCCATACGGTTAGTAGGCCCTTTGTGGGAGATAAAGTGAATTAATACCTTACTCATACTTTGGTTTAGACTAAGACTATTATTGAAAGTGATCTTAGTCTATGCATCAATAATTGCTTTGTGTTTATTCATTACCAAAGTCGTTTAACGTTTCGTCGGAAAGGCACGTCTTAAACCACTATATATGACACAAGCTCTTCGTCTCCATGATTTGAAGATTGTTATTAATCCCTTGAGCATTGATCTTAGTCTTGATTCACTTCCCTTGAATTCTCTCCACTTTGCTTTTTCGCCATGAGTAGTCGTTTGTCCGTTTCGGTTCTTTTCGATCTCGATTCAACTCGTAATCCTTCATTAAGGCATATTGCTTAGTGTTATGATGATCCAATGATATTCTAAAAGGTTTAAGATGTATTTTTAAGTATTTTAGAAAACTTGGTTTTCAAATTTTTGGCGTGTTTCATTGATAAAAACCAGCCTTTGCAGGCGGTTCTTTATCTCTGGCGGCTCAAACCCGCAGTTCCTTATCGATAAGGTGCCGCGGGCAGTAAAGTTTGTCAGAGCGCCAGTTTTATTGAAATAACCTTTTTCAAACCAAACCTCTCTCTTCCAAAAACACACAGCCGACGGTTTTCACCTTTTCCACCATTGTTGAAGCTTCAAAAACCTTCAATCACTCAAATTAATTGATTCCAAGTTGTGGGTTTCACTCATCCTTCATCAAACATCAATTAATTGTAAGTACTTTCTTTCAACTTCATCTATTTTGTTCTAGGGTTCATCCTTTCATAATTGGGGATTTTTAAAATTGAAATTGAATTAGAACCTTAATAGGAATATAGGTTTACATGGTTATTTTACTATGATTCCTTAGGTTCATATTCATTAAGATTTCACTAAAACCCACTTGTAGAACAAATCCGAATTTTGGCTAAATGATTTGGTTAAAAAAATGGAATTGAGATGAACCCATGAACAAATAGGTAGTTGCATTGTTAACGCTTACCTAAAAACCTTGTTTTAAAAAAACCAATGCTCTAGTCCATTGTTGATCCAACATAGTTCATATGTTCTTGGTTGATAATGGAATAAACACATTGTGAACATGAGAATTTTATGGATTCAATCCTTTGTTTGTCAAGAAATTGATATAACACATTCTCATATTTTTTAGTTTTGATTTTATTTTTTATATGAGTGATTGGAAAAATATTTTCTTGTTTTTATTTAGGTACAAATCATGCCTTCACAATACCAAAAGGATCATCAACTTACTAAACAATACATGTCAAACCTTTCCCAAACCTATGCTTCCACTCAACTTCAAAACTCCTTTTCATCCCTTTCTACTCGATGTTTCCATGAGGGTAGAGTTGTTGATGAGGGAATAACGGGTTATGACTATATCCAATCTATGTTTGAGCTTTTGGGGTTTGATTGCTTGCTCAACATAGAAGAATATATTTACCCCTTGTTTCTTCTAGAATTCTTTAACACTTACTCCATGTTTAAATACAATGGTGAAATCTTAATTCGATTCTTGTTGAATGATCAAATGATTCAATACTCTCTTGAAAATTTTGGTGAAATTCTTGGTGTGCCAAATGAAGGCACTTGTCGTTTCACGGATAAATGGAGACTTGATGCTCTCTTGAAATCCTACGATAAACCTCCAAATGACCACACCGAAATTGATCTGGAGTTTATCCTTGACATCATTTCGAAAGAGCGTGATGGAAACGTTGTGAGAAGCCTTCATTCTAATGTGCGAAATGTGAATCGCTATGAAGTTCTCTCTAGCGACCTTAAGGATTTTATGGTCCAATGGGCAAATATCCTTAGGGAGAATGTATTGTGTCTTGGTGGAAACCGAGATCATATCCCGGCTTGTATGGTACATATGTTGTGTTGCATCTTTACATCAACCAAGTACAATTTGGCATTCTATATCGCTCGACGAATAAATTATGCCCTTTCAAAGCCCAAAAAAAACCTTCCTTATGCTATGCTTCTTACTCGCCTTTTCAAAAGGGTTGCTCATGACTTTCCCCACCTCGACCTTTCTCGCTTTCACCCGATTCATCGGGTTATGTTGCCTATTCAAGAGGTATATGCAAGAAAGCCTAGAAGTGATCGAGGTTCGCGAAAATCTGATCATCAAGAGACGGATGATGAGGACACCTATATGCCAACAAGTGATGGTGATGGCATAGGTTCTAGTTCTCACTTCAACTCTTCGAGTAATTCCCACCCATCTTCAAACTCATTCGTGGATGGACTTGAAGACTTAGCTCCCCCACCTTATTACTCCTCTAGTGAAGTACCGGAAGATCTCAACATGGAGCATCTCTACCGTTCGTGGATGGACTTGAAGACTTAGCTCCCCCACCTTATTACTCCTCTAGTGAAGTACCGGAAGATCTCAACATGGAGCATCTCTACCGTGAAAATCTTAGGACTCGAGGTGAATTGCATGAACATCGGGTTGAAGTATTTGGGGAATATGATCAAGGGATTGGGCAAGAAAAGAAGGAGAAGACTTTGAAGTGCTTCAAAGAATACATGTTGGTAAACATGTAATGTTGAACATTTTTTTCATTATCTTGGTGGTGTATTAACTAAATTCTACTTGTTTGGATTATTTGTTATTTATCCTAAATGATTGCCTATGCCACTTTGATTATGATTTGCATTGCTTTGTGTATCCTATGTGTTAGTTAGCTTCCTAGATTTTGGTCAGTAGTTAACTTTGGCTTAAAAATCCTTTGGTAAAAATATGGGCTAACCAAAGTTTGAGGAAGTACCATTTTGAACACCACTGGTCGCGGTTCCTTATCGACCCGCGGTACCTTATTGATAAGGAACCGCCGCCCCTAGATAAGGAACCACCGGCTACTGTGTCCGATAGAATCTTTGCTTTACACTATTTTCCTTAATCTGTGAAAACCTTGCTTGATTCTTTGCAAAAACCTGCACATTTTCTAAACTAGGTTAGCTAAATTCATTGTTCATATAAAATGTTTTTAACCCATTACTAGTTTGGATCATCCCCTTACCCTTTTAAACCCACCTTGTTAGCCATGTTCTTCACACATCAAACCATTCTTCCTTAAACCTCAAACCTTTCATTTCAACCATAGTTTCTACAAGAAGCTCAAACTCATCCAAAACCTCCACCTCAAAGAAAAATCTTAAGATTAAGATTAAAATGGCTAAACCTAACTCTTCACCCTTTCACACACCTAAGAATGAGATTGTCCTAATTCTCATTTCTTCATCAAACTCACCACCTCTTTCTCCATGCAAGACTTCATCAACCCATGGTACCAACCATTCTCATGGTTCTACCTCCTCTTCATTCCAATCTAGGATGAATGAGCTTTCCTCACCCTTCACTCCAAGAAATCTCTTGGATGTGACTACCCAACCACAACCCATCCAAAGCATTCCCATTGTGAATGACTTTGATGATACCTTGGTGACTTCACCATTTACCCCTCCAAACTCACCCTTTTCACCCTTGGAGAGCATCCCTCCACACTCACCCACATCACCCTTGGAGAACATACCTCCTCCACCTCCACCTCCCTCAAACACTCCCATTTTGGGTGTTCCACGTCTTTTCTTTATGGGTGATCCTTACTTCCTTGGGTTCCTAGAAGCTCATGGTTCTCATTGTCCATGTTGCCTCTATAATAACTACATCATTCAAAACCTTAGGATGGAGATGTTGGGACTTCATATGAGGTTACAATATTTCTTGCTCACCTTGTTTAAACATGCCTCCTCCTAGTAGATGAATGGTGATTTTCTTTAAAAATAGTTTTCAAGAAAATTCAAGCCAAGGAAGATTACTAATCAAGACCTAGTTTTAATTTATATCTAGTTTAGTTAATTGTTTTTCTTTATTTCCTTTATGTATCTCTTTCATGAGTGGTTTATGAGAATGAATTATGGACTTAGCATTGTGTGTTTCTATCTTTATGTGCACATTAATCAACTTTAATTCCAAATTAAAAATTGGACCTAAATCTATCACAACCTCTAAAACTTGACTAAAATTGGTTCAAAATGTTACCTAAATATTTTGTCACTCTTTGTCAAGACATTCTTGGTGAATGTGTTGCTTTTATGCAACCCTAGCATATTTTAGTGCTAATAGAGGTAAAATTCCAAGATTTACATTTTTTGAAAAAGTCTTAGTTTTTCTCAAAACCCTGGAAAATCAAGGTTTCAAGTCCACTGCACGCGGCTCCTTAAAGTCGCGCGGTTCCTTAAGTGATAAGGAACCGTCGGTCCCTATAAGGTACCGCGGACAAAAAGTCATTTTATGGCTCGTTTTTGGTCTTTCTTCATCACCCTATTCCCTGTCAAGATTCCATGTTTACTCAATTTGGCTAAACATTCCTTGACACTTTACATTTGATTTTCAAACCTTTGCCTTGTATACTTTCCTTTTATACCCCCACCTTGAGATTTCATTCTCACACCTCAACAATGCCTAACTCTCCCTTTCATAACCTTGATATTTCATTGTCACAAACCTCCTCACCCAAAGCTTCCTCATCCAAGCTTTCCAAGAAACCGAAAATCTCGGTTAGACCTATTTGGATCAAGAAAAATGAACCCTTTTCATCCAAACCACCCAAGAACCCCACCTTCTCTCCAATCAAGTATTGGAATGAGACCTACTCCATTAACCCCATCACCGGAGAAAAGTAAAATCTCCCCCCACCACCAAAACCTTTTGACACCCCTCAACTCAATGACCTTTCAACCTTCACAAACCTCACAAGGCATTGTGAAAACATTACCTACCCACTCTCCTCACCACCACCAAACCCTAGGTGTGATGGCCTTCCCCCATCAACCGAATTTGTGTTGCATCATGGATCCTCGTGTGCTTGTTGTCGATTTCAACAAATTGAACTTGCTCATGTGTATGAGAAGTTAAATTTTCTTGAATTCCTCCTCACTCGACCTCCTCTCAAAGTTTTCGTTCCCGTGGACAAAACTTCGAATGATGCATCGTCGTCTTATTTTTCCAACTAAAGGGCTACACTCCCTTGGAGTCAATAAAACTTTAGTTGTTTTAGAGTCATTAGTGCTTTTAAGCAATCTTGGAAAATTATCACTATTAGACTAGCTTATGCTTTGTGGTTTATTTTCCATATCTTTTGCTTTAGATACTCATATGGTGTGTATGACTATCTACTTTGTTTGTCTTTTTCATATTTATGTAATATGAAATCTTTGTGTTGTGTTTGTTTTCTTTATTTGATCATTCTCTCTTCCTTTTGAGTTGATCGTGGTTAATCTTTACAATTGTTTATGGGTGATTCCATCAATTCTAAATTTTAACCCCTTGACAAATTTATCATCTTCATTGGTTGGATGTTTCCTTTCTACCTCCATTCCACTAATTGAACCTTGATTTTGTCATTTACCTCTTTGGACATACTTAGCAAATACTTGCTTCTAATTTGAGATTTCTTCTCCTTCTCCCTCTCAAGTTACTTAGTAGGTAGTGATCATATATACATTGGGGTTTCTTTCCTTTCTACTAACCTTTGTGTAGCATGTCACCTTAGCCCATACACTTGGTGCCCCAAGCAAGGGGGAGCAACCACCAAGGGGGAGCTACTAGCAAAGTCCAGATATCTTCAAATACTTGTGCTTACCTTTTTGCTACGACAAAGGGGGAGAAATGATAGTGATAAACTCGTTAATAATTCGATATTTTGTGTTTCTACGTAAATGAGTTTATAGTTTGTCGTAATCAAAAAGGGGGAGACTGTTAATGCAAGTGATGCCTAAAAACATTATTAGTGTTAACTAATCTTTCTTAGTTTTGATCAAAACAACCTATACAACACATTTAGTGTAAAACACAAAACGAATTATTTAACAAACACTATCATCAAGGTAATAATCATATCACTAACTTTTCTTAATCATACTTAGTGATCATCAAAGTGATTATCCTTAAAACTCACTTTTGTTAATATGACAAAAGATTTTTTAATAAACTTTCTTTTTAAGAAAATGTTTTATTAAAATGGAAAATGTAAATTTGAAAATGGCATATTCCATATGCCATAAGAATATCCTTTGAAGGTTTAAAAAACCTCAGATATTCCTACCCCACTAAAAGACAAAAAAGGAAGCGGACTCTTTTGGGCGGTACCTTAAATAGCTAGGCGGTTCCTTAGCGATATGGAACCGCCGGCTAGTTAAGGATCCGCGCCCAGCTAGCCGTTGGACTTTGTCTTCTATAAATAGTGGATCAAATCTCATTTTCCGACAAGCCTTTTGGACGTTTTTCTCAGCCCCCTTTCTCTTTTCTATAGCATAATCATTGGTAAATGATCACTTAATGTGTTAAGTATGTTTACATATGATTATCCTCTTGATCCCCTCCTTTACCTTGTCCAATGAGAAGATCACTCACTCACTAGTGTTGTAATAAAGATGAATCCATGAAGTAGTCATGTTCATCATGTTAGCCTTTTTATTTTTGTTGATCCAGTTGTATTTATGAAATACTTGGACTAGTTGTGTTCATCCAAGCTATTTGTGAATACTTGGATTTGTTGTGTACATCCATTGCATATGTGTTTGCTTGGATTTGTGTTGTGTAGATCCAAGCTACATGTGTGTACTTGGATATGTCTAGTTGAGTTGTAATAGATTTGTGTAGTAGTTCTCACTAAACTATAAAGTAATGTGGTTGTGTCTTGTGAGTTCTCACTAAACTTGAAAGTGATTAGTAGTTGTGTTGTGTGAAGTTCTCACTTAGCTTCAAAATGAAGAGTCGTGAAGATTGGTTCTAGCTTTGGATTAGAACTCGACATCTAGCCTTGTGTCGTAAAATTGTGAAGTAGGCAACGTCGTGAAGATTGGTTCTACCTTGAGATTAGAACTCGACATCTAGCCTTATGTTTTTAAATTGTGAAGAAGGCAACGTTGTGTAGATTGGTCCTAGCTAATGATTAGGTCTCGACATTTAGCTTAGTGTCGGAAAATAATGTAAGCGACGATGTAAGGCTTTCTCCGCCAAGAAGGGAGCTTGTGGATATAGTGGAAATCTCGAGTAGGTGTACTCGAGGAGTGGAGTAGAAACGAGTATAGAGCCTCGTTGTCGAACCACTATAAATCTTGGTGTCTTGTCACTAGGTTGTCTTTTTTCTTACTCTTTACTTATTTCATTATCATTATACTTACCTATTACCATTGTTAATGCATTTGAATTGAACCTAATCATTATGCAACTTAGCTTCAAGTAAAAAATAGTTTTGATACAGACTTAATTCAAAGCAATTTAAATTAGGTAACTAATAGAAGAGAAACTATTCAACCCCCCCCCCCCCCCCCTTTCTAATTTCTACAAAACCCCACCCTTTTCTCTCTCTCTCTAGGCCGCCGGCCATACCACACCACCACCACCACCACATCAATTTTTTTTTGTTTTTTTGAGAAAACAAATCAAAGGCCAATCCTTAAAAACCTTTTTTAAGTACTTTTAAACAATCAAATCTAACATGCATTAACATGATTTTTCAATAATTAAAAGATTTTTCAAAAAGTTTGATTTGATGTAATTAAACTTAATGCATGTTTAATTTATGTTTAGATAATGTTAAATCATCATTTGAATTAACCAAAATTGGTTTAATTTGGGTGTTTTGATCACCAACACCCCACGGTCATATGGGGGTGTTTGGTGGATCATGGTGTTCGATGTGTTTGTTTATGGGGTTATGTTTAAGATGATGTTTTAGGTGTTTTTGAATGACTAGAACACATTGCATGTATGATTTGGCAAATGGGTTTTTGAGAGGATTTGATGTTCTTGGTGATAAGGACTGATTAAGGTGATTAGGAGTGGTCATGAGTGGTTAAGTTAGGGCTAGGTGACGTTAAAATGGTTTGGAATCGAGTGTTAAGGTGTTTTTGGAAGTGGTAAAATTTAGGCAGATTGTTTGAGGTCATTTTTGAAAACCTTAAGTCTAAATACAGGTCATAAACATAGGATGTAGTTGTAGTTCTTTGTCTTAGCTTCGATTTGGTATAAGAAAGAGCTTACGACTCCAAACGAGTCAAAAGTTGTGATATTTTGAAAGTTCGTGTACCAGGAAATGAGAAATCAACATAATCCGAAATTGTGTTTGGTTTTAGGTCAAATCCCAGGGACCATAGATAGAGTTTGGTAAACGATTGAAAGTTTATTTTTGGTTTTAAACCTGCATTTGTTAGTCTATTTTTGGACTTAGGAGTCAAAGTAGCTAATGGTGTCTTTTAAATGGGTCAAACAAGTCCTACATGGTCAAAGTGCAAAATCAGTCCTAAAAGTGTATGTTTGGAAATGTAATGAGTAATGGGTCATAAAAGTGAAAACTTTTTATGGGAATTAAAATGAGTTTTCTACAGGTCATGAGGTATTTTTACAAATTTTCTTGAATTTTATGTTGGTGCTTAAGTCATAGGAAACAACCCATACTTTTGGTAAGTATCGGCGAAATCGTAAAATGGGTATTAACTTTAATAACGTAGATGAATCGTATAAGTCTAGTAACAACTACTTGTTTGCTTTTGGCGTGAGTTAGTAATTATGACAATTGACTAATATGTATGTATTATACAGTACTTAAAGTTATATAAATGAGTTGACTCATTACGCGTTGTTTGTTAGGTGTTGAATTTCCCGGGCATCCTCATCGTCAGTGATCGTCATCCGTAACGTCGACTACTTCTATATATAAGGTGTGAATTTATAGCCTCGCTTTATATTGTTTTTAAATGATTTTACCCGCGAGGGGGAATTCATGCTATTTTAAATGAAACGAACATATGTCATGAATGATTGTTGGACCCGAAATTTGCCTAAATTGTGTTGAGTACCTAGTTGCATAAGACCCTATATTCATGAACTATTAACTATTGTTTAATCCTTGTGTGGATTGAAAATAGCCGCTTATACAATTGATAGTACTATGGGGTTGACGACCCTATCCGAGACGAGGGCTAGTACATTGAGTACCCCATGCGGACGGATAACTTGTGATAAGAAATAAGGTATAATTGCAACTAATGCCTTTAGAAGGGGCACTGGTTTCATCTTAATCATGCCGGTAAATATACGCGGGTGATTTAGTTAACGGATTAGTGTCATGAGCTTAAACACAATTATAATAACCTTGAATAATAGATTGTTTGATCGACAATTCTATGAATGATCGTGATTGATTTTATAAACTTATGTTCAAAATATGATTGTAAAACCTATGAATTCCACTCAACATTATTTGTTAACCCCTTTAAGCATGTGTTTCAGGTAATCGGTGAGATGGTAGCAAGGAGCATGCTAGGATGAATGTTGTTGTGGCTTGGCGGTCTACCTAGTCTTTCCTCCCTTTTCATAACTTAAAACTTTTTATGTCATGTCATGTAAACTTGAAATGTATTTTGGGTTGAGATTTAGTGGGGACCAAAACGCGACTCTGTGTTGTAATAACTTTGGGGTTTGGGAAGCGGTAGACAACGTTGTTTTAACAATGGTTAATTAATGTTTAAATTCCTACGTCTCTTTGAGTCGTTCGAAAAGCTTGTGTGTGATGATAACTGCCTAGCACCCAAATGTTGTAGTTCCGCTGCGCATAGCATTTGTGGGTGTGTTAGATTTTCAAATCATAAAAACTTTTCATTGTTTGCGATGCTATCATTTTAAATCACCCGAGCTACATATGCATGAGCATGACTTGCATGACCACTTACTTATGGAGGTACCATAACCATGACACATGAGGCACCTGTGTCATGACTCATCCGTGACGAAAGTGATTTCTCGCGGCGTCCCTCCATGTTCAGTTTGCCATTATTATTATTATTATATGGGGCGTATGGGTGCATCCTAGTTGGTGTTTTACACGTACAGGGTGATTGGTTTAGTGTGTGCTCTACACTCCATCACATTGGATCTGATCCCCCCACCAAACTATTATTTATTAGAGGTCACCCCTCTAATAGCATGACGAGGTCACCCTTTTATGTATTCATGCACGTTGTTGATATGTTATGACTAATATGAGCCCGTGGGCATTTAGTTATATTGCATGCATAAACCTAAGACTTTTCAAAATATTCCTTTTGTTTATAAACCATCTTCTAGGTTTTCCGGGACATACACATTTTCCGCTGCTTTCATTGTTTATTACTCATTTTCAGTTATTCTTATCATGCCATTATATCCGTTCACTGAGCGTATTGCTCAGTCGTATTTTCTTTTCCATGTCTCATACGACAGGTACCGAAGGACGATATTGGGCATCGCGAGTATTTGCTTAGGATGAGAGCTACCTTAGTTTTTCTTCCCTTGTGCATTTTAATACTTATGCTTGGGTTGGACATATGTTTTGTCCTTTTGCCTTATTTTATTCTTATTTATGTTGAGTTTATGTGGAGAGCCGATGTTTGATTTCGGTTTTCCTGTTGGTCTTTTATGTCTTTATGACGTTATGCCTTTATTAGGCTTTGATGACAACCCATAAATGTGACATAACAATCTACTTGTCAAAGTGGGTCGTTACAAATTATGTCGTCCTAAGGAGAGATAAAAGGGGAAGACAAAATTTCCATCTTTTTTAGAAGATTACACAATAATTGCTAAAACCTTTTCACTCCTCATTCATAAAATAGGTTTAACTTTAAAAATAAAATATTTTGCTGTATTTCATCTACTAGGACCGAATTGTAATAAACAAAGGGAAAAAATATGTATATTTAAAAAAAAACTAAATATCTTATATTATTTTTGTATAATGTGCCAGAAATTATAACATATGATTTTAATTTTAAATACTTATTATTAAACTTTAGGTTATATTTTAAAATAACTAAGATGAAATGAAATTCAAAATTTAGGTATTACAAAGAGCTTGTAACAAGCTATATAAGCATCAAAATTTTAAGCTAATTGCGTACTAGATCTTAGAGCATCAACCTTTGTGAGAAACTAGTGAACTGAAGTGCATATCGCAATAGCAGTTGAGACAGTTGTTGATATGTGTTATTGCAATTGTTGTTACAAGGAGTGTTTGGGATAGTGTAAGATAAATGTAGCATAACCTAGGGTATTCATATTGTGAAGTATTTTAATTCTTACATTCCCCTTGTAATGGCTCATTATTGTCAGTTTAAGGGTTCTTACAGGCCATTACATACGAGCATTTCTAGTATTTAGATTATTTTATGGGTAGACTCTCCTATTTTGACCCATTCGGAGTTATTCTAGGTAGACTCTCCATGTTTATTCTCCTTAAATATATTCTTGATAAAAACGGCTTATAGCTTATTCTCTGCTCATTGTTGTATTAGTGATTATTTGCTTTATTTGTAATATAGCTTATAATAGTGCTTATTGTAGTTATAATTGGACGTTCTACCACTGTAAGTGTTTGATAGTTTACAAAAGTTATAATTTTTTTTTTCAAAAGGTAAGGCCGAGGACTCGAACCTACGACCTTACCCTCACAAGACAACACACTTATTGTTACCGACCTTGGGTCTTTTTTGTAAAGACTTGAAAACCTCTTATACTTGTAGTTTTTTTAACTACTTACAACAAACGTTTGGTTCAATAGTTTGCAAAAGTTAGATTTTTTTTTTCAAAAAGCGAGGTCGAGGACTCGAACTTGTGACCTCGCCCTCACAACACCACACACTTACCGTTAGCACCCTTGGGTATTTTTCGTAAAGACTTTAAAACCTCTTTTACTTATAGCCTTATTCGTTAACACCTTATTTGCTTATTGAATTTGAACTACTTGTTAACAAAAGCTTTTTCACTTTTATTTTCTTTTAAACATGTATGATAGTTTAAGGTATTTTTGTTAATTTTCATAATTATTATAGTTTAGTCTTAGTATTTTAATTAGTTTCTAAACCTCCTTTTTAGCTCTCCTATTTTGACCTATTTGGTTCTTAAAAGTGCATACCAAACACAATAACTTGGTAAAATGTTGAATTGAAACAACAACATAAAGCCTTAATGTAAACTAATTAACATTAATTTACACACGATTAAAATTTAACAATACAAAAAACTAGCCATTTGAAACTCCTATTTACACATCAACCCTCTAAACCTTCATCAACCAATGAGCTCACATCTCCCTCTGACTCGCAGCAAATCAAATTTTATCGACATTCTTGTTGTGAATATACATTCAAGATTCTTGCCTTGCGTAGGTCAGTAGTTTGGAGTGACTTGAGCTTGGTCACATTCGCCCTTCAAGCTCTAGATGCATTGTTATTTTAGAGCTTAATAATCAACTCCCCTTACGCATTACCCGATCAATAAGCCTTTGAGAGTTATTAAACAAATCTCTTGCTTGTAACACGTCCTCTTTAATCTCTCTTTGGTAATGGGTAACCATCATTTCAGAAATTACAAATGAGCCCCAAGCACAAACAAGTTCAATACATCGAGCCATGATTTCATAAATATATAGAAGGTAATATGTGTTCTTAAGTGTGTGTGCGTGTGCGTGTGTGTGTTCGTAAGTATGTGTGCGTATGTGTATGCACTTAATTTTGTAAAAAATGAAACTTTGATTTCGTTGAAAATCTTATCCTTGGAAAAAAGTTGTCACGGTAGTCATGGTGGGAAGTTTCAGTCGTGAAAGGTAGGAAAAAAATTTCGGGGACGATATTCATGAAGGGAAAAGTTGAGGAGGGCTGACATGATTGGGACGACCAGAAAGGACGAAAATTCCCTCACGTGCGTGACACGTGAGGGAGATAACAGGGGTTGACGGTGTAAAGTTAGGATTTAACGTCTCAGGAGTTTTTCCACACGAAAATGAGAATTTTGTGAGTTTTTTTGCACCAAATTTGCTCTTAGGGATTTTATTTTTGGCAATTTCACGATAATCAAGGGAAAAAATTTGCACTTAACACATAATATTACAAATAAGTTGGTTATAATAAATGATTATTCTTTTGAATAAGATGAAAACAAGATAAATCCATTTAGGTGGTGAGGTGATTTTTTTAGGAATTAATGACTTTATAACATAATATAAATCATAACACCATGAGTAAATGGATTAGAAAATTAGATCATGCATGCACAATTTAATTAACTTAAATATAAAGATGAACATACCTTCTCGAATGCAATTGAGGTGACGATCAAGAAATTAAACAAAGAACTACCTTAATTCACGTATAACCACACGAAATGATCAATTAACTAAAACCCAAAAGAAACCAAAAGTAGGTTTTCTATGCGTGTATCCACACTCCATCTACACGATTAAAACCGATTGCTATAATCTCATCAACTCAAACAAGAAAATCAAAGAAAAATCCTAAATAGGAAATTCGATTTTCCTAATTTCCTATGGTATAAACGGATTTATTGTGTGTTTTTTGGGCTAGGAATTGTTGAAAACTTGTGAACAATAGCCCTTTTTATATAAGGTGAGACTATCCCTAAGTTGTTCCAGTAGGGTTCTAAAGCCTTCTAAATCCTTTTTCCTTTTCAGGTCGGTCGCACAATATCCAGATTACATCCTTTGGGTTAACTTTTTGACGCTTTATAAAGTTGTATGGTGTCATTAATTATCTTAAAGTTTAAAGTCTTCTCGTTAGTTAACGTTAAACCTTTAAACTTATAAACTAACAATCGTTAAATGCTACAGTCTTAGCTCCTTGGGCGACGTCGGATTTATCATCTTATACTTCCCACGACTGGGTTCTCTATCCATTAGTGCGTTGACAGTGAATCGAGTTTTGTAAATTTAAAACATGGTAAAAATATATGTTTAAAATAAAATACGCATCAATCATAAATATCTATTTTGTCTTTAATCACTTAATGTATGAACAAAAAATCTATTAATCTTGTTTAGTGATCATGATTAGCAATTTTTCATATAACTCACATGTAATAAAATATGACAAAATATGTTTTACAAAATACTTTTGTTTTAAGAAAATGTGTTATTAAAAATATAAGTTTGAAATCTGGTTCCGCCACCCCATAACAGCCCCAACCTGAACTAAATAAACTTTTCTCACAAAAAGACAAAAACAAGAGCATCCCTTAGGGACGGTTCTCTGGTGATGAGCAACCGTACCTAGGTTTAAGGAGTTGTACCTTAGAGTGACGCTCATCCTTTTCTACCTATAAATATTGGACCATTTCAGATCCCAAATCATTTTTTTCACACTTTTTGTGAGAATAAAATTTTCTTATTAATCCATTATTAATCTTTGTTTTCGTGATTATATTGTTTAACAAATGACTCAGCCCTTTAACTATTTCCACCTAAAGCGGAAATAGAAGACACTGGCATACTTGTCAAGTGTTAGTTTTCAAGAGTCGAGAAAATATGTTTGTAAAGATCAAATACCATTCATTCATTCTTTCTTGTATATTTGTGTAAATCCAATTGAACTGGGTGCTTGGAAGTGTTTTATGTATCGTGGTAGATACTTGGTCATTCAAGGTATAGTGTGAAATTAAATTTGTTATAGCTAGGATTAGTACTCGACAACAAGCTTAGGGTTAGTAAATTTGTAAACGACGTGTATGATTTTCTCCGCCTTGAAGGGATCTTGTTGACATAGCGAAATCTTGAGTAAGATACTTGACGAGTGGTGTAGGACGAAGAAAGAACTTCGTTATCGAACCACTATAAATCTTGGACTCTTGATATAATAGTAATATTTTTGTCTGTCTAAATTTTAGCAAAATGTATAATAATTTTTACTCCATCCGTCTTATTTTTGTCTGTCTAAAGTAGTGTTTGGTAAAGACTTATAGAGTCTTAATTAAAAAATAAGTATATTAATTAAGTTATCAATAACTTGTTTGTTTTGTGCTTAAAATTAATAAGTGACTTTTTAGAAAAATCCACGAGGAAGAGGGCTTCCATATTAAGTCATGACTTATTATTAGTGTTTTATATATTTACCCTTCAACTTCTTCATTTATTTAATTTAAAAGGACATAACAGTAATTTTCATTAATTCAGACACTTAATTCAACACACAAAACAAACAGTTATATACTCGTCTACAAATAGGCAACATATATTTTAACAGACACTTTAATTTTACAGGACTTAATACAAAAATTAAACAAATAGGCCTAAGTTCAATTGTTCACCTTGTAAAACTAAGGTAGTGTTTGATAAGGACTTACAAAGTCTTAATTAACAAATAGGAATATGGATTAAGTCATAAGTAGTTTATTTGTTTTGTGCTTAATATAAACTAACGACTTTCTAGAAAAAGCCAACAAGTGGATGCTTTCTGTATTAAGTCATGACTTATTATCTTTATTTTACATATTTACCCTTTAACTCCATCACTTAACCAATTTAAAAGGACATAATAGTAAACTTCTCTGATTCAGACTCTATATTCAGCACATAAAACAAACAGTCGTATATCCGTCTATAAACAGACAACATATATTTTAACAGACACTTTAATTTTACAGGACTTAATACAAAAATTAAACAAATAGGCCTAAGTTCAATTGTTCACCTTTGTAAAACTAAATAGACTAAGGGCCTGTTTGTTTAGTCTTTTTATTAAGTCCTGTAAAATTAAAGTGTCTGTAAAAATATATGTTGTCTGTTTGTAGACGGATATATGACTGTTTGTTTTATGTGCTGAATATAGAGTCTGAATCAGAAAAGTTTACTATTTTGTCCTTTTAAATTAGTTAAGTGAGGGAGTTAGAGGGTAAATATGTAAAATAAAGATAATAAGTCATGACTTAATACAGAAAACACCATTCTGTTAGCTTTTTCCAAAAAGTCGTTAATTTATTTTAAGCACAAAACAAACAAACTAGTTATAACTTAATTTATATTCTTATTTTTTAATTAAGATTTTATATGTTATTATCAAACACTACCTAATTTAATGAAAAACATATGAGAGTTTTAAGCCCATAAATGCCCGAAGATAAGCCCAGTGACATAATAGACCCAAATGAATCAAATGAATCACACAACAAGATCTACTAACTAACTGACTGTCGATGATCGGAGGAATATAACAAGAAGCAATAATAAGCCATAAGCAGCAGTAAGTAATAAGTAACAAAGAAGGAAGGATGTTGCCGACGACGTCATCAACATCATCAAGAGGGGGGCGATTGCCCTCACGGGGGGCCAATCCCATCTTCCCTCAGTACCTCCGTAGAATTATCAAGGTTTTTTTTTTTTTTTTTAATTAATTAATTACTTTGCTCTAGATCTGTTATTATTTAATTAGTTTTTAAATGTTAGGGTTTCTGATTTTAGTTACTTTTAATTATTTTAAACTTTATATAAATTCTATGCTAGTTACGTCGGCTGATCCAACGTCCCATTGTTTTTAACCTCAAAACCTCGCGGACATACCTCTTCCCAAGCCTTATTGACCGAGAACACCGAGAGCAGACACTAAGATTGGGAACCGGAACCGTGCCTAACTTTGGAGCTTTCAACAGCCACTATTGACGCCAATTCCACGCGTCATTAACCACATAATAATAACAGTCTCGAGCTTAAGCATGTAAAAGTTGATTATTATGTTATTTTTTTACACTTCACACAAATACAGTAATGAAATGAAGATACAACTAGTTTATTGGCATGGCTGCATACGTATTTCTTGGTTAAGAAATTGAAATTACGGTCATTTTTAATAGGTGACGTGAAGATCTGAGTTAGCGTGTTTTTTTAGCTTGATCAGGATTTGTAGTTGATATCTTGATTAGATAGCATTTGATAGATTCATTTACAGTTTGACTAATAAGTGAACGTAACAAAGATAATGACTAGATTCACTTCTCTTCCCGTATATGCATAGTGGTCAGGCAACAATAGCTTTTGTATTGGTTTAATGTAATCATAAGGATGAAATGCCGTGGTGTTTTGTTGAATGCAAGTGACTGGTTGGACAGTGTTTGCATGCTGCATTTGTTTGATGCTTGTCTGAAATACTATGTTGTTTCCTGTTTCTAATAGTCATATAATCTTCTTTTCTGTTGTGGTACATTGTAGTGGCAACAAATGGATATTGAATACACGTTCTGGCAAATGCTTCATTTATGCACCTCGCCAAAAGTTGTGTAAGTCTTCTTTGTATTACAGAACCTCTGTTCTTATTACTGCTACATTGTTCGCATCCTCTCTTTTCTTATGTGGAGTACATCCTTTACTGCCTCATATATATCCAGTGAAGTAAATTTAGATATATACAAGATTATTGATTCCACTATTGGATGTTGAAATTGACATCTAGTTTGCAACTTTTGTCATGTCTTAATCTTAGAAGTTTTGTCTGTCTATATTGTGTTCGTGAAAAAACTAGACTTGTGGTATCTGCCTGTTTTTGAGCTTTATATATGAAAGACGACCTTCGCTAATTTAGAGATTGCAGTCAAATTGTAGCGCAGATAATCACTGAGTTTGTTTTGCATAACTGTATACACCACATTCTCTTCATATACTTTATGAACATATCCCATACCCGAGCTGTAATGTTAGCATGTAGTCATTATTTATCATAAGGGCGACTACCAGCCAAATCTTCGATAGGCAAACTGGTCAACGCATCTGGATAGTTCTGTACTTCTGTTTAGAAGGTACATTGGATTGCTTATTTTTTTGCTTCTGCTTGTAAATAAGCACGTATCAGCTGCTTCATATAAACACTGGAGGCAATAAGCACACAAAATTATTTTAGAAACTTCTATTTCAATCTGTTTATAGATGGGAAAAGCTAATTTTTATTTTCTTGTAACTTAAGCACAATCATGCTTACTGAAAACTGTTTCCTTTGCTTCTATACAGAGCAGTTTGGGTGATCCAAACACTTCAAATTACCTATCTACTTAAAACTAAGCAGTTCCAAAAAAAAAAACAAATCTGAACACCCCTTATCTTAATTCATAAGTAAAAACATATGGCGCAGATTAAGGGTGTTAGTGTAGTGCTAATCAGGATGGTGCGGCTTAAACAAGTCTTTCTTAGGTGAAACTAGCTGGTTTTGGTTTTTCCTAAAATGAATCAAACCATTCAAACAACCATAAGAACCAAACCTAAGCAACCGAGTTATTATTTTTTTTCATTGGTTCCCAAAATTAGTTCTCTCCATTCTCACCTGTATATACAGTCCAAAACAACACACACTCAGTAATACTAATAATGTGTTGTTGTGTTTCCTACTGATAAGTGCGCAAGACTTGGGTTTTTACGGTAAATTCCTGATAAGTATATAGAGGGTTTGTTAAATGTGTGTTGAAGTTGAGGGAGACTCAGGGATGGCTGATAAATTATTGAACAAATAATGGTCTGAGTAAATTGTAGGGCAATTAAGGAATATTTGTATACTGATCCAAGAAACTGGAAAACCGAGACATGTAGTCTGATCAAATGTGCTGTTCTTTTTTTCTGTTACATATTACGATTTACATCCTCTACTGGCTCAGATATATTCAGCGAAGTATATTTGCAGGTTACAATTATTTTAAAGTTACAATATACAAAAGTAGATTCAGATTATATGAGCTTTTAATTTCCACAATTCCATGTGAAAACTGACATTGCAATACATTTTCGTGTCTCAATCTTGATAATTTTATCCGTCTAGCATTTCTTCTATCTAGTTGGTACATGTCTATTCTTGTGCTTTTATATGCAAAAGATGACTTTTGCTATTGCTAGACTCGAGTTAAATTATGTTACAGATGATCACTGAATTGGTTTTGCATAACTGCATACACCACATTCTCTTCATACACTTGATAAAAATATCCGATATCTGAGCTGTATTGTTTCTATATTGTCAGTATTTATCATAAGGCCACCTACCAACAAAATCCATGACAGAAAAACTGCTTAGTGCATCAGGATGGTTTGGGATTGTTTATCTTTTCCGCTTATTAATAAGCACTATCAGCTACTTAATAGAATCACTCAAGGAAATGGTGTTTGGATTTAATTTTGTTGTGAAAAAATCCACAACATTTATTGGAATACATAGGATAAAAATATATAATAGCATTTAACTAGCATGTGCTAATTTCCTCATTTGGTAAGTGTTTTGCACAACATACTGAATATCAGATTTATGAAACTCTCTATTAACTAATGATAATGATCCACGTTTTGCATATGGAATTCTTTATTGGATGCAGTTACCAACACACCAAGTACCATAAGCGTAAGTCGGTCTCTATTTTTGGATTATTGTACAAATTGAATTTTATGAGGAAAGGGGCCATATGAATTTCGTTTACCTTTTGCTTCTGCAGAAACAAAAAATCAGTGGGCACGTGATGATCCGGCTTTTATTGTAATTTGCATTCTTCTGTTGGCAGTTTCAGCTGTTGCTTATTCTGTTGCGTAAGTTATATGCATCCCGTGCAAATAAATAATTTGTAGAACACTTTTTAGTAAAGTTATGCAGTGTAATGTTTTATGTCACCAAAACAAACTGTAATTGTTCTCTCTTCTCATGGTTAATGATTGTTGCCTGCAGTTATACATTTAATTTCTGAACTCTGATTAAGTTACTATGTTGCTATGATTTGTGTTTCTAGGTATGGTCATAGCATTGGACATACTGTTTTTGTGGTTTTCTCAGCGACATGTATTCACTTCCTGTTAGCCGGTGCAGTTGTGGCTACATTTTGCTGGTAAGCATTGTTTCGGTTTAATATAAGCTATTTTTGAACATTTTTGCCCGTCCGAGTTTCTTATACTTTCTTCCCATTCGCTTTATTTTTGCTTCTCATTTAAATTTATTTTGAAGGTTTGTGACGAATAATTATCTTCGTGAAGAAACTTCAAATAGCCACGTGGTAGAACAACGGGTTGAATGGTAAGTTCATTTCAAATAATCAGGTTTGGGTTATCCGTTTCATACATACAGCAACAAGAAGTTACTTGAAAATTTTATCCAAATCTTGTGTTTGTTTTGCAGGCTGTATGCATTTGACGTGCACTGTAACTCTTTCTTCCCATTGTTTATTGTGCTGTATGGTAGGTGACGTGAATCAGTTACTTCTTGCTAGTTGCTAATAGAATTTATGTCACCAGCAATTAATTTAATCCTTTTTATTTGTTTTGGTTTTGTAACAGTTATACATTTTTTCGTCTCACCTCTTCTGGTGGCGCATGGCTTTGTTCCTCTTCTGCTGTCAAATCTTATGTTTATGGTGGCGATATCTTACTATCACTACCTTAACTTCTTAGGTTACGACGGTAAGCAATTCTCTAACTACTATCTCAATTACTTATATGGGTCGATTTGAGTTATGTTTTATCTTTACCGAGTCAATAGGGTAAAACCCTTAAGTACAAAAAAGAAACAGGTAAAATGGTTGAAATAGGTTGAAAGTCATCCAAAGGGTAATTCTAATACTCAAGACCAAAGTTTTTTTATTTAATATGTATTTTTGTGCTCATATTTAGTATACAAGTTATTACAATAAAGATTTAAATTTTTGGGACAAATGTTCCTGGCCAACCCGATTCGTCTTGTTTTAACACTTGCATACTTATCCGATTTTGAACCGCGCCCATTTCGACCGATAACCAACTGGTCACAGCTATTGACGTTAAACCCTGTTAAAATACCATAGCAAGTTGACAAATTTGCTGAATAAAATACCATCTTTGGACTAATTAAATATATACATCTCATTCCTGACTTATTAGAATATGTGTTTAGTGACGAGTCGTTGAGACTTAAGTACAGAAGATTTTCATGTTTGACTAATTAGACAATATCCACCGAGAATTTGGTTTTTTCCTCGAGTGTTAAGCAGGAAGCAAAGCACAATTATAAATAAGATAATAATTCTGCAAATTCTTTTGTTCATGTGAATACAAATACGTTTTCACGTCTGTGACCAATGATTGTAAGTTGTAATGGTAGTATGAACTGATTTTTGAATATCTTCGTTTCACATGTTTCTGAATCTGAAAAAGATTTGATGTAATTAGTCCTTACCAAGCATCTCTTTGATATTATTATACTTAAAAAACTTGTTTACAAAAGCACATTTTTGTTGTTATACCATATGTGAACGATTATAGAATTTTCGATAGCCATCAAACCTGATTTTGTACAATAAAATTAATGGTGTAGCTAAACTGAGTATCGCATAGTAGTTTTTGGATTTTATGATCTTACCTACTCTTACATTGTTTTATAATATTAGTGAACAAGTTCAAAAGGTATACCTAATTTTTGACAGACGTGTTTCCTAATTCCCTTCTACCAAAGTAACCAACTTTTGCTTTTAAAAATTCCAACCTAGTTCTTTGGAAATTCATAGTTTTGACATACGAGTAGTTGTTTTATATCAGTGTTTATTATCTGCATTTTATCCTCATACCTTAACATAATCGGATGCAGTTGCCAAGTTACTGAGATTTATACATAATTTTGTCATTACAAAGTTAAAACCCAACGGACATATGTACTTCCGAGTACTTTTACCACATAACTCACGTACGTGTAGAAATTCAAGTCAAGTTTGCACTGTATAATTAATTCTTTTACGATGCAGTGCTTCCATTTCTAGAGAAGACAACTTTCTTCCTATACCCAATCGGCATCGTGATCATACTTACACCCATAAGTAAGTTTTACATTCATTCTTATTTAACATTGTTCTATTCTTTTTCTGTCGGTTAATTGTGCACTTAAGCCAAAATTCATTGTGTTTGTTTTCAAGTGATCTTAAGCGGGTTCAATCCATCAAGATACATGATGAACATGTACTTCAGTCAGTTGTGATTTGTTGCGCTTGAAGTTTGATATGTGGCCCTGAAATTAGCTTCGAAAAAATTACATGAAACTTAGAAGACGAGTAGTGTCGATTGCTTATTGTATACAGAAGCTAGGATCACTATGCACAACAGAGAGAGTCTTTGTTTTCTCACATATGTAAATGCACCTTATGCGATTCTGATTGAAAATATGTGGTGATATTAGGGTCAACTATGACTTTTCACATGACCCCACATTCGAGACAGATTAATGTAACGATTTTTGGTATGGTTATACTCGAGATTAATGTGTTCTTACTTGTAAGTCGTGCAACTCATATTTATGGTTCGCGTGGAATTTTTATGTGGCGTAAACAGATAGTTATAGGTTTTGCAGCCTTTACAGCCGCTGTACGTCCGATCGTCCCTACTTGGACTATTTCTCAACGCGAGAGACGACATTTGAGGTCAATGGAAGCCAACCATTTCGTATTATTTCCACGATCCAATATTCAACGATTGTTAACAATGACATGATGATGTGATATGATAGATCAGTTAAGCTTATTATAAATATTTTGCCTTTACTGGCACCGGCTTAGCATACCTTTATTATTCAGTGATTTTTTAGCCATTTAGTGTATGGAATGAAAATAAAAAATTTAGTTTGTAGATGTTTATGCCTGTCTGTGCAAAATATTTGTTTTGTTAGTACGGAATAAATTTTTCTAACCTAGAGTGTGACTTCATATTGTAAGCCGACTAATTTCAAAGTGAATATCTTTTTTTTTTATATACTTAGGTTTCTGATTCGACATAGCGAGCCGACTAATCCTAGGGCGACTATTCTTTTGAATAGCCCGGAGTCGTCGCAGGTGAACCTCCGTTACCACCTCCAAGTGTACACACCTAGTGAAAATTATGTAAATAAATTAAATATAATTGGGTTTAATTGATCTAAGAGTACAAGGTGCGGTAGGCTGGTACGATAGGCTTGTGCCGTACTAAAAAAGTGGTGCCATTGCCATATTAAAAAGAATAATATCAAATAAGTTATGACACGAGAATAACCATAGCACTACATTTTACGAGTTGTGATAAGCTGTGAAAAAAATGATGTTATGTGTCTACATATATCCCACTTGGTATATATATATATATATATATATATATATATATATATATATATATATATATATATATATATATATTAAAAAAATCCATGGTTATGACACCTTTTTAGGTTGTGGAAATGTGGTGTCATGGCACGAAAAACTCTTAACTGAAAACTACGGCGCGAGAGTCCACGACGACAAGGCTGATATGATAAACTGTTGAAAAACTGGCGCTATAGTCCATGGCTCAAGCCGTGGCATGGCCGCATCAAAATGTTATTCCAATTTCTCCGTCTTCAAACTTTTGTCCGCAATTTCATTTTTTTATGTCTCAAAATAACTATCTAATCCTCATATGAATCAATCAACAAAGTTTAGTGGATAAATATGTTATTTGAATAGTTGAAAAATGTAATGTTTCTTACTTTTCTTAAACTTTGAATTTTTTTCACTCTTTGACAATAATCTTGAGACGGAAAACGGGAAAAGCAATATATATATATATATATATATATATATATATATATATATATAGATTTAGGGCTCGTTTGGTTAATGGGTTTACTAGGGGTTGGGTTGATAGAAAACAAGAATTCATTGTTTGGTTCTTTACATATGGGGCTAAAGCCAATAATTTTAATCCAAGGTGCATTATTGTGGTTTTGGAGAATTAAAATAAAAAAATTCACATCAATTTTGTCAGTTAACTCCACAACTACACATGATATTTTTTTTTATATTTGATTTCCACAATATGTACTTTTATCTTATTTTATTTATTAAAAAATATTTAAATATCTATTATTAATTTTCTCTTTACTCATTTATTTTTAATTAAATCAAAATCTTACTCAATCCTAAACATTCTACTAACTTCAAACCAAACGCACCCTTATTAATGGATGTGATCCATATATGTCATATTGTGATGGAGTATATATTTGACAATTTAGTGGGTGGGAATGCACTCATTTCAATTGGAAATTTGCCACCACATCACTTTCTTGACAAGTCTTTAAATCTCATTGACATGTCTTAGAGGGACATGGAAAATATGGACCACAATATCATTTACAACGAATCCAATTAGTAGATGCAAAGTCATTGTGACTTTGTGAGGAGTTCACTGGAATTTTATTTATGTATCAAGGGTTGGTGAGATGTGAGTCTTGCTCATGTTTTGTAGTAATATTCCACCCTGTTTTGTTAATGAAAACACATAGGAAAGAGTATCACATTTAGGCACAAACAAACGAGTTTGGACAAAAGATAGCTAATTGTTTATGGCAGTTCACCTTGTACATACAATAAGAAAATCATATACTCTCAAAAATATAAAAATCCTGCTATTTTGTACTTACCATTCTACTAAATTACTAATATCTTACTACTAATTTTTTTTAACGGCAGTTTGTTGCAGCGAAATATCTTGCGTGCTATCGAAGTACCAAGTCTCTCGATCCGAGTTCGAATCATCTTACTACTAATTTTTATGTTCCAGATTATGAGATAATTCTAGAAATGACCTAAGATCACTTATCATTTTTTTCACCCATAAACCAAAATTTCTCTAAATGTCCCATGCGACCTATTATGCAATTTAGTACAAAATCAATTATTAATTTAAGAAATTTTACTATGTTGCATAAGTCGCATAAATCATATAAGTCACATGGGACGTTTAGAATTTTTTTGGTTTTATGAGTAAAAAAAAATGACAAATGATCTTAAGGCTGGTGGGAGTGGGGTGAAACTCACTCACCGCCATCTCAGCGCCACGTCAGTTTTTTTTATCAAACTCACCAAAACTCACCCACGAGAGTAATGACACTCACCCAAACTCACTCACACTCACTTTTCATACCTATTTTTTTATTATTTAAATACACCACACTCACAAAAAACACCCAAAATTAAACCTAACCTAAAAAAAAATAAAAAAATTTGGGCCCACATGTATAAACTCACCCAGATGAGTTTGCCTAGTTTCTTTTTGCCTGAGAACGACTCGCGCGCGACTTCGGCTGGATGAGGCGGGGGCTGCGGGCTTTGACCAACTCGTGAGTAGCTTAACTGCCACTCCCACCAGCCTAAGGTATTTCAAAAATTATCCTTCAGATTATTTGCCATCGTAAATGATCTGATGAACTTTTTCCACTGTGAGCAAATTTTATCAATCTAAGTAATATCCATTTTAAAACGGAACTCCGTTTATCACAAACGGAAATACATTTATGTCATTAAGAAAATCGACGAATAACGAAAAATTATCTATAACACTAATATTGTTATTTGCATCCGTTATCTTAAAAAAAGCATGTCAAATTTAAACAATTTGCAAAGCAATAACTATAAGCATTATAATAAAGTATTTTTTATCACCCATGTCGACCCTAGTGTATTACCCCTACCAGCTTTTGAAGAGTGCATACAATCATTGCTTCTAAAGTCATAGAAAACCAAAACATTCTCATATTTTTTATGTAGGGATAATATATATCCAATAAAACTTCATAAATTATATATTTCCTCAAAATACAAATTTTTAATGCATAATGTACAATACAAATAAAACATGTTAACTTTTTAAATGCACTTGTTCCAATATTTACGTTTTTAATGTCGACCCTAGTGTATTACCCCTACCAGCTTTTTACAGTTTATAATAAGAGTTAAAACTAAAGGTGATATGATAAATTTAATTTAATTTTTTTATCTATATTTAAAAATGAATAATAATTTTAAAGCAATAATTTAGAAACAACTAAAAAAATTGAATTATAATTATGAGAGGATAAGAATATTTAAATGCATGATAACTTTTTAAATGCACTTGTTCCAATAAATTAAACCACTAATTTCCTTGTAACTATTTGAATATGATGTTATCAAGTGAGAATTATAGTATTAGTTATTGTGATGTATATTATCCAATTATTTACGTTTGTGCTTTTTAAGGCCAGACACAATAGAGGTTTAGTGCGATTTTGATTTTGTTTACTATATCAGTTTTTTTTTCTCTGACGATTTAATGTGACTTATTTGACACAACAAAATGACCTAATGTGACCTAGTTAAAAAAAAAATATATATTTTTAAAATAAAAACATTAAATTTCATAAGAAAATATTACATTTAATTAAAAAAACATTACATAATAATTCAAATAAAAAAATATTACAATAAAAAACATTATAATAAAAAAACATTATAGTAAAAAAAACATTACAATAATACGAGTAATTTAAAGGGATAATTATCAAAAGAGTCATTTAATTTTGAGCAATTCATGATTGAGTCTAAAAACATGTTTTTCCTGATACGGTCCAGAGCAACAAAGAATATAGGGCAGCAACCATTCAGATTTTGAGAAGTGTCCAAAGAAATAGGGCAATTCTGACAGATTGCCCCAAGATATAGGGCAACAGAGGACACGTGGCGCATTCTGCACCCAGTTGCCCTATTGCCCCAAAAAAATAGACCATTTCTAGAAAGAGAAATTTTTTTGTGTTTTTTGGGAAGAGAACAATGGGCAACGGACCTTTTTGGTAATTTTCCCTAATTTAAATTGTACGTTTCCTTGATTTCGTCTTTCATTTGTTGCAAAGCTTGTTGGTGAACTAGAGGCAAATTAAGGTTGATTTCTGTGTTGTAGAACAACAAGTCCTTATCCCGTTTCTCTTTTTCAGCAAGCTCAATTTCTCGACGCTTTTATTCGAGATTTTCTCTTTTCAAGGTCGCTGCTTCCCTTTGAGCTGCCTCCTAAAATTCCAACTCCCGTTGCTTGAAGATAAAGTATTCATCTTGTTGCTGCTTCTTTTCCCCCCAGCCAATGTCTTTCATTTTCCCTCATTTGTTGGTAACAAGATCAACAAATGAAGACTTCCTTGTTGACGACGATGCGCTGAAGACTTCTTTTTAGCTTGATCACGACCCATTAGCCGGTATTCTTGAGTCTCTTCCTCCTCAGCTTCTGAATCGTCGTTCAAACTCACGTAACCAGCGTGCCCATAACCATAATTGGTTTTAGAAGTCTTGAATTTTTTGTTAATTTTCTTCGTAAACTTTGGCATCTCAATCTCTTCCCAACTTGGATGATTTCTGAGCACTTTCCACGCCTCCTGGTACGTTAAATTTTTATTGTAAGTCACTTTGTATTCAGCACAAGCTTTTTGGAAATCAGTGAGATCATTGGCACAACCATCATGACTACGCTCAATCTTATTCATTATACCACAAAAAGCATCAACGCTGGGACGCAACCTGTTTTTCTATTTGCTCACAACCGCGCCGCACCCTCTAGCCGAACCCGTATCGGTTTCAAAGTACTTCACTACCTCTTTCCAAACCACTTTGTTTTTTTTACTGTTTCCAACCTTGCTATTCTCGGAAACATGACACCAACCTTTGCACAAGCAACCTCTTCTTCACTTGTCCATTCTTTTGGCGGCTCATTTGACACAACCGGCTTGGCTTCCGAAGCACGTCTAGAGGGCTTCTTAGGTTGACTGGTGACATCTCTTCCTCGTCTTCGTCAAGGTTAACTGCAGCGTGATATGACCCCTGTCCCGAACCTTGGCCCATAGACTGATCTTGGCTAGGACCCTCACCCGCGCGTTGATCAGAAAAGTAGTCTTGATTATACATCATTTCCTCAAAATCACCATCAACCTAAAAACGATTAATCGGAGAATACGACGGGTTAAGATTCGAAGAAGTGTAAGAATCCATAGTAGGGCGATACATACCCGTGGAAGATTCATAGAAAGGTTGTTGGTTGTTATCACATTGTGGAGGATAGAACGAACAGTTTGAATAGTTTGGGTGAGATGGTTGTGGTGAACCATATTCAAACCCGACGGGTCTAAACCGGAAGTTAGGTGACACGTCAGATAATCAAAAAGTCAAATCCGAAGTCACATGGGGAACGGTTTCTTGACGAACTTAGGATTTTGGGGTTTTCGTTTTGGGGTTCTCTTGCTAGACATGTTGAATAGTTATGTGTAGAAATTTGAATGTGAATATGTGAAAAAATTGGAAGAAATAGTTAGGTATATATAAGGGTAAAAGCTAAAATTTAAATAAAAAAAAGTTTTTTTTTTGTTTTTAACCCAACGGCTAGCAAACAGTAACTTTTTCCCTTTATTCCATTTTGCACACTCGATCGTTCAAGGGGTCGAATTTCCTCGACCGAATGCTCCAATTCGATCGCCACAACAAGGCGACCGACTGCGACCGAGGTCGCGACCGAGGTCGCAACCGAGTCTTTCGACTCCCGTTGTGTCCAGCCTAAGTGCTTGCTTTTATTTTAAGAAATCTTTTTGTTAGGTCATCTATTTATAAAAAGATTAAACTATGATATGATATCACAGTGATCGACGTTTACTAAAAAGAAACGTTTTTGATCTCCTACACATAACTAAAACACGGTTAAATTAGATCAATGAGTTATGAACTACAGTCATAAAAATAATTGTTAGACTCAAGTGATAGGCTTAATAATCGAGTCGAGCCGAACTCAAGTTTAATAGGGTTTGAGTTTGGCTTGTTACTAAAATTGTAGGCTTGAGCTTGGTTTGATAGTTTGTCAAGCTTTACCTATCCATGTTTGAGTTTGGCTTGATAAGACTTGATAAAAGCTTGAGTTTGACTTGAAAAGTTTGAATATGTATAAATTTAATTTTTTTATAATAAAACTAATCAATAAACATATGTATAAAATAAAAAAATAAAAATTATTACTAAACCCTAAACCCTAAACCCTAAACCCTAAACCCTAAACCCTACGATTAAGGTCCCAAAGGCCATTGCATGATGTGAATCCGAGCACAATTTAGACATGTTGTGTTTAATATTGAAAAGAGTACAAAAAATATTTATACACATATTGTATTTCACCAAGTACCGAGTAAATGCAATAATTAAATTTTACGAAAATAAAAAATCATTTAAAATACAAAGAACTAAAATATATATGTAATTAGAGTTAAAAGTTCTTCTAAAATATATTATTTATTTATAAAATTAGCCCTTAAAATTAGGTAAATACTCAAATTAACAATTAGTTGCTTATATAAATTCATCATAAAAACATATTTTTGATATAGCTTGAAAAAGCTTGATAAGAACTCAAGCCAAGCTATCAAAAGTTTGAACTTGATATAGTTTCGAGCTATTTTTTAGGCTTGAGCTTGGGCTTAAGCTTGATAAAAACTTGTCTTGATCGAGTCAAGCTCAAGCTCGAGCTCGAGTTGCTTAATAAAAGCTTTGCTTGATTACGCCACAAAGAATTAAAGTTTAGGAGACGTTTGGTTTCCAGTTATGAGACAAAAGGTGAGACTTTAGATTTAAATACGACATTTGGAACAACTTAGAAAATGGTGCATTAAAACCTAACAAGTTGGCATATGTAAAAGTATACCTATATCCTAGGATTAGAAAGAAAAAGCTAGTATGATCTGACATTTTTTATGTGGAAGAATATAGTCCAAGCATTTGTAATAATTTTTTTTCTTCATTTTAATAAGTTTTTTTTATATAAATTTTATATAATTTTTTTTATTTAAATATTATAATAATATAAAATATTTAATCCCTTAACAAACAAAACATTACTTTTTATTTAATAATACCCAATCCTAAACCACATACTTTATAAACCCACACCCAAAGTAAAACCCCACTTCAAATCAAACGGACCCTTAATAATTGTCGAAATATGAATAATGCAAGTTTATTTGTAGATTCAATTTCATCTCTATATATTTTCTCATTTACTCGTTCGGCATATGAGTTGGACACAACGAATATTCTAGCATAAAAGGGCGTATTTCTTAGAATATTATAAGACAATTTAGAATTCGTCGCATAAATCGTCCCTGTGGTTTTAGGGTTTAACAAAAATGGTCCCTGCAAACTTAATCTAACATGTGTTCTTTAATATCAATTTCAAACTCTTCTATAGTAGTAATATCGTTTTATGAAAAATTACATTGGGATAAATCATAGATTTTGGACCTAATCAACACATGACTATTTCAACTAAACGTATGTTTGGGAGTGTAAATGTTTCAAGTCTAACTCTTACAGTTGGTTATGTTAATGGTACTCTTCTTAAAACTAAATATGTTGGAAATCTAAAACTTTCTAAAAAACGTTATCTTATTTGATGTCTTGGTTGTTCCTGAGTACCGTGTGAGTCTCTTGTATATTAACAAGCTTATTAAAGAGAACATAATGTTTATGGGATTACTGAAACAAAATGTTATAGTCAAGATTTATAACATAAACAAATTACAAGGACTGGTAGTGAAAATGATGGCCTATATTTGTTTGACACTCACTCTCTTTCTTCTAATTCTATGTGTAAAAAATAGCTAATATATATGTTGTTTGTCATGTTTCTGAATCTGTATGGCATTCTAGGCTTGGTCTTCCTTGTGATCAAGTTGTCGATGTCTTACAACATGATCATAAGTTTACCAAGGACTCTAAAGCTTACCTTGTGATATTTTTCACAAGGCCAATCAAAGAGCCTTTTTCTTTAAGTGGCCATTTAACCACTAAAACTGGTGAACTCGTTCATGTGGCTCTATGGATCCTTACGAAGTTATTAGTAAGGATGATTTTAGATATTTTTTAAGTATGGTTGATGACTCTATTAGGGCTATTTGGATCTCTTTTGTTAAGGCTAAGGAGGAAGTATATAATCTTGTAATGAATTCTATTAATATGATTCATAATCGGTTTAAGTGCAGTATTAAAACTATAAGATCTAACAGTGCACTTAATTTGTTAGTAATAAAATGTCTACTCTATTTGATAGACTTGGTATAGTTCATCAAACCTTATGTGCTTATACTCCTCAACAAAATGGTATTGCTAACAGAAAACAAGCATTGGACTCAATCACTCAATTCAAGACTTGATCTAATTTTAACTCGTTTGATTCATGGTTCGTTTCACAAACTTGTCAACACTTATAATTATGTTTCTTAGTGATCAGAACTTCTTAAAAATGTTCAATACAAAAGATAGCCAATCCATAGAAAAATCGGTTGTGACTTGTTGTTAGAAAATTACCCTTTCGACCTAGGAAATCTTTAACAACAAATTAAGTTTTGACAGCCAATGTCACATGAAACACAAGTACCAATGGTTCAAAAGAAAATCCTGAAATTGAATTAAAACATAATCACAATCAAAACCACATCATAATGCCACAAACATCATCTTACCAAGTGTAAAATGTGTTAGTGAAAACATTACGATGTTTAGTCGATATAATCTTTTCGTGTTTTGTTGATGACAAACGTATAAATCGCAATACATTATGCAAAATGTTAAGGTACTCGTAATCATTCAAGAATACATTTGTATACTTCTCTCGACACCTGCAAGATCGTATTCGGAATGAATCACTCAAGGTATTTACAAACAAGTCATTAACCTAACTAAGTGATCAAGGATTTAGTTTTTCTTAAAACTCATATTTTATTAAATGTGACAAAAGTTTTTATTAAACGTTATTTTTAAGAAAATGTTTTATTAAAGAGAAAATGGAAATTCGAATTTGGTATATTCTAAATAATATTCTTTAATTTGAATTTAGGATATTCCAAATGGTCTAAGAAAATACCCTTGAGGTATAAAATTCACCAGATGACATTTCCCCACTAAAGGACAAAATAGCACGGACTCCAAAGCCCGAGGTTCCTTAAATAAGGGTGCGTTTCTTTCTTGATAAAGAACCATAGGTCGCGGGGAAATATATCCGTTGCTCTCTTGCCCTATAAATAGTGGACAATTTCCAGCTTTTTAATCAAGCCTTTTTACACAAATCTTTCTATTTTCTCAGACACCTTAATCATTGATTAGTTGTTTGGTTAATCTTATTTTAAGATGTGATTCTCTCCTTCAATCCTCTCATACTCTCAAGTGCAAAGAGAAGAACACTTTCATCATTGAAGTGTTGTGTCTACCTCAAGATCTATTGAAGATCAAACATTATTTTTCATTAGTTGTGTAGTTGTGTAGATCCAAATTGTTGTGTCAATTTGAAAGTTGTGTAGTTGTGTAGATCCAAATTGTTGTGTCAATTTGGATATAGTGTTAGAGTCATAGATCTAAGTTTTGTGTACTTAGATCTATATGGTTATGTGCTTAGGCCATAAAACACAAGGTTTGTTATGTTGGGCCATAAAAAATAACTAGTGTGAAGATTGGTGTAGATGGGTATAGATTGGTCCTACCTAAGATTAGGACTCGACATCAAGCCTTGTGTCAGAAAATGGTGAAGTAGGCGACGTGTGTAGATTGGTCCTACGTAAGATTAGGACTCGACATCTAGCTTAGTATCGGAAATTATGTAAGCGACGTGTATGGTTTTCTCCGCCTTGAAAGTAGCGTGTTGATTAGTGAAGTAATTCTCGAGTTGGGTACTCGAGGAGTGGAGTAGGGCGAAGAGGTCGTGACCGAACCACTATCAATCATCGTATCGGTACTTTCATTTACATTTATTCCATTACCTTTTTAGATGCATTTATATGTTGTTGTGTGTTGTGTGCATCACATAATTTAAACATCCAAGTTGCAGAAAAGTTAAGTCTTAGTAGGTGTGTGCTTCATGTTTAGATTATGATCAAGTGTGCATCCTTTAGTCCAAACATCTTAGTTGCGGCAAAGCTAATGCTTAGCACGTGTGTGCTTAGTGTTTAGACTATTGCTTGATGTACTCTTGAATTGATGTGTTTGTGTGTGTTACTTACTTGTTGTATATAGTCTTTATATCTATAACAAACACATCTCATACTTAGTCAAACTTGATAAGGAATTTGATACAAAGGATTGTTTAACTTTAACATGTATCATATGAGATATCCCACTGTCGGCGGTTCCTTAAAGAACCGCGATCACAATAAAGAACCGCGGTTAGTGGATTAAACGAAATTGTTTTGAAAATTAATGAGAAACTATTCAACCCCCCCTTCTAGTTTCAACAAAATGAAACTAGCCACTCATATTAAACATTGAAATAAACTCAAAAAATAAAGTCATAAAAGTCATAATCAAGAGTTTTACATAGTGGAAATATAGTACTAATGATCGGGGTAATGATCCCTTAGACTTTGATGTAGCAAACTTTGTTTTTTAGGCTCCAAAAGTGACTTTTCTTGCGCCACCTTGCTCAAATCCAAATTTCAGGTTTTGGACTAGGGAGAGAGAGTTTACTTTGTTAGAAATAGTTATGAGAGACTTTTATGATAGTTGTTATGAAAGTATTGAAGTGGCATATGAAAGATGTGACCCAATGGGTCTTATTTATTAACAAATTGAAGGTAGGGAGTGAATGCATGGCTTGGTGGCAAAGGCATTTTGCTTGGTGCCAAAGGAATTATAGAACCTCCAAGTAGAATGTTCATGTGGCTTCTTTAGATGCATCAAGAATGTGTTGATGACTTGTAGTAAAATCTTCCCAAAGAAAAGGAGATAGTGGCAGCTGAAGTTGGCTGGTGGCTGCTCACATGATTGATGGCTGTTGAAGAGAAAGGAGATGGTGGCAGCTGAGCACGACTGGCAGCTGCTCACACGGATGGCGGCTCCTATCAAACTGAATTGTTTGCACATTTTATACACAAAGTAGCTTCTTCATTTCTCTTGCATTTCCCAAGTTGGGATCACTTGTAAAGCTTGTGTATTTTTTGAAAACACTTGTTCTTGCACCCAGAATTGATCTTCAAAGGCTTGTAACTCGTACACAAGTCTTGAAATTGGTTGGAATTCTTCGTACTTGTACTAATATTTGCTTTTACATTGCTTTCTTCATCTTTATATTTTTTTCCCTGCATTTGGCTACACATAGACTTACAAACACATTTTGGCACAAATATGCACAAAAGTAAGGAAATATAACCAAAATACATGTACAAAATCATGGATAACGCTCCCAAAAACATGTTGAATTTGGGCGTTATCACATCCCAAAGGCGTAGTTCATGAATGAGACCCTTCTTTATCTCATCTTCTTGGTTTCACCCCGGAGACGTCACGTTAGGAGGAAGTTCCTATAGGCGATGGGTTTGATGAAGGTTTAGCTAAAGAGAGTTCACCTTTAGTTCACTCGAAGGTCATGAATAATTCTAAGGAGGTTCACGTTCAGGAGGTCTCAAACAGAATTCTGAATTTAGACATTCATAAAATCATAAAGGTGGTTCGATTATGGAAGTTTTAGATGATATGGTTCAGGTGGGCCAATCCATGGGATACAAGATGGACGGTTGTATTAAGGATATTGAACACATTATTGGAATAAAAGACGGTGCATTTTTTAAATGAATATTTTATCCCTAAACATTTAAGGTCTTGGTCACAAGACAAAAAATGAGTGGGTAAAGGAGTTAAACTTGCAACATAAAGTTAATTTTCTCACGTTACAAGAGAGGAAAATGGATCGAATCACTCATATGGACGTTAAATATCTATGGGGTAATTCTAACTATCAATTCGTTTCTAGTGATTCGGTTGGTAACTCGGGTGGGATCTTATGTATTTGGGAGGATAATGTGTTCAAGAAGGCAAATGTTATTGTTTCTCTTAACTTTATAGGTATTTATGGAACTTGGAATTCCAATAATTCCAAGGTTCTTATAGTGGTGCTTTATGCTCCTCAATCTCTTGCTCTTAAACGAGTACTATAGGAGTATATCTCGTCATTGGTATCTCGTTGGGATGGTGAATCGATTTTTTATGGGTGATTTTAATGATGTGAGATCTATCAAGGAAATACTTGGCTCGGTGTTTAATCATTTTAGTGCGCGTGTTTTTAATCGTTTTATTAAGAGATCGGGTCTTGTGGGTATCAAACTGGAAGGCTATTATTTTACATGGTCGCACCCCTCCGGTAGAAAAAATGAGTAAATTGGATCGGTTTTTTTGTCTCGGAAGGTATTATTTCACTTTTCCCTCTATCTTGGCTATATGTCTTGATAAACATGTTTCCGATCACCGACCCATTCTTCTCCGAGAAGTTTTTACTGATTTTTGTCTGACTCCTTTCCATTTATTTCATTCATGGTTCAAGAGGGATGGGTTTGATGATTTTGTGGAACACGCTTGGAATTCCTTCTCTCATTCGGATAGTAGCATGATGATTTGGCTCAAGAAAAAGCTTCAAAACTTGAAGGTTATTATCCGACGGTGGATTAAGGATAAGAACTTGACTCCATTAGGTGTTGTTATGTCCATTAAGGAGGAACTCACTAACATTGATAAAAACATTGATAGAGGATATGTTTCTGATGAGTTGCTTCTTAAAAGAATGGAGTTAACTCAATAACTTGTTGACATTAAACAGATGGAAGCTAAAGATTGGGTTCAGAAATAAAAAATTTAAATGGATTATAGAGGGGGACAAAAATTCGAAATACTTTCATGGTATAGTTAATAAAAAATGGTCGCAACTGGCTATCCGAGGAGTCCTAGTTGATGGCCATTGAAAGACGGATCAGGTGGAGGTTAAGATACTTTCAAAGGCCATTTTGCTAACAGCTTTAAACAACCACGCCATGGTCAGTTTACACTTAATTTTCTATTTCCCATTCGCCTTTCAAACGATCAAGTAACAGATCTAGATTGTTGTAACTCTCACGATGAAACCTGAGATGCAGTTCGGAATTGTAGAGTAAATAAGACTCCTGGTCCAGGCGAGTATACTTTTGGATTCTTTAGGAGATACTGGAATTTTATTGGTCCTGATTTTTGCTCGGCGATTGATTGTTTCTTTGAAAGTGGTAATTTTCCGATGGGAAGTAATTCTTCTTTGATTGCTTTGATTCCAAAAGTTACGGATGGAAAATTTGTGTCGAAATTTAGACCCATTAGCTTGATCGGATGTGTCTATGAAGCTGCTACGAAGATCCTTGCTAATTGTTTGACTACGGTTATTGCATATCTTGTGTCCGATACATAATATGTGTTTGTTGCTAATCTACAAGTTTTAGATGGGCCTTTCATTTTAAATGAGCTAGTCGCTTGGTGCAATCGGAAAAATAAGCAAACCATGATTTTTAAAGTCGAGTTTGCCAAGGCGTACGATTCGGTTCGATGGGATTACATTCTGAATGTTTGACATGCTTTTGGTTTTGGCCCTAATTGGTGTAATTGGATTCGGGGTACTTTTGGCTCTTATATGACCTCGGTTTTGATTAATGGAAGCTCCTATTTGGAATTTCCTTTCTTCTGTGGTTTGAAACAAGGAGATCCTTTGGCGCCTTGCTTATTTATCCTTATTATAGAGTCTCTACACATTTCATTCTCTAGAGCCACGAGTGAAGGTGTTTTTAACGGGATATAGATTAACGAGTCAATGGTTATTTCTCATCTTTTCTATACCGATGATGCTATTTTTATGGGGGAATGGTCTAATTCTAACATGACGAATATTGTTAAAATCCTTAGATGTTTCTTCCTTGTGTCAGGGTTGAAAATTAACATCCAAAAGAGCCAAATTTTGGGGGTTGGTGTGCATCGAAATCATTTTAGTCATGCTGCTTCACTTATCGGGTGTACCGTTATGCATACTTCGTTTCGGTATCTTGGTGTAATGGTAGGCGATTGTATGGCTCGAAAATCTGCTTGGTCCGACATTGTCTAAAAATTACATCATCAGTTGTCTAAGTGTAAGGTTAAAACGCTTTCTATGAGAGGTAGGCCGAATATATTGAACTCGGTTCTAGAGGCTTATTAACATCATAACAATTATATAGAACCCTAAACAAGATCAAAGCACACATATAACGGAAGCGATTTAACAAGATCATAATAACACAATTATAATTAATCGAATTAGGGTTACATACCTTTACGCTAAAGCAAATCCACAAGATAAAGAACGAATTACCAATTAGGGCTTATAACGAACACCACCAAGATATAGTCTAAAGTAAGACTATATTACGATCTTGTACACAAGTAATACAACGAGCTAACCGTGATTCTAGCACGTCTAAATTGAGCTTCAACGCTTGTGGAAAATCTACCCAACAACCCTATAGAGGGGCTAGGACTAAATTTAAACTTAAAGCGAGCACCAAGAAAAAACCACACCAAACCCTTTGTGGGTTGGTGTTGCGATCGGCCAAGAGAGAGAAGAGAAAGAGATTAAGGTGTGTTGAATTATGAGGGTAAGGGAGTATTTATATAGGCCCTAATCCTTGTAGCTCAAGTAAACAAATTTAAGGAAAGTTTTTTCCTTCCCCCTTCTTTTTCAACCGACGGTCGAACACCCCCCTAAGGGGTGTTCCAGACTTTTCTTTTCTCTTCTATTTAATTCCACAACGATCGTTTAATACTTAACTCTCAATATTTAACGGTCATTAAAGTTAAAGCTCAGTTTAATTTAATAAATACATAAATATATATTTATTAAATAAATTAATAAATACAATAAATATATTTATTAAAAAATTAACTCTTTACGTATTGAGTGCAATCCTGTAATCTCGAGTTCGATCCTATCACACACTATTAAATATAAGTCTATAAACTTTCAGCTCCCACTTGGACATATTTCGAATATCGTGATTACATTGACTAGCGTCTAGTTACACTAGCAATGTCTCTATCACAACTCGATGTAAGGTATCTTGGATAAAACCTTTTAATGATTCATCATTATTATTATCCTTTTATTTCTAATACAACATTAATAAGGATATGGAACTCAGTCATTCCTTTCATTAACCATTCTGTTTCTCGTTCACAGATTCAACAAGATTACCAAAACAAATTTCGGTGTGGTCACACAAACATCTTACTAATTCCACGAGAGGCCCAGCTGTATTAAACTCTAAAACGAAATTGGAGGATATAAATTCTATATTGACTAGAAGCAAAACTTATTAATTTTGCAACACTTCTGAAAATAATCCTTATAGCTACCAGTTACGTTTAGCGTTAGATTATTCCACAGAGATGCACTAGATTCATAACATTTTCCTGGTATCTCAAGTCTAACGATACCTATTTATGATTTACTTGATGACAAAGATCCACAAAGTAAAATCATATAGTTGGGATAAGTCCAATATTCAACTCATCGAATACCATCCAAAATCGATCAATACACTTTCAAGTATACTCTATCACTATTTTGATTTGTCTTAATTTAATAATATTCCCATATTTATAATCGAAAACGGACATTTAGCATAACAATTTATTCATGGATTAAGTAAAACATGTAAAATAGGATACACAATTAAATAATAAGAATAAACGAAACCCAATCTTTATTTTATTAAATAATAATATCATAACATCTTTTATCCAAATACTAATCACATATTTATTGCATGAGTTCGCTAGCTAGTTGCAGCCCAATAGCCTTGGCATGCTTACCTACCTTTGGTCTAGGCAAAGCCTTAGTAAAAGGACCAGCTACGTTATCATCTGTGTGAACTTTTATTAATTTAATTTCACGAGCTTCAACTTGTTCTCGGACGTAGTAATATCTACGCATAAAGTGTCTGACGCCTTTTATGACTCCAGAATCGGTGGCGAATATTATTGCAGTAGAATTGTCGCAATATATATCAATAAGTTCTTTAATTGAAGACATCACTCCAAGATCTCCAATAAACTTCTTAATCCAAACAGCTTCTGAAGCAGCCATGTACTCAGATTGAGTAGCATGCATTGCAATCGTTTTCGGTTTCTTGCTCTTCCAGTCAACTGCTCCTCCATTGATAGAAAAAATGTAACCCATCTGAGACTTCGTATCTCTTTATCACATTGCCAGGACGCGTCACAAAAACCTGTCACATTTAGTTCTGTGTCTGGTTTCCCTCCAAATACCAAAAATATATCTTTCGTACTCCTCAAATACTTTAGATAATGTTTAACAGCAGTCCAGTGGAGCTTCCCTGGATTCTGTTGGTATCTACTGACCAAGTTCTAAGCAAACGCCACATCAGGCCTTGTGCATCTTACAGTATACATAATAGATCCTACAACCGAAGCGTAAGGTACCTTCTGCATGTATGCCTCCTCTTCAGGAGTTGATGCCATCCATCTTATGACTCAGATTATGCTTAACTTCCATAGGTTGAAAACCTTTCTTGGAATTATGCATGTTATACTTCCTCAATATCTTATCTATATAAGCATCTTGACTTAGACCAATTAACCGTCATTTCCTATCTCGATAGATCTTAATTCCCAGAATGTATGCAGCTTCTCCTAAATCCTTTATAGAAAAACATTTACCAAGATAATCCTTTATAGCTTTAAGTCTTAATGTTACTTCCCATAATTAATATGTCATCAACATATAGGACTAGAAATATTACATCACTCCCACTAGCTTTGCGATATACACATGGCTCGTCACGATTTTAAATAAATCCAATTTTTTTGATTTCTTCATCAAATCGTTTATTCCATTGACGTGATGCTTGCTTCAAACCATAAATAGATCTTTGAAGTTTACTCACATGTTTTAAATTCTTAGGATCAACATACACTTCCGGTTGTTGCATATAAATGTCTTCATCTAAGCAACCGTTCAAGAAGGCAATTTTAACATCCATTTGCCATATCTCATAGTCATAGTATGCTGTTATTGCTATGAGAATCCTAATAGCTCTTAAGTCTGCTACAAGAGAAAATGTCTCCTCGTAGTCTACACCAAAAGTTTGAGTAAAACCTTTAGCTACTAAACGAGCTTTATAGGATTGTACTTTTCCGTCCATGTCAGTTTTCTTCTTGTATATCCACTTATGTCTCACTACTTTAGTATTTGGTGGTGGATCTACAAGAATCCAAACATCATTAACTTTCATGAATTTCATTTCCTCATCCATAGCAACCATCCACTTATCCTTCGCAGGATCAAGCATGGCGGATTTATAATTAGCAGGTTCACCAAGATCCCCTACTTCATCATCATCCTCTATATTAAGACATATATTTATATTTTCTTTTTTAATCCTTTCGGATCTACGTAGAGGAACTGATTTCGGTGGAACCACCATACTTTCTGGTTATACATGAATTATTTCGCTAGTGTTTTCGGAAGGTAATGTATCTATATGACTCTCTTCAAGATCATACTTTCTCTCACTGAATTCTTGATTAACAAGATCACTTTCAAGGAAGTCTCCATACCTAGCAAAAGTTACTTTATTCTTAAGTGGATAATAAAAGTAGTAACCCATAGTTTTCTTAGGGTATCCTACAAAGATACATATCACAAATCATTGTTGGAGTTTGTCACCCGAGTCACGTTTCACATACGCCTCGCAACCCCAGACCTTTAAATAAGACAAATATGGCTTCTTGCCATGCATAGTTCATATGGTGTCTTATCAACCTTCTTTGTGGGAACCATATTTAAAATACGAACAAGAGATTCTAAAGCATAATCCCAAAAGGATAATGGTAAAGTTGTAAGATTAAAAATAGATCGCACCATATCTAATAATGTACGATTTCTCCTTTCGGATACACCATTTTGTTGTGGAGTATAGGGAGAAGTAAGATGCTGAACAATTCCATTCTCACTTAGATAATCTATAAACTCTTGACTTAAATATTGATCACCTCTATCAGAACGAAGAGCTTCAATCTTCTTTCCTAGTTGCAGTTCTACTTCTGCTTTAAACACTTTGAATGTTTCAAATACCTCATGTTTATGCTTAAGTAAATAAACATAACCATAACGGTTATAATCATCCGTAAATGTTAAAAAGTAGCTAGCACCTTTCCTTGACACATGACTAAGTCGTCCACACACATCAGTATGTACTAATCCAAGTAGATCAGTAGCTCTTTCAATATTGCTATTAAAAGGTTTCTTGGTCATCTTTCTAGAGATACAAGACTCACATTTATCAAATGATTCATCATTGATATTTTTCAAAAAACCTTCACATTGAAGCTTTTGTATACGAGTATTCCCAATATGGGCAAGTCTATAATGCCAAAGATAAGAAGAGTTCTTGTCAAACTTTCTCTTCTTATTCATGTTAAAAACAAAATTATTATTATTCTTAGATTCATTATCATGCATGTCTATTTCAAACACACCATTATCAGAAATTGCATTAAAATAGAAAATACCATCTTTCCAAACAATTATTATCAATAGTGTGAAACGAATCCATTATTCAACAAACAAGAAAAGGAAATAACACCCCTAACAATTGTAGGTGCATAATGACAATCATTTAAAATTAGTACTAACCTCGAAGGTAAAACTAAATTAAATATTCCTATAGCTTCAACTACTGCTTGTGTGCCATTGCCCACTTGCAGAAATTGTTCCTTATAGGATAGCTTCCTTTCCAGATTAAATCTCTGCAGCGTATTACAAATGTTAATACCACATCCCGTATCATATACACGGGAATTTAATTTGTATGTTAAATTGAATAATTCAATCATAAATAAAATACCTGAAGCTACAGCGCTCTGCTCAGACTTCTTCTTTATTTCTCTCAACTCTTCGAGGTAAAGAGGGCAATTCCCCTTCGAGTGACCACTTGCCTTGCAATGGTGACAAGTCTCATCCTTCTGAGATTTATTCTTCTTGACAAAGTTCTGCTTAGGTTTCGAATAAGTCGTAAATTGTTTGCCCTTATCACCCTTGCCTTTGCCTTTCTTCTTGTTCGCTTGCGGTTTTGGCTTACTCACTCTACCCTTTTGTATGGTTAGTACATGGGGAGTAGAAGTAGATGCCTTGTCCTTTAACCCCTTCTCATAGTCAATGAGCATTGCATGCAAATCATTGACTGTCTTCCCCGTGCAATGCATATTATAGTTTTTAACAAAATCATTGAAGTCATTGTTAAGGGACCTATTGATCAAGTTGATATCCATATTATGATCATAGGGGTGTTCTAGTGCAATGAGTTGTTCCATATAACCCCTCATCTCCAAGTAATGGGCACTAACAGACTTTCCAGGAGTTTGCTTGCAGCTATGCAAAGCATATACTAAGTCGTAGATCTCCACAGCTTGTGGCTTCTCGAACACAGCCTTGAGCTCATCAAGCATTCGCTTAGGTGAAAATAGCTCATACTTCTGTTGAAGTGGAGGAGCCATTTTCCCTAACATTAAGCAAGCCTCTGAGTGCTTCTTAACATTAGCAGCGTGTTCAAGACTTTGCGCCTTAGAAGCCCCTTCAGCAAGATCCTCTGGATAATGAGTGGTCAAGATATCAATAGTACCCGCTACTCTCAAGACAATTCTTAGTGAGCGGTACCAATCATTGAAGTTTGGGCCGGTAAGTTCAGGACGATGAAAAAACGCTTTGAACGCAGAACTTATAGTGTTATTGTCGGGTTGAGCTATTTCTATAGAAATAAGTTCAAATATTAGTATTTTTGATAACAAAATACTTTCAAGAAAATAAAATTACCCCGGTATATAAACCATAGTAATTTCCTTGAATCCTATAACTATATTGACATAAATCTATTACATCAGTTGATTTGCTAGTAATGAATGTACTCAATGTAGCGACTTGTCGAACAATCAATTGACAAACAATTTTCAATTTCTAGATTTTCTAAGGGATTTACATTGCCAAAAGAACGTTTTGCATTGTAAACATGTTTCATCCCTTCTGAATGCCTTACGTTTCCAGATCTCACTGAGTAACTTAATTAAGTCGTCTAATCCGAATAACGTAAAACCATCATACGAATTCTCATTCTATGAAAGTTTTCTCTCCATTACAACATCGCCCAAAAATCTCATTTGATGACGTAGTAATTTCAAGTGCTCGTCAATTAGATAACATTCGACTTAAATTTTAAGGGTATAAATTTAATGTCAAAATCAATGTATGGAGAAGCATGCATAAAACTCCATAACATAAGTTTAATAAAACATCTAGTAAACTTTTTCACGAGACTAAATTTCTATATAAATTATGTTGAGGTATTGGATAAACCAATCAAAGATACCCACAACTATTCACAACGTACTTTTTCTAGAACTCGGCTAAAGCACAAAGCAATACCCTTATTCATTGTGTTTCGGATGTGAATTTGCGGTAAATCAACCTTAAGGTATAATGCAAAAAATAATCGTAGGTAATTTCAATTTGACGCCCAGGCGAGCCGGGAATTTGGCCAGCGACTAATGGCATAACACCTCCTTCCTTAACCGGGTACATGACCAGCGGTGCGTTATACCCACTTTATAGTTTGTCAAAAGGAGTAGGCCGTTAGATTATAAGTGCAATTCACCAATCAACGTAATCTTAGGTAATTTAGATCTCAAACAAATCTTAATTTTAATATGATTTAGTCCATATTATTTCTTTTAAAAAAAACCCTTGTTTACAACAATTCATCAATTTTAATATATACAAGGAAAAAAACTAAATCATAAACACATAATAACGATTTATATGTGCAATAAATCAATCAAATAGCCACATGCATACGATTTATTCAATAATCATCAAATCTAGGTTTTTATATTCATATAAAAGTCTTCTCTAATTCAAGATTTATTGAATCAAATAATCAAGTAGCACATAAAATCATATAAACATATAATTTTACGATCCATGAAAACATGCACGTTATCATGGATCCACCCACAAATCTTAACAATAAATCTCTATAGATCGTAACCATACAGGACATAACAATCAATCATGTAATTTAATCTAAAATCATCACACATGTAATTTAGGGTTTCAAAACAAATCTTTTTTTTATAAAAATCGGCCAAACCCTAATTTAAATAAAACAAAACCCTAATTTTTAAGAAAACCTAAACACATGAAGTTTTAACTCAAAACTATTATTAGTTAATAAACTTTAGATTTTCGATAATTATAACATGTTAAAACGGCTTTTGATGCCACTGAAGGTTTATTAACATCATAACAATTATATAAAACCCTAAACAAGATCAAAGCACACATATAGCGGAAACGATTTAACAAGATCATAATAACACAATTATAATTAATCGAATTAGGGTTACATACCTTTACGCTAAAGCAAATCCACAAGATAAAGAACAAATCACCAATTAGGGTTTATAACGAACACCACCAAGATACAGTCTAAAGTAAGACTATATTACGATCTTGTACACAGGTAATACAACGAGCTAACTGTGATTCTAGCACGTGTAAACCGAGCTTCAACGCTTGTGTAAAATCTACCCAACAACCCTAGAGAGGGGCTAGGACTAGATTTAAACTTAAACCGAGCACCAAGAAAAAACCACATCAAACCCTTTGTGGGTTGGTGTTGGGATCGGCAAAGAGAGAAAAGAGAAAGAGATTGAGGTGTGTTGAATTATGAGGGTGAAAGAGTGTTTATATAGACCTAAATCCTTGTAGCTCAAGTAAACAAATTTAAGGAAAGTTTTTTCCTTCCCCACCCCTTCTTTTTCAACCGACGGTCGAACACCAACCTAAAGAGTGTTCCGGACTTTTCTTTTCTCTTCTATTTAATTCCACAACGATCGTTTAATACTTAATTCTTAATATTTAAAGGTTGTTAAAGTTAAAGATTAGTTTAATTTAATAAACACATAAATATATATTTATTAAATAAATTAATAAATACAATAAATATATTTATTAAATAAATTAACTCTTTACGTATTGAGTGCAATCCTGTAATCTCGAGTTCGATTCTATCACACGACTATTAAATATAAGTCCATAAACTTTCGAGTTCTTGGTTCAACCCCTATTTATTGTATGTAATTTTCCAAGTTCCAAAAGGTATTATGAAGGAAATGGAAATGATTCGTAGTGATTTTCTTTGGGAGCTGATCATTCGGATAGAAAGATTTCTTGGGTTTCTTGGGAGAAGGTCTTGGCGTCAAAGCGTAACGGTGGTCTTGGTGTGTCCAGTTTTTTGGCGTTGAAACGAGATCTTCTTTTAAAGTGGATGTGGCGGTTCATATCTCAAGACGGGTCTTTATGGTATCGTATGATTCATACCTTGTACGGATCCTCTTTTCACTCACACCTAGTTCATTTTACTTCTCTTTGGTGCTCTATTTTACGTGAAACGCATGCCTTAATTTCTAAAGGTTTTAACTTTGTTTCTAATTGCAAGAAGCGAATTGGGGATGGGAACAATACTTGGTTTTGGTATGACCCTTGGGTTTCTATTCAACCTCTCCACATCATGTTCCATCGTATTTTTGCTTTAGAGACGGATAAAGATTCTACCGTGGGTTCAAAGTTGTGTCCTCTTTTAGTCAATGTCTCTTTTCGAGGACTGGTCCGAGATGGAGTTGAGCGTCAGCAATGAAGTGAGTTATGTGCGGTTTTAGAGCCTATTATCTTATCTTCTTCCAAAGATAGGTGGATTTGCGACCTTAATGGCGACGGGGTGTTCCGTGTTAATGAGGTTCGTTCTTTATTAGATAAGATCTTTCTTCCTTCAGCTGATGTTCCTACCAGATGGGTGAAATTTATTCCGATCAAGATTAACATTTTTGCTTGGCGAGCTCCGCTTGATCGTCTCCCGACCAGAAGTAATCTTGTGCGCATATGTGTTGTGATGGTTTCAGATCTTTATCCGATGTGTGGTACGGTTACTGAAGATATTTTTCATATTTTATTGAGGTGTGATGTGGCCAATGCTTATTTTTCGAAAGATTTATCGTTAGTGGAGCTAGATTGGCAAGACTTGATATCGTTTGAAGATTGGAATGTTTAGTTTTCGACTACCCGATTGCTGTCTAAGATTAAATTGATGTTGAAAGGAGTTTGCTATGTTGCTTGGTGGCACCTTTGGGTGTTTAGGAATCATCTTATTTTTTACGCGAACTCCCGAGACGGTCCGTGATTTTTATGATATTGTTTCGCGGTCATATTCTTGGTGTGTTAATAGATGTAGCGTTTCTTTTTCTTGAGAGACTTGGTTGAAAATTTCTCATTTGATTTTCTTGTAATGTTTTTCTGGCATCTTGCTAGTTAATAAAGTTGCCGTTGAAAAAATAATTATAACCTCAACATGAAAATAAATACATTGTCGCATGTTTCTCGAGTTAATATGTGAAAGGAAATGAAAGACAAGAGTTTTTGTGTTTTTTAGTTTTTTTAGGAAAATAAAATGAATTAGAGAGAAAGACGAGATAAATTTTTATTTATAAAAGTTTTCCTTCACTTTGAGAAGAAAAAAAGGAAGAAAATCTTATAATAAGTTGTATAAAAGATTAAAATATTTTTTATAATATTTGGTTATAAAAACTAAAAAACATACACGTAATTTAATCGGTTATTTTTTTTTTCAACTTAAAAACATAATTCTTATTAATTTTTTTTCTTTCATTTACCATGAACTTAATTGTTGAGATATTATGTACAAGTGGCAATTTGGAGTAATCCAAAATAGACATATTTTAGATTCACTGATAAAGATCCATCGGCCAAAATAACCGTGAGCGGCTACGATATTATAAGTTTCTTCTTCTTGACCGAATCTGTAACCTTCGTTAGCAGATTCATTTTCTGTGGTTTCCCTGATCAAACTAGAGGTTACCAAAGAACCATGGCGGTGAATCCGTTCCCGAGCCTTGTACACACCGCCCGTCACACTATGGGAGCTGGCCATGCCCAAAGTCGTTACCTTAACCGCAAGGAGGTAAACAACACTTCTTTTATTTTTCTTTTTCTTTTCCTATTTTTATTGTTTTCTTTTTCCTTTCATTTAAAATTCAAGAATTGAATGTCTAAAATAAGTTTTAACAAAATACAAATTTTATATGAAGTTTTGACGATTTGTAAAACTAGCGTGATATTGATAAAGACATCATAACGATTTGTTGAACAGGTAATCTAAATCTAAAGTCCACTATCCTTAAAAGTTTAGTTGATATTTGTTAAAAGTTAAATAACTAATTCTTATAATCACTTTCAGCGTTGCAGGTAAATAACTAGTCTTTTCACCTTACAAGAAGAAAATATAGCCTCTTAAAGAAATTAGTGACAGAAACATTTACATATTATAATGGTAAGATAGTTGGGAAACCATCTCGGCTTATATAATATAGAAAGCTTTTTGGAAAACGATTAGGGTTCGAACTAACTCTTGGATAATTAGGCCACTGAGACATGAACTCATTGTTTGAAGCTCGGCTTTGACTCAAGCTCCGGATAGCATAAAAGATACATAAGATCGAAGTGTTTTCACTAATATACACGATTTAAAGTAACATAGTTAAGAATATGCTATAAAATAGAAAAATAGTTAATATCTACAAAACTTATACAGTAAATATTTTGCAACATCATGATATCATGTTGTTGTCATAACATTATTCTCCATGTTTCCAAACCAGCATATAAGCATATTCCAAGCATGATGAGTCTCTGTCAATAATTGGTACAACGTTATCATTTATTAAACATGTTTAATATATAATTAAAGTTTGTATTTAAGAGGTTACATTAACATAATACGAGCACAAAAAAACAATATTCGTCACACTCCTTTGTTAACAAAATACAAGATAGAAATGTCTTTTGTTTTAGTATGTTTGTACTTGTCCATAAATCAATTTCCTGTTTCCTCTTCGAAATTGCTGCCGGCAACATCCACGACAAACCGGTATCTAACGTCGTTTTTGGCCAACCTGTCCATTGCGGTATTGACGTAGTCCATTTTCACCACCTCGATTGTGGATCTAACTCCTTTCTCGTTGCAGAATTGGAGCATCTCTTGAGTCTCCTTCATGCTACCTATGAAGGTCCCAGTGATCATTTTTCTACCTATTCAGGATACAAAAACAAAACTTAGACCATGTTATGTACAGCTTAGATAATGATATATAGTAACATAAATAAAAAGGGACTAACCAAGCATGAGAAGAGGGGAGATAAACTGTAATGGAACATTGATCACACCCATGATGATCAATTTCCCATCAAGTTTGAGCAAAGATAAACTAGGCTCGAGAGGGTGGTGAACCGGCACCGTGTCAATAATGTAGTCAAATGAATCCGCTAATTCTTGCATTCTTTCAACATCAGAGCTAACGAGGTAATCGTCAGCTCCGAGGACATCCAAGGCCTCCTCTTTCTTCTTGTCAGAAGAAGAAATAACGGTCACATGATGTCCCATCGCTTTAGCTATCAAAACGCCCATGTGTCCAACCCCACCGAGTCCTAGTATTCCTCCTTTTAGCCCACTACCTTTCAATCCAAAGTGGTTCAATGGGCTATAAACTGTCACCCCGGCGCATAGTAGTGGCGCCACTTGCTCAGGAGACATTCCCTCGGGTATCTTAACCACAAATCTACATTTTACAAAATCATAATAAGCTTGAGAAATCGTGAAAAAGGATTATAATAAAATGAAGCGATATGAAAATTACTTTTGGTGGACGACCATGGAGCCAGCGAAACCTCCTTGAGTAGGCTTGCCATCGGTGTAAACATCGTTGTAAGACCAAATCTTTTTGTTGCAATATTGCTCCACATCGGCCTTGCAGGGGCGGCAAGCGTCACAAGAACCGACTAGACACCCGACTCCAACGCAATCCCCGACCTTGAAGTTGGTGACTTCCGGTCCCACTTCCACCACCTCACCCACTACTTCGTGTCTACATCCACCAACATGAAAACAAATTAATGTATTATCCTCAATTATAGTCTTACCTATAACCATTACAAGTCCCATCTATCACTCAAAATCTATATTTATATAAAAAAAGATACTCCAAGAAACAGAAAATAGATAGGGTATTCCAACTGCTAAGCTAGCTGTTTGGTAAGAAATAACAATTTGACAAGCAATGGCTTAAACTTAAGTTACCATATCTTTAAGCAAAAGTGATCCACACGCTTCAAAATTAATATCATTCCACAAATAGAAAGTTTAAATTTATACAGAAAGGGTATGATATAAGGAAAACTAACCCAGGAACCATGGGATAATTCGACATTCCAAGGTCATTTTTAATCTGATGAAGATCGGTATGACAAATACCACAACATATCACCTTAATCAACACGTCTTCTGCTCCAGTATTTCTGTAAAAACATACATAAAAATGTTTCAGTTCATCATTTTATACATTAAACGAAAAATTCAATCATCCAACCTAGTATTATTTAACTTTTGTCCTAGGGTTTTGACAACTTATCAATCTATTGCATTCTAAGAACATGGTACATATGGACATGTGCTTATATAAAATGACAATAGGCATATTTCACTTATAACATGATAAACGTTTTTACAAAGCTAGCCTAAAAACCCCTTAAAAACATACAAACTCTTACAAAGACACATATATCATAATATCAAGATGCATATATTGGGGAGAATCGTCATGCGATTAGTTGGCTTGCAATATCGAGTCAGAAATCAAACTAAACATATAAATAGTATAAGAAGGAAGGGTACCTAAGAGTGTAGGTGTATGGTGCAAGAACACCGGATGGATCTTTAGCGGCCCATCCGGTAACCTTTCTTTCTTCTTTCATGCTTCCCATTGTTATAAAAACACACACTTGTTTATAAAACTTCTACCAAATATGTGTGTTTTAATGTGTTTGTTTGTGATGTTATTATGGACAAAAGGGAACGTATATATAATGCATAAAAGAGGGGCCAGTTCTTAGCTTTAAAGTCAACAACCTTTTGTTGCAAACACTTTGTTTATTTTATTTGTTCAATGGAATGTTATAGCATGTTTTATGGGCAAAAGGAAAAAGCTACAAATTTTTATATTTCAAGATAACTTTATCTTTTTTGATTTTATGACATTTAAATAGCTAAGAAAAGTATACATATACATATTATATAATCGCTGACGACATGATAGCGATAATAAGTAATTTTTTGTACAATTATTGTAAAACGTATTAGATTTAAGTTCATTTAAATATTAAACTTATCTAAGATATGGGGACTTATCCTCATACTTCATTTTTTAACTATTTAATAACTGAGATTAAATCCTTATTTTTATATAAAAAAGAGTATTTTCGTCATTCTACATACACACTATATAAGTATTTTTCTCTTTCATTTCTCATAAAAAAACACACAAACAGACACTATATGTTCATTCTCTGTTTACCCCGATCTACCTTCTCTCTCTACAAATCGATGCGTACAATATATAAATCCGTCATGGACATTATCATTAATCCATCATGAATCGGTTAATTAGATCAATTAATTAACACGATTTCATATCAAGTTTGTATATAATCTATTCTTATTTTTTTAGGTTATTTGATTTTGAATAAGCTTAATAAATTATTATCATTAGTTTATTTTGAACGAAATATTCTGATTGATAGTTCTTATTTTGATCGAAATATTCCGACTGATTGTTCTTATTTTGATCAAATTATTTTAATTAGCTTTTAATTAGATGATTTATGTGAATAAGCTTATTTGTTTAAATAAGATTTTAAATTAGATGAGAGTTATGAATAATCTTGTAAATTAGTTAGGAGTTATGTGAATAAGCTTACAGATTACACGAGAGTTATGAATAAGCTAGCTTATTAGCTTATTTTGACGAATCATGATGTATTTTATGTAAGTTGAATTAAGTTTGCTGATGTGTGCTGTAATAAGCTTGATATATCATATATGATATATCATCAGTTATCATATATGATAGATATATCATATATGATATATCATCAGTTATCATAAATGATATAACTATCATATATGATATATCAAACAAATCATAAGAAAAAACAGATTTTGTATGAGTATTTTTACGAAAATCTGTATAAACTCTTGAAACCTGCCTTCTATCATATATATGAGTAATTCATTTTGGTGTTAAAATTTTGCATAATATGTTCTTTTTTTCTTTTATAAATACAGTCAAACAGAGATGGTGTGATTGCCCGATTTGGAGCAAAGCAGAGAGGGATGTTGATTATAACAAGAGGATGTGCACAAATATGTTTTAAGGATCAAGACGAAGTAGGCGTTGTTCATGAATTCATCATTTGATAATTTGTTTTAAGAATAGTGTATTATTAAAAAAGAAGAGTAGTTTCAATAATAATGTTGTTTGCACCTTTTGATTTTGTATAAATGGTTATCATATATGATATCAGATGTATATCATACATGATTTTATATTAGGTTATGTTCTATTTGAATTATCATATATGATTCTGTTCAAAAGTATATTTTTTTATGTTATGAACAAGTGTTTAATTATTAATTCTGCATACTCTTTGTGGTAATCATGAATTCTTCAGATTGTTTGTTTAATATATCCAAGTTTTTCTTGAGTATCATATATGATAATGCATTATCATATGTGATAGTGCATTATAATATATGGCTTAATTTATCAAACCATCATGACATAATACCAAGAAAGTTAAATCATATTAACAAGACGTTGTACCAGATACCAATGGATTACAAAATCGTCCATATACTTCAAAACTCCATTAGGAGATTACAAAGAAAAAACAAACAATAAAGGTAAAAAATTCATGAGCTTCTTCACTAAGCTTCTTAGCCTTTTGGATGCTTGTAATATTCAACAAGCCTTGTAAACAGTTTTCTCTACACTAAAAGAAGATTTAATTCAATTTTCAAGCACATAATCATATATGATATATTTTATCATATATGATATTTTAGCTTATATCATATATGATATAGTATATCATATATGATATGTCACTAGCAAATCATACTAAATATGTTCAGCGAGATTAAGCCATAAAAAGAAGAGTTAATTCAATTTTCAACCACATAATCATATATGCTATATATTATCATATATGATATTTTAGCTTATATCATATATGATATAGTATATCATATATGATACTTCACAAACAGGTCATATTAAATCTTTTCAGCGAGATTAACCTATAAAACCTTATAATTCATGAAAATAAGCTAATAAGTTAGCTTATGATTCATCATAATAAAGATGATGATAATCTATAAGCTTATTCACATTAGTTAGCTTTAAATTCACGTAATTTCTCAAATAAGCTATAAAAGAATAAGATGAATTAGAAGCTTATTCACATCGAATAAGCTAAAAAAAGATGAATCAAAACAGATCGAAGGACCTTTACCTTATTTATGAATCGATTTACGAAGATGGTGATCGATGGGTTTGATGTTTCTGATGATAGATTTAAGATCTAAATATGTGTGTGTGTGTGTGTGTGTGTGACACCCCAGGCAAATCCCACATCGGCTGTGGCCAGGAGAGATCTTGGCTCATAAGAAAACATTTGCCTTCTCATGACACAACGCGTTTTATGGTCTACTGCAAGTGGGGTTCTTAGGAACTGGCAGTTAAGCGTGCTCATGGGAGAGTAGTACTGGCTTGGGTGACCTGCCGGGAAGTCTTCACAAGAGGGCCACAAAGCAAAGCCGTGAGCTTGCGGGCAAAGCGGACAATATTGTGGTCTGAGTAGGCGGGACGTTACAAGTGGTATCAGAGCCACTCCTGAGCCGTTCAGGATGGTGGGGCAAACCTCATCGAGGACGATGAGTCCCGAAGGGGGGGTGATTGTGACACCCCAGGCAAATCCCACATCGGCTGTGGCCAGGAGAGATCTTGGCTCATAAGAAAACATTTGCCTTCTCATGACACAACGCGTTTTGTGGTCTACTGCAAGTGGGGTTCTTAGGAACTGGCAGTTAAGCGTGCTCATGGGAGAGTAGTACTGGCTTGGGTGACCTGTCGGGAAGTCTTCACAAGAGGGCCACAAAGCAAAGCCGTGAGCTTGCGGGCAAAGCGGACAATATTGTGGTCTGAGTAGGCGGGATGTTACATCATTAGTAACGTTACTGTTTAAGGGATAAGATAAGACCTAGTATTCACGTTTTTAACCCAGCTCGTGTTTTAAGTGTGCATATTCCAATGGTGATGAATTATATCAGAAGGTCTGTGCTACTAGGGTACCCGTTTTCATTTCCATTTTAGAGATATCGAATCAACTTCGTAGGTTCTATTTTTCAGTCACGCTATATCTTATGGTGTAAAATAAGTGAAGGTATTCAGGTTTCACGTCTACGATGCTTTCGAGGGTGCGTTTCACATGGGCTATGTACTATATCAGGAGGTTTGTTCAACTATAAAAACATGTTCTTGACAGGTTTGTGTTCATCATTTGAGCGACTTAGAAATCGATCCGAGGCTATACATTTTGGGGTCCTATAGTATGGTTTCGGGCATGTTTACTAGTATAAGTTCTAATATCTAACCTACGTTTATAGTTTATAAATCACATATGCTGTCTTGGAAAAGAACAGTAGGCGAATGGAATGCATGTTTTTGTTTTTAACAGGTTTTAAGCACAACTATGGAAGACTAAAATGAATATGCATGTTATGAAGATAAAATAAGGCGTGCGAACTCACAGCGAAGGAGGGAACGAGTGTGGTTCGAAACCAAACATATGTGAGTTCGTATGCCACTTCATGACACCAACTCCAACATCCAAACCCAAACGAGATCCATCAACTACTTGGAGCATCGAAACAATAAGGGGATGTAGTGGGTTGTAGCCTTGCGTTCTCAACAGGAAACAAAAGGAGTGTTTATGTGTTATCTTTTGGTTAACACATTATGGTGGTGGTTTGTGTGTTATTGAGGAACAAACACCCTCGAAATGGGTGGTGGCAGCCAATTTGTGAGGTGGAAATAGTGGTGATAGCTATGGCGGCTGGTGACAGCAGCAACGTGGTGGGGTGACGACATGGTGGCTGAAGCCACGAATATGGGTGGCGGCTTGATGTTATTATGTCAACAGTGGGTTAGATGGTGATAGTTTGAGCAGGAAGGGAGAGTTAGCTTTTGTTTGTGTTCGTTTGTTCTTGGCAGAAAAGGAAAGGAGGTAGGAGGTGGGAGACAAAAAGAGTATTGTGTGTTACAACTTTATTTGGAGGCTGGAGTTATGTGTTTGACGAGAGAGAGATAGATATAAACATGTGGAGATGGTGTTTTGTGGCTCAAGCTTATACACGGCCACATATAGGGTAGGTTAAGATTTTGTGTAATCTTGCAAGTACTATAAAGGTTTTTAGTAAGATTTTGTTTTGATTTGGTTTGGAATGTTGTATATGCAACGTGTATATGGTTGCACCAAAGGGTTGGATTTGTTTTGATTTAGCATGTGGGAAATAAGAAATAATTTAAGGAACATTTCATTGTCTATGCTTTAAGTCTATGTTTAGTTTAATTTGTTTTGTTATGTTTAGAAATAATCTAAGTTAATTTATTTTGTATCTTGTATATGGGGATAAATGATCAAAGTGATTAGGTACTCCAAATGAGGCTAAGGTGTTTTAAGATATTTTATTGAGTCGAATTCGTATTGGTTTAGTCGTACTAAAAGTTTATGTTTAAAAATTATGTATATAATTTTAATGCGTAATATTTTGGATCGTCATTATTAATTATAATATAATGAATAATTATTTATGCACATAAAATGTGTCTAAAAATAAATAAAATAGCTCAATGGTTAAAATGTCATGTTTTTAAGTAATATAAGTAAATAAGTAATATTTACTATATTGTGATCTCGTCTATAAAAGTCGTTGAGAAAAGAAAGTATTATAGGATGAGTAGTAATAAGAGTAAAACAAGTGACGTGTTAAAAGCCCAAAATTCGGGGTTTTACATGCGACACCATATACCATCAACGAACACACCACGAATCGCTAACTGAGATCGTTTCTTGTTGATAATCCCATGAAAGTACCTCGTATTCTCATCACCTTCAATCGCCCATCTTATTTTTATTTTTGACGAAGATCAAAAGCTTCCATAGATTGTATATCGTGAAGTTGTTGTCTCAATGTATGCCTCCTAATGAGAGCTGTGTCACAAATAACTCCTTGATCCAATTCCTTATCAATGATCCTCAACTCATTATTGATGTTCAACTTTAACCAACCATTTGGTTTCGTTTATCATTAATCCATTGTCGAATAATACTTTTCAACATCTGAAGCTTCTTTCTAAACCGAATCATTGGGTCCTTATCAAAAAGAGAAAAAAATCGCCACGATTTTTCCACCATCTCATCAAAACCTTCATGACTAAACCAAGTATTATAAAAACGAAACGGAGTTGGGCCAAAATCTAATTTAAGTTCATGCAGAAGAATCAGGCGATGATCCGATAAATGTCGATTGATACAAGTAGCCGTAATCGACGGAAATAGAGAAAGAACCCCATCGGTAACGAGAAATCGATCAAGCTTACTCATCTTTTTAGCCGAGGGATGAGACCACGTATACACATAACCCTCCATATTAATGTCAACAAGGCCTGTGGAATTAATAAATTTATCAAAAAAACCCGCACTAACAGATACAAAGTGTGACCCCCGTCTCTCTTCTCTCGATCGCACCTCATTAAAATGGCCCAAAATAATTGTTTCCCCGTTACTACGCCCTACCAAGCTCGATAGATAATCCCATAAAAACCGTTTATGCGAAGGCGGCCACGGAGCATACACAGCGATGAACAAAAACTTAGTATTATTAGGAAGCCACGTCCCATAAATAGCAACGAAATTATCTGATATGCTTACATTATCTTTCTTGAACACCGTTGACTCCCAAATACATAGAATACCACCGGAATTCCCTAACGAATCACTTGACACAAAGTCATAATTAGAATTTACCCACATCGATTTCACATCTATATAAGAGATCTTATTTAACTTAGTTTCCTGAATCGTAATGAAACTAAGTCTATTTTTATTAATCAACTCTTGTATCCACTCCTTATTGGTCTTGGAACCAAGACCTTGAACATTGATAGAAAGAATATTCATCTAAAAATCGTTTATTCTCCTTGATTCCCGATAACATCCTCAATGTCCTTTTCACACCCATTCATTGTATAACCCATAGCTTGCCCAACACGGATAACCTCTTTTAGAAAACCCAACACAGACCCCTCATTCGTAGCGTTAGTTTGACCGATGTGTTCATTAAAAGACTCTTCACAAACAGCATTCGACTCATTCATAACCTTCGTACTAATCCGGGATGACGACTCCTTATTCATACCATCAGCAACATGGATGCTAACGGATCAGCAACCTTTTATGTCTCAGAGGCCACTGGCGTAAAACCAGGAGGATGAGGCACTGAAGAACTCAAAACACTCGGCTCCTGAATAGGTTTTTTATTATTCAACATATCATACACCTCAAACGGATCCTCGGACGTTTGTTTACCCATATCATCACCATTCTCCTAAGACACGTCAGGTTGTTCGAACACAGTATCCACAGCCCCTTCAAAAACGTTGTCATTATCGTTGTCCCCAATGCCATCTCCTTCCTCTTCGCTTAACAAATGTTCCTCGGCATGATTACGCTCCCCATGTACAAAATCTTCATCTGAGGAATTATCCATTTACTTTGGGACTTCAAAAGTGAGGTTCCACATAAACAATTCCTTGGCACGCACCATGAACACCTTACCTTTAACAATAATTTTAAAGGATTCTAAAATGGAAGTAGGATGTTCAGTAATGATACAAACACGCTTGCGGCCAAAAGACATATCATATGAATCCTCCATATCCAGCGTTTCTGCCCATTTCATACCAATACGTGCAAAAGTGTCACACCCCACCACGGCGGAATATGGGGCACAACGTATGGATATCATCACAACAATAGCGTGTCTATAGAGATAACTAAATGATATAAGAAATGTCATAAATGGCGACACAAATGTCATGACAATATCTCAACATGCAGGAGTCTAGGTAAGTAGGTAACAGTCATACCTCTTACCCAAGACAAACAAATAATACAAACAAAACAAACATATAGGTGCCAACAGTATCACTTATTCAAAAAACATAAAGGAAAACTAAGAAGGAACGGGGATCTCCTTCTATATGCAATCCTAATGCATCCAAGTCTAGCCACTTCTATCCTCACGCTTAACCACATACACACCTGAAAGAGACACTAAAACACGTCAACATAAAGTTGGTGAGAGTCATAGGTTTAGACTCGAACGCCAAAATAGTTATAAGCTGTGAACAACAACCATCAACACAATAACATATGGACAATGTGTTACAAATATGCATTAACAACTATCAATCAAGATTAATCATACCAAACCAATCCAAGGCTCCTACCTTGCCAAACAACATCATGGTACCATAGATGATCACACTATGTACCTATCCCAAGGCCACTACCTTGACAAACCACAAGGCCACTACCTTGTCAAACCACAAGACCACTACCTTGTCAAACCACAAGGCTACTACCTTGTCAAACCACAATAACTGAGACGGCACGTGTCCCCCGATCCAAATCATACACAATCAAGAATCACATAGCAGTTAATCACATACCGTACACACAAGTCCATCACAAACCATAAAAACATTCACAGCAACAATTAATAAAACAACTCAACACAGTGTCTCTTCCATCCCATCTGGAAGTCAAAAGCAAAAGTAAACATGTGACTATGAAACTCACCTGATTGAGCTTCTCCAAAAGTCCTCGCACTAGCAAAAAGCTAACAAACCAAAAACACACAATCAAAACATGAACCAACCACTAAGATAGCTCATCAACCTATGATGGACATCTAACCTCCTCCTATATAAATACCTCATTTATATGCTCTAAGTATCTCATTACACCCCTCTATAAAGCCCTTAACTCGTTTTACTTCATAACACATCCCGTTAATATTTTTACCCAAAACAGTCCCGTTTTTCATACTTTAAACTATGGGTCGATCTCCCCCTTAAACATACCCATGAACTCTACAAAAGGAATATTCATACCCTTACATATGTTAGCCAATACCTCCCACTTGCCCTAACCTTAAAGCTACTGTTAAGGCCCCGATATATATATATATACTTTTGTCATTCCAGATTTCCTGATTTTAAACATACAAAAGGTTTGTTACAATTAAGGGGTCTTACCCTAAACCACAACCTTAGCCCAAGTGCAGATACTTACTACAATATATAAAACATCTCTCATGTTCGTGAGAAGATCCCAATGCAACCTTAAGTACCCCAAACAACCCAAAACTTAAAAAGAAAACAGGCTGAATTCAAAACTGTATTGACCTCCGACTGTTGTAACCTGTTTTTGACCCACTTCCCGACCTCCAATTTTGTTCTAGTTTCTTGAATTGGAAAGCCACTTCAATTACCTTTTCAGGGATACTTGGATCGCAAAATAAGAGTTTGTATAACTCCCAATATGATCAAAACAATTGACTCAAAATTCTGCCCAGTTTTTAAAAACGGGTTTAATCAAATCAACCTAATTAATTACTCATAACCCCATTAATTACAAGCCCTAAACCATCTAATCATTATGTTATCATTAAAATACAGATTCTTATTTAAACTCTAACCTAAATCCATCATAAGATGATTGAGAAATAATTAAAACAATTTAATTAAAAAGAGTATTAAAGATTTTACCTTAGAATTTTTTTAAAGAAGAAAAAATTAATGAAGAACCCTAAAACCACCATTAATGCCGACTAAAACTTGATCTCCAGGGATTTTGTGAAGTGTTTTGGTTAATAAAAAGTATTTATATAGTTTCCTAACAAGTCCTTGGCCCATTCCAAAAGCCCGGTTCCCTTTTTCCTTTTTTTCCCCTATTCTTTTCTTTTCTTGCGTCCAAAACCGACTTAAACCCTCCTTAATTTCGTGTTTTTTTATTTTTATTATTAATATATGTATTAATAATATTACCTTAATTTACCTTAATTTATTTCAGCTCCTAAAGCCTCCAAAACCCCAAAACCGTAAAACTAGTCAAATTTACGCGTTTTACCGTAAAAGACGTAAAATATACACTTTTAAAAAAAAATCTCAAATTTTGAAATAAACTTTATAACTAAGTCCTAAATGACTTAAAACCATCCCTAAAAATATCCATATGATTAATTACCTCATCCGAGACCTCTAAATGCTAAACCGTAAATCGTAAAAATACGATTTTCTATAATACATATACGTATACTTAAAACCACCAAATAACACCATCTCATTTCATAGTCACTACTTTCTGAACTCATGAACATGAAATCATCACACATCGTTTCGCTCACAAGGTACCCCGTACCAGAAACGATATCCAAACCACAATCTATACACACCAATTAACACATAAACACGTAAAGACACATAACTAGCTCAAAATAAAACTAAGTGACGAACCTCAAAACCAGGGTTGTCACATCACTCCCTCCTAATAAAAATCTCGTCCCGAGATTTACTCCTTATGATCAAACACACCAACAACAAATCACATGAGGATACTTGTTCTAAACGAACTCCTCTCATATCCATGTGAACTTCAGTTCAAGTTTCAAAATACCATGTATACAACCCAAAAATAGTTAAACTCATTGCCAAACTCTCGACCTCACAGTCAACAAATCTCACAGATGACTCTTTGATAAAACAAAGACTCTCATTAACACCAGTCCCGAATAACCGTACATGCAAAATGCATTCTCTAACAACCTTTACCAATCCCAATACATGAAATGTATCATGTATACAACTCATTTCCCCCAGGTAATTCTATGCTCATAAGCTAATGGTCCGATCTTTCCAAAGATCATAAATGGACCTACAAAACTCTACATCTACTCTTTCATTTTACCAAAACATACCACCTGCTACTATGGGTGAAACTCCCTACATAACTTTGTCACTAACTCTAGTGGTTTCCCCCTTTTCTACATCATTACCGCATTGGTAGCCTCTTTTACCAATTCTAGTCCACCATGGGGACAACTCACCCTATCCTTTCATATAGTGCCTCAAATGACATTTATCGACTTCTAGTATGATAACTATCATTATACGAAAAACTCAGCCATCGCTAATGAGTTTCCTAACTCCCTCTTATCAATCACTCATGCCCTCAGTGTAACTCCTAAGGTTGTATAAATATCTCACTTGCCTATCCTTTTCCCAGTTCGCTGGATATACTCATATCCAATCATGTTCATCAACTCCCTTAAGTCCGTACCCCAAGCTACTTAAAAATTCTAATCTCCTTACAAAGTGACCTATGGCGGTCTTTCACATATCCATTAGTTCTTGCAAATCTTCAGTTCCTGTAACGTATAAGCGATCGCCTTTCTTTGTCGTCCTCGTACGCGTCCAAATCCTTGCTCCACGTATCGTCATGCTTCGCGAATTCATCCAGTCCTTCCGATAATGCCAATATCGGCTCATTATCCAATCCACTTCTTCAGTCTCCAAAACGCTTCCTCATCCTTCTTCACTTCGCCCTTTGCTGGTTCCTCGATATGCCATCATCCCTGACCACTCGTCCTGGCCAACTTAATCCTAAAACTCACACTTGAAAATCTTACGTATAATTCCCTTTCCTAACAACTCCAGATGTCAAGATGTCGTCGATGCTCATGATGACAACTCGTTTATATACGTTCATGCACACTCGGTTCATTGACTCCATGAAAACCGCTAGTGCTTTGGCGAAGCCAAATGCATAACGTAAACCCAAGGCGTTCATACAACATCCTTAGCAGTTCCAATTACGTCCTCATTGCATCCTCTCTCAGCGGCAATACGAATGAATTTCTACCTCGTTCTACTTGCAAAATTCTACACGCATTTAAAAAAAACCAATACTTCCTCTCATCAGACCACTCAACCGCTTTCCACATCCAATCTACTACTAAGCAACTTAACTTTTATCCGGCATTCCTTGCAATTTCTAACAGCTCTTGTTTTTAAAATCATTCCATCAACAATTTCCTTGGAAATGCACTAACTACAACTCCTCTCACTTCTCCTACTTGCTCTATTCATGGTTCTATCTCAAAATAATAGGCAAACCTACTAAGTTTCAGGAAATTTTCAGAAAACATACATGCCTTACGAACAATATCCCCTTCCAATACTCTCTATGGCACGTTACTTGTGCCAATATCTATACATTTCACAGATCTCTATTCATCTCCCTTGGCACTCTTTATAGACCTCATGACCACATTAGTTCGTCTACGAACTTCTTCCCTCCCCACTAAGGGTATTCCGACCGTTCTCTCATGGTCACCTACTTAAGCGTGTAGGCGCGACCAAGTCTTTCATATGACTACCTCAACACTCCCGAATAATAGGAAACCAAAACTACATCCTGAATCCATCAGATACGATCAACAAATCAAACCAACGGATAACTAACGACATTTCACGTGCACCAGTTAAAACAAGTCAAAACCATGAGACTCGAAAGAAAACTCAAACCCAAAACGTGTATCAATTCAAAATGACCCATGACAACGAAAAAAAATCCAAGAAACACCCAATGGAAACAAAACATATTACGCCCCGTGACATATTATTTAAACCGTGCAAAAGATCGACTTTTCCAAAAGAATATATATCTTCTTTTTTTATTATTATCTCCCACATCTATGTGACTCAAACAATCTACAAACAACCCTCTTGACGAACTCAAAACTCAACTCAAAGACTAGGTATCCCGTGCATCCCAAATCATAAAAATAAACTACTATTTAAAACTCAACCTTTAACCCGACACTTGTACAATAATCTCGGCCAAGATACTGACCTCCCATGAATATACATTCTGAATTTTGAAAAGTACGTTCCGAGTACATAATTTTAGGCTTTTGAATCATCCAAAAAGCTTTAAAAACGAACAAGTTGTGACCAAAACAGTTTTATATTAATGAAAGATAAAATTGTATGTGAAATCTTCATAAACTCAATTTAACCTTGTATTAATAATTATAAATGACGTGAATCGGTTAAACCCAATTATATAAACTATGTAAGTAGTAAGAAATTTTACTTCGCTTTATTTTAAAGAAAGTCTTTTAGAATTGAAATAAATAAGTGTTGATTAGAAAGAAATCTTATGTTACATCTTGTTTCAAACACGACTCCAACACCTTACCCTTATTTTACCGAATACAACCAACCATCTAACTCAATACATACCGACCGAAAGAAAGGCAAGACCCAACACAAAAGATTTCATTATCTCAAAAGAAATCCCAAGTTATTTCGATAGACTTGAAACCAAAAACACCATTTTAAAACGTACACGTGAAATACGAAACTCAAAGAATACGCTACAAGACACACTTCAAAAGATTCAAAACGTCGTTGAAACTCCATCAAACTCGAGCACTAATAAATCGTTTAAACACAAGAGAGCACTAGGTACGTTTAAATTATAATAACTACTGGACGACCGTAAATCATAATATAACATCCATTAGTATATATACATCCGCATATGTATACCTATCGAATCTCCCAAACATACTCGTTATCATACATGTCAAGTCAATCAATCACTTTATACGTTCGTTTTTTTCCATACGAGTAATCACCATCTCACCGTGCCACAACAAGGCATAAAGCCCACCTTCAAAACCAAATCATATCGTGTGACCCCATAATCACACAACACAACTATAACCCAAAACATATAACACAAAAAGAACAATAGCCATATCATAGGCAGCCATTACATAAACCCATATATAATACGTATACCCAAATTCTACATCTCATCATATACAAGCATGTACTAACCCTCTTTCATGCAATCATACTTGAGAACCCATTGAAGTTGTGGTACTTGTATAACTATGTTGGCCACCATACTTATACAATTACCCTTTCCCCAATGCACTCCCTCCTATGATGACACTTATAAGAATCAATACAACATATAACACATAGATCCATCTACTCACATAAGCTCATAACCACATAACCAAATAGGTCCAAAACCCCATCTATTAAAATAACATAGTAAAACTCTTAAAATACCGAAATCCATAGTCTAGCTAAAACAACATAGACTAAATCCAAAACGAAAACATAATCAGATATAAGTCATGTCGCCCATAAGAGTGGAAACAACTTAAAATCCTTCCTACCCATGTACTCCTAGTAACTCGAACCACCACACGATTCTTAGGGAACATGACTTAAACATCAAAAGAAAAAATAACATACCTCAGGTATGTAAAATAACTCGACAAAAGATAGAAACTACCATGTACCAAATTATGTACTATAATGTACAATTTAAGCAAAATACGACAATGACTAGCGTGGACGATTATGGTTCAACCTGCCCTAGTCACAACCCGAAAAGAAAATAACATGTGGCTAAGTATGAACTTACTATGGTTCAATTCATACTAGTCAAAACATCGCAATAAATAACATCCCAACACATCAATTTATGTAAAATGCACACATACTCCTATGACGCCTATATGCAGGGACCCTTAAGCTATAGACTAGGCTACGGGACTAGGCAACCTAATTCTCTATAACCTGTCTCTGATACCATTCTATCACACCCCACCACGGCGGAATATGGGGCACAACGTATGGATATCATCACAACAATAGCGTGTCTATAGAGATAACTAAATGATATAAGAAATGTCATAAATGGCGACACAAATGTCATGACAATATCTCAACATGCAGGAGTCTAGGTAAGTAGGTAACAGTCCTACCTCTTACCCAAGACAAACAAATAATACAAACAAAACAAACATATAGGTGCCAACAGTATCACTTATTCAAAAAACATAAAGGAAAACTAAGAAGGAACGGGGATCTCCTTCTATATGCAATCCTAATGCATCCAAGTCTAGCCACTTCTATCCTTACGCTTAACCACATACACACCTGAAAGAGACACTAAAACACGTCAACATAAAGTTGGTGAGAGTCATAGGTTTAGACTCGAACGCCAAAATAGTTATAAGCTGTGAACAACAACCATCAATACAATAACATATGGACAATGTGTTACAAATATGCATTAACAACTATCAATCAAGATTAATCATACCAAACCAATCCAAGGCTCCTACCTTGCCAAACAACATCATGGTACCATAGATGATCACACTATGTACCTATCCCAAGGCCACTACCTTGACAAACCACAAGGCCACTACCTTGTCAAACCACAAGGCCACTACCTTGTCAAACCACAAGGCTACTACCTTGTCAAACCACAATAACTGAGACGGCACGTGTCCCCCGATCCAAATCATACACAATCAAGAATCACATAGCAGTTAATCACATATCGTACACACAAGTCCATCACAAACCATAAAAACATTCACAGCAACAATTAATAAAACAACTCAACACAGTGTCTCTTCCATCCCATCTGGAAGTCAAAAGCAATAGTAAACATGGGACTATGAAACTCACCTGATTGAGCTTCTCCAAAAGTCCTCGCACTAGCAAAAAGCTAACAAACCAAAAACACACAATCAAAACATGAACCAACCACTAAGATAGCTCATCAACCTATGATGGACATCTAACCTCCTCCTATATAAATACCTCATTTATATGCTCTAAGTATCTCATTACACCCCTCTATAAAGCCCTTAACTCGTTTTACTTCATAACACATCCCGTTAACATTTTTACCCAAAACAGTCCCGTTTTTCATACTTTAAACTATGGGTCGATCTCCCCCTTAAACATACCCATGAACTCTACAAAAGGAATATTCATACCCTTACATATGTTAGCCAATACCTCCCACTTGCCCTAACCTTAAAGCTACTGTTAAGGCCCCGATATATATATATACTTTTGTCATTCCAGATTTCCTGATTTTAAACATACAAAAGGTTTGTTACAATTAAGGGGTCTTACCCTAAACCACAACCTTAGCCCAAGTGCAGATACTTACTACAATATATAAAACATCTCTCATGTTCGTGAGAAGATCCCAATGCAACCTTAAGTACCCCAAACAACCCAAAACTTAAAAAGAAAACAGGCTGAATTCAAAACTGTATTGACCTCCGACTGTTGTAACCTGTTTTTGACCCACTTCCCGACCTCCAGTTTTGTTCTAGTTTCTTGAATTGGAAAGCCACTTCAATTACCTTTTCAGGGATACTTGGATCGTAAAATAAGAGTTTGTATAACTCCCAATATGATCAAAACAATTGACTCAAAATTCTGCCCAGTTTTTAAAAACGGGTTTAATCAAATCAACCTAATTAATTACTCATAACCCCATTAATTACAAGCCCTAAACCATCTAATCATTATGTTATCATTAAAATACAGATTCTTATTTAAACTCTAACCTAAATCCATCATAAGATGATTGAGAAATAATTAAAACAATTTAATTCAAAAGAGTATTAAAGATTTTACCTTAGAATTTTTTTAAAGAAGAAAAAATTAATGAAGAACCCTAAAACCACCATTAATGCCGACTAAAACTTGATCTCCAGGGATTTTGTGAAGTGTTTTGGTTAATAAAAAGTATTTATATAGTTTCCTAACAAGTCCTTGGCCCATTCCAAAAGCCCGGTTCCCTTTTTCCTTTTTTTCCCCTATTCTTTTCTTTTCTTGCGTCCAAAACCGACTTAAACCCTCCTTAATTTCGTGTTTTTTATTTTTATTATTAATATATGTATTAATAATATTACCTTAATTTACCTTAATTTATTTCAGCTCCTAAAGCCTCCAAAACCCCAAAACCGTAAAACTAGTCAAATTTACGCGTTTTACCATAAAAGACGTAAAATATACACTTTTAAAAAAAAATCTCAAATTTTGAAATAAACTTTATAACTAAGTCCTAAATGACTTAAAACCATCCCTAAAAATATCCATATGATTAATTACCTCATCTGAGACCTCTAAATGCTAAACCGTAAATCGTAAAAATACGATTTTCTATAATACATATACGTATACTTAAAACCACCAAATAACACCATCTCATTTCATAGTCACTACTTTCTGAACTCATGAACATGAAATCATCACACATCGTTTCGCTCACAAGGTACCCCGTACCAGAAACGATATCCAAACCACAATCTATACACACCAATTAACACATAAACACGTAAAGACACGTAACTAGCTCAAAATAAAACTAAGTGACGAACCTCAAAACCAGGGTTGTCACATCACTCCCTCCTAATAAAAATCTCGTCCCGAGATTTACTCCTTATGATCAAACACACCAACAACAAATCACATGAGGATACTTGTTCTAAACGAACTCCTCTCATATCCATGTGAACTTCAGTTCAAGTTTCAAAATACCATGTATACAACCCAAAAATAGTTAAACTCATTGCCAAACTCTCGACCTCACAGTCAAAAAATCTCACAGATGACTCTTTGATAAAACAAGGACTCTCATTAACACCAGTCCCGAATAACCGTACATGCAAAATGCATTCTCTAACAACCTTTACCAATCCCAATACATGAAATGTATCATGTATACAACTCATTTCCCCCAGGTAATTCTATGCTCATAAGCTAATGGTCCGATCTTTCCAAAGATCATAAATGGACCTACAAAACTCTACATCTACTCTTTCATTTTACCAAAACATACCACCTGCTACTATGGGTGAAACTCCCTACATAACTTTGTCACTAACTCTAGTGGTTTCCCCCTTTTCTACATCATTACCGCATTGGTAGCCTCTTTTACCAATTCTAGTCCACCATGGGGACAACTCACCCTATCCTTTCATATAGTGCCTCAAATGACATTTATCGACTTCTAGTATGATAACTATCATTATACGAAAAACTCAGCCATCGCTAATGAGTTTCCTAACTCCCTCTTATCAATCACTCATGCCCTCAGTGTAACTCCTAAGGTTGTATAAATATCTCACTTGCCTATCCTTTTCCCAGTTCGCTGGATATACTCATATCCAATCATGTTCATCAACTCCCTTCAGTCCGTACCCCAAGCTACTTAAAAATTCCAATCTCCTTACAAAGTGACCTATGGCGGTCTTTCACATATCCATTAGTTCTTGCAAATCTTCAGTTCCTGTAACGTATAAGCGATCGCCTTTCTTTGTCGTCCTCGTACGCGTCCAAATCCTTGCTCCACGTATCGTCATGCTTCGCGAATTCATCCAGTCCTTCCGATAATGCCAATATCGGCTCATTATCCAATCCACTTCTTCAGTCTCCAAAACGCTTCCTCATCCTTCTTCACTTCGCCCTTTGCTGGTTCCTCGATATGCCATCATCCCTGACCACTCGTCCTGGCCAACTTAATCCTAAAACTCACACTTGAAAATCTTACGTATAATTCCCTTTCCTAACAACTCCAGATGTCAAGATGTCGTCGATGCTCATGATGACAACTCGTTTATATACGTTCATGCACACTCGGTTCATTGACTCCATGAAAACCGCTAGTGCTTTGGCGAAGCCAAATGCATAACGTAAACCCAAGGCGTTCATACAACATCCTTAGCAGTTCCAATTACGTCCTCATTGCATCCTCTCTCAACGGCAATACGAATGAATTTCTACCTCGTTCTACTTGCAAAATTCTACACGCATTTAAAAAAAACCAATACTTCCTCTCATCAGACCACTCAACCGCTTTCCACATCCAATCTACTACTAAGCAACTTAACTTTTATCCGGCATTCCTTGCAATTTCTAACAGCTCTTGTTTTTAAAATCATTCCATCAACAATTTCCTTGGAAAGGCACTAACTACAACTCCTCTCACTTCTCCTACTTGCTCTATTCATGGTTCTATCTCAAAATAATAGGCAAACCTACTAAGTTTCAGGAAATTTTCAGAAAACATACATGCCTTACGAACAATATCCCCTTCCAATACTCTCTATGGCACGTTACTTGTGCCAATATCTATACATTTCACAGATCTCTATTCATCTCCCTTGGCACTCTTTATAGACCTCATGACCACATTAGTTCGTCTACGAACTTCTTCCCTCCCCACTAAGGGTATTCCGACCGTTCTCTCATGGTCACCTACTTAAGCGTGTAGGCGCGACCAAGTCTTTCATATGACTACCTCAACACTCCCGAATAATAGGAAACCAAAACTACATCCTGAATCCATCAGATACGATCAACAAATCAAACCAACGGATAACTAACGACATTTCACGTGCACCAGTTAAAACAAGTCAAAACCATGAGACTCGAAAGAAAACTCAAACCCAAAACATGTATCAATTCAAAATGACCCATGACAACGAAAAAAAATCCAAGAAACACCCAATGGAAACAAAACATATTACGCCCCGCGACATATTATTTAAACCGTGCAAAAGATCGACTTTTCCAAAAGAATATATATCTTCTTTTTTTATTATTATCTCCCACATCTATGTGACTCAAACAATCTACAAACAACCCTCTTGACGAACTCAAAACTCAACTCAAAGACTAGGTATCCCGTGCATCCCAAATCATAAAAATAAACTACTATTTAAAACTCAACCTTTAGCCCGACACTTGTACAATAATCTCGGCCAAGATACTGACCTCCCATGAATATACATTCTGAATTTTGAAAAGTACGTTCCGAGTACATAATTTTAGGCTTTTGAATCATCCAAAAAGCTTTAAAAACGAACAAGTTGTGACCAAAACAGTTTTATATTAATGAAAGATAAAATTGTATGTGAAATCTTCATAAACTCAATTTAACCTTGTATTAATAATTATAAATGACGTGAATCGGTTAAACCCAATTATATAAACTATGTAAGTAGTAAGAAATTTTACTTCGCTTTATTTTAAAGAAAGTCTTTTAGAATTGAAATAAATAAGTGTTGATTAGAAAGAAATCTTATGTTACATCTTGTTTCAAACACGACTCCAACACCTTACCCTTATTTTACCGAATACAACCAACCATCTAACTCAATACATACCGACCGAAAGAAAGGCAAGACCCAACACAAAAGATTTCATTATCTCAAAAGAAATCCCAAGTTATTTCGATAGACTTGAAACCAAAAACACCATTTTAAAACGTACACGTGAAATACGAAACTCAAAGAATACGCTACAAGACACACTTCAAAAGATTCAAAACGTCGTTGAAACTCCATCAAACTCGAGCACTAATAAATCGTTTAAACACAAGAGAGCACTAGGTACGTTTAAATTATAATAACTACTGGACGACCGTAAATCATAATATAACATCCATTAGTATATATACATCCGCATATGTATACCTATCGAATCTCCCAAACATACTCGTTATCATACATGTCAAGTCAATCAATCACTTTATACGTTCGTTTTTTTCCATACGAGTAATCACCATCTCACCGTGCCACAACAAGGCATAAAGCCCACCTTCAAAACCAAATCATATCGTGTGACCCCATAATCACACAACACAACTATAACCCAAAACATATAACACAAAAAGAACAATAGCCATATCATAGGCAGCCATTACATAAACCCATATATAATACGTATACCCAAATTCTACATCTCATCATATACAAGCATGTACTAACCCTCTTTCATGCAATCATACTTGAGAACCCATTGAAGTTGTGGTACTTGTATAACTATGTTGGCCACCATACTTATACAATTACCCTTTCCCCAATGCACTCCCTCCTATGATGACACTTATAAGAATCAATACAACATATAACACATAGATCCATCTACTCACATAAGCTCATAACCACATAACCAAATAGGTCCAAAACCCCATCTATTAAAATAACATAGTAAAACTCTTAAAATACCGAAATCCATAGTCTAGCTAAAACAACATAGACTAAATCCAAAACGAAAACATAATCAGATATAAGTCATGTCGCCCATAAGAGTGGAAACAACTTAAAATCCTTCCTACCCATGTACTCCTAGTAACTCGAACCACCACACGATTCTTAGGGAACATGACTTAAACATCAAAAGAAAAAATAACATACCTCAGGTATGTAAAATAACTCGACAAAAGATAGAAACTACCATGTACCAAATTATGTACTATAATGTACAATTTAAGCAAAATACGACAATGACTAGCGTGGACGATTATGGTTCAACCTGCCCTAGTCACAACCCGAAAAGAAAATAACATGTGGCTAAGTATGAACTTACTATGGTTCAATTCATACTAGTCAAAACATCGCAATAAATAACATCCCAACACATCAATTTATGTAAAATGCACACATACTCCTATGACGCCTATATGCAGGGACCCTTAAGCTATAGACTAGGCTACGGGACTAGGCAACCTAATTCTCTATAACCTGTCTCTGATACCATTCTATCACACCCCACCACGGCGGAATATGGGGCACAACGTATGGATATCATCACAACAATAGCGTGTCTATAGAGATAACTAAATGATATAAGAAATGTCATAAATGGCGACACAAATGTCATGACAATATCTCAACATGCAGGAGTCTAGGTAAGTAGGTAACAGTCCTACCTCTTACCCAAGACAAACAAATAATACAAACAAAACAAACATATAGGTGCCAACAGTATCACTTATTCAAAAAACATAAAGGAAAACTAAGAAGGAACGGGGATCTCCTTCTATATGCAATCCTAATGCATCCAAGTCTAGCCACTTCTATCCTCACGCTTAACCACATACACACCTGAAAGAGACACTAAAACACGTCAACATAAAGTTGGTGAGAGTCATAGGTTTAGACTCGAACGCCAAAATAGTTATAAGCTGTGAACAACAACCATCAATACAATAACATACGGACAATGTGTTACAAATATGCATTAACAACTATCAATCAAGATTAATCATACCAAACCAATCCAAGGCTCCTACCTTGCCAAACAACATCATGGTACCATAGATGATCACACTATGTACCTATCCCAAGGCCACTACCTTGACAAACCACAAGGCCACTACCTTGTCAAACCACAAGGCCACTACCTTGTCAAACCACAAGGCTACTACCTTGTCAAACCACAATAACTGAGACGGCACGTGTCCCCCGATCCAAATCATACACAATCAAGAATCACATAGCAGTTAATCACATACCGTACACACAAGTCCATCACAAACCATAAAAACATTCACAGCAACAATTAATAAAACAACTCAACACAGTGTCTCTTCCATCCCATCTGGAAGTCAAAAGCAATAGTAAACATGGGACTATGAAACTCACCTGATTGAGCTTCTCCAAAAGTCCTCGCACTAGCAAAAAGCTAACAAACCAAAAACACACAATCAAAACATGAACCAACCACTAAGATAGCTCATCAACCTATGATGGACATCTAACCTCCTCCTATATAAATACCTCATTTATATGCTCTAAGTATCTCATTACACCCCTCTATAAAGCCCTTAACTCGTTTTACTTCATAACACATCCCGTTAACATTTTTACCCAAAACAGTCCCGTTTTTCATACTTTAAACTATGGGTCGATCTCCCCCTTAAACATACCCATGAACTCTACAAAAGGAATATTCATACCCTTACTTATGTTAGCCAATACCTCCCACTTGCCCTAACCTTAAAGCTACTGTTAAGGCCCCGATATATATATATATATACTTTTGTCATTCCAGACTTCCTGATTTTAAACATACAAAAGGTTTGTTACAATTAAGGGGTCTTACCCTAAACCACAAACTTAGCCCAAGTGCAGATACTTACTACAATATATAAAACATCTCTCATGTTCGTGATAAGATCCCAATGCAACCTTAAGTACCCCAAACAACCCAAAACTTAAAAAGAAAACAGGCTGAATTCAAAACTGTATTGACCTCCGACTGTTGTAACCTGTTTTTGACCCACTTCCCGACCTCCAATTTTGTTCTAGTTTCTTGAATTGGAAAGCCACTTCAATTACCTTTTCAGGGATACTTGGATCGCAAAATAAGAGTTTGTATAACTCCCAATATGATCAAAACAATTGACTCAAAATTCTGCCCAGTTTTTAAAAACGGGTTTAATCAAATCAACCTAATTAATTACTCATAACCCCATTAATTACAAGCCCTAAACCATCTAATCATTATGTTATCATTAAAATACAGATTCTTATTTAAACTCTAACCTAAATCCATCATAAGATGATTGAGAAATAATTAAAACAATTTAATTAAAAAGAGTATTAAAGATTTTACCTTAGAATTTTTTTAAAGAAGAAAAAATTAATGAAGAACCCTAAAACCACCATTAATGCCGACTAAAACTTGATCTCCAGGGATTTTGTGAAGTGTTTTGGTTAATAAAAAGTATTTATATAGTTTCCTAACAAGTCCTTGGCCCATTCCAAAAGCCCGGTTCCCTTTTTCCTTTTTTTCCCCTATTCTTTTCTTTTCTTGCGTCCAAAACCGACTTAAACCCTCCTTAATTTCGTGTTTTTTTATTTTTATTATTAATATATGTATTAATAATATTACCTTAATTTACCTTAATTTATTTCAGCTCCTAAAGCCTCCAAAACCCCAAAACCGTAAAACTAGTCAAATTTACGCGTTTTACCGTAAAAGACGTAAAATATACACTTTTAAAAAAAAATCTCAAATTTTGAAATAAACTTTATAACTAAGTCCTAAATGACTTAAAACCATCCCTAAAAATATCCATATGATTAATTACCTCATCCGAGACCTCTAAATGCTAAACCGTAAATCGTAAAAATACGATTTTCTATAATACATATACGTATACTTAAAACCACCAAATAACACCATCTCATTTCATAGTCACTACTTTCTGAACTCATGAACATGAAATCATCACACATCGTTTCGCTCACAAGGTACCCCGTACCAGAAACGATATCCAAACCACAATCTATACACACCAATTAACACATAAACACGTAAAGACACGTAACTAGCTCAAAATAAAACTAAGTGACGAACCTCAAAACCAGGGTTGTCACATCACTCCCTCCTAATAAAAATCTCGTCCCGAGATTTACTCCTTATGATCAAACACACCAACAACAAATCACATGAGGATACTTGTTCTAAACGAACTCCTCTCATATCCATGTGAACTTCAGTTCAAGTTTCAAAATACCATGTATACAACCCAAAAATAGTTAAACTCATTGCCAAACTCTCGACCTCACAGTCAACAAATCTCACAGATGACTCTTTGATAAAACAAAGACTCTCATTAACACCAGTCCCGAATAACCGTACATGCAAAATGCATTCTCTAACAACCTTTACCAATCCCAATACATGAAATGTATCATGTATACAACTCATTTCCCCCAGGTAATTCTATGCTCATAAGCTAATGGTCCGATCTTTCCAAAGATCATAAATGGACCTACAAAACTCTACATCTACTCTTTCATTTTACCAAAACATACCACCTGCTACTATGGGTGAAACTCCCTACATAACTTTGTCACTAACTCTAGTGGTTTCCCCCTTTTCTACATCATTACCGCATTGGTAGCCTCTTTTACCAATTCTAGTCCACCATGGGGACAACTCACCCTATCCTTTCATATAGTGCCTCAAATGACATTTATCGACTTCTAGTATGATAACTATCATTATACGAAAAACTCAGCCATCGCTAATGAGTTTCCTAACTCCCTCTTATCAATCACTCATGCCCTCAGTGTAACTCCTAAGGTTGTATAAATATCTCACTTGCCTATCCTTTTCCCAGTTCGCTGGATATACTCATATCCAATCATGTTCATCAACTCCCTTCAGTCCGTACCCCAAGCTACTTAAAAATTCCAATCTCCTTACAAAGTGACCTATGGCGGTCTTTCACATATCCATTAGTTCTTGCAAATCTTCAGTTCCTGTAACGTATAAGCGATCGCCTTTCTTTGTCGTCCTCGTACGCGTCCAAATCCTTGCTCCACGTATCGTCATGCTTCGCGAATTCATCCAGTCCTTCCGATAATGCCAATATCGGCTCATTATCCAATCCACTTCTTCAGTCTCCAAAACGCTTCCTCATCCTTCTTCACTTCGCCCTTTGCTGGTTCCTCGATATGCCATCATCCCTGACCACTCGTCCTGGCCAACTTAATCCTAAAACTCACACTTGAAAATCTTACGTATAATTCCCTTTCCTAACAACTCCAGATGTCAAGATGTCGTCGATGCTCATGATGACAACTCGTTTATATACGTTCATGCACACTCGGTTCATTGACTCCATGAAAACCGCTAGTGCTTTGGCGAAGCCAAATGCATAACGTAAACCCAAGGCGTTCATACAACATCCTTAGCAGTTCCAATTACGTCCTCATTGCATCCTCTCTCAGCGGCAATACGAATGAATTTCTACCTCGTTCTACTTGCAAAATTCTACACGCATTTAAAAAAAACCAATACTTCCTCTCATCAGACCACTCAACCGCTTTCCACATCCAATCTACTACTAAGCAACTTAACTTTTATCCGGCATTCCTTGCAATTTCTAACAGCTCTTGTTTTTAAAATCATTCCATCAACAATTTCCTTGGAAAGGCACTAACTACAACTCCTCTCACTTCTCCTACTTGCTCTATTCATGGTTCTATCTCAAAATAATAGGCAAACCTACTAAGTTTCAGGAAATTTTCAGAAAACATACATGCCTTACGAACAATATCCCCTTCCAATACTCTCTATGGCACGTTACTTGTGCCAATATCTATACATTTCACAGATCTCTATTCATCTCCCTTGGCACTCTTTATAGACCTCATGACCACATTAGTTCGTCTACGAACTTCTTCCCTCCCCACTAAGGGTATTCCGACCGTTCTCTCATGGTCACCTACTTAAGCGTGTAGGCGCGACCAAGTCTTTCATATGACTACCTCAACACTCCCGAATAATAGGAAACCAAAACTACATCCTGAATCCATCAGATACGATCAACAAATCAAACCAACGGATAACTAACGACATTTCACGTGCACCAGTTAAAACAAGTCAAAACCATGAGACTCGAAAGAAAACTCAAACCCAAAACGTGTATCAATTCAAAATGACCCATGACAACGAAAAAAAATCCAAGAAACACCCAATGGAAACAAAACATATTACGCCCCGCGACATATTATTTAAACCGTGCAAAAGATCGACTTTTCCAAAAGAATATATATCTTCTTTTTTTATTATTATCTCCCACATCTATGTGACTCAAACAATCTACAAACAACCCTCTTGACGAACTCAAAACTCAACTCAAAGACTAGGTATCCCGTGCATCCCAAATCATAAAAATAAACTACTATTTAAAACTCAACCTTTAACCCGACACTTGTACAATAATCTCGGCCAAGATACTGACCTCCCATGAATATACATTCTGAATTTTGAAAAGTACGTTCCGAGTACATAATTTTAGGCTTTTGAATCATCCAAAAAGCTTTAAAAACGAACAAGTTGTGACCAAAACAGTTTTATATTAATGAAAGATAAAATTGTATGTGAAATCTTCATAAACTCAATTTAACCTTGTATTAATAATTATAAATGACGTGAATCGGTTAAACCCAATTATATAAACTATGTAAGTAGTAAGAAATTTTACTTCGCTTTATTTTAAAGAAAGTCTTTTAGAATTGAAATAAATAAGTGTTGATTAGAAAGAAATCTTATGTTACATCTTGTTTCAAACACGACTCCAACACCTTACCCTTATTTTACCGAATACAACCAACCATCTAACTCAATACATACCGACCGAAAGAAAGGCAAGACCCAACACAAAAGATTTCATTATCTCAAAAGAAATCCCAAGTTATTTCGATAGACTTGAAACCAAAAACACCATTTTAAAACGTACACGTGAAATACGAAACTCAAAGAATACGCTACAAGACACACTTCAAAAGATTCAAAACGTCGTTGAAACTCCATCAAACTCGAGCACTAATAAATCGTTTAAACACAAGAGAGCACTAGGTACGTTTAAATTATAATAACTACTGGACGACCGTAAATCATAATATAACATCCATTAGTATATATACATCCGCATATGTATACCTATCGAATCTCCCAAACATACTCGTTATCATACATGTCAAGTCAATCAATCACTTTATACGTTCGTTTTTTTCCATACGAGTAATCACCATCTCACCGTGCCACAACAAGGCATAAAGCCCACCTTCAAAACCAAATCATATCGTGTGACCCCATAATCACACAACACAACTATAACCCAAAACATATAACACAAAAAGAACAATAGCCATATCATAGGCAGCCATTACATAAACCCATATATAATACGTATACCCAAATTCTACATCTCATCATATACAAGCATGTACTAACCCTCTTTCATGCAATCATACTTGAGAACCCATTGAAGTTGTGGTACTTGTATAACTATGTTGGCCACCATACTTATACAATTACCCTTTCCCCAATGCACTCCCTCCTATGATGACACTTATAAGAATCAATACAACATATAACACATAGATCCATCTACTCACATAAGCTCATAACCACATAACCAAATAGGTCCAAAACCCCATCTATTAAAATAACATAGTAAAACTCTTAAAATACCGAAATCCATAGTCTAGCTAAAACAACATAGACTAAATCCAAAACAAAAACATAATCAGATATAAGTCATGTCGCCCATAAGAGTGGAAACAACTTAAAATCCTTCCTACCCATGTACTCCTAGTAACTCGAACCACCACACGATTCTTAGGGAACATGACTTAAACATCAAAAGAAAAAATAACATACCTCAGGTATGTAAAATAACTCGACAAAAGATAGAAACTACCATGTACCAAATTATGTACTATAATGTACAATTTAAGCAAAATACGACAATGACTAGCGTGGACGATTATGGTTCAACCTGCCCTAGTCACAACCCGAAAAGAAAATAACATGTGGCTAAGTATGAACTTACTATGGTTCAATTCATACTAGTCAAAACATCGCAATAAATAACATCCCAACACATCAATTTATGTAAAATGCACACATACTCCTATGACGCCTATATGCAGGGACCCTTAAGCTATAGACTAGGCTACGGGACTAGGCAACCTAATTCTCTATAACCTGTCTCTGATACCATTCTATCACACCCCACCACGGCGGAATATGGGGCACAACGTATGGATATCATCACAACAATAGCGTGTCTATAGAGATAACTAAATGATATAAGAAATGTCATAAATGGCGACACAAATGTCATGACAATATCTCAACATGCAGGAGTCTAGGTAAGTAGGTAACAGTCCTACCTCTTACCCAAGACAAACAAATAATACAAACAAAACAAACATATAGGTGCCAACAGTATCACTTATTCAAAAAACATAAAGGAAAACTAAGAAGGAACGGGGATCTCCTTCTATATGCAATCCTAATGCATCCAAGTCTAGCCACTTCTATCCTCACGCTTAACCACATACAAACCTGAAAGAGACACTAAAACACGTCAACATAAAGTTGGTGAGAGTCATAGGTTTAGACTCGAACGCCAAAATAGTTATAAGCTGTGAACAACAACCATCAATACAATAACATATGGACAATGTGTTACAAATATGCATTAACAACTATCAATCAAGATTAATCATACCAAACCAATCCAAGGCTCCTACCTTGCCAAACAACATCATGGTACCATAGATGATCACACTATGTACCTATCCCAAGGCCACTACCTTGACAAACCACAAGGCCACTACCTTGTCAAACCACAAGGCCACTACCTTGTCAAACCACAAGGCTACTACCTTGTCAAACCACAATAACTGAGACGGCACGTGTCCCCCGATCCAAATCATACACAATCAAGAATCACATAGCAGTTAATCACATACCGTACACACAAGTCCATCACAAACCATAAAAACATTCACAGCAACAATTAATAAAACAACTCAACACAGTGTCTCTTCCATCCCATCTGGAAGTCAAAAGCAATAGTAAACATGGGACTATGAAACTCACCTGATTGAGCTTCTCCAAAAGTCCTCGCACTAGCAAAAAACTAACAAACCAAAAACACACAATCAAAACATGAACCAACCACTAAGATAGCTCATCAACCTATGATGGACATCTAACCTCCTCCTATATAAATACCTCATTTATATGCTCTAAGTATCTCATTACACCCCTCTATAAAGCCCTTAACTCGTTTTACTTCATAACACATCCCGTTAACATTTTTACCCAAAACAGTCCCGTTTTTCATACTTTAAACTATGGGTCGATCTCCCCCTTAAACATACCCATGAAATCTACAAAAGGAATATTCATACCCTTACATATGTTAGCCAATACCTCCCACTTTCCCTAACCTTAAAGCTACTGTTAAGGCCCCGATATATATATATATATATATATATATATATATATATACTTTTGTCATTCCAGATTTCCTGATTTTAAGCATACAAAAGGTTTGTTACAATTAAGGGGTCTTACCCTAAACCACAACCTTAGCCCAAGTGCAGATACTTACTACAATATATAAAACATCTCTCATGTTCATGAGAAGATCCCAATGCAACCTTAAGTACCCCAAACAACCCAAAACTTAAAAAGAAAACAGGCTGAATTCAAAACTGTATTGACCTCCGACTGTTGTAACCTGTTTTTGACCCACTTCCCGACCTCCAGTTTTGTTCTAGTTTCTTGAATTGGAAAGCCACTTCAATTACCTTTTCAGGGATACTTGGATCGCAAAATAAGAGTTTGTATAACTCCCAATATGATCAAAACAATTGACTCAAAATTCTGCCCAGTTTTTAAAAACGGGTTTAATCAAATCAACCTAATTAATTACTCATAACCCCATTAATTACAAGCCCTAAACCATCTAATCATTATGTTATCATTAAAATACAGATTCTTATTTAAACTCTAACCTAAATCCATCATAAGATGATTGAGAAATAATTAAAACAATTTAATTAAAAAGAGTATTAAAGATTTTACCTTAGAATTTTTTTAAAGAAGAAAAAATTAATGAAGAACCCTAAAACCACCATTAATGCCGACTAAAACTTGATCTCCAGGGATTTTGTGAAGTGTTTTGGTTAATAAAAAGTATTTATATAGTTTCCTAACAAGTCCTTGGCCCATTCCAAAAGCCCGGTTCCCTTTTTCCTTTTTTTCCCCTATTCTTTTCTTTTCTTGCGTCCAAAACCGACTTAAACCCTCCTTAATTTCGTGTTTTTTATTTTTATTATTAATATATGTATTAATAATATTACCTTAATTTACCTTAATTTATTTCAGCTCCTAAAGCCTCCAAAACCCCAAAACCGTAAAACTAGTCAAATTTACGCGTTTTACCATAAAAGACGTAAAATATACACTTTTAAAAAAAATCTCAAATTTTGAAATAAACTTTATAACTAAGTCTTAAATGACTTAAAACCATCCCTAAAAATATCCATATGATTAATTACCTCATCCGAGACCTCTAAATGCTAAACCGTAAATCGTAAAAATACGATTTTCTATAATACATATACGTATACTTAAAACCACCAAATAACACCATCTCATTTCATAGTCACTACTTTCTGAACTCATGAACATGAAATCATCACACATCGTTTCGCTCACAAGGTACCCCGTACCAGAAACGATATCCAAACCACAATCTATACACACCAATTAACACATAAACACGTAAAGACACGTAACTAGCTCAAAATAAAACTAAGTGACGAACCTCAAAACCAGGGTTGTCACATCACTCCCTCCTAATAAAAATCTCGTCCCGAGATTTACTCCTTATGATCAAACACACCAACAACAAATCACATGAGGATACTTGTTCTAAACGAACTCCTCTCATATCCATGTGAACTTCAGTTCAAGTTTCAAAATACCATGTATACAACCCAAAAATAGTTAAACTCATTGCCAAACTCTCGACCTCACAGTCAACAAATCTCACAGATGACTCTTTGATAAAACAAAGACTCTCATTAACACCAGTCCCGAATAACCGTACATGCAAAATGCATTCTCTAACAACCTTTACCAATCCCAATACATGAAATGTATCATGTATACAACTCATTTCCCCCAGGTAATTCTATGCTCATAAGCTAATGGTCCGATCTTTCCAAAGATCATAAATGGACCTACAAAACTCTACATCTACTCTTTCATTTTACCAAAACATACCACCTGCTACTATGGGTGAAACTCCCTACATAACTTTGTCACTAACTCTAGTGGTTTCCCCCTTTTCTACATCATTACCGCATTGGTAGCCTCTTTTACCAATTCTAGTCCACCATGGGGACAACTCACCCTATCCTTTCATATAGTGCCTCAAATGACATTTATCGACTTCTAGTATGATAACTATCATTATACGAAAAACTCAGCCATCGCTAATGAGTTTCCTAACTCCCTCTTATCAATCACTCATGCCCTCAGTGTAACTCCTAAGGTTGTATAAATATCTCACTTGCCTATCCTTTTCCCAGTTCGCTGGATATACTCATATCCAATCATGTTCATCAACTCCCTTCAGTCCGTACCCCAAGCTACTTAAAAATTCCAATCTCCTTACAAAGTGACCTATGGCGGTCTTTCACATATCCATTAGTTCTTGCAAATCTTCAGTTCCTGTAACGTATAAGCGATCGCCTTTCTTTGTCGTCCTCGTACGCGTCCAAATCCTTGCTCCACGTATCGTCATGCTTCGCGAATTCATCCAGTCCTTCCGATAATGCCAATATCGGCTCATTATCCAATCCACTTCTTCAGTCTCCAAAACGCTTCCTCATCCTTCTTCACTTCGCCCTTTGCTGGTTCCTCGATATGCCATCATCCCTGACCACTCGTCCTGGCCAACTTAATCCTAAAACTCACACTTGAAAATCTTACGTATAATTCCCTTTCCTAACAACTCCAGATGTCAAGATGTCGTCGATGCTCATGATGACAACTCGTTTATATACGTTCATGCACACTCGGTTCATTGACTCCATGAAAACCGCTAGTGCTTTGGCGAAGCCAAATGCATAACATAAACCCAAGGCGTTCATACAACATCCTTAGCAGATCCAATTACGTCCTCATTGCATCCTCTCTCAACGGCAATACGAATGAATTTCTACCTCGTTCTACTTGCAAAATTCTACACGCATTTAAAAAAAACCAATACTTCCTCTCATCAGACCACTCAACCGCTTTCCACATCCAATCTACTACTAAGCAACTTAACTTTTATCCGGCATTCCTTGCAATTTCTAACAGCTCTTGTTTTTAAAATCATTCCATCAACAATTTCCTTGGAAAGGCACTAACTACAACTCCTCTCACTTCTCCTACTTGCTCTATTCATGGTTCTATCTCAAAATAATAGGCAAACCTACTAAGTTTCAGGAAATTTTCAGAAAACATACATGCCTTACGAACAATATCCCCTTCCAATACTCTCTATGGCACGTTACTTGTGCCAATATCTATACATTTCACAGATCTCTATTCATCTCCCTTGGCACTCTTTATAGACCTCATGACCACATTAGTTCGTCTACGAACTTCTTCCCTCCCCACTAAGGGTATTCCGACCGTTCTCTCATGGTCACCTACTTAAGCGTGTAGGCGCGACCAAGTCTTTCATATGACTACCTCAACACTCCCGAATAATAGGAAACCAAAACTACATCCTGAATCCATCAGATACGATCAACAAATCAAACCAACGGATAACTAACGACATTTCACGTGCACCAGTTAAAACAAGTCCAAACCATGAGACTCGAAAGAAAACTCAAACCCAAAACGTGTATCAATTCAAAATGACCCATGACAACGAAAAAAAATCCAAGAAACACCCAATGGAAACAAAACATATTACGCCCCGCGACATATTATTTAAACCGTGCAAAAGATCGACTTTTCCAAAAGAATATATATCTTCTTTTTTTATTATTATCTCCCACATCTATGTGACTCAAACAATCTACAAACAACCCTCTTGACGAACTCAAAACTCAACTCAAAGACTAGGTATCCCGTGCATCCCAAATCATAAAAATAAACTACTATTTAAAACTCAACCTTTAACCCGACACTTGTACAATAATCTCGGCCAAGATACTGACCTCCCATGAATATACATTCTGAATTTTGAAAAGTACGTTCCGAGTACATAATTTTAGGCTTTTGAATCATCCAAAAAGATTTAAAAACGAACAAGTTGTGACCAAAACAGCTTTATATTAATGAAAGATAAAATTGTATGTGAAATCTTCATAAACTCAATTTAACCTTGTATTAATAATTATAAATGACGTGAATCGGTTAAACCCAATTATATAAACTATGTAAGTAGTAAGAAATTTTACTTCGTTTTATTTTAAAGAAAGTCTTTTAGAATTGAAATAAATAAGTGTTGATTAGAAAGAAATCTTATGTTACATCTTGTTTCAAACACGACTCCAACACCTTACCCTTATTTTACCGAATACAACCAACCATCTAACTCAATACATACCGACCGAAAGAAAGGCAAGACCCAACACAAAAGATTTCATTATCTCAAAAGAAATCCCAAGTTATTTCGATAGACTTGAAACCAAAAACACCATTTTAAAACGTACACGTGAAATACGAAACTCAAAGAATACGCTACAAGACACACTTCAAAAGATTCAAAACGTCGTTGAAACTCCATCAAACTCGAGCACTAATAAATCGTTTAAACACAAGAGAGCACTAGGTACGTTTAAATTATAATAACTACTGGACGACCGTAAATCATAATGTAACATCCATTAGTATATATACATCCGCATATGTATACCTATCGAATCTCCCAAACATACTCGTTATCATACATGTCAAGTCAATCAATCACTTTATACGTTCGTTTTTTTCCATACGAGTAATCACCATCTCACCGTGCCACAACAAGGCATAAAGCCCACCTTCAAAACCAAATCATATCGTGTGACCCCATAATCACACAACACAACTATAACCCAAAACATATAACACAAAAAGAACAATAGCCATATCATAGGCAGCCATTACATAAACCCATATATAATACGTATACCCAAATTCTACATCTCATCATATACAAGCATGTACTAACACTCTTTCATGCAATCATACTTGAGAACCCATTGAAGTTGTGGTACTTGTATAACTATGTTGGCCACCATACTTATACAATTACCCTTTCCCCAATGCACTCCCTCCTATGATGACACTTATAAGAATCAATACAACATATAACACATAGATCCATCTACTCACATAAGCTCATAACCACATAACCAAATAGGTCCAAAACCCCATCTATTAAAATAACATAGTAAAACTCTTAAAATACCGAAATCCATAGTCTAGCTAAAACAACATAGACTAAATCCAAAACGAAAACATAATCAGATATAAGTCATGTCGCCCATAAGAGTGGAAACAACTTAAAATCCTTCCTACCCATGTACTCCTAGTAACTCGAACCACCATACGATTCTTAGGGAACATGACTTAAACATCAAAAGAAAAAATAACATACCTCAGGTATGTAAAATAACTCGACAAAAGATAGAAACTACCATGTACCAAATTATGTACTATAATGTACAATTTAAGCAAAATACGACAATGACTAGCGTGGACGATTATGGTTCAACCTGCCCTAGTCACAACCCGAAAAGAAAATAACATGTGGCTAAGTATGAACTTACTATGGTTCAATTCATACTAGTCAAAACATCGCAATAAATAACATCCCAACACATCAATTTATGTAAAATGCACACATACTCCTATGACGCCTATATGCAGGGACCCTTAAGCTATAGACTAGGCTACGGGACTAGGCAACCTAATTCTCTATAACCTGTCTCTGATACCATTCTATCACACCCCACCACGGCGGAATATGGGGCACAACGTATGGATATCATCACAACAATAGCGTGTCTATAGAGATAACTAAATGATATAAGAAATGTCATAAATAGCGACACAAATGTCATGACAATATCTCAACATGCAGGAGTCTAGGTAAGTAGGTAACAGTCCTACATCTTACCCAAGACAAACAAATAATACAAACAAAACAAAAATATAGGTGCCAACAGTATCACTTATTCAAAAAACATAAAGGAAAACTAAGAAGGAACGGGGATCTCCTTCTATATGCAATCCTAATGCATCCAAGTCTAGCCACTTCTATCCTCACGCTTAACCACATACACACCTGAAAGAGACACTAAAACACGTCAACATAAAGTTGGTGAGAGTCATAGGTTTAGACTCGAACGCCAAAATAGTTATAAGCTGTGAACAACAACCATCAATACAATAACATATGGACAATGTGTTACAAATATGCATTAACAACTATTAATCAAGATTAATCATACCAAACCAATCCAAGGCTCCTACCTTGCCAAACAACATCATGGTACCATAGATGATCACACTATGTACCTATCCCAAGGCCACTACCTTGACAAACCACAAGGCCACTACCTTGTCAAACCACAAGGCCACTACCTTGTCAAACCACAAGGCTACTACCTTGTCAAACCACAATAACTGAGACGGCACGTGTCCCCCGATCCAAATCATACACAATCAAGAATCACATAGCAGTTAATCACATACCGTACACACAAGTCCATCACAAACCATAAAAACATTCACATCAACAATTAATAAAACAACTCAACACAGTGTCTCTTCCATCCCATCTGGAAGTCAAAAGCAATAGTAAACATGGGACTATGAAACTCACCTGATTGAGCTTCTCCAAAAGTCCTCGCACTAGCAAAAAGCTAACAAACCAAAAACACACAATCAAAACATGAACCAACCACTAAGATAGCTCATCAACCTATGATGGACATCTAACCTCCTCCTATATAAATACCTCATTTATATGCTCTAAGTATCTCATTACACCCCTCTATAAAGCCCTTAACTCGTTTTACTTCATAACACATCCCGTTAACATTTTTACCCAAAACAGTCCCGTTTTTCATACTTTAAACTATGGGTCGATCTCCCCCTTAAACATACCCATGAACTCTACAAAAGGAATATTCATACCCTTACATATGTTAGCCAATACCTCCCACTTTCCCTAACCTTAAAGCTACTGTTAAGGCCCCGATATATATATATATATATATACTTTTGTCATTCCAGATTTCCTGATTTTAAGCATACAAAAGGTTTGTTACAATTAAGGGGTCTTACCCTAAACCACAACCTTAGCCCAAGTGCAGATACTTACTACAATATATAAAACATCTCTCATGTTCGTGAGAAGATCCCAATGCAACCTTAAGTACCCCAAACAACCCAAAACTTAAAAAGAAAACAGGCTGAATTCAAAACTGTATTGACCTCCGACTGTTGTAACCTGTTTTTGACCCACTTCCCGACCTCCAGTTTTGTTCTAGTTTCTTGAATTGGAAAGCCACTTCAATTACCTTTTCAGGGATACTTGGATCGCAAAATAAGAGTTTGTATAACTCCCAATATGATCAAAACAATTGACTCAAAATTCTGCCCAGTTTTTAAAAACGGGTTTAATCAAATCAACCTAATTAATTACTCATAACCCCATTAATTACAAGCCCTAAACCATCTAATCATTATGTTATCATTAAAATATAGATTCTTATTTAAACTCTAACCTAAATCCATCATAAGATGATTGAGAAATAATTAAAACAATTTAATTAAAAAGAGTATTAAAGATTTTACCTTAGAATTTTTTTAAAGAAGAAAAAATTAATGAACAACCCTAAAACCACCATTAATGCCGACTAAAACTTGATCTCCAGGGATTTTGTGAAGTGTTTTGGTTAATAAAAAGTATTTATATAGTTTCCTAACAAGTCCTTGGCCCATTCCAAAAGCCCGGTTCCCTTTTTCCTTTTTTTTCCCTATTCTTTTCTTTTCTTGCGTCCAAAACCGACTTAAACCCTCCTTAATTTCGTGTTTTTTATTTTTATTATTAATATATGTATTAATAATATTACCTTAATTTACCTTAATTTATTTCAGCTCCTAAAGCCTCCAAAACCCCAAAACCGTAAAACTAGTCAAATTTACGCGTTTTACCATAAAAGACGTAAAATATACACTTTTAAAAAAAAATCTCAAATTTTGAAATAAACTTTATAACTAAGTCTTAAATGACTTAAAACCATCCCTAAAAATATCCATATGATTAATTACCTCATCCGAGACCTCTAAATGCTAAACCGTAAATCGTAAAAATACGATTTTCTATAATACATATACGTATACTTAAAACCACCAAATAACACCATCTCATTTCATAGTCACTACTTTCTGAACTCATGAACATGAAATCATCACACATCGTTTCGCTCACAAGGTACCCCGTACCAGAAACGATATCCAAACCACAATCTATACACACCAATTAACACATAAACACGTAAAGACATGTAACTAGCTCAAAATAAAACTAAGTGACGAACCTCAAAACCAGGGTTGTCACAAAAAGTATTTCGTGTCCATGCATAGAGTGGCACACCTTTTATATGGACCCAGACAATACGCTCTTTAGATCTAAAATCATGGTTGACATCTTGAAAACCATGAAATCAAGAGTTAACCCCTCTATGTTTCATCAAATTCTCTTTTGTGTCCGTCGATTCAAATTCAAGCATCACCCACAAACCCCCTAAATAAAATAAATGAACATCTACGAAACCCTCGTCCTGGAGTAAAACCTACAATTTGGAAAAAATACTGATATCCTTAACTCTTCCCATAACACACTTAGAATACTCCCGCTCAACAATACAATCATCAAGCACAACAGCGGGTGACAGAGAAATAAATGAGCCCGTATTAATCTTAGAAGAAATTCCATTAACCGCATTCACATACGACCCAACACGTCCATTCGATTGTGAGAACCCCTAAGCAGAATGAGACTTCTGGGTATCAGCAGTCTTACCATTGGTAGGAGGAACATAGGACTTATGAGACCTTTCAAATCTAAACTTATTCGCATAAAGATGATGTCGCCCGATCCATACAGTACACAAGTTCTCAACCAATCGGTCCAAATTAAACACCCTTATGAAACGAACAAAACCAAATCGTTTACCTGCCTTGGAAAGCTGAAAGGAGATAAAAACATCCACCACAGTACCTTACACACTACATGTCTTCCACAAGTCACAAGCATTAATGAAATCAGGGAAATTAGTGACAAAGATTGAATGAGAAATCTTTTGTGTTAAATTTTCCTTTGATCTATGCGCAACCATCGCCTTTGGATTTAAGGGAGATCTAAAAGTAAAATTGAAACTACAAAAGAAAAGGAGATCTGAAGTTTAAACCCTAAAAAAAGCCGCCGTAAAACAAAACCCAAAAGACGGAACGATCAATTAAAAAAGAGTAAAACATACATCAACCAAGAACAAGAATCCTTCGGTATATCAATTGATCACATAATATTTAGGGGGCGTGACCACAAGCCTAAACTCCTCACAATTAATAGCAGCAAAGATAAATTGTCACAAAGATGAATCATATTACAATTCGTTAATCAATGAGACCTCAATTGGGAATGAATTAAAAAAGGTTTGAGAGCGGCCGCCATTGATAGTTTCTCCGTATACCACCAATAATATAGAAACTATTTGTACCTCTCTAATTTTTTGGACTTTTTTTTATTCTTTGTAATTTATTTTATATTATAAAATTAGTAAATTGAAGTTAAAAAAAATTATAAATTTAAGTTCAAAAATGTTAAACTATAAAAAATATGAAAAACTATTAAAAAATTGTTTTATATTTTAAACTGAAAGATAAAGTCAAATGAATGCGTACTTTTTAATACCTTATTATAGTTCTGGAGATAACAGCAGTAGCACCCGATCTTAAAGACGTGTTAAAAACCTCATCCTTTCACTAACTCATACTACGAGAAAAAAGTATCACACCTCGATCGCCAATTTAACGATCCAACTTAGATTATACACGTCAGGGTTAATATATATCTCAAAAACATATTAATACATTGAGAAGGGTTATATTGGATACCTTGTATCATTTGGATACAAGAGGACCAGTCCCCATATTCCATCTGATTTTAATCAAATGTCCATATTAATCCTTATTTTTAAATTAAAAAGGGTCGGAGGGGTATTTTCGTCATTTTACCCCTCCCACCTAACACTACCTAACACTCTCACATCTCAGATCTAGTAGATCGCTGTTTTTCGCCTTCTCTCTAAAACACATACAAAACACACACACACACTATGACACCCCAGGCAAATCCCACATCGGCTGTGGCCAGGAGAGATCTTGGCTCATAAGAAAACATTTGCCTTCTCATGACACAACGCGTTTTGTGGTCTACTGCAAGTGGGGTTCTTAGGAACTGGCAGTTAAGCGTGCTCATGGGAGAGTAGTACTGGCTTGGGTGACCTGCCGGGAAGTCTTCACAAGAGGGCCACAAAGCAAAGCCGTGAGCTTGCGGGCAAAGCGGACAATATTGTGGTCTGAGTAGGCGGGATGTTACAAGTGGTATCAGAGCCACTCCTGAGCCGTTCGGGATGGTGGGGCAAACCTCATCGAGGACGATGAGTCCCGAAGGGGGGGTGATTGTGACACCCCAGGCAAATCCCACATCGGCTGTGGCCAGGAGAGATCTTGGCTCATAAGAAAACATTTGCCTTCTCATGACACAACGCGTTTTGTGGTCTACTGCAAGTGGGGTTCTTAGGAACTGGCAGTTAAGCGTGCTCATGGGAGAGTAGTACTGGCTTGGGTGACCTGCCGGGAAGTCTTCACAAGAGGGCACAAAGCAAAGCCGTGAGCTTGCGGGCAAAGCGGACAATATTGTGGATTGAGTAGGCGTGATGTTACAAATGAAGATATTTTGCTAGGTTCAATTAAAGTTCTTTGTCGTGTGTCTCTTCGAATTGAAAAACTTGTGTTTAATGTGTGACTCAGTTTTATTTTGGTAGAAACAAAGATGTGTCCTTGTAGTGTTTAAAATAAAAGTGTAAAAGAATTAAAGTAAAGGTGCAATTAAAGTAAATCTAAGTCTAATTAAAATAATGGTGCAAGTATTTAAAAACGTGACTGAAATTAAAGGGCACTAAAGTAAATGACGTAAACTTAAATCTACCTAAGGCAAACTTAAGACGCAACTAAAACTTAAACTAAGGCAAGACTAAAATAAAGCTAAGGCAAATAATCTTAAAGTGCAATTAAAATAAAGGCAGGAACAATAAAGCTTTAAAAATAAAAGACTGAAATTTAAAAAGAAAAAGCAAAAGAACCTGACAAGAAACCCTTGATTCGGAAGTTCAAAACTTCCGAATGAGCTAGTTTGATCCGGAACTTAGCCCTTGATTCGGAACTTTTAAGTTCCGAATGAACAAATAGTTGTTGATCCGGAACTTTGTCCTTCGTCCGGAACTTGGTTCGGAAGATCTGCTTGACTCGGAACTTTGTCCTTCGTCCGGAACTTTTGTTCGGAAGTCTTTACTCGGAACTTCGTCCGGAAGTATTGTTCCGGAACTTTTGAAAGTTCCGAATGAATTGCTTGATCCGGAACTTTTTAAGTTCCGAATGAAGGTCTTGACTCGGAAGTTTTAAAGTTCCGAATGAACAATGCTTGACCCAGAACTTCTGAGTTCCGAATGAAAGAACTTCTTCCCTTGATTCGGAAGTTTGAGACTTCCGGATGAAGCCCTTGGTTCGGAACTTTGAGAGTTCCGAATGAACAGACTCCCTCTCTTGATTCGAAAGATTTCCTGGAAATACAGAAACACAAACAACCTATCCCGAAGAACAAGGGATAACAATAACAGCAGATATAACTCAATATAATCAAAATCAAACACACGAATTAATCATACTAATAATGAATCAACAGTAAACATAATCAAACAGTTTAAATCAATAAAATAAACAACTTTAAACACAATAATCAAAAATCACTTGGACCAAAATAAAAGCATGAACATGAACACAAACATAAACATAAAAATCAAAGATTAAGAAAGGTAGATAAGAGATTAACAAGATAAAGTAAAGATTGACAATAATTAAAATGAAAACTTACTTGAAATTAAATGAATTTAAGGTGCAACACAAGGTATTTAAATTTGACAAGAAAGTAAATGACAAGGTAAGTAAATGGTGGAAGAGCTAATTGTCACACTTAGCCAACAAGAGAAAATGATAACCATCCTAATCTATATATAGGGGAGGATTAAGGAAGCTTCCTCCCCTCTTTCCTTTTCTCTTAATTACAAGGTTAGGTCCCTCCTTCTTTAATCTTCATTAATTGCATCATTAGTCCTTTTCTTCTAATCTTCTTTAAACTTGGACTCTAATGACTTGTGGCTTGGGATTTCTTTTGAACTCGTCTTTAATTTCTTCAATAAAATAGACTTGAATTCTTCGGCTTTTGATAAACTTCCGTCTTTTGACTTTTTCTTCGATAAATCTTCAGAATTGGTCGTGGACTTCCGTTCTTTTTGCACTCTTGACTTCTTGACTTCGTCTTTCATCTTTTTCTTCAATAAAAGTCCGTAAATGCCCGTGAATTTCCGTGTTTTCTCCACTTTTCACCTTTTCGTCCTAAATCATAACAAAAACACAAACCACACATAATTCCGACATAAAAGACATAAAATACATGTTTTGGTCCGGTTATTATTGTAATTAAGTGGTAGAAAAGATGGGTGTTTACACACCTATCAATTCCCCTACACTTGACCATTGCAATGTCCTCATGCAATGCATTAGTTACAAAGCAAGATTACACTTTTCATCATAATCAATCCACGTTGGCCTTTATTAAAGAGATAGAAAATTAAAAACATACAAAATAAAGAAATCAAAAGCATACCTTGGGTTTTGGAAATGTCATGAATAATCATCATCCTCAAGTTTTCACTTTCTCCAAACCAAGCTTAAAAACGAGATCATTGTTATTATAAGTTAGTAAACTATCACGAACTCATGTGGACCAATTACTCACTTAGACTCCCTTATTCCTAGGGGTATCTCTTATATTTTATTATTGTCTTGAATGATCACGAGGATGCATTTTTGACTTATTTCGATAGTTATTAAGTCTGAAAATAAAGTGAACGATTTAATCAATAGTTAGCTAAAGGACAAAATCTTTTAAAACTGCTTCTCGGGATCTCATAAAGTTCATATCTTGGCATAACTCGTTTCACGATTTGAGACCTTACTCGGACCGATATTTGGCAGCGACTTCATACTTCAAATCTTGAGAGACGTTCATGAAATTATGGTCTTCTCTTCATAATGGAATTTCTTCATTTGAAGTTTTGAGAGATTCATACTTGGACCACGACTTCTACATTTTTCTCTAATCTTTATTTTGGACTTTGATATACAACGATCCGCCTCCTTTATTGACTTGGATCTATTTATCCTCATACCTTGTTAGGGTCTTTTCGGATACACTTCTCCATGACTTTTGGGGAGTTTTGCTTTACGTCGTGTGTCTCGATCCTTCATATTGATTTTTGATAAATGATTCTTCACATCACTTTTGGATCTTTAGCAACAAAATATAGCCCTCATGTCTTGTTAGGGCCTTTTCGGACTCGCCAATCTTCGCATCCCGCTTCAATAAGTTATGCCTTGGCTATGAACTCTAATCCATACCGAGCAACTTTTAAACGATCTTGGGCTAGAAGCTAAGTAACTTTTCAAATCGTACAACTTTATTTATTAGCAGATAAATTATTAGCAAGCGATGGGAGAATAGGCTCATAATTAACTCACATAAATTCACGAAAGAATACCGAACTTATAATTGGCTCTATCATCTCTCGTTCTCCACAGTTTAAAATCTCAAGTAATGAGACTCGTAGATACTTAGCCTATTAAATCAAAGTTTTGGGTTTTCGAGTCGCCTATAGGATCTTGCAAATTCTTAGACTTTTTCAAGTTTAGAAATCGCATTTTAAAGTTCCCTTGATAAACGACTCTCTAAGATCAATTATAGGAACTTGCGAAAAGTTCTTGTTCTTAACCCGTGAGAGTTAAGACTTTCGCGTTTTATAGCTCCCTATATAAAAGCCTAGCAAAACTTGACTTAAACATGTTAAGGATACTAGCTAGAGTAAACTCGGGTTGAGTCAAAAGATTCACAACGTTTGAAAATTAAAACCACTTATTAAACATTTATTCTAATAAGGAAAGAAAATAACTATACAAAGGGAAAAACTAATAGGCCAAAATAGATCAAAAATTTTGAAAAATGTCAAAAAATTGATTTTCCGGTTAAAATGAGGACAAATACAAGGAAAAGACCACTTAACTTCGATAGAAGTCCCCCTACACTTAAGATAAACATTGTCCTCAATGTTTAAGCATGTGGGAGTAAACTCCCCTACACTTAGGACATTGTGCACGTTGTTTAAATTTCGCTAAGGAAAAGACAACTAAAGAGATTCCTATTTTAATATTGAGAAAATATAAAATAGTGAATCGAAAAGAGTTTAGGATAGAACCGAGAAGAAGTAGAACACGGAATCACGGGTCGTCAAGAATCATCAAGAGTGGATCATTGAAGCTCGAATCCCTGATTAAGAAGTGAGGAGAGGAAATAGCAAACCAAAGGGCCTCCCCTACACTTATGATAAAGAAAGCGAAAAGATAGATGCATGGGTTGCCTCCCAAGAAGCGCTTGATTTTTGTTAACCGAGTCGTGAGCCTGACTCGACCTTGATCATTAACGGAAGATCCACCAGGATCAAAGACATAGTTTTCGTCCATCAATAAGCACAAGCTTAAGGCGAACAAGGCAAGCCAAAGAAGAGTAGGCAAGGTTCCCTTAAGCAGTGATGGAGCACGGTGGAAGCAATTATGGTGAGGTGCAAGCATGTCTTCAATAGTTCCAAAGAGTTTTCCTTTTATTTCATCAGGTGGATACTGAGATGGCTTTAAGACTTCAATACCGGGGTCGAACACCTTTTCCTTTAAGGGAAAATAGCACTCAGACTCAACCGAGTGTGAAGAAGATCCGCAAAGAAGCACAACCTCGTCCTCAGAAGGGGACAAAGAGGTGTCAAATCATATGTGCAACGGATATTGGTGTCAACCGGTTTCTTCTCCTTTGACAGAATGCTCTTCAAATCTAAAGTAGGATCAAGACGATAATCTTCAAAGGCATAAGGAGGAGCATCACTCTCATGAGGGAAGTAAGTGTTGAGAAATTCAGAGAAATCTTCCTCAAATGAGTAATCGTCCAAAGTAGGATCGAGTGATGGCGGAGGATCTTCATCATGTGAAGAATCGATCGAAAGAGTATCGGCTTCATCAAAATCATCGAAAGTGGGCAGCTCGGGATACTCAGAAATACAATCAAAATCATCCGAATCTGAGCTAGAATCATCATCATAAGCATCAAAGACCGGTGAAGAATCATAAATGGGAGAAGCGTCCAAAGTAGGGAGAGAATTATCCACATTATCTTCAAAGAGTGGATTATTAGTGGAAGACTCGAATAGAGGATTGTCATAGACTGTAAAGTCATCGAGCACATTTATCATATTCACTGATTCTCGGCCTCGAAAGGATTTGTCTGTAAGCTTCCCCATTTTGAAATTTTGTGAGGCATTCCCGACTCTTAAGATTAACTCACCTTCGACCACATCTACTAAAGCACGTCCGGTTCTCAAGAATGGCCGACCAAGTATTAAAGGAATACGAGGGTCCATTTCATAATCAACTACGACAAAATCGACCGGGAAAGTAAATGCGCCAACTTGAATGAACACGTCTTCGGCTATACCAATGGGGTAAGCGAGAGTGCGATTAGCAAGTTCGAGAGTCATCTTTGTTGGAATGAGGTCGGGTAATGATAGTGTTTTCCAAACACTCAAAGGCATAAGATTAATACTAGCCCCGAGATCAGCAAGGGCAGTAAATTCTTCAGTTTTGTTAAACACGCAAGGCAACACAAAACGACCGGGATCTCCTAGATTTTCCGGAAGTTCTTTAAGAATAACTGCAGAGCAGTTTTCATTTAAGCGTGTGTTGGCGAGTTCAATCAGCTTCTCCTTCTTGTTAAGCAATTCCTTAAATGCTTTAACAAATTTGGGCATGTGGACAAGTGCTTCAAGAAAACTAATGCTGAAGCCCATTTGAGAAATCATATTGATATATTTTGTTATTTGAGAGTCCTCCTTTGTTAGATCATTGGTCTTGCCTATGCGAGAAGGGTATGGGATTCTGGGTTTATAGGCGGAAGGTGAAGGTGTAGTCGGTAAAGGTTGAGATGTTGAAGGGTCCTTCCGAGATACATCGTCATGACGAGGCGGAGACTGTAATGGTGCACTAATACTAGGTGTAGGAGGAGTAGGGATACATGGTGGTGGAGGAGGTGTAGATGATGGTGGTGGGATTGGTGGTCCTACGATGGTGACTCCACTACGAGTAGTAATAGCACTCACATTAGCTCGCGGATTAGTGACGGTGTTTGAAGGTAGAGAACCCGAAGAAGAAGAAGGTTGAGCTTCGGGCAAGAAACTAGCCAATATATTCTTTAATTCAGTCGTTTGAGTGATGAAGGAGGATTGAATATTATCACGAACCTCGGTTCTAATGTCATTACCTTGCTTCATGATATCTCCTTTCATATTGATTATTTGGCTTTGTAGATTCTTGATTTGCTCACCTTGAGTTCTCATGATGGCTTCAACATCGGGATTAATGGGTGGGTTTTGTTGGGTGGGTGGTTGATAAGGGTTAGAAGCTCTTGGTGGGATTTGGTTGCTTCTATTGTAGTTGTTGGCAGGATTTTGGTTTTGAGGAGAAAAACCGGGTGAAAGGTAATTGTTGGAACGGTAACTCAGCAGATTTCGATCCCCTTGTTGTCTAGCTTGGTAATTTTCCGGTGAATAATTACCATAAGCTGCATAAACATTTTCCGGATTTCCTTGTGTCGAAGGACAATCGGTGTATGAGTGAGGACCGCCACATGTTTCACAAGGATTAGCAACCGCTTTAACTTGTTGTTGTTGTTGGTTTGAAGCGAGAAGCGTAATACTTTTGCTCATTTCAGTCATCATGCGGGTGAGTTCGGTCATCTCAGGGTTTGCTGAGGTGGAGGAAACATTGGCTCTCGGGTTGTTCCTAGAAGATGCAGAGGAATCCCAGTTCTTATGATGAGTAGTCATGTTCTCAATTAACTCTCTACACTCCTCGGGTCTCCTTTTCATGAATGTGCCACCGGCGGCTGCATTAATCGTATCACGATCTCGAAAAGTCAAACCGTTGTAGAAAGTATCAATTAGGGTCACAGGGAGCATGTTGTGGTTTGGACATCTATCGATCAAGACATTATATCTCTCCCAAGCATCAAAAAGAGATTCATCAGGGTCTTGCATGAACCCGCTGATCTGATTGCGAAGGCTTGTGACCATGGATGGTGGAAAGTAGCGCGACAAAAAGCGTTGAGTCATGTCATCCCAAGTGTGAATAGAATTCTTCGGGAGACGATCAAACCATTTCTCGGCATGATGCGATAAAGTATGTGGAAAGATTTGTAGGCGAAGAACATCCATTGTGGCCCCAGGCAACTTCATGCTTTGGGTGATTGTAATGAACTTGTCGAGGTGTTTGTTGGCATCATCATCAGGCAATCCACGGAATGGGTTTGTTTGTACTTGCTGAATCATGTGGTGCTTCAACGAAAACTCAGGAGCGTTGATTTGCATCGGCGCAATCGGTCCTCCTCGTCCAAACATTCTTGGTTGACAAAGTTCCTCCATGGTCCGAAGATCGGGCTGTGGAAGAGCATTGTTGTTATTATTAGGGTGCGGTGGATTATTGTTGTTAACACCTGACATACTTAAATCTTCTTGAGGCTCGGGATCTTGATAATTAGAAGATCTAGTACGCATGCACCTACAAAGACAAAAGAAAAAGAAACAAAACACAAAAATAATATATATACACAAGAAAGATAGAATCTTTTTGGATTTTTGAAATTTTTAATTTTTATGGATTTTTATCAATTTTTTAATTTTTATGATTTTTTTGAATTTTTTATGCAAGAAAAGTAACGCTCACAAGTGAACGGATCCCAAAAAGCAACGCGTCTCTCACAAAAAAACTGTTAATCTTTACGAAAAGAGCCGGCAGCGGCGCCATTTTAATGAAGATATTTTGCTAGGTTCAATTAAAGTTCTTTGTCGTGTGTCTCTTCGAATTGAAAAACTTGTGTTTAATGTGTGACTCAGTTTTATTTTGGTGGAAACAAAGATGTGTCCTTGTAGTGTTTAAAATAAAAGTGCAAAACAATTAAAGTAAAGGTGCAATTAAAGTAAATCTAAGTCTAATTAAAATAATTGTGCAAGTATTTAAAAACGTGACTGAAATTAAAGGGCACTAAAGTAAATGACGTAAACTTAAATCTACCTAAGGCAAACTTAAGACGCAACTAAAACATAAACTAAGGCAAGACTAAAATAAAGCTAAGGCAAATAATCTTAAAGTGCAATTAAAATAAAGGCAAGAACAATAAAGCTTTAAAAATAAAAGACTGAAATTTAAAAAGAAAAACCAAAAGAACCTGACAAGAAACCCTTGATTCGGAAGTTCAAAACTTCCGAATGAGCTAGTTTGATCCGGAACTTAGCCCTTGATTCGGAACTTTTAAGTTCCGAATGAACAAAAAGTTGTTGATCCGGAACTTTGTCCTTCGTCCGGAACTTGGTTCGGAAGATCTGCTTGACTCGGAACTTTGTCCTTCGTCCGGAACTTTTTTTCGGAAGTCTTTACTCGGAACTTCGTCCGGAAGTATTTATCCGGAACTTTTGAAAGTTTCGACTGAATTGCTTGATCCGGAACTTTTTAAGTTCCGAATGAAGGTCTTGACTCGGAAGTTTTAAAGTTCCGAATGAACAATGCTTAACCCGGAACTTCTGAGTTCCGAATGAAAGAACTTCTTCCCTTGATTCGGAAGTTTGAGACTTCCGGATGAAGCCCTTGGTTCGGAACTTTGAGAGTTCCGAATGAACAGACTCCCTCTCTTGATTCGGAAGATTTCCTGGAAATACAGAAACACAAACAACCTATCCCGAAGAACAAGGGATAACAATAACAGCAGATATAACTCAATATAATGAAAATCAAACACACGAATTAATCATACTAATAACGAATCAACAGTAAACATAATCAAACAGTTTAAATCAATAAAATAAACAACTTTAAACACAATAATCAAAAATCACTTGGACCAAAATAAAAGCATGAACATGAACACAAACATAAACATAAAAATCAAAGATTAAGAAAGGTAGATAAGAGATTAACAAGATAAAGTAAAGATTGACAATAATTAAAATAAAAACTTACTTGAAATTAAATGAATTTAAGGTGCAAGACAAGGTATTTAAATTTGACAAGAAAGTAAATGACAAGGTAAGTAAATGGTGGAAGAGCTAATTGTCACACTTAGCCAACAAGAGAAAATGATAACCATCCTAATCTATATATAGGGGAGGATTAAGGAAGCTTCCTCCCCTCTTTCCTTTTCTCTTAATTACAAGGTTAGGTCCCTCCTTCTTTAATCTTCATTAATTGCATCATTAGTCCTTTTCTTCTAATCTTCTTTAAACTTGGACTCTAATGACTTGTGGCTTGGGATTTCTTTTGAACTCGTCTTTAATTTCTTCAATAAAATAGACTTGAATTCTTCGGCTTTTGATAAACTTCCGTCTTTTGACTTTTTCTTCGATAAATCTTCAGAATTGGTCGTGGACTTCCGTTCTTTTTGCACTCTTGACTTCTTGACTTCGTCTTTCATCTTTTTCTTCAATAAAAGTCCGTAAATGCCCGTGAATTTCCGTGTTTTCTCCACTTTTCACCTTTTCGTCCTAAATCACAACAAAAACACAAACCACGCATAATTTCGACATAAAAGACATAAAATACACGTTTTGGTCCGGTTATTATTGTAATTAAGTGGTAGAAAAGATGGGTGTTTACACACCTATCAGTTACCAAAGATGAACGAAAACTGAGCACGTTTTCTATGCTAAACAAATTAATCTTGAGCGATATTTTATGTGTAAAAACAGCCTGAACAACCATATTTAGAGCCTGTTTAGACCCATTAGGACCCCGTGTAGGGATTAGTTTATGGGGGCGTTTCGTAGATCACCTAGCCAGCTTTCCACAACCTCTTGAATCACCCAAAACGAACTATAACGAAGCGGGAAACTGAATTAGAAAATCTGCGTTTACACACTAAAAGCTGTCAGCACTTGTATAAAAAGCTGACATCATTTACATGTAGGCTGACCAGCCGACTTTGGCTGCGTTTTTAAGCAAGTTAGAGTTAGAACCAAATCCCGACACCAACTAGGATGTTGTAGATCTCCTGGCTACCTTTCCGTAGACACCAAGAACACTAAAAACGGACAAGTAACGAATAAGTTACAGCCCTTTAATTATCTGTCTCGCACACTTTAAAAAGCTGATGAAAATTAATACATTCAGACCCGCTGTCTTTGAACGCGTTTTTACCCATTTTAGGGCCGTTTTACAGCATAACTTAAAGAACGAAACTTGTAGACGGGATACCCGAGAATAAAAATATGTTTTCCGTTCGTTTTATGGTTAAATAACGAACCCGTAAATGGCTTTCAAAATCAGCAATTTCAATATACTTGTACCTAAGGTTTTGGAACACAAGGACTAATATTGCCATTTTATGAAAGTTTAGCAAGACCTAGGGGCTGTTTTGGTAACTATATTAAAAGCAAGGACTCATGAGCAATTTAACTTAAGTTTTATTAATATTATTTATTTAATAAACTATAAGGTCTATATTGTAATTGGTAAAACGTGGAGGACTAATTACATACAATCGAAACTTGAAGGACTCTTATGAAAGATTAAATATATATACAAGTCTTAATTAAATAAAAATCATTTTATTTAATTCACTTAAACTGTTACAATTCGAACGAGGTAAATACACTTATTAAATTAAAAGTGTACATGGTACGATAACTTACTATAAGTTTAACACTTAAAATCGTAACAACATATTAATTCGTGATTATGCATTTTCATCAACTACATTCATATGTGCATTTTATTTGTGCATTTACTGAGACATACATATATTACTTAGGTAATTCTACTGCTCCGTGATCATAATGTACAAGCATACTCAGTGACTTATTGCTAATGCTCCATTATTGAGGTGAGTTAATGGCCACATCTTTTACTGTTTTATAACTGGGGGAGAAAATATACTTAATTATTGTTTATGCAAACACTTACGGACAACAACAACTTATTGCCTATTATTTTCCCCATTTCTGTGGACTGTAATAGTTAATAGTGTAGCGCGAAATGTATGAATAGATCTATTCAGGTATTGACAACACTCGGCCTGCGTGACTTGCTATCACGAAACGCTTGGGCCAAGCAACAGGTTTATTTCATTCTCGGACTGAGGGAACATCATCAGGATAGACCCAAATGGGCGTACTGAGCATCATTGTCTAGCTTTTATTACAGGGCAATAGGAACTACTATAGTATTGGGTTGTGATTGTCCTGCTATGATCGTGGTGTTTGGCATAACAATACTTATATTTTTGAACTAAACTCTATGAATTCATCAACCTCGTGTTGACCCCCACATTTTACTTTATATGTTTTCTCAGGAAATAAGCAGGTTCATGTGCATTGAATTCCAACATCATAGGAAGCATCATGTTTACCATCGGGCTATGATATTTCTACAAATAATAATAAATGTTGATTTCAAGACAATTTATTAAATCTGCACATTTGATTCATGTAATATGTTTAAATGATAATTTATGATCATGCTCTGTATACTATTTGCTATCGATCCACCAAAGTAACACCCCAATTACTATTCCGCTGCATTTGACCAACTTGGGGGGGTGTTACATCGCACTCCTAATCTTGTTAAGAAGGCTTTCTTGAACCATTATGAAGATCGGTTAAAAAAGCCGAGAAACCCACAGTTTAAACTTGATTTCACTTTCCCCAAAAGATTGTCGCAGGATCAAACTATTGATTTGGAGAGTTATGTTACTCGAGATGAAATTCGATCTGCTGTTTTGAACTGTGGGGAAAACAAGTCCCCGGGTCCGGATGGATATACGTGTGATTTCTTCAAGAAGTATTGGCAGTTTGTAGGCCCTTATTTTTGTGATGCGGTTGAGTATTTTTTTACAAATGGGTCATTTTCAAAGGGTTGCAACTCGTCTTTTAATGCCTTAATTCTAAAGATTACGGATGCTAAATTTGTCCAAGACTTTCGGCCTATAGGTTTGATAGGGAGTATTTATAAAGTTGTCACTAAGATTTTGGCTACTCGTCTGGCGTTGGTTATTGGGGACATTATATCAGATTCTCAGTCCGCGTTTGTAGTTGGAAGAATGATTTTGGATGGTCCTTTTATTCTAAATGAAGTTCTCTAGTGGTGTAAAAGTAAAAATAAGAAAGCTATATTCTTTAAAGTTGATTTTGCTAAGGCATATGTCTCGGTTCGTTGGGACTATTTACTTGAAGTTCTTGAAGCTTTTGGATTCGGCTCTAACTGGTGTAAATAGGTTCGTGGTACTCTTACTTGTTCAAAGGCTTCTATTCTTGTCAATGGGAGTCCAACTGATGAATTTCAATTTCATGGCGGGCTTAAACAAAGAGATCCTTTGTCGCCTTATCTTTTTATTCTCATCATAGAATCTCTTAATTTGTCCTTTTGCAAAACTAGAGATGATGGTTTCTTCCAAGGTATTCGTTTGCATAACTCTCTCACCTTAACTCATTTATTTTATGTGGACGATGCTTTATTTACAAGGGAGTGGTCTGATATTAACTTGAGGGGAATTCTCAATATTCTCAAATGTTTTCATCTTGCTTCGGGTCTTCACATAAATATCCAAAAAAGCCAAGTGTTGGGTGTTGGTGTTCCTCGGCTTATAGTAGAAGCGGCAGCAAATTCCATCGGTTGTTCTATAATGCAAAATAAATTTAGATATCTCGGAGTGATGATAGGAGATTCTATGTCTCGTTATAAGGCGTGGGATGCAATCATCTCTAAATTGAGATCGCGTCTTTAAGTGGAAGGCGAAAACGTTTTCGATTGGTGGCAGACTTACTCTATTGAAATCAGTGCTTGGTGCTTCCCCTTTATATACGATGTCCATTTTCAAGGTTCCGAAGGGTGTTCTTAAGGAAATGGAATCAATTCGGAATAAATTTTTTAATGGAGTTGATCCTATAGAATCTAAAATGACGTGGGTTGCTTGGGACAAGGTTTTATCATCTAAGAAAAATGGTGGCCTTGGGGTTTCTAGTTTACATGCGCCTAACCGTGCACTTTTTCTCAAATGGGTGTGGAGGTTCGTGTCGCAAGATGGCTCTCTTTGGGCTCGTGTTATTCAAGCTTTATATGGGAATTCAATTCGACTGCCTCTCATCTGGTACATATGAATTATAATTGGTGCTCAATTGTGAGAGAATTACATTTGTTAAAGGACAAAGGCATGGATTTTTTTGTCTTTGTGTAATCTACGGGTCGGAGATGGTTTTATAGCTCGTTTCTGGCTGGATGTTTGGATTGGAGACGCAGCCCTTCAGACGTTTTTCCCTCGTCTATACACTCTTGAGCTGAATAAGGATATTAGTATGGTGGAGAAGATGAATATGTCGATTGTTTTGTCCTTTCGTAGAGAGGTTCGGGGGGGGGGGGGGGGTATTGAACAACAGCAGCTTTCTGAATTAATTCATATGGTGGAGTCCGTTTCCCTAACTTCGGTTAGTGATCGTTGGGTTTTCACTTTATCTAGTGATGGTGGGTTCAAGGTTAAAGACGTTCGCAACCTTATTGATGATACGTTTCTTCCTACGAGCACGGAGTCGACTAGATGGGTGAAATACATCCCTATTAAAATCAACATTTTTGTGTGGAAAGCTCATCGTGATCGGCTGCCAACGAGAGCCAATTTGGCTCGTAGAGGTATTATTTTGGATTCTACTTCTTGCGCTATATGTTTGTCTTGTGAGGAGGATGCTAGTCATGTTTTTTCCGGTGTGGCTTAGCTCGTGCTGTCTTGAATCGTATTTGTCGTTGGTGGGATATTGATGGGAATAATTGGTCTTCGTTTACGGATTGGTGTACTTGGTTCGATGGGGTTCGACTTTCCCATAATCTTAAGAGGGCTCTTGAAGGTGTTTTCGGTGTTGCTTGGTGGGCCATTTGGAGGTTGCGTAATCGTTTAGTTTTTGAAGATACTCCACCTATTCGCTCGACTATTTTTGATGATGTAGCTTCTTTATCTTTTCTTTAGTGTCGTAATAGATGTAGTAGAATGCTTAGATGGGATGATTGGTTGAAAAATCCTCATTTAATTTCCTTGTAATTATTTTCTAGCATCTTGCTAGTTTTAAAAAAATTTGCCGTTAAAAAAAAATTATATTATTGGTGGTACGTAAAAGACAAGATATTAATATTAGGTCCTAAAGGAAGTATTTTAATATACATTCAAGAAATTTGATATTTTGTAAAATTAATATTACTTAAAAAAATTCACATGTGTCTCGAGATTTTACGGAAACTTTTGATTGTGTTTTTAGGCTTAAGCCTACTTGCAGAGCGTAGTTAGTAGAAGACTAGTAATTGTTGATTCATCCTAATTAATTAATTAATTATTTTCATTTTTTATGTATTGATGACGTATAGTCCCTAGTCGGGCTGGATAGTCCGACTCACGGGTACTACCTGTATCCATCAGGAATGGGTTAATACTTATGCGTGTACGCACAGCCCAGGAGGCCCGGTAAGTCACTGTCGCACGTACGGTTCATTACTTAACCGTCTCATCGTCGTACTACGACGGGATCGGACAAGAATATAATATATCTTATGATTATATTCGCCTAAGGAAAGAGGATATACATTTACCTCAGTTATACGATAAGGATCAATCTATATTGAGTCGTTATCTCTTCCTTAGGCCGCAAGAATAGGGAGCCCAGCCAGGACTCTCTCGAGTATAAAAGGAACCCCCATGGTTCCACAAAGGTACGATACACACAATACCCTAAACCCTAATATACTCAAATTGATTACTTACTCTCACAGCAGAGTCTAATCGTGGGTCACAAACCCACGGTAAGCCTAACGGTGTCTGTTTTTAGTGCGTAGGGTCCTTAAACAAGTTTCACTTGGTGCAAGAGCCGGAGTCCACAAGACCCCGAATTAAACCTAATTCGGGTCAAGCTCAATCCATCCAACTTTTGTATCAACAAGTTGGCGCCATCCGTGGAACCCTACACTGAACTCTAACTAATGACGACAAACGCGCAAACCCGTCCCAACCGAAGAGCGGATCTAAGAAGCCATCGGGGCCATTCTCAGGTTTTGAACCACTTAATAACCCAGGTCGTGGACGAAAGGGATTGCAAGTATCTTTTTCCCTACTAGTCACCCCTCCCCTGCAGACAGCTGGGGACGCATCGTCCTCACGAGAAATTCCTAATGCAATCCACAATGACGCTCTAAATGTAAGGGCTTGGTAGACCCGTAAACCGAGACGGAAATTCCTCCTGCAACGAAGCAGGATATGAGCGATTATGTCGCAAAAAACTATGAAACTATAATTCCACTTATGAGAGCGCAGATGAGGGAAAATCTAACAAAAGATCTACGGATCAGCCTAGACTTTGATAAGGAACTTAGGGCCATAGAAGGGTCAAGACCTAACAAGGAAGCTAGGAAGGAAAAGAGGAAAAAAGATAAAACAACTGAGATTCCAGCATCTCCCTCTGATGCGCCCCTTATTGAAGACGCATCATACTCAGACAATCCTCAGCACCCGAAGGGAGAAGACAACTTCATCACACCAGTCAATAACCATCGGCGCACAAGCGTGAAAGACAGGTTAGGGCCCGACCCTTCTGGCAGACGGAGCGCTCTTAATAGACTGGCCCCCCTGGAAAGAGACTCATCCCCGGATTTGCAAGGACAGGAAAGAAACATAAATACTGAAAAAACACGCAGAATAGATTCCTCAAGCGAAAATTCCTCGGACTCTAGTTACAGCGATCACCATCCTCGCCGTAAAAGGGTCTCCCTTTCATCCACCAAGGATTCTGATTCCTCTGACTACAACAGAAAGCATCACAGGACACTCAAGAAGATGCGTAGTGAAGAAGAGTGGACCCTCCCATAGCATCGCGAGAAAGGAAGTGCATTTTCAAAACGCATAACCAATTTCAATGATAATAAAAAGAGATGCATGCCGTCCAATTTCAAAACCTACGATGGTACGACGGATCCAGATGATCACTTAAAAGTGTTCGAATCTCAAGCAGGAATAGAGCAACGGCCAGAGGCCGTGTGGTGCCACATGTTCAACTCGACGCTCATCAGGAATGCCAGGACTTGGTTTGACCGCCTCCCACGAAGGAGCATTAATGGATTCGAAGAGCTTAGGAGAGCATTCAGAAGAAATTATGTGCAACAGAAAAAGTACGACAAAAGCCCCATCTCACTTGCAAGAGTGAAGCAGAGGCACAATGAAAGTCTCGAAGACTTTATGGAGCGCTTCAAATCTGAATGCAACCAGATTAAAGATTGCGCTGAAATTCTTAAAATTTTAGGATTTCTCGTAGGCATCACTAACCCGGATCTAATAAAGAAGTTGAATGACAGAACCCCAGGAACCTTTGATGGGGTAATGAAGAGGGTCCGAGCATTTATTCAAGGCGAAACCGCAGTAGCGGATAACAGACAGATGCCATCAAGCTACAAATACCAAGACCGATCCAAGAAGCAGTCGTATGTGCAAAACATCAGTCGTACCTTAGACTTCCAAGGCACAACAAAACAAGGGCGAAATAACAACAACAATAAGTTAGCCCCGCTGCAAAAAACATCCAGGGAGATATTCTTATCTGAAGGCGCAAGCTTTCCAAAACCTAGTGCGATGATGGGCCCGACAGACAAACGGGACAACACAAAGCATTATGAATACCATGACGATAAAGGGCACGCTACTGATGAGTGCATCCAACTAAAAAGTCACATCGAAAGCTTGGTCAAAGCAGGGAACTTAAACCACCTGATAAGAGACTAGAGGAAGAACACGGACACGCAAAAAAGTGAGGCAAAGAGGCAGAAAGACAAGCCCATAACCATTTATATGGTAGAAAGGGAAAAGTCTTTCATGCAGAGGAGAACGACCGTGGAATTTACGCGTGACAAGGAGATAACGTTCCCTATTCTTTCAGACATGGACTACAGGGTCGGATCATTGACTATCGACATAACCCTTGGGGACCATGCTATAGAAAGCATGTGTGTTGATGGAGGATCAGCAGCAAACATACTGAACGAACATTGCTTCGCGTGACTACCATGGGCAATAAAGAAGGAGTTAAAGGACACCGCACAAGTCCTTACAGGTTTTAACAGTGATAAAACCCGACCGCTAGGACACCTCTGCACGCAGGTAACTATTGGAAGCGCAGATCACTCAACAACTGTGTGGATGGATTTCATGATTGTACGATCACAATCGTCGTACATCGGTATCATAGGAAAGTTAGCACTAAAAACATTGTGCGTTGTACCCTCTATAGTGCATGGTATGTTCAAATTCCCCGTGCAAAACGGGGTAGTCATTCGCAACATCGACACGCTCGAAGGGGGTAGCAGCACTTCTAGCCACGACGCGAAAAGGAAGGATGCAGAACGGAGTGAGCGCAACACGGAATCCAGCTTACGAATGATTAAGAGGAGGTGCATCTCAGAGGGTTCCCATGCTAAAAGTATATTCATGCGCGAAGGCTCGCCAGCAGAACTCCCATGGGTCCTATTTTTGACAGGCTTTGCAGGGAATGGAGGGCCATATGCAGGGTTCATCCTCATAGATCAAGGTGACATAAAAATCACCTATGCGCTACTGTTTGACTTTTTGACAACAGGTATGGAGGCAGATTATGAAGCCCTCATAGCAGGTCTAAGATTGGCACTTAGAATGGACATAAAGAGCCTAGTGGCCTACACATACAATCCTTTGTTGGCAATTAGGGTCGCGGGGTCATACGAGCCACGAGGACATATGCTAATACAATACACACAAAATGTAACACCCCATTTTGATAATGGAATGTCACGCGTAATTATGGCGTGTCATCAAAGCATATAAGGATAAATGTCTAAACATTACATGACCATAAAAGGAAAATACTGGAATCGAACATCGGTAGTCCAAAAGTAAAGCTCATCACACACAAACATAAGTACTGTAAATGAAAGGAGTAAACCATGTCCATGACAAGAGTATCAAAGTAAAGATAATGCATAAAGTAAAGAAAGGCTAGAAAGCTTCCAGTCCATATGCACGTACGCTTAAAGTCTACGAGCGTCCCTGAGTACCTGTCGTTTTGGGAACATAGAAAAGGAAAACGGCTGAGCAATACGCTCAGTGCACGGATGTACAATAAAGCATGAATAGTATAAGCATATAAGCATATAATAGCGGAAGAAACTAAGTCCCGAATAACCTGGTTAAGTCTTGGTAAAACTGGTTTTATAGTTTGAAAAGCCTTATGTTTATCTTATAAAAACTGTTTAACATATTCTACCATTAGCCAATATAGGTCATGAATATCCATCGTGCATGAATACTTGGAGGGGTGACCTCATCATGAAAATTAGAGGGGCTGCCTCTAATTTAATATACAGGTTTGGGTAGGAGGGATCAGCTCCTTGTGAAGGATGCAAGGCACACACCACATTCACAGTGAGTAATCTGCTGAAAATATGTAACTAGGATGCACCCATACGCCCCACATGATAAATATAATAATATGGCCAAAAGCTGAAGGGACGCCACGAGCAATCACTCCGCCGTGGGGAAGTCATAACATCAGTGCCTCTAGATTTATGGTTATGGTACCTCCATAACTAGGTGAAACTGGTCATGCATGTATATGGCTATAGGTATTCTAAATTAAACATAAGCAAATCAAACATATAAACTTATACTAAGGGAAAACAGTTGGTTGCATACGGGGAATCCTAATAAGGAAAGAATGTCCATACTGAAAGGACGGGAATCCGTACCTTATGTCCAGTAAACGAAGAAGACGAACTGAGGAGAGTCCTACTTCGGTATCACTAATGCTACATAAATACATACGTGTATAAGTATCTGATTACTAAATACGTAACTGGTTTTATGTCATGTCTTAGCTTATTTTATACGTTCATGTCATGTTTTACTGTTTTAAGCTTTAAACTGTGTTTATCTTATATTCTGTCTATTCTGATTAAGTATTACTTGTATTTCATGTATTATTATACTTACTGTGTAATAATAAGTAACTTTCTAAAAATAGCAGGTTTCCTAAAATAGAAAGTTCCCAAAAATATAAAGTTACCAAAAATAGAAAGTTTTCAAAAATAGAAAGTTTCCAAAAATAGAAAGTTTCCAAAAATAGAAAGTTTCCAAAAATAGAAAGTTTTCAAAAATAGAAAGTTTCCAAAAATAGAAAGTTTTCAAAAATAGAAAGTTTCCAAAAATAGAAAGTTTCCAAAAATAGAACGTTTTCAAAAATAGAGTTACTGCTTAAAATAGATAAGTTTCTAAAAATAGAAAGTTTCCATAAATAGATTAACTGCCTTAATTAAATAAGTTTCTAAAAATAGAAAGTTTCCATAATTAGATATAAGCTGGTTAAATAAGCTAATTATATAAGCTTAAGTGTTTTCTGATTATTTTTCTAAGTCATAATGATATAAGGTATAGTTTATTAATTATTACATGTAAATTAAATAAACTATAGGTTAAAAGTATTTAATTAAATATATCATGTTTTTAATTAAATAAAGTTAAATACTTAGGTTAAAACATGTATTATTAATTATTACTAATATAACCTAAGTCATGTTAATTAATTAATTATAGCCATGGTTTTTAATAATTAATTAATTATAAAGTCTAGAAAAATATAACTTAGGTTAAAAATACATGATCTAATAATTAAATTATAACCTAAGTCATGTTTTATTAAATTAATCATGTCATATTTTATTAATTTAATTTTTAACATATGATTATTAAAACATAACCTTAACATAAACCATGAACCGGATCGTGACTAGAAACCATGAACCGGACCCGTAATCAACACCATAGCCCGAACCACTTCGGGGTTCTCCCCTGTTTGCTGCTGCCGTGGGACCCACACCACCAAACCGAGACCTTGAGGTCCCGGTGGTGGTCCATAAGCCAAACCGAGACCCCTTGGGGGTTCGGTTTAGGCACCGGCCACAACAAACACCCCTAAATCCTTCGTTTTGATTTACCCCGTAACCATTTACATGTTTAATTTATGTTTTTAATTAGCTTTTTAAAAACATCATGATCTTATTTAATTTATTAAATCAAAACATAAAAGAAAGGATTAGAAAGGTATACCGAATGTGTGGATCAAACGAGGATGAACACACACGAATACTTGCACAAAATTCAAGATCAAAATCAAACGAACACCCCCTTTCTTGTGTTTATATGCGGCGGCCAAAGAGAGAGCAAGAAGAAGGAGGAAAAATCTTTTTAGGGTTTTTGATGTTTTTACTGTAATGTGAAAAGTGACAAAAGATTTCACCTTAACCCCTTGTTAGTAAAATTTTGATTGGCTTGTCCCATCTTCTTGGTGTAGCCACGGGTAGGGGGCCCCACATGGGGTACCCATACCATTTTCCGAGTCTATTTATTTTAGTGTTCGTTCGTGTTTAGTCGTGTTCGTGTTTTATGTGTTCTCGTTAAATATTAACCGTGACTTAATATATTTATTCGTGCTTGTAATAAATATATATACGCAATTAATATTAGCTCGTGATTAATTTACGTTCATGATTTCGTGATCGAATGTTCGTGATTAATTATTGTTTAAATAGTTATTGTGTGTTCGTACGTAATAAATACTTATCGTGTTCTAACACGTACGTAATACGTAAAATTCTAACACGTGAACGTAATAATACTATAAAAGGAAAGTTTTAATCTAGTACGTACGATCTTAAGGGTACTATTCATGGTAAAAGCATGCGGGTTTTACAACTCTTCCCCCCTAAAAAGAATAATTCGTCCCCGTATTATAGATAAAGTAAACTGGAAAAGAAGAACATACCCGAATTCAAAATATAAAATGAGGGTAAGAAGCCCGGATAGACTCCTCTGTTTCCCAAGTGGCTTTCCACTCGGTATGATCCCTCCAAAGGATTTTGACGAATGGAATCGTCTTCCTTCTCATGACTCGTTCTTGTCTGTCAAGAACTCGTTCGGGTTCTTCTATGAAGGTGAGATCTTCACGTATCTGTTCCAGTGGATACTGAACCATGTGAAGGGGATGATACTGGTACCCTTTGAGTAAGGACACATGAAATACATTGTGTACATGCGAAAGCTGCGGAGGTAACGCTAACCGGTAAGATACTTCACCGACTTGTTCAATGACATCAAACGGTCCGATGAAACGAGGACTGAGCTTCCCTTTAATCCCGAAGCGTCTAACACCACGTGTCGGCGAAACCTTAAGGAAGACGTGATCTCTTACGTTAAAATGTATGTCCCTACGATGCTTATCGGCGTAACTCTTCTGACGTGACCGTGCTTCCTGAAGTTTCTGCTTAGCTACTGCTATCCTTTCATTGGTTATCTCTATGATTTCTGGTCCTTCAAGTGTTCGCTCGCCAACCTCATCCCAGCAGATTGGCGCGCGACACTTTCTGCCATACAACATCTCGAAAGGAGCACACTTGATACTTGCGTGCCAACTGTTGTTGTATGCAAACTCCACCAAACAGATGTAATCGTCCCAATCACCCGTCCATTCCAACGCATATGACCTCAGCATGTCTTCCAATGTTTGAATCGTTCGCTCCGACTATCCGTCTGTTTGAGGATGAAAAGCCGTGCTAAGATTAAGTTGTGTACCCCAAGCTTTCTGCAGACTCTTCCAAAATCGCGAAGTGAAACGAGGATCTCTGTCTAAGACGATGCTGGATGGAGCACCGTGGAGTCTCATGATCTCTCTTCTATACGTATCGGCGAGTTTACTTACCGGATCTTCCTTGCGGATCGGTAAGAAATGAGCTGATTTGGTAAGTCGATCCACGATAACCCAAATTGCATCGTGCTTCCTCTTGGTAGGGGGAAGACCAGTAACAAAATCCATGTTTATTTTGTCCCACTTCCACTCTGGAATATCTAACGTTTGAAGGAGACCGCCAGATCGCTGATGCTCGATCTTCACCTGTTGACAGGTAAGACATTTGGAGACGTAAGTGGCCACATCCTGTTTCATACCACTCCACCAAAAGTATTGCTTGATGTCATGGTACATATTAGTCGAACCAGGATGTATAGAGAATGGGGAGCTATGAGCTTTGATAGGTGTGTAAACACCCATCCTTTTTACCACTTAATTACAATAATAACCAAGCCAAAACGTGTATTTTATGTCATTTATGTCGGAATTATGCGTGGTTTGTGTTTTTGTTGTGATTTAGGATGAAAAGGTGAAAAGTGGAGAAAACACGGGCATTCACGGGCTTTTATCGAAGATAAAGACGAAAGATGAAGTCAAGAAGTCAAGAGTGCAAAAAGAACGGAAGTCCAAGACAAATTCTGAAGATTTATCGAAGAAAAAGTCAAAAGACGGAAGTTTACCAAAAGCCGAAGAACTCAAGTCTAATTTATTGAAGAATTACAAGACGAGTTTAAAGAAATCCCGAGACAAAGTCATTAAAACCCAAGATTTAAAGAAGATTAAGAGGACAAGGACTTAAGCATGCAATTAAGAAAAGATGAAAGAGGGGAGGAAGCTTCCTAAGCACTCCCTAATCCTCCCCTATATATAGATTAGACTAGATTCATTTTCATTTCGTTGGCTAGAGTGACACTAGTTCTTCCATTTTAATTACCTTGCACATTTAAATACATGTCATTTAATTTCTTGTCCAATTTAAATACTTGCCTTGCACCTTAAATACCTTTAATTTCAAGTAAGTTTCCTTTTTATTATTGTTGATCTTTACTTTTTCTTGTTAATCTCCTATCTACCTTTCTTTAATCTTTAATTTTTATGTTTATTGATTCATGTTCATGTTTATGTTTTTGATATTTTATTGATTTGATTTAAGTGGGTTTTGATTAGTTTGATTATTATTGTTAGTTTGATTGATTTGGTTTGTTTGATTATCATTAGTTGATCATTTGTTATTAGTTTGCTTAATCTTTTGGTTTGATTTTGCTTGATCTTGTTTAGATTCGTGTTTATCTTTGTATCCCTTGTTTTTCGTTTGTCTGTTACTGATCTTTTCCCAGGAAACATTCCGGATCAACTCTTTATTCCGAAGTAAGGGGTTGTGCAAATTCATTCCGGATCAATTAGTTTATTCCGGATTAATGGTTGTTCATCCGGAATATTAGACATCCCGGATCAGAAGTGTTTATTCGGAATAATTTATTATTCCGGATCAAACGGTTCATCCGGAATATCAGACATTCCGAATCAACCTAACATTCCGGATCAAGCTAAAAGTCCCGGATCAACCTAACATTCCGGATCAAGTAGATATCCCGGATCAAGGGCTTCCATCCGGAATAAGTGATATATTCCGGATCAAGGAGTTCTATTCGGAATAATATTCTGGATCAGCAACATTCCGGATCAAGGACCAACATTCCGAATCAAGACTTTATTCCGGATAAGTGACATATTCCGGATAAAGGATTTATTCCGGATCAAGGATTTTGGTGAATAGTCCAAGTGAAGAAGAATCATTCCGAACGATGATGACATTCCGGATGAGTGATTATTCCGAACGAAGGATTATTCCGGATGAGCTGTTTTCAGGTTCTTTTTAGTTTCAGCTTTTAATTTTCTGTTTTTAATTTTCAAGCTTTATTTTTCCCGCCTTTTTACTTATTCGCACTTTAAGATTAGTTGCGTTTTAAGTTTGCCTTAGATAGATTTAAGTTTGCGTTATTTACGTTTAGTGCCTTTTACTTCTCGTCACGCTTTAATTTCTCGCCATTTATTTTTAAATTAGGTTTAGGTTTATTTTACAATCATTTACTTTTACGTATTTGCACATTATTTTAAAACAACCAAAAATATTCTTTTACACCAAAAACAATTAAGTCGTACTTTGAACCGGAAATCAATTCGTGAAGATACCGAGAAACGAATTTTTCAACTAGCAAAATCTTTTCATTAAGCTTCAGCTAACAAGGCTTCCCGGAGTGCTTGGTCATCAAGCACACAAAGTCTCGTGCCCTGCCATACGATACCATCTGCATCTACTCTGAATTCCGTCTGTTTCTCCAAATTCTGTACTATCGCCTAGATTTCTCCATCATCTTTCTGAGCTTCCTTGATCTTAGAGAGTAACTCGGGTTCTACTCTAAGATTAGCCCAGTAACCGTGTTTTCCACATACCATGATCTCGATGTCTAGTCGCTCCAAGTATCTTATGATTTCCTCCTCAATTTTAATGCCGTTGATCATTCCGGACTTCCTGCTAAGAGCAAACGCTACTCCATTTGCCTTTCCGGGATGATACTGTAGATTAATGTCATAATCCTTCAACAGATCTAACCATCTTCTCTGCCTCATGTTCAATTCACGTTGAGTTAAGATATACTTCAAGCTCTTGTGGTCCGTGAAAATGTCACATGATTCTCCATATAAGTAGTGCCTCCATATCTTCAATGCAAACACGACTGCAGCAAGTTCCAAGTCATGCGTAGGGTAATTTTCTTCATAAGGCTTAAGCTGTCGTGAAGCGTACGCGATCACATTTCCATGTTGCATGAGAACACAACCAAGTCCCTTCCTCGATGCATCACTGTAGATTTGAAATCCACCCGTACCAGATGGGAGAGTAAGAATAGGTGTAGATACTAGCTTCTACTTCAGGGTCTTCAAAGCTCTTCTCTCGTTCTTCAGTACAGACGAATTTCTCCCCTTTCCGTATTAGTTTGGTCAATGGTAGTGCTAAGCGGGAAAAGTTCTCCACGAACCTACGGTAATAGCCAGCTAAGCCTAAGAAACTGCGGACTTCCATTGCTGATGTCGGCCTCGGCCACCTAGTAATGGCCTCAACCTTCGCTGGATCCATAGTGATTCCTTCTGCTGATACAATGTGACCTAATAATGCCACCTTGTCTAACCAGAATTCACACTTGGAGAATTTAGCATACAACTGCTTCTGGCGAAAAATCTGTAATACTGTACGAAGATGGTCTTCGTGTTCCTCCTTGGACTTTGAGAAAATTAGGATGTCATCGATGAAGACAATGACGAAATTGTCTAGAAATTCATGGAAGATTCTGTTCATCAAGTCCATGAACACTGCTGGTGTGACAACCCTGGTTTTGAGGTTCGTCACTTAGTTTTATTTTGTGCTAGTTGCGTGTCTTTACGTGTTTATGTGCTTATTGGTGTGTATAGATTGTGGTTTGGATATCGTTTCCGGTACGGGGTACCTTGTGAATGAAACGATGTGTGATGATTTCATGTTCATGAGTTCACATGGTAGTGACTATGAAGTGAGATGGTGTTATTTGGTGGTTTTAAGTATACGTATATGTATTATAGAAAATCGTATTTTTTTACGATTTATGGCTTAGCATTTGGAGGTCTCGGATTAGGTAATTAGTCATATGGATATTTTTTGGGATGGTTTTAAGTCATTTAGGACTTAGTTATAAAGTTTATTTCAAAATTTGAGATTTTTTTTAGAAGTGTATATTTTACGTCTTTTACGGTAAAACGCGTAAATTTGACTAGTTTTACGGTTTTGTGGTTTTGGAAGCTTTAGGAGCTGAAATAAATTAAGGAAAATTAAGGTAATATTAATAACATAATATTAAACAATAAAAAGAAAAAAAACGAATTTAAGGTGTGTTTGGGTCGGTTTAGACGCACCAAAGAAGAAGGGGGAAAAAGGAAAATAGGGGAAAGTGTTTGGGTTGGGCTAGGATTGGGTAACAAATAAACATATAAGGATTTTTACCATCAAAACACTTCATAATCCCTGGAAACAAAAAAAAACACACGTGAGTTCATCAATGGAGGATTTAGGGTTTCTTCAAAAATTTCATCTTTCATTAATTTTAAGGTAAAAACCTTTAATCCCTTTTCATTTAATTTGTTTTTAATCATATGCACATCATCTTATGATGGATTTAGGTTAGGGTTTAATTTAAAAACAGTAAATTAATGTTATAATAATGAGTTCATAATGAGTTCATAATGATTACATAAATTAGGGCTTGTAATTAGTGGGATTATGGTTAATTAATGAGGTTAATTTAGTTAAACCCGTTTTTAAAAACTGGGCAGAATTTTGAGTCAATTGTTTTGATCATATCGGGAGTTCTACAAACTGTTATTTTACGATCCAAGTATCCCTGAAAAGGTAATTGAAGTAGATTTCCAATGCAAGAAACGAGAACTAAACTGGAGGTCAGGAAGTGGGTCAAAAACAAGTTACAACAGTCGGAGGTCAAAGCAGTTTTGAATTCAGCCTGTTTTCTTTTTAAGTTTTGGGTTGTTTGGGGTACTTAGGGTTGCATTGGGATCTTCTAACGAACATGAGAGATGTTTTATATATTGTAGTAAGTATCTGCACTTGGGCTAAGGTTGTGGTTTAGGGTAAGACCCCCTAATCATAACAAAAGTTTTGTATGTTTAAAATCAGTAAATCTGAAATGACAAAAGTATATATATCAGGGCCTTAACAGTAGTTTTAAGGTTAGGGCAAGTGGGAGGTGTTAGCTAACATATGTAAGGGTATGAATATTCCTTTTACAGAAACCATGGGTATGTTTAGGTGGACGTTTGACTTAAAGTTTGGAGACCTAAAATTGGGAGTGTTTTGTGTAAAATATGAACGGGATAGTTATTAAACTTAACCAAGTTAAGGACTTGTTAGGGAAGGGTAATGGGGTGATTAGAGCTTATCAATGAGGTATTTATATGGGAATAGGCTAGATGTCCATCATAGGTTGATGAGCCATCTTGGTGATTGGTTCATGTATTGATTGCGTGTTTTTGGTTTGTTAGCTTGTTGCTAGTGCGGGGACTTGTGAAGAAGAAATCAGGTGAGTTTCATAGTCCCATGTTTACTATTGATTTTGACTTCCAGATGGGATGGAAGAGACACTGTGTTGAGTTATTTATAAATTGATGCTGTGAATGTTTGTAAGGTTTGAGATGGACTTGTGTGTACATTATGTGATTAACTGCTATGTGATTCTTGTTTGTGTATGATTTGAACTGGGATAGGTACATAGTGTGATCATCTATGGGACCAATGGATAATGACAAGGCGGGGCCTTGGGATAGGTACATAGTGTGATCATCTATGGGACCAATGGATAATGACAAGGCGGGGCCTTAGGATAGGTACATAGTGTGATCATCTATGGTACCATAGTGTTTGGTAAGGCTGAGAGCCTTGGATTTGGTTTGGAATGATTGACCTTGAATGTTAGTTGTTAATGCATACTTGTAACACATTGTCCATATATTTTTATTGTTGGTGGTTATTCACAGTTTATATTATAACTGATTTAGCGTTGGAGTCTAAACCTATGACTCTCACCAACTTTATGTTGACGTGTTTTAGTGTCTCTTTCAGGTGATGCTATGGGTAGGCATGAGAACTTAAGTGGCTAGGATTGGAGAGCGTAGGAATGCATATAGAAGGATATCTACGTTTCCTTCTTAGCTTTTATTTGTTCATTTAATAAGTGATACAGTGGCACACATATGTTTGTTTTGGTTATGTTACTTGTTTGTCTTGGGTAAGAGGTAGGACTGTTACCTACTTACCTAGACTCCTGCATTTGATGAGATATTGTCATGACTTTTGTGTCACCATTTTATGATATTTTTTATTTCATATAGTTATCTCTATAGACACGCCATGTTGTGATGATATCCATACGTCGCGCCCCATATTCCGCCATGATGGGGCGTGACAGAATGGTATCAGAGACAATGGTTATAGAGAATTAGCTTGCCTAGTCGCGTAGCCTAGTCTATAGCTTAAGGGTCCCTGCATATAGGCGTCATAGGAGTATGTGTGCATTTTATAATAATTGATGTGTTTGGATGTTATTTATTGCGATGTTTTGACTAGTATGAATTGAACCGTAGTATGTTCATACTTAGTCACATGTTATTTTCTTTTCGGGTTTGTGACTAGTGCAGGTTGAACCATAATCGTCCACACTAGTAATTGTTGTATTTTGCTTAAATTGTACATTATAGTACATAATTTGGTACAAGGTAGTTTCTATCTTTTGTCGAGTTATTTTACATACATGAGGTATGTTATTTTTCTTTTGATGTTTAATTCATGTTCCCTAAGAATCGTGTGGTGGTTCGAGATACTAGGAGTACATGGGTATGAAGGGTTTTAAGTTGTTTCCACTCTTACGGGCGGCATGACTTATAACTGATTATGTTTTCGTTTTGGATTTAGTCTAGGCTGTTTTAGCTAGACTATGGATTTCTGTATTCCAAGTGTTTTATTATGTTATTTTTATAGTTGTAGTTTTGGACCTTATTGGTTATGTGGTTATGAGCTTATGTGAGTAGATGGATTTATGTGTTATATGTTGTTTTAATTCTTATAAGTGTCATCATAGGAGGGAGTGCATTGAGGACAGAGTAATTGTATAAGTATGGTGGCCAACATAGTTATACAAGTACCAAAACTTCAATCGGTTCTCAAGTATGATTGCATGAAAGAGGGTTAGTACATGCTTGTATATGATGAGATGTAGAATTTGGGTATACGTATAATATATGGGTTTATGTAATGGCTGCCTATGAGATGGCTATTGTTCTTTTTGTGTTATATGTTTTGGGTTATAGTTGTGTTGTGTGATTATGGGGTCACACGATATGGTTTGTTTTTGGAGGTGGGCTTTATGCCTTGTTGTGGTACGGTGAGATGGTGATTACTCGTATGGGAAAAAAAAAACGAGCGTATAAAGCGATTGATTGACTTGACATGTATGATAACGAGTATGTTTGGGAGATTCAGTAGGTATACATATGCGGATGAATATATACTAATAGATGTTATGTTATGATTTACGGTCGTTCAGTAGTTATTATAACTTGAACGTACCTAGTACTCTATTGTGTTTAAACAATTTATTAGAGCTCGAGTTTGGTGGAGTTTCAACGACGTTTTGAATCTTTTGAAGTGTGTCTTGTAGCGTATTCTTTGAGTTTCGTATTTCACGTGTACGTTTTTGATGCGTGATTTCTAGTTTTCCCAAAATTAACCTTTACTAGATTATAACACGGGCAGTGTACCCTTGTCAATTGTAAATAGTATAAGCAAATATCGGGTTCGAACACAGGGACTATTTATAGTTGAAATATTAGTTAGTAAAAATGCGTAACGAGTAACAAATTGGTTTTAGTCTTAGTGAAGACTTGCTTATAAAAACAGTGAAAATATTCAAGATTTCAAATATGGAAAAAAAAGATACGCTTGCTTGGACCGTGAATGACTATGAGTTATTCCTTAGGTATGAAAATATCGATAAACTTCTAATGTAAAATCCTAAGTTCCTTTCGAATACCGGATTTCTCCAATTACCTAACCATGCAACGATTCCTTTCGAATACCGTTAACACCTCAAGTAATAGTGCATAAAGTTTCAAGCTGATAAGTGAGAATTAATTTATAAGCTTCCTTTCGAATAGCTTACTAACTCCTAAACCGATTTCTCTTAATTTAGTAGCTAGCGTTTGTGTGAATATCTACTTATGAAAATTGTTGTTAATGACTCCTTTCGAATATCATTCACTTATAATCAACTAAAGACAGGCCGATTAATTCGTTCCTATTTTAGTAAAAATTACGGATTCCTTTCGAATACCCGTTTTTAGATTACCAAACAAGAGTATAAACAATTTTGACAAGATAATTAAGTTATTAACCCAAACGGATCCCCAATTAATCTCAACAAATCAATCGAATTTCCAACCCAAAATCTAACACATAAACATCACATAATCCAAGCAAACGTATAAAGAAATTAGCTACTCATGATTGTAACAAACACAATTGAATATGTAAAAGGCATACTTTAATCTTACTATTAAAATGATAGAAGATGAATACCAAATTGAGAAAGAGGTTCCAATGATCTTCAAAGTAACAAAGTAAAAACTTGAAGTAACAATTGTTCAATAGAAACTTATGATGATAATGAAAATGATGCTAAGCTTGATGAAGATGATTCTTGAATTATATCTTCAAGAATGGATGTGTGTAATATGGATGTTGAGTGTATGATGATATGAATGCCTCCTCTTGTGTGGATGTTGTGTTCCTTAAATACTCCTCCTGGGACATCAAAAAACGTCTAGCAATAATGTCCCATGATGTCCACTAACTCTTTAGCTTCCCCCTTAATGAAGAATAAAAACAGAGTTTGTAACTGCAAAAAGACCAGTTGCGCCGCAACTGAATGGTCTTGCGCCGCAACTGAATGGTCTTGCGCCGCAACTCTTGTTCCGCAAGTGCCAAGTCCTGTAGCTTCTTTAGTTGCGCCGCAACTCTTGAGTCTTGCGCCGCAATTGATGATCCGAGAAAACCATGATCTGTAGCAACTTCTGTTGCGCCGCAACAGGTATGCCCTGCGGCGCAACTCTTGATCCGAGGCTGAACTGATTTGGGTGTAAAACTTTTGCTTTGCCCCTTTTGGTCCCAACTCTTTACAGCAACATGAGCAGATTTGATGAGCCTTTACCAAGTAGCTGCTCGCTCTTGGGCTAGCCAGTCTTTCTGGTGGAATAAGCATCACCCTGGGAGACTAGAACCCAGCCCAACTCTTAGAACGTGAATCAATGGTGAGTGGGGGTACCCTGATGATTTTAGGCAAACCATCACAGCCGTCAACGGATTTGATATGTCTTTACCAGAAGCCGTACCCTTCTGGACTCGCCAATTCTTAGCAATGAAGCATCGGTGAATTGAACACCCTATAGCTTTAAGCAAGCTATTACAGCTATCAACGGATTTGATAAAATCTTTACCAAGAGCCGTACCCCCTTGGATTAGCCACTTTTCAGTCTAGGACCATGGCAAGTGAAAACCATCCAGTTTTGGGTAACCTGGCAACCATCAACGGATTTGATGTGTCACACCAAGAGCCGTACCCTCAAGGTGAATCAACTCTTTCTTGTCGGTAAGACATGGTGAGTTGAGAACCTACAAAACACACTTTACACAAAATATAAGCAATATGGGGTCTATCCATTACGTTTAGGACACAAAACATAACAAATATCGCTATGAAAAACTCGTATAAATGAGCGATATCAAACCCCCCCATACTTAAGCATTTGCTTGTCCCTAAGCAAATCCGACTCAAACCGTAATTTTTTTTTTTTTTTTTTTTTTTTTTGAAAGACTCTAAATGACTCAAATGGGACTAAAATAAACGTTATAGGGGACAAAACTAACTAATTTCCCGACTCACCCCCCCATACTTGACTAACACATTGTCCCTAATGTGTTCCATCAAAAGAAAATCTAACTAAAAGGGAAATTAAAATAAAATTAGAAAAATAAAGGGAAAAGAAAAAAATAACACCGTGCGAGTTCCGATTGATGAGGTCTGAATTCCGAGTCTACTCCGCACGTGCTGAACTTAATGCCAGTCTTAAACACAACTGAAAAAGAAAAAGTACAACAACAATCAAAGAAGCCCCACAAACGGCTTCAACTTCTTCACTCATCATCCGAAGGTGGTGGTTGGTACCACATGGGAGGTGGGTTGTATTCAGTCCACCCACTTGCTGCCTCGGAATTCTGCACATGATACTGGGAAGTGGTCATATAATCCCACATGGGCTGGTATCGCTGCATGTGGTACTGCGTGTAATCCCCAAACTGGTGCAAATCTGAGCGGGTCCTCTCGACCGCTGTTCTGAGCTGATGAACCTCCGTATATGTCTCATCCACTCGGTGCCCAATCCTATACAATTCCTGCATCATAGGATTAAAATCAAACTGCCCAGGTTGTGGGGGAACTGCTCCCGCTGCGTTTGCATTACCCGCTTCTTCCTCATACTCTTCCTCAGCATCGTCACCCTCCTCCTCTTGCACATGACCAACATACACTCGGTTTGCGGTTACAATATTTGCTCGTTGCAAATCATTCATTGTAAACGTCTTCCATCCCACCGGTGTACCGCACCTTTGAATCCCCGCCTGATTTAGAATACCCAAATTCCTTGCAATCCTCGTAATAAAGTGGCCACAAACCATAGGCCCTGCATCTTGTCGTCCTGACCCTTTATCGCTCATATACTCAACCAATGCCCACGGGGCATTCACAAACTGATTCGGGTCCCTCTTTGCGAAGAAAAACAAAAGCCACAAATCATCAAGATACACCTTGTCCTGATGCTGAAATCGGTGCAAGAACGAATTAGAGATACCTTTTTCAAGCACTCTAAGTATCGGATCCGTCAGATTGTTTGCTTTGTTGGTGCGTGCGTGAGGCCTATGTCCGGACAAATCAAACCATACCTCATCTTTCCTACCCCGAATTGCATTCCAGTCCCAACTTCCCTCACAAATATAATTTGGCATATTGGATTTATCCATATATTCAGCTTCCGTGAATAAACCCGCCAAATACCCAAACTGTGGTAGGGTGACCTCATGAGCTCGCCCCCCTAACCGAAACTGAATTATCTCGGCACCATAAACTTCATGACTATGATCCGGAACCGGGTCAACTGTCAAAGTAGAGTAAAATTCGAGACAGAGTTCTCGATAAATTTTCTCCCGGACACTAAATGCTCTCCTCCAAACGTCCACCTCAAAAGGTGGCGCCCCTGCCCTGCTTATACACCGAGTAGTCAAAAACGGATTCAACTCAGCAGTTATTCCCAAGTTATCTAGCATACCCCAATCTAAGAACTTCGGGGGATGAACCACTTTATTCTGAAGCAAGGCCAAATTGTTATTAAACCGGATCTTTTCATCAGCTGTGCATCCCGGCCATTTTAGCCAAGGGTGCACTTCTTGTCTCATGAGCATGGATTCAGCGGATGGGACCGATGAGTGGGTCACTCGAGGTGCTCTGGATGATTCTCCCATCACTGGCTCCTCAACAGCTTGACGTTTGCCCTACAAAAACAAACAACAACAACAACGAAACAAAACTACATTGTTAGAATCCTATTATTCTGTCTCGGGCTCCTTCTTGCGCCGCAGCTATTCCCTCTTGCGGCGCAACTGGGTGTTTTCTGGGCAAAAACTGCAGCAACAAGGAACCCCAAAAAAAAACCAAATCTAAACCTAAAAATCCTAACACTAAACGATATTAGGCCTAATTAACTTATGTTACTAATTAATTAATCTTAATACTAAAGAACCCTAATTAAAAATTTTCCCCCAAATTAATTGTACATCAAGAACCCTAATTAAAACTAAAATTAAGAATTGAAAAGGAATATACAACATACCGATCTCCTCATGAATGAATTGATTGATTTTTAAGAAAAGATTTGATGAAAATTCGAAGATGGAGATTAGTGTGTGTTTTTGTGTGTTTGCTGCGGCGCTAAGATTGTGTGAGAGAAATAATATGTGTGAGGGTTTTTAAAAGATAAGAAACTGATTTTTATCCACACACGAACGTCTTGCGGCGCAAGACAGAGGAGTTGCGGCGCAACTCTATACACGCAACTAGTTGCGGGGCAAGACCATGGGTTGCGGCGCAGCTAAATAAACACCAAAATTACAACTATTTTCGTATCCTATCTTGCGGCGCAAGACAGAGGAGTTGCGGCGCAACTCTTGATCCGAGATGTTTTCCTTCTAATTGACTTAAATACTAAAACATACTATAAAAACTCCTAAGTTACTAAAATAACTAAAGTCAGTAAAAATAATCAAAATAAGAGAAGTTAAAAGAGAAATGATACAACAAACCGGGGTTTAATCCGGAAATGCTCGTTTTTTTCCTCGAGTCATGAGCTTGACTCTTTGTTGTGCCGAGAATCTAGAACGGGTAAAACCCATCCTCCATCGTCATACCGTTCTCCTCATCTTCCTCATGATATAGCTTGACTCTTTGACCATTAACAATAAATGATCCGCCCTCATCCGTTTCTAACTCCACATATCCACTCGAAAAGACCCGTCTCACCAAATACGGACCCGTCCACTTTGATCTCAACTTAGGTGCTTTAAATTTGTACTTCGATTGAAACAAAAGCACCTTGTCCCCTTCCTTAAACTCTTTCCGCCTAATTTTCAAATCATGGACCATCTTAGTTCTTGCCTTATAAAGAGCGGAATTCTCGTATGCGTTCCATCTTAACTCGTCTAGCTCATGGAGTTGTAAAAATCTAGTTTCGCCACTAGCTAGTAAATCCATGCTACATTCTTTAAGCGCCCAATACGCCTTATGCTCTATCTCCATGGGTAAATGACACGTTTTCCCATATAGCATCTTGAACGGGGTGGTCCCAATCGGAGTCTTGTAAGCTGTCCTAAATGCCCATAATGCTTCATCCAATTTCTTTGACCATAAAGACGGGTTATTGTTGACCGTCTTTTCCAAAATCCGTTTAATCGCCCGATTGGTGTTTTCGACTTGCCCACTTGTTTGAGGATGGTAGGAAGTCGAAAACCGGTGTTGTACCCCATATTTCTTCAAAACTTTTTCCATTTGGGTGTTTGCAAAATGGGTTCCCCGATCACTTATCAAAGCTTTTGGCATGCCAAACCTACAAAACAAACTTCGTAAAAAATCAATAACAACGTTAGCATTATTAGTAGGTAGTGCCTTTGCCTCGACCCATTTTGATACATAATCCACCGCCACCAAGATGTAGACATTTTTGTTTGACGGTTTAAACGGCCCCATGAAATCAATTCCCCAAATATCAAACACTTCGCACACTTGTATACTTTGTTGCGGCATCTCGTCTCGTTTTGTAACCGTTCCTTGCCTTTGACACGAATCACATGTCCTCACTAAGGTGCGTGCTTCCTGAAAAATAGTAGGCCAATAAAAACCTGCATCAAACACCTTCTTTCCCGTCACGGTTGGACCATAATGTCCTCCCGTTGGACCATGGTGACATTCATCGAGAATTCGCCTTGTGTCGGCTCCAGAAACACACCTTCTCACCATTCCATCGGCACACATTCTAAATAGAAACGGCTCCTCCCAAAAGTAATACTTGGCATCCGAGTATAGCTTTTTCCGTTGTTGATAAGTAAGCAATCTACTAACGACTCCACCCGCTAAATAATTGGCTATGTCGGCGTACCAAGGACCCCGTTCACCAACTGCTTTTCCAACAAATGCCAATCTTTCATCCGGAAAGGTGTCTCGAATATCCTCCTCATTCAAAGCTCCAAGACTCGGATTCTCCAAACGGCTCAAATGATCCGCCGCCACATTTTCTCTACCCCGCTTATCTTGATTCTCCACATCAAATTCTTGCAAAAGTAAGATCCACCTAATCAATCTCGGCTTCGCATCTAATTTTGAAAACAGAAACTTCAAGGCCGAGTGATCCGTGAACACTACCGTTTTACTCAATACCAAATAAGACCGAAATTTATCGAATGCGAACACAACAGCTAGTAACTCCTTCTCGGTAGTGGTATAATTTTGCTGAGCTTCGTTCAATGTCTTGCTTGCAAAATAAATCGGCCTAAAATGTTTCTCAATCCTTTGACCCAATACCGCCCCTACCGCAAAATTGCTCGCGTCACACATCAACTCAAAGGGTAGATCCCAATTTGGCGAGATTAGAATGGGTGTGTTCGTTAATCTTTCCTTCAACAATTCAAATGCCTTCATACAATCCTCCGAAAATTCGAACTTTGTATCCTTCTCTAACAAACGAGTCATCGGCCTAGTTATCTTTGAAAAATCCTTAATAAACCGCCTATAAAACCCCGCGTGTCCTAGAAAGCTTCTAACTGATTTCTCGTTCGTTGGAGGTGGTAACTTTGCTATAACCTCAATCTTTGCTCTATCAACCTCAATTCCCGCCTTAGAAATTTTGTGCCCCAACACTATTCCTTCTTTCACCATGAAATGGCATTTTTCCCAATTAAGCACCAAATTTGTTTCTTCGCACCGTGCCAGCATCTTATCTAAACTCTCTAAACATCCATCGAATGAACTCCCATAAACCGAAAAATCGTCCATAAAAACCTCCATGGAATTCTCAATCATATTCTGAAAAATCGCCATCATACACCTCTGAAATGTTCCCGGTGCATTACATAACCCAAATGGCATCCGTCTATAAGCAAAGGTGCCGAAAGGACAAGTAAATGTTGTTTTCTCTTGGTCCTCGGGGTCAATTGGAATTTGAAAATAACCCGAGAAACCATCAAGGAAACAATAAAACTCGTTCCCCGCCAACCTTTCTATCATTTGATCCATAAATGGCAATGGAAAATGATCCTTTCGAGTCGCCTCATTTAACTTCCTATAATCGATACAAACCCTCCAGCCCGTCACTGTTCTTGTCGGTACCAATTCATTCTTTTCGTTCAACACCACAGTCATTCCACCTTTCTTGGGTACACAATGTACCGGACTAACCCAGGGGCTATCCGCTATCGGGTAAATTATACCTGCATCCAAAAGTTTAACAATTTCCTTCTTGACCACATCCTGCATATTCGGGTTAAGTCTCCGTTGTCTTTGGACAACAGGTTTTACATCATCTAAAAAGTTAATTTTATGTTTACAAAAATCAGAACTTATACCCGGAATATCAGAAATACGCCAAGCGAAAGCCTTTTTATGGCTTTTAAGGACCGTTAGTAATTTAATCTTTTCGTCTTCCAAAAGTGAAGACGAAATAATAATTGGGAGACTAGAATTACCATCTAAGAATGCATACTCGAGATGTGCTGGCAATTGCTTAAGTTCCAAATCCTTCGGAGGATCCTCAATAGAAGTCTTGATCCTCTCCCCGTCGTTAACCACCAACTCCTTCACTTCATCCGAGCTTCCCTCTTCATTCGCCTCTTCTTTAACAATGGAATTCAGCCTTTCCATTTCAGCCTCTGCTTCCAAAATGCCTTCCCAATCAAGGTCATAAGCTGCTTCATCTAGAACATCAATTCTAAAACAAGATTCATCTGTAGAATATGAATGTTTCATTGCTTGCTTCAAAGAAAATGTTGCCCTTTCATTACCCAAACCCAAAGAAATTTCGGTATCCCGAACCCGTATGATAGCATCCGCGGTGTTTAAAAATGGTCTACCCAAAATGAGAGGAACTTTTTCATCCTCCTCCATTTCAAGAATAACAAAATCCACGGGATATAAAAATTCTCCGACCCGTATGAGCATATTTTCGGCAATACCCAATGGATATTGATAAGATCGATCGGCCAATCTTATACTCATACGTGTTGGGGTTAAAACACTTGAAGACAATTTAGTGTAAATAGAGTAGGGCATTAAGTTAATGCTTGCCCCTAAATCCGCTAATGCACTAAAAGTAAGTTTATCATTAAAAGTGCAAGTTAAGAGAAAACTTCCGGGATCTTCAAGTTTCGGTGGAATAGATCTCTTCACAATTGCTGAACATTCGGCATTTAAGAACGCGGTGGTTTTCTCCATGTAATCACCTTTCCCACTCACAAGTTCCTTCATGAACTTTGCATAATTTGGCATACCCGCAATAAGATCAACTAAAGGAACATTAATCTTAACAGTCTTCATTAACTCGATGAATTTCCCGTATTGTTCCTTTTTCTTTTCTTTTCGAAGTCTATGCGGATATGGGATATGTGGCTTATATGGCCCTTTTTGTTCGATTTCCGGCTCTTTTCCTTTATTATCACCCTTTGGTTCCTTCCCAGGCCTCGACTCCATTTCTATCTCTTCCTCGTCGTCCGAATCACTATCTATGGGTTCCTGGCTCATTTTGAAATCTCGGACCACCAGTTGCGGCGCAACTTCATCCTCTTGCGGCGCAAGTGGTTGGTCATTGACAATTGGGTTTCCTTCGGATGACGAGTTGCGGCGCAAGTCCCTACTATTGCGGCGCAACTTGTCTGTTTCAGCTGTTTTTCCTGTTTTGTCTTTATTTAGCACCAATTCTCGGTTCCCCCCATACTTAGGTCCAGACCTAGTCTCCACAACGTTCACATGCTCATCACGATTATTTGGTGGTACATACTTCGACCCTTGGTTCGATGATCCTCCGGTGTTGTTTTGACTTTGCCTCGGATTTGGTTGGGTTGAACTTGGCATTTGACCCGTTGGTCGGTTCGAGAACTTTTCACTTAATCTTTCAAATTTTCGCTCCAAGTCTTGCATGTTAGCTTGGGTGTTCCGTTGGTTTTGCTCCCATTTTGCGGTGAATCCTTTCATGGAGTTAGCCATAATATCATTGGTAGCCTTTTGAGAGTAGACAAAATCTTTCATCATTTCCTCAAAATTCTGTTCGGTATGCTCCTCCTTTTGTTTCGATTGGTTGGGTTGAAATCTCGCCTCATTTCTGTTTCCCTGATTCTTATTTCCATACCCACTATTTCCCCGGTTTTGATACCCATAGTTGGCATAGTTAGCCTCCTCAGATTTCGGCTCACAATCATCCGTGTAGTGAGGTCCCCCGCATTTCCCGCAACCGTTTTTCACTAAGTGTACATCTTTCTCCAAACGATCCATTCGGCTTTTCATTTCCTTACCCAAGGCTTTAATCTCGTTCACCACTTCTTTGTTGCTACCACTACTACCTCCTTCTTCAACTTGGTTTACCGTTCCTCTGGTTCTCCTATTCCTATTAATCCGATCCCTAGCAATATGAGCTTGAACTTGATCTTCCATCATTCGGTGAGCCTCGTTTGGTGACTTGTATAAGAAACTGCCACCACCTGCCAAATCCAAGTCATGTTGAGAACGACTATCCAAACCGTAGTAGAAGATATCAATAACTTCATCCTTATCTAAATCGTGCCCATGGCAGTTCCTTAACAATTCCTTAAGCCTAATCCAAGCACTTGTTATGGACTCGTTGTCCCATTGTTGAAAAGAACGGATTTGATTCAATAGCTTCCTGCGCAAAATAGGTGGAAAAAATCTTGTTACAAAAAGCTCCCTCATTTCTTCCCAAGTTCTAATCGTACCCGGCTCTAATTCATTAAACCACGTTTTCGCCTCTCCCGTAAGAGATGATGGAAACAAACTTAGCATAACGCTTTCCTCGTGACCCGCTCCATATCGAAACATTCTACATGTCTCCATGAAACTCGCCACATGCTTGTGCGGGTCGGACTTGAAATGTCCGTCAAAGGTACTATCTTGAATTATCTTTAAGTGATGACCTTTAACGGAAAAGTCATCCCCCAAATCCGGTGCCACAATAGCCGACCCATTCGTCTGTGGTACCATCCTATTCCTATCGATCATCGGTATGTCAAAAGGATTGGGTTGGTTTTCTAGTCTAATATCATCATCTTCGTTTTCTGCCATTTCTTCTTCAAAAACTGATTCAACTTTATCCTCGGAGGATATGCTTTCACTATAAACTACCGAAGCGGCTGCTCCTAAACCCCGATTCCTCAAAAGTTTTTCCGGATCCGACAAAGGACTTTGCAATTGTTTCCCTTGGGATCTCGTGTACATACACAATCAATAATCCTGAAAATCACAACACAAACAACAATACCCGTGAAAAATATTCAACTAAATCAAGTCCCCGGCAGCGGCGCCAAAAACTTGATGCGTGATTTCTAGTTTTCCCAAAATTAACCTTTACTAGATTATAACACGGGCAGTGTACCCTTGTCAATTGTAAATAGTATAAGCAAATATCGGGTTCGAACACAGGGACTATTTATAGTTGAAATATTAGTTAGTAAAAATGCGTAACGAGTAACAAATTGGTTTTAGTCTTAGTGAAGACTTGCTTATAAAAACAGTGAAAATATTCAAGATTTCAAATATGGAAAAAAAAGATACGCTTGCTTGGACCGTGAATGACTATGAGTTATTCCTTAGGTATGAAAATATCGATAAACTTCTAATGTAAAATCCTAAGTTCCTTTCGAATACCGGATTTCTCCAATTACCTAACCATGCAACGATTCCTTTCGAATACCGTTAACACCTCAAGTAATAGTGCATAAAGTTTCAAGCTGATAAGTGAGAATTAATTTATAAGCTTCCTTTCGAATAGCTTACTAACTCCTAAACCGATTTCTCTTAATTTAGTAGCTAGCGTTTGTGTGAATATCTACTTATGAAAATTGTTGTTAATGACTCCTTTCGAATATCATTCACTTATAATCAACTAAAGACAGGCCGATTAATTCGTTCCTATTTTAGTAAAAATTACGGATTCCTTTCGAATACCCGTTTTTAGATTACCAAACAAGAGTATAAACAATTTTGACAAGATAATTAAGTTATTAACCCAAACGGATCCCCAATTAATCTCAACAAATCAATCGAATTTCCAACCCAAAATCTAACACATAAACATCACATAATCCAAGCAAACGTATAAAGAAATTAGCTACTCATGATTGTAACAAACACAATTGAATATGTAAAAGGCATACTTTAATCTTACTATTAAAATGATAGAAGATGAATACCAAATTGAGAAAGAGGTTCCAATGATCTTCAAAGTAACAAAGTAAAAACTTGAAGTAACAATTGTTCAATAGAAACTTATGATGATAATGAAAATGATGCTAAGCTTGATGAAGATGATTCTTGAATTATATCTTCAAGAATGGATGTGTGTAATATGGATGTTGAGTGTATGATGATATGAATGCCTCCTCTTGTGTGGATGTTGTGTTCCTTAAATACTCCTCCTGGGACATCAAAAAACGTCTAGCAATAATGTCCCATGATGTCCACTAACTCTTTAGCTTCCCCCTTAATGAAGAATAAAAACAGAGTTTGTAACTGCAAAAAGACCAGTTGCGCCGCAACTGAATGGTCTTGCGCCGCAACTGAATGGTCTTGCGCCGCAACTCTTGTTCCGCAAGTGCCAAGTCCTGTAGCTTCTTTAGTTGCGCCGCAACTCTTGAGTCTTGCGCCGCAATTGATGATCCGAGAAAACCATGATCTGTAGCAACTTCTGTTGCGCCGCAACAGGTATGCCCTGCGGCGCAACTCTTGATCCGAGGCTGAACTGATTTGGGTGTAAAACTTTTGCTTTGCCCCTTTTGGTCCCAACTCTTTACAGCAACATGAGCAGATTTGATGAGCCTTTACCAAGTAGCTGCTCGCTCTTGGGCTAGCCAGTCTTTCTGGTGGAATAAGCATCACCCTGGGAGACTAGAACCCAGCCCAACTCTTAGAACGTGAATCAATGGTGAGTGGGGGTACCCTGATGATTTTAGGCAAACCATCACAGCCGTCAACGGATTTGATATGTCTTTACCAGAAGCCGTACCCTTCTGGACTCGCCAATTCTTAGCAATGAAGCATCGGTGAATTGAACACCCTATAGCTTTAAGCAAGCTATTACAGCTATCAACGGATTTGATAAAATCTTTACCAAGAGCCGTACCCCCTTGGATTAGCCACTTTTCAGTCTAGGACCATGGCAAGTGAAAACCATCCAGTTTTGGGTAACCTGGCAACCATCAACGGATTTGATGTGTCACACCAAGAGCCGTACCCTCAAGGTGAATCAACTCTTTCTTGTCGGTAAGACATGGTGAGTTGAGAACCTACAAAACACACTTTACACAAAATATAAGCAATATGGGGTCTATCCATTACGTTTAGGACACAAAACATAACAAATATCGCTATGAAAAACTCGTATAAATGAGCGATATCAGTTTTAAAATGGTGTTCTTGGTTTTAAGTCTATTGAAATAACTTGGGATTTCTTTTGAAATAATGAAATCTTTTGTATTGGGTCTTACATTTCTTTTGGTCGGTATATATTGAGAAAAAGGGGGACTTGGAAATCTATTATAGGGTTAGATAGTTGGTTGTATTCGGTAAACTAAAGGTAAGGTGTTGGAGTCGTGTTTGAAACAAGATGTAACATAAGATTTCTTTCTAATCAACACTTATTTATTTCAAAATTTAAAAGACTTTCTTTAAAATAAAGCGAAGTAAAATTTCTTTCTACGTACATAGTTTATATAATTGGGTTTAACCGATTCACGTTATTTATAATTATTAATACAAGGTTAAATTGAGTTTATGAAGATTTCACATACAATTATATATTTCATTTAAAAGGATTGCATTAATCACTAAGTTTATTCTTTAGTTTTTAAAACTAGTATAAAATTGTTTTGGTCATAACTTGTTCGTTTTTAGAGCTTTTTGAGTGATTCAAAAGCCAAAAATTATGTACTCAGAACGTACTTTTCAAATATCCAGAATGTATAGTCATGGGAGGTAAGTATCCTGGCCGAAATTATTGTACAATTGTCGGGTTAAAGGTTGAGTTTGAATAGTAGATTATTTTTTTTTTTGATTTGGGATGCACGGGATACCTAGTTTTGAGTTCGTCAAGGGGATTGTTTGTAGATTGTTTGAGTCACATAGATCTGGGAGGTAACAATAAATAGATAAAAAAAAGAGATATATATTCTTTTGGAAAAGTCGATCTTTTGCACGGTTTAAATAATATGTCGCGGGGCGTAATATGTTTTGGTTGCCATTGGGTGTTCTTGGATTATTTTTCGTTGTCATGGGTCATTTTGAATTGATACACGTTTTGGGTTTGAGTTTTCTTTTGAGTCTCGTGGTTTTTGACTTGTTTTAACTGGTGCACGTGAAATGTCGTTAGTTATCCGTTGGTTTGAGTCGTTGATCGTATCTGATGGATGCAGGATGTAGTTTTGGTTTCGTATTGTTCGGGAGCGTTGAGGTAGTCATATGAAAGACTTGGTCGCGCCTAAACGCTTAAGTAGGTGACCATGAGAGAACGGTCGGAATACCCTTAGTGGGGAGGAAAGAGGTTCGTAGACGAACTAATGTGGTCATGAGGTCTATTAGGAGTGCCAAGGGAGATGAATAGAGATTTGTGAAATGTATGGATATTGGCAAAAGTAACGTGCCATAGAGAGTGTTGGAAGGGGATATTGTTCGTAAGGCATGTATGTTTTCTAAAAATTTCCTAAAATTTAGTAGGTTTGCCTATTACTGTGAGGTAGAACCATAAGTAGAGCAAGTAGGAGAAGTGAGAGGAGTTGTAGTTAGTGCCTTTCCATGGAAATTTTTGATGGAATGACTTTAAGACCAAGAGTTGTTAGAAATTGCAATGGATGCAAGGCAAAATTTGAGTTGCTTACTAGTAGATTGGCTGTGAAAAGCGGTTGAGTGGTCTGATGAGAGGAAGCATTAGTTTTTTTTAAATGCGTGTAGAATTTTGCAAGAAGAACGAAGTAGGAATTTATTCGTATTGCCGCTAAGAGAGGGTGCAAGGAGGACATAGTTGAAACTGCTAAGGATGTTGTATGAACGCTTTGGGTTTATGGTTATGCATTTGGCTTCGCCAAAGCACTAGCGGTTTTTACGGTGTCAATGAACCAAGTGTGCATGAACGTGTATAAACGAGTTGTCATCGGGAGCATCGACGACACCTTGATCTACTCAAATCTGAAATGCCCTGACTCGAGAATCTTTTTTATATATAACGAAAAATCTCGATATTGATCCTTTACTTACAAAACATACTCATGAACAACCAAGTCATTTAAAACTGGTTAATTTAAGACCTCTGAAAACATTGGAGCGTTACAAGCAATATCAAAGTGCAAGGAAAGAGTCGCTCGAATCTAAACGAGCATAAGCGTCTTCTTTTCTTAATGCACTCCTAGCTACCATCTACGAGCTCCAACTTATCTTACAATAACCTGCAAAAACATAGAACTGAGAATGGTAAGTCCTTGCGACTTAGTGAGTTAACGGAATCTGAGAAATCTTGAAATTCTGTAACATGGTTCTATAAATAAATAATTCTATCTTAGGTACGACATACAGTCGTCTTGCAATTGTATCAAGTACATATATAATTTATGGCATCTCATATGACTAGACGATACTTAATCGTTTTGTTCTGCGTAATAAAGTCCCTAGCCGACGAGTACTCGTCTTGGGACATTAATATGACATTGTGCTTGTTTAATTGGGTCATCTACGAAAGACGTATGTACTAATTAAAGTACGGGTCATCCATGTAGGATGCTTTGGTCATCCACTTAGGACGTCATTGTCATCCACTTAGGACGCTTGGGTTACATGACTACTTAACATGATTATATGACCAATCAGGTCAACATAAGTACATGACTTGCTAGTATGACCAATCAGGTCAACATGAGTACTTGACATGCTAATATGACCAATCAGGTCAACATGAGTACTTGACATGATAATATGACCAATCAGGTCAACATGAATACTTGACATGATAGTATGACCATTCAGGTCAACATGACTACTTGACATGATAATATGACCAACCAGGTCAACATGACTACTTGACATGATAGTATGACCATTCAGGTCAACATGACTACTTGACATGATAATATGACCACTCAGGTCAAGATGACTACTTGACATGATAATATGACTACTCCGGTTAACATGAGTACAACACTGACATGATAATATGACCACTTAGGTCAACGTGATTATTGATGCGTTTCTGGGCACGCTATCCATTTCTACGATGCTACTTGTGAGCACCTAACTCATAATAACGATGTTCCTTGTGTACATCATGAACATTATGTGATGCTCCTTGTGAGCAATCTAAACGTGATAACAATGCTCCTTGTGAGATCTATAAACATGATGTGATGCTCCTCGTGAACATCCTAAACATGATCTGATACGCATTGTGGGTGTCCTATACTTGGCTTGCTTTCGGTTAAACCCGAATCATGACATGATAAATACTTGGTTGTTTCTGAATATCTAAACATCCCAACCTTCGGCTACATTCCGAAGCTTTACAAACATTCATACGTTATGTGTAATCTAATAACATAAATCTAAAACCGTTGCTCACCTTTGATCTTGATTATGCATCCATAAGCCTTCCATAGCACCTAAGCATATTATAACCGTACTAAGACATTTAGAACTTCATAACTCATATATCTAACATGTATTGGGTCTAAAACACCCAAACATATTCACATAAGGTGTTATTTCATTATTGAACACTTTCTACTAAAAGTCCTTTTTATGCACAATTTCTGGCAGTCTGCTGCACTTTGCTGTTTTTGACCCACTTAGACCTGGAATCAGTACATGGGACAATTTTTGTTGGAAAGTAGACTCTCTCGCCTTTTCGAAAAGGTAAGGCATGTTGGGAATAAAATATGGGTCAGTTCACTAGACGCTGATAAGAAGAATGTCAACGCTGATAGGATGAGATTGGACGCTGACAGCCAAGCGTTGACATTGAAGAAGTCAACGCTGACAGCCTTGAAGATTGACACTGATGGAATATCTTCATACGTATCTTTTGTTTATTTGTTTCTTTATTTATGTATGGTAAAGATAAGCACAACATTGTATTTTCTATTATTATCTTTACCTAGAATAGTTGATTCGTAGCTTATTGTACAAGACTTCTTGTTCTATAAAAGAAGGTCTTTTAGGTTAAAGTCATATATCAGTTTTCATAAGTTTTCGATTGTTAAAACTCTTTCATTGTAATCAAGCACGATTATTCTAATACAAGTGAAAGTTTGTTTAACATCTTTGTGTTTTAGATCAAGTGTTAATTCCGCATAACACTTTGTTACTTTATTCATAAGCAAAGGTTTCTCTACGTGTAGTACTTGATCTAATCTCGTATACACAAAGCTTAATCGATCTAAGTTTGGGATCATCAAGTGGTATCAGAGCTTGTTGAGAAACTTTTGATCTTTAAGTAACGCAAGAACCCTAAAACACCAAAAAAACCTAAAAACCCTAAAATTCTCAAAACCCTAAAAACACCATGTCTGGCACAGATCAACCTGCTGCTTTGCTACAAAACAACTCCTCAAATCCTAGTATCAAAATTCCCATGTTTGATGCCAGGAACTTTGAGCTTTGGAAGTCAAATTTTGAGCAATATATAGCTATTCATGACTACACTCTTTGGGAGATTGTCGAATATGGGAACACATTCGACAAAGCAGCAAAGATTGCTGCTGCAATTGCTACAAGGACAGCTGTCCCTAATTGTCCTGAAGCTGATAAGAAGGAAAAGCCTGGAGATGGGAGAGCTGTAGCTGTTGAAGATATAGCCAAGAAGAGGGTGGACATGAAAATCTTGAACATCATGAAACATGCCCTAGGTCATGAGAATCAGCACAAGTACAAACGCTTTGAGTCTGCAAAAGAGCTTTGGGAAGCTCTTGAAGTAGCACATGGTGGCAATGCTGACACAAAAGAAGAAAAGACGAAGCAACTCTTGCATGAGTATGCTGTCTTTAAAGCTCAACCCAATGAAAATCTCAGCAGTGTGAGAAGTAGACTTCTTGACATCACAAGTCAACTTTCCTTCATGGGAACACAGATTGATGACCCTGAATTGAATGCTACTTTTCTCAAAAGCCTTGGTGATGTATGGAAGATTGAGACAAGATCCATTCTTGTCAATAATACCCACAAGACCTCCAGGTTTGATGACATCTTCAACAAACTAAGACTGTTGGAGAATGAATGGCAATTGGATAGTGACAATAAATCTTCCAGTAGTAACATGGCTTTCTTCTCACAAAGTGAAGGCCAATTTGATTCCATGAACTTCTATGGACATCCAGCCACTGGATCTCAAGGTGTCAGCGCTGGATGTCAATCTGTCAGCGCTGGATCATATCCTGTCAACGCTTTATACTCAAGCGCTGACACACACAACTTTGGCGCTGATAGACTTAAACCTGCTGGTTTAGATCTAGATACTGTGTGTGCATTCATTGCTTCTTTGCCCAGTGATTCAAGGATTACATATGAGGATCTTGAGCAGATAAGTGATGAACAATTGGAAGAGATGGACATCAAGTGGACTATGGCTCTTGTAAGCTTAAGAGCAAACAGGTTCAATAAAAGGTTCAAGAAGAAGATGACCTTTAATGCTAAGGATGTTGCTGGCTTTGACAAGTCCAAGGTTGAGTGCTACAACTGTCATAGGATGGGGCACTTCATGAGGGAATGTAGATCTCCAAGAAGATCTGATGCTGGTAAGCCCTCAAGCCAAATGGTTAAGAGCCAAGATCCCAAGGCCATGGTTGCTGTTCATCAAATTGATGGCGTTGGAGAATGGGACTGGAGCTGGATGGCCAAGAATGAGGAAGAGGATAGAGCTTTGGTTGCTGAAGTTAAAGAAGAGCATGTTGAATATGCTCTCATGGCACACTCCTCCTCTTCATCAGATAATGAGGTATATGATGATGCTTTCTATTCTAAGGGTTGTCGTTTAAATACTAAAAAACTAAATCAAGAGATAGTAAGATTATTAGATGAGGCAAGTACTGAAAGATGCAAAGTATCTAATTATCAAATTGCTCTTACCCAAACAGAAAAGACAGTAGCTGAGTATAAGAAAATGGAGTTTGATTTAAAGGATCAAATAAATATCTTAAAACATGAGTTACATCAGAGTAAAGATGTTCAAGATATAGTAAATAGGGTTAATCTTGATTTGATAGCTCAGTTATAGGAGGCTAACAAAAATAAAGATAATGTGAGTCTTAAAATCCAGAGATTTGATAAGGCCACACAATCCCTAGGAGAGTGTGTTAGTAAACAAAGAGACTCTAAGGATATGAGTGGGATTGGGATGAATAATTATACTGGTGTTCCACCACCAGCTGGGGATTTCTATGGTGTCCAATCAAAGGATTTATCTTGGACTGGCTTGCCAGAATGCCAAGAGGAGGAATTCATTCCTCCACCTAGAGTGACTTCCCCAGTTGAGGAATACAAGCAAAAACTGACTGACCTAGATGAGTGGAAGAAAGCTAACCACACCTTGTTTGTTAAGGGAGGGTTGTTGTGTGAAAGTCCAAATGAGCCCACACCAAACATGATACCAATTGTGGTTCCCAATGATCCTAAACCTATTAAGATCACACACCCTACCACTGGCAAAGCTGTTGACCTTGGCCTACAAACTGTTAGAAAACCTAGTGTTAAATATGCAGAGATGTATAGGAATACTAGGTCACCAAAAAGCCAAGTTAGTAACCATGGAACAGGCTATTTTGCTTCTAGACCTAAGACTATGTCTAGAAAAGCTTGTTACACATGTGGTAGCTTCTCACATTTGGCATACAAATGTGTCAACGCTTCCAATGTCAACGCTGCTAGGAACCATTTCAGCGCTGACAAAAGTCAACATAGGTCAAACACTGTCAGACCCAATACCTTTGTGAACAAAAGTTCACAAGTTGTTTGACCAGCCCCATTCTTTTCTAGAGGGTCTAACACACAAGGCCTAAGACCTTTTCAAAAGTCAAACACTTGGTCCAATAGGCAATGGGTTCCTGTAGCAAACCCTAGGTTCAACGCTGATAAAGGTAATCGGGGCGCTGACAAGAGCAATTTCAGCGCTGACAGAAACACTGCCAAACCTAGGTATTTGCAACCACAGGGAAATAGGTCTAAAGCTTCTACTAGCTTAACATGGAGACCAAAACAAGACCAAAACCCTAATTCTACTGGTATTTCTATGACATGCAACAGGTTTCATTATATTTCAAAGGCATTGTCAACACCAATTGGGGTTAACTGGGAATTTCATTCAAACAGGGATGAAAATGGGGTTGTTATGAGAACCAAGTCTGTTCTTGTTGAACAACCAAATGAATCCAAGTCTTCCAAGGCTTGGGTTCCCAAAGAAAACTAATGTGTTTTCTTTATGTGCAGGGCATTCAGAAGAAGATCAATGATTATGGATACTGGGATAGTGGATGCTCAAGGCACATGACAGGAAAGGAAGACTATCTGACCAATTTCTCTCCTATTCAAGATGGTGATAAGGTATACTTTGGAGGGGGCTACGGCACCATCACTGGAAAAGGAACCCTTGTCACCAACAATCTACGATTTGAGAATATCTTCCTGGTAAAAGAACTGGATTATAATTTGTTTAGTGTATCACAAGTGTGTGATAACAAAAATAAGGTTCTTTTCACAGATACTGAGTGCTTGGTGTTAAGCAAAGATTATAAGCTTCCTGAGGAAAAATACATAGATTTTAGAACACCAAGGCATAAAGACATATATAATATAAATCTTAATGGAATTAAGATAAATAATAAAATGTCATGTCTGTATGCTAAAGCCTCAGTAGATGAAAGTAATCTTTGGCACAGGAGATTAGGGCACATAAACTTTAAGAACATTAATAGACTTGTGAGGCTTGGTTTAGTTGATGGTTTGCCTGAAAAGGCTTTCCACAATGACCACACTTGTGTTGCATGTCTTAAGGGCAAGCAGCACAAGGTCTCATTCAGGTCTAAACAGGTGCACTCTAGTTCTAAACCACTTCACTTATTGCATATGGACCTCTTTGGTCCAACTAATATAGAAAGTTTGAAGGGTAAATCATATTGTTTTGTTATCACTGATGATTATTCCAGGTTTACATGGACTTTCTTTTTAGCCAAGAAAAGTGAAACTGCCCAAAGTCTGATTAATTTCATTACCCAGATTGAAAAGAAGAATGGTAATGAGGTCAAGATTATTAGAAGTGACAATGGGGGTGAGTTTAGAAATCAGTTGCTAGATGATTTTTGTGCCAAGAAAGGGATTACTAGGCAGTTTAGCATAGCTAGAACCCCACAGCAAAATGGGGTTGCTGAAAGGAAGAATAGGACCCTTATTGAAGCAACCAGAACCATGTTGGCTGATGCCCACTTTCCTATAGCGTTTTGGGCTGAAGCTGTTAACACAGCTTGTTATGTTCAAAATAGGGCATTGGTCAACAAGATACATAATAAGACACCTTATGAATTACTTTGGGGAAGGAAGCCCAATATTGGCTTTCTAAAGCCTTTTGGATGTCATGTAGTTGTTCTAGAAACTAGTGAGGCCCTAGGTAAATTTGATTCAAAAGGTGATGAAGGCTACTTCATGGGTTATTCAGTGCAGAGCAAAGGATATAGGGTTTACATTAAAAAGGAAAAACGTATACTTGAAAAAGTACATGTTAGGTTTTTAGAGAGTAAACCTAGTGATCCTGAAAGTGGTCCAAATTGGTTGTTTGACTTAGAACCTTTATCTAGAGCTTTAAATTATATGCCTGTTACTGATCCAGACATTGTGAAGGTAACTTCAAGTGTTTTGGAAAAGAGAATTGGTAATGTTTCAGGTATACAGGTTGCTAAGGAGGATGGACCACCAGCAGTTGAATCATCTCCCACAAAAGAATATGTTACACTTCCTATATGGACAGATGAGTATTATGCTGCTGCTACTGCTGCTAGAAAAGATACTGGTGGTGTTCAAATACCACCAAATACAAACATGCATACTTCTTCAAGCGCTGACAAAGGGAAATCAAGCGCTAACAAGAGCAATTCAGACGCTGATGGATCAGACGCTGACAACAATAGTTCAAGCACTGTTAGCCCAAACGCTGACAAGCAAGGTTCAGAGTTTGATGACACCTTTGCACATCTTTTCTCTTCCCATTTTGAACAGGGTGGACCTTCTAATGTCCATGAAGAGATTTCTGTTGATCAAAGAGAGTCTGATGAAGAAGATATTGGCAACATGGAGCGTGAAATTGAGGACACCAGACTTTTTGAAGGAGGAGTTCTCACTTCCACAGCAAAGGATCACCCCACATCTCAGATCATTGGTGATGTTATGGCTCCAGTTCAGACAAGAAGATCCCATCAAAGTCTTGGTGGATTTATTGCCAATATACACAAGAAGGTTGATACCCCTCTTGTACAAGCATGTTTGTTTGCCTGTTTTCTGTCACAGGAAGAACCCAAGAAGATTTTTGATGCTCTCAAAGAACCAAGTTGGGTGGAAGCAATGCAGGATGAGCTTCACCAATTTGCTATACAGGATGTTTGGGAGCTGGTTGATTGTCCTAGATATGTGAGACCAATTGGGACAAGATGGGTTCTAAGGAACAAGAAAGATGAAAGAGGCATTGTGGTCAGAAACAAGGCACGTTTGGTAGCTCAGGGATATACACAAGAGGAAGGCATAGATTATGAAGAAGTTTTTGCACCAGTTGCAAGAATTGAAGCTATCAGAATTTTCTTAGCTTATGCTTCCTGCATGAACTTCACTGTTTATCAAATGGATGTGAAGAGTGCTTTCCTCTATGGGACAATTGTTGAGGAAGTATATGTTATGCAACCTCCTGGTTTTGAAGATCCTGAGAATCCAGACAAGGTTTATAGAGTGAAGAAAGCTATGTATGGACTTCATCAAGCCCCAAGAGCATGGTATGGTACATTGTCCACCTACTTGGTGGAAAATGGTTTCAAAAGGGGCACCATAGATCAGACACTATTTACAAAGAAGAAAGGAAAACATGTGTTGCTTGTGCAGGTCTATGTTGATGATATCATTTTTGGGTCTACTGATCCAAAAATGAGTGAGGACTTTTCCAAGCTCATGACAGATAAATTCAAGATGAGTGCAATGGGTGAGATGAACTTCTTTCTAGGATTGCAAGTTCAGCAGAAAGAAGATGGTATCTTCATTTCCCAAGACAAGTATGTAGCTGAAATCTTGAAGAAATATGGTTTTTCTCCACATGAGAAGGATGCTTCCACTCCTATGGATAGGGAACACCCCTGGGGAAAGATTGGAGCTGGAAAAGATGTGGATGTTAGGCACTATAGATCAATGATTGGATCATTGATGTATCTTACAGCCTCAAGACCTGACATCATGTTTGCTGTGTGTGCATGTGCACGCCATCAAGTGACTCCCAAAGAATGTCACCTTTTTGCTGTGAAAAGAATTTTTAGGTACCTAAGGTGTTATCCAGATCTTGGATTATGGTACCCAAAAGATTCTCCATTAGATCTTATTGCATATTCAGACAGTGACTATGGTGGTGACAAGTTTGATAGGAAATCCACAACTGGTGGATGCCAATTTCTTGGGAGTAGATTGATATCTTGGCAATGCAAGAAACAAACAGTGGTGGCAAACTCTACAACTGAAGCATAATATGTTGCAGCAGCTGCTTGTTGTGGACAAGTCTTATGGATTCAGAACCAGCTGTTGGATTATGGGTATAATTTTATGCATACCAAGATTTTTGTAGACAATAACAGTACTTTATGCATTATTAAAAATCCTGTACATCATTCTAAAACCAAACACATAGAAATTAGACATCATTTTATAAGAGATTGCTTTGAGAAAGGTTTAATCCAACCAGATAGGGTAGCCACAGAAGATAATGTGGCTGATTTATTAACTAAACCTTTTGATGCTGGAAGATTTCAATATTTGGTAACAAATATTGGAATGGTTAATCTCACTTAAATATGTGTTTTGGAACCTTTTTGTAAAAGTATGTACAGGATAATGCATTGTTATTAGTCTTTGTGATGATTTAGATTTTCCACTTTATTTTTCTAACACTGACAAAGGTACATGTAACGCTGATAAGTGTTATTTTGCCGTTGTTAGAGATATTATTGTCTAACGCTGACAAGAGTTCCTTCAACGCTGATAAGTGTTGTCGGGACGCTGTCAGCAACAAATGTTAGTTTTGTGGTTTTCATCTAAATGTGTAGGTGGTGGTAGCTTTCTGCCATTGGATACAGAGTTGCTTATGGATCTTTGAAGAGCTATTTGGACATGTTTTTGTTTATGGATGATGGTTGGAATATTTATATTCCTATCTTGACATAAATTTTTAATGTTCATATATATATTTTGAGAACTCATGTATCATAGTTTAAGGGGAGGTTTAAGGAACCTTTAGGACTCTTGGGTATTCTTATAATACTCTCATCACAATTCTAGATTGTGTCCACAGGTGAGTATGGGTTAGTTTTACTAAACCATGAGGCACTGTAGCATGCAAAGGTGACAACCTATGTATGCTGCCAAGACATTTTTGGCCTAGAATTGGTTGTGGTCTGATGGGAGACTTGGGAATAGTTTTGTTATGGGTTTACCTGGGAGTTACAAAGAATTTTATGAGATAACTTTGTTGGTAAGTATTTTGGTTAGCAAGGGACTCTAGAGGACATTTGTGTCTATCTTGCTTAAGCAAGTGTGCATAAATGGACAGTGCTTGCCGCCCAGTAATTATTATCAACTTGTAAGATATTTCCCTTAGGATAAATTACTTTGTTAAGGTCTTTTTCTTTTTAAATATTTTTATTTTTAGACGCTGACAAGTTTTTCTCCAAACGCTGTTACGTCCAATCGTGACGCTGACAAGGCTTTAGGCAAACGCTGACAAGAAAATATAGCCGTTGGGCGCTGATGGGCTATTTTTGACCGTTGACACCTAGTGGGCCCTACCCAGTTGTTATTTTTGACTAATCTTTGGCCGTAATTTTGGGGAGTTGTTACTTTTAATTAATGCATGAGATAAGTTATATTTGATTCAATATTTTCATGATTGCTCTTTGAATATAACCGCCTCATTTTTGACCAATCAAAATCATGCATCTCTCCTATAAATTTGGTTCATCTTTTTATTCTGGGTATTCATATTTTCTTGTCTAACATTTTTCTCCTAGATTTTTCCCATCTCACATAACCTAAACAGCTTTTAAACATGGCACCCAAATTCAACTCAAAGAGTTTAACATTGGAGTTCAAGAGCCAACACAATATGGTAGCTTACTTGACTGCTGATGATGATTTGTTTCCTCAGTATTCACAAATGGTGGCATTTTTAAATGCATCCTATCTAAGGTATGCACTTTCTCATACACCATTAGTCCCTGTCGCACACATTAGACAGTTTTGGAACAATGTCAGTTCCACAACAGCTAATGGAGTGACCACATTAACATCTACTGTTCATGGAAGAACATGGGTGGTCACTGAAGCTTTGGTTCGCCAAGCTTTGCGTCTTGATGACGCTGATGGTGTGACTACCCTTGCCATTGCAACAATAGAACAAGGTCTTAGGGAATTGGGTTATCCTATTCCTGCTGATGTCACTTTAAATAAATATCATAAGCAGGAATTTCCCTCTGACTGGAAATATTTGATACATGTCCTTTTACAATGCTTAAGTCCAAAATGTACTTCTTTTAATGAAATAAACAGGTCAATAGCAAGTGCTTTGGTTTGTATAACACGTGGGCTTAAGTATAATTTTTCAAAAATGATTTTTGAAGGGATGTGTAAAAACAAGGGAAGTAAAATGACTTTGGCTTACCCTAGATTTTTGCAAATGGTCTTTGATTTACAAGAATATTGTTCTAGGGATCATGACACTTTTTATGAGATCCCTAAACAATAGAAAACCATTTTTGCTAAAATGAGCTCCACAAACGAATCCATACCTCTTACCCAACCCATGCTTGAAGTAATTCAGGCTGCTCAGCCACAACCACAACCAGACCCTGAACCCCAACTTGAGCCTATTCATGAACCATTACCTTCACCAGAAAACATGGACATTGACCAACCCAGCGCTGACACTCACAATGTGGGCGCTGACACAGCCAATCCCAACACTGATAACATTCCTTAACAATCCCAAACACCCCTTAATCAACCAACACCCACACAATCTACTTCATCTTCCACCCAATTACAATCTAGGTTGAATAAACGCCAAAGGGTTACTGGAGTGTTCTCCTCTAGTGATCCTAGCCTTGTAGCAGAGAGAACCACCTCCACAAGTGTGGCTGGTGACATGGGTGAGGCTGGAGCTATTGACACAGGCTTAGAAGCTGGTCAAGACAGTCCCAATATCATTAAGACCTCATCCATGCCCTATGATTCTACTTTGGGAGGTCAAATCCCCATTCTAGCTGAGGGCAGATTGGAACCTATGACAATAATTGAATTGACGGCTGCTGTCATTAGCTTGCAAAAGCAAAATGTCAGCCTTGTACAAATTGTCAACAAACAGGGACGTGAACTCCAAGTTTTGAGGGAGCGGGTAACTGTTTTGGAGAATCCAAGTAGCAGGAGTCTAATGGAGGAATCTTCCAAAGGGGAGGATGAAGAGGATGAAGAGGATGAGCTGATTCATACAGCTAGTGAGAAGAGTTCAGAAAAGAGTTCACAATTTAGTGAATCTTTGCAGGTTGCTGAAGCACTCACCAACTTGAAGAAGCACCCAGTTATTGATACATCCAAGGTGACACCATTAAACTTGGAAGGATCTTTCAAAGAAACATTGGGCGCTGATACAGGTTTGAACGCTGACACATCCAGCGCTGACAAAGGTAATCGTGGCGCTGATAGGAGTAACTTGAACGCTGATAAAGTTGCAGGTGGTGTTGATGTATTCCAGCCATCAACAATCATCAAAGATGTGTCCACACATGTTTCTTCTTCTACTTTACCAATTATTGATCCAAAAGACAAAGGTAAAGGGATTCTGATTGAAGAAGATGTTCCAAAGAAAGATGCAGCACAAATTGCATTTGATGAACAGTTGGCTGCACAACTTTTGGAAAGAGATTTGAAGAGGAGTAGAAGATCACCATTTGTTGTTTCTGAGAGTGAGGAAGAAAGTGGTGATGATAAAGAAGGTGATAGCTCAGATTCAAGTATTCAAATTATTGAAGATCCAGAAAGGCTTGAATATGGGGATGAGCTTGCAAAGGAAAGGTTGAGTGAGTTGAAGAATCAGATTGATTGGGACCTACCAGAAATCACCAGAATGTACCATGCTTGGGAAGACAAGGTTATGGACAACCCAGGAATGAGCTTATCAGATCAAATTTGGGGGTTGGAAGTACTTCTCAGGGTACAAGATGACATAAAGGTGATTATGAGGTTTAATGCACAAGAGGTCAAGACCTGGCTCAAAAGAGATAGAAGGCAGTTGTACTATAAGTTGCTTAGATGCCATCAGCCTAACTGGACATCCAAGAAGTTGCTGGCCTTATCTTTTGAGGAGCTAGAGTATAGAGCACATCCTATTTGGAGGAAGGTGCAAGAACAAAATGTCTACCAGTTTCTTTCAGAGGAAAGAAAACAAGAGCTTGCTGAGGAAATGCAGATTCAAAAGGAAATGAGGATTGCTCAAAGACCAGTGAAGAAAGGAGATCCTTTTCAATTTCCCAAAGATATGGATGTGTATTTTCCAACTGAAGGTGTCATAAGGAAGCATCTCAAGCTTTCTCCATTGGAAGCTTCAGATTTGGTTAATGTAGTACCTCTAGATGACAGAAATCCAATCATCAGTTTTGATGAAGATGAGTGTGGATTTTGGAAGATTGGCAGGTTTGGAAAGGAGGTACATACTTTCACTTCAGTTATTTCTATATTTGCAAGCATAGACAGGGAAGACTTGGTGCATCTATGGAGATTAATAGAGGCCAAGTATACAGCTGAAGCACCTACTTCAGCAAATGGAATAAGACTTTGGAACACATTTATGACTTTGTGTGGTCTAAAAGAAGCAGATCCTGCCATATGGAAGGATCTTGAAGATGATCTCAGTAATCTTCATTGGAGGCTTTATTCTACTTGTGGTGTATTTCATATGAGCTCTACAAAGTTTTCAGAGTATTTACTTGTGGATGCTGACTATTTCTTGTCCAAAGAAGTGTTGGAGAAGATGCTAGAGACACCCTTGGAGATTGATTATACTAGTGACGTGGCCAAAGACTTGATCAGATATGTTTATCACCAACATAAGAAGTTTTTGCAAGATTCCTCCTAAGCCTTAAGTTTTTATTCAGAAACTTGATCATTGGAATAGATATCAAGTTTAGGGGAGGATTGTTGGGAATAAAATATGGGTCAGTTCACTAGACGCTGATAAGAAGAATGTCAACGCTGATAGGATGACATTGGACGCTGACAGCCAAGCGTTGACATTGAAGAAGTCAACGCTGACAGCCTTGAAGATTGACACTGATGGAATATCTTCATACGTATCTTTTGTTTATTTGTTTCTTTATTTATGTATGGTAAAGATAAGCACAACATTGTATTTTCTATTATTATCTTTACCTAGAATAGTTGATTCGTAGCTTATTGTACAAGACTTCTTGTTCTATAAAAGAAGGTCTTTTAGGTTAAAGTCATATATCAGTTTTCATAAGTTTTCGATTGTTAAAACTCTTTCATTGTAATCAAGCACGATTATTCTAATGCAAGTGAAAGTTTGTTTAACATCTTTGTGTTTTAGATCAAGTGTTAATTCCGCATAACACTTTGTTACTTTATTCATAAGCAAAGGTTTCTCTACGTGTAGTACTTGATCTAATCTCGTATACACAAAGCTTAATCGATCTAAGTTTGGGATCAACAAGGCACGCTCCAAACGGAGTTACGGTTATTTTTCTATGATTTTTACAAATCTGCGCAAATTTCTGTAAACCTTGCTGTCCCGTTTCTTTATATTACTAAAACGACCCAAAACCCATGTTAAGTTATTCTAACTATTATCAAACTTATATCACAGGTTATTAAACATGTTTGGGTCATTTTTATTCAGTTCTTAAGCCAAATTTGCATGTTTAAGCTCCATATTAAGCTCTAGCCAAACACCCCTTTATTAATCATAAGCCTCCATTACATCTATCAAATTCTTGAATTCATACTCTATCTTTTAACCATGATTCAATTACTTGATTCTTAATATGATTCCATCATAATAAAACTCACAACATCAAAGTTATCATAGTTCACCAATTTAAAGGTTTTCATAAAACCCCCAATTAAACATAAACCCTTAATTTCAACATCACATGAAGGGTTAAAGCCATAAATTACCAACGAACTTTGCTTTTTTTCTCGATATTACAAATAATGAACATAAAATACTTATCTAACCATCAAACTTTATGTTTATTTATAATATTACCTATTAACCGTTTTTAATAGGTAAAAAGGCATTTATGACCGACACGTCACTTGCTTTAGCAGGTCATTTTAAGTTTAGCTATATTTAACTTTGGGTTAAAGCTATAAATTACCAACGAACTTTACTTTTTTTTCTCGAGTTAAAAATAATTAACATAAAGTACGCTACCCCTCTCTCTCTCTCTCTCTCTCTCTCTCTCTCTCTCTCTCTCTCTCTCTTGACATTTCAATCAACTTTCTCTATTGATTCCAATTATGTTTCCTTTATCCTTTTCTTATTGTCAGCCAGCATGTCGTCGGAAAACAACCATTATCCGGAAACCACCACTATACGACCCACCACCAGAAACTAGTTTGTAAACTGGTTAGATATAATGGTAAACCGGTTATATCAGGTGGTAAACCGGTTAGATCCGATGGTTACACGGTTAGATCTGATGGTTACCCGGTTAAATACGGTGGTTACCCTGTTAGATCCGGTTATTACCCTGTTAGATCCAAGTGAAAACACATAACGTGGTGCGGCCACTGTAACGTGGTCGGGGTTGTTGGAAGAGTATGCTGTGATGGTTTTGTTTGAGATGGGTTTTCAGAGTATGATTGATCTGAGTGAGTATGATCGATCTAGGTATGATGTGAACAAAGTCAAGAAAAAATCAACGAAAGTCAACGACACCTGGGCAAAAAAAAATGACGTGGAATATAACAATTTTACGTTACTAATAATAGCCGGTTCCAACAAGTTTCAATGGTGATATTATAAATAAACATAAAGTTAAATAGCTAGATAAGTATTTTATGTTCATTATTTGTAATATCGAGAAAAAAAGTAAAGTTCGTTGGTAATTTATGTCTTTAACCCTCACATGAATCATAACATATACACTTACATACCTTGATTGAAGAATGGATTTCTAAGATTAAACCTTCTTGTTCCTCCTTAATCATACCATCATAACTCTTGTTATTGATTCTTCTTTTTCTAAATTTCTTATGATAATTCTCTAGCAATTAAAGATAACAGTAACTCTTTTTCCCTCCTAAAATCTCTGGGAAGAACACGTATCAAACACACGTGTATGAATGAGGCTACTAGTTGCTGGACTTGAGGTTATAATGTCATATGGTCAATTCTGCAAATTTTAACCTTTGAGTATATATTGTAATTGTGGCAAAAATGGTCCCTCAAGTTCTTATCTCTATTACTTGGGGCATATAATACTTTCTAAAACATTTTCATGATATTATACTTATAGTTTGACTATCGGGTTTGACTAACCAATCGCGTAACACATTCAAACTTATATAGTCGTAGTCAAACTTACGCAATGACATTCTTGTAATAAAATACATAAAACCTGATTTTGGGGTGTTACAACTCTCCCCCACTTATTTCGTTCGTGTCCCCACGAACTACCTCAAGGCGACAATCTGGGCATGTATTAAGTCTGTGAACTAAGTCTCCACCACTTAGAATGTACTTATTAATTTCATTTCTGCTATTCTGACTATTTAATATGACCATAAGTCTTGTCATAACATCTACTAACTTACTTGATGTTACTTATTCTTACTTATTCTGAATCTGAACTTAAAACTTCTGAAATTTACTACATGTTGAATGCCTAACTCAAGGTAGGGTATTTCTAGACTATTTCTGATTCGTGAATTCTGATTATTATGTTATGCTAAATTTCTGGTTATAAACTAGATATTGAGACTGGTAGGACTTATGATTATCCTACTCATGTATACTTATTTTACTAAGTCGTCATTCTATCTTTCTGAATCCATAATTTAGTCTCATTGACCCTCATTTTAGTGAAACTCCTCGAGGCTTTATATGATCCCAATAAATCCATGTTACATGATGTAAATATTATTACGTTGGCCAGACGTAATAATACTCGCATCACTTAAACATGTCTTTATTGCCATCATATTCAATCTCGACTTATTAATAAAACCATCAGCCTAGAATAATATTCTGTTATCATGTTAATTTGTTGATATTTATGCGTTTCTGTTCATGCATTCTGCTACTAATCACATACTAGTGCGTTACCATGTCTGCTAATCATAGTAAACTATGCATGCTAAGTCAGATTCTCACATTCTGCACTACTTAACATGCTATTATGTTTCTGATATTTCGGTTCTAGTTATGATTCATGTTGATTTATTTATGTCATTTAACTGTCAACATGTACTATACGTGATTTATATTTTTAGTCTATTCATATAACGGGATACTAAGCACGGTCTAATAATGGACTTAACCTCGTGCATTCTAACTCTTTTTTTAACTTACTGAGCGACTGGTCATGACATAACGATCATATGCCTTAACGATTTCTGATTTCTTATCTTTACCGGCTATATCGTGAATATCTGATTGATCTAATCCTCTATCAGAGGTATGAAACATGCAACATCATTCATGTTCATCATTTGACTTGTTATTCTGCTAAATCTAAACGCTTCTAAGCATGGTCGCATAAGGCATGATAGTCATAATATTCATACTTTCTTACGTGCATTCTACTGGTACACGTGATTCTACATATAATGAACTTGACTAAGCATGGCAGGTCTGGGATACTAATAAAAATTAACATAGTTCTAATCATATATGCATGAAGCATGATAAAACTACATGGTCTACGGTCCATACCGAGCTATGGTTTAAGTCTAAGTACCATCCTACTAACGACGGATACTCAGATCCCTCAAACCAAACGGTTTGATACCAACTTGAAACACCCTGACTCGAGAATTTTTTTTATATATAACGAAAAATCTCGATATTGATCCTTTACTTACAAAACATACTCATGAACAACCAAGTCATTTAAAACTGGTTAATTTAAGACCTTTGAAAACATTGGAGCGTTACAAGCAATATCAAAGTGCAAGGAAAGAGTTGCTCGAATCTAACCGAGCATAAGCGTCTTCTTTTCTTAATGCACTCCTAGCTACCATCTACGAGCTCCAACTTATCATACAATAACCTGCAAAAACATAGAACTGAGAACGGTAAGTCCTTGCGACTTAGTGAGTTAACGGAATCTGAGAAATCTTGCAATTCTATAACATGGTTCTATAAATAAATAATTCTATCTTAGGTACGACATACAGTCGTCTTGCAATTGTATCAAGTACATATATAATTTATGGCATCTCATATGACTAGACGATACTTAATCGTTTTGTTCTGCGTAATAAAGTCCCTAGCCGACGAGTACTCGTCTTGGGACATTAATCTGACATTGTGCTTGTTTAATTGGGTCATCCACGAAAGACGTATGTACTAATTAAAGTATGGGTCATCCACGTACGATTCTTTGGTCATCCACTTAGGACGTCATTGTCATCCACTTAGGACGCTTGGGTTACATGACTACTTAACATGATTATATGACCAATCAGGTCAACATAAGTACATGACTTGCTAGTATGACCAATCAGGTCAACATGAGTACTTGACATGCTAATATGACCAATCAGGTCAACATGAGTACTTGACATGATAATATGACCAATCAGGTCAACATGACTACTTGACATGATAGTATGACCATTCAGGTCAACATGACTACTTGTCATGATAATATGACCAATCAGGTCAACATGACTACTTGACATGATAGTATGACCATTCAGGTCAACATGACTACTTGACATGATAATATGACCACTCAGGTCAACATGACTACTTGACATGATAATATGACTACTCCGGTCAACATGAGTACAACACTGACATGATAATATGACCACTTAGGTCAACGGGATTATTGATGCGTTTCTGGGCACGCTATCCTTTTCTACGATGCTACTTGTGAGCACCTAACTCATAATAACGATGTTCCTTGTGTACATCATGAACATGATGTGATGCTCCTTGTGAGCAATCTAAACGTGATAATAATGCTCCTTGTGAGATTTATAAACATGATGTGATGCTCCTCGTGAACATCCTAAACATGATTTGATACGCATTGTGGGTGTCCTATACTTGGCTTGCTTTCGGTTAAACCCGAATCATGACATGATAAATACTTGGTTGTTTCTGAATATCTAAACATCCCAACCTTCGGCTACATTCCGACGCTTTACAAACATTCTTACGTTATGTGTAATCTAATAACATAAATCTAAAACCGTTGCTCACCTTTGATCTTGATTATGCATCCATAAGCCTTCCAGAACACCTAAGCATATTATAACCGTACTAAGACATTTAGAACTTCATAACTCATATATCTAACATGTATTGGGTCTAAAACACGCAAACATATTCACATAAGGTGTTATTTCATTATTGAACACTTTCTACTAAAAGTCCCTTTTATGCAGAATTTCTGGCAGTCTGCTGCACTTTGCTGTTTGTGACCCACTTAGACCTGGAATCAGTACATGGGACAAATTTTGTTGGAAAGTAGACTCTCTCGCCTTTCCGAAAAGGTAAGGCACGCTCCAAACGGAGTTACGGTTATTTTTCTATGATTTTTACAAGTCTGCGCAAATTTCTGCAAACCTTGCTGTCCCGTTTCTTTATATTACTAAAACGACCCAAAACCCATGTTAAGTTATTCTAACTATTATCAAACTTATATCACAGGTTATTAAACATGTTTGGGTCATTTTTATTCAATTCTTAAGCCAAATTTACATGTTTAAGCTCCATATTAAGCTCTAGCCAAACACCCCTTTATTAATCATAAGCCTCCATTACTTCTATCAAATTCTTGAATTCATACTCTATCTTTTAACCATGATTCAGTTACTTGATTCTTAATATGATTCCATCATAACAAAACTCACAACATCAAAGTTATCATAGTTCACCAATTTAAACTAGGTTTTCATAAAACCCCCAATTAAACATAAACCCTTAATTTCAACATCACATGAATCATAACATATACACTTACATACCTTGATTGAAGAATGGATTTCTAAGATTAAACCTTCTTGTTCCTCCTTAATCATAGCATCATAACTCTTGTTATTGATTCTTTTTTTTCTAAATTTCTTATGATAATTCTCTAGCAATTAAAGATAATAGTAACTCTTTTTCCCTCCTAAAATCTCTGGGAAGAACACGTATCAAACACACGTGTATGAATGAGGCTACTAGTTGCTGGACTTGAGGTTATAATGCCATATGGTCAATTCTGCAAATTTTAACCTTTGAGTATATATTGTAATTGTGGCAAAAATGGTCCCTCGAGTTCTTATCTCTATTACTTGGGGCATATAATACTTTCTAAAACATTTTCATGATATTATACTTATAGTTTGACTATCGGGTTTGAATAACCAATCGCGTAACGCATTCAAACTTATATAGTCGTAGTCAAACTTACCCAATGACATTCTGGTAATAAAATACATAAAACCAGATTTTGGGGTGTTACAAAATCTGAGAAGGAGAGTGAGGCGAATTATGTGTTGGTTTTGGAATGGAGTTATACGTGAGATTTTCGAGTGTGAGTTTTAGTATTAAGTTTACCATGATGAGTAGTTAGAGATGATGGCATATCATGGAACCAGCAAGGGGCGAAGTGAAGAAGGATGAGGAAGCATTTTGGAGGCTGAAGAAGTGGATTGGATAATGAGCCGATCTTGGCATTATTGGAAGGACTGGATGAATTCGCGAAGCATGACGATACGTGGAGCAAGGATTTGGACGCGTACGAGGATGACAATGAAAGGCGATCGCTTATACGTTGCAGGAACTGAAGATTTGGAAGAACTGGATAGACTTAGTTAGTGGAGCTGGACTGCTATATCTGTCTAGAATGCTAGAGGCATTTGGTGTACGAGACGTGGAGAATGATCAATACGGATCATGAACGTCTCCAACACATATTCAATCATCTTGATTGAACATTTGGCAAAGGTGATGGGTGGAGTTAATTGATGAAAGAAAATTTCAAGGCCAAGTACCATCTGGGAAAGGCAAGCATGGTTGATGAGATATAGAATAAGAAGAATGAAGTGAAGCTGAGACGAACTTGAACTATATGGGTGACGTATTAGGGTGGTTTGGATGAAGGATGTAGGTTGCACGAGTTGAGTTGTCTAAAGCAGTGAACGCGTTTATGTTGCGTGGCTTGGACAATCGTAGGGAGGAAAGGGACGTAGACTATACTTCCTACATGGATAGGAGTAGTTTAGAAAGGGCGATGTAAGGACGAAGTTGGTGGAAGGGATACATAATGCGGTGGAGGATTAAGTACGATGAGAGTTGGGTGATAGTCGATAGACTGACTAATTCATCACCTATTTCAAGAGGAATGAGAAGTCACGTAGTTGGGAAGTTGGAAGAATTGCGTACGGATGTGATGGAATCAATGATTTTGCGTAAAGGTTAGCCTAATATGTATGGAGTGCCTTATGAAGGATTATGGCAAGGGAAGAAACGAGGGGAAGCATCACATCGTGATGTATGGTAGGAGTTGAGGAAGAACTAATGGATATGTGAAAGACCGTCATAGGTCACTTTGTAAGGAAATAGGAATTTTGAAGTAGTTTGGGGTACGGACTAAAGGGAGTTGATGAACATGATTGGATATGAGTATATCCAGCTGACTGGAAAAGGAGGAAACCACTAGAGTTAGTGACAAAGTTATGTAGAAAGTTTCACCCATAGTAACGGGTGGTATGATTTGGTAAAATGGAAGAGTTGATGTAGAGTTTTGTAGGTCCATTTATGATGTTTGGAAAGATCGGACCATTAGCTTATGAGCATAGAATTACCTAGGGGAAATGAGTTGTATACATGATACATTTCATGTATTGAGATTGGTAAAGGTTGTTTGAGGATGCATTTTGCATGTACGGTTATTCGGGACTTGTGTTAATAAGAGTCTTTGTTTTATCAAAGAGTCATCTATGAGATTTATTGACTGTGAGGTCTAGAGTTTGGTAATGAGTTTAATTATTTTTTATTTGTATATGTGGTATTTTGAAACTTGAACTAAAGTTCACGTGGAAATGAGGGGAGTTCGTTTAGAACAAGTATCCTCATGTGATTTGTTGTTTGTGTGTTTGATCCTAAGGAGTAAATCTCGGGATGAGATTTCTATTAGGAGGGAGTGATGTGACAACCCTGGTTTTGAGGTTCGTCACTTAGTTTTATTTTGTGCTAGTTGCGTGTCTTTACGTGTTTATGTGCTTATTGGTGTGTATAGATTGTGGTTTGGATATCGTTTTTGGTACGGGGTACCTTGTGAATGAAACGATGTGTGATGATTTCATGTTCATGAGTTCACATGGTAGTGACTATGAAGTGAGATGGTGTTATTTGGTGGTTTTAAGTATACGTATATGTATTATAGAAAATCGTATTTTTTACGATTTACGGCTTAGCATTTGGAGGTCTCGGATGAGGTAATTAGTCATAAGGATATTATTCGGGATGGTTTTAAGTCATTTAGGACTTAGTTATAAAGTTTATTTCAAAATTTGAGATTTTTTTTAAAAGTGTATATTTTACGTCTTTTACGGTAAATCGCGTAAATTTGACTAGTTTTACGGTTTTGTGGTTTTGGAAGCTTTAGGAGCTGAAATAAATTAATAAAAATTAAGGTAATATTAATAACATAATATTAAACAATAAAAAGAAAAAAAAACGAATTTAAGGTGTGTTTGCGTCGGTTTAGACGCACCAAAGAAGAAGGGGGAAAAAGGAAAATAGGGGAAAGTGTTTGGGTTGGGCTAGGATTGGGTAACAAATAAACATATAAGGATTTTTACCATCAAAACACTTCATAATCCCTGGAAACAAAAAAAACACACTTGAGTTCATCAATGGAGGATTTAGGGTTTCTTCAAAAATTTCATCTTTCATTAATTTTAAGGTAAAACCCTTTAATCCCTTTTCATTTAATTTGTTTTTAATCATGTGTACAACATCTTATGATGGATTTAGGTTAGGGTTTAATTTAAAAATAGTAAATTAATGTTATAATAATGAGTTCATAATGATTACATAAATTAGGGCTTGTAATTAGTGGGATTATGGTTAATTAATGAGGTTAAATTAGTTAAACCCGTTTTTAAAAACTGGGCAGAATTTTGAGTCAATTGTTTTGATCATATCGGGAGTTCTACAAACTGTTATTTTACGATCCAAGTATCCCTGAAAAGTTAATTGAAGTGGATTTCCAATGCAAGGAACGAGAACTAAATTGGAGGTCGGGAAGTGGGTCAAAAACAAGTTACAACAGTCGGAGGTCAAAACAGTTTTGAATTCAGCCTGTTTTCTTTTTAAGTTTTGGGTTGTTTGGGGTACTTAGGGTTGCATTGGGATCTTCTAACGAACATGAGAGATGGTTTATATATTGTAGTAAGTATCTGCACTTGGGCTAAGGTTGTGGTTTAGGGTAAGGCCCCCTAATCATAACAAACTTTTTGTATGTTTAAAATCAGTAAATCTGGAATGACGAAAGTATATATATATATATATATATATATATATATATATATATATATATATATATATATATATATATATATATATATATATATATATATATATATATATATATATATATATATATATATATATATATATATATATATATATATATATATATATATATATATATATATATATATATATATATATATATATATATATATATATATATATATATATATATATATATATATATATATCAGGGCCTTAACAGTAGCTTTAAGGTTAGGGCAAGTGGGAGGTGTTAGCTAACATAAGTAAGGGTATGAATATTCCTTTTACAGAAACCATGGATATGTTTAGGCGGACGTTTGACTTAATGTTTGGAGACCTAAAATTGGGACTGTTTTGTGTAAAATATGAACGGGATAGTTATTAAACTTAACCAAGTTAAGGACTTGTTAGGGAAGGGTAATGGGGTGATTAGAGCTTATCAATGAGGTATTTATATGGGAATAGGCTAGATGTCCATCATAAGTTGATGAGCCATCTTGGTGATTGGTTCATGTATTGATTGCGTGTTTTGGGTTTGTTAGCTTGTTGCTAGTGCGAGGACTTGTGAAGAAGCAATCAGGTGAGTTTCATAGTCCCATGTTTACTATTGATTTTGACTTCCAGATGGGATGGAAGAGACACTGTGTTGAGTTATTTATTAATTGATGCTGTGAATGTTTGTAAGGTTTGAGATGGACTTGTGTGTACATTATGTGATTAACTGCTATGTGATTCTTGTTTGTGTATGATTTGGACTGGGATAGGTACATAGTGTGATCATCTATGGGACCAATAGATAATGACAAGGCGGGCCTTAGGATAGGCACATAGTGTGACCATCTATGGGACCAATGGATAATGACAAGGCGGGGCCTTGGGATAGGTACATAGTGTGATCATCTATGGTACCATGGTGTTTGGTAAGGCTGGGAGCCTTGGATTTGGTTTAGAATGATTGACCTTGAATGTTAGTTGTTAATGCATACTTGTAACACATTGTCCATATATTTTTATTGTTGGTGGTTATTCACAGCTTATATTATAACTGATTTAGCGTTGGAGTCTAAACCCATGACTCTCACCAACTTTATGTTGACGTGTTTTAGTGTCTCTTTCAGGTGATGCTATGGGTAGGCATGAGAACTTAAGTGGCTAGGATTGGAGAGCGTAGGAATGCATATAGAAGGATATCCCCGTTTCCTTCTTAGCTTTTATTTGTTCATCTAATAAGTGATACAGTGGCACACATATGTTTGTTTTGGTTATGTTACTTGTTTGTCTTGGGTAAGAGGTAGGACTGTTACCTACTTACCTAGACTCCTGCATTTGATGAGATATTGTCATGACTTTTGTGTCACCATTTTATGACATTTCTTATTTCATATAGTTATCTCTATAGACACGCCGAGTTGTGATGATATCCATACGTCGCGCCCCATATTCTGCCATGGTGGAGTGTGACAGCTGGAGCATTTGTCAGGCCAAATGGCATAACTACAAATTCGTAGTGGCCATAGCGGGACGAAAAGCAGTCTTGGCGATGCCCTGCTCCTTAACCCGTAGCTGATGATAGCCTGACCTAAGATCAATCTTGGAGAAGTGTTTGGCCCCTTGGAGTTGGTCAAACAGATCATCTATTCGCGGCAGTGGATACTTATTCCGGATAGTAATCTTGTTGAGCTCGCGATAGTCTATGCAAAGACGCATACTGCCGTCCTTCTTCTTAACAAATAAGACCGGTGCGCCCCATGGAGATGCGCTCGGTCGAATGAAACCTCGTTCTAGAAGTTCTTGCAGTTGATCCTTCAGATCCTTCAGCTTTATGGGAGCCATGCGATAAGGAGCCTTGGAGATTGATTCAGCTCCTAGAATAAGCTCGATATTGAATTCCACTTCTCGTGCAGGTGGTATGCCCGGAAGTTCTGCTGGAAATACATCTTGGAATTCCGACACTATTGGTTGATCCTGAATTGATGGATATTCAGCATCCATGTCGTGAACCGTAGCTAGATAACCCTCACAGCCATGTGACAGTAGTGCACGCGCTTGAAGGGTAGATATGATTTGTACAGACCGTCCAGGTACGAACCCGTTATGAATGTACTCTGGTGCATTAACATCACCGAAGATAACTCGATATGAATGGCAGTCTATGGTAGCATGATGCTTGAATAGCCAATACATGCCCAAAATCATGTCGAAGTCATTCATGTCCAGCGGAAGTGCGTCAACAGGATGAACCTTATCGTCAAATTCTAGGGGAAGACTCTTGTATACATGGGTGATTAATACAGAGTCCTTCAAAGGCGTGGAAATAGTAAGTCTATTCTCTAGTGGCATGGGGAGCATCCTAATGTTCTTAGCATAAGCAGTAGAAATGACCGAGTGAGTAGCACCCGTATCGAAAAGAACACACGCAGCTTGACCATACATATACAAGATTCCAATGATGGTACCTGTAGACTTGTTGGCCTGGTCTCGAGATGTCGTGTAGACACGCCCAGTGGTAGGAGGCGGCTTGGTATCAGCATGTCCCGATGTGCCCTCCATCTCGCCCTTACGGCAATCCTTCATGATATGGCCAGGAAGACCACACTTGAAGCATGCGTCAGTGTTACGACGACATGGCCCTGGGTGCCTACGGTGGCAAGTAGAGCAAAGAGGATGAGTATATCCCCCAACAGGTGCTCTGGCTGGCTGAGGACCTGATAAAACATTTTACATAAGACATGATAATAGGGTATAAAGGACAATGCGGATAATCGTAAGATTGAATACTAGTGATAGTTGGACGGCTAGGCTGTGAACCTCTCTGGTTCTGGTCACTACCGTTTCCATGGTTCCTGGTAGAAGTTTTGCTAAAGTGTCAGAATATGAGTTATAACATGAAATCATAAGAAAATGCGTAAGTATTAGGACCTGCTGCCGTTGGAGTGTCCAGCGTTGTTACGATAATTATCATTATCGCCACGCCTATCCGTAGCAGAACGGTCGTTAGTCTGACCGTTTCCCTTGGGCTGATGAGGCTGCTGCTGAGTAGCCGGCTGAGACCGGTCCCCAGTTTTCTGCCTGGAAGATACAGTTTAAAGAGATGAATAATTGACATATATGGAAAGAATACGGATTGGTCACCGCTTGAATACGAATGTTTACCTCTTCTCGCGTCTCTCAGCTTCCCCGAACTCATCTCTCTCCTGCAGCATCTCCAGTTACGTGCTGCATCGGCCACTTGTGCTACCGTATCCAACGGAGCACCTGCTAAGTTATTGGTGATCCTTGGATTAAGAGCCCAACGAAAATGTAGTGCCTGCTCTTCAGTGGTGCCCGCAGCTGCTCTCAGGACACCGGCATAACGAAGAAAACGCTGCATGAAGTCATTGCTGTCTTCGTCAGGTCGCTGTCTAATGGTATAGTATTCCCTCATGAGCCGATTCAAGAAAATGTTAGGCGGGGGAGGATAGCCGTCGTTCTGATGAAGAATATCTTGCATTTCTGCATCAGCAGCTGCAAACATCTCCCAGAGATTGTTTGTGTTTGCCATCTGACAGTATAACATAAAACATATGATTAAACAAATCAAACATAATATATATATATATATATATATATATATATATATATATATATATATATATATATATATATATATATATATATATACATGAAAAAAATTATACCAATAAATCCAGAGAAAAAATTTATGCAAGAAAATTTGTGTATGCATGCGTGATGCAGTTTTATGAAAACTTTTGTATGCTCGAGAGTGAACGCCTATGGTCAGTTCACCCAAAATAAAAGACATGGCGAGGGGATGCCTATGGGTCGGTCCTAAATTTAAAAGTTCCGATAAAACACATGCGACTAAATAGGGCCAGTCTTGTACCAACCATTACTTAGTCATAAACCTGCGACAATGACATATATATGTATGCATAAAAATGATGAATGCATGAAAAACGACTGTCAGTTCTAGGAAGACCATAGTGACTACCCACTAATCATAGGTCATATTTTGAGAGCCTACAGGTCGAAGCCTTGGCTCTGATACCATAATTGTAACACCCCATTTTGATAATGGAATGTCACGCGTAATTATGGCGTGTCATCAAAGCATACAAGGATAAATGTCTAAACATTACATGACCATAAAAGGAAAATACCGGAATCAAACATCGGTAGTCCAAAAGTAAAGCTCATCACACACAAACATAAGTACTATAAATGAAAGGACTAAACCATGTCCATGACAAGAGTATCAAAGTAAAGATAATGCATAAAGTAAAGAAAGGCTAGAAAGCTTCCAGTCCATATGCACGTACGCTTAAAGTCTACGAGCGTCCCTGAGTACCTGCCGTTTTGGGAACATAGAAAAGGAAAACGGCTGAGCAATACGCTCAGTGCACGGATGTACAATAAAGCATGAATAGTATAAGCATATAACAGCGGAAGAAACTAAGTCCCGAATAACCTGGTTAAGTCTTGGTAAAACTGGTTTTATAGTTTGAAAAGCCTTATATTTATCTTATAAAAACTGTTTAACATATTCTACCATTAGCCAATAAAGGTGATGAAAATCCACCGTGCATGAATACTTGGAGGGGTGACCTCATCATGCAAATTAGAGGGGCTGCCTCTAATTTAATATACAGGTTTGGGTAGGAGGGATCAGCTCCTTGTAAAGGATGCAAGGCACACACCACATTCACAGTGAGTAATCTGCTGAAAACATGTAACTAGGATGCACCCATACGCCCCACATGATAAATATAATAATATGGCCAAAAGCTGAAGGGATGCCACGAGCAATCACTCCGCCGTGGGGAAGTCATAACATCAGTGCCTCTAGTTTTATGGTTATGGTACCTCCATAACTAGGTGAAACTGGTCATGCATGTATATGGCTATAGGTATTCTAAATTAAACATAGGTAAATCAAACATATAAACTAATACTACGGGAAAACAGTTGGCTGCATACGGGGAATCCTAATAAGGAAAGAATGTCCATACTGAAAGGACGAGAATCCGTACCTTATGTCCAATGAACGAAGAAGACGAACTGAGGAGAGTCCTACTTCGGTATCACTAATGCTACATAAATACATACGTGTATAAGTATTTGATTACTAAATACGTAACTGGTTTTATGTCATGTCTTAGCTTATTTTATACGTTCATGTCATGTTTTACTGTTTTAAGCTTTAAACTGTGTTTATCTTATATTATGTCTATTCTGATTAAGTATTACTTGTATTTCATGTATTATTATACTTACTGTGTAATAATAAGTAACTTTTTAAAAATAGCAGGTTTCCTAAAATAGAAAGTTTTCGAAAATATAAAGTTACCAAAAATAGAAAGTTTACAAAAATAGAAAGTTTCCAAAAATAGAAAGTTTCCAAAAATAGAAAGTTTCCAAAAATAGAAAGTTTCCAAAACTAGAAAGTTTCCAAAAATAGAAAGTTTCCAAAAATAGAATTACTGCTTAAAATAGATAAGTTTCTAAAAATAGAAAGTTTCCATAAATAGATTAACTGCCTTAATTAAATAAGTTTCTAAAAATAGAAAGTTTCCATAAATAGATATAAGCTGGTTAATTAAGCTAATTATATAAGCTTAAGTGTTTTCTGATTATTTTTCTAAGTCATAATGATATAAGGTATAGTTTATTAATTATTACATGTAAATTAAATAAACTATAGGTTAAAAGTATTTAATTAAATATATCATGTTTTTAATTAAATAAAGTTAAATACTTAGGTTAAAATATGTATTATTAATTATTAATAATATAACCTAAGTCATGTTAATTAATTAATTATAGCCATGGTTTTTAATAATTAATTAATTATAAAGTCTAGAAAAATATAAATACTTAGGTTAAAAATCCATGATCTAATAATTAAATTATAACCTAAGTCATGTTTTATTAAATTAATCATGTCATATTTTATTAATTTAATTTTTTAACATATGATTATTAAAACATAACCTTAACATAAACCATGAACCGGATCGTGACTAGAAACCATGAACCGGACCCGTAATCAACACCATACCCCGAACCACTTCGGGGTTCTCCCTTGTTTGCTGCTGCCGTGGGACCCACACCACCAAACCGAGACCTTGAGGTCTCGGTGGTGGTCCATAAGCCAAACCGAGACCCCTTGGGGGTTCGGTTTAGGCACCGGCCACAACAAACACCCCTAAATCCTTCGTTTTGATTTACCCCATAACCATTTACATGTTTAATTTGTGTTTTTAAATAGCTTTTTAAAAACATCATGATCTTATTTAATTTATTAAATCAAAACATAAAAGAAAGGATTATAAAGGTATACCGAATGCGTGGATCAAACGAGGATGAACACACACGAATACTTGCACAAAATTCAAGATCAAAATCAAACGAACACCCCATTTCTTGTGTTTATATGCGGCGGCCAAAGAGAGAGCAAGAAGAAGGAGGAAAAATCTTTTTAGGGTTTTTGATGTTTTTACTGTAATGTGAAAAGTGACAAAAGATTTCACGTTAACCCCTTGTTAGTAAAATTTTGATGGGCTTGGCCCATCTTCTTGGTGTAGCCGCGGGTAGGGGGACCCACATGGGGTACCCGTACCATTTTCCGAGTCTATTTATTTTAGTGTTCGTTCGTGTTTAGTCGTGTTCGTGTTTTATGTGTTCTCGTCAAATATTAACCGTGACTTAATATATTTATTCGTGCTCGTAATAAATATATATATGTAATTAGTATTAGCTCGTGATTAATTTACGTTCATGATTTCGTGATCGCATGTTCGTGATTAATTATTGTTTAAATAATTATTGTGTGTTCGTACGTAATAAATACTTATCGTGTTCTAACACGTACGTAATACGTAAAATTCTAACACGTGAACGTAATCATACTATAAAAGGAAAGTTTTAATCTAGTACGTATGATCTTAAGGGTACTATTCATGGTAAAAGCATGCGGGTTTTACACAAAAGGTGAGGGCCATAACCAGACAGTTCGCAGAGTTTGCTATACAAAAAGTTACCGAAGAAAATGGCGAAATCTCAGCTGACATGGACCAACTCTCAATTGTGGACATGGATAAACCTCCTAGTCACGTGCTAGTTGATTTTATCCTACACAAAATATAAGCGTGGATCCTGAGATACCAACATGGATGACACCTACTAGGGAGTTCCTAACACATAATACGTTGCCTAGGAATAGAAGGAAAGCCAGACAAGTGTAGACGAGAGCAAGGCACTTTAAAATCATCAAGGGAATGTTGTACAAACAATCAAGTAACGGGCGAACACTACAATGTCTAGCGCTGGAGCGAGCACGGATGGTCGTGGAAGCCGCACATAAAAGGGCATGCCCGCGTGGCCCGATAGTTGTGGTTGATGAGATTACTCGCTCATGGTATTTTTGGCCATTTATGCATAAGGATTTTCGCAAAAGGGTGGCGCGATGTCTTCGTTGTCAGGCGGACCTATGTCATAGGAAAAATCCTAACATGATAGCTGGGCCACCTTCAACAAAAAGCACAAAGGAAGATGGAATCCTCTCAAGGCTGGGGCATACTCTAGGCTCTCTGACCACGTCAATAGGAAACATGACGCGAATGGTAGCAGCAATACATCCATCGCAAGGTAACCACCAGCGACAAGGAAACGGAGCAATCTCCCCTCCAACCAGAAGAATTGCCTGCACTGTGCGACAAAGGGATCAAGCAAACAGGCTATCAGCAACACGAAGCATGTAACAGGCACTTACACTCACAATCTCAGGTGTGGGTGCAGAGACATGGACATATATATATAAAGAAAAAACACACATAGTGTAGGACGCTATGTGCATATAACAGCGCATGTCGCTATAGATATTAAAAATTTCTTAATTTACAAATAATATAATGAACGGTACAGGGTTACAAATAAGCACATGGTGCGACAACTGCCTTCTATAACAGATCGCTAGTTGAAAGCGATCTCTTTAATCTGCGATGTGAGGGGTTCAACGACATACGACATTGTGCCCAAGCCTTCTTCATATATTGCAAGACGCGTATTTGATATACATCAACGGAAGGCAGACTAATTGGTACACCATCAGATCGATTAGGGCGCGCCAGGCCTAGGCCAATGACAACGCTCGCAGCAGAAGACTTGTTCTTCTTCGCCACGCGTTTTGCATGATGATGTAGCTTATCCTTCAACGAAACCATATTTGGTTCACCAGCAACATGGATGGGAACTTGTAGGTAGGAGATATTTGGCCTGGCCATACCATGGGGATTTTCCTCCGCATCTTCTTCACAATAACTCGCCAGAGTGAGTCCTGCCATGATCACGTTAATCGGTTGGTCTTGATCCTTTTCAATAACATCTATGATAGGCGGCGGAAGATCTTTTAATCTACGGAACGCATCGTCAAAGCCTTCTTGAGCATAACGAGAGTAAGTGGCACTACCCTCAAAAGGTCCTATCAGTAAGCCATCTTTGAAGGCAAGCTCCATGGCAAGACTTTGCCCTAATAGTTGGGCAGCAACGAAAATCTCCTTGATCGCTATCTTCAGGTTAGGTAGCTCCACGGCACTTTTAGCAGCTAGCGGAAGACCGTGCTTAATTAACCATTGATTCTCAACCCGTACTGCTGTTAGGTGTGGATATAGCTCCTCATCGAAGTCGGTACTTATACACTTCAGAACTTCTGCCTTCTTAGCCATATCTTGATGACAGTTGGCAACAAAGTTATCATAATTCGAAGTGAGGGCCCTCATACCCTCCTCAAGCTTGGACATGGCCCAACGATTTTCCTCCTCTTGTCTTGCATGAAGGTGGCGCTCTCGACTTATGGATTCGGATAAAGATGCCTTCTCATCCTCTAAATACTGAATGGATATGGTATTTATACTGGAACAAGGCGCAGACGTGCGAGTTTCACTTTGGCGCACACTAGCTCGTTGTCTTTCTGTTCTGTAACTTGGGTAATTTTCAAATTCCCTTGAGCTAGGCGCTTGGAAAGATACGACATCTTTTTTAATTGCGAGGCTAACGTTACCACCTGCGACACACCGGTGGTCAACTCTCTCATAAGCATTTCATCAGACATTTTGTTCAGAAGTTGGGCACGTCCGGGAGGGGTTAGATGTTGGTGGAAGTCCTCACATTTGGTCGCGCTATCCAGTGCGCATAAGCGTGTGCACTTCTAGAGAGGAAGGAATTTTCCAGACTTCGAAGTGCTAGCGTTAGCTTTGGTAACTGGAATGCATGGGTTGCACTTTTGATATCATGGAAGTGTTAGAAAGGTGATTTTTTATTTACATTACAAGAAAGTAAGGAGCGGAATTACGGTATACCTTGGCACGGGTGTATTTTCGCGTGGCCTTGAAAGCAAGCCTCATGAAGTAATATCGGCGCGCGGTCTGGTCAGCCGTGTCCTGCTCTTCTAAAATATAATCTTTTCGAGGTAGTTTATAGGAATCTCGTCGGCCATCGAGTCTCTATAATATAGTCATGTCATATAATGTAAGGCCAGTTGGCTATGTACTGTAGAAATGATAGTTAGGAAATTGATCTGTTACGGAGCACGATAACCTTTTGTAGCTGGGGACAGGGATGATATCTTCTGAGGACCAGCACGCGAGCTATATTCAAGACCATAGTCTCTCTCACTTACCAGATCCACCTCTTCAGACGAAGACTCCATTATGCATGGCATGCTCCGGACGGGAGTGGCGTTTAGTGCGAGTATCTTCTCTGTACCCCCGCTGGTTGTTGGAGAGGGAAACTCAAGTGCTACGGTGCGTTGACCAACGTGTCATCCGTTAGATAGCTCGAATGGTATAAAAGTTCGAGGACACATGGTCACAGTGCACGGGTGCTCGCGCTTCACGAGTTGCGTGTAAGTTAGCTCTGTCAGAATATGGAGGGAATATGAGTACATATGCATAAAACATTTGAATTTTAAAGCCTTAACGAATAAGGAAATGGATTTTCACCATGATCAAAGTTTTCAAAGTATTACGGAAGGTAATTTGTAGAGAGAGTAGAATGATGACTCAACCCTAATGCGTATAATAGCGCCTCTGGATATTCCTACATTGGTATACGGTAGGCATCTATTCTCTGCGCGTCTGCATCGTTATAAGTGCCAGGGATGGGGCGGTCATCTTTCATCATAGTCTCGGGAGTAATAACCGATCTATACGAAGGTAAGCATCTTTCATATATTCGAAATTATAAAGAAATAAAAACAATTATGTTTCATTCGATCAAGATAAAAATAATTGAATATATAACCTACCGTAGATCCATAAAAGAATCTTGGAGCCGAACTGAATTTTACAAGGGTTTAGTTTGTTGGGTCTACTAGATGTAGATCTTGCAGCCTGTTAGGAACGGTGAATGACTTCTGTAATCACAAGTCAAACCACAGAGAGACTCTATACACAATATGAATGTAGAATACAAATATAATAAAGAAGAACAGAATAATTATAAAGACTTGATCCTTTCTAAGGATTTCTAATATTGACAGTCACTAGAACTACGTTTGGTGAAGGTGTACATAACCCTTCTGCCTAAGGTTCCTTTTATACTACAAGGAAACCCTAATACAACATTAAACAAAACATGTAAAACTGATATGCATATCATTTCCTAACATATCTCATGCATATCCTAACAGAATAATAAATAAATAATAAAGTTTGACTTCGACTAGGACCAGGAGCACGACTTGCTCCTACTACTACTAGGACCAGGAGGAACTACATACCTCCTAGTCTACCAATTACATTTAACTATTACAATGGTCCTAACAATCCTCCCCTAAACTTGAATTTGACCTGTTGAGTTCAAGTTTCCTGGAAAATGTGCAAATAAAGCCCGAGGATTTAATCAGCAAAACCAATAGCAGTCTTAGCAAGATAAGAATCAGAGTAACCGCCGCAACATGAAACACTAGAAGCTTCTTCAAAGCTTGAAACAAATCAGCATCGTGTTGAATCTTTTCAGCAACATGAGCAGATTTGATGAGCCTTTACCAAGTAGCTGCTCGCTCTTGGGCTAGCCAGTCTTTTTGGTGGAATAAGCATCACCCTGGGAGACTAGAACCTAACCCAACTCTTAGAACGTGAATCAATGGTGAGTGGGAGTACCCTGATGATTTTAGGCAAACCATCACAGCCGTCAACGGATTTGATATGTCTTTACCAGAAGTCGTACCCCTCTGGACTCGCCAATTCTCAGCAATGAAGCATCGGTGAGTTGAAAAGCCTATAGCTTTAAGCAAGCTATTACAGCTATCAACGGATTTGATAAAATCTTTACCAAGAGCCGTACCCCCTTGGATTAGCCACTTTCAGTCCAGGACTATGGCAAGTGAAAACCATCCAGTTTTGGGTAACCTGACAACCATCAACTGATTTGAGAATCGCACCAGGAGCCGTACCCTCAAGGTGAATCAACTCTTTCTTGTCGATTAGACATGGTGAGTTGAGGACCATTTGTTGGGAGGACCAAGTCCAACACCAAGTGAAACCAGTAACCAGCACAAGCACAATTCAGTAACCAGAACCCATAGTGTGAAGCAGCAAATGGTATCATATTCACAAGTATAAAATCCAAGATGTGTTAAAAGTATAAGCAGATATTATATAAAAAGTATATATATATTTTTTTTATAAGTTTTTTTTTTAATTTTAACTATAAAGAATGAAATTCACCAATCACTTTACATATTGGTGAAAAGAATGATAATAAGAACAAATGAACAAAAAATACAAAACAGAAACACTTACAACCCAACCAAATCACAGACCAGAAGCGGCCTTCTTATCAGCCTTCAAACGTGCCTGGATGCCTTCCACCAATGATGTGGCCATAGAGGACTCATTTCCTGAAGGAGCATTGGAAATATGCAAGTGACTAGCCAACATAGCCTCCATCGAATAAATTGTCAAAGGATAATCCACATCTGTGAGCATGAAAACCATATGACCAGATTCCAATTCCAACATATGCACACCACATCCCGCATATAACTTCCATCGCTGAATCACCCATTGCATCTGATCCTTCCATATACCAGAAACAGGAGCATGAGGAGGTGCATCAAGCATCAGCTTAAGATCAGCCCATATGCGCAGACCAGGCTAGGAAGACACAGCCATGGGATCAAAAGGCATGCCAGAATCCACAAACCCATATAAAGCCATAAGATCGTGACGATCAGCCCAAGACAACACACCCTGCAAACCCGAAGCTAACCTTACAGACCCATCACTAAGAGTAATCCTATGGGATACCATACCAGGAAGAGTTGTGGAACGCTCAACCGTCCAACCAGTAATATTTCCATTTCCCAAAGGCAAATCAGAATCACTGTCAGAAGGGGCATCAATCAAATTTTCAGGATCACGCTTCTCATAAGGGACCGTCTTGCCACGTCTAACACGGCGAGCTGATTTCTGGCGAAGCGAACGACGAGGTGTGGGATCACTAGGTGTGGGTTCAACCTTTACCTTTACCTCAGCAGCAGCAGTGGGAGCAGGAGAAGTAGACTCATTAGGTTGCCCACCCAAGGGATCAATAGGAGCTGCACTAGAAGTAGGAATAGGTTGAGTTCCAGGAACCGATGGTGATGGGGATGGCATATCAGGTGTAGCAGTTGTAGTTGTTGTGGTAGCAAAGGTGGTGGTGGTAGCATGTGTGGTGGTGGTAGCATGTGTGGTGGTGGTAGCATGTGTGGTGGTGGTAGCAGGACCGGAAGAAGAACCCAAAGGAGCAACCAAAGGAGAAGTGGTGGTACCAACTGAAGTAGCAACAAAAACCGATGGACTAGCAGTAAAACCAGGAGTAGGATCAGATGAAGGACCAGTAGTAACAGCAGGCGAAGAAGAGGTCACCACACGAGGACGGTAGATAAATCGTTCTGGAAGTGGTTGACTCTGACGCTTAACCATACGTTCATAAAGTGCCTTGAGCTCATCAAAAGATAAAGCCCGAACCCTGTCCCACTTCCAAGGAGCTTGAAAATAAGCAGCGGACTGATACTTCACATATCGCTGCATCTGCTTGCGCTCCTCAGTTCTTGATAAAGGTCTGTTCTTTCTCTTCTCACGAAGCTGTGCAGCAAGGGCCAACTGTTGCTTGCGCATCAACACCATGGCTCTTGGAATACAATTATGCTCATCCACATCGTCACCCAAAAGATCAGTGAACTGGGCATAATCCCTGGTAAGAGTAGTCAATACCTGCATCCAATCACTATCACTCCAATGCATTGCATCGTGCTGAACTTGTTCACGCCTCCGCTGTTGAAGCGCCTCTTCTACAGCCCTATCAGCTTCATCAATCTCGGCTTGGATCCGTTGAGCAGCCTCCTCACCTAGCCTATCCTCCTCAAGCTGTCTGCGGGTACGTTTGCGAGGTGGTGAGGGAGCATCAGTCATTGGGGCCTTCCCCTTTGAATCATGGGATGGACCAGCATTGGAACCAGCAGCAGGACCAGAATCACCATCCATAGGAGTGGGAATAGCAGCAGGAGAAGGAACACTGGAGGATGTCGGAGGAACCGGCAAATCATCATACAATTTATCAGCAAAGGCAGCCTTTGCCAACAATGTCAAACCATCCTCAACACGCTCCGTAACCTCCTCATCAGAATCAGAGTGGATCACATGCTTCTTTCATCGTCTTTGCTGAGTCTCCAAAGCTTTGATGCGATCAGCCAGAGGAAGAACAAACTCCCTAGTAAGTTTCCGGTGTTGATTCAAATCAGCTTCCAATGAAATAATCCGCTCATGATACCTGTGCATAAGATCAAGTAACGACATAAGTGTAGTAGGCTCCTCCGCTTGCCCACCAAGAGAACTCGGGTCAGGGAAGGCGTCATTGGAGCCCGAAGCAACAGATGGGTCAACATGTGGAGTACTAGCACCAAAAGGTTTATCAGCAGAGTGTGGAGCAGGACTAGGAGGTGGAGTCTCCACAAATGGAGACTGTTGTGGTACTGAAGAAGGACCAGCCTTGGAAGGGGATGGTTTTTCAACCACCACCTCCTCAACCAGCTCCTCCTCAACCACATGAGAAGCACCACCAGTAGGAGCCTCCTCCTCCATAGGGTCATCATCAATCACAATAAACTCAGGAGCCTCCTCCTCCTCACCCATAGGACCCTGAGCCAGCCCCAACATGGCCTCAGTAAGGGTCCTCCACTCCCCGGTAAACCCATGGACCATATTATAATACACTTTTGCAGTAAGCTTAGACGGCACATGTTCAGTCCTATCACGAGGAATGCAAACCAGTATTTGTTGTAAAAACCTAGGATACATAAGAAACTTCTTTCTAGAACCAGCAGTAGATAGATTACTAACCATTCCCTCAAACAGATAATGAGAGAAATTAAAAACTCTACCCTGAGCCAAGCAAATAAGACCAGTAGCCAAAGGAGTAGGGAAAGCATCCCAACTCCCAGACTTGGGACTCAAACAATGAATCAGAAAATGCACCAGAAGCTTCCATTGGGGGGAAAACCTATTTTTCTGGAAGTTAAACTTCCCCCTATGATTGTACCCTAGAGCAGCCATCCCCTCTAATACCTCCGAATTGGGGATGGACTCAACACCACCTTCATCTTGAAGATGAAGAGAAGATCGAATAGAAGCCTCAGTCACCACGTATGAACGTCCATCTATGGTAGCATGGAGTTCACTTGGACGACCAACCACAACCACAAGACGAGCAGATGCCCAAAATTGACGAATAACACTATCATAAATAGTGGGACATACAGTAAACGCATACCTTAGGTTGGAAGCTTCAATGAATTCCAGAATGTCAGCAAAATGTTCACGATGTGGACCATCACCCAGATAGGTAACTTTGTTGTGAGCAAGTTGGTAAACTAGGGCAGCCATGGATCTTGATTAATTCGATGAAGGAAGATTTTGTTTAAGGTTGAGAGAGTAGGATCGGTTTTGTATGTGTGATGAATGGAATGATTGAGTCAAGGGGGTTAAGTTGACCATTAATAAGGAAAATAGTAACTGTTCATTGACCCCTATTAATGAGGGGTTGCCCTTTCAAAATAGACATAATTGCATAGTAACCACTTGCCCCTTTTAACATAATTCCCAACTCCTAATTTACCATAGTTAATTAAAAATGTAAATACCAGAATTGGGAGCGTTGACCAAAAGTCAAAGCACACAATGGTCAGACCAGAAGCAAAATGTGGTCAACAAAGGAAAAAGGAATGAACAGTGTCCCAGACCAGTACCAGAAGCCAATCACCACTTGACCAAGAAGGATTTTGAACCACCAGAAGCCAACCAATTATGACTAGAAGCTGACCAATGAGGACCAGAAGCCAGTCATGTAATACCATAACCACCAGAAGTGAGCAAAATCCTCCACCAGAAGTAGCACACACCACCAGAACCAATATAATATATTGTTAAAATCTATCAATACGTTAGTCTGTCCTAAGAATATGTACACAAAGCCTCCCCTTAGGCTTAGCCTCCCCTCAATCCTAGACCTCAAGGATTGACCATCCCAATGTGAACCACCAAGTGGTTAAACCGAGGACCATCAAAGGCTTTTGTCAACAAATCAGCAACATTATCATCCGTATGAACTTTAAGAACCTGTATCAACTTCTTCTCATTGGCATCCCGTGTAAAATGATGTCGAATTTCAATATGCTTTGTTCGCTGATGAAAAACAAGATTCTTCACAATGCAAATAGTGCTTTGAATGTCAATAAAAATTTTGGTGTTCATAAAATTGAAACCATAATCCAACATCTGATTCTGGATCCACAAAACCTGTCCACAACAACTAGCAGCAGCAACATATTCAGCTTCTGTTGAAGAAGTAGCTACTATTGTCTGTTTCTTGCATTGCCATGAAATAAGTCGACGACCCAAAAATTGACAACCACCAGTAGTAGACTTCCTGTCATTATTAGCACCTGCATAGTCACTATCACTATATGCTTCTAGAACAAAAGGTGATTCTCTAGGATACCATAAGCCCAGTTTAGGTTGAGCCTTGATATACTTGAAAATCTTCTTCACTGCATTTAAGTTCGAAACCGTTGGATTCACCTGGTGTCTAGAACAAGCACTTACTGCAAACATGATATCCGGACGGGATGCAGTCAAATACATAAGGGAGCCAATCATAGACCTGTACATGTGAACATTGACCGGGGGGTCTGGCTCATTCTTAAGTTTGACTTTAGCAACTTCATAAGGAGTTGTTGCTGGTCTAAGAGGATCCATGTCAAACTTCTAAAGGATCTCATGAACATATTTATCTTGACTGATAAAAATCCCATCCGATTGTTGCTTGACTTGAAGACCAAGGAAGAAAGAAAGCTCTCCCATCGCACTCATCTGAAATTCGCCTTTCATCAAGTGTTCAAACTCATCACACCATTCCTTCCTAGTAGAACCAAAGATAATGTCATCCACATAAACCTGAACAAGGATAATGTCCTTGGTATTCCTCCTAAGAAATAGTGTTTTGTCAATAGTACCCCTTCTATAGCCATTCTTTAATAAGAAAGTTGAAAGATGCTCATACCAAGCTCTAGGAGCCTGATGTAATCCATAAAGAGCCTTGACCACCTTGTAAACTTTCTTGGGATGAAGTGGATCTACAAAGCCCTTAGGTTGAGTGACATACACCTCCTCATCAATTTTGCCATAGAGAAATGCACTCTTGACATCCATCTGAAACACCGTAAAGCCCACATAAGAAGCAAAAGCCAAAAACAGACGAATGGCTTCAATCCTTGCAACCGGAGCAAAAACTTCAGTGTAGTCAATGCCCTCAATTTGAGTGTGGCCTTGTGCGACAAGCCTAGCTTTATTCCTCACGACAATTCCCCGTGCATCCTTCTTGTTCTTGAGAATCCATTTGGTATTGATTACTGTCTTTCCATCTGGTAAGTCAACCAGAACCCAAACATTCTGAAACAAGAATTGCTGCATTTCCTGCTGCATAGCCTCCACCCAACTTTGATCCTCAAGAGCATGAGAAACTGACCTAGGTTCCACCTGTGAAAGAAAACAAGCAAACAAACAGTGTTGAAGTCCGTATGATTATTACGCTTTTGATCTTCAATATAGCTCACAAGAGCATGATGATCAGACGAGGCCTTCTTCTGCATTCTGTGTGTCTGGACAGTAGAACCAGGATCTCCAATGATTTGAGTGGTAGGATGATCTTTGTGTGATTGCAAGACTAGATTGGAAGAGACCTCCACTTCTGGTGCCAAGTTATTGAGATCACCAACAAAGTCAGCATCATATGAAGCAGTGTTGAAAATCCCATCTACTAGTTGTTTATGAATATCATCCAGCTTGGTAGAAGACTTCTTTTGATGGTTCCCCAAATCAGAAGGAGTGGAGAAACGAGTATTTGAAGCAGACTCACTAGCTGGAGTACCAATGGGTGATAAACTGACACCAGGAGCAGAAGCTGGGGTATCAGGAGCAGCTTTGTCAGTAGGCTTATCCAAGGGAAACTCAAAACCACCTTGAGCAGCTGCTGTAGTAGCTTCTTGTTGTTGTTTGAGTAGAGTATCAAGAGCTACTTGGGAATCCAGTACATTCAATGGGGTTGCATCACTAGGAGGAGTAGGAGAGACTGTGGTGGAGTAGGATGGAACCACAAAAATGTCATCCTCATCATCTGAATCAGAAAGACTAGAAGGAACACCAGTACTAGAAGTTGCAAACACTTGTGGGCCTGCATCATGGTTAGTTTTGAAGCGAAAATATCCTAACGAATCACTAAGATAATCAAGATCAAAATACCATTCAGGACCCTTGCCTTGGATGTTTGACTTCTCTTCAAAATACCTGAGATTTATAGTTTCAATGATCCGCTTGGCTTGGAGATTGTAGACACGATAAGCCCGAGAGTGAGCTGAATATCCTACAATGTATCCTTCATCTGCCTTGCCATCAAACTTCCCCAAATAGTCACTAGTATTCAGAATGGTTACTGGACATGCAAAAGGCTTCAAATGAGCAATATTTAGAACTTTGCCCGTTAGAAGCTCATAAGCAGTCTTCTTGTGAGGATTGGTAATAGAAACCCTATTCAAAACATAACTTGCAGTATTAACAAATTCTGTCCAGAACATGGTTGGAAGCTTGGAATTGGCAAGCATAGTTCTTGCTGCTTCTATTAGTGTCTTGTTCTTTCTTTCTGCCACGCCATTCTGTTGAGGAGTCCTTGCTGCACTATAATCTCTTTTGATGCCCTTAGCATTACAAAGTGCTATGAGGTCTTTATTTTTGAACTCAGTTCCATTGTCGCAACGAATACCTTTAACCTTCTTGGTCAACTGGTTCTCTATAAGGGTAAGAAAATCTCTAAGAATTGAGTAGGTCTCACTCTTGGCAGCCATGAAGAACACCCACGAAAACCTGCTATAACCATCAGTTACCACCAGACAGAATTGTTTGTGGTCAATGCTTCTAATGGAAGTAGGACCAAATAAATCCATGTGGAGTAGCTGCAATGGTTCAGTAATAAGACTAAGAGCAGTAATGGCTTTGAAGGATGCTTTATGCTGTTTCCCTTTGCTGCAAGCAATACAATTTATATCATTTCTAAACGACTTGGGAGGTAAACCAGAGACCAGATTCAGATTTGCAAGTTTGTGAATGGTCTTGAAGTTCACATGCCCATCCTTCTGTGCCAATGAGTGGCTTCATCTTCTGAGGCTTTAGCAACTAGACATGCTAGTTGACTAGTAGGATTGACTTCATTCAGCTTGATGCTATAGAGATTGTGTCTTCTAGGGATTCTGAGCAGAACTTGTGAGTCATCCGGAAGCTGAAAGTCTTTGGAAAGCACAAGTGCATCAGTATCGGTGAAGAGAACAAACTGCTTCTTGTCACAAATCTGAGATAAAGATATCAAGTTGAAATGTTGAAGTGCTTCCACATAGTAGACCTGCTCAAAATTTAGATTAGGCGTCTTAATTGTTCCTTTGCCAGTGATCCTGCCTTCACCCCCACCAAAATAGACCTTGCCGCCATGAAATGGTACAAGGTTAGAGAGAAGACTTTTATTTCCTGTCATGCTCCTGGAGCAACCACTATCAACAATGCCTAGACTAGGATCTTGCTATGGAGTAACCTACAACAACAAGATAATAAAAATGCAAAAGTTAGTGTCTTAAGGGGACCCAAACCTTTTCAGGTTTGAGCCTGCCTTGTGGATCTTTAGAAGAGTGCCAAGAAGATTGATGAGATCCACCGTTGTTCCTTGGTTGCCTATGCATCATATGGGTAGTATTATTTGACCAAGAACAACCTGCTGAGGGCTTAACAGCAGTTCCCAAACTTCCCAAACCAAAATACGTGTGGTCCAAATTATGTGGATAAATTGGATTAAAATTTTGAAAATAATTACTGGCGGTTTGTAATCCAATGTTTCTCCAATGATCAGAAACTAAAGGAGAGGACCTTCTAGAAGAAGAAAACGATTGAGCACTAGGATTAAGTCTTCTAGAAGTATATGGGGCAGCTCCTGGTGGACCAGGAGCAGGAAAAGCATGATTAACAGAAGCATGTGTGTCATAAAAATCACAATCTTTAATTAAATGAAATGCACTTCCACAAACAAAACATGTTTTAAAAGACCTTTTATTAGAATGAGATTGTTTCATACTGCCAACATTATTACACACAATTCTAGGAGTAACATTCTTCCTAGGACTCAATAAACTAGGACCAGACACACTTGACACAACAGCAACTCTTTCTTCACACTTCCTAGCACCAGTAGCAGCATGATCATTCAACTTGGAACTTGAAGGTCTTGACTCTTCACTTGAACCACGAGATGCAGAGTCACTGGCTTTGTCACTGAAAGTACACGAGACAAAGTCATTAGAATTAGTAGAACTTTTTGGGGACTCATGCATCTGTGATCCATCCAAGTCATTATGCCATGAAGTGGGCATAAAAGTTCCAGTAAGAGGAGGAGGGACAGCATGCATTTCTGCTGCTGGTTTAAACCTATGTAACTAGGTTTTCCCTCGTCCTCTTTGTCGGCATCAAAGACACTTGAAAAAGATAAATCAAACACATCTTCTGAATCAATATATTTTTCAAATCCTAAGCCTCTTTTAGTTCTACCAGACATGCTACTATCAATTAATTTTGAAAGGTTTTTAGGTCCCTTTTGCCATTTTTCAAATCTCAGCATTGTAGCATCTAATTTTTCTTGCATCTCCTGTTTTTCTTTGATACTGGTATCTCTTACTGTTTCTGTATATTTAAGCATATTAGTTGTGTTTTCTAAATCGATGCTTAGTATCCGAATTTTATCCTCATACTCACGTTGAGTATCTTGTAGCCACCTCTTTTGTTGTTCCAATGTGTTTAAAGAAGCCTTATAGGCTTGAACCTCTAAAAAGTACTTATCATTTTGATCATTTACTTCATTAAATTGGGACAACAATTCTGAGTATTTATCATGACAACCAAGAGAACAATGTTGTACCTGAGGTGAGATGCCCATAAGAGCAAACTCGTCTGCTTCTTCTGCATCAGAGAGATTCCCAACAATCATTGCAAACACGTCAGTCGAGGACTCAGCTGATTCCAGAGTAGAAGCCTGATGATCATTCCAGTTGACCATAGAGTCAACAGATACCAATGCCTTCTTGTCATCTTTTACCTCCTGAACCTTAAAAGCTGAGTACCTGCTCTTCTCCTGGTCATTCTTGCTAGGGCATTCCCTTGCAAAGTGACCTTGTTGCTGGCAGTTATAGCATCGAACTTTGCTTCTGTCGAATCTTGCTGGCTCCCGAGGGTTGTAATTAAATTTCCGTCCTGCCTTCTTCTCAAACTTGTGAACCCTAAGAGTGAGCATGGCCATCTGCCATTTAAGATCCATTTCATCCAGGTCAAGTTTATCGACCTGTTTGAAGTCATCAAAAGCAAGTTGTTGTTGAGCATCAACATCAGCCACAAAAGAATGGAGAACAGCTTCTACCATACTACCAGACTTGGCAGTAGGATCAGGAGCAGAAGTATGCTGAAAAGTATGTTGAGAGGACACAGTATTGCTTGGGCTACTAGCATATGACATGGGACTGGATGCCATAGAACTCACAAAGGCAGAATTAGCAAGAGTGGGAAAAGAGTCACTTGAAATTCCTCTCACATGAGGTTCAAAAGTTCTGAGCTTATGAAACAGATCATCAAAGTTGAGATAGTCAAGCCCACCTTTGGCTTTGAGAGAGATCACCACCTGATTCCATGAGTAGGGTAAGGCTTTAAGAAACCTTGCATTAATATCACCATCATCAGGCTTTGACCGAAGTTGATTCAATTGGCTCAATATCTTCTGAAACCTGTCCTACCCTTGATGTAATCCTTCAGTTTCTGAGATTTTGAATTCTGTGAATTCATCTCTCAGCATGGATCTTCGCATTTTCTTTGACTCCTCATTCCCACCAAACCTTGCTTTTATACCATTCCAGATCTCTCTGGCATCATCCAAATGGTAAAAGTCACCCATGTGATCTTCAGGAAGATATTGAAGCAAAATCGTTTTTGCTTTGACCTCCTTCTGAATAGCTATGATTTCTTCATGAGATTTAGGGTCAAGAAGAGTAATATTACCATTCTTGTCTCTTCCAGTTAGCTTCCTGCTATTCCCATTCAGAATAATCTTCCAAAGGTCTTGATCAGTATTGGTGATCCACCATTCCATCTTCATTGCCCAGCTATCATATTCATCCTTTTTCAGAAGAGGGAATTTACCATTCGTGTTGGAAACCGTAGCAACGATCTGCTGAGGTTGCACAATTTTAGGAGTGCTGTCTTCTCCTGTTTGAGTAGAAGTTGAGGCAGCCATGATAAAACAATAATTTATCAGAAATAAGAAAACTTGATTCTTCTTGTATAGAGACCCTCCCAGGCTCTGATACCACTTGTTGGGTCTACTAGTTGTAGATCTTGCAGCCTGTCAGGAACGGTGAATGACTTATGTAATCACAAGTCAAACCATAGAGAGACTCTATACACAATATGAATGTAGAATACAAATATAATAAAGAAGAACAGAATAATTATAAAGACTTGATCCTTTCTAAGGATTTCTAATATTGACAATCACTAGAACTACGTTTGGTGAAGGTGTACATAACCCTTCTGCCTAAGGTTCCTTTTATACTACAAGGAAACTCTAATTCAGCATTAAACTAAACGTGTAAAACTGATATGCATATCCTTTCCTAACATATCTCATGCATATCCTAACAGAATAATAAATAAATAATAAAGTTTGACTTCGACTAGGACCAGGAGCACGACTTGCTCCTACTACTACTAGGACCAGGAGGAACTACATACCTCCTAGGCTACCTATTACATATAACTATTACAATGGTCCTAACATAGTTTATTTTCGTTTGTGATTTTGTTTTGTGATGGGTGTTTATTCGCGGACTTATAAGTGTAAAGAGTTGTGCTTTTTGTTTGAAAAGATAGAATCAAATGATCATATGTGCTACAACCAATATTATTTTGTGAGAAAGAAATGTGTGGGTGACCGATAATCTGAAAGAAGTTTGGAGGCTAACTCTATTTGTGATATGAGTACCTAATAAATTAAGAACTATGTTTCTTGGATAAAGGCATTGGGCCTCATGGGCGAATGGCATGAGAAAAAAATAAAGAAAAATACTGGTGACGATAGGAGTAGATATCAATTGCTATCATTTTTAGGGTGGAAACTAGCCGATATAGTTGGTCACAAAGGTAGATCTGGTAATGGAGAAAAGAGAATGAGTTGTGTTATGGAGGCTTAACTTTTATGATGGAATAAACAAATGTATTTTTAGATGAGATTTAATATAAAAATTATCTCTCGTAACTTTTGCAAACTCTAAAAACCTCCTGTATTATGTATCTTAATCTATTTGAATAGTAAATGACCCCAATAACGCTCTTTTTATATTAGTAGGACTACATAAGTTGTAAACTTTGAAATCACCAAAATTCGATTATCATAACTTTTCTAAAAATTGACAATTATATTGATTATCGACTATTATCTAACAACTTTAATTTATGTTTCTGTTTATATAAAGTGAGATTACAATCAAATATTTTAAACTTTTAATAATAAAATGATAAATATTACTCTAAAAAATTAACATCATCTTTACATAACAATAATTGTTTTAGTTAGTTAAAACAAAGTATATGTTATTTACGTGATCAGCTTATAACCACTTTGATCTAAATTATACTTAATCGACCACCTATATATATATAGATAATATCCTCAAATTAAAATATCGTCATTGATATAAATCAATACTAAAAGAAAAACGTTATTCTCCGAAAGTTTTAGTTAGAGTATTCGTCACTACAACCAGAGGCGGAGGCAGGGAGGGGGCCAGGGGGCACGTGCCCCTCCTCCCAAAAAAATTTGTGTGTAATTTTTTCTAAAATTTTGGGTTATTCTCGTTTTGTGCCCCTCAAAAATGTTTGCTTTTCGTGAAAGGCAGACTAAATTAGTTTAAGAAGGTATTAGAATGGACATGTTTTACGATTGGAGAACTTGTAATGGAGTTACAGAACTTTAAATGGAGTGTTGCAAATGAAGAAGAAAGAGAGAAATATATTGTATATTAAATGTATGGTAGGGAGTCACAATTATTTATTGCAAAAAGTTATACAGTACATTATTTTGATACCTACCAAAGATGTCAAAGTAATTATTTCTAGGAAATCGCAATTGTTTTTCATTTCTTTTACAATAGGGTCGTAAAATGATACTCCTACTATGACATAATATGTGTCTTAAGGCGTTGAATGTCTTGTTATCGTATACGTTTTTTTAGCATGACGTAAAAAATAAAATTTGCCCCCTCTCAAAAATATTTTTGGCTCCGGCCCTGACTACAACATACGGGTACCTGATATTAATATCAATCCATAACAAAAGTTGTTATTCATTTGTAAAGTTATTGTTAAAAAAACGTATAAGTGAAAAATATTTCTTCACCACAAAATTAGTCACCAGGTATCCAACATCGTATAGCGCAGGTACCCGACTATATTTACAAAAACATATATATATATTTGTTTACATAAAATCATGGTTGTATATAGTTTTGAATGCAAAATCAGACCAACGGGTCAACCGGGAACCAGAGTCACCGTTAGTTCGGCTAGATAATTATATAAAGTTACCTAAACTTTCAATTTTCGTTTTTTAGATGCCGTTAGAAAAAAACATAAAATTAAAACATTGTTGACCAAAAATTATGTTACATGGTACCCACAGCCATAACGAGCGAATATCCTGCTAATCATTCTTAAATTTGTACTAAAACATAATTCTGAATAATCCTATAAATTTAATACGGAGAGAGTATAATTCTGTATAGCCGTAGACTCGTATATCATAAATTATATAAATTCATCATTATTTTGCATAGCGATGGGTCACAAGTGTTGTAGGTAAACGACCACGTCTAAACAAACCATTTGAGTGGTCTGGAAAACTAAAGATAAAAAGTGCTTTCTACCAACTCACAATGCTATATTCCACAGTTAAGCATCGTTGTTATTTAAAATAACCGATGATGCACATTTCTACTTTAATTTATATTCCATATATATATTATAAGCAAGATAAGCATATGTGTATAATTTTTTATCCAAAAAAGATCATCTGGCAAGGAATAAACCTTATTAACATCAGATCTTATAGATAAAATATGAGATTAAAAATACCAACATAGTACGTAATATAAAGAAATGTATAGTACTGAATTGGTGGTAAAGAATGTGCTCGCAACCAAGTTGGCTAGATTAAAAAAACATGTTTAAGTTGTTGGCACGTCCATTTGACCAGGACGAGATAGAGTTGATCGGATATCACAACAAAATGCATGGTTACGTGATAATGAAACATTATTTGTTGCAAAAGTTGATTGCTTCCAGGACATCCAAGTTGGCCTATCAGGATATATATATGCTTGTGTCGCCTTCATTATGTAAGCTTGTAGTTGATATAGTATTATTATTGTATATTGCTAGCTAGCTAAATAGATATTGATTTGATAATTTCTTTTGTATGACATCTTCGATCGATTTGACCATTTCATTTTTACTTGGACGTCGTCGATGATCTTATCTTGTATATACATACAATGATATTTTACATCAAGACGACTCTTTCTAGTATTGTGCCTATTTTATTTTTGAGTTTTGAACCTGTAACTTAAACGATAACCACACTATTATTTGACATGTTGAAGAATACTTTGTCAAGTGAATGTTTTGATATAGTGGTTACAATATTTACCAAGGAAATTTTAGCATAAACAAAACTCAAAAAAATTGTCACAATTGATGAAAACATGACCATCAACGTATACATATTTTGAAAATATATATATATATATATATATATATTAAAATAAAAGCTACTAGCAAAGAGCTATAAACAAAATAGTGAAAATACAATTTAAAAGTAAACAAAACTATACAAACTAGATTCCTTTCAATGCTTTGACTCCGAAGAGTGCAAAATGTATGAAAAAACTCTTGCCACTTACATAGAACAAAGAGAAGAGAAAAATCCCTACCCACGAGGCCACGAAGGTCGAGCTACGTATACATACCATGTAGCCATTTTCTTTAATATTCTGTAGTCATATTTTTTGCAAATGATATTTTCAATTACATACTTTTTTTTTATAATGATTTTATACATGACCAAAATATTAAGAGATAACTTTATTACAAACTTATACGTGAAACGGCAAAAGGCCCAAGTTCTAAAGGGCCTCAAAATACGAAGGAAGCCCACTGTATGCGTAAACTTTAAAGGCCCAGAACCAGTTATTTTTTGTTTTGCCTTATTTCTTTGTCCCATTTTTCACTATTTAAGAAAACTCAACTCTTTTTATATTTCAAAGAAAATATGCACACACGGGTTTGCTTTAAAGCCAAAAATCACCTATAAGAAAAGTGTAAAAAGAAAATGACTAATAAGTACTTGAAATTTTCGTTCAAACAGGGCCTCTTTCGTAATGGCACATGGCATTTAAACTCCACGAGACGATCATGCATTTATCGAGGGTACTTGGTCCGAAAAAGAGTTGCCGTTCATTGATATTTCCTGAATCATTAAGAACTCAAAAATAAAATTTTGATCAACATATACTAAAAATATTATTGATTTTCTAAAAAATTCTAAATCCACGAAACTACCAACTATATTCCAATTAAACTCATACGCATGCAGAAGTTGATTGTGATAACTGGGCTCAGAATTATGATCATAAACCTTATATTCTCAGCTCAACAACGGTTCCTGGAATATAAGGCTCGCTACATTAGACTCGGTAGACTAATGTTTATTAGTATATAAATTGAAACTCAGTTCATCTAAGTACCAACTTTGCTTCAAACTTAACCTATCATAAGAATGACATGTCACATTTATAAGACTTGCTACAAATGCTATCTAAGTTGACCTAATGACAAGATTTTACTTTTTTTATAAGTAAGCATTCAGCTCTGCAAGTAGTTTGGTTCAATATTTTTTAGAGTATAAGATTGAATTTGGGACAGTCCGCGAAATGTGGGTCTTAAATTCGTGTTTGGGTCATGGCTATATGCTTGGTTCCACGTAATATTGTTATGTCATTTTCAGGTTGTATTGGCCAATTTTGTGGGGCTTAAGTGAGGAGTTACTTAATCCGGAGATGTGCATATTGGTTAATTAATCGACTTATTGTGGCGAGAAAATGAGTTCAACAATAAATATTGCAAGCTTACTTATGTGATTTGGCAGTTTAGGCGGCTGGGCATTTATGTTTCTACTATTTAAGGTTGTTTGGCAAATGAGTTTGCAGTTTTTATTGCTTAAGGGAAGTTTGGTATATGGGTCTGCGCTTTCTGCGGTGCAAGGGAAACAAGTGGAGCTGCAGCTTTGAGATTGTCCGTGCAGAGGACCTTTACCGCGAGTCTTCTTATCCTTAAAACAACTTTACTTATACAAATATTTACTGTGACGGTTAAATGAAGCTAGGCTGAATGTTAATTTCCTCCTCTACAACTGTCCCGTATGACCTTAAACATATGAATGATATGATATGACTATCGGATGCCTTAAAAGCTTGGTATGCAGAACTTTACGCATAGTGTTCCTCCCATTGGAGAGTCGCATCTTTTGCTCATGTGTTGGTTTCTGAGACCCCTTTTCCTAATGTATATTGGAGTGATGTCAGACCAGTTTAGAATACTTTCCAAACTATCTTCTAGTCGCAGAAATGATCACGTTAGTGATATTTTATCATACAGTAAAGTCAATCAGTTTTGGGTAGCTTATTTGAACATTGTATGTAGTAAAATCTATGGGTGTTGGGAGTCATACTACGTCTTTTTGCCTCGTATTTAATGTTTGTAATTGTTTTGTTTTGGTTCGGAAACATATTGCCTTTCAAAAAAGTAGATAGTAGCAGATATAGTGTTTTGATTTAAACAAGCAACATTAAAGATAATGTGAATGCATTAAAAAAAGTTGATTTCTTCACAGTTTTTTGCCACGGTATAGTGAACATTGGAAATTTTTTTTATATGAATCACAATTTTGCCACATTTATAAGCGTTATAAGTATTTAAAAAATGATCTACACATATAAATGTGTACAATTATATAAAAGCTACACTTATAAGTGAAGCAAAAAAGTTTGTTAAAATGCTACATTTATAAGTGTAAATATTTTGAAATTTTGACTACACTTTTAGATGTGGATATTTAACAATTCTTAAATTTTTTGCAATTTTGCCACACTTTTAAATGTTAACATTCAATAAATGTTTCTACACTTTAACTATAACCATTATGAAAAATTTTCTACACTTATATGTGTAAGAAAATTTGTCACACCCATTACTTCCGCATATAGCAAACCGTGGAGAATATAATTGTACACATTTTTAACCGTAGCTATTTAATCTTAAAAGTGTGGAGACTTTAACTAATTTTTTGTAGTGTATATGATTATAGAGCACGAAACTGTTGATAATTCACAGGCGCCTTATAATGATCAAACGAGCATCATGAGATCATATATATAGATAGAATTAATTAGGGAAGAACAAGACAATTGATATGGGTCGAACCCTTTCTGCAGAATTTCATTCATAACAAATAAAGTGGGTTACAAGAATCGTTTACAATGAAAACTATATATACTAATTGAATCGGTATGATTTTGGTGAAGGGGTGTGATGGTTTGTGAAACGTTGTGTCACAACCGTCCCTTTAATCTATCCTAAATTAGGGTTTCGGGCTTGGGCCTAATAAAAGATTAATGGATTAAAATCCAACATATTCCCCCTAATCTATTAATCTTTGATGCTTCAATCTTTTGTTCATTCTCCTGTTCTTGAAGTATGTAGTTTGTTGTTTTTTTTCAGGATCATGTATCCTTATTTCCAGGATCATGCTGCAAGTCTTCATCCTTATTTCCAGGATCTTCCAAAAAAAACTTGGCCAAACTGTTCCATACTATCTTGATAGTTTTCATCTGCGCCTTGTGATCTTCAGAAAACGTATAATCTTCATGGCTTTTGTTGTTACTCTCCGGTTACGTTAAATCCACGTTCGCCTGTTGTCTTTTTCGTTTAAGGTAAATCCCCTCAAATGAATTCTTCTGTGATCTTCATTATATCCATGTGATCATGTGTTCTTTTAAAAAACAGCCATGTTTTTTCGTTTCTTTCTTTCTTTCTGAATCTGTTTCGTCCTTATGATCTTGATCATGAATTGTTGTGTCGTTTGATCCCTTCCTCTCTGATACCATGTTGAGAATTCACAGGCTCCATACGTCCAGGATCTTATAATGATCAAACGAGCATCATGACGATCATATATATAGACAGAATTAATTTCTGCAGAATTTCATTGATAACAAATAAAGTGGGTTACAAGAATCGTTTACAATGAAAACTATATATACTAATTGAATCGGTATGATTTTGGTGAAGGGGCGTGATGGTTTGTGAAACGTTGTGTCACAACCGTCCCTTTAATCTATCCTAAATTAAGGTTTCGGGCTTGGGCCTTATTAATAAGAGATTAATGGATTAAAATCCAAAAGAAACATGCTGTTTTATGTGTTCCCCGTTTACCCGAAGATATATAGTAAATCTAATTTCAAAACCGCCACGTAAAATGACATGCATATATATATAAAGCAATATTCATCTTATTATTACCCTCTTTGATTAGTCATTTTTATGGTTAACATGACTGAGACATAACGGTCATAATATTCACAACTGAAACGATGCCTCACAACGTGGAGTGTATCACGGTAAATCTACCGAAATATATGGATTTCTGAAGCTGAAATTATTTGTAAATATGACTCATATATCATCATAAACTCGCGCAGAAAACATGAACCTGTTGGGTTAATCTTGAATAAGTATTTTAGTATTAAGATACTTTAGTTAATTTAAGATTTACATTAAAATAAAATGTGTTTGAATTGGTATGTAGTATGAGCAGATATTAAGGATAGACTAGGAGAGTGGGTAGTTTACAAACCGAGTCTTGAGGTAACCATGACTTAGTAGGTTATTGTTCCTTGTTTTATGGTTTCTCATCCTGTTTTGTAAGGTTATATATAGCCTCATCTTTTTGGTGAATATATAAGGCAAATTCAGTAGTATTTTTCTGCATTATTTACTTTACATCAGTAAGTTGTGCTAGCTGAAACCAACATTTGGTATCAGAGCGCTAGGCTCGTACCGGGGAAGCCTCCGCCATCGGCGGGTGTGTCGGTGGTGGAGGGCAGGTGTCGAGAATGTTGAGACCGAGAAGACCGAGGAGCTGCAAAAGACCGGGCAGCACCTAGACCGACACAGGTGGCAATAGACCGAAAGCTCACCTGAGAAAAGTAGACCGAAGACCGAAAGAGATAACCGTGACCGGCGGGTTATCTAGACCGAAGTTTCAACAGCAAAAGACCGAAGGACTGTTGAATTAGAAGACGGAGACCGAAGGAGGCAACCAAGACCGTGACCGTGTGTTGCCCGAGAAAGAAAAGAAGACCGAAAAAGACCGCCGCCGTAGAGAAGACCGAAGAAGCTCCGGCGTGAGACCGAAGACCGTGAGACCGAAAAGACCGACGCTAGCAAGAGGAGACCGTGAGACCGAAAAGGCCGTAGCTAGCAAGAGGAGACCGTGAGACCGTGAGACCGTGACCGAAAAGTAGACCGAAGAGACCGTAGACCGAAGAGACCGAAAGGCGGAAGACCGAATGGCCGAAGACCGAGTAGACCGAATACTGTTGAATCACATGACCGAAGATTCACAGAAAGACCGAACAAAGTTTTTCTCTAAAGAGAAAACACGAATGAGAAAGAAAGTAGCAAGCCAAAAAGAGAATCGGACCTTATGGTTTGATAGCAAGTTTGAAAGCGATTCGATGATAACAAGAAAGAGAATCGGATCAAGCAATCACGTAGCAAGTTTAACGGATCGAGATCATCAAGATTAAGGGGGTGATTGTTGGGTTAATCTTGAATAAGTATTTTAGTATTAAGATACTTTAGTTAATTTAAGATTTACATTAAAATAAAATGTGTTTGAATTGGTATGTAGTATGAGCAGATATTAAGGATAGACTAGGAGAGTGGGTAGTTTACAAACCGAGTCTTGAGGTAACCATGACTTAGTAGGTTATTGTTCCTTGTTTTATGGTTTCTCATCCTGTTTTGTAAGGTTATATATAGCCTCATCTTTTTGGTGAATATATAAGGCAAATTCAGTAGTATTTTTCTGCATTATTTACTTTACATCAGTAAGTTGTGCTAGCTGAAACCAACAGAACCGAGTATAAAACTTAACATACTTTCAATGTGCATGTTAAATGCAGGAAATCTTCTTGCTTTTAAGTTTTAACACATCTTTCCATCATTATTTCCAGGGAATCTCAACTATATAGGGACTATCTAAACCCGTCTTATTCTCGGCTGTTAACAATATATAGTACAAGAGATGAACTCACTCGTTTCACAGACGTATCATTTTCCTTGCTAAGAGTGTTATTTGAAAGAAGCTAGGAAGTATACTGTGAGAGATAGAAAGACAGATTGAATGCAATATAGTCCTGTAGAAATATATTTTTTACTGATTTGTGACTAACTTATGAAGTTTTAGAAATCTATTAAGAAACTGATACTTCTGATTCGTTGCTCGAACGGAGCCAAGATGAAGAGTGTAACGTAAAGAAATATCTTATTTATTTAAACGATAACCAGATTACAGCTTTAGATTCAAGTCAAGCATGTGTGTACTTGACGGCTGAGAAGGTGTACGCGCTTCAAAATAAAAACCTCCGGACCATACCGGTTCCACTATCTCTTCCACATCACAGGGTTGCACCAAAGTGGCTTCAGACCTGGGACCATCATCAACAAACCTTGCTATAGTAGTTTTATCATCTCTACTTGGCGGGCGAGCCAATATGTGACCTTGAACACCGAGTGATCGCTTAAGCATGGAATTCACAGCTGGTAAGTCAGGTGTTTCTGGTGTTAGGTAGTGTCTAGCTGCCTCTCGCTCCCTCCGGTGAGCATTTTGGTGACCACCTAATGCTTGAGGATTGTAGAACTTCCTTTTGCAGAAGTTGCATGTGTAGGCCTTCATGGGTCTTGATGATGAACTTTGAACTAGATTTTCTCCTAGTGAAAGATTTAGCCACCCTTTTTGATAAGCATTTGGGTATTCTTGACTTGTATCTTCCCTTATATTCATTTTGAAAATATTGATATCAGAGATTGGACATTAGTTAGGTGTTTTTTATAACTATTTAAGAAACTTAATTGCTTTGAATTAGAGTCTTTAGGGTTTACCTGAGAAGAGGATGTTTAATGCTCCATATATGTCCCCTCTCATGGGTACTGTTCCTTGAGGGAACATTGATGTTGCTCCTTTAAAGTCTATGTGTTCCACCACTTGCTTATTTTCTAGTGCATTATTTTTCTTCATCATCTACTTTAGGACACGTACTAGCTTTACAAGAATCTTTTCGCATGTAGCCAAAACTTTACATAGCTGAAAATAAACAAATCTTTCCAAATATGGCTCTGTCATGTTATATATTATTGCCTGCCACTATTATTCTTTTAGATTGTACTGCAGTTAACAAGTCTTCTTTTATATTTAAAAGACCAGTTATTTCACTTTTTTTTACATTGTTAACTGTAGTTACACTGTGAGGTACTGTTATAGTAAGATTGGGCAAGTGGATATGGGTTCGCATCGTCAGTGGCTACCCCATAGACGAACCTTCATGGGGACCCGGAAGGGTTGTGGCCCTCCCAAGATTCGGTTTGATATCGTAATTATATTAAAATTTAAGGGTATTTTTAGGAAATTTTGTATTTGACCCTCCTAACAAATATTGATCGGCCCTCCCAAATATAATTGTGTAGTACTAGTTTTGAAGTTTTAGTAGTTTCGTTAGTAGGTTTAGACTGTCGGCCCTCCCACTAAAATTGTTCAAGTTCCGTCTATGGCTACCCCTGCCTCTAAACTCACGCGTAAGTATTTTTTGAAGCGGTAGGTTAACCACTTAGTGATGCGGTTCAACTTTAAATAAAATTCAAGATATTTTTTTTTTGTTTATTTAGCTTTCCTGTTTGACAATAAATTTTGGTTAAAAATATATTTAATTTTTGATTATAAGTTTAGTAAAATGGAAAGTCACATCAATTATTATTCTAATTTTTTTATAAATATTAGGTCTTTTCTTTGTATTCATATATCTATGAGTTTTGATCATGAAAGATTTTGCTTTTTCTTGGTAGTTTGCTAATACTCTTTTAATAATCGGTATTCGTTGAATCAACGATTGTTAGAATTTGCCTAATTATCGGTATTCTTATGAATCAACGATAGTTGAAAGAGTTGATTATGGTATTCTTTGGAATCAACAGATTTAATTTATTTATCTTGTTTTTTTTCGCTACATCAGTTGGTATTAAGAGTCGAAGTTCCTAATTAAGATGTTAGAATATCCGTTTTTTAGGGAGATGGTTCATCTTCTGATGAATGGGCAAGTGATGATTGGATCTCCAATATTTGATGATGATCAATATCAAGAAGAATCTATACTAGCTTATGATATGATACCGATATTGAAGATGTTATTGAGGAAGAAAAAAGATTTACCGGGAAATAAAAATTTGGTGGGGAAGAAGCCAACTTTAAAGACAGGGTAGTTGTGTTTAATAATCTTTATTCTTCAATGATCCAAACTACCATGGTCGACAAGTTGGGTTTTAAGATGATCAAGGTTCAAGGTCGATTCATTTTAAAGAAAGGAATTTTGATGCAAGGGATGCAAACTTGAATGCTACGAATACAAGGGACGAGTGAGACAAACTCAAGGAGGCGTGTTTTTAAGCGGGGGAGAATGATGCGGTTCAACTTCAAATAAAAGTCAGGATATTCATGTTCTTTTTATTTATTTAAGTTTCGTGTTTGATAATAAATTTTTGTTAAGAGAATATTTAATTTCTGATTATAAGTTTAAAAAAATGGAAAGTTACATAAATTTTTATTTAGATTGATTCTAGTTTCCCTATTAATATTAGGTCTTTTCTTTGTATTCATATATCTATGAGTTTTGATAATGAAAGTGTTTGCTTTGTTCTTGGCATTGTGTTAAGACTCTCTTATTAATCGTTATTCGTTGAATCAACGATTGTTGAAGTTTACCTAATTATTAATATTCTTTTGAATTAACGATAGTTGGAAGAGTTGTTTCTAATATTTTTTAAAATCAACGGATTTAAATTTTTTTTAACTACATCACCTAGTGTGAGTAAAGTGTTGTGGGGTTATTTCAATTTTTTTAAAGTAAAGTGGCCTCAAAGGAAAGAATCATGAAGATTGGTTGACATGTTGTTTAACCATGGGTTTTTGTTGGAAATATGTTTTACGTATAAAGAAAGTCTCGGTCACTCCAATAATGTAGTTATAGGCTCGTAGTAGTGTTTAAGTTACATTTATTAAATAGCCCGAGCCATGAGCATGTTCATGGGCCGGAGGCCCAAGTCCATTAAGGACTTGGGTATATAAGCCTCTTTCCACTATGGAAAGAGGTGTTGGTTGTTTCATTTCTCACTTTAATATCACATAGTTTCTTTCATTTCTCTCTCTAAGTTTCTCTCTCTAGAAAACATCAAACCTCTTGATTCATAAAGATTATCATTGTTCTACAATTGGTATCAAGAGCTATGGGATGAAATAAAGATTGGTTTTATGTTGTTCATACTTTTCTAAGTGTGTTCATGTGTTTTTGATTGATTTCTTCCAAAAGTTACAAAATGTTTTCGTGTTTTTTGATTCTAAGTGATCTATATCTCTTCTAAATAGTTCTAGTAACGATTTGGTGATATTCGTTTGGTTAGAATCACGAATTCCAAGGTAAAAATCCATTCTTTATTGTTGCTCTTAAGTCTCGGCTTCTTTATTGGGTACGATCTGATTTTGTGATTACATAAACCCTGGGGATTTCTACTTGCGATCCAGAGTCACGATCTAATACTACGATCTAACTGCGATCATAAGTACGATCCACATTACGATCTGTGACTACGATAGCTCACTACGATCCAAGCTACGATCAAGGAGTACGATTGCTTAGTACAATCCAAGTTACAATCAAGGAGTACGATTTCTTAGTACGATCCAGACTACGATCAGGATACGATCGCTTCAGTACGATAGCTCACTACGATCAAGGTACGATCTCTTCAGTACGATAGCTTAGTACGATCTAGGATTCGATCAGAGTACGATCGCTTCAATACGATAGCTGAGTACGATCTAGGCTTCGATCAAGGTACGATCACTTGAGTAGGATAGGAGAGTACGATCACAATACGATCTGGGAGTCCGATCTAGGAGTACGATCAGCTATAATTTGCAACACTTAGAGGATTTTTCACCTTTGCATTTATTTGGAGACTTTAACAAAAACACACAATCAAAAGATCATAATATCTTTATTTAAACAACATTAAAACACATAATCTTATTTCATTGCTCGATCATTTTTGATAATCTTTTTTCAAGGGATCATAAAATGAATTCACATTCATATATGCCAACCATGACTTCGCTTACCGATATCTCAATCATCTCGGGTACCGACACTCGCCCACATTTGCTTATCAAAGATTTATTTGAAGCATGGCAAGGTCGCATGAGAACATACATCGTGGGCAAACCCAGTGGTCGACTTATGCTTCAATCAATTGAAAAAGGTCCATTAGATTAGGGAGAGGTTACAGTCAACAATGTGACAAGGGCAAGGGAGTATCATGAGTTAACCGATGCTAACAAAATCATTACAGATGCAAATGAAAGGGCTCTTCAGATAATTCTTCAAGCCCTTCCACCAGATATCTTTAGAATGGTAAGTGAACATAAAGTGGCAAAGGATCTTTGGGATCGACTAGTTGTTTTGTTACAAGGGACATCTCTAACTAAGCAAGAACGAGAGTGTCAATTGTATGACTTGTTTGATAGGTTTACATACATTCCAGGGGAGACTCTTCACGATTACTACTGGCGTTTCACCACTTTGATGAATGACATGAACGTGTATAGTCTAAGGATTGAACAGTTTCAACTAAACACAAAGTTCTTGAACACGTTACCACAAGAATGGAGTCAGTATGTCATCGATGTTAAGATTATTCGAGATTTGCACAAGTCAAATTTAGATCAACTCTATGCTTTCTTGCAACAACACGAGAAGCACGTGATCCAAAAACTCATCTCTCAGGGATCTTATCAAGAACCATTGACACTAATGGCAAACAATCCTACATTGTCATATCACAACTCCCCGTTTGCTTTGGGACACCAATCTTCCTATCAACCATTGTATCAAACACCAAGCTTCCCACAGTATTCGATCTTGCCACAACCGCCTACATCTTATCACCAACAACACAAGCAACCAGCAACATCATCACAAGGAGATTCACATCCGTTACCTTATGCTTCACACCAGTATTCACCTTATCAACCTCCAACAAACCCTGCTGTTACCTATCAACAATTTGAGGCTCCTCAACCCCATTACTCACAACAAGTTAGTGCTCTATCAAATCAACTTGTAGCTCAATCAGCACCAGCATTCTACTGTGATGATGAGATCCTTGTCCCTGCATTTCGACAAGGGGATAGTCCTACTGATATACTTGCTCAAATGTCTGCCTATCTCACTCAAACATTGAATGAACGAGGTTACAGAGGTCCAACAACAACTAACAATCATTTAAGGAACTCTTCTAACTCTCGACAACAAGCTACAATTCAAGATGGCAGAGTCATGGTGCAACCACTTCAGGGGAGACCCAATTCATCCACTGTTGGTGCACGTTCATCTAACACTGCTGCTACAAGAGGAAATAGCACTGGCAAAATGAAGGTGATTATATGCTACAACTGCAAAGGGGAAGGGCACATGGCCCGAGAGTGAAAGCAGCCCAAGAGGAAAAGGGACGACACATGGTTTCAGGAGAAGATTTACTTGGTGAATGCTCAAGCCCAAGGACGTGAGCTCGATGAAGAAGAGTTGGCATTTCTCGCAGATTCGGGAGTAGCGGACACTAACGGTCTCACAGCAGCCATCACAAACAATGCCGCATATCAATGTGATGATTTGGATGCATACGACTCTGACTATGATGATCTCAACACCGCCAAAGCAGCTCTAAAGGCAAATCTTTCACTTTATGGAGATGATTCAATTTCTGAGGTACCAAATACTGCTACAGATACTAGTATTGTACCTTATCAAGTTGAGCAAGTGTCTGAGTATTCGGAACAGCCTCCGGTGGTTAGTAACTCAATGAGGAGACAAACAATAATAGCAATATCAGTGCAAGTCCCCAGACTTTGAGTGAACCACAACCGGGAGCTATTACGACTAAAAATTCGTCTGCTCAACCTGATTTGGTTATGGTCTCGGCATCTTTGCTTAGCCAAATGAATAATGCGGTCCTTGAAACCCTCAATGTTAATCAGACTCTATCTGCCGAGCTTGCTTTGCAAGTCCAAATGGATAATCTGCTAGAAATTGAGAGTTTAAGAGTAAATCTTTCGAAAGATCTCAAAGAAAAAGAGTCAGTCGTTAATAATTTTCAAAAACTTCAAACGGATTTCGAAATTCTCGAGTCTAAAAGAGTTGAAACGGAAATTAAGGCGTCTGAGAGAGTTAAAAAGAATGAAATTTTGCTTTTAAAACAATATGCTGCTTCACATTTAGTACACTTGTTTCATTCTTCTTTTCAAGAGTCCAATCTATCGTGTCTAATAGACCTACCACCTAACCCGGGGTATGCAAAGCAAGCATTTCACCACAACCCACGACTTTATGATGCAACCAAGTTAGGATTGGTATTAGATCCAATTGTGTTCTTGAATGAATCTGAGAGCATGACACCATATGACGAGAAGCGGTTAAAATTACTTCCTACATATCCTGAATATGACTATGCTCAAATGAATGCAATAAATGCTAGAATAGATCTTAGAACTCGATTTAATATGAAAAAAAGAACTATCCAAACATCCACTTTTATGCCTACTAGAGAATGCCTTAGTATAATTCCTACACTCGTTAACTCGGACGAACCGAAGGAAATTCTTAAGAATCTTCCACCGGTAAGTACGGTAAAGCTCAGCTTGGAAGAGATTGAGCGATACCTTACCGAGTTTGACAAGCTCATCCTGGAATGTAAGACTTCAACGGCTCTAACCGCTGGAGAATGGGCTTTCGAACACATGAAAACGGTGTTTGAGAAAGAGATCGTTCCGTTTGTGAACCATATTAAAAATGGAGTATCTGATCTAGCGGGTAATCTAAGTTTTGAAATTGGTGAAGTTCAAAAAGTTTTCTATGAAATGGATGATGCTTATGAACAACATTTAATTGAAAAAGAAAAGATTTTATCTGAATATGACTGTTTCTTAGAACATATAGTGTCTCTCGAAGTGATGCAAGTTGTTACTCTTAAATACGCTCATGAGATTTCATCTACTCCTATGAATATATGTGATGATGTGCATGATATGTCTGTGAATATTGTTGAGCCTGTGATTAATGTAGATAATCTTTCTTGTCATGAATCCGACGCTAAATTTTTAAAGCTTCAAGATTCTTATGACACACTTTCAAAACGTTTTAATGAGCTTCAAAAACATTGTATATCTCTTGAAATTGAGAATCAATCTAAAAATGAAACTCTTTAAAAAACAATTGATTGTGAAAACTCCGTTGAGACAAGTGACAAGATGATTCAGGTTGTTCAGGCTCTAGAGGAAGAAATTATGAGACTTAAGAGAGAATCAGTAGCAGAGAAATTGGAACTAGAGGCTGTAGAGATTAAGAATCATGCCCTAGAAGATAGAATTAATTATATGATAGGAGAGCTTGATAAAGTAAAGCAGGGTTTCTCAGATATTTATGGTTCATTAGAAGAACGCTTCGCTTTTAACGCGGCAGAGCAAAAGTCACTCGTTGACAAATTGAACCGTAAGTGCGAGGAGGTCTCTGACTTAAATATTCAACTCATAGACAAAAACATGGTTTTGGCTGAATTAAAGGAGACACTTCAACTCAAAGGACAAGAAGTTGTTGATAATCCAGCCACCATCTCTGCCTCGACCTCTAGTGCTCCCAAACCCAACCCACGTGTGCTATATCGGGATCCAAAATTTAAGAATAGTCCAACTAAGTTTGCCACATACATGAAAAATGCCTTAGAACATGCTGATCTTGCTAGAGAGATAGTTGATGTAATGCGTGACTTAGATCCCACAAGTCATCTTCTATATGAGCTTTTCTTATATGTGAATCGCGTTCAGGATTGTTTAGCAAACTTAGAGTACATTGGGCAACCGATATCTGTACCTTCGAAACAACAAACCCTCACCATTGCCATTACTCCATTCAATAAGAATCCAGGATCTAAGCCTATTTTAAATACACCCATCAAGGCTACATCAAAATCTGTCACTAATGTTCCCATGGCTTCTACAGGAGTAATTATGTCTACTAAGGCTAAAGGATCTCAAGATAAGAAAGATAGGATCAAGCCTTCCACTAGTAGGACTGCCAAGAAGAAAGTAGAAGTTCACCCTATGAATGTTATTTCAGTTTCAAATAAAAGAATCATGTATCTAAGACAAAAGGATCTGCTTCTGTGCATAAGCCTAAGAAAAATGTGAATTCGAATTTGCGACGTTGGAATTGTAATGAATGCATGTTTTCTCAGCGTCATGATTTATGCCTTGTTGATCACGTGAATGAAATGTATGCTATTAGGAACAACCTTGAATGGATTCCAACGGGGAAGAAATTCACCCAAGTTGGTTGGCAATGGAAACCCACTGGTAGGACCTTTACTGCTAATGGAACTAAGTGCCCTTTAACTAGGATCACATCCACGGAAGTTAGGTCTCAGCTTCCTTTAAATAGGAACACTAGCACTAAGAAATGGATAAAGCGCCCTTTAACTAGGTATGCCCCCACTATTGTGCCTACCAGTGAAGAAGTACCTCAGGATCTTAGACAACTAGAATCTAAGTCGGCATTTAGGAAGCAAGTTTGGAAGCCTAAGAATTCTTCGGTTAGCAAATCTAAGATAATTATATATGTACCTGCTAACACAGAGGAACTACTAGATTCCGATACATCGTCCTTGTCTGGTGATATTTTCAGGTGGTCCAAATCATCCTCTGGTACTTAGACTCTGGATGCTCAAAGCATATGACCGGAGATCGCTCAATGCTAAGAAATTTCGTCAGCAAGTTTCTAGGAACGGTTAAATTCGGCAACGACCATATTGCGAAGATCATGGGTTATGGTGAATACCAAATTGGGAATGTTACGATTTCAAGGGTTTATTATGTGGAGGGACTTGGTCACAATCTATTTTCAGTGGGATAATTTTGCGATTCAAACCTTGAAGTGGCTTTTTGACAACATACTTGCTTTATTCGCGATCTTGCAGGAAATGATTTGTTAAAGGGTTCTCGAGGGGATAATCTCTACACACTGTCCATTCAAAACATGATGGCCGCCTCTTCTGTATGCCTTCTTTCCAAAGCATCTAAGACCAAGTCATGGTTGTGGCATCGTCGGTTATCTCATCTCTGGCTAAAAACGAACTTGTTCGTGGTCTTCCAAAACTTAAGTTCGACAAGGATCATTTATGTTCCGCGTGTTCTTTGGGAAAAAGCACCAAGAAATCATACAAACCTAAAGCAGAAGACACCAACCAAGAACCATTGTATCTTTTGCATATGGATCTTTGTGGGCCAAGGCGTACGGCTAGTGTGAGTGGTAGAAAATACATCCTCGTCATGGTGGATGATTTCTCAAGGTTTACATGGGTAAAAATTTTAGCATCCAAGGATCAAGCACCAGAGTATATTATTACTTTCTTAAAGATGATCCAAGTACGTCTTAATGCTACTATTCGCCGCATTCGCACTGATAATGGAACTGAGTTCGTTAATCAAACTCTACGAGACTATTACGAAAAGGTAGGTATTTCACATGAAATTTCTGTTGCCCGCACTCCACAACAAAACGGTGTCGTGGAAAGACGTAACCGTACACTTATGGAAGCTGCTCGAACTATGTTGATTTATGTGAATGCTCCTTTATTCTTATGGGATGAAGCAGTGGCAACCGCATGTTATACCCAAAACTGCTCCATCATTCGTAAACGCCATGGTAAAACTCCATATGAGCTACTTCATAGACACAAACCCGATATTTCATTTCTTCATGTGTTTGGTGCACTATGTTATCCAAACACAAATAGTGAGAATCTGGGCAAACTTCAACCGAAGGCTGATATTGGATTTTTCATTGGTTACTCGCCTGCAAAGAAATCTTACCGAATTAATAACCGTCGTCTTGGCAAGATAGTAGAAACTTTGGATGCTGATTTTGATGAGCTGACAGCGATGGCTTCAGAACAACACAACTCTGAACCCGCATTACATGAGATGGGAACCGGTACAATCAGTTCCGGATTAACTCCCAACAATCCTACTTCTCCATCATTTATACCACCTACAAGGTCCGAGTGGGATGAGTTATTTCAACCAATATTTGATGAATTATTTGATCCACCGAGTAATAATTCTCCAGCACCTGCAGCAGTAGCTCCGATTCCCGAAGTTGTTGCTCAAGATAATGGAAATCATTCCGAGACATCTACTGTTACTCTTGAACCAGATGTTCCTTCCCACACCAATTCTTAAACTACACCGGAATCATCACCCCCACTCGTTCCTAATGATGTTTAAGAGGATCCCTATGATCACGATTTGGAAATTGCTCATTTACAAGAGCTTCCGTTCTTTGGTTCACAAATACCCGAAAACCCTAACGATGCGTCTACCTTAGAGGAAGCTCCTGCAATCGTTCACTCCCGACCACCACGGATTGAAACTCACAACACAAAATGGACAAAGGATCACCCAATCCGCAATATTATTGGTGACATCGATCGACCAGTCTTAACACGCCACCAACTCCAAGAACATGCATTATATTGCTATTTTGATGCATTTCTTTCAGACACTGAACCTAAAAACTGGCAACAAGCCATGACCAAATCATCTTGGATTGAAGCCATGCAAGAGGAACTTAATGAATTCCAACGTCTTGAAGTGTGGGAATTAGTTCCTTTACCCAGCAACGTTGAAATCCTGACATTGTTGTGGGTATATAAGGTTAAACTCGATGAGTTAGGTGGAGTGCTGAAGAACAAAGCTAGATTGGTTGCTAGATGTTACAAACAAGCTTTGGGTATTGACTTTAAAGAATCCTTTGCTCATGTTGCACGATTGGAGGCAATTAGACTATTCCTTGTTTATGCTGCTCACATGAATATGATCGTCTACCAAATGGATGTTAAGACGGCATTTCTCAATGGTGAATTAAGGGAAGATGTCTATGTAAGCCAGCTGAATGGATTCGTCAACTCAGAGTATCCTAATCACGTGTACAAGCTCAAGAAGGCTCTTTACGGGTTGAAACAAGCTCCACGCGTGTGGTACGATCTCTTATCGTCGTATCTCATCTCAAAAGGCTTCTCCAAAGGCAAAGTGGACCCAACTTTATTCATTCTCAAGGAGGACAACGACATGATACTGGTACAAATTTATGTTGATGATATAATATTTGCTGCTACTAATCAACGATTGTCTGACCATTTTGAGAAAATTATGTCCACACGTTTTAAGATGTCGATGATGGGAAAAATTTCATTTTTCTTAGGGTTACAAATTTCTCAAAATCCCAAAGGCATCTTCATTAATCAATCCAAATTTGCTCTTGAATCATTAAAGAAGTATCACTTTGAAAATTGTGACCCCCTGGACACTCCAACGGTGGAGAGATCCAAGTTAGATGAAGATAAGGAAGGGACAGTTGTCGATCCTAAACTTTACCGTGGAATGATCGGCACCCTTCTCTATCTGACTGCTAGCAGGCCTGATTTGCAATTTGCTATATGCATGTGTGCCCGGTATCAGGCTCGGCCTACCGAAAATCACTTACATGTTGTGAAAAGGATCTTTCGGTATCTTAAAGGAACACTTAATCGTGGTCTGTGGTATCCGAAGGATTCCTCTATTGCACTAATCTCATATGCAGATGCGGATTATGCTGGGTGTCAAGATACTAGACGTAGCACTTCTGGCAGTGTGCAACTTCTTGGAGATAGACTTATTAGTTGGGCATTTAAAAGGCAGAAAAGCGTTGCGATATCAAGTACAGAGGCTGAATACATTGCTATGTCCGGTTGTTGTGCTCAATTTCTTTGGATGAGATCACAATTAACTAACTACGGTCTTGGATTCAACAAAATCCCGATGTACTGTGATAACAAAAGTGCAATTGCTCTGTGCTGCAACTATGTTCAACATTCCCGGGCAAAGCACATTGACATACGCTACCACTTCATCAAAGAGCTAGTGGAAAATGGAGTGATCGAACTGTACTTCGTCAACACTGAGTATCAGCTGGTAGATATATTCACAAAGGCCTTAGATCGAGGACGTATCGAGTTTTTGATCGAAAAGCTAGGCATGAATCATTCTCACCAGCGACACTTAAGGAGTTGGCAAAAGAATCTAAAGAATAGTGGTGGTAAACTATTCTCGAGTATCCTTTGATCGTGATCTTGTATATTATCGTAAATATTTAAACCACCAAAAGAAAAATACAAAAATATAAAACATAGAAAAACCATAAAAAATATAAAATATACAAAATCCATAAAAATATAAAATCAAGAAAATCCAAAAATATTTTTCATTTTTTAAAAAAATCGGGCATGTCTTTTAGTACGGTAATATTTACGGCCTTATAAATGTCGATTAAAATTGACACGGCGCCATAAATAGAGTCCGTATAAAAGTTGTACAAGTTTTAAAACATGCCCATGATGGCTTGTAGTTATTTCAGACTGCAACCCGCTTTTGGCATTAAAGTCACGTATTTCTTTTGAAAACGTTGGCTCACAACGGGAATTAATTTTCTCGGGCAAGGTTTACTTTAAAACCTTGTAAGGGACTAAGTTTACTTTATAACTTGGTCTAACACAAATTAGTGTACGTATCAGTGCACTTATTTTGTCAAAATAAGAGAAATCTTATTGCCACCAGAATCGTTCCATAAAATCACTAAACCGAAAAAAAGTCTTCATGGATATTTGTTCTTTTAATAACAATGACTACAACTCTTTAAATAGAAAACGGGTCTATGTTTAAGGGGGAGCAAATATATTATATTGCTTTTGGAATTAAAATTCAGCTTCAAAAAGGGTTTTTCAGAAAATATAAACCAACCATTCTCATCATTATATGCTTTGTGTGCTTTATGTGGTTTGAGGTATAGTCTGTTTGCTATTAAGCATTAGGAGTTTGTTTTCGTGTTTGTTTTCAAAGATAAGACGTTACGGGTTTAGGTGTTGGTTAGTTCACGTGTTTTTTTACATGTGTTTATTAAACATCTTAATCCTTGGGGGTAAAACATTACATAATTGCAACAAGGGGGACCAAGTTGCAATTTCTTGCAACTTGGTTTGACCAAAGTCAAATAAACCCCCCTCCCTTTCGTTTCTTTGTCATTACTGTAACACACACAAACAAATACTCCAACCGACATTGTTAGACCTTCAAAGATCCATCTATTTGTGCTTCTCGTTTTTATCTGATCTGGGTATAATCATTTTTGCTATCAAGTGCTTATTATTTAGATGATTATTTCACACTCTTTTCATAACTATAACAAGTTTTCATTGAATCTGAACAAATTTAAGGTTTATTGATTCTTGATAAATATGAGTTTTATGTGGTGGGATTTGTTCGTCTTGGATAGATTTACATTGGTTATAAACAGTTTGGCCTATAACAGCTTCTTTGTCCCGTAATCGCACTCTTAAGATTTGCCTAGGTTCTATCGCCAAGAATACGATCCATGACTACGATTGATTCTCATCGCATTGATTGCGATGGCTTTACTACGATGCACTCGCTGCGATGGCTCATTACGATGGGATCGTTGCGATAATCCATTGCGATGGCTCATTGCGATGGGTCCATTGCGATGGCCCGTTGCGATGGTCCATTGCGATGGTCCGTTGCGATGGTTCCAATGCGATGGCCTTTGTGATGGGACCAATGCGATGGGTTCAGTACGATGGCACCAATGCGATGGGTTCAGTACGATGGCACCAATGCGATGGGTCCAATATGATGGGTCCAGTACGATGGGTACAATATGATGGGTACACTTCGATGGGTACAATACGATGCATTGTTACGATGGACGAATTTTGCAAGTTTGTTAAAATGTGTTAAGCACTATAGTGGCTTTAGTTTTGCAATGCCTTTGCTTTGAATATCTTTTAGATTGCGATAAGGGTTTACATTGTTGTAACACTTGTTAGGCTTGTTATGAACTTTAAGAGTTGTGCAAATGCCTAAGACTATCTAATGATATCTGCCTAGTCATCACTCCCACTTTATTAGGCTTTAAGTAAATTAGGGCCATTAAAACGAGACCAAGTCATATTGAAATTAAATAATTTTATCTCATAAGAATACTTGAAAGGTTTCTTATTACAGAAGTTCATCTTATTTAATAAGTTGACTGGTCTGTAAATAAAAGAGATACAAATTACTTATTCAATGTCTTGTGTTTTGCATCCAGGCCATGGAAGACAAAGTTTCATCGTTGTCTTACCTTGTGTTCAAGCCTACTGAAATCTGGGTTGTGGTTACTCCAAAAACTACTGAAGTAGTGGTTGAAACTGAACCAAAGCCTACTGAAGTTGTGGTTGAAACTACACCAAGACCAACTGAGGTTGTGGTTGAAACTAAACCTAGACCTACCGAGGTTCTGGTTATGACAACCAAGAAATCTAAACATTCAAGTAACTAATGCTAGGTTATTCTCTCATTAGAATAAATTGTCTGTGGCATATCTTTCATAATTCTAGGTGTTATTCTGAATGTATGAACTTAGTCCATATGAACTATGATTGAATTTTGTTACTCAATCATATGTTGTGACATTTGTTGTGATATATTTCCAATGCTTAGGAGTTACATAGTTTATGAGATATATATATTTGTATATATCAAGTGTGCTTGTGTTTATCTAAAAGCAGGAAAATGTCGATAACCGAAGAAGAAAAAAAACGACTAGATCTTATCCTTGTTCCACTTAATGCTAGAATGCAACATGCACCAAATAATTTTCATCTGAGAGACGATTTCGATCCTTGTTTGGCGGCATTCAAAATTGCAACAGACATCCTAGATTGTTCACCAATAAAGGATGCATTATGTGTCACTGCATCAGTCCCTGAAGTATACATGCACGAATTTTGGGCAACTGCCTCTATCACACAAGCAAAGCAATTGTCAAAGAAGATTATCTCTTTTACTCTAAACAACAAAGACTTGACACTTGACCTGCATCAATTTAGGCAACTATTTAAGCTCCCTAAGCTAGCAAAAGGGGAACACTTTGTGCCTGACCCAGATTCAGAAGAACTGCTTAGAGTAATCCGAGAATTGAATTATGAGGGTGAAATTGGTTTTCTTTCTCAGTTTAACACGTCACATATTGGGCAACCTTGGAAAGCAATTGTCACCACTTTAGTAAAATGCCTTACTTCCAAGATTCGCGGATCAGACGCAATGCGACCCGCTCAGGCAGTTATCTTTTGGGGTCTCTACACTGGATCTAAAGTGGATTATGCTTTACAACTTTGGGAGGAATTTTGTCATCAATTCACAAGTTCCAAGAGGAAAACGGTGCATCTCCCATTTCCAAGGTTCACAAAACTCATTATCAATTTCTTCATGAAGAGTGACCCAGATATTGATCCTCGTGGGAATTTCTTCTATCATACTCAAGATAATGACGATGTGTTAGACACTATGACTGCGGATAATCAATTCACAAAGTATAAGCTCAGACCAGCTCCAGTGCCAGACATCATGATGAATAAAGGAATCAGGGAAAGTGATCACTACAGAGAGATGCTACAGGATATTGAAGCACAGTTCAAACGAGCAAATGCAGATCCCTCCGAGAAACAATCAGAGACGCAAAAAGGTAAATGAAAAAAGAGAATTTCCAAGCGTCAATCGACTGTTTCATCAAAAGATAAAGGCACAGGGAAAGAGCATTTAGTTGATGAAGATACCGAAGAAGCTGAAATGACACAAACTAAGGAAGAACAGGAAGAAATACCACTACGAAGGCCAAAGAAAGCAAAGCAGACTAAAGGTAAAGAAGCAAGTGTTGCTTCAGATGAACCTGCTCAACAAAACATCTCTAAAGCCAAACGACTGCGTATTATTCTTCAACAAAGCAGACGAGAAGCTTTTTCCACAGGATCAGGCTCAAGAATGTTTGAGGACTTAGAAGAATTTGGCAATCCTGATGCTGACATGGCATTTTATGAAGATCCTACCGAGGAAGATACTTATGAAGATGCTGATCACTTCCACTTTGAAAGTCATGAGCAGAGTGAAGAGGGTGGTAGCAGTGCAGACACAGATACAAGTTTGATGTATCGAGACGCCAATATCACCACATCCTTACCAAAACCAACTCACATGGTGCTAAATGACGATGCTCATGCAACTCTCATACCAGAGACTCAACTTCAATGTAAGTCTACTTCCGGCTCTAATGATGTGTTGAAATATCTTAATTTGGAAGGGGAGGGTATTGAGGTTACAAACACTGATCCGTTGACAAATGAAGAAATGGTGGATGTTCCCATAACTACTGTTACATCAACCACCACTTCACCATTATACACCCCGGTCATCAGTGCGGTCATAACACCAGTTATCACACTAGCACCTGTTGAACAACCAGTATCAACCACCATCCTAACCACTGAATCTACACCGTCATCAACAGCTGAACAACCTGTATCAACCACCGCCCCAATCACTGAATCTACACCATCCCCCATCCTTGAACAACCAGTATCATCCACCACCACCTTAACAGTGATGGTTACACCTCCACCAGCAGAGCAACAATTATCATCTACCTCCAACCCATTCCTCACAGTCAATGATCCACTGATCCAGTCTCTTCAAACAGCTGGAGGCTCAAGCTAAACATATAGCTACTCTGACTGAAAGAATCATCACTCCTCTCAAGGAACCACAACCTGATGAGCCCACACTACAGAAAATATCTAACCGAGTGTCTAAACTTAAAGCACAACACAAATCATTTCTTGGAGAGAAGAAAACTCGTGACAAAGAGAATGCGGCTTTTCTTGGGTCAATTGATGAGAAGTTGACCAAGATCATTCAACGAGAAGTCAAGTCATATGTTGATCAGCAGCTACCAACTTGTGTCGGTAATGGTTTATCTACCCTTAAACTAATGACATTGTTACAGACACGTCTGCTAGATATGGGAGCTCATAAATCGAAATAGAAGCGAAAAGTTCTTCAATATCTCAACAGAGCCATTATTGAAGATACACCAGTAGATACTACCGACTCTGAGTCCGACAATGAAGACGAACTAGAGGACGAAGATGATGAGGATGATGGTAACAATGATCAAAATGAGGAAGAGGATAAGGAAGGAGATGAGGAGGAAGAAAAGGATAAGGATGAAGATGACGATGAGGACGAGGATACAGATGACGATGAGGATGACGATGATGATAATGACGACGGTAATGGAATCAACAAGGGTGATAAGAATGACAAAAAGGGTACTAATGCCAAAGAGTCAAACAAGGATGAAGGTAATAAGGCAACCGAGAAAGGAATTGAGGAAGCTACATAAGGCATTGCTGAAACCGCTGAAAAGACAGTGGAGTCTACTGTACCATAAACTCAGCAAATTGACACAGGTATATCTACTGCACCAGATTTTACTACTGATTCTCACAATGAATCTGTAGAATATATGCAAGAAGAAGAACCTCACGATGATATACCGGTGATGCAAGATCAACCTTCCACACCATCTGAAGATCAGCACAACATTGATATGGAAGTTGAAGATTTGAATGTTCCAGAACCAACGTTGCTGAATCTCTTATCATCGATGACACGGTACAAGAGCAACTCTGGCTCACAAATGCAGCACCACAACATCCATTTGACACTACAACTGAAATGGAGATGACTCAATTCTTGAACAATTCTATCGATTTCTCGGCGTTTCTAAGGTATTCTCATGGGAAACCGACAATGACTCCGGATCTGATCAAAATGGCAGCCGCAAATGTGGATTTCTTTGATACTTTGAAGATCAGCCATAATGAAGCAGAATATCACTTGAATGAGCTTACCAAGTCAATGAGAGCGACAACTACAAGAATTCAGACTCCTGTGTTACGACCTCTGATTGTGGTAAAATACGACTCTTGTTTAGGAAAACAAAAGAACGTATATGAGCGGTAAGTATCGAGTGATGATTTTAGGAAAAATCAACACTAATGACCCAATCAAATAAAATGAGAGAAAGTTCGTTTCCCAAGGAGGTATATGTGTGTGATTTAACATGTAAATGTTTGAGATTAATATTGAGAAGAATGGGGATGAAAAGATGAAAAGGCGGTTACGTTAAAATTACACTACGACGTAAACGTAAAGCCGTGAAAAACTACCCAAATTAAAAATTTAACTAAAACCAAAAACAAAGTAAATAAAAGATTAAAAAGAAGCCAATAATAATATAAATAAAGACAAAAATCCAACAAAGATATTTTAAAACCTTTTATTAATTAAATATTTAATTTTAAATGCTAATTAAAGCCCTAAAATTAAATATAACTAATTCAAATGTCTAAAATATGATTTTATTGAATAATTACTTAACTTATATTATTAGAAGACTAAAAAGTAATTTTCTAAAAATTAAAAGCTATTAAAACTATTTTTAAAACTCTAAAAAATGATTTAAAATGATTAAAAACTAATTAAACTTAAAATAATTATAAAAATAAATCTAAAAGCTATAAAAATATTCTAAAAATGGAAAAGGTCCTAATTAATGCTAAAGAACTTAAGAAAAATGAAAAATAAAGAAAAATAAAACTTTGAATTTTTAATAATAAAATAATATTAAAATAATACTAAAAATAAAAAGTTTATAAAATTAATTCTAAAAAATTTCTAAAATCTTAAAATAATCTAACTAAGAGAAAAATGCAAACTAAAGTTCCTAAACCCTTTTTAATAATTTTATAAAATTAATTAAAGTTTATAAAAAAAACTTAAAATAATATAAAATTAAAAATTAAAGTTTATAAAACCAAAACTAGATGTAAACCTCAAAATATTATTTTAAAAGCTAAAAATTATTTTTTCTAAAAATTAAAACTCTTTTTTCTATTTTTAATGATTTTTTAAATTACGACTAATAAATAAATTCTAGAAAATAATTTAATAAAGGGAAAAAATTAAAACCAATCTACAAAAATCTTAAACCCTATATTAATCCTAGGAAAAATAAGTTAAACAAATTTAGCTTAATAAATAAGCTAGAAAAGTGGGAAATAAGCTACGGCTTAATATTAAGCTAACAAATGAAAAAGAGGTTAAATAGAATATGAAATCAAACACTAACGTAAAAAGGCGTCTAGATCAATGGTAGTTCCCCTACTCCTCCAACGAGAGGTCTGGGGTTCGAGTCCTGTTGCGGGCGACCTTTTTGCACTTTTTTCTTTTTTTTATTTTTTACTTTTCACAATCCAAACTGACACCTTCTTGCTTGTTATTCACCAATCCAATGTCCAATTTAACTAAGATTAAGCCAAGGTGAGGACCAAAATCGTATCCAGATTTTAAACAAGAGCACAAGCAGGTTTTTGTGCCTTGCTTCACAAGTGAGTTTAGCCAAAAGGATTTGGCTGTGGCTTATTTGGTGTAGATATTGGGACACAATGGGCACCCTTGTGCTCTTTGAAGCACAAGGAGTCAAAACCAATCAGAAAATACACACTAAGCAAGCAAAATTCACAAAACAAATCACACAAAAACGTTTTCAAGTTGCTGATGCAAATTAATGAGGTATGTGGACTTATGAGCTTATAACTTGCATACCAATGAATTTCAAGGTCCCAAATTTAGCACACACAATCACCAAATGGCACACAAGTAATCTGCAAACCTATAACATCCTAAATCTAACAAGCAATCAAGAATCAAGTACCAAAATCTCATAAAAATGAGCAGAATATAGCCTAAGCAGATTTATGCTATACTTTTCCTTTTTTAAACTCACAACTAGTTTAAAACTTGCACCAAATGATAACCTAACTAGCAAACAACTTATCTCAAACCTATCCAATAGTTCTAACACGTTTTGAAACACAATCAATGATTTTATACCCTGCTAAAACATATATCCAAACAGCACTTTAAATCTGTGAAACTAAAATTTTCAAATCAAATCACTTTTAAAAGCATTCAAACTGACTTTAATAGCATCTAGCATGCAAACAAACACAAAAGAACATAAATCAAACAGCTTTAACACACTTGTAGTACCAAATCAAACAAATCACATGTAACTCAACTTTTTCTGAACTTTCAAAAAGGGAAAATGGTGATTACCTTAGAACCCTACATCCAGGGTTCTAGTGGATGTAAATCCACCTCCTTATACACCCGGGTGTATGCAGACACAAAGATCAACAATCCTTCAAAACCTGTTTAACAAAAATCAAAGAGAAAACAATAATATAAACAATATATATTCTGTTTCACTTTTCTTTCTTTCTTAAAACCTTCCAAAACTTTTCAAACCTTCTTAAAACGTTTTATAAACTCTTAATCACCAAACAAACTGATACTCTTAACACCAAATCCGTGAGACCAATCCTTACCAAGAAATTCAGATTTTCAAAACTTTTTATGAAAATCTGAAATCCTTAAAACACAAGTTAAATAACAATGGAACTCAGAATCCTTAGCTATCCAATACCAACTTTTAAAAAACAGATAAAAGGAATTACAATTTTATAAAAATACCAACTTTAAATTTCTTTAAAAAAGGATTACAAGAGATTGCTAAAGAAACTGGAACAAAGGGGTTTCCACAGGTTGGACCTCCTTTTATACTACTCTAATGAACATTCTAGTAGGCTAAAATCACAAACCCTAATCTAAGAAATTCCCAAATATGCCCTTGACGCGTTTTTGGTGTTGAGTTGTTAAATTTGATCCTGGACGTTCCTTTTTGCGTTGTGAGTAAGCATAAGATCATAGCTGTTGATTGTGGACACGTCATTATGCTTGGAGGCCAAGGTGTGATGTGATTGGGTGAAAGGGAATTTGGGGGTAGGGCCCACAGTGAATGGGGTGAGGGTTTTATGTGTGGGATTTGTTCCTGCGTGTGGGAATTAAACGTGTGCAAGGTTAATTGATTTTTAACCATGTTTAAGTGAAGTAAAAATCTGGAGGTGAAAAAGATAAACAGTAAGTCTGTAGATCCGATTTTGGGGGAGAAAAAGTGTTAGGCGCGTTTTTTTTGTTTGAATGTTTGAGTATGGCAACTTTGGTCCTTATCTTTTGAGATTTTTGGCAAACAATGTTTTCAGCCCTAAAAACGTATTTGCCTTGTTAATAACTTTCACACTTTGTCATTTTTGGCACCAAACTTTGGAAAAAGGTTTCAAAGGATTGTTTTTGCCATTTTTGAATAATTCAAGGGCTGATCTTGGACAATCTTGATCTTCAAAGGTCTTCATTGTGTCTTTTACTTCATGAGGGACCATAATTGACAAATTGATTTTGTTGAGGGACCAATCTTGTCATTTCTTCAAAGTTGAAGGACCTTTTTGCAATTTTGACAAACTTAAGGGACCAAACTTGTAATTATCAATATACAAGGGTTTTAAGTGTCATTTCTTCATTAATGGAGGATCAATCTTGTTTGTCTTCAAGTCTTCAAGGGTATTTGTTGAAAATTCCATGATTAGGGCCCGGTTCTTTGTACGGCTTCGTTTCTCGTGTCCGTTTTTCCTTGTGTCTTGTGATCTTTTGTCTTTTTCACGATATCCATACCTAAAATACACAAGTAAACAAACACAAGCATATATATGGTATTTTATGACATTTTGATGCATTTAAAGCCCGAAAAGAACGATGAGATCATGTATAAATGCCATCTCATCACTCCCCCATACTAAGCCATTGCCGTGCCCTCACGCAATGCTAGAATAAAGTATCTAAGCATCACCAAAGTTCAATTTTATTAACCTTTATTGAAGAGTGAAAGACTTGCAACATACTACGAGAATGTGTAAAGACATAGTGTATGATTTTCATCACCAAAAGGTGACTTTTAAGGTCAAAGAATAGAAACAAGTTAATGTCCTTTAGAGTAAACTTCGTCATCCTTGATTGTCATACATTCCATGCTAAGTGCAAAAACAAGATCATTGTTGGTACAAGTCATAATGCTAATGTTGATCCCACTCTTAGATCGATTAAGCTTTGTGTATACGAGATTAGATCAAGTACTACACGTAGAGAAACCTTTGCTTATGAATAAAGTAACAAAGTGTTATGCGGAATTAACACTTGATCTAAAACACAAAGATGTTAAAAAAACTTTCACTTGTATTAGAATAATCGTACTTGACTACAATGAAAGAGGTTTAACTTGCGAATACTTATGAAAACTGATATATAACTTTAACCTAAAAGATCTTCTTTTATAGAACAAGAAGTCTTGTACAATAAGCTACGAATCAACTATTCTAGGTAAAGATAATAATGGAAAATACAATGTCGAGCTTATCTTTACCATACACAAATAAAGAAACAAATAAACAAAAAGATTCGTATGAAGATATTCCATCAGTGTCAATCTTCAAGGCTGTCAGCGTTGACTTCTTCAATGTCAACGCTTGGCTGTCAGCGTCCAATGTCATCTTATCAGCGTTGACATTCTTCTTATCAGCGTCTAGTGAACTGACCCATAATTTATTCCCAACAATCCTCCCCTAAACTTGATATCTATTCCAATGATCAAGTTTCTGAATAAAAACTTAAGGCTTAGGAGGAATCTTGCAAAAACTTCTTATGTTGGTGATAAACATATCTAATCAAGTCCTTGGCCACGTTACTAGTATAATCAATCTCCAAGGGTGTCTCTAGCATCTTTTCCAACACTTCTTTGGACAAGAAATAGTCAGCATCCACAAGTAGATATTCTGAAAACTTTGTAGAGCTCATATGAAATACACCACAAGTAGAATAAAGCCTCCAATGAAGATTACTGAGATCATCTTCAAGATCCTTCCATATGGCAGGATCTGCTTCTCTTGGACCACACAAAGTCAAAAATGTGTTCCAAAGTCTTATTCCATTTGCTGAAGTAGGTGCTTCAGCTGTATACTTGGCCTCTATGAATCTCCATAGATGCACCAAGTCTTCTCTGTCTATGCTTGCAAATATAGAAATAACTGAAGTGAAAGTATGTACCTCCTTTCCAAACCTGCCAATCTTCCAAAATCCACACTCATCTTCATCAAAACTGATGATTGGATTTCTGTCATCTAGAGGTACTACATTAACCAAATCTGAAGCTTCCAATGGAGAAAGCTTGAGATGCTTCCTTATGACACCTTCAGTTGGAAAATACACATCCATATCTTTGGGAAATTGGAAAGGATCTCCTTTCTTCACTAGTCTTTGAGCAATCCTCATTTCCTTTTGAATCTGCATTTCCTCAGCAAGCTCTTGTTTCCTTTCTTCTGAAAGAAACTGTAAGACATTTTGTTCTTGCACCTTCCTCCAAATAGGATGTGCCCTATACTCTAGCTCCTCAAAAGATAAAGCCAGCAACTTCTTGTATGTCCATCTGGGTTGATGGCATCTAAGCAACTTGTAATACAACTGCCTTCTATCTCTCTTGAGCCAGGTCTTGACCTCTTGTGCATTAAACCTCATAATCACCTTTATGTCATCTTGTACCCTGAGAAGAACTTCCAACCCCCAAATTTGATCTGATAAACTCATCCCTGGGTTGTCCATAACCTTGTCTTCCCAAGCATGGTACATTCTGGTGATTTCAGGAAGGTCCCAATCAATCTGATTCTTCAAATCATTCAACCTTTCCTTTGCTAACTCATCCCCATATTCAAGTCTTTCTGGATCTTCAATAATTTGAACACTTGAATCTGAGCTATCATCTTCTTTATCATCACCACTCTCACTATCAGAAGTAGCAACAAATGGTGATCTACTACTCCTCTTCAAATCTCTTTCCAAAAGTTGTGCAGCCAACTGTTCATCAAATGCAATTTGTGCTGCATCTTTCTTTGGAACATCTTCTTCAACCAATTTTCCTTTACCTTTGTCTTTTGGATCAATAATAGGTAAAGTAGAAGAAGAAACCTGTGTGGACACATCTTTGATGATTGTTGATGACTGGAATACATCAACACCACCTGCAACTTTATCAGCGTTCAAGTTACCTCTATCAGCGCCACGATTACCTTTGTCAGCGCTGGATGTGTCAGCGTTCAAACCTGTATCAGCGCCCATTGTTTCTTTGAAAGATCCTTCCAAGTTTAATGGTGTCACCTTGGATGTATCAATAACTGGGTGCTTCTTCAAGTTGGTGAGTGCTTCAGCAACCTGTAAAGATTCACTAAATTGTGAACTCTTCTCTGAACTCTTCTCACTAGCTGTATGAATCAGCTCATCCTCTTCATCCTCTTCATCCTCCCCTTTGGAAGATTCCTCCATTAGACTCCTGCTACTTGGATTCTCCAAAACAGTTACCCGCTCCCTCAATACTTGGAGTTCACTGCCCTGGTTATTGACAATTTGTACAAGGCTGACATTTTGCTTTTGCAAGCTAATGACAACCGCCGTCAATTCAGTCAAAGTCATAGTTTCCAATCTGCCCTCAGCTAGAATGGGGATTTGACCTCCCAAAATAGAATCATAGGGCATGGATGAGGTCTTAATGATGTTGGGACTGTCTTGACCAGCATCTAAGCCTGTGTCAATAGCCCCAGCCTCACCCATGTCACCAGCCACACTTGTGGAGGTGGTTCTCTCTGCTACAAGGCTAGGACCACTAGAGGAGAACACTCCAATAGTCCGTTGACGTTTATTCAACCTAGATTGTAATGGGGTGGAAGATGAAGTAGATTGTGTGGGTGTTGGTTGGTTAAGGGGTGTTTGGGATTGTTCAGGAATGGTATCAGCGTTGGGATTGGCTGTGTCAGCGCCAACATTTTGAGTGTCAGCACTGGGTTGGTCAATGTCCCTGTTTTCTGGTGAAGGTAATGGTTCATGAATAGGCTCAAGTTGAGGTTCAGGGTCTGGTTGTGGTTGTGGTTGAGCAGCCTGAATTATTTCAAGCATGGGTTGGGTAAGAGGTATGGATCTGTTTGTGGAGCTCATTTTAGCAAAAATGGTTTTCTGTTGTTTAGGGATCTCATAAAAAGTGTCATGATCCCTAGAACAATATTCTTGTAAATCAAAGACCATTTGCAAAAATCTTGGGTAAGCCAAAGTCATTTTACTTCCCTTATTTTTACACATCCCTTCAAAAATCATTTTTGAAAAATTATACTTAAGCCCACGTGTTATACAAACCAAAGCACTTGCAATTGACCTGTTTATTTCATTAAAAGAAGTACATTTTGGACTTAAGCATTGTAAAAGGACATGTATCAAATATTTCCAGTCAGAGGGAAATTCCTGCTTATGATATTTATTTAAAGTGACATCAGCAGGAATAGGATAACCCAATTCCCTAAGACCTTGTTCTATTGTTGCAATGGCAAGGGTAGTCACACCATCAGCGTCATCAAGACGCAAAGCATGGCGAACCAAGGCTTCAGTGACCACCCATGTTCTTCCATGAACAGTAGATGTTAATGTGGTCACTCCATTAGCTGTTGTGGAACTAACATTATTCCAAAATTGTCTAATGTGTGCGACAGGGACTAATGGTGTATGAGAAAGTGCATACCTTAGAGAGGATGCATTTAAAAATGCCACCATTTGTGAATACTGAGGGAACAAATCATTATCAGCAGTCAAGTAAGCTATCATATTATGTTGGCTCTTGAACTCCAATGTTAAATTCTTTGAGTTGAACTTAGGTGCCATGGTAAAAGCTGTTTAGGTTATGTGATATGGGAAAAATCTAGGAGAAAAATGTTAGACAAGAAAATATGAATACCCAGAATAAAAAGATTAGCCAAATTTATAGGAGAGATGCATGATTTTGATTGGTCAAAAATGAGGCAGTTATATTCAAAGAGCAATGATGAAAGTATTGAATCAAATATAACTTATCTCATGCATTAATTAAAAGTAACAACTCCCCAAAATTACGGCCAAAGATTAGTAAAAAATAACAACTGGGTAGGGCCCACTAGGTGTCAACGGTCAAAAATAGCCCATCAGCGCCCAACGGCTATATTTTCTTGTCAGCGTTTGCCTAAAGCCTTGTCAGCGTCACGATTGGACGTAACAGCGTTTGGAGAAAAACTTGTCAGCGTCTAAAAATAAAAATATTTAAAAAGAAAAAGACCTTAACAAAGTAATTTATCCTAAGGGAAATATCTTACAAGTAGATAATAATTACTGGGCGGCAAGCACTGTCCATTTATGCACACTTGCTTAAGCAAGATAGACACAAATGTCCTCTAGAGTCCCTTGCTAACCAAAATACTTACCAACAAAGTTATTTCATAAAATTCTTTGTAACTCCCAGGTAGACCCATAACCAAACTATTCCCAAGTCTCCCATCAGACCACAACCAATTCTAGGCCAAAAATGTCTTGGCAGCATGCATAGGTTATCAACTTTGCATGCTACAGTGCCTCATGGTTTAGTAAAACTAACCCATACTCACCTGTGGACACAATCTAGAATTGTAATGAGAGTATTATAAGAATACCCAAGAGTCCTAAAGGTTCCTTAAACCTCCCCTCAAACTATGATACATGAGTTTCTCAAAATATATATGAACATTAAAAATTTATGTCAAGATAGGAATATAAATATTCCAACCATCATCCATAAACAAAAGCATGTCCAAATAGCTCTTCAAAGATCCATAAGCAACTCTGTATCCAATGGCATAAAGCTACCACCACCTACACATTTAGATGAAAACCACAAAACTAACATTTGTTGCTGACAGCGTCCCGACAACACTTGTCAGCGTTGAAGGAACTCTTGTCAGCGTTAGACAATAATATCTCTAACAACGGCAAAATAACACTTGACAGCGTTACATTTACCTTTGTCAGTGTTAGAAAAATAAAGTGGAAAAATCTAAATCATCACAAAGACCAATAACAATGCATTATCCTGTACATACTTTTAAAAAAAGGTTCCAAAATACATATTAAGTGAGATTAACCATTCCAATATTTGTTACCAAATATTGAAATCTTCCAGCATCAAAAGGTTTAGTTAATAAATCAGCCACATTATCTTCTGTGGCTACCCTATCTGGTTGTATTAAACCTTTCTCAAAGCAATCTCTTATAAAATAATGTCTAATTTCTATGTGTTTGGTTTTAGAATGATGTACAGGATTTTTAATAATGCATAAAGTACTGTTATTGTCTACAAAAATCTTGGTATGCATAAAATTATACCCATAATCCAACAGCTGGTTCTGAATCCATAAGACTTGTCCACAACATGCAGCTGCAGCAACATATTCTGCTTCAGTTGTAGAGTTTGCCACCACTGTTTGTTTCTTTCATTGCCAAGATATCAATCTACTCCCAAGAAATTGGCATCCACCAGTTGTGGATTTTCTATCAAACTTGTCACCACCATAGTCACTGTCTGAATATGCAATAAGATCCAATGGAGAATCTTTTGGGTACCACAAGCCAAGATCTGGATAACATCTTAGGTACCTAAAAATTCTTTTCACAGCAAAAAGGTGACATTCTTTGGGAGTCACTTGATGGCGTGCACATGCACACACAGCAAACATGATGTCAGGTCTTGAGGCTGTAAGATACATCAATGAACCAATCATTGATCTATAGTGCCTAACATCCACATCCTTTCCAGCTCCAATCTTTCCCCAAGGGTGTTCCCTATCCATAGGAGTGGAAGCATCCTTTTCATGTGGAGAAAAACCATATTTCTTCAAGATTTCAGCTACATACTTGTCTTGGGAGATGAAGATACCATCTTCTTTCTGCTGAACTTGTAAACCTAGAAAGAAGTTCATCTCACCCATTGCACTCATCTTGAATTTATCTGTCATGAGCTTGGAAAAGTCCTCACTCATTTTTGGATCAGTAGACCCAAAAATGATGTCATCAACATAGACCTGCACAAGCAACACATGTTTTCCTTTCTTCTTTGTAAATAGTGTCTGATCTATGGTGCCCCTCTTGAATCCATTGTCCACCAAATATGTAGACAAGGTACCATACCATGCTCTAGGGGCTTGATGAAGTCCATACATAGCTTTCTTCACTCTATAAACCTTGTCTGGATTCTCAGGATCTTCAAAACCAGGAGGTTGCATGACATATACTTCCTCAACAATTGTCCCATAGAGGAAAGCACTCTTCACATCCATTTGATAAACAATGAAGTTCATGCAAGAGGCATAAGCTAAGAAAATTCTGATAGCTTCAATTCTTGCAACAGGAGCAAAAACTTCTTCATAATCTATGCCTTCCTCTTGTGTATATCCCTGAGCTACCAAACGTGCCTTGTTTCTGACCACAATACCCCTTTCATCTTTCTTGTTCCTTAGAACCCATCTTGTCCCAATTGGTCTCACGTATCTAGGACAATCAACCAGCTCCCAAACATCTTGTATAGCAAATTGGTGAAGCTCATCCTGCATTGCTTCCACCCAACTAGGTTCTTTGAGAGCATCAAAAATCTTCTTGGGTTCTTCTTGTGACAGAAAACATGCAAACAAACATGCTTGTACAAGAGGGGTATCAACCTTCTTGTGTATATTGGCAATAAATCCACCAAGACTTTGATGGGATCTTCTTGTCTGAACTGGAGCCATAACATCACCAATGATCTGAGATGTGGGGTGATCCTTTGCTGTGGAAGTGAGAACTCCTCCTTCAAAAAGTCTGGTGTCCTCAACTTCACGCTCCATGTTGCCAATATCTTCTTCATCAGACTCTCTTTGATCAACAGAAATCTCTTCATGGACATTGGAAGGTCCACCCTGTTCAAAATGGGAAGAGAAAAGATGTGCAAAGGTGTTGTCAAAGTCTAAACCTTGTTTGTCAGCGCTTGGGCTAACAACGCTTGAGCTGTTGGTGTCAGCGTCTGATCCATCAGCGTCTAAATTGCTCTTGTCAGCGCTTGATTTCCCTTTGTCAGCGCCTGAAGAAGTATGCATGTTTGTATTTGGTGGTATTTGAAAACCACCATTATCTTTTCTAGCAGCAGCAGCAGCAGCATAATACTCATCTGTCCATATAGGAAGTGTAACATATTCTTGTGTGGGAGATGATTTAACTGCTGGTGGTCCATCCTCCTTAGCAACCTGTATACCTGAAACATTACCAATTCTCTTTTCCAAAACACTTGAAGTTACCTTCACAATGTCTGGATCAGTAACATGCATATAATTTAAAGCTCTAGATAAAGGTTCTAAGTCAAACAACCAATTTGGACCACTTTCAGGATCACTAGGTTTACTCTCTAAAAACCTAACATGTACTTTTTCAAGTATACGTTTTTCCTTTTTAATGTAAACCCTATATCCTTTGCTCTGCACTGAATAACCCATGAAGTAGCCTTCATCACCTTTTGAATCAAATTTACCTAGGGCCTCACTAGTTTCTAAAACAACTACATGACATCCAAAAGGCTTGAGAAAGCCAATATTTGGCTTCCTTCCCCAAAGTAACTCATAAGGTGTCTTATTATGTATTTTGTTGACCAATGCCCTATTTTGAACATAACAAGCTGTGTTAACAGCTTCAGCCCAAAAGGCTATAGGAAAGTGGGCATCAGCCAACATGGTTCTGGCTGCTTCAATAAGGGTTCTATTCTTCCTTTCAGCAACCCCATTTTACTGTGGGGTTCTAGCTATGCTAAACTGCCTAGTAATCCCTTTCTTGGCACAAAAATCATCTAATAACTGATTTCTAAACTCACCCCCATTGTCACTTCTAATAATTTTGACCTCATTACCATTCTTCTTTTCAATCTGGGTAATGAAATTAATCAGACTTTGGGCAGTTTCACTTTTCTTGGCTAAAAAGAAAGTCCATGTAAACCTGGAATAATCATCAGTGATAACAAAACAATATGATTTACCCTTCAAACTTTCTATATTAGTTGGACCAAAGAGGTCCATATGCAATAAGTGAAGTGGTTTAGAACTAGAGTGCACCTGTTTAGACCTGAATGAGACCTTGTGCTGCTTGCCCTTAAGACATGCAACACAAGTGTGGTCATTATGGAAAGCCTTTTCAGGCAAACCATCAACTAAACCAAGCCTCACAAGTCTATTGATATTCTTAAAGTTTATGTGCCCTAATCTCCTGTGCCAAAGATTACTTTCATCTACTGAGGCTTTAGCATAAAGACATGACATCATTTTATTATTTACCTTAATTCCATTAAGATTCACATTATATATGTCTTTATGCCTTGGTGTTCTAAAATCTATGTATTTTTCCTCAGGGAGCTTATAATCTTTGCTTAACACCAAGCACTCAGTATCTGTGAAAAGAACCTTATTTTTGTTATCACACACTTGTGATACACTAAACAAATTATAATCCAGTTCTTTTACCAAGAAGACATTCTCAAACCGTAGATTGTTGGTGACAAGGGTTCCTTTTCCAGTGATGGTGCCGTAGCCCCCTCCAAAGTATACCTTATCACCATCTTGAATAGGAGTGAAGTTTGTCAGATAGTCTTCCTTTCCTGTCATGTGCCTTGAGCATCCACTATCCCAGTATCCATAATCATTGATCTTCTTCTGAATGCCCTGCACATAAAGAAAACACATTAGTTTTCTTTGGGAACCCAAGCCTTGGAAGACTTGGATTCATCTGGTTGTTCAACAAGAACAGACTTGGTTCTCATAACAACCCCATTTTCATCCCTTTTAGAATGAAATTCCCAGTTAACCCCAATTGGTGTTGACATTGCTTTTGAGATATAATGAAACCTGTTGCATGTCATAGAAACACCAGTAGAATTAGAGTTTTGGTCTTGTTTTGGTCTCCATGTTAAGCTAGTAGAAGCTTTAGACCTATTTCCCTGTGGTTGCAAATACCTAGGTTTGGCAGTGTGTCTGTCAGCGCTGAAATTGCTCTTGTCAGCGCCCCGATTGCCTTTATCAGCGTTGAACCTAGGGTTTGCTACAGGAACCCATTGCCTATTGGACCAAGTGTTTGACTTTTGAAAAGGTCTTAGGCCTTGTGTGTTAGACCCTCTTGAAAAGAATGGGGCTGGTCTAACAACTTGTGAACATTTGTTCACAAAGGTATTGGGTCTGACAGTGTTTGACCTATGTTGACTTTTGTCAGCGCTGAACTGGTTCCTATCAGCGTTGACATTGGAAGCGTTGACACATTTGTATGCCAAATGTGAGAAGCTACCACATGTGTAACAAGCTTTTCTAGACATAGTTTTAGGTCTAGAAGCAAAGAAGCCTGTTCCATGATTACTAACTTGGCTTTTTGGTGACCTAGTATTCCTATACATCTTTGCATACTTAACACTAGGTTTTCTAACAGTTTGTGGGCCAAGGTCAACAGCTTTGCCAGTGGTAGGGTGTGTGATTTTAATAGGTTTAGGATCATTGGACTCCACAATATTATGGCTCATGTTTGGTGTGAGCTCATTTGGACTTTCACACAACAACCCTCCCTTAACAAACAAGGTGTGGTTAGCTTTCTTCCACTCATCTAGGTCAGTCAGTTTTTGCTTGTATTCCTCAACTGGGGAAGTCACTCTAGGTGGAGGAATGAATTCCTTCTCTTGAAGTTCTGGCAAGCCAGTCCAAGATAAGTCCTTTGATTGGACACCATAGAAATCCCCAGCTGGTGGTGGAACACCAGTATAATCTTTCATCCCAATCCCACTCATATCCTTAGAGTCTCTTTGTTTACCAACACACTCTCCTAGGGATTGTGTGGCCTTATCAAATCTCTGGATTTTAAGACTCACATTATCTTTATTTTTGTTAGCCTCTTCTAACTGAGCTATCAAATCAAGATTAACCCTGTTTACTATATCTTGAATATCTTTACTTTGATGTAACTCATGTTTTAAGATATTTATTTGATCCTTTAAATCAAACTCCATTTTCTTATACTCAGCTACTGTCTTTTCTGTTTGGGTAAGAGCAATTTGATAATTAGATACTTTGCATCTTTCAGTACTTGCCTCATCTAATAATTTTACTATCTCTTGATTTAATTTTTTAGTATTTAAACGACAACCCTTAGAACAGAAAGCATCATCATATACCTCATTATCTGATGAAGAGGAGGAGTGTGCCATGAGAGCATATTCAACATGCTCTTCTTTAACTTCAGCAACCAAAGCTCTGTCCTCTTCCTCATCCTTAGCCATAAAGTTCCAGCTCCAGTCCCATCCTCCAACACCATCAATTTGTTGAACAGCAACCATGGCCTTGGGATCTTGGCTCTTAACCATTTGGCTTGAAGGCTTACCAGCATCAGATCTTCTTGGAGATCTACATTCCCTCATAAAGTGCCCCATCCTATGACAGTTGTAGCACTCAACCTTGGACTTGTCAAAGCCAGCAACATCCTTAGCATTAAAGGTCATCTTCTTCTTGAACCTTTTATTAAACCTGTTTGCTCTTAAACTTACAAGAGCCATAGTCCACTTGATGTCCATCTCTTCCAGTTGCTCATCACTTATCTGCTCAAGATCTTCATATGTAATCCTTGAATCACTGGGCAAAGAAGCAATGAATGCACACACAGTATCTAGATCTAAACCAGCAGGCTTAATTCTATCAGCGCCAAAGTTGTGTGTGTCAGCGCTTGAGTATAAAGCGTTGACAGGATATGATCCAGCGCTGACAGACTGAGATCCAGCGTTGACACATTGAGATCCAGTGGCTGGATGTCCATAGAAGTTCATGGAATCAAATTGGCCTTCACTTTGTGAGAAGAAGGCCATGTTACTACTGGAAGATTTATATCACTATCCAAAAGCCATTCATTCTCCAACAGTCTTAGTTTGTTGAAGATGTCATTAAACCTGGAGGTCTTGTGGGTGTTATTGACAAGAATGGATCTTGTCTCAATCTTCCATACATCACCAAGGCTTTTGAGAAAAGTAGCATTCAATTCAGGGTCATCAATCTGTGTTCCCATGAAGGAAAGTTGACTTGTGATGTCAAGAAGTCTACTTCTCACACTGCTGAGATTCTCATTGGGTTGAGCTTTAAAGACAGCATACTCATGCAAGAGTTGCTTCTTCTTTTCTTCTTTTGTGTCAGCATTGCCACCATGTGCTACTTCAAGAGCTTCCCAAAGCTCTTTTGCAGACTCAAAGCGTTTGTACTTGTGCTGATTCTCATGACCTAGGGCGTGTTTCATGATGTTCAAGATTTTCATGTCCACCCTCTTCTTGGCTATATCTTCAACAGATACAGCTCTTCCATCTCCAGGCTTTTCCTTCTTATCAGCTTCAGGACAATTAGGAACAGCTGTCCTTGTGGCAATAGCAGCAACAATCTTTTGTGCTTTGTCGAATGTGTTCCCATATTCGACAATCTCCCAAAGAGTGTAGTCATGAATAGCTATATATTGCTCAAAATTGGACTTCCAAAGCTCAAAGTTCCTGGCATCAAATATGGGAATTTTGATACTAGGATTTGAGGAGTTGTTTTGTAGCAAAGCAGCAGGTTGATCTGTGCCAGACATGATGTTTTTAGGGTTTTGAGAATTTTAGGGTTTTTAGGGTTTTTGGTGTTTTAGGGTTCTTGCGTTACTTAAAGATCAAAAGTTTCTCAACAAGCTCTGATACCACTTGTTGATCCCACTCTTAGATCGATTAAGCTTTGTGTATACGAGATTAGATCAAGTACTACACGTAGAGAAACCTTTGCTTATGAATAAAGTAACAAAGTGTTATGCGGAATTAACACTTGATCTAAAACACAAAGAAGTTAAACCTCTTTCATTGTAGTCAAGTACGATTATTCTAATACAAGTGAAAGTTTGTTTAACATCTTTGTGTTTTAGATCAAGTGTTAATTCCGCATAACACTTTGTTACTTTATTCATAAGCAAAGGTTTCTCTACGTGTAGTACTTGATCTAATCTCGTATACACAAAGCTTAATCGATCTAAGAGTGGGATCAACAGCTAACACTACTCATACGTCCAAATTGTGTAATACTTTTTCTCCCCGCAATCCTAGTTATTATAAAAGGAAATGGGTTACTAGCATTTTTTATCTATTTGTCATGGATCACAAGTGATACATATTGACTTATTTGAGTAGTTATTAGTCCGAAAGCAAAGTAGCACGATTTGATCAATAGTTAGCCGAAGGACAAAATCTTTTAAAACGGCTTCTCGTGTATCTCCTTAAGTTCATATCTTGGCATAACTCGTTTCACGATTTGAGACCTTTCTCGGACCGATATTTGGCATGTACTTCATACTTCAAATCTTGGGAAGACGTTCTTGAAATAATGGTCTTCTCTTCATATTTTGGAATTTCTTCACTTGACGTTTTTGAGAGATTCTTCATATAGGACCACGACTTCATCATCTTTACTTTGGATTTTGATATACAACGATCCGCCTCCTTTTCGGACTTGGATATATTTATCCTCATACCTTGTTAGGGTCTTTTTGGATAGACTTTCTCCATTCTTTAGGGGAGTAATTGCTTCTCGTCGTGTGTCTCGATCCTTCATATTGATTTAGGAATAATGATACTTCACATCATCTTTGGATCTTTAGAAAAAATAGAGCTCCTCGTGCCTTGTTAGGGCCTTTTTGGATGATCGCCAATCTTCGCGTCCCGCTTCAATAAGTTATGCCTTGGCTATGAACTCTATTCAACCCCGAGCAACTTTTAAACGATCTTGTGCTAGAGGCTAAGTAACCTTTCAAATCGTACGACCTTACTTATTGCAATTATGATTTATTCCTAATGCATTGATCTTATGGGAAGAAAAAGCCACAATTAAAAACATATGAGTTTTTGAAAGAACACTTTCATGTTCTACGTTTAGCATGATCACTTGTCTAACTCTATCATTTCTCGTTCTTCACTATATAAAGACCTCTAATTAAAGAGACTCGTGAATACTTAGCCATGCAAGTCAAAATTAAGCCAAATTTGGATTAGCTTTCATTAAGACTATATCAAATCAAAGTTTTGGGTTTTCAAGCCACCTATAGGATCTTGCACTTTCTTGGACTTTTTCAAGTTTAGAGAATGCGTTTTAAAGTTCCCTTGATAAGTGACTTTCTCGAATCAATTATAGGAACTTGCGAAAAGTTCTTGTTCTTAACCCGAATGAATTAAGACTTTCGCGTTTTAAAGCTCCCTATATAAAAGTCTAGCAAAACTTGAATTGAGCGGGTTAAGGAATGTAAATGGCTCCAAATGCCCATCAAGTCAAAAATTAACTCTTATTCTACCCATCGGAAAATATACATTCGTGTCTTAAAAACACTTATGAAAACTAAGAAAATTTTAAAAATTTGGCCATTTTTAGCCTTATTAGCAAAACAAAACATTGAAAGTTGGAGAACGTGAGGGCGTAGCAAAGCAAGTACCTATTCACCCCCCCATACTAAAAGTAAACATTGTCCTCAATGTTTCGAGTCTAAAGGTGGAGCACCCCCATACTAGAGACGAAGAGTCGAATGCTTAGGATCTAGCATGGAAAGGGTGATCAACAATATATCTAAAGCCGTTTATTAATTATGCTAAAAGATAATTGTTAGAACAATAAAGGATATGTCATGGAATCGTGAAAAACTTCTTCAAACGAACGATGGAGGCTTACGTAAACGAACACGAGAGTCTTCAATCGTAGATGATGATGATGATCTAGATAACACAATCACAAACAACCACGAGACAACGAGTTGAAAGGGTACAAGTCCCCTTATTAGTGAATAGTAAGCCTAAAGGATAAGCATGGGATCTTCCCCACGAGGCACCTCGTTTTTGATTACCGAGTCATGAGCTCGACTCGATCCCCTCAAAATGTGAACATTTAGGGAAAATCATGGTGTGGTCAATGGGGCTTACATGATAAACAAGGCCCAAAAAGCAACCGGTATAAAGGACTAAGTCCTTAAATGATGCAAAATACCGGGGTCGAAAATGGCGTTCTCGTTTTCATTTGAAAAACAAATTAACGCCACTTCAACATGTGCCATAAACTCAAAGAGTTTGAAGAAAATAGATGAGAAATAGAAGGGTGAGACAATTGGTAAGACAAACGTTTGAGCTACTCGAGGTAGACTCGCACCAAGCAAATAGAAAGATTTTCCATTTATTGCATCGGTGGAAGACCGAGATTTCCCTTTACATGAAATTCCGGGATCGAATATCTCGTCCTCGGTGGACAAGGATGAGGGAACATAAGGGGCTTCCCCCATACTAAAACCACACAAAGCATCGTCAAAAGGAGTAGACGAGTTTGTAGCACTCAAAACACGTGGTGATGACGGAGTTAGATTTGTAGAAAAGTCAATTAAATCACATTTAAGATCTTTTCCTTTTTTATCTTTTAAACTCTCCTTATGAAAACCCTTTTTGATTATGTCGAAAATATTCGGTGTTTCTAAGACGATGTTAGTTACACTAAAAATTCTCACATTTTGAAACCGTTTTGGTTTTGGTGGTGGCAAGTTCTCAAAACGTTTATCGACGAAGAAAACCTCCCCATCGGGGTCTACATATTCATCATCCGAAAGATCTTTCGTAGAAACCGGCAACTTATCAACATTTTTCAAGAATGAATGTTCGATGTGAGGCGAAGGATTTTTCGATTCAAGTATTGACGGTTTAGGCTTTACACTCATAACCTCCACCGGCGGAGGAAATGGTAAATTGTTTTTGGCGACATTCCCTAAAACTCTTGGTGAAAATTCTTTGCAAACGACATTGGTTGAGTCACCATGGTTTAAAGTTGCAATAGAATAGACATGAGAAAGATTGGAGTTTTGTGTTGCATTGATGACAAGTTCTTCTTCATTGAAACGAAGGGTGATTTTTCGAGCATGAACATCGATAAGTGCTCTTGATGTATCCAAAAATGAACGACCCAAAATGAGAGGAACTTTTCGATCGATAGGAATGTCTACAACGATAAAGTCAACGGGATAGTAAAACTTTCCGACTTTAACGAAAACGTCCTCGGCTACTCCACATGCTAAAATCGTAGAATGATCGGCCATCTCGATAGACATGTTCGAAGGAGTAAGAGCCGGAAGCGAAAGCGATTTGAAAATCTCGAGAGGCATTAAATTAATACTAGCACCAAGATCGGCCAAGGCGTAGCATTCCTCCATATCTTGATGTGACACCCTAGAACCGAGGTCATTAACGTTACCCTAAATTACGCTAATTTTTGAAATTTTTAATAAATTTTAATTTCTATATTTATAAGTATATTGGTTAAAGCCGATGTTCGAGGTTATAATTTTTACGTTTGACGATTCAAGAAGGACGATGACGATTACGATCCCGAGGGATGCCCAATTTTATATAATTATTGATGATTTATCGATAATGTAATTTTCCGAGAATTTTATTTACGATTTGTGTTAAGTTGAGTCGGGTGAGTTTTATAGCCTTCCGAGTACATTTAAAGTATCCCAAAAATATTTTGGAGTGTTCGGGATGATTTCCGACTCCCGTAAAATTTTCAAAATTGACTAGTGAGTCGAACCCGCAAAGTTTTGAGGACGTTTTTAACTTAAGGCCAAAAGAAACCTTTATTTGCAATTTGGTCCCTCCCAATACCACAAAAATGCACAAACACAAACACATAGTAACAATTCACAAAAACAAAATCAAAACTCTCCCTCTCTTGTCCTTAAAGCCGACGGTCACCCCCAAACCCACCAAGAACACCATCAAAAAAATTTTTCTACTTGATTTTCATTGAAACTAAGGTTAGACCACATCTAATCTTGTCATTCCCCACCTTTCTATGTACTTAAATCCCACAGGCATTCAAATAAATTTTCCAAAATTTTTCAAGAACAATCAAATTCGTTTTTGAGGCTAATTGTGAGGATGCATGTTAAATTCATGTGTAATGGAAGCATAATCACCAACAAAACCCACCAAAATCAATTTGGTTGTGGTGATTTGGTCACCCAAACCCCACGGCACAAGGGGGTGTTTGGGGAGCCATGGTGGTTGATGATTTTGAGCATTTATCTTGTGTTGGTTTAGTGTTTAGTGATGTTCTAAATAGGTTTAAGTGGTTGCATGTTTGTTTTCTTTGATTTTAGATTATGAGGTTGGTTGATCAATAGGGGTAGGACTGAAAAATTGTGTTTGGATATGATTAGGGAAGCTTAGGATGATGCCTAGTGGTGATTAGAAGGATTGGAATCGAGTTTAAGCATGATTTTGGAGTAGTCAAATTTAGGCAGAAACTTTGAGGTCATTTCATAAAAATTATTTTTCCTACAGGTCTTGAAAACTAAATGTAGTTATAGAGGGTCTTCTTATCTTTAATTTGGTATAAGGTAGAGCCCGTGACTCAAAACGAGCTAAAAGTTATGAGGTTTTAAAGATCGAGTACCGGGAGACGAGGACTTTCATAATCCGAATTTATGTATAGTTTTAGTCAAATCCCGAGGACCACAAGTATGAATTGGTAAATGGTCAAGGGTCAAAATTTGGTCACAAACCTGTATAAATGAGTCTATAAGTTGACTTAGGAGTCGAAGAAGTCAAAGGTGCATTTCAAATGGGTCAAAGAGGTCAAAGTTGGTCGAAGTACAATTTCAGCCCGGAAAATGTAGTTTTGGAAAAGCGTTGCGTAACGGGTCGTAGAAGTAAAAACTTTTATTGGGATTAAAAACATGTTATCTACAGGTCTTATAGGATTTTTGAGAATTTTGTCAAATTTTATAAGTATGGTTAAATATGGTAAAACAGCCCGTACTTTCGGTAAGTACCGGCGAAAATGGATAAAAATGGATAACGTAAGTAATGAGAACGAATGATGTAAAAATGAGTGATGCTTGTTGTATTGTTTTTGGCGTGAGTTATAATTGTCCTAAGTGACTAGTATATATGTATTTTATACAGTACCGTAAGGTATTTAAAATGAGATTACTCATTACGCGTTATTTGTGATAGGTGTTGATTTATCCGGGCATCCGTTTCGTCGTCAGTGATCATCTCTCGAACTACCGACTACTTAATATCTAAGGTGTGAATTTATAGCCTTGCTTATATTTATTTCAAATTGTTTTACCCACGAGGGAAATGCATGCTAGTTTTTAAAAGGAACGTATATCATGAATGATTGTTAGACCCGAAAGTTGCCTTAGAAATTGTGTTGAGTACCAAGTTGCAAAAGACCCTAAATTCATGAACTATTAACTATTGTCCTGCCCTCGAGTAGTGGGAAATAGCCTCTTATACAATTTGTAGTACTACGGGGCTAACGACCCAATGCTAGCCGAGAAGCTGTACGTTAAGTAAGTTCTGCGGTAGATTATCTTGTATGAGAGATAAGGTATAATTGCAACTGATGCCTTTAGAAGGGGCACTGGTTTCATCTGAATCACGCCGGTATTTATTACGCGGGTGATTGAGTTAACGGATTAGTGTCATGAGCTTAAACACAATTGTCAGTATCCTGAATATAGATTGTTTGATCGACAAGTCTATAAATGATCACGAATGGTTTTTATTTTATATACGTTCAAATGAATTGTAAAACCTATGAATTCCACTCAACGTTTTCGTTGACCAAATTTTGGCATGTGTTTCAGGTAACCGCTGAAGTGTAGAATGGAGCGTGCATGGGATGGATGTTGTGTGTATGGCTTGGAGTCTGCTTGTTTTTCCTCCCTTTTTCTACTTAAACATTTTTAAGTTTAATGTTATGTTGTTGTAAAACTGAAATTCTTGGGTTGAGATTCATGGGGACCGAAAACGCTAAACTCTGTTGTACCAATTGGGGTTGGAAAAACCGTGGACATGTATCATCTAACAGTTTTTAAATTCCAAGTTTTAAGTTGACGTCTTTTTAGCGTCGTTTGATATATCTTGTGTGCAATGAATACTGTGTAGCACCCAATGTTGTAGTTCCGCTGCGCATAACATTTGTGGGGGTGTTACAGATTGGTAATCAGAGCCATGAGTTATAGAGAACTAGGTCGTTTTTGAAAATCCTAAACTATAACTTTTGGTGTCGTAAGAAGTGGTCCAAGCACACACACAACTATCCTGCATGGCTCCGGTAAGATTTATTGTTGTATTTATGGCATTTGACGTATACTTTTGAGTGAAGTATATATGTGGGTAATTATTACGTAAGTATGGGAATTACTATATGTAGACGTTGAATTTTACGTGGAATATCCGACATCGTAATTTTTGTATTAATCATGCATGAGCATCATATTATTACATTTCGGGCATATGTACCACCTTTGCATTGCAATTGCATGCATGTATTTATAAATATTGTATAATTACTTATGTACCCTCCGAAATTCGCTGTTATTGCAGGAATGGCCGAGGTACCGCCTAATGATAATGGAAACGATTACGTCGTAGGTCACGAAGGGGGACCGTTTCCTCCGAACCCGCCGGACAATGATAATGGATGGATCGCTCCAGAAGAGGAAATAGGGCCGGAAAACGACAATGACGAAAGTGAGGTGGATAATTTTAGCATTAGTAGTGACGAGAGTGAGGATTCTGAAGAAGAGCCCGAGGAGCTAATGGATGATGGCATTCCCGAGAATGCTGTAGGCCAGACCGAACCAGATTTGTTTCAATCTCCGAATTCGCCAAAGGGTTATGAAGTACCACCAACCGGTCGATATGAGCAGCAACCCTTTAATCGCCTGATGGACAATTGTAAGGACTATTTGAGAACAGTGCCAGGATTTGTTCGAGTAAGTAATGGGAGCAGTGGAGAGTCCAGCAAATCATCCAAGTCGCCATCGATTCATGAAAATATCGCAAGGGTCTACTTTCCGAGACCAAGACACTACTGGGATCCCGCAGGTCGTTTGAGGAGGATGGAGAGGTTGATGTATGAGCGGTTTGTAGTTGAGACCAGGGTAATTAAGAGGTTTGATAAGAATGAAAGGGAACATCAAAGACTGTTGGAAAGGACTGCAAGAATTGAGTATGATGGAAATGTGAACAAAAGTGACATCAACAGTCTAAGATCGATGGTCGCAAATTTAAGCGCTAGTCTTGACCGTGTTAGAGAGGATCAAGTGAGGTTGTCAAGGATGCAGAGTTGGGAGCATCGAGTTAGAGCATCATTGCCCCCGGATTGGAGATTCATGGACGATTTGGAGATGGAGGAAAATGACTTCATGATTCAGCCGCCTACTAGAGGTGCTTGTATTACGGTGGGAAGTCAGGTAGCGATTGAGTGTGGATCTACATCAGGGACGAAAAAGGAGACGGAATGTGGGCCGGATGACAAAGGAAAGAGAAAAATGGATGATGTGGATGAGGACGATAGTGATGAGGAACCCGAGGAAGACGATGACGAGCCGCCATCCAAGAGGCCGTGTGGATCACCACATGCCTAGTTACTTGTTTTGTATTTTCTTTGATCATTGTAATAAAACTGTTTTAGACTTTTGTATGATGGCATTATGACGAGAAACTTAAGTACTTGAGTTTTGTGGTGAACGATTGTAGTGGCAATACTTGTCACGATTTTGGTTAATTATCAATACAATCTATGTTACCTTTCATGATCTGTGATATGTCTTAAATTTGATCTTTTGTGATGTGAATTGATGAATATAAGTAACTCCGTAGTGATGTGTCGTTGTATGTATATTATGTCTGGGAAACTTGATATGTATACTTACATTGTTTTTCTATTTTCCCTGTCTTGCAGAAAGCGATATTCGATAACACCATGCCTCCAAAGTTGACCGCCGATCGTGTTAACACAATGATTCAGGAAGCTATAGCAAATGCGCTGGAAGCGGACCGAGCCGGGAGAAATCAGGACCAGGGAAGGAACGCGGGGAGACAGCAAGCCCCGAGAGTGTGTACCTATTCTAGTTTTATGAAATGCGGTCCCACGCAGTTTCGTGGAACGGGTGGAGCTTTAGAACTTAGACGATGGTTGGAAAAGGTTGAAAGTACTTTTGAAATCAGCGGTTGTGCAGAAGCGGACAAAGTGAAGTTTGCGGCTGCTACGTTTCTTGATGATGCGTTAAGTTGGTGGAATACCCAGGTAGCTACAGTTGGATTGGCTGTAGCGAATGCAAGGACGTGGAACGCGACAAAAGCTCTGTTGACTAAGAAGTTTTGCCCAGAAGAGGAATTGGGACAATTGGAGGATGAGTTGAGGCACTTGACCTTGAAGAACAACGATATAGCTGCCTACACCAGGAGGTTTAACGAATTAAGCCTTTTGTGTCCAGATGTTTTTGCCAATGATGCCAAGAAGATGAAGCAGTACATTAAGGGTTTATCTAGCAATATCAAAGGTGAAACAACTTCGTCGAAACCTGGGTCGTTTGATGAAGCGGTCCAGATGACTCACGCATTGATGGACGTCAAGCTCCAGGACAAGCAGAACTCCATTGCTGAAGGCAACAAGAGGAAATGGGAAGCGGCACAAAGCAACCAATCCCAGGGCCAGAACCGAGGTGGAAATCGAAACAACCATGGTCCGAACCGAAATCAGCAGTTTAACCAAAGAAGGAACGAAGGGATGAGGGCAGTTATGAACCCTAGAGGAGTAAAAGTTAATCCCCATTGTGGTAGGTGCAATTTGTACCATGTTGGGAATTGCCCGCCTGCATGCGGCAAGTGTGGGAAAGCAGGTCATAGGACGTCTGGTTGCCGAACGGGAGGAGTAGCCACAGGGGCGAATGCTATCAGAATGAGGGGATGTTATGGTTGTGGAGAGAGAGGCCATGTGCAAGTGGATTGCCCGAAGGCAGGAAACAAGCGGGGAGGTAATAATGCGGCTGCTGTGTATCAAGTGGGAACGGCTGATAAACCACAGGGTCCTAATGTGGTTACCGGTACGTTTTTGCTAGACGCTTGTTATGCTAGTATTTTGTTTGATTCTGGCTCCGACAAGAGTTTTGTAGATGTTAAATTTAGTCGTCATATCGATAGAAAACCGGTGTTGTTAGCGACTAGTTATAACGTTGAGTTAGCCGATGGAAAAATTGTTAGTACGAATTCTATACTGAGAGGGTGTACCTTGAAGTTAGGAAATTACGCTTTTAAAATCGACTTGATGCCTATAGAGCTAGGATCGTTTGACGTGATTGTGGGAATGGATTGGCTAATGGCGCACAGTGCTATGATCGTCTGCGGCGAGAGATTAGTTCAGATTCCGTTGAGGAATAAAGTTTTGACGGTGAAGGGAGACGAATGCACTTCTCGTTTGAAGGTGATTTCCTGTTTGAAAATGATGAAGTATGTAGAGAGCGGATGCGATGTGTTTTTGGCACAAGTTTCGAGTGATGGTGATTTAGAGACGAGGATTGAAGAGGTACCAGTTATCTGCGAATATCCGGAAGTTTTTCTAGACGAGTTGCCAGGTTTACCACCTACCCGTGAGGTCGAGTTTCGAATTGATTTGGTGCCAGGAGCTGCGCCGGTTGCACGTGCACCTTATCGCTTAGCACCATCTGAGTTAAAGGAATTATCGGATCAACTGAAGGAATTGATGGACAAAGGATTTATTAGGCCGAGCTCATCACCTTGGGGAGCGCCAGTGTTGTTCGTGAAGAAGAAAGATGGTTCGTTTCGGATGTGTATTGACTATAGGGAACTCAATAAGCTGACGGTTAAGAATCGGTACCCATTGCCGAGGATTGACGATTTGTTTGATCAATTGCAAGGTTCCAGTGTATACTCAAAGATCGATTTAAGATCAGGGTATCATCAACTGCGTGTAAGAGAGGAGGATATCCCTGTAACCGCCTTTCGTACGCGGTATGGACACTTTGAATTTCGAGTGATGCCGTTTGGGTTGACAAACGCGCCTGCTGTATTCATGGACCTCATGAATCGCGTGTGCAAGCCGTATCTAGATAAGTTTGTTATTGTTTTCATCGACGATATACTTATTTACTCTAAAAGTAAGGAGGAGCACGAGAAGCACCTGAGGAAGATTTTGGAGTTGTTAAAGAAGGAGAAGCTGTATGCAAAATTCTCGAAGTGTGAGTTTTGGTTGGAATCAGTGCAGTTCTTAGGTCACGTGATTGATAGTAAGGGAGTTCGTGTGGATCCCGCCAAGGTCGAAGCGATCAGGGAATGATCAGCACCGACAACGCCGACTGAAGTTCGACAATTCCTTGGTTTAGCTGGGTATTATCGAAGGTTCATTGAAGGATTTTCGTTGATTGCAAAACCATTGACGAGGCTTACCGAAAAGAATAGGGTGTATGAATGGGGAAATGAGGAAGAACTCGCTTTCAAAACGCTTAAGGATAAGTTATGTTCCGCACCGATATTGTCATTGCCTGAAGGAACCGAAGACTTCGTAGTGTATTGTGATGCGTCTCGTAAGGGTTATGGAGCGGTATTGATGCAACGTGAAAAGGTGATAGCTTACGCGTCGAGGCAACTGAGAAAGAATGAGGAGAACTACACGACGCACGATTTGGAATTAGGAGCTGTAGTTTTTGCGTTGAAGTTGTGGAGACACTATTTGTATGGGACGAAGTGTGTTGTATTCACTGACCACAAGAGTTTGCAACACATTTTAGATCAAAAGGAGTTGAATATGCGACAAAGACGATGGGTTGAACTACTAAGTGATTACGACTGCGAAATTCGCTACCACCCTGGCAAGGCGAATGTTGTAGCGGATGCACTAAGTAGGAAGGAACGGGAGAAACCTTTGAGGGTTAGAGCTTTAGTAATGACTGAGAGCGTTGACTTAACCGAAACTATACTGAAGGCTCAGGAGAGAGGACTAATGAAAGGGAATGTTGAAGCTGAGAATTTGGGACGAATGTTGAAACCTCTTTTCGTGATTAGGTCAGACGGACTGAGATATTTTGAGAATCGGATTTGGTTACCACTGTGTTCATCTGAGGAAGGAAAGCCTGGAGTTCGAGAATTGGTTATGAACGAGTAGCATAAGTCGAAGTATTCGATACATCCTGGATCGGATAAAATGTATCACGACCTAAAGAAAGTTTATTGGTGGCCGAATATGAAGGCGGATATTGCTCGTTACGTTAGTAAGTGTTTGACTTGCGCGAAGGTTCAAGCAGAACATAAGAAACCATCTGGATTGTTGGTACAACCAGAGATCCCAGAATGGAAATGGGATAAAATCGCTATGGATTTCGTGACGGGTTTACCTAGAACTCCTAGTGGATGTGATATGATATGGGTAATTGTGGATAGGTTAACGAAATCTGCTCATTTCTTACCTATGAAGAAGACGGACAGCATGGAAAAGCTAGCCAGTGTGTACGTGAAAGAGATCGTCTGTAGACATGGAGTGCCGTTATCGATCATTTCGGATCGCGACAGTAGATTTACATCGGAATTTTGGAAATCGCTTCAACGTGCGATGGGCACTGAATTGAGTTTAAGCACGGCTTATCACCCGGAAACTGACGGCCAGAGTGAACGAACTATTCAGACGATGGAGGACATGCTCCGAGCATGCGTGATTGATTTTGGAGGAAGTTGGGAGCGCCACTTGCCTCTGGTGGAATTTTCGTATAATAATAGTTATCATGCGAGTATCAAGGCAGCACCGTTCGAAGCATTGTATGGAAGGAAGTGTAGATCGCCTGTGTGTTGGAGTGAAGTGGGAGAAAGTAAATTGACTGGACCCGAAATGGTTTTAGAAACGACAGAGAAGATTGTGCAAATCAAGAACCGACTACTTGCTGCGAGAAGCCGACATAAGAGTTATGCCGATAACCGAAGGAAACCGTTGGAGTTTGAAGTTGGAGATATGGTTATGCTCAAGGTATCGCCATGGAAGGGTGTAATTCGTTTTGGGAAGAAAGGAAAGTTGAGTCCGAGGTATATTGGACCATTTAAGATCGTCGAACGAATTGGACCAGTAGCGTACAAGTTAGAATTGCCGAGCGAACTTAGTGCTATTCACGACACGTTTCACGTATCGAACCTGAAGAAGAGTTTGGCGGATAAGGAATTGGTGATTCCTTTGGACGAGATTCGACTAGACGACAAAATGCATTTTGTGGAAGAACCTGTGGAAATTATGGACCGAGAGGTCAAGCGGCTGAAGCGTAGTAGAATTCCTATTGTGAAAGTCCGATGGAATTCTAAGCGTGGACCGGAATACACTTGGGAACGTGAGGACTTTTTCAAGGAAAGGTATCCTCATCTGTTCCAGTAGAACGAAATGTGAGTACAAGAAGAGGCGAGCGCCGGGACGTCGCTCTCTTTAAGGAGGGGTGGATGTGACACCCTAGAACCGAGGTCATTAACGTTACCCTAATTTACGCTAATTTTTGAAATTTTTAATAAATTTTAATTTCTATATTTATAAGTATATTGGTTAAAGCCGATGTTCGAGGTTATAATTTTTACGTTTGACGATTCAAGAAGGACGATGACGATTACGATCCCGAGGGATGCCCAATTTTATATAATTATTGATGATTTATCGATAATGTAATTTTCCGAGAATTTTATTTACGATTTGTGTTAAGTTGAGTCGGGTGAGTTTTATAGCCTTCCGAGTACATTTAAAGTATCCCAAAAATATTTTGGAGTGTTCGGGATGATTTCCGACTCCCGTAAAATTTTCAAAATTGACTAGTGAGTCGAACCCGCAAAGTTTTGAGGACGTTTTTAACTTAAGGCCAAAAGAAACCTTTATTTGCAATTTGGTCCCTCCCAATACCACAAAAATGCACAAACACAAACACATAGTAACAATTCACAAAAACAAAATCAAAACTCTCCCTCTCTTGTCCTTAAAGCCGACGGTCACCCCCAAACCCACCAAGAACACCATCAAAAAAATTTTTCTACTTGATTTTCATGGAAACTAAGGTTAGACCACATCTAATCTTGTCATTCCCCACCTTTCTATGTACTTAAATCCCACAGGCATTCAAATAAATTTTCCAAAATTTTTCAAGAACAATCAAATTCGTTTTTGAGGCTAATTGTGATGATGCATGTTAAATTCATGTGTAATGGAAGCATAATCACCAACAAAACCCACCAAAATCAATTTGGTTGTGGTGATTTGGTCACCCAAACCCCACGGCACAAGGGGGTGTTTGGGGAGCCATGGTGGTTGATGATTTTGAGCATTTATCTTGTGTTGGTTTAGTGTTTAGTGATGTTCTAAATAGGTTTAAGTGGTTGCATGTTTGTTTTCTTTGATTTTAGATTATGAGGTTGGTTGATCAACAGGGGTAGGACTGAAAACTTGTGTTTGGATATGATTAGGGAAGCTTAGGATGATGCCTAGTGGTGATTAGAAGGATTGGAATCGAGTTTAAGCATGATTTTGGAGTAGTCAAATTTAGGCAGAAACTTTGAGGTCATTTCATAAAAATTATTTTTCCTACAGGTCTTGAAAACTAAATGTAGTTATAGAGGGTCTTCTTATCTTTAATTTGGTATAAGGTAGAGCCCGTGACTCAAAACGAGCTAAAAGTTATGAGGTTTTAAAGATCGAGTACCGGGAGACGAGGACTTTCATAATCCGAATTTATGTATAGTTTTAGTCAAATCCCGAGGACCACAAGTATGAATTGGTAAATGGTCAAGGGTCAAAATTTGGTCACAAACCTGTATAAATGAGTCTATAAGTTGACTTAGGAGTCGAAGAAGTCAAAGGTGCATTTCAAATGGGTCAAAGAGGTCAAAGTTGGTCGAAGTACAATTTCAGCCCGGAAAATGTAGTTTTGGAAAAGCGTTGCGTAACGGGTCGTAGAAGTAAAAACTTTTATTGGGATTAAAAACATGTTATCTACAGGTCTTATAGGATTTTTGAGAATTTTGTCAAATTTTATAAGTATGGTTAAATATGGTAAAACAGCCCGTACTTTCGGTAAGTACCGGCGAAAATGGATAAAAATGGATAACGTAAGTAATGAGAACGAATGATGTAAAAATGAGTGATGCTTGTTGTATTGTTTTTGGCGTGAGTTATAATTGTCCTAAGTGACTAGTATATATGTATTTTATACAGTACCGTAAGGTATTTAAAATGAGATTACTCATTACGCGTTATTTGTGATAGGTGTTGATTTATCCGGGCATCCGTTTCGTCGTCAGTGATCATCTCTCGAACTACCGACTACTTAATATCTAAGGTGTGAATTTATAGCCTCGCTTATATTTATTTCAAATTGTTTTACCCGCGAGGGAAATGCATGCTAGTTTTTAAAAGGAACGTATATCATGAATGATTGTTAGACCCGAAAGTTGCCTTAGAAATTGTGTTGAGTACCAAGTTGCAAAAGACCCTAAATTCATGAACTATTAACTATTGTCCTGCCCTCGAGTAGGGGGAAATAGCCGCTTATACAATTTGTAGTACTACGGGGCTAACGACCCAATGCTAGCCGAGAAGCTGTACGTTAAGTAAGTTCTGCGGTAGATTATCTTGTATGAGAGATAAGGTATAATTGCAACTGATGCCTTTAGAAGGGGCACTGGTTTCATCTGAATCACGCCGGTATTTATTACGCGGGTGATTGAGTTAACGGATTAGTGTCATGAGCTTAAACACAATTGTCAGTATCCTGAATATAGATTGTTTGATCGACAAGTCTATAAATGATCACGAATGGTTTTTATTTTATATACGTTCAAATGAATTGTAAAACCTATGAATTCCACTCAACGTTTTCGTTGACCAAATTTTGGCATGTGTTTCAGGTAACCGCTGAAGTGTAGAATGGAGCGTGCATGGGATGGATGTTGTGTGTATGGCTTGGAGTCTGCTTGTTTTTCCTCCCTTTTTCTACTTAAACATTTTTAAGTTTAATGTTATGTTGTTGTAAAACTGAAATTCTTGGGTTGAGATTCATGGGGACCGAAAACGCTAAACTCTGTTGTACCAATTGGGGTTGGAAAAACCGTGGACATGTATCATCTAACAGTTTTTAAATTCCAAGTTTTAAGTTGACGTCTTTTTAGCGTCGTTTGATATATGTTGTGTGCAATGAATACTGTGTAGCACCCAATGTTGTAGTTCCGCTGCGCATAACATTTGTGGGGGTGTTACACTTGAATAGCACACGGAATCAAAAATTTACCGGGATCACCGACTTTTTGTGGTATGCGGCTAAGAAAAACCGATGAACAACTAGACGATTGTTGTAACTTCTCTTTGTTGTTTAGCATACTTTTGAAGTTTGCGGCGAATCGAGGCATCATGATTAAAGCATCGGCAAAACTTATGTTAAAATGCAAATCACGAAACATTTTCATAAATAGCTCAAATTGATAATTGTTCCTTTCTTGTGCTTTCTCTTTGTTTCGTCTCGAAGGGTAAGGTAAAGGTGGTGTGGGTTGGTCATTAGGCAATGGCCTTGGAAACTCGGGTTCCACAATTGGTATTGGTTCAACCGTAGGTGTGGTATGAGCGGTACTTCGTGGGATTGTAATATGCTCCTTTTCGACCATCACCTCGGGTTCTTTCTCGATTTCCTTCTCCTTAGAAGTACTTGTACGAGAGATTGGTTCCTTGAAAGTTTTACCACTTCGTGTAGCAACAACCTTCAATTCTCCCCTCGGGTTGTTAATGGTATCACTAGGAAGACCACCCGAAGAAGAGGGCTTACACATGATTGCTTCAAACATCTTAGCCATTCGGTCCTCAAATTTTGATTGCCTAGCATCCGCTTTTAATAACTCTTGCTTAATCTCATGTTGTCCTAATTCCATCTTTTGTTGGTTTTGTTGAAGACGTTGGACATTTCCTTCCATTTTGTTTGCATGAGTTTTAAGTTCATTAGCAAGTTCATTTTTAAGCTCGTTTTTCAACTCGGATCTTAAGCTAATCATCTCACGTTGCATATTATCAAATTTAGCATCATTTGCTTTTGCATAATCCAAAAATTCTCCTTGCAAATTTTTTCGTGTGAGCATTTTGAAAACCTTGTGTAGTGTTTTGAAAATCACGGTTTTGGTTTTGATTAGAGATTTGTCCATTCCCACTTTGATAATTACCTTTGTTGTAATTGCGTGTGTTGCCTTGGTAATTACCTTGGTTGTTGTTTCGATAATTGTTAACATTTTGGTTTGGTGGAGCTTGATTTTGGCGGGAACCTTGGCCGTTTTGGTTGTAAGTTCCCGTTGCTACATAAGCACTCGAAGTGTTACCATCCGCGGTAATGCACTCGGAAAGATCATGAGCTCCCCCACAAGATAAACAACTCTTAGCAACCGCTTTAACCGAAGCAGAATTGGAAGCTTCTTGAGCCTTCCAATGGGACATTAGATTAGCAAATCTATCAAAAAACCGATTTTCCTCATTAGCTTCATCATGTAAGGCGTTAATGCTACGAGACGATTGTGACGAAGATGACGAACCCATATTGGCAACACTCGGTGTGTTACGAGGGCTATAAACTTTAGATCTATTTTCAATGATTTGTAAAGCCTCATTTGTCGTCTTGCACAAAAAATTACCACCCGCGGCGGCATTCAAATAATCTCGTTCATGATCATTAAGCCCATTATAAAAAGTATCCACTTGATGCAATTCCGTAAAATCATGGTGTGGACATTCATGTAACATCTCTTTAAATCGTTCCCATGCCATTGAAAAACTTTCATTGTTACGTTGCACAAATCGTGAAATCTCATTTTTTAAGTGTGTTGTTTTAGATGGTGGAAAAAACTTGTTCACAAACTTAGAAACGAGATCGGCCCATGTCAAGATAGAATTTGGCGGTTCTTTCTCGAGCCAAATTTTTGCGGGTCCATCCAACGAGTATGGAAACAACATCATTTTAATGGCGTCATGTGGAACATCCTTAAATTTGCTAGTGGCGGTGAGACGGTTGAAATTCCTAATGTGGTAATGCGGGTTGTCTTTCTCGTGACCTCTAAACTTGTTTGCTTGCAACATCGACATTAAACCCGTCTTAATCTCGAAATTCTCCGCAAGGATGGCGGGAATCACAATAGCCTCTCCAAAACCCTCGGTGGGTGCTTGTAGCAACTCCATCATAGTACGATTAGCCATGACGACTTCTTGTTCTACAATAGGTTCAACAATTGGAGGTTCTTCAACAATCAACGATCCTTGATTTGCTTGCTTTTGAAGACGTTTACGAGCTCGTTTTGCTTGATTACGAGTGATCATAAACTTCACGAAGAATGGGAGGTGAGCAAAGAAGATTCTTTTTGGGTGTTTTGTGAATTTTCAATTTTTTTTGTGTTTTTGATGATATTTAATTTTTTTGGATTTTGGTGTATCTTCGTAGACAACAATCTACAAAATCTCTCCTCGAATCAAACTCTTGATTAAAGAAGCCTCAAAGGAATGAAAACGATTACGTGGAGTGAACGCCTTCGAATGACTTTAGAACTTTGGTGAAAACCAAATTGTTCAAGAGGTTTTAATCACACAGAAAACCAAGCAAATATAGTATACGTAATAATACTTTGGGCGGCAAAACCCTCGATTAGCCTTCAATCTTAAAATACTCACAAGCAAGCGGGGAAACGAGGCGGCGCGAAGCACTTAAGAGCCTTTTTCCTTAGGGTATATTTTATAATACCCGCCTTATACCCACCTTATAGTTTGTATTTTTCAAAATCGAGCTTCACGAAAGTATTTATCTATTTTTGCCTTTTCTTTTTTTGTTTGAGATTCAAATACAATAATTAGGAGATCAAATCCCAATTAAGGTTGTGTTTTCACACTTTTGGAGATATTGTATATTGATTGTGATACTTAATACAATATAGTAATATTTATACAAGAAAACCAAGAAAACCGATAATACGTGTTAAGGGAGTTCCACTTAACACAAATACTTATTATGGATAATATCAAAAACAAAAGCTTCCAAATTAAAGCACAACACACCTCCCCGGCAGCGGCGCCAAAATGATTGTGGTAAAATACGACTCTTGTTTAGGAAAACAAAAGAACGTATATGAGCGGTAAGTATCGAGTGATGATTTTAGGAAAAATCAACACTAATGACCCAATCAAATAAAATGAGAGAAAGTTCGTTTCCCAAGGAGGTATATGTGTGTGATTTAACTTGTAAATGTTTGAGATTAATATTGAGAAGAATGGGGATGAAAAGATGAAAAGACGGTTACGTTAAAATTACACTACGACGTAAACGTAAAGCCGTGAAAAACTACCCAAATTAAAAATTAAACTAAAACCAAAAACAAAGTAAATAAAAGATTAAAAAGAAGCCAATAATAATATAAATAAAGACAAAAATCCAACAAAGATATTTTAAAACCTTTTATTAATTAAATATTTAATTTTAAATGCTAATTAAAGCCCTAAAATTAAATATAACTAATTCAAATGTCTAAAATATGATTTTATTGAATAATTACTTAACTTATATTATTAGAAGACTAAAAAGTAATTTTATAAAAATTAAAAGCTATTAAAACTATTTTTAAAACTCTAAAAAATGATTTAAAATGATTAAAAACTAATTAAACTTAAAATAATTATAAAAATAAATCTAAAAGCTATAAAAATATTCTAAAAATGGAAAAGGTCCTAATTAATGCTAAAGAACTTAAGAAAAATGAAAAATAAAGAAAAATAAAACTTTGAATTTTTAATAATAAAATAATATTAAAATAATACTAAAAATAAAAAGTTTATAAAATTAATTCTAAAAAATTTCTAAAATCTTAAAATAATCTAACTAAGAGAAAAATGCAAACTAAAGTTCCTAAACCCTTTTTAATAATTTTATAAAATTAATTAAAGTTTATAAAAAAAAACTTAAAATAATATAAAATTAAAAATTAAAGTTTATAAAACCAAAACTAGATGTAAACCTCAAAATATTATTTTAAAAGCTAAAAATTATTTTTTCTAAAAATTAAAACTCTTTTTCTATTTTTTAATGATTTTTTAAATTACGGCTAATAAATAAATTCTAGAAAATAATTTAATAAAGGGAAAAAATTAAAACAAATCTAGAAAAATCTTAAACCCTATATTAATCCTAGGAAAAATAAGTTAAACAAAATTAGCTTAATAAATAAGCTAGAAAAGTGGGAAATAAGCTACGGCTTAATATTAAGCTAACAAATGAAAAAGAGGTTAAATAGAATATGAAATCAAACACTAACGTAGAAAGGCGTCTAGATCAATGGTAGTTCCCCTACTCCTCCAACGAGAGGTCTGGGGTTCGAGTCCTGTTGCGGGCGACCTTTTTGCACTTTTTTCTTTTTTTTATTTTTTACTTTTCACAATCCAAACTGACACCTTCTTGCTTGTTATTCACCAATCCAATGTCCAATTTAACTAAGATTAAGCCAAGGTGAGGACCAAAATCGTATCTAGATTTTAAACAAGAGCACAAGCAGGTTTTTGTGCCTTGCTTCACAAGTGAGTTTAGCCAAAAGGATTTGGCTGTGGCTTATTTGGTGTAGATATTGGGACACAATGGGCACCCTTGTGCTCTTTGAAGCACAAGGAGTCAAAACCAATCAGAAAATACACACTAAGAAAGCAAAATTCACAAAACAAATCACACAAAAACGTTTTCAAGTTGCTGATGCAAATTAATGAGGTCTGTGGACTTATGAGCTTATAACTTGCATACCAATGAATTTCAAGGTCCCAAATTTAGCACACACAATCACCAAATGGCACACAAGTAATCTGCAAACCTATAACATCCTAAATCTAACAAGCAATCAAGAATCAAGTACCAAAATCTCATAAAAATGAGCAGAATATAGCCTAAGCAGATTTATGCTATACTTTTCCTTTTTTAAACTCACAACTAGTTTAAAACTTGCACCAAATGATAACCTAACTAGCAAACAACTTATCTCAAACCTATCCAATAGTTCTAACACGTTTTGAAACACAATCAATGATTTTATACCCTGCTAAAACATATATCCAAACAGCACTTTAAATCTGTGAAACTAAAATTTTCAAATCAAATCACTTTTAAAAGCATTCAAACTGACTTTAATAGCATCTAGCATGCAAACAAACACAAAAGAACATAAATCAAACAGCTTTAACACACTTGTAGTACCAAATCAAACAAATCACATGTAACTCAACTTTTTCTGAACTTTCAAAAAGGGAAAATGGTGATTACCTTAGAACCCTACATCCAGGGTTCTAGTGGATGTAAATCCACCTCCTTATACACCCGGGTGTATGCAGACACAAAGATCAACAATCCTTCAAAACCTGTTTAACAAAAATCAAAGAGAAAACAATAATATAAACAATATATATTCTGTTTCACTTTTCTTTCTTTCTTAAAACCTTCCAAAACTTTTCAAACCTTCTTAAAACGTTTTATAAACTCTTAATCACCAAACAAACTGATACTCTTAACACCAAATCTGTGAGACCAATCCTTACCAAGAAATTCAGATTTTCAAAACTTTTTATGAAAATCTGAAATCCTTAAAAAACAAGTTAAATAACAATGGAACTCAGAATCCTTAGCTATCCAATACCAACTTTTAAAAAACAGATAAAAGGAATTACAATTTTATAAAAATACCAACTTTAAATTTCTTTAAAAAAGGATTACAAGAGATTGCTAAAGAAACTGGAACAAAGGGGTTTCCACAGGTTGGACCTCCTTTTATACTACTCTAATGAACATTCTAGTAGGCTAAAATCACAAACCCTAATCTAAGAAATTCCCAAATATGCCCTTGACGCGTTTTTGGTGTTGAGCTGTTAAATTTGATCCTGGACGTTCCTTTTTGCGTTGTGAGTAAGCATAAGATCATAGCTGTTGATTGTGGACACGTCATTATGCTTGGAGGCCAAGGTGTGATGTGATTGGGTGAAAGGGAATTTGGGGGTAGGGCCCACAGTGAATGGGGTGAGGGTTTTATGTGTGGGATTTGTTCCTGCGTGTGGGAATTAAACGTGTGCAAGGTTAATTGATTTTTAACCATGTTTAAGTGAAGTAAAAATCTGGAGGTGAAAAAGATAAACAGTAAGTCTGTAGATCCGATTTTGGGGGAGAAAAAGTGTTAGGCGCGTTTTTTTTGTTTGAATGTTTGAGTATGGCAACTTTGGTCCTTATCTTTTGAGATTTTTGGCAAACAATGTTTTCAGCCCTAAAAACGTATTTGCCTTGTTAATAACTTTCACACTTTGTCATTTTTGGCACCAAACTTTGGAAAAAGGTTTCAAAGGATTGTTTTTGCCATTTTTGAATAATTCAAGGGCTGATCTTGGACAATCTTGATCTTCAAAGGTCTTCATTGTGTCTTTTACTTCATGAGGGACTATAATTGACAAATTGATTTTGTTGAGGGACCAATCTTGTCATTTCTTCAAAGTTGAAGGACCTTTTTGCAATTTTGACAAACTTAAGGGACCAAACTTGTAATTATCAATATACAAGGGTTTTAAGTGTCATTTCTTCATTAATGGAGGATCAATCTTGTTTGTCTTCATGTCTTCAAGGGTATTTGTTGAAAATTCCATGATTAGGGCCCGGTTCTTTGTACGGCTTCGTTTCTCGTGTCCGTTTTTCCTTGTGTCTTGTGATCTTTTGTCTTTTTCACGATATCCATACCTAAAATACACAAGTAAACAAACACAAGCATATATATGGTATTTTATGACATTTTGATGCATTTAAAGCCCGAAAAGAACGATGAGATCATGTATAAATGCCATCTCATCAACCTCTTACACCCACGGTCATTTCCGGTTCTGCAACAATCCCAATAGAGCACTTTGTTTCTCACGATCTTTAATACCTTGAAAATGGAGGAAAGAAATATGCCACGTCACTCACTATGGTCAAGGCTGTTAATTTGGAGAATGTTCCATGGATAGAGGATAAAGTACCTGATGCAATATGAAGAAAGAAATTGCTCAAGTTTTATGACACTTATGCATCACTTGGCATCTCTCACTGGAATCCAAAGAAAAGGTTAGCTTACAATCACTTCTATCGTCCTAAGAGAGGTTCTTCTATTGTCTCAGCTCACAGAATCAAAGGCATTCAAGGAGTAACCACTCAGACGGTATTCGGCTATGATTACTTGAATGTAATCGTGTTCAAACGTACTGATGAGAAAGAATACCGAATTGACGAAAGTGATCTCCAGTACCTTCAACTTGAAGACATCGAAGATCTTCTGTTGTTATTGGCTCAGGAAAAAGTCGACCATTTACCACCTGAGATAGTCATTGCATTGAGCTCCAACTTTCGTCAATATGCTAGGAAAATCGTCATCCAAAACCGGGTGGAAGACTTTCAACTTGGAGTGGAGAGCTATCAGAAGCAGCTAAACTTGGAACGTCCCCATACAACTCCACTCAGTAATTTCCATAAGAACAAAAAGGTTTACATAGGGACCACAACGCCGGAAGCATGGATTTTTTATCCAAAGGAGACTAGTGTCATGCAGTATATGCGATTCTCTGAACTGCATAGATTCTACGATGGTACGCTCAAGCATGTTCGAGATGATCTGACAGTTCTCAATGCCAACCTACCACTTCCAGCAGTCAAGTACACCTGGACAAGCCAATGCAAAAGAGGAGCAAAGTACGCGATCAAGAAGATCGAGGAACTTCTAAGGAAGCGCCGGTTGCTACGAAGTGTGGAACGATTCGTCGGTGGACGACCATATGAAGCTCACCACAGGTTCACGGAACGATCCATTTAATTATGGTTCGTCTTATAACAGGTCAACTCCATATGTCTATAATTGTGAATATGTTACTTTTGTATAATCAGCTTTTGTAGCTTGTTGTAGTGTAAAAGTATGATATTTTTCAAGAATTTCTCTCGAGATTCTAAATCTTTCAAACACATCGTACTCAAGCAATACAACTTACCCTTATTAATTTGAGGGGGAGAATTAATATGTTCTTTGGCCAACATCGAATTTCATTTTATTACCCAAAGACCGGTTAATCTATTAATATCCAAAATATTGATGGTTAACATTTTGGAAAGGGAGAAAATGGGATTAAGGAGACTTAATGATACTTGGCTAAACAATGAAAAAGGCTTAAAAGATAAACCAACTTAACATGTGTAATGCACAAGTTAAGGGGGAGCGTTTTTTGATGATCAAAACGACTTAAGGCACAAAAACTTTGATTACAATATCACAAGTGGTTTAAGTGATTTTTTCAAGGATTTTTCATGGTGACAATACTTACCTAAAACACACTTAATTCACGACGGATGTGGTGACAAAAGGGTGGTAGGTATAGGTATTAGTCCAGTGATTCATCAGAACCGATGGAATCTTCCCAAGGACAATTCCCTAGATAGAATTAGAAGTCCTAGGAAAGATGGAGAATGATTGTGAACCTAGCTGAATGCCGACCAAGTACTTAAGCTAGCACTGGAACAATCACAACAAGGTGCTAGTGATGACGTATTGGTAAGCATTGAAGGGGTTGAAGAATGAAAAAGAATTGTAAAGATAAAGGGTGTAAAGAAAGAAGCCCTCCTTACAACTTTAGGCAGAAACCGGGTCAATACATATGCTATTGAGATCATTTGTTAATGATTCTCGATATTGAAGAAAGACATCATGGACCTAGTGATGCAATGCACAACCCTCCCCAGCTAACTCAAATATCTCTCAAAAGGTATTTGTTTTAATCACACGGAGATCAACACGTTATCTATTGGTTTATTCACTCAGAATAGACTGATATTGAATAGGTGGCACTCCTCTCCAGCCATCGCTCACTAAATAAAAACGCACTATCGATTCTAGAGCCACGAGATCATCAAAAGTCTCATTAGGACACTTTCCATTTATTCCTTGCTTCTTCACACACCGTGAAAAGTAAGAGATCTTTATGAGTCCTACACAGTATTCTTGTAATATTGTCAGAACATCCGAGTGATACGCAAGTATTACAATGAAGATGGAAATCCTGCTTGAGCCAACATCAAACAAGCTCATGGTAGGTGACACGTGCGGTTCTTTAAGAACCAATCTTGTGACAACTAGAAAGAAACAGTAGTTTAATTCTTAATTGAACTTAAACTCGTTCCAGGCCTCTACGCATTATCGTATGATCTTGCCAGAACACTCAGAGTGACACTCTTTAGTGTTCACAGTAACGAGTGGAAATCCTTCTAGTGTTAACATCAAACAGTACTTGGTAGGTGACAAGCAAGATTCTATTTGAATTAAGTTTGTGACAACTGGAAAGCAACGATGGTGAATATCTTAATTGAAATTCACTTGTTCCAGGTTTCATGAATTGACGGCTTCAATCATAAGGATTTTTAATCCAAATGATTCACTCTTTATGTTCGCAGTCAGCTTTGGACGGTCGAATAAAGAGAACGGGTTTACCCGCGAAATCCTGTCAGGAAGTTACTTAATTGAAACTATCCGTCACGGGTACGATATCTAATATCGTCCAACGGTCTTCATCGACTGGAGGTAAAATGCTACCGAATTAGAATAAAATGTCAAAGCCATTTTATTCGTGTCTTATTATGTTGCTTCAGTCGAAGACGGTGGCGTTGCGGTGTACCTGTTGAAGACGTCCTCACATGCTTATTCCTTCTGCATCAAATACTTCTGCAAATTCAAGAAAGTATGACCTAAAAGTCATCCGCTGTATCGACTCTGAAACTTTCAAGAATTAAACAAAGGATAAGTGTGTGGGACATGAAGTCACGAAGAGGCGGACATCACAAGAAGATAAAGACTGCACGTGAAAGGCCAAAAGAACGTGTTTCAAGCAAAAGGCTGATATTATTCAACACATATTCACAAAAAGAAGAAAAAGAAAGAAAGAAAAGAGAAAGTGGACTACGAGCTCAATAACAAGATCTAGCATGCTAGATTAGGACTTTGTAAATTTGGAGTGACCTCCCTTTGGGAGTGATTGTTGGAAATACGTTTTACGTATAAAGAAAGTCTCGGTCACTCCAACAATGTAGTTATAGGCTCGTAGTAGTGTTTAAGTTACATTTATTAAATAGTCCGACCCATGAGCATGTTCATGGGCCGGAGGCCCAAGTCCATTAAGGACTTGGGTATATAAGCCTCTTTCCACCATGGAAAGAGGTGTTGGTTTTTTCATTTCTCACTTTAATATCACATAGTTTCTTTCATTTCTCTCTATAAGTTTCTCTCTCTAGAAAATATCAACCCTCTTGATTCATAAAGATTATCATTGTTCTACAGTTTTGATATAAATATTGTGTGTTTTGATAGAAATAATGGAAGAAGATGGGTAGAAAGTATAATATATATACTACTTAGTACAGTATTAGAAATTTTGTCGGATTGGGTTATCAAGATAATTGGGCAAGAGACATACATAAAACTATGAATTAAGTTCATTTAGATACCAAACTTATCTAAGATATGAGGGGACTCATCTCCACCTTCCATTTCTCTTTCATCTAATGGCTGAGATTGAATCCCCATTTTACACTGCAAGGGTATTTCGGTCATATCACCGCTTACTATATAAGCCTTTTTTTACTCCTCCCCTCATAATAAACACACACATCGTCTCATCTTTTCTCTCTCTACCCCCGATCTATTTTCTCTCTCTACAAATCCATCATTACAGATCCATAAACATATCACGAATCCACCATCACGAATCCATTACGAAGCGATCATCACGAATCCATCATGAATTGATCACCACGAATTGATTGATCTATCACCAGGTTAGATCTTACATGTCTCCTTATTTTAGCATATTTCATTTGAATAAGCTTATTAATTTATCATCATTCGAATTTATAAGTTTTTAGATAGCTTATTTTGAATAAACAATCTGAATCTATTGTTTTTAATTATAAACTAGCTTATTAGTTGATTCATAGGAGTAATTAGATTATTATGAATAAGCTCATTCATGTGAATATGAGAGGTATGAATATGCTTATTTTGGTTAACTATCTTATTTTGGTTAATTATCAGGTTTTATAAGTATGAGATGTATGAATAAGCTTATGTTGGTGTGAATTATTAGGCTTTTTAATTAAGTTACTAATGTAAGCTGTAAGTTTGATGTATCATATATGATACCTCATATATCATATATGATAGTTATATGATATGTGATATATGATAGATTTATCATATATGATACATGAAGTATCATATATGATGTATTATTTGACAAACCACAGAAAAATCAGACTTTGTAACTAAATTTGCAAAAAAGCTCTTTAAGCTCTTCAAACCTGCCTTATATCATATATGATACAGTTGCTGATAACATGGTGCCTAATATGTTCTCTTCTTCCTTTGTAATTATAGATTGTGCTAACAAAAACAACGAAGGGATGTTTCAATTTCCTGGGTTGAAGCAAAATCAAGAGGACGCGCACCCGTATGTGTGGAGCTGCGGTTAACAACATGTAGGGATGAAGAAACATTTGATGGTTTTTATTGAAGAAGTTTTGTGATTTATGTTTTTTTAGAAACCATGTATGTTTTAGTGATTTAGCATATATGATATTTGTAGTTAAAATTTTTACTTAATGTATCATATATGATATGTTGTACACATCAAATATGATGTATTATGTACTTGCTACATGTATATGACACATGTTTTAGTTATATCAAATATGATGTATTATGTACTTGCTACATGTATATATGATAATCTATGAACCTTTCTTTTTGAGTAACATATATGATAACACATTATCATATATGATAGTTCAATGTCATATATGACAGAATTTTAGAGTTACATGGATTATCATATATGATATTTCATTATCATATATGATACTAAATAAAAGGTAAAAAACAACTATGCTTCAAATGATAAAAATATCAACAAAATAGGCATTTATCAAAAAGGTACATCCGTAGATGTTTCGCCATTTTCATATTCAACAAAAAATTCAATGATTTAGTAGCATTGCAAAGTTAAAGCATGACAACGTTATACACAAATTACTAAAAGATAAACAAGTCAAATGGCTAAAACAATGGATCTTGATTTCATGCATCAACACTTTGGTTGCAAACTCGACACTCGTCTTTTGTCATCTCATGCACATGCCGTCGTTTGTTCTTTTGTCACTTGTCTTATGTTCACTTCTTTTGCCCTTGAGATCCTTGAGTTCTTCAAAATGCATCGAAAACAACCTTTACTACACAAATAAAAAGATTTGCTTTTAGTTTCAAACAGATTATCAAATATGATATTTTACATAAGCTGAATTTCAATCAGGTTATCAAATATGATATATTAAACAAGTTGAATTTCAACTAGATTATCAAATATGATATGTTACAAAAGCTGACTTTCAACTAGATTATCATATATGATAAAATATACACAACTAACTTTAAATTACCCACCAGTAGATCGTAGACTTGGTTGTATTTGTTTTCAAGCATATTAGCATATTATCATATATGATACCTCCATATATCATATATGATTCATATATGATGTATGGAAGTATCATATATGATACATCTGTTAAGTGTAACCTACGGTTTCAGCATAAGTATACTAATAAGCTTATTCACAAAACTCACCTTATTCTTATCCTATAGCTTCAACAAACTATATATATAAGCTTATTCTCATAACTCGATTCTAGTTCATATGCTTATTCATATAACTCTCATAATAAGCTTATTCATATTAACCTAAATTATAACACATCAAATAAGCTAACACATCCATAATCACATCAAAATAAGCTGAAAAAGAATAAATTCATAAGCTAAAAAATCTGTCATCTTATTCACATCAAATCTAAACTAGTATATAAATTCGAATCAAATAAGCTTAAAAATAAGCTTATTTACATCAAATAATCAAAAAAAAAAAAAATCTTGATGATTTTACCTAATATTAATAGATTATAGATGGGGATGATTCAATTACGAAAGAGATTATGATATAATAGATCGATGATGAATCAATTCGTGATTTAAATCGAGGATTTGATCGAGTATGTGTTTGTATGTGTTTTCTATATGTGTTTTACAGAGAAGAAGAAAAAGACGATGTATGATAATGTGAGGTAGGAGGTGGTGTTAGATGGGAGGGGTGAAATTACTAAATTGCCCCTCCGCTTTTTTTATTAATAAAAATGGGGTTTCATCTCAGCTCTTTATTTATATTGGATGGAAGGTGAGGATTGGTCCCCTTGTATCCAAAGGATACAAGGTATCCAAAATAACCGGACTCTAAAACTATATATCGATAAACAAATACGTTATCATATTTTTCATATAAATACTAACGAACAAACATTTTTCAATGTATCGTGTAAGTTTTAATATACGAATAAAAGTTTATAATTTAGTACGAGTCACGTTTATTTATGTTTTTAATTTCATTTATATATTTATTTATGTTTTTAATTTACGAATTAAAGTAATAAAATAAAAAAAAGGTTACGAGGTGGCGGTGAATTTCTACCAATTGAAACTTAAGTAGTGTGAGTGAAGGAAAAAGTTGAAGTGACGTTGATGGGTAGGTAGGTTTATCACCACCACTCCTTTTAACCTAAGAGCTTGACTCGTATATATATCTGTGTTTATAACAGCATGATACCTGTTTTGGTAGCTAAGTCAATTTGGTTCTTTCTGCTATTGAGATTTCTAGTTGTTGATAATAAAACTTGATTCAAGTGTTGATCAAAAGCATACACAAGTCATACGTGGAGCTGAATTTAGCTTTCTTAAAAAGCAAATAGTTCTATATTAACAGTTCGTGGTTGTCGGTATGTACTACTTAGGCACGATTTGCAACCCCTTGTTATTGCCATTGTTTCACCTCACAAATTTGTAACTGAAAAGTGTTTTTGAGTCGTGCCATTTTCTAGAAGTTAAACAAGTTTCAAATGGTCGATCATAATGGTTCAAGAGTTGTTTAGATCATTCTTAATTAAAAAAAAAAGAGTTGTTTAGATCATCTCTATTAAGGTGCATGTTGCAAGTGGTAGAGGTCATTGTTTAAGGGTGGTTCAGATCTATTTTATGAACTTGTGGCATGTGCTTATGTCGTGGTTCGTGGGTCGTTATTCAGATCCATATGTATTAAGTGGTGGTCTTGTAATATTGGAAATTATCTTCATCAATCGTTCTCACACCTCGCCATGCCACTCCGTTTGATGACGTAGTCTGAACTGTTTGGCTTACGGTTCCAACTGGTTTCATGATATATATTTGAAGGGTCATGGTTGGCCGGTTTTCATCGGTTTCAATGTTTTCTACGGTGTAATTGCTAAATAGTGAAATACTTGTAATTATTGGGTTCAAAACATCTTAAGAGGCAATACAAGCTGACAATAGGGATGCCCTTTCCTATTTAAAGAGCCGTTTGTTTTGTACTGCTCCAACTTATATACTGGACCAACATATCTTTCTAAATCTGGACCTGCTATGTTAGTTATTTCATATCAATAAAGTAATCTTGTTGGCTTGTGCTCCAATTATGTTGGTTCTTTTTTTGATTGCTACATCATACTAACGTTTCTATATCATAGCTCCTACTTAAAGAGTTACTGAAAAAGACTTGTGCTTCAATCACTTCGAACACCAATTTGTTGTTGAAGTTAGATATCCATTTTAAATAAAATTACTAGTATCATACTAAGGTTTCAATATCATAGCTTCACAACAAAATAAAAATAAGAGTTTACTTAATAAAAGTTATGCTTACATATAAAATAAACAATTATTTAATCACTTATATTTTTTCTTTACTAAAGCATTATTAATTTAAAAGTAAGCAAAAAAAAATCACATCATTTGCCTACTAAATAAAAGAATCAATAAAAAATTTACTATTTTTCTTACTAATGATTGAGTAAAAATAAACTTTTAGTGATTCTTTTTATTACATACTTTTTTTAAAAGTTGATAAAAATAACTTTTAATAACTTTTTTTAGTAGAAAATTATAAGAATAGACTTTTAGAGTGCGTTTAGTTGAATAACATTTTTCTTCATTTCCTATTTTCTTTTTGCAAGAAAAGAGAAAATGTATCTATCTCCACAAAACATGAAATTTTTTGAAAACACATTTAGTTAGAGAAACATGCGTTTATGTTTTCAAGTATGTTCAAGTGTTGTTGTTTCTATCTCTATTTTTTATACATCTTTATAATATTATAAAGACATTTTTGGAACACAAAAACATATATCATAAATTAACCAAACAAATAATAAAACAATCAAAAATGTTTAAAACAAGATAGTAGAAAATTAAACACCAAGAAACAGGAAAAAACGAGAAAGTAAAAAAAAATTAAATAAGTTAAACTTAACATCAACGAACATGTAAAAATATACAACGACTACTTTTTCAACGTAAAGACTAAAGTAGCATAGCACTTTTATTAGAGATGACCAATGGGTTGTTTGGATTGTTTTGGGTCATGGATCAAATGAGTTATAAGTAAAATGGTTATTTGTCAAACATGTCATATTTTAATAATGGATCTATAACGAACATGGGTCAGCTGGTTTAGGCCGGGTCAACCCACTAATTAATAACATTTTTATATTTTTTAATGTTTTTATGTTGGAAAAACTGTTCTTGGATCGAAATAAACCACAATCAAGATATACCAGAAACTAAACTTCTTATCAATAAACTTGAATTTTTTTACAAATAATATGTCATTCTAATCTTTTCTATACAAACTGATTTCTATATATAAGAAAAAAGAGTATGTTGAATCAGTGTGATGGTTTGAATGAACCATTGTGTCCCTTGCTTGTTGTAACTGCCACTTTTGCAATTGTCAAATAATTGCCTTGTCCAGCAGATTGGGATTAGCCCATTGGGTTGGAAACGGCCCAATGTTCTCCTCTCTAACCAAAATTATTGTGACTTTAATGTCTTCATTTATGTTTGATCTTTTCAACCACTTTTAATAGTGCTCCAAAAGTGTGTTTTGACTTTAAGCTTCCATCCTTTATTATAAACATCTTTTTCTTCGAATTGTTGATCTACTATACTTAGTTTATCATAGTCACCTTTTGTTTCATGCTCTTGATCATGTCCGCCTTCATCTTCCTCTAGTATAATTGTCTCTAGACTTTGAGTCTTCATCATCATAGTCTTTTGCAAACAAAATACTCTCTTTTGTTGGTGTATCCTTGCTAGATTTCTTTTGAGTCTTGTTGAAGCTTGTGGATGCTATTAACGATATTGGTTATAAATCTTCTTCCACAAGGTTTGATGCTTCATATCTTTGTTGTCTTTGATTTCTTTTATGGCAATGTAAGGCATAATGTCCATATTCATTGCAATTATAACATTTTACTTTGTTGAAATCTCTAGGCTTTTTTATTGCTTCATTGTAATCTTGTGAGAAATTTCCTTCTTTTCATGTTGTCTATTATCGTCATGACTTCGGCTATGTGGTGGGATGTATCTTCCCTTTCCTTGATTATCATTAGTGATGTCTTCGACCATTATCGTTGTGTTTTGCAAACAATATTTTATCTTGATCTTTGAATGCTCTTTCTTTCTTTGTAGGTTTTAAGTATTCCTATTGCTCCTTTTAGGGTCATTTTGTCTAAATCCGATTATTGTTGAATGGATGCAACAAATTGAAGGAATTTGTCAGGCACAACATTTAATAGTTTCCGTACTAAGGTTGGATCCTCAAATGTGTGCCCTAAACTAACGGCTTTGTTTACGAGTGTTGTTAATTTTCTTGTAAAGTTATCGATTGTCTCGTCTTATTTTATTTGTAAAATCTTGATGTGTTCTTTTGTGTTGACACAAGTTTTAAATTTATACAAGAATTATTGATTAAGCTAAGAACACACGGGCAAGTATGACCCTTACGTTTGTAGCTAGCTTTTATAATAATAGGGAAAGAAATCTATTTTAGACTACACAATTATAAAAGCGACACCGCAACCTTCTCAAGCAAGCTCCATCATCAACACTTCAGATTACCTGAAATACATGCTTAAACAAATCAACAATAATGTTGAGCGAGTCTATAGGTTTAACAAAACATATTTGAACACAAGAAAAATCAATCATAATCATTATAATAGCATTGTGGCCATATAATCTTTTAATCAGGTATTCTGTCTTATAGCATCAGCTATAGAATTATATTAAGCTCATGACACCGACCCCTTGACTTAGTCACCCACGCCTAAAGCCAACATGAATATATGAATTCCACTGCCGCTACTTGGGTATTAGTTGTAATTTATATACCACTAATTCTCATTCTCGTAAATTATCTTTCCCACGGGTTACTCAATGTAAAACCCTAGTCTCAGATAGGGTCGTCAACAAAATAGTACTATCATTTGAACAAGCGGTATTCCCAACTCACAACAAAGAGTCAGAACATAGTTAACGGTTCATGAATTTAGGGACTTCTGCAACTTAGGTACTTAAATTCAAGGCAACATCAGTAAACATCCGACAACATTAGGCAACATTCGGGTTCAACAATCATTCATGACATGTGTTCATTTTATTTTCAAATAGCATGTATCCCCCTTGCGGGTTTAAAATCATTAAAAACAAGTATAAAACGAGGATATAGACTCACCTTAAGTAATAGCAATAGTAAGACGACTTTTAACGATTTACGATGCCCGGCGAACATGAAAATCACAATCTACCAAATAAAACACGCACTTTTAATAATACATTCAAGTAATATATTATACTTAATAAAATCAAATAATAATTCAAAACCAAAATTAAACTCACACAATTTCCCATTCAAGTGTTTCTAGTATATGTCTTCTACACATTTACTTTATTATATAATACTTCTATTAAAAATCTGTCGGCACATACTAAATGTCTGAATTGTTTTCCCCTACTTAAAAACATCAAAAACTTATGAAACTACTTGAGCAACTCACTTACTATATATAGAAAGTCCTCCAAAAATTTTATCAAAAGTTTTTACTTCTAAGACCTTCTGTCCGACACATCTTTAAATTATAAAATCCAGACAGTTTTACGTCTTTAACTTACAACACCATTTCGACCTTTATAAACTATTCCATTTATAAAACCGACACTTGGGTTTAAAAATAAACTTAAAATCCTAAGTTTAGAACTCAAGAACAACCTTTTATCATTTTCAAAAACTCATTCTACAGTCCTCGAGATTTGATCCAAATATCGACAAAAATTTCGTTTTGTGTCAATACTCGCCTCCCGGTACACGAATAATCAAACTATCATAATTTTTCCTCGTTTTGAGTTAGAAGCTCTAATTTATACCAAATCTAAGCTTATGAAATTCTCTACGACAATTACTAATCATCTTAACTTATTTTCAATCTTAAGTTTTCCAAAATTAGCCTTGAATTTATTGATCTAAATTATACTTTTAAAAATCACATAAGATCATATTTTTAACTCATTTTATCATCATCCATGCTTCTAATATCACCCTATGGTCATCCTTTTCAATCCTTACAACCCTATTTTCACTTATATAATCAAGTTTAATAAAAACTATTTCAAAAATCTTACATGCAACTAATAAAAATCAAATATAATACCACTAACACCTACATACAATCATAAAAATGGATCAAAACATGATATCTTTCAAGAAAGATAGTTTTTGAGAAAAAGTTCTTGCATGTTGTAAATTTTCATACCAAAGTGATGAGAAGAATGAAACTAAGATGGGTCTTTGCTTAGTTTTTAAAGATTGAAACTAAATTTAGAGTTGATGGAGGTTTTATGGTGATTGGGGGTAACCGAATGTTTGAGGGAGAGAGGGAGGGGGAGAGAATTTTTCTAGTTAATGGTTATGTATGTGTTTTTGTGTTAGATTTTTCCTTTTATATGGTGGAAGTTTGGGGTAGTTTTTGCTAATTGATAATTATTTTGGAACAAAGTGCAAATACTTGTTTAAAAAGCGGGAAATGACTATTAGTCAAATTTGAAAATATTTAGCGGGTCTCGGGTTTCATAAAAATACTTCTCAAAATTTAAAACGCACACAAAATATGATATAATATAGTCCCGACACTACTTAATACGCAATTAAAAATAAAAATGTCAAAATATCAAACATTTTAAAAATAAAACGTAAAATTTCGGACATCCGTTGATATCGCGATCACTAATAATCCTCGTAACTCGTCAAAACATAAAAATAAGACTTTCAACATTCGTTTAACTCAAGACACCAAATATCACGACATCCAATCTCGTCAAAAATTTCAAAAATATACGTAAAATATAATTAAATATCGGGTTCGGGTTATCACATTAAGCCTCCCTCCTCTTGTGGCCGATTCTACTGACTCTTGGAAATAGGTCCTTTCTCCAAATGGAGTCTTTACGGTAAACTCTTTATCAAGATCCATCTACAAACAACTTGTTGCCTCCTCCTCTCCAAATGTCCAGATTATGCAACGGAATGCGTGTCTCCCGAAGAAGGTAACCATTTTTATTTTGAGGCTTGTTTTGGATCGGCTTCCCCATCTCGAGAACTTAATCACTCGAGCTTTTCCTGTTGATTCAGATCTTTGTCATCTATGCAATGAGGAACCTGAGACTAGAGACCACCATTTTTTAATTGTCAAAGGAGTGTTACCATCTGGAGAAAAGTTTTTAGCTGGTGGGGCGTTCCATTTCCAGCTATTAGCTTAAATCAGGTCCTCCCTCCCATGACCTCTCCTTCGATCCCAGGACTTTGCAACACAGGTACAAGGATTTTTAGAGGTTTTTGTTCAGTCACACTATGGCTAATCTGGAAATGGAGGAATGCGGCTCCGCCTGAGTCAAGAAAATATATCATCTCATCGGACCCTTTTGCCCAGATTCAAAAGTAGGCTCTTCTTTGGATTTCTAGTAGATTCATAAAGGCTCGTGGTGAGTGGTTTAGGTGGATACGTGATCCAAGGTTGTGTTACATGTAATGCTCCTTTTTAGTTGTTTTTTTGTGACTTCGGGGGTTTTCCCTGTTTGATCTTCATCTTGGAGATCCTTTATTTTGTTTGTTGTCTTTGGCGTTTGCGCCTTTCTATAATATAAGTGCCTTTTGAAAAAAAAAACGAAAACAAAATTTTACCCCAACACTTTATTATCATAAACTTATGTATGAACAACCAAAAAGTCAGGTCATTTGGGCATTGTCTCAAAGTTAGGCAAACAATGCGAATTTAAAACTTAACAAAACAATTTAAGAATTTACCGACAAATTTACAATGAAATAGAGTATTAATGCGATTAACAATAGCATAAAATCATCATTCCCTAAAAAATTAAACTTTTAAACAAGAGCGATTTGGGTAGTGAATGAAAACCAAAATTCATACAGACATTAAGATGGTAATAATTATCACCTTAAGGATTAGAATGAGTAGATCAATTTACCTTGTTGAAATATTGGGGAAATAATTAGGATCTGTTTGGTGAGAGTAGTGAGGCACTGAGATGTGATTTTGGGGAAATGGTAAAGTGCTCTGTGTTATTATGTGTTTACATTTTGAGAAGCGGCAAATGAAAAGTTTATCCCACTAAAAGAATTGGAGTGAAATTGAAGTTTTATACAACGGTTTATATACAAAGGAACGATCTAACTAATTAGTTTGAAATTAATTAGATCACTTTTTATCCTAAAAATCGATCTATTCATTATGTTTTACTTTCTTTTTGAGTAGTTAATCGTTTTTTTCCGAAAACCACTCTATATCAAGTGATCTATGTAAGTTTTTGTGTAGTAGTGTAGTCAGAACTTTGAGGTTCGGACAGGTTTCATGATATGTACTCGAAGCCTCGAAGGGTCATGGTTGGCCGGCTTTCACCGGTTTTGTTGCAATTACTAACATCTTTAAGGTAATACACGCTATCATGCAAAATACCAGCAGTGAAATACTTGTAAGTATCGTTTTCAAAAGTAATATAGGCTGACAAATATCTATTCTTTCTATTTGTAGATACCAATAGTGATGCCTTTTCCTATTTAAAGAGCCGTTTGTTTTGTACTGCTCCAACGTATATGCTGGACCCAACATATCTTTCCAGATGTATATGAACTGGGCTTGGGATCCCACAAATAGTTGAATTATTATGAACATATAATAAAAAATTTAATATATAAGGGGGCGTAGTTCTTTTTTTTATGGGTTTTTCTATCTTGTGCCCTAAGGGCACATGATAAGATGATAAAAAGTACTCCGGGTCCCACAGAAAATTACACAGGGATTCACACTCAGTGGATTCATGTGTACTTTTCTGTGGGACCCGGTGTACTTTTTGTGTACTTTGTGTATTTTTATTATGTGCCCTTAGGGCACAAGATAGAAAAACCCTTTTTTTATTGCAACATCTGACCAATTTGGTGTTAAAGTTATATATCTATTTTGAACAGATTGCTAATATCATTTTAATGTTTCTATATACTCAAAGGCTTAGTGTACATAAAGACAATTTTGAAAAGTGAAACAGTTAGTTGGATGCTTTTTCTTTTGCACTCCCATTGTTAATATATGACCATGCATGTATGAGTTATCACGATGTTATACATATTCTCCTCATCTGCAAATATATCATACGGTAATGTTTTTTAGCCTCACCTGATATATATATATATATACCAACAAAGTGTTTGTACTAAAATCCTTATTTTCTTACTTAATTCTCGTATAATTAGCACTTAAAATTTCATGTACTGCAACCTGCTTATTTGTAAGAAGATAAGCACTATATACTATACGCAATTATTATTCTGTTAGTATATCGACATACCACATACGTGTTATAAGTGGGGAGCAAGTACTGCAACAAAGAACTTCCTCAAAGTTGCATGCATATACCTTCACTCAGTTTTACAGACTTATCATTTTCCTTGCTAAGAGTGCTATATGAAAGAAGCTAGGAGTTAGAGTGTGAGAGATAGAAAGCAGAGTAAATGCAATATAGTTCTAAAGAAAGATTTTTTACTGATTTGTGACTAACTTATGGAGATTCAGAAAGTCTATTAAGAAACTGGTACTTCTGATTAGTTGCTGAACGTAACCAAGATGGAAAATATAACATAAAGAAACATCTTATTTATTTAAAAGGTTGCGAAATTACAGCTTTAGATTCAAGTCAAGCACATGTGGATCACTTGACGCCTGAAAAGGGGTATCCGCTTCAAAATAAGAACCTCCGGGCCATACCAATTCCATTGTCTCCGTCACATCACAGGGTTGCACCAAAGTGGCTTCAAACCTGGCACCATCATCAACAAACCTTGCAATAGAAGTTTCATGGTGTCTACTTGGTGGGGGAGCCGATGTGTGGCCTTTAACGCCGAGTGATCGCTTAACCATGGAACTCACAGCTGGTAAGTCATTCTTTTTTGGTGTTAGGTATATTCTAGCTGCCTCTCTCTCTCTCCTGTGAGCATTTTGGTGACCACCTAATGCTTGTGGACTGTAGAACTTTCTTTTGCAGAAGTTGCATGTGTATACCTTCATGGGTCTTGACGGTGAACTGTCAGCTTGATTTTGTCTTAGGGTAAGATTTAGCCACCCTTTTTGATAAGCATTTTGGTATTCATGACTTGTACCTTCCCTCATATTCATTCAAAATATTGATTACAACCAAAAGACGATATCAGAGATTGGACATTAGATATTTATTTTTATAGCTATCTATGAAACTTAATTTCTTTGGATCAGAGTCAGGGTTTACATGAGAAGAGGATGTTAAATGCTACATATATGTCCCTCATGGGTACTGCTCCTTCAGGGCACATTGATGTTGCTCCTTTCAAGTCTATGTGTTCCACCACTAGCTTATTTTCTAGTGCATTATTTTTGTCCGCACTATATAATAATTGACATTTATTTACTTAAAATTTTACTTACTAATAAAATTAAAATAATTTTCTTAATAAACCACAATAAATATAAAAGTAAGGAAAAAAACTATCAACTTTTAATATTCTTTTGTCTACTAAAAAAGAATAATTGAAAGTTTTACATTTCTATTTACTCTTTTTAAGTAAATAGACTTTTAATACTCGCACCCTCTCTTGTTACTTACCTCTTGTTACTTACTTTTAGCACAATTTTGTAGTGCCATCTTTTAGCACAATTTTGTAGTGCCATCATCTACTTTAGGACACGTAGTAGCTTTTTACAAGGATCTTTTCGCATGTAGCCAAAAGTTTATACACCTGAAAATAAACAAATCTTTTCCAAATGCGGCACTGTCAAATTTTATATTCCCTAATGTTTTAAAATTCAATTTTTAGTTGATCCGATCTGGTGACCGATGCATAAGTCAATCGATTTAATCAGTTGAAGCGCCAGGTTAAACCGATTTTATATATATGTTTGTTTTTTATATAATTAATATGAAGTGGTGTAGGTTAATGAGACTTATTTTATGTTTAATTGAATAAGTCAAATATATCGAGTTTTTATTGATTAGTTATGACTTTTTAGTTTATATGTATAACACTAGTTATAATGCCTGTGTATGCACGGGGTTTTTTCAAAATTTGTACATAATGTATCTTGTATTAGTTTTATTATTCTTTTTTCATGTAAATTTCATTTCAAAATGTTAGTAACTGGTGTGACCATTTATGGAGCGTCAACACGTTCGGGCTCAATATGGTTTTATAAGAAAAATAAAGGAGGTGAATTCACACGAACATATGCAATTTTAATCCACACTAAGAGGGCTAGGTACGACTGAGCCATCGAGCTCGTGCTGTGGGCAAAAAGTGGTACCACATCACCACTTTTTTCCATAACACCAATACACCTCATAACCCCACACCTCAATTTCTCGTTTTATTATGACCCCTTTTTCAAAAAAAAAAATTAAAAAAAATAATAATTCAAGCCATAACACGAGCCACGGTACACTTGGCTAGCCGTCGGCTCGCGTTATGGGCCATAACGTCGGTTGGAGATAGCCAGTCAAACCCCCATAACGCAACCCACAGTATGGTTGGCTGAGCCGTGGGCTCGTGTAAGCATGTATGACACGAACACTAATGGTCTGTGTGTAAAAGCAGTTAAATATATTTCACTCAACACTCTCTTGTATTTGCTCGATATATGTGATCTGTGACCACCTAGGCCTTGGTGTGAAGACTGGCTTGCCATACCTTAGTTGACTTTTAGTGCAGCCGGTTCAATTGAACTCGAAGGGTGTGACAACCCTGGTTTTGAGGTTCGTCACTTAGTTTTATTTTGTGCTAGTTACGTGTCTTTACGTGTTTATGTGCTTATTGGTGTGAATAGATTGTGGTTTGGATATCGTTTTCGATACGGGGTACCTTGTGAATGAAACGATGTGTGATGATTTCATGTTCATGAGTTCACATGGTAGTGACTATGAAATGAGATGGTGTTATTTAGTGGTTTTACGTATACGTATATGTATTATAGAAAATCGTATTTTTACGATTTACGGTTTAGCATTTAGAGGTCTCGGATGAGGTAATTAGTCATACGGATATTTTTCGGGATGGTTTTAAGTCATTTAGGACTTATTTATAAAGTTTATTTCAAAATTTGAGATTTTTTATAAAAGTGTATTTTTACGTCTTTTACGGTAAAACGCGTAAAAACTGACTAGTTTTACGATTTTGGAGTTTTGGAGGCTTTAGGAGCTGAAATAAATTAAGGAAAATTAAGGTAATATCATTAATACATATATTAATAATAAAAAGAAAAAAAACGAAAATTAAGGGGTGTTAGTCGGTTTGGACGCAAGAAAGAAAGAAAAAAAGGAAAAAAAAAGAGAAAAAGGAAAGTGGGTTGTATTGGGCTAGGATTCTTGAAAAAAAAAACTATATAAGGATTTTAAGTAGATCAAATCCATCATAATCCCTGGAGAAAAAAAAATAAGGGTCGACGGTTTGGGAGTGTTTTTAGGGTTTTCATAGTTTTTTTTTATCTTCCATTAAAGTAAAGGTAAAACCTTCCTAACCCTTTTTAATTAAATTGTTTCTTTATGTTTTCTTTAATCATCTATGATGGATTTAGGTTAGGGTTAATTTAAAAACAGTAAATTAATGTTGTATTAATCATAATATGATGATTACATAAATTAGGGCTTGTAATTAGAGGGATTCGGGTTAATTAATGAGGTTGATTTTGTTAAACCCATTTTTAAAAACTGGGCAGAATTTTGAGTCAATTGTTTTGATCATATCGGGAGTTCTAGGAACATTCAAGATGCGATCCAAGTATCCCTGAAAAGGTAATTGAAGTGGCTTTGCAATGTAAGAAACGAGAACTAAATTGGAGGTCGGGAAGTGGGTCAAAAACAGGTTACAACAGTCGGATGTCAAAACAGTTTTGTAATCAACCTGTTTTCTTTTTACGTTTTGGGTTGTTTGGGGTACTTAGGGTTGCATTGGGATCTTCTCACGAACATGAGAGATGGTTTATATATTTTATTAAGTATCTGCACTTGGACTAAGGTTGTGGTTTAGGGTAAGACCCCCTAATTGTAACAAACTTTTAGTATATTTAAAAGCAGGAAATCTAGAATGACAAAGGTATATATATATATATATCGGGGCCTTAACAATAGCTTTAAGGTTAGGGCAAGTGGTAGGTGTTAGCCAACATATGTAAGGGTATGAATGTTCCTTTTACAGAAACCATGGGTATGTTTAAGTGGACGGTTGACTTAAAGTTTGGAGACCTAAAATTGGGACTGTTTTGTGTAAAATATGAACGGGATAGTTATTAAACTTAAACAAGTTAAGGACTTGTTAGGGAAGGATAATGGGGTGTTTAGAGCATATAAATGGGGTATTTATATGGGATTAGGCTAGATGTCCATCATAGGTTGATGAGCCATCTTAGTGATTGGTTCATGTATTGATTGCGTGTTTTTGGTTTGTTAGCTTGTTGCTAGAGCGAGGACTTTTGGAGAAGCTATCAGGTGAGTTTCATAGTCCCATGTTTACTATTGATTTTAACTTCCAGATGGGATGGAAGAGACACTGTGTTGAGTTATTTTCTAAATTGATGCTGTGAATGTTTTTGTGATTTGAGATGGACTTGTGTGTACATTATGTGATTAACTGCTATGTGGTTCTTGTTTGTGTATGATTTGGATTAGGATAGGTACATAGGTGTATGAGCGCCTATGGTACCATGGTTGTTGGTAAGGCGTGATGCCTTGGTAATTATGGTTGTTGGTAAGGCGTGATGTCTTGGTAATTATGGTTGTTGGTAAGGCGTGATGCCTTGGAAATTATGGTTGTTGATAAGGCGTGATGCCTTGGTAATTGTGGTTGTTGGTAAGGCGTGATGCCTTGGAATTGTGATGATTGATTGAACTTGAATGCTAGTGTTAATAGATAATTGTAGCGCATTGTGCATATGTTATTGGGTTGATGGTTGTTATTCACAGCTTGTAACTGATTTTAGCATTGGAGTCTAAACCTATGACTCTCACCAACTTTATGTTGACGTGTTTTAGTGTCTCTTTCAGGTGTGAATATGGTTAAGCTTGAGGATAGAAGTGGCTAGACTTGGATGCCTTAGGATTGCATATAGAAGGAGATCCCCGTTCCTTCTTAGTTTACCTTTATGTTTTTTTGATAAGTGATACATGTTGGCACCTATATGTTTGTTTGATTTATGTTTATTGTTTGTCTTGGGTAAGTGGTAGGACTGTTACCTACTTACCTAGACTCCTGCTTTTGATAAGATACTGTCATGACTTTTGTGTCACCATTTTATGACATTTCTTATTTCATATAGTTATCTCTATAGACACGCCATGTTGCGATGATATCCATACGTCGCGCCCCATATTCCGCCATGGTGGGGTGTGACAAAGGGCAACACTTGAATCTTGGGATACCAAATGTACTTTGATTTTAGCTAGTTTTAGATTCTAACCCGCCTTCACATATGTATAAACCAATAATATAAATGTAGCTTAGTAGTTTAAAATGTATATCAGACAGTTGATTAGTTTGGTCGGTGAATTTTCAAAGTTTTCTTATAGAAATGTATAAGCTTTTATATTCACAAGAATTGAAGACCCGCGCTTCGCTGCGGTAGGTCTTCTTGTGTTATACATGTAGAATCAAACTCTTTTTCTAGTTATTAATCAAAAAATTGAAGTCAGACTTATCACAACTTTGTTTTAAGTTAATGAACCGAATTAAGTAAGGAAGTATATTAACCACACAGTATACAATTAAAAGTAATATATAAGACAAAGATTTCTAGTACACATAGAAGTTCTGGTATATTGTACTGCCACTTAGTTACTCCGTATTTTGCTGCTAAGGCACGGGGCATCTTTTCCATTATTCTCTCTTCTTTTACTTCTAGTCTGCAGCCTCGTTTGGGAACATCACTCTTTTAATTGGCGTGTAGATTTCTTCGGTTGTTTTCTGGCTCTTTAGATTCTTGTTTTTGAGTAAACTTGGGAGATGATGGAGTTGGTAAACATGGTGTTTTGCGAGTAACAACTGTGTAAAGTGGAGGCTGTTATAGGTTTATCAGAACCATGAAACATAAGGCATAATGGCTGTAACATGAAATCTTTGCGCCAAGTTTAGCTAAGGAGTAAAACACACGAGTTTAAGGTTCTTTTTACCTGTAGTAAGTCGGGATGATGTTGTTGTCATTAGTGTAGCTACAAAGTTAGGAGCTATTAGTAATCTTAATAGGGTTGGTTAAAGTTATTAAGAAACACATTTTAGAGATTTATTACCTGTTAGCATCTTTAGTGGTTCGCCTGGTCCTGTTTCAAAGCACATTCAAAGCATAGATGTTTTGTCGAACGGTTTATATAAATTAGAAATTGTTTGAGTAACTAAATAGGATGACATATAAAAGGGGTTTGAGGCTATGTAGCAAATTATACATATACACAAAATTTCTTCATCTCTTATGTATAACAATCATCCCCTACGTATTGATCATGTTATCTAACAACTTCTAAACCAGCTCTATCAACATCACTCACTATTTCCTTCCCGACTACAACTTAAGTGTCATAATTGAACTATTTCTCCTATATTTCGAATAAAGATTTGCAGACTTAAAACTAACAAAATAAAAACCTCGTCTAGTACACACGAATGCAATTTTATCTATTAAAGACCATATGCATTCCAAACATACCCATTCTAGGCGTACACGTCGAAAACTTAAGACTAACATAAATTAAAATACGCTTAATAAGAAAATAGAAGTTACACATACGGTGATTTTAAAATAACTTACCGACTTGCATGCCAAAACACTGTTCTGGATAAACAGTTATAAGAAACAAAACGCTAGATACAAAAAGAGGTTGCCATATACATTTGGTAGCACATTATTTGGTAGCACATTTTCTGGTATACGCTTAGTTTGGTGAACGTTTATAAGAGAAAGCAAACACTCGCCATAGCTGCAAACTCCATAGGTTGCCCCGCCAATGTGTGAGCAGGCTTAGCTCTAATCGAGCATGTTTAACATCATCACAGCATGAAAAGTCTAAGATAAACAGAGACCGTCACCAACCCGTACAAAATTGGGGGCAACGATCTTGTTCAAAGTAAACTGTCATCACTTGTTCAAAGTAAACTGTCATCAATTTGCGGCTTGTAAAAACGGAGGCTCAGATAAGGCACGATAAAGGAAGAATCGGACACGCCCGCCATGGCTGCAACCGTAGGAGTTTGTCCTGCCAAGATGCGGGTGGTCTCAACTTTACCCGTGTCTACTATTGATCATCACAGCCAACAAACATCATATACAGTCGCACACACAAATACCTCCTTTTTGTCTATACTTGAACCAAACACACAACCAACAATTCACAACATCACTTTAACACAGAGGACAAATCTAACAAAAGAAATAAAAAAAGAATCAAACAACTACATTTGTGTTTACGCATTAGACGAAAATTATCCATAGAAACTTCCAATATCCACAACAGTTCATAAATATCATTTGAGACTAACATTAAGTAATTAAACAATCATGAGTAAAAAAGTTAAATTAAACATACATATTCAAGATTACTAAAAAGTAACTAAAGAAATATAACCTGGTTTCTTTCAAGCATTGTATCAAATCAAACTATCAACCTTCTTAAACATAAAGAATTCAATACCCCAATAACATCTATTTTTTCTTTTCAGCCATCATCAATTGGGGCCAACTATCTCATAAAAAGAAATCATTATCATCCAAGCCCAACCGTCACCAACCCATTAAAGATTGACGGATGGTGGTTGATATTGTGGTGGTGTTCAGAACGATGGTGGTTAATATTGTGGTGGTTTAATGAGTTTATTTGTTTATTGGGATAAAAGATTTAAAAACCCCAAATACAACCCCTAAAGTATTATAAGTGATAGATTTAACCCTAAACTTTTATAATTTTCAACCCGTTTTTTGTAGCTTTAATTCTTTACGTTTTTAGCACGTTTATGTTTTATCCGAATTTTTAAGTTCAATAAATATAAGTACGAAAATTAGACAATTTTTACTAAATCAAGGAATATTTACACTTTTTAAAGGAATAAATAAAATGATTATTTCCTACTAAGGAAAGAATCTCTTAAAAAAATACATACTTTTGGTTTTGCTTTACAAAGAAAAAGATTAGCAAATATTTGTAAAATAATTAATTTATGATTATAAATCATAATAAAATATATCTCTCCGTCTCATATTAAATGTCCATTTGGACTTTTTTCGATCTTTCTTTTTTAACTTTTACCATATAAATTTTTGTTTGTGTTATATAATACGTGATGCAAAATATATGACTAGATTTAGTTTTAAGTGTACTCTCATTAGTATAATTTTTATCGAGTATTACATAACATACCTAAAATTATTTACGGTCAAAGATTAAAAAGAAAAACCGAAAAAAGTCAAAGTGGACATTTACTATGGGACGGAAGTAGTAATAAAACAATATTAATTTATAATTTTAGTTAGTTTTGATTTTATTTTAACCAACACTATTACTATGACTTCAATTTATCGATCAAACATAGAAATGTATATGGATAAAAAAATTTGTTATATTTTTTTAATAAAAAATCATGACCTTATTAACCCGAGTCAACGCAAAATTGATGGTTCAATCCAGTTCTCAAACAACCACAACCGTCTATCTCCAAATTGGTTCACGGATTAATCGGTTCAACCACCCGAATCAACCTGGGGTTAATTTGTTATTGCCTGCCACTATTGTTCTTTTAGATTGTAGTTAACAAAACCCTTCTTTTATATTTAAAAAACCAATACGTTAAATCATCTATTTTGTATATTTTGTAACTACTGTAGTTACTTTGTGAAGGTTTGAAGAGGCTTGTATATTTCTCAATTTAAATGTTATTATGAACTCGAATCATTAAATATTAACTTGTCGTTCAAAAAAAATTTACTTTGTGAAAGGCACTCGTATAGTAACAGCTTGACTCCTATATCTTTGTTTCTAACAGCATGAGGTTCTTTCTGCTATTGAGATTTCTAACATTGTTGATAACAAAACATGATGATTCAAGTTTGATCAAAAGCATACACAAGCCATAAGTGGAGCTGAATTTAGATTTCTTAAAAAGAAAATAGTTCTATATTACTAGTAGTCTGTAGTTTTTTTCAAGGTTGTCAAGATCGGGATCTTACCTAGGATCGTTTTCCTCTTTACAAGATCGAGATCGTAAAGTAGGATCGAGATCGTAAGATCCTATTATAATGTAATTTTCTTATTGGTCTTTGCAATATTTTACAAATCTATAAATTAATATGCATCGTAAACATAAAATTATACGAATATTTCATAAAAATGTAGTCCTAAATTATGATTATGAAATTATAAGAAGATTTACATGTGGTTTTTTATATAATACAAAATAGAACCTATAAATTTGTAAATTTTTAGCTTGTCGTTCGAGAAAAAATAAGATCGGATCGTAGTAGATCCTAAGATCCTACGATCAAGATCGGGATCCTATAAGATCTTAAGCATGTAAAGATCCTACGTAAGATCCGGATCGTTTTTTGTTTGCAGTATCGTAAAATCGTAAGATTTTAAAATTAAGATCGGGATTTTAACAAGCTTGGTTTTTTAACATAGCAGTCTGTAGTTGTCGGTGGGTTATTTAGGCACAATAAAATAAGCATGGAACCCACCCGCCATTATTAATATTCTATGTTTATATTTGTTAGTAGTATGCAGACGTCTACTGCAGTTCCAGATGTCGTATATCATCACGAAACAAGTTTCAAATGCTGGTCCAAGTCATCGAAAAGGCTAGTCTGTGGACTGTAGAACTTTCTTTTGCAGATGTTGCATGTGTCTTGATGGTGAAGTATCAACTACATTTTCTCCTAGTGTAAGATTTAGACACCCTTTTTTATACGCATTTAGGTATTCTTGACGTGTACGTACCTTCTCTAATATTCATTAAAAATATTATTATCAGAGATTTTGACATTAGTCAGGTGTTTTTATAACTATTTATGAAACTTAATTGCTTTGAATTAGAGTGTTAGGGTTTATATGAGAAGAGGAAGTTAAATGCTCTATATATGCCCTCATTGATGTCGCTCCTTTCAAGTCTATATGTTCCACCATGCTTGTTTTGTTGTGCATTATTTTTCTCCATCATCTACTTTAGCACACTAACTGTACAAGGTCCTTTTCGCATGTAGCCAAAATTTTACAGCTGAAAATAACAAATCTTTTCAAATGGGGCACTATCAAATTTTATATTATTGCCTGCCACTTTATTCTTTTAGATTGTGGTTAACGAAACCTCTTTTATACTAATAAGTTATTTAATTTCATTTGGTAACTGTAGTAACATCTTGAGTCGTATATCTTTGTTTATAACAGCATCACAGATGTCGTATACCATCACGAAACAAGTTTCAAATCGTGGTCCAAGTCATCGACATTGCTAGTCTGTTTTTCCGGACGTTAGCAAAAGTTCAGTTAGTGGTCGATCATAGTGGTTCAAGAGCTGTTTAGATCATCTGTTTCAATGTGCATGTTGCAAGTGGTCGAGGTTGTGGTTAAAGGGTTATTCATGTCTATTTTAAGGGTGTTGTGGCATGTAGTTAGGTCGTGGTTCATGGGTCGTTGTTGTACAGATCTGCTCTAAGTGGTGGTCTTGTAATTCTGGGTATTTTCTTCATCAATGGTTCTCGCACATCGCCATGACACTCCGTTTGATGACGTAGTTGGAACTGTTTGGCTTGAGGTTCCAACTGGTTTCATGATATATACTTGAAGGGTTGGCTTTCACCCGTTTCAATGTTTTTTGTTAGATCAGGGTAATGAGGTCTCTTCCTTTAGGTATTTAGATTTTCACAGTTTGGAAAGTCATTTCTAGGTTTAGGGTGACTTGTTATAATAGTGAAATATTTGTAAGTATTGTGTGCAAAAGTAATATAAGCTGGCTGATAAATATATTTTCTTTCTATTTTTAGATGACAATAGTGATGCCTTTTCTTATTTTAAAGAGCCGTTTGTTTTGTACTTCTCCAACCTAATATGTTGGACCAAACATATCTTTCCAGATATATTTGTACTGCTCTGTTAGTTATTTCCTTTCAATAAAGTAATCACGTTGGCTTGTGCTCCAATAATGTTGGTTCTTTTTTCCATTACAACATCTCACCAATTTGGTGTTAAAGTTAGATATCCACTTCAAATAAATTACTAGTATCATTTTAAGGTTTCTATATCATAGCTTACTTATACTTACTACTGGCCTAGTGTATATAAAGAGAATTTAGTCGAATCCCATTGATATTGACCATGTACAAGTTATCCCAATGTTCTACATCTTCAGATATATCCTATTGTTTTTAGTCGAATCCCATTGGTATGGTATTATTGCAGGGTCCATTACGAATGTTTTGGATTGCTCATTTTATGAATTTTATGTGTTGGTATATATCACCAACAACCTATAAATTAGAATGCGGAAACAATGACTGTGATTATATCGACTCATACACAAACCTATTCTACGCTGAACACTTGAATCACATATTCTAACTTTATGATTGGTGCCAATATATATACCAGTGAAGTGTTTGTATTAAACTACTTATTTTCCTATTTTCACTACAACATTCGCGTCCTACCCCAGCGATATTTTTGGGGTTTCCCCAGCGACATGTCGCTGGGAAAAGCTATCCCCAGCGACATGTCGCTGGGGTAAATTCGCTGGGGTATGCTAGTTGTTAAAAGTATCCCCAGCGACTTCCCCCAGCGACACGTGAGCCCCACAGACTTTTCCTGGAAGAACAGATTGCCACGGTGGCAATATTTTCCCCAGCGACATGTCGTTGGGGAAAATTCCTTATTAAACAAAAAAATTAAGTTAAACTTAACCAGTTTAGCTAATTACAAAGTTTCCCCAGCGACATGTCGATGGGGAATCTTTCCTTTCATTTGACTTGTCAACGCGTTGCCGTTGACTTGTCAACGCTTTCCACAGTTTCCCCAGCGACAAGTCGCTGGGGAAACTCTTGATACGTTTGACTTGTCAACGCTTTGCGTTTGACTTGTCAACGAATAACCAATGTTTCCCCAGCGACATGTCCCTGGGGAAGAGTCTGTAGGTTTTTTTTTTAAATTGCCTGCACAGCAGGCGTTTTCCAGATTTTTTCTAGAATTTTTCTGGAAAAAATCTACCAAAACCTGTAACCAAAACCTGTATTTGCTCACCAAAATACACATATAAAGTAAACTTGAAATACAAATCAACACAAACGCGGAATAAGTTCAAACTTGCACCAAAATATAATATAACGTTCTAATGATCACATGGATACTAGGAATAAGTCGGGATAGTTAAGGATACTAGGGAAACAAGCGTTCTAATTTAGGATAATAGGGAAACAAGTAAAGATGAACATAAAGAAACTATGTACCATACTAACAAACACATATATGACACGACTAGCTCGCGTCATCGCCACCCTCCCGATCCTCAGCATCATCACCCGGGCGACTCCCGCTCCCGCTGGCACCAGCATCATCACCCGGGCGACTCCCACTCCCGCTGGCACCACCACTCTAATATCCATGTTTAATTAAGCGCGTGTTTAAGTGTCAGTGTAGAATAAAGTTAGGTTTAGGCGTGTCTGTTTGTAAGCCTCAATGAATGTTAACAATTTTTAATTAATATTAACAATGAATGTTAACAATTATCAGTGAATGTTAACTTTTGGCGGGCAAAATGTTGGCGGGAAAACATTGGCGGGAAAATTAACCATTTGTCTCACTTTTTTTAATCATAAAAAGAGATATACTATTTTAATAACTATATTTTTTAATATATATATATATATATATTATATTTACTAAAATATTATATAAACATTACACATTTTTTGAAAATTGGTGGTCAAACAGAAGTCAACGTTTCCCCAGCGACATGTCGCTGGGGAAAGATTTGTTCGTTTTTTAAAATAGGCGCGTTAACGGAATATCTTTGGAGGGAATCCTGAAAAGTTTCCCCAGCGACATGTCGCTGGGGAAAAGTTTGGTCATAAATTAAACAAGGCATTAACCACTAATCACTTGGATTAGACGTGGAAGAAAGTTTCCCCAACGACATGTCGCTGGGGAAAAGTTGGCGGGTTAATCTCCCGCTTGCATTTTTTGTGATATAGTTTGGTCAAAATTTAGTCAACTTATCCCCAGCGACATGTCGTTGGGGAAACTTTTCTTTATTTTTTGGTCAAAATTTTTTCGAGAAAGTTTGCCACGTCAGAAAGTTTTTGTCGTTTAGCGTCTTTTCCCCAGCGACATCATGTCGCTAGGGAAAACCTCGATAGAGAAGGGCTGGATTGTTGTAGTGTTTACTTTCATATACTAACTATATAAGGAGGACTTAGGAGTAAGCATGTAATTTGAACATGTATATCGACTGATATACATATATTTTTTTTTAACAGGACTGATATACATATTGAAAGATAATGTTTTCTTTGATTTCATTATGAGAACGTAAGTGATAATATAGTACAATAGAATATTCTAGACTAATAACATGAGCTAGACATACATTGGCCTAATACAACATTAATACATGCTAAACCCTATATCAACTGTTACATCCCGCCTTTGCGAAAACATGAAATGTAACTTCTTGAGTATCATTACAACACAATAATTTCATAATAAAAAAACTAAATGCACTAAAATCATGTCATCAAAGTGGACACAAAGTGTCATGACAATACCTAAAAATTCAAACATAAAGTCTATAGCATCCAAAAGAAATCAAGTTCAAAATGCGTAAATAAGAAAGGCAAAACTCTACATGTAAGTCTAAAGTCTTTCTTGCCACTCTTCCTAACTCCACTTTCATTAAGAGGCTCACCTGGAAATGATGTTCAAAAATATCAACATAAAGTTGGTGAGAACCATATATTTAAAACATGAAATAAAGATCAAGTATCAGTACTGTGATTATCATAGAAACTAAACAATATGAACTATCATGCACCTATGCAAGATGTTTTCATATCTCATCACAATACAACACATCACATAGTAGTTATAAGTATAGTATATGTTGGATAATTCAAACGAACAAAACGAACAAATAAATACGAACCAACTGAGCTAGCTCAATTGGTCACCAAAGGTAGACTTAGAGAGGTATTCCTGGAGAAGTTTTAAGTTCGAGTCTCATCAAGAACCTTCACGAGCCCGAATTAAACAGAAGCAGGAGTGGGGTTTATCCCCTAAAGAGAAGATTCGAGACTTTTATACTGCTCAATTGGATGACACTATAAGCTTGAATCACTAAATAACCCGCCATTTAAGAAATAAATAAATAAATAAAAAATAAATACGAGCAAACGAAGCGGAAAACTTTTATTCAAATACCAAAGTTACAATTCAAAAGCTACAAAGAAAACTAATGACCGTGGCCTCTATTTATAGGGATCCAATGACCCAAAACATACCATACAAAGAGATATTAAAAATAACAAAACTCGTTTGACAAGCCAAACAAATTGTCTAAAATAAATTACCTAAAACAAATTTACTAAACAAACCCTAAAGTTTAACTCATTTCCCAATAATCTCCACTATTAGTTCAACTTCATACGAAACTTCAAAACAAACGAATCTTGGTCTACAAATTCAAGTATCCGAATACCAAATTCCAAACGCCTCTTGATAGTTTAAGATACTTTTCTAAGAACCTCCACCACCGTGACTTTAACTTCATTCGAAGATGCAAACCAAACGAACATTCCGTCTTCAAATTCGGAATACCAAACACAAGAGATACTAGCCAAATTCAAACAAACAAATGATCGCATATGAAAACGATCTCAAACAAACAAACGAACAAATGATCGAACCTAAAAACGATATAAACAAACAAACAAACGATCAAACCTGAATACGATAAAACGATCAAACAGATAAACGACCGAACCTCAAAACGGTAAACCAAACAAACAGATCGCCCCAAACAATCTTCACCAAAGATTATCAAATTCGAGCAACTAACTTCAAAAGTCCGACGAACGAAGATGCCAAAGTTTCCAATGATCGAACAAATTACGAACGACCCGATTTTTACTAGTCTTCAAACATCAAATCGATTTACAAATTTCATATAGTTCTTCACCGTAACCGAGATTCCCAAAAATTTCCAAACCATAAATTCGAAACGATCATAAGCTGCCATGCACCAAGTCTTTAACAAAACCCAATTAATTCTTCAATGGCAAGTATCGAAAGACGAACTGAGTCTTCGATCCAAAAAAAACAAATAACGATAACAATAATCAAATCAGGTTTGGCAAAGTGAAACCCAATATCCAAGGATGAAACTACACGTCAAAGCAAACCTAATTCGCATATCTTAAGATTACACACTTGTTTAAAAAATCAGAACCCAATAATCATCAAACTAAACACATGTCCAAATCGGTCTTACCTCGATCAAATGAAGTTCCCGAGCAAAAGCAATATGTCTTTAAGTGATATCTTCAAATCTCAATAATCGATCACAAGTTTGCACTAAATAAACGGACCTACTTTTTTTTTCTTTTTCTTTTTCGCCATGAAAAACCGACTTAGCTCTAATACCACTAGTTGGATAATTAAAACGAGCAAAACGAACAAATAAATACGAACAAACGAAGAGGAAGATTTTATTCAATACCTTAAATTTTAATCCAAAATCAACAAAGAAATCTAATGACATTGGCCTCTATTTATAGGGAACCAATGACCCAAAATATACCAAACAAAGACATATTAAAAATAACAAAACTTATTTGACAAGCCAAACAAATTATCTAAAACAAATTACCTAAAACAAATTTACTAAAGAAACCCTAATGTTTAACTCACTTTCCAACAATATACACTTGCCATCACATTTACACATAAGGTAGAACGTACATCTCTGGTCCTTAAGTCCCTTACGCACCTAAAAGCCTAGCAACTGAAACTATACTTAGGATAGTTGCACTAAGAAAACCACATAGTCATATATAGTAATGCACAAAATTTTGACATTATTTAAAACATATAATCACGATATAAACCTTTTAAAACAAATGTTAGTGTTGGTTTTATTCTTTGAATATATGGACAGTTCCCGACAAACTCATATGTGATTCATAAGGGATGCATATTGGACACCTAGAACTTTCGAATATTACCTTCGGATCCTTGTCATTTATATGATTTTGATAATGGTTATTAAGTCATCCTTAGACTTGAGATGTAAACAAGTGTGTGCATGTGTGGATATATTTCTTGATTATAAGTTAAACCGTTATCCTTAATAAGGTAGTTATAAAGCCTATAGTTGGAAATATTGTAAAGCGGCATCCACAATACTTGAAGTCAAAATAGGGTTTGTTCCTTCACTTGATAACTGCATATTGGTACCAATAGGCCCTCTCCAGAATTAATCAGATAATTATACGGTCATACCCAAAGGGTGAAACAGGATGATACTTGTTTACATTTGGTATATTTGAGTTAAATTCGATAACGAGAAATTAAAATTAAACTATATGAAATGAGTTATGATCCATATCCATGGTTTAACGATACTAGTAACAAAGGGATGATAAATAGCAAGTCATGTAATGTATACCATTTTGATTTTGAGATGTTCTTGAAACATTACCCCAATCATTTTTTATTATAATAACTTGTTGATAGATATTTTATTATAGATGAGTTGTTCTAAACTCTTACATGTGAGAGCTGTCAAGATGTGTAATCGTTTAGATATCATAAACGAGTGAGCCTATTGGGGGCACACACTCAAACATGAAAAACATATTTTATTAAGTATTTAATATTGACTATTAATGTTACATATTTAATATACTTTACTATTTATTTATTTAATGATCGTTATAGTTCGTTACGTGTTTAACCGACTTAACATATGCTGTAAGTAAATAAGAGGGGCTTAAAAGTCAAAACCCAAAAGCTTAAAAGTCAAAACCCAAAACTTCTAAACATTCCCCCAAGTTTCCGGCCATATGGAGTGTTATATGACTGGCTTTTCTACAAACTTTTAACCAAATGGAGTCCTTAATTGTAATGACTTGGAGTAGGGAACAAGCGATGGGCTTTAGGGGTTGAAGGCTATATAAACACCCTTACCATCCTCATAAACATTCGTCTCTCTCTCTCTCTCTCTCTCTCTCTCTCTCTCTCTCTCTCTCTCTCTCTCTCTCTCTCTCTCTCTCTCTCTCTCTCTCTCTCTCTCTCTCTCTCTCTATAACACCCCCAAATTGGCCCAGCAAAAGCCCATGAGTATTGGGGCCTGTTACGTCATGATTATCCGGGTCTTGATCCGAGAGAACGACCTCTATGCCAAATATCTCAATGTTGACTCCAAATAATCATTCAGTCAAGTACCTGAGAATACATGCTTAAAAGTATCAACACAAAGGTTGGCGAGTTCATAAGTTTTATTAAAATGTTTAAGACACTTTAAAAGTTTACAAGGACAACTACTATAAGTAGTGTCGCAAAAACGTTCGGGAAACCAGCGTTTCACAATAAAGAGACATTACAACAAAGTTCGATCATAAATCAAAGTTTAGAACTAGCATAACAGTTAACACAAAAATTTTAGTTCATACACAAGTTGTAGTTCATGCTCACAGTACATTTCAGTTCAGTTTTTAGGTTCATAAACCCATTCACACCCGAGTTCAATTCAGTAGCCACGGTCAATATACATAACAATGTCATATTCTTGGTTCATGTCAGTATCACAATCGAGATCACATATTAGAACTATATCAATAAGCATATGAGCATCATACCAAACCAGCATATAAGTATCATATCAAACCAGCATATGAGTATCATATCAAACTAGCATACAAATATCATAACAGACCAGCATATAAACATCATATCAAACTAGCACACAAGAATCATATCAGACCGGCATATAAACATCATGTCAAACTAGCACACGAGAACCATATCAAACCAGCATGTAAACATCATGTCAAACTAGCACACGAGAACCATATCAAACCAACATGTAAACATCATTTCAAACCATCATATAAGTGTCATATAAAAACCATATGTATGAATCACGTCAATACCACACCTAAGGATTAGATCAATCCAGGTTCAATAATCCTATCATATCTAATGCAAGAATCATGTCAGAACCATATAATAAATTCTTGTCAAGATCATTTCATTACTATAGTCAAGATTCATGTCGATATCAAAGTTAAAATTCATATCAATATCGCGGTTAAGATTCATATCAAATCACTACATGATCGTAGTCAAGATTCATATCAATATTCATAGCAAGATCAAAGTCAAGATTCACATTGAAGATTCATAGCAAGATGGACCGCAAAAGTTTATGAAGGTCTACGAGATCTAAGGATTTGGTAATTGATGGATTGATCTATTGATTAGATGGTGGAAATGGGGAAGAAGGAGATGAGGTATAGAGAGAGAAAGGAGAGGAAAGAAAAGTAGAGAGAGAAAGTGAATTTAGATAAATGAAAGTTATGAAAAATGAAAGAACCACCCCTCCTAACATGCTAGGAGGGGTATATATAGCCCACCCTACATGTGGGTTATATGGACTATATTTACTACAAACTGGATCACGAGCCTAATACAATAATATATTGTTGGAGCGACCGATCCTTCATAAATACGTAAAAACGTATTTCCAACAATCTCCCCCTAAGGGAGGTCGCTCCAAGTTACAAAGTTCTAAATATTCTATAGCTCGTGATCTTTGCTAATAATGATGTGACCGAGACTTTCTTTGGGAAAACACATTTCCAACAATCTCCCCCTAAGGGAGGTCACACCATTTTACAAAATCTTAAACCTAGCATACTATGCTTGAGTCTTCGATCTTGTTCTTGTGAATATGCTTGATGTGATCTTTGACTTTAGTCTTGAGCATGTTTCCTTGCCTTGACCTTGTGCATTCGTCACTTGTGAAATTTGCCTCTTCGTGACTTCATGTTCCACATACTTATACCTTTAAATTCTTGAAAGCTTCAGAGTTTGATACAGCGGAAGACTTGACCTTCAGACTTTCTTGAATTTGTTGAAGTACTAAGTGCATGTAGTATAAGCATGTGGTGACGACTTCTTCTGGATTGTACACCGTAATGCCACCTTCTTGTTACGCTGCATAAGACAGTTAGCAACAAACAATATACACGGATGAAATGGCCTTGAACATTTCATTCTAATTCGCTAGCATTTTACCTCCGGTCGGTGAAGACCGTTGGACGATATTAAATATCGTACTTGTGGCAGGTAGTTTCAATAAAGAACCTCCTTGACAAGATTTCGCGGGTAAACCCGTTCTCTTTACTCGACCGTCCAAAGCTGACTGCGAACGTAAAGAGTGAATCATTTGGATAATCTTATCCGCATGATTTGAAGCCGTCAATTCATGTTCCTGGAACAAGTGAAGTTCAATTAAGAACCGCACCGTCGTTGCTTTCCAGTTGTCACTAGCTTGATTCATATAGAATCTTGCAAGTTACCTACCAAGTGTTGTTTGATGTTAACACTAGAAGGATTTCCATTCGTCACTGTAAATACTTAATAGTATTACTCTGAATGTTCTGGCAAGATCACTAAAATATTGCGTAGAGGCCTGGAACGTGTTTAAATTCATTTAAGAATTAAACCACTGTTGCTTTCCAGTTATCACAAGTTTGATTCATAAAGAATCGCACAAGTCACCTACCATGAGCTTTTTGATATTCGCTCAAGAAGGATTTCCATCTTCATTGTAAATACTTTCGTATTACTCGGATGTTCAGGCAAGATCATGAAGATTTTGCGTAGGACTCTTAATATCTTTCTTACTTTTCACATTGTGTGAACAAGCAAGGAATAATGAAAGTGTGTCCTAATGAGATATTTGATGATCTCAAATGGCTCTAGACTCGATCGTGCATTTTGGATTTTAGTGATCGGAGGCTGGAGAGGAGTGCCACCTTTTCAATATCAATTTATTCGGAGTGAATAAACCAATAGATAATGTGTTGATCTCCGTGTGATTAAAACAAATACCTTTTGAGAGATATTTGAGTTAGCTGGGAAGGGTTGTGCATTGCATCACTGGGTCCATGATGTCTATCTTCAATATCAAGAATCATTAAAATGATCTCAATAGCATATGAATTGACCCGGTTTCTGCCTAAGTTGTAAGGAGGGCTTCTTTCTTTACACCCTTTATCTTTACAATTCTTTTTCATTCTTCAACCCCTTCAATGCTTACCAATACGTCATCACTAGCACCTTGTTGTGATTGTTCCAGTGCTAACTTAAGTACTTGGTCGGCATTCAGCTACGTTCACAATCTTTCTCCATCTTTCCTAAGGACTACTATTTCTAGCTATGGAATGTCCTTGGGAAGATTCCTCCGGTTCTAGAGAAATCATTGGACTTTAACCTATCCTACCATCCTTATGTCACCACAATCTTCATCGTCGTGAAATAAATGGGTTGCGGGTAAGTATAAATCACCATGAAATCCATTTTGAAGTGCAGATCCATTTTGCTCCCCCTTAACATATGCCACGATATCCGAAAACATTTCGCACATGTCGGGATGAGCTAGCACGTTAAGTCAAACCATTTGTGATTAATCATTTCCCATATTAAATCAAATTTTGTCCCCCATATTAAAAATATTAACTCAATCAATGTTTTTAATATCAATTGATTTAATAGTGTTTTAAGAAAATTTGGGAAGAAAAATGCAAATCCAATTATCTTCATGAATTACACAAGCTCCCCCTCAAATTAATGAGGGTGTACTTGAAACGTAAATTAAATACCTTTTAAATACAAGTGTAAGGTATTTATCACGTGCAAAGATCATATATGATAATGAATTCACAATATTAGCAATTTACGAGGTTGGACCTGAATGATGAAGAACATCATATGAAAGAAGCACATGGTTCTTGTTCACGAATGTTGGTCTTCCTCATAACGTCTGAAGTTATCTCTTGACTCCATGTGTATGATTGATATCGTTGTCTTGACACCCATATGTGAACTTGGCACTCTCGGCATCAAGGATTCTGAATGCTGGATAATTTCTCCCCCTCAATTGTTGACCCGTGTTCTATTGAAAGAGCTGTAGTCACCATTTGAGTAGTCGCATCGTCGAGTATGTAGATATCAATTCCAACTAACTTTGGATTGTGGAGTTGATAACTTCGGATTTTGAAGTCAAAGCTTTCCGGTGAAATGCTTGACTTGATTATGAAAAGCGGGTTGCTATCTGAAATAATAGCAAACCATTTTGAGCATGTTTTAAAAGTTTGAACTTCTGCTCGAACTTTATTTACAACCCCGTGTCATTATTGAATGACATTTCTAGGTTCGTAAATATTATCGATTCCAGAAGACATGCTCTTTTTATCAAAACATTTTTAAACACACAATTTTGAAAGATTTAGAAAAACCTTTTGAGAAATTCTCGAAAAATTGTGTTCAAAGTTTTGAAAACCAATTACTTGAGCTTAAGATGTTGAATATCTTATAAAACGAGCTCAAGTCCGAGAAGTTGTAAACTTCCCGTTGTTAAGGATAAGTTTATCATCGGCGATAAACTTTCCTTTTATCTGAAGAACGAGTCCTAAGCTGACATTTACTTAGAAGTCGGTTTCATGAGCTTGAAAACTTTGACTGTTTTAACGGAAAGCTCATGACCGAGAAAGGTTAATTTCTCGTTATGAGGAAAAGTTCTCTTATTTAAAAGATACACTTTCCTTTCTGAGCTTAAAACTTCGAATGTTTTAAGACAAGCTCATGACCGAGAAAACTGAATTTCTCGTTATGAGGATAAGTTTATCATTAATGATAAACTTTCCTTTATTTGAAGTTCGAGTTACAGTCTGACATTTAACTGTAAATCATAGTGCATGAGCTTAAAAACTTCGAATGTTTTTAATATTAGCTCATGCCCGAGAAAACTTAATTTCTCGTTGTTAGGATAAGTTTACCATCGGCGATAAAATTTCCTTTCTTTGAAGATCGAGTTATAGTCTGTGATGTGACTATAAGTCCTTGTGCATGAGCTTAAAAACGTGAATGTTTTTAACATAAGCTCATGCCCGAGAAAAATGAATTTCTCGTTTTTAGGATAAGTCATCATCGGGATGAACTTTCCTGTCTTTTGAGATCGAGTTACAGTCTGTTATGTGACTGTAAGTCCTTGTATTGCAGCTTAACCATGAATCCCCTGAGACATTTGTTTCTCTGATATTTGCTTCTTCAGCAACCAAACTCTAAGAGTGTCCTTAGTTGAACGGTATACAACGATTGGACTGCTTCGTTCTTTTGGAACATCAACTTTGGTACCTGCATTCTCATTAGAAATTTGCTTGCTTTGACATGGGTTAGCGATATCAATTTTAGAAGCACGTGAGGGTTCACAGTTGGCTTTACTTGTGTCAGAGGCGACCTGAGTAGATGATTCACTTATCTTAGCTGGCAAACGTTTCCTTTTATAGAAAACCTTAAGTTTAGGCTTAAGTGATGTATCATCTTTTTCAATTTCCTCCTTAGCAGTCTTAGTAGAGTCGGAGATTATCCTAGTTAAAGGGCACTCGTTTCCTACAAGAGTGAAAGTTCTACCAGTGGGGCGCCACATTTTGCCAACGGGTTTGATTTTAGCAACCCACTGGGATTTAAGTCTAGCAAGGGAGTTCACCTCATTAAGCAATTTTTTGATACAGGAGTCATGATTTGCCGTAAAGACACATTTTCTACATGTTTTACAAGTAGCATATTTAATGTCCGAGTAATTCCTAGATGATTGATCGATGCTCCTAGGAGACGTCATGCTACGGTTAGCAGTGTTGGGTAATCTAGAAGGCATCTGACTAGGTTGGACATTGCTATCTCTTACATGTGTCTTTTGAATAGCTTCCCTTTGACCAAAATCATGGCGCACATCAGTTGAACTAGTTCTAGACGTGTTCATTGAACTATTCTTAGAGAAACTAGGGGCAATTATGTGATGAGGTCTTGCTAAAACTGATTTAGTCACGTTAGGCCTAGTTGGTGGAGTGACTGTTCTAGAAATAGGACCCAAATCAACTTGGGAGGCAAACCGCGGTCTCGAGGATTGTGATCGCTCGGATCTAAATGCAGTAGGTTGTCTGACAATCGGTTGTCTGACGAACTGATTTGTAGGCTGTTTCCCCAAGATTGATGGTTTTTCAAGCTTAGTGTCCACACTAGGTCCTTTACTTTTCCTTAACTCGTTTTTCAACGCAGCTATAGCAAAAACCTTTTCCTATTCTTGGGCCTTTAAAGTCTCATTCTCTTTGAGCACTCTATCTTGGGATGCCAATTTAGACTCTAGTAATTGAATTTGTTTCAAAAGATTATCCTTTTCAGCTTTCGAATCCAAAACTTTTTGATCTAATTTTCTTTCAAGAACAACGTTTGATTTTTCAAGTTTTTCAAAGTATGTTTCAAATTTATCCGTTTTCTTAGAAAATTCAAGTTTGGCATCCTCAAGATCTTTTGATTGTTGAGCTACAATCGTTTCGAGCTCTCTAATCTTGGAATCAGAAGCAGTCAGTGAAGCATTTATAAGACAATTATCATGATGTTTAGCATTTTGAACACCTTCTCCCCCATTATGACTTACATCGGATGAATCAGAAGTGGTATTTCTATCACTCTTTTCCATCCCATGTTTGTCATAATTAGGTTCAGAATGCTCAATATGCGGCAAATCATCAGCATATACAGCATAATCAACATTACATTGTACCATGTTTGCAGGCTCTTCGTCATAAACGGGTAAGGCGTCATCAAGAAGGATCTCGTGAACATTCCCTGACGTGCCACTGGTATCATGTTGTCCTTCTGATTCCGTGCTCTTGCCATCGTTATGCTCCAAGTTGTCAACCGTATGACCATTCTCCTCTTGCATCTGCGTCATTGATTCTTGCACTCCATTATCATACGTTTGCTGAAGTTGTGATTGTTGATAAATCAAAGACGAGACCGATGTCATGAGTTTCAAAATTGTATCACGGAAAACTCGAAGCTCGGTATGTGTATCTCGAAGAAATGACTGGCAAATCATTGAACTTTCATGCTTGATGATATTGAATTGGAGGAAAGGCGTGAGTTGTGTCACAAGAGCTTTATAGGCAAGTGCCGATGCAGAGTGATTAAAGTTGTCATTGTTGAGTTGCTCGGCGAGTTGGCTCAAAGTGGTGAATATTAAGTCGATGAATATATGACGATCTTGACCAAAGATTGTCATAAATTCGCTCCCTCCTTGAATCCGTGAAAGAGTAACTATATGACACTGAAGCATTTGAAATGAATTTATACCACTTTCTCTAGCTTTGTCGTGCATTCGATGCAAGTCTCCCTCTTTAAGTGTCGAGTCCATTAAAAATCGAGGAAAAATGATGTGGATGTTGTAGTTTTCAGGATTTTACAATTCGATGCGGCTCAAAAGATTAAACCCGATCAAAAATCCGTAGTCGCTAAAAATAAATCCCGTCACGTTGACTCGTCACTTTGTCGTCAAATCCGGCCACAAAAACTTATAACCCGTCAAATATTTTTCCACGTTAATACTTTCAAGATACCCGTCTCAACACGATTTGCCAAAAAAAACAAGTGACAAAATATAGAAAATTAATTTAACTTAAAAATGACTTAAAACTATATTCGGAAGAAAAAAAAAAAAAAAAAAAAAAAAGCCTGTTCGGAAAAAACAGCCTATTCGGAAAAACAGCCTATTCGGAAAAAACAGCCTATTCGGAAAAAAACAGCCTATTCGGAAAAAACAGCCTATTCGGAAAAAACAGCCTATTCGGAAAAAAAAAACAGCCTATTCGGAAAAAACAGCCTATTCGGAAAAAACAGCCTATTCGGAAAAAAAAACAGCCTATTCGGAAAAAACAGCCTATTCGGAAAAACAGCCTATTCGGAAAAACAGCCTATTCGGAAAAAACAGCCTATTCGGAAAAAACAGCCTATTCGGAAAAACAGCCTATTCGGAAAAAACAGCCTATTCGGAAAAAACAGCCTATTCGGAAAAAATCGAGAAAACTGATAGTTTTGGACAAGTTTGGACTGTTTTGACAGATTTGACAGATTTGGACTGATAAGAAAAACGAAGAAGAAAACTGATTAAAAATGACTGATTAAAAAAAAATGATTAGACAAAGTTCTGATGATATAAAAAACTGATTATTTAAAAAAAACACTGATTGGACAGATTTGTAACAAAGAGAAAAAAAATTAGACGAAAGAAAAAAAATAAAATAAAATAACAAATAAAAATATAAAAAAAATCAATAGATAAAAAAAAAACGCAAATCCTAAGATTTAACCATGGCTCTTGATACCAATTGAAGGTCTACGAGATCTAAGGAGTTGGTAATTGATGGATTGATCTATTGATTAGATGGTGGAAATGGGGAAGAAGGAGATGAGGTATAGAGAGAGAAAGGAGAGGAAAGAAAAGTAGAGAGAGAAAGTGAATTTAGATAAATGAAAGTTATGAAAAATGAAAGAACCACCCCTCCTAACATGCTAGGAGGGGTATATATAGCCCACCCTACATGTGGGTTATATGGACTATATTTACTACAAACTGGATCACGAGCCTAATACAATAATATATCGTTGGAGCGACCGATCCTTCATAAATACGTAAAAACGTATTTCCAACAGTTTAGTTCAAGTACCCAAGGCAACTATAGGAGATATAGTTCCAAGTGTAGGATAAATCGGGTGTTTTAGTGTTTATGATAGCGCTAAGCTCATGATATCGAAGCTAATAATCCAGTACGTAATGTACATATAAGTTGCCCCAAGTGAGAGTCTAGCCAAGACTACCCAAGTTCACACAAATGATATACACCCGTCCGGGGTCAGAATGCCCGAGTGGAGGTTGTCAAGCCTCAATAGATCTATCCATAACATAAGAGCTTACTCCAGCAGAGTAATTAACGATTCATGATAGTGGGGACTATGGCTAACACTACTTAGGCTAACCATAAACGAAGTTCACTGAGTGTTCACATAATTCAGCTCTTTTGCGTCCACAAGCAAGCACACACAGTCATTTCACTTCAAAGTATTAAACATACAAGGCAGTTTAACAGGAGCTATGGGATAGCTTAGATATTCACAAGTATAAATCATAAACAATCCGAAATGTATAAACACACATGTCATGTAAGCAATCCTCTAAAGTACAAGCACATACGCAATATAAACAATCTTCAAAAAGATATCAACACGTATCAATCACAGTAACACTTGGAAAGTATATACATGTATATCGTAAACAATCATTGAAATGCACAACACGCATTTGACATCGACAAGCATGTATCTCCCCCAAAAGAGATTCAAAACATTATAAAGCGATTTGAAAATAAAAAGAGGGGGTATGAACTCACATCGATGTTGCAGAACAATTAGCAGTGATGTGAATACAAGAGCAGCGTAGCGTAGGTCGGAACTGCTCGATACCAGAAGTCATAATTTATATTATCGATCATCTCCCAGCATCCCAAATCGATGCATCCAAGCTTTCCTGATGAAGGGTTTCTTCAATACCATCGGTTCGTAAACCATTTAAATCCCATGTGGAAATCGTTCGGTAATCGGTTCAGTAATCAGTCCAATAATCGGTTTAGTAATCGGTTCGGTTATCGATTCAGTAATCGGTTCGGTAATCGGTTCGGTAATCGGTTCAGTGATTGGTTCGGTAAGGTGAAGCGGAGGATACCACCATGTATGTAATATATATACCTAATATATATTACACACGAAGGAACGGAACATGTGTATATAATTCATAGGTTGAATTATATAACAAGAACAGACAACGCACGAATAACTCGGAATGTACATGACACGCGACATGTACAAAACTCAAGAAAGATGACATCAAAAGAATAAAATAGTCCAAGGATAAAATACCTTGCAACTATTATATAAACAAGAAAAATAAATAAAACTTAAATGATTCGACACATTTTCAAAATCACCCACTAATTTAATAAAGGTCGTTTTATAAAAGGAAACACACGTTTTAAGGTTTCAAATAAAGTCTCAATAATATATACAGTAATTATGATTTTATAAAATAATATTTTATAAATCATTGTTTCTTTATTTGTCAATTTAATAATTCTAAAAATATCTTAGTTTCTAAATAACATTTATAAAACTAATAAAATTAAATATATAAAATTTTTGACATGACCTATTCGTTTATACAACGTTTCCCATAATCACAAAAAATGATATTTTCACTTTTACAATCAATTCCACGTTTCAATTGTCCACGTATTTCTATTATATCAAATTTATCATTGTCGAATCATATACAGTAAGTAAAATGAATTTACCGATAATCAAGTCGAAAATAAACCAACACTTTCAACCAAACACTTTCATCTTTTTAGTCATCCATAAACCCAAACGCCCCAAAAATTGTCATAAAAATCATATCCAAACGCCCCCTAGTTAGATTTTTAACCACATCAAAAGACCGTAACGACTGTTAATCATAACCAAACGACACTAACGGTCGTTAAATCATAAAATCAACCATACACTTATTAATTTAGATCTATGCCCATTTTGAATCAATAAAAACTAAATGATTATCAACAACACCACCACACGCCCGACACCACCGCGGTGCGGCTGTGGCGACGACACAGATCCGAACACCATCGTATGGTGGTTCCGACGGTAAGACCAGTGAACAAACACCCCTTTAGGGCTGAATACGAACACAACAAACACCTCCGTCGGCAGCTCAGTGGCGACAACGACGTGGTGCTGGTGACAACAAAATGAAGATGGTGGTGGCTGAGGTTGAAGTGGAGGCGGTTGGTCGGGTGGGTCAGATCTTATGGATTTGTGGTGGCGATGGCAGATCATGTGGTGTTCATATGGTGGTTCTTAAGTGGTGTGGTGGTGGCGGTTCGTGTGATGACTGATGGCCGGCGCGTGGTGAAGCACTACGGCGGATGGTGGCGGATATGATGGTGGAACAGCAACGGGAAGGGCTGGGATGTCATGAGTGGTGATGACAGCGGCTAGGGTTCGTGAACATGGTGGCGTGGTGGCGGTTAGTGAAGTTGCAGCGGCGGTTGCGCCTTGGTGTGAAGATTAGACGGTCGGAGAGTGGCGGTGTGGTGGTGAAGGCGCGTGGATTAATAGATCGGGTAGATCCGGTCATTTTGGAAGGATTTGGTGTTCGCCGGAAAGTTGACCAGAGAAGTTTTCCGGTGGTGGTGGCCGGATTCCGGCAGCTCGGGTAGAGAGAGATATAATTAGGGTTATGTGTGTTTTTGTAAAGATGAAAATGATGAGAAAAAATGTATTAGTTTAGTATTTATATAAATTAAATAAAAGTTGTTAAAGTTAAATAGAAAGTTGTATATACTTGAGGGTTCAAAATGTAAATAACTAATAAACTTTTCTTTTATCTTGTTTAAACGTGACTCGGTTGTCGATCGGGTTTGATAAAATTAGATTTAGGATCCGAAATTTTTACCGATGCGTTTAAAATATTTTTATCATTAAAGTAGGTTATTTATACGACAAGAAATTCATAACTCACTATAAATTCATTTAAATGTTAATTATCTCCCAGGTTTCTCAGACAAGCATAGTTTTAACGAAAAATGAACTTCAACTCGGCTCTCCGCGTTTTTATCAAACTTTATTAAAATAAAAATATTAAAAAATTTAATAAATCATTTTATCAATTATATCGCGACAATTAAATATAAAATTTAATATTTACTGTGTAGGTACGCACACTGTGCGATTTTTAGATTTTTGCGAAGTATGTCCTGTTTTCAAATGCAATAAGTTTGATAATGTTCAAAAATGAATTTCCAATAATAATTAATATAATTTACTATTATTTAAAGTAGGGAAAATTCTCTGGTGTTACTCTCTCTCTCTCTCTCTCTCTCTCTCTCTCTCTCTCTCTCTCTCTCTCTCTCTCTCTCTCTCTCTCTCTCTCTCTCTCTAACTGATTTTTGGTTTACCCTCCCCCTCAAAACCCTAAAACCCGATAGCCTAAATCTTTGTAAGACCGACGACATTTTGGTAGTCCGTTGTGAAGTAGCTAAGCGCATACCAAACCCTTGATACACTTATTAAGGATTTGAATTTTTTGTTACTACCTTGGATCGGCTAGAGATAAACCTCATTTGGGTTTCGATGATTGCGGTCGGTCGTACTTGCAATGTTGATAAACCGACCCTGAGAGAGAGAGAGAGAGAGAGAGAGAGAGAGAGAGAGAGAGAGAGAGAGAGAGAGAGAGAGAGAGAGAGAGAGAGAGAGAGAGGATTTATATCTATTTCACCCACATGAACTCGTTCATTTCGTTCTTTTTACATTTTAGGTTTTTACTTTTTGGCAACACATGAAAAAAGAGTAATTAATTTGTAGTACTTTCTTTAAATGATAAATAATTTAAATTTTAAAGTTTCTGTTTTACAAAAATATCATACTTTAATATTATACTATCATGATGGAAATATCTAGTTTTAAAAAACAATCTAATATGTGTCTTTTTTTAATTAAAATATTATATTTATTTCTAAATTAAAATATGTTTTTGATTAATTTTTATATTTCAATATTAGTAGATTTATTTTATTTTGTATCAAAAAATTTATAACTTTGATTTTAAGTTGAATACATAATGGGTAAAACCGTAAGAGTCTAATATTTGTTCACTAAAAATAGTCATCAAATAGCTTCGCAGCATTGCCCACGTAACATGCTAGTTTCCAATAATATGCTTTTGATTTTTTAGTCTATTAATGATTCGAAATCAGTATCCAGAGGCTCGATTTATGGTCTTGCATAATATTTAAGTCTACCTGCAACAGCGACCAGGTCGCGACCTTGATTTTTCGGCGTGCTCTCTCCAGCGACTTAGTGCGACCTATTTGCCCCAACAAGGCGACCTAGTGTGAACTAATTTAATTTTTTTTACACATGAAATTTCATAAAAAAACCATTACATTAATTAAAAAACATTACATAATAATTCAAATAAAATAAAACATTACAATAAAATTAAAAACATTATAATAATACTAGTAATTTCAATTGTAGCGTTCTTTGATTTCTTCTTTCATTTCTTGCAAGGGTTGTTGTTGGGGTAGAGACAAATTGGGGTTGATATCGGTGTTGTAGAACAACAAGTCTTTATCGCGTTTCTTTTTTCAGCAAGATCGATTGCCCGGTGCTATAATTCGAGCTTTTTTTTAAATCTAACTCCCGCTGCTTGATGGTAAAGTACTCATCTTGTTGCTGCTTCTTTTTCCTACCCATTGTCTTTCATCTTCTCTCATTTGTTGGTTACAGAATCAACAAATGAATACCTCCCTGTTGACGAAGATGTTGATGACTTCTTTTTAGCTTTATCACGACCCATTGGCAGGTATTCTTGAGTCTCTTTCACCTCATCTTCTGAATCATCGATCACTTCCATGTAACTAGCGTGCCTAGAAACAGAAATGGTTTAAGAAGTCTTGAATTTTTTGTTACTTTTTTTCTTTGTAAACTTTGGCATCTTAATCTGTAGCCAACTTGGGTGCTCATTGAGCACATTCCACGCCTCCTGGTATTGAAAAACTTTTTTGTAAGTCACTTTGTACTCAATACAAGCTTTTTGGTATTCATTGAGATCATTGACACCACTATCATGAGTACGCTCAACGTTATCCATTATACCACAAAAAGCACCAACGCTGGGACGCAACCTGTTTTTCCATTTGCTCACAACCGCGTCGTACCCTATACTAGAACTCGTCTCGGTTTCATAGTATTTCAATACTTTTTTCCACAAGCCCTTTGATTTTTGACTGTTCCCAACCTCGCTATTCTAGGAAACATGACAGCAACCTTTGCACAACGCAACCTTTGCACAACGCAACCTCTTCATCACTTGTCCACTCTTTTGGTGGCTCACTTAAATCAACCTACTTGGATTTCGTAGCACGTTTAGAGGGCTTCTTAGGTTTGATTGGTGACATATCTTTCTCGTCTTCTTCAAGGTTATATGAACCGTGAAATGACCCGTGTCCCGAACCTTGGCCTATAGACTGATCTTGGCTAGGACCCTCGCCCGAACATTGATCGACATAGTTGTCTTGGATATACATCATTTCATCAAACTCAGCATCAACCTGATAACGATTAATCGGAGAATACTGCTGGTTAGGATAGGAAAAAGTTGAAGAATCCATAGTAGGACGATACACACCCGTCGGTGAATCATATAAAGGTTGTTGCTTGTTATCACGTTGTGGGGGATAGAACAGACGGTTCAGATAGTTTTGGTGAGATGGTTTTGGTGAATGATATTCAAACCCGGCGGGTCTAAACCGGAAGTTAGGAGTAACGCCAGATAATCAAAAAGCCGAATCCGGTGTCACATGTGGAACGGGTTCTTGAGGAACTCGGGGTATTTGGGTATTAGTTTTGGGGGTTCTCTTGCTATACATGTTGGACATGTTTGTGTAGAAATTTGAGTGTGAATGTGTGAAAAAAATGGAAGAAATCGGTATGTTTCTATCGGTTATAGTTTAAATTTTATTTTCTTTTTGTTTTGTTTCAAACGTATACAAACCCAACGGTCCTTTCTTCCAACGGCTACAAACAAGGTCTGGGGTGGAGTCGTTTTCGCTCGACCGAGAGTCGGCGACCGAGTCGCGACCGACTCACGACCGAGACAAAAAAGCACCGTTACGGGTAGCCTAAAAGCTCAAAGTGTGTCCTATCATGTATGTAAATATGCAAGGGTTACTTATATCAGTTCTATTTTATGGAAAAAACCTTGCCTGAAATCGAAGTGATGAGTTATATTTGTTAAAGGCCTATTTTGTACCCATGAGTTGCTCTTTAAATCATTTTTATGATATTTATCTCATTTTAATTTGATCTTATATAATGACTGGCAGTCCCTTTTTTTTATCTAATATGAACAGTGTCTATTAGAACTCTACAGTCAATAGGGCATAAACATATAGCCGGTACAACATAAAGTGCAATATTTATCTTATTATAAGGGTCTTTCATTAGTCATTTTTATGATTAACATGACTAAGACATTACGATCATAATATTCACAACTTAAACGATGCCTCACATGGTGGAGTGGATAAATATGGCTCATATCATCGTTAATCCGCACAGAAAACATTAACCGAGTATAAAAGTTAGCGAAACAATACTTCCAATGTGAGAGATAGAAAAACAATCATTTTACAGACTTAACATTATTTCCGGGGAAGGCTTAGTAGTACTAGAGATAAAGTCACTCATTTTACAGACTTATCATTTTCCTTGCTACGATTCTTATTTAAAAGAAGCTAGGTTGTAGAGTGTGAGAGATAGAAAGATTGTTGGAGTGTATAGTTCTGTAGAAAGATTTTTTTACGGATTTGTGATGAGCTTATGAAGTTTTAGAAGTCTATTAAAAACTGATAGTTCTAATTAGTTTGCTGGAAGGGAAAATAGAAAAATAAGTTATAAAGTTTGCTTAAATGTTCATATAAGTTAATAAAATATTTTTTGTTACAAAAAGATTACTCAAGTATATGGGTTAATTATATGAGTTATTGAAGTTTAAAAAGTTACAATTAGGTTACTCCGAAGGTGGCCAATCTGTTTGTAACATGTTGTTATGGCCACGTTAACACTTTGTGGGTCTCACTCAAACAAGAATGTTGATGACTCATTCAATGTTCGTTCATCAACACTACAACCACCACCACCAGTTCTCACCACTACCGGATCTATAGAAAAAACGCTACCACTGAAAAAAGATTGATGTCACTCTCGCCAGCCACCACAACCTCCGGCCATCGTAACCGATCCACCACTACAACCACACCCATTCATCCTGCACACACTCACCCTTCTTCCGACGTCAACCCAATCGTGATAGTTGCTCATCATGTCTGAGTGAAAAAAGTAAAATGAAAGAATTTTAAGATAGCTTAGGAGCAGATGGTTTGTTACGATCGTTTTTCTTGAATCTTACGTTATTACGATACACATCTTTTAAAAATAAAATATAATTTACTCTTAAATAAATAAAAAATAAGTAATTCCACGTCGGCACATACCTAGTACCAAGGGTTAAAACATACATGGTAACTTATTTAATCTGTTATTTTAACTTTAGTAACCTATTTGTAACGAAATTTTTTTTTAGTAACGTAGGTGAACATTTTGGCAAATTTTGGTAACATTTTTGTGTATTAACCCATTAATATTATATGTCACGTCACTTCGTTACCGGTAACAAAAGGTTACAAACAAAAGAGTAACTTATATAACAGGTAAACCAAACATAAGTAATTGATTTGTAATAAAAAATATTTTAGTAACTTATTTATCTATTTTCCCTTCTCGAATGGAGCCAAGATGGAAAATAAAACATAAAAAAACATCTTATTTATATAAACGGAAACCAAATTACAGCTTTAGATTCAGGTCAAGCATATGTGGACTTGACGGCACCTGAGAAGGTGTATGCGCTTCCGAATAAAAACATCCAGGCCAAACCAATTCCACTGTCTTTTCCACGTCACAGGGTTGCACAATAGTGGCTTCAAACCTGGCCCCATCATCAACAAACCTTGCTATAGTAGTTTTATCATCTCTACTAGGTTGATGAGCCGATATGTGGCCTAGAACGCCGAGTGATCGCTTAACAATGGAATTCACAGCTGGTAACTCAGCGGTTTCGGGTGTTAGGTTGCTTCTAGCTGCCTCTCTCTCCCTCCTGTGAGCATTTTGGTGACCACCTAACGCTTGTGGACTGAAGAACTTTCTTTTGCAGAAGTTGCATGTGTAGGCCTTCAAAGGTCTTGATGGTGAACTATCAACTAGATTTTCTCCTGGTGTAAGATTTAGCCACCCTTTTTGATAAGCATTTAGGTATTCTTCACTTGTACCTTCCCTAATATTCATTGAAACTATTGATATTAAAGATTGGACATTAGTTACGTGTTTTTATAACCATTTATGAAACTTAGTTGCTTTGAATTTGAGTGCTAGGGTTTACGTAGATGTTAAATGCTCCATATATGTCCCCATTGATGTCGCTCCTTTCAAGTCTATGTGTTCCACCATCTTGTTTTGTTGTGGATTATTTTTCTCCATCATCTACTTTAGGACGCTAACTTTACAAGGTTCTTTTGGCATGTAGCCAGAAGTTTCACAGCTGAAAATAAAAAAATCTTTCCAAATGGGGCAATGTCAAAATTTTATATTATTGCCTGCCACTATTATTCTTTTAGATTGTGGTTACCAAAACCCTTCTTTTATGTGTAAAAAACCAATAAGTTATTTCATTTGGTAATTAACTATAGTAACAGTTTGATTCGTATATCTTTGTTTATAACAGCATGATACCTGTTTTGGTAGCGAGTCAGTTTGGTTCTTTCTGCTATTGAGATTTCTAACATTGTTGATAAAAAACATACACAAGTCACAAGTGGAGCTGGATTAGGCTTTCTTAAAAAGCAAATAGTTCTATTTAGGCACAATTTGCAGCCCCATGTAATTGTCTATAAGGTAGTCAACAAAATAAGCATGGTACCCACGCCCACATTATTAATATTCTGTGTTTATATTTGTGTCCTAGTATGCAGTCATCTACTGCAGTTCCATATGGCGTAGAGATAATTACTCTTTGCAGCCATGTTCGTATGCTGTAGACACTATGTAACCAAACATTTTTGTTTTTTCTGTTATGACCATGCTCTATCCAAAAATCGCTCTACCCCATACCAGAGAGATGGACATGTGTCGTGCTCTACCAGGCCCACTTATCTTTGAACCGAATCACTTTATCGAATCTAGCATTTTGTACACTAGTACACGTCGGATGCTCTATTAGACATGCTCTACTAAGATGCTCTACCCGACCTTGGAACTTGTTGCCTTTTCAGAAAAGGTTTTGCATCGATTTATGTGAGTATTACAGTATTTTTTTAGGGTTTGACTTAATAAAATTCAAAATATATTTAACACACAACTTTTTAACACACGCCCTTATCCGGCTTTGATTTTTCCGACGACCGGAATTTTTTTTTCCAGTTTAAACACAAATCCAACCAATGTTATCTGATTAAACCTCATCCAAACCTCCCATTGATCCTAATATACACCAAGTCCTACATTGTAATCACATTATTCATTATTCACCAACGCCACCAGACATCCTCCCGGCGCATTATATTATCGATGGAACAACCGATTGTAAGTTCTAATTGAATCCTTAATTATTATATTTTGTCTAATTATTTATCGCATGATTGTAAACTTGGATTCCACTGGTATTTAGGTTTATGATGCTACAGTTAGTATTAGATCCAAGTTGCATTTTCTTCACACCATGCGTGATCAGTTGGTTATGAAGCCTCAACGCTTTAATATGTTTAGACGGACTGTTTTCGGTCACTGGTTAGATGTTCAAACAATATACAATGATAATCACATGTTGAATTATTTACTACAACACCAACGTTTTATAGAAGACGCTGGTCCGGAGGTCCCTTTTGTTTTTGATATTGGTGGCCAGACATATGAATATGGTCGAAAAGAATTTTGCTTATTAACCGGGTTCCAGTTTGGAAAAATAATGTTAAATTTTAAAGAGAATGATAAATCTCGTGCACGTGTATTCCCCGATTTCAGAAACATACGTGGTTATGATTTGAAATTCCTTGTTGAAAACGAAGAAAGCTTCAAAGAGTTGGCCGATGATGATGCTGTTCGTGTATGCTTGCTATTATCTTTGGACTACGTTTTTATGGGTCATGAGCTCAAGCACGTACTCCCTGCAGCTATAGTTAATTTGGTGGATGATTTTTTTTAAATGGAATGCATTTCCATGGGGTGAACATATTTGGCCACTTTTCCACAGCCGGGCGTATAACATTGTTCACAAACATAGGGAGGGTCACTTGAAAAAGATAAAGGCTGATCCCAATTACTTGGCCACATATTGTTTGTATAGATTTATTTTTCCATTAAAGGTTTGTTCTATTTTTATATGCATATTACTCATTATTTATATTTAAGTTAAAACTAAATTATCTTAATGTTAATATATTTTTTTTATTTTCTTCCCAGATATGGGCTTTGGAGATTTTTTCCAACTCTGGTTGTTGGTGGTACAAAAATACAAAGTTGTTTCCCCGTGCTATTGCGTGGCGAGATAACATTTCGTTTGATAAGATTGAAGCCAATTATAAGAAATTGTTTTCTACATCACATTGTAGCACACTAACTCCTTTGCCTCAAGAACAAAATGCACCTTGGTGGAGGTCTAGCTTGGAATATTTCAACAAAAGAACTATCCATAGTCTATCTAAGAATGTTCATAATACTAGAGCTGCCTCCCGTAATACTAAGAATGTTCGTAATACTAGATCAAGTGGTCGTACTGCGACTCATCATGAGGTACATGTGGAGAAACATGCTGCAACTGAACCCTCTTTGCAGCCTCATCTTGATGTGGAGAAACCGGTGACAACTCGGAGTAATCAGCAAGCGGCGGCAACCGAACCTTTTTTTCAGGCTCGACCAGATGTGGATAACCCGGTGTCACTTCAGATTAATCACCAAGTAATTATGGCATTTCAACCCGATATTGAACTCAAGCATATTGTTAAACAACAAGCATCTCAGATTAGTGCACAAGCATCTCAGATTACTGCGCAAGCAAATCAGATTGATGAACTCAAGCATATGGTCATAGGATGTTTAGAAAATATTCAAAACTTTATGATCCATCAAACTATCGTTAAACATATTGATAAGGTTTGTTATTTGTCACAATGTTCTTAATTTATCTTAGCTTAAAATTAATATTCAAAGGCCCTTACCTTAACTTGTATCTTGCAGAACGAGTTTGGATCTGAAAACGTTGCTGTTGATCTAAGTTCCAAGGTTTGATTGTGTGTTTCTTAAAATGTTTATTATGCCTAATTCCTGTAACTGTATTTGTCTTGACAGATCTTTATACCTGTTTGTGTAGAAATCGGGTGTTTTTGATGACCATTCTAATTCCCACATTCAACAACATGTTGATGTTCAACGTAACCCGTTATCCACTGTTGGTGATCTGCCTCCGTCTCATTCTTTTAAGGTTTGTGTTTTACTCTTTATCTTAACCAATGCTCGACTTTAAGTATGTATAGAATTTGATTTATTTAAATAATTATATAGGTTGCGAACGAGGAAATGTTTAATGATTCCAAAGTTATGGTTGATAAACCTGTCAAGGTTTGTTTTGAATTTTTCATTATTTAGTACATTGTTCGAATGCTTTATTTGTTTAACGTTTATCCTCTCTTTTGTTTCACAGCAACTTAAGCCAGATGATGTTGCTAAGATTGATGGAGATACGTTTAGTGTCTCAGATATGATTGACAACCCCTTTGATAAGGTTTGTGGGCATTGAAACACCGGAGACTGATATTAATATAAATTTGATTACCCATATGCATTTATTTATAATATGTATCCTTTTTATTCAATTTAGGAGAAGCACATTAAACGAAACACGTATCCAATGGATTTTAATGATATTGATGATTTGGCCCATGATCGAAACATTCCTGCTACGGATCACAAGCCCATTGATAAGGTTGGTGGTACTAAATTTAAGTTCGCACCTATGTTTATCCCAATAATAATATATATCCATTTTTTAAACTTAGCAGAAGTTTGATACTGGTATCGGTTTGTCTATGGAGTTTAATGATTATTCGAATGATTCACCGTATCCGAAAAATCATATTTCTAAGGTTGCCCATGATCAAAACATTCCTGCCACAAATTACAAGCCAGATGATACGGTGGGTGGTACTAAAGTCATAGTTTATCTAAATATCATTTTTTACATTTGTTTATCCCAATAATAATATATATCCATTTTTTCAACTTAGCAGAATTTTGATACTGGTAGCGGTTTGTCTATGGAGTTTAATGATTTTTCTCATGATTCACCGTCTCCGCAAATTAATTTTGATAGTTTGCCCCATAATCAAACCATTCCTGCCACAGATGACAAGCCTGATGACCAGGTTAGTGTTTACAAAGTCATTAGTTTACCTCATTTTAATATACATTTCTGCCTTTTTTTATTCCAATTGTAATATGTGTCATTTTATTTATATGTAGTTGAATTTAAATTCAACCGAACTTGATGTGAATGATCACGAGAATATAGCTGTTGATGCTCTTACATATTTGTACAATGATCCGAATTTTTCAGCTGTTGAATCCACTATCAAAGATGATGACTTAAAGGTAGTTGTGTTCTATATATAATATGAATGTCTTTTCCCCTTTATACAGATTTTATATGACTCCTAATTGATAATTTTATCAGGACACCGAGAATGGTGTTGTTCATGCTCTTAATAGTCTGTCCCAGAATCCGACTTTGTTCCTGCTCCTTTTCATACTTTTGATGACGAAAACGAGGATATCTCTACTCAAGATTTGAACGCTTTATGTGATGACGTTTTAACATCGATTGATGAGGTAATGTCCATTAAGGACTATTTAGTCTTTTTTTTTTGGTCCATATAATACGTATACATGCACCAACATCTTTTCGTTTACCCTTTTTTATCTAAGAACCTTTTACTTTACCCTAAGTGTGTGCGTTTTCATAAGTGTCAAATAAAGTCAATAACGGTCTTTAAAGATCCACCCTTTTCTTTTATGTTGATTGGTCGATGTTTTACCTTCCTAGTTCTTACTCTTGGCTCTGCATTGGGAACGATATATTTGGAGTCATCACTCTGAATACCTCTACATTTCATTTTCTTTTTCAGTATCCGATTCTGAAACACAAAGGGAAAGTGGTCGTATTCCTAGTCATGACCAGAAATATTTTGTTCCGAGTGAAGAGTCCAAATTAACAAATGGGAAGTAAAAACTTCGACCATTCTACATAAAAGAAAAGGGTGGCTCGTTTAATTCCGTAATTGACTTTATTGATATCTATGAAAACGCACACACCAAGGGTAAAGTAAAAGCATGTTACATAAGAAAGGTTAAACGAAACGATCTTGGTGCATGTATACATATTGTAGTGGGTTCCTTTTTTTGTTTTCAAAAGTCTCATTAACACAATTGCGTATAGTTATGAACTCTGTATAATATTGAATGATTCACGGCCACATTATGTTGTGAAAGCATTCACGGCCACATTATGTTGTGAAAGCATTCACGGACCAAATTTTTATTTAAGAACCGTTTTTACTGACCTCTTGTGTATGCGTTTTCATGGGCAACACTATAGTCAATAACGGCCTTTAAATAGCCGCCCTTTTCTTTTATGTCGATTGGTCGATGTGTTCACTTCCCAGTTTTCACTCTTGGCTCTCCATGGGGAATGATATTTTATGTTTCAGTATCCGAATACTCTTTGAGTATCAAAATTCTCGATTGTGTGGTCCGTGTCATGCATTGAGTTTCTTGATTTTTCCATGTTTAGATTATATTCCGATACTGAAACACAAAGGGAAAGTGGTCGTATTCCTAGTCATGACCAGAAATATTTTATTCCTAATGAAGTGTCCAAATTAACAAATGGGAAGTAAAAACTTCGACCATTCTACATAAAAAAAGGGTGGTTATTTAGAGACCGTTATTGACTATAGTAATGCCCATGAAAATGCATACAGTAGAGGTCAGGTAACACGTTTCTTACATGAAAAAGGGTAAACAAAAAGATGCTAAAATTACTTAAGAAAAGGTAAACGAATAGATCTTGGTGCCGGAAAATGGTGATTTTAAACCGGAGCCGAACTCACCTGCTCTAACTGTTGCTACTCCACTTGACCGTCAAAAGAGACCGGGTCCGGCTCTACAGGATCCATTTATCCAGCAACCTCCAACAACAGATCCTCATTGTAAGAAAAGGCGCCGCAAGATAAACAATTCTGAAAAGGAACAGGATAATAAATTTTTCTTTCGCCGTGGTGGAATCATGTTCCTAGTAACGCCGTGGAAAGAGGCAATAATTTTCAAAACATCTTATATGTATTGGAATTTGCTAAATAAAGTAATCTCATATTATAATTTATTTTATAGGATTTGATTCATGATAAAAAATCACCTGCCAAAACAGTAGTTATTCCTAATGAACTAGGCTCATTGATGGGTGATAAAAATTTCAACACAATGAGATGGACATTTCCATGGCTTGAAGATGGTCATGATGTTGGTTGTGTTTTTTGGGAAGCTTTGGCCGGCAAAAAAGGTTTAAAAAGGGGTTGGCTCTCTGATCAGGTAACTCTATTCCATTAATAAACATATACATGATTAAAAAACAATGTTTATCTAACAGAGGTATTCTTTATATATTTTATCTCCAGCACATCAAAATTTGGGTTAAATATATGTGGTTGTTCCGGGATCCTTGTTCTGACTGGGTAATGATGAATCCTTTTTTCGCCTATAAACTTCTTGGCCCAGATCTTCCCCCGAAATGCTTTGCCGATGGTGAAAAGTTTGGCGTCCCTTGGTGAAATGAAAATGTTGAAAAGGTAAGAATTTGTATACCGTATTTTGTAATAAAGTGTTGTATTACATAACATTCTCTTACAATGTTTTATCCATTGCAGGTGTACTTCCCAATAAATTTATATGATGTACATTGGTTGATGGAAGATCTGCATATTTGTTCAGGAGTTGTCACCTGTTATGACAGTTTAGGATCGCCTACCTCAGGGAAAGAAACTCGTCCAGGGATGGTGAAGATTAGGTCTACCTTGAGTACGAAATGCCCATGTATTTGGATCGTAGTGGAGTTCTGGAAAAGAAAGGTTTAGATCGATCCAAATACAAGATCACTTTTGGATATAACGATACAGTCCCAATACAAGCTGGGCTATACGGGGACTGTGGTATTTGGGTCTGCATATTGTTGTACAGGTTGTCCCACAGTTTGCCGTTGCAAGTAAGTGATTCCGTAGAGGCAGCTTTGGCTTATCGAGAGAAGTTGATGCAATTCTACCTGAAAAATAAATTGGATGCGAAGCTTGTTGAATCCGTTAAACAATGAACCCCTAATGTCAGGTATGGTCATTTGAAGGGCAAACATGTATGTTTTGTAATCTTGCTCATTGAAGAAAATCTTAGTCTATTGAATGTTAAAACACGTATTCTAGTTTAAACAATGAACCCCTAATGTCAGGTATGGTCATTTGAAGGGCAAACATGTATTTTTGTTTATGTTTGCTAAACTTGCAATATGGAAGCTCACGTGTCAATAAACGATAACTAGTAGTTACCACTCTATGGTCTTGACCAGTTATCCAAGTTGCATTGGTGATTAATGATTAGGATGGGTTAGCAAGTTGCAATGTTGTTTAATATTGAAGCTTCCCTAGCACACTTCATTAAATCTTGTATTTTATACTTTTTCATCCTCCAAATGGTAATTAACCGCCCACAACTTTTTAACTACACACTACAAAATTCTAGAATGTACATAACCACCCACTACCCAAAGTTTTACCATATATACAAGTTGTAAGTTCCACAAACTGTTTGCACTAAATATTTTCTTCTGTCTAAACTAAACATAAATCTCTCCTAACAAAATGATGGATACCAGATTGGAAGATTTTACGACTGATCTTTTGATGATATTGTTCCTACATTTTCCTGTGTCAAGTTTGCTTGTTTGCAAAAGTGTTTGCAAAACATGGTTCAGTGTCATAACCGACCCTAATTTCATTCGACTCCATTCTCAGGCAGCAAAGGTTAGACGTTTAGTATTTAAAAATGGTTATGCTATAAGAACTCGGGTCATAAATGATAATTCTTTAAATAACCAGTCAGAGTTGTTCTTAGGAGATGGCCATCCGTATCGTAACCCCAACTTTATTAGAATATTGGGGTCTTGCGATGGACTGATTTACGTGAACTTGCATCATGGGGTGTCCTTTTACAACCCAGCTACACGTAGTGATTTAACGGTTAATTTAAGTTGTGAAAAGTACCATCCATTTGGAGTCGAGTATGGATTCGGCATAATTGTTGGTGGAGATTATAAACTTGTGTCGATTTTTAAGGATAAATACAAGGTTAAGAGGTTCTCCTTGGCAAACGGCAATTGGAAATCCGTGGGTGTTCTGCCTACCCAAGGTTCTATTATGGGTAACGGTGTGTATTTTGAAGGACACCTATATTGGTTGGATACGACCGTGGCGCCGACTACATGTTCCTTGTGTGAATCGACCTTAGAAATGCTTCATTTGGATATGTTGTTGTTCCCTCAATTGGAGAAGGACGTATATTGTTTTCTTTGGGGGTAGTACCACAAGGGCTATGCATGCTTTATAACTGTGACAATCTTCGTGAGTGTGTTGTGTGGACGTTGACAATCACACCCGTTAATCAAACATGGAACAAATTGTATTCTATTCCCTACCCCGACCATGATATTAATCCACACACTGAATACCTTCAAGGTTTGATAAGGTTCTGGTGCCCAATGGTCATAATAGATGATGGCCTACTCCTTATTCATTTTGATCTTAAAGTTTATATGTTTAACACAAATGACATGACGTTCCAGATTGTAGAGGAGTTCGCCCGAGATACAACTACTTATGTCGAGACATTGGTGATACCGGTACTCTCAGGAAGACGTTACAGCATAAGGAGTGCACCTAAGATTCTTAGTTATTGACAACAATTATGATGGTTTATATTTTTTTTAGCAGTATCTATGTTTTCTGGTACGTGTTTTGTAATCGTGTATTATGTTTATGACGTTTTGTAATGTTTATGTTTATATTTGGTTATCTATAGTTATGTTTATGTTCTTGACGTTATATGTTTTAGGCTGACCCAACAAAACATCTGAAAATTAAACCGTCCGATATACAAATTTACTGTTAGAGAACCAAAGTAAGACAAACGGTTTATTTTAGATATGTATCGTTCACAATTCACATCCATTTGCTGTTGGAGAACAAAAGTAAGACAAACGGTTAACAAACATTAAACCCATTTCCCCATAAACATACACTAAAACATCCAAACTAAAAACATAACTGATCTTTGAATCAGTAATCAATCGTTAAGGATGAACAAGGGTAAAGGTAAGTCGATTATTATTTGATCTTTAATATTTATTGATGCATTATCATCAGAAATCAATTTTTTGTTGATGCATGTTATGATCATTGTGGCTAGAGGGTAAACAAAATATGGATCTATAATATTGTTATGATCATAATGAATTTTATTGATATTCCTTTTTTGAAGCCTATTGTTTAGTGGGTGGGATTTAATGAAGCATTTTATATGTTAGGGATATATGTTACAAAATACGTATTTTGTTTTCCATCTACCAAAGAAGATATATATTACGGATATATGTTACAAATATGTAATTTTCATGAAGCCTATTTTTTAGTGGGATTGAATGTGTTGACGGGTTCAAGATGAAACGAAAGTGTTTATAGATTAAAAATTTAATATTTTGTGATAAAGGTTTAAGTCTGTTTATCCTTAACGTGTTTAGGGATTAAAAACTTTTGATCAACTGATCTACTAGGTTAATTTAGTGACACGTGTCCAATTGATCAACCAACTTTGTGTTTTGTGTTGATGTGTTTGAAACAAAAGTATAGGATTCTTCTTAGATTAGGGGTGGAATGTTAGTTTAGATGATTTTTGGCATTGTAAATATGACATAAAGTTAGGGTATTCGTGTTAAAATGTGAGTGATAGTTGTCAGCTATAAAAAGTTGTGAGTTATAGATATAATCCAGTCATAGATAATTAACATAGATACTAGTAATCATACCTAAATACCTAATAGTATAGGATGCTCTATACTATAGCTACTAGTAATCATACCTAAATACCTAATAGTATAGATAATTAACATAGATACTAGCAATGCTCTATCAGGTCGGATGCTCTATCAGATATTGACGTGTTTGAAACAAAAGTATAGGATTCTTCTTAGATTAGGAGTGGAATGTTAATTGAGATGATTTAGGGCATTGTAAATATGACATAAGGTTAGGGTATTTGTGTTAAAATGTGAGTGATAGTTGTCGGCTATAAAAAATTGCGAGTTATAGGTATAATCCAGTCATAGATAATTAACATAGATACTAGTAATCATACCTAAATACCTAATAGTTGTAAATAATATTTTTGCAGAGATAATTCAAATTGATTCGAACAGTGGTCCGAATGAGATGCATGACAGTAATTCGTTGCATACGAGTTTAAGCGACGAGTCTGATACTAGTTCTAGTGATGATCATAAACCTCAGGTTGAGTATAAAATAGTATCAAACAAAGGGCCATATAGGTGGTGGCTAAACTACTTTGTTGAATATGAACCAATTGATGAAAATGAACCTGAATTTTTCTTTAAAGTCCTGGTAGGCACAAAACCAAGGTACAACAATGAGATGGAGGAAGATGAAATTCCAGGGCATTCAAAACCAGAAACCAAAAAATGGAAAAGTCCATTTCTTTCAAGTTCCAAAGAAGACGAGGAAGACAAGGAAGACATTCCAGGGCCTTCAAATTTTAAAGAAAAGGAAGACATTCTAGATGCTTGCTCAACATCTAAACCAAAGGTTTGAAGAACTTATGGCTGCTTTTGTGTTATCGTTCCAACTATTTTTGCTCCAATTAGTTGGTGATGATATATTATGTAATTCTATGTTCAAGAACTCTTAAGACCATGTACTTGGTGATGATATATTACGTGTAATATTATGTTGGTGATGATATATTATGTGTAATATTATGTACAATTATGTGTAATATTATGTACAATTTGGATGGTATGTACGTATGTACTTATGGTATGTATTTTATGATGGAACTTGTTCAGCTGTTATTAAGTTTATTTTAGTGGGTCAAATGTTGTTGGTCATGACATAGCTAACATCTGCACAAACTATAGGCTAAAACACGAATAGAAAATGTATACACAAACTTAAAAAAGATAATAAAGCAACAAATATAGCCTAAATAAGTAGATCCATTCATCTTGGTAGATACATTCATCTTGTTCTCCATTAATGTTTCAATTTTTAGTAGATCCATTCATCTTGTTCTCGGTCGCTAAGAACTAGTGATTCTTTGTAAGGTCCAATGATAAATGAACCACCCTTGCCTTCATAACCAACCGTTCTAAATGTTTGCATCTCTTGGTTAAACACTTTTAGTGAGTGTGTCAATGCGTTTTCGTTGTCCTTAGTAATAATAATAGGTTGCTTGTCAATATCAAACCCCAATAACTTTGGCACTTGATTCTCTGGCATTTGAATTCTAAAAAGTAATGTATATGATGATACCACACCCACGTGTAATTGTAACACCCATGCACATAAGAAACGTACATCATCTACTGTGTAGCTTCCTGAAATAACTAGATGGTATCTTAATTTCGACATATAGTATGGATGTGGAATCATACTTCTGATCCCTTTTGGGATGTCTAGCACATCAAATTGATGACTAACCAAATTGAACGATACTATCATGAAATTTTTTCGCCTCCTACCTTGGCAACAAACGACCTTTTCAAAACCAACCCAAAAGATTTTACCACCAACAACCGATTGTCCCGATGACCGTATTATTCTAATTGTTTGACGAGGCAAAAGGTCGTATGCAACATTGCTCCAACTAAGAGAACTAAGTTTAAACACCGACACATACCAAGGGGTTTCATTGACCAAAGGGTAATTAATTTTTAAAAGGGTAGGGTCTTGATTTTGTGGTGATAGAGCAAATCCGAACACCATTCTTGGTGAATTTGGTTGGTTGACATGATTTTCTACTACTATAGTAACACATTTTCTTATTGACGGGTTCCATAGCATAAGTGTCCTATTATTAACATATGTTAAGCACCATATACCTTCACAAGTAGCAACTGTCCTAAAAACACGAAGATTGTATGGCGGATAAAAACGAGTGAAGTTTAAATTGCCACTAACCGTGTACATGAAACCATCATCGTCGTGCTTATATGTAATATGAAATCAACATGAGGTTGTTGCCCTGGAACCGTAGGTAGTGATGAACTGTGCTTGATCTATTGCAGCCTTCCAAGACTTCGACATTCTCCGAAACCGTAGTAAACTCTCCACTGGAAGTCTAAACATGATTTCTGTGACAATCCGTCAATTTATGGTTGATATTTTATTCTCAATATTTATTTGAAAACATTATTTTAATGTTACAATATGAACTCACTTATTTTTGGGAAGTAATTTGGATTTACGTCTTGAAGTAGCGTCGACTACGTCTAAACCGGAGGATTCTACGTTACGTGCTTACATTTACATACACCGTCTTTGGTGACAGTCCGACATTTCAGAAAATAAATTTATTCGTGAATATTATTTTGGAGTTTTAAATTTGTGTTGGTTCATAAACTCACAAATTTACGAGAAGAGACTAGGACTTACGATTTTATTTTAACGTCCTTTACGACTAAACCGGAAACCTTAGGATTACGTATTTACGTTTTCGAACTTCGTTTTTGATGAGACAATTTTTATTGGATTCGTTTTGTGACGATGATTCATAATTTATAAAAACTTTTTTCATAAAACGACCCGAGGGCACGCAAATCGAGGAAACTGGAATCGAGGAGTACCCGTAAATAAATGGGGATGAGACAAGTGGGACACTTGTCCCACCCCCACTCAAAACCGGCATTATTAAGCTAACACACCCTTAGGTGTCAAACATACACAAGCTAAGTTACACTTGTAACTTAGCTTCACATGGAAGCTTACACTTTCCATCAGAAACCACTAGCTTCATCTTTACCACCATTTACAACATGCAAAACCACACAATTTCCGTACCATATCTCCCTTAAACCACCACTTTTGATCAAATTTAACCATAAACCTCATGTTATTTCTACATATGTTGAAGACCTCTTGAAGCTCTCTTGAATGGTGGTGATTATAACATCCATGGAGGAGTTTTCATGGTGTCTTGGGGCTGATTTTCCACAAGGAGTTTATGAAGATTGGTGGTCATGAAGATGGTCTTGTTGCATCACAAGTTTCTCCATCAAAATCCATGTTTTGATCAACCTACATCAACTTGGTGGTATAAAGATTGTCCTCCTCATCCTCTTGTTATTTTTACTATGTAATCATGTATTTTATTTCCTATTTTATATTTATATGATGATTATATGATAATAAAAATGTTATGTGGGGATTTGTTGTTGATAAACATGATTAAAAAGGTGAAAAACTATAAAGAACAAGGCTAAAATCTTGTTTAAAAATGTTGACTGTATAAAACAGTAAAGAACCATATGGTAAACTGATAAAATGATGAAGTAGAATCAATTTACTGTAAGCTATATGTCTTGTACACATGTGAGAGTTGGCCATGCAATGGAACCATTGTAATGAGTGAAATATGATCAAAACAAGTTTAAGATACAAATCTGAGTTCACTGTTTTAGACGATTTTTAGAAAATACTTAGAAGATGATTCAACAGTAGCTATAGTAGAGTTAAATGGAGCACATATCATGTAGTTTATGTGATAAAAGTTTGAGCTTCTATCTCCATATAGAACTCAAGATATGGCAGTTTTGGTGAAAGTGAAGATAAAAATCAGATTTTGAAAATTAAAATATAATAATATTATATAAGCACTCAAAATTATAATGTATAAAATTGTAAAACTAAAACCCACTAACTTATGGATTTTATTTATATAAGTATTTAAAAGGTTAAATAAGTAGACATTTTATAAAAATGGTAACTTGTTAAGTTTTATAAGTTATAAAACTATAAACATGATTTTTACGACTTTTTCGGCTATCGCCGTAAAAATTAACGTTTTTCGCCAAATAAAACTTAGACGACCAAACCCGTCTAATGTAAAGTTTATAAAAGTCATATACTGATATATAAGTATCTAATACAAGTAAAAACCGATAAAACCCGAACTATAAGAAATACGGACATTTACGAGCTAATTAAGCATATTGGACTAATAATTGGACTAAATAAGATAAAAACTTGTAAAAAAAGAACTTATTGGGCTTAACCCATTTAGGCCCAACTTGTAAAGTGTAGATACTGATAATATAAGTATAACAAGGATTAATACAAGTTAAGAACTTATAATAGGCTTATTGGACCTAAAACACGTAAATAGGTAAAACGAGAAGACTAGTATAAAAGTTATCGACACATAACACAAAAATGAGTAAATGAGGATATGTAAACCCACTTGATCATCATATATATAAAATCATCATATGTATACATAATTGTTAGTTTTATAAAATCATTGGACAAACGTCTAAGACCGATTATTATTTATATAGGTTTTCGTGATTGAAGCACGTACCGTACGTCCGAATTGCCGATAACCCGCCTTCCCACATCAACGTGAGTTCATAGCCTCGCACTCTTTTAAATGTTTTTATGAAATGTTTTATAAACCCGCGAGGGAGATAACATGTTAGTTTTTTTTTATAAAATAGGACACCATTTGTCCCGATTGTTTGTTTATTGATTTGGACCCGAATGATTGAATGACCCGATTGTATGACCCGATAAATGATTAAAGGACCCGATAAATGATTAAAGGACCCGATAGATGAAATAAAATGGATTATTAAAGTTAGGTTATGTCACTAAAAGTCCCATTAGCATGAATTGTTAACTACCGGGATTTGGTAGACGCTTATGCATATAATAGTACTATTTGGGGACGATCACCCCAGTTCGCGCCTTGACGGTTGATCCCCGTCGTGCCACATTGATTGGTAAGCGAATTTATGTATGAGAAGATTTCCATAGCGTGACCTTTGTGACGACACGCTACTTTAGATGGGCAAAATTGGTATCGGGTTAGCTACCCGTTGTTTGTTTAGTAAGGTAACAATGTCATGCGGCTTATAATAATCCAATTAACGAAATACTACTAGACGCACCGAATTACAATGTATTGCCTGACTAGCAATACGGGGTCATACTATTGATATTATGTTCGTGTTTTGGTTTTCATAACCATATTCATATAACGGTTTTTATTTTCATACAACGTCATAAGACGTATTGTATGATGTTTTTACGACATTGGCTCGTGTAATGATTTTTAAGGCAAACGCCTATATTATGATTTTGACAAGAACTTGTATAAAATGATTTTGGCTATTTTATGGCCTACTACATGGATTTAAACAAAATGATTTTTGGTAATAATTTTATACCAAAGTTATATTGATGGAATTTATTAAACTCTATGAATTCACTCGGCGTTATCGCTGACCCTTTTCTTTTAACATGTTTTATCTCAGGTACTTGAAGGTAATTCTCGGGAAGACGACAAGAATTCATGGCCCGCACTTAAACAATAATTTCCATTCAAATGCTTTGTAAAACCTGTATAAATTAAAATGACTTGGGACCTATGTAAATTTGATATTTATGAATGGAAATGCTTTATTAATAAACGACGCGATTTTTATGCGTTGTCTATGATGTGAGTAATGTGCTATCCCGTAACACCAACTAGTCTTCCGCTGTATTGAGTTGTATAAATTTGGGGGTGTTACAGTTTGGTACCAGAGCTCTCGTTATAGAGAACGAAAGATTTTTTAAAACTAAGGTTTTGAATAAAACATTTCAAAATCTTTTAACTATAAACATTTTTCTAAAAATGTCTAAAAATCTTTTGACTATAACGGTGCCGAAGAATTCCCGAGTAACCGACAAGGCCAGACTGAGAAGTGTTATTTTAATATATATATAACTTGAATTGTATATATATATACATGTGATGTAATTTGATTACATGATTGTTTGATGATTATTCTGATATTTATACGAGGTATTTATACGACGTCGATTGTCACAAGGAACCCTAAATCCCTTAGTAAATTAATCGAAGCTATTCTCGTAGGAATTCTAGCTATCCTAGATCTAAACCAAGTTGTGGATATTTATAATCCCAACAAATGGTTGATATTCGTAGAAGTGTAGATATTAGTTGGTTGTGATATTGAAAAAGAATTGGCGAGATTAAATCTGATATCGATGTCATGACGATCTTTCCTTATAGAGTGGAGTTTGACAAAACGTTACCACCTAGAAAGATGTCATCTGATTCGTTGTCATCCGATTCTTAAATTGAAATCGAAAGGGTGAATGTTGCACTTGAGGCTGTCATTGGAACCATTACCCAAAAGCCTCATGCCACTAATACCTTTCCGAGAAGTCTAGTTGAATGATCGAGTCATCTCATACTAGTGACTCATTTGATAACTAGTGTTGTAAGAGCTATAGGATTGGAAATTAAGTGTTGATCATATCGAACTTTTATTGCCCTTTCAAGGTTTATAAATAAGATTGAAAGTATTGGAATATGAGTTAGGATATCGAATTGAGTATAAGTTGATTGAAACTTGAATGAAATAAAATTTAACCCGTATGGAATATGAGATTGTTAATATAATTCGTTAAGTTCTATGATTGAATTATAAGGTTTTAATTGATTGTTGATTCGTGTTAAGGGTTGTTCGTAGGCCGTTGTCCACTAATGAGGATGCCCAGTGTCCAAGAAATTAATTGAAGAAATCTTCTTCTAAATTAGGACCGATGGATCTTCTGGGACAGGTGGGACACCTAATGACTTTTATAGATTAGTGTTCATTGTAGTATCTTTTAAAAATCCCTAACTTAACTGAGACATCAGTTGGTAGGATAAGTTCTTGAAATTGTATGACATAGTGACACGTAATGTGTTACGGTACAATTTTGACTTGTTTGTGATTAATGAAAAGACTACCTTTGATTGCTAAATTCTATATATATCGATGTTATCTATCTTTTATTGCTTCATCCTAATATTCGCATTAGTGATGCAACCATTGAACAAGTACTCATCTTGAATTGAGTTACGTTGTGAATTATTCTTTTGAGTGCCATCGAGATCATGAACCTCATGATTATTTGGCTAAAGCTCATTTCCTATCATATTGTAGTTAGTTCTTGGTGAACAAGCTTTCATCACTCTTTTGCAGATCACTCATTGTTTTTATAAGATAAAACAGTATCCCTTGAGAAAAATTGGGTTTTCATTACCATATTGATCATTCAAAGTGAGATTTATGTTATCGAAATGAGGTTGTTTATAAAGTACCTTGGAAAACTTAACTATTTTCATAACAAAGAAAAATCTTTGTAAATTTATTTTTGATTCTTATTTAAGAATTAAGCATGAAAATGTTTTTATAAATATGATGATAAAATTTTGACGAACTGAGTATTGCATCGTTAATCCTGAAATCGTATATAGTTGCGCGCCTACATACAATTTGGAATGGACCATGCAAGGCTAATTAGTAGTCACCATAAAACTGATTAATAAACACTATATTTTCTTTAAAGATTGTGAAAGATTAAATTTTATAAGATCTGCAAGAAGTGAAAAATAGGGACATATTGATAGGGACACCTACACATGTGCCCGTATTATTTATTCTTCTGAGTCGAATTTACTCATCTGTGGATATTGTCTTCATTGACAATTGATATTCCCTTCTTGTCCAATTCTCCCGTAGTGAGATTCTTAGGAAAAGTATCTGATTACCGAGTGTTGATACCCGACTGGATGTATTGACGTTCTTATCATTTCTTATGATTTGATTTCATTTGAATGACCTGGGTAACGATCCGAGGAGCTTTCGAATGCGTACTCAAATTATGAAAACATGGGATATATTCATATTCGTTAAATGTTTTCGTCTGTATCTGATTTGAAATTCTCTCGCATAGATTTTGCGTTGACCTTACTCTTCTAAGGTTAGTTATGTCTTCATATATCCTTGAATTTGTGAAGGATTATGAGTTATTATTAGTCTTTTGAGAAGTTCACATCTTATCGACGACAATAAAACTGGAAAGTTGATAGTGCCAGTAGAATGGATTGATTAATTATGACATGACGACATTGTCTTAATTGATGGGAATTCAAGTAGAAATCCCCTAAAAGATAAGATTTTGATTATCAAAAGTGATCTAAATAATTCTTGATGGATGACCATATCCTGCATTTAAACTTGAAATTATACTATGAATGGTTGTGAACTAGTTATAGATATTGTAATCTAGAAGAACTTAAACATAAATGTATTAAAAGATGTTAATGTTATCTGAAACTTTAGGAAGTATTTGTTGATGAATTACCTAGACTTTCGCCATTAAGGCAAGTTGAAATTGGTATTGATTATATTCTCGGTGCTGCACCTGTGGCGTGTGCACTGTACGTCAGCACCATCTAAATTAAAGGAATTACCGTACAACTGAGAGAGTTATCGGAGATAGATTTTATTCTATCGAGCTCGTCATCATGAAGAGCTATGGTGTTATCATTCCTTATATTTATAGGTTACTGTGAACTGAGTAAATTGACAATCGAAAACGATATCCATAACTCGAAATGGAAGATTCGTTCGATCACTTACAAGGTTTTTTGATCCTCAACATGGTTATCATCAACTTCGCATCTGCGAAAAAGGATTATGTATTCCAATCACTACATCCGGTACTTAAAATAAACATTATGAGTTTCACGTGATGTCGTTTGGATTGACCAATACACATGTAGCATCCAAAATTTTGGTGAATCGCGTGTGTAGGCTGTAAATTGATAAATTCATGCTTGAGATCATTAAGGACCAATTGTTTGTATATAAGAATAAGAATGAGTTAATAATTATTTATAGATTGCCCTGAATTGGCCGAACAATTAAAACCTGAACCTTGAATAATTGATATGTGATTAAAAACTTAAACCTTTACATTATTTGACTATGTGATTAATAGATAATGGAATATAAATTGACTCTTCAAAAATTAGAAGTCATTTAGAACTTTGGATTTTACTAAAAAGAAAATGGAAATATGTTTTAACAAAGGATTTTTAAGGGATTATTCCCTTATACACAAACCATTTAACTAAACTTCTGTTTAGGGGTAAATGTTTGTGTATACCTCAAGACAACCTAAGAGGGATTGAGGAAACCGTTAAACCATGACTTAAATTTTGAAACGACAATTTTTGCTTTTCAACTAAGAAAATTTTGACCAAAAGTATAACCAAAGATTTTTCAAACATTTACAAATCTTATTAATTATTTTCGATAAATTAGCAAAAATCTTGATAATTAAAATCAAATTTATTTTGAACATTTTATTATAATTGGTCGAACTAAGAAATTTAAAACTTTTACGCTTCATAAAAATTAACTAATAGTTATTTAATTAATTATAATAATTATCGACGCTTTAAAACGTCAGATTGAGAAAAACTGATAAAAATGATAGATGAGACGAAACTAAAACATAGAAAATGTGAAGAAATAATTTCTGAATAAATACGGACATGATAACTATTTCACCAGGAAAGTGAACGTAATTACTGACGCATAATATAGAAAGAATATCTGAGTGAATTGTGGACATGATAATTATATCATCATGAGAAGTGAATATAGATACCGACACATTATGTATAAAAGATAAAGAACCAATTAGGACATGCTCCTTAATAATGAAGGTGCAAAATAAATTGCCGAACAATTTAAAATATAGCCGATGCTTATAAAAAGGATAATATAGATAATAAAATGGGTTCGCGGCTAATGTGAACCATTAAAATTGAGAAGCCAATAGCGTTAAATATTTTATAGACCACTTGTGATTGTCTAAATATAGAGGATTGTGAGATATAGTTATGTTGGAATTTGTAAGTATAAGTATTATATGTATGTCACTTTATGACTAAAAGTATCTTTGTCTGGAGAAGTTGTACTGATGGCAAATTATGAAGGCAGACATCGCCTCATACCTTAGTAAACGTCTAGCTATTGCAAAGGTCATCATCTGAATTTGATTCGATTTGGGTCATCGACGACAGACTGACCAAATCTGCTAATATCATTCCCGTTAATGATAAATGCAAAAAGAGTTATGTAAACATAATGTGCCTGTATCGAAAATCTTTATCAAGATCCTCGCTTCGCATCGAATTTCTGAGATTTGCTCAGAAATCATTGAGAACGAACCTTGATGAGAGTACTATGTACCACCCTAAATCGAAGGGACGAGGTAAAGTAGCGATACAAAATACTATAAGCGTTGTTTTATGTTTGAATGATTGACCTTTGGTAATAAACTGTATAATCATGTTCCTTTGGAGGGATTATCGTTGATAATCATCATATTAGGATTGAGATCGAATCTTGTTAGGATCTATATTAGAGCATCTGTAAGCAAGAGTTGAGATGAAGACACCCGACAAACACCCATTGTGAGTTGGACATGTCTTTTAGATTTAAGGTTTCCTTTGATGGCGAACCTAACCTTACAAAATACCCGACCTGCGAGATCTGAAATGATTGTTGAAATTAGGATCTGATTATTGACTGCCGGTAGTGGGCAAGAGGTTATGTGAATATGAAATGTAGATCTTGAAGTGCCAAATGGGTAGCGAAGTTATGCCACAATTTTAAAACTTGGAAAAATGAATTCATGATCTGACAAATCATGGGATATAAGTCCCCGTTGTATGGGACCATTGAGATGATATAAAAGATTGGTTTGAAAGGCATATAAGCTGGATCTACCCTAGGACTTCAACGACTGCGTGAATTATGTTTCGTATATTGAACTTGATGGAATATCTATCAAGTTAAAATCTGAATTCTTCTTAGTAATGTTTAGATCGGCAAAAAGTTGCATTCATCAGAAACCCGTGAACATCATGGATAGAGAAAGTAAGTCAACATTTAGCCTGATCTTATTCCCGTAGTTATGTTTGATGAAACTCGCGTATTGTAATGAATTACACTTGTGAGAAAAGACCAAATGTGGAGGAAATACCCACATGGCTTTAACTCTATAAGAAGCGAGTAGTAAGATGATCTTTGAGGACAAAGATCCTGTTTAGGGGTAAATGCTGTGACAATCCGTCAATTTATGGTTGATATTTTATTCTCAATATTTATTTGAAAACATTATTTTAATGTTACAATATGAACTCACTTATTTTTGGGAAGTAATTTGGATTTACGTCTTGAAGTAGCGTCGACTACGTCTAAACCGGAGGATTCTACGTTACGTGCTTACGTTTACATACACCGTCTTTGGTGACAGTCCGACATTTCAGAAAATAAATTTATTCGTGAATATTATTTTGGAGTTTTAAATTTGTGTTGGTTCATAAACTCACAAATTTACGAGAAGAGACTAGGACTTACGATTTTATTTTAACGTCCTTTACGACTAAACCGGAAACCTTAGGATTACGTATTTACGTTTTCGAACTTCGTTTTTGATGAGACAATTTTTATTGGATTCGTTTTGTGACGATGATTCATAATTTATAAAAACGTTTTTCATAAAACGACCCGAGGGCACGCAAATCGAGGAAACTGGAATCGAGGAGTACCCGTAAATAAATGGGGATGAGACAAGTGGGACACTTGTCCCACCCCCACTCAAAACCGGCATTATTAAGCTAGCACACCCTTAGGTGTCAAACATACACAAGCTAAGTTACACTTGTAACTTAGCTTCACATGGAAGCTTAGACTTTCCATCAAAAATCACTAGCTTCATCTTTACCACCATTTACAACATGCAAAACCACATAATTTACTCTCTTCCTCTTCCATTAATGTCGTACCATATCTCCCTAAAACCACCACTTTTGATCAAATTTAACCATTAACCTCATGTTATTTCTACATATGTTGAAGCCCTCTTGAAGCTCTCTTGAATGGTGGTGATTATAACATCCATGGAGGAGTTTTCATGGTGTCTTGGGGCTGATTTTCCACAAGGAGTTTATGAAGATTGGTGGTCATGAAGATGGTCTTGGTGCATCACAAGTTTCTCCATCAAAATCCATGTTTTGATCAACCTACATCAACTTGGTGGTATAAAGATTGTCCTCCTCATCCTCTTGTTATTTTTACTATGTAATCATGTATTTTATTTCCTATTGTATATTTATATGATGATTATATGATGATAAAAATGTTATGTGGGGATTTGTTGTTGATAAACATGATTAAAAAGGTGAAAAACTATAAAGAACAAGGCTAAAATCTTGTTTAAAAATGTTGGCTGTATAAAACAGTAAAGAACCATATGGTAAACTGATAAAATGATGAAGTAGCATCAATTTACAGTAAGCTATATGTCTTTTACACATGTGAGAGTTGGCCATGCAATGGAACCATTGTAATGAGTGAGATATGATCAAAACAAGTTTAAGATACAAATCTGAGTTCACTGTTTTGGACGATTTTTAGAAAATACTTAGAAGATGATTCAACAGTAGCTATAGTAGAGTTAAATGGAGCACATATCATGTAGTTTATGTGAATTTGAGCTTCTATCTCCATATAGAACTCAAGATATGGCAGTTTTGGTGAAAGTGAAGATAAAAATCAGATTTTGGTAATTAAAATATAATAATATTATATAAGCACTCAAAATTATAATGTATAAAATTGTAAAACTAAAACCCACTAACTTATGTATTTTATTTATGTAAGTATTTAAAAGGTTAAATAAGTAGACATTTTATAAAAATGGTAACTTGTTAAGTTTTATAAGTTATAAAACTATAAACATGATTTTTACGACTTTTTCGGCTATCGCCGTAAAAATTAACGTTTTTCGCCAAATAAAACTTAGACGACCAAACCCGTCTAATGTAAAATTTATAAAAGTCATATACTGATATATAAGTATCTAATACAAGTAAAAACCAATAAAACCCGAACTATAAGAAATACGGATATTTACGAGCTAATTAAGCATATTGGACTAATAATTGGACTAAATAAGATAAAAACTTGTAAAAAAAGAACTTATTGGGCTTAACCCATTTAGGCCCAACTTGTAAAGTGTAGATACTGATAATATAAGTATAACAAGGATTAATACAAGTTAAGAACTTATAATAGGCTTATTGGACCTAAAACACGTAAATAGGTAAAACGAGAAGACTAGTATAAAAGTTATCGACACATAACACAAAAATGAGTAAATGAGGATATGTAAACCCACTTGATCATCATATATATAAAATCATCATATGTATACATAATTGTTAGTTTTATAAAGTCATTGGACAAACGTCTAAGACCGATTATTATTTATATAGGTTTCCGTGATTGAAGCACGTACCGTACGTCCGAATTGCCGATAACCCGCCTTCCCACATCAACGTGAGTTCATAGCCTCGCACTCTTTTAAATGTTTTTATGAAATGTTTTATAAACCCGCGAGGGAGATAACATGTTAGTTTCTTTTTATAAAATAGGACACCATTTGTCCCGATTGTTTGTTTATTGATTTGGACCCGAATGATTGAATGACCCGATTGTATGACCCGATAAATGATTAAAGGACCCGATAAATGATTAAAGGACCCGATAGATGAAATAAAATGGATTATTAAAGTTAGGTTATGTCACTAAAAGTCCCATTAGCATGAACTGTTAACTACCGGGATTTGGTAGACACTTATGCATATAATAGTACTATTTGGGGACGATCACCCCAGTTCGCGCCTTGACGGTTGATCCCCGTCGTGCCACATTGATTGGTAAGCAAATTTATGTATGAGAAGATTTCCATAGCGTGACCTTTGTGACGACACGCTACTTTAGATGGGCAAAATTGGTATCGGGTTAGCTACCCGTTGTTTGTTTAGTAAGGTAACAATGTCATGCGGCTTATAATAATCCAATTAACGAAATACTACTAGACGCACCGAATTACGATGTATTGCCTGACTAGCAATACGGGGTCATACTATTGATATTATGTTCGTGTTTTGGTTTTCATAACCATATTCATATAACGGTTTTTATTTTCATACAACGTCATAAGACGTATTGTATGATGTTTTTACGACATTGGCTCGTGTAATGATTTTTAAGGCAAACGCCTATATTATGATTTTGACAAGAACTTGTATAAAATGATTTTGGCTATTTTATGGCCTACTACATGGATTTAAACAAAATGATTTTTGGTAATAATTTTATACCAAAGTTATATTGATGGAATTTATTAAACTCTATGAATTCACTCGGCGTTATCGCTGACCCTTTTCTTTTAACATGTTTTATCTCAGGTACTTGAAGGTAATTCTCGGGAAGACGACAAGAATTCATGGCCCGCACTTAAACAATAATTTCCATTTAAATGCTTTGTAAATCCTGTATAAATTAAAATGACTTGGGACCTATGTAGATTTGATATTTATGAATGGAAATGCTTTATTAATAAACGACGCGATTTTTATGCGTTGTCTATGATGTGAGTAATGTGCTATCCCGTAACACCAACTAGTCTTCCGCTGTATTGAGTTGTATAAATTTGGGGGTGTTACAATTTCCCTTTGAATTTCTAAAGGTATATGTGTGTACATTTTATAAAATATTGTGTTTAAGATCTAATTGTTTCTATGTTGGTTGTAATTTATAGAGTGACAAGAGCATATACTGACGGCTGCTCTACATTTTGATGCTCTATCAAGCTATGCTCTACCGATATAGCAGCTTTAAATGAACTACAACCTAGATTGCTTTTGTTTTAAAAACGAAGTACGTATTACGAAAAAGAACTACATATTAAAATAAATAAAACAAAGAAAAAAAATCCTAATAACTTAATCCAAATATTTACAACATCATTTAAATTCATGTAGGTGAAACGCATTTGTCGCAAACAACATCAGTTTGTCGTAGAAACACTTGCCAACGTATCATGATGTTCGGTGGACTCAACTTATTCAAAGTCAGCAAGTAGATTCTTCCCTGGGAATCTAATTGCACACTCTCTAAAGTTCTTATCATGTGTTCTTAGAAACTTTGGTGGATTGCTTTCTTGTTGGTTTCATGCATCGATCTTTGAATACATTGATTCTTTTAACGCATGCACAATTTTTTCATGTTTGGCACGCGTTGTTTCTACGTCAATGACGGATGGGTTCAAAGTCAAGTTCTTAAAATAATAAGCAAGAAGTTCAACTTGAGGATCATGGCCAATAAATATATCAACGGAGTTGTCGTTGAGAGGAGCGAAATCGTACATTTTCTTAACATCACAATTGTTTTCCACGATAGTCAAACCGGTGTCGAGATCTTTATAATCAGCTTTGGAGTTGAAAAACCAAGCCCATATGTCTTGTTTCGTTTCATCCAACAACATCTGACACCATTCTTTATATGACAACCTTTCACTCATAGGGTGAACCTTGTATGTAACATCTTCTTGATTGTCGATAGGATACGTTAGACTTGGGTAAAAGCTAAACACCCCGGTGTGGTGAATTTTAAAGTGAAATGATTGCAAATAATAATAGCTGCCAATCAAATTATTAAAAAATATTTATTAAAAAACGATTTGACAAAATGAAAATGTGTATACGTATACAAGAATAGTTACGTTATAAACTTACGATGGTAATATAATTTCGTTTGAACATCCTGAAGGAGAAAGACCATGTTCACTTGTCATTTTTTTTAAAGCCCTACTTTGTTTATTTTCTTTTCAATATGTTTGTCTACAAATGACCCTTTAAAGCACTTGTTGTGTAACGAAGTATTTAATACATGTCAAGTCGAATTGAAAGATTTTCGCTTCTTTTTACAAACATATGCTTTATCCAGTCCAATGCTCTATCAACTAGAATGCTCTATCAAGTACCTAGTTTCACGTCTTTTTGTACAAAGATTGGCTCTACCCACTTGAATGCTCTATGAATGTAAACTTAAATGATATAGTCTCCTATTGTACTATGTTGCAGGTACTAGGATAGTATCATTTAATACATGTCAAGTCGAATTGAAAGAGTTTCCCGTCTTTTTTCAAACAAATGCTCTATCCAGGGCAATGCTCTATCAGGTCGGATGCTCTATCAGATATTGCAATATCTATGTTAACATTAATGCCATAGTATCCTAACCTATTATACTAGTGTACTATGTACAATGTATAAGGATTGTTTAAGGAAGTATTTATTACGAGTCATGTCGTTCTACCTAGTTTCACGTCTTTTTGTACAAAGATTGGCTCTACCCACTTGAATGCTCTATGAATGTAATAGTCTCCTATTGTACTATGTTGCAGGTACTAGGATAGTATCATTTAATACATGTCAAGTCGAATTGAAAGAGTTTCCCGTCTTTTTTCAAACAAATGCTCTATCCAGGGCAATGCTCTATCAGGTCGGATGCTCTATCGGATATTACAATATCTATGTTAACATTAATGCCATAGTATCCTGACCTATTATACTAGTGTACTATGTACAATGTATAAGGATTGTTTAAGGAAGTATTTATTACGAGTCATGTCGTTCTACCTAGTTTCACGTCTTTTTTTACAAAGATTGGCTCTACCCACTTGAATGCTCTATGAATGTAATAGTCTCCTATTGTACTATGTTGCAGGTACTAGGATAGTATCGTTTAATACATGTCATGTCGAATCAAAGATTTTCGCGTCTTTTTACAAACATATGCTCTATCCAGTCCAATGCTCTATCAACTAGAATTCTCTATCAAGTATTGCCATATCTATGTAAAATTAAATGAGATAGTATGTTGAAACACATTATATCTAAAAGCTAACAACATTCTAAAAATTTAAAAACAAATTATACAATGTTAAAATGGAAATGATTGCATACACTGGACCCTTATACATAAGCCACTAAAAGCTAATTTGGAAATACACGAACCAAATTTCGAATAGTAATGTTGAGAGCCATATTTAATGATTTAGGACATAATACTGATACGTTTTTAAGTATGAGAGCAGACCCTACTTTAATACATTTTGCATAAAGATCATCTGCTAAAACTTTGTAGTGAATTGTCCATTGAAGGGTGCCTGAAGGATCTTTAAGTGTAAGGTTCATATCAGCAATCACATTTGGCTTACATGATGTTATAATAGCAACAACGTACTCAATTTTACCATTTGCAATGTATTTTTTAATTTCCCCAAATATTCCACCGCCAAACTCGCCAATATCTTTCATAAACTCGACAGCGTTGACTCAAGGAGAGGTTTTGAAATCATCATCATCAGTAACGTCATCGTTTACTTTCCTAATATACTCTTGAGTAGGAGCATCGCTAACATTTGTGAGATTAAATAAGTTACCTTGTTGAAATTCTCCAACAGGACCTGGAATTATCGTTACAGGATTTGTGTTGTCATAAAAAGAGTCTATAGTGCTTGATGAACATATGATTTGGTTTTTGGTTTGGCTTTTCAAGGTTGCAAAGGGAGCAGAAAGTTGTAGATCTGAGTCATCTATATCGAGCATGAATTCTCAGCCTTCATTTGGTGGTGAATCCATAACTTAGATGTATATACTGGGGATGTAAAATGTGGGAGTTGAAATGTAGATATGAATGTATCCTGATATGTCAATTAATATATAGACATTTCAAAATTTATTGAAGTACCTACCTATTGCTTTATAGTACATTACATGTATTTTTACTCTTATATATAGTTCTCTTTCTCCAAAATAATCATTCATCTTGTTTTATTATTTCTTGGTTTATTATATTCAAAACAGAATGGTATCTCTAGGAACTGATTCATCATCAAGTGCCCCCGATTTATTTATGCAAGATCTGTTGTATATAAATTCTCTATTTATCTTTTATATTTTTTCTTAAATGTATATTAATTTTTATTAAGTGTATTAAAACATTGTTTACACGAATGGAACAGGGATATGTATCCACCAGGTCATTTCGTGTTGGAAGTCTACCATGGAAGTTCTTTCTTTGTCGATCCGTTGAGGTATGGAGAAAGTGGAAAGATATTAGCCTTGAAGCCACATATGTCTGAACGGTTGACGTATCAACAATGGTGTGATTTGCTGAAACAAGAATTGCATGTTGAAATATCAGCTTGGTTTTATCGTAAACCAGATTGTAAACTGGAAGAAGGCTTGACTGTTGTTCAAAATGATAGGGATGTCAAAAAAATGTATGATGCTGCTGAAGTGCACAACATGCTAGATCTGTACAGCCTGGAAGAAGGCTTGACTGTTGACAAAGGTCTACTGAGTGATTACTATACCAAGAACATGTGTTCTTATGATTCTGATGAGGAAGTAACCTCAAACATGACTAGCCCTAAAGATTGTACTGCAATGAATTTTGCAGAACTTGTCGAATTGGAAAAAGAAGAGATGGGAAAAAACCAGAAGAAGGATTGTGGTTCGACCAGCCACTAGAATGTCCTATAATTTAAGATGTCTTTCGTCTTTGTCAGTTTATTGAACTTTTCTTTTAACAATTTCGTGTGTTTTTATCTTTGTAGTAATAAAATGACATCTTATGTGGCAAGTTAGAGTGTGTTATTATGTGGCACGGGTTCTAAAACTACGTAGTGTATACAGTTGAATATACATCTACCTATCTAACCCTAAAGATGTTTAACATAGTACACTTACGCATATATGAGTTGTCTACATCAATAATTATGTTGCACGGGTTTTCACCGACGGCTGCTCTACCAGGGGATAGTGCTCTACCTATGTATACTACCTGTAGGCTTATAGGGTTATGACACTAGTCATGGTATTGAATGCAACATACATAAATAATAAAGTTTCTGATTAGACATATATATAGGCTTGAAGAACATAAAATTATGTAAAAGCAAAGAATCAAAATGAAATCATCCTCAGACCATTTAACTGTTTATTTGGTTTGTGATGGCGTGACTTATGGTGCTGTATTTCAGAACAATATTACATAGAGAGACCTAGTTCAGTACGCGAAGGAAAAGTTTGACATCGACTATACATATGATATTTCTATATCATATCAAATGGGTACAAACAATGTACGCATGGACGATGATAATGATGTGTTCTTCTTCGTGTTAGAGGTATCTAAAACAATGTCTACCACGTCTCATAATTTATGCATTCAAAAGGTAAAACTTTCAACTTCAAAACCTATAGATCTAGATCTTAATTCCAGCCCTAGTGTATTTCAAGATTATCAAAAGATCATCAAAAAAGAAACAGTTTCAGTTCCTAAAAGAAATAGGTTACCTACTATTGATGATTCTGAAGGGAAGAAAAATAAATTTACTTTTGCGCCCGAACCACCTGATGCACCAGATCTTATCATCAAACCATCTAAAAATATAATTGAGAACAACAAAATCAAACGTATACTGGCTAAGGATGACAAATTTAACAGTAAAGAACACTGGATGGCGGTACTTGGTGAAAAGGCACTTGATGAAGGTTTTGAGTTTAAACCAAGAAAATCAAATAAAGAGAGGTTAGATGTCATTTTCGTGAATAAAGAATGCAAATGGAAAATTATTTCATCTAAGTCTAAAACGAATGAGAAGTGATTATTAGGGACAGTCAATGATGTTCATACTTGTACAAGAACAAAAATAAATCCTAATTACCGTAATGCTACTAAAAAGTTGATAGGCCATCTAATCTCACCAAAGTTAAGAGACAATAGTCGTCTATACAAATCACAAGACATAATGAAAGATATGAACCTTGATTACAACATAAACATTACTTACAAAAAATCATGGGGTGGTAAAAACACGGCATTGGAACTTAACTATGGTGTCCATATAGAGTCATTCGCCTTGCTTCCTATTTATTGTTATAACTTAGAGTTGCGGAACCCGGGGACGGTAACACATATTGATACGGATGATGAGGAAATAGTGCTTTATAGCATTTGGTATTGCGGTAAACATTTAATTTATTTAACTATGATTATATGTTTTTAAGTATCCCAAATAATATTTCAATGGTATGAATAACATATTTTATATAATATACAGATTAGGAGTTTCTTAACAACCATGAGACCACTATTAATAACAGACGGGTCACATTTGAAAGGTACTTACACAGGAACAAATCTAGTGCTGAATGGAACGGATGGAAACAACCAAATAATACCAATAGCTACAGGGGTGTCGCAAGGTGAGACTGGAGAGTCGTGGACATGGTTCTTGAGCAAGATGAGGGAATGTATGGGCGACGTGCCAAATCTTGCAATCATATCAAATAGACACCCGGCAATAGCACTGGCATGCGAAGATATATTTCCTGATGCATTTCATGGGTACTGTTGTAGGCACTTGGAAATGAATTGTAAATTGAAGAGCGAGAAGCTTAGGGCTAAATTCTGGAAGATATGCAAAGCCTACACCCCCCTAGAGTTTCAACGAGGCATTACCGACATACAGGCCTATAGACCCGATGCTTACAAGAAACTTGAAGATGTTGTTTTTAAAAAATGGTCAAGGGCGATGTGCCCGGCTAATCGCTATAGTTATATGACATCGAACAGTACAGATTTTATCAATAATTTGTCAAGGCATATTAGATATGCTCCGGTGACGAAGCTCATGGATTGGTTCAGGGGTCTACTACAAAAGTGGTATTGTGCTAGGCGTGAAAAATATAAAGGTTAATATTATTTAGATGCCATAGATTAAATTGAGTTATAATTTGAATATATACGTAACATTTTTTTTAAATCGTATTCCAGATGCAAAGTTGAATATGATAAGTGATTGGGCTACAGCAAAAGTCAAGAAGAGAATGGAAAAAGGATATCACTGGGAGGTGCTTGGGATTCAAGTGGGAGTACTTTACCAAGTAGATGATCGACGAAAATTACAACAGGTAAATTTGACTGAGCGTACATGCACTTGTCGTATATGGCAGCTATCGGGTATACCTTGCGCTCATGTTATAGCGGTTACTAGACATCTTGGATGTCCTGATTCTAGCGAGTTAGTAGCATGGTTTCATAGAAAATCTGTTCTTTACGATACTTACAAAGAGTTGATGTATCCTGTCGGGGAACCACATGAGTGGATTGTACCAGATGGACTTGAAGTTGTAAAAGCACCAAATATGGACATTCGACAATCTGGTAGGCCAAAAAACAAAGGAAGGATAAAATCCAAAGGTGAGGCACCGATTGTGACAAAATGTTCAAGATGCGGAAAGACTGGACACCAAAGGACTGCTTGCCATAAACCTCTTGCAAATAATGATGTGAGTGCGATTATGTTAATATTGTTATTTTTTTGTTAAAAGTTCACTAATATATAAAATATGTTAGGGTGATCATTTTTCAAGCTCAAAAATATGGAGAGACCTGTAGGGACGAACAGTTCCTGTGACTGTAAATCAGGTGATGGTAAACCAATTTTACATTGGAGAAGGCTCTAGAGGTCCAAACCAAGCAATGGCCTTCACGATGAACCAATTTAACTTTGGAGAGGGGACAACAAAATTAGGCAAGGTATGCATGGCCTCAATATGATTTTGGGGGAGGATCACAAGACCCAGGTTTTGAATGGAATCCTATTAACCTGGCTGACCCTTGATAAAAAAATGTTCAATGATTCATATGATGAAGATTAAGCATTTGGTAAAGATTATGAATTTTATGATGTTTACGCTTTTCGTATTTATTTCCGGACATTATTAACTATGGATTTGCTTATGTCAAAGTTTCTTGGTTTTGTATATGTATGCATGTTAATGATATTCTAAGATAAAAAAAATACAAATAACTCTAAAATAAAATATAAAATATTAAATAAGTATACAATAATAGAGAATATGTTTTATAATAGATGGTGCACGGTTCAGTGTCATAAGGATCGAATTGTTGTTGCAAACACCATACAGTAGATGATGGTTTTTGCAAACAAGATACAAGTTCGAATAAGTTACAAAATATTCATAGCGACAACATTCTTGGGTCTTCAAATGCTAGGAACATACAAGGTTCATGGAGAAAACATTTTGTGATCAAAATAAAACCGAAGCATTTTTTCACGATAGGCAAGGGCAGTTTGTATTAGATCATCAACTTGGTTCACTGGATCCGATTTACTAACCTAGCATTTAAAGACCCAAGTATTTAGTTGTTTTTATAAAACAAAATATTCTTGTAAAACACAATTAAAAGTAAGAATAAAACTGACCTGTATAGAAAAATGCAAAGAAACACTCCGCAATCACCATACAGACCACCCTGTTTTGGAACACGTTGAGCATGCTGAAAATAAATAGTATAGGTAGAAGGGTTAATTCCTTTATTTTCAAACACACTGGTTTGTTTCATAATCAACTGTAGGTTATCCTACAAACAGCTCCACATCTTCAAATACCAGGGGCGGAATTCATCATGAAAGGTGGCTTGAGTGTCTATGAATGTAACCAGTCCAATGCAGATTTCAAACACTGCCAGAGACCAGTGAGAAGATGGTTCGTTGATGGGAATAAAGACCTGTAAATAATGTCCATGAAATGATTCACCAAAACAAAAATATAAATCTGCTTTCGTTTTAAGAAAAAAAATGTATTGTACTTACACGTTCAACATCTTTCCATGCCAAAGGGTAAACCTGTGTGTCAGCGTAAAAGATTGGCAAAGATCCTCGAAGAATAAGTGCCATAAAATAACAGCTAACCATAGACCAATTCATGTCGCTCGTGCGGGTGTACCACATGTACATGATCCAAAGGTCAATGTGCTATTTCAGAAAGGAAAATAATTTAATGATTAGAGGGATTGTAATGTTTTAAAAATTAATAATATAGGAACACCTACAGAAAGGTCAATTATGTTTATCAAGAGGGATTGTAGCCATCCTCGCCATTTTTCATCAAGAGCACATAAAGCTTGCCAAAATCTTTTGTCGACTATAATATCATTGCACCAAGGGAATTTGCAACGACCTACGACATCCCTATTCAGAAACTCTTCCATTTCATGACTCAAGTAAATTCTGTCGATTCTTTTGAATGGCCTTTTGAGATCCTGTACAATATAAAAAAATTATTAAAAAAGAATTTAGTTTAAAAAACAATTACTTGAATATCTGTATAAAAAGGTAGACACCTCTGTCCAAGGCTTTAGTTCCTTGCACTTTTCAATCATGTTTGAATTCAAGACATTCTGTTGGTTGGCCAGTTGCTCCATGGTAGGAATTTTACGAGTTCTATCAAAAGGCTCAAATGGGGTCCTGATGACATCAACATACTTCCTTTTATTGTTTTCACAATATTTAAGGGCTGCCTTCATATGGGTTGATGAAGTATTTCCTCCAGTTGACCATTTGTAGTGGGACTCATTCTCCATTTGCTTATTCAACCTGTTCTGCTAATGATTGTCAAGCCTTTGAATCTCAGACTATATCATGTGTCCTTCCTCTATTGAAGTACAATCCTTTTGCCTCTGCTCACACAAACTAATAAAATGCTCATCTGGCTTAGAAAAGCGTGGGTGTTCTAATTGCTGTAAAATGAATAAAACAATAGTGAGATTCAAATGCATTTAACAGAGCTATTGTGACTACATCCAAACATTATCGTATCTCACAGTTATCTTCAACTTGTATAGATTGAGATAAGTTGGACAATCCATTTAATAGAGCTATTGTGGCATCATCCTCTAGAACATCAGATTTATGGGTTGTTTCAAACATTCTCTTCAGATCCTCTTCTCTTGAAACAGTAAGCATCTGACAAATTACAAAAATAATTAGAAAGCGAAATAAAATGTGGAAAACTAAGATAGTTGAAATAACAGTGGTGTAAATAAATAACCTGTATAATATATTCCAATTTAAATACTCGGCCTCTCAAAGTCTTAACATCTGTAGGTAGAGTCATCGAACTTTCACATATTGCTTCAAGATTTATAAGACGGTCGACTAATGTACTATCTTCAACCTTGTCTTTACCACGAGAAAAATTAACATCCGCACCACTTTGTTTGTTAGCCATACGGGTAGCATCCCTTTTTTTCAGATATTCAGCATATAGACCACCAACAGAAACAGGAGGAGTCCTCGGTGCATACCAACAAAAAAAACATGGCTATGTGTGTACCATAGGGACTGCCATTCAGATTTAGTAGGGTGTATCTCAATTGGAGCGTTGACAAATAAATCACCAAAATTATCCAAGCTATTAAATTCAAGCTTCTTAGACCATGAGACTGCGCTTGGGATCATGTCTACACACTTGGACCACCAACGAGTGGCATCACTAGAAGACTCTATAATCCATATCTAAAAAATGAGGTAAATACATTTTTTAAAACTTTAGATAAAACAATGAATAAAATTTATATACGTGAAAGTACAAACCTTGAATGCGAAAAGAAAACCAGACAATGAATAGCTAGGGACATATTTGCTGCTTTTCCTCAGCCCAGTAATGTGTTCACTCTTATGATTGCCAGCAACATTTCTAATGGCATCATAGAGCTGCCTCCAAATGTGCTCACCCCATGGAAACGAGTTCCAACAATCAAGACGTTCAACCATCCTAAGAAATACATCATCCACCACATCTACCAAATCCCGTCCCATGAAAATAACCTCCAAAGTTAACAAAAGACATATACGCATGGCATCTTGATCAGAAGCTAAATACCATTTTTCTTCATCCTCCAGAAAAGCTAATAAATCAATTATTTGAACATCATAGCCTATCTTTTGAGGAAATAAACGGTTACGAAAGGGGATTTAGCCATTCCTGAATTGACGGAAGCTAAGTGGGCCAAACTGAAAACCAGTGACTATGCAAAACTCACGACGGCCAAAATGGAGACTATGTCCATTAACAGAGTATATGAGTGGTAAGTCGTAGCTATCATCATTAGAATGGTGTTGTTTTTGAAGCATGTAATGAATGATGCCATCATCATTATCAAAGTAGGTTACATCAAGCCATGGTCCGAAACATGTTGCTTCAAAGAGAGCACGACGCTCTGAATTGAGACGATCTTTGATTAACTTGAAGTAGTTTAGCTTTCTTTTAAAATGAATCCTAGCAGAATAATCCTATAATAAAAAAAATCACATAATTCAAATTAACAAAAGCTTAAAAAACAGCAAGAAAATCAATTTATCTTAAAAACAATGATAATCAATGGTAAAAAAATGTGTGGTTGGTAACTCAATTAAGCCTAAAAGTATGTATAATTAACATGACAATAATTAATCTAAATGTAAGTATATTAAAATGACAATAAATAGATCTAAAACGTTATAAGATGAAATGATGGAGAAAATCATACCATATCATCGATAATCATGCTTGGGCAAAATTCCGGCGAGGGTCGGCCGGAAAAATAGTGTGTGAGAATGAAGAGAGATAATGTTAAATTTGAATTAATTTGAATTAAAGGGTAAGTTAATAATAATATTTAATTCTTAATCTTTCTTTCCTGAGGTAAAAAAAAAGTCAAAAAAGGTAAAAGTTGGTAGAGCAGTGTCAGAGTAGAGCAGCCGTCAGAATAGTGGGTAGAGCACATGACATGGACATAAATACAAAATACATTGTGGATAAAGTGGGCCACGGTGGGGTAGCCCAATAATTAGTGGGTCTGATAAAGTACGGTAGAGCGGGACAGATGTCAACAATTGGTGTGGGTAGAGCATGACATGGTAGAGCATGGCCAAGACAGGAAGACAAACCTTGTCTGGCTAGAAAGTGTCTACAAGGTAGGGAACATGGCCCTAAATCGGAATTTTCTCTATGGCGTATATCATCACAAAATGGTACATGTATTTGTATAGTAGCATGCAGACATCTACAGAGTATATACTAGTACCTTGTTTTACCTCAGTAACCTTCTTTGTTTTTTTGAACGGCTAAATTTTCATTGATAGAACTAACAAAAAGCTAGTGAAAACAATAAAAATAGGGAAATCCATACAAAAACACCAAGCCTAAAACTAGAGCACCTAAACACACTAAACATATACCTTGAATTAAAAATAAATGACACCTCGTATACGCCTATAATATCACCATATATCAAAATCGCAATCCGAATTAAAATCAATATTCCTAAAATATTTCAAGACCACGTTTCCTAAAACCCAGCCCAACATATGCACAAGGTTTATGTCTTAAGTCCTTCCATGTATGTCATGTCTCTTTTTCTTTACCTCAATAACTTACAAGTGTTTTTGAGCCATGCCATTTTCTAGCAATCAAAACAAGTTTCAAAGTAGTGGTGGTCCAAGTCATCGAAAAGGCTAGTCCGTTTCTAGATGTTAGCAAAAGTTCAGTTAATGGTCGATCATAGTGGTTCAAGAGCTGTTTAGATCATCTGTTTTAGGGTGCATGTTGCAAATGGTTGAGGTCGTTGTGAGTTGTTCAGATCTATTTTAAGGACATTGTGGCTAGTGCTTAGGTCGTGGTTCATGGGTGGTATCTGTTTTAATTGGTGGTCTTGTAATCTTAGTTATTTTCTTCATCAATCGTTCTCGCACTTCGCCATGCCACTCCGTTTGATGACGTAGTCGGAACTGTTTGGCTTGAGCTTCCAACTGGTTTCATGATATATACTTGAAGGATCATGGTTGCCGGCTTTCACCCATGTAATGAGTGGTAATTTTTCTAGATGACAATAGTGATGCCTTTTCCTATTTAAAGAGTCGTGGCTCTAGTGCTCTCTTTGTTATTTCCATTCAATAAAGTAATCTTCGTTTTTTTAACAGCACCTCAATGTCATTTAAATCCAACCCTCGAGTTATAACATTAATAACAAGCATACCTCGGGATCCGACCCACTAGAGAAACTCTTAAAACTCACGGTTTCGCACCAAAAAAAGAATTATAAAATTTTTGTGTCTTGCAAGAGTTGAACCCATCATCAAACCTCCCCCCCTCCCCAAATTCTAAAAGGAATCTAAATAATCAACTGCTCTAAAGAAGTTGGTTAATAAAGTAATCTTGTTCGCTTGTGCTCCAATAATGTTAGTTCTTTTTTTTCGATTGCAACATTGTAAGTAAATAGGGTGTCTGTACGACAGATGTGATAATCTTGGATATCTACTTGAATCGTGTTAAGTTCACTTTCCGTATAAAGTAAAAAAAATATATGATAAGGCATAATAAGTTGCAAAGTCTTTCTTCATTTCAATTTATATAAAATATATTTTTTATATAAAAATAACGGACAAATATAATTTTTTAAGTTTATTCTTTATGTTTAAGACTTTTATAACTCTATATATTTTAATATGTTATAAATATAATAATTTATAAACATAAATAATATTTAAATATAATAATTTATAAATATTTTCATATTTTGTGCTGCTTATTTCACGCCTTAAAAACAAAAAAGTTTCGCCTTAGCCGCTAAGGCATAAGGCTTGGTCAGACAGTCACACCACCTCTCATGCTATATATAACATTACGAGTGAGTATGACATAAGGATCGAGGGGGTGCTTTGGATTTCACATTTTATGTGATGGTATTTCACCAGCAACCTAAATTTAGAATGCGGAAACAATACCTTTATATATATAATTTTTTTGGGAAAAGGTTATCCTTGTTAAACTTTATTATTAATCATATAAGTAAAATATTTATAAGAACATGTCAAATATAACTAAAATGTTCTAAATCCCTGGAAATCCTAAAAATCACTTGTAAACCTAAATTTCAAGCAATATAACTACACAACACTTATGAATAAGTAATCAAAGCTTATGTACAAGATATAATACATCAATTATAAGTAATATTTCAATCTAAAACCTTATTTACAAATCTTAGAACCTAAGATCGAGTCACTTATGCATATTACCCAAAAATCCCTATATTACCCATTTCACTTATAATTAGTGCATAGTCTTTTAGGAAAAGTGTTCAAACCTCATTAGCTTTATATTTAGGTTATAATATCATCCTAAGATAAGGTATAACGCCTTTAATGTACGATGTACAACTCCACAAAAGCATGACCTATAAATTAAGTAAAAATAGGTATTTTCACTCTTTAGACATTTTTACCTAGTATAACTTATTAAAACAAGTGTAGAAACTCTATGAAAACATTAGTTACAATCTAAGAGATATAAAATAAGTTTAGGGCAGTAGCTAAAGTAATAATAATGGAATTAACAAGGATTAAACCTTTGATAAATAGAAACACTAATCCGTCTAGGTTTTCATACCAATTTCACTTCAAACATATGTTAAGCATCAAAAAAATGAACCAAACTTCCTAATTACAATGTAAAATCTTAATTACACCCTAATCCATCACTAATCACTTTCCTAAACCCTTAATCCCAATAATTACGAAGTTACAAGCCCTATAATTCTCTACGCCTAGTTTTTTCCCTCCAAAACTTATTTAAATAAGTTTCCCTCCTAATAATCTCGAGCCAGATATTTTTACAGATTTTACAAGTAGGTGTATCACCTACTGGTAGATGAAGCATCATCATTCCTATCTCTTTTTTGTCGTGAACTAATATACACCACAAACCACAGATAACTTTGAATCTAGATCTTATGAATCATCCCTGGACCTTATGAGACATCCTTAGCAAACCTTAGTCACTTTCCTACTCTTATTACACGTTTGTACCCTTAACTTGTATAACTTATTAAAACAAGTGTAGAAACTCTATGAAAACATTAGTTACAATCTAAGAGATATAAAATAAGTTTAGGGCAGTAGCTAAAGTAATAATAATGGCATTAACAAGGATTAAACCTTAGATAACTAGAAGCACTAATCCGGCTAGGTTTTCATACCAATTTCACTTCAAACATATGTTAAGCATCAAAAAAATGAACCATGTAGAAGTGTAAATCTTGCTTATGTTTTAGAGAGAGAAAGAGATAGAGAGATGGTGGATTAAACACAATTCTAGAGAGAGAAACAAGAGTAAACTATGTGAAAAATGGTTAACCACACACCCTCTCCATCAAAGGAGAGGGTTTATATACCCAAGCCCTTGTCATGGGCTTGGGCTTACTTTTGGGCCGGCCTACACATGTTGTAGGCTAGGCTTGTTCTTGTTTGATAAATAAAGAAAGTTAACTAAATTACGAGCTATTACATGGACTATCGTTGGAGTGACTGATCCTTCTTAATACGTAAAACGTATTTCCAACAATCTCCCCCTAAGGGAGGTCACTCCAAACAAGGGCATTACCCAAGTTACAATATTAAAATAAACCTAGCATACTATGCTTGTCTTGAGCTTGTAGTCTTCGTCTTTCTTTTTCTTTTTCTTTTCTGGTGAACATGCTGATGTGATCTTTGATATCAATCTTAAGAATTAATCTCTTGCCTTGATCTCGTGCATCCATCACATGTGATCTTCGCCTCTTCGTGACGCCATGTCCCACATACTTATACCTTCGTAATTCTTGAAAGCTTCAGAGTTTGATACAACGGAAGACTTAACTTTTAGGCTTTCTTGAATTAAATGAGATATTAAGTGCATAAAGTATAAGCATGCGGGGACGACTTCTTCTTGGATCCCGCAACGCCACCGTCTTCAAATGCCGCAACATAAGTAGACACGAACTAAATGGCTTTGAACATTTCATTCTAAATCGGTAGCATTTAACCTCCGGTCGGTGAAGACCGTTGAAAGATATTAGATATCGTACCCGTGACGGATAGTTTCAATTAAGTAACTTCCTGACAGGATTTCGCGGGTAAACCCGTTCTCTTTATTCGACCATCCAAAGCTGACTGCGAACATAAAGAGTGAATCATTTGGATAATAATATTCGCATGATTTGAAGCCGTCAATTCATGTTCCTGGAACAAGTGAAATTCAATTAAGAACCGCACCATCGTTGCTTTCCAGTTGTCACAAGCTTGATTCGTATAGAATCTTGCAAGTTACCTACCAAGTGCTGTTTGAGGTTAACACTAGAAGGATTTCCACTCATCACTGTGAACACTAAGGTATCACTCTGAGTGTTCTGGCAAGATCACTAAGATATTGCATAGAGGCCTGGAACGTGTTTAAATTCAGTTAAGAATTAAACAGCTGTTGCTTTCCAGTTATCACAACTTTGATTCATAAAGAATCACACAAGTCACCTACCATGAGCTTTTTGATATTCGCTCAAAAAGGATTTCCATCTTCATTGTAAATACTTTCGTATTACTCGGATGTTCAGGCAAGATCATGAAGATTTTGCGTAGGACTCTTAAAATCTTTCTTACTTTTCACAGTGTGTGAAGAAGCAAGGAAATATGAAAGTGTGTCCTAATGAGATATTTGATGGTCTCAAATGGCTCTAGACTCGATCGTGCATTTTGGATTTTAGTGATCGGAGGCTGGAGAGGAGTGCCACCTTTTCAATACCAATTTATTCGGAGTGAATAAATCAATAGATAACGTGTTGATCTCCGTGTGATTAAAACAAATATCTTTTGAGAGATATCTAAGTCAGCTGGGATGGGTTGTGCATTGCATCACTGGGTCCATTGTGACAGTCCGTCAATTTACGATTGATATTTTATTCTCAAATATTATTTGAAAATATTATTTTAATGTTACAATATGAACTCACTTATTTTTGGGAAGAAATTTGGATTTTACGTCTTGAAGTAGCATCGACTACGTCTAAACCGGAGGATTCAACGTTACGTGCTTACGTTTACATACACCGTCTTTGGTGACAGTCCGACGTTTCAGAAAATAAATTTATCTGAGAATATTATTTTGGAGTTTTAAATTTGTGTTGGTTCATAAACTCACAAATTTACGAGAAGAGACTAGGACTTACGATTTTATTTTAACGTCCTTTACGACTAAACCGGAAACCATTGGATTACGTATTTACGTTTTCGAACTCCGTTTTCGATGAGACAATTTTTATTGGATTCGTTTTGTGACGTTGATTCATAATTTATAAAAACGTTTTTCGTAAAACGACCCGAGGGCACGCAAATCGAGGAAACTAGAATCGAGGAGTACCCGTAAATAAATGGGAATGAGACAAGTGGGACACTTGTCCCACCCCCAAAACCCACGGCTAACTTGCTACACCACACCAACCTTGGTGTCAAGTGTAAGCTAAGTAACCAACACATGTCATAAGCTTACAATGTAAGCTAACAATACACAAAAACCACTAACACTTAAACCATTTCCTCATTTGCAACATGCAAAAACCATCTCAAAACACTCTCTCCTTCCTCATTCATGCCGTCCCATATCTCTCTCACAAACACCCTTTGATCTTGATTCAACCATGAAACCATATGTTATACTTGCATATGTTGAAGCCCTTTCAAAACCCTATTGATTGGTGGTACTTATAACATCCATGGAGGAGTTTTCATGGTGTCATGAGGCTGATTTTCCACAAGAAGTCCATGGAGCATGGTGGTCTTGAAGATGGTCATGGATATCCACAAGTTTCTCCATCAAAATCCATGTTTTGATCACAACTTACATCATCATGGTGGTATAAAGATTGTCCTCCTCATCTTCTTAATATTTTGATTATGTAAACTTGTATTTTATTTCCTATTGTATATATTTATGATGATTATATGATGATAAAAATGTTATGTGGGGATTTGTTGTTGATAATCATGGATAAAAAGGTGAAAAACCATATGAAACAAGGTTAAAATCTTGATTAATTTACATGGCTGTATAAAACAGTAAGTAAACAGGTCATGGACTGATAATATGATGAAATAGAATCCATTTACAGTAAGCTAAATGTCTTGTACACATGTGAGAGTTGGCCATGCAATGGAATCAAAATAATGAGTGAGATATGATCAAAACAAGTTTAGGGTATAAATCTGAAGTTACTGTTTTGGACGATTTTTAGAAAATACTTAAAGGATGATTCAACAGTAGCTATAGAAGAGTTAAATGTAGCAAATACCATGTAGTTTATGTGATAAAAATTTGAGCTTCTATCTCCATATAGAACTCAAGATATGGCATTTTTGGTGAAGATGAAGTTAAAAATCAGATTTTTGGAAATTAAAGAATAATACTATTATATAAGCACTCACATTTTAATATATAAAATGCAAAATAAAAACCCACTAACTTATGGATTTTATTTATATAAGTATGTAAAAGGGTAAATAAGTGGACATTTTATAAAAATGGTAACTTGTTAAGTTTTATAAGTTATAAAACTATAAACATGATTTTTACTACTTTTTCGGCTATTGCCGTAAAATTAACGTTTTTGTTAAATAAAACTTAGATGGTTGGACCCGTCTAATGAAAACTTTATAAAACTTATATACTGATATATAGACATGTATAACAAGTAAAAACCGATAATACCCGAACTATAGGGCATACGGACATTAACGGGCTAAGTAAACATGTTGGACTAATACTTGGACTAATAATTGGACTAAATAAGATAAACACCCATAAAAAGAACTTATTGGGCTTAACTTATTTGGGCCCAACTTGGAAAGTATACATACTGATAATATAGGTACAAAATGGATTAAAATAAGCTAAATAACTTATAATAAGCTTATTGGATTTAAGACACATGAACGGGTAAAACTAGTAAACTAGTATAAAAGCTATCGACATATAACTCTAAAATGAGTAAACGAGAATATGTAAACCCACTTGATCATCATATATATATATAATCATCATATGTATACATAATTGATATTTTTATAAAGTCATTGGACAAACGTCTAAGACCGATTATTATTTGTCTAGGTTTCCGTGATTGAAGCACGTACCGTACATCCAAATCGCCGATAATCGTCTTCCCACATCAACGTGAGTTCATAGCCTCGCACTCTTTTAAATGTTTTTATGAATGCTTTATAAACCCGCGAGGGAGATAACATGTTAGTTTTTATAAAAGTTTGGACACCATTTGTCCCGATTGTTTGTTTGTTGATTTTGGACCCGAATGATTGAATGACCCGATTGTATGACCCGATAAATGATTAATGGACCCGATAGATGAAATTAAATGGATTATTAAAGTTAGGTTATGTCACTAAAAGTCCCATTAGCATGAATTGTGAACTACCGGGAGTTGGTAGACGCTTATGCATTTAATAGTACTATTTGGGGACGATCACCCCAGTTCGCGCCTTGACGGTTGATCCCCGTCGTGCCACATTGATTGGTAAGCGAATTTATGTATGAGAAGATTTCCAATAGCGTGACCTTTGTGACGACACGCTACTTTAGATGGGCAAAATTGGTATCGGGTTAGCTACCCGTTTTGGTTTAGTAAGGTAACAATGTCATGCGGCTTATAATAATCCAATCACCAAAATATTACTGGACGCTCCGAATTACGATGTATTGCCTGACTAGCAATACTGGGTCATACTATTGATATTATGTTTGTGTTTTGGTTTTCATAACCATATTCATATAACGGTTTTTATTTGATTTTATACAACGTCATAAGACGTATTGTATGATGTTTTTACGACATTGGCTCGTATAATAATTTTTAAGGCAATGCCTATATTATGATTTTCGATAAGGATTTATATAAAATGATTCTGGCTATTTTACGGCCTATTACAATGATTTGTACGAATTGATTTTTGGTACTAATTTTATACCAAAGTTATATTGATGGAATTTATTAAACTCTATGAATTCACTCGGCGTTATCGCTGACCTTTTCTTTTAACATGTTTTATCTCAGGTACTTGAAGGTAATTCTCGGGAAGACAACAAGAATTCATGGCCCGCACCTAAACTATATTTTTCCATTCAAATACTTTGTAAAACTTTGTATGAAATATAATGACTTGGGACCTATGTAACATTGATATTTATGAATGGAAATGCTTTATTAATAAACGACGCGATTTTTATGCGTTGTCTATGATGTGAGTAATGTGCTATCCCGTAACACCAACTAGTCTTCCGCTGTACTAAGTTGTATAAATTTGGGGGTGTTACAGTTTGGTATCAGAGCTCTCGTTATAGAGAACGAAAGATTTTTAAAACTAAGGTTTTGAATAAAACTTTTCAAAATCTTTTAACTACAAACATTTTTCTAAAAATGTCTAAAAATCTTTTGACTATAACGGTGCCGAAGAATTCCCGAGTTACCGACAAGGCCAAGACTGAGAAGTGTTATTTTAATATATATATATAACTTGGATTATATATATATATGATGTAATTTTATTACATGATTGTTTGATGATTATTTTGATTTTTATACGAGGTATTTATACGACGTAGATTGTCACAAGTAACCCTAAAATCCCCTAGTAAATTAATCGAAGCTATTCTCGTAGGAATTCTAGCTATCCTAGATCTAAACCAAGTTGTGGATATTTATGATCCCAACAAATGGTTAATATTCGTAGAAATGTAGATATTAGTTGATGGTGATATTGAAAAAGAATTGGCGAGATTAAATCTGATATCGATGTCATGACGATCTTTTCTTATAGAGTGGAGTTTGACAAAACGTTACCACCTAGAAAGATGTCATCTGATTCGTTGTCACCCAATTCTTAAATTGAAATCGAAAGGGTGAATGTTGCACTTGAGGCTGTTATTGGAACCATTACCCAAAAGCCTCATGCCACTAATACCTTTCCGAGAAGTCTAGTTGAATGATCAAGTCATTTCATATTAATGACTCATTTGATAATTGTTGTTGTAAGATCTAATAGGATTGGAAATTAAGTGTTGATTCATATTGAGATCGTATCGCCTTTACAAGGCCGAATAATAAGATTGAAAGTATTAGAGAATGAAGTAGGATATCGACTTGAGTATAAAATTGGTTGAAACTTGAATAAAGTAAAACTTAACTTGTATGGAATATGAGATTGATAAGAGGAAATTATTATGTCATGTGATTGAGTTATAAGGTTTTAATTGATTGTAGGTATGTGTTAAGGGTTGTTCCTAGGCCATTGTCCACTAATGAGGATGCCCAGTGTCCAAGAAATAAATTGAAGAAATCTTCTTCTGAATTGAGACCGATGGATCTTCTGGGACATGTGGAACACCTAATGACTCTTGTAGATTAGTATTCATTGTGGTATCTTTTAAGAATCCCTAACTTAACTGAGATATCAGTTGGTAGGATGAGTTCTGAGAATTGTATGACATAGTGACACGTAATGTGTTACGGTACAATTTTGACTTGTTTGTAATTAATAAAAAGACTACATTTGATTGCTAAATTCTACATGTATCGGTGTTATCTATCTTTTCTTACTTCATCCTAATGTTCGCATTAGTGATGCAAGCATTGAACAAGTACTCATCTTGATTTGGGTAACGTTGTGAATCATTCTTCGTGAGTGCCATCGAGATCATGAACCTCATGATTATTTGGCTAAAGCTCATTTCCTATCATATCGTAGTTAATTCTTGGTGAACAAGCTTTCATCACTCTTTTGCAGATCACTCATTGTTTTCTATAAGACAAAACAGTATCCATTGAGAAAAACCGAATTTTCATCACTGAAAGGATTATTTAAAATGAGATTTATAAGTGATTGTTATCGAAAGGAAATTGTTTATAAAACATCTTGGAAAACCTAATTGTTTCATAACAAAGAAAATCTTTGTAAATTTATTCTTGATTCTTATTTAAGAATTAAGCATGAAAATGTTTTTATTATAAACATGATGATAAAATTTTGACGAACTGAGTATTGCATCGTTAATCTTGAAATTGTATATAGTTGCGCGCCTACATACAATTTGGAATGGACCATGCAAGGCTGATTAGTAGTCACCATAAAACTGATTAATAAACACTACATTTTCTTTGAAGATTGTGAAAGGTTAAAAATTTATGAGATCTGCAAGAAGTGAAAAATAGGGACATAATGTTAGAGACATCTACATATGTGCCTGTGCCATCTATTCTTCTGAGTCAAATCTACTCATCTGTGGAAATTGTCTTATTTGACAATTGACAATTCCTTCTTGTCCAATTCTCCCGTAGTGAGATTCTTAGGAAAAGCATTTGATTAGTGAGTGTTGATACCCGACTGGATGTATTGACGTTCTTATCATTTCTTATGATTTGATTTCATTTGAATGACCTGGGTAACGATCCAAGGAGCTTTCGAATGCGTACTCAAATCATGAAAACATGGGATATATTCATATTCATTAAATGTTTTCGTCTGTATCTGATTTGAAATTCTCTCGCGTAGATTATGCGTTAACCTTACTCTTTTAAGGTTAGTTATGTCTCCTGATATCCTTGAATTTGTAAAGGATTATGAATTATTATTAGTCTTTTGAGAAGTTCACATCTTATCGATGGCAATAAAACTGGAAGGTTGATAGTGCCAGTAGAATGGATTGATTGATTATGACATGACGACATTGTCTTAATTGATGGGAACTCGAGTAGAACTCCCTAAATGATAAGATGTTGACTATCGAAAGTGATCTAAATAATTCTTGATGGATGACCATATCCTGTATTAAGACTTGAAATATTACCACGAATGGTTGTGAATTAGTTATAGATATTATAATCTAGAAAGAACTTAATATGAATTTATTAAAAGATGTTCTTTTATCTGAAACTTTAGGAAGTATTTGTTGGTAAATTACCCAGACTTTCGCCATTAAGGCAAGTTGAAATTGGTATTGGTTATATTCTTGGTGCTGCACTTGTGGCTTGTGCACTGTACGTCAGCATCATCTGAATTTAAGGAATTACCGTACAACTGAGAAAGTTGTCGGAGAAAGATTTTATTATACCAAGCCTGTCATCCTGAAGAGCTATGGTGTTATCTTTCCTTATATTTATAGATTACTGTGACTGAGTAAATTGACAATCGAAAACGATATCCATAACTCGAAATGGAAGATTTGTTCGATCATTTACAAGGTTTTAACGTATGTTTTAAAGATTTGATCCACAGCATGGTTATCATCAACTTCGCATCTGCGGAAAAGATTATGTATTCCAATCACTACATCCGGTGCTTGTAATGAACATTATGAGATTCACGTGATGTCGTTTGGATTGACTAATACACATGTAGTATTCATAAATTTGGTGAATCACGTGTGTAGGCTGTAATTTGATAAATTCATGCTTGCGATCATTAAGGACTATTTGTTTGTTAATACGAATAAGAATGAGTTAATAATTAAGTATAGATTGCCCTGAATTGGCCGAACGATAAAACCTGTATCTTAAATATTTAACATGTGATTAAAGACTAAATCCTTTATATTAATTGACCATGTGAGTAGTAGATAATGGAATATAAAATGACTCTTCAAAATTTAGAAGTCATTTAGAACTTTGAGTATTACTAAAAAGAAAATGGAAATATGTTTTGACGAATGTTTTAACAAAGGATTTTAAGGGATTATTCCCTTATACACAAACCATTTAACTAAACTTCTGTTTAGGGGTAAATGTTTGTGTATACCTCAAGATAACTTAAGAAGGACTGAGTAAAACCATTTATACCATAACATGAAATTTGAAACGATAATTCTTGCTTTTCAACTAAGAAAATTTTGACCAAAAGTATAACCAAAGATTTTTTCAAACATTTACGAATCTTATTAATTATTTTCGATAAATTAGCAAAAATCTTGATAATTAAAATCAAATTTATTTTGAACATTTTAATATAATTGGTCGAACTAAGAAATTTAAAACTTTTACGTTTCATAAAAATTAACTAATAATTATTTATTTAATTATAATAATTATCGACGCTTTAGACGACGGATTGAGAGAAACTGATAAAAATGATAGATGAGACGAAACTAAAACATAGAAGATATGAAGGAAGAATTTTGAATAAATACGGTTATGATATTTATTTCATTAGGGAAGTAAACGTAATTACTGACGCATAATATGGAAAGAATATCTGAGTGAATTGTGGACATGATAATTATATCATCATGAGAAGTGAATATAAATACCGACGCAATATGTAGAAAAGATAAAGAACCAGTTAGGACATGTTCTTTAATAATGAAGGTACAAAATAAATTGCTGAACGATATAAAAATAAACGATGTTTGTAAAAAGGATAATATAGATAATAAAAGGAGTTCGCGTCTAAGGTGAACCATTAAAAATTGAGAAGCCGATAGCATTACATGTTTTAAAGGGCCGTTTATGGTTGCCTAAATATGGAAAAATTGTGAGATATAGTTATGTTGGAATTTGTAAGTATAAGTATTATATGTATGTCATTTTTGACTAAAAGTATCTTTGTCTGAAGAAGTTGTACTGATGACGAATTATGAAGGCAGACATCGCCTCATACATTAGTAAACGTCTAGTTATTGCAAAGGTCATCATCTGAATTTAATTCGATTTGGGACATCGTCGACAGACTGACCAAATCTGCTAATATCATTCTCGTTAATGATAAATGCAAAAGAGTTATGTAGACATAGCATGCCTGTATCGATCATCTATATCAAGATCCTCGCTTCGCATCGAATTTCTAGAGATTTGCTCAGAAATCATTGAGAACGAACCTTGATTGAGAGTACTATGTACCACCCCAAATCGAAGGGACGAGGTAAAGTAACGATACAAGGTAATATAAGTGCTGTTTTATGTTTGAATGATTGACCTTTGGTAATAGACCGTATAATCATTTTCCTTTGGAGAGATTATCATTGATAATCACCGTGTTAGGATTAAGATCGAATCTTGTTAAGATCTAAATCTTAGAGCATTTGTAAGCAGGAGTTGAGATAAAGACATCCGACATACACCCATTGTGAGTTGGACATGTCTTTTAGGTTTAAGGTTCCTATGATGGCGAACCTAACCTTGCAAACTACCCGACCCGCGAAATCTAAAATGATTGTTGAAATTAGGATTTGATTATTAACTACCGGTAGTAGGCAAGAGGTTATATGAATGTGAAATGTAGATCTTGAAGTGCCAAATGGGTAGCGAAGTTATGCCACAATTTTTAAACTTGGAAAATGAATTCATGATCTGACAAATCATGGGATACAAGTCCCCGTTGTATGGGACTATTGAGATGATGTAAAAGTTGGGATTAAAAGGCATATAAGCTGGATCTACCCTAGGACTTCAAGAACCGCGTGAATTATGTTTCGTAAATCGAACTTGATGGAATATCTATCAAGTGAAATTCTGATTATTCTTAGTAGAGCTTAGATCGGCGAAAAGTTGCATTCATCAAAAACCCGTGAACATCATGGATAGAGAAAGTAAGTCAACATTAAGCCTGATCTTATTCCCGTAGTTATGTTTGATGAAACTCGCGTATTACAATTGCACTTGTGAGAAAAGACCGAATGTGGAGGAAATACCCACATGGCTTTAACTCTATAAGAAGCGAGTAGTAAGGTAAGATGATCTTTGAGGACAAAGATCCTGTTTAGGGGTAAATGCTGTGACAATCCGTCAATTTACGATTGATATTTTATTCTCAAATATTATTTGAAAATATTATTTTAATGTTACAATATGAACTCACTTATTTTTGGGAAGAAATTTGGATTTTACGTCTTGAAGTAGCATCGACTACGTCTAAACCGGAGGATTCAACGTTACGTGCTTACGTTTACATACACCGTCTTTGGTGACAGTCCGACGTTTCAGAAAATAAATTTATCTGAGAATATTATTTTGGAGTTTTAAATTTGTGTTGGTTCATAAACTCACAAATTTACGAGAAGAGACTAGGACTTACGATTTTATTTTAACGTCCTTTACGACTAAACCGGAAACCATAGGATTACGTATTTACGTTTTCGAACTCCGTTTTCGATGAGACAATTTTTATTGGATTCGTTTTGTGACGTTGATTCATAATTTATAAAAACGTTTTTCGTAAAACGACCCGAGGGCACGCAAATCGAGGAAACTAGAATCGAGGAGTACCCGTAAATAAATGGGGATGAGACAAGTGGGACACTTGTCCCACCCCCAAAACCCACGGCTAACTTGCTACACCACACCAACCTTGGTGTCAAGTGTAAGCTAAGTAACCAACACATGTCATAAGCTTACAATGTAAGCTAACAATACACAAAAACCACTAACACTTAAACCATTTCCTCATTTGCAACATGCAAAAACCATCTCAAAACACTCTCTCCTTCCTCATTCATGCCGTCCCATATCTCTCTCACAAACACCCTTTGATCTTGATTCAACCATGAAACCATATGTTATACTTGCATATGTTGAAGCCCTTTCAAAACCCTATTGATTGGTGGTACTTATAACATCCATGGAGGAGTTTTCATGGTGTCATGAGGCTGATTTTCCACAAGAAGTCCATGGAGCATGGTGGTCTTGAAGATGGTCATGGATATCCACAAGTTTCTCCATCAAAATCCATGTTTTGATCACAACTTACATCATCATGGTGGTATAAAGATTGTCCTCCTCATCTTCTTAATATTTTGATTATGTAAACTTGTATTTTATTTCCTATTGTATATATTTATGATGATTATATGATGATAAAAATGTTATGTGGGGATTTGTTGTTGATAATCATGGATAAAAAGGTGAAAAACCATATGAAACAAGGTTAAAATCTTGATTAATTTACATGGCTGTATAAAACAGTAAGTAAACAGGTCATGGACTGATAATATGATGAAATAGAATCCATTTACAGTAAGCTAAATGTCTTGTACACATGTGAGAGTTGGCCATGCAATGGAATCAAAATAATGAGTGAGATATGATCAAAACAAGTTTAGGGTATAAATCTGAAGTTACTGTTTTGGACGATTTTTAGAAAATACTTAAAGGATGATTCAACAGTAGCTATAGAAGAGTTAAATGTAGCACATATCATGTAGTTTATGTGATAAAAATTTGAGCTTCTATCTCCATATAGAACTCAAGATATGGCATTTTTGATGAAGATGAAGTTAAAAATCAGATTTTTAGAAATTAAAAAATAATACTATTATATAAGCACTCACATTTTAATATATAAAATGCAAAATAAAAACCCACTAACTTATGGATTTTATTTATATAAGTATGTAAAAGGGTAAATAAGTGGACATTTTATAAAAATGGTAACTTGTTAAGTTTTATAAGTTATAAAACTATAAACATGATTTTTACTACTTTTTCGGCTATTGCCGTAAAATTAACGTTTTTGTTAAATAAAACTTAGATGGTTGGACCCGTCTAATGAAAACTTTATAAAACTTATATACTGATATATAGACATGAATAACAAGTAAAAACCGATAAAACCCGAACTATAGGGCATACGGACATTAACGGGCTAAGTAAACATGTTGGACTAATACTTGGACTAATAATTGGACTAAATAAGATAAACACCCATAAAAAGAACTTATTGGGCTTAACCTATTTGGGCCCAACTTGGAAAGTATACATACTGATAATATAGGTACAAAATGGATTAAAATAAGCTAAATAACTTATAATAAGCTTATTGGATTTAAGACACATGAACGGGTAAAACTAGTAAACTAGTATAAAAGCTATCGACATATAACTCTAAAATGAGTAAACGAGAATATGTAAACCCACTTGATCATCATATATATATATATAATCATCATATGTATACATAATTGATATTTTTATAAAGTCATTGGACAAACGTCTAAGACCGATTATTATTTGTCTAGGTTTCCGTGATTGAAGCACGTACCGTACATCCAAATCGCCGATAATCGTCTTCCCACATCAACGTGAGTTCATAGCCTCGCACTCTTTTAAATGTTTTTATGAATGCTTTATAAACCCGCGAGGGAGATAACATGTTAGTTTTTATAAAAGTTTGGACACCATTTGTCCCGATTGTTTGTTTGTTGATTTTGGACCCGAATGATTGAATGACCCGATTGTATGACCCGATAAATGATTAATGGACCCGATAGATGAAATTAAATGGATTATTAAAGTTAGGTTATGTCACTAAAAGTCCCATTAGCATGAATTGTGAACTACCGGGAGTTGGTAGACGCTTATGCATTTAATAGTACTATTTGGGGACGATCACCCCAGTTCGCGCCTTGACGGTTGATCCCCGTCGTGCCACATTGATTGGTAAGCGAATTTATGTATGAGAAGATTTCCAATAGCGTGACCTTTGTGACGACACGCTACTTTAGATGGGCAAAATTGGTATCGGGTTAGCTACCCGTTTTGGTTTAGTAAGGTAACAATGTCATGCGACTTATAATAATCCAATCACCAAAATATTACTGGACGCTCTGAATTACGATGTATTGCCTGACTAGCAATACTGGGTCATACTATTGATATTATGTTTGTGTTTTGGTTTTCATAACCATATTCATATAACGGTTTTTATTTGATTTTATACAACGTCATAAGACGTATTGTATGATGTTTTTACGACATTGGCTCGTATAATAATTTTTAAGGCAATGCCTATATTATGATTTTCGATAAGGATTTATATAAAATGATTTTGGCTATTTTACGGCCTATTACAATGATTTGTACGAATTGATTTTTGGTACTAATTTTATACCAAAGTTATATTGATGGAATTTATTAAACTCTATGAATTCACTCGGCGTTATCGCTGACCTTTTCTTTTAACATGTTTTATCTCAGGTACTTGAAGGTAATTCTCGGGAAGACAACAAGAATTCATGGCCCGCACCTAAACTATATTTTTCCATTCAAATACTTTGTAAAACTTTGTATGAAATGTAATGACTTGGGACCTATGTAACGTTGATATTTATGAATGGAAATGCTTTATTAATAAACGACGCGATTTTTATGCGTTGTCTATGATGTGAGTAATGTGCTATCCCGTAACACCAACTAGTCTTCCGCTGTACTAAGTTGTATAAATTTGGGGGTGTTACATCCATGATGTCTGTCTTCAATATCGAGAATCATTAAAATGATCTCAATAGCATATGTGTTGACCCGGTTTCTGCCTAAAGTTGTAAGGAGGGCTTCTTTCTTTACACCCTTTATCTTTACAATTCTTTTTCATTCTTCAACCCCTTCAATGCTTACCAATACGTCATAACTAGAACCTTGTTGTGATTGTTCCAGTGCTAACTTAAGTACTTGGTCGGCATTCAGCTACGTTCACAATCTTTCTCCAACTTTCCTAAGGACTACTATTTCTAGCTATGGAATGTCCTTGGGAAGATTCCTCCGGTTCTGGAAGAATCATAGGACTTAACCTATCCTACCATTCTTATGTCACCACAATCTTCATCGTCGTGAAATAAATGGGTTTTGGGTAAGTATATGTCACCATAAAAATCCATTTTGATATGCAAATCCGTTTTGCTCCCCCTTAACATATGCCACGATATTCGAAAACATTTCACATATGTCGGGATGAGCCAACACATTAAGTCAAACCATTTGTGATAATATCCCATATTAAATCACATTTTCTCCCCCATATTAAAAAAATTAACCCAATCGATGTTTTTAATATCAATTGATTTAATGAAGTTTTAACAAAGGTTTTGGGAAGAAAAATGCAAGTCCATTTCATCTTCATGATATCAAATGTATGAGATATGACATCGATTTGTAACATGATCACATATTCACCATATTAGAAAAGAATTGACAAGGTTGGACCTGATAGATGAGAACATCATATGATAAGATCAAATGGTTCTTGTCAGCATATGTTGGTCGCCTCGTCACATCTGAAGTCATCTCTTGACACCACATGTACGACTAGTATTGTTGTCTTGACACAAACTTGTGAACTTGGCACGTTCGGCATCGAAGAGTCTGAATGCTTGACAATTGCTCCCCCTCAATTGTTGACCCGTGTTCTATCGAAAGAGCTGTAGTCATCGGTTGAGTAGTCGCATCGTCTAGTATGTAGATACCAATTGTAGATAACATGGTTGTAGAGATGATAGCTTCATAAAAACAAGACTTCTCTTGTTTTAACAAATAAATGCACTGAGGCGTACATATATTTGTGTTAGACCAAGTTATAAAGTAAACTTGATCCCTTACAAGGTTTTAAAGTAAACCTTGCCCGAGAAAATTAATTCCCGTTGTGAGCCAAAGCTTTCATAAGAAATACTTGACTTTAATGTGAAAATCGGGTTGCAGTCTGAAATAACTACAAGCCATTTTGGCATGTTTTATGAAATATTTACAACTTTTGTACAAACTCTATTTATGGCGCCGTGTCAATATTAATCAACATTTATAAGGCCGTAAATATTATCGTACCAAAAGACATGCCTTTGAAAAATAAAGTAAAAAATATTTTTTGATTTTTCTGAATTTTTCAGTTTTTATGGTTTTTATATGGTTTTATATTTTTGTATTTTGCTTTTGTGGATAAAAATATAAACAATATATAGAAATGATCACCAAGGATACGGAGAATAGTTTTACCACCACTATTCTTTCGCTTCATCTGCCAGTTCCTTTAGTGTCTCAGGCGAGAAAGTTCTCATTCCTAGCTTGTCGGCCAAAAATTCAATTCGAGCGCGATCTAAAGCCTTTGTGAAAATATCCACCAATTGATACTCAGATCGGACAAAGTAAAGCTCTATTACTCCATTTTCCACTTTCTCCTTGATGAAATGGTAGCGAATGTCAGTACATCGGAATTTTGTTGAAATCTAGACCATAGTCAGTTAATTGCGATCTCATCCAAAGAATTTGAGCACAGCAACCGGACATAGCTATGTATTCTGCTTCCGTACTTGAAATTGCAGCGCTTTTCTGCCTTTTCGATGCCCAACTGATTAATCGATCTCCTAGCAGTTGCAATGTTCCACTCGTGCTACGCCTTGTATCTTGACAACCCGCGTGATCCGCATCTGCATATGCCATTAGTGCAATAGAAGAGTCCTTCGAATACCAAAGTCCCCGATTAATGGTTCCTTTAAGATATCGAAAGATCCTTTTAACAGTAGCTAAGTGTAACTCAGTAGGCCTAGTTTGATACCTTGCACACATACATATAGCAAACTGAAGATCAGGTCGACTGGCTGTGATATACAGAAGGGTACCGATCATTCCACGATAAAGTGTCGGATCAACGCAACTCCATGTGGATCTGCATCAAGCTTAGATTTTTCCACCATTGGAGTGTCCACGGGGTCGCAATATTCCATCTTATATTTCCTAAGCGATTCAAGGGCATACTTGGATTGATTGATAAAGATGCCTCTGGGAATCTGAGATATCTGAAGACCTAAGAAGAATGATACCTTGCCCATCATTGACATCTAAAACTTGGAAGACATGAGTTTTCCAAACTTATCCGGTAAGTTTTGTGTCGAGGCTGCAAATATAATATCATCAACATATATTTTTACCATAATCATATCGTTACCTCGTTTTTGAATGAACAGCGTGGGATCCACCTTGCCTTTTGCGAAGCCTTGCGTAATGAGGAATTGTGACAAAAGATCGTACCATGCACGAGGAGCTTGCTTCAACCCATAGAGAGCCTTCTTAAGCTTATACACATGATTAGGATAATTAGGATTCACAAAACCATCCGGTTGTTGAACATAGACCTATTCTTTGAGTTCACCATTAAGAAATGCCGTCTTCACATCCATCTGATAGACGATCATATTCATATGGGCTGCATAAGCGAGGAATAGTCGAATAGCTTCCAAACGGGCAACAGGTGCAAAGGATTCCATAAAGTCGATGCTCAATAATTGCTTGTATCCACGAGCTACTAGTCTAGCTTTGTTCTTCAGTATTCCGCCTAACTCGTCGAGTTTCACCTTATAAACCCATTTCAAAGTGAGTAATTGCACTTGATCCGGGCATGGGACAAGTTCCCATACTTCAAGACGTATAAATTCATTGAGTTCTTCTTGCATAGCTTCTATCCAACAGGATTGAGTAAAAGCTTGTTGCCATGTCTTAGGTTCAACTTCAGTGAGAAAAGCATCAAAATGGCAGAACATTCCATTTTCTTGTAACTGACTTCGTGTGGATACCGAACGATTAGGGTCACCAATAATAGAATCTATAGGATGATCCTTTGTCCACTTGCTGTCATGTTCACGAATCCATGGATTGGAGTAAACCGTACTAGGAGCTTCCTCTAAGGTGGACAACCCGGCTTGATTAGGGTCGGGAATAGGTACACCAAAGAATGGAAGTTCACGCATTTGAGCGAATTCCAAATTGTGATCATCGTCATCCTCTTCATCATCAATAGGCATGAAATGGGTAGTTGAAACATGTGTTGGTTGAGAATTACTTGTTGAAGGTATATCTTGACCAATTGTAGGTGCAGATGTATCTGATTGTGCAACGGTTGCTGGAGCGACAACTTCGGTTACCGGAGCTATTACTTCAGGTTCTGGAGCAACAATAGTTGGAGGAGTAAAGAATTAATCAAAGAACGGTTGAAACAATGTATCCCATTCAGTCCTAGAAGGTGGTGTAAATGATGATGAAGTAGGGTTGTTTGGGACAAGACCAGAACTAATATTACTGGGTCCCATTTCATGAAGTGCGGGTTCAGAGCTGCTTTGCTCAGAAGCCATTGCTGTCAGCTCATCAAAATCAACATTCATAGTTTCGAGGATCTTGCGAGAGTTACGGTTGTAGATTCGGTAAGCCTTCTTTGCGGGGGCGTAACCAATGAAAATACCAATATCAGCCTTTGGTTGAAGTTTTCCCAAATTGTCACCATCATTATTTGGATAGCAAAGAGAACCAAATACATAAAGATATGATAAATCTGGTACTTTTCCATGGAGAAGCTCATAAGGTGTTTTACCATGGCTTTTACGAATTAGTGACCGGTTTTGGGTGTACACTGCTGTAGATACTGCTTCTGCCCATAAAAACAATGGAGCCTTTGCGTAAATTAACATCGTTCGAGCAGCTTCCATAAGTGTGCGATTTCGCCTTTCAACGACACCGTTTTGTTGTGGAGTGCGAGCAACGGATGTTTCATGAGAAATGCCAACTTCTTCATAATAATCACGCAAAATTTGATTCACAAATTCGGTTCTATTATCTGTACGAATGCGTCAGACAGTAGTGTTGAGACGCACTTGAATCATCTTGAGAAATCCGATGATGAATTTAGGTGCCTCATTTTTGGCTTTAAGAAATTTCACCCATGTAAACCGAGAGTAATCATCCACAATAACAAAGATGTACTTTTTGCCACTAAGACTTTCAACACGCATTGGCCCACAAAGATCCATATGCAAAAGATAAAGTTTCTCTTGGTTGATGTCTTCAGTCTTGGGTTTGTATGACTTCTTAATGCTTTTCCCCATTGTACACGCGGAACACAAATGATCCTTGTGAAATGATAGTTTAGGAAGACCACGAACAAGTTCGTTTTTCGCCAAGTGATTAATAGCGTCGAAGTTAAGATGAGATAACCGTCGATGCCATAACCATGACTTAGTCTTCGATGCTTTGGAGAGAAGACATACGGGAGAAGCGGCCATCATGTCTTGTAGATACAAAGTATACAAATTATTCCCTCGAGTACCTTTCAATAAATCAACCCCTTCCAAATTACGAATGAAGCAGGTATGCTCTCGAAAAGCAACTTCTAGGTTTGCACCACAAAATTGTCCCACAGAAAATAAGTTGTGACCAAGACCTTCCACGTAATACACTCTTGAAATTACAACATTCCCAATATGATATTCACCATAACCCATTATCTTTGCAATATGATCATTTCCAAATCGAACCGTACCAAGAAACTTGCTGACGAAATTTCTGAGCTGAGAGCGATCTCCGGTCATATGCTTGGAGCAACCAGAGTCCAAATACCAGAGAACAATTTGGACCACCTGTTTTCAACAACAATAGTAGACAATGCATTGGAAACTATTGGTTCCGGAGTGTTAGCAGATACATATATAGAATTATCAGAATTGCTAACATTTTTGAGACCCTTAGATTTCCTGCGTTTTCTAATGATAGTTTTAGCACTAACAGGTTTTACTGCTCCAACTTTCTTAGGTTGTGGATTATTCGCGGGCACTACAGTGGGAGTAGACCTATTTAAAGGGCACTTAGTTCCTATAGTAGTGTTGGTGTTCCTAGTTAAAGGACACGCTTGTGTTTTGGTAGCCTTAGTACTCCTAGTTAAAGAGCACGCTTTCTTTGCTTCAGTGGGAGTGATCCTAGTTAAAGGGCACATATTTCCTACTATAGTGAAAGTTCTACCAGTGGGGCGCCACATCCAACCAACTTGGGTTAACACTTTCCCAGTCGGTTTCCATTCTAATCCATTTTTCCGGGCATGCATCTCATTCACATGGTCAATAAGGCAAGAATCATGACGACTAGAAAACATACATTCATTGCAATTCCAACATTTCAAATTAGAATTCACAGTAGGCTTAGAACGCTGCACAACCGCAGAGCCTTTAGGTTTAGCTACATGATTCTTTTTATTCAAAACAGAAATAACATTCCTAGGATGGGCTTCTACTTTCTTCTTCACTTGACTACTAGATGGGGGCAAGATCCTATCATTCTTCTTGTTTCTCTTAAGCTTAGATCTTTGAGCCTTAGTAGTGGTGCTTACTCCTGTATTTTCCTGTTTTAAGTTATCAACTTTGGACAAAATCTTGGAAACTCGATTATCTAGATCAAGTTTAAAATTCTCAGCGGCCTCAAGTACGTTCACACAGTTAAGCTCCTTAGATTTCTCTATTTCTATCGGCAAAGATTGAGCAACCTTGTCAATTGGCTGACGCTGTTTTGATTGTAAATTCAATCGAAAATTCTTTTCAAATTTTGCATCATCAATATTGACACCTTCGAATGACGTTTCAAAGATTTCTTGAATAAATTGTTGCTTGCATTCAAGCGAAATACAATGTGTTTGAATCTCATCAAAACGTTTTGAAAGCGAAGAATATGAATCTTGAAGCTTTAAAAATTCAGCGTCAGATTCGTGACAAGTACTATCTACCACAGTATCCACATATTCAACATTAAGCACAATAGAATCATGATCAAGATTACTAAGACAAGCCTTAACATTGTCTACAAACGGAACAATTTCATTTAGGAACGCAGCTCTAGTGTGCACAAAGTTCCATTCACCTTGCGTTATGGCCGAAGCCGTCGTACGTTCCAAAATGACCTTGTCAAAATCGGCTAAGTGTTGGTGAACCGCATTTAAGTTAACGGACGCCTTGCTTACCGGTGGAATAAACTTTGTTAAATTCGTTTTGACAAGTGTAGGAGACGTACTAGGAAGGTTTTCATTTGACAAACTTTGGGGCACAAGAACTGTCAATTCTGCTAATTCCTTTTGTAAACGAATGCGTGTCTTTTTCGAAAATTGATCTTTGTTATGTTGATCATAATCAATTGTATGGAATTTTGAAAGCATTTTAGAATGAGTTTCATCCCCAAGTGATTGTGTCTCCTCAGTACTACGAACAAAAGGTGCTTCTTTCGATTTTCCAATTGTGGTCATATCATAAAGACCGGGAATATATTCCTGAGCTTGTTTTGCATAACCGGGATTAGGTGGTAAATCTTGAAGACGTTTAAGTTCGAGTTCTTTAAATGATTTAGTTAAAAGATGAACCTTTTCTGTGGAAGCGTATTGTTTTAAAAGCTGTTGTTCTTTGAATTTAAGAAGTTTGGTAGCATTAATTTCTGATTCAACCTTTATAGACTCGAGAGTTTCGAAATCCATTTTAAGTTTCTGAAAATCATTGACAACCGACTCCTTTTCTTTTAATTTATTAGAAAGATTAGCTTTTAATGATTCTATTTCTTTCAAGTGTTCAATCTTTTCAAAACGAAATTGGTCAAATTCAGAACATGTTATTTTCTCTACTTGAGGGACCATTTCAAAAGCTTTGACCTTTTCTTTATGCAACGCAAGCTCAGTAGTTAGGGTAGAATTGGTATCTACGGATTGTCTGAGGGCCATATGCATTTGATCAATAATATGTTTAGGCACCATTACCAAATCATGTTGAGCATAAGATTCCATACCCGTCGTAGCATTTGGTTGAGGTTCACTCAAATGTGTAGAATTGGGTACCACATCATTTGAGTTACTAGTTCCCGAATGCTGTTCGAGGTTGTCATTTTCATGCCTAACTTGATGTTGGTTATCATCAATATTATTAGATGTGGTTGGTACCTCACTGATGACATCAGAACTGTAGTGAGAGAGATTAGCAACGAGAGCAGCTTGGGCAGAGTGAATGTCATCACAATCCGAATCGTATGCATCAAGATCGTCCGCTTGATAAGCTGCATTAGAAGTAGAAACGACTGCAATGCCTTCAGTATCTGCTGCCCCTGGGTCTGCAAGAAATGCCAACTCCTCTGAATCCAAAATCTTCCCCTTAGACTGAGCATCAACCAAATACATCTTCTCACAAAACCATGCATCATCCCTTCTCCTTTTCGGCTGAGTGCAGTACCTAGCCATATGACCTTGTCCTCGGCAATTGTAGCAAGTCACAACCTTCTTAGGACCAATAGGACTCCCATTTCCACTAGCTTGAGAATTCACAGCTTGATTGTTCCCAGTCCTTGTAGGAGGTCCATATGAATTTTGCCTTCCCTGAATTGGTTGCACCGTCACTTGACCATCTTGAACAGTGGCTTGTTTTCGAGGATTTGATGAGGTGCGGAGCTGATTGTTTGTTGGTGGAAATCCTCTAGTTGCAACAAGTTTTGACAAGTAGGCTGTGAGATGGTTTAGAACATCAGCTGGCGTATCATTTGGAGTAAAGACCGGTGCTTGGATTGGTGGAAGTTCAATAGAGTAGAAAGCTTGTGCTGGTTGTGCTTCAATAGGAAAGTATCCTTGCTGAGGAGTATAGCCCAATGGAGAAGCGTTGGCTTGTGATGGTGATGTTTGATATGGTGGTTGCTGTGGAAAAGATTGTTGATGAACACTGTGTTGATATTCTTACTGTGGCATCATTGGTGGTTGATAAGATGGTTGTTGTGGTTGCTGATAGATGTGTGGTGGTGGCTGCTGCAAGTATGATGGTTGTTGATAAGTATAAGCCATGTTTTGTTAAGAAGCATACATAGCAAGTGGATCATGAACTTGAGGTGTAGACAACCGAGCCTCGATCACATGGCATTCGTGTTGTTGAAGAAAAGCTTGAAGTTGATCCACATTGGTGTTATGCAAGTCCTTAGCCAATTTAACATCCGTCACGTATTTTTTCCATTCTGGAGGAAGAGTGTTCAAATACTTGGTGTTCAATTGAAAGGTAGGAATTGCCATGCCAAAGATATTAAGCTCATTCAACAATAGAGTAAATCTCAGATAGTAATCATTGAGAGTCTCCCCTGGCACATAGGCAAACTTATCAAAAGTATCATAAAGCTTACACTCTCGTTCTTGTTTAGTTAACGAGGTGCCTTGCATGAGAACACGAATTCTATCCCATAACTCTTTGGCAACTTTATGTTTGCTGACGAGTTTGTAGACATATGGAGGAAGGGCTTGGAGAATGATGTTTGTAGCATACTTATCACATTTATCTTGAATCTTCATATCTCCAGTCAACTCACCCGTTGTGCGAGGATGAGTAGTCGTACCTTCCGTCACTGTACCATAATCTAATGGTCCATTGAGCACCGATGCCCAAATTAGATGTCCATTCTCCTTGTTCAACATATAAAGTTCCATTCGGGAAGCCCATTCCTCATACATAGTCTTCACCAACATTGGTGGACGATTATCCGTACCCGAGAGGATGAACTTATCCGTAAGAGATGTGTACTCCATTTCAATAAGTGAAGATTTACAAAGTTGATCGATTAATGAAAGAAAGTAAATGTGTTTGTTGTAGTGTGTTAAAACCGAGAAATAATGTTAAAATTCCCTAAATTATGTCCTCGATAAACAAAAAATCCAAGACGAAATTACAAAAATACGTTTTTTGAAAAACTGTTGGATCGTACTCAGATCGCAGTGGTGATCGCACTCCCTGTGATCGCACTCAGATCGGACTCCCAGATCGTACCCAACGATCGTACCCTGATCGCACTCCCTTATCGCAACAAGTGATCGCACTCAGATCGGACTCCCAGATCGTACCCAACGATCGTACCCTGATCGCACTCCCTTATCGCAACAAGTGATCGCACTCAGATCACAACGAGTGATCGTACTATGGATCGCAACGATTGATCATACTATGGATCACAACGAGGGATCGTACTGAACAAACTTACCTTGATCGTAGTGTCGATCGTACCAAGCAATCGGACTGATGGATCGTAGTGAGCTATCGAGGTAAAGATCGTAACTTGGATCGTACTAATGATCGCAGTTAGATCGTAACAACAGATCGTAACTATGGATCGCAAGTAGAAACCCCCAGGGTTTATGCAAACACAAAGTCAGATCGTACTATGGATTCCAACTTACCTTATTTCTCGGAAAGTACAATAACACAATCAAATGAAGATTCAAAGCCAAAATATGAATCAAACAACCAAAAATTTTGTGTTTTTAACCCAAATAACAATACCAAATCACTATAACAAGTAATAAGATAAAGTAAATCAAGATTAACCCATAAAAACACAAAAAATTTTTTTGGTTCGTATGAAAATGGATCAAAAATGGCGAGAATCAAGAACACAAACACAAGAACTAAACAATCATCCCATAGCTCTTGATACCATTTGTAGAAGTGTAAATCTTGCTTATGTTTTAGAGAGAGAAAGAGATAGAGAGATGGTGGATTAAACACAATTCTAGAGAGAGAAACAAGAGTAAACTATGTGAAAAATGGTTAACCACACACCCTCTCCATCAAAGGAGAGGGTTTATATACCCAAGCCCTTGTCATGGGCTTGGGCTTACTTTTGGGCCGGCCTACACATGTTGTAGGCTAGGCTTGTTCTTGTTTGATAAATAAAGAAAGTTAACTAAACTACGAGCTATTACATGGACTATCGTTGGAGTGACCGATCCTTCTTAATACGTAAAACGTATTTCCAACAAACCAAACTTCCTAATTACAATGTAAAATCTTAATTACACCCTAATCCATCACTAATCACTTTCCTAAACCCTTAATCCCAATAATTACGAAGTTACAAGCCCTATAATTCTGTACGCCTAGTTTTTTCCCTCCAAAACTTATTCAAATAAGTTTCCCTCCTAATAACCTCGAGCCAGATATTTTTAGAGATTTTACAAGTAGGTGTATCACCTACTGGTAGATGAAGCATCATCATTCCTATCTCTTTTTTGTCGTGACCTAATATACACCATAAACCACAGATAACTTTGAATCTAGATCTTATGAATCATCCCTGGACCTTATGAGACATCCTTAGCAAACCTTAGTCACTTTCCTACTCTTATTACACGTTTGTAACCTTAACTTGGAGGCTAAGTGTTGAAAAAAGTATAAATAGGAGCCTTATTCTTTATTTGTACTTCATCTTCCATTTAATACCTAAACACCTGCACATTATGTTCTTACATAACCATTTAAGTCCTAAGAATTCACTAAGATTAGTATCAAGCCTAAAAAGAAATTACGCGAGTCCTGAAAGAGTTTTGAAGAGGATATAGTTCATAGAAGCCCTGGATTCTTGGATTTCCTGTTTGTAAGTATCCACCTTGTTAAATAAGTTATTTTGGTGTTCGGAACCTTTAATAAGCTTATTTATAATCTAAATAAGCGCTTTCAATAAGCCTTGGTTCATATAATCATCTAAAGTGTTTTTTCTAAGCTAATCATGTAATAAAATCCTATGTTTGTAATTTACATGAAATAATGAGTTAATATACATTTCAAAAGATATAGATCTGGAAAACTTATTTTATTATCATTAGAAATTGGTTTTCAGTTTTTTTTAAGTTCCTATATTATTTTCTACATATTAGAGCTTGTTATGAATTATATACAAGTTTAGGGGTCAAAACTCTCATTTTTGAAATTATAAACATTTTGGGACAAAAGTGTCATTTTACTAAAGTTAAAACTATAAGCATTGAATTTATAAAGTTTGAAACCGCGAGGTTGATATTAGAAGGTTAAAATGTAAATACTTAAACTATATACTTTAAGGTTGAAAGTGTAAATTAACTAAACTTATAAATAAAAAGGTTGAAAAAGCAAATATTCTAAATTTATAAACTCTAGGGATAATTTTGTTATATATAAAACTTCATGGATCTAAAATATAATGAAAGGTGTTTCCTAAAGTTATATGAACTAAAAGGGTAATCATGTAAACTATACATACTATAAATATCATTTGAAGAAAGATATAAAACATTTCATGTTAGTAGGGAGCTTCATGTTAAGATGTCCCATCTCGATATTACGTTCTGACTGAGTAGTTGAGTTTACTATTTAGAGTGCCCTCGCGCCTCAAACGTTTATTGAATGGCTTCCGAAGTATGATGGCCCGAACAATGATATAATAATTTCCAAATCTAAGAGCCATAGGCTATAACACTAACCAATACTTAAAACTTGGGACCAAATACAAAGACTTGATATATACACATATGTGTTGACCCAGGTTTGTAAGACCAAGCTTTTTATTTGTCAATGAATTATATTTAATGTAGCTCAGACTCTATGGATATAAGGTGAGTTCATAGCTTCACTAACATTGATTATTAAATGATTTGAAAACACGTGAGGGGAATATATGCTAAATTTGAATACAAGCATTTTTTTGTATGCTTCCCTGATATGTTTATGGACACTTTTTTACTAGTGCCATAAGTCTCTTTTTAATCATGGACCGTTAATAATTTCTAGAAAATGAGCGCTAATATTGTAAATAGTACTATTTGGGGACTAACATCCCTTGTATAGGCAAGTCGCACTTGCTAGAGCCCTATTGGCCAAACAAGCATACTTTATTTTGCAAACTCACGATAGATGGCACACTACCTTCTTACGGGAAATTGTTTATTTTATATTATGTCAAGTCGCGGGGTCATGAGCTTAGTGTAATGAAATGTTTTTTTATATATGCGAATAACAACGTAGCTTAATGAAGGATCTTGTATTCAAAATGCTTTTTAAACCTATGAATTCACTAAATTTTTGTGTTTACTTTTAAGCATATATCTCAGGTATTAAAGACTAATGGCATGGAGCAGCACAAATATGGCAAGGAGGTACAGAAACTCTCATTTTTAATAATAATTGAATAAAATTTATAAAAACATTCTTTTGAGTTGTTTTCTATTATTGTGACTTGTGTTCCATGAAGTATTACATCGGATTAGCTTTTCATTGCTATATATAAAAACAAGGGTGTTACAGATTGGTATCAGAGCCATGATTATAGAGAACAAGATTAAAATATCGACTATAACTACTTTTCCTAATAATTTCAAGAAAGTCCTCCGTGCCAATGACAGTGCTGCTACACTCTAGAATGATGAGTAAGTTTAGGATAATGTGCAAGTAATATATTGTGTAAACTATTATTTAAAAGAGGTATGTTATTTTATCGACTCATTCAGAAATATGTCTTTGTATTTTCATCATATTATCATCTTATCGAATTCTGTAGATGCATGTTCTGCAAGTATTTCTTACGACTTTCCAAAGTATGTTTCGCATCTTCTAACAATTAATCTTTATGATACCTCAGAAAACCCATCCAAAGATCAGAAACACCAAACCTGTTTTGACATTTTATGACGACCCTTATATGCATATTATACAAGTATATAATGAAGAAATACATTTCATACCTTAACATAAATCTTATCCACCACACTCCTCTTTTAATACTCCATCACCTATATTTGGAGATTCACCTAAAAACAACAATGAACAACAATTCAAAGACATTCTACCCTATTTGAAAGAACTTCCTCCCAAGCGTATTGAAGATCTTGAAGATAAATTTGATGGTCTTAGGAATGATCGAGAAATCATACAACGAGATTTTGAGAAGCTAGAAGAATATCTTGAAGAAGTTAAGGTTAAGTTGTAGAGAAGACAAGTGATACACCATGAAGAAATCATTCAAGATCGGCTAAAAATTTCTACTCTAGAATTAAACATTGATGAAATTCAAATTAGACACGAGCCAATATATGAAGTCTTTTTTATGCCATCAATGTACTCAAGGGAGGAGATAAAAACACTAGACTAGAAGTTATAAATATTTTCAGGTTTTTGTCTTTACTTTTATGTTAACAGTAAAGCTTGTTTTGTAAATATAAACAAACAAGTTGTGCTAAGTAAAAGTTGTGTTTTCATCAAATACTGTCATTTCATTTCATTTCGTCTTTATTTTTCTGAGAAGTAAGAGATCTGTATTTCTTGGTATTCTCACAAATAATGAATCAGATTGCGTTAATTCTATAGAAATGTAAGCTTGATTGTATACATCTTTAGAATTTATGTTATCTTCTATGGTAATAGAATTATCTATTGAATATAACCCGCAAGTTTAAAGAAAAATTAAGTAAACTCCACAAGTTTACTAAAGTTCTTCTATTCTGAGCTTTTCTCTCTCAAAAATATTATTTTATTCTTACATAGGATATATGGTATGTACAAAGAAGCTTCCCTTATATACGACAAGCTGTTATATTTTTCGTTATATTCTTCCACTCTATATCCTCGTTAATTATATTACGATCATGTATGTGTCATATCTTTATAAATCCATTGTAAACATTGGAATTCTATTCCTCTATTGGATTTATTATCCTCATATATGAATGATGATCAACATATTAAGTCTTCTATATCATTATCTAAAACCCTGATCTTCGTTGTTTAATGTTTTCCATATCCCATATGTATCCCACAAATCAATCCCAAAAGATATACCTTCCCAAATTTAAAACTTGTGATCAGTAAGCATTTATATGTATCCATATACATATGTGACAGATTCTTTCTGATACGGGTATACCTTGAGTCTAAATTATTTGTCTTTTGTTTATCGACTTATGTCATTATAATCCTAAAGGTATTCAACAACAGATTGACAATGGGGTTGCTGCAATCCTGCAAATACAAATTGTCAATGCAACAAGAAGTACTTTTCAAAAAGAAGATTCTATAATTGGTTAGTTTTTAATTTCTAAGGAACAAAGGATGATGCTAGTATCTCCCGTTGGATTTAAAAAAAGAAATAAATTAGTTTCTAATACATGACTTTTGCTTAGCATTTGTGTACTTGATATCGTTCTCGGTATCTAATCGAATTGATCAGGTTTGAAGTGGAATAGTCGTTCTTGGTGACGAAAAGGGGAGTTGATTTTCTATTCTACTAGAAGGGTAAGTGCGAAATGTAATTAAAATAAGCTAAAAGCAAATCTAGAAAAACTGTCACTTTTTCTCTCTAAAATTAAAAAAACACTTTAAAAATAAGATAAATATGACGAGTTAAAAATAAATGATTAAAAACTTAAAGTGAATTTAAAACTTAAAACTTGCAAAAATAAAATAAGACAAAACTCGTTTAAAATAATACTAAGTAAAAATGCTGGAAAAGTTAAATTTAATAAAAAAAACTAAGATAAATAAAACAAAACCTAAGTTAGATCGTAATACGATCGTAACCCAGATCGCAGTGGTGGATCGCACTCAAGAATGAGGGATCGCACTATTGGATCGTACTTGGTGATCGCACCAAGTGATCGTAGCTTACGATCGTAACAGTCGATCGTAGCCTAGATCGTTGTCAAGCAATCGCACTCAATGCGATGGAAACAAGCGATCGCACCCAAGGCAATCGTAGCCACAGATCGCACTCTATGATCGTACCCACGATCGCAACAAGTGATCGTGGTGTGGATTAAAGAGTGTGATCGAAGTGAACGATCGTACTAAGGTTCGCAGTAATGAATCGCAAGTAGAAACCCTAGGGGTTTATGCGATCACACTTACTCGATCGTACTGGGTAAAACATCAAAGTAGTTACGATGGGATTCAAAAGCAGAATAAGCAAAAATAAATAATCACAAATAAGCAAGACGAATAAGCACCTATCCAAACCTTAACCAAATAAAAATAAGCATAAAATTTAAAAGCTTTTGAGACACGAAATAAGCAAACTTTATAAAATAAACTAAAAGATTAAACTTTTAAGATCACTCAAAAGTAAATAAGCTAAATACAAAATAAGCCAATAAGCATGATAAGCTCAAAGCTTAATCCGTATAAAACTTAGATAGAAACCAAAAGATAAACTTTTTGATTTCATAAACATCAAGATTAAACAAAATCAAAGATGATTCATATCAAATATAAGTTAAAATCAAGAAAGGTAGAAAGAGATTGAAGATGAAAAACTTAAACTTGGAACTTATAGATTAATGATTCCAAAATACAAGATCAAATCAAAGCTTAAACATGAAAGGAAGAAAAGATGAAATTCTAGTGAGAGAAAGTTAAACACTTTCTCTCTCTAAAAACTAAAGAAAGAAAGAAAAAATGATAATAGCTAAATTAACTAACGCCCTCCTAATGTGTCATTAGGAGGGTATATATAGGAGGTGGGGAGGTGCATGTGTTGCTTCCTTTTTCTTTCTTCACGTCTCGACTCGATTTAAATTCTTTGTCTTTCTCGACGTCGTCTCGGGAATTGAACTTGTCTTATAATTTTCTTCTTCTATTAGACTTGAGTTCTTCGACTTCATTAAACTTCTGTCTTTAGACTTTTTCTTTGATAAATCTTCAGAATAGGCCTTGGACTCCCGTTCTTTATACACTCTTGATCTTTTGACTTCGTCTTTCGTCTTTTTCATCGATAAAAGCTCGTGATAGCCCATGTTTTCTTTCTTTTTCATATTTTTATCCTGAAACACAATAAAAACACAAACCACGCATAATTCCGACTTTTACGACATAAAATACACGTTTTGGTCTTGTTATTATTGGAAACAAGTGGTAAAAGGATTAGTGTTTTCACACTTATTAGTTTCCTCTCGTATTAATTGTATTGGGAATTGCAAATTAAAGCGTGCTACCAGTACTTTAGCTAACGAAGCACTATCTTGGTAATTCATATACTCAACCAATTGAGATGATATTAAGCTCATACGATCGCTTGGTCAAATTTTAAATATCTCTTAATAAGATGATATTATCCTCCAATTGAAATCGAGAAGGTGAAATAAGAACTCCAGTATCTAATGATGAAAGGAAATAATATCAAGATATACACGAGGAGATTTCACGAGTTAGCAGAGTTGTATCATATCACTAGTTCCTAGAGAATGATGAATTTTTTATCAAAGAATTTTCTCAAACATTTAGAAGAAAGATTACCACTTCCAAATCCCAAAATATTGGAAGAAGTCATTAACATAATCTCAAAAGTTGAGGGAGAAGGTAATTAAGCACAATCATGTGCAAGAATTGAAAAATATCTGTAGAATATTGATAACCTATGAATCTATGAAGTGGGTTGATGTTTTCTAGTGAGAGAAACTAGAGAGAGAAAGTGAGAGAAACTATGTGTGATTTTATTAATATGAACTTTCAAATGAACAACAACCAACCCCTTTCCATGGTGGAAAGGGGTATTTATACTTCCAAGCAACATTGGGCTTGGGCCGGTCCATGACAAGCCCATGGACCGGTTCTTACTTAACTTAATAAGTAACAATTAACTATTTGTTAACTACGAGCTATTACAACATAAATCATATTGTGGAGTGACCGATACTTCTAATATACGTTAAAACGTATTTCTAACAATCTCCCCCTAAGGGAGGTCACTCCACGTTACAAAGTCCTAAACCTAGCATACTATACTAAGTCTTCGTTCTTTAGCTCGTAGTCTTTTCTTCTTTTTCTTTTTGTTGTGAATATTTTGATTTGATCTTTTTGGCTTTGGCTTGAGAGCATTGTTCTTTTGGCCTTTCACGTGCGATCTTTGCCTTCTTGTGAAACTTGCCTCCTCGTGACTCCATGTTCCACACACTTATGTCTTTTTGTTGAATTCTCGAAAGGTTCAGAGTTTGGTACAGCGGAAGACTTTATCTTGTACTTTCTTGAATTTTTTGCTAACCTTTGATGCAAAAAAAAACATAAGCATGTGGGAACGACTTCTACAGGTACACCGCAACACCACCGTCTTCACTGGTACACAGCAACGCCACCGTCTTTAACAGGTACACAGCAACCCCACCGTCTTTATCAGGTACACAGCAACGACACGAATAAAATGGCTTTGAACATTTTATTCTAATTCGGTAGCATTTTACCTTCGGTCGGTGAATACCGTTGGACGATATTAGATATCGTACCCGTGACGGATAGTTTCAATTAAGTAACTTCCTGACAGGATTTCGCGGGTAAACCCGTTCTCTTTATTCGACCGTCCAAAGCTGACTGCGAACATAAAGAGTGAATCACTTGGATAAATTATCATTGTGATTTGAAGCCGTCAATTCATGAAACCAGGAACAAGTGAATTTCAATTAAGATTTTCACCATCGTTGCTTTCCAGTTGTCACGAGCTTAATTCATAAAGAATCTTGCACGTCACCCACCAAGTGCTGTTCGATGTTAACACTAGAAGGATTTCCACTCGTCACTGTGATCAATAAAGAGTCACTCTGAGTGTTCTGGCAAGATCATATGATAATGCGTAGAGGCCTGGAACGAGTTTAAGTTCAATTAAGAATTAAACCACTGTTTCCTTCCAGTTTTTCACAAGATTGGTTCTAAAAGAACCGCACGTGTAACCTACCATGAGCTTGTTTGATGTTGGCTCAAGCAGGATTTCCATCTTCATTGTAATACTTACGTATTACTCGGATGTTCTGGCAATATTACAGGAATACTGCGTAGGACTCATGAAAATCTCTTACTTTTCACAGTGTGTGAGAAAGTAAGGAATAAATGGAAAGTGTCCTAATGAGACTTTTGATGATCTCTTGGGTCTAGACTCGATTGTGCGTTTTGATTTAGTGAGCGATGGCTGGAGAGGAGTGCCACCTTTTCAATACCAGTCTATTCGGAGTGAATAAACTAATAGATAACGTGTTGATCTCCGTGTGATTAAAACAAATACCTTTTGAGAGATATTTGAGTTAGCTGGGAAGGGTTGTGTATTGCATCACTGGGTCCATGATGTCTTTCTTCAATACCGAGAATCATTAGCAAAAATGACCTCAATAGCATATGTATTGACCCGGTTTCTGCCTAAAGTTGTAAGGAGGGCTTCTTTCTTTACACCCTTTATCTTTACAATTCTTTTTCATTCTTCAACCCCTTCAATGCTTACCAATACGTCATCACTAGCACCTTGTTGTGATTGTTCCAGTGCTAGCTTAAGTACTTGGTCGGCATTCAGCTACGTTCACATTCTTTCTCCATCTTTCCTAGGACTTCTAATTCTATCTAGGGAATTGTCCTTGGGAAGATTCCATCGGCTCTGATGAATCATTGGACTAAACCTATTCCTACCACCCTTTTGTCACCACATTCGTCGTGAATTAAGCGTGTTTTGGGAAGGAATTGCCACCATGAAAAATCATTGAAAATCACTTAAGGTACTTGTGATATTGAAATCAAAAGTTTTGTACCTTAGGTGTTTTGTTCATCAAAAACGCTCCCCCTTAACACGTGCTTTACACATATTAAGTTGGATAATCGTTAAGTCTTTTTCATCTTTTAGCCAAGTATCATTTAAATCTCCTTAATCCCATTTTCTCCCCTTATCCAAAATGTTAACCATTAATATTTGGGATATTAAATGGATTAACCGGTCTTTGGGTAAAAATGAAATCGATGTTTGGCCATAGAACATGTTCATGCTCCCCCTTAAGTTAATAAGGGATAGTTGTAGTGCTTTAGTATGATATATTTTGAAAGATTTAGAATCTCGTGAGAAATTCTTGAAAAATTATCATACCTTAACACTACATCAAGCCATTAAAGCACAATATTCACAAATATACATATTCACAATTGAAAACCAATATAAAGTGGACCTGAAGTGTACGATCCATTAGATGGATCGTTGCAGTAGCTTGTGGTGCACTAAATATGGTCTTCCACCAACGAATCTTTCCAATCTCCTCATCAATCTACGTTCACGGAGCTTTTGATCAGTCTTCTTGATCACGTACTTCGCCATTTGCCGATAACCCGGATGCCAATCCTCCGTCATCTCTGGCAAAGTCCCACCCGAGTTAAGATGCTCCAACTTTCCTCTGACTTGTAGAAGAGTCCCATCACTGTACTTATAAAGCTCACCCACCCTCATAAACTTCATTAAACCTCGACTGTTCAAGTAGAAAATGCCGCAATTCAGAACAGAAATGCCGGTATAGGGACATCTATCTACATGTTGAGGTATAACTTGATTCACTGGACGGGTTAAGTTGAGCTTCCTTTGGTAGCTTTCGACTCCCAACTGAAGATCTTCAACTCGTTTCTTGATAACAACGCTTCGTGTGAACATACGAAGTGCTGTATTCAAGGCAATGAGGTCTTCACGAGGAATATGTGTGAGTTGATCTCGGGTCATCAGAAGCAGCATATCTTCGATATCCTCAAGGCGAATGATAGAAAAATCTCCCTGCTGGATTTTGTATTCTCTGTCATCCTCCCTTTTCAAACGAATCTCCGTCACATGATAATAGCCATTCTTGGCTTCAGTTTTCAACCCTAAGATGTTGGAGATGCGGATATCGGATCTAACGTTGCTTCCAGAATTGACTAGGCAGCAACCCCTGTACGCCCTTCGGACTCGTTCGTCCCAATGAGATGCACCTATAACAGCATACATATCATAATTACGAGTTACCCTTGGGACCCAGAGTCTGTTTACCTTTTCCTCGATCCAGGGTATTGTCCCCCAGTTGGCAGCTTTCAGCAAGGTCAAGGATGTTGCGTATTTTGATGAACCCTTCAGAAGATACTCAAGATCATAGGTGACGAAGAAGTCGAGAGCTATCTGATTATCTTGAGTAGGATCAAGTGGAGGTGGAGCTCTTTCTGATTCATGAAGACCTGGCCGTTGAACGGTATTCAGAGCTTTCAGGATCTCATCGGCATAATACTCGAACTCCATTTGGGTTAACCGGGTTTTGGCGCGAAGTCTCTTATCCTTTAGTGCTTTCTTCACCAAAGATGGAGTAACCGAAGTCTTATACTCATGAGCAAGAAATGCACATAAGTCAATCGGACTGCGGATACGGAGATACAAAACATCTTTGTCAGCGTCTGTGATCGGATCATATTGTGCCGCTGCCGTGATCCAAGCCTGTGGTGGTGCAGTCTCGTCAATCTCCAACGTGTCTGCCCAGTCCCTTGTGCTTGGAACAGTAGATTGTGGTTCTTGTTGTAGAGGAGTGGAGACGTGAACATCTGCTTGTTCTGATTCAGGCATCTCGGCAGTGTCATGAACAGGTGAGTGTTGTGCAGCTTCAGGTTCCGTTACTGATTCTGCAATCACAGGAGCAACAACAACAGGACTAATAGGGTTAGTGGTAATAGGTAAAGATACAGCCATAGATGTACCAGGAATCGATGACGCCGTAGTGGCATTCACATCGTGGCGCCACTTAGATCGTCTTGATTCCGTTGATGTTGATTTGTCCTTCTGCGCTGCATCTTTCTTGGACTTGGTTCCAGACTTAGCAGGTTTCTTGGAGCTGGTAACCTTATCTCCCTCTTTAGGCTGTTTACCCCCATCATCATCCTCATCGTTATCCCCGTTGCTCCCACTAACACTCTCCTCATTACCATCACCACCATCATCGCCATCATCATCATCGTCATCATCATCCTCATCATCATCATCATCCTTATCATTATCATCCTCATCATCATCATCATCCTTATCTTCTTCTTCTTCTTCTTCTTCTTCCTCTTCTTCACCAGTACCCTCTTCTTCTTCACTCTCTTCCCTTTCTTCCTCAGGGAGAATGTGGTAGGGTACCACACTTCCAAACGTCTTGAACAACCTATCATCCTCCATGATAGCGTCATTCAGGGATTTATAGAGTATCCGTTGAATCTTAGATTTATCAAACGATCCAAGTTCCCTCATACGAGCTTTGAGGATCTTCTTTAGCTCAAAATCTGTCAAGTCATAGGCAATTTTGTAGGCGGATTTAGAAGGATTGGATGACTTGATCATCAAGTTATCAGCAGCGAGTGTTTTCAATTCATCACGCAGTTTAGGCATAATGGATTCAACGGATTCTTTCACTCTCTCCTCAATAGAAGCTTCAAGAGATTCTTTCTGCTCTTTATAGTTATCCTTAATAGCTCGAAGTCTCGTAATTCGTGCTTCATGCCTATCAGCTTCAGCCTTCTTAACTTGAGCTAGTTCTTTTGCATGAGCTTTTCGCGCGAATTCCATCTCGGCATCAAACTTAGCAAGCATCTCTTCTTGGGCTTTCCTAGATGCTTCTTCACTTTGAACTCGTCTATGTAGCTCTTGGCGAAGTTCATCCATCTCTCTTTTGTGATTATCCGTATGTTTATCCAACATTTCGGCCATTACCAATGCAGCCATTGTAGACGTTGCAGAGTTGCTCTGGGTTGATGGAATAGGCTCGGTTGTTACTACGGTACTAAGGATGGGAGTTATTGGTGGTGGAAGAAATGGTGTTGAAACCGGTCTGGTTGGTAAGGGTTGTATTGGTGGAAGTTGAGTTGCTAAAGGTTGAGTAGACTCTTTTTCAACACTTGCTGAAACAGGGGGGTGGATGTCTCCTTCGAAGTAGAATACTTTTCAGGTGATCCAAACTCAAAGACATCATCTGGTTCCACGTACTCTTCTTCAATATTCATCTGAGCACCCGAACCACTACCGCCCGTATATCTCCTACTCCTTTCAAGAGCTATCTTCATTGCTTTTCTCTCAGCCTTGTTAAGAGTAGGATCATCAATATCTTCTTCATCGTGGAGAACTAACTCATCAGCCGTACCCTTTCCCTTCTTAACTACAGTCTTCTTCTTTTTGGCTTTGGGTTCAGGTAAAGATGTTTGCTTCCGTTTACCTTTGCTCTTAACCGTGGTAGATGAGTCTTCACCTGCTAGAATGCTTGCTCGTTGATTCTCAATTTCTTGTAGCAAGTTCTTGTAATCATCAGATGCGATAATCTCATCGGTCAGAAGATGACTGGGAATGGGACCAGGAATAACCGTATTCGAATGAGTCTCATGCCTTAAGTCTACCAAATCATCATCATCCATCGTGTGGTGACGACTACCTGCACGCTTATCAATGGATGCATCGTTTTCCATAAAGTAATGTATGATCATCTTAATGAACCTAGGGTACTGGTAACTTTTAACCTTACCCTTCGTGTTTGTGAAGAGTTGAAAAGTAAACTCCTCCCACAGCAATGATGCATAATCAATACCCATACCTTTAAACATACCATAAAAGATCTTGATGATTGGCGGACGAACAGCATCAAACCCAGTTGTTTTGGGTGTGAAACATCGGCTTAGAATCCCAAAAATAGCTTTCCATGGTTGACCAACTTTGGCAGTAGTAAACTCAGACACGGTTCGTATGTCAAGACATCCAATGGCAGTGAACATTTCCATGATCTGGTCCTTAGTCGGGTTGGCTGAGTATGATAGGCCTTTGAGTGTCGGCCAAAATCCAAAGATCTTCCTGAAGTCTGACACAGTAAGCGTCTGCTGCTTGTTGTCCAAGGAAAATGTGATTTTGTTCCACGTCCTCTCTTTGGTAGCCCAGAACTCGTAAAGGTAGTCATAGGGCACTGAAGCACTTCTCCTTAGCGCATGCTTTAGATGAGATTTATCAAGTATGGCTGTACCTACCTTAAATCCATTATGGGTAGAATGAGATACCTCCTTCAAACGGAAGTTGTTTGGAAGAAACTTTAGAGTCTTGGCTTCGGCAATGGCGGTGGCTCTGGTGTCTTGTATTTGTTGTACTGTAGGGTTAGTCATCGTCTCTGCTTAAGATAAAACACAAAGGTTGAAACATACAAATATGAATATCATTATGATTGTATTCCTAAGCATTAAACATATGACCTAATCCCTTAAGCTTGCAAGAATCACTCAAACATCCTTCATTCAGAATAAGCATTTAATTGAGCATAAACCACTATCCGGAATAAACATGACATGGTAAACATACTATGCGGAATAATTTCCTATGCGGAATGCCATGCCTACACGGAATAATCGTCCTATACGGAATAAACAGCCTATGTGGAATAGAACTACTATTCGGAAAGATCTGTTTATGCGGAATAAACATTCTATTCGGAAAAAATCTGTCTATGCGGAATAAAGTTCTATTCGGAAAGATTGGTCTTATACGGAATAAATTTCTATTCGGAAAGATCAGGCTATGCGGAAAAAATTTCTTTATTCGGAAAGATCTGTCTATGCGGAATAAAAATCCTATTCGGAAAGATTTCTCTTATACGGAATAAATTCCTTATTCGGAAAGATTTGGTCTATGCGGAAAAATTTCTTATTCGGAAAGTTTTGGCCTATGCGGAATAAATGTTCTATGCGGAATAAAATGCTTACTCGGAAAGATTTGGCCTATGCGGAATATTCATTCTATTCGGAAAAAGTGCTTCTATGCGGAATGTTCTTTCTATTCGGAAAAAATGCTTATATGCGGAATGTTCATTCTATTCGGAAAAAATGCTCTTATGCGGAAAGATCATTCTATTCGAAAAAATGCTCTTACACGGAAAGATCATCCTACTCGGAAAGATTAAACAGTTACGATTTTTTCTATTTAGGCACTAATTCGTTTGATTCAAGAGGTCTAAAGGCCAAATCAGTTCATTTTGAGCTATTCCGAATAAATCCCAGGCAAAACCCCCAATTTAATTAAACCCTAATTGAAGCAGAAACTTAAATTGATTGATTCTGATTAAAAAGAGATAATTAACTTGAATTGAATGAATGTTAAGCCGATTTAATACCTTTTGAAGATCTTGATCTAAAACATTGAATGAAAGAAATTGTTTGTATGTTCGTGTGTTTGTTAATGGCGGGCACAGGGGAAACAGATGAATGATTGAAAGAAGAAAACGGGGGGTGATGGTTGACTAGGTCAAATTTTTAACAAATTTGAAACATGGTCACATTTAACCCCTCACTTTTTCTTTTTACTACAATCAACATTCTTTTGTTTACCAAGTTTTAATACTTGTCATTTTTGACCCTATCTTATATTAAATTCCCGAGCCTTAGTGATTAACCTATCTTAACACACGCACAAATCTATTCACGACAAACTTATAAGCAACAACAAGACAAATGCCAAAGCAATCCAACCATTAACCATTGAGCTTTTTGAGTTTCCTTGAAAACTTTTGAAGATCTTTTTGATGTGAAAGATGATGTAACATTTTCTCCCCCTTAAACGATGACCCGTTTTCTATTTAAAGAGCTGTAGTCATTGTTTAACGAGGCACATGATGATGAAAAACATTTTCCAATTGATGTTTTGAAAAGATCGATTCGTGGTGGCAATAAGAATTCTCTTATTTAGACAAATTAATGCACTGAGACGTACACTAACTCGTGTGAGACCAAGTTGTAAAGTAAACTTGATCCCTTTGCATGATTTGGCTTGTAAATCATGCCCGAGAAAATGAATTCCCGTTGTGAGACAACGTTTTCCAAAGAAATACGTGACTTTAATATGAAAACCGGGTTGCAGTCAGAAATAACTACAAGCCATAATGGGCATGTTTTAAAAATGTACAACTTTTATACGGACTCTATTTATGGCACCGTGTCAATATTGATCGACATTTCTAAGGCCGTAAATATTACCGTACTAAAAGACATGCCCGTTTTAAAAACGAAAAATATTTTTGGTTTTTCTTGATTTTTATAATTTTTATGGTTTTTGTAGGTTTTATATTTTTTTTATTTTCTTTTTGTGGTTTATATATTTACGATAATATACATGATCACGAACAAAGGATACTCTGAATAGTTTACCACGACTATTCAGCTGATTCTTCTGCCAACTCTTTGAGAGTCGCTGGAGTGAATGATTTCATGCCAAGCTTGTCGATCAAAAACTCGATTCGTCCTCGATCTAAGGCTTTGGTGAACATATCCGCCAACTGGTACTCAGTAGTGACAAAATACAGCTCGATCACTCCGTTCTCCACCTGCTCCTTAATGAAATTGTAGCGAATGTCTATGTGCTTGGCCCGGGAGTGTTGAACATAGTTGCAGCAAAGGGCAATGGCGCTCTTGTTGTCACAATACATCGGGATTTTGTTGAATCCCAAACCGTAGTCAGTTAATTGTGATCTCATCCAAAGGACTTGAGCACAACAACCGGACATGGCGATGTATTCAGCCTCCGTGCTAGAAATTGCAGCGCTTTTCTGCATTTTTGAAGACCAACTGATCAATCTATCTCCAAGGAGTTGCACAGATCCAGAAGTGCTACGCCTCGTGTCTTGACATCCAGCATGATCGGCATCTGCGTATGATATTAAAGCAATAGAGGAATCTTTCGGATACCATAGACCACGATGAAGTGTTCCTTTTAGATACCGAAAGATCCTTTTAACTACATGTAGGTGCTTTTCGGTAGGCCGAGCCTGATACCGGGCACACATGCATACAGCAAATTGCAAATCAGGCCTGCTAGCAGTCAGATATAGAAGGGTGCCGATCATCCCACGGTAAAGTTTTGGATCGACAATAGTCCCATTCCTATCTTCATCTAACTTGGATTTCTCCACCATTGGAGTGTCCACGGGGTCACAATTTTCAAAGTTATATTTCTTAAGAGATTCTAAAGCATATTTGGATTGATTAATAAAGATGCCTCTGGGATTATAAGAAATCTGTAATCCTAAGAAAAATGAAAATTTTCCCATCATCGACATCTGAAAGCGTGTGGACATTATCTTCTCAAAGCGATTTGACAATTCTATGTTAGTGGCAACAAATATTATATCATCAACATAAATTTGTACCAGAATCATGTCGTTGCCTTCCTTGAGAGTGAATAGAGTGGGGTCCACTTTGCCTTTGGAGAAGCCTTCCGCGATGAGGTATGTTGAAAGGAGATCGTACCACGCGCGTGGAGCTTGTTTCAACCCATAGAGAGCCTTCTTAAGCTTATTCACATGGTTAGGAAACTCTGCACTAACGAACCCATCCGGTTGACTAACATAGACTTCTTCCCTTAGTTCACCGTTCAAAAATGCCGTCTTCACATCCATTTTATAGACGATCATGTTCATATGAGCAGCATATGCAAGGAATAGTCTAATAGCCTCCAATCTCGTAACAGGAGCAAAAGATTCTTCAAAGTCTATACCCAAGGCTTGTTTATATCCTCTAGCGACCAATCTAGCCTTGTTCTTCAATACTGCACCCATCTCATCAAGTTTAACCTTATAAACCCATAACAAAGTAAGGATGTTAACTTTTTCAGGGAGAGGAACTAATTCCCATACTTCAAGTCATTGGAATTCATTTAGTTCCTCCTGCATGGCTTCAATCCAAGATGATTGAGTCATAGCCTGCTGCCAATTTTTAGGTTCAACTTCAGAGAGAAATGCATCAAAGTAGAAATAGAGTGCACTCTCTTATAATTGATGGCGTGTAGAGACTGGTCGATCTAGATCTCCAATGACATTCCTAATTGGGTGATCTTTTGTCCATTTAGTGCTATGGTTTTCAATCCTAGGTGGTCTGGAGTGAACAATAGAAGGAGCTTCTTCTGAGGTAGACGCGACTGACGGGTTTTTAGGGATCGCTACACCAAAGAAAGGAAGCTCTTGCAGGTGAGCATATTCCAAGTCGTGATCAATAGAATCCTCTTCCACATCATTAGGCACAAGTAGGGGTGATGATTCAGGTGTAGTTTGAGAATCACTTGGTGAGGGTGCATCCGGTTCAATGTGAATTGTAGATGCATTAGATAAAGGTTCATTAGCTTGAGCAACCACTTCAGGGATTGGAGCGATTACTACAGGTGTTGGAACTTCATCAGTCGGGGGATTGAAGAATTCATCAAACAACGGTTGAAACAGTTTATCCCACTCGGGCCTTGTTGGTGGTAAAAATGATGTAGAAGTAGGATTATTGGGAACTAATCCGGAACTAATAGCACCGGTTCCCATCTCATGAAGCACGGGTTCAGAGCTGTGTTGCTCAGAAGCCATCGCTGTCAGCTCATCGAAATCTGCGTCCATAGTTTCTACAATCTTGCCAAGACGACGGTTGTAAATTCGGTATGCTTTCTTGGACGGTGAGTAACCAATGAAAATACCTATATCGGCTTTCGGTTGAAGCTTACCCAAGTTCTCACTATTAATGTTTGGATAACAAAGAGCACCAAACACATGAAAAAATGAAACATCGGGTTTTGCGGTCATGTAGAAGCTCATAAGGTGTTTTTCCATGGCGTTTCCGAATGATAGAACGGTTTTGGGTGAAACATGCAGTAGATATAGCCTCTGCCCACAAGAACAATGGAGCGTTCGCATAAATAAGCATAGTCCTAGCAGCTTCCATAAGTGTACGATTTCGTCTTTTAACGACACCGTTTTGTTGTGGAGTGCGTGCAGCGGATGTTTCATGTGAGATACCAACTCCTTCATAGTAATCACGAAGAGTCTGGTTGACGAACTCTGTTCCATTGTCTGTACGAATACGGCGGACAGTAGTATTCAAACGTACCTGAATAAATTTCAGAAAAGTGATGATAGCCTTCGGTGCTTCATCCTTTGTACGTAGAAATCTAACCCATGTAAACCTGGAGAAATCATCCACAATAACCAGAATGAATTTCTTACCGCTCACACTTTCAGTTCTCATTGGCCCACAAAGATCCATATGCAAAAGATGAAGTTTTTCTTGATTGGTGTCTTCAGCTTTGGGCCTGTATGATTTCTTGGTACTTTTCCCCCTTGAACACGCGGAACATAAATGGTCCTTGTGAAATTTAAGCTTTGGAAGACCACGAACTAATTCGTTTTTAGCCAGATGATTAATAGCATCAAAGTTAAGATGAGATAATCTGCGATGCCATAACCAAGACTTGGTCTTAGATGCTTTAGAGAGAAGACATACTGGAGAGGCGGCCATCATGTCTTGTAGGGACAACGTATAAAGATTTGCACCACGAGAACCCTTCAACAAATCTTTTCCTTCCAAGTTGCGGATGAAACATGTATGTTGTCGAAAAGCAACCTCTAGGTTGGAATCACAAAATTGTCCTACTGAAAATAAGTTATGACCAAGACCTTCTACATAGTATACCCTTGAAATCGTAACGTTTCCAATCTGATATTCACCATACCCCATTATCTTTGCTATATGATCATTCCCGAATTTAACCGTACCAAGAAACTTGTTGACGAAATTTCGGAGCATCGAGCGATCTCCGGTCATATGCTTTGAACAACCAGAGTCCAAATACCAGAGGATGATTTGGACCACCTGAAAATATCACCACACGAAGACAATGTAGAGGTATCGGAATCTGAGTGTTCCTTGTTATTAGCAGGTACAGATTTAATAATCTTAGATTTGCTAACTCTAGGTTTCTTAGATTTCCTAGCCTTCTTCTTTCTAGTTGGTGGTGTAGATTCTAGTTGGCTTAAATCCTGTGGTATTTCTTCACTGATAGGCACTATAGTGGGAGCTGACCTAGTTAAAGGGCGCTGTTTCCATACTTGAGTGCGAGTGTGCCTAACTAAAGGACGCTCAGACCTAACCTCAATGGATGCATTCCTAGTTAAAGGGCACATTGTTCCATCTAATGTAAAGGTCCTACTAGTGGGACGCCATTGCCAACCAACTTGGGCACGAGTTCTACCCGTCTTCCATTCAAGACCATTCCTAATGGCATTTATTTCATTCACATGATCAATAAGACACAAATCATGACGTTGGGAAAACATACATTCATTACAATTCCAACATTTTAAATCAGAATTCACAAATGGTTTAGGCTTCTGCACAGGCGCAGAGCTTTTAGTCTTAACATGATTCTTCTTATTTAAAACTGAACTAACATTCCTATGGTGATCTTCTACTTTCTTCTTTTTGGCACTACTAGTGGAGGGATTGATCTTATCTTTCTTGAATGGCGATCCTTTAGCCTTAGTAGACTCTTTTACTCCTGTAGAAGGCAAAGTGGGAACATTAGCAACAGATTTTAAAGGTGCCTTACTTGATAGTGACGGTTTTGCTCCTGGAGTCTTATTGAATGGAGTTACAGCAATGGGCCTATTAGTAAGTAGTGCAGAACCTGGTGTACCTATGTATTGCAAATATGCTAAGCAATATTGAACTCGCTTAATATATTCATGAGCCGAATAATAGTAGCTACTTGAGGGATCTAAGGCATAAAAATCGTCTAAAATATCCCTAACAAGATCTACATGCTTAATGGCATTCCTCATATAATCATCATAGGTAACCGGGTTTCTCTTATGAAGCGGGTTCTTATAAAGCACTACTGACTTGGTTGTTGGAGCACTAGTGGACGGTGCAGAGTCGGTAGCTAAGTTATCAACAACTTCTTGTCGGGTGAGAAGAAGTGTCTCCTTTAACTCGGCCAAAACCATATTTTTGTCAATGAGCAGGATGTTCAAGTCAGAGATTTCCTCGCACTTTTGGTTCAGTTGTTCAACATAAGATTGTTGCTGTGCCGCATTAAAAGCGAAGCGTTCTTCTAGTGAACCATAAAGAGCGGATAGTCCCTGTCTTGTCCGATCCATCTCCCCTAGAACAGACGAAAGTCTAATTTCTAAGACCTAGTTTTTAGACTCTGCAGCCTCTAGTTCCAATTTGAGTGTTTCATTTGATGACACATCTCTCTTCAATCTCATAATCTCTTCCTCTAATGCCTTAACAATTGCAATCATCTTGTCACTCGTCTCAACACCGTTTTCACAACCATTTGATATCAAAAGATTCTCATTTTGAGTTTGTTGTTTTAATTCTCAGGATATACAATGTTGTTCTAGTTGATTAAAGCGTTTTGAAAGTAAATTGTAAGAATCTTGTAGCTTTAAAAACTCAGCGTTAGATTCGTGACAAGAATGATTATCTACCTCATTTACAGTATCAGCAACATTTACAGAAAGATCACAAACATCATCACAAATATCATCACAAATATTCACAGCATCACAATTAATCATAGCGGATGTAAGCTCATTCGAATAATTAACATTTACAGTAGTAAGCACATCACACGAGATTACTGCAGACAAGAATCGGTCATACTCGGTTAAAATCTTTTCTTTTTCAATTAGTTGTAGTTCGTAAGCGGTGTCCATTTCATAAAACACTTTTTGAACTTCACCAATTTCAAACACAAGATTTTCCTTAAGAGATGCAAAACTTCCTTTTAGACTTTCGACAAACGGATTGATCTCAGTTTTAAACACCTCGTTCATGTGTTCGAAAGCCCATTCTCCGGCGTTTAAGCCATTTGAAGTCGTACATTCCAAAATGACCTTGTCAAAATTAGTAAAGTATTGATTAATCTCTTGCAAGTTTAACCATACAATGCTAACAGGTGGAAGATCCTTTGGAATTTCCTTAGGACCTTCCATGTTGACAAGTGTAGGAAATGTACTAGGGTTTTCTTCATTCAACATGTAGGTTGGTGCCGTAATGAGATCTTTGTCCATATGGAAGCGAATTCTAAAATCCGTTTTTGCAAGCTCCTTATTCATTTTAAAATAATCACACTCGGGATATTTTGCAGAATTGTATGACCGATCCTCATCAACTAGATCCTTACTTGTTCGATCATCGAAAATAACAATCGGGTCTAAGACCAATCCTAATTGGGTTGCATTATAAAGTCTTGGACTATGTCTTAAAGCTTGTTTTACATACCTTGGGTTAGGGGGAAGGCCTTTTTGACGTGATAAGTTAAATTCTCTAAACGAGGCATCAAATAAGTGCACTAGTTGAGAAGCAGCGTATTGTCTTAAAAGCAAGTAATCTAGACTTCTAATCTTATTAGCAGCATTAATCTCCATTTCATTCTTCTTAGACTCGAGTGACTCAAAATCTGTTTGAAGTTTTTGAAAACTAGTGACCACTAACTCCTTTTCGCTAAGTTCTTTAGAAAGATTTTCTCTTAAGGTTTCGATTTCTTGCAAGTGACCGATTTGTTTGTTTCTAAAATGATCATATTCGGGATTAGTTAGAACACTAGACGAAGGCACTAATTACAAGGTTTGAACTTTCTCATTGCTTAAGGCAAGCTCATCAGACAAATTCTTATTCTTAGCTAGGGTTTCTAAGAGTGCAGCATTCATTTGGCTAAGTAATGTAGCAGGAACCATGACCAAATCTTGTTGAGCAGGAGTAGGCGTATGCGAAATCGCTTCCGGTTGGGATTCAATCAAAGTCTGGGGACTCACATTGATATTACTATCATTGATTGTCTCTTCATTTGATAGACTCACCACCGAAGACTCATTCGAATCAGCACTCTCTTGCACAACTTGATGTGGTTGAATACTAGCATCAGTGGTATTATCGGTGGTATTAATAAGTACCTCAGATCTCTTTTCTGGCCCTAAGCTGGAGATAGTTGCCATAAGAGCAGCCTTTGCAGATTGAAAGTCATCACAGTCTGAGTCATACGCATCAAGATCATCGGCTTGGTAAGCTGCATTCTATGTAGTGACAACGTCTTGTTCAGCAATCCCTGGATCAGCAAGAAATGCAAGCTCCTCTTCATCAAGTTCCCTTCCTTGTGCCTGAGCATTTACCAGATAGATCTTTTATGCAAACCATTGTCCATCCCTTCTCCTCTTGGGTTTCTTGCAATCCCTGGACATGTGTCCTTCCTCCTTGCAGTTTTAGCATGTAATCATTCTCAACTTGCCTGTGGAATTAGCCCGTGGAGCAGGATTGACCATTGGAGCCTGATTGACCGTGCGAGCATTGGTAGTTGATATAGTAGGTCTCCCTTGATATGGTTGAATAGGCTGAACCATTACCCTGCCATTCTCAATAGTAGCTTGTTGGCAAGAATTGGATGAATTCCTCAACTGATTGTTGGTAGGAGCTGATCCCCTAAATCCTCATTTGCTTAAAGTCCTTGTGAGATAAGCAGACATAATGGTTAACACTTCAACTGGGTCAGCACCTTGTTTGAATACAGGAACAGGGACTTCCTCATCATCACAGTACATTGCTTGGTCTTGATGAGCTGCATAATCACTAGAAGGAATACTCATTTGATCAGGGTAGCTTGTTGGATATGCTGCATTCTCTTGATAAGAAGAATATGAAGGCTGAGCATAAGGTGCATTGTTTGCTGGGTGAAGTTGTGAAGCATACTGTGGTGAAGGTGCATTAAACCGATATTGTTGCTGATGTGAGGTGGGTGGTTGCGGTAGAATCGAGTATTGGGGGAAGGTTGGTGTCATATAAGGTGATGGATGATAGGCTTGATGTCCCAAGATATAAGGTGTGTTGTTGTGTGACAAGCTTGGTTGATTCGCCATCAAAGCTAAGGAATCAGAGTACATACCTCGAGGAGAACGGTGCATGATCACATGTTTCTCATGCTGCTGAAGAAAAGCATAGATTTGATCTAAATTGCACTTATGCAAATCCCGGGTTAACTTAACATCGGTAATATACTCACCCCATTCAGCTTGAGGTAAAGTATTCAAAAACTTGGTGTTAACCTGGAATGGAGCAATCACGAGATTGTATACATTCAGATCATTCATTAGAGTAGTGAATCTGAAGTAATAGTCGTGTAGCGTTTCCCCTGGGCTGTACGTGAATCTATCAAACAGATCATACAGCTGACATTCCCTTTCCTGTTTGGTAAGAGACGTACCTTGTAGCAACACCTTTAGACGTTCCCATAAATCCTTGGCAACCGTATATTGACTTACCATGCGATAAATATCATGCGGAAGAGCTTGGAGAAGAGTCTGTAGAGCCTTTTCATCAGCATCAGCAATGAGTTGTTGTGCCGGTGTGAGTTAATGTAGAATATTGATAACCTATGAATCTATGAAGTGGGTTGATGTTTTCTAGTGAGAGAAACTAGAGAGAGAAAGTGAGAGAAACTATGTGTGATTTTATTAATATGAACTTTCAAATGAACAACAGCCAACCCCTTTCCATGGTGGAAAGGGGTATTTATACTTCCAAGCAACATTGGGCTTGGGCCGGTCCATGACAAGCCCATGGACCGGTTCTTACTTAACTTAATAAGTAACAATTAACTATTTGTTAACTACGAGCTATTACAACATAAATCATATTGTGGAGTGACCGATACTTCTAATATACGTTAAAACGTATTTCTAACAATATCAACTGTAAATTCAGCGATAAAATAACCTTCACCAATCCTAATTACCAAAGCCACAACCTCTATCTCAATTTCTAAAACCCTTATTTCGACAACTCCAATCATTTCAACAAAGCTCAACAACAACAACAACAATTTTACCAAATTTTCCTCAACAGGAAACTACCACGACTTATGTTACTAATCTAATCTACGGTGAATATGATGGAAATCTTCTTTTGTGTAAGAAATTCACACTACATCACACAGGACCTTGCACCATCTGGTGTCGGATTTTTAACATAGTAGATCATTGGAATATGATTTGTAATGGTAAGTAGCCTTATAAGTCATATGTTTGAAAGAATTAGTATGTATTTTATATACATGTTGTATGAAATAGAATAACAACCTCTATTCAAGCGTTATCCATTTCTCAGAAATCATATTTATTTTTTAGCGTTATATAAAGAAACGTCTATTTACTTCTCTTATTAATTTTTGTTATTCAAGAACACATCATAATTTTATCTACGAGGAATGATGAATAAAATCCGAATCTTATGTGAATTATGATAAGGGTATCATGAATATGTCAAAATAATGGAATATTCGTCCTATCATACTTGACTTGGTAATCATTGACTATTTACAAATAAATGTCGATATCCTTTGTTATTAACTCTTTAGAATATTCATTTTATCCTCGTTATATTAAACGTAAGACTTGAAATTTGTGAATACTTAAATTTGTAAAGTATTTAGTTCATAAACCTAAGGAAACTTTGAAATCCTTATATTAAGATTTATGTGATGAAGCAAAGTATTAGAAGTCATCGGAAATACTAGTTTAACCTGAATTTCCTACATAGAGATAGGAAAGAACAATGAAGGATTCTATTACTTCAAGTAGACATCACACCATCTGGGTCATTGTCAATCTTCTTACTATATCTATATGTTTTATTCCTATCAAGGAAATCGATAGTATGGAGACTTTGACAAGATTATACACAGAATAATTAATCTATCAACATAGAGTATAAATATTTATCAACTAAGATTGTGACAGTTATTTCACATCTAAATCCTGGAAGTCAATTCAAAATGTTCGAAGGTGATGTATACTTATGTCTCCATTAGATAATGGACTAAGTGAAAGAACCATCCAACTTCTAAACTACATACACCAGGTATGTATTATGAATTTTGGAAGGACACTTACCATTGGTAGGATTCTTATATAACAGTAGTTATCATGCTAGTATTAAATCAGTACTGTTTGAATCACTCTATGGAAATAAGTGCCATTTATGTATCCGCTGGGAGAAAGTTGGAGATATACAACTGACAAGACTCGGAAATAGTTCATGAAACTATTAAAAGATCATTCAAACTCGATGAAGATTACGCACTGCATAATCCAGCTACGTTAATTTAAGATATATATCGTCAGAATTTTGAATGAGAAATCGCGTCATATTATTAAGTATCATCTCAAAAAGGTATTATTCGATTAGGAAAACAAAGCAAAAGAACATTAGACCATTCAATATTTTTGAATTGGGCTCTGACATATCAACCTGAGTTTCCTGAAGAACTTAGTAATGTTCATGATATTTTTCACGTTTCGAATCTGAAGATAACTTTAGCTAATGAATCTCTTGTCATCCTAGTTAAAGAGCTTCAACTCGATGATAAACTTAATTTTGTGGAGCAACGTCATATTTATAATTGCTAACATATGGATGGACCTTTGACACACAGGGCCTGAATATACTTAGAAACGCAAAGATCATACCCGCAAATATCACATATGTATTATGTTTTTTGATTGTGTGAATATGAAGTTTCATTTGGAAAGTTATTATTCCTAACTTACTTGGTAAGATGAATGGATTCTCATAACCTCAACTGCCACTCCAACGTATGTCTATATGTTGAAAGAACTATGTATATATCAAGTAGAAGTTCTAAAAGTAATCATATAAGTAAATTATTTATAAGAATATGTCAAATATAACTAAGATGCCCTAAAATCTCTAGAAGCCACATAAATCACATGTCAACCCAAATTTCAAGCAATATAACTACTCGACACTTATGAATAAGTAATCAAGGCTTATGTAAAAGATAAAATACATCAATTATAAGAAAATTTCAATCTAAAATCTTAAATCTTAGAAACTAAGGTACAAGTCACTTAGGCATATTATCTAAAAATCCTTATATTACCAATTTCACTAGAAATCAATGCATAATCTTTTAGGACAAGTGTTCAAACCTTATTAGCATTACATTTAGGTTATAATATCATACTAAGATAAGGTAAAACACCTCTAATGCATAATGTATAACTCCTCAATGCATAACTTATAAATTAGGTCAAAATAGATATTTTCACTCTTTAAACATTTCGTACCTAGTATAACTTATTAAAACAAGTGTAGAAACTCTATGAACACATTACACACAATGTAGGAGATATAAAATTCTTGTCTACCTTGTAAAGGGGTGTTTGGATTGACCTCACAAGTCAAGATAAACTCAAATTTAGGTTGTAGACTGTTGGAGATAGTTGAGTTAGCGTTAAGTTTAGAGAAATCAGCTGTTGCTTTAAGTTTATTAGTTTAAAAATTAAAATTTGGTGTTCATCATTAATTTCTATCTAGAAATCAGTAGGTAGTAAATATCTCATTTGAGTGTTTTACCTGAGGTAATTTGCTTCATTACTTGATTTTTGACGTTGTTTGATGGGTCTTGAGGTTTAGAATTACGTAGGTAGCAATTTAGACTCAACACTTTACATATTTTTTCCCTTTTTAGTGTCAATCACATCAGTTGGATTTGTTTCTTTGTTTTATGTTCTTAAGCTTAAATTTCTAGGATAAGAGTAGACTGTAGGTTAGTTTAAATCTATTTTAGGTTGTATTTTATTAAACAACTTATTTGAGTGCTTTTTGGTTAAGCCCATAGTCACAAAACAAGCTTGTTATGGCCTGTTACACTATAGCTAGAGTTAAATTTTAGATTTTCTTGATTCTACTATGTTTGTTTAGTTTGTGACATTGTGGTGCTTAATTGTTGTATGTTGATCTTGTGTTGACCCCTAAAAATGCTAACTGGCTTATTTGGGCTTATTACAAAATTGAATCCTAGGAATTAAACCCAAGACCTCACCCTCACAACACTTACGACATAACCATCTTGCCCTTGGGATTTTTCTGTTATAGTCTCAAAGGGTTTTATATTTATTGTCTTTTGTTCTGTTTTGTACTAATAAGCCTTTATATAGCTTATTCATTAATCTCATCTTATTTAGACGTGTTACAACATTTATTTTTTATTCATTCTAGTTTATTTCGTCCCTTTTTCTAGTTCTTAGCTTTGTAACTATTTTCACTTAAATTTTTCTAGAAAACGTAGCTTATTAAAAATTTCAATTGTCCTTATTGCCTTTTCAGCTTATGTATATTTAGCTTATTAGACTTTTTTTCATCTCTAAATCTTTTTCATCCTAAGATGAGAAAGTGTTCCAATTTTCAGTTCATAAAACGCACAAAATAGTGCTTATTCTGGGCTTTTTAGTTAATCAATATTGAAAATTATTTTTGCAATATCTTTTTATTGTTAATAAATTAGTTCTACTAAAAATCAGCTTATAGGCTTAAGTATTTTGCTTATTGAGCTTATTAGGCCCAATAAAAGTGCTTATAGCTTATTTGAGGGCTTTTGGTGCTTTTTCAGCTTTTCGTGTTTGTGACATTGTGGTGCTTAATTGTTGTATATTGATCTTGTGTTGACCCCTAAAAATGCTAACTGGCTTATTTGGGCTTATTACAACATCCAAAAAATAAACTAACAAAAACTGAATCCTAGAAATTAAACCCAAGACCTCACCCTCACAACACATACGACATAACCATCTTGCCCTTGGGACTTTTCTGTTATAGTCTCAAAGGGTTTTATATTTATTGTCTTTTGTTCTGTTTTGTACTAGTAAGCCTTTATATAGCTTATTCATTAATCTCAGCTTATTTAGATGTGTTACAACATTTGTTTTGTATTCAATCTAGTTTATTTCGTCCCTTTTTCTAGTTCTTAGCTTTGAAACTATTTTCATTTAAGTTTTTCTAGAAAACGTAGCTTATTAAAATATCAATTGTGCTTATTGCCTTTTCAGCTTATGTATATTTAGCTTATTAAACTTTTTTCATCTCTAAATCTTTTTCATCCTAAGATGAGCAAGTGTTCGAATTTTCAGTTCATAAAACACACAAAATAGTGCTTATTCTGGGCTTTTTAGTTAATCAATATTGAAAATTATTTTTGCAATATCTTTTTATTATTAATAAATTAGTTCTACTAAAAATCAGCTTATAGGCTTAAGTATTTTGCTTATTGAGCTTATTAGGCCCAATAAAAGTGCTTATAGCTTATTTGAGGGCTTTTGGTGCTTTTTCAGCTTTTCGTGTAGTTGTAAAAGTTAACTAGAATTAAATTTTGAGTCAAGTAGCGCTCTTGTTTTTCTGTTTTTAACAATACTGGGATTGGTGCCAGCGTGTTGCCGCGAGTTAGGTATAGAAGACGTTGATATAATAAGAACCGGGAGAAGTCAAGAAGTGATACAGGCGTTTGGAAAGCATGGATCAGGGTTCATAACAGAGAAATATGTCTGAAACACATATAAATATGGAGAAAAAATTGTTACCGACATCCAAAGTATTTAAGAATATAAAAATGAAAATTTCTACTATATCTTTTATCAAGCCAATCTCGGAAACATTTTTTGTATCTATAGTGTGTTAAACACATTTCTTCGCCTTTCTTAGGCTATTGGTACTTGTGGAACGTGGTGGCCTTTATACATCCTGGACAGCTAGTAGCGCTTTAATGTCGTTGAGCAGGTCGGTCAGCTGACTGACAACCATGGTTGCTAGAGGTTGTTCAAACAAAAGGATGTAAACCACTTTATGCCTACATTCAAAATAATCAAGAAAGGGCATAATGTCAAAATCTTTATTTTGAAATTATGCAAAGCTAAAAAGTAAAGTGTGTGAGTAGTTTTCCTTTTTTCTTTTGTTACTTATATATTATCACATAATTAGAGCAATATTTAATAATCAATCCCAAACACTCCATATAGAAAAATACAGATGTTTTTACCCATTGCTCACGTAAGAAGGTTATTTCTATAGTTGAGGTTGGTGAATCTTCTATTATAGATTAAGAATGATCTTCTCTGATAATGTAACTGGAATATGCAGCTTATAGTTAAAAAAAGTGTGAGCCTGAAGCTACACTTAAAATGTTATTTTTATGAGTTATGGTAGTCACCTGGAAGGCACGCCAGGTTCAGTAGCACTAATCAACACTTCCACCTCACTCGAACTTGAAGTCGACAACCTCTTCTATCTTCATTATTTGTTACACATCACATAACTCCCATCCTTGTTATTATTCCCTTCAAGCTTTTCCTGTGGATCACCAAAAACCAAAAGAATTAGGTGTGACTTAGGTTCCATGTCTCTCAAGTGTTTTCTGGTTCTCAATCTGAATTTAGACTCAAGCTCATTGTAAAACTAAAATGGGAATGTGGAGGTGCTAATTTGTAAGAAACAGGTCTTAGTAAAGTAATCTGCTTTTGGACATGAGAAACGATATGTTTAAGAAAATTATACCTCAGTGGTCAGCAACGCCAACAAATTTTTTTTCAATGTCATTACGACAATCTGCCTTAGCCTTCAAGTGTCCTTGAAGCAACTCATAGCGCAATTATTTTTTAACGCCCCTTTTTGGACACACTACTTTGTAATCGTGGTTCACCATTCATTTGCATATTGCAAGGTTATCATATAAAAATATTAAACCATGAAAATAGTATAGTTTGGCTCGTACCTGATGTATGATTTGTAAGTGGGCACGACTGAAGAAACGAGAAGCTGGTTATTGTACGACCAGTCACTTGATATTAAGGTTGTGGTGAAGCTTCAACACCATGGCCATAAGAAAACAGTAGCCTCTCATCTTTGCCTCCATTAAGCAGACCCTGCAACCGATAACAATTTTTAGAAAATCAAATTATCATATGCCCAATCATATTCACGTTATTTTAACACAAAAATGATGCGAGAATAAGTTTAATGTTTCACATCCAAATATCTTTATAGCCATATACGTATCACAAGATTATGATACAAAAATATTAGACCATGAGAATAGTCTAGTGTCGCTCATACCTGATGCTTATCATTTGTGATGGTTGCAACGGAGTGGGTCGCAGCCATTTATCCCGTGTTTATAAAATTACAACCCTGAAATGTTTGCGCAGAAAAGTTGTTTTTAAAAGAGATGTTTTGTTTTTATATTCTAGCACTGAAAAAATGACATGCTGCAAGCTAAAAATAGATTATTCAGGAAAGCTCACATGCTGAAATTTAACAAAAAACTGATACACTTAAGGCTATTAAGTCAGGTAAGTACTAAGTGTCCCCTTTTTAATTATGTTTACAGAAACATTAAAGCTATAAGGAGTTACCTCGTTCCACCTATATCATCTTTTACAAAGAAAAAAAAATCTTCTCATGTGCATATGTATGGGCTTTACATGTCCACATTATTATCAATATAAATAAGAATGGAAAACCAGAATCATACTTTGATGTGCATATCTATGGGCCTTTATATTTAGAGAGTTGGACGCATGCAAAACCAAAATGCTTTTACTCATAAGAGCCTCTTATAACAAAATCAACATGGCCAAAAAGTTACTTAAGGAGAGCATTAGAGTGATGAACATTTTGTGGCACTACAGCTAGGCTTGAAGCCTTGTCAAAAGGTCTTCGTCTTTCATTCTAGTTAATTTCAACTTATCTGATTGATGGTGGTTATTAATACTAATATATAAGCAAAAATCAAATCTTGCATATAAATGCCCCCTATATATAAGCTTATTATATCTCACATTTCAACAGATTCTCAAGAAACTAATCCAAAACTCCAAACTCAATCATCTCCCCATTTTGGTGTGCTTGTTTCGGCTTATATAGGCGGCTTATGGCTTATTTAGTTTTGGTCTTATGTTTCATAAGCTCACTTCTTATGAGTTATTTTAAACTTTTTGGCTCATATACTAAACTTATATAAGCTGAGAAGTTTTAAAATAAGCGACATAAAGTGAGCTTATGAAACGTAATCCCGGAACCAATTAAACGATAAGCCGACTATATAAGCCGAAACAAACACCCCCAAAATAAAAAACCTCATACTCTTATAAAAGAGTAAAACTTAGGATCCAATCAAATAACATAATTGTAATTTGTGTGTAAGTATCAGTATGCAACAAACGTTTCCCTCCTTTGTTAGTTTTTTTCAAAATCTGCTTTAGCACACGATTGCGTTCGCCTTAAACAATCATGGCGTAATCAGTATATTGAAACCAAAGCCCTAGGTCATTCAAGTAGGTAAAAAATATTGAATATTTGAGATTAAAAAATAAGTGTGTATGCATAGATTATACGCATTTACAGTAGTACTAACCGTCTTACATTAACAATCACCAACACAATCTTAGACCATCATAAAAAAAATTCTAAGCATTTACACATAACATACTTCAAAGAATACAATAATCCTAACTCATAATGGTCAATGTCAAAGGAAAAAAAGGTTAGCATAAAGTCCCAAAAAAAACATTTCATTAAACAGTTGATCTACATACCATAATTATTGGGAAAAAAATTTCATTCTCCTCATCATCGTGCAAAAAAATATCGACAAAAATTCAAATTAAAGGAAGCCAAAACAAAACAAACAAAATTTCAAATTTACGATGTTTGTATATGCTTATAGGTTTATCAGCTTATCAAAAAATAAATCAACCATGATTAAGAAAACCCAAATCCAATGTACAAATGAGGCACTTTTAATAGAATAATACCTAGTTGAAGTTGTTCGACAGTGGTAAAATAAGTGGGGACAACTGAAAAAATAGCCACAACTGAAAATACCTTCCATTGCACAGTGATCTTAACCCAAAACCAAACTGAAAATCGAGAAAAAAACATGAAAATATAAGAACAGTCAAAAAAAATTATTCAATTGGAGCATACCTTTAATTTTTAATCTCGTGTTAGTGAAACTGCCTCTTTTCCGGTGAATAACAGGTGGTGCCGGAAAAAGAAACCCCAAAATCTTCAAATCGGATCACGGATTGGGTTTTGAGAGAATTGCTTTTAGAGAGAGATATTAAGAGAGGTGAGATGTGGGATGGGATGAGGAATTTTGTGGAGGAGGAAGTGAGATGTGGGATGGGCGATGGGTGATGTTAATCTGAAACGAACAGAGAAAGGTATGGGCGATGGGTATTTCAACAGCTCTAAATAGATCTCGTTTATTTTGAACGGCTGTAATTTTCCTTGTCTCACATACTTATATTAGTTTTTTATTCATTTTTCATTCTGCCAAATGAATAAAGGGGGTAATTTTCTTATTGGGCCACCCCCCCCCCCCCCCCCCCCCAATAAGCTTAAGCTGTTTTAGGTCTTGGCCCGTTAATACTTTTTAGCAAATTTTATTTTCATTTTTGTTATTAATTAGTTAAAAAAATTAGTTTGAAAATATTAAAATTTTGATTTTTTTTAGTTTCATTATCATTTTGTCTTGATTTGTGTGAACGCGTAATTCGTTTAGTTTTTGATCGTCGTAGTGTAGAGTCGTGTTTTATTTTAATCCTTTCTTGCTGATCTTGGGACTATCCCCAAACGTGTTTAATCGGCCTACATTTCTCTTCGTACACAACGGACTTGTGGTTTTAATTCATTTACAGGCTTTTTAAGTAATCGTCTTTTATACCCCCCCTATACTTGCAACTATCATGCAATAATAAAATCAACATTTATACAATTATTAGAATATTTTTCTAACCTTTCATGAATAAAATCAATATTTATATCGCAAAATAAAAATTTCTTTTGTTTCGTTTCTAGATTTTTTCGGATTCAAAGTAAGCAGTTCGATTCGGTTTGTAACAAATTTTTGCAACGGAATTGCTACACAATATCTATGGTAATTAATCTTATATTTTTTTGTCAATTGCAACGAAAAATAAAGGATCATTTTTCTTCATATTTAAATTTGATTTTCGGTTGCAATACCGTTGCAAATTATGAAAATTTGTTATGGTTTCTTTTTTCGTTGCAAATTTTTATAATCTGCGACGCATTTGCAACCGAAAAATATAAAATTAAATGAAAAATAAAATAGTTCAGTTGTTGCTATGGATTTTCAACCATTTCTTCGTTGTTTCTTTTTGGTTGGTAATTCGTTGCAATACGGCTGGGAATTTGCTACGGATGTCTACAATTGCAAACTTTTCGTTGCATTAGCTTGTTTTTGTGGTAGTGAATAATCGACTTTTGAAAGTTTAATGATGAAATAGAAAAAAAAAAAAGAACGCTACATACAAAGACAATAAGGCCTTGTTTGCTTGTCTTTTTTTCCAAATAACCTCTTCTAACTTTTTTTTCACATCTTTTGTCTGAAGCGGTCATAGCTTTTTTGTTTGTCTTTTTGTAGAAAAAAGTGATAAAAATCACTTATAACCTCTTTAGATTGAAGATAAAAACTTTTGTTTCTTCCCTTTTTTCCCTCTTCTTCTCACTTCTACAGCACTTACCTATTTTTTTCCCTTTTTCCCCACCACCAACTTCAATATTCGTTTGCGTTTTTATGTTTTTATACTTTTTATACCGAAGTGATTCATTGCCTATTTTTCCCATGTTTTTATATGTTTTATGCGTTTCTTACGTTTGTGTCCATTTTCTACGTTCTTTTGTATGTTTTTCTACGTTTTCGTGCGTTTTACGCGTTCGTCCCGGTTTTTACGTGTTCATACTTTTTATAAGTTATTCTAAGTTTTATACGTATTCGCACATTTTCATTCATTTTTAAGTGTTTGTACATATTTAACGTTTTTACGTTATTATGCGCTTTCATCACTAAAAACGAACAAAAACTTATGAAGACGCACGGAAACGTAAAAGTCGGACAACAATGTACAAAACATAAAAATTGGCAAAACCTACATAAACGGATATAACAGTAAAAAACACTCAGTGAAAAAGATAAAGATAAAAAGTAAGAAATAAATACTTCTGCCGTATCTGCCAACCTCTTCTATTTTTACCCGATTTATTTCTTTCTACTGTATCTGCATTCTGCAACCTCCACCATCTCTACTATCTCAAACTAATTTCCCCAAACGCTCTCATTATAGATCCGCAACCATCGCCATCGTCATGTGGTGTAACATATTGATATCTATCAACCACCATCAGATCTTTTTTATGATATATAATGACCGCAATCATTTTTTTATCTAATATGAACATTGTCTATTACAATCAACATAAAGTGCAATATTCATGTTATTATTACGCTCTTCCAATGTGCATGTCAAGTGCCGGAAAGCTTCTTGGTTTTAGCACATCTCTCCATCATTATTTCCAGGGAATCCTAACTATATACGGACTAACTAAATCCGTATGTTAACAATAGAACAAGAGATGAAGTCACTTGTTTCACAGATTTATCATTTTCCTTGCTAAAGTGTTACTTGAAAGAAGCTACGAAGTAGACTAGTCCTGTACTTTCATTAGTCAATAGCTTTGTTATTTGATAGAAGAGTGTTATTTCATAGAAAGACAGATTGAATGCAATATAGTCCTGTATAAATATTTTTTTACTGATTTGTGACTAGCTTACGAGGTTTTAGAAGTCTATTAACAAACTGATACTTCTGATTAGTTTGCTGGAACGGAGCCAAGATGGAAAATAAAACATAAAGAAACATCATTTTTATTTAGACAAAAACCAAATTACAGCTTTAGATTCGGGTTAAGCATATGTAGACTTGACGGCAGCTTAGAAGGTGTATGCGCTTCCAAATGAAAACCTCCAGGCCATACCAATTCCACTGTCTTTTCCACATCATAGGGTTGCACAAAAGTGGCTTCAAACCTTGCTGTAGTAGTTTTATCATCTCTACTTGGTTGGTGAGCCGATATGTGGCCTTGAACACCGAGTGATCGCTTAACCATGGAATTCAAAGCTGGTAAGTCAGTTGTTTCACTCAGTAGATGTCTGCATACTAATAAATAAATACATGTACCAGTTTCGTGATGATATACGACATCTGGAACTGCATCTGCATACGGCTACACTATTTTCTTTTTAAGAAAGCCGTTCAGCTCAACTTTTTAAGAAATCATTTGATCAACACTAGAATCAAACTCACTTAGCTACCAAAACAGGTATCATGAAATAACTTATTTGGTTATAAACAAATATATACGAATTAAGCTGTTAGTACTATAGTCACCAAATGAAATAACTTATTTGGTTTTTACATATAAAAGAAGGGTTTGTTAACCACAATCTAAAAGAATAAGAGTGGCAGGCAATATAAAATTTGACAGTGCCCCATTTGGAAAGATTTGCTTACAATACAATAAATATAGGGTTTGTTCACAATCTTTTCTTCACACTTTAAAAAGCGTGAACTTTATTTGTAAAATATTCACATTTGCAAGTGTGAAATAATAAAAGTTCACACATAAAAGTGTGAATTATTAAAAAGTTCACACATAAAAATGTAATTTATTTTAAATCTTCACACATAAAAGTGTGAACTTATTTGTTACACCTAATTTGTTCACACTAAGAATACTAATGAAAATGTGAATTTTTTAAATTCATACATTTTATAATGTGAACAAATGACATAATAAGTGTGAAAAGTAACCTATTTGTTATAGTGTTATTTTCAGCCGTAAACCTTTGGCTACATGCGAAAAGATTCTTGTAAAGTTAGTGTCCTTAAAAATAATGCCCTAGAAAACCCAACACTCTAATTCAAAGCATTTAGTTAAAAAAACACATAACTAATGTCCAGTCTCTGATATCAATAATTACAATGAATATTAGGGAAGGTATAAGTCAAGAATACCTAAATGCTTATAAAAAAAGGTGGCTAAATCTTTCGTTAGGAGAAAAACAGTTCATAGTTCACCACCAAGACACATTCAGGGCTACACATGCAACTTCTGCAAAAGACAATTCTACAGTCCACAAGCATTAGGTGGTCACCAAAATGCTCACAGTAGGGAGCGACACTTCGTACCATACTGAAAGTAATTGTAGCATCCAGATATATATTTTTATCTCTTCAACCATGACTTGAAATCTGAGATATTGTAACCACATTGCATTGCTCAACGTTCTTCGACAAGGAATTTTGCTACTAATTATATTTTTTTGGTAATGGGTTTCCCCGGTAAATAGATTAACCAAAAAAACAATGAAGTACAAATGGAATGTGGCTAAGGTAGTGTTTTTGAGTCATGCCATTTTCTAGCAAATTAAACAAGTTTTAAATGGTTGTCCAAGTAATCGAAAAGGCTAGTCTGTTTTCCAAATGTTAGCAAAAGTTCAGTTAGTGGTCGATCATAGTTTAGATCATCTGTTTTAAATGGAGCTGAACTTAGTTTTCTTAAAAAGCAAATAGTTCACGCACAATAAGCATGGAACCCACCCGCCATTATTAATATTCTGTGTGTTATATTTGTGTAGCAGTATGCTGACATCTACTGCAGTTCCAGATGCCAAACTGGTACATGTATTTGTGTGGGTTATGTTACTAGTACCCGTAGCCAAAAAAAGTACTTCCTCCGCTCCTCTTGTCCCCTTCAATATACAGTATAACACATATTTTTTCCCTGTTTCTGTTCGTATATTTCTTGACAGATTAATACTTTTAACTTGTCAAAGTTTAAAATTTTTATTCCGCAGTTTCTGTTTCAAAGTTTTATGACAAAACAAAAACTTAAAAAAAAAGAACTAAAAATCAAAGGGGTACTAATAACCTAAGGGGTAAGAATAACCCACCCCATTTGTGTAGTAGTATGCAGACATCTAATTGAGTATATACTAGTACCTTGTTTCACCATACAAAATTTGTAACTGACAAGCGTTTTTAAATCATATGCCATTTTCTAGCAAGTTGTTGTTATTTAAGGGTTGTTCAGATATATTTTAAGGGAGTTGCCGGATGTAGTTAGGTCATGGTTCGTGGGTAGTACAGATCTATATTAAGGACCTTGTGGCAAGTGTTTAATTATTAGGTTGTGGTTCATGGGTGGTTGTTCAGATCTGTTTTAAGTTGTGGTCTTGTAATCTTGGGTATTTTCTTCATCATCGTTCTCACGGCTCGCCATGCCACTCCATTTGATGACGTATCGGAACTGTTTGGCTTGAGGTTCCAACTGGTTTCATGATATATACTTGAAGGGTCATGGTGGGCCGGCTTTCACCCGTGTCAATGTTTTCTACCGTGACTGGTTTCATCCTAACATCTTAGAGGCAATACAGGCTGACAACTAATCAAGCTAAATAGTGAAATAATTGTAATTATTTGACTATTTGTGTATAAAACTAATACAAGCTGACAAATATCTTTTCTTTCTATTTGTAGATGACTTCAAAGTGATGCCTTTTCCAGGTATAAAATAATGTATGGATTTCTGAAACTGGAATTATTTGTATATATGACACATATCATTATTAATTTAACTCGCGCTCAAAACATGAATCCGAGTATAAAAGTGCATAAAATCTTCTTGCTTTTAGCCCATCTATCTATCATTATTTCCGGGAATGCTAACTATATAGATTATCTAAATATGCTTTATTCGATCTTATTAACTGTTAACAATAGTAAATAAAGTCACTAGTTTTACAAACTTATAATTTTCCTTGCTAAGATTGCTATTTGAAAGAAGCTATAGATCGAGTGTGAGAGATAGAAATCAGATTGAATGCAATATAGTTCTGTAGAAAGATTTTTTACTGATTTGTGACTAACTTATGGAGATTTTGAAAGTCTATTTAGAAACTGGTACCTCTGATTAGTTGCTGGAAGGTAACCAAGATGGAAAATATAACATAAAGAAACATCTTATTTATTTAAATAGTTGTGAAAATTACAGCTTTAGATTGACGTCTTAGGCGTATGAGCTTCAAAATAAAAACCTCCAGGCCATATCAATTCCATTGTCTTTGTCACATCACAGGGCTTCTCCAAAGTGGCTTCAAACCTGGAACCATCATCAACAAATCTTGCTATAGAAGTTTCATCTTCTCTACTTGTTAGACGAGCCGATGTGTGGCCTTTAATGGCGAGTGATCGCTTAACCAGGGAACTCACAGCTGGTAAGTCGGTCTTTTCTGGTGTTCGGTAAATTCTAGCTGTCTCTCTCTCCCTCCTGTGAGCATTTTGGTGACCACCTAATGCTTGTGGACTGTAGAACTTTCTTTTGCAGAAGTTGCATGTGTATACCTTCATGGGTCTTGACGGTGAACTGTCAGCTAAATTTTGTCCTAGGGTAAGATCTAGCCACCCTTTCTGATAAGCATTTTTGTATTCATAGCTTGAACCTTCCCTGATATTCATTGAAAATATTGATTACAATTTGTTATCAGAGATTGGACATTAGAGTGTTAGGGTTTACATGAGAAGAGGATGTTGAATGCTCCATATATGTCCACATTAATGAGTACTGTTCCTTAAGGGAACATTGATGTTGCTCACCACTTATTTTCTAATGCATTATTTTTCTCCGTCATCTACTTTACAACTCTAATCTTATGTGGCAATTTCAAATTTCAGATTATTGCCTGCCACTGTCAATTTCTTTTAATTTTTTTTAATTTAAGACGAAACAAATATCAAATTCAAAAAAACGAACCTTAACAAACTAGATTACACAGTCAAATTCAAAAGTACTAAACCAAAATTCTAATCAAAAGGTACAAAGTAAACTAAAATTAATCATCTCTATTTATATACTCCATCCGTCCCACTTTTATTGTCCTCATTACTATTTTAATCTTTCCTAAAACATTGTCCAGTTTCCTAAATAAGAAGTCTAAATTAATTAATATTTCAGTTTTACCCATGTCATTAGTTTTTATAAGGAAACTATTATTGTAATTAAAGGGTAAGTTTGTCTTTTTAAACATAATATGTCTACATTCATTGAACCTATCATAAATCGTAAATATTTTGTTGGAGGACTATTAAAATGGGACGGAGGGAGTACTAAAGTAACTTGGTTTCGAGCACCGGGAGCGGTAGGGTCTCAAAAGTGATGTCAAATGTGCCATGTATGATTTTGGGTGTTTGGCACAAGACTTTCTTTGGCACCACATTTTCTGTGGCAACCGTTGAGGCCCAAAATGTAGTGCCAAAGTAATTGTTTTAGATACAAAATAAATTAAATAAAAACTTTATTAAACAAAAAAGAAAGGTTAATATACAAAGATATGTTACTAAACTTTGCAAAAAATTCGTCCTAAGTAACTAACATTCATTTTTTGTTTCTAAGTTACCCAAGTATACGGGTTGGGTTATTTGGGTATTACACCTTATTAAATGTTACATACTTGTTACTACGGAGATGGATGACCGGTAAACCCAAAACGATCGGCACATGGGAAGCCAACATCTCTATCCACATCATTCTACACGTTGGATTTCCAGCAAACCTTTTTTTTATAAAACCCTCAAATGTTGCATCTCTTTCATTTAGTTAAGGTTTCATCTTCACAACTCCATTCTCATCTAAACCTCCATTCTTCCACAAACAATAAACAACATGAACATTATATGTGGGTGTGGTGATCCAGCCATACTACAAACATCTTGGACCCAAAATAACCCTGCTAGAAGGTTTTTTGGATGCCCTAATTACACAAATCCAACAAGAAATTGTAACTTCTTTAGATGGATTGATGACCCATTACCAAATCGTTGGTATCAAGCACGAATGTACCAGTATCATGTCAACTTGATCAATGCACAACAAGGGATTGTACAACTCCAAAATCATCAATCTTGCACTCCCTTCTACAACAGGATCTTAATTGTGGTTCTTGTTTCCAAGTTTGTTATTAGGTTTTTTTTAGGTTTGGTTAGGTATCTATGTTTAATGTGCTTTTGGAATCAAGTGTTAGATGTCTTTTGTTTCACTTCTGCTATTGTTAAGTTTATGGTGTTTATGTACTTTTGTATCTTGTTGTACTCCTATTATGTCTAATGAAAATGTTTTTATCCTATACTTGTTGTAATCCTTCTATTATTAGCTTTACCACAAATAAAGATGCAAATGTAAATGGAAAATACGTCATACATAAGACAAGATTATATTATAACTGAAAAGAGATTACTTAATCTCATAAGAATCCAAAATTCCAAAATGTGCAAAAGTCCCTAACATTTGGCATATCAATTTAGCATACAATGCCTAAAGGTTAACATACATTTTAGCATACATTTTTTACCACAACTGTGAATTGGCAGATATACGAAATTGCCTAACATATGGCAGGCCAAATTTCTACAGTCCAAGTTTACTTCAGTTGCATCTTCAGGGTCTAACCCTAGCCCAGGTGAAAGAGGTTTCTTCATCTTTTGTAGTTTGATCCTTTTAGAAACTCTCATAACAATCAATGGTTCTTCATCATCCATGACTTCTTCTTTAAAATCATGACTTGAGTGTGAATGAGTTAATGGTATCTAAGATTAACTTTCATTTTGAGAATCCAACTTAGCCTGGATAATGCAATCTTCAGGAGTAATTCTTGGTGCGCATGCATGCCTTGGTGTACCCAATATATTATGCATCTAATAAAAATGTAACATTAGTTAATGACTATTAATAAAACCTAAGCGTTATTAGGTTATAGAGAAACTAACCCCTAGCATTGTCTATCCATCCATAGGATCCTAAGAAACTCCAAACCCTATTGGCCTAATACCATTTGGATACATCCTTAAAATTGATCCATCACATATACCTCTCTATCTTACAAACTTACGTTTTATTGTCTCTGGTCTGGGCCTATCTCTGCTACCACCAACTTCATTGGATTGTAAATTTTTTCTAGGTAATCCACCACCCCTTGTTCTTACACCACCACCCATTGTTCTTAAACCACCTATTGTGTTCACTCCACCACTCCTTCTAACTTCTGGTGCATGCATCACAACACCAGGAGGTGGGGTAGAAATAGGTGTTGAGATTTGTGTTGATAATTTTCTTGTACTTATATTTACACCATTTGCACTCATAACATTTTCATTCACAATACCTTTACTTACAACACCTTCACCCACAACACTTGCACTTATACTTGCATCACTCACTAAACCATATGCATCAGTCACTAAAGCATCACTTCCATCTCTTCCTCCTTTTCCAGAACCTCTTCCACCTCTACCAAAGCCCCTCCCACCACTATTAAACCCCTTTCCACATCTCCTAGACCTTCTTCCAGACCCTCTTCCACCCCTACCAGAGCCCCTCCCACCACTACTAGTCCCTTTCCCACCACTATTAGGCACATAATCATCAGACTTAGATGGACAACTTCTGGTAATATGACCTGCTGCTTGACATTATTAACAATGGTTTAATTGTCCCTTGCTACTAATTCTAGTCCGATTCTCATCATCTTATGTGGCATCTCTTTTCCTTTTTGTGGAGGTCTTCCAAGCATCCTCCTTTTGGCAGGAGGTAAAGGCTTTTGATATTCAATAGATGGCCATTGATCCATTCCATTCATCTACTAAATCTAGTTATTATAAGCAGACACAAAAAATACTTGCTATACCACCTAGACACATAATCTGATGGCTCTCTGTGAAGAAAATATATGGCTGCTATAGCATGTTGACAAGTAAAGCCAGATAATTGCCATGCTCTGCAACTGCAAGTCCTTAATCCTTCATCTACCTTGAACCCTTCATATCCATTCCTTAACTCAAATTTGGTTTCACTACTTGCTATAACTTTCCAATCTTTGCGACGAAACAAATACAAAATTCTCTATAAATCATGCTATATTTGTGCTTTGAAAGGTATTTGAAATGAACAAATAAGAATTACCTATGGTTATTCTTTAACTTTTCCAGCTTCTTTTTGATGTTTGGACAGAGACCATCTTGCCACTTAGCATGCTTCTATCTCATGTTTGATGTCATCTAGCATATATATTATAGGCTTTCTTCTAGCATCTACTATAAGTGCATTGAAGAAATCATAAATTCCATTCTCCCAGCATCATAAGCCTTATCAGTTGAGAAATAAGCCATACTCCATGTTTTTGGATACCTATCCATCAAATGTTTGTGTGCTTCCTTGTTGATGCTTTGTATCTCTTTCATCACTTTTCCAAACCATGTGAAGTATATTTCCTTAGCTTCTTTCCAAAAAAAATTTTTGTATTAAACACTAGTGTATTGTTTCCTAAAGTGAGCATAAATTTGCCTAGCACATTGTCTATGCTCAACCAGAGGCATAACTTCCATTGCAGCTTCAATAATACCCTAAAACTATACATGTTAGAATGCACACCAAATAAATGACAACCTATAAATTTCACAAGTATGATCTATGCTATGTTTGAGTAGAAGTGGAAAATCATTTAGAAATTTTTTGCTTTTTATGCATTACTTGGTAAGATGAACTACTTCTCACAACCTAAACCACCATATCAACATATTCCTATATGTTGTAATTACAATGTATATCTTATATATAAAGATTCAGTTTGAATTATTCAATTCGCAGCTTTTAGTGACTCGATTGAACCCCAACTATGCTTTATTCTATCAATTAGAGCAAAGGAAAGGTTGAGAGTTATGCTCCAAGTATGCAGTTAATGGGAAGAAACTCAAGAGTTGATTGAGTTACATAATTGGTGGAATAAATTCTAGAAGCTCAAGAGTTGATTGAGTTACAGAATTGATGAAATGAATTCATGAGTTCATGGAGTTAAGACAATGAATCTTTGACCATTTACATTTACTTCAACACTTATAACTAAACACACACATACAGATTGTTTGAAGCTTTGGTGCGTTATGATGTAAGAATATTTTATTTAATTTTTTTTTCTGATTTTATAATTAGTTTGTATAAAAATTGGGGATTTTGTTTATTTCGTGCTTTTTGGACTTTTTTTTGCAGGTTACTTTGTTTTGGTAGTTTTTGTTTCCAATTTTTGTTTGATTTTGAGATTAGGTTTATGTTAGGATTAGGGGATTTGTTAATTTCGTTACTATGCTGATGTTCCCCAATCTGAAAACACAGGGTGTATGTTTAGGTAAAAAAAATTCGTTGGTTTATGCTTATTTTTTTTTTTTTTGGAATTAGGGGTTTTGGTCTGATAAAAGTATCTTTAAATGTTTGGATGCATCTATTGCTCAAATCTTGCAGCTGGAAGAAGATGAAAGTGACTCTAATTTGGTTGAGAATCCGAGTGGACAAGGAGGTATATTTCCCATTGTATTTTATAACTTTTGATTTAATTTTTATTAGTTTTATGTTTGGTTACGATTCTATTCACAAAATGTTTATCAATGTTTATATATACCTTTGTATTTAAGTTTATTCATTCATTCTAAAATATACATCAATCATGTCATCATTTTGTGGGTAATCTATTTGTTCGGGTTGCCTTTGGTTTTAAAGGTCTTTTTTAATATTTTTTAAAGTAGGTGTTTGTTAATGATTTTTTTTGGCTTATAAGCTTACTGAATTTTTATCATCTGTTGCAGAAGAAATGGTCTCGATGTGGAAGCACAAGCATCTAAATATGCATTACCGGTTCGTTGCTAATCATCTTTTTGTTTTTTCCTTAATATTCCCTATGTTTGGTGACTGGAATATTCATGTTTGAGTAATTGAGAAGTGGACAAATTAGTCATAAAGCTAAATATTTATAGGTGGTGATTAGCAGGTGTCGGTCTTCACTTGAAGATTCATGCCCTAGAGAATATTTAACAAGAGTTTTGATGTAATTGGGTGGGGTTTTGTTGTGTATAACAAGGACCTACATGAGACTACTTCCAGTAGATTGAGTTTCAGCTGACCTTTTTTTGTCATAGGAATCTGATTATCTTGGACCTATCATGGGTCTAGAATTTGACAGGTGTGATTGCAGCTGTGGTGTGTGCCGGGTACGTCTTTAGTGATTTCCAATACACTTTTCCCCGATATGGTTGTCCCATGCTTAAATTTGATGCTTTATTATTACAGCCTTACAGGCGACACAACCATAGCTAAGAACACCTAGAAAGGCTATTAATACAGTAAACTCAAATAGGCATTAAAGCAAGCAAGGTATGCATAAACATATATTAGAGTTACTATGTTCATCGTAATATAATTTATCCGCTTCAATTTCATTAATCATATGTTTAAATTATTGCACTTCCGCAAGATACCATACTTAGATGACGTATCTTATAAGGAAGTGTTTGCATTATATTAACTCAAGTAGTTGTGTTTTTGCTGAAAAATGTGAAACAAGATTTAATAGAAAAAGTGTGAAAGAGGCTAGTCCATTAGTATCCGACATGTGCCATTTTCCAAGATAAATACTTTAATATTACATGATTAGTTGTGCGTTTCCTGAAAACAACAAATATCATATCATCCACGACATTTTTTTCATAACATTTCGTTCTCACACTATATACGTGGTTGTATGCATTGCAAATGCCCCGTTTGAAATGGATAACAACCGTGAGTTAGATTGCTAAAATGGGGGCTGAGATAGGGAATGAAGTGGGTATGTTTTTTTGTTGAAGTGGGTGCGAATCAGGTATGTTTGGTTGCTAAGGTAGGGTTGAAAAGGGTGGGTTTGGTGTTGTAACAGAGGTGAGGAAACATGTCAAAATGAGTAGTTTGTATTCATTTGATATAAATATATGCTTTTAGAACTATAACGTAAGTCAAGTTCTTAGCAAAAACCTGATGCACATATAAGCAAAATATATAAATCTTAACAAGATAGCTGGCGAAAAAAAACCTTCATTCGGGTGAAGCGAGCCGCCGCTCCTAGAACATCATGGTGAGAGTTTGGTGATGAATTTGCATATAGCATTAGACGTTCCTTTCCATTTTTTTTTCAAGAGAATCACTATCAATAAATCAATATAAATAACCAAGCACTTTATAGTTGGAACGATAGATCCATGTTCAAAGGAGCCAGTATCTACACCGGGCAAAGGGATACATAATTCTGAATCGAATTATTTGGATCTGAGCACTACAGTTAAGATCAAGAACACTCTAGATAAATACAAATTTTAATTTATTATATGGCAGGTTGTTTAATCTATAGATCTGTATTTGGCATCGCTTATTGAAATGCTAAACCTTTTTTTGACATGCCTGACAATTATTGTATCCACTGCAACGAGCAGATAGCCGTTGGTGGTAGTGTCAGAGATCAGCCTATATTCCCCTATGACTCCCTATTGATTTTTCCATCGTTTGGTTAATTCATGAAAATGCGAGTAGGATCGGTCTAACTGCTAGGATTAGTAGTATACGATATAGACTTATATTGCTCAAGTAGATAGCATCATAGGCAACGAAATGAGCTTATGGCAGTTAAGTAGCAAAAGTTTTGTTATAAATGTTTTTGCGGGGTTACGTGGAACTAATGCAGTTTAAGGCAGTGATCACGTGGCAACTAATTACGAAGCTAAAAATCATGGAAGGTTACACCTTTTAATTTTATAGGTATATATGAATCTGCAACCTGAAGTTTAACTTTAGGTATGATTCGGATCATCGTAATCCTAGAGCAAACGACAATGCGGATAGTATACCTTCAGGTTCTACATCATCCGTTCCTCTGCTATGATTAGTAGTATAAAATCTAGACTTATATTAGCTCTAGTAGATAACAGCATATGCTAGAAAATGAGCTTATGGCAGTTACGAGGTTTAATAAGAAATGTAATGAAGTTTTGGTTTTGATGGTGGATTTTGGTTGAGAGCTAAGTAGCTGAAGTATACTCAAACATAGGACTAGGGTATTAATGCTATGCTTAAGGCCTCATAAATCAGAAAATTAATCTTAACTATTTTAGACTCATTCGCAAACATAAAAATGACAATAATTGTTCTAGTGAAATGACCTGCTGAAGCTATAATAATCTACTCATAATAAAATTTCATACTTGCATTCTAACATAAGGATTAGCACATTTCAGATTTCGTTTCTGCCAAGCATACGGTTTTAGGGCTGTATCCAAAGCCCAAACATATCAGAGCACATTGTTCCCTAGAGAGAAAAAAGATGTTGATTTCATAAGTTAATGTACTAATTGAAACATAGCATCCAGTTTTGTCCTAGCAATCAACAAATTCACCAAATTTTTTGTGCCAACGGATACAAGGTAAAGTTGAGCTACCAAATCCATCACATGGCCATAATGAGGACCAGGGCCCGAACAGCAACTCTGCAACATTAAAAGAACACAGTTAAAAATGCTCAGTTCATCATATCAGGAAGTTGGTTTAGAAGCTTATGAAGTGACGTTTTTAAGAGCATGCTTGATATTTATTATTAGGTTGTTGTGTACTTAAGATACGTTAGGATCACGTTAGTAGAAAAATCAGGATACGGTGTGTTTTGGATTAGGCTACAATTGAAATTAATAACAAGGTATGCTTAAATCATATTATCATAAAAAAATTTCGATTAGACCATGCGACTCAAGTAACAGGTTGTATTTGGACCTCACAGATGTTGATCCCAAACTCAGATCTTAAACCTTTATGGCTTGTTTAAGGGTTGTGATAGAAAGAATAAATTCAATCTAGCACTAGAGAAACTTTGCAATACAAAGTAACTAAACAAGATGCTGAATATAGTGTTTAGTACAAGAAAAAATGATTAAGACAAACGTTAAGCTTTAATATATCAATGATATACGAATACCCAATAATGGTATTAGGGTTACAAAAACATTAAAGTATGAAATGAAAGACAATAGAGAAAGACACACTGTGCATGATAACCTAGTGAGTCCTTTTATAGGCATAAGGACTCACGTACAAGATTACTACTAACAAACTTGGAAAGTATCTCGGAGTAGTAACAGAAACGCGTAATAATCTATTCCAAGTTTATCTCTAGCGGCAGGGCCTTTGACTTCAGCAGGGGACCTATCCCCCTGCCTTTGTTATTTAGCAGGGGGAACTTACTCTAGCAGGGGGGCAAATGACCAACTAGCAGGGGTAACTACTATACTTGTATTTATTCCCAACAATCCTCCCCTAAACTTGTGCTTTCACCTAAAGACAAGTTTCTGAATAAATACTAGCTGATGAGGGTGCTTACAAACTTACTGGCTAAATTTGACTATGCATCATCCTTACCAGATCATAAGCAACAGGTGCTTTAGCATCTAAAATCAAGTCAGCCTGTGCTAATTTCTTCAAGGTCTCCTGATTGAAGGGATAATAACGATGATTGATCAAATAAACACTTACCCCTTCCATTACTATCTCATAGACCCCAGAATTGGTAAACAGCTTCCAATACAACAAATTTCCTCCATTCACTGTATCAAATATGGGATCAAATAATTCATGCTCATACATCCTATGCATGCACTCCCAGATCACCGAATCCTTCTCCACACCATCCATAGTAGGAGGTTTTGCAGCAAAGGTCTTCTTCAAAATCTTCCACAGATCTTCTAAGTCCTCACTATCCAAGGTTTGAAACATGACATCTAGACTTAGAAATGTTTGTGCTGTATTGTCAGCTCTTGTAAGCTTCCACCAAATCCTCCCCTTGTGTTCATAAACAACATATTCTATTATAGAAAATTTCTTCCCAAGTTCACTAGGTGAGATATCATCATTTTCCTGCACAATTAGCTGTTTATCAATTTCTTCATTTGAAGGACGTTGAGACTCCTTAGTAACCATGCCAACTTTTTCCATCCTCTTGAGTCTTTTGGCTACCCTTTGTGCATTGAGTACAGATCTCTCAATTGCTGGAAAGCTTTCACCTGCTTGATGTGATACCCCTGCTTGTGATGATGCACCTGCTTGGGATGATGCACCTGCTTGTGTAGTTTCCAAAGTAAATCCTTCAGCCTTTCTTTTTCTGGATTCCCTAGCTTTCTGTAACATATCATTTTGCCTCCTAAGATACTCAGCTTCCTCAGGAGAGTTAATAGTCACGAAGTCCTCCACATCCAATTCTCTCAAAACTGGTCTGACTGCCCTTTCTATAGCCTCAAAAGTCATGTATGTGAAATCACCATCCTTCCACTTCTTATGTCTCTTGAGCAAAGCTTTGTAGTGTGCCAGCCTTCCCTTCTCAGACTTCATGTATTTTTCCTTCTGAATCTGATTAGCCCTTCTTTCCAGATATTCATTTTGATACTTGTAAACTAGACAAATCAATTCATACCTGTCTTCCAAAGGAGCATTTACTAACTCCTTTTCCTATTGATCTAGAAATTCTTGAACATGAGGCACCCTTTCATCCAACTCTCTATGCATAATTTCAACCTGGTTAAGCATTTCTCTAGGCCTCATCTTTTGCATTCTCTTATCCTGCATATCAATCTCCTCTTGTTGTAGCTTGAGAGCTACTTGTGCATCATGTGCTTCTTGAGCCCTTTGCTGTTTAGGAGTTCTATGCTTGTATTTCCTCTTAGGCTGTTCAACCATGATCCCCTTTCCCTTGTCTTTTGGATCCACTGCTGGTGCTGGCTTGACTTTAGGTGTAGGTTCTCTAATTGTGATTCCCTTCTGAGCTGGTTCCCTTCTATCCTTTCTAACAAAAGTTTGAGTAATAGGCTTAGCAGGGGAATGACTTACAGTAGTGGAATCAGCAATAGTAGGGGAAATTTTTGAAGCAGGGGCTTCTTCTTGATTGCCCATACTTAGCAATGTTTGAGCTATCTCTTTGGTTGCACTCCCCTTATCACTTCCTTTCTCAGCACTTCCTTTCTCAGTCCCTTTCTCAGCACTTGCTATCTTTCCTTGCTTTAAACCCTGACCACCAGGATATGAATAATACTGAGTAGACTCTTCTATATTAGGCACTTCCTCCCCTTTGGAAGCATCCTCATCTGTAGATATGATAAGCTTGGGCTTTCTCTTCCCCTCAAGTGTCGCAAGTCTGGTTTCCAAATTATTAATAACCAGACCTTGCTTTTTGACAGTTTGTACAAGTTGTGCATTATGCTTTTTTAAACTCATGCACATTTTCGTCAATTCCAAAAGGGTCATAGGTTGCATGCTTCTCTCAACCCTAGAAGGGGATTTCTCCCCTTTTTGGATATCATTGAGTGAGGGAGAGGACTTACTGATGGTGTCACTATCCTGCTCACCCCTTGAGGATGAGATAGTAGTGGCAGCCAAACCCTCAGTGTGCTCCAACCTTTTGGAGGCTCTCCTCTCTGCTACTTGTGAAGATTCACCAGGCAAGGGAGACCTGGCAAACCTAGATTTAGATCTCCTTTCATGTTGTGGATCAGCAGGGGGTAGAGTACTGGCAGGGGGTAGTTTCTTGGCAGGGGAATCAGAAGGTTTGTGTGTGGCTATTTTTGTCTTGGCTTCTTCCTGTTTGATTTGTTTCATCATGATTGAGGTGAGTGGAATAGACCTGCTAGAAAATTGTGGAGATGGTGCAAGAAGTGTGGTGAACAGTTTGGTAGTATGGTTGGTTGTTGAAAAGTAGTTTTTGTGTGTGATTGGACCATGTTCACTCATATTCAACAAAAGTTCTGTAAACCTTGGGTACATACAAAATTTTGAATTGCTTGAAACATTTTTAACCATTCCTTTGAAAATCATTTGAGAAAAACAGTACTTCCTGCTTGTTGCTAAACAAATCAGGGCAGAAGCAATCTCACTACCAAATTCATTGAAAGCAGTGGTTTTAGGTTACAAACATTGTAAAATTGTATGAATCAAATATTTCCAATGTGAGGCAAACTGAACTTTAGCGAACTTACATTTTTGATCAGCAGAAAGAGTATACCCCAATTTAACAAGACCCTCAAAGATGTCAGCCTCAGGTAGGTTGGTTATCCCATCCTCATCATCAAGAAGGAGTTTTTCTCTGATGGAGGCAAGTGAAATCACCTTGGGATGACCATCTACTGTGCTTTGAATTGTTACCTATCCATTCACTGTTTTGGTCATTGATATAGACCAAAACTGCTGAATGTGTGAGGTGTAAATCCTAGGGTTGATGAGAAGAGCCACTCTAAAATACGAGGATTTTAGAAAAGCCACAACATCAACAAATTCTGCTGGTTCATTATGTAATAAAGCAATTTGATTAGGATTAGCAGCAATTTTGAGAGGCATGATAAAGGTTGAAAACGTTTGAAGGTTTATAATGGTGAGAGTTAGGTGGGATTTAGTCGAGGGAGAGAGATGGACCTGCTGGTGAAAGGAATTAAGTTTTCATAGGCGAATTGAAGAGATGTGATTGGACCAAATTTTCAAATTGCAAAAATATCAAAGATAAATCTTGATAAAAAAGTAATTTATTTAAAATAATAAAGAGAAGATTACCAATCAGCGAAGAAAGCGCCTTAAATATCTTTTGAAAAGAATAAAATATTCCCTAACCAAAATTTTAGCAAGCAGGCCCAACGGCTATAAGCAGGGTAACGGTATTGTCGGTCAACGGTCAAACAGGGGAATGTTGATTAAGAAGGGGAATCAAAAGGTGAAAGCAGGGGAAACTTTCCTAGAGCTATTAGACTAATCATGGAGAGACCAATGCTAACTAGCTCTGCTCTAATGCACACCCTTGTATACACAAGGTAGATACACAGAAACTCAAGAGTCCTCTATTCAGCAATGGTCTAAGCACAAAAAGTTAACACATAAGTCACCCTGCACCTGGTCAACCAAAGAAAAAAGCATACCCTAGTCACCAACCCTACATTTTCCCTTACCTATGGTTAGTTTAGTCTTGGCAATGTGTACCACACATCTGTACCTAAACATCAAGTTGTTTTGATATAGAAGTAGAAGTACATATTATAGTGCCTCAAGGTTTCAGAATTCTGACATGCTTTGCAGTAAGTCTTCATCATTCTGAACCCTTACTCACCAATGGATATGATCTAGAATCATATATGAGTATCCTAAGGATACCCTCAGTCCTAAAGGCGTGACCTAACCTCCCCTTGAACATAGAGCATATACCTGATTCACCCATGAATATAGTATGCACCATTTGGATCTCTGCATTGTTAGTCTAAAACCACATATAACCACTTTTAAAAAGAACAAACCTAGCTTAAGAGAAAAACTCTTTTAGTAGGGGAATGAACCCCAACAGGGGAATCTATGTTCAAAAGCAGTGGAATGAAAAATGATGGAAAAATTGACTAACATTAATACAACAACAACAATAAAGCAACCCTGGATATACAAGACACAATAGACATAAATTTTTAGGGAGAAACCATTCCAATACCTGCAACCAGATACTGAAACCTCCCCACTTCAAAAGCTTTTGTCAAAAGATCAGCAACATTAAGTTCTGTATCAATTTTCTCAGGGACAATAAGCCCTTTTTCAAAACAATCTCTAATAAAATGATGTCTTATTTCAATATGTTTAGTCTTGTTATGAAAAACAGGATCCTTAATAATGCAAATGGTGTTGTTGTTGTCAATAAATATCTTGGTTTTAAGAAAGTTATACGCATAATCAAGCAGCTGATTCTGAACCCAAAGTACTTGACCACAGCATGCAGCAGCTGCTACATACTCAGCTTTAGTTGTTGATGTGGCCATAATAGTCTGCTTCTTACATTGCCAAGATATAAGTCTGCTTCCCAAAAACTGGCATCCACCTGTTGTAGACTTCCTGTCATTGTTGTCACCAGCATAGTCACTATCTGAGTAGGAAATCAGCTCACATGGTGACTCCTTGGGATACCAAAGTCCTAAGGTTGGATGGCACTTTATATACCTAAAAATTCTCTTTACAGCAAATAAATGACACTCTGTTGGTGCCACCTGGCATCTTGCACATAAGCAGACTGCAAACATGATGTCAGGTCTTGAAGCTGTGAGGTACATGAGAGACCCAATCATAGACCTGTAATTCCTGACATCTATAAGCTTTCCAGGACCATCTTTTCCCCATGGATGATCCTTGTCCATTGGTATGGACACCTTCTTTCCCTCGGACATGCCAAACTTCTTCACAATTTCAGCCACATATTTGTATTGTGAGATAAATATCCCATCTTTCCTTTGCTGAACTTGTAACCCCAAAAAGAAGTTTAGCCCTCCCATGGCACTCATTTGGAATTTGTCCTACATCAACTTGGCAAACTCTTTGCTAAGCATAGAGTTTGTGGACCCAAAGATGATATCATCAACATAGACTTGTACCAACAGTAGGTCACCTTTTTTGTTTCTTTATAAACAGGGTCTGATCAATCTTCCCCCTGTTGAAGCCATTATCCAATAGATATTTAGAAATAGTTCCATAACAGGCCCTAGGAGCTTGGTGAAGTCCATACATAGCCTGTTTCACCTTGTATACCTTGTCTGGATGTTCTGGGTCTTCAAACCCTGGAGGTTGCATAACATAGACTTCTTCATCAATGGTGCCATATAAAAAGGCACTCTTTACATCCATTTGGAACACAGTAAAGTCCATAAATGAAGCATAAGTAAGAAATAATCTAATGTCTTCAATCCTGGCAACTGGAGCAAAGACTTCCTCATAATCAATGCCTTCTTCCTGTGTATATCCTGTTGATCCCAAACTTAGATCGATTAGCTTTGTGTAAACGAGATTAGATCAAGTACTACACGTAGAGAAACCTTTGCTTATGAATAAAGTAACAAAGTGTTATGCGGAATTAACACTTGATCTAAAACACAATGATGTTAAACAAACTTTCACTTGTATTAGAATAATATTGTTGATTACAATGAAAGGTTTAACTTGCGAATACTATGAAAACTGATATTTAACATTAACCTAAAAGATCTTCTTTTATAGAACAAGAAGTCTTGTACAATAAGCTACGAATCAACTATTCTAGGTAAAGATAAACATAGAAAATACATTGTCGTTTCTATCCTTACTAGAAGTAATCTAGAATATAATATACGTGTAGCTCACATCTTCCATCAGTGCTTGTCTTCAATCTGTCAACGCTTGACTTTATCTTGTCAACGCTTGTGCTGTCAGCGCTCACTTTACTCTTGTCAACGCTTGAGTTGTTCTTGTCAGCGTTCAAGTGTTCTGGCCTAAATTTATTCCCAACAATCCTCCCCTAAACTTGATATCCACTCTTATGATCAAGTTTCTGAATAAACATTAAGGACTTGGAGGAGTCTGACAAACCTTATCATATTGGTAATAAATAAATCTGATTAAATTCTTTGCCACGTCACTTGTATAGTCTATCTCCAACTGGGTGTCCTTCATCTTCTCCAAAACAGCCTTGGATATGAAATACTGAGCATCTACAAGTAAATACTCAGCAAACTTTGTAGAACTCAAATGGTATACACCTGCAGCTGAATATAACCTCCATTGAAGACCACTGAGGTCATCTTCAAGATCCTTCCATATTTCAGAATCTTCTTCTTTTGTCCCACACATTCTTTTGAATGTGGTCCAAAGTTTTATTCCATTGGCTGAAGTTGGTGCTTCAGCCTCATACTTGGTCTCTAGCAACCTCCAAAGGTCTACCAAGTCTTCTCTGTCACAACTTGCAAATAAAGATATGAGAGTGGTAAAAGTGTGTACCTCCTTGCCAAATCTTCCAATTTTCCAGAATCCACATTCATCTTCCTCATAACTTATAATTGGATTCCTGGAATCTAGTGGTAACACATGAACCATATCTGAAGCTTCTAATGGGGAGAGCTTGAGGCTCTTTCTAATGATTGCTTCACTTGGATATAGTTGAGACATATCTTTTGGAAATTCAAGAATAAATCCCTTCTTTACTGGTCTAGGAACTATCATAGCTTTCTTGATTGCCATCTCTTCTGCAAGTTGCTCCTTTCTTTCATCTGAAAGAAGTCTGAAAGTGTTCTCTTCCTGCACTTTCACCCAAATAGGATAAGCCCTATGTTCTAACTCATCAAATGTCAAAGCCTTCAGCTTCTGATGTGTCCATCCAACTCCATGACATTTGAGCAACATAAAGTAGAGCTTCCTTCTATCCCTTTTCAATTCAGAGAGAATGTTGCTTGCCTTGTACTTCAGCATCACCTTACAATCCTGCTGAACTCTAAGAAGAATTTCCAAACCCCATATCTGGTCTGAAATGGTCAAGTCTGGATTATCCATGCAGCTTTCTTCCCAAGAATTGTACATCTGAACTACCTCTGGCATATCAAAATCAATTTGCAACTTCAAATCTCTCAGCCTTTCCTTAGCAAGCTCATCACCATACTCAAGTCTTTCTGGTTCAACAATCATCACACTTGAGTCTGAGCTAGCTCCATCATTTTCTTCTTCAGAAGTCACAACAAATGGTGACTTTTCCTTTTCTTCTTGTTCCATCATTTGCTCAGCCATTCTTCTATCAAACTCAATCTGAGCTGCATTCTTTGGAACAATTTCTTCTACCAACTTACCCTTACCCTTATCTGTTGGTTCAATTGTTGGTAAGGTAGATGATAATACCTGAGTAGGAACATCTTTGATGATAGATGATGACTGGAATACATCACCTCCATATGCAGATTTGTCAACGCCCAAATTTCCTCTATCAGCGCCCAAAATACTTCTGTCAGCGTCCAAACTTGCCTTGTCAATGCTCAAATATTTTCCCTCAGCGCCTTGTGTAACCTCCCTCAACATATCTGTAAATGATAAATTTAAATTTGTTGGAGAGATTAAGGACGTATCAAAACCTTTTTGTTCCTTCAATGTAGTAAGAGCTTCAGCAATATCCAATGATTGACCATCTTGACTGCTCTTATCACTCAGATTTCTTGCTTCCTCCCCTTTGGAAGACTCCTCCATACCTCCCCTTGAATGAGCACTCTCTAAAATAACAATCCTCTCCCTCAAATCTTTGAGTTCAAGGCCTTTGTTACTGACAATTTGTACCAAGTCTGCATTTTGCTTTTGCAAGCTAATGCAGACAGCCATCAATTCTAAAAGCGTCATTGGTTCCAGTCTGCCCTCTTCCAAAATGGGAATTTGACCTCCCAAATCAGGTTCATTGGGCATGGATGAGGACTTAATTATGGTGGGACTGTCTTGGCCAGCTTCTAAGCCAGAACCAATAGTCCCAGCCTCATCCAGGTCACCAGCCACACTTGTGGTGGTGGTTCTCTCTGCTTCATGGCTAGGACCACCAGAGGAGAACACTCCAGCAGTCCTTTGGCGTTTAATCAACCTATATTCTGGTGGTGTCGAAGATGGTGTAGAAGATGGTGTAGATGTAGGTTGGTTAAGGGGTGTTTGGGATTGTGATGGTTGGATGTCAACGTTGGAAATAGGCATATCAACGCCCACATTAGATGTGTCAGCGTCGAAAGGATTTTGGTCTATTTGCATTTGGTCAGGTGAGGGTAACGGTTCAGGGATAGGTTCAAGTTGTGGTTGAGGGTCAATATGAGGTTGGGGGTCTGGTTGGGGTTGTGCTGCTGCAATAACAGCAAGCATGGCTGGGGTTAATGGTAGGTCTCTATGAGGTGGTGAATTCATCTTGGTAAAAATAGCCTTCTTTTGTTCAGGGATCTTATAAAAGTCATTGTGATCCCTTGAACAATATCTTTGAGCATCAAAAACCATTTGCAGAAAACGGGGATAAGCTAAAGTCATTTTTGTCCCCTTGTTTTTACACATTCCTTCAAAAATCATTTTAGACCAGTTATAATTTTGCCCTGTTGTAATACACACAATAGCAGATGCAATGGATCTATTGATCTCATTGTGTGCAGTACATTTGGGACTCAAACATTGAAGGAGAATGTGAATTAGGTACTTCCAGGCTGGGGGAAATTCCTGCTTATGGTACTTATTAAGAGTACCTTCATCAGGAATAGGGTATCCCAAAGCCCTAAGCCCTTGTTCTATTTCAGGAATGGGAAGCATGGTTATACCATCAGCATCATTAAGATGCAAGGCCTGGCGTACCAAGGCCTCAGTAACTACCCAAGGTCTCCCATGTACAATAGAATTCAATGTTGTCACTCCATTAACTGTTGAGGAACTTACAGTGTTCCAAAACTGTTTAATGTGTGTGACTGGAATGAGTGGTGCATGAGAAAGAGCATACCTTAATGGGGATGCATTCAAATACTCCACCATCTGTGTGTATTGAGGGAACAAAGTATTATCAGCAACAAGATAAGCAATCATGTTGTGTTGAGACTTGAACCCCAAATCCAATTCTGCTGAGTTAAATCTTGGTGCCATTGATGAAAGCTGTGAATTTTATGTATAAAAGATGAAGGTTGATAAGAGAAAAGTGTTAGACAAGAATTATAGATACCCTGTTTAAAATAGGAGCCAAATTTATAGGAGTGGATGAATGCACGTGATTGGCCCAAAAATAGGCAAAGATTTTCAAAAATCAATCATTAAATATTGAAAAAGTTTATAAGTTATCCCATGCATTTAATGAAAGTAACAACTCCTAAAATTACGGCTTGAAAATATGTCAAAAAGTTACAACTGGGTAGGTCCCATTGTTTGTCAACGGTCAAATATAACCCATCAACGCCCAACGGCTATAATCTTGTCAACGTTCGCCTAAAGCCATGTCAGCGTCCATTTTGGTCACAACAACGCTTGGAAAAATCTTGTCAGCGTCCAAAAATAAAATTGTTTTAAAAAGTGAAAAATGACCTTAACAAGTAACTTATCCTAGAGAAGATAACCAAAAGCTGATAATTATCATAGGGCGGCAAGCACTGTCCAGTTATGCACACTTGCATAAGCAAGATAGACATAACAGTCCTCTAGTGTCCCTTGCTAACCAAAATTCTTAACAACCAAGTTACCTCATAAAATCCTTGTTACTCCCAGGTAAAACCCATATCAAAAGGATTCCCAAGCCTCCCAACAGACCACAACCAATTCTAGGCCAAAAATGTCTTGGCAGCATGCAAAGTTGATATACTATGCATGCTACAGTGCCTCATGGTTTAGTAAAACTAACCCATACTCACCAGTGGACACAATCTAGAATTGTGATGAGAGTATTCTAAGAATACCCAAGAGTCCTAAAGGTTCCTTAAACCTCCCCTTAAACTATGATACATGAGTTCTCAATAATATATATGAACATTAAAAATTTATGTCAAGATAGAAATAGAAATATTCCAACCATCATCCATAAACAAAACATGTCCAAATAACTCTTCAAAGATCCATAAGCAACTCTGTATCCAATGGCATAAAGCTACCATTACCTGCACATTTAGATGAAAACCACAAAACTAACATTTGTTGCTGACAGCGTCCCGACAACACCTATCAGCGTTGAAGGAACTCTTGTCAGCGTTAGACAATAATATCTCCAACAACGGCAAAATAACACTTGACAGCGTTGTATTTACCTTTGTCAGTGTTAGAAAAAGAATGTGGAAAATCTAAATCATCACTAAGACCAATAACAATGCATTATCCTGTACATACTTTTACAAAAAGGTTCCAAAACACATATTAAGTGAGATTAACCATTCCAATATTTGTTACCAAATATTGAAATCTTCCAGCATCAAAAGGTTTAGTTAATAAATCAGCTACATTATCTTCAGTATCTACCCTATCTGGTTGTATTAAACCTTTCTCAAAGCAATCTCTTATAAAATGATGTCTAATTTCTATGTGTTTGGTTTTAGAATGATGTACAGGATTTTTAATAATGCATAAAGTACTGTTATTGTCTACAAAAATCTTGGTATGCATAAAATTATACCCATAATCCAACAGCTGGTTCTGAATCCATAAGACTTGTCCACAACAAGCAGCTGCTGCAACATATTCTGCTTCAGTTGTAGAGTTAGCCACCACTGTTTGTTTCTTGCATTGCCAAGATATTAATCTGCTCCCAAGAAATTGACATCCACCAGTTGTGGATTTCCTATCAAACTTGTCACCACCATAATCACTGTCTGAATATGCAATAAGGTCCAATGGAGAATCTTTTGGGTACCATAATCCAAGATCTGGATAACACCTTAGGTACCTAAAAATCCTCTTCACAGCAAAAAGGTGACATTCTTTGGGAGTCACTTGATGGCGTGCACAAGCACACACAGCAAACATGATGTCAGGTCTTGAGGCTGTAAGATACATCAATGATCCAATCATTGATCTATAGTGCCTAACATCCACATCCTTTCCAGCTCCAATTTTTCCCCAAGGGTGTTGTCTATCCATAGGAGTGGAAGCCTCCTTCTCATGTGGAGAAAAACCATATTTCTTCAAGATTTCAGCTACATACTTGTCTTGGGAGATGAAGATACCATCTTCTTTCTGCTGAACTTGTAAACCTAGAAAGAAGTTCATCTCACCCATTGCACTCATCTTGAATTTATCTGTCATGAGCTTGGAAAAGTCCTCACTCATTTTTGGATCAGTAGACCCAAAAATGATATCATCAACATAGACCTGCACAAGTAACACATGTTTTCCTTTCTTCTTTGTAAACAGTGTCTGATCTATGGTGCCCCTTTTGAAACCATTTGCCACCAAGTAGGTGGACAATGTACCATACCATGCTCTTGGGGCTTGATGAAGTCCATACATTGCTTTCTTCACTCTATAAACCTTGTCTGGATTCTCAGGATCTTCAAAACCAGGAGGTTGCATGACATATACCTCCTCAACAATTGTGCCATAGAGGAAAGCACTCTTCACATCCATCTGGTAAACAGTAAAATTCATACAAGAGGCATAAGCTAGAAAAATTCTTATAGCTTCAATTCTTGCAACTGGTGCAAAAACTTCTTCATAATCAATTCCTTCCTCTTGTGTATAACCCTGAGCTACCAAACGTGCCTTGTTTCTGACCACAATGCCTCTTTCATCTTTCTTGTTCCTTAGAACCCATCTTGTCCCAATTGGTCTCACATATCTAGGACAATCAACCAGCTCCCAAACATCCTGTATAGCAAATTGGTGAAGCTCATCCTGCATTGCTTCTACCCAACTTGGTTCCTTGAGAGCATCAAAAATTTTCTTGGGTTCTTCCTGTGACAGAAAACAGGCAAACAAACATGCTTGTACAAGAGGGGTATCAACCTTCTTGTGTATATTGGCAATAAATCCACCAAGACCTTGATGGGATCTTCTTGTCTGAACTGGAGCCATAACATCACCAATGATTTGAGATGTGGGGTGATCCTTAGCTGTGGAAGTGAGAACTCCTCCTTCAAAAAGTCTGGTGTCCTCAACTTCACGCTCCATGTTGCCAATATCTTCTTCAGATTCTTCTTGATCAACAGAGATCTCTTCATGGACATTAGAAGGTCCACCTTGTTCAAAATGAGAAGAGAAAAGCTGTGTAAAGGTGTCTCCAAAGTCTGATCCTTGTTTATCAGCGTTTGGGCTAACAACGCTTGAACTGGTGTTGTCAGCGTTGGAGCCATCAGCGTCTGAATTGGTCGTGTCAACGCTTGATTTCCCTTTATCAGCGCCTGAAGAATCATGCATGTTTGTATTTGGTGGTATTTGAACACCACCATTATCTTTCCTTGCAGCAGTAGCAGCAGCATAATACTCATCTGTCCATATAGGAAGTGTAACAAACTCTTGTGTGGGAGATGATTTGACTGCTGGTGGTCCATCCTCCTTAGCAACCTGTATACCTGAAACATTACCAATTCTCTTTTCCAAAACACTTGAAGTTACCTTCACAATGTCTGGATCAGTAACAGGCATATAATTTAAAGCTCTAGACAAAGGTTCTAAGTCAAACAACCAATTTGGACCACTCTCAGGATCACTAGGTTTACTTTCTAAAAACCTAACATGTACCTTTTCAAGTATACGTTTTTCCTTTTTAATGTAAACCCTATATCCTTTACTCTGCACTGAATAACCCATGAAGTAGCCTTCATCACCTTTTGAATCAAATTTACCTAGGGCCTCACTAGTTTCTAGAACAACTACATGACAACCAAATGGCTTGAGAAAGCCAATATTGGGCTTCCTTCCCCAAAGTAATTCATAAGGTGTCTTATTATGTATCTTGTTGACCAATGCCCTATTTTGAACATAACAAGCTGTGTTAACAGCTTCAGCCCAAAAGGCTATAGGAAAGTGGGCATCAGCCAACATGGTTCTGGCTGCTTCAATAAGGGTCCTATTCTTCCTTTCAGCAACCCCATTTTGCTGTGGGGTTCTAGCTATGCTAAACTGCCTAGTAATCCCCTTCTTGGCACAAAAATCATCCAACAACTGATTTCAAAACTCACCCCCATTGTCACTTCTAATAATTTTGACCTCATTACCATTCTTCTTTTCAATCTGGGTAATGAAATTAATCAGACTTAGGGCAGTTTCACTTTTCTTGGCTAAAAAGAAAGTCCATGTAAACCTGGAGTAATCATCAGTAATGACAAAACAATATGATTTACCCTTCAAACTTTCTATATTAGTTGGACCAAAGAGGTCCATATGCAATAAGTGAAGTGGTTTAGAACTAGAGTGCACCTGTTTAGACCTGAATGAGACCTTGTGCTGCTTGCCCTTAAGGCATGCAACACAAGAGTGGTCATTGTGGAAAGCCTTTTCAGGCAAACCATCAACTAAACCAAGCCTCACAAGTCTATTGATATTCTTAAAGTTTATGTGCCCTAGTCTCCTGTGCCAAAGATTACTTTCATCTACTGAGGCTTTAGCATACAGACATGACATTTTATTATTTACCTTAATTCCATTAAGATTCACATTATATATGTCTTTATGCCTTGGTGTTCTAAAATCTATGTATTTCTCCTCAGGGAGCTTATAATCTTTGCTTAACACCAAGCACTCAGTATCTGTGAAAAGAACCTTATTTTTGTTATCACACACTTGTGATACACTAAAAAAATTATAATCCAGATCTTTCACCAAGAAGACATTATCAAACCTTAGATTGTTGGTGACAAGGGTTCCTTTTCCAGTGATGGTGCCGTAGCCCCCTCCAAAGTATACCTTATCACCATCTTGAATAGGAGAGAAATTGGTCAGATAGTCTTCCTTTCCTGTCATGTGCCTTGAGCATCCACTATCCCAGTATCCATAGTCATTGATCTTCTTCTGAATGCCCTGCACATAAAGAAAACACATTAGTTTTCTTTGGGAACCCAAGCCGTGGAAGACTTGGATTCATTTGGTTGTTCAACAAGAACAGACTTGGTTCTCATAACAACCCCATTTTCATCCCTGTTTGAATGAAATTCCCAGTTAACCCCAATTGGTGTTGACAATGCCTTTGAAATATAATGAAACCTGTTGCATGTCATAGAAATACCAGTAGAATTAGGGTTCTGGTCTTGTTTTGGTCTCCATGTTAAGCTAGTAGAAGCTTTAGACCTATTTCCCTGTGGTTGCATATACCTAGGTTTAGCAGTGTTTCTATCAGCGCTGAAATTTCTCTTGTCAGCGCCCCGATTACTCTTATCAGCGTTGAACCTAGGGTTTGCTACAGGAACCCATTGCCTATTTGACCAAGTATTTGACTTTTGAAAAGGTCTTAGGCCTTGTGTGTTAGACCCTCTAGAAAAGAATGGGGCTGGTCTAACAACTTGTGAACTTTTGTTCACAAAGGTATTAGGTCTGACAGTGTTTGACCTATGTTGACTTTTGTCAGCGCTGAAATGGTTCCTATCAGCGTTGACATTGGAAGCGTTGACACATTTGTAGGCCAAATGTGAGAAGCTACCACATGTGTAACAAGCTTTTCTAGACATAGTCTTAGGTCTAGAAGCAAAGAAGCCTGTTCCATGATTACTAACTTGGTTTTTTGGTGACCTAGAATTTCTATACATCTCTGCATATTTAACACTAGGTTTTCTAATATTTTGTGGGCCAAGGTCAACAGCTTTGCCAGTGGTAGGGTGTGTGATCTTAATAGGTTTACGATCAATGGACTCAACAATTGGTTTTGTGATTGGTGTGGGCTCATTTGGACTTTCACACAATAACCCTCCCTTAACAAACAAAGTGTGGTTAGCTTTCTTCAACTCTTCTAGGTCAGTCAGCTTTTGCTGATATTCCTCAACTGGGGAAGTCACTCTAGGTGGAGGAATGAATTCCTCCTCTTGGCATTCTGGCAAGCCAGTCCAAGATAAGTCCTTTGATTGGACACCATAGAAATCCCCAGCTGGTGGTGGAACAATAGTATAATTATTCAGCCCAATCCCACTCATATCCTTAGAGTCTCTTTGTTTGCTAACACACTCTCCTAGGGATTGTGTGGCCTTATCAAATCTCTGGATTTTAAGACTCACATTATCTTTATTTTTGTTAGCCTCCTCTAACTGAGCTATCAAATCAAGATTAACCCTATTTACTATATCTTGAACATCCTTACTCTGATGTAACTCATGTTTTAAGATATTTATTTGATCCTTTAAATCAAACTCCATTTTCTTATACTCAGATACTGTCTTTTCTGTTTGGGTAAGAGCAACTTGATAGATACTTTGCATCTTTCAGTACTTGCCTCATCTAATAATTTAACTATCTCTTGTTTTAATTTTTCAGTATTTAAACGACAACCCTTAGAACAGAAAGCATCATCATATACCTCATTATCTGAGGAGGAGGAGGAGTGTGCCATGAGAGCATATTCAGCATGCTCTTCTTTAACTTCAGCAACCAAAGCTCTGTCCTCTTCTTCATTCTTAGCCATCCAGCTCCAATCCCATTCTCCAACACCATCAATTTGTTGAACAGCAACCATAGCCTTGGGATCTGGGCTCTTAATCATTTGGCTTGAAGGCTTCCCAGCATCAGATCTCCTTGGAGATCTACATTCCCTCATAAAGTGCCCCATCCTATGACAGTTGTAGCACTCCACCTTGGACTTGTCAAAGCCAGCAACATCCTTAGCATTAAAGGTCATCTTCTTCTTGAACCTTTTATTGAACCTGTTTGCTCTTAAACTTACAAGAGCCATAGTTCACTTGATGTCCATCTCTTCCAATTGTTCATCACTTATCTGCTCAAGATCTTCATATGTAATCCTTGAATCACTGGGCAAAGAAGCAATGAATGCACACACAGTATCAAGATCAAAACCAGCAGGTTTAATTCTATCAACGCCATGATTGTGTGTGTCAGCGCTTGAGTACAAAGCGTTGACAGGATATGATCCAGCGCTGACAGATTGACATCCAGCGCTGACACCTTGAGATCCAGTTGCTGAATGTCCATAGAAGTTCATGGAATCAAATTGGCCTTCACTTTGTGAGAAGAAAGCCATGTTGCTGCTTGAAGATTTGTTATCACTCTCCAATTGCCATTCATTCTCCAACAGTCTTAGTTTGTTGAAGATGTCATCAAACCTGGATGTCTTATGAGTATTATTGACAAGAATAGATCTTGTCTCAATCTTCCATACATCACCAAGGCTTTTGAGAAAAGTAGCATTCAATTCAGGATCATCAATCTGTTTTCCCATGAAGGAAAGTTGACTTGTGATGTCAAGAAGTCTACTTCTCACACTGCTGAGATTCTCATTAGGTTGAGCTTTAAAGACAGCATACTCATGCAATAGTTGCTTCTTCTTTTCTTCTTTTGTATCAGCATTGCCACCATGTGCTACTTCAAGAGCTTCCCAAAGCTCTTTTGCAGACTCAAAGCGTTTGTACTTGTGCTGATTCTCATGACCTAGGGCATGTTTCAAGATGTTCAGAATTTTCATGTCCACCCTCTTCTTAGCTATGTCTTCAACAGCTACAGCTCTCCCATCTTCAGGCTTTTCCACCTTATCAGATTCAGGACAATTAGGAACAGCTGTCCTTGTGGCAATAGCAGCAGTAATCTTTGCTTCTTTATCGAATGTGTTCCCATATTCGATAATTTCCCAAAGAGTGTAGTCATGAATAGCTATGTATTGCTCAAAATTGGACTTCCAAAGCTCAAAGTTCCTGGCATCAAACATGGGAATTTTGATACTAGGGTTTGAGAAGTTGTTTTGTAGCAAAGCAGGAGGTTGATTTGTGCCAGACATGATGTTTTTAGGGTTTTGAGAATTTTAGGGTTTTTAGGGTTTGGTGTTTTAGGGTTCTGCGTTACTTAAAGATCAAAAGTTTCTCAACAAGCTCTGATACCACTTGTTGATCCCAAACTTAGATCGATTAGCTTTGTGTAAACGAGATTAGATCAAGTACTACACGTAGAGAAACCTTTGCTTATGAATAAAGTAACAAAGTGTTATGCGGAATTAACACTTGATCTAAAACACAATGATGTTAAACAAACTTTCACTTGTATTAGAATAATCTTGTTGATTACAATGAAAGGTTTAACTTGCGAATACTATGAAAACTGATATTTAACATTAACCTAAAAGATCTTCTTTTATAGAACAAGAAGTCTTGTACAATAAGCTACGAATCAACTATTCTAGGTAAAGATAAACATAGAAAATACATTGTCGTTTCTATCCTTACTAGAAGTAATCTAGAATATAATATACGTGTAGCTCACATCTTCCATCAGTGCTTGTCTTCAATCTGTCAACGCTTGACTTTATCTTGTCAACGCTTGTGCTGTCAGCACTCACTTTACTCTTGTCAACGCTTGAGTTGTTCTTGTCAGCGTTCAAGTGTTCTGGCCTAAATTTATTCCCAACATATCCTTGTGTCACCAGTCTTGCTTTGTTCCTAACTACTATACCCCTCTCATCCTTTTTGTTCCTTAGCACCCACTTTGTCCCAATAGGCCTTGCCTATTTTGGACAATCTACCAGAATCCAAACCTCTTGAATTTCAAACTGTAAGAGCTCCTCTTGCATAGCTTCAACCCGACTTGGATCATTTAAAGCCTGAAAAATCTTCTTTGGCTCTTCTTGTGAAAAAAATGCAGTAAACAGACAACACTACGTGTTGTCATGGTTAAACTTCATGGTGATGTTAGCAATGAAGCTATGCTCCTTTGCTGTATACCTTGTATGTATAGGGGCTTCAGGATCACCAATGATTTGTGAGAGAGGGTGATCCTTATTGATTTTGTGGGTAGGTTGCAGGATTACTTCTGTTTCATCCTCTTCCAAATCAGAATTGATGGGGCTATCTTGATTGGGAAAAAACTCCTCCAAAGAGCTTCCAAAAGATACAGCATGACCTAGAGATGGGTGCTGATGAGCTGAATGCAGCTCTGAATAACTTGGACCTCCACTCTTAATTATTCTGCTTCCACTGCTGGATATGAGAGGACCATCAGATATGGGTGTAGATGAGGAAATGAGTGGGGATTCTTTTTCTTCATCATTGAGGTCATTGACAAATGGATCCTTTGTATCAGGGGAAGTAATTGATCTAGCAGGGGAATCCTAGATTCCACTGCTTTCAGCCATTCCACTGCTCTCAGAAGTTGACTTAGCAGGGGAAGAGATTGTCTGTACTTTCCTTTGAGAGATATCATCTTCTTCACCTGTTTTTGAAGCAGCTTCAATGGGAAATAGTGAGGGTACATTCATGTACCTCAATGGTGGCTTCTCCACACCAGTTGGTTCTTGAGTACCTGAAATGTTAGTATTCTGCAATGCAACAGGTACATAATTCATAGATTTTGAAAGAACCTCAATATCAAAGAACCAATCAGGACCTGTTTGAACATCTTCAGGCTTGTCTTCAAGAAAATCCCCATGAAGATTTTCTGTTATTTTGCTTGTCTTCTTGTTGAAGACCCTATATCCCTTGCTGTTTAATGAATAACCAACAAAATATCCATCATCCCCCTTTTCACTAAACTTGCCTAGATTTTCAATTGTGTTCAAAATGATCACATGACATCCAAATGGTCTAAAGAATTCAATTAAAGGAGGTCTTCCATTGAACAGCTGATAAGGGGTCTTGTTGTGTGCCTTAACCACCAAGGCCCTGTTTTGGACATAACAAACAGTTGATACAGCCTCAGCCCAAAAGATAACTGGAAGTTTGGAATCAGACAGCATAGTTCTTGCTGCTTCAATGAGTGTCCTATTCCTTCTTTCTGCAACTCCATTTTGTTGAGCTGTTCTTGCAATGCTAAATTCCCTCTTGATTCCTTTGTTTATGCAGAAAGTGTCCAGTTTCTGATTTCTGAATTCACCACCATTGTCTGATCTCATGGTTACTACCTTCATGCTTTTTGATAGTTCAATCTGATTGATGAACCCCAATGAGTACATCAGCTGTGTCACTCTTTTCAAATAGAAAGAATGTCCATGTCAACCTTGAAAAATCATCAGTAATCACTAGGCAGTACCATTTCTTCTTTATTCTTGCCACAGAAGTAGGACCAAAAAGATCCATATGCAGTATTTCCAATGGCTTGGTAGTTGATGTAGTGTTTTTGTATACCCTTTAGGAAAAGAGTACCAAAATAGTGGTAAGCGTTAAGTGTTGGTTTAAGAAAACCGAGCACTAATGACCAAATAAGTTCAAGTTCGTTTCCCAAGGAGGAAAGTGCGTTGTGTAATGAAATGATTAATGTTTGTGATTATATTGAGAAAAGAAGAAAATAGAAATGGGGTGAGAAGAGAATGACGGTTACGAAGACGGATCGAGCTAAGACGAAAAGGCGTTCACGTAAAACCGTAAAAACTACAAAATTAAAATTTTAAACCTAAAAATTAATTAAAAGCTAAAAGTAGTCTAAAATAATATAAATAAGAATAAAAATCCAATAAAAATATTTTAAAACCTTTTATCAATTAAATATTCAATTTTAAATGCTAATTAAAGCCCTAAAATTAAATATAATTAATCAAAATGTCCAAAATATTATTTTATTGAACAAATAACTTACTTATATTATCTAAAGACTAAAAAGTATTTTTCCTAAAATTTAAAAAACTATTTTTCTATTTTTAAATCACTAAAAACTAATTTTAAACCAAATTAATTATAAAAAATAATAAAATAATGCCAAAAATAATTTGTCAATTTTAAAAATCCTAAATTACTCTAATGAACAGTAGAAAAATGAAAAAGTTTGAAAAATATAAAATTTTTCACTAGAAGACAAAAACAGTTTGAATTAAAACCCTAATTAAACTAATTTATTTCTAAAAAATAAATAAACAGTGAACAGTAAAAACTTTTTATACCAAAAATCTTAAAATGTTTTTCTTAATCTATGAAAAATGTTTAAACTGAAAAATAATGATTTTTGGCACTAAATGCCAAAAATAGAAATATTAAAAGTATTAAAAATAGCTAATAAATGTAAAAAATAGCAAATGAACAGTAATAAAAAATCTAATTAAACTAAAAAATCAGAAATAAAATAAGAAAAACTAATTCACAAATTAACCCACTAAAGACAAAAAATCAAAAAGACTGATAGTGACATGTGCCTGGTTTTGTCTGCTTGTATAGTAGTACTAACTTTTGTGCTACCAGTGGGAAGTTTGTTCCCACTACTAGTGTAAATTGTTGGTCAGTTGACCAATAAGCTCAGGAGAGCTTATTTGAGGGCTTATATTGGGCAATAAGGCAACCTTATACTCAGTTGAGTATAGGGAGTCAATAATCAACACAAAAACAGACAAGTCACTTCACAAAAATTCACACAAAAGGCACACAAAGTTTCTGATTTTACTTACACAGGTCTGGGAGTGTTTTGCTCGTTTTACTTGCACAAAAGTGAGATTCAAGGCCTCAAATCTTGCATACAATCCAACTAAATGGCATAAAACTGATACACAACCCTAAGTAGACCTAGTATCTAACATCTACCAAGATTTGATGGCAAAATTTTCACAAAAACATGCACAAAAGGCAGTTACTGATTTAGGAGCTATTTTCCAAAATTTTAAGCATACAAACGTGTTTAAACTTCACCAAACAGAAACCCAAACTAACACATAACCTATAACTAACCTAAGGAGTGTATTTATCCAGGTTTTAAGCAAGCTTGATATCAATAAACCCAACTAAAGCCTTAATCCAAACACCCCTTAAAATTTTTTGAAAATGATTTAACAAAGCAAATGAATTCAAATCACACCCAAACTGATTTCAAACACCTTAATATGCATACCAGGGCACAAATAAGCACATCCAAACAAATAAATCAACACTTAAGCAATTTTCACACAAATTCATGCAAATCTCATAAAACTGAAATATTTTGAAACTCAAAACTGAAAACAAGGGATTTACCTTGTGGGACCCACATCCAGGTCCCACAATGGCTGCATAGCCATCTCCTTCAGGCTGGGGCCTGAGCAGAACCTTGGACAAACAAGCTCCCAATGAAAACCTGCTAAGAACAAGGCAAAACAAATACAAATAATCTGATTTTTCTTCCTCCTTTTAAATCTTTTTCAAATAATTTCTCAAATGTTTTTCTTTCAAAAACACTTAAACAAACCACTTAAAAACTTGGAAATCCAAGTTTTGGGACAAGATTTTACGAAAGAAAACCACTTTTTCAGAAACTTGAAAAAAGAATGATTTTTTTGAAAATCTTTGTACTAATGAACAAACATGGAACTGAGAATTTATCCTCAAACACTACCAACTTTTAAAACTCACAAAAAGGAATTACTTTTACTTAAAAACACCAACTTTTATAAATATTAAAAAGGTATTACAAGTTGAAGGATAAAAACTGGAACAAGTCTAAATGAGACACATTCGTCTCATTTTATACAAGTGATAGAAGGTCCTAGAATACTAAAACCCTAATGCATAAAAGCCCTAAAATGCCCTTGGTCTTCATCTTGAAATTGGTCAAAAATCGTCCATGTGATTTCTGAAAATGGAATCTTGAAGTGGCCAGCTGTTGGTATTTGATCTTGAACGTTTATTTGCTCTTGGGGACCAAGAAAATCAATCCAGTCGTTCATTTGGTCGGGTATTGGGGTTTGGGGATAGTGATGGGTGCAGGGGAAGGACGAATGGGGACCCACAGTCATTTTGTGTTGTTTCTGGGTGTGGGGTTTTGTTGGGAGTGGGGTAAATTATGGTTCTGGAAATCATAAGCCAAAACCCCTTTGATTACAAGGGGTAATTTAGGATTGGGTGTTTAGGGTTTATGTGTGGTTTGGGGAGAGTTTAATCTGTTTTTGGGTGGGGGTTAATTTAAAAAACATGTTTGGTGGAAAAATTAAGAGGATTTGACCAGGTTTATTTAAATAAACCTGGTGGTGGGTTTGGGTTGGGTTTGGACGGGTATTGGGTTTGGTAAATGGGTAGGGTCGGGTTTTGGTGAGGTGTCAGCTTCTGGTTGGATGTGTGGGTTTGGTTGTCTGGCAGAAATTCCCCCCAAGTTCTTTGTTTAGTTCACTTTATAATAAACAGCCATAAAACCAATTCCCTTTGTAAATAAGTTTGGGAAGTTTACACTTTTGGCACAATAACTTTTCAAGCTTGTAAACAAGGACCATTAATGCATATTTTTGGATTCTTAAAGGGTATAACTTGTATAATCTTCAAACATGGAGGTCTTCTTTTGCCAATGATGAAATCTTCAAGGTCTTATCTTGCCAAATCTTCAAAAATGAGGGACTAAAGTTGCCAATCTTCAAAACTTCAAGGGCCATTTTGGAAATTCAGGATTCAGGTCCGGTTCATTGTGCGGCTTCATTTCCCGTGTTCGTTTTTGATTGATTCTTGTGATCTTTTTGTCATTTCCTCAATATCCGCACCTAAAATACACAAGCAACAACCACGAGCATATATTTGGCAGTTTTAATGATATTTTATGCATTTTAAGCCTGATTTGGACGATGAGACTATGTATAAAAGCAGTCTCATCAGTAGTGGACATACTTGTTTTTTGATTTGCAGGATGCTCTATGTTGCTTCCCTTTCAGACAAGCAGCACAAGTATGATCATTGGCAAAGGACTTGGAAGGAAGACCATGAACCAGATTATATTTTACCAGTTTGTTCATGTTCATAAAATTAAGATGACCAAGTCTTCTTTGCCATTTCTTACACTCATCAACTGAGGCTTTGGCAATGAAACAGGTTGCATTGTCTTGAAAAAAGATGTCTTTGAGATCAATTGTGTACATGTTCTTTTGTCTTGGGAGTGTTTGGTGGTAAGACAAACTCCTTTCCTAACACCAGACATTCAGTGTTAGTAAACAAGACAAAATTCTTGTTATCAGTCATCTGTGACACACTGAATAGACTGAACTTGAGCTCTTTCACCAAGTAGACATTATCAAAGGTCATCCCATTGGTGACAATAGTTCCATTTCCTGTGATTGTTCCATGCCCATCTCCAAAAGAAACACCATCATTGTCATGCAGGGGAACAAAGTTATACATATAAGATTTTTGTCCAGCCATGCTCCTTGAGCATCCACTATCCCAATATGCTCTATCATCCTTGGTCTTCTTTGTCACCTGCAAAAAGAAAAACAAATTAGTTTTTCTTGGGGACCCAAGCCATTACAGACTTGGATCTACCTCGTGTATCAATGTAGGATAGCTTATCAAAAACTAGAGATACACCATTAGACTGAGCACCCCTTTTGGGTACCCAAACCCAACGAGCTGAGGCTTTCATAGCTTTCCCCCATCTGCCCGTGTTCCTAGAGGGCAAAACTTTGCTAGCAGGGGATACCTCAGATTTAGCAGGGGAATCCCTATGCTTAGCAGAGGGAACCCATATTTTGTTTTGGCCTCTATTTATATGTTGGTAAGGTCTAGGGACAGATCTATATGCATTATGAGGTGTTGGGTTGGTCATGGAAGAGCTGGTCTTGGGATGAACATCATTCACCTTTCTTAGAGCAGGAACCATATATTTGTCAGTAACCCTGTTTCTCAAAGCATGGGCAACATACTTGGCAGGGGAAAATGATTTTGCCCCTTCATTTAGAAGAATGGCTTTAGGTTGCATATCCTTGAAAGGATTTGCAGCCACAACTTCCATTGGTGCCTGACATTCTTGATAAGTGTGATCAAAACTGCCACATGTGAAACAGGGTTTTGTATTTATCACAAAGTCTTCTCCTAGGTGGTGAGACTTTTGGTCATTCCAATTTCTCTGATTACCTCTGACAGACCTATACATACCAGCATATTTAATGGTGGACTTAGAGGACTTTGATCCTATTTTAGATTTGGGTGAACTACTCTTAGAACTAGAATCACTACCAAAAAGTCCTTCTCTTGAGAAGAGAACGAGATTATCAATTTTCCATTGTTTTAAAGCAATCTGATCCTTTTCAAAGTCCCTAACAATACTAGTTTTCACTAGTGGCTCTTCTGTTTCAAGACTATTAGGTATGTAAGCACTCAAGTCAAACTCAATATCTTCCTAGACAAGTCTTTTCTAGGAAAAGGTGCATGAATATTGGCACGAGGTGGTGGTATGGTAGCATGCTCATTTTTAATCCCAAAACCTGTTTTGTCCCTAGGAGATTGACCAATTTCAACTGCTTTAGTTAAATCTTTAGAAGCTTTTCCAAAATTTTCAACAGTTTCATCATCTATCTTTTTATTAGATATAAAAACTTCAAGTTCAGCAGTCAACTCCTTAATGGAATCATTATTTTCCTTAGCATCTCTCTCTAGAATCACAATGTGATCTCTATAATCACTTTCTCTTTGTCTATACTCTCTTATGGTGGACTCTAGCTGTTCTAAAGTACGTTTATAATTATCAAGGTCATTGTCACAATTGATATAATCAACTTTTATCTTTCTTATTTGAGCATTCAATGACTCAGTATTTTTCCTACAAGCTTTAGTACAATATGAATCATCATATACCTCATCGTCTGAGCTGGAGCTTGACATGGCCATAAGAGCAAAATAGTCCTCTTTTTCCTCAACAACCAATGCTTGATTTCTTTCAACACTTTCTGTCATAGCACTCAAATCCCATCCACCTGCTCCATCTATCCCCTGCATGGCTACCATATCCTTAGCACCCGAATCATCATCTCTGGTTTCCTTCCTATAGTTGTTCCCATTTTTGGTTCCTCTGCATTCCCTAGCAAAATGACCTTTCTTGCCACTGTTGTAGCATTCAACCTTTGTTTTGTCAAACCCAGCCACGTCAGAGGGATTGATGGAGATCTTCTTCCCATACTTCTTGTAAAACCTTTTAGCTCTCATACTAAACAGAGCCATGTTCCACTTGATATCCATCTCCTCCAGTCCTTGCTTATTGATTTGACTCAGATCTTCTTGTAGCACAGTAGATCCTTGTGGCCCTTGAGATGCTATAAAAGCACAAGCGGTGTCAAAACTTAATGTTGCAAGCCTTTTGTCATCATAAGATGATCCAGACCTGGTAGCAGGGGAATAAGTAGCAGGGCCTACTTCGATTCCACTGCCTTTGGAGATTCCACTGCTTTGAGATATGAATGCCATGTTAGCAGGGGAATCAGTAGATCCACTTGAATTGGTGTGAATTGTTCCTTTTGACTTCATCTCAGTGACAACAGGTTCAAAAACTTTCAAGTTATTGTATATGTCATCAATGTTCTTGTTATCTAAGTCATCCTTATTCTACCAAATAGCTTTGTAGACAACCCATTCTTTCTGAAGGCTGTTAAGAAACCTGGTATTCATCTGCTCTCTTGTCACTTCAATATCAAAGAACTCCAGCTGAGCCACCATATCTTGAAGCCTATTGTAAATAGCGCCAATTGATTCATCACCAATTGCTTTGAAAGAAGCAAAATCATCAAGCATTTGATTCTTCTTCTTCTTCTTTGTGGCTTCATTTCCTCCAAAAGTTGTGCCTATGGCTTCCCAGAGTTCCTTAGCTGTTTTGTACTTTCTGAATCTTAGTTGATGTCTATCAGGTAGAGCCAACAGCAATGAACTGTGAGCTCTGACATCATGCCTTCTGGCCAGTATTTCCTTATCACAAAGAGCAGCAGATTTTATCTTGTCCTTATCACCTTTGAACTTTCACCTTTCTCTTCTCCCTTGCCATCTTCAACCGCCATTGTTTTAGTGAATTAATCACCAAACTCTATGATCTCCCAGAGAACATAATGTTCCATTTTGAAGTATTGTTAGATTCTGAATTCCCATAATTCAAAGTTTTCAGGATTTAGCATGGGTAGTTTGAGGTTGTTATGGTTGTTGCTATTTGAGGAAGAGTCTGAAGACATGGTTGTAATGAGGGTTTTGTTCTTAGTTTAGTCAAAGTTTCTCAACAAGCTCTGATACCACTTGTTGATCCCAAACTCAGATCTTAAACCTTTATGGCTTGTTTAAGGGTTGTGATAGAAAGAATAAATTCAATCTAGCACTAGAGAAACTTTGCAATACAAAGTAACTAAACAAGATGCGGAATATAGTGTTTAGTACAAGAAAAAATGATTAAGACAAACGTTAAACTTTAATATATCAATGATATACGAATACCCAATAATGGTATTAGGGTTACAAAAACCTTAAAGTATGAAATGAAAGACAATAGAGAATGACACACATTGCATGATAACCTAGTGAGTCCTTTTATAGGCATAAGGACTCACGTACAAGATTACTACTAACAAACTTGGAAAGTATCTCGGAGTAGTAACAAAAACGCGTAATAATCTATTCCAAGTTTATCTCTAGCGGAAGGGCCTTTGACTTCAGCAGGGGAACCAATCCCCTTGCCTTTGTTATTTAGCAGGGGGAACTTACTCTAGCAGGGGGACAAATGACCAACTAGCAGGGGTAACTAATATACTTGTATTTATGCCCAACAACAGAAACGTTTATAAGTGTGTTTGGTTTAGGTTGCTGCAACTATTACTTCTATGAGAAACAATTGTATTGATGGTCAGATATCATTGACAAAGAAATAGGCAGAAGTGTATGGAAACTGCGTTCAGGTTTGAATGGCCCAATAATGAGTAGCTGATTGTATCATATTCTCTCGAAGATGATGAAGAATCATAGGAGACGATAGCAGAGGATGTTTGAGAGAATAGTAAATGTAGATAAATATCGTAAAAATATCTGATTGTTTTTCTATTCTGATTGTATGAGGTGTGTACTTTTTTACACGTATATGTTATATACTGTAAGTTAGTATATGTTTATTGCATATATTTTCTAAAAGCCACTGAACAAACTATGATGTGAGGTCACAATTTAGTAGTTTGGTAGAGATTTTTTAAGAACTTCCTTTACTAATGTATTAAAATCTCATTACACCGAAAATGTTGAACGAAAAAATATGTAGCTGCACGAATGGGCCTATGCTGTTAAATATGTCAGTTCATATCAATACCAAAATATATTGCGCTATATTATCAGCTCGACACACGTTTGCTAGAATCTTCACATCATTTACGTGGTATACTAATTATTCGTGTTGGAATATTGTATAATGTGAATGAGATATCGTGGGATTTTGTATAAATCTATTTTATTAGCTGATTTAAACTTTTGGAATATGTTTACAGAACCGGTTTTAAATAAATAGAATATATCATTTTTTGTAAACATTGACAAAATATGTTTAAACAAATAAGATATATCGAAATCAATTTAATTCTTATGTGATATTCTGTCGTGGTGACCAAAACAAGTTTTCACTATAAATTAAACTCATTCTCATTCAGTTCTAGACACAGAAAATACCGCTTCATAGCAACCAAATTCCAGTAGTCTCTTCGATTAGAGACATACAAGTTTCTGTGATCTTTCAGGCAGTTTTATTAAATCCGACAGTACAACTTACTGTTTCGGCTGTGGTACCCTGGGAAACAGACGGCGAATCTATTCTAAGGGAAGCGTGTCAAACACGTGCCTTGGCTCTTTATTGTTTATCATGTTTAACACGTGGTTCCGCTCGCATGAGCATTCTTGTTGGCGATCTAGTAAGTCTTTTTATCATTTTTATTGGTTTCTTTAATTATCGTTTATAATTATATCTGTTTGTTATTTATTTTCTGTTGGTTTAATTATATGTTTTGATTTTATAAATAAAAGTGTAAATGTTTCCCTACAGTCTTAAAACATTTGCGTAACAAAATTAAAACAATTTTTGTTAAAATCATATTAATTAATATATTTTATAAACTGTTTTTTATCGAAACCAAGATTGTGTTTCTTTGGAAAATCAGTTTCAACTAAACAGAATTTTATATTACTGATCTATAAACGATATTTAATATAGTTCATTGAATCAATTTATGTTTAAACCATGACGAGTTTCATACCAATCTGATCTATTATTTTTTATTACCGATATTATTGTTTAAATCTAGTTTATAGAAATGAGGATTGAGTTTCTTTAAATCAGATTTGGTACAAGTTTATATAAACCAAGCCGAGTTTATTAGACACCAAGTTATCTTACCATGTTAACAGATTACTAATGGTAACACAATTGTGACCTAGTGAATCTTGTAAATATAATTGGTGCGCCAGTTACAGCATGATTGGTATCATAGTGAATTTAGATTCGTTGAAACCAAGTGGAGTTTGTTTGACACAAATCTCATAAAAGATAAGTTGCTATTTTATGAGATTATTAGAACGTATTCATTGATATCATAAAATGTAAGCTCTTATTTTTTTAGACTTTTGAAACATTTTCAATGAAATCAAGAAGAATTTCTTTCAAACAAGATGTTGACAATGATATGAGTTATCATTAAATATCAGATTACATACACTATTTTTATTAAATTAGTGGAATAGTTTGTTTGACTTGTGTAATTCGTTGTAAATTGGGCCGAGTTTAATTATAAACAAGATATAATTCTTGAAACCTTGTTGAGTTTATATATATATATATATATATATATATATATATATATATATATATATATATATATATATATATATATATATATATATATATATATATATATATATATATATATATATATATATATATATATATATATATATATTTATATATATATAGAAACCTTGTCGAGTTTAAAGGTAAATCTGTAGAAACCTTGTGGAGTTTCTTTAGAAGAATGGATCTACTAAAACCTTGTTACGTTTCATTGTAGAAATAGATCATGTGAAGTTAATATTTTCTAAATGAAGATTGACAACATAATATTACATATGTGTTTTTTGGTAAAACATTATGTTATAGCTGATATTTTCTTTAATTGTTTAGTCGAAAGACTTCCTTTAAAGTGGGTTTTGTAAAACGGATCTTACAAAATGTTTGTGTTTTAAACAAAAGTCGATGTAATTCGCTTTTGGTTAAGAAACATTGTGTGGTTTAGCACGTTGTTAATAGTACCAAAATTAGTGTCAACTAAATCATGGGACCTCTTAATAACATTCGGAATGTCACGAGTGACATCAAAAGAGAGACCGATACTTACTTGTACGGTAGATGCTTTCAAGCATTCAGAAACTTGTTGTGCCATAACTATGCGTTATATGGTCTGAATGACATGAAAACTGAGGCCATGATGGAATCCAACCATAGCTAATGGTGCATTCGCACTTCAGTATCATGTCATGTATATGGTGATAAGAGTTTGATTAACTCTTATATTGCAGTTGAGAATGGAGAGAACGAGTTTGAGCAACTCTCCAACTGTGAATATCAAGAAAAAGAAGTTGTGATTCACATTTGGAAAAGACACTAAGTTAACCAACACTGTGTGTGCCAGAGATTCGTAGGAATCTTGTGTCCGGATGGTTGCTTAATGAAATTTGGCTTTCATATATGTTTGAATCAAATAAAAATCGATTTAAAGAATAATATAAATTTAGTGCATACGGGTTATGCCTTTAAAATGGTTAAGTTGATTATATTTTATAATGGTCATTTTTAAATGTATATTATGACTTACTTTGACATGTTTTAAATTTTTACTCAACATGTTGTCCAATTAAACCAAATTGGAAACCCTTTTTTGTATTGACACGGATTAAAAAATCAAAACTTACGTTGAAGCCAAATTGATAAGTCTTTTCTTTTGGTTGAAGAGGAATAACCAAAAACCTTGATATGATTCACATGGTTTTTTGTGATTTGGAATTGATACCTACTAAGGTAGAGAGTATCATGTACTTCATCATATTGGCTAAATGTGGTACAAAATATTGCTATTTACACTTACTTAAGAGTAAGGATATAGAAAAGCTTGATATATATACATAAGTTAAGAACCAACTTATTATCAATGATAAGGTGATTCGAAGTTATTGGAGGTGAATATGTGTCTCCATTTCTAAATTTTATGCTAAACTTAGAATAAGACACAAATTCATTGCTCTTGATATAGAAAAGAATCGTGCCTTAGTATAAATGGTTAATGCCATGTTCTTAATTCCAGGTTGAAGCTATGGCATGTGGGGGAAAGCGATTATATCAATTACTTATCTTTTAGATAAGATCCCTTGTAAATAAAATAAGATACTTCTTACAAACTATGGGTGAGAAGAAAACTATCTTATAAGTACTTACAAATGTGGGGGATATCTAGCTAAGATATCCGTATGAAATTCATGGTTCGAAAGATTGGACCTAAACCCATGGATTGTATGTTCACAGGATTTGTTATGAATAGCAGTGCTTATCGTTTCATTGTACATGAATCGAAAATAGACATAGTAATGGAATTAAGGAATGTTTCATTCTTCGGAAATATATTCCTTGTTTACGAAGGAAACTGAAAGATCATCTAGAATAGATGACGAGGTTGTCCAAGGTCAGAGACAATGAGATGATATTGATCTCTAAAGAGAGACAAGATTGACCCAAGAAGAGGTTAAACCTGTGAGAAACAAAATGAGATGAACCGACATAATGGTTGGATTCAGTTTTGTGTCTTTTATAGTAGGAAATGAGCCTACTTCTTATTGAGAAGCCTTAACTTCTTTGAAAGGGTATCAATGGAAATAAGCCATTAAAAGTGAAATAGATTCTATTTTACAAAAGTAAACTTACATGCTCGTGGATTTAACTCAAAGGAAGTTAGCCACTAGGCTATAAGTGAATCTTTAATAAGAAGATGAAAGTCAATGGCATTCCCACTGACATGTGCAAAGCAAGATTGGTTATCAAAGAATTAAGAAAACAAGAATGTCTAACTTCCTTTGATACTTATTCACATATTACGCGAATAACATCGATTAGGATGGTACTATATTATCGCATTAAGAAATTTTGAAATTTCCTTATATGGATGTGAAAACGATATTTCTAAACAGCGACTTAGAAAAGGTACTATACATGAACCAATATGAGAGTTTCATGGTTCCTAGACTAAAAAAAATTTGTAGGCTTATTAAGTCGTTATATGGCTTAAGGAAAGCTCCCAAGCAATAACATCAAAATTTTTGACCATATCATGTCAGAATGTATTCAAAATTGATGTATGTACGTGTGATCAATAATAAATATGTACTCTTGTGTTTATACATGAATAGTATACTTATCACTAGAAGTGATAACAAGATGAATAAATCCACTAATGATCTGTTGGAGTCAATATTTGACATGAATGTCATTAGTTGTTGGGCTTGTTGAACCCATATGGATTTAGTTTGAAGTCAAACAATAAGAAAAACAATATTATTGAGAGGTTCAATGTGGGGGATTCCGGCCTAGCTATAGTCCAATGACATCTTTTTACCTCTATTTTAAATAGATTTTAAATTGTTTCCCATTTTGAATACTCAAAGAATATTAGGTATCTTATGTGGCTAATGACGTGTGTATGATCTGATTTAGAACTTATAATCAGGCAAACAGATATATTAGTAATTCAAGTGGGGACCATTTGAATAAGTATTACTTGAGTACTATGATATTAATAATATTGCGTTATGGAAGATATCCTACTACTATCAAGTGATAGAGTAATGCAAATATGGATTCTTACATATAAGAATCTAGATCCACTAGAGCGGATGTATTTATCCTAAGTGGAAAGCTATGTCTTAGAAATCTTGAAAGTATTTCAAAGAGACAATTATAGCTAAATCTATGATGAAATATGAATTTATTATTTGTGATAAATTTATAGAATATGCAGGATAGTTTACGTTAATTCGTAAAAGACATACCAAGATGGCGTATACCGGTAACGACCATGTTTATAAAGTGTGATAGTCAATAGAATATGACAGAGCTCATATCACAAATGTAAAACGTCGAGACATATCCATCATAGATTGTGATTGTTGCGACAACTACTCTCAACTAGAGTTATCACGATTGACTACGTAACGTCAAAGGATAACATCGCGGATCCGCATACGAAAGGCTTAAGCAGAGAGTTAGTTAGTGAGTCGTCTAAAGGAATGAGACTAAAGCCCTTGAGGAATGAGTTTCTATAAAGGAAAACCTAACCCAGTTGACTAGAGATCCCAAGATCTAGGTTCAATTGGACAACCTAATCATAGAAATGTGGGGGAAGTCACGTCAATGTGGGGGAGTTACTTAATACAGTAACTTTCCTAGTCTATTCCTAAAACAATGTGACTTGTTGAGAGGTTAAACATATGGCTTAACGATTTAGGATGAAATCATAAAGAAAAATGATTCAAGATGAAATCATAAAACATATGATTTTAATGATTCAAGATGAAGTCACCTATGTAAGAGAGAAGTGGGGTCGCTTCGAAGGAAATTGTGGGGGCGCAATTTCTAAGAGCTCTTGCAGAACCAGGCGAGTATTCATGACCATAACGAACACGACTATGAGGACTTAACAAGGTCAGGGAGAGTCTTGTGTGATTGTGTATTGTCGTCTACGTAAACAGATATTGATTTCAAGGACATCGCGTAAGGGAAGGTTCAAACACGACTTAGGAGACTAATTGCATCTCACAAGGGAAGGTTCAACGGGTAACACCTACCTATCCTATGCAGGACTTAACCGCAGAAATTTTGCAGAAACTTTCGTGTGTTTTCGACTGATCTCCATTCATGTGGGGGATTGTTGGAATATTGTATAATGTGAATGAGATATCATGGGAATTTGTATAAATCTATTTTAATAGCTGATTTAAACTTTTGGAATAAGTTTACAGAACCGGTTTTAAATAAATAGAATATATCATTTGTTTGTAAACATTGACAGAATATGTTTAAACAAATAAGATATATCGAAATCAGTTTAATTCTTATGTGATATTCTGTCTTGGTGACCAAGACAAGTTTTCACTATAAATTAAACTCATTCTCATTCAGTTTTAGACACAGAAAATACAGCTTCATAGCAACCAAATTCCAGTAGTCTCTTAGATCAGAGACATACAAGTTTCTGTGATCTTTCAGGCAGTTTTGTTAAATCCGACAATACAACTTACTGTTTCGGCTGTTGTACCCTGGGAAACAGATGGCGAATCTGTTTTAAGGGAAGCGTGTCAAACACGTGCCTCGGCTCTTTATTGTTTATCATGTTTAACACGTGGTTCCGCTCGCATGAGCATTCTTGCTGGCGATCTAGTAAGTCTTTTATCATTTTTATTGGTTTCTTTAATTATCGTTTATAATTATATCTGTTTGTTATTTATTTTTTGTTAGTTTAATTATATGTTTTTATTTTATAAATAAAATTGTAAATGTTTCCCTACAATTCCAAATAGTATATTTCTTGCATCTTCGTAATACAATTCTTTTTAAATGAATACGTGTATCAATAGCGTTTATATGGTTTAATTGTGATGGTAATAGTACAACATTTTACACAAAGACAAACCCCATAAACTTGACATCCATGACCATCATTTCTCTCTAGCATTTTGATTTTTCTAAAAAACAATCCCGGTGTATCACACGGGTACGAATGCCTCGTAACAAGTATAAGTTTATAAGTGATTTAACAAAGTACATTTATAAGTAAGAATATTTCAAGAAATATAATGATACCCTAAATTCCTTTAGAAACCTTAGAATCCCTACAAATAAATGACGAATTCAAGGATTGTAAAAGTATGAATACATAATACCTATAAACAAGGGGCCAAGGAATGAGAATAAGAATTATACTATCACATAGAAGTATAAAGATATCCAAGAATAAGGAAGTATAAACCATACAAAGCTAAAGTACAAATAAGTCACTACTACAAAAAATGCCAAAGTGACTGGTCAAAATAGCTTATGAAAAGTGATTTTGAAACCGCTCTCCAAAGGGGGGTATCTCTATAATCGAGACATATGAACACCGGTTTTGTAACCAGTCTTTATTATAAAAATCGACACCGGTTCTCTCTTTAAGAACATGTCTCCATAATAAAATAAAGTCACATTTTTTATTTAAAGTAGACACCGGTTCTCCCGTAACATATCTTTTTAGAAGTAGTAAAAAGATAGGTTTTTATCTCAATAAACTGTCTTTTTTCTTTACATTTTTTTTAAAAAAAAATTGGAATTCTTTTACAAATTCCAAAATTTACAAATTCAACCCACCAAAATAAAAAAATATAAATACAACAGATATATATAATAAGATATTCATGGACCAGAATTGTCACAACCATCAAAATAAAGCAGATTATGTTAATATTTCAATTTAACTTAACATAAATCACATAAAAATTCAAATAAAATAAAGGCACTAGAATTCAACAAATAACTGTAAAAAGAACCACAAGAATTCAGAATTTGAAGTAATTATCTAGGTTCAATCTCGCCACAAGGTAAACCATGCGCCAATGATCGCATTCAACTCTCTATTGTCCAACGAGCGCTCGTTACTCCAAGGTACTTGTAAGTAATATTATGAAATGAAAATGTCAGCAATCTAAAAAAACATGAACTCGAACGGACAACAAGGTACTGGACTAAACCATTCTGAATATTTTGTCCACATAAAATTCGTAGACTTACGCATAAACACTCAAATCTGATTATCGGCCACTTCAAATCACAAAAGCATATGCATTAATATACTTGAAAGGTTAAATGGGGGACTGGGAAGTATGGAGAGGCGTGCAAAATTAATTGACTAATAATAAGCATACAAGTAAAGCTGGTCACTGTATTACATTCACTCGATATAACTAGCAACCTTTTGTAAAAATAACTATGTTCAGTACATACATGATGGATATAAATACATAAGCTAGGGCCTATTTGCAAACTAAAACTATCTACCAAGACTGCCAGCATATACAACTACTTATCTAGCAAGTTGTAATATATAACACATATAAAGGCTAATAGATAACACATATAAAGGGCATCAACCATAAGGTGATCGATAAGGAAATATAACCAACTAACGGTACAGAAAACTTATATCCATGATTCAACCTTTATATGTATCTAAACAATCATAGACTGTCACTTCATCTTACCCCTAAAGCAGTTTATATCCAAAGTTTAAACAATCGACATTTTTTGTAAGTGTGATACGAATCAAACAGTTAAAAATAGATTTAAGACAAACTGCTAGCTATTTAACAAAGGACTTACTATGTTTGGGAAGTTCTCGTTTTGATATTTAAGCACGAAATCATGCATAAATTTCATAACGTAGTATCCACACTCCCAATCATTCGGTTGACGATTTACAGCAGGGAATTCCCACCTCAGACTACCAACGACCCTTGAAAGAAAATAAAAGTGTGCAAGTTAAAATTTGTAAAAAAAATGTCAATGCTAAAAAAAATAAAGATAATACTTACGACTCCACAAGTCCAGTCAGCCTATAGCTTCCCTCTTTCTTGCTTGGAAGCCTAGAAGAATTCAAAATGAATCCCAATCCATGTTTGGGGCATATTATATAGAGTATCCAATGTTTGCTGCATTTTTGTACACGTTTTAGTAAAAAGAAAAAAACAGTAAATACATGGACAATATCAAAATTATAATTAAGATGTAAGATATGGTACCCTTGTAAATAAGGTGCAAGATAGAACTCATAACCCGCCAACGCTCGACTCAAGTAATCTATGGTAGCCCTCTTTTCATATAAGCATGTATCAGAAGTAATCATTCCGGGGTGCAAGAATCCAACCTTGTTCATGGAGGACTGTGACTTAAGATGATGTAGTGACCTAATTTGAACATACAAGATATACCAACATAAATTTATGCAAAAAAGTACAATGCATTTACGTACAAATCCAAAACATATATTTACTTACATCTCCAACAAGGTCAGGATGCCACACTCGAGTTCTTCATTCGTCAACAGTTCAATAATGTCGGATGCATTAATTGAAAAGTATAACTCCTCAGCTTGGCGAAAGACCTCCTTTTCAACGCGAATATTATATGGGAGAGCACAATCTAAACGATTCATCCATTTGTTATAGCCGTCTAACACACACTGGGGTCTATTCGTACGCATATCATGCTCTAAGTCTCTCAGTTTCTTTCTATTGATATCTCTCTCTTTTTCAGCCTGCAATCATATTAAAAAGACAATAAACTTCTGCAACGGGACAGTTTCTAGTATGAATTACAAACATTGACAATTTCTAGTTTAAACTTTAGAACTTAACAGCCATCAAATATTATCTATATTCGAAGTCTATGCAGTTTTTCCACACAGAACAGATATCTATGTTCAAAAGCAATATTTCCACATTTGCAAAAACAAATGTTTATGTTCAAAAGCAGTGGTTAATATGTAACAGATTCCAAACATTACGATAGTGTGTATATTAATTTCTTTAATAGAATACATTACAAGGTAGAAAAGTTATAGGCTTACCCGCTCCTTAGATGCAACTACTTCAGCAATCTTCTGCAGTGTTTTTTGGTGCTCAGTGGTTTCTTTCGGTGCTTTGTCATGCTTGATGGGTTCTTTTGGGTGCTCGTTTTCTTTTCCCTTCTTTAGGGAAGGTGCGTTCTGATGCTGAGAGATCAGACGCTTAGTTGGAACTCCTGATTCAGGGGTTTTAGACAGTCCCTACAAATACCAATTGATTTACATTAGCAAATATTAAGAAACTAAATAGGAGATACAACAAATAAATTACCGTAAAACGAGCAATGGCACCAATTGGCCACTGAATAAATCCTTTCACTGCTGACTGTAAGTTAGGGATTTCAGCATCCGGCACTGGGAGCTCCATACTTCTATGAATTTGGACAGCCTTGACCACAGAAACCTTCATGTGTCCCTTTAGTAATTGCTTCCCATGTATAGTACCATTTGCAATCGGATATACTGTCGCAGTAGCACATATGACCTTATCCCTAGTTAAAACTAAACTAGGCACGTATAAACAGCAGTATGTTTCCTCCTACAAAAACATAGGAAGTAGTGAAAAAAATAATAAAAGTACAAATTAAAACATACCCAACATGGATTAAATACATAGCTCAATTGGTTTTATAATGAAAGAAAAAGTTAAATGTGTTTCAAAAAAATAAGTTTACGTTTATGCAATCTAGCTTTGGGATGCTTGTGTCGAGATAAGATTAGACCTTCTCTGGACCAAGCTTGGGGTGTCATGTTGCCTTGGTGAAAAGAACGCATCCTGTTTAGCTAGCTTTTCCTTTGTTCCAATGCTTTTGGTCGAGCTAAGATTAGACCTCATCTTGACCGAGGTCGATACGTCAATTTGTCTTGGTGAACAGGACTTATTCTGTTCAGCTTGCTTTTCATTCCTTACAATGCTTGTGGTCGAGATAACACTGTTCCCATTGCACAAGCTCGGGTTGTCATCTATGGTTGGTGAAACTGCCTCGTTATGTTCTGCTTGCTTTTCGCTCCTTAATTCTACCTTCAGTTCCGCCCTCATTTCATCCCAAAACTCACTTAACTTGAGTTCTTCCTTCATTTGTTGTCTCACTTCATTGCGTATCTCCTCAACATCTTGTCGTTTTTTATATGTCCTTTGTTTTCTAACATATCCTTCAATACCTTTTTTGTACCCAATATCAGACCCGACTCCTCTGGTGCGTCCCCCATGCTCCGGTCCGAACACCATTATTAGGGCATCTACTCCGGCTCTAGATTCATTAGAACCTTGTGCCAACTCTCTGCTTGCTTGTACCTATTCAATTAGGCATTACATCAATTTAAAAGACATCTACAAAAAAAAACAATAATATGAAAAAATGAAATGATTAGAGTACCAAGTTCTTCGAAACATCAATTAACTCAGTAGGCAATGTCTTGATACCGTCCTTGTCGCGGGGAGCCCGGGCCAAACAGTAATTTCTCCCACGAATGTCTGGTATTAAGTGGAGTTCCGTGGCCTTTTCAGGGTCATTTCTCTCCTCTTTCCACTGCTTTTCGAAACCACGATAGCCTTTCGGTCTTAGCCGAGGCCGACTTATAAGTTTTTTCCTCGTTCACTTGCTTGCGCACGTAATTTCTGCAGGTATGAGTATCAAATGGATTATAAACATTTCAAAATTAAAATTATAACAAAGTAATACAAAATAAAGTGAGACACACATTTTTTTCAGGTGTGTTTTCTTTGTGACAGAATTCTTCCCACACATGAGGTTCTATGAATGTCCATTTCTGTAATGGAGATATATCCCTTAGCATGAATTTAACCCGGAGTTTTATCTTGAATGCCTTCCATTTAGTACCACATGATACAAGTGTACGTTTCTTCACGTCGTTATTTTCAAGCCTAAAATGTGCCTGCTTGATGTAGAGATAAATCTTATTATATGCTAATACATTTATTCAATTAGAAGAAAATATACTACCTAGATAATTAAAGCTTTTGAAAAGCACCCATCTTAACTCAAAATAACCAAAAAAACGCCACATGTATATTCAATTTAAATCAACGGTCTAGATCTTACAAACAAAAAACTGTTCATCAGTCAATGCTAAAATGCTATATTTGAGCAAAAGCCTAAAAATTAGTACTAAAAAAGATTAAATATGCATCCCATCACTTTATATTCCGATAACCACACCAAAAATCAAGAAATCGTATCCATGTTTAATCTTCAAAACCGAAATGAATTGATCCAATAATCAAGAAATTAGATCCATGTTTTAATCTTCAAAAAATCGTTTTAATCAATAATAAAAAACACAACAGATTAATCACCAATCGATTATATCAAAGATGAATAATCCCACAATCGACTATATAAATAATCGCGGGTTAGTATACAGGTTTGATTCTTTTTTTTACTGTTCAATTATTTATTCCAATAATATTTTATGTTAATAGATGTTCTTAGATTTATTTACTATTTTGGGTATAGATAGAGATGATGTTTAAGATATGCAGAATTCAATATTTCGTGATTTTGTAACGATAAAAATATAAGGTTTTGGAAGTGGTGCACTATAATTTAAGAATAAAGGAAAGTTTGATTTCTTAATTTAGAAAAGATTGAAATTGAAAGAACGGGATTTACAAAACCGAAACTAAGATTGAAATATGCAGGATTCAATATTTCCTTTAAATATATGTCCAAACAGCCCTTTAAATAGCACTGTATTAGATTTCTAGCAGCCCCTAAAGGTGTTGTCTGCACTTAACCATCTATGTTTTAAATGACCAGATGCTTCATTCAAAACACTTTCTTACTGTTACATATATTTATAATGCAACATAATCAAGATCCACTTGAAATGCAGCAAACACATTGATGGGTTTTCACGAAATGCAGCAACCATATTCAAGGTCCTGTTGAAATGCAGCAAACACATTGATGGTTTTTAGTTACATGTTTTTAGCAGGCGTATTGAAGGTCCACTTGACCGAAGGTTTACTATTACATGTTTTTTAGCGGGCATATTGGTTTATTTTTCATACAAGAATGTATGCAGGAAATGAGGATTAAGATATTTACCCAACATTTTAGCGAATCTGATATTTTCCCCTTAATGTTACACATTTTTTTCTTTAATGAAATATTCAAGAAGGCTTTTGTTTTTTTCTTCATATGCATTTGTTTTGTTTCCTACGTTTTTGTATTCTTAGCATTATTTTCATACGATTGCATTTCTTGGAACTATACCTTTACCAATAATACCAACAATAATTTTGGGTTGCATTAGATATATATACACGGTATTTTTATTTCAGGATTATCTTAAAGGATTCCGCCCAACGGGCGGGCCTTAAAGCTAGTACAATAAATGATGACAGATACCATACCTTGATATCCGACCACAGAAAGTCTTTTTCTTCCTTCGTTACATGCCTCCACTATTTTTCAGAATAGAAATTAGCCTCCTGCTACGAGTTCCTAAATATTTTCCATACAAATATTGCCACTTGCCTACAGCTTGTCCAAATTGATTAAATTCAATTGATTCACCTTCTGGAAGATCTTGAATTCTATTGATTCCTCTTCTACTTCTTGGTGCGGGAGGGTCCTAAAGTGAAAGTATAGAATTAAGCATTACAGATGTAAAAAGAAAAAGCTAGTAATGAAGTTTTTAATTAATGGAAATACAGTTGGTATCAATAAATGACAAGGGAGAAGCCTCTGAAAGGATATGCATTGCGGCCTGTTTGAATCTAGATCGTGGATTTGTTATTCACGATTCACAAAATGGGTCTCACTACCATAACTCAAGGTGATTTGTATTATTCTCAAGAACCAATCCACGCTAAGAGCACTATGAGTGGTTGACACTACTTTCTAAGAAACATGACTTAAAAAAATCAGGAAATTTGTTTCGCCAAAAGTTTATCAATGTGCCCGTCTACTTAAAAATTTGAATTTTTTGTCACTTGACGGTTTACCGTTATAAATATGTTTTGTGGTTTTCAGCCTAATAAAAATTCATAAATATCATTCTATGCATCTTTTTCATGCAGATTCTACTCGTATTATAGAACAAATAAAGAAGGATTTAAAGTACATATCAGAACTCAATTCTTGACCCCATCAATCAGATACAGAGTGAAACCTGTCTTACGCAATTAGTATTCAGCAAAAGAGAAAAGTTTATGGTCGCATAAGATGAACGAATACTACTCGGACTGATACTAGAAGAAGTAATTATAGCGGCCTAGGACTATTGGAATAACAGTTTTAACATACTAAGTATAACGATGTAAACATGAAATCTTTTGTTAGCTTTTTGGAGCGAATTCTACAATTAGCTTATAAACCGATTTCGTTTCTTGATATCAAACTGCTTTCGTGAATTGCTCTTCCTCCTATCTTAATTGGCTTAATAGTTTGGTTAACCATATTTTGTTTCTTAAATAATTTATGCAGTCGAGAGTCTACATCAAAATGACCCATGGTTTATTTCCTGCAATTTTCTAATATCGAACCAATATTTTTCTATAACGTGGTAGATTATTAAACAATAATACATAAACAAAACATTAATAACAATTGAAAAAAACAATATATTAAGATAGTAAAAATACCATTTTTTTGCCCAACTGATACTAGAAGAAATGGGTTTTTTATTCATTCAGGCAAAATAACAAACACTTAAAAGGCAAAACCTTAACATTAATACATAAACACAGAATTGGGGGTTTCTGTAGACATACTAATTAACACATAAACACATAATTGAAATAGTATATACACTAATTAACACAAATAATCAAAACATTAATAACAACTGGAAAAAAAAACTATAGATTAAGATAGTAAAAATACCATTTTTTGCCCAACTGATACTAGAAGAATGGGGCTTTTGTATGTGAAATAGGTTATTAGTGGTTTAGGTTTGGGGTTCTTGATGATACTGATGAGATGTTTGCCACTTTTATACATAATTATTGGGCGGGATTTGATATACAACGCAGGAGATGGATGAAAAAGTGGAGGGAACATTTGGGCATTGAGCATTCGGTCTTTTAGGGATTGTGTGATTAATAGTCGGGATTGATTTCAATCATTCATAGATGGTAAGTGTTGATTACTGAGTCCTCACAGGGGAAGAAGAAGAAGATACGGAGTAAGTGAGAATTTTATGTGTTGACATTTTTTTATTTATAACAACACTTAATTTATAATTTCTCTTTTTTATCATCATAGTATTGTTTTTTATGTTTGTTTTATCATTGTAACATTATTAATTAAGTAAAAGTAATTTTGTAATTTATTAAACACAAATATCAATTTATATTAAGATGCATTTTGTATTTTATTAAAAAATTAAATTTTATTATAAAATAATGTTCACCTGGTATAAACTCGTCTATAAATCACCGGAAATAAAAAACTGATGTGGCTAAAAAGTGATGGTCGCTCGGCTTCCTTACAGTGGGTAGCATTAAACCGGACCCTTTGTTTATTTATTTCTAACTTTAAATGAAAGACATTAAAATTAAAACAAAATCTATGTATATACAACTTAAACAAAGCTTCAAATGTCTTCGTTTTTATTTAACTTTACATATTATTCCTGAAATATACAAAGCGAAAATAAGATAGTTAGTTGTCTTTTATAATAAAATATTATTATTAACTATATACTTATATGCGTTTTATTACCTGTACAACGAACACGGTTTTTTCAGTCCTCATGTCCTTCTTGGTGGTCGGATCTCAAGTAAATTGTATCATCAAGAACATCATCCGTAGATTGAACATCGATAGAAAAAGGAGGTAGCTCGTCAAACTTATTAAATTCGTCTTCGTCAATAACATCATCGACGCCAACTATACTCCGTTTACTCTGTAGGACAATGTGCCATCTCTTGTCTTTCGGGTCGTCTACAAAGAATACTTGGGTGGCTTGTTTAGCTAGAATGAATGGATCAGATTGATAGCTATTTGTGGAAAGATTGACACATGTGAAACCGTCACTATCAACTTTAACACCTCTGACGTTATTGACCCATTTACATTTAAATAGAGGTATAACGACCGTAGTGTAATCTAATTCCCAAATTTCTTCAACGACACCATAATACGAATTTTTTGCAATTGGCATCCTCGATGAATCTGTCGTTGTTGCTATCAGTGTCACTCCACTATTTTGCACAGTACTCTTTTCATCTTGTTCCTTTGTATAAAACGTATATCCGTTAATATCGTAGCCTTGATACTGAATTATACGACGTGGACGGTACCCTAGATGTATCACGTCTATGTCAACATCTGTTTGAGACATACCAATGAATTTGTCAGCCAACCATTGTGAAAATGTTCTTTTATGCTCGGCTTCTAACCAACGTTGGTCTCGACGATGGTTATTTTGTGTTAAGTATGACATGTGCTCATGTATGTATGGTTCAATACATGTCATGTTCTGCAATACTATAAAATGTGCTTGTTCCAAATTGTGGTTGTCCGGAGTAATATCTTTGCGCCCAATTGTTCCCACCCCATCAAGTCTACCCTGATGTCGAGGTTGCGGAAGTCCAATATCCGTTACATCATCCATATAGTTTGTACAAAATTGAACCACTTCTTCGGAAGCATATCCTTGAATAATACTACCCTCTGGTCGATATCGGTTCCGTACATATCCTTTTAAGAAACCCATATACCTCTTAAATGGATACATATATCGCAGGAATACAGGACCAACAAACTTTATTTCTTCAACAATGTGAGATAGGAGGTGAACCATGACATCAAAAAAAGAAGGTGTAAAGTACATCTCGAGTTGGCATAGAGTAACAATGATATCACTTTGCCATTCATCTAGTTTTTCAGGATCAATGACTTTTGAATGAATCAAGTTAAAAAATAGACAAAGCTTTGTGATTGTATGTCGAACTCGAGGTGGCAACACTCCGCGGATAGCGATTGGAATCATTTGTGTAATTAATACATGACAATCATGGGATTTCATACCAAGCAACTTCAAATCTTTCATCGAAACCAACTTCTTAATGTTTGTAGAATAGCCAGATGGAACCTTAACACCAAATAAGCATTCACAAAACATAGTTTTCTCCGCCTTTGACAAGGTGTAACAAGCTGCCGGCAAATACATTTTTGTTCCATTCGTCTCTTGTGGTGCAAGCTCATTTCTAATTCCCATTTGGACCATGTCTTTTCGAGCATTAACCCCATCTTTTGTTTTTCCAGGAATGTTCAATAATAACCCCAACAAGCTTTCACAAACATTTTTCTCGATATGCATAACCTCAAGGCAATGTCGGACACGCAAATGTGTCCAATATTCTAATTCCCAAAATATAGACCTTTTTTTCCAAATACATTTTGGAGGAGCTTTAACTTTTTTCCCAAAAATAATGTTTAAATTCGCCACTCGGGAAAACGCAGCATGTCCGTCTAAAGGTTCGGCCATTGTTATATTCTCTATTGTACCATCAAATAATTTCTTCTGTTTACGGTACGGATTATATCTCTCAAGCGACCTCCGATGACCCATATATATTGTTTTCCTACAATTAGTCAACCATTGAGATTGGGTGTCCTTTTCACAAACAGGACATGCCTTCTCCCCTTTCGTACCATACCCCGATAAGTTACCGTACGCTGGAAAATCATTTATGGTACAATAAATCATGGCAAATAACTGGAACTTCTCTTTTTTGTACGCATCATAGATCTCAACGCCTGTTTGCCACAAATCTTTCATGTCATCAATTAGCGGGCGCAAGTACACATCAATGTCGTCCCAGGTTGTTTCGGACCTTGAATTAATAATGACATCATAATGTATTTCCTTTTCATGCATAACCAAGGTGGAAGATTGTATATGCATAGAAGAACAGGCCAACTGCTATGACGACTACTCAAACTTTTGAAAGGTTTAATTCCATCTGGACAAAGTCCAAATCGTATGTTTCTGATATCAGATCCGAATTTTTCAAAATAACGATCGATGTTTTTCCATTGAGGAGAGTCAGCAACATGTCTCATTTTCCCATCCTTTGTACTCTCTTCTGCATGCCAACGCAACAATTTGGCATCCTTTGGGTTTGCGTATAACTTTTTCAATCTTGGTATGATGGGAAGATACCACAACAATTTAGCAGGAGGACCATTCTTCGTCACATCACTATCAAGTTCTGTAACATTCTTATGCTTATACCTCGATTCCATACATACAGGACATTCATGTAGGTCTTTATACTCTTTTCTATACAATATACAATCGTTTGGACATGCATGTATTCTTTGTATCTCCAATCTCATCGGACATGTTTGTTTTTCGCTTGATATGTCGAAACGGGCAACTCATTGTCTTCGGGGAACGCTTCATGCAACAATTCTAATAGGTTAGTGAAGCTTTTATCACTCCAATTACTTTTTGCTTTTAAGTCCAACAACTTCAAGACTAAATAAAGTTTGGTGAACTTCTTACATCCATTATATAATGGTTTTTCTACATCGATAAACAATTGATGTAATTTTTTAACATTCTCTTCAACAACATTACTTTCCACGTCGAGTAGCATCTCATCTAGATTATCACGATGATTATCGTCGTTACTAGCATTCACATCCTCATTAGTGTCTGAAACAAATGTGTGATTATCAACTTGTGACTCACCATGAAAATTCCAACAAGTATAGTCTTTTTCAAAGCCGTGTTGTATGAGATGGCCTCTAATCACATTAGAATCGGGAATGGAGACATTATTTCTACACTCATTACAAGGACATGAAATTTTGGTTTCACCTGTTTTTCGTTGATGATCCTCAGCGCTATTCATAAATTCAGACAACCCTTTTATGTATTCTGATGAAAAATGTTCTATCTTGTACATCCATGTATTACGATCCATCTGAAAAAAAAATGTTTAATATAATGCAAATGCTTGATATACTCAGTATTTTCATATGTATATTGTTACAAATTATAACATCCCAACTAGGGGTGTCGAAAACATATTCGGGTCAATTGGGGTTGACTCGAATTGACCCGAGTTTTAATTAGGTTCGGATTCGGGTTTATATTTTTTAGCCTTGACCCGAATTGACCCGACCCGACTTGACCCGAACCCCACTTAACCCGAGTTTTTAACACATTTTACCTTGTAAATCTACCTAAATAAGCCAATTTTTATTTTTTTTACTTATACTTGGGTTGACCCGAACCCGAGTTGACCCGACCCGAATTAACCCGAACCCGACTGACCCGAGTTCTAATTAAGCTCGAGTTCGGGTATGATTTTTTTAGTCTTGACCCGACTTGACCCGAACCGACCTGATTCCCGCCCCTTGATTGTGGTAAAAATACGACCTTTTAGGAAAAAGGCGTAAAAGCGGTAAGTATTGAGTGATGATTTAGGAAAATCAAGCACTAATGACCCTTATGAATTCAAAGTTCGTTTCCCAAGGAGGTATATGTGTGTGAAAAACTTGTTAAATGTTTGTGATTAATGATTGGTTTAGAAGGGGATGAGAAAAGAAAATGACGAAGACGTAAAAATAAAAATTAACAAAAAAACACTACTAGAAAGTTAAAACGTAGAATCTTAAAAACCACAAAAATAAAAATAAATTCTAAAAATTACCAAAAATTCACCAAAAATCAAATTAAATAAACTAAGAGTTTACCAATGATCAAAACTTTTTCAAACCTTTTAAATAATTAAATATTCAATTTTTAAATGCTAATTAAAGCCCTAAAAATCAAATTAATTATCAAAAAGCCCAAATAAAGATTTTTCAATTGGTAAACCTCTAAAATGGCCTAAAAATATTAAAAACTATTTTTACAAATTTTAAAACTAATAAAAACTATTTAAAATGATTTAAAAACTATTAAAACTTAAAATAATTATAAAAATTAATCTAAAAGTGATAAAATTATTCTAAAAGTTGCTAAATTCCTATTTTAATGTATTTAACCTAAGAAAAATGTAAAAAGTTGGAAAATGTGAAATTTTCAAAATAATAATAATATAATAATAAAATAATATTAAAAATCCAAAAATTATAAAAAATTCTAAAAACTTGTAGAACAGTTTATTTTAACCTAAATAATCAGAAAATCAAAGTGAAATTACCAGAATACCCCTATTAGGCCCTCAAATGGGCCAAAACCAAAATCAGTCAACCAAATTGGGCTTTTGGGCCCAAAAAGTCAAACTTGGCCCAATTGACTTGGAAAAGCCCTATCTGACTCAAAATTCAATTCTAAGAACAAAACTCTAAAGGCCCAAAAGCTGAAAATGAGCTTATCACAGCTTATTTAACACTCAGCTTATTCTTATTGGGCTTTTCAGCCCATTAAGCCATAAGCTAATGCCATAAGCTCTAATTTGACACACAACCTTCTTTTAGGATGCTTATGAGATCTGTAAAAAGAATTTTTGAAAAAGCTCACTCAATAAGCCAGAAATAACCAAAGAAAAATTTCACTAAAAGACAATATAGTCGTTTTAGAGATTTAGGGCACCTCAGGACTTGATTCAACTTGCAAAAGCTTTCAAATGGCCTCAATAAGCAAAATCAATCAACAAAAATCCAATAAGCACAACCAATAAGCCAGAATAAGCACAAATGAACTTATTTAAAAGTCAAAGGAGTTGGTTTTCTAGTCAAACCCTAAAGTCAACCACCCAAATGCTCCAGTATGAACAAATAGGTCAAAATATGAGCACCTATTACAAAAACAAAGTTGTTGCAGGTTGGAATAAGCTATTATAGCTTATTGATAAGCTGAACCCAAATTTACACTATCAGTGGCAACTAGCAGGGGAAAGGAGTTCCTACTGCTTTGACTATTTGACCAAGCTTATTTGAGAGTTCTGGTTTGATTCAATTGGAAACAAAGGCACCCTTGTGATCAGTGAATCACAAGGAATCAATAGCAACAATAAAATCACAAATTGGTTCACACAATAAGCCAAAATAAGCCAAACAGTCACCAGATATGGAAATAAGCAGTTAAGCACTTAATAAGCAGATTTAGTCACAATAAGCCAACCAAACTTAACAGGATGCATACACAAGCTATATAAACTAAGAACAAACACAAAGCAACAAGAATCAAACACTGAATCAAGGTAATCAACAAGATCAAAGAACAAAATGTTACTGATGAACAATGAACATATGCAGAAACAAGTTTGCTGATATACTTGACACTTGATCCAATTTCAAGCCTCAAATCCTTCTTCCCTGGTGTGATTAACTCAGATTTAGCACTTGTTAGCCCTAGCCTAAGCTTAGATCTAGGTGTCCTCAAAACCCTAGCCAATTTTACCAAGTTTTAAAGATTTTATAGCCAAATTATGAATCTATGTGTTTCAAACCTTCAAACCTGCAAACATATGAACACTAGCACCTAACAAGCAGATACCAACACTTGCACACAACAAACAACCACTTAGCAAACCACAATTCCTAATAATGCAGTAGACCCAAACACCCTTTAATCTACCACTTAACAAAGGAACTTGTGATTTTAACTAATAACCTACTGGTTTTAATGATCAAAAACCCTTAAACAATAGCAACTAACACAATCAAACTCAAAAATCACCAGCACAAACACCAATACTCAAAATCAAAGCACCAAATCAAAATCAGTCATAAACATGAAATTTTGAGTGGAATCTTAACAAGGGATTATACCTGCCTTCCACAACATCCTAAGAAGGCCAGCAAGGCTCCTTGGACCTTGTTCAACAACTAGAACAAGACCAAGGTACTTCAATGAAGATGATGCAAACTGCCTTGGTTGATGGTTCAAAGTAGAACCTCAAGGACTTTATATCTTCAACATAAACATCAAACAACTCAACCAAGGGCTCTAATCCCTTCACAAGCTTGGTGTCAACAAGCTTGTAAGAGCTTATAGCAAATGGTCAAGGGTTAGTACACGAAATAAGCCAAAACAGAACCTAGGATTTCAAGGTATTCAAACCTTAAAAACCTTATGAAACAAGACGTGCCTTAACCACAAGATTAAGGTAGGCCTTAACAATCAAATGGAACTCAGAATTAGGCTACTCAAACACCAAACTTTTAATTAAATCAAAAAGAGATTTCACAATTTCAGAAATTCAAATTTTATTTAAACTTAAAAAGGAATTACAAAGATAATAGCCTAAAACTGGAACAAAGGGACTCTCACATGTTGAGGTCTCCTTTTATAGGCAAATGCCTGGCTAAACACTATTCACAAACCCTAGAAGTGAAATTCCCTAAATGCCCTAAGTCCTTCTAGACGTTTTGATGGAATGAGCTGTTCAAATTCATCTTGGACGTTCATTTCAGCTTTGATATGAAGCAAAGAGTCTAGGCTGTTGATTTGGCCACGTCATTTTACTTGAAGGACAAGTTGTGTTTTCATTGGTTGAGAATGTTGAGTGTGGGGTCCAGGGAGTAGTGGGAGTGAGGGTTTTGTGTGTGGGATGGGATTCTGCATGTGTGAATCACACGTGGGTATGGGTAATTTGGATTTACCCTTTGGTTTAAGTGGAGTAAAAACTGGGTGGATGAAGGGTGAATAGTGGTAGTTTTGATCCGAAATTGGGGGAGTGGAAAGTGTTTGGTGCAAATTCGTTTCAAATGTTTCAATAACACACCTTTAGTCCTTGTATTTTGGGATTTTTGGTAAAACGTGTTTTCAGCCCTAGAAACTTGATTTCCCTTTGTATTTAACTTTCATACATTGGCAGTTTTGGCACAAACTTTCCAAAAAGGTTTATAAGGGTTATTTTTGCCATATTTGCATATTTGAAGGACTGATCTTGGACATTCTTGATCTTCAAAGGTCTTCAATGTATCTTTGGCTTGATGAGGGACCATAATTGACAATTTGAAATTGTTGAGGGACTAATCTTGCCATTTCTTCAAAGTTGAGGGACCTTTTGTGTAATTTTGACAAACTTAAGGGACCAAACTTGTAATTATTAATATACAAGGGTTTTAAGTGTCATTTCTTTAATAAATGAGGATCAATCTTGTTTGCCTTCAAGTCTTCAAGGGTATTTGTTGAATTTTCCATGATTAGGGCCCGGTTCTTTGTACGGCTTTGTTTCTCGTGTCCGTTTTTCCTTGTATCTTGTGATCTTTTGTCTTTTTCACGATATCCATACCTAAAATACACAAGTAAACAAACACAAGCATATATATGGTATTTTATGATATTTTTATGCATTAAAAGCCCGAAAAGAACGATGAGATCATGTATAAATGCCATCTCATCACTCCCCCATACTAAGCGATTGTCGTGCCCTCACGCAATGCTAGAATAAAGTATCTAAGCATCACCAAAGTTCAATTTTATTAACCTTTATTGAAGAGTAAAAAGACTTGCAACATACTACGAAGATGTGTAAAGACATAATATATGATTTTCATCACAAAAAGTGACTTTTAAGGTCAAAGAATAGAAACAAGTAAATGTCCCTTAGAGTAAACTTCGTCATCCTTGATTGTCATACATTCCATGCTAAGTGCAAAAACAAGATCATTGTTGGTACAAGTCACAATGCTAACACTACTCATACGTCCAAATTGTGTAATACTTTTTCTCCCCGCAATCCTAGTTATTATAAAAGGAAAATGGGTTACTAGCATTTTTTATCTATTTGTCATGGATCACAAGTGATTCATATTGACTTATTTGAGTAGTTATTAGTCCGAAAGCAAAGTAGCACGATTTGATCAATAGTTAGCCGAAGGACAAAATCTTTTAAAACGGCTTCTCGTGTATCTCCTTAAGTTCATATCTTGGCATAACTCGTTTCACGATTTGAGACCTTTCTCGGACCGATATTTGGCATATACTTCATACTTCAAATCTTGGGAAGACGTTCTTTAAATTATGGTCTTCTCTTCATATATTTGGAATTTCTTCACTTGACGTTTTTTAGAGATTCTTCATATTGGACCACGCCTTCATCATTTTTCTTCAATCTTTACTTTGGATTTTGATATATAACGATCCGCCTCCTTTTCGGACTTGGATATATTTATCCTCATACCTTGTTATGGTCTTTTTGGATAGACTTTCTCCATGATCTTTAGGGGAGTAATTGCTTTTCGTCGTGTGTCTCGATCATTCATATTGATTTAGGAACAATGATAATTCACATCATTTTTGGATCTTTAGCAAAAATAGAGCTCCTCATGCCTTGTTAGGGCCTTTTTGGATAATCGCTAATCTTCGCGTCCCGCTTCAATAAGTTATGCGTTGGCTATGAACTCTATTCAACCCCGAGCAACTTTTAAACGATCTTGCGCTAGAGGCTAAGTAACCTTTCAAATCGTACGACCTTACTTATTATGATTTATTCCTAATGCATTGATCTTATGGGAAGAAAAAGCCACAATTAAAAACATATGAGTTTTTGAAAGAACATTTTCATGTTCTACGTTTAGCATGATCACTTGTCTAACTCTATCATTTCTCGTTCTTCACTATATAAAGACCTCAAATTAAAGAGACTCGTGAATACTTAGCCATGCAAGTCAAAATTAAGCCAAATTTAGATTTGCTTTCATTAAGACTATATCAAATCAAAGTTTTGGGTTTTCAAGCCACCTATAGGATCTTGCACTTTCTTGGACTTTTTAGAGAATGCGTTTTAAAGTTCCCTTGATAAGTGACTTTCTAGAATCAATTATAGGAACTTGTGAAAAGTTCTTGTTCTTAACCCGAAAGAGTTAAGATTTTCGCATTTTAAAGCTCCCTATATAAAAGTCTAGCAAAACTTGAATTGAGAGGGTTAAGGAATGTAAATGGCTCCAAATGCCCATCAAGTCAAAAATTAACTCTTATTCTACCCATCGGAAAATATACATTCGTGTCTTAAAAACACTTATGAAAACTAAGAAAATTTTTAAAATTTGGCCATTTTTAGCCTTATTAGCAAAACAAAACATTGAAAATTGGAAAGCGTGAGGGCGTAGCAAAGCAAGTACCTATTCACCCCCCCATACTAAAAGTAAACATTGTCCTCAATGTTTCGAGTCTAAAGGTGGAGCACCCCCATACTAGAGACGAAGAGTAGAATGCTTAGGATCTAGCATGGAAAGGGTGATCAACAATATATCTAAAGCCGTTTATTAAGTATGCTAAAAGATAATTGTTAGAACAATAAAGGATATGTCATGGAATCGTGAAAAACTTCTTCAAACGAACGATAGAGGCTCACGTAAACGAACACGAGAGTCTTCAATCGTAGATGATGATGATGATCTAGATAACACAATCAGAAACAACCACGAGACAACGAGTTGAAAGGGTACAAGTCCCCTTATTAGTGAATAGTGAGTATAAAGGATAAGCATGGGATCTCCCCCACGAGGCACCTCGTTTTTGATTACCGAGTCATGAGCTCGACTCGATCCCCTCAATGCTAATTATCATTGGGGAAGGTGACTTGGTCGAGGGCAACCATTGAAGGAATTTCCCCACCAAAGTAGTGCTTAAGCCTATGTCCATTCACCTTGAAATTAGGACCATCATCTTGAGCTAGCTCAATGGTCCCATATGGAAACACTTGTGTAATGGTGAACGGACCCGACCAACGAGATTTCAATTTCCCAGAAAATATCTTAAGACGAGAGTTAAAAAGCAACACTTGATCACCAACGTTAAAAACCCGGAAAATATCTTAAGACGAGAGTTAAAAAGCAACACTTGATCACCAACGTTAAAAACCCGGTTTTTAATCTTTGAATCATGAAACTTTTTAGTCTTTTCTTTAAAAATTAATGAATTTTCATAAGCATTATCTCTTAATTCATCCAATTCATTCAATTGTATTTTCCGATGATCTCCCGCGGTCTTCAAGTCAAAATTTGCATGCTTAAGGTCCCAATATGCCTTGTGCTCCAACTCAATGGGCAAATGACAATTCTTCCCATAAACTAACTTATAAGGAGTGCAACCAATAGGTGTCTTATAAGCGGTCCTAAAGGCCCATAAAGCGTCATCGAGTTTGTCGGACCATGAAGCACGGTTTTCTCCAATTGACCTTTCTAAAATCCTCTTCAAAGCTCGGTTCGAAACCTCGACTTGCCCACTCGTTTGTGGGTGATAAGCCGTAGAAAGACGATGAGTAACTCCATATTTCTTTAGAACCTTTTCGAATTGGTCATTACAAAAATGGGTTCCACGATCGCTTATAATAGCACGAGGGGTTCCGAACCGAGAGAATAGTTGCTTCAAAAACTTCACTACCACACGAGCATCATTAGTAGGCAAAGCCTTAGCTTCCACCCACTTAGATAGGTAGTCCACCGCGACGAGGATATATTTGTTGCCATGAGACGATGGAAACGGCCCCATAAAGTCTATTCCCCATATGTCGAAAATCTCTCACACTTGAATTATGTTTTGCGGCATTTCATCACGTTGAGACGATTTTCCTTGACGTTGGCACGAATCACACGACTTCACAAGTGCGTGTGCATCACGATAGATAGAAGGCCAAAAGAAACCGGCATCGAACACTTTCTTAGCCGTGAGATTAGCACCATGGTGACCACCCGTGGGTCCCTCGTGACAAGCTCTAAGGATATTAGAAGCTTCGGCACCAAACACACAACGTCTAACGAGTTGATCCGCACAAATCTGAAAGAGATAAGGGTCGTCCCAAAAATAGAACTTGACGTCACGAAAGAATTTTCGTTTTTGTTGTGTCGTCATACCCTTGATTATGAAATTACCCGCATGGTAATTTGCAATGTCGGCAAACCATGGGGTGGTGTCTTTAGAATTCACTACACCGAGAGTCTCAAGAGGAAATGTTTCGGTAATTTCCTTGTTCTCGAAAACATCTTTGTGAGGATCTTCTAGACGAGAGAGATGATCGGCCGCTAGATTCTCGGCTCCTTTTTTGTCAAGCACGGTGATATCAAATTCTTGGAGGAGGAGCATCCAACGAAGTAATCTCGGCTTAGCATCTTGCTTAGCTAAGAGATACTTGATAGCCGAATGGTCGGTATACACGATGCTTTTAGTCAAGACGAGATAAGGTCGGAATTTCTCAAAAGCATAGACTACGGCAAGGAATTCCTTTTCCGTTGTGGTGTACTTTAATTGAGCCTCGGTCATCGTCTTGCTAGCATAGTGGATAGGACGAAAATGCTTGTCATAACGTTGCCCTAAGATGGCCCCTATAGCATAATCACTTGCATCGCACATGATTTCAAAGGGTAATTCCCAATTAGGAGCAACAAGAATGGGAGCTTCGGTAAGTTTCCTTTTGAGAGTTTAGAAAGCCTTAACACAATCCTCATTGAAGTTAAAAGGAGCATCCTTCTCGAGAAGGTGTGTCATAGGTCGAGAGATTTTCGAAAAGTCCTTGATGAAACGACGATAAAAGCCCGCGTGGCCTAGGAACTCCTAACTCCCTTAACGGTTTTGGGATGAGGTAACTTGGCGATGACGTCTACCTTAGCTTTATCGACCTCAATCCCCGCCTTTGACACTTTATGTCCTAAGACGATTCCTTGTTTACACATGAAATGACATTTTTCCCAATTAAGCACAAGATTGGTTTCTTCACAAGATTTTAACATTTGTTCGAGATTAGATAAACATGACGTGAACGAATTACCAAACACCGAGAAGTCATCCATAAACACTTCCATCGACTTCTCGATCATATCGTGAAAAATCGCTATCATACACCGTTGAAACGTACCGGGTGTATTACAAAGTCCGAAAGGCATCCTACGATAAGCAAACGTTCCATAAGGACACGTAAACGTAGTCTTCTCTTGATCACGAGGGTCGATAGGGATTTGAAAGTAACCGGAAAAACCATCTAAAAAGCAATAGAATTCATTTCCCGCAAGTCGCTCCAACATTTGATCCATGAAGGGCAAAGGAAAGTGGTCTTTATGAGTGGCGTCATTTAACTTTCGGTAGTCAATACACACCCTCCAACCGGTCACAACACGAGTGGGAATTAACTCGTTGTTTTGATTAGGCACAACGGTCATTCCTCCCTTTTTAGGGACACAATGGATTGGGCTCACCCATGGGCTATCGGATATAGGATAAATCATTCCCGCGTCAAGGAGTTTAAGGACTTCCTTTTTAATGACATCGTGAATTTTGGGATTCACCCTTCTTTGACTTTGAATTGCGGGTTTGTAGTCCTCCTCCATTAAAATCTTGTGAGTACAAAATTTTGGGTCAATACCCTTTATGTCGGATATTTTCCATGCAATTGCCCCTTTATGAGCCTTAAGAACTTTCAAGAGCTCGGTTTTTTCATCATTAGCAAGACCTTTTGCAATAATAACCGGCAACTTGTCATCACCTTCCAAGAATGCGTATTCAAGGTGAGAAGGAAGATCTTTCAATTCAAGGATAGGTGGTTCCTCGATTGAAGATTTTGGTTCAACACTCATAACTTCCATCGGCGAAAGAAATGGTGGAATAGAAGCATCATCACTAATCAACACCTCATCTTCATTGTCGATCTCATTTGAAGTGAGATCGTCTCCTTGGAATGGAGTGAGATTTGGTGTGGAATTAGCAAGAATCATATCCAAAATAGTGGGATTGCCACTTGACGAGCTATCGGAAAAACCTAACACTTCTTGTGAAAACTCATCGCAAACCACATCAACGATGTCAATGTGATTGATGGTAGCGATTGCATAAACATGAGAAGGTTTCGAGTTTTGAGTAGCGTTTATAACAAGTTCCTCTTCGTTGAATCTCAAAGTGATAGTTCTCGCATGAACATCGATAAGCGATCTCGAAGTGTCTAAAAATGAACGACCTAAAATTAGAGGAACTTGAGGATCCGCGGGGATGTCAACTACTATAAAATCAACGGGATAGTAGAACTTCCCCACTTTCACGAAAACATCTTCGGCAACTCCACATGCCATAATCGTAGAATGATCGGCCATCTCGATGGACATGTTCGAAGGAATGAGAGCCGGAAGCGAAAGCGATTTCCAAATGGAAAATGGCATCAAATTAATGCTCGCACCAAGATCGGCCAAGGTGAGGCATTCTTTCATATCTTGTATGTCACAAGGAATGAGAAGCTTTCCGGGATCACCAACTTTTTCCGGTATGCGGTTAAGATAAACCGAAGAACAATTAGCAAGATTTGAAAGCTTTTCCTTATCGCTCATCATACTTTTAAAAGTGGAAGCGAAACGAGGCATATACAACAACGCGTCGGCTAAACTCACATCAAAATGCACTTGTTGAAACATTTTTATAAAAAGCTCGATTTGTTGTTTGTTACGTTCTTGCAACTTCTCTTTGTTTCGTCTCGAAGGGTAGGGTAAAGGTGGTGTGGGTTGGACATTAGGCAACGGCCTTGGAAACTCGGGTTCCACAATTGGTATTGGTTCAACCGTAGGTGTGGTATGAGCGGTACTTCGTGGGATTGTAATGTGCTCCTTTTCGACCATCACCTCGGGTTCTTTCTCGATTTTCTTCTCCGTAGAAGTACTTGAACGAGAGATTGGTTCCTTGAAAGTTTTACCACTTCGTGTAGTAATAACCTTCATTTCTCCCTTCGGGTTTGCAATGGTATCACTAGGAAGACCACCCGAGGAAGAGGGTTTACACATGATTGCTTCAATCATCTTAACCATTCGGTCCTCAAATTTTGATTGCCTAGCATCCGCTTTTAATAACTCTTGCTTAATCTCATGTTGTCCTAATTCCATCTTTTGTTGGTTTTGTTGAAGACGTTGGACATTTCCTTCCATTTTGTTTGCATGAGTTTTAAGTTCATTAGCAAGTTCATTTTTTAGCTCGTTTTTCAACTCGGATCTTAAGCTAATCATCTCACGTTGCATGTTATCAAATTTAGCATCATTTGCTTTAGCATAATCAAAAAATTCTCCTTGCAAATTTTTAGTGTGAGCATTTTGAAAACCTTGTGTAGTGTTTTGAAAATCACGGTTTTGGTTTTGATTAGAAATTTGTCCATTCCCATTTTGATAATTCCCCTTGTTGTAATTGCGTGAATTGCCTTGGTTATTACCTTGGTTGTTGTTTCGATAATTATTAACATTTTGGTTGGGCGGAGCTTGATTTTGGCGGGAACCTTGACCGTTTTGGTTGTAAGTTCCCGTTGCTACATAAGCACTCGAAGTGTTACCATCCGCGGTAATGCACTCGGAGAGACCATGAGCTCCACCACAAGATAAACAACTCTTAGCAACCGCTTTAACCGAAGCGGAATTCGAAGCTTCTTGAGCCTTCCAGTGGGACATTAGATTAGCAAATCTATCAAAAAACGATTTTCCTCATTAGCTTCATCATGTAAGGCATTAATGCTACGAGACGATTGTGACGAAGATGCCGAACCCAAATTGGCAACACTCGGTGTGTTACGAGGGCTATAAACCTTAGATCTATTCTCGATGATTTGTAAAGCCTCATTTGTCGTCTTGCACAAAAAATTACCACCCGCGGCGGCATTCAAATAGTCTCGTTCATGATCATTAAGCACATTATAAAAAGTATCCACTTGATGCAATTCCATAAAATTATGGTGTGGACATTCATGTAACATTTCTTTAAATCGTTCCCATGCCATTGAAAAACTTTCATTATTTCTTTGCACAAATCGTGAAATCTCATTTTTCAAGTGTGTTGTTTTAGATGGTGGAAAAAACTTGTTCACAAACTTAGAAACGAGATCGGCCCATGTCAAAATCGAATTTGGCGGTTCTTTCTCAAGCCAAATTTTTGCGGGACCATCTAACGAGTATGGAAACAACATCATATTAATGGCGTCATGTGGAACATCCTTAAACTTGCTAGTGGCGGTGAGACGGTTAAAATTCCTAATATGGTAATGCGGGTTGTCTTTCTCGTGACCTCTAAACTTATTTGCTTGCAACATTGACATTAAACCCGTCTTAATCTCGAAATTCTCCGCAAGGATGGCGGGAATCACAATAGCCTCTCCAAAACCCTCGGTGGATGCTTGTAGCAACTCGATCATAGTACGATTAGCCATGACGACTTCTTGTTCTACAATAGGTTCAACAATTGGAGGTTCTTCTACAATCAACGTCTCTTGATTGGCTTGCTTTTGAAGACGTTAACGAGCTCGTTTTGCTTGATTACGAGTGATCATAAACTTCACGAAGAATGGGAGGTGAGCAAAGAAGATTCTTTTTGGGTGTTTTGTGAATTTTCAATTTTTTTGTGTTTTTTATGATATTTAATTTTTTTGGATTTTGGTGTATCTTAGTAGAAAACAATCTACAAAATCACTCCTTGAATCAAACTCTTGATTAAAGAAGCCTCAAAGGAATGAAAACGATCACGTGGAGTGAACGCCTTCGAATGACTTTAGAACTTTGGTGAAAACCAAATTGTTCAAGAGGGTTTAATCACAAAGAAACCAAGCAAATATATTATACGTAATAATACTTTGGGCGGCAAAACCCTCGATTAGCCATCAATCTCAAAATACTCATAAGCAAGCGGGGAAACGAGGCGGCGCGAAGCACTTAATAGCCTTTTTCCTCAGGGTATATTTTATAATACCCGCCTTATACCCACCTTATAGTTTGTATTCTTCAAAATCGAGCTTCACGAAAGTATTTATCTGTTTTTGCCTTTTTCTTTTTGTTTGAGATTCGAATACAATAATTGAGTGATGAAATCCCAATTAAGGTTGTGTTTTCACACTTTTGGAGATATTGTATATTGATTGTGATACTTAATACATATAGTAATAATATTTGTACAAGAAAAACCAAACAAAACCGATAATACGTATTAGTAGAGTTCTACTAATACAAATACTATTTTGGTTAATATTAAAAACAACAATGCAAATTAATCACGACACACCTCCCCGGCAACGGCGCCAAAATGATTGTGGCAAAAATACGACCTTTTAGGAAAAAGGCGTAAAAGCGGTAAGTATTGAGTGATGATTTAGGAAAATCAAGCACTAATGACCCTTATGAATTCAAAGTTCGTTTCCCAAGGAGGTATATGTGTGTGAAAAACTTGTTAAATGTTTGTGATTAATGATTGGTTTAGAAGGGGATGAGAAAAGAAAATGACGAAGACGTAAAAATAAAAATTAACAAAAAATCACTACTAGAAAGTTAAAACGTAGAACCTTAAAAACCACAAAAATAAAAATAAATTCTAAAAATTACCAAAAATCAAATTAAATAAACTAAGAGTTTACCAATGATCAAAACTTTTTCAAACATTTTAAATAATTAAATATTCAATTTTTAAATGCTAATTAAAGCCCTAAAAATCAAATTAATTATCAAAAAGCCCAAATAAAGATTTTTCAATTGGTAAACCTCTAAAATGGCCTAAAAAGATTAAAAACTATTTTTAGAAATTTTAAAACTAATAAAAACTATTTTAAATGATTTAAAAACTATTAAAACTTAAAATAATTATAAAAATTAATCTAAAAGTGATAAAATTAATCTAAAAGTTGCTAAATTCCTATTTTAATGTATTTAACCTAAGAAAAATGTAAAAAGTTGGAAAATGTGAAATTTTCAAAATAATAATAAAATAATAATGAAATAATATTAAAAATCCAAAAATTATAAAAAACTCTAAAAACTTGCAAACTAGTTTATTTTAACCTAAATAATCAGAAAATCAAAGTGAAATTACCAGAATACCCCTATTGGGCCCTCAAATGGGCCAAAACCAAAATCAGTCAACCAAATTGGGCTTTTGGGCCCAAAAAGTCAAACTTGGACCAATTGACTTGGAAAAGCCCTATCTGACTCAAAATTCAATTCTAAGAACAAAACTCTAAAGGCCCAAAAGCTGAAAATGAGCTTATCACAGCTTATTTAACACTCAGCTTATTCTTATTGGGCTTTTCAGCCCATTAAGCCATAAGCTAATGCCATAAGCTCTAATTTGACACACAACCTTCTTTTGGGATGCTTATAAGATCTGTAAAAAGAATTTTTGAAAAAGCTCACTCAATAAGCCAGAAATAAGCAAAGAAAAATTTCACTAAAAGACAAAATAGTCGTTTTAGAGATTTAGGGCACCTCAGGACTTGATTCAACTTGCAAAAGCTTTCAAATGGACTCAATAAGCAAAATCAATCAACAAAAATCCAATAAGCACAACCAATAAGCCAGAATAAGCACAAATGAACTTATTTAAAAGTCAAAGGAGTTGGTTTTCTAGTCAAACCCTAAAGTCAACCACCCAAATGCTCCAGTATGAACAAATGGGTCAAAATATGAGCACCTATTACAAAAACAAAGTTGTTGCAGGTTGGAATAAGCTAATATAGCTTATTGATAAGCTGAACCCAAATTTACACTATCAGTGGCAACTAGCAGGGGAAAGGAGTTCCCACTGCTTTGACTATTTGACCAAGCTTATTTGAGAGTTCTAGTTTGATTCAATTGGAAACAAAGGCACCCTTGTGATCAGTGAATCACAAGGAGTCAATAGCAACAATAAAATCACAAATTGGTTCACACAATAAGCCACAATAAGCCAAACAGTCACCAAATATGCACCAGATATGGAAATAAGCAGTTAAGCACTTAATAAGCAGATTTAGCCACAATAAGCCAACCAGACTTAATAGGATGCATACACAAGCTATATAAACTAAGAACAAACACAAAGCAACAAGAATCAAACACTGAATCAAGGTAATCAACAAGATCAAAGCACAAAATGTTACTGATGAACAATGAACATATGCAGAAACAAGTTTGCTGATATACTTGACACTTGATCCAATTTCAAGCCTCAAATCCTTCTTCCCTGGTGTGATTAACTCAGATTTAGCACTTGTTAGCCCTAGCCTAAGCTTAGATCTAGGTGTCCTCAAAACCCTAGCCAATTTTACCAAGTTTTAAAGATTTTATAGCCAAATTATAAATCTATGTGTTTCAAACCTTCAAACCTGCAAACATATGAACACTAGCACCTAACAAGCAGATACCAACACTTGCACACAACAAACAACCACTTAGCAAACCACAATTCCAAATAATGCAGTAGACCCAAACACCCTTTAATCTACCACTTAACAAAGGAACTTGTGATTTTAACTAATAACCTACTGGTTTTAATGATCAAAAACCCTTAAACAATAGCAACTAACACAATCAAACTCAAAAATCACCAGCACAAACACCAATACTCAAAATCAAAGCACCAAATCAAAATCAGTCATAAACATGAAATTTTGAGTGGAATCTTAACAAGGGATTATACCTGCCTTCCACAACATCCTAGGAAGGCCAGCAATGCTCCTTGGACCTTGTTCAACAACTAGAACAAGACCAAGGTACTTCAATGAAGATGATGTAAACTGCCTTGGTTGATGGTTCAAAGTAGAACCTCAAGGACTTTATATCTTCAACACAAACAGCAAACAACTCAACCAAGGGCTCTAATCCCTTCACAAGCTTGGTGTCAACAAGCTTGGTGTCAACAAGCTTGTAAGAGCTTATAGCAAATGGTCAAGGGTTAGTACACGAAATAAGCAAAAACAGAACCTAGGATTTCAAGGTATTCAAACCTTAAAAACCTTATGAAACAAGACGTGCCTTAACCACAAGATTAAGGTAGGCCTTAACAATCAAATGGAACTCAGAATTAGGCTACTCAAACACCAAACTTTTAATTAAATCAAAAAGAGATTTCACAATTTCAGAAATTCAAATTTTATTTAAACTTAAAAAGGAGTTACAAAGATAATAGCCTAAAACTGGAACAAAGGGACTCTCACATGTTGAGGTCTCCTTTTATAGGCAAATGCCTGGCTAAACACTATTCACAAACCCTAGAAGTGAAATTCCCTAAATGCCCTAAGTCCTTCTAGACATTTTGATGGAATGAGCTGTTCAAATTCATCTTGGACGTTCATTTCAGCTTTGATATGAAGCAAAGAGTCTAGGCTGTTGATTTGGCCACGTCATTTTACTTGAAGGACAAGTTGTGTTTTCATTGGTTGAGAATGTTGAGTGTGGGGTCCAGGGAGTAGTGGGAGTGAGGGTTTTGTGTGTGGGATGGGATTCTGCATGTGTGAATCACACGTGGGTATGGGTAATTTGGATTTACCCTTTGGTTTAAGTGGAGTAAAAACTGGGTGGATGAAGGGTGAATAGTGGTAGTTTTGATCCGAAATTAGGGGAGTGGAAAGTGTTTGGCGCAAATTCGTTTCAAATGTTTCAATAGCACACCTTGAGTCCTTGTATTTTGGGATTTTTGGTAAAACGTGTTTTCAGCCCTAGAAACTTGATTTCCCTTTGTATTTAACTTTCATACATTGGCAGTTTTGGCACAAACTTTCCAAAAAGGTTTATAAGGGTTATTTTTGCCACTTTTGCATATTTGAAGGACTGATCTTGGATATTCTTGATCTTCAAAGGTCTTCAATGTATCTTTGGCTTGATGAGGGACCATAATTGACAATTTGAAATTGTTGAGGGAATAATCTTGCCATTTCTTCAAAGTTGAGGGACCTTTTGTGTAATTTTGACAAACTTAAGGGACCAAACTTGTAATTATTAATATACAAGGGTTTTAAGTGTCATTTCTTTAATAAATGAGGATCAATCGTGTTTGCCTTCAAGTCTTCGAGGGTATTTGTTGAATTTTCCATGATTAGGGCCCGGTTCTTTGTACGGCTTTGTTTCTCGTGTCCGTTTTTCCTTGTATCTTGTGATCTTTTGTCTTTTTCACGATATCCATACCTAAAATACACAAGTAAACAAACACAAGCGTATATATGGTATTTTATGACATTTTTATGCATTAAAAGCCCGAAAAGAACGATGAGATCATGTATAAATGCCATCTCATCACCCCTAATCCCAACATTAAATTACATAAAATTATTTTTATCTTTTTTATAAATTATGTACTAACTTAATAAATAAAATAGAAAAAAAACAATACATTCTAAAAATACATTGTATTTCCCGCTGAGTAAATCATTTTTTTTCCTCATTTCATTCCCTCTAAAACAAAAACACATACCAATCTCATCACAATATCATACCAATAGCCGTCGAACAAATCTTCCATCAAGGTATGATTATTGTATCATCCCAATTTACTATTGTTTTAATTCCGTTTGTATTATTTACCATTCAAAAAAACCTTAATTAAGATCGAGTTACATCATGAATTAAAAATGGTTAATTTTTCAGACCTAATTGATATGAATATATTTGTTTATGAAAAGTATGAAATTGAAAACTGATACTTGTAGGTTGATTATCTGGGTAAAAATAGGGGGTTTGGTTAGTTTAAGAGTATTGATTTGTTTAATAATTGTTTATACATGAGTGTGCCTAAGGTGATAGGGAAACTTAAAGGGTTAGAAGTTGTTAGGCTTGGTGAGAATAAAGATTTGTTTGGTAGGATTCCAGTTGACTTAGATAAGTTTCAGAATTTGATGGTTTTAGGACTAGCGGTTACTAAGATATCCGGTGAGTGGCCGAAAGAAATAGGTAGCTTAAGTAGTATGTAGCTTTATCTTAAAACCTCTTTTTAAGTCCCTGTTATCGTAAGAAATTAATGCATTAGGCCTACGATTAAATACAGTACAACTTTGATTATAAAGGCATGATGTGCACTTTATGCATATTCTTTTACACGTGCTAGTGTTTTAAAAGTTATAGGAGCTACATCAGCTGATGGCCTATGGACTGATGTTTCAGGCCGGGATGTTTCTGTATCTTTGGATCTTGACAAGAAAGTAGAAAATGAGTTACGGGGAAAGGTCTATTAGAGGGCGTTGGTCATTTGTTGATAGTTTTTTTTTGTTTACTGATGGTTGTGATTTTGAGTGCATTATGTTGCCTGCTAAATTTTCTAGTTTCAAATATCTTTCTGCTGAAAATGTATGTCATCTCACTAGCAATAAGTATTAGAGTGGTATATATATTTTGGAGTGTTTAAATGAGCCTGAAGGTCTGTGTGACAGTGACTACAAGCTGAAAGCATGATACAAAATGTATTCAAATCAGATTTGACTTTAGTCTTATCATTTGTTTAAACGCCTCAACAATTTCTTTACCATATACGTGTTGAGCATATCCCGATAAAAGTGAATTCCAAGATATTGTATTATGTTCTACCATTGATGAGAACATCCATTTTATGTTATCTTGAGTACATGGAAATAAGTCCGTTTAACTATTACGTGTTTAAGTTTTGTTCATATTGTTGATATTTATAAGTTAGCTGAAAATTGGGAAATAGAGGAGCAGATTCTTGTTATAGTAGTTTTGATACTGACCATGGTAATCCGATTGAATGATTTGCACTTGTTATGATTTGACTAAGATTTTACTTACAATCAAGATTTGCTTGTACTGATATGTTGCTGCATAAATGAGTTTGGTACATTTTGCGATTTATGTGATTGAACTCTGTTTACAATTTTTTATAAAGTCTAGAACTAGTTGATTCCTCGATTCACTGTGAACGTATTTGCTAGTTTGTTAAAATGATTGCTGTAAACACAGATATTGAGTGTAGATACGTAAACGGGGATATTCAAGCTGATTAGATTAGATTAGGAAGTATGGATAGGAGTGTGACTACTTCAGATTGGAGCTCTTTTCATTTGGTTGGGGGTCAACTGATCAAGATTTACATGACATAAATCGAAGTGTTCGGCTAGAGGAGAGAACGAGAGTGTTAAATTTGAGAATTCTGGTAGATGTCACTGTAACAAGAGGTCAACATCCTCATTCTGTTGTTCTATAATGTTACTTTTTCCTATAAACGTTGCTAGTATATGGTTGTGCATGTTGAAAATGATCAAATAACTATAACCTAATCACATAGAGGTGTTTTGTAAAATTGTGCTTAGAAGCTAGTTGCAACTAAGCTGATTCACATAGGGAAAATTAGAATTACTATCTCATACAACACAATTTAAGTATATTTCGAGTAATATTATGCTAGGAAGCACGGGAACTCCGCCGGGATGCCGTATGACGTATAGGTATCGCGGGGAAATGGGGAAATGTGGGGACACGCGGGGAAACGTCTCTGAGAGAAATGTAAACGTTTCTAAAATTGTGGTACGCGTAACAGTATGTGGGAAACGTCTTGGCAAACGTTTCCGGCCCAAAAAATGACGTTTCCTTGGCCCATTAACTAAAAACCCTTTTATTTTTAATTAACTTGTATAATTAGTAGATACTAATTGTTTCATAACTGATGGATCATCTTTCGTGACCCTCCAGAACTGAGAAATAGATTCATTTTGATTTTTTTTTTGGTATCTCAGGTTACTAAACATCTATAATTGATTGATTTTATATCAATCAATAAGATACAATAACTCGCGATTGTATGATGTTTTTAGGGTATCTTATTAGATACATTAGTAGGTTATGTTAGATAAATCAGTAGGCTATGTTAGATATCTCCATATCGGTATATCAGTAAGTTATGTTAGTTACTTGTTAGATACTTAGATTGTTAGCATAAATTACGTGCATGCGTGCCCTTAAAAATACTTATGTACATCAGTAGGTTATGTTAGTATTAGACTTAGTAATGCTTATGTATTTTAGGTTTCTTGTTTGCAGAAGCATGACTTTATACTAAAATATTATAAGACAAATAGACGTTTCCCCGCCGTACCCGTATCTTGAATTTTAGGATGTTGTCGTTTCCTGGTACCTGTACCCGTCTCCGTCTCCGTCCCCGTTTCCGTACCCATGCAACTTAGATATTATGTTGTTAGAAATTAGAATACTCACTGTTAATTTATCTCCGTTGTTTAATTCATAAATCCTGAAAAATCCGTTCTGCTAATATTTATTTGAAGTAATGTGTGCTATCGTTTACCAACTATAACAAGTTTTATTCGAAAATGAATGTGGCAGTGCTTGCCAAAAGGGGGTGACTAACAAGATCAATATGGGAGCCTTGAAGAAAATTGATGTTTGTAATAAGAAAAGAGCAAGTTCAACTGTTCAAGGTATATATTAGTCCAACCATTTGTTTAGTTCTCAAATTAGTAGGAATATGGCCATGTTTTTCAAAATTTTCACAACGGCCACAAACCAAAAATTATAGGACGGGTCAGACGGGTGCAGTTTAACCAGGATACACATTATAGTCGTGGTTACTTAAATTTCATAAGCTTATACAAACACCCATTTATCTCAAGTTGGGCTTACATGCATATCAGTTTGAGTTGTGCCCTTAAAATAGCTTATAAGACGGGTCAAACATGTTCAGTTGTTCTACCACGATATACTTTTATATTAACGGACTCTTAAGTATCATAATTTTGGACAAACACCCATTTTAGCTTATTAAAGGATTATCAAATAAGCTTAGACAAACACCCATCTAGCTCAAGTTTGGCTTATGGGCTTATCAAACCTAGGCACTGATAATAAAAGTTCTTAAAGAGTCTGAAGCATTGGCTATCAAAGTCCCTTATTACTGTGTTCGAGTAATGCGTTTTCTATCAAAGTCCCTCATAAAGAGACTGAAGCATGGGCTATCAAAGTCCCTTATAACTATATTCTATATACTTTTAAGATTTTTGATAGGACTCAATATAATGCAGGTACAAATTCCAGAAGAGACGATAAGAAAACTGCAATACGGCAACCCATTAGAGATGCAATTGCAGTTAGGAGACAAGTAATTGTGAAAAACACATGCACAACAGGGAGGAGGCTGTGCAGATTCAGTGTCACGTACAAACACATAAAAAGTTAAATTCTTTGTAAAAACTAAGCAAGTGCTTACCATGAACAATGAGCAACAAACTCTCCTTATGCTTTATTCGATGTTAGGTTTCTCTGTGCACGAGTTTTTCTTCAATTTGTTTTTTAGTTTATTAGTAAATAACTATTTTTACCGTCATATTGCGATATATATAACAACCCAAAATCTCTTGCCATATTTTTTTTATTTAATTGTTCAATTATAGTCTTTGTACTTCTAATCGAATATAAAGTACAATAACTTAGCAAGTTAGCATGTTATAAATAAAGTAAAAAAAAATATACGAAACATCAAAACAACGGGGTCTTATACAAAATATGTTACTTATAACATGTTATAGTAAAAAGATACGAAAATCAAAACAACAGGGACTTATACTAAATACGTTATCTCTAGCTTCTTTGAAATGGTTTTTAGTTATTTTTATTTTTTACTTTTTAAATGTTAAATGAAATAAAAAGGTAGTATTCTAAAAAAACAGTGTCTTTAACATAAATACATAGAGACATGTTGTTACCTACATATAAGTGTCTTTAATTATGTAAAAAGACCAATTTTAATCCACAAGACCAGTTTTTTTGTGTTTTATATTATGAACACTTGTTTTTTCAAGAAAACCAGTCTCATTTTGTCCAAAGGAATAGGTTTTTATAAAACCAGTTTCTATTAGGGGGTTTTCATAGCCTTTTTTATAGTAGTGCTTGTACATAATAGTCTAGATCATCACCGATAAACCTTTAATAAACAATATATATAGAGCAATATAATTATACAACTACTATGTATCTATAACCAATACAATATATTAGTTCTAATCTACTATATAAAGAAGAGATAAGCAATCACAAAGTACTAATATTCACTAATCCAAAGCTAATTACAAATTAAGACCTAATAGTAAAGATTAGCATATAAAAACCATTCTATAATGAATTTGAGTGTAATCTTTTGCAACTAATTATAAAACTCAACTAAGTATCATATTAAGGTAATAAATTTGTATCAATCTAAGTTACAAGTTCATAAAGCATAAAGTACAAGTTATCAAAGCATAGGATCTTAAGCTCCCTTAATCATCCCTATAATATGATGAACCTATATAAACTCTAAAACTAAGAATGTAGAAACACTAGAAGTCATAAACTTACTATATCAGACCAAGAATAAGCTTACATTAAGATATAAACCCTAATTACCCAAAATAGAAAGTCATTAGGATTAGTAACCTAGAAACCCTTATATTAAGAAATCTACATAGAATCAATACCTAGTCTTTTAGGACAAGTCTAAAAACACTCATAAAACTTCATTAAGGTTATTAGATTATGTTAAGATAACACGTACTTTAATGGACAAGGTACATGATTTCAATGTATGACCTGTAAATTAGGTCAAAATAGGTACTTTCACCCGTTAGACATGTTTACCTAAACTAAGCTATCAAAGCAAGTGTGAGAACTCATTGTACACTTAAAACACATGTCTAGGACCTAAATTGAGTATACATCAGTAGCTAATTAAAGGATAAAGACTTTTACTAAGATTTAAACATAGATCATTAGAAAACCCTAATCTACATAAGTTTACTTCCCATTTTCACCTCAAAACTTTGTTAAACTTCAAACCAAGGACCCCAAATCTTCTAAATAGAATTTATAAACCCTAATTAAGCCTTAATAATTCACTAATAACTTTACTAAGTCCCTAATCACAAAAAATACAAAGTATAAGTTACAAGCCCTAGTTTTACAACCTGGTTTTACTTTTTCCCTCTAAAACATGTTTTAAACACTTTCCCTCCCATTCTATGTTTTAAAATCAGATATTTAAGATGTTATATTATATTTTCCATGTGGTGACAAGTAGGTGAATCACCTACTTGTGTGCTACACCTCACCATTCTTATCACAATGTTGTCGTGACCTATTTTAAGCTACAAGTGAAGATTGGAATGAAGGTAGACCCTATAAACTTTTGTAGAGCTTGACTAGAATCCCTTATTCATCCTCTTAGCTTAATTACACGTTTAATAGCAAGACTTGGAGCCTAAGTGTTGCAAATACTATAAATAGTAGCGTATAAACTTCATTTGAAACACACACCCTGTTTTCTTAGTATCTCCTACCCATTCTTCATATTAACTTATATATACGTCCTAGGACATCCCACAAGATCAAAAACCAGGTCTAGAATGAATCAATTGAAGCTCTTGAAGGTTTTATAGCAAGTACTGCTCATAAGAAGTCATAAGGAGCCATTTGGAGCTACCTAGGTAATTCTTATGTTAACTAAGCTTTGATCTTGTTATAATGATATATTAAACTTGTTATAAATCCAAAATAATGTTAGAAAGATAATTTAAAAATAACTAAGTCATATGATAAATTTAAATGAAAGTTATAAGCTAAAGATATCTTAAAACCCTAGTTTTGTATTTTACATGAAATAATAAGCAAAAACCCATTGCTATAATTCTGGTAGAATGTTTTTATTACTATTATAAATATATTTTGAAACTTTGTTTTAAAATTCTAGATCATTTGGTCTATTTTTGAGGTTGTTATGAGATTTTTACAAGTATAGGGACTAAAACTGTCATTTTTGAAACTATTTAACATTTTGGGCCAAAAGTGTCATTTTATGAAAGTTAAAGTTATAATAATAAATGTTGAAAAGTTTGACACACTAAGATTAAATATTGAGGGTTGAAATTGTAAATATTAAAACTATATACTTAAAGGGTTAAAAGTGTAGATATGCTAAACTTATGAAATTTGTGTTAAAAAGGTAATTATTCTAGAATTATAAACTTAAAGGAGTATTTTGGTCATTTATGAAACTATATGGATGGAAACTATATAATGAAACATATTTTCTAAGTTATTATAAAGTATAAGGATTATTTTTGCCAATTATGAAACTAAAGGATAAAAGATATAAATATAAAAGAAACATGCCAACTTTTGAATAAATTTCTAAAAATATATATATTATTTTGTGTCATGTTAGTAGGGAACTTTATACAAAGATGTTCCATCTCGATATTACGTTATGACTGAGTGGTTGAGTTTACGATTTAAAGTGTCCTCGCTCCTCAAACGTTTATAGAATGGCTTCTGAGTATGATGGCCCGAAAAATGACACAATATTATCACAATTAAAGAACACATAAGTAATATACAAGAATATTAAACTCAAAATCAAAGACTTAATACTATGCATAATATGTTAAATCTGGTTGGTGTGAGACCAAGTTCTTGATTGTTAACTCAAGTTATTTTGTGTGACATAAACCTGACTAGATTACTGGACCTAAGGTGAGTTCATAGCCTCATGATCGACGTCGAAGTGCCGGTCAAGAAGAACCTAATTACCTTATACTAGATAGGGTAAGTGGGTATCGATCCACGAGGAATATGTGGTTTTAGTTTAAGTTTTGGGGTGATCACTGATCAATAAAAGTTTTGGTTTTGAATTCTAATGACTAAAATACTCTTGATAATAAAAATGCTGATTAAAAATTAAAATAATTATTAAACTAATAGTAAAGCTAGAAAAATATAACAAGGATGTAAAAAATTAAAAGAAAAATGCAATCCCTTCCAGCTCCTAATATGTATGGTTGATCACACTTATGGATTAGCGAAACTTTTTAGTTCGTTTACAAAGATTGTTTCGACTTAATATGAATGAATTAATGTCGGCATTTATTATGTTTATCAACGACTCGCAATAATAACTCTTATATTAATCCTACCAATAATTATGTTTTAACAAATTATTTAGGTACAACTTATGTTGATTATACGACCATGTTTTTTTAACTAAATAAAATAAGTATAAATCGTTAACTAACAATAAATTATATTGCACAAATAATTAAACATAATATCAAATCAAATCAAATAATATAATTTATAGATAAATTATAAATCAATGTAAAATAAATATGATAATCCAAAAGTAATGATCAAACCATAAATAAAATTACCAGAAGGAATTACAACAAAATTAGCCGGACATCGCGGTGTACCCGACCCATTTTATATCAATCACCGTCTTTTTTTATATGGTTTTGCAATAGCTGTGTAGTAGTCGGATGCCACCAAGGACAAATTGTATATGCCCACAATTATGGTGGTTAAATTGTTCACAAAAGATGACAACTCTTCTCCAATACACGAATGTATTATTCTTCTTTTATTCCCACATGCGGCTACCCCCCAAAAAAAATTTTATGACCTTTTTTTTTCTTTTCTTGCGGCTGTATTGTTTTCTCCCCATTGTTTATATATATATATATATATATATATATATATATATATATATATATATATATATATATATATATATATATATATATATATATATATATATATATATATATATATATATATATATATATATATATATATATATATATATATATATATATATATATATATATATATATATATATATATATATATATATATATATATATATATATATATATATATATATATATATATATATATATATATATATATATATATATATATATATATATATATATATATGTATATATATATTGTGACAATCTGTCAATTTATGGTTGATATTTTATTCTCAATATTTATTTGAAAACATTATTTTAATGTTATATTATGAACTCACTTATTTTTGGGAAGTAATTTGGATTTACGTCTTGAAGTAGCATCGACTACGTCTAAACAGGAGGATTCAACGTTACGTGCTTACGTTTACATACACCGTCTTTGGTGACAGTCTGACATTTCAGAAAATAAATTTATCCGTGAATATTATTTTAAGATTTTAAATTTGTGTTGGTTCATAAACTCACAAATTTACGAGAAGAGATTAGGACTTACGATTTTATTTTAACGTCATTTACGACTAAACCGGAAACCTTAGGATTACGTATTTACGTTTTCGAACTTCGTTTTTTGATGAAACAATTTTTATTAGATTCGTTTTGTGTCGTTGATTCATAATTTATAAAAATGTTTTTCGTAAAACGACCTGAGGGCACGCAAATCGAGGATACTAGAATCTAGGAGTACCCGTAAATAATTGGGGATGAGACAAAACAAGTTTTGCCCCACCCCCAATATGGGACGGCTACATAAGCTACACCTCACCCCATTATGTGTCAAGCTTAGTTAATAAGCTAAGACACATGTAACAAGCTTACATTGTAAGCCACTTTCTATCAAAACCATCCATCCTAAACTAGCAACTCATTTACACCATGCAAATCAACTCACATTTTCTCTCATCTCCTCCATTGCGCCGTCCACTTCTCCCCCATAAACACCACTTTTGATCAAAATCAACCATGAAATCCTATGTATTCTTGCACATGTTGAAGCCCTTTTGAAACCCTATTGATTGGTGGTGATTATAACATCCAAGGAGGAGTTTCCATGGAGTCTTGGGGCTGATTTTCCACAAGGTGTTCATGAAGAATGGTGGTCTTGAAGATGGTCTTGGTTATCCACAAGTTTCTCCATCAAAATCCATGTCCAAATCACAACCTACATCAACTTGGTGGTATAAAGATTGTCCTCCTCATCTTCTTGTTATTTTTGATTATGTAATCTTGTATTTCTTTTACTTATGTATATGTATATGATGATTAATGATGATTAAAAATATTGTGTGGGGATTTGGTGTTGATAAATATGATTAAAAAGGTGAAAAACTATAAGAAACAAGGTTAAAATCTTGCTTAATTTAGATGGCTGTATAAAACAGTAAAGAATCATATGGTAAACTGGTAAAATCACTTGAATAGATTGATATACAGTAAGCTATGGGTCTTGTACACATGTGAGAGTTGGCCATGCAATGGAATCATTGTAATGAGTGAGATATGATCAAAACAAGTTTAAAGTACAAATCTGAGTTCACTGTTTTGGACGATTTTTAGAAAATACTTAGAGGCCGATTAAACAGTAGTTATAGAAGAGTTAAATGGAGCACATATCATGTAGTTTTTGTGAAAAAATTTTGAGCTTCTATCTCCATATAGAACTCTAGATATGGCAGTTTGGTGAAGATGAAAATAAAAATCAGATTTTTGGAAATTAAAGTATAATAGTATTATATAAGCACTCAAATAAAAATAGTATAAAATGTAAATTAAAAACCCACTAACTTATATAATACATTTATATAAATATGTATAAGGATAAATAAGTGGACATTTTATAAAAATGGTAACTTGTTAAGTTTTATAAGTTATAAAACTATAAACATGATTTTTACGACTTTTTCGGCTATTAACCGTAAAATTAACGTTTTTGCTAAATAAAACTTAGACGGTTGGACCCGTCTAATTTGAACTTTATAAAACTTATAAAAGTTATATACTGATATATAAACATGTATAACAAGTAAAAACCGATAAAACCCGAACTTTATTACATACGGACATTAACGGGCTAAATTAACGTTATTGGACTAATAAAACAACAAAATGGACTAAAACACTTATAAACTTATTTATTTGGCTTAACCCATTTGGTCCCAACATGTAAAGTATAAATACTGACAATACAAGTATGAAATGGATTAATACAAGTTAATAAACTTATAATAGGCTTATTGGACCTAAAACACGTAAATAGGTAAAACTAGTAAACTAGTATAAAAGTTATCGACACATAACACTAAAATGAGTAAAAGAGAATTTGTAAACCCACTTGATCATCATATATATAAAATCATCATATGTATACATAATTATTATTTTTATAAAGTCATTGGACAAGAGTCTAAGACGAGTATTATTTGTCTAGGTTTCCGTGATTGAAGCACGTACCGTACGTCCGAATTGCCGATAACCCGCCTTCCCACATCAACGTGATTTCATAGCCTCGCACTCTTTTAAATGTTTTTATAAATGTTTTATAAACCCGCGAGGGAGATAACATGTTAGTTTTTATAAAATAGGACACCATTTGTCCCGATTGTTTGTTTATTGATTTGGACCCGAATGATTGTATGACCCGATTGTATGACCCGATAAATGATTAAAGGACCCGATAGATGAAATTAAATGGATTATTAAAGTTATGTTATGTCACTAAAAGTCCCATTAGCATGAATTGTGAACTACCGAGATATGGTAGACGCTTATGCATATAATAGTACTATTTGGGGACGATCACCCCAGTTCGCGCCTTGACGGTTGATCCCCGTCGTGCCACATTGATTGGTAAACGAATTTATGTATGAGAAGGTTTCCATAGCGTGACCTTTGTGACGACACGCTACTTTAGATGGGCAAATTGAGTATCGGGTTAGCTACCCGTTGTTTGGTTTAGTAAGGTAACAATGTCATGCGGATTATAATAATCCAACTAACGAAATACTATTAGACGCTCCGAACGATTTATTGCCTAACTAGCAATACAAGGTCATACTATTGATATTATGTTCGTGTTTTGGTTTTCATAACCATATTCATATAACGGTTTTTATTTTCATACAACGTCATAAGACGTATTGTATGATGTTTTTATGACATTGGCTCGTGTAATGACTTTTAAGGCAAACGCCTATATTATGATTTTGATGAAGATTTGTATAAAATGACTTTGGCTATTTTATGGCCTATCAAAATGATTTGTACAAAATGATTTTCAGTAACAATTTTATACTGATATTATATTGATGGATTTTATTAAACTCTATGAATTCACTCGGCGTTATCGCTGACCTTTTCTTTTAACATGTGTTATCTCAGGTACTTGAAGGTAATTCTCGGGAAGACAACAAGAATTCATGGCCCGCACCTAAACAATATTTTCCATTCAAATTCTTTGTAAAACTTGTATGAAATACAATGACTTGGGACCAATGTAACTTTGATATTTATGAATGGAAATGCTTTATAAATAAACGACGCGATTTGTATGCGTTGTCTATGATGTGAGTAATGTGCTATCCCGTAACACCTACTAGTCTTCCGCTGTATTGAGTTGTATAAATTTGGGGGTGTTACAGTTTGGTACCAGAGCTCTCGTTATAGAGAACGAAAGATTTTTAAAACTAAGGTTTTGAATAAAACATTTCAAAATCTTTTAACTATAAACATTTTTCTAAAAATGTCTAAAAATCTTTTGACTATAACGGTGCCGAAGAATTCCCGAGTTACCGACAAGGCCAGACTGAGAAGTGTTATTTTAATATATATATAACTTGAATTTTATATATATATATATATATATATATATATATATATATATATATATATATATATATATATATATATATATATATATATATATATATATATATATATATATATATATATATATATATATATATATATATATATATATATATATATATATATATATATATATATATATATATATATATATATATATATATATATATATATATATATATATATATATATATATATATATATATATATATATATATATATATATGATGTAATTTGATTACATGATTGTTTGATGATTATTTTGATATTTATACGAGGTATTTATACGGCGTCGATTGTCACAAGAAACCTTAAATCCCCTAGTAAATTATTCGAAGCTATTCTCGTAGGAATTCTAGCTATCCTAGATCTAAACCAAGTTGTGGATATTTACGATCCTAACAAAATGGTTGATATTCGTAGAAATATAGATATTAGTTGATTGTGATACTGAAAAAGAATTGGCAAGATTAAATCTGATATCGATATCATGACGATCTTTCCTTATAGAGTGGAGTTTGACAAAACGTTACCACCTAGAAAGATGTCATCTGATTCGTTGTCATCCAATTCTTAAATTGAAATCGAAAGGTTGAATGTTGCACTTGAGGCTGTCATTGGAACCATTACCCAAAAGCCTCATGCCACTAGTACCTTTCTGAGAAGTCTAGTTGAATGATCAAGTCATTTCATACTAGTGACTCATTTGATAATTGTTGTTGTAAGAGCTATAGGATTGGAAATTAAGTGTTGATTCATATCGAGCTTTTATTGCCCTATTAAGGTTTATAAATAAGGTTGAAAGTATTGGAACATGAGGTAGGATGTCGCATTGATTATAAGTTAATTAAAACTTGAATAAAGTAAAAAAAAATTAACTTGTATGGAATATGAGATTGTTAAGAGGAAGTTGTTGAGTCCCGTAATTGAATTATAAGGTTTTAAATGATTGTTAGTTTGTATTAAGGGTTGTTCCTAGGCCATTGTCTACTAACGAGGATGCCCAATGTCCAAGAAATAAATTGAAGAAATTTTCTTCTGAATTGGGACCAATGGATCATCTTCTGGGACATGTGGAACACCTAATGACTCTTGTAGATTAGTATTCATTGTGGTATCTTTTAAAAATCCCTAACTTAACTGAGATATCAGTTGGTAGGATGAGTTCTGAGAATTGTATGACATAGTGACACGTAATGTGTTACGGTACAATTTTGACTTGTTTGTGATTAATGAAAAAGACTACATTTGATTACTAAATCTTACATGTATCAATGTTATCTATCTTTTATTGCTTCATCCTAATGTTCGCATTAGTGATGCAACCATTGAACAAGTACTCATCTTGATTTGAGTAACGTTGTGAATTATTCTCTTTTGACTGCCATCGAGGTCATGAATCTCATGATTAATTGGCTAAGCTCATTTCCTATCATATCGTATTTAATTCTTGGTGAACAAGCTTTCATCACTCTTTTGCAGATCACACCTTGTTTTTATAAAGTTAAAACGGTATCCTTTGAGAAAATTTAATTTTCATCACTATAAGGATTATTCAAAGTGAGATTTATAAGTGATTGTTATCGAAATAAAGTTGTTTATGAAACCCTTTGGAAAACTTAATTGTTTTCATGACAAAGAAAATCTTTGTAAATTTATTTTTGATTCTTATTTAAGAATTAAGCATGAAAATGTTTTTATTTATAAACATGATGATAAAATTTTGACGAACTGAGTATTGCATCGTTAGTCTTGAAATTGTATATAGTTGCGCGCCTACATACAATTTGGAATGGACTATGCAAGACTGATTAGTAGTCACCATAAAACTAATGAATAAACACTACATTTTCTTTGAAGATTGTGAAGGATTAAATTTTATGAGATCTGCAAGAATTGAAAAATAGGGACATAGTGTTAGGGACACCTACATATGTGCCTGTAGCATCTATTCTTCTGAGTCGAATTTACTGATCTATGGAAATTGTCTTATTTGACAATTGACAATTCTTTCTTGTCCAAATCTCCCGTAGTGAGATTCTTAGGAAAAGTATCTGATTACCGAGTGTTGATACCCGACTGGATGTATTGACGTTCTTATCATTTCTTATGATTTGATTTCATTTGAATGACCTGGGTAACGATCCGAGGAGCTTTCGAATGCGTACTCAAATTATGAAAACATGGGATATATTCATATTCGTTAATGTTTTCGTTTGTATCTGATTTGAAATTCTCTCGCGTAGATTATGCGTTGACCTTACTCTTTTAAGGTTAGTTATGTCTCCTGATATCCTTGAATTTGTGAAGAATTATGAGTTATTATTAGAATTTTGAGAAGATCACATCTTATCGACGGCAATAAAACTGAATAGTTGATAGTGCCAGTAGAATGGATTTATTGATTATGACATAACGACATTGTCTTAATTGATGGGAACTCGAATAGAATTCCCCTAAATGATAAAATGTTGATTATCAAAAGTGATATAAATAATTCTTGGTGGATGACGATATCCTATATTTAGACTTAAAATTATACCGTGAATGATTGTGAATTAGTCATAGATATGATAATCTAGAAAGAACCTAAAGTGAATATATTAAAAGATGTTTATGTTATCTGAAACTTTAGTAAGTATTTGTTGATGAATTACCTAGACTTTCGTCATTAAGGTAAGTTGAAATTGGTATTGATTATATTCCCGGTGCTGCACATGTGGCATGTGCACTGTACGTCAGCACCATCTGAATTAAAGGAATTACCGTACAACTGAGAGAGTTGTCGGAGAAAGATTTTATTCTACCGAGCTCGTCATCATGAAGAGCTATGGTGTTATCATTCCTTATATTTATAGATTACTGTGAACTGAGTAAATTGATAATCGAAAACAATATCCATAACTCGAAATGGAAGATTTGTTCGATCATTTACAAGATTTTTGATCCATGGCATGGTTATCATCAACATCGCATCTGCGAAAAAGATTATCTATTCCAATCACTACATCCGGTACTTGTAATGAACATTATGAGTTTCACGTGATGTCGTTTGGATTGACTAATACACATGTAGCATTCATAAATTTGGTGAATCACGTGTGTAGGCTGTAATTTGATAAATTCATGCTTGTGATCATTAAGGACCATTTGTTTGTTTATAAGTATAAAAAGGAGTTAGTAATTATTTATAGATTGCCTTAAATTGGCCGAACAATTAAAACTTGTACCTTGAGTATTTAACATGTGATTAAAGACTTAACCTTCACATTATTTGACTGTGTGATTAATAAGATAATGGAATACATTGACTCTTTAAAAATTAAGAGCCCTTTTAAAACTTTGAGTATTACTAAAAAGAAGAAAGTGCAAATATGTTTTGATAAATGTTATCAAAAGAATTTTTAAGGAATCATTCCCTTATAACCAAAACATTTAACTAAACTCCTGTTTAGAGGTAAATGTTTTTGCATACCTTAAGACAACCTAAGAAGGATTGAGGAAACCCATTTAAACCATGACTTGATATTTGAAACGATAATTTACGCTTTTCAACTAAGAAAATTTTGACCAAAATATAAACAAAGATTTTTCGAATATTTACGAATCCTATAAATTATTTTCGATAAATCAACAAAAAGCGTGTTAATTAAATTTAAAATTTATTTTGAACATTTTCATATAATTAAACGGACTAAGAAATTTAAAATCTTTACGTTTACGTTTCATAAAAATTAAATATTTATTAGTTAATTAGTTATAATAATTATCGACTCTTTAGACGTCAGATTGAGTAAAACAGATAAAGATAATAGTAAAGACGAAACTGAAACATAGAAGATATGAAGAAAGAATTTTGAATAAATACGGTTATGATATTTATTTCATCAGGAAAGTGAACGTAATTGCTGACACATTATGTATAAAAGATAAAGAACCAATTAGGATGTATTTCTTAATAATGAAGATGCAAAATAAATTGCCAAACAATTTAAAATATAGCCGATGCTTATAAAAAGGATAATATAGATAATAAAAGTGGTTCGCGGCTAATGTGAACCATTAGAATTGAGAAGCCAATAGCGTTGTATGTTTTAAAGGCCACTTGTGGTTGTCTAAATATGGAGATTGTAAGATATAGTTATATTGGAAACTTGTAAGTATAAGTATTCTATTCCCGTTATTTCTGATTTAATGTATCATTATCAAAAGAAGTTGTACTAATGACAAATTATGAAGGCAGACATCGCCTCATACATTAGTAAACGTCTAGCTATTGCAAAGGTCATCATCTGAATTTGATTCGATTTGGGTCATCGTCGACAGACTGACCAAATCTGCTAATATCATTCCCGTTAATGATAAATGCAAAAGAGTTATGTAAACATGGTGTGCCTGTATCGAACATCTTTATCAAGATCCTCGCTTCGCATCGAATTTCTAGAGATTTGCTCAGAAATCATTGAGAACGAACCTTGATGAGAGTACTATGTACCACCCCAAATCGAAGGGACGAGGTAAAGTAACGATACAAAGTAATATAAGTGTTGTTCTATGTTTGAATGAATGACCTTTGGTAATAAACCGTATAATCGTTTTCCTTTGGAGTGATTATCATTGATAATTATCATATTAGGATCAAGATCGAATCTTGTTAGGATCTATATTAGAGCATCTGTAAGCAGGAGTTGAGATGAAGACACCCGACATACACCCATTGCGAGTTGGACATGTCTTTTAGGTTTAAGGTTTCCTATGATGGCGAACCTAACCTTAAAAAATACCCGACCCGCGAGACCTGAAATGATTGTTGAAATTAGGATTTGATTATTGACGGCCGATAATGGGCAGGAGGTTATGTGAATATGAAATGTAGATCTTAAAGTGCCAGATGGGTAGCGAAGTTATGCCAAAAATTTTAACCTTGGAAAAAAATGAATTAATGATCTGACAAATCATGGGATATAAGTCCCCATTGTATGGGACCATTGAGATGATGTAAAAGTTGGTTTGAAAGGCATATAAGCTGGATCTACCCTAGGACTTCAAGAGCTGCGTGAATTATGATTCGAATATCGAACTTGATGGAATATCTATCAAGTGAGAATCCGATTGTTTCTTAGTAAAGTTTAGATCGGCGAAAAGTTGCATTCATTAGAAACCCGTGAACATCATGGATAGAGAAAGTAAGTCAACATTAAGCCTGATCTTATTCCCGTAGTTATGCTTGATGAAACTCGCGTATTGTAATAAATTACACTTGTGAGAAAAGACCGAATGTGGAGGAAATACCCACATGGCTTTAACTCTATAAGAAGCGAGTAGTAAGATGATCTTTGGGGACAAAGATCCTGTTTAGGGGTAAATGATGTGACAATCCGTCAATTTATGGTTGATATTTTATTCTCAATATTTATTTGAAAACATTATTTTAATGTTATATTATGAACTCACTTATTTTTGGGAAGTAATTTGGATTTACGTCTTGAAGTAGCATCGACTACGTCTAAACAGGCGGATTCAACGTTACGTGCTTACGTTTACATACACCGTCTTTGGTGACAGTCCGACATTTCAGAAAATAAATTTATCCGTGAATATTATTTTGAGATTTTAAATTTGTGTTGGTTCATAAACTCACAAATTTACGAGAAGAGATTAGGACTTACGATTTTATTTTAACGTCCTTTACGACTAAACCGGAAACCTTAGGATTACGTATTTACGTTTTCGAACTCTGTTTTTGATGAAACAATTTTTATTAGATTCGTTTTGTGTCGTTGATTCATAATTTATAAAAACTTTTTTCTTAAAACGACCCGAGGGCACACAAATCGAGGAAACTAGAATCGAGGAGTACCCGTAAATAATTGGGGATGAGACAAAACAAGTTTTGCCCCACCCCCAATATGGGACGGCTACATAAGCTACACCTCACCCCATTATGTGTCAAGATTAGTTAATAAGCTAAGACACATGTAACAAGCTTACATTGTAAGCCACTTTCCATCAAAACCATCCATCCTAAACTAGCAACTCATTTACACCATGCAAATCAACTCACATTTTCTCTCATCTCCTCCATTTTGCCGTCCACTTCTCCCCCATAAACACCACTTTTGATCAAAATCAACCATGAAATCCTATGTTATTCTTGCACATGTTGAAGCCCTTTTGAAACCCTATTGATTGGTGGTGATTATAACATCCAAGGAGGAGTTTCCATGGAGTCTTGGGGCTGATTTTCCACAAGGTGTTCATGAAGAATGGTGGTCTTGAAGATGGTCTTGGTTATCCACAAGTTTCTCCATCAAAATCTATGTCCAAATCACAACCTACATCAACTTGGTGGTATAAAGATTGTCCTCCTCATCTTCTTGTTATTTTTGATTATGTAATCTTGTATTTCTTTTACTTATGTATATGTATATGATGATGAATGATGATTAAAAATATTGTGTGGGGATTTGGTGTTGATAAATATGATTAAAAAGGTGAAAAACTATAAGAAACAAGGTTAAAATCTTGCTTAATTTAGATGGCTGTATAAAACAGTAAAGAATCATATGGTAAACTGGTAAAATGACTTGAATAGACTGATATACAGTAAGCTATGGGTCTTGTACACATGTGAGAGTTGGTCATGCAATGGAATCATTGTAATGAGTGAGATATGATCAAAAGAAGTTTAAAGTACAAATCTGAGTTCACTGTTTTGGACGATTTTTAGAAAATACTTAGAGGCTGATTCAACAGTAGCTATAGAAGAGTTAAATGGAGCACATATCATGTAGTTTATGTGATACAAATTTGAGCTTCTATCACCATATAGAACTCTAGATATGGAAGTTTTGGTGAAGATGAAAATAAAAATCAGATTTTTGGAAATTAAAGTATAATAGTATTATATAAGCACTCAAATAAAAATAGTATAAAATATAAATTAAAAACCCACTAAATTATATAATACATTTATATAAATATGTATAAGGATAAATAAGTGGACATTTTATAAAAATGGTAACTTGTTAAGTTTTATAAGTTATAAAACTATAAACATGATTTTTATGACTTTTTCGGCTATTACCGTAAAATTAACGTTTTTGCTAAATAAAAGTTAGACGGTTGGACCCGTCTAATGTGAAATTTATAAAACTTATAAAACTTATATACTGATATATAAACATGTATAACAAGTAAAAACCGATAAAACCCGAACTTTATAACATACGGACATTAACGGGCTAAATTAACGTTATTTGACTAATAAAACAACAAAATGGACTAAAACACTTATAAACTTATTTATTGGGCTTAACCCATTTGGTCCCAACATGTAAAGTATAAATACTGACAATACAAGTATGAAATGGATTAATACAAGTTAATAAACTTATAATAGGCTTATTGGACCTAAAACACGTAAATAGGTAAAACTAGTAAACTAGTATAAAAGTTATCGACACATAACACTAAAATGAGTAAAAGAGAATTTGTAAACCCACTTGATCATCATATATATAAAATCATCATATGTATACATAATTATTATTTTTATAAAGTCATCGGACAAGAGTCAAAGACGAGTATTATTTGTCTAGGTTTCTGTGATTGAAGCACGTACCGTACGTCCGAATTGTCGATAACCCGCCTTCCCACATCAACGCGAGTTCATAGCCTCGCACTCTTTTAAATGTTTTTATAAATGTTTTATAAACCCGCGAGGGAGATAACATGTTAGTTTTTATAAAATAGGACACCATTTGTCCCGATTGTTTTTTATTGATTTGGACCCGAATGATTGTATGACCCGATAAATGATTAAAGGACCCGATAGATGAAATTAAATGGATTATTAAAGTTAGGTTATGTCACTAAAAGTCCCATTAGCATGAATTGTGAACTACCGGGATTTGGTAGACGCTTATGCATATAATAGTACTATTTGAGGACGATCACCCCAGTTCGCGCCTTGACGGTTGATCCCCGTCGTGCCACATTGATTGGTAAGCGAATTTATGTATGAGAAGGTTTCCATAGCGTGACCTTTGTGACGACACGCTACTTTAGATGGGCAAATTGAGTATCGGGTTAGCTACCCGTTGTTTGGTTTAGTAAGGTAACAATGTCATGTGGCTTATAATAATCCAACTAACGAAATACTACTAGACGCTCCGAATTACGATGTATTTCCTGACTAGCAATACAGGGTCATACTATTGATATTATGTTCGTGTTTTGGTTTTCATAATCATATTCATATAACGGTTTTTATTTTCATACAACGTCATAAGACGTATTGTATGATGTTTTTACGATATTGGCTCGTGTAATGACTTTTAAGGCAAACGCCTATATTATGATTTTGATGAAGATTTGTATAAAATGACTTTGGCTATTTTATGGCCTATCAAAATGATTTGTACAAAATGATTTTTAGTAATAATTCTATACTGATATTATATTGATGGATTTTATTAAACTCTATGAATTCACTCGGCGTTATCGCTGACCTTTTCTTTTAACATGTGTTATCTCAGGTACTTGAAGGTAATTCTAGGGAAGACAACAAGAATTCATGGCCTGCACCTAAACAATAATTTCCATTCAAATTCTTTGTAAAACTTGTATGAAATACAATGACTTGGGACCAATGTAACTTTGATATTTATGAATGGAAATGCTTTATAAATAAACTACGCGATTTTTATGCGTTGTCTATGATGTGAGTAATGTGCTATCCCGTAACACCAACTAGTCTTCCGCTGTATTGAGTTGTATAAATTTGGGGGTGTTATATATAAATATATATATATATATATATATATATATATATATATATATATATATATATATATATATATATATATATATATATATATATATATATATATATATGTACTCGTTTGGTCGGTTTAGGTTACTATTGGGCTTTTGGGTCCAATGGGCCAAAAGTTATTTTTTTTTCTTTTTTTTCTTTTGCCATATAATAACTTTGGACCAATAAAAAATAACTCAACGCCAATAATTGCTCAAACGAAGACCGGATAAATAAAAGATGACCGAAAATATTGCGACACTCTCAAATCTTTTTCTTCAATATTTCTTCTTCATTTATCGGCGCTCACAATTTCTTTTTTTCCAAAAAATTAATTAAGCGGCCATTTTATTTCATTTCGCTCGTAACCTATATAATCACAAAACACATTAAAAGTACATGTATAACAAAAAATAAATATATAACTATGCTAAATTAACATGCTATTAGGTGTATGCAAAATACACCAATCAGACCCCTTCACACTTAACCTTTACTGTCTCGAGTAAAAATAAAATAAAAACATACAAGCATGTTAATTTCATAATTTTAATCATACTATTGAAATTTTATCAAAAAGATCAAATTTAACTTTATACACTAATAACCATCCTATATGAAAAATAATCTAAAATGATTACCAATATTTTTGTCCTTCTTAAACACTTAGCATAACCATTCCCATTGATTCCATTTACTTTATGTTTCATATAATTAACCATCTGTCCAATGTACCTAATGCACACGTATAATCAATCTAAACATTAATCTAAACCAAGAGATGAGAATATCTTACACCTTTTATAACATTGGAGTTTATATACCATAAGAGCACATCATAAGCCATAATACTTTAGCTAATATACTTTGACCTCTTTTTTTCCATTCTTTTTTGGAATTTTGTTTTTTCATTTTTTTATTCATTTTTCACATTTTTTTTAACAAATTTTTTTTCACATCGCACATAAGCTTTTTTAGCCATTCGGGACTGTTTCTTATACAAGTCATCCCGAACGCTTTATAAACTCCTTTTAAGGTTGATATAAAAATCAATTATTCAGAAAAATGAATATATATCCTGTAGGTGCATACTAAGACACATCGGCACATGGGAACCGGTTAATTTTTCGTTTTAATTAAACGAGAACAATTATACCTCGTGTCTACTAGTACATCATATGATGGAGTTATCTACCACATAGTCTAATTAATTAATGCACTAAATCAAACTAATCTTCCTAATTTCTTTACAATAATACAAGGATTGGGTTATTTCACATAAAATTGTCTCAGCTAAGTGCAATGCTATCCATCATAAAAATTGGCGTCTGACCCATGCTAACAACTAAAGTATCACCTTGCGCGGGTGACGAATCAGATAGGCAATCCCAGCATATGACTACCCCCAATAAATATGACAGTTCTCCAACTCTTTTCTAAGGCCACCGTGCGTGGGCGGCGAGCCGAATAAGATCAATTTTAAGTTTCCTAACCCAACTATTACATTACTATATTTCATACTATTTATTCAAACTTTCTACTCGATCTAAGGAAAGGTAAATAGAGGGAATTCAACAAGCGTGGTTTGATCATCTAAATTATACATATGCCTAAGTACATGCAAATAATCAAATCAATTTAATAACCAAATTATACAATAGAATCGGGTGCACCTGATAATTATGGCCAAATCCTCTAGCTTGCTTTAATAAGTCATCCACAAGCTAATCTTTAGAATCCGCAAACACTCAACAAATATATATGTAGAAGAAACTTCCACATCTAATTAGCACAAGACTCTTCTAATGTGATTTAAAATTCTTTAAAAAATTTCATTTTTTCCCAAAAATCATATTTTAACCCATTTTGACCAAAATTTCACACAAAAACATGTAACGTATGTGCCACCCCCTCAACTTAAAGCATTGCATTGCCCCTAATGCAAAAACTTTAAATTGAAATTTTGGTTAAAAGTCAATTTGACAAACTCACACAAAACAAAAACCAAACTCACTTTCGTAGGAATTACGCTTGTATTTAGCGTATGCAACAAGCCTTTAAACCACTCGGTAGCCTGACTGGATGAGTTCTGTCTCGTGAGGATTTGTAGTGAACACACCCACAAAGTTTCAAACACGCACCAAAATAAGATAATAAATTGAAAAAGAAAATACACACACTACAAACCACAAACCACGGGTTGCCCCCCGCGAAGCGCTAAGTTTATCCTCTTCAGCCACACATAAATCATATAAGCTATTGAGACGGTTGGAGTGGTTCCAAGTAAACGACATCAACCGTTTCCATCTGTTAACTCTCCAACTCTACATACGACTTCAAACGGTGTCCATTAACTTTAAAAGGCTCTCCACCCACCATATTTTTTATTTCAATGGCTCCATGTGGAGAGACTTGAGTCATAACATATGGACTCGTCCATTTACTTCTCAACTTTCCTGGAAAAAGCTTAAGTCTAGCATTGAATAACCGAACTTTTTGACCAACCAAGAAAGATTTCTTGGTGATATGTCGATCATGAAAAGCTTTGGTTTTCTCCTTATAAATCAGAGAACTTTCATAGGCATCACGTCTAATCTCATCCAATTCAGATAATTGAAGTTTCCTAAAACTACCCGCTTTCTCTGAATCCAGATTAACGGTCTTAATCGCCCATTCAGCCCTATGCTCTATCTCAACCGGTAGATGACGCGCCTTGCCATATACTAACTTATACGGTGACATACCAATAGGAGTCTTAAAAGCCGTCCTATATGCCCACAAAGCATCATCTTACCTCAAGGACCAATCTTTCCTATCACTACGAACGGTCTTTCTAAAATTCGCTTAATCTCCCTATTAGATACTTCCACCTGTCAACTAGTCTGCAGGTGATAAGGGGTAGCTATCCTATGATTAACTCCATAGTGTTTCAATAATTTTCCAAATCTGAAGTTCTTAAAGTGGGAACCCCCATCACTAATGATAGCTTTAGGAATTCCATGTCTAGCAAAGATATTCTTCTAAACAAACTTAAGAACTACACTATGGTCATTTGTTCTAGTAGCCTCAGCCTCTACCCACTTAGACACATAATCAACTGCCACTAAAATGTACACATTGCCATGGGAAGTGGGGAATGGTCCCATAAAGTCAATACCCCACACGTCAAAGATCGTAACAACAAGTATGGGATTCATAGGCATTTGATCACGCCTTGAAATCCCACCAACTTGTTGGCAACGAATACATGCTTTCATAAAAGAGTGGGCATCCTTGAATATAGTCGGCCAAAAGAAATTGCTTTGTAGGATTTTATGCCCAGTTTTCGTAGCACCAAAGTGTCCACCACATGCATAAGAATGGAAATGAGCCAATATGTCCATATGCTCATGGTCAGGAACACATCTCCTAACAACTTGGTCAACACATACCTTATATAGCTCCAGATCCTCCCAAAAATAAAGCTTCAACTGAGAGAAGAAGTATTTTCTTTGTTGGTTGGACCAAAATTCCAGAAGCATTTTAACAGCAAGATAATTGACTATATTTGCGTACCAAGGAACCTTAGAAACCTAGAATAAGCTTTCATCCGGAAAGCTTTCCTTAATCACATCAGAAGGGTTGAACGATGGAGGGATAATTCTAGACAAATGGTCAGCAACTATATTTTCTGACCCCTTTTTATCCCAGATTTCAAGATTAAATTCCTGTAAAAGCAAAATCTACCTAAGCAACCTCGGTTTTATCTCTTTCTTAGTCAACAAATGTCTTAAGGGCACTATGATCTGAAAATACTATCACCTTAGAATGCCCCAAATATATGACCTAAACTTATCAAGAGCAAAAACCACGGCTAACAACTCTTTGTCAATAGTGGTGTAATTCATTTGAGCTTCTGAAAAAGTATTACTAGCATAAAAGATTACAACGGGTTTCTTATCTACCCACTGTCCTAGAACCGCCCCAGCGGCATAATCGCTCGCATCACACATAATCTCGAAAGGATTCGACCAATCAGGTGATTTTAGAATAGGGGCTTCTACAAGATTTTGCTTAAGCATGTTGAATGCTTTAAGACATGATTCATTAAAGTCAAAGCGTGCATCTTTTAAGAGTAAATTACAAAGAAGCTTTGATATTGCACTAAAATCTTTAATAAATCGCCTATAGAACCTGGCATGACCAAGAAAAGATTGCACACCTTTGATGGTAGTGGGAGGAGGAAGGGTTGAAATTACTTGAACTTTGGCACGATCAACCTCAAATCTTTTTTCAGACACAACATGCCATAATACAATACCCTCTCGAACCATGAAATGGCTCTTCTCCCAACTAAGCACCAAATTAGTTTTGGTGCATCTTTTTAACACACTTTTAAGCTGATCAAGGCAGCTTTCGAAGGACTGACCAAAGATGGAGAAATCATCCATAAATATCTCTACAGATTCTCCAACCATATCAGAAAAGATACTCATCATGCACCGTTGAAAGGTAGTGGGTGCATTACACAGGCCAAAAGGCATTCTTCGAAAAGCAAATGTCCCATAAGGACACGTAAACGTAGTTTTGGCCTGGTCACCAGGATGGATGGGTATTTGATTATAAGTGGAGTACCCATCCAAGAAGAAATAGAACTTCTTACCAGAAAGCTTCTCAACTATTTGATCAATGAAGGGTAGTGGGAAGTGATCTTTAGATGTGGCATTATTCAACTTACGGTAATCTATAAACACTCTCCACCCAGTAACTGGCCGGGTTGTGAGTTTTTCCCCATTCTCGATTTCCACAACGGTGATTCTGTCCTTTTTAGGCACCGTTTGAGTGGGACTTACCCATTTACTATCCGAGATGGGATAGATGATACCAGCATCCAACCATTTAAGAACTTCCGTCTTCACTACCTCTTTCATATTAGGATTCAGACGCCTTTGCGCATCCCTTGATGGCTTAATATCTCGGTCAGTAACAATTCGATGCATACATAATGAAGGGCTGATCCCTTTCAAGTTTGCAATCGTCCATCCCACTACTGCTTTGTACTTGGAAAGCACTTTTAGAAGTGCTTCCTCTTGTGATTCAGAAATATTAGAAGCAACAATAACGGGTAATGTATTGTTAGGACCTAGAAAAGCATATTTGAGATTGGATGGCAAAGGTTTTAGTTCAATATTGGAGGCACCTCTAAAGACGGCTTCGTGGCCGTGTCAAAAGTAGAAGTCAAGGGCTCCACTTTATAAGACCAAGGTGGTTTTTGATGGTCCAAAGAACTGACCAAACAATCTTGAATCTCTTGAACTTCAGAAACATCAAGAATCTCCTCATTCTCACCGGTTAGATATAATCCCAAAGGATCATCCTTAAGCATACGGGATGCATGCTTTTGGACTTCCTCATCAATCACATCTACTTGATAACATTCATTCATCGTAGGAGAATTCATAGAACTAAACACATTCAATCTTATTTTCTTATTATCGAATGCAATATCCATGGCGTCGGTCCGACAATTAATCCTAGCATCTATCGTGGCTAAGAATGGGCGCCTAAGGATAATAGGTGGTTGAACATCCTTATATTGTGACTCGGTGTCCATAACAAAGAAGTCAACAGGGTAATAGAAGTCATCAACTTTCACAATAACATCCTCTAAGATACCTCTAGGAATTTTGGTAGATCGATCAGCTAAGGAAATAATGGTGTCTGTCTTACGAAGAGTTCCTAAGTCATACTTATCGACCAAACTAGCAGGAAGGATGTTGATACTGGCACCAAGATCAAGGAGCGCCTTCTTAATGGAAATATTTCCCACCACAATTGAAATCAATGGTGCTCCAGGATTTTTGAATTTAGGAGGAAGAGAGCTAGATAAGACCGCACTAACATGCTCAGTTAGGTCAATCTTTTTAGGCAAAGATGCCTTTATCTTCCTCTTCTGAGTACACAAGTCCTTTAAAAACTTGGCATAAGCAGGAATTTTCTTTATAGCATCAATAAGGGGGAGATTGATCTTAACTTGCTTGAAAGTCTCCCACATATCGTCAGCATGAGGACCCTATTTAGCTAACCTTGTAGATGCCGATTTCTCCAAAGCCGTAGGGTAAGGTGTGCTGGACACACCACCTTCCTCAACTTCGGGAGATTCAGTAGCTTTAGGATTCGGTGTTGTTAGTTTAGGAAAATCAATTAAAAAATCATTTACCAACTCAAAACCGGACTTAACATTTTCAGAATTTTTACCTTCAACAATAATTTTGTCATCAGTAATGAATCCTCGACATCGGGAGAATTTGGAATTCCCTTGTCATTGTTGTAGATTTTACCGTTTCGAAGAGATGTCACCATATTAACGTGCTCATTTCCATTTTTCTTGTGTGCGGGATTCATGGTAGGGTAGCTCGGTAGCTTTCCATCATCTCTTTTGCTTAATTGATCCGCTAATTGACCAACTTGTCTCTCAAGAGCTGCAATAGATTTAGTAGTGGTCTCGTGTCTTTGATTGGTGACCTAAAATTTTCTATTGATCTCTTGATTGTTGGTAGACAATGAATCCATAAGCCTATCAAACTTTCGGTCAAGGTTCAAGAGACGGTTGTCATCTTGCCCTTGGCCCTGATTTGGATATTGTTGTTGTTGCTTATTGTAGTAAGAATTTTGTTGGAAGTTAGATGAATCGCCACCCTCATACCTTGGTTTATAACCATAGTGTTGTTGTTGGGCATTATTAGGGCGATTGTCTTCATCTTTCCAACGGAAATTGGGGTGATTGCACCATCCACGATTGTAACTTTCGGAGAATGGGTCATTTCGTTGCCGACCTCCATAGACTCCATTCACCTCCTCATTTGATGGCGCCCCCCAACTTTGACAATTATCGACTGAGTGACTCGGATCACCACACATTGAACACCCACTATGTGACACATTAGACACATTTGGAACACCTTTTCCTAGATTTTTCAACAAAAGATCAACTTTCTTACTTAACTCGCTAATTTCAGAATTTATGCCACGTTGGTTAGACACAAAATTGGAAGAAGAAGGGTTGTTGTTTCGATCCACTGAAGCTTGGGTCTTGGAACCTTTGCTTAGTTTTTCAAAAACCTCCCATTCTTCCTCCATAGGTCGCGAGAAAAACATACCCCCACTAGTGGCCATCACAAATTGTTGGTTGTTATAATCCAACCCATCATAGAAGACTTTGACAAGCTCCCATTTTGGAACATCATGATGGGGGCATGTTCTTAATAACTCCTTAAGTCTACTAAATGCTTCATGAAACTGCTCGCCTAAGATTTGACGAAAGGATTTAATCTTATTTCTAATGGCAACAGTTTTACTTATCTACATTATAAAGGGTGTATCCCTTTGGTTGAAAGTTGAAAATGTTGAATGGTTGAAAAATATGGGTCCCACTAATCTATATCTATACTACATTATAAAGGGTGTATCCCTTTGGTTGAAAGTTGAAAATGTTGAATAGTTGAAAAATGTGGGTCCCACTAATCTATATCTATACTACATTATAAAGGGTGTATCCCTTTGGTTGAAAGTTGAAAATGTTGAATGGTTGAAAAATGTGGGTCCCACTAATCTATATCTATACTACATTATAAAGGGTGTATCCCTTTGGTTGAAAGTTGAAAATGTTGAATGGTTGAAAAATATGGGTCCCACTAATCTATATCTATACTACATTATAAATGGTGTATCCCTTTGGTTGAAAGTTGAAAATGTTGAATGGTTGAAAAATGTGGGTCTCACTAATCTATATCTATACTACATTATAAAGGGTGTATCCATTTGGTTGAAAGTTGAAAATGTTGAATGGTTGAAAAATGTGGGTCCCACTAATCTATATCTATACTACATTATAAAGGGTGTATCCCTTTGGTTGAAAGTTGAAAATGTTGAATGGTTGAAAAATATGGGTCCCACTAATCTATATCTATACTACATTATAAAGGGTGTATCCCTTTGGTTGAAAGTTGAAAATGTTGAATGGTTGAAAAATATGGGTCCCACTAATCTATATCTATACTACATTATAAAGGGTGTATCTCTTTGGTTGAAAGTTGAAAATGTTGAATGGTTGAAAAATGTGGGTCTCACTAATCTATATCTATACTACATTATAAAGGGTGTATCCTTTTGGTTGAAAGTTGAAAATGTTTAATGGTTGAAGAATATGGGTCCCACTAATCTATATCTATATCTATACTACATTATAAAGGGTGTATCCCTTTGGTTGAAAGTTGAAAATGTTGAATGGTTGAAAAATATGGGTCCCACTAATCTATATCTATACTACATTATAAAGGGTGTATCCCTTTGGTTGAAAGTTGAAAATGTTGAATGGTTGAAAAATGTGGGTCCCACTAATCTATATCTATACTACATTATAAAGGGTGTATCCCTTTAGTTGAAAGTTGAAAATGTTGAATGGTTGAAAAATGTGGGTCCCACTAATCTATATCTATACTACATTATAAAGGGTGTATCCCTTTGGTTGAAAGTTGAAAATGTTGAATGGTTGAAAAATATGGGTCCCACTAATCTATATCTATACTACATTATAAAGGGTGTATCCCTTTGGTTGAAAGTTGAAAATGTTGAATGGTTGAAAAATGTGGGTCCCACTAATCTATATCTATACTACATTATAAAGGGTGTATCCATTTGGTTGAAAGTTGAAAATGTTGAATGGTTAAAAAATGTGGGTCCTACTAATCTATATCTATACTTACATTATAAAGGGTGTATCCCTTTGGTTGAAAATTGAAAATGTTGAATGGTTGAAAAATATGGGTCCCACTAATCTATATCTATATCTATACTACATTATAAAGGGTGTATCCCTTTGGTTGAAAGTTGAAAATGTTGAATGGTTGAAAAATGTGAGTCCCACTAATCTATATATATACTATATTATAAAGGGTGTATCCATTTGGTTGAAAGTTGAAAATGTTGAATGGTTGAAAAATGTGGGTCCCACTAATCTATATCTATACTACATTATAAAGGGTGTATCCCTTTGGTTGAAAGTTGAAATGTTGAATGGTTGAAAAATATGGGTCCCACTAATCTATATCTATATGTATACTACATTATAAAGGGTGTATCCCTTTGGTTGAAAGTTGAAAATGTTGAATGGTTAAAAAATGTGGGTCCTACTAATCTATATCTATACTACATTATAAAGGGTGTATCCCTTTGGTTGAAAGTTGAAAATGTTGAATGGTTGAAAAATATGGGTCCCACTAATCTATATCTATACTACATTTTAAAGGGTGTAGCCATTTGGTTGAAAGTTGAAAATGTTTAATGGTTGAAAAATGTGGGTCCCACTAATATATATCTATACTACATTATAAAGGGTGTATCCATTTGGTTGAAAGTTGAAAATGTTGAATGGTTGAAAAATGTGGGTCCCACTAATCTATATCTATACTACATTATAAAGGGTGTATCCTTTGGTTGAAAGTTGAAAATGTTGAATGCTGGAAAAATGTGGGTCCCACTAATGTATATTTTTATTACATTATAAAGGGTGTATCTCTTTGGTTGAAAGTTGAAAATGTTGAATGCTTGAAAAATGTGGATCCCACTAATCTATATCTATACTACATTATAAAGGGTGTATCCCTTTGGTTGAAAGTTGAAAATGTTGAATGGTTGAAAAATGTGGGTCCCACTAACCTATATCTATACTACATTATAAAGGGTGTATCCCTTTGGTTGAAAGTTGAAAATGTTAAATTGTTGAAAAATGTGGGTCCCACTAATCTATATCTAGACTACATTATAAAGGGTGTATCCCATTGGTTGAAAGTTGAAAATGTTGAATGGTTGAAAAATGTGGGTCCCACTAATCTATATCTATACTACATTATAAAGGGTGTATCCCTTTGGTTGAAAGTTGAAAATGTTGAATGGTTGAAAAATGTGGGTCCCACTAATCTATATCTATACTACATTATAAAGGGTGTATCCCTTTGGTTGAAAGTTGAAAATGTTGAATGGTTGAAAAATGTGGGTCCCACTAATCTATATCTATACTACATTATAAAGGGTGTATCCCATTGGTTGAAAGTTGAAAATGTTGAATGGTTGAAAAATGTGGGTCCCACTAATCTATATCTATACTACATTATAAAGGGTGTATCCCTTTGGTTGAAAGTTGAAAATGTTGAATGGTTGAAAAATGTGGGTCCCACTAATCTATATCTATACTACATTATAAAGGATGTATCCCTTTGGTTGAAAGTTGAAAATGTTGAATGGTTGAAAAATGTGGGTCCCACTAATCTATATCTATACTACATTATAAAGAGTGTATCCCTTTGGTTGAAAGTTGAAAATGTTAAATGGTTGAAAAATGTGGGTCCCACTAATCTATATCTAGACTACATTATAAAGGGTGTATCCCATTGGTTGAAAGTTGAAAATGTTGAATGGTTGAAAAATGTGGGTCCCACTAATCTATATCTATACTACATTATAAAGGGTGTATCCCTTTGGTTGAAAGTTGAAAATGTTGAATGGTTGAAAAATGTGGGTCCCACTAATCTATATCTATACTACATTATAAAGGGTGTATCCCTTTGGTTGAAAGTTGAAAATGTTGAATGGTTGAAAAATGTGGGTCCCACTAATCTATATCTATACTATATTATAAAGGGTGTATCCCATTGGTTGAAAGTTGAAAATGTTGAATGGTTGAAAAATGTGGGTCCCACTAATCTATATCTATACTACATTATAAAGGGTGTATCCCTTTGGTTGAAAGTTGAAAATGTTGAATGGTTGAAAAATGTGGGTCCCACTAATCTATATCTATACTACATTATAAAGGATGTATCCCTTTGGTTGAAAGTTGAAAATGTTGAATGGTTGAAAAATGTGGGTCCCACTAATCTATATCTATACTACATTATAAAGAGTGTATCCCTTTGGTTGAAAGTTGAAAATGTTGAATGGTTGAAAAATATGGGTCCCACTAATCTATATCTATACTATATTATAAAGGGTGTAGCCCTTTGGTTGAAAGTTGAAAATGTTGAATGGTTGAAAAATGTAGGTCCTACTAAAAACTACTACATGCAAATCTTATTCATTAAAAAAGATATAAACTTTGGTTAATTAAACAAATGGCACCCTTTCATCCAATTGAAACATACTTATAAGATATTTTGAATTATAACATGTTACAACGCTTTGCAATAAAAGTTTAATCTTTTGACGTTATATTTTGAACGTCACCGAAACACTTACCACAATATCGCATCGTGTTAATTATCTGTTGCTAGACAATTTCCGCCGCTATGCGCGGGTACTCGTCTAGTAGAATAAAATTCCTTAAGAAAAGCAGCTTGCATTTCAGACCATGAGTTAATACTACCTAGCTCAAGAGATGACAACCAGTCCTTAGCTTGATCTTTAAGTGAAAAAGTAAAAAGGCGAAGTCTTACCTCATCCTTGGTTATTTTATTAACCTGATGTGTGTTAGCAATTGTGAATAACTCTCGCAGATGTGCGTATGGCTCCTCACGACCTCTAAAAACTGGCAAGATTGCTGTGAGGTTCGGCTGAATCTTGAAGTTACGTGTAACCCCTTTAACGAAGAAGAAGAAGAAGATTCCGCCAAAACGGAACCTAATCCCCTAAATTTTTCCTATGATCCCTATTCCCTACTTATATTACCCAAATCCTAACTCAGTTAAATTTCCCAAAACACTAGGATATGAAAGTATGTTGGAAAGCATCCTCTTTGCGTGAAGTGTCTACTGCATCACAAAGGACCCTTCCAAGCTAAGTGTCATAATTGCTTCAAGAGAGGTCATCAAAAACGATAATGTTAGAAAAAGGCTAATTTCTAAGTTTTCTTTTATTCTTTATCTTGTAAATAAATAAATGTTATAAATATATGTGAGTTTTATCAATAAAATCTATGAGTTTTGAATTACATATCTTGTAAGTGTTATTTTATTTCATTATCTGGTAGTACAACGCATTTCTATTATATGTATATAGAATAATATATGTACTTAACTCTTATGACTAAATATTCAACAAATATCTTAACGAGATTACGAAATCTAAACTTATAAATGTTCAAACCTGAATTTTATTTATGAAGAACAAATAATAAGATTTTTCATAATTTCTTGAGATAATACATGACGCCATCCGGATTATTGTCAATTGTATTTTACTAATAATATAGTGACTTTGAGAAGATTATACCTGAAATAATCTATTGACATAGAGTACCAATATCTATAGTTCTAAATACATTAAGAAGAATATTATCTCTTATACCTATGGTTAAAGTGAGAGAATTATCTAGATATTAGAATTTCATACTCCCTGTATGCATTATATTACCTAGAATTACACTTTCCCTATACATGTATTGTTAGAATAAAACTTCATAGTACAATAAGAAATGACTATTAGCTATCTATTGGATTAAAATGGTGGATTGTGAGAAAACTTTATCAAGAATAATCACAATTATTTTCTGAATATCAACATTAGAAAGATCTTTCCTTATAACACAAGTTGATTTTAAAAATTCGATAACCAATTCAAGATTTTGAATTAAACTGTGACTTATTGACTTGAGTTTTTCCCGAAGAGTGCAGAAATAATCACACTTCTTTTCGTATTTTGAAATCAAAAAAGGACTTATATGATTAAGTGGTAAGTTTTATATTTATCTTGAAATTATAGATTACACTACGATCTTAGTGGTTAGTATATAAATTGACGCTTCATAAATGTTCATTTTATAATAACTCTAGTAGAAGAAATTAATCGAAGATAAAATAACAACAGTAAAAGTTGTATTCATTGGTATATGAATGGAATGTTAGAAGGAATTTTAAAACAAGAGAACTATATCTGCCTTTAGTACACCACCTTACTATTACAATCTCGGGACGAGATTTCTTTAATGGAAAGAGGCTATGAAAACCCATAAATTTCACAAGTATGATATATGCTATGTTTGAGTAGAAGTGGAAAATCCCTTAGAAATTTTTGCTTTTTATGCATTACTTGGTAAGATGAACTACTTCTCACAACTTAAACTACCATATCAACATATTCCTATATGTTGTAAATACAATGTATATAACAAGTATAAGTTTATAAGTGATTTAACAAATTACATTTACAAGTAAGAATATTTCAAGAAATATAATGATACCCTAAATTCCTATAGAAACCTTAGAATCCCTACAAATAAATTATGAATGCAAGGATTGTAAAAGTATGAATACATAATACCTATGAGCAAGTGAACAAGGAATAAGAAAAAGAATTATACTATCATATAGAAGTATAAAGATATCCAAGAATAAGTAAGTATAAACCATACAAAGCTAAAGTACAAATAAGTGTACATAATAGTCTAGATCATCACCTAGAAAAACTTTAATAAACAATATATCAAGCAATATAATTATACAACAACTATGTAAATATAACCAATACAATATATTAATTCTAATATACTATATAAAGAAGAGACAAGCAATCACAAAGTACTAATATTCACTAATCTAAAGCTAATTACAAATTAAGACCTAATAGCCAAGATTAGCATATAAAAACCATTCTATTATAAATTAGAGTCCAATCTATTGCAACTAATTATAAAACTCAACTAAGTACTTATTAAGGTAATACATTTGTATCAAGCTAAGTTACAAGTTCATAAAGCCAAAAGTACAAGCTATGAAAGCATAGGATCTTAAGCTCCCTTAATCATCCCTAGAATATGATGAACCTATATAAACCCTTAAACTAAGAATGTAGAAACCCTAGAAGTCATAAACATACTATATAATACCAAGAATAAGCTTACATTAAGATATAAACCCTAATTACCCAAAATAGAAAGCCATTAGGATTAATAACCTAGAAACCCTTATATTAAGAAATCTACATAGAATCAATACCTAGTATTTTAGGTCTAACACCCCCACAAATGCTATGCGCAGCGGAACTACAACATTTGGGTGCTAGGCAGTTATCATCACACACAAGCCATATCAAACGACTCAAAGAGACGTAAAAGTTTTAGTATAATTTAAACATTGTTAAAGACATGCAAGTCTACGATTTTCCCAATCCCAAGATGATACAACACAGAGTTTGCGTTTGGTCCCCACGAATCTAAACCATAAATGATACATTTTTGTTCACATGACAGAAAAATAAAAGTGTTCAAGTTAAATAATGGGTGGAAAACGAGTAGACCGCTAAGCCACACACAACTCCCATCCTTTGCATGCTCCATGATATACTTCATCGATTACCTAAAACACATGCTAAATTGAGTCAACAAATAATGTTGAGTGGAATTCATAGGTTTTACAATCTCATTTTGAACATATGTGTTATAAAAATCATTCACGATCATTCATAGAATTGTCGATCAAAAAATTTATTATCAAGGTTATGACAATTGTGTTTAAGCTCATGACACTAATCCGTTAACTCAATCACCCGCGTATAATTACCGGCGTGATTAAGATGAAACCATTTCCCCTTCTAAAGGCATTAGTTGCACTAATACCTTATCTCTTATCACAAGTTATCCGTCCGCAGGGGGTACTCAACGTACTAGCCCTCGTCTCGGATAGGGTCGTCAACCCCATAGTACTATCAATTGTATAAGCGGCTATTTTCAATCCACACAAGGATTAAACAATAGTTAATAGTTCATGTATATAGGGTCTTTTGAAACTAGGTACTCAACACAATTTAAGGCAACATTCTGGTCCAACAATCATTCATGACATATGTCCATTTTATAAAACTAGCATGCATCTCCCTCGCGGGTAAAAACAATTTAAAACAGTAGTAAGCGAGGCTACAAATTCACACCTTATGTATATAGAAGTAGTCGACGATACGAATGACGATCACTGACGATGATGAGGATGCCCGGGAAATTCAACACCTAACAAACAATAACGCGTAATGAGTAAATCTCATTTATAAAACTTTAGGTACTGTATAATATGTACATATTAGTCAATTGTGATAATTACAAACTCACGCCAAAACCAAACAAGTAGTCGTTATTAGTTTTATACGATTCATCTACGTTATTAACGTTACTACCCTTTTTACATTTTTCGCCGATACTTACCAAAAGTATGGGCTGTTTTCTAAGACTTAAACCCTTTTATAAAATTTAAAAAAATTCTCAAAAATACCTCATGACCTGTAGAAAACCCATTTTTAATCCCATTAAAATTTCTCACTTTTATGACCCGTTACTCAACACATTACTACTAGACATACATTTTTCGGACTGATTTTGCACATTGACCATGTTGGACTTGTTTGACCCATTTAAAATACACCATTAACCCGTTCAACACCAAAGCCTAATAATAGACTCACAAATTCAGGTTTGAGACCAAAAATCAACTTTTAATCAATTACCAAACTCTATCTATGGTCCCCGGGATTTGACCCAAAACCAAACATAATTTCGGATTATGTAGGTTCTCATATCCCGGTACACGTATTTTCAAAATATCATAACTTTTGACTCGTTAGGAGTCGTAAGCTATTTCTTATACCAAATCGAAGCTAAGACGATGCTCTACAACTATATCCTAGTCTCATGACCTTTTTACAAAGTCAAACCCACGAAAACAAGCCTAAACAATCTGCCTAAAATTTCCTTTCTCAAAATCAACCCATCACTAGTTTCCAAACCATTTTAATGTCACCTAGACTAATCCTAACCACTTATGACCATTCCTAAACATCTAAATCAGTCCCTAACACTAAGAAAATCAAACCCTCACAAAAACCCAATTCCTAAATCAAGCATGCATTTGGCTAAAACCCTTTTAAAAACATCAAACACAAGGTTTCAAAACATAAACCCACCACAAAAACCATCAATCACCATGAACAACCAAACACCCCCATATAGCTGTGGGGTGTTGGTGCTCAAAACACTCTAACCAAATTGATTTTGGTTAGTTTGTTGGGTGATTAATCATCATTTACACACTAATTAAACATGCATAACCTCCATTTACATCAAAACACATTTTTGAAAAACCCCTTTGATTCTTGAAAAATTTTGTGAATGCATGTTGGAATGAATTACATCAAAACACTTGAAATTGGTAAATATAATGTGGTCTAAGCTTGGATTTAATGAAAACAAGGTAGAAAAAAAATTAGGGTGGTGGTGGTGATGAAGGCCGACGGCCAAAGAGAGGAGAAAGAGAGTGGGTGATTTTTTTTTGAATGTGTTTTGTGTTGTTTGTGTTTAATTTCCCCTTTTTGTAAAGTTTGAGGGACCACTTGTGTAATATGGCTATTCTTTTGGCCTTGTTTAAAAACGACCTCAAATATTTGCGGGAATGACTTACTAGTCGACTTGGAAAATATTGCGGGAGTCGGGGGTCATCCCGAACACTCAAAAATACTTTTAGGACAATTTAAATGCACCCGGAACGAAATAAAACGCACCCGACTTGACTTAACACGAACCGAAAGTAAAATCCTCGAAAAATAATAATATCGATAAAGCGACAATAAACATATAAATTTGGGCATCCGTCGGGATCGTAGTCGTCATCGTTCTTCTTAAATCGTCAATCGTCAAGATTACGACCTCAAACATTGGTTTCAACCAAAACGATAAAATATATAGTAAATAAAATTTCTTAAAAATTTCAAAAATAGACGTAATTTAGGGTAAGATAAGTGACCTCGGTTTCTGGGTATTACATCCACCCCTCCTTAAAGATAGCGACGTCTCGGCTCTTGCCTCGTCTTATACTCACATTTCGTGCCGCTGGAACAGATGAGGATATCTCTCCTTGAAAAAGTCCTCACGTTCCCAAGTGTATTCCGGTCCATGCCTAGAATTCCATCGAACCTTCACAATGGTAATTCTACTATGCTTCAGCCTATTAACCTCTCGGTCCATAATCTCCACTCGTTCCTCCACGAAATGCATTTTATCGTCAAGCTGAATCTCGTCCAAAGGAATCACCAATTCCTTATCCGCCAAACTCTTCTTCAAATTTGATACGTGAAACGTGTCGTGAATAGCACTAAGCTCATTCGGCAATTCTAACTTATATGCTACCGGTCCAATTCGTTTAACAATCTTGAACGGTCCAATATACCTTGGACCCAGCTTTCCTATCTTCCCAAAACGAATCACACCCTTCCACGGCGAAACCTTAAGCATGACCATGTCTCCGACCTCAAATTCCAACGGTTTCCTTCTATTATCGGCATAACTCTTCTGTCGGCTTCTTGCAGCAAGTAAACGGTTCTTAATTTGCACAATCTTCTCTGTCGTCTCCAAAACCATCTTGGGCCCATTCAACTGACTCTCTCCTACTTCGCTCCAACACACAGAAGATCTACACTTCCTTCCATACAACGCTTCGAATGGTGCAGCCTTAATACTCGCATGATAACTGTTATTATACGAAAACTCCACTAAAGGTAAGTGGCGTTCCCAACTTCCTCCAAAATCAATCACGCATGCTCGGAGCATGTCCTCCATCGTCTGAATAGTTCGTTCGCTTTGGCCATCAGTCTCAGGGTGATAGGCCGTGCTCAAACTCAATTCGGTGCCCATCGCACGTTGAAGAGATTTCCAAAATTCCAAAGTAAACCTACTATCGCGATCTGAAATGATCGATAAAGGTACACCATGTCTGCAAACAATCTCCTTCACGTACACACTAGCAAGTTTCTCCATGTTGTCCGTCTTCTTCATAGGTAAAAAGTGAGCAGATTTTGTCAATCTATCCACTATTACCCGAATCATATCACATCCACTAGGAGTTCTAGGTAAACCCGTCACAGAATCCATAGCGATCCTTTCCCATTTCTATTCTGGGATCTCAGGTTATACCAACAACCCAGACGGTTTCTTATGTTCAGCTTTGACCTTCGCGCAAGTCAAACACTTACTGACGTAACGAGCAATCTCCTCCTTCATATTCGGCCACCAGTAGACTTTCTTCAGATCATGATACATCTTATCCGCTCCTGGATGTATCGAGTACTTCGACTTATAAGACTCGTTCATAACCAAATCTCGTACTCCAGGCATTCCTTCCTCGGATGGACATAAGGGTAACCAAATCCGATTCAAAAAATATCTCAGCCCGTCTGACCTAACCACAAAAAGAGGTTTCAGCAGTCTTCCCAGATTCTCAGCACCAACATTTTCTTTCATTAATCCCTTCTCTTGAGCCTTCAATATTGTTTTGGTCAAATCAACACCCTCGGTTATCACTAATGCTCTGACTCTCAAAGGTTTCTCTCTATCCTTCCTACTAAGTGCATCCGCTACATCGTTCGCCTTGCCAGGATGGTAGTGAATCTCGCAGTCATAGTCACTCAATAGTTCCATCCATCGCCTTTGTCTCATATTCAACTCCTTTTGGTCTAAAATGTGCTGCAAACTCTTGTGGTCAGTGAATACAACACACTTAGTCCCATACAAGTAGTGTCTCCACAACTTAAGCGCAAAAACTACATCTCCCAATTCCAAATCATGCGTAGTGTAGTTTTCTTCATTCTTCCTCAATTGTCTCGACGCGTAAGCGATCACCTTCTCACGCTGCATCAACACAGTTCCATAACCCTTACGAGACGCGTCACAATACACCCTGAAGTCTTCGATTCCTTCTGGAAATGACAAAATTGGAGAAGAACACAATTTGTCCTTAAGTGTTTTGAAAGCGATTTCTTCATCATCTCCCCATTCAAACACCCGATTCTTCTCAGTAAGCTTGGTCAACGGCTTTGCAATCAACGAAAACCCTTCGATGAATCTCCGATAATAACCAGCTAAACCAAGAAATTGTCGAACTTCAGTCGGCGTTGTAGGTGCCGACCATTCCTTAATTGCCTCAACCTTGGCAGGATCCACACGAACTCCTTTGCTATCAATTACGTGCCCAAGGAATTGTACAGATTCTAACCAAAATTCACACTTTGAGAATTTAGCGTACAACTTCTCTTTCTTCAACAGCTCCAATATCTTCCTCAAGTGCTTCTCGTGTTCTTCCTTGCTCTTGGAGTAAATAAGAATATCATTGATGAATACAATGACAAACTTATCCAAATACGGCTTACACACTCGATTCATAAGATCCATGAATACTGCAGGCGCATTCGTTAGCCCAAAAGGCATCACTTGGAATTCAAAATGTCCATACCGCGTACGAAAGGCAATTATAGGAATATCCTCCTCTCTAACTCGCAGTTGATGATACCCTGATCTCAAGTCGATCTTTGAGTACACACAGGAACCTTGCAATTGATCAAACAAATCGTCAATCCTCGGCAATGGATACCGATTCTTAACCGTCAACTTGTTGAGCTCTCTATAGTCGATACACATCCTAAACGACCCATCCTTCTTCTTTACAAACAACACCGGCGCTCCCCATGGCGATGAGCTCGGTCGAATAAACCCCTTATCCATCAATTCTTTCAATTGATCAGATAACTCCTTCAACTCTGACGGTGCCAATCGATAAGGTGCACGAGCAACTGGTGCGGCTCCTGGCATCAAATCGATTCGAAATTCGACTTCACGGGAGGGCGGTAAACCCGACAACTCATCAGGAAAAACCTCCAGATATTCTCGAATTACAGGCACCTCTTCCAACTTTGCCTCTAAATCACCATCACTAGAAATTTGTGCCAGAAACACATCGCATACTTCTTCCACATACCTCATCATTTTCAAGCAAGATATTACTTTCAAACGAGAAGTACATCCATCTCCCTTCACAGTCAAAACCCTATTCCTCAACGGGATTTGGACTAATCTTTCTCCACAAACGATTACCGCACTATGCGCCATTAACCAATCCATCCTAACGATCACGTCGAAAGATCCTAGCTCTATAGGCATTAAGTCGATATCAAAGGCATAATTCCCTAACTTCAAGGTACACCCTCTTAGTATAGAATTTGTACTAACAATCTTCCCATCGGCTAATTCCACGTTATAGTTAGTCGTTAGCATTACCGGTTCTCTATTGATAAGACGACTAAATTTTACATCTACAAAGCTCTTGTCGGAACCAGAATCAAACAATACACTAGCATAACGAGCGTCAAGTAGAAACGTACCGGTAACCACATTCGGGCCTTGCGGTTTATCAACGGTAACTACTCGATACACAGCAGCAGCATTATTTCCTCCTTGCCTATTCCCAGTTTTCGGGCAGTTCCTTTGCTTATGCCCCCTTTCTCCACACCCAAAGAAACCATTACCTTCGTGGCATTTGCCCCAGTAGCCACCCCTTTAGCTCGGCAATCTGCAATTCTATGACCCGCTTTTCCACACTTGCTACATGCTGGAGGGAAATTCCCTATATGGTACAAATTACATCGACCAAAATGAGGATTCGCCTTAGCTCCTCTAGGGGTAGTGACAGCTCTCATCCCATCATTTCTTCTCTGGTTGAACTGTTGGTTGCGGTTCTAACCTTGGTTTTTACAGTTTCCCCCACGATTTTGACCTTGGGATTGATTCCCCTGAGCTGCTTCCAACTTTCTCTTGTTCCCCTCGGCAATGTAGTCCTTCTTATCTTGCAGCTTGACATCCATTAGTGCGTGAGCCATTTGGACTGCTTCATCGAATGACCCAGGCTTTGATGAAGTTGTCTCACCTTTGATATTGCTTGACAAACTGTGACAATCCGTCAATTTATGGTTGATATTTTATTCTCAAGCGTTATTTAAAAACATTATTTTAATGTTATATTATGAACTCACTTATTTTTGGGAAGAAATTTGGATTTACGTCTTGAAGTAGCATCGACTATGTCTAAACTGGAGGATTCTACGTTACGTGCTTACGTTTACATACACCGTTTTGGTGACAGTCCGACATTTTAGAAAATAAATTTATCCGTGAATATTATTTTGGAATTTTAAATTTGTGTTGGTTCATAAACTCACAAATTTACGAGAAGAGATTAGGACTTACGATTATAATTTAACGTCCTTTACGACTAAACCGGAATCCTTAGGATTACATATTTACGTTTTTGAACTCCGTTTTTGATGAGACAATTTTTATTAGATTCGTTTTGTGCCGTTGATTCATAATTTATAAAAAAGTTTTTCGTAAAACGACCCAAGGGCACGCAAATCTAGGAAACTAGAATCGAGGGGTACCCGTAAATTAGTGGGATGAGAAAAGATAAATCTTGCCCCACCCCACTCAAAAGGGACGGCCAAAACAAGGATACCACATCCTTGATGTGGCAAACTTGCAACAACATAGCTTACACTTGTAAGCTAAGCTTACAAAGTAAGCTACACTTTCCCACTAAACTAACAAAACCAACAAGCTAAACCATTTGCCTCCATTTATCACATGCAAAACTACTCAAACTCTCTCCCATTCTCTGCCATTGCCGTCCCACCACCACCACTAAACACCATCATCCTCAAATTTTTAACCATGAACTTAAGCTATGATCAACATATGTTGAAGCTTAGTTGAAGACTTGTTGATTGGAGGTGATTATAACATCCAAAGAGGAGTTTCTATGGAGTCTTAAGGCTGATTTTCCACAAGGAGTTATTGAAGATTGGTGGACTTGAAGATGATATTGGTTTATCACAAGTTGTGTGATCAAAATCCATGTCTTGATCACAACCTACATCATCATGGTGGTATAAAGATTGTTCTTCCCATCCTCTTGTTGTTTTGATTATGTAATCATGTATTTTCTTTCCTATTGTATATGTATATGATGAATATATGATGATAAAAATATTGTGTGGGGATTTGGTGTTGATAATCATGGGTAAAAAGATGAAAAACTATAAGTAAAAATGGTTAATCTTGCTTAATTTAGTAGGCTGTATAAAATAGTAAAGAATCATATTATAAAGTGATAAAATAGTTTGAATAAATTAATATAAAGTAAGTAATATGTCTTGTACACATGTGAGAGTTGGCCATGAAATGGAATCATTAGGATGAGTGAGATATGATCAAAACAAGTTTAGAGTGTAAATCTAAGTACACTGTTTTGGACGAATTTTATAAAATACTTAGAGGCTGATTCAACAGTAGCCATAGGAGAGTTAAATAGAGTACATATCATGTAGTTTATGCCATAAAAATTTGGGCTTCTATCTCCATATAGAACTCTAGATATGGCTGTTTTGGTGAACATGAAAGTAAAAATCAGATTTTGGGAAATTAAAGTATAATAGTATTGCATGTGAGAAATTGAAAGTCCCTAATCAATGCAAGAAACCCTAATCTTAACTTAATCAACACAAGGTATTACTTTTCAAACGTAATCTTATTATTGTATAATAAAGAATTACAAGTGTTATGGATAACACAGTTTGATGACAATGTGTTGTGCACACTTTGAACAACAATAAACCCTAACTTATGAATACAGTCGTAGCTGTTTGATTCACTAATTTATATGCAATAATGTTCTTAATATCTCAAAGTGTTAAACATTAATGCATGGATACACATCCTATTTATAGTGTTACGAGTTTGACTTAAACAGTACTTGATGTCGACTACACAAGCTTTTACAAGTTCCCACATCAGTCACATGATGTCCTTCTATTCTTGGTAGTCTTCCATTATGCTTTAAGGAACAGTTGTCAAAAATAGTTTCCTTATTCTTCATATTCTCGAACACACAAATGGCATGTCCAAAGTGTGCTGAGAGTTATCAGGGTATTGCCACCCCTGTTAACTCTCAACCCCTCAGAGTCCCTAATACATCTTGGCTGTTATCCATCACAGCCAAGGAGTATGTCTTCAGGTAATCTTCGACTTCCCTGACAATGTCTCTGACATGGACTCCTCTGAGGTTGCTCACAGAGACTTGGATCTCTGTGAGTCTTACGAAACTTGCCTGCCTCCTAGGCACAGGCAAGGGACTATCTATCAGCCTAATTATGTTTAAATCAATGATCAGGGAATCTAACAAGTTTAGATTCCCAACAATCTCCCCCTATTTAAACATAAATAATGCTAGATCTAACTAAGTTAAGGTAAGTGAGTTTACCAGCTTCTTCTTACACATAACAGATCTAAACAAACATACCTCATGATTTTATTAAGACTTAAAGAAAAATTACAAGTTCATTACATAAGTTAAATAAAAGATGAAGGTAAAAAGGGCTGACACTATCTTCAATAGTCATCATTTTTTATTCTTTCTTCAGCTTCGGCCACATCTAATATGTTATCAATTTCATCCTACAAAGTCTTTGCAAACTTCTTGGAATACTCTGAGTTGATCTTGAGACACTTCTTGTGACAGAGTAGCTGAATAGTTGAAGCCAGGCACAGTTCATCTTCCCTCTAAAAAGCATACTGGCAGGCCTTGTTCATAAATGCCATTCCTCTTTCAGGCACTGAGTATGTCTGACCATCAACAGGGCCAACGATACCATTTGGAAGGATCAGATCCCTGTGCATACCATCCACACGAACATCTTCAGTAACAAAAGTTTCATCAATAATTTAGGAAATTCTTCTTCTTTTGTTGCCTGTCTTTGGGGGTTCTTGTTCGAAAAGCTGTGGTGGGGGATCAATCTTGAGTTTGGCAGCTGTTTCCTTGATCCAGTTAAACTTAGCCTTAAGAGTTTTAAGCAGAAGGAAATTTGCCTGTCCAGACTTTTTGGCAGCTAAGGCTTCGAGTTCAAACCATTCTGATAACCCAAGTGTTTTTAACCTGAAGTTGTCAAACACATCCATATTCCTCTGTTGATTTTCCCTCCATAAGATCATCTGTGGGGTGTTTGTGGATTTGTGAATGGTGTATTCAAACTTGGTTATCTTGCCAGTAGCATACCTGTTGTTCACGCAGGCATCATAGTCAGCTTTGACTTTCTTTAAGGCCTCAGCGCGTTTTAGTTCCATTTCCCTCAACCTTTGTTTTTGTTTTTCCCTTTCAGGTGGTGTCATCTTCCTCAGAGTAGCTTCATTTAATTCTTTGGCTGCCTTGAGCTCATTTAATCTTTTGAATTCTTCAGCCTGTTGCTCTATTTCTTCAGGCGTTAAAGGACTCTCATCGGAAGGTGTAAAGGTTGAAAAGTGGGAAAGGTCTGTTGTGGATCCTCCTGTCTCTAGCATCGCAGCTATCTTCTTAAGTTTGGTGTCAGTATCAACCAAAACTATCTCCTTACCTTTCTTCGAGACAGAGGACTCCACACTTATGTTTTTCAAATCATCAGCTCTTTTGAGAAACGCTGTTTGAGCCTGATTTTGAATAGATTTTGGGAGAGAGCTCACAGTGAATTTAAGTTTCTTGGCCGCTGGTTCATCATCATCCTCAGGCTTGCTGATGTTAACTAAGATCATGGATTTAGATGAGTCAGCTCCATCTTGTGTTTGTTGCTCCCCCTGAGTATCATCCTCATCATCATGTACTATAACTGGTGTGATGACTTGTAGAGGAACAGGTGTTGTTGAGGGATTGGCTTAAGATGAGCCTTGTTCAGCATATGCAAGGCTGAGTATATTAGTCTTCTCCCCCTCACGTTCATCCTTACTTCCCTGATACTTGGATGAACGTGCCTGAAATCTTCTTGCAATCTGCTCCACAGAGGCAGCCATGGCACGTTGTCTCTTTCTCGAAGCCCTGGCAATCTTCAGCAAGAGGTTGGCATTGGCATTAGTATTAGCCTGAACACGCCTGACAATAAAGCCAGCATGGTTGTATTACCTGTTGCGAACCGCATTGAAGTGCCTGTTCATGTTGTTCTCTTGTTCATGGAACATAGCAGGGACAACTGAGTCAATGGCATCCTTGATTCGTGTCGAGAGATGACTTAGTCCCTGAGACACACCTTTTCTTGCACCCTCTTGAATTGGCTCAGTGACAGCCTCAGTCACAGCCTTCTTTATAATGCCTGGAAAAGTGACAGTGAAATTGTGCATCTCTGACTTGATCACGTCCAGCTTCCTTGATAAGCGCTCAATATCAGATTGATGATGTACGGGCTGAAGATTCTTGATATTGAGGCTTTGTTGAGCAAAATCACCCCCCCTTGGAATTAAGTCGAAGTTGGTCTGGGTAGGATGATCAAACATGAGGAATTCAGCTGTTGGATCATATGTTGGTCTTTGGAAGACTGTTGTTGCAGATGTAGCAGAGTTTGGAGTGTCAACAGCTTCCTTGAGAGGAGAAGTCTTGTCATCTTCTTTAGGAGGAGAGGCTGACAGCTGGTCATCCTCATCTTCTTCATCCTCTTCATCAAACATTCCCTCAGGGAATTCATCTTCAGGCATGGGCTCAAACTCAGAGACATAATCTTCTACTGAAAGCATTTCTTCATCAGCATTGAGCACAGGTTCTTCTTCATTTGGAATGTCCTGATTTATTGTTTCAGCCTCCTTTTCATGTACCTGAGAATCTTTGACTGGCTGTACAGTTTCAGCCTGCAAGTTTGTTGTAATTAGTAACAGGGAAAAATATTAGGGGAATGGTCGCCATTTCGCTGTCCCAGAGAGGCTGAGGGTGATTACTCAGCCACTCCAAAGAATAAATCCTTGGGATTCTTTTAAGTGTGAATTAAGTGTAGTTAATGGTCGCCATTCGCTGCCCCTAGGAAAGCTGAGTGTGATTATTCAGCCCCCCCAAAAAGGTAAAAACCTTTGGGACTCTTTTGATTGTGAAACTTATGTTGTTTAATGATCGCCAGTCGCTGCCCCTAGGAAAGCTGAGTGTGATTATTCAGCCCCCCCAAAAGGTAAAACCTTTGGGACTCTTTTAAGAGTGAAACATATGTTGTTGTAGGTCGCCTGTTACGCTGCCCCTAGGAAAGCTGAGGGTGATGATTCAGCTCCCCCTGAAAGGATAAATCCTTTGGGACTCTTTTAAGGAGGGAACCAAGAGGCTGTGTGAAGTACAGCTGATCAAGGTTGAGACATTAATGTATTCAGGTTGTTGTTGGCCTGAATACTGTCTAGAGGGTTCAGGGTCATCGGGGTGCTTTATAAACACAAATGAATCACTCCCTGGTGCAGAGACAGAGTGTACAGAAGTCTTAAAGTATTCTAAGTGAAATGACAGACTTCTATGGGTCGAGGATTACCCTAACTTCACCACTCTCTCCTACAGACAAATGAGAGTGATTGCTTGTGAACCTCTAAAAATGTACACTGATTACCTGTGAGATATCAGCTTGGTTTGAATGGTTTCCTGTTGTCTCTGCTGACCTAGAGACACTAGACGCCTGTTGTTTGTCAGCCAAAGATTCTGAATCCACAAGAGTATCTGGACCAGAGGTGGTGTCAATCTTCTTTTCCTTGGCCTTACTAACAGCTTTGGATAGGGAAGAAGAGGGGATTTTCTTCTTCTTTGGCTATTGGCCAGATGAAGCCTTGGACTTAGTAGTGTGCTGCCCAGAGGTCAAAGACGTAGACTTGCCAGCGACACTAGAAGTATTCACCTTCTCAGAGGAAGGGAGCAAGGGCTTCTCAGCGTTGGGTACCTGGTTGGCAACGTTCAGCATGTGGGCGGTGACAGGGGTATCCTCAGCTCCTATCTCCTTGTAGATGGCGCCTGTGATGCGATAGGGCTTCAGAGCTGTCAAGGCCTTGTTGTGGTAATTCTCTCCCAGCAAACTCTCAAATATCAGGGACAGGTAGCGGACATAACAGATGTTCTTTTCCCTGACCTGATTCCTTCCCTTCAGTTGTTCTACCAGGTTTGAGAAAAGGATGCTTCCAAAGTCGACATCAGCTCCCCAGATAAGTCCATACGCAATAGCCTGATGATTGGACGACATCTGATCTTGTGATCCCTGCATTCCTCCCAGGGATTTCACAATGTGGGTGAAGAGGACACGCCACATAGGAGTGAAATACTTAATCTTCAGAGGGGCTTTGGCGAGGACCTCAGCTGGTGTAAGGTCAGGGTTAACATCATGGCAAGGGTTGAGTGTGGCCAGGGCTTCCTTGACAGCCTTTTTGTCAACAGTCTTCAAGCATTCATCTCCATGTTTGAGTCCGGCCACACTAGAAAAATCTTTAAGGGAAAAGGCAAAAGGATGTTCATTGCATGAAAGGCTAAATGTAATGGTGTCTTCAACTACTTCAGCAGAATACCAGAATTCCCTAAGGTATTCTTGGTAAAAGGTGGATGGAGATTTGGTGAAGGCTTCATTTAGGTCACAATTCTGCATGAAATTTACCAGATCTGAGTTTGGTGCCTTGATCCATCCAATGGCGTTGTTGGAGGCGATGATGCTCTCGTTGATCTCGAAGTTCACATTGGAGGCTTTTGGTACTGGAAATGCCATTGATTTAAGGTTGAAGGAGAATGAAAGTGGCGGATGGTTGAGAGAGATAAGAGTTTAGAGAGAGAAGTTGATTTTAGAATGGTGGTGGGTGAGAAGAGAAAGAAGACAATATATGTATTCAAACTTAAGTGAACAGTTATTCAACCGAATTAAATGCAAGGGCGAAAATGACTGCTCAAGTGGGTCCCCTTGACCTTTCAAAAAGTTTGTCTCCTCGTTATCCGAAAAATAAATGATTAAAAAATGTGAGAATGTTTTTTGCATTTACTTGGAAAGTAATTACCTAGTTTCATGTGAAAAACATTTAATAACACATTTAATATAGAATCAATCATTTAATGAACACATTTAATATCAAGCCACAGGCTTTGAGATATTGAGCATCCCTAGCTCAGCAACTAGCCTGTTGAACGTAGGTTCAGCCAAAGGCTTTGTAAAGATATCAGCTAGTTGCAGCTCTGTAGGAACAAAATGCAGCTCAATATCTCCCTTCATAATATGATCCCTGATAAAATGATACCTGATATCAATGTGTTTGGTACGAGAGTGAAGAACAGGGTTGTTGGATATGGCAATGGCGCTGGTGTTGTCACAAAAGATTGGTACTTTGTCATACAGGATTTCATAGTCAGCCAATTGACTTTTCATCCAGAGGACCTGAGCACAACAGCTGGCTGCAGCGACATATTCTGCTTCAGCTGAAGACATAGCCACAGAGTTTTGCTTCTTAGCACTCCATCCAACCAATTTTCCTCCTAGGATTTGACAGCTGCCTGAAGTACTTTTCCTGTCAATACAGCATCCAGCATAATCTGAATCTGAATAGGCCTTGAGGTCAAAGCCTGATTCCTTTGGATACCATAGTCCTAGGGATGGTGTTCCTTTGAGATACCTGAAAATTCTCTTAACAGCCACTAGATGGGATTCTTTTGGGTTAGCTTGGTACCTTGCACAGAGACATGTGGAGAATTGGATATCTGGATGACTGGCTGTTAGATACATCAGTGACCCAATCATGCCTCTATATAAAGTCTCACTGACAGAGACCCCTGACTCATCAGGGCCCAAATCGTTGGGTGGAAGCATGGGGCATTTCACTGATGCACAATCAGCTAAGTCATATTTTTTAAGTAAATCCTTAACATACTTTTCTTGACAAATAGAAATTCCCTTAGGACATTGTTTAATTTGAAAGCCCAAAAAGTAAGTTAATTCACCCATCATACTCATCTCATATTTCTTGGTCATTAATTTAGCAAAACGTTTACTAAGATTGACACTTGTTGACCCAAAGATGATATCATCCACATAAATCTGTACAATGATGAAATCACTCTTGTCCTTGAAGGTAAAGAGTGTTTTATCAATAGAACCCCTGATAAATTTATTTTCAGATAAGAAATTTGAAAGAGTTTCATACCATGATCTTGGAGCTTGTTTCAGACCATACATTGCCTTGTGAAGTCTGTACACATGGTTAGGAAACTCGCTGTTCTCAAATCCTTCAGGTTGTGCAACATAGACTTCCTCAGCCAAATCACCATTGAGGAAGGCACTCTTTACATCCATCTGATAGACAGTGATGTTCATATAGGCAGCATAAGCAAGAAAGATTCTGATGGCCTCAAGTCTAGCAACAGGTGCAAAAGTTTCATCATAATCAATTCCTTCAGTCTGAGAGAATCCCTGTGCTACCAGTCTTGCCTTGTTCCTGATGATGTTCCCAATTTCATCCATCTTATTTCTATACATCCATCTAGTGCCTGTGATATTTTTTCCAGGTGGAGCTGGCACTAGTGTCCATACTTTGTTCCTTTTGAACTGATTGATTTCTTCTTGCATAGAAGCTACCCATCCTTCTTCTACCAGAGCCTCAGCAACTCTTTTAGGTTCAATTTGAGAAAGAAATTCAGCAAATAGACATTCATTGGCTGAGGCTGACTCTGAGTCTTGGATTCGCTGTCTGGTTGTAACCCCTGCATTTGGTTCCCCAATAATGTTGACAAGAAGAATGTGTTGATCTCTTGACCACTTATTTTGAGGAGCTGGGGATTCAAGAACAGGGGTACTTGAGGGCACAGCTGATACAATTTGAGTCTCATCCTGCTGACTAGGAGGGCTTTCTTCAAAGACTACTTCAGTGTCAGAGTCTTCTATAGCCATATCAAGGGAAGCTATTTCATTATCAGCAGGAGAATCTTCAGAGATTTGAAGAATTGGTGAGTCATCAATATCATGAGAAGGAACATAAGAGATTTGAGGTTCTTCTTCATCAAGTTCCTGAGAGGTGGGAACTTCTATGTTGTGAGTAGACAGAGGGTCAAAAGCATGAACATAAGGAGTGAAAGTGTTGGAGTGGTGATGACAGGTATGTCTGGGTTCTGTGAACTCATCACTTGGGAAAGAAATATTTTCATTGAAATCTACTTCATCACCCTCTGTTCCTGTCCTCTGTATGACTTCATCATCTTCATTGAATCTGACATGGAAAGTTTCTTCTACTTCTTGTCTTCTGATGTTGAATACTCTGAAGGCTTTGGCTGTTGGAGAGTATCCCAAAAAGAATCCATCATCAGCTTTTTCATCAAACTTTCCAAGTTTATCCCTGTAGTTATAAATAAACACAGGGCATCCAAACACATGAAAATAGCTGACGTCTGGAGATCTTTTTCTGAAAACTTCATAGGAGGTTTTGCCATGTCTTTTGACAATGATTGATCTATTTTGAGTGTAGCAGGCAGTGTGTACAGCTTCTCCCCAAAATTGCTTTGGTAAGGCTGCACCATTTAACATAGTTCTTGCTGCTTCAATCAGAGTCCTGTTTCTTCTTTCAGCCACACCATTTTGTTCAGGAGTGCCAGCTGAAGAGAAGTTCTGAGAAATCCCTTTTTCATCACAGAAAGATTCAAGTTGATGATTCTTGAATTCTGTACCATTATCACTTCTTAGAGCTTTGACTCTAACATCATTCATGTTTTCTACCTGTCTGATGAAGGACATGATGGTTTCAGCTGCATCACTTTTCCTTCTGAGGAAGAACACCCATGTATATCTTGAAAATTCATCAACTATGACCAAGGTGTATTTGTTGTGATTAATGGTTTGAGGTTTGACAGGCCCAAACAAGTCCATGTGAAGGAGATGTAAGCATTTGTCAATAGAGAATGATTGCCTAGTCTTGAATGAAGACCTGTGATGTTTTCCTTTGACACAGGCAGAACAAGTTTTGTCTTTGGAAAACATTACTGAAGGTAGACCAGCAACCAAGTTTTGAGTGGCTATCTTATTGATGTTCTTGAAGTTGAGATGAGACAGTCTTTTGTGCCACAGCCAGTTGACACTTTCAGAGGCTTTGGCAAGAAAACAATTTGAACTGTCTTCAGAGCACACAGCCATGTTGATGACATAAACATCTCTCCTTCTAGGTGCAACCAGCACAACATCATTATTTTTGTTGAATATGGTTCCCTGAGTCTTAGTAAACAAAACCTTATAGTCAGCATCACATAATTGGCTGATGCTAATAAGATTGTGTTTAAGACCATTCACATATGCAACCCTGGTAAATGTGATCCCATTGCAATTCACTGAGCCATATCCTTCTGTGTCACCTGAAGAGTTATCTCCAAACACCACTTTGGGACCTGGCTCCTTTGAGTATCTGTGCAGGTATTGTTGAATCCCTGTCATGTGTCTAGAACAGCCACTATCTAGATACCATACCGATTCCTTGAGATATTTCTGCACAGATACATAGAAACAGATTAGTTCCTATGGTGAACCCACTTTCCAGTGGGTTCCCTGAATTGCTTGTTAGCAACTCTTGTGTTCCTGAAAAACTTTTGGCGTTGGGATGGACAGTTCATTGTTTCATGGTTATAACTCCCACAGATATCACACCCAGGGAAGTCACCACACTCGTCTGAGTGATGGTCTGTGAACCCACAGAATTTACAGGGAGGATAAGATTTGTAATTTCCCTGTTATCTTTTTGAACTCTGTGGTCTGTCCCTAGAGGGTGTCTGAGCTCTTTTAGCTTCCATGTGTCTGTCATGATCTAAGGTCGAGTGGTGAGAATTTTTACAAACATTGCAATAAGGTTTGATTAACCTTTCCCCTTTGGGTTCACCAAGGACTGACTTAGGTTCATGAGAAGTAGAGCATTCAGCGGAAGGCTTAATGTGTTGTTTCAAGAGTTCTACTTCTTTCATAAGAGACAACAGGCGATCTTCAGTGGTGGGGTCAACCTTATTCACAGCTTTAGTAGTAACAGGCTTAAAAGCTACTTGTTTACCAGTTTGTTTAGCAGGCACACGAAAAACTTTGGCTAGAGGATTCTCAATATCTGGCTTAAGTTCGTCCTTAGCAGATCTAGAAGAACTGCTAGGTTCAACTCCAGAGAGTTTGGGCAAAGATGGTAGCTCAGCCACATCTTCAGAGATAGGGTCATTAGTCAAAGAGGTATCTGACATATGAATAGTCTCTGTAGATTTAAAGACAATGTCTTTGGGTTTGGTGAGAATCCTCAGCTTTTTATTTTTTGCAGTTATATCCCTGTTTAAGTCAGCAGGCACTTCATCCCTAAGTAATTCATCAATAGTAAACCTAGCACACAGCCATTTTTCAATAATCTTGTTTAATTCAGTGACTTGATCATTTAAAGCTATGTTTTTCAAGGTTAATCTAGCTACTTCATTTTGCAGGGATATTTTCTCTAAGTTAACCCGCCTGAGAGTTTCATATTCAGCCTTAACATTTATCATTTCAGTTTTAACAGAGTGAAACTTATCAAGTAGGTTCTTCCTTTGTTCCTCAACAAAGTGCAAATCAACAATGGTGTAATCAAGGACATGCTTACGTTCATCACTATCAGACATAGATAGAAGCCTGTGTACCTTTTTCATTGTGATGTCAACCCATTGTCCTGATCTTGCATCACCTTTTCCAACAGCTGGTTCATCCTCAGCTATCGCCATAAAAGCCCTGACTCTTGTGGTGTCTTCTTCATCTGAAGTCAATGGTTCATCATTCCAATCATAGGTTTCAGCAACCAACCCTTTCTCTGTCTTTTTCTCACCACCTTTCTTTTTTGACATAGCTTCAATCTTCAAGTTCATTTGTTCTAACTCAGCTTTAAGTGCCTTGTACTTATTTTTGTAATCTTTCTTCTCAGTGTCTGAAGAATTGGATTGAGATGAGTTGTTATGTTGTTTGAACTTGTAGGGTTTGGATGAAGATGATGGATAAGAGGGTGAAGATATCTTGGTGGAAGGACACTCTTTTTGAAATTGTCCAAGCTTTCCACAGGCAAAACATGTTTCTTTTGACCTGTCAGTTGGTTTGCTAGCTGATCCTACTCTTCCAGATCTTTTGTAGTATCTTCTTTGGTTGGCTAGCATTGCTCTTTCATGGAATTCTGCATTGAGGTCAGACAAGAACTCTTGGCTGCTACGGGTATCTTCTTCAATATCAGAATCGCTGTCAAGAGGATGTGTTGCAGAGATCAAAGCTTTGGAAGATGCTCCTTGGACTACAAATTTTTCAGTCTTTGATTTGTAGATAGTATCGATCAGCCCTTCTTCATAATTGTACTTACCATAGAGCTGAGCAAGGGTATCATTTTTGATTGAGTTGTTAGCTCTCTGAGTCTGATTCATGCTCAGCCACTTTCTTGGAAGGCTGTTGACAAAAGTAGCATTGATCTCAGCTTGACCAATAGTGACATCATTCATAGCGAGGTCATTTAGAAGAATCTTCAGCCTAGTATAGGTTTGCTGAACTTTTTCACCTTCAAGTGACTTAAAGGCATTAAACTGAAGTCTGAGTGCCTGAATCTTTGTCTCTCTTGTTTCAGAGGGTCCTTCATGGCCAAGAATGAGGTCTGTCCACATTTGTTTAGCTGTGGGACACTGAATGACAGACTTCATGATATGCTTGGGAAGACAGGAAATTATGATGCTTTTGAGACGTTTATCTTGGTTTGCTAATTTCCTATCAGCTGCGGTCCATTGTTTGACAGGCTTGGGAAGAGGGTTTTCTTCAGTAGAAGTAAGCGCCATAGGAATATATGGACCATTTTCTAAAATTTCTAAGAGAAAAGGTTCAAGTCCATCAAGGTATACAAGAAATTGACTCTTCCAACTGGCAAAGTCTTCTTCATCAAAGACTGGTACACTGGTTACGTGTGATCCACCTCTTGAGTCAAGAAGTTGGGGTAGATCATCGTCATTTGTTGGGGGGTTAAGTCTTGGTGAAGATGGGTTTGTGGAAGGTGAGTGTGGGCTAGAAGTTTCCGGCATGGTGGATCTTGATTATAAAACTGAGAACGATGTTTCTTGAAGGTTTTAATATCAAACACCACTCTGATACCAATTGAAAGTCCCTAATCAATGCAAGAAACCCTAATCTTAACTTAATCAACACAAGGTATTACTTTTCAAACGTAATCTTATTATTGTATAATAAAGAATTACAAGTGTTATGGATAACACAGTTTGATGACAATGTGTTGTGCACACTTTGAACAACAATAAACCCTAACTTATGAATACAGTCGTAACTGTTTGATTCACTAAGTTATATGCAATAATGTTCTTAATATCTCAAAGTGTTAAACATTAATGCATGGATACACATCCTATTTATAGTGTTACGAGTTTGACTTAAACAGTACTTGATGTCGACTACACAAGCTTTTACAAGTTCCCACATCAGTCACATGATGTCCTTTTATTCTTGGTAGTCTTCCATTATGCTTTAAGGAACAGTTGTCAAAAACAGTTTCCTTATTCTTCATATTCTCGAACACACAAATGGCATGTCCAAAGTGTGCTGAGAGTTATCAGGGTATTGCCACCCCTGTTAACTCTCAACCCCTCAGAGTCCCTAATACATCTTGGCTGTTATCCATCATAGCCAAGGAGTATGTCTTCAGGTAATCTTCGACTTCCCTGACAATGTCTCTGACATGGACTCCTCTGAGGTTGCTCACAGAGACTTGGATCTCTGTGAGTCTTACGAAACTTGCCTGCCTCCTAGGCACAGGCAAGGGACTATCTATCAGCCTAATTATGTTTAAATCAATGATCAGGGAATCTAACAAGTTTAGATTCCCAACAGAAATGGAGGCAAATGGTTTAGCTTATATAATACATTTATATAAATATTAATAAGGATAAATAAATGGACATTTTATAAAAATGGTAGTTTGATAAGTTTTATAAGTTATAAAACTATAAACATGATTTTTACTACTTTTTCGGCTATTACCGTAAAATTAACGTTTTTCGCCAATTAAAACTTAGACGATCAAACCCGTCTAGTGTAAAATTTTTAAAAGTCATATACTGATATATAAGTATCTAATACAAGTAAAAACCGATAAAACCCGAACTATAGGACATACAGACATTAACGAGCTAAGTTAGCATACTGGACTAATAATACAACAAAATGGGCTAAAACACTTATAAAAAGTACTTATTGGGCTTAACCCATTTGGGCCCAACATGTAAAGTTTAAATACTGATAATACAAGTATAAAATGAATTAATACAAGTTAAAGAACTTATAATAAGTTTATTGGACTCAAAATATGTAAATAGGTAAAACTAGTAAACTAGTATAAAAGTTATCGACACATAACACTAAAATGAGTAAATGAGAATATGTAAACCCACTCGATCATCATATATATATATAATCATCATATGTATACATAATTGTTATTTTTATAAAGTCATTGGACAAGAGTCTAAGACGAGTACTATTTGTCTAGGTTTCCGTGATTGAAGCACGTACCGTACGTCTGAATTGCCGATAACCCGCCTTCCCACATCCACGTGAGTTCATAGCCTCGCACTCTTTTAAATGTTTTTATGAAATGTTTTATAAACCCGCGAGGGAGATAACATGATAGTTTTTATAAAATAGGACACTAGTTGTCCCGATTGTTTGTTTATTGATTTGGACCCGAATGATTGTATGACCCGATGTATGATAATATGACCCGATAGATGAAATGAAATGGATTATTAAAGTTAGGTTATGTCACTAAAAGTCCCATTAGCATGAATTGTGAACTACCGGGATTTGGTAGACGCTTATGCATATAATAGTACTATTTGGGGACGATCACCCCAGTTCGCGCCTTGACGGTTGATCCCCGTCGTGCCACATTGATTGGTAAGCGAATTTATGTATGAAAAGATTTACAAAAGCGTGATTATTGTGACGACACGCTAATTTAGATGGGCAAATGAGTTTCGGGCTAGCTACCCGTTGTTTGGTTTAGTAAGGTAACAATGTCATGCGGCTTATAATAATCCAATTAACAAAATACTGCTATACGCATTGAATAACGATATATTGCCTGACTAGCAATACAGGGTCTTATTATTGATTTTATGATCGTGTTTTGGTTTTACCTAACCATATTCATATAATGGATTTTATTTAACTTTATACAACGTAATAAAACGTATTGTATGATGTTTTTACGACATTGGCTCGTATAATGATTTTTAAGGCAAATGCCTATATTATAATTTTGATAAGGATTTGTATAAAATGACTTTGGCTATTTTATGGCCTATTACAATGATTTGTACAAAAATGATTTTCGGTAATAATTTTATACCAATGTTATATTGAAGGATTTTATTAAACTCTATGAATTCACTCGGCCTTATCGCTGACCTTTTCTTTTAACATGTTTTATCTCAGGTACTTGAAGGTAATTCTCGGGAAGACAACAAGAATTCATGGCCCGCACTTAATTAACAAATTTCCATTCAAATGCTTTGTAAAATTGTATGAAATAACCATGACTTGGGACCTATGTAAATTTGTTATTTATGAATGGAAATGCTTTTATTATTAAACAACGCGATTTTAAGCGTTGTCTATGATGTGAGTAATGTGCTATCCCGTAACACCAATGAGTCTTCCGCTGTATTGAGTTGTATAAATTTGGGGGTGTTACACAAACCCTTGATGTACTACTTCATTTTCTTGTGATCATCAGCAAAGGCATCGGGACACAAAAGGCTCAACTCATTAAACCTCTTTGTATATGCGGTGATGTCATTGTTCCTCAAAGACAAGTGCCTTAGCTCGTCTTCTAGCTGACCCAGCTCCTCTTCGGGACAAAAATTTTTGGTCAAGAGTGCCTTGGTAGCAATCCAAGTCCTCCCATTTGCTACCGCTAATCCGACAGTGGCCACTTGATTGTTCCACCAACTTAAGGCATCATCGAGAAAAGTAGCAGCTACAAACTTGACTTTATTTGCCTCTGAACACCCACTAATTTCAAAAGTGCTTTCAATCTTCTCCAACCATCTTCGGAGTTCTAAGGCTCCGCCAGTACCACGAAACTGCGTGGGACCGCATTTCATAAAACCAGCATAAGAACACTCCCTTGGGGCTTGCTGTCTTCTTGTATTTCCACCTTGATCTGGGTTTCGGTTTGCACGATCCGCTTCGAGTGCATTGGCAATTGCTTCTTGAATCATTGTGTTCACACGGTTAGCCGTCAGCTTTGGAGGCATGGTGAATTCTCAATTACACCTCTCTGCAAAGACAGGGAAACTAGAAAACAAGGTAAGTCTACACATCAAGATTAAGATGGAGTTCTCTTTCAAGACATAATATAAGTACAACAACACATCACTGCAAGGTTACTAATATTCATCAGTCACATCACAAAAGAGAAAATTAAATACATATCATATATTATGAAAGGTAAACATGGATTGCATTGATAGATCAACCAAAATCTGTGACAAGTAATGCCACTACAACCATACACCAACAAACTTAAAGTCATCAAGTTTTCATCACAATACCATCATACAGGAGTCTAAAATAGTTCGATTACAACGATCAAAAGATAAAATAAAATACAAGTAACTAGTCACGTGGTGATCCACATGACCTCTTGGATGGTGGTTCTTCTTCATCCTCTTCGGGCTCTTCGTCACTGTCTTCTTCTTCCTCGTTCATCTTCCTCTTCCCCTTATCACTCGGCTCACACTCAATTACCTTCTTTGTTCCAGAAGTAGATCCACACTCCAACGCTACCTGATTTCCTAAAGTGACACACACACCCCTGGCGGGTGGCTGGACCATGAAATCATTAGCCTCCAGCTCAGAGTCATCTACAAATCTCCAATCTTGTGGCAGGGATGCTCTAACACGATGCTCCCAACTCTGCATCCTAGCCAACCTAGCCTGATCTTCCTTAACCCGCTCAAGACTAGTACTCAGGTTTGCTATCATCGATCTCAAACTATTAATATCACTCTTATTCGCTACTCCATCGAATTCAGCCCTTGCAGTTCTTGCCAATAACTTCTGACGTGCTATCTCATTCTCGTCAAACCTTTTGATTACTCTAGTTTCCACCACGTACCGTTCGTACATCGACCTCTCAATTCTTCTCAAGAAAATCGGAACGTCACCATAAGCTCTTGGTCCGCGGCAGGTAACTCTTGCGATGTCCTGATGAAGAGAATTAGCACTTGCTGCAGCATCGGAACTTCTAGGGATACCTGGCATACCAATCAGATGAGAAATACGAGTAGGCCTGGGGACGGTAGTACTCCTTCGATCGGGGTCCTGAGCTTGCACATTGTCCGTCTCGGCTTGTCCTTCAACAGCTGCTCCAACATTTCCCCCTTCGTGTCCTACGACGTATTCGTCTCCATTTCCGTTAGGCGGTACCTCGGCCATTTCTGCAATAACAGAGAATTTTGGAGGGTACATAAGATTATTATTCAATATTTATAAATATATGCATGCAAATGCAATGCAAAGGTGGTACACATGCCCAAAATGCGATAATATGATGCTCATGCATATGTAATACAAGAATTACGGTATCGAGTACTCCACGTACAATTCCAGTGTTTACATATAGTAGTTCAATATCTACGTAATAAATACTCATATATTACTTCAACTCAAAGGTATACATCTATACCATCAATACTAAAAATAAACCTTACCGGAGCCATGCAGGATAGTTGTGTGCTTGGACAATTTCTTACGACACCAAAAGTTATAGTTTAGGATTTTTCAAAACGACCTAGTTCTCTATAACTCATGGCTCTGATTACCAATCTCTAACACCCCCACAAATGCTATGCGCAGTGGAACTACAACATTTGGGTGCTAGGCAGTTATCATCACTCACAAGCCATATCAAACGACTCAAAGAGACGTAAAAGTTTTAGTATACTTTAAACATTGTTAAAGACATACAAGTCTACGGTTTTCCCAATCCCAAGATGATACAACACAGAGTTTACGTTTGGTCCCCACGAATCTCAACCCCAAATGATACATTTTTGTTCACATGACAGAAAAATAAAAGTGTTCAAGTTAAATAATGGGTGGAAAACAAGTAGACCGCCAAGCCACACACAACTTCCATCCTTTGCATGCTCCATGCTATACTTCATCGATTACCTGAAACACATGCTAAATTGGGTCAACAAATAATGTTGAGTGGAATTCATAGGTTTTACAATCTCATTTTGAACATATGTGTTATAACATTCATTCACGAACATTCATAGAATTGTCGTTCAAACAATCTATTATCAAGGTTATGAAAATTGTGTTTAAGCTCATGACACAAATCCCTTAACTTAATCACCCGCGTATAATTACCGGCGTGATTAAGATGAAACCATTGCCCCTTCTAAAGGCATTAGTTGCAATTATACCTTATCTCTTATCACAAGTTATCCGTCCGCAAGGGGTACTCAACGTACTAGCCCTCGTCTCGGATAGGGTCGTCAACCCCATAGTACTATCAATTGTATAAGCGGCTATTTTCAATCCACACAAGGATTAAACAATAGTTAATAGTTCATGAATATAGGGTCTTTTGCAACTAGGTACTCAACACAATTTAGGGCAACATTCGGGTCCAACAATCATTCATGACATATGTTCATTTTATAAAACTAGCATGCATCTCCCTCGCGGGTAAAAACAATTTAAAACAGTAGTAAGCGAGGCTACAAATTCACACCTTATGTATATAGAAGTAGTCGACGATACGAATGACGATCACTGACGATGATGAGGATGCCCGGGAAATTCAACACCTAAAAACAATAATGCGTAATGAGTAAATCTCATTTATAAAACTTTAAGTACTGTATAATATGTACATATTAGTCAATTGTGATAATTAAAAACTCACGCCAAAACCAAATAAGTAGTCGTTATTAGTTTTATACGATTCATCTACGTTATTAACGTTACTACTCTTTTTACATTTTTCGCCGATACTTACCAAAAGTATGGGCTGTTTTCTAAGACTTAAACCCTTTTATAAAATTTAACAAAAATTCTCAAAAATACCTCATGACCTGTAGAAAACCCATTTTTAATCCCATTAAAAGTTCTCACTTTTATGACCCGTTACTCAACACATTACTAACATACATTTTTCAGACTGATTTTGCACATTGACCATGTTGGACTTGTTTGACCCATTTAAAATACACCATTGACCGTTCAACACCAAAGCCTAATAATAGACTCACAAATGCAGGTTTGAGACCAAAAATCAACTTTTAATCAATTACCAAACTCTATCTATGGTCCCCGGGATTTGACCCAAAACTAAACATAATTTCGGATTATGTAGGTTCTCATCTCCCGGTACACGTATTTTCAAAATATCATAACTTTTGACTCGTTAGGAGTCGTAAGCTATTTCTTATACCAAATCGAAGCTAAGACGATGCTCTACAAGTATATCCTAGTCTCATGACCTGTTTAAAAAGTCATACCCACGAAAACAAGCCTAAACAATCTGCCTAAAATTGCCTTTCTCAAAATCAACCCATCACTAGTTTCCAAACCATTTTAATGTCACCTAGACTTATCCTAACCACTTATGACCATTCATAAACATCTAAATCAGTACCTAACACTAAGAACATCAAACCCTCACAAAAACCCAATTCCTAAGTCAAGAATGCATTTGGTTAAACCCTTTTAAAAACATCAAACACAAGGTTTTAAACATAAACCCACCACAAAAACCATCAATCACCATGAACAACCAAACACCCCCATATAGCCGTGGGGTGTTGGTGTTCAAAACACCCCAACCAAAATGATTTTGGTTGGTTTGTTGGGTGATTAATCATCATCTACACACTAATTAAACATGCATAACATCCATTTACATCAAAACACATTTTTGAAAAACCCCTTCGATTCTTGAAAAATTTTGTGATGCATGTTGGAATGAATTACATCAAAACACTTGAAATTGGTAAATATAATGTGGTCTAACCTTGGATATAATTAAAACAAGGTAGAAAAAAAATTAGGGTGGTGGTGGTGATGAAGGGCGACGACCAAAGAGAGGAGAAAGAGAGTGGGTGATTTTTTTTGAATGTGTTTTGTGTTGTGTGTGTTTAATTTCCCTTTTTTGTAAAGTTTGAGGGACCACTTGTGCAATATGGCTATTCTTTTGGCCTTGTTTAAAAACGACCTCAAATGTTTGCGGGAATGTCTTACTAGTCGACTTGGAAAATTTTACGGGAGTCGGGGGTCATCCCGAACACTCCAAAATACTTTTAGGACAATTTAAATGCACCCGGAACGAAATAAAACGCACCCGACTCGACTTAACACGAACCGAATGTAAAATCCTCGAAAAATTATAATATCGATAAAGAGACAATAAACATAGAAATTTGGGCATCCGTCGGGATCGTAGTCGTGATCGTTCTTCTTAAATCGTCAATCGTCAAGATTACGACCTCAAACATTGGTTTCAACCAAAACGATAAAATATATAGTAAATAAAATTTCTTAAAAATTTCAAAAATAGGCGTAATTTAGGGTAAGATAAGTGACCTCGGTTTCTGGGTATTACATTAGGACAAGTCTACAAACACTCATATAACTTCATTAAGGTTATAAGATTATGTTAAGACAATGTACAAGTACCCTAATGCACAAGGTACAAGATTTCAATGCATAACTTGTAAATTAGGTCAAAATAGGTATTTTCACCCTTTAGACATGTTTACCTAAACTAAGCTATCAAACCAAGTGTAAGAACTCATTAGACACTTAAAACAAAATTTCTAAGACCTAAATTGAGTTTAAATCAGTAGATAACTGAAGAATAAAGACTTTTACTAAGATTTAAACCGAGATAATTAGAAAACCCTAATCTACATAAGTTTACTTCCCATTTTAACCTCAAACCTTTGTTAAACTTCAAACCAAGGACCCATATCTTCTAAATAGAATCAATAAACCCTAATTAATCTTTAATCATTCACTAATCACTTTCCTAAGTCCCTAATCACCAAAATTACAAAGTATAAGTTACAAGCCCTAGTTTTACAACCCGGTTTTACTTTTTCCCTCTAAAACTTATTTTAAACACTTTCCCTCCCATTCTAAGTTTGAAAATTAGATATTTAGGATGTTATAGGATATTTTCCATGTGGTGAAAAGTAGGTGCATCACCTACTTGTGTGCTACACATCACCATTCTTATCACAATGTTGTCGTGACCTATTTTAAGCTACAATTGAACTTCATGGAGCCTAAGTGTTGGAAATACTATAAATACGGGCGTATGAACTTCATTTGAAACTCATACCCCGTTTTATTAGTATCTCCAATCCATTCTTCATATTCACTTCTATATATGTCTAAGGACATCCCAGAATACCAAAAACTAGGTCTAGAAGGAATCCATTAAAACTCTTGAAGCTTTGATAGCAAGTAGTGCTCATAAGAAGTCATAAGGAGCCATTTTGGAGCTTCCTAGGTAATTCTTATGTTAACTAAGCTTTGATCTTGTTATAATGATATATTAGACTTTTTATAATTCCAAAATAATGTTAGAAAGATAACTTAAATAGATTTAAGTCATATCATCAATTTAAATGAAAGTTATAAGCTAAAGATATCTTAAAACCCTAATTTTGTATTTTACATGAAATAATGAGAAAAAACCCATTTTAAAAGATATAATTATGGTAGACTGTTGTTATTATGATTATAAATATTTTTTGAAACTTTTTTTTAAAATTCTAGATCATTTGGTCAATTTTGGGTGTTGTTATGAGATTTTTACAAGTATAGGGACTAAATCTATCATTTTTGAAACTATTTAACATTTTGGGCCAAAAGTGTCATTTTGTGAAAGTTAAAGTTATAAGAATAAATGTTGAAAAGTTTGAGACCCTATGATTAAATATTAAGGGTTGAAATTGTAAATATTAAAACTATATACTTAAAGGGTTAAAAGTGTAAATATGCTAAACTTATGAAATTTGTGATAAAAAGGTCATTATTCTAAAATTATAAACTTAAAGGAGTATTTTGGTTATTTATGAATCAATATGGATGGAAACTATATAATGAAACATATTTTCTAAGTTATTATAAAATATAAGGACTATTTTTTCCAATTATGAAACTGAAGGATAAAAGATATAAATATAAAAGAAACATGCCAACTTTTGAATAAAGTTCTAAAAATATATATATTACTATGTGTCATGTTAGTAGGGAACTTTGTACAAATATGTTCTATCCCGATATTACGTTCTGACCGAGTGGTTGTGTTTACGATTTATAGTGCCCTGTTGATCCTAAACTTAGAACAATTTATCTTTGTGTTAACGAGATCAAATCAAGTATAACACGTAGAGAAACTTTGTGTTTATAACAATCTAAATGTTATGCGGAATTAACACTTAGAACAAAGAACAAAGCAAAACACAATGTATACCAAACTTTCACTTGTATTGATAAACGATGAGGTACAATGAAAGTCTTTAGAACATATATCAATAATGAAATCTAAGACCTCCTTTTATAACATAAGGAGTCTTGAACAATAATCTACTTATCAACTATTTTAGTAAAAGATAAATATAAAGAATACCTTGTAAAACATATCTTTTCCTAAATATACAAAACGTGTTGACTAAGCACTTGACAATAACTGGGATTTCCTTTGTTAATGCCTTGATAAGTCTTGTCAGTGCTCAATCTGTCAGCGCCTCAATTACTCTTATCAGTGTCCGAAATCCCTTTGTTAGTGCTCAGTGAGATGGTACTCAGAGCCATGGTTATAGAGAAAAAGAATTAAAATCTTAACTATAGCTACTTTTAAAGTAATTTCAAGAAAGTCCTTTATGCCCATGCCAGTACTGCTACAAGAATGAGGTAATATTATACCAATACTAGGACTTTTACCCTGTAGAACAATGTGTAAATGACACCAAGTTTATGTGTAAGTACAAAGATTATACTTATGAGTAAGTAATATTTTAGGATTTATTGACGTCTCTAGAAATAGGTATCCCTATCTCCCTCCTATTATCATCTTATCAGATTCTCAATAAGATCGTTCTGCAAGTATTCCTGATAACTTTCCAAAGTATATTTCCACTCTCCCGATAAATAATCCTTATGAACTTTAGAAAATACACCCAAAGACCAGAAAAATCCCAAAATCCGTTTTACCTTTTGATGACGACCCCTATATGCAAGTTATACGAGCATATAATAAAGAAATAAATTTTACACCACGACACCAAGATTTTCCATCACCTTAACCTATTAATGAACCAACACCTATATCTGAAAACTTACGTAAAAATACCTATGAACAACAAATTAAAAATATCCTACCCTATATGAAAGAACTTCCTCCCGAGCATATTGAAGATCTTGAAGATAAAGTTGAAGGACTTCAGAATGGCTGAAGAATTATACAACGAGATTTTTAGAAGTTAGGAGATTTAGAAGAAGCTAAAGACAAGTTGCAGAGAAGACAGATGATACATGATGAAGAGATTGTTCAGGCTCGACTAAAGATTTCTACTCTTGAGTTAGTCATTGAGGACTTTCAAATTAGACATCGAGCCAATATACGAAGTCTTTTTGATGCCATCAAAGAACTTAAGAGGAAGAGATTAAAACATTAGACTATTAAGTTGTAAATACTTTCAAATTTATGTCTTTACTTTTATGTTAACAGAGAAGCTTGTCCTATAAGTATAAACAAGACAGGTTGTTAATAAATAAAAGTTGTGTTTCTCATCTTGTCATTTCATATTTGTTTTTGAGAAATAAGAAACTCCTATTTCTTGGTTTTCTCATAAACGATTATGAATGAAATTGCATTAATTCTAAGAAAAGCATATACTTGAGAAATAAGAAACTCCTATTTCTTCCCAAGTTTTATAGAGATATTCTATTCTCGTCATTTGTCTATCAAAAGATTTTTTTATATGATATGTATAAGAGAAGCGTGTTCTGTAAGACAAGTGTTTACATATTCAGTTATATTCCTCCATTGCATATCATGGAAAAATTATGTTACGATTATGCATGAGTCATATCTTTATAAATCCATTGTAAACTTTGAAATCTTATTTCATAGTTGGATTTATTATCCTTAGATATGAATGATAATCAACATAGTGAGTTTCCTATAAACCCTGATAGGTGTGTAAACACCCATCCTTTTTACCACTTAATTACAATAATAACCGAGCCAAAACGTGTACTTTATGTCATTTATGTCGGAATTATGCGTGGTTTGTGTTTTTGTTGTGATTTAGGACGAAAAGGTGAAAAGTGGAGAAAACACGGGCATTCACGGGCTTTTATTGAAGAAAAAGATGAAAGACGAAGTCAAGAAGTCAAGAGTGCAAAAAGAACGGAAGTCCAAGACCAATTCTGAAGATTTATCGAAGAAAAAGTCAAAAGACGGAAGTTTAGTAAAGCCGAAGAACTCGAGTCTTATTTATGAAGAAAATTAAAGAAGAGTTTAAAGAAATCCCGAGCCAAAAGTCATTAAAGTCCAAGATTAACAAAAGATTAAGAAGAGAAGGACTTAAGTGTGCAATTAAGGAAAAGAGGAAAGAGGAAGGAAGCTTCTTAAGCACTCCTTAATCTCCCCTATATATAGTTTAGGATCATTTCATTTTACTCTTGTTGGCTAGAGTGACACTAGTTCTTCCACCTTTAATTTTTGCACATTTACTTTTCATCTCAATTTAAATACATTGTCTTGCACTTTTAATACCTTTTAATTCCAAGTAAGTGTTCTTTAATTTTCTTGTTTTAATCTCTCATCTACCTTTCTTTCCATGCTTTAATCTTATTGTTTACATGCTTTTTGTGTTGCTTATTTGATTAAAGGTTATATTTTTATGCTTTTGATTGTTTTGGATCATTGATTTTTATAGCTTATTTGTGTTTATTTTAAGATTTCTAAAGTTTTTATAAAAGTTATTTTTATATAAAGTTTGTTTTCGTACATCTTTCTTATTTCGTGTTTTCAAAAGTCTTTAAATTGTAGCTTATTAGCTTTTTCTTTCACGTATTTACTTAGGATTTTAGTCTAGTGCTTATTTGATTAATAGCTCATTTGTCTTGCTTATTTTGTGTTATTTCCACTGTATTCCGACCACACCAGTCGGAAAAGGGTTTATTATTTTGACCAGCACTCCTTTTCTTGGTCGGAAAAGGGTTTGAAACATTCCGATCAAAGGGTGAGTTTGGTATTCCGACCAGGTCCATGTGACAGCATTCCGATTGGGAGTCCACTCCTCATTCCGATCAGGGTGATTGTTGGGTTATTCCGATCAGGGTTTGGTTCTTCACATTCCGATTTGGGGTATTGTTTTGGTTATTCCGATTAGGCAATTGGTGACAACATTTCGATTGGCAATTCTGATCAACATTCCGATCAGAGAGGTAAGAGTATTCTGATCTTCATTCCGATTGGAGGAATTTTGGGTTATTCCGATCGGATTTTCTGATCAGCATTCCGACGAGAAGGTAAGTAGGAATTCCGATAAGGGATTCCGACGGTAGGTTTGTTTTATATTTCGTCTTGTTTAATTTTTAAGTTCTCATTTTAATACTTTGTCAAATTTTAATTCTCGTCGCGCTTTTAAATTCCCGTCAGTTAATTAATATACTTTTCAAAGTTTTAATATTGCACAATTTAAGTTTTAATTAGATTTAGATTAAAATTATCGTCATTTTCATTTACGTCTTCGCACTTTTATTTTAAAAACAACCAAAAATATTTGTTTCACCAAAAACAATAGAGTCGTACTTTGAACCGGAAATCAATTCGTTAAGATACCGAATTAAATTGAACCATACAAAATCTTAATATTAAAATTATACCTTGTGTTTGATAAGCATTGATATGTATCCATGTACATGTGTGACAAATGTTTTCTAATATGAGTATACCTTGGATTCTAAATTATTTCTGTTCTTTCTTGTAACACCTCATTTTAATAAATGGAATGTCACGCGTGATTATGGCGTGTCATCAAAGCATACAAGGATAAATGTATAAAACATTACATGACCATAAAGGAAATACCGGAATCAAACATCGGTACTCCAAAAGTAGAACTCATCACACACAAACATAAGTACTGTAAATGAAAGGACTAAACAATTTCCATGGAAATGAGTATCAAAGTATAAAGAAATGCATAAAGTAAAGAAGGATAGGAAGCTTCCAATCCATATGCACGTACGCTTAAAGTCTACGAGCGTCCCAGAGTACCTGTCGTTTTGGGAACATGAAAAGGAAAACGGCTGAGCATAACGCTTAGTGCACGGATATACAAGTAAAGCATGAATAATATAAGCATATAAGCATGAAGCAGCGGAAAAGACTATGTCCTGGATAACCTGGTTATATCTTAGTAAAACTGGTTTTATAGTTTGAAAAGCCTTATGTTTATCTTGTAAAAACTGTTTAACATGTTTACCATTAGCCAATATAGGTCATAAATTATCAACGTGCATGAATACTTGGAGGGGTAACCTACTCATGCAAATTAGAGGGGCTGCCTATAATTTAATATACTGGTTTGGGTAGGAGGGATCAGCTCCTTGTGAAGGATGCAAGGCACACACCACATTCACACTGAATAATTTGCTGAAAACATGTAACTAGGATGCACCCATACGCCCCACGTGATAATAATAATATGGCCAAAAGCTGAAAGGGACGCCACGAGCTATCACTCCATCGTGGTGAAGTCATAACACTGGTGCCTCCAATGTTATGGTTATGGTACCTCCATAACTAGGTGAAACTGGTCATGCATGTATATGGCTTTAGGTATTCTAATTAAACATTAGCAATTCAAAAACATATAAAACATATAATGGGGAAAACAGTTGGCTGCATATGGGAAATCCTAATAAAGAAGAATGTCCATACTGAAAGCACGGAGAATCCGTACCTTGTGTCCAGTGAACGAAGAAGACGAACGGAAGAGATTCCTATTTCGGTATTACTAATGCTACATAAATACATACGTGTATAAGTATCTGACTACTGAGTACGTAACTGGTTTTATATCATGTCTTAGCTTGTTTTATATGTTCATGTCATGTTTTACTGATTTAAGCTTTATACTGTGTTTATCATGTATTATGTCTATTCTGTTTAAGTATTTCTTGTATTTCATGTATTATTATACTTGTTGTGTAATAATAAGTAACTTTCTAAAAATAGCAGGTTTCCTTAAATAGAAAGTTTCCAAAAATAGAAAGTTTCCAAAAATAGATTTACTGCTTAAAATAGATATGTAAAACCCACATGCTTTTACCATGAATAGTACCCTTAAGATCGTACGTACTAGATTAAAACTTTCCTATTATAGTATGATTACGTTCACGTGTTAGAATTTTACGTATTACGTACGTGTTAGAACACGATAAGTATTTATTACGTACGAACACACAATAATTATTTAACAATAAAAAATCACGAACATGCGATCATGAAATCATGAACATAATTAAATCACGAACTAATATTAATTACGTATATATATTTATTATGAGCACGAATAAATATATTAAGTCATGGTTAATATTTAACGAGAACATATAAAACACGAACACAAATAAACACGAACGAACACTTAAATAACGAGACACGGAAAACGGTACGGCTACCCCATGTGGGGCCCCCTACCCGCGGCTACATCAAGAAAGATGTGTCAAGCCCATCAAATTTTACTAAGAAGGGGGTTAAGGTAAAACTTGTTTTCACTTTTCACTTTACAGTAAACTAAACAAAAAACCTAAAAAGATTTTTGGCTCCTTCTTTCTTGCTCTCTTTGGCCGCCGCACATAACAACAAGAAAGGGGGTGTTCGTTTGATTTTGATCTTGAATTTTGTACGTGTGTTCGTGTGTGTCCATCCTCGTTAGATCCATGCATTCGGTATACCTTTTTAATCCTTTTTCTTTTTGATTTGATTTAATAAAATTAAATAAGAACATGATGTTTTTAAAAACCTAATTAAAAACATAAACTAAACACGTAATTGGTTATGGGGTAAATCAAAAAGGAGGATTTAGGGGTGTTTTGTTTGGCCGGCGCCTAAACCGAACCCCAAGGGGGTCTCGGTTTGGCTTATAGACCACCACCGAGACCACTAGGTCCCAGTTTGGTGGTGTGGGTCCTACGGCAGCAGCAAACAAGGGGGAACCCCAAAGTGGTTCGGGGTATGGTGTTGATTTCGAGTCCGGTTCATGGTTTCTAGTCACGATCCGGTTCATGGTTTATGTTAAGATTATCCTTTTTAATAATCATATGTTATAAATTAAATTAATAAAATATGACATGATTAATTTAATAAAACATGACTTAGGTTATAATTTAATTATTAAATCATGGAATTATTAACCTAAGTATTTATATTTTCTAGACTTTATAATTAATTAATTATTAAAAACCATGGCTATAATTAATTAATTAACATGACTTAGGTTATATTATTAATAATTAATAATACATGTTTTAACCTAAGTATTTAACCTTATTTAATTAAAAACATGATATATTTAATTAAATACTTTTAACCTATAATTTATTTAAATTACATGTAATAATTAATAAACTATACCTTATATCATTATGACTTAGAAAAATAATCAGAAATCACTTAAGCTTATACACTTAGTTTATTTAACTAGCTTATATCTAATTATGGAAACTTTCTATTTTTAGAAACTTATTTAATTAAGGCAGCTAATCTATTTATGGGAACTTTCTATTTTTAGAAACTTATTTAATTAAGGCAGCTAATCTATTTATGGAAACTTTCTACTTTTAGAAACTTATCTATTTTAAGCAGTAATTCTATTTTTGGAAACTTTCTATTTTTGGAAACTTTCTATTTTTGGAAACATTCTATTTTTGGTAACTTTCTATTTTTGGAAACTTTCTATTTTAGGAAACCTGCTATTTTTAGAAAGTTACTTATTATTACACAGTAAGTATAATAATACATGAAATACAAGAAATACTTACTCAGAATAGACAGAATATAAGATAAACACAGTTTAAGGCTTAAAACAGTAAAACATGGCATAAACGTATAAAATAAGCTAAGACATGACATAAAACCAGTTACGTATTTAGTAATCAGATACTTATACACGTATGTATTTATGTAGCATTAGTGATACTGAAGTAGGACTCTCCTCAGTTCTTCTTCTTCGTTTAGTGGACATAAGGTACGGATTCCCGTCCTTTCAGTATGGACATTCTTTCCTTATTAGGATTCCCCGTATGCAGCCAAATGTTTTCCCGTAGTATAAGTTTATATGTTTGATTTGCTTATGTTTAATTTAGAATACCTATAGCCATATACATGCATGACTAGTTTCACCTGGTTATGGAGGTACCATAACCATAACATTAGAGGCACTGATGTTATGACTTCACCACGGCGGAGTGATTGCTCGTGGCGTCCCTTCAGCTTTTGGCCATATTATTATATTTATCATGTGGGGCGTATGGGTGCATCCTAGTTACATGTTTTTTAGCAGATTACTCAGTGTGAATGTGGTGTGTGCCTTGCATCCTTCACAAGGAGTTGATCCCTCCTACCTAAACCAGTAAATTAAATTAGAGGCAGCCCCTCTAATTTGCATGATGAGGTCACCCCTCCAAGTATTCATGCACGGTGGATTTTCATGACCTATATTGGCTAATGGTAGAACATGTTAAACAGTTTTTATAAGATAAACATAAGGCTTTTTAAACTATAAAACCAGTTTTACCAAGACTTAACCAGGTTATTCGAGACTTAGTTTCTTCCGCTATTATATGTTATATGCTTATCCTATTCATGCTTTATTGTACATCCGTGCACTGAGTGTATTGCTCCGCCGTTTTCCTTTTCTATGTTCCTAAAACGGCAGGTACTCAGGGACGCTCGTAGACTTTAAGCGTACGTGCATATGGACTGGAAGCTTTCTAGCCTTTCTTTACTTTATGCATTATCTTTACTTTGATACACTTGCTATGGACATTGTTTAGTCCTTTCATTTACAGTATTTATGTTTGTGTGTGATGAGCTTTACTTTTGGACTACCGATGTTTGATTCCGGTATTTTCCTTTTATGGTCATGTAATGTTTAGACATTTTTCCTTATATGCTTTGATGACACACCATAATTACGCGTGACATTCCATTATCAAAATGGGGTGTTACAATTATGGTATCAGAGCCAAGGCTTCGACCTGTAGGCTCTCAAAATATGACATGTGATTAGTGGGTAGTCACTATGGTCTTCCTAGAACTGACAGTCGTTTTCATGCATTCATCATTTTTATGCATACATATATATGTCATTGTCGCAGGTTTATGACTAAGTAATGGTTGGTACTCCTGAAGAGCAGGCACACCACTTTAGGTGGGCTCTTCGCACATCGGTCGCAAACAATCTGGTGTGTGCTACGTTCAACACTGTAGCACAGGTGGCCGATGCAGCACGTAAGCTGGAGATGCTTTAGGATAGAGATGAGTTCGGGGAAGCTGAGAGACCAGACAAGAGGTTAACATTCGTATTATAGCGGTGATCAATCCGTATTCTTTCCATATATGTCAATTATTCATCTCTTTAAACTGTATCTTCCAGGCAGAAAACTGGGGACCGGTCTCAGCCGGCTACTCAGCAGCAGCCTCATCAGCCCAAGGGAAACGGTCAGACTAACGACCGTTCTGCTACGGATAGGCGTGGCGGTAATGATAATTACCGTAACTACGCTGGACACTCCAACGGCAGCAGGTCCTAATACTTACGCATTTTCTTATGATTTCATGTATAACTCATATTCTGACACTTTAGCAAAACTTCTACCAGGAACCATGGAAACGGTAGGGACCAGAACCAGAAAGGTTCACAGCCTAGCCGTCCAGCTATCACTGGTATTCAATCTTACGATTATCCGCATTGTCCTTTGTACCCTATTATCATGTCTTATGTAAAAGTTTTTATCAGGTTCTCAGCCAGCCAGAGCACCTGCTGGAGGTTATATTCATCCTCTTTGCTCTACTTGCCACCGTAGGCACCCAGGGCTATGTCGTCGTAACACTAACGCATGATTCAAGTGTGGTCTTCCTCGCCATATCATGAAGGATTGCCGTAAGGGCGAGATGGAGGGCACATCAGGACATGTTGATTCCAAGCCGCCTCCTACCACTGGGCGTGTCTACACGACATCTCGAGACTAGGCCAACAGGTCCATAGGTACCATCACTGGAATCTTGTATATGTATGGTCAAGCTGCGTGTGTTCTTTTCGATACGGGTTCTACTCACTTGGTCATTTCTACTACTTATGCTAAGAACATTAGGATGCTCCCCATGCCACTAAAGAATAGGCTTACTATTTCCACGCCTTTGAGGGACTCTGTATTAATCACCCATGTATACAAGAGTCTTCCCCTAGAATTTGACGATAAGGTTCGTCCTGTTGACGCACTTCCGCTGGACATGAATGACGTCGACATGATTTTGGGCATGGATTGGCTATCCAAGCATCATGCTACCATAGACTGCCATTCATATCAAGTTATCTTCGGTGATGTTAATGCACCAGAGTACATTCATAACGGGTTCGTACCCGGACGATCTATAAAAATCATATCTACCCTGCAAGCGCGTGCACTACTGTCACATGGCTGCGAGGGTTATCTAGCTACGGTTCACGACATGGATGCTGAATCTCCATCAATTCACGATCAACCAATAGTGTCGAAATTCCAAGATGTATTTCCAGTAGAACTTCCGGGCATACCACCTGCACGAGAAGTGGAATTCAATATCGATCTTATTCCAGGAGCTGAACCAATCTCCAAAGCTCCTTATCGCATGGCTCCCATAGAGCTGAAGGAGCTGAAGGATCAACTACAAGAACTTCTAGAACGAGGTTTCATTCGACCGAGCGCATCTCCATGGGGCGCACCGGTCTTATTTGTTAAGAAGAAGGACGGCAGTATGCGTCTTTGCATAGACTATCGCGAGCTCAACAAGATTACTATCCGGAATAGGTATCCACTGCCGCGTATAGATGATCTGTTTGACCAACTCCAAGGGGCCAAACACTTCTCCAAGATTGATCTTAGGTCAGGCTATCATCAGCTACGGGTCAAGGAGCAGGATATCGCCAAGACTGCTTTTCGTACCCGCTATGGCCACTACGAGTTTGTAGTTATGCCATTTGGCCTGACAAATGCTCCAGCAGTGTTCATGGACTTGATGAACAGAATCTTCCATGAATTTCTGGACAAGTTCGTCATTGTCTTCATCGATGACATCTTGATTTTCTCAAAGTCCAAGGAGGAACATGAAGACCATCTTCGTACAGTACTACGGATTCTTTGCCAGAAGCAGCTGTATGCTAAATTCTCCAAGTGTGAGTTCTGGTTAGACAAGGTGGCATTCTTAGGTCACATTGTATCAGCAGAAGGAATCACTATGGATCCAGCGAAGGTTGAGGTCATTACAAAGTGGTCGAGGCTGACATCAGCGACAAAAGTCCGCAGTTTCTTAGGCTTAGCTGGTTATTACCGTAGGTTCGTGGAGAACTTTTCCCGCTTAGCACTACCATTGACCAAACTGATGCGAAAAGGGGAGAAGTTCGTCTGGACTGAAGATCGAGAGAAGATCTTTGAAGACCTGAAGCAGAAGCTAGTATCTACACCTATTCTTACTCTCCCATCTGGTACGGGTGGATTTCAAATCTACAGTGATGCATCGGGGAAGGGACTTGGCTTTGTTCTCATGCAACATGGGAAAGTGATCGCGTACACTTCACGGCAGCTTAAGCCTTATGAAGAAAATTACCCCACGCATGACTTGGAACTTGCTGCAGTCGTGTTTGCATTGATGATATGGAGGCACTACCTATATGGAGAATCATGTGACATTTTCACGGATCACAAGAGTTTGAAGTATATCTTCACTCAACGTGAATTGAACATGAGGCAGAGAAGATGGTTAGAGCTGTTGAAGGATTATGACATTAATCTACAGTATCATCCCGGAAAGGCGAATGTAGTAGCAGATGCACTTAGCATGAAGTCCGGAATGATCAACGGCATTAAAATTGAGGAGGAAATCATAAGAGACTTGGAGCGACTAGACATCTAGATCATGGTACGTGGACAGCACGGTTACTGGGCTAATCTTAGAGTAGAACCCGAGTTACTCTCTAAGATCAAGGAAGCTCAGAAAGATGATGGAGGAATCTGGGCGATAGTACAGAATTTGGAAAAACAGACGGAATTCAGAGTAGATGCAGATGGTATCGTATGGCAGGGCATGAGACTTTGTGTTCCTGATGACCAAGAACTCCGGGAAGCCTTGTTAGTTGAAGCTCATAACTCCCCATTCTCCATACATCCTTGTTCGACTAAGATGTACCATGACATCAAGCAGTATTTTTGGTGGAGTGGTATGAAACAGGATGTGGCCACTTACGTCTCCAAATGTCTTACCTGCCAGCAGGTTAAGATCGAGCATCAGCGATCTGGCGGTCTCCTTCAACCGTTAGATATTCCAGAGTGGAAGTGGGACAAAATCACCATGGATTTTATTACTGGTCTTCCGCCTACCAAGAGGAAGCACGATGCAATTTGGGTTATCATAGATCGACTTACCAAATCAGCTCATTTCTTACCGATCCGCAAGGAAGATCCGGTAAGTAAACTCGCCGATACGTATAGAAGAGAGATCATGAGACTCCACGGTGCTCCATCTAGCATCGTCTCAGATAGAGATCCTCGTTTCACTTCGCGATTTTGGAAGAGTCTGCAGAAAGCTTGGGGTACACAACTTAAGCTCAGCACGGCTTTTCATCCTCAAACAGACGGACAGTCGGAGCGAACGATTCAGACATTGGAAGACATGTTGAGGTCATGTGCGTTGGAATGGACAGGTGATTGGGACGATTACATTTGTTTGGTGAAGTTTGCATACAACAACAGTTGGCACACAGGTATCAAGTGTGCGCCTTTCGAGATGTTTTATGGCAGAAAGTGTCGCGCCCCAATCTGCTGGGATCAGGTTGGCGAACGAACACTTGAAGGACCAGAAATCATAGAGATGACCAATGAAAGGATCGCAGTAGCTAAGCAGAAACTTCAGGAGGCACAGTCACGTCAGAAGAGTTACGTCGATAAGCATCGTAGGGACATACATTTTAACGTAGGAGATCATGTCTTCCTTAAGGTTTCGCCGGCACGTGGTGTTAGACGCTTCGGGATTAAAGGGAAGCTCAGTCCTCGTTTCATCGGACCGTTTGATATCATTGAACGAGTCGGTGAAGTATCTTACCAGTTAGCGTTACCTCCGCAGCTTTCGCATGTACACAATGTGTTTCATGTGTCCTTACTCAGAGGGTACCAGTATCATCCCCTTCACATGGTTCAGTATCCACTGGAACAGATACGTGAAGATCTCACTTTCATAGAAGAACCCGAACGAGTTCTTGACAGACAAGAATGAGTCATGAAAAGGAAGACGATTCCATTCGTCAAAATCCTTTGGAGGGATCATACCGAGCGGGAAGCCACTTGGGAAACAGAGGAGTCTATCCGGGCTTCTTACCCTCATTTCATATTTTGAATTCGGGTATGTTCTTCTTTTCCAGTTTACTTTATCTATAATTCGGGGACGAATTATTCTTTTTAGGGGGGAAGAGTTGTAAAAACCCGCATGCTTTTACCATGAATAGTACCCTTAAGATCGTACGTACTAGATTAAAAATTTCCTATTATAGTATAATTACGTTCACGTGTTAGAATTTTACGTATTACGTACGTGTTAGAACACGATAAGTATTTATTACGTACAAACAGACAATAATTATTTAACAATAATTAATCACGAACATGCGATCATGAAATCATGAACGTAATTAAATCACGAACTAATATTAATTACGTATATATATTTATTACGAGCACGAATAAATATATTAAGTCACGGTTAATATTTACCGAGAACACATAAAACACGAACACAAATAAACACGAATGAAAACTTAAATAATGAGACACGGAAAACGGTACGGGTACCACATGTGGGCCCCCTACCCGCGGCTACATCAAGAAAGATGGGCAAAGCCCATCAAATTTTACTAAGAAGGGGGTTAAGGTAAAACTTGTTTTCACTTTTCACTTTACAGTAAACTAAACAAAAAACCTAAAAAGATTTTTGGCTCCTTCCTTCTTGTTCTCTTTGGCCGCCGCACATAACAACAAGAAAGGGAGTGTTCGTTTGATTTTGATCTTGAATTTTGTACGTGTGTTCGTGTGTGTTCATCCTCGTTGGATCCACACATTCGGTATAACTTTTTAATCCTTTTTCTTTTTGATTTGATTTAATAAAATTAAATAAGAACATGATGTTTTTAAAACCCTAATTAAAAACATAAACTAAACATGTAATTGGTTATGGGGTAAATCAAAAAGGAGGATTTAGGGGTGTTTTGTTTGGACGGCGCCTAAACCGAACCCAAGGGGGTCTCGGTTTGGCTTATAGACCACCACCGAGACCACAAGGTCCCGGTTTGGTGGTGTGGGTCCCACGAAAGCAGCAAACAAGGCGGAACCCCGATGTGGTTCGGGGAATGGTGTTGATTTCGAGTTTGGTTCATGGTTTCTAGTCACGATCCTGTTCATGGTTTATGTTAAGATTGTTTTTTTAATAATCATATGTTATAAATTAAATTAATAAAATATGACATGATTAATTTAATAAAACATGACTTAGGTTATAATTTAATTATTAAATCATGGAATTATTAACCTAAGTATTTATATTTTCTAGACTTTATAATTAATTAATTATTAAAAACCATGGCTATAATTAATTAATTAACATGACTTAGGTTATATTATTAATAATTAATAATACATGTTTTAACCTAAGTATTTAACCTTATTTAATTAAAAACATGATATATTTAATTAGATACTTTTAACCTATAAAATTACATGTAATAATTAATAAACTATACCTTATATCATTATGACTTAGAAAAATAATCAGAAATCACTTAAGCTTATACACTTAGCTTATTTAACCAGCTTATATCTAATTATGGAAACTTTCTATTTTTAGAAACTTATTTATTTAAGGCAGCTAATCTATTTATGGGAACTTTCTATTTTTAGAAACTTATTTAATTAAGGCAGCTAATCTATTTATGGAAACTTTCTATTTTTTGAAAGTTATCTATTTTAAGCAGTAATTCAATTTTTGGAAACTTTCTATTTTTGGAAACTTTCTTTTTTTGGAAACTTTCTATTTTTGGAAACTTACTATTTTTGGAAACTTTCTATTTTTGGTAACTTTCTATTTTGGAAACTTTCTATTTTAGGAAACCTGCTATTTTTAGAAAGTTACTTATTATTACACAGTAAGTATAATAATACATGAAATACAAGAAATACTTAATCAGAATAGACAGAATATAAGATAAACACAGTTTAAGGCTTAAAACAGTAAAACATGGCATAAACGTATAAAATAAGCTAAGACATGACATAAAACCAGTTACGTATTTAGTAATCAGATACTTATACACGTATGTATTTATGTAGCATTAGTGATACCGAAGTAGGACTCTCCTCAGTTCGTCTTCTTCATTCACTGGACATAAGGTACGGATTCCCGTCCTTTCATTATGGACATTCTTTCCTTTTTAGGATTCCCCGTATGCAACCAAATGTTTTCCCGTAGTATAAGTTTATATGTTTGATTTGCATATGTTTAATTTAGAATACCTATAGCCATATAGATGCATGACCAGTTTCACCTAGTTATGGAGGTACCATAACCATAACATTAGAGGCACTAATGTTATGACTTCACTACGGTGGAGTGATTGCTCGTGGCGTCCCTTCAGATTTTGGCCATATTATTATATTTATCATGTGGGGCGTATGGATGCATCCTAGTTACATGTTTTTCAGCAGATTACTCAGTGTGAATGTGGTGTGTGCCTTGCATCCTTCACAAGGAGCTGATCCCTCCTACCCAAACCAGTAAATTAAATTAGAGGCATCCCCTCTAATTTGCATGATGAGGTCGCCCCTCCAAGTATTCATGCACGGTGGATTTTCATGACCTATATTGGCTAATGGTAGAACATGTTAAACAGTTTTTATAAGATAAACATAAGGCTTTTCAAACTATAAAACCAGTTTTACCAAGACTTAACCAGGTTATTCGGGACTTAGTTTCTTCCGCTGTTATATGTTATATGCTTATCCTATCCATGCTTTATTGTACATCCGTGCACTGAGCCTATTGCTCAGCCGTTTTCCTTTTCTATGTTCCCAAAACGGCAGGTACTCAGGGACGCTCGTAGACTTTAAGCGTACGTGTATATGGATTGGAAGCTTTCTAGCCTTTCTTTACTTTATGCATTATCTTTACTTTGATACACTTGCTATGGACATTGTTTAGTCCTTTCCTTTACAGTATTTATGTTTGTGTGTGATGAGCTTTACTTTTGGACTATCGATGTTTGTTTCTGGTATTTTCCTTTTATGGTCATGTAATGTTTAGACATTTTTCCTTGTATGCTTTAATGACACGCCATAATTACGCGTGACATTCCATTATCAAAATGGGGTGTTACAAGATAAGTTTCTAAAAATAGAATGTTTCCATAAATAGATTAGCTGCCTTAATTAAATAAGTTTCTAAAAATAGAAAGTTTCCATAAATAGAAATAAGCTGGATTATTAAGCTAATTATATAAGCTTAAGTGTTTACTGGTTAATATTCTAAGTCATGTAATTAAATAGTATAGTTTATTAATTATTTCATGTGAATTAAATAAACTATAGGTTAAAGTATTTAATTAAATATAACATGGTAAATTAAATAAAGGTAAAAATACTTAGGTTAAAACATGTATTATTATCTATTAATAATATAACCTAAGTCATGTAGATTAATTAATTATAAGTCATGATTTAATAATTAATTAATTATATAGTTTAATTAAATGGAAATTACTTAGATTAAAATTTCATGTATTAATAATAATATTAATAACCTAAGTCACGTATGAATTAAATTAATCATGTACATGTTTTAATTAATTTAATTTAAGTCTTGGAGAAATAAACTTGTACATATTATTAATCCTGTAAAAAGTAACCCATGAACCGAACCGTGTTTTAATCTAACCATATGTGAACCGGACCGGTTTTACCTGTGAACCAGCACAAACGCACCCTTGGTTAAAACCCAGCCGTCGACTAGCAAAATGTTCCCACCGGCTAGCCGGTGGTTACTCTTGCTTCCGCGGCATGGGTTCCCCCTTGCTTGCCTTATTTAGCCACCGGCATAAGCCGGTGGTGGTTTTTGTTTTAGCCGAGACCCACCCGAGCCAAACATACCCCGACCGAGGTCGGGGTTCCTCCTTTTTCCTGCTGCCGAGACATAAGACCACCACACCGAGACCTTGAGGTCTCGGTTAGTGTGAAATAAATCAAGCCGAGACCCCCTTGGGGCTCGGTTCTTGCATCGGCCAACAAACAAACACCCCTAAACGATTAATTATTTTCCCCCCATGATTAATTAACATTTGTTTACTTGTTTTTAATTTGTTATTAAAACATTCATGATTTCATGTGATTTATAAATCAAAATCATAAAAAGAATAGAGGTTAAGGGTTATACCGATCACGTGAATCAAAGGAGGATGAACACACTAATATACTTGTAATAAATCAACACCAAAATCAACCAAACACACCTTGTGTGTGTGGTAAACCCGGCGGCCAAGGAGAAACAAGAGGAAGAAAAATATTTTAGGGTTTCTTGTTTTTTTCTAAATTTTGTTATTATGAAAATAACTTTCTCCCAAATTCTTGTTTAGTAAAATTAAATGGGCTTGGCCCTTGTTTCTTGTTGTGTCCGCGGGAAAGGGGGCCCACAAGGGTAACCCGAACATTTTCCGTGTCTAAATAATAAGTGTGTTCTCGTGTTCGTGTTTTACGTGATTTAATTAGTTATTGTTCGTGTCTTATTATATTTATTCGTGTTCGTAATAAATATGAATACTGATAGGTGTGTAAACACCCATCTTTTCTACCACTTAATTACAATGATAACCGGACCAAAACGTGTATTTTATGTCTTTTATGTCGGAATTATGCGTGGTTTGTGTTTTTGTTGTGATTTAGGACGAAAAGGTGAAAAGTGGAGAAAACATGGACATTCACGGGCATTTACGGACTTTTATTGAAGAAAAAGATGAAAGACGAAGTCAAGAAGTCAAGAGTGCAAAAATAACGGAAGTCCAAGACCAATTCTGAAGATTTATCAAAGAAAAAGTCAAAAGACGGAAGTTTACCAAAAGCCGAAGAACTCAAGTCTATTTCATTGAAGAATTTAAAGACAAGTTCAAAGAAATCCCGAAGCCAAAAGTCCTCAAAGTTCAAGTTTAAAGAAGATTAGAAGAAAAGGACTAATGGTGCAATTAATGAAGATTAAAGAAGAAAGGACCTAATCTTGTAATCAAGAGAAAAGGAAAGAGGGGAGGAAGCTTCCTTAATCCTCCCCTATAAATAGTCATTAGTTGTAATCATTTTCTCTTGTTGGCTAAGTGTGACAATTAGTCTTCCACCATTTAATTATCTTGTCATTTAATTTTTTGTCCAATTTAAATACCTTGTCTTGCACCTTAAATTCATTTAATTTCAAGTAAGTTTTCATTTAATCTTTGTCAATCTATACTTTATCTTGTTAATCTCTCATCTACCTTTCTAAATCTTTGATTTTTGTGTTTATGTTTATGTTCATGTTCATGCTTTTATTTTGATCCAAATGGGTTTTTGATTATTGTGGTTAAAGTTGTTAGATTTCTTGATATTGATTGTTTGTTTATGATTAATTGATGTTTTGTTATTGGTTTTATTAAATCGTTTGGTTGATTTTGGTTAAATTTGTGTTAGATCGTCTTTACCTTGATTTCCTTGTTCTTCGGGAAAGTTGTTTCTGTTTCTTTGTTCCCAGGAAATCTTCCGACTCAAGGGAAGGAGTGTTCATTCGGAAGTCTTAAAGTTCAGTATCAAGCTTCTTCGTCCGGAACATTCAAAGTTCCGAACGAAGGAAATCTTCCGACTCAAGCATTACTCATTCGGAAGTCTCAAACTTCCGAACGAAGGGAAAGTTCCGGATCAGCAAGTGTTCATTCGGAACTTTAAAAGTTCCGAGTCAAGCATTTCATTCGGAACTCCAAAACTTCCGAGTCAAGAGTGTTCATTCGGAACTCCAAAGTTCCGAACCAAGGGCTTCATTCGGAACTTCTCAAAAGTTCCGGATCAAATCGAAACTTCCGAACCAAGGGGAAAAGTTCCGGATCAATATCTTCCAAACGAAGTTCCGGATCAAGGGAAGGAAAAAGTTCCGGATCAACAAAAACTTCCGAACCAAGCCTGTTTCATTCGGAACATATAAAGTTCCGAGTCAAGCTAGTTCATTCAGAAGTTTTAAACTTCCGAATCAAGGGTTTCTTGTCAGGTTCTTTTTGGTTTTCTTTTTAAATTTTTGTCTTTTATTTTAAAAGCTTATTTTTCCCGCCTTTTTATTTTAATTGCACTTTAAGATTATTTGTCTTAGCTTAATTTTAGTCTCGCCTTAGTTTAAGTTTTAGTTGCGTTTTAAGATTGCCTTAGATATATTTAAATTTGCGTCATTTACTTTAGTGCCCTTTAATTTTAATCACGCTTTTAAATACTTGCACTATTATTTTAATTAGACTTAGATTTACTTTAAGAGCACTTTTACTTTAAAGTTTCGCACTTTTACTTAAAAACAACCAAAAATATTTGTTTCACCAAAGAACGACTGAGTCACATAGAGAACCTAGATCAATTCGTTAAGATATCGAGACAAGAGAACTTTAATTTTTATACGGTCAAAAGCCGTGTATCAAATACATACTTAATACTAAGCTCGTGATTAATTTAAGTTCATGATTTCATGTTCGTATGTTCGTGATTATAGTTATTATTGAAATAATTATCGTGTCCTAATACGTAATAAATACTTACCGTGATATAACACGTACGTAATACTTGTAATTCTTGTTCGTGAAACGTAAACTTGCTATAAAAGGAAAGTTCTAATCATGTACGTACGATCGTAAGGGTACTACTCATGGTAAAAGCATGCGGGTTTTACAACTCTTCCCCCTAAAAAGAATAATGCGTCCCCGAATTATGAATAAAGTAAACTGGAAAAGAAGAACATACCCGAATTCAAAATATGAAATGAGGGTAAGAAGCCCGGATAGACTCCTCTGTTTCCCAAGTGGCTTCCCGCTCGGCATGATCCCTCCAAAGGGTTTTGACGAATGGAATCGTCTTCCTTCTCATGACTCGTTCTTGTCTGTCAAGAACTCGTTCGGGTTCTTCTATGAAAGTGAGATCTTCACGAATCTGTTCCAGTGGATACTGAACCATGTGAAGGGGATGATATTGGTACCCTCTGAGTAAGGGCACATGGAAAACATAGTGAACATGAGAAAGCTGTGGAGGTGACGCTAAACGGTAAGATACTTCACCGACCCGTTCAATGACATCAAACGGTCGATAAATCGAGGACTAAGTTTCCCTTTTATTCCAAAACGTCTAACACCACGTGCCGACGAAACCTTAAGGAAAACGTGATCTCCTACGTTAAAATGTACGTCCCTACGATGCTTGTCTGCGTAACTCTTCTGACGTGACCGTGTTTCTTGCAGTTTCTACTTAGCTACTGCGAACTTCTCATTAGTCAGCTCTATCATTTCTGGTCCTTCAAGTGTTCGCTCACCAACCTGATCCCAGCAGATTGGGGCGCGACACTTTCTACCATACAACATCTCAAATGGAGCACACTTGATACTTGCGTGCCAACTGTTGTTGTATGCAAACTCCACCAAACAGATATAATCGTCCCAATCACCCGTCCATTCCAACGCACATGACCTCAACATGTCTTCCAATGTCTGAATCATTCGCTCTGACTGCTCGTCTGTTTGAGGATGAAAAGCCGTGCTAAGCTTAAGTTGTGTACCCCAAGCTTTCTGCAGACTTCTCCAGAATCGCGAAGTGAACCGAGGATCTCTGTCTGTGAGTATGCTGGATGGAGCACCGTCAAGTCTCATGATCTCCCTTCTATAAGTATCGGCGAGTTTATTGACCGAATCTTCCTTGCGGATCGGTATGAAATGAGCTGATTTGGTAAGTCGATCAACAATAACCCAAATTGCATCGTGCTTCTTCTTTTTCGGCGGAAGACTAGTAACAAAATCCATGATGATTTTGTCCCACTTCCCCTCTGGAATATCTAACGGTTGAAGAAGACCGCCAGACCGCTGATGCTCGATCTTATCCTGCTGGCAGGTAAGACATTTGGAGACATAAGTAGCAACATCCTATTTCATACCACTCCACCAAAAGTATTGCTTGATGTCATGGTACATCTTGGTCGAACCAGGATGGATAGAGAATGGGGAGCTATGAGCCTCAACTAACAATGCTTGCCGGAGTTCTTGATCATCAGGAACACAAAGTCTTGTGCCCTGCCATAAGATACCATCTGTGTCTACTAATACTTCGCTTTTACCCCAAGTATAAAATCTTATCGTCCGAATCTCTTCGAATTGATTTCCAGTCTAAAGTGCGACTCAATTGTCTTTTGGTGAACAAGAGAATGGACTTGTTGAGTAAAGTAAAAGCTTTAAAGATTAAACTAAAATAACGAGTTAAAAGTAAATGATTGAAAACTTAAAGAAAAGATTAGAAAAATACTTGAAAACTTAATGAAACTAACACTTGAAAACTTTGCAAAAACAAGAAATTAAGTCCGTCGGAATCCCTGGTCGGAATCCCGTCGGAATGTGCTGATCGGAATAGTCTGGTCGGAATAACAAACAACACCCTCGTCGGAATGCATGAAAGGGATAACAATCGGAATACCAAAAAATACCCTCGTCGGAATGTATGAAATCGAAACCAATCGGAAAACTCAATAAGGGATCCAGATCGGAATGCCTACAAAGATGCTCACGTCAGAATATAGTAAAATATGACCAATCGGAATGTCACAAAATCATGCCAAATCGGAATAATGTAAACCCTAATCCGATCAATAGATCGGAATACCAAGGTGCTAATCGGAAAGCCAGAAACCCTTTTCCGATCAAACGATCGGAATAAAAGGGGTAGTAGTCGGAATGTAACAATCGGATAAGGGTTTAAACCTTTTCCGATTTATATGGGATTCGAAGATAAGCTAGGCAATAAGCTATTAGGAATAAGCTATCACCAAAACTTGAATGAATCTAAAGTAAAACGGACTAAATAAGCACAAATAACAACTTTTCTTGCATAAAAAAAATTTAAAAAAATCATAAAAATTAAAAAATTGATAAAAAATCCATAAAAATTAAAATTTTCAAAAATCCAAAAAGATTTTATCTTTCTTGTGTATATATATTGTTTTTGTGTTTGGTTTCTTTTCCTTTTGTCTTTGTAGGTGCATGCGTACTAGATCTTCTAATTATCAAGAGCCCGAGCCTCAAGAAGATTTAACTATGTCAGGTGTAAAAAACAATAATCCACCGCACCCTAATAATAACAACAATGCTCTTCCACAGCCCGATCTTCGGACCATGGAGGAACTTTGTCAACCAACCATGTTTGGACGAGGAGGACCGATTGCGCCGATGCAAATCAACGCTCCTGAGTTTTCGTTGAAGCACCACATGATTCAGCAAGTACAAACAAACCCATTCCGTGGATTGCCTGATGATGATGCCAACAAACACCTCGACAAGTTCATTACAATCACCCAAAGCATGAAGTTGACCGGTGCCACAATGGATGAACTTCGCCTACAAATCTTTCCACACACTTTATTACATCATGCCGAGAAATGGTTTGATCGTCTCCCGAAGAATTCTATTCACACTTGGGATGACATGACTCAACGCTTTTTGTCGCGCTACTTCCCACCATCCATGGTCACAAGCCTTCGTAATCAAATCAGCGGTTTCATGCAAGACCCTGATGAATCTCTTTTTGATGCTTGGGAGAGATATAATGTCTTGATCGATAGATGTCCAAACCACAATATGCTCCCTGTGACCCTGATTGATACTTTCTACAACGGTTTAACTTTTCGAGATCGTGATACGATAAATGCAGCCGCCGGTGGCACATTCATGAAAAGGAGACCCGAGGAGTGTAGAGAGCTAATTGAGAACATGACTACTCATCATAAAAACTGGGATTCCTCCGCTTCTTCAAGGACCAACCCGAGAGTCAATGTTTCTTCCACCTCAACAAACCTTGAGATGACCGAACTCACCCGCATGATGACCGAAATGAGCAAAAGTATTACGCTTCTCTCTTCAAACCAACAACAACAACAAGTTAAAGCGGTTGCTAATCCTTGTGAAACATGCGGCGGTCCTCACTCATACACCGATTGTCCTTCGACACAAGGAAATCCGGAAAATGTGTATGCAGCTTATGGTAATTATTCACCGGAAAATTACCAAGCTAGACAACAAGGGGATAGAAATCTGCTGAGTTACCGATCCAACAACTACCTTTCACCCGGTTTTTCTCCTCAAAACCAAAACTCCGCCAACAACTACAATAGAAGCAACCAAATCCCACCAAGAGCTTCTAACCCTTATCAACCACCCACCCAACAAACCCCACCCATTAATCCCGATGTTGAAGCCATCATGAGAACTCAAGGTGAGCAAATCAAGAATCTACAAAGCCAAATAATCAATTTGAAAGGAGATGTCATAAAGCAAGGTAATGACATTAGAACCGAGGTTCGTGATAATATTCAATCCTCCTTCAGCACTCAAACGACTGAATTAAAGAATCTGTTGGCTAGTTTCTTGCCCGCCACTCAACCTTCTACTTCAAGTTCTCTACCTTCAAACACCGTCACCAATCCGCGAGCCAATGTGAGTGTTATTACTACTCGTAGTAGAGTCACCATCGTAGGACCACCAATCCCACCCCCATCATCTACACCTCCTCCACCACCATGTATCCCTACTCCTCCTACTCCTAGTATTAGTACACCATTACCGTCTCCGCCTCGTCATGACGATGTCTCTAGGAAGGACCCTTCAACATCCCAACCTTTACCGACTACACCTTCACCTTCCACCTATAAACCTAGAATCCCATACCCTTCTCGCATAGGCAAGACCAACGAGCTAACCAAGAATGACTGTCAAGTATCGAAATATGTGAATATGCAATCTCAAATGACCATCAACATTAGCCTTGTTGAAGCACTTTGCCACATGCCGAAATTTGTCAAAGCATTCAAGGAATTGCTTAGCAAGAAGGAGAAGCTGATTGAACTCGCCAACACACGCTTAAATGAAAACTGCTCAGCAGTTATTCTTAAAGAATTACCAGAAAAGCTTGGAGATCCCGGTCGTTTTGTGTTGCCTTGCGTGTTCAACAAAACTGAAGAATTTACTACCCTTGCTGATCTTGGGGCTAGTATTAATTTGATGCCTTTGAGTGTTTGGAAAACACTATCATTGCCCGACCTCACACCAACAAAGATGACTCTTGAACTTGCAAACCGCACTCTCGCTTACCCCGTTGGTATAGCCGAGGATGTGTTCATCAAAGTTGGCACATTTACTTTCCCGGTCGATTTTGTCGTAGTTGATTATGAAATGGACCCTCGTATTCCTTTAATACTTGGTCGGCCATTTTTGAGAACCGGACGAGCTTTAGTTGATGTGGCCGAAGGTGAGTTAATCTTACGAGTCGGGGATGATTCAAAAGTTTTTAAAATGGGGAAGCTTACAGGAAAATCTTTTTGACGAGAATCAGTGAATATGATAAATGTGCTCGATGACTTTGTCGTCTACGACAATCCTCTATTCGACTCTTGCATTGATAATCCACTTTTTAATGATGATGTGGATGATTCTCTCCCTACTTTGGACGCTTCTCCCATTTATGATTCTCCACCGGTCTTCGATGCTTATGATGATGATGATTCTAGCTCAGATTCGGATGATTTTGATGATTGTACTTCTGAGTATCCCTAGCTGCCCACATATGATGATTTCGATGAGGCTGATACTCTCTCGAGCGATTCTTCACATGATGAAGATCCTCCGCCATCACTCGATCCTACTTTGGACGATTACTCATTTGATGAAGATTTCTCTGAATTTCTCAACACTTACTTCCCTCATGAGAGTGATGCTCCTCATTATGACTTTGAAGATTATCGTCTTGATCCTACTTTGGATTTGAAGAACATTCTTTCTAAGGAGAAGAAACCGGTCGGCACCAATATCCGTTGCACATATGATTTGACACCTCTTTGTCCCCCTTCTGAGGACGAGGTTGTGCTTCTTTGCGGATCTTCTTCACACTGGGTTGAGCCTGAGTGCTATTTTCCCCTGAAGGAAAAGGTGTTCGACCCCGGTATTGAAGTCTTTAAGCCATCTCAGTATCCACCTGATGAAATAAAAGGAAAAATCTTTGGAACCATTGAAGACATGCTTGCACCTCACCATACTTGCTCCCACCGTGCTCCATCTTTGCTTAAGGGAACCTTGCCACTTCTTCTTTGGCTTGCCTTGTTCGCCTTAAGTTTCTGCTATTTGATGGACGAACACTATGTCTTTGATCCTGGTGGATATGTTTCATGCTTCTGCCGTTGATGATCAAGGTCGAGTCAGGCTAACGACTCGGTTAACAAAAACCAAGCGCTTCTTGGGAGGCAACCCATGCATCTATCTTTTTGCTTTCTTTATCATAAGTGTAGGGGAGACCCGTTGGTTTGCTATTTCCTCTCCTCACTTCTTAATCAGGGATTCGAGCTTCAATGATCCACTCTTGATGATTCTTGACGACCCGTGATTCCGTGTTCTACTTCTTCCTGGTTCTATCCTAAACTCTTTTCGATTCACTATTTTATATTTTCTCAATATTAAAATAGGAATCTCTTTAGTTGTCTTTTCCTTAGCGAGATTTAAACAAAGTGCACAATGTCCTAAGTGTAGGGGAGTTTACTCCCACATGCTTAAACATTGAGGACAATGTTTATCTTAAGTATATGGGGGACTTCTATCGAAGTTAAGTGGTCTTTTCCTTGTATTTGTCCTCATTTTAACCGGAAAATCAATTTTTCGACATTTTTCAAAATTTTTGATCTATTTTGGCCTATTAGTTTTTTCCCTTTGTATAGTTATTTTCTTTCTTTGCTAGAATAAATGTTTAATAAAGTGGTTTTAATTTTCGAACGTTGTGAATCTTTTGACTCAATCCGAGTTTACTCTAGCTAGTACCCTTAACGTGTTTAAGTCGAGTTTTGCTAGGCTATTATGTAGGGAGCTATAAAACGCGAAAGTCTTAACTCTCACGGGTTAAGAACAAGAACTTTTCGGAAGTTCCTATAATTGATCCTAGAGAGTCGTTTATCAAGGGAACTTTAAAATGCGATTTCTAAACTTGAAAGAGTCTAAGAATTTGCAAGATCCTATAGGCGACTCGAAAACCCAAAACTTTGATTTAATAGGCTAAGCATCCACGAGTCTCATTACTTGAGATTTTAAACTGTGGAGAACGAGAGATGATAGAGCCAATTATAAGTTCGGTATTCTTTCGTGAATTTATGTGAGTTAATTATAAGCTTATTCTCCCATCGCTTGCTAATAATTTATCTTCTAATAAATAAGGTTGTACGATTTGAAAAGTTACTTAGCTTCTAGCCAAGATCGTTTAAAAGTTGCTCGGTATGGATTAGAGTTCATAGCCAAGGCATAACTTATTGAAGCGGGATGCGAAGATTGGCGAGTCCGAAAAGGCCCTAACAAGGCATGAGGGCTATATTTTGTTGCTAAAGATCCAAAGTGATGTGAAGAATCATTTATCGAAAATCAATATGAAGGATCGAGACACACGACGAAAAGCAAATACTCCCCAAAAGTCATGGAGAAGTGTATCCGAAAAGACCCTAACAAGGTATGAGGATAAATAGATCCAAGTCATAAAAGGAGGCGGATCGTTGTATATCAAAGTCCAAAATAAAGATTGGAGAAAAATGAAGAAGTCGTGGTCCAAGTATGAATCTCTCAAAACTTCAAGTGAAGAAATTCCATTATGAAGAGAAGACCATAATTTCATGAACGTCTCTCAAGGTTTGAAGTATGAAGTCGCTGCCAAATATCGGTCCGAGAAAGGTCTCAAATCGCGAAGCGAGTTATGCCAAGATATGAACTTTATGAGGTCCCGAGAAGCAGTTTTAAAAGATTTTGTCCTTTAGCTAACTATTGATTAAATCGTTCACTTTATTTTCAGACTTAATAACTATCGAAATAAGTAAAAAATGCATCCTCGTGATCATTCAAGGCAATAATAAAATATAAGAGATACACCTAGGAATAAGGGAGTCTAAGTGAGTAATTGGCCCACATGAGTTCGTGATAGTTTACTAACTTATAATAACAATAATCTCGTTTTTAAGCTTGGTTTGGAGAAAGTGAAAACTTGAGGATGATGATTGTTCATAACATTTCCAAAACCCAAGGTATGCTTTTGATTTCTTTACTTTGAATGTTTATAGTTTCTATCTCTTTAATAAAGGCCAACGTGGATTGATTATGATGAAAAGTGTAAACGTGCTTTGTAACTAATGCATTGCATGAGGACATTGCAATGGTCAACTGTAGGGGATTTGATAGGTGTGTAAACACCCATCTTTTCTACCACTTAATTACAATGATAACCGGACCAAAACGTGTATTTTATGTCTTTTATGTCGGAATTATGCGTGGTTTGTGTTTTGTTGTGATTTAGGACGAAAAGGTGAAAAGTGGAGAAAACACGGACATTCACGGGCATTTACGGACTTTTATTGAAGAAAAAGATGAAAGACGAAGTCAAGAAGTCAAGAGTGCAAAAATAACGGAAGTCCAAGACCAATTCTGAAGATTTATCGAAGAAAAAGTCAAAAGACGGAAGTTTATCAAAAGCCGAAGAACTCAAGTCTATTTCATTGAAGAATTTAAAGACAAGTTCAAAGAAATCCTGAAGCCAAAAGTCCTCAAAGTTCAAGTTTAAAGAAGATTAGAAGAAAAGGACTAATGGTGCAATTAATGAAGATTAAAGAAGGAAGGACCTAATCTTGTAATTAAGAGAAAAGGAAAGAGGGGAGGAAGCTTCCTTAATCCTCCCCTATAAATAGTCATTAGTTGTAATCATTTTCTCTTGTTGGCTAAGTGTGACAATTAGTCTTCCACCATTTAATTATCTTGTCATTTAATTTCTTGTCCAATTTAAATACCTTGTCTTGCACCTTAATTTCATTTAATTTCAAGTAAGTTTTCATTTAATCTTTGTCAATCTTTACTTTTTCTTGTTAATCTCTCATCTACCTTTCTAAATCTTTGATTTTTGTGTTTATGTTTATGTTCATGTTCATGCTTTTATTTTGATCCAAATGGGTTTTTGATTATTGTGGTTAAAGTTGTTAGATTTCTTGATATTGATTGTTTGTTTATGATTAATTGATGTTTTGTTATTGGTTTTATTAAATAGTTTGGTTGATTTTGGTTAAATTTGTGTTAGATCGTCTTTACCTTGATTTCCTTGTTCTTCGAGAAAGTTGTTTCTGTTTCTTTGTTCCCAGGAAATCTTCCGACTCAAGGGAAGGAGTGTTCATTTGGAAGTCTTAATGTTCAGTATCAAGCTTCTTCATCCGGAACATTCAAAGTTCCGAACGAAGGAAATCTTCCGACTCAAGCATTACTCATTCGGAAGTCTCAAACTTCCGAACGAAGGGAAAGTTCCGGATCAGCAAGTGTTCATTCGGAACTTTAAAAGTTCCTAGTCAAGCATTTCATTCGGAACTCCAAAACTTCCGAGTCAAGAGTGTTCATTCGGAACTCCAAAGTTCCGAACCAAGGGCTTCATTCGGAACTTCTCAAAAGTTCCGGATCAAATCGAAACTTCCGAACCAAGGGGAAAAGTTCCGGATCAATATCTTCCGAACGAAGTTCCGGATCAAGGGAAGGAAAAAGTTCCGGATCAGCAAAAACTTCCGAACCAAGCCTGTTTCATTCGGAACTTAAAAAGTTCCGAGTCAAGCTAGTTCATTCGGAAGTTTTAAACTTCCGAATCAAGGGTTTCTTGTCAGGTTCTTTTTGGTTTTCTTTTTAAATTTCTGTCTTTTATTTTAAAAGCTTATTTTTCCCGCCTTTTTATTTTAATTGCACTTTAAGATTATTTGTCTTAGCTTAATTTTAGTCTCGCCTTAGTTTAAGTTTTAGTTGCGTTTTAAGATTGCCTTAGATAGATTTAAATTTGTGTCATTTACTTTAGTGCCCTTTAATTTTTGTCACGCTTTTAAATACTTGCACTATTATTTTAATTAGACTTAGATTTACTTTAAGAGCACTTTTACTTTAAAGTTTCGCACTTTTACTTAAAAACAACCAAAAATATTTGTTTCACCAAAGAACGACTGAGTCACATAGAGAACCTAGATCAATTCGTTAAGATATCGAGATAAGAGAACTTTATTTTTTATACGGTCAAAAGCCGTGTATCAAATAGATACGTAATACTAAGCTCTTGATTAATTTAAGTTCATAATTTCATGTTCGTATGTTCGTGATTATAGTTATTATTGAAATAATTAGCGTGTCCTAATACGTAATAAATACTTACCGTGATATAACACGTACGTAATACTTGTAATTCTTGTTCGTGAAACGTAAACATGCTATAAAAGGAAAGTTCTAATCATGTACGTACGATCGTAAGGGTACTACTCATGGTAAAATCATGCGGGTTTTACAACTCTTCCCCCTAAAAAGAATAATTCGTCCCCGAATTATGGATAAAGTAAACTGGAAAAGAAGAACATACCCGAATTCAAAATATGAAATGAGGGTAAGAAGCCCGGATAGACTCCTCTGTTTCCCAAGTGGCTTCCCACTCGGTATGATCCCTCCAAAGGGTTTTGACGAATGGAATCGTCTTCCTTCTCATGACTCGTTCTTGTCTGTCAAGAACTCGTTCGGGTTCTTCTATGAAAGTGAGATCTTCACGAATCTGTTCCAGTGGATACTGAACCATGTGAAGGGGATGATACTGGTACCCTCTGAGTAAGGACACATGGAAAACATAGTGAACATGAGAAAGCTGTGGAGGTGACGCTAAACGGTAAGATACTTTACCGACCCGTTTAATGACATCAAACGGTCCGATAAATCGAGGACTAAGTTTCCCTTTTATTCCAAAACGTCTAACACCACGTGCCGGCGAAACCTTAAGGAAAACGTGATCTCCTACGTTAAAATGTACGTCCCTACGATGCTTGTCTGCGTAACTCTTCTGACGTGACCGTGCTTCTCGCAGTTTCTACTTAGCTACTGCGACCTTCTCATTAGTCAGCTCTATCATTTCTTGTCCTACAAGTGTTCGCTCACCAACCTGATCCCAGCAGATTGGGGCGCGACACTTTCTACCATACAACATCTCGAATGGAGCACACTTGATACTTGCGTGCCAACTGTTGTTGTATGCAAACTCCACCAAACAGATATAATCGTCCCAATCACCCGTCCATTCCAACGCACATGACCTCAACATGTCTTCCAATGTCTAAATCATTCGCTCTGACTGCCCGTCTATTTGAGGATGAAAAGCCGTGCTAAGCTTAAGTTGTGTACCCCAAGCTTTCTGCAGACTTCTCCAGAATCGCGAAGTGAACCGAGGATCTCTGTCTGAGAGTATGCTGGATGAAGCACCGTGAAGTCTCATGATCTCCCTTCTATAAGTATCGGCGAGTTTATTGACCGAATCTTCCTTGCGGATCGGTAAGAAATGAGCTGATTTGGTAAGTCGATCAACAATAACCCAAATTGCATCGTGCTTCTTCTTTTTCGGCGGAAGACTAGTAACAAAATGCATGATGATTTTGTCCCACTTCCCCTCTGGAATATCTAACGGTTGAAGAAGACCGCCAGACCGCTGATGCTCGATCTTATCCTGCTGGCAGGTAAGACATTTGGAGACATAAGTAGCAACATCCTATTTCATACCACTCGACCAAAAGTATTGCCTGATGTCATGGTACATCTTGGTCGAACCAGGATGGATAGAGAATGGGGAGCTATGAGCCTCAGCTAACAATGCTTCCCGGAGTTCTTGATCATCAAGAACACAAAGTCTTGTGCCCTGCCATAAGATACCATCTGTGTCTACTAATACTTCGCTTTTACCCCAAGTATAAAATCTTATCGTCCGAATCTCTTCGAATTGATTTCCAGTCTAAAGTGCGACTCAATTGTCTTTTTGTGAACAAGAGAATGGACTGGTTGATTATCTATTTAAAACTAATAGCAAATAAATGTAAATGTCGTTGAGTAAAGTAAAAGCTTTAAAGATTAAACTAAAATAACGAGTTAAAAGTAAATGATTGAAAACTTAAAGAAAAGATTAGAAAAATACTTGAAAACTTAATGAAACTAACACTTGAAAACTTTGCAAAAACAAGAAATTAAGTCCGTCGGAATCCCTGGTCGGAATCCCGTCGGAATGTGCTGATCGGAATAGTCTGGTCGAAATAACAAACAACACCCTCGTCGGAATGCATGAAAGGGATAACAATCGGAATACCAAAAAATACCCTCGTCGGAATGTATGAAATCGAAACCAATCGGAAAACTCAATAAGGGATCCAGATCGGAATGCCTACAAAGATGCTCACGTCGGAATATAGTAAAATATGACCAATCGGAATGTCACAAAATCATGCCAAATCGGAATAATGTAAACCCTAATCCGATCAACAGATCGGAATACCAAGGTGCTAATCGGAAAGCCAGAAACCCTTTTCCGATCAAACGATCGGAATAAAGGGGGTAGTAGTCGGAATGTAACAATCGGAAAAGGGTTTAAACCTTTTCCGATTTATATGGGATTCGAAGATAAGCTAGGCAATAAGCTATTAGGAATAAGCTATCACCAAAACTTGAATGAATCTAAAGTAAAACGGACTAAATAAGCACAAATAACAACTTTTTCAACTTAAAATAAGCAATCTTATAAATCAAACAATAAAAAGATGAACTTTTTAAGAGAACTTTTTAAAAAGTAAACAAGCTAAACATATAAATAAGCCAATAAGCAGAAATATCTTAAAGCTTATTCGTATGAAAGCTTAAGTAGGAATAAAAAGATTAACTTTTAAGCACGAAAACATTAAGAACAACACGGATCAAATGTAATTCGCACCAAAATCAACTAAAATCAAAGAAAGGTAGAAAGAGATGAGATGAAAGATTAAAAACTTAACTTGAACTTGATTAATGAAATCCAAATACAAAGGTTTAATCTTGAAAGATTAAAAGAAAGAAAGATGAAAACTTAGTGAGAGAAAGTTTAGAACTTTGTCTCTCTAGAACTAGAAAGGAAAAGTGAAAAATGAAACTAAAAACTAAAAACTAACCACCCTCCTAATGTGTATTAGGAGGGTATTTATAGGGAAAAATGGGAAGGAGTGCATGTGTTGCCTCTTCTTTCTTTCTTTCTTCACGTCTTCTCGACTTGATTTAATTCTTTGTCTTTTCTCGACGTCGTCTCGGGATTTGAACTTGTCTTGATAATTTTCTTCTTTAATATAGACTTGAGTTCTTCGACTTCATTAAACTTCCGTCTTTAGACTTTTTCTTCGATAAATCTTCAGAATAGGCCTTGGACTTCCGTTCTTTTTGCACTCTTGATCTTTTGACTTCGTCTTTTCTCGTTTTCTTCGATAAAAGCCCGTGAAAGCCCGTGTTTTCTTCCTTTTTAATCTTTTGGTCCTAAAACACAGTAAAAACACAAACCACGCATAATTCCGACTTTTACGACATAAAATACACGTTTTGGTCTTGTTATTATTAGAAATAAGTGGTAATAGGATAAGTGTTTACACACTTATTAAATCCCCTACACTTGACCATTGCAATGCCCTCATGCAATGCATTAATTTTAAAGCACGGTTTACATTTTCCATCATAAATAACCCACCTTGGCCTTTATTAAATACTAAACATTTAGGGAAGATAAAAAGATCAAAGACTTACATTGGGTTTTGGCTGCCATGAACGTTTATCATCCTCAAGTTTCACGTTCCCCATACCAAGCATAGAAACGAGATCATTGTTATTATAAGTTAGCAAACTAACACGAATTCATGTGGGCCAATTATTCACTTAGACTCCCTTATTCCTAGGTGTATCTCTTATATTTTATTTTTGTCTTGAATGATCATGAGGATGCATTGTTTGACTTATTTCGATAGTTAGTTAGGCCGAAAATAAAGTGAACGATTTGATCAATAGTTAGCTAAAGGACAAAATCTTTTAAAACTGCTTCTCGGGACCTCATAAAGTTCATATCTTGGCATAACTCGCTTCACGATTTGAGACCTTTCTCGGACCGATATTTGGCAGCGACTTCATACTTCGAATCTTTGAGAGACGTTCTTGAAATTATGGTCTTCTCTTCATAATAGTAATTTCTTCACTTGAAGTTTTGAGAGATTCTTCATATTTGGACCATGACTTCTTCATTTTTCTCCAATCTTGATTTTGGACTTTGATATACAACGATCCGCCTCCTTTTAGGACTTGGATCTATTTATCCTCATACCTTGCTAGGGCCTTTTTGGATAGACTTCTCCATGATCTTTTGGGGAGTTTTTGCTTTTTGTCGTGTGTCTCGATCCTTCATATTGATTTTCGATAAATGATTCTTCACATCACTTTTGGATCTTTAGCAACAAAATGTAGCCCTCATGCCTTGTTAGGGCCTTTTCGGACTCGCCAATCTTCGCATCCCGCTTCAATAAGTTATGACTTGGCTATGAACTCTAATCCGTACCTAGCAACTTTTAAACGATCTTGGGCTAGAAGCTAAGTAACCTTTTAAATCGTACAACCTTATTTATTGCAGATACATTTATTAACAATAGAAGGGAGAATAGGCTTATAATTAACTCACATAAATTCACGAAAGAATACCAAACATATAATTGACTCTATCATCTCTCGTCCTCCAGAGTTTAAAATCTCAAGGAATGAGACTCGTGGATGCTTAGCCTATTAAATCAAAGTTTTGGGTTTTCGAGTAATCTATAGGATCTTGCAAATTCTTAGACTTTTTCAAGTTCATAAATCGCATTTTAAAGTTCCCTTGATAAACGTCTCTCTAGGATCAATTATAGGAACTTGCGAAAAGTTCTTGTTCTTAACCCGTGAGAGTTAAGACTTTCGCGTTTTATAGCTCCCTATATAAAAGCCTAGCAAAACTTGACTTAAACACGTTAATGATACTAGCTAGAGTAAACTTAGATAAGTAAACTCGGGTTGAGTCAAAATGTTCACGACTTTGAAAAATTTAAAACCACTTTATTGAAAATTTATTCTAGCAAGGAAAGAAAATAACCATAACAAAGGAAAATACAACTATACAACTAGGCCAAAATAGATAAAAAAAATTTGAAAAATGTCAAAAAATCAAATTTTCCGGTTAAAATGAGGGCAAATTCATGGAAAAGACCACTTACTTCGATAGAAGTCCCCCCTACACTTGATATAAACATTGTCCTCAATGTTTAAGCATGTGGGAGTGAACTCCCCTACACTTATGACATTGTGCACTTTGTTTAAATCTTGCTTAGGAAAGGACAACTAAAGTGAATTCAATGTGAACATATAAAATATGAAATATTGAATCACAAGAGTTTAGGATAGAACTGGGAAGATGGGAACACGGTATAACGGTTCGTCAAAAGTCATCAAGGTGCTCTTTGAAGCTTGAATCCCTGCACAAGATAAGAAACAAGACAACAAACACATACGGGGTTCCCCCTACACTTATTATGAAAGCAGTAAAGGATAGATCACGGGTTACCTCCTGAGAAGCGCTTGTTTTTGTTCACCGAGTCACGAGCCTGACTCGACCCAATTTAGTTCATGGGGAACGTGGTGAGGGATGGGATCATCTCATGGGAGATGTCCTCACCAAAGTACAGCTTCAAACACAGGCCATTCACCTTGAAATTGGGCCCATTTGGCTGAGAAAGCTCAATGGTCCCATATGGAAAGACTTTGGCGACGGTGAATGGACCAGGCCAGTGGCTCTTCAACTTGCCAGAGAAGATCTTCAACCGAGAGTTAAAAAGTAAGACTTGATCGCCAACGTGGAACTCTCAGTTCTTAATCCTTGCGTCATGAATGATCTTGGTCTTCTCCTTGTAGATCAGTGAGTTCTCGTAAGCTTCATTCCTCAGTTCGTTGAGCTCGTTGAGTTGAATCTTGCGAAGATCACCGGCTTTGTTGATGTTGAAGTTAGCCCACTTCAAGGCCTAGTACGCCTTATGTTCCAGCTCGATGAGGAGGTGGCATGATTTTCCGTACACAAGACGATACGGTGTACAACCAATCGGGGTCTTATAAGCAGTACGGAAAGCCCACAGAGCATCATCTAACTTATCGTCCCACGCGGCACGATGCTCTCCCACAGTACGCTCCAGAATTCTCTTCAGTCCGCGGTTGGAAGTCTCAGCTTGACCATTGGTTTGGGGATGATAAGCGGTGGAAAGACGGTGATTGACACCATACTTAGTCATGACTCTTGCAAATTGATCGTTGCAAAAATGAGCCCCGCGGTCACTGATGATAGCACGAGGAACACTGAATCGAGCAAAGAGCTCCTTCAAAAAGTTCACAACCACCCTCGCATCGTTCGTTGGGAGAGCCTTAGCTTCAACCCATTTAGAAACGTAGTCAACGGCTAAGAGGATGTACTTGTTCCCTTTGGATGATGGAAACGGCCCCATAAAGTCGATGCCCCATACGTTAAAAATTTCACATTCTTGTATGAAATTTTGAGGCATCTCATCTTTATGTGTGATCTTGCCTTGGCGTTGGCAAGCATCACAATGCTTAACCATTTCGTGAGCGTCACGATAAATGGTGGGCCAATAGAATCCAGAGTCAAACACTTTCTTAGCGGTGTAGTTGGGACCAAAGTGACCATCGGTGGGTCCTTTATGGCAAGCATCAAGGATTTGCAAAGCTGCCGGTCCATCGACACATCGACGAATGATCAGATCGGCACATTGTTTGAATAGATAAGGGTCATCCCAGAAGTAAGTCTTAACATCTTTAAAGAACTTCTTCTTTTCTTGGGATGTTAACCCTTTGATGAGAATACCACCCGCTAAGTAGTTTGCAATATCCGCAAACCACGGGGTGTCATCAAGATTAGAGTGAATAGACATCAAGGTCTCAAGGGGAAAAGAGTCATTAATCTCTTGGTTCGGATGATCCCCTTGATATGGATCCTCTAGTCTACTCAGATGATCCGTTGCTAGGTTTTCGGCTCCCTTTTTGTCACGAATTTCAATGTTGAATTCTTGAAGGAGTAAAACCCAGTGAAGAAGTCTTGGCTTAGAGTCGTGCTTAGTCATCAAGTACTTCAACGCGGAATGGTCCGTGTATACGATTGTGGTGGATAAAACAAGATAGGGGCGAAATTTTTCAAAAGCATAGACAACAGCTAAAAGCTCTTTTTCGGTTGTCGTATAATGCAATTGAGCCCCCGTCATTGTTTTGCTAGCATAGTGGATTGGTTGGAAGTGTTTATTCACTCTTTGGCCCAAAACCGCACCAATAGCAAAATCGCTAGCATCGCACATCAATTCAAAGGGTAGCTCCCAATTAGGGGTAACCAAGACCGGTGTCTTAGTTATCTTATCATTAAGAAGATTGAAGGCTTCGATACACTCTTTAGAAAAGATAAAAGGAGTATCTTTTTCCAAGAGGTGGCTCATCGGGCGAGCGATTTTAGAGAAATCCTGAATGAATCGACGATAGAAGCCCGCGTGACCCAGAAAACTTCTCACACCCTTCACGGTTGAAGGTGGAGGTAATTTGGCTATGACATCTACTTTAGCACGGTCGACTTCAAGACCGGCTTTAGAGATTTTGTGTCCTAGCACAATGCCTTCTTTTACCATAAGATGGCATTTTTCCCAATTCAGAACAAGGCGAGTGTCTTCGCACCGCTTAAGCATACGTTCCAAATTGGCAAGGCAAGAAGAGAAGGAATCCCCAAAGACCGAGAAATCATCCATGAAGACTTCCATGGTTTGCTCAACCATGTCATGGAAGATAGCCAACATGCACCTTTGGAAAGTCCCGGGAGCATTGCATAAGCCAAAAGGCATTCTTTTGTAAGCAAATGTGACATAGGGACAAGTGAATGTTGTCTTCTCTTGATCTTGGGGATCGATGGGTATTTGGAAATAACCCGAGAAACCATCAAGAAAGCAGTAATATTCACTACCCGCTAAACGTTCAAGCATTTGGTCCATAAAAGAAAGAGGGAAATGATCCTTTCTCGTGGCATCATTGAGTTTGCGGTAGTCTATACAAACTCTCCACCCAGTAACGAGACGTGTAAGAAGCAACTCGTTGTTTGCATTGGGCACAACGGTGATGCCGCCTTTCTTAGGCACACAATGGACTGGACTAACCCATGGTGAATCCGAAATAGGGTAAATCATACCCGCATCAAGAATTTTAATAACCTCTTTTTTGATGACGTCATGGATTTTAGGATTCACCCTTCTTTGGCTTTGAATTGTGGGCTTAAAGTCGTCCTCCATGAGAATTTTATGTGTGCAAAAGTGAGGATCAATTCAGCGAATATCGGAGATTTTCCAAGCGATAGCTCTTTTATGTTTCTTCAATACGGCGATAAGTCGGGATTTTTCTACTTCTTTCAGGTCCTTTGCAATGATGACTGGTAACTTCTTGTTGTCTTCAAGGAAAACGTACTCAAGATGATGAGGTAGGTCCTTAAGCTCAAGAGTAGGAGGATCCTCAATAGATGGTGTAACTAACGATGGATCATCATTAGTCACCTCTTTAGGAGAAGGAGGAGAAAACGGGTCTTCATTGAGAAGTCTCTCAATAGTACGAATGTCTTCATCTCAATCGGTGGAAGAATCATCATACTTAATATCGAGAGGACCCAAGCTAGCTTCGAAATCATCCAAGTCACTTTCTCCAAAAGGAGTCAATGACGGAGCAATTGAGGCAACGGTCTCAACATTGGGTAGAGAAGAGAGAGTACTTTTGCAAGCATCATGAAAGTGTTCTTCACAAGCCTCATCGAGAACATCAATAGCATTAACACTCTCATATGAATAAGGTTGCTTAGAAATCTTACCCATGTTGAAGACAATTTTATCGTCACCAACTCTCATGATTATTTCGCCCGCGTCTACATCAATGAGAGTGCGACCAGTCCTCAAGAAGGGACGTCCAACGATTAATGGAACACGAGGATCCATCTCGTAGTCAACGACAACAAAATCCGTCGGGAAGGTGAATTTGTCAACGCCAACGGATACGTCTTCGGCTATCCCCACTGGATAAGCAACCGTACGGTTAGCTAATTCGAAAGTCATTTTGGTGGGGACTAGCTCGGGGAGAGATAATTGCTTCCAAACACTTAAAGGCATTAAGTTTATACTGGCACCTAGATCGGCTAGGGCCATGCAATTCTCTACTCCCGAGAAGTTGCAAGGAATCAAGAAGCGACCCGGATCACCAAGTTTGGTGGGCAATTTCCTTAAGAGAACCGCGGAGCAATTCTCATTAAGTTAGGTCTGAGCAATGTCAAGAAGCTTCTCCTTGTCACTTAGAAGATCTTTAAACATCTTAGCGTACTTAGGCATGTGAGCAAGAGCCTCGGCAAAGGAGATGTTAAAATTCAATTGTTTAAACATTTTAAGAAAGTTTGAAACTTGAATATCATCCTTGCTCTTTTGCTTCTCTTTCCTCAACCTTGAAGGATAAGGTATATTGGATGAAGAAGAAGGCTTTAGGGGGGTAGGATCACTCAAAACCACGGGTGGTGGGGGAATGGGGGTAGAAGGCAAAGGAGGTGAGGAAAGTTGCTCTTTTTCCTTGTTCACAATCACGGGTGGAGGTGTAGGAAGCACGGGTTCCGTATAACCTTTTCCACTACGAGTGGTGATTGCTTTCATCTCCCCTCTTGGATTCGCAACGGTGTTACTCGGAAGAGTACCCGAAGAAGAGGGTTGATTACCTTGGAAGAGCGAACTGATCATATCACGTATGTTAAGCGCTTGAGTGTTGAAAGAGTCTCTCATGTCTGCACGAATATCATTGCTTTGTTTTGCCATGTCATTCCTTAGCTCGGCTCGAATATCATTCCCTTGTTTCGCCATTTCTCTCTTCAAGTTGACGAATTGACTCTGAAGATTCGTCACCATCTCTCTATTAGTCTTCATGAACGTCTCGACGTCTGGATTTAATGCTATCGATTGATTAAGAGGTGGAGCTTGGTAAGCCTGAGAATTTCCTTGAGTTGGGTATGGGTTTCTTTGGGATTGATATTGATTGGTAGCACGAGGTTGGGATTGGTTGTTTCGGTTATAGCTTTGTTGTTGGTCTTGGTTTGGAGGAGGGAAACCGGGTGGTGCAAGATAGTTGGTTGAACGATAACTTAGCAAGTTACGGTCTCCTTGAGGACGAGCTTGATAGCCTCCTCTGGGATAAGTACCGTATGCCGTGTTAACGTTTTCAGAAAAATTGCCTTGAGTAAAAGGACAATCATTGTAAGAATGAGGACCACCACATGTGTCACAAGAAATAGAAACGGCTTTAGCTTGTTGAAAGTGGTTTGTGGCCATGGTCATCAAATTCTTGTTCATCTCTGCGATTTGTTGGGTAAGTTCGGTTATCTCGGGATTGGAAGTAGTAGAAGAAACATTGACTCTTAAGTTAGATCTTGAGGATGCGGATGAATCCCAATTCTTGTGGTGAGTAGTCATGTTTTCAATCAACTCTCTACACTCCTCCGGTCTCCTTTTCATAAAAGTACCACCGGCGGCGGCGTTGATCGTGTCACGATCACGAAAAGTGAGACCATTGTAGAAAGTATCAATGAGAGTGACGGGGAGCATGTTATGATTTGGACAACGGTCGATCAAATCATTGTATCATTCCCAAGCATCAAAGAGCGATTCATCATTGTCTTGCATGAATCCACTAATTTGGTTACGAAGGCTTGTGACCATGGATGGTGGGAAGTAGCGCGACAAAAAGCGTAGAATCATGTCATTCCAAGTATGAATAGAATTCTTTGGGAGACGGTCAAACCATTTTTCGGCATGGTGAGAAAGCGAGTGGGGAAATAGTTGAAGGCGAAGGTCATCCATAGAAACACCGGGAGACTTCATGATTTGGGTGATAGTAATGAATTTGTCGAGGTGTTTGTTGGCATCATCATCCGGAATTCCACGAAATGGGTTAGTTTGCACTTGTTGGATCATGTGATTCTTCAACGAAAACTCCTGAGCCGTGATGTGCATCGGCGCAATCGGGCCTCCGCGTCCGTTCATGGTGGGTTGACACAATTCCTCCATTGTTCGTAAATCAGGTAGGGGGACATTGTTGTTGTTGTTGTTATTATTATTCAAATTGGGTAGAGGTGGGTTATTATTGTTGTTATGAACACCAGCCATATATAAATCTTCACGAGTCTCGGGCTCAGAATAGTTCAAAGATCTAGTACGCATACACCTGCAGAAGAAAAATACACAGAGAGAATATCTATATAATCTTTTTGGTGCAAACCTTTGGAAAAGAATTGCTTTTTATGATTTTTCAATGTTTTTGTATTTTTTGAAGAATTTTATAATTTTTTTTGGGTTTTTGAAAATTTTTGAAGCAAGGAAAATAACGTTCAAAGAACGGATCCCAAAATTCAGTGCGTCTCTCACTAGAAACCGTTAATTTTAACGAAAAGGCCGGCAGCGGCGCCATTTAATACTTCGCTTTTACCCCAAGTATAAAACCTTATCGTCCGAATCTCTTCGAATTGATTTCCAGTCTAAAGTGAGACTCAATTGTCTTTTGGTGAACCAGAGAATGGACTGGTTGATTATCTATTTAAAACTAATAGCAAATAAATTAAATGTCGTTGAGTAAAGTAAAAGCTTTAAAGATTAAACTAAAATAACGAGTTAAAAGTAAATGATTGAAAACTTAAAGAAAAGATTAGAAAAATACTTGAAAACTTAATGAAACTAACACTTGAAAACTTTGCAAAAACAAGAAATTAAGTCCGTCGGAATCCCTGGTCGGAATCCCGTCGGAATGTGCTGATCGGAATAGTCTGGTCGGAATAATAAACAACACCCTCGTCGGAATGCATGAAAGGGATAGCAATCGGAATACCAAAAAATACCCTCGTCGGAATGTATGAAATCGAAACCAATCGGAAAACTCAATAAGGGATCCAGATCGGAATGCCTACAAAGATGCTCACGTCGGAATATAGTAAAATATGACCAATCGGAATGTCACAAAATCATGCCAAATCGGAATAATGTAAACCCTAATCCGATCAACAGATCAGAATACCAAGGTGCTAATCGGAAAGCCAGAAACCCTTTTCCGATCAAACGATCGGAATAAAGGGGGTAGTAGTCGGAATGTAACAATCGGAAAAGGGTTTAAACCTTTTCCGATTTATATGGGATTCGAAGATAAGCTAGGAAATAAGCTATTAGAAATAAGCTATCACCAAAACTTGAACGAATCTAAAGTACGGACTAAATAAGCACAAATAACAACTTTTTCAACTTAAAATAAGCAATCTTATAAATCAAACAATAAAAAGATGAACTTTTTAAGAAAACTTTTTAAAAAGTAAACAAGCTAAACATATAAATAAGCCAATAAGCACAAAGATCTTAAAGCTTATTCGTATGAAAACTTAAGTAGGAATAAAAAGATTAACTTTTAAGCACGAAAACATTAAGAACAACACGGATCAAATGTAATTCGCACCAAAATAAACTAAAATCAAAGAAAGGTAGAAAGAGATGAGATGAAAGATTAAAAACTTAACTTGAACTTGATTAATGAAATCCAAATACAAAGGTTTAATCTTGAAAGATTAAAAGAAAGAAATATGAAAACTTAGTGAGAGAAAGTTTAGAACTTTCTCTCTCTAGAACTAGAAAGGAAAAGTGAAAAATGAAACTAAAAACTAAAAACTAACCACCCTCCTAATGTGTATTAGGAGGGTATTTATAGGGAAAAATGGGAAGGAGTGCATGTGTTGCCTCTTCTTTCTTTCTTTCTTCACGTCTTCTCAACTTGATTTAATTCTTTGTCTTTTCTCGACGTCGTCTCGGGATTTGAACTTGTCTTGATAATTTTCTTCTTTAATTTAGACTTGAGTTCTTCGACTTCATTAAACTTCCGTCTTTAGACTTTTTCTTCGATAAATCTTCAGAATAGGCCTTGGACTTCCGTTCTTTTTGCACTCTTGATCTTTTGACTTCGTCTTTTCCCGTTTTCTTCGATAAAAGCCCGTGAAAGCCCGTGTTTTCTTCCTTTTTAATATTTTGGTCCTAAAACACAATAAAAACACAAACCACGCATAATTCCGACTTTTACGACATAAAATACACGTTTTGGTCTTGTTATTATTGGAAATAAGTGGTAAAAGGATAAGTGTTTACACACTTATTATCTACTCAAAATTCTGTCTGCTTCTACAAATTCTGAATTATCGCCCAGATTTCTCCATCATCTTTCTGTGCTTCCTTGATCTTAGAGAGTAACTCGGGTTCTACTCTATGATTGGCCCAGTAACCGTGCTGTCCACGTACCATGATTTCTATGTCTAGTTGTTCCAAGTCTCTTATGATTTCCTCCTCAATTTTAATGTCGTTTATCATTCCGGACTTTCTGCTAAGTGCATCTGACACTACATTCGCCTTGCCGGGATGATACTGCAGATTAATGTCATAATCCTTCAATAGCTCTAACCATCTCCTCTGTCTCATGTTCAATTCACGCTGAGTGAAGATATACTTCAGGCTCTTGTGGTCCGTGAAAATGTCACATGATTCTCCATATAAGTAGTGTCTCCATATCTTCAATGCAAACACGACTGCTGCAAGTTCCAAGTCATGCGTAGGGTAATTTTCCTCATAAGGCTTATGCTGTCGTGAAGCGTACGTGATCACTTTCCCATGTTGCATGAGAACACAGCCAAGTCCCTTCCCCGATGCATCACTGTAGATCTGAAATCCACCTGTAGCAGATGGGAGAGTAAGAATCGGTGCAGATACTAACTTCTGCTTTAGGTCTTCAAAGCTCTTCTCTCGTTCTTCAGTCCAGACGAATTTCTCCCCTTTCCGCATCAATTTGGTCAATGGTAGTGCTAAGCGGGAAAAGTTCTTCACGAACCTATGGTAATAACCAGCTAAGCCTAGGAAACTACGGACTTCAGTCGCTGATGTCGGCCTCGGCCACTTGGTAATAGCCTCAACCTTCGCTAGATCCATCGTGATTCCTTCTGCTGATACAATGTGACCTAAGAATGCCACCTTGTCTAACCAGAACTCACACTTGGAGAATTTAGCATACAGTTGCTTCTGGCGAAGAATCTGTAGTACTGTACGAAGATGGTCTTCATGTTCCTCCTTGGACATAGAGAAAATCAGGATGTCGTCAATGAAGACAATGACAAACTTGTCCAGAAATTCATGGAAGATTCTGTTCATCAAATCCATGAACACTGCTGGAGCATTGGTAAGGCCAAACGGCATGACTACAAATTCGTAGTGGCCATAGCGTGTACGGAAAGCAGTCTTGGCGATGTCCTGCTCCTTAACCCGTAGCTGATGATAGCCTGACCCGAGATCAATCTTGAAGAAATGTTTGGCCCCTTGGAGTTGGTCAAACAAATCATCTATACGTGGTAGTGGATACCTATTCCTGATGGTAATCTTATTGAGCTCGCGATAGTCTATGCAAAGACGCATACTGCCATCCTTCTTCTTAACGAATAAGACCGGTGCGCCCCATGGAGATGCGCTCGGTCAAATAAAGCCTCGTTCCAGAAGTTCTTGCAATTGATCCTTCAACTCCTTCAACTCTATGGGAGCCATGCGATAAGAAGCCTTGGAAATCGGCTCAGCTCCTGGGATGAGCTCGATATTAAATTCTACTTCACGTGTAGGTGGTATGCCCGGAAGTTCTTTTGGAAATACATCTAGAAATTCTGACACTATCGACTGATCCAAAATTGATGGAGATTCAACATCCATGTCATGAACAGTAACTAGATAACCCTCACAGCCATGTGAAAGTAAAGCACGTGCTTGCAGGGTTGATATGATTTATACAGACCTGCCGGGTACGAACCCGTTGTAAATGTACTCTGGCGCATTAACATCACCCAAGATGACTCGATATGAATGGCAGTCTATGGTAGCATGATGCTTGGATAGCCAATCCATACCCAAAATCATGTCAAATCATTCATGTCAAGCGGAAGTGCGTCAACAGGATGATCCTTATCGTCAAACTCTAGGGGAAGGCTCTTGTACACATGGGTTATGCGTACAGAGTCTCTCAAAGGATTAGAAATACTCAGTATATTCTCTAGTGGCATGGGAAGTATCCTAACATTCTTGGCATAAGCAGTAGAAATGACCGAGTGAGTAGCACCCATATCAAACAGAACACATGCAGCTTGACCATACATATACAAGATTCTAGTGATGGTACCTATAGACTTGTTGGCCTGATCGCGAAATGTCGTGTAAACGCGTCCACTAGTAGGAGGCGGCTTGGTATCAGCATGTCCCGATGTACCCTCCATCTCGCCCTTGCGGCAATCCTTCATGCGATGGCCAGGAAGGCCACACTTGTAGCATGCGTCGCTGTCGCGGCGACATGAGCCTGGGTGCCTACGGTGGCAAGTAGAGCAAAGAGGATGATTATATCCTCCAGCAGGCGTCCTGACTGGCTGAGACCCTGAAAAAACAATATACATGAGACATGATAATAGGTACAAGGACAATGCTGATAGTCGTAATATTGAATACCAGTGATATCTGGACGGTTAGGCTGTGAACCACTCTGGTTCTGGTCCCTCCCGTTACCATGATTCCTGGTAGAAGATTTGCTAATGTGTCAGAATTAAGAATCATAACATGTAATCATAAGAAAATGAGTAAGTATAAGGACCTGCTGATGTTGGAGTGTCAAGCGTTGTTACGGTAATAATCATTACCGCCACGCCTGTCCGTAGCAGAACGGTCGTTAGTTTGACCGTTTCCATTGGGCTGATTAGGCTGTTGCTGAGTAGCCGGCTGAGACAGGTCCCCAGTCTTCTGCCTGGAAGATACATTTTAAAGAGATGAAATAATGACATATACTGAAAGAATACGGATTGGTCACCACCTGAATACGAATGTTTACCTCTTATCGGGTCTCTCTACTTCCCCGAACTCATCTCTTTCCTACAACATCTCAAGCTTACGTGTTGCATCGGCCACTTGTGCTAATATGTTGAACGTAGCACATACCAAGTTGTTTGCGACCGATGTACGAAGAGCCCACCTGAAGTGGTGTGCTTGCTCTTCAGGAGTACCTGCTGCTGCACCAAGAAAACCAGCCAAGCGAAGAAAGCGCTGCATGAACTCGTTGCTATTCTCCCCAGCTCTCTGTCGGATTCCATGGTACTCTCTCTTCATCTTGTCCTGCTCAGCCTTGGGAAAGAACTGTTCCATTACCCTACCCCTGAACTGAGCCCAAGTCAAACCAGCCACCCAATCATCACCTCCCTCATACTGCTTCAGTTCTATCCACCATGCTAACACATCACCTTCGAACCGGTAGCATGCCAACCTTGACTTAAAGACGGGTTCAAAGCCCATAGCATCGAAGATCTTCTCAATGTGAGCCAACCAGCTTTTAGCTTCACTGGGGCTATCTGTTCTCTCGAAAGCTCGAGGGCGGAGCTTATTGAATCTCTCCAGCCATGTGGCCAATGTTACTCGAGGGCGGAGCTTATTGCATTGCAGCTTGGGTACGAACCCGTTGTAAATGTACTCTGGCGCATTAACATCACCCAAGATGACTCGATATGAATGGCAGTCTATGGTAGCATGATGCTTGGATAGCCAATCCATACCCAAAATCATGTCAAATCATTCATGTCAAGCGGAAGTGCGTCAACAGGATGATCCTTATCGTCAAACTCTAGGGGAAGGCTCTTGTACACATGGGTTATGCGTACAGAGTCTCTCAAAGGATTAGAAATACTCAGTATATTCTCTAGTGGCATGGGAAGTATCCTAACATTCTTGGCATAAGCAGTAGAAATGACCGAGTGAGTAGCACCCATATCAAACAGAACACATGCAGCTTGACCATACATATACAAGATTCTAGTGATGGTACCTATAGACTTGTTGGCCTGATCGCGAAATGTCGTGTAAACGCGTCCACTAGTAGGAGGCGGCTTGGTATCAGCATGTCCCGATGTACCCTCCATCTCGCCCTTGCGGCAATCCTTCATGCGATGGCCAGGAAGGCCACACTTGTAGCATGCGTCGCTGTCGCGGCGACATGAGCCTGGGTGCCTACGGTGGCAAGTAGAGCAAAGAGGATGATTATATCCTCCAGCAGGCGTCCTGACTGGCTGAGACCCTGAAAAAACAATATACATGAGACATGATAATAGGTACAAGGACAATGCTGATAGTCGTAATATTGAATACCAGTGATATCTGGACGGTTAGGCTGTGAACCACTCTGGTTCTGGTCCCTCCCGTTACCATGATTCCTGGTAGAAGATTTGCTAATGTGTCAGAATTAAGAATCATAACATGTAATCATAAGAAAATGAGTAAGTATAAGGACCTGCTGATGTTGGAGTGTCAAGCGTTGTTACGGTAATAATCATTACCGCCACGCCTGTCCGTAGCAGAACGGTCGTTAGTTTGACCGTTTCCATTGGGCTGATTAGGCTGTTGCTGAGTAGCCGGCTGAGACAGGTCCCCAGTCTTCTGCCTGGAAGATACATTTTAAAGAGATGAAATAATGACATATACTGAAAGAATACGGATTGGTCACCACCTGAATACGAATGTTTACCTCTTATCGGGTCTCTCTACTTCCCCGAACTCATCTCTTTCCTACAACATCTCAAGCTTACGTGTTGCATCGGCCACTTGTGCTAATATGTTGAACGTAGCACATACCAAGTTGTTTGCGACCGATGTACGAAGAGCCCACCTGAAGTGGTGTGCTTGCTCTTCAGGAGTACCTGCTGCTGCACCAAGAAAACCAGCCAAGCGAAGAAAGCGCTGCATGAACTCGTTGCTATTCTCCCCAGCTCTCTGTCGGATTCCATGGTACTCTCTCTTCATCTTGTCCTGCTCAGCCTTGGGAAAGAACTGTTCCATTACCCTACCCCTGAACTGAGCCCAAGTCAAACCAGCCACCCAATCATCACCTCCCTCATACTGCTTCAGTTCTATCCACCATGCTAACACATCACCTTCGAACCGGTAGCATGCCAACCTTGACTTAAAGACGGGTTCAAAGCCCATAGCATCGAAGATCTTCTCAATGTGAGCCAACCAGCTTTTAGCTTCACTGGGGCTATCTGTTCTCTCGAAAGCTCGAGGGCGGAGCTTATTGAATCTCTCCAGCCATGTGGCCAATGTTACTCGAGGGCGGAGCTTATTGCATTGCAGCTTGGATTACTGCATTGAGTTGTTCTTGCTCGCGTGTGAGAACCATCTGACATTATAACATAAAATACATGATTAAACTGATCAAAACATAAACTATATGCATGAAAAAAAAATTATACCAATAAATCATGAGAAAAAATTTATGTAGGAAAAACTAGTACATGAATGCATGATGCAGTTTTATGAAAACTTTTGTATGCGCGAGAGTGAACGCCTATGGTAAGTTCACTCAAAACAAAAGACATGGCGAGGGGACGCCAATGGGTCGGTCCCAAATTTAAAAGTTTCGATAAAAGCACATGCGACTAAATAGGGCCAATCCTGTACCAACCATTACTTAGTCATAAACCTGCGACAATGACATGTATATGTATGCATGAAAATGATGAATGCATGAAAACCGATTGTCAGTTCTAGGAAGACCATAGTGACTACCCACTAATCACATGTCGTGTTTTGAGAGCCTACAGGTCGAAGCCTTGGCTCTGATACCATAATTGTAACAACCCATTTTGATAAATGGAATGTCACACGTGATTATGGCGTGTCATCAAAGCATACAAGGATAAATGTATAAAACATTACATGACCATAAAGTAAATACCGGAATCAAACATCGGTGCCCCAAAAGTAGAACTCATCACACACAAACATAAGTACTGTAAAATGAAAGGACTAAACAATGTCCATGAAAATGAGTATCAAAGTATAAAGAAATGCACAAAGTAAATAAGGCTAGGAAGCTTCCAATCCATATGTACGTACGCTTAAAGTCTACGAGCGTCCCAGAGTACCTGCCATTTTGGGAACATGAAAAGGAAAACGGCTGAGCATAACGCTTAGTGCACGGATATACAAGTAAAGCATGAATAATATAAGCATATAAGCATGAAGTAGCGGAAAAGACTAAGTCCTGGATAACCTGGTTATATCTTAGTAAAATTGGTTTTATAGTTTGAAAAGCCTTATGTTTATCTTGTAAAAACTGTTTAAAATGTTTACCATTAGCCAATATAGGTCATGAATTATCAACGTGCATGAATACTTGGAGGGGTGACCTCGTCATGCAAATTAGAGGGGCTGCCTCTAATTTAATATACTGGTTTGGGTAGGAGGGATCAGCTCCTTGTGAAGGATGCAAGGCACACACCACACTCACACTGAATAATCTGCTAAAAACATGTAACTAGGATGCACCCATACGCCCCACCTGATAATAATAATATGGCCAAAAGCTGAAAGGGACGCCACGAGCTATCACTCTGTTATGGTGAAGTCATAACACTGGTGCCTCCAGTATTATGGTTATGGTACCTCCATAACTAGGTGAAACTGGTCATGCATGTATATAGCTTTAGGTATTCTAATTAAACATAAGCAATTCAAAAACATATAAAACATATACTGGGGAAAACAGTTGGCTGCATACGGGGAAATCCTAATAAGGAAGAATGTCCATACTGAAAGGACGGAGAATCCGTACCTTGTGTCCAATGAACGAAGAAGACGAACGGAAGAGAGTCCTACTTCGGTATCACTAATGCTACATAAATACATACGTGTATAAGTATCTGATTACTGAGTACGTAACTGGTTTTATATCATGTCTTGGCTTGTTTTATATGTTCATGTCATGTTTTAATGATTTAAGCTTTATACTGTGTTTATCATGTATTATGTCTATTCTGTTTAAGTATTTCTTGTATTTCATGTATTATTATACTTGTTGTGTAAAAAAAATTACTTTCTTTAAATAGCAGGTTTCCTAAAATAGAATGTTTTCAAAAAAAGAAAGTTTCCAAAAATAGAAACTTTCCAAAATAGAAAGTTTCCATAAATAGATTAGCTGCCTTAATTAAATAAGTTTCTAAAAATAGAAAGTTTCTAAAAATAGAAAGTTTCCATAAATAGATTAGCTGCCTTAATTAAATAAGTTTCTAAAAATAGAAAGTTTCCGTAAATAGAAATAAGCTAGATATTAAACTAATTATATAAGCTTAAGTGTTTACTGATTAATATTCTAAGTCATGTAATTAAATAGTATAGTTTATTAATTATTTCATGTGAATTAAATAAACTATAAGTTAAAGTATTTAATTAAATATAACATGGTTTAATTAAATAAAGGTAAAAATACTTAGGTTAAAACATGTATTATTATCTATTAATAATATAACCTAAGTCATGTAGATTAATTAATTATAAGTCATGATTTTAATAATTAATTAATTATATAGTCTAATTAAATGGAAATTACTTAGTTTAAAATTTCATGTATTAATAATAATATTAATAACCTAAGTCACGTATGAATTAAATTAATCATGTACATGTTTTAATTAATTTAATTTAAGTCTTGCAAAAATAAACTTGTACATATTATTAGTCTTGTAAAAAGTAACCCATGAACCGAACAGTGTTTTAATCTAACCATGTGTGAACCGGACCGGTTTTACCCATGAACCGACACAAACGCACCCTTGGTCAAAACCCAACCGCTGGCTAGCCAAAAGTTCCCAGCGGCTAGCCGGCGGTTACCCTTGCTGCCGCGACATGGGTTCCCCCTGCTTGCCTTATTTAGCCACCGGCATAAGCCGGTGGTGGTTTTTGTTTTAGCCGAGACCCACCCGAGCCAAACATACCCCGTCCGAGGTCGGGGTTCCTCCTTTTTCCTGTTGCCGAGACATAAGACCACCACACCAAGACTTTGAGGTCTCGGTTGGTGTGAAATAAATCAGGCCGAGACCCCCTTGGGGCTTGGTTCTTGCGTCGGCCAACAAACAAACACCCCTGAACCATTAATTAATTTTCCCCCATGATTAATTAACATGTGTTTACTTGTTTTTAATTTGTTATTAAAACATTCATGATTTCATGTGATTTATAAATCAAAATCATAAAAAGAAAAGAGGTTAATGGGTTTTACCGATCACGTGAATCAAAGGAGGATGAACACACTAATATCCTTGTAATAAATCAACACCAAAATCAACCAAATACACCTTGTGTGTGTGCTAAACCCGGCGGCCAAGGAGAAACAAGAGGAAGAAAAAGATTTTAGGGTTTCTAGTTTTTTCTAAATTTTGTTATTATGAAAATAACTTTCTCCCAAATTCTTGTTTAGTAAAATTAAATGGGCTTGGCCCTTGTTTCTTGTTGTGTCCGTGGGTAAGGGGGCCCACAAGGGTAACCCGAACATTTTCCGTGTCTAAATAATAAGTGTGTTCTCGTGTTCGTGTTTTACGTGATTTAATTAGTTATTGTTCGTGTCTTATTATATTTATTCGTGTTCGTAATAAATATACATACATACGTAATACTAAGCTCGTGATTAATTTACGTTCATGATTTCATGCTCGTATATTCGTGATTATAATTATTATTGAAATAATTATAGTGTCCTAATACGTAATAAATACTTAACGTGATATAACACGTACGTAATACTTGTAATTCTTTTTCGTGAAACGTAAACATGCTATAAAAAGAAAGTTCTAATCATGTACGTACGATCTTAAGGGTACTATTCATGATAAAAGTATGCGGGTTTTACATTTCCCCTCATTCAAAACCCTAAAAAGTATTTAATGATGATGTAGTTACAATCCTACAAGTGAAAATTGTCAATAAGAAATATTATTCGGAAGACGACTGGATGACTAGTTACTTTTTTATATCCAAGGAAGAAAAGATGCTATTAGTATCACCCTTTGGATTAAAAGAGCCAATTCAGTTTCCTTTCGTATAAATCAGATTTGGAATTATAAAATGAAACTTGCTATAAGAAGATAGCAGTTCGTCAATTATCTTGGTAAATTCTTTATTCTCAACCCATTGAGATAAAAGAAATACATAAGATCGCTTGATTAAATTTCAAATATTTCTTATCGAGAAGATGAAAGAAGAACTCCGCTAACTAAAGATAAAAGGAACTAACCTCGAGACATACACGAGGAAATTTCAAGAGTTAGTAGAGTTAAATCCTATTCCGTAGAATGAGATAAACCTTCATAAGAAAATATTATCATGGAATTATGTCATGGAATTTCATCTGAAATTTTATTAAGAAGACTCCATCAGAAGATTTTGCTAGGAATTTTATCAAAGATTTTTATAGATTACCACTTTCAAAATCCCTATATATTGGAGAAATTCATTAACCTCTACCCAAAGAGTTAATGAACAAGGTAATTGTGCAAAAATCAGAAAATTCTTAAACGTAAACCCGACAATGAATGAACGTCCATAAATTATAATGAAACAAGAAACTAACATAACTGGAATTACTAATCCAATCTACGTAAATATGATAAAAAAAAATTCTTCTATGTAAGAAATGCTCCCTACATCACACAGAAATTTGCACCATCTGGTGTCGGATTTTCAACAAAGTAGATCATTAGACTCGGATTTGTAAGGGCAAGTGGCCTTATAAATCATATGTTTGGTAGGATTATTCTGTATTTTATAGGGAATAAAATACCATCTTCTATTTTAACGTCGTTCGTCTCTGAAAATCGTAATCCTAGATATTATATACAAGACGTCTTACACATGCCAACGTAAAAAGGAAACTTAAGGGTAGAATATTTGTTTATATTCGTGTTATCTTAGAATTTTCTAAGTCAATGATTTACATTCTGTTTATTTGAGTATTTATAAATGGACTTAAAGAGATTCGATATAAGACAAGTGCGGGCTTAATAAAACGTTAGAACATTGAGTGAGAATATTTGAATATTCGTCTTAGATTTGGAATTTGTAAGTTGAAGTATTGCATTCAACCCGAAGAAACTTTGAGATCCTTATATTATGCTCTAAAAGCAGAATATTAAGTCATCCGACTTACTAGTTCAACCTGAATTTCCTCCATGGAAAGAACAATGAGGATTTTGTTACTTCAAGTAGACATGATGCCATCCGGATCATTGTCAATTATCTTATTAGAGCTGCAGGATTTATTCCTATCAAGGAAATTGATAATATGGAAACTCTCACAAGATTATATGTGAAATAATTTGTTGACATAGAGAATCAATATCTATCATCTAAGATCGTGACGAGTATTTCACATCTTGATCCTAAAAGTATACTCAAAATTTGAGTGTTATACTTAAGATAAGTATACTAATGTACTAAGTGAAAGAACTATCCATATACCAAACTACATACTCCCTGTATGTCTTATAAAGTTTGGAAGGACACTTAACATTGGTAAAATTTCTCGTATGACAATAGCTATCTTGCTATACTTAAAGCAGTAGTATTCAAAGCACTCTATGGAGATAAGTACCATTTGCGTATCTGTTGGGCTAAAGTTGGAGATTTTCAACTTACGAAACCCAAAGTAGTTCATGAAACTATTTGAGAAGGTTATATGAGAATAGAGCTTCATAGTACGTTGGATAGTGACCGTTAGGTAACTGCTATATTTAAATGGTAAATTGGAAAGACTGTTTTGATAAATATTTCTCACTGTGAATAAGAAACTACACCATATTAAACATTATCTAGTTGAAAAGGATCTTTTCTCTATCAATTACCCAAATTAATTTTGAAAAAAACGCGATAACCAATTCAAGATTTTGAATTGAGAAGTGACATATTGACTTGAGTTTCCCAAAGAACTCAGTAATAATTACCATCCTTTTCATATTTTGGAATCTAAGGACTATTTATGTGATTAACTAGTATGTTTTCAATATTCCATTTGGTATTAAACTAAATTCTTATGAGGTAATAAAATGATTTTGATCACTAAGACATGAATGATATTTCATGTATAACCATTTTGATGAAAATGATGATAAAAGAGATCGATTTGAAACTAAATACCAACCGTAAAGTTGTATTCTTGATATGTGAATAAAATTCTAAGAAAGAATTTGAACACATAAGAGCTATGTTTGCCCTTGATAAGCTATGTTACCCTTATAATCTGGGGATGAGATTTATTTAAGGGGGAGAGACTGTGACAATCCTAAAAATTCACATCTATGCTATAAGCTATGATTGTCTCAATATGAAAATTTGGAAAGAAATTTTTTCTTTTATGCCTTACTTGGTAAGATGGTCTGCTTCTCACAACCTGAACTGCCATTACAACATATTCCTGTATGTTGTCAATACAATGTATATATCAAGTCTAAGATCTAAAAGTGATCTAATAAGTTCAATATTAATAATAACATCTCAAATGTAACTATCATGCCCTAAATCCCTTAGAAATCCTAGAATCCCTATAAATGAGTTGTAAACTCGAGAATGGTAAACTATGAATGAAGAATACATATGAATAAGTCGTTATGGATTATAAAAAAGTTGTAAACTATACTTTGAAGACATAATAATACCTATGAATGGTAAGAACAAACAATACAAAGCTAAGTACAAGTAATTGTACATAATAGTCTAGATCACCACCTAGAAACCCTTGGTAAACAATATTTCAAGCAATATAATTACCTAATATCAATGTACAAGTATCAGAAACAATATACTAATTATAACCTATCATATAAAGGAAAGTTAATTGATTACAAAGTGCTAATATTTACTAATCCAATGCTAATTACAAGAAAATGACCTACTAACCAAGATTAGCATATAAAATCCATTATACATTGAATTACCAGTCTAATATTTTGCCATAAATTATAAAACTCAACTATGTATCATATTAAGATTATACATTTACTTCAAGTTAAGTTACAAGTTGGTAAAGCATACAAGTTATCAAAGCATAGGATCTTAAGCTCCCATAATTATTCCTAGAAGATGATCAACCTATACAAACCCTTAAACTAAAAATGTAGAATCCCTAGAAGTCATAAACATAGTATATAGTCCCTATAATAAGTGTTTATAAAGGTAGAAACACTAATTACCCAAGATAGAAAGTCATTAGGATTAATGACCTAAAAACCTTTATAATAAGAAATCTACATAGAATCACTGCCTAGTCTTTTTGGACAAGTCTATGAATATTAATAGGACTTCATTAAGGTTATGAGATTATATTAAGACAATGTACAAGTACCCTAATGCACAAGGTACAAGATTTCAATGCATGGCTTGTAAATTAGGTCAAAATGGGTATTTACACCCTTTAGACATGTTTACTTAGAATAACTTAATAAAAACAATGTAGGGACTTCATGAACACCTTGAGGATAATTTAGGATGTATAAAAACTGTTTACATCAGTAGTTAGTTGAAGAATAATCACTTTTACTAAGACTTAACCACAAATCATTAGAAACCCTAACCCGCCTAAGTTTCCTTCTCAATTTCACTTCAAACCTTTGTTAAACTTCAAACCAAGGACCCAAATCTCTTAAATAGAATTTATATACCCTAATTAAATCCTAATGCATCACTAATAACATTCCTAATTCCTTAATCACCAAAATCACAAAGTATAAAGTTACAAGCCCTAATTTAGACCCGGTTTTATGTTTTCCCTCCAAAAACCTATTTCAAACCATTCCCTCCCATTATAAGTTTGAAAATCATAAATTTTATATGTTGTAAGATATTTTACATGTGATTTCAAGTAGGTGCATCACCTACTTGAATCTACACGTCATCAAACATATCCTATCCTTGCAGTGAGGTGTTTTTAGCCACAAAACCAAGATATTTTACATCCTAGACTCTAGGAACTTGCATAGATCTTCCCTAGCCTCCCTTAGTCACTAAGTTATCCACTATACATGTTCATATCCAAAACTTGGAGCTTAAGGGTTAGAAATAGTATAAATAGTAGCCTTTAGCTTCATTTTAGAATCATCCTTCATTTCTTACCTAAACACCTATAAATTCTGTTCCTATACCACCATTGAAGCTCTAAGAAGTCTCTAATATCAGTATCAAGCTTTAGAATAAGTTCTAGGAGTTCTTGAAGAGTTATGAAGAAGATATAGTCCATATACCCTATTAGGAGCCATTTTGTAGCATCCTTGGTAATCACTTTGTTAGCTATGCTTTGATCTTATTATAATACTTTCTTAGAGTTTTTATACTGTTAATAAGATGTTATAAAGATAATCTAAAAGAAACTAAGTCAATTTATTAATTTAGATGGAAGTTATAAGCTAAAAATGTCTTAAAACCCTAGTTTTGTAATTTACATTAAATAATAAGCAAAAACCCATTTCAAAAGCTATAATTTTGAAGAAATATTTTTATTACGATTATAAACATGTTTTTACACTTTGTTTTAAAATCCTTGATCATTTGGTCCATTTTTGAGGTTGTTATGTGATTTATACAAGTGTAGGGACTAAAACTGTCATTTTTGAAACTATTTAACATTTTGGGCCAAAAGTGTCATTTTGTGAAATTTAAATATATAAGAATAAATGTTGGAAAGTTTGAGGCCCTAAGGTTAAATATTGATGGTTTAAAATGCAAATACTAAAACTATATACTTTAATGGTTAAAAGTGTAATTATACCAAAGTATAACCAAAAGGGCTAATTTGCCAATTTTGAAACTAAAGAAGATTAATTATGAATATGAGGAAGTAATGAAAATATCATGTTATTAGGGAGCTTTGTACAAAGATGTTCCATCTCGATACTACGTTCTGACAGAGTGGTTGGGTTTACGATTTAAAGTGCCATCGCTCCTCAATCGTTTATAGAATGGCTTCTAAGTATGATGGCCTGAAAAATGGTGCTAGAATTAAAACCAAATACTAATAAAAGAATATATAACTAACACTTAACAATATTGAACTAAAAATCAAAGACTTGATACTATACACAATGTATTAATCTAGGTTTGTGTGAGATCAAGTTGTTGTTTATGAGACCAAGTTGTGGTCTGTATGATCAAGCTGTTTATCTGTGAATGAAATATATCTGATTATAGCTCGGAGTCTATGGACACAAGGTGAGTTCATAGCCTCACTTTTAAATGCTTTGTAAATGATTTAAAAACCCGTGAGGGGGATATATGCTAAAACTGGAATACAAGTGCTTTTAAAATTGTATGGTATGATTATTGACACTATGTTTACTACTGCCATTAAGTCCCTTTTTAATCGTGAACCGCTAATCATTTCTTGAAAATGAGCGCCGATATTGTAAATAGTACTATTTGGGGTTTTACATCCCCTATCTGGACAAGTCGCACTTGTTAGCAGCTGAAGGTTTCTACCTTGGCTAATTGATACACTTTATTTTGCTAAACTAAGGATAGTCTGACAGCCTTCCTTCTTATAAGGGCAGTTTGTTGGTTATTGTCTAGCAGCGGGGTCATGAGCATAGTGTAGTACGATAACTATTTTATGTGGGCGTATAACACTGTAGCCCAGATGACATACTCGTATTCAAAACTGTTATTAAAAACCTATGAATTCACTCAACCTTTGTGTTGACTTGTAAGCATATATTTTAGAAATTTTTGTTTGTGACAATCCGTCAATTTATGGTTGATATTTTATTCTCAATATTTATTTGAAAATATTATTTTAATGTTATATTATGAAATCACTTAATTTTTGGGAAATAATTTGGATTTACGTCTTGAAGTAGCATCGACTACGTCTAAACCGGAGGATTCTACGTTACGTGCTTACGTTTACATACACCGTTTTTGGTGACAGTCCGACATTTCAGAAAAATAAATTTGTCCATGAATATTATTTTGAGATTCTAAATTTGTGTTGGTTCATAAACTCACAAATTTACGAGAAGAGATTAGGACTTACGATTTTATTTTAACGTCCTTTACGACTAAACCGGAAACCTTAGGATTACGTATTTACGTTTTTGAACTCCGTTTTTGATGAGACATTTTTTATTAGATTCGTTTTGTGCCGTTGATTCATAATTTATAAAAACGTTTTTCGTAAGACGACCCGAGGGCACGCAAATCGAGGAAACTAGAATCAAGGAATACCCGTAAATAAATGGGGATGAGACAAAATAACTTTTGCCCCACCCCCATATATAGGACGTCCAACACCTCACCACACACCACTTATGTGTCAAAAGCTTCACAATGAAGCATAACACATGTCTTAAGGCTTACAAAGTAAGCTACATGCACATCAAAACCACCACCTCAAACCACTCTTCTCATTTACAACATGCAAACAACTTCATCTCCTCCCCTTTTCTCTCTAAAATGCCGTCCACTTCCACCCTAAACACCCTCATTTGATCAATTTAAACCACAAAACCATGTGTTATTCACACATATGTTGAAGCCCTTTTGAAGCTCTATCGATTGGTGGTGATTTTAACATCCAAGAAGGAGTTTCTATGGAGTCTTGGGGCTGATTTTCCACAAGGTGTTCATGAAGAATGGGGGTCTTGAGAATGGTCTTGGTTATTCACAAGTTTCTCCATCAAAATCTATGTTTTGATCACAACCTACATCATCATGGTGGTATAAAGATAGTTCTTCCCATCCTTTTGTTATTTTTGATTATGTAATCTTGTATTTCTTTTACTTATGTATATGTATATGATGATGAATGATGATTAAAAATATTATGTGGGGATTTGGTGTTGATAAACATGGTTAAAAAGATGAAAAATTATAAGAAACAAGGCTAAAATCTTGTTTAAATTGTTGGCTGTATAAAACAGTAAAGAATCATATGATGAACTGATAAAAATGGCATAGATTAATGGATATACAGTAAGTAATATGTCTTGTACACATGTGAGAGTTGGCCATGCAATGGAATCATTAGGATGAGTGAGATATGATCAAAACAAGTTTAGAGTACAAATCTGAGTTTACTTTTTTGGACGATTTTTAGAAAATACTTAGAGGCTGATTCAACAGTAGCTATACAAGAGTTAAATGGAGCACATATCATTTAGTTTATGTCATAAAAATTTGAGCTTCTATCTCCATATAGAACTCTAGATATGGCTGTTTTGGTGAACATGAAAATAAAAATCAGATTTTGGAAATTAAAGTATAATAGTATTATATAAGCACTCAACTAAAAATAGTATAAAATATGAATTAAAACCCACTAACTTATATAATACATTTATATAAATATGTATAAGGATAAATAAATGGACATTTTATAAAAATGGTAGTTTGAAAAGTTTTATAAGTTATAAAACTATAAACATGATTTTTACGACTTTTTCGGCTATTACCGTAAAATTAACGTTTTTGTTAAATAAAACTTAGACGGTTGGACCCCTCTAATATAAACTTTTATAAACTCATATACTGATATATAAACATATATAACAAGTAAAAACCGATAAAGCCCGAACTATATAACATACGGACATTAACGGGCTACGTTAACGTTATTGGACTAATAATACAACAAAATGGACTAAAACACTTATAAACTTATTTATTGGGCTTATCCCATTTTGGCCCAACATGTAAAGTATAAATACTGATAATATAAGTATGAAATAGATTAATACAAGTTAATGAACTTATAATAGGCTTATTGGACCTAAAACACGTAAATAGATAAAACTAGTAAACTAGTATAAAAGTTATCAACACATAACACTAAAATGAGTAAATGAGAATATGTAAACCCATTTGATCATCATATATATAAAATCATCATATGTATACATACTTGTTATTTTTATAAAGTCATTGGACAAGAGTCTAAGACGAGTATTATTTGTCTAGGTTTCCGTGATAGAAGCACGTACCGTACGTCCGAATTGCCGATAACCCGCCTTCCCATATCAACGTGAGTTCATAGCCTCGCACTCTTTTAAATGTTTTTAGGAAATATTTTATAAACCTGCGAGGGAGATAACATGTTAGTTTTTATAAAATAGGACACCATTTGTCCCGATTGTTTGTTTATTGATTTGGACCCGAATGATTGTATGACCCGATTGTATGACCCGATAAATGATTAAATGACCCGATAGATGAAATTAAATGGATTATTAAAGTTAGGTTATGTCACTAAAAGTCCCATTAGCATGAATTGTGAACTACCGGGATTTAGTAGACGCTTATGCATATAATAGTACTATTTGGGGACGATCACCCCAGTTCGTGCCTTGACGGTTGATCCCCGTCGTGCCACATTGACTGGTAAGCGAATTTATGTATGAGAAGATTTCCATAGCGTGACCTTTGTGACGACACGCTAAATTAGATGGGCAAATTGAGTATCGGGTTAGCTACCCGTTGTTTGTTGTAGTAAGATAACAATGTCATGCGGCTTATAATAATCCAATTAACAAAATACTACTATACGCACCGAATTACGATGTATTGCCTGACTAGCAATACAGGGTCATACTATTGATATTATGTTCGTGTTTTGGTTTTTCATAACCATATTCATATAACGGTTTTTATTTCTATACAACGTCATAAAACGTATTGTACGATGTTTTTACGACATTGGCTCGTATAATGATTTTTAAGGCAAATGCCTATATTTTGATTTTGATAAGGATTTGTATAAAATGACTTTGGCTATTTTATGGCCTATTACAATGTTTGTACAAAATTATTTTCGGTAATAATTTTATACCGATGTTATATTGATGGTTTATTAAACTCTATGAATTCACTCGGCGTTATCGCTGACCTTTTCTTTTAACATGTTTTATCTCAGGTACTTGAAGGTAATTCTCGGGAAGACGACAAGAATTCATGGCCCGCACTTAAACAATATTTTCCATTCAAATACTTTGTAAAACTTTGTATGAAATATAATGAATTGGGACCTATGTAAATTTGATATTTGTGAATGGAAATGCTTTATTATTAAACGACGCGATTTTTATGCGTTGTCTATGATGTGAGTAATGTGCTATCCCGTAACACCAACTAGTCTTCCACTGTATTGAGTTGTATAAATTTGGGGGTGTTACAGTTTGGTACCAGAGCTCTCGTTATAGAGAACGAAAGATTTTTAAAACCAAGGTTTTGAATAAAACATTTCAAAATCTTTTAACTATAAACATTTTTCTAAAAATGTCTAAAAATCTTTTGACTATAACGGTGCCGAAGAATTCCCGAGTTACCGACAAGGCCAGACTGAGAAGTGTTATTTTAATATATATATATATGATGTAATTTTATTACATGATTGTTTGATGATTATTTTGATATTTATACGAGGTATTTATACGACGTAGATTGTCACAAGGAACCCTAAATCCCCTAGTAAAATAATCGAAGCTATTCTCGTAGGAATTCTAGCTATTCTAGATCTAAACCAAGTTATGGATATTTATGATTCCAACAAATGGTTGATACTCGTAGAAATGTAGATATTAATTGATTGTGATATTGAAGAAGAATTGGCGAGATTAAATCTGATATCGATGTCATTACGATCTTTCCTTATAGAGTGGAGTTTGACAAAACGTTATCACCTGGAAAGATGTCATCGGATTCTTTGTCACCCAATTCTTAAATTAGAAATCGAAAGGGGTGAATGTTGCACTCGAGGCTGTCATTGGAACCATTACCCAAAAGCCTCATGCCACTAGTACCTTTCCGAAAAGTCTAATTGAATGTGCGAGTCATTTCATACTAGTGACTCATTTGATAATTGTTGTTGTAAGAACTATAGGATTGGAAATTAAGTATTGTTCATATCGAGCTTTTATTGCCCTTTTAAGGCCTAAGAATAAGGTTGAAAGTATTGGAAAATAAGGTAGGATATTGCATTGGGTATAAGATTGATTGAAACTTGAATAAAGTAAAATTTAACTTGTATGGAATATGAGATTGATAAGAGGAAATTATTAAGTCATGTGATTGAATTATAAGGTTTTAATTGATTGTTGATTCGTGTTAAGTGTTGTTCCTAGGCCATTGTCCACTAACAAGGATGCCTAGTGTCCAATAAATAAATTGAAGAAATCTTCTTCTGAATTGGGACCGATGGATCTCTCGGGACATGTGGAACACCTAATGACTCTTGTAGATTAGTATTCATTATGGTATCTTTTAAAAATAATCCCTAACTTAACTGAGACATCAGTTGGTAGGATGAGTTTTGAGAATTGTATGACATAGTGACACGTAATGTGTTACGGTACAATTTCGACTTGTTTGTGATTAATGAAAAGACTACCTCTGATTGCTAAATTCTACATGTATCGATGATATCTATCCTTTATTGCTTCATCCTAATGTTCGCATTAGTGATGCAACCATTGAGCAAGTACTCATCTCTGTTTGAGTTACGTTGTGAATTATTCTCTTTTGAGTGCCATCGACGTCATGAACCTCATGATTAATTGGCTAAGCTCATTTCCTATCATATCGTAGTTAATTCTTGGTGAAAAAGCTTTCATCACTCTTCTGCAGATCACTCATTGTTTTTATAAGATAAAACAGTATGCCTTGAGAAAAATTGAATTTTCATCACTATATGGATTATTCATAGTGAGATTTATAAGTGATTGTTATCGAAATGAAGTTGTTTATAAAACACTTTGGAAAACTTAATTGTTTTCATAACAAAGAAGATCCTTGTAAATTTATTTTTGGTTCTTATTTAAGAATTAAACATGAAAATGTTTTTATTATAAACATGATGATAAAATTTTGACGAACTGAGTATTGCATCGTTAATCTTGAAATTGTATATAGTTGCGCGCCTACATACAATTTGGAATGAACCATGCAAGACTGATTAGTAGTCACCATAAAACTAATGAATAAACACTATATTTTCTTTGAAGATTGTGAAAGATTAAATTTACGAGATCTGCAAGAAGTGAAAAAATAAGGACATAGTGTTAGGGACACCTACATATTTGCCTGTAGCATCTATTCTTCTGAGTCGAATTTACTCATCTGTGGAAATTGTCTTATTTGACAATTGACAATTCTTTCTTGTCCAATTCTCCCGTAGTGAGATTCTTAGGAAAAATATCTGATTACCGAGTGTTGATACCCGACTGGATGTATTAACGTTCTTATCATTTCTTATGATTTGATTTCATTTGAATGACCTGGGTAACGATCCGAGGAGCTTTCGAATGCGTACTCAAATTATGAAAACATGGGATATATTTATATTCGTTAAATGTTTTCGTCTGTATCTGATTTGAAATTCTCTCGCATAGATTATGCGTTGACCTTACTCTTTAAAGGTTAGTTATGTCTCCTAATATCCTTGAATTTGTGAAGGATTATGAATTACTATTAGTCTTTTGAGAAGTTCACATCTTATCGACGGCAATAAAACTAAAAAGTTGATAGTGCCAGTAGAATGGATTGATTGATTATGACATGACGACATTGTCTTAATTGATGGGAACTCGAGTAGAATTCCCCTAAATGATAAGATGTTGATTATCAAAAGTGATCTAAATAATTCTTGATGGATGACCATATCCTGCATTTAGACTTAAAATAATACCATGAATGGTTGTGAATTAGTCATAGATATTATAATCTAGAAAGAACTTAAAATAAATATATTAAAAGATGTTTCCGTTATCTAAAACTTTAGGGAGTATTTATTGATGAATTACCTAGACTTTCGCCATTAAGGCAAGTTGAATTTGGTATTGATTATATTCCCGGTGCTGCACTTGTGGCTTGTGCACTGTACGTCAGCACCATCTGAATTAAAGAAATTACCGTACAACTGAGAGAGTTGTCGGAGAAAGATTTTATTCTACCGAGGTCGTCATCATAAAGAGCTATGGTGTTATCATTCCTTATATTTATAGATTACTGTGAACTGAGTAAATTGACAATCGAAAACGATATCCATAACACGAAATGGAAGATTTGTTCGATCATTTACAAGGTTCTAGCGTATGTTCTAAAGATTTGATCCATGGCATGATTATCATCAACTTCGCATCTGCGAAGAAGATTATATATTCCAATCACTACATCCGGTACTTGTAATGAACATTATGAGTTTAATGTGATGTCGTTTGGATTGACTAATGCACATGTAGCATCCATAAATTCGGTGAATCACGTGTGTAGGCTGTAATTTGATAAATTCATGCTTGTGATCATTAAGGACCATTTGTTTGTTTATAAGTATAAGAAGGAGTTAATAATTATTTATAGATTGCCCTAAATTGGCCGAACAATTAAAATCTGTACCTTGAATAATTAACATGTGATTTAAGACTTAATCTTTTACATTATTTGACCGTGTGATTAATAAGATAATGAAATATATTGACTCTTTAAAAAAAAATTAAGAGCCCTTTTAAGACTTTGGATTTTACCAAAAAGGAAATGGAAATATGTTTTGACAAATATTTTATCAAAGAAATTTTTAAGGGATTATTCCTTAATACCCAGAACATCTAACTAAACTCCTGTTTAGGGGTAAATGTTCGTGTATACCTCAAGACAACCTAAGAGGGATTGAGGAAACCATTTAAGCCATGACTTGAAATTTGAAACGATAATTTACGCTTTTCAAACTACGAAAATTTTGACCAAAGTATAACCAAAGATTTTTCGAACATATACGGATCTTATTAATTATTTTAATTATTTTCGATAAATCAACAAAATTCTTGTTAATTAAATTCAAATTTATTTTGAACATTTTTATAAATGGTCGAACTAAGAAAATTAAAATTTTTACGTTACGTTTCATAAAAATTAAATATTTATTATTTAATTAGTTGCAATAATTATCAACGCTTTAAACGTCGGATTAAGCAAAACTGATAAAAATAATAGCTGAAACGAAACTGAAACTGAGAAAATGTGAAGAAAGGTGAATGTAAATACTGACACATTATATAGAAAAGATAAAGAACCAATTAGGACATGTTCCTTAATAATGAAGGTGCAAAATAAATTGCCGAACAACATAAAAATGAACGATGTTTGTAAAAAGGATAATATAGATAATAAAAGGGGTTCGCGACTAATGTGAACCATTAGAATTGAGAAGCCGATAGCGTTAAATGTTTTAAAGACCACTTGTGATTGTCTAAATATGGAGGATTGTGAGATGTAGTCATATTGAAATCTTGTAAGTATAAGTATTATATTCCTGTCATTTCTGATTTAATGTATCTTTATCTAAAGAGGTTGTACTAATGGCAAATTATGAAGGCAGACATTGCCTCATACATTAGTAGACGTCTAGCTATTACAAAGGCCATCATCTGAATTTGATTCGATTTAGGTCATCGTCGACAGACTGACCAAATCTGCTAATATCATTCCTGTTAAAGATAGATTCTTGATGAAGAAATTGACTCTTTTGTATTTAAAGGAATTGTGTAAACCTGGTGTGCCTGTATCGATCATCTCCATCAAGACCCTCGCTTCGCATTGAATTTCTAGAGATTTGCTCAGAAGTCATTAAGAACGAATCTTGATGAGAGTACTATGTACCACCCCAATCGAAGGGATGAGGTAAAGTAACTATACAAAATACTAAAGGTGATATTTTATGTTTGAATGATTGACTTTTGGTAATAAAATGTAAAATCGTTTCCCTTTGGAGAGATTATCATTGATAATTATCGTGTTAGGATCGAGATCGCATCTTGTGAGAATATATATTAGAGCATCTGTAAACAGGAGTTAAGATAAAGACACCCGACATACACCCATTGTGAGTTGGACATGTCTTTTAGGTTTAAGGTTTCCTATGATGGCGAACCTAACCTTACAAAATACCCGACCCGCGAAACCTGAAATGATTGTTGAAATTAGGATCTGGTTATTGACTGCCGGTAGAGGGCAGGAGGTTATGTGAATATGAAATGTAGATCTTGAAGTGCCAGATGGGTAGCGAAGTCATGCCAAAAATTTTAACCATGGAAAAATGAATTGATGATCTGAAAGATCATGGGATATAAGTCCCCGTTGTATGGGACCATTGAGGTGATGTAAAAGATTGGTTTGAAAGGCATATAAGCTGGATCTACCCTAGGACTTCAAGGACTGCGTGAATTATCTTTCATAAATCGAACTTGATAAATATCTATCAAGTGAAAATCTGAATTCTTCTTGATAAAGTTTAGATCGGCGAAAAGTTGCATTCATCAGAAACCCGTGAACATCATGGATAGAGAAAGTAAGTCAACAATAAGCCTGATCTTATTCCCGTAGTTATGTTTGATGAAACTCGCGTATTGTAATGAATTGCACTTGTGAGAAAAGACCGAATGTGGAGGAAATACCCACATGGCTTTAACTCTATAAGAAGCGAGTAGTAAGATGATCTTTGAGGACAAAGATCCTGTTTAGGGGTAAATGCTATGACAATCCGTCAATTTATGGTTGATATTTTATTCTCAATATTTATTTGAAAATATTATTTTAATGTTATATTATGAACTCACTTAATTTTTGGGAAATAATTTAGATTTACGTCTTGAAGTAGCATCGACTACGTCTAAACCGGAGGATTCTACGTTACGTGCTTACGTTTACATACACCGTTTTTGGTGACAGTCCGACATTTCAGAAAAATAAATTTTTCCATGAATATTATTTTGAGATTTTAAATTTGTGTTGGTTCATAAACTCACAAATTTACGAGAAGAGATTAGGACTTACGATTTTATTTTAACCTCCTTTACGACTAAACCGGAAACCTTAGGATTACGTATTTACGTTTTCGAACTCCGTTTTTTATGAGACAATTTTTATTAGATTCGTTTTGTGCCGTTGATTCATAATTTATAAAAACGTTTTTCGTAAGATGACCCGAGGGCACGCAAATCGAGGAAACTAGAATCAAGGAATACCCGTAAATAAATGGGGATGAGACAAAATAACTTTTACCCCACCCCCATATATGGGACGTCCAACACCTCACCACACACCACTTATGTGTCAAAAGCTTCACAATGAAGCATAATGCATGTCTTAAGGCTTACAAAGTAAGCTACATGCACTTCAAAACCACCACCTTAAACCACTCTTCTCATTTACAACATGCAAACAACTTCATCTCCTCCCCTTCTCTCTCTAAAATGTCGTCCACTTCCACCCTAAACACCCTCATTTGATCAATTTAAACCACAAAATCATGTGTTATTCACACATATGTTGAAGCCCTTTTGAAGCTCTATCGATTGGTGGTGATTTTAACATCTAAGGAGGAGTTTCTATGGAGTCTTAGGGCTGATTTTCCACAAGGTGTTCATGAAGAATGGTGGTCTTGAAGATGGTCTTGGTTATTCACAAGTTTCTCCATCAAAATCCATGTTTTGATCACAACCTACATCATCATGGTGGTATAAAGATAGTTCTTCCCATCCTTTTGTTATTTTTGATTATGTAATCTTGTATTTCTTTTACTTATGTATATGTATATGATGATGAATGATGATTACAAATATTGTGTGGGGATTTGGTGTTGATAAACATGGTTAAAAAGATGAAAAACTATAAGAAACAAGGCTAAAATCTTGTTTAAATTGTTGGCTGTATAAAACAGTAAAGAATCATATGATGAACTGATAAAAATGGCATATATTAATGGATATACAGTAAGTAATATGTCTTGTACACATGTGAGAGTTGGCCATGCAATGGAATCATTAGGATGAGTGAGATATGATCAAAACAAGTTTAGAGTACAAATCTGAGTTTACTGTTTTGGACGATTTTTAGAAAATACTTAGAGGCTGATTCAACAGTAGCTATAACAGAGTTAAATGGAACACATATCATGTAGTTTATGTCATAAAAATTTGAGCTTCTATCTCCATATAGAACTCTAGATATGGCTGTTTTGGTGAACATGAAAATAAAAATCAGATTTTTGAAATTAAAGTATAATAGTATTATATAAGCACTCAACTAAAAATAGTATAAAATGTGAATTAAAACCCACTAACTTATATAATACATTTATATAAATATTTATAAGGATAAATAAATGGACATTTTATAAAAATGGTAGTTTGATAAGTTTTATAAGTTATAAAACTATAAACATGATTTTTACGACTTTTTCGGCTATTACCGTAAAATTAACGCTTTTGTTAAATAAACCTTAGACGGTTGGACCCGTCTAATATAAACTTTTATAAACTCATAGACTGATATATAAACATATATAACAAGTAAAAACCGATAAAACCCGAACTATATAACATACGGACATTAACGGGCTACGTTAACGTTATTGGACTAATAATACAACAAAATGGACTAAAACACTTATAAACTTATTTATTGGGCTTAACCCATTTGGGCCCAACATGTAAAGTATAAATACAGATAATACAAGTATGAAATGGATTAATACAAGTTAATGAACTTATAATAGGCTTATTGGACCTAAAACACGTAAATAGATAAAACTAGTAAACTAGTATAAAAGTTATCAACACATAACACTAAAATGAGTAAATGAGAATATGTAAACCCATTTGATCATCATATATATAAAATCATCATATGTATATATACTTGTTATTTTTATAAAGTCATTGGACAAGAGTCTAAGACGAGTATTATTTGTCTAGGTTTCCGTGATTGAAGAACGTATCGTACGTCCGAATTGCCGATAACCCGCCTTCCCAAATCAACGTGAGTTCATAGCCTCGCACTCTTTTAAATGTTTTAGGAAATATTTTATAAACCCGCGAGGGAGATAACATGTTAGTTTTTATAAAATAGGACACCATTTGTCCCGATTGTTTATTTATTGATTTGGACCCGAATGATTGTATGACCCGATTGTATGACCTGATAAATGATTAAATGACCCGATAGATGAAATTAAATGGATTATTAAAGTTAGGTTATGTCACTAAAAGTCCCATTAGCATGAATTGTGAACTACCGGGATTTGGTAGACGCTTATGCATATAATAGTACTATTTGGGGACGATCACCCCAGTTCGCACCTTGACGGTTGATTCCCGTCGTGCCACATTGATTGGTAAGCGAATTTATGTATGAGAAGATTTCCATAGCGTGACCTTTGTGACGACACGCTAATTTAGATGGGCAAATTGAGTATCAGGTTAGCTACCCGTTGTTTGTTGTAGTAATGTAACAATGTCATGCGGCTTATAATAATCCAATTAATAAAATACTGCTATACGTACCGAATTACGATGTATTGCATGACTAGCAATACAGGGTCATACTATTGATATTATGTTCGTGTTTTGGTTTTTCATAACCATATTCATATAACGGTTTTTATTTCTATACAACGTTATAAAACGTATTGTACGATGTTTTTACGACATTGGCTCGTATAATGATTTTTAAGGCAAATGCCTATATTATGATTTTGATAAGGATTTGTATAAAATGACTTTGGCTATTTTATGGTCTATTACAATGTTTGTACAAAATGATTTTCGGTAATAATTTTATACCGATGTTATATTGATGGTTTATTAAACTCTATGAATTCACTCGGCGTTATCGCTGACCTTTTCTTTTAACATGTTTTATCTCAGGTACTTGAAGGTAATTCTCGGGAAGACGACAAGAATTCATGGCCCGCACTTAAACAATATTTTCCATTAAAATACTTTGTAAAACTTTGTATGAAATATAATGACTTGGGACCTATGTAAATCTGATATTTGTGAATGGAAATGCTTTATTATTAAATGACGCGATTTTTATGCGTTGTCTATGATGTGAGTAATGTGTTATCCCGTAACACCAACTAGTCTTCCGCTGTATTGAGTTGTATAAATTTGGGGGTGTTACATTGTTGATTGATTGCATGAAGTAGCACAAGGATGGCATGAAGAGGCACAAGACTGAAATTATTCTAGATTTTGGGAACCTTATATTGTAAAACTCTGTATTTTTCAATGAAATATAAAGAAAGTTGATTTTATCACTCTTTTGAGTTGTTTTCTCTTATTATGACTTGTGTTCTATGAAGTAATATCCCAGATCAATGTTCCGCTGCGTAAAGGTAAAATGGGGGTGTTACACCGAACCTTGGACTCGTCTACTTTAATTCCTTTATCAAATATAACAAACCCAAGAAATAGCACCGCTAAAGTCGCAAAGCTTCATTTTTTTAAATTCGCATGAAGTTTCTCTTGCCTTAAAGTCTCAAGTACCTCCTTTAGGTGTTTTTTGTGCTCCTCGAATGAGGTTGAGTATATCAGGAAGTCATCAAAGTATACAACAACACACTTTTGAAGAAAAGGCTTAAGGAAATTATTCATGACCCGCATGAAAGTACTTGGAGCATTATACAACCCAAATGGCATCACTAACTATTCATATAAACCTTCACGAGTCTTAAACGTTGTTTTCCATTCATCACCGGGTCGTATATGTATTTGGTGATACCCGCTTTGAAGATCGATCTTGAATACACTTTTGAACCAGCAAATTGATCCAACATGTCATCTAAGCGAGGAATCGGATAACGATACTTTACTGTGATCTTGTTTATTGCCCGACTATCCACACACATACGCCACGAACCATCTTTCTTGGGAGTTAAAAGTGCAGGAACCGCACAAGGGCTCATACTTTCTCTTATCAAACCCTTTACCAAGGCTTCCTCAACCTGCCGTTGTAATTCTTTATGCTCTTTTGGGCTCATGCGATATGCTGTTTATTAGGCAAACTAGAACCCGGAACGAGGTCAATTTGATGTTGTATATCCCTCATTGGTGGAAGCCTGATGGAAGTTCTATGGGCATCACATCAACATACTTTTCAAGAAGTGGCTTCACAGAATCCTGGGCTGAATTAGGGGTTTCCACCTCGCGAACCACCAATGAAAACATAACTACAGATTCATATACCTTCCCCATGAAGCTGCACATCGAAAGACAGTTCTCGTTGGCCCTTTTAGATGGCTTGGTGAGGCTGAATTCTTTTTGATGGAACGAGTGCCACCTTAAAATGGTCTTTAATGAAAGTGTAAGTATTTGACCTACCATCATGAGTTTTGAAACGATCATATTGCCAAGGTCTTCCAAGAAGGATGTGACAAGTATCCATCGAAACAACGTCACACCAAACATTATCGAAGTACTTTTGGCTAGTTGAGAAAGAAACCAAGCTTCGCTTATCAATGTTCACCTCATTTCCCTTCTTGAACCAACTTAACTTGTATGGTTTTGGATGTTTCTCTACCTTCAAACTTAACTTGTCCACAGCTTCATAAGAGATGACATTCTCACAACTCCCACTATCAATAATAAGTTTGTAGACTTTTTCTTTGATGGTACAAGTCGTGTGAAATATGTTGTTTCGAAGCCATTCACCAGACTCCTCTTTTGGCAGCAAAAGACTCTTCTTTGTAAACAACATTCGACCGATATCACCATAAACAAAATTGTATTCCTTGTTCTCTTCATACTCATCATAACTAGGATCGGCGGTATACTCTTCCTCATATTCATAGTCATCACTTTCGTGCTTCTTATTTTCTATCACTAGTTGCTTACCTCTCTCTTTTCTACAATCTGAAGATCTATGGCCAGGTTCCCCACACTTAAAGCATTTAAAGGTTTTGGTCGGTGAACCACTAGTGTTCCCAAATCCTCCACTTCCATGCCATGTAGTTGGTCTCTTGGATATACCAACATCAGATTCTGAACTTTTAGCACCATGTTCAGTTTGCTTCGGGCCAGAAATTTTATTTTGTTATACCTCACTACGATTTCCGGATCTTGTTTGTTGTTTCTCTACGGCTAAAGCCCTTTGGTATACCTCAGAGACTGTCTGAAAGGTTTAGAGACAAAGCACATCATGGACGTTTTGGCGCAAACGACCCAAATACCTTGAAACAAGTTGTTCTTCACTGTCTGATATATCATTACGTGTCACCAGATCATAGAATTCTTCGGTGTACTCCTCTACACTCCTGATTCCTTGCCTTAGATTTTGAAATCGCTAGAACATTGTTTGTGTATAGTTGATCCAAAAAGGAAATTCTCCTGTAGTTTCTTTTTCATCTTATCCCAACTTACTATTTTTTCCTCTTATTTCTCGTATCAACTGGATTTGATCCCACCAGGCAGATGCTCGACCTTTTAACTTGATGGCTACCCATTTTACCTTCCGGTTTTCAGGTGCATCCTTAAATTCAAACACCCGCTCATCGGCTTTTAACCAGTCAATGAACTCCTCGGCCTTCAAAGTTACAGAAAAGTCTGGAATTTCGACTTTGATGCTAGCCTCCCACCTACGATCATTACGCATAGATGGTTCACGTTGACGAGGATGCCTATGAAATGGGTTTTTTAAGGCATCGTCTGACTCGAAATCTTCTTCAGGTTCGAGTTGGGCCAAACGATAGGTCAGAATCTCTACTTGTCTTATTAGTTCATTCACTTCTTCTCTTGGATCGACATGTACATTGGTATGTGCTCTTGGATGCCTATGTTTAGGAGGCATGATGAAGCAAAAACACAAACCACCACCACTCTGATACCAACTGGTGCAGTAAACCGTAACTAGAGAAGTATAATGACCGGAGTAAGGGTGATTCTTATTATAGGAATAATAAAGCTGAAAAGCTTATTACATAAACATATTTGTTTTTGGTTGTCTCCAACTATTGCTGAGATCAGGTCATCTTATAGACCAAAATGAACCCATCAGACCTTTATTTAATTTAGACTTTTAGACTACAAGAACTTTTAGACTACTAGAACTTATTACTAGACCACTAGACTTCCAAAACTGACAGACAACATAATTATTGCTGCATCACAAACCTTATAATATACGTTAATATCTGACACTTTTAGATTGTGATTAACCAAACCATTCTTTTATATTTAAAAAACCAGTAAGTTATTGCGTTTATTTTGTATATTGGAAACTGTAGTTACTTTGTTAAAAATCCCCGTTAAGTTATAATTTTCTTGCGAACAGCAAGTTATATTAAAAAGCTAGCAATTAGCTAGAAGTTACAAATAACAAATAAAATAAAACCCCAAGTAAACCTCCTACCAAACAACCTAAATGAAACCTAGACACAAAAACACAATAAAAGATCCGAAAAAAACCTAACAAACATCTAGATGAAAAAAAAAATCAGTGAGCCGAAAATAGAAACACCTTAAATGATATCATCACCACATCACCCGAAAAGCAAAACAAACTACACTATCATACGATGAAGCAATCCGAGTGCTTGAACTTAATTTTGTAGAATCCATATTCAATCATCTTTGTCTATAGCAGCATGTGAGGTGTGAGAACAGGGTCGGCCCTGGGCAAGTGCAGGTTGTGCAATGGCACATGGCTTCCATTTACTTAAGACTTCCAATTTTCTGATCTTAATTGTAATATAAACTCAATTTTGGGTGTTTTGATGTTTTGATTCGAGTAAGCGTTGTTTTAATGTAGAAATGTGTCTAAAATGTTAGAAATTGATAGCATGAGTTACAGTAGTAAACAAGGCTTAAAAGTTTTCTTTATGAAATATATACAGATGGGTCTTTTAGGTTGAGAAATTGACACATATGGCAAAACCCAAAACCAAAAGACTTATTTTTATTTTGATAATTTCATATTTAACCCTCCTTATATATTATAATTTGGCAAGTAAGCCATGCGTTTAAAATTTAAAGTGATTTGTGTAGCATCTACTATAAAATAAAAACCAGCTCATGTATTTATGAAAATATATTTTGTATCTTTACACTTAACTTTGACATAGATTATCGTTGTTTTGTTTTTATAAAAATAACTTTAAGCTATAATTGTATTATAGAAAATACCATGTTTAATCTACTGTAATTTTTTATATGTTTTTCAAAGTTTCTTTTATAAATTTAATCGATTTTACTTTAGAAAAAACAAACATATATAAAAGTTTGATCAAAATGACGACAAATATTACCCAAATTGCTATTAACTTAATCATATAATCCAACGGCATAAATGAGGCAACATATTAAGTTAAATAAGTTATTAGTGTATGTTGTTCAAGGGCCTCTAATGTAGTACGTCACAGGGCCTCTGAAAACCACAAGACACCCATGTGTGAGAACTATGAACGATTGATGAAGTTATAGTAACAGTTTGATTGAGTTTTTATATATATCTTGTAGTTAAAAAAAAGTAACAACTTGATTTATATATCTTTGTTTATAAGAGCATGAGGAATCATCGTGTCGTTGGCAAAAAGACTGCCACACCAGCAAAGTGGGCTTTGGCACCAGAATTCCTATAGCACCAGTTTTCAGGGGGAGTGGTGTGCCATGGTAATTTTGGTGCCATAGGAATTTTATTTTTTTCAACAAAATTTTTTAACATAAACTAAAATTTCATTAAAATTAAAAAACATTAAATTAAACTTAAAATAAAAAACACAATATTAAAAAGCATAAACTTAAAAACATAAAATTAAAAGACATAAACTTAAAAACATAAAATTAAGCCGACTAATCTCGTGATTCATAATTTGCTCGGATGAATGCTTTTTGGGCCTCGACGATTGTGGCGTCGACCGGATTCATACGGCTCGTATCCATTTGGAGTAAACGCATGTCCTCCGTGATCGTTTGTGTTCGGATCAACTGTCTTCGTTCTTCGCTCTCTCCAACAAGCACGATCAATTTTGCATCTCGGTCTAACTTGTATTGTTACGCCATGAACTCTTGATGCGCGACCGGGTTAGAACCGAAGCTAGCGGTTGAGTTAGAGTTGGTGTGTTGACTTTTATTAAGTCGGAATAACCCAGCGGGTCGAGGAAACTCATCATGCCCAAAGTGTTCCAGTTCGTCGTCAGTTCCCATAAGACGATATCTTCTTGCTTGAGTTGAGTCGGGATTTTTCAACTTGTGCTTGTCTTTCAAAAAAAGCCACGCACTCTGGTGCTTAAACTCACATCCAACAACCATTTCGTACAACTTGTACACCCTCGCCATCCAATCTTGATCGTTATACCCACTATGAACCGCGGTTTCATTCACCAACTCATTAAACTTTGTAACCACTGTATTAATTGAAGTCCACTTGCCCGTTATCATATTTTTGGTACGTATAGCATAACCTTCTTTCACGGCTTTTTCATTATAGACGGATTGAATTCGGTACCAAAAGGTATTCTTTTTTTAATCGGTTCTGGTTTTCGGATCCTCGGACACTTGAATATAACATTTTGCCAAAATCTTCTCCTCTTCTTGTGTCCACACACTACGAAGTCTTTTTTCTTGTGGAACGACTTCTTTCTCTTTGTTTTTTTTCAACACGGTCTTCTTACGTCTAGGTTTCGATGTCGGAGTCAGGACCGGCGTTTCTTCATGATCGGTATCTTGAACTTTTTCAAAATGGTGCGATTCATGCTCGGATTGGGGTTGGGAAGGTGGATACAGGTTGTTGTTGTGATTGTCGTTGAAATTTTGGCATTTGTTGCATTTTGAATTGTTGAAACATCAACAATTCCTCTTGACTTTGAAATTGGGGCGAGAAACTAGAAAAATAATTCGGTTGGGGGTTCGGGTTCGAAGAAGACCCTGTCATTTGGTTGGTTGGGTCGGAAAGCATACCGGAAATTCAATTTAGGTTGCGGTTGGGATTTATTTATTTTTTTGATGAAAGAAATGGAGAAGATGAAGTAATAAGAAAGTGTGGGAAGTATGAAGCTTTTAGGTATTATTTATAGGATTTTGGAAGTGTAAAAATGAGTTTTAGGGGTTTTTTTTTTGAAAATCCGCTCCCCCAAACGGTTATCCGACCGTTATTTTAAAAAAAACCGCATGGACTGGTGGGTATGGCGCCAGAGCCTTGACGAGAGGACATGAAGTCCTGTGCCAAAGACTTTTCTCGCGCACGCGCAGGCGAATGGCACGACGACTCCTCTCGCTCTAACAGCATGATACTTCTTTTGGTAGGTAAATCAGTTTGGTAATTTTGCTATTGAGATTTTTAACATTGTTGATAACAAAACTTGATTCAAGTGTTGATCGAAAGCGAACACTAGTAGAGCTCCATTTAGCTTTCTTAAAAAGCAAAAAGTTTTACAGAGTATATTATACTCCCTTCGTCCCATATTAATAGTTCATCGATAAAAAATACGTGATTTAATAAAAACATTATTTTTCAGCTTTCTTTCTCAATCTTTTTGCACAATAACATTTTTACTTTTAACAAATTAATTTATAATATTTTTATTATTTATAATAATACCCTCAAATGTGGGTGATATAATAAACTAAATTTACAATTTTTATTTATTTTTATACTAGTCTAAAAATAATAATCAGCACTATTAATATGAGCAAGATGGAGTAATAGCCTGTATACATGTCGATAGGTACTATTTGCAACCTCTTGTCATTGTCTATTAGGCAGTCAACAAAATAAGCATGAACCCACCCGCCATTATTAATATTTTTGTGTCTAGATTTGTGTAGCAACTAGTACTCCAGTATGCACCGATCTACTGCCGTTCTAGATGTCACATTGCATCCAGAAACCAGTACACGTATTTGTGTAGTCGTATATCACAGTTTGTTAGTGACATGATATGTTTTCGAGTAAAGCCATTTTCTATCAAGTTAAACAATTAAGTTTCACATGGTGGTCGTGATTCGTTGTTGCAAGACGGTGATTCATAGTTGGCCGCAGTGATGGAACCAGGAAGTAGGCGAAATGGGGGAAATTTTTTTTGAAAAAAAGTTGTTGTACACAATAAAATAAAGATACAAATATAAAACCTTTACATTATTTTTTTTCTTTTGTGACCAATTTAAAAGTTTCTACATTGTCTTTGTTTTTGAGCGAGGGTCATTTGAATTTACAATGAGATGTATTTTAATAAATTGATACTAATAAAAAAAATTTACACTAAAATTTGTTTTTTTTTTAGTCATGAGGAACGCCGCCCCGTATCTTGCAAATACTTCCGCCCCTGGTTGGCCGGTCGTTCTCAGTTCTCAGTTCTTACACCTCACAATGCCACCAATCTGTTTCATGATATACAGTTGAAGGATCGATCATGCATGATATAGTTTTCACACCGTTTTTCATATTTATACACTATTTAAAAGTAAGAGTTAACTACCTTTTTTATCCTTACAGTTTAACGGTTTTAGTCTAAAATTTTCAAAGTAATGAGTTTATTCTTATTTTGACGACCCGTAACACTTTTAGTCTTAAACGTTAGTTTGACTAACTTTGACTGTTAATTGTGTGAACATTTTTGTCTTTTACGCATATCATATAAGTGACTTGTGAAAGTTTACACCTACATACCAACACACATAAACTCACCTATGATGAGTTTGTGATGAGAAAGAAATGAGTTTCGAGTAGATGATTAAGTGATATGAGTTTGAGATATGTGTTTGGAGATATTCGGTCATAGCCAGAGAAAAAGAAAGAAAAAATATATTTCTATGATGACCATATGATAATGAAATATTTATTATTATTATTATTTAAAAAAAAAATAATAATAACAAAAGAAAATGGTTATTTAGTAATTGCCGTATTATTTTTTGAGGGTATTTTCGTTTCACTTTTTACTAACAAGTCAAACTAACGGTCAACATAGAATGGACCAAAAGTGTTATGGGTCGACTTAGATAGGACAATATCCGTTACTTTTCAAAAATAACAAAAATATAGTTAACTCTAAAAGTAATTAACCTGTAACGTACTATATCTTCTCTTTCTATTTGTAGATGACAATAATGATGCTCTTTTCTATTTTGAAGAGCCGTTTGTTTTGTACTCCTCCAACATATAATGCTGGACCCAATATATCTTTCCAGATATATTTGGGCTCCCATAAATAGTTGTAAATTATAATAAAAAAAATTAAATAAAGGGGGTGTTGTTGGTTCTTTCTTTGATTCCAACATCTCACCAATTTGGTGTTAAAGTTAGACATCCACTTTGAATAAATTACTGGTCGTGATATTTTAAGGTTTCAATATCATAGCTTATACTCAAAGGCCTAGTGTGTATATAAAGAGACTTTTGACAAGTGAAAATAGTTAGCTGGATGCTTTTCTTTTGCTTTCCCATTGGTAATGACCATGTATGATCAGTTATCATAATGCTTTTTAGCCTCACCTGCCATTAAAGGAAATTTCAATCAGGGTCTATATTAGCACTAGGATCGTCAGCTGGCTTTGATTGGCGTGTATTCTTATTGTTGAAGGGTATGTTATTTAGTACTACTCCGTATGACATAAGGATTTTTGGATTGCTCATTTAAGTTTTTTGGTATATCTCGCCTACAACCACCAAAAGTTTTGACTGGGAACAATGCATGTGGTTATTATATGGACTAACACACAAACCTGTTCTTGGCTGAAAAGTTGAAGCACACATTCTAACTTCTTGGTTGTTGGTGATATACCAACAAAGTATTTCTATTAAGCAGCTTATTTTCTTACTTTACTCTTGTATAAGTAAGCATGTACTGGAACCTGCTTGTTGGTAAGCAGATAAGCACTTTACTATAAGCAATTCTTATTCTGTTAGTATATGGACATAACATATATTTACGCCTTATAAGTGGGGAGCAAGTAAATCCGTAGGTACTATATCACGTAAGGACCAACAAATGAACTTCCTAAAAGTTGCATTGCATGCATATAGTCGTAATTGTGATGGTATCCGAGGGAAGCGTGCAAAAACACGACGAGTAAATATCTTTGAATCCGAGGGAAGCATTGTAGTAACTCGCAAGAAGCTAGCGGAAGGAAAGATTACAAGCACTTAAAGAAAACTAATTAAAAAACTTATATATACTACTCCATCAGTCCCAAAAATATTATCTCACCACAAAAAACGCACATTTTAAAAAAAATGCATTTATTACAACATTCTTTTTTTTTTACAGAATAACAGTTTTATATATTTTATCGCATAACTGCGTAGGACGCGCCCGAGGGGCAGTCCGTAAGAAAAAGTAAAAGCGGCCTGGTGCCGATATCTTCCCATATTATATCACATAATTGTGTTGGACGCGCCCCAGGGGCAGTCCGGAAGACAAAGTAAAAGCGGCCTGGTGCCGATGTCTTTCCATATTATAGCGCATAATTGCGTAGGACGCTCCCGAGGGACATTCCGGAAGACAAAGTAAAAGCGGCCTGGTGCCAATGTCTTCCCATATCATAGCGCATAATTGCGTAGGACGCGCCCGAGGGGCAGTCTGGAAGACAAAGTATAAGCAGCCTCATGATGATGTCTTCCCACATTATAATGCATAACTGCGTTGAACGCGCTTTACACGCAATCCAGAGATAAATTAAAAGTGGTTTGACGCCGATATCTCCCACATAATGAACGAAAACACGTTAAGTGTTGGACGCGCCCAAAGAGCAATCTGAAGACAAATTAAAAGTGGCCTAGTACCGATATCTCATATATAATATACAAAAAAAACGTTGAGTATTGGACGCGCCTAAGGGGTAGTCTTTAAGACAAAGTAAAAGCGGCCTGGTGCCGATGTCTTCCCATATTATAACACATAATTGTGTTGGACGCGCCCGATGAGCGGTCCCGAAGATAAATTAAAAGCGGCCTCGTGCCGATGTCTTCCCATATTATAACACATAATTGTGTTGGACGCGCCCGATGAGCGCTCCGAAAGACAAATTAAAAGCGGCCCGGTGCCGATGTCTTTTTATATTTTAACATATAATTGTGTTGAACGCGCTCGATGAGCGGTCCAGAAGGCAAATTAAAAGCGGCCTGGTGCCGATGTCTTCCCATATTATAACAATATAATTGTGTTGGACGCGCACGATGAGCGGTCCAGAAGACAAATTAAAAGCGGTCTGATGCCGATGTCTTCTCATATTTTAGCACGTAACTGTGTTGGACACGCCTTATAGGCAGTCGTAGAGATAAATTAAAGGTGATTTGGCGTCGATATCTTCCTAAATATAGCACGTAACTGTGTTGGACGCATCTTATGGGCAGTCCCAAAGATAAATTAAAGGCATCTAGGCGCCAATATCTCTCTAAAGGTAGCACTTAACTGTGTTGGACGCCCCGAGGGGCAGTTCGAAGACAAATTAAAAACAGCATGGTGCCGATGTCTTCCAATTAATAAGTATTACAGGAGATAGCACCGGAGTGGGGCATACAAATAAAATCAAGAATCATGCAAAAATGGAAAAGATGTCATTATAAACGGAAACAATATACAATCATGATGCCCGAAGACAAATTAAAAGCGACTCAGTGCCGATGTGTTCCTGTAACAAATAGGACATGCCTGTTTAGACAGTCCGGAAAAAAATTAAAGGCGACCCCGAGCCGATGTTTCCCTACGGAAATCTCGAACCATAACACCAACCAAGTCCGTAAGAAAATTGAGGAACAAATTCCAAACGGTATCACCGAAGAACCACGTGTAAGTGCTTCGTCTGATGTTCGAGGTACGCCATTTAAGTATAGCATCATTGACCGATAGTCAATAATCCTATACTAGGGGAACCATGCGAGCATATATGGCCTAATATCCGGAAGGCACAAATGTTTAAGTCCTTCGTACAAACCCTAGACGTACCATTTAGGTATAACATCATTGGCCGTTAGGCAATAACATTATACTGGGGGGCATGTAGACGTATGTGGTTCGGAGGATGTGTTTAGATTCCCCTTCGAGACCCCGATATACTATTTAAGTATAACATCATTGGCCGTTAGCCAATAACATTATACTGGGGGGGCATGTTGACGTATGTGGTTTAGAGGATGTTTTTAGATTCCCTTTCGAGACCCCGATATACTATTTAAGTATAACATCATTGGCCGTTAGCCAATAACATTAGACTGGGGGCATGTTGACGTATGTGGTACAGAGGATGTTTTTAAATTCCCCTTCGAGACCTCGATATACTATTTAAGTATAACATCATTTGCCGTTAGCCAATAACATTATACTGGGGGCATGTTGACGTATGTGGTTCGGAGGATGTTTTTATATTCCCCTTCGAGACCCCTATGTACTATTTAAGTATAACATCATTGGCTGTGAGCCGATAATATTATACTGGGGGGCATGTTGACGTATATGGTAAAATAGACCCTGAATAATACTAGAAGGGTCAAAAGGTAAAAGGTCATAAGAAAAGGACCAACAAATAAATACACAATGGACTAACATGCAAAAGTTAGGCTATAAATAGTCCCATCTCTCACTCTACATAGGCAGGTTATTTACACTCTCTCTCTAAACTATCATTCTCTCTCTACATACATCCCATCATACATATGCATACTATAAGACCTTTGATAGGAACTGACTTGATCGTCGGAGGGTGGTTTCCTGAGCTCCGGCCTGGGACCCCTTCTAACGGGTTCTTTTGATGTTTGACAGCAGTTTCTGGGCACATGACTTCGACATAAGGCTCCAGCAGTCATCCGGGTCAACCCTGCAGAAATATGTTTCAACACAAACAAAAGTAATATAGCAAATTTGAGCAAATTTCTTTATTTATTTTTGGTAATAGACAATTGTTATGAGACATCTAAAACATAAAAAGTAGACAATAAAAATAGAACGAAAGGAATAATATATAAAGAATGAATACCTCAAACTCTAATTTTAATCCAAAATTTAAATCTAAACCAAAATAAAGAGAGTTAATCTCTTATTCATTTTTAGGATATATATTATAGAGTGACATGTGTCATTTTTTATAATTAAATGCACATATTTTTTTAAAATTGTAATATTTTTCATCTATTTATTTTTTTATCATCTAATTTCCTATATTTGTTAAGGTGAGGAAGGTTAACGTAGGATAGTTGTTAATGAAGGAAGTATAGGAAGTAACGTGAATCGTTAGATGTGTTAGTATATGATGTCATTTGATGAGCTCTGGTCAATGTCATTTGTAAATAACATGAAAGAAAGTGGCGGTGCTCGCCGCGAGTAACTTTTTGATATATAATACAAAGAAACATGGTAGCTCGCTACGAGTAACATTTTGATACGTGCTCTACAAGGAAACGTCATTTCTCGACGTGATTAACTTTTTGATACATAATATACAAAGAAACGCGGTACCTCGCTAGTAGTAACATTTTTATAGATAAATATAGATGAACATACACATGATACATAACTTCCTACACTAACTTATTTTAAGCACTATTTTACAAGAACCTCAACATGGTTAAGGTTTTGTTATCTTTTATTTAACATTTATTTTGATATATTTTTATGTTTTTTTATTGTTTTTACATTTTTAGTGGGTTTATTTTATTTTGATTCAAATTTTTTCAACTTTAACCTTAAGTTGAATACAAACTTAATTCGGAAAAATTATATAGTTTTCTAGAGAGCGTTGATAGGTAAAATATGCATGAGGTGAGATTTTTTTTGCGTGGGAGAGAATGATGATGTTAATATGGTGTTTGGGAAAGCTGTGGAGAACCCAAACAAACACACACAATAGACACGTATACGTACATTCGAAGTGTTGTAAAACAATCTACTAAGCGGGTAAGAAATTGCGAAGATATTTGGTTAACATTGTTTTGTTTTATTGTCCACCGCTATACTCGAGTTTCTTAACTATGAGTTATAATAGGTGAATACTCTGGAGAATAACTAACTTTTAACTATGTTTTAATATTTTTAGAAACATAATATTTCTGATTTAAAAGTACTTGTTCAAATATTTTACATCGAATTACTGAATATGATTGTTATTTATCGTCCTATATCTTCGTCTTTAGGTTTTTATTTTATTTTTTTAATGACAATTTCATTAAAATTGCATTAAGTAAAATAGCAAGAAGATAGAAAAAGAGACGATCATAAAATAGTATTATAAGAAGATATTGGATCATAAATCCAAACAAACTAATTATGTGTTTAATATCTATTCCTATTTATGGTGTGAGAAGACCTTGATATCCTCAGAGTGTCTTTTCAAGGTGGTTTTATATCCAAACAAATCCGGTTCTTATATCTCCAAATAAACCACGTGGTAGTTTGTACTACCACGTCGAAAAAAAAATTTGATGAGGAATTTAAGTTAACCGTATCAATCTACTTGAGAATGGAATCTATAGATTTAGCATAAATTCACTAGAATTTTTTCTCCGTATAAGACAACAAAAACATATTATAGTTTTACATGTAGTAGCATTTGGGAATGTGATCCCAGTCCAAAGACCACCTATATGATGGATCTTAAGATTGATAAAACCTTCATTACGACAAATACTATACATATTGATCATAGTTTCCACCTCTTTGACCTGAACGAGGACAACCTCTGATGAGTCCTTATTTTTGATAAGTTCATGATCCTATAACGAAATAGATTTCATACCTTCAGTGTCATTTGCTTTAGAAGAGAAAGATTTGGCACCGGTAGCAATGGAAGCATATGAAGCGCTCAATTAGGGGGGAGGAGGAATAGGTTTAGGGATCTCGGTAACATTCAGGTTGGCTGGTTTGTGGAGATGTAGTTTTGAGGGAGATCGGGGGTGTCTTACAACCACAACAAAGACATGATGCATATCGATCCAAAGATTAGAAAGCTTTTTTGAAAAATCAACCTCACTGTGGATACCTTTACCTAACGAATCCAAATCTTCTACCAATTTTTGGATGTTTTTCTAGCAATATATGCATCCACGATGCATCCGTAATAATGATATTTTTCCCATAACCAATTTGCATTGATGTAATCTTGAAAGTTTGTGACGAAAAAAGATGACGCGATGCAATCAAAATATCTTTTAAGAAGGGGTTTTGAGTGGGAGTTCCTGAGGGTTGTGTTTATTATTCAAGATCCATGTCTATCCAATATCGGAATGGTGATTATTTCGAGGAGCCGCCAACGCGGTGGGAGTGTTTGGTGGTGGTGACGGCGGATTTGAGGATACAATCAATGAGGGTGGATATGAAGACGATATTGGGTGGATTTCGGGGGGGGGGGGGGGGGGGTGGGGAGGATTAAACATCTAATAATAATAATATTATTAGTATTAGTATTATTATTATTATTATCATTATAAATGTAACACCCCATTTTGATAATGGAAATGTCACAGGATATTATGGCGTGTCATCAAAGCATACAAGGAAAAATGTTTAAACACTACTTGTGTAACATCCCGCCTACTCAGACTACAATATTGTCCGCTTTGCCCGCAGGCTCACGGCTTTCCTTTGTGGCCCTCTTGTAAGTACTTCTCGGCTGGTCACCCAACCTAGTACTACTCTGACATGAGCACGCTTAACTGCCAGTTCCTAAGAACCCCACTTGCAGTAGACCACAAAACGCGTTGTGTCATGAGAAGGCGACTGTTATCCTATGAACCATGGATCTCTCCTGGCCACAGCCGATGTGGGATTTGCCTAGGGTGTCACAATCACCCCCCCCTTCGGGACTCATCGTCCTCGATGAGGTTTGCCCCACCATCCCGAACGGCTCAGGAGTGTCTCTGATACCACTTGTAACATCCCGCCTACTCAGACTACAATATTGTCCGCTTTGCCCGCAAGCTCACGGCTTTCCTTTGTGGACCTCTTGTAAGTACTTCCCGGCTGGTCACCCAACCTAGTACTACTCTGACATGAGCACACTTAACTGCCAGTTCCTAAGAACCCCACTTGTAGTAGACCACAAAACGCGTTGTGTCATGAGAAGGCGACTGTTATCTTATGAACCATGGATCTCTCCTGGCCACAGCCGATGTGGGATTTGCCTAGGGTGTCACAACTTGACCATAAAAGGAAAATACCATAATCAAACATTGGTAGTCCAAATGTAAAGCTCATCACACACAAACATAGTATAATAAAGGAAAGGACTAAACAATGTCCATAGCAAATGTATCATAAGAAAGGAAATGCATAAAGTAAAGAAGGCTAGAAAGCTTCCAGTCCATATGCACGTACTCTTAATGTCTACGAGCGTCCCTGAGTACCTGCCGTTTTGGGAACATAGAAAAGGAAAACGGCTGAGCAAATACGCTCAGTGCACGGATGTACAATAAAGCATGAATAGGATAAGCATATAACATATAACAGCGAAAGAAACTAAGTCCCGAGTAACCTGGTTAAGTCTTGATAAAATTGGTTTTATAGTTTGAAAAGCCTTATGTTTATCTTGTAGAAACTATTTGTCATATTTTACCATTAGCCAATATAGGTCATGAAAATCCACCGTGCATGAATAATTGGAGGGGTGGCCTCATCATGCAAATTAGAGGGGCTGCCTCTAATTTAATATACTGGTTTTTGGGTAGGAGGGATCAGCTCCTTGTGAAGGATGCAAGGCACACACCACATTCACCATGAAATCCTGACTGAAAACATGTGACTAGGATGCACCCATACGCCCCACATAATAAATATAATATAAATGGCCAAAAGCTGAAGGGACGCCACGAGCAATCACTCCGCCGTGGTGAAGTCATAACATAAGTGCCTCTAATGTTATGGTTATGGTACCTCCATAACTAGGTGAAACTGGTCATGCATGTATATGGCTATAGGTATTCTTAATTAAACATAAGCAAATCAAACACATAACTTATACTACGGGAAAACATTTGGCTGCATACGGGGAATCCTAATAAGGAAAGAATGTCCATACTGAAAGGACGGGAATCTGTACCTTATGTACAGTGAACGAAGAAGATGAACTGAGAGGAATCCTACTTTCGTATCACTAGTGCTACATAAATACATACATGAATAAGTATCTGCTCACTAAATACGTAGCTGGTTTTATGTCATGTCTTAGCTTATTTTATATGTTCTTACCATGTTTTACTGTTTAAAGCCTTAAACTGTGTTTATCTTATATTCTGTTTAATCTGATTAAGTATTTCTGGTATTTCATGTATTTTTATACTTACTGTGTAATAATAAGTAACTTTCCAAAAATAGCAGGTTTCCTAAAATAGAAAGTTTCCAAAAAATAGAAAGTTTCCAAAAATAGAAAGTTTCCAAAATAGAAAGTTACCAAAAATAGAAATTTTCCAAAAATAGAAAGTTTCCAAAAATAGAATTACTGCTTAAAATAGATAAGTTTCTAAAAATAGAAAGTTTCCATAAATAGATCAGCTGCCTTAACTAAATAAGTTTCCATAAATAGATTAGCTGCCTGAAATAAATAAGTTTCTAAAAATAGAAGGTTTCCATAAATAGATTAGCTGCCTTATTTAATTAAGTTTCTAAAAATAGAAAGTTTCTATATTTAGAAATAAGCTGGTTAAATAAGCTAAGTATATAAGCCTAAGTGTTTTCATGATTATTTTCTAAGTCATATGATATAATGTATAGTTTAATAATTATTTCATGTAATTAAATTAAACTATAGGTTATAATATTTAATTAAAGTATAACATGTTTTTAATTAAATAAAGTTAAATACTTAGGTTAAAACATGTATTATTATTTATTAATAATATAACCTAAGTCATGTTAATTAATTAATTATAACCATGGTTTCTAAATAATTAATTAATTTATAAGTCTAAAATATGAAAAATACTTAGGTTAATAATTTCATGATTATCAATAATTAAAATAACCTAAGTCATGTTATTAAATTAATCATGTCATGTTACTAATTTAATTTTAACATAAGATCATAAAAATAAAAAAACTAAACATACACCATGAACTGGATCTTGACTAAGAACCATGAACCGGACATGAAATCGACACCATACCCCGAACCAACTCGGGGTTACCCTTGTCTTGATGCTGCCGTGGGACCCACACCAACCAACCGGGACCATATGGTCTCGGTGGTGGTCGTGTAGCCAAACCGAGACCCTCTCGGGTTCGGTGTAGGCTGCGGCCAAAACAAACACCCCTTAAAACATTACTTTGATTTTATTCAAACCCAAATTCATGTTAGATCTATGATTTAATTAGGTTTTATGAAAAACATAACATGTTCTTAATTAATTAAAAGATTAAATCAAAAGAAAAAGGTTTAAAAGGATTATCGAATACGTGGATCTAAAGAACGATGAACAAACACGAACACCAACAACAATTCTAAGATCCAAGATCAACAAACACCCCTTTTGGTGTTTTGAAGGTGGCGGCCAAAAAGAGGAAAAGAAGGAGGAGGAGGATTTTAGGTTTTCTGTAAAATTCTTCTGTAAAGTTAAATGAGTAGTGTAATTTTCCTTAACCTCCTTTTAGTGAAAAATTGAAATGGGCTTCGCCCATTTCTTCCTTGTAGCCGCGGGTAGGGGCCCCACATGGGGTACCCGTACATTTTTCCGTGTCTCGATGTTTAGTTATTCGTTCGTGATTATTTGTGTTCGCGTTTTATGTGTTCTCGTTACGTAATTATCGTGATCTAATATATTTATTTACGCTCATAATAAATACATATACGTAATTAATAATAGTTTGTGTTTTAATTACGTTCATGATTTCATGATCGCATGTTCGTGATTAATTATTGTCAAATAATTATTACGTGCTCGTGCGTAGTAAATACTTATCGTGTTCTAACACGTACGTAATACGTAAAATCCTAACACGTAATCGTAATCATGCTATAATAGGAAACTTTTAATCTAGTACGTACGATCTTAAGGGTACTATTCATGGTAAAAGCATGCGGGTTTTACAACTCTTCCCCCCTAAAAGAATAATTCGTCCCCGAATTATAGATAATGTAAACTGGAAAAGAAGAACATACCCGAATTCAAAATATGAAATGAGGGTAAGAAGCCCGGATAGACTCCTCTGTTTCCCAAGTGGCTTCCCGCTCGGTATGATCCCTCCATAGGATTTTGACGAATGGAATCGTCTTCCTTCTCATGACTCGTTCTTGTCTGTCAAGAACTCGTTCGGGTTCTTCTATAAAAGTGAGATATTCACGTATCTGTTCCAGTGGATACTAAACCATGTGAAGGGGATGATACTGGTACCCTCTGAGTAAGGACACATGAAACACATTGTGCACATGCGAAAGCTGCAGAGGTAACGCCAATCGGTAAGATACTTCACCGACTCGTTCAATGATATCAAACGGTCCGATGAAACGAGGACTGAGCTTCCCTTTAATCCTGAAGCGTCTAACACCATGTGCTGGCGAAACCTTAAGGAAGACGTGATCTCCTACGTTAAAGTGTATGTCCCTACGATGTTTATCGGCGTAACTCTTCTGACGTGACCGTGCTTCCTGAATTTTCTGCTTAGCTATTGCGATCTTCTCATTGGTCATCTCTATGATTTCCGGTCCTTCAAGTGTTCGCTCACCAACCTGATCCCAACAGATTAGGGCGCGACACTTTCTGCCATACAACATCTCGAAAGGAGCACACTTGATACTTGCGTGCCAACTGTTGTTGTATGCAAACTCCACCAAACAGATGTAATCGTCCCAATCACCCGTCCATTCCAACGCACATGACCTCAACATGTCTTCCAATGTCTGAATCGTTCATTCCGACTGTCCGTCCGTTTGAGGATGAAAGGCCGTGCTAAGCTTAAGTTGTGTACCCCAAGCTTTCTGCAGACTCTTCCAAAAGCGCGAAGTGAATCGAGGATCTCTGTCTGAGACGATGCTGGATGGTGCACCGTGGAGTCTCATGATCTCTCTTCTGTACGTATCGGCGAGTTTACTTACCGGATCTTCCTTGCGGATCGGTAAGAAATGAGCTGATTGGTAAGTCGGTCTACGATAACCCAAATTGCATCGTGCTTCCTCTTGGTAGGCGGAAGACCAGTAACAAAATCCATGGTGATTTTGTCCCACTTCCACTCTGGAATATCTAACGGTTGAAGGAGACCGCCAGATCGCTGATGCTCAATCTTAACCTGCTGGCAGGTAAGACATTTGGAGACGTAAGTGGCCACATCCTGTTTCATACCACTCCACCAAAAGTACTGCTTGATGTCGTGGTACATCTTAGTCGAACCAGGATGTATAGAGAATGGGGAGCTATGAGCTTCAGCTAACAAAGCTTCCCGGAGTTCTTGGTTATCAGGAACACAAAGTCTCGTGCCCTGCCATACGATACCATCTGCATCTACTCTGAATTCTGTCTGTTTCTCCACATTCTGCACTATCGCCCAGATTTCTCCGTCATCCTTCTGAGCTTCCTGGATCTTAGAGAGTAACTCGGGTTCTACTCTAAGATTATCCCAGTAACCCTGCTGTCCATGTACCATGATCTCGATGTCAAGTCGCTCCAAGTCTCTTATGATTTCCTCTTCGATTTTAATGCCGTTGATAATTCTGGACTTTCTGCTAAGAGCATCTGCTACTACATTTACCTTTCCGGGATGATACTGTAGATTAATGTCATAATCCTTCAACAGCTCAAACCATCTCCTCTGTCTCATGTTCAATTCACGCTGAGTGAAGATATACTTCAAGCTCTTGTGGTCCGTGAAAATGTCACATGATTCTCCATATAAGTAGTGCCTACATATCTTCAATGCAAACACGACTGCAGCAAGTTCCAAGTCATGCGTGGGGTAATTTTCTTCATAAGGCTTAAGCTGTCGTGAAGCGTACGCGATTACTTTCCCATGTTGCATGAGAACACAGCCAAGTCCCTTCCCCGATGCATCGCTGTAGATTTGAAATCCACCCGTACCAGATGGGAGAGTAAGAATAGTTGCAGATACTAGCTTCTGCTTCAGGTCTTCAAAGCTCTTCTCTCGAACTTCAGTCCCGACGAATTTCTCCCCTTTCCGCATCATTTTGGTCAATGGTAGTGCTAAGCGGGAAAAGTTCTCCATGAACCTACGGTAATAGCCAGCTAAGCCTAAGAAACTGCGGACTTCCGTCGCTGATGTCGGCCTTGGCCACTTAGTAATGGCCTCAACCTTTGCTGGATCCATAGTGATTCCTTCTACTGATACAATGTGACCTAAGAATGCCACCTTGTCTAACCAGAACTCACACTTGGAGAATTTAGCATACAACTGCTTCTGGTGAAGAATCTGTAGTACTGTACGAAGATGGTCTTCGTGTTCCTCCTTGGACTTTGAGAAAATCAGGATGTCATCGATGAAGACAATGACGAACTTGTCCAGAAATTCATGGAAGATTCTGTTCATCAAATCCATGAACACTGCTGGAGCATTTGTCAGGCCAAATGGCATAACTACAAACTCGTAGTGGCCATATCGGGTACGAAAGGCAGTCTTAGCGATGTCCTGCTCCTTGACCCGTAGCTGATGATAGCCTGACCTAAGATCAATCTTGGAGAAGTGTTTGGCCCCTTGGAGTTGGTCAAACAGATCGTCAATACGTGGCAGTGGATATCTATTCCGGATAGTAATCTTGTTGAGCTCGCGATAGTCTATGCAAAGACGCATACTGTCGTCCTTCTTCTTAACGAACAAGACTGGTGCGCCCCATGGAGATACGCTCGGTCGAATGAAACCTCGTTCAAGAAGTTCTTGCAGTTGATCCTTCAGCTCCTTCAGCTCTATGGGAGTCATGCGATAAGGAGCCTTAGAGATTGGTTCAGCTCCTGGAATAAGCTCGATACTGAATTCCACTTCTCGTGCAGGTGGTATGCCCGGAAGTTCTGCTGGAAAAACATCTTGGAATTCCGACACTATAGGTTGATCCTGAATTGATGGGGATTCAACATCCATGTCGTGAACCGTAGCTAGATAACCCTCGCAGCCATGTGACAGTAGTGCACACGCTTGCAGGGTAGATATGACTTGTACAGACCATCCGGGTATGAACCCGATATGAATGTACTCTGGTGCATTAACATCACCGAAGATAACTCGATATGAATGGCAATCTATGGTAACATGATGCTTGGATAGCCAATCCATGCCCAAAATCATGTCGAAGTCATTCATTCCAGCGGAAGTGCGTCAACAGGTCGAACCTTATCGTCAAATTCTAGGGGAAGACTCTTGTATACATGAGTGATTAATATAGAGTCCCTCAAAGGCGTGGAAATAGTAAGCCTATTTTCTAGTGGCATGGGGAGCATCCTAATGTTCTTAGCATAAGCAGTAGAAATAACCGAGTGAGTAGCACCCGTATCAAAAAGAACACATGCAGCTTGACCATACATATACAAGATTCTAGTGATGGTACCTGTAGACTTGTTGGCCTGGTCGCGAGATGTCGTGTAGACACGCCCGGTAGTAGGAGGTGGCTTGGTATCAGCATGTCCCGATGTACCCTCCATCTCGCCCTTATGGCAATCCTTCATAATATGGCCAGGAAGACCACACTTGAAGCACGCATCAGTATTTCGGCGACATGGTAGAGCAAAGAGAATGAGTGAATCCTCCAGTAGGTGCTCTGGCTGGCTGGGAACCTGGTAAAACATTTTACATAAGACATGATAATTGGGTACAAAGGACAATGCGAATAGTCGTAAGATTGAATACCAGTGATTGATGGACGGCTAGGCTGTGAACCTCTTTGGTTCTGGTCCCTACCGTTTCCATGGTTCCTGGTAGAAGTTTTTCCTAAAGCGTCAGAATATGAGTTATAACATGAAATCAAAATGAAATGCGTAAGTATTAGGACCTGCTGCTGTTGGAGTGTCCAGCGTTGTTGCGGTAATTATCATTACCACCACGCCTATCCGTAGCAGAACGGTCGTTAGTCTGACCGTTTCCCTTGGGCTGATGAGGCTGCTGCTGAGTAGCCAGCTGAGATCGGTCCCCAGTTTTCTGCCTGGAAGATACATTTAAAGAGATGAATAATTGACATATATGGAAAGTATACGGATTGATCACCGCTTGAATATGATTGTTTACCTCTTGTCAGGTCTCTCAGCTTCCCCGAACTCATCTCTCTCCTGCAGCATCTCCAGCTTACGTGCTGCATCGGCCACTTGTGCTACAGTGTTGAACGTAGCACACACCAGATTGTTTGTGACCGATGTGCGAAGAGCCCATCTAAAGTGATGTGTCTGCTCTTCAGGAGTACCTGCTGCCGCACCAAGGAAACCAGCTAAGCGAATAAAGCGCTGCATAAACTCGTTGCTATTCTCCCTAGCTCTCTGTCGGATCCCATGGTACTCTCTCTTGAGCTTGTCCTGCTCAGCCTTGGGAAAGAACTGCTCCATCACCCTGTCCTTGAACTGAGCCCAAGTCAAACCAGCAACCCACTCGTCACCACCTTCAGACTGCATCAACGCTAACCACCAATTTAGCACACCGCCTTCGAACCGATAGCATGCCAACCTCGCCTTGTATGCGGGGTCACAGCCCGGCATTGAAAATCTTCTCGATGTGAGCCAACCAGCTTTCAGCATCACTGGGGTTATCTCTCTTCTCAAAAGCTCGAGGGCGGAGCTTGTTGAATATCTCCAGCCATACTGCTAATGTCACTGGAGGAGGAGGGGGAGGTGCCTGATTAGGCTGCTGATTGTTGGCAGCTTGAACTTCAGCGCTGATGTCATTCCTCAGTTGAGGAAGCAAAGCTTGCATAGCAGCTTGAATTGCAGCATTGAGCTGCTCCTGTTCGTGTGTGAGAACCATCTGACAGTATAACATAAAACATATGATTAAATAGATCAAAACATAAAATCTATATATACATGAAAAAATTTATACCAAAATTTCACGAGAAAAATTTTATGCAAGAAAATTTTGTGTATGAATGCATGATGCAGTTTTATGAAAACTTTTGTATGGTCGAGAGTGAACGCCTCTGGTTAGTTCACCCAAAACAAAATACATGGCGAGGGGACGCCTATGGGTCGGTCCCAAATATAAAAGTTTCGATAAAACACATGCGACTAAATAGGGCCAGTCCTGTACCAACCATTACTTAGTCAAAAATCTGCGACAATGACATATATATGTATGCTTAAAAATGATGAATGCATGAAAACAACTGTCAGTTCTAGGAAGACCGAAGTGACTACCCACTAATCACAGGTCATATTTGAGAGCCTACAGGTCGAAGCCTTGGCTCTGATACCATAATTGTAACACCTCATTTTGATAACGGAAATGTCACAGGATATTATGGCGTGTCATCAAAGCATACAAGGAAAAATGTTTAAACATTACTTGACCATAAAAGGAAAATACCAGAATCAAACATCGGTAGTCCAAATGTAAAGCTCATCACACACAAACATAGTATAATAAAGGAAAGGACTAAACAGTGTCCATAGCAAATGTATCATAAGAAAGGAAATGCATAAAGTAAAGAAGGCTAGAAAGCTTCCAGTCCATATGCACGTACTCTTAATGTCTACGAGCGTCCCTGAGTAACTGCCGTTTTGGGAACATAGAAAAGGAAAACGGTTGAGCAAATACGCTCAGTGCACGGATGTACAATAAAGCATGAATAGGATAAGCATATAACATATAACAGCGGAAGAAACTAAGTCCCGAGTAACCTGGTTAAGTCTTGATAAAACTGGTTTTATAGTTTGAAAAGCCTTACGTTTATCTTGTAAAAACTATTTGTCATATTTTACCATTAGCCAATATAGGTCATGAAAATCCACCGTGCATGAATACTTGGAGGGGTGACCTCATCATGCAAATTAGAGGGGCTGCCTCTAATTTAATATACTGGTTTTTGGGTAGGAGGGATCAGCTCCTTGTGAAGGATGCAAGGCACACACCACATTCACCACGAAATCCTGACTGAAAACATGTAACTAGGATGCACCCATACGCCCCACATGATAAATATAATACAAATGGCCAAAAGCTTAAGGGACGCCACGAGCAATCACTCGCCGTGGTGAAGTCATAACATCGGTGCCTCTAATGTTATGGTTATGGTACCTCCATAACTAGGTGAAACTGGTCATGCATGTATATGGCTATAGGTATTCTTAATTAAACATAAGCAAATCAAACACATAACTTATACTACGGGAAAATATTTGGCTGCATACGGGGAATCCTAATAAGGAAAGAATGTCCATACTGAAAGGACGGGAATCCGTACCTTATGTCCAGTGAACGAAGAAGATGAACTGAGAGGAATCCTACTTCCGTATCACTAGTGCTACATAAATACATACATGAATAAGTATCTGCTCACTAAATACGTAGCTGGTTTTATGTCATGTCTTAGATTATTTTATATGTTCTTACCATGTTTTACTGTTTAAAGCCTTAAACTGTGTTTATCTTATATTCTGTTTGATCTGATTAAGTATTTCTGGTATTTCATGTATTATTATACTTACTGTGTAATAATAAGTAACTTTCCAAAAATAGCAGGTTTCCTAAAATAGAAAGTTTCCAAAAATAGAAAGTTTCCAAAAATAGAAAGTTTCCAAAAATAGAAAGTTACCAACAATAGAAAGTTTCCAAAAATAGAAAGTTTCCAAAAATAGAATTACTGCTTAAAATAGATAAGTTTCTAAAAATAGAAAGTTTCCATAAATAGATCAGCTGCCTTAACTAAATAAGTTTCCATAAATAGATTAGCTGCCTGAAATAAATAAGTTTCTAAAAATAGAAGGTTTCCATAAATAGATTAGCTGCCTTATTTAATTAAGTTTCTAAAAATAGAAAGTTTCTATAATTAGAAATAAGCTGGTTAAATAAGCTAAGTATATAAGCCTAAGTGTTTTCATGATTATTTTCTAAGTAATATGATATAATGTATAGTTTAATAATTAATTCATGTAATTAAATTAAACTATAGGTTATAATATTTAATTAAAGTATAACATGTTTTTAATTAAATAAAGTTAAATACTTAGGTTAAAACATGTATTATTATTTATTAATAATATAACCTAAGCCATGTTAATTAATTAATTATAACCATGGTTTCTAAATAATTAATTAATTTATAAGTCTAAAATATGAAAAATACTTAGGTTAATAATTTCATGATTATTAATAATTAAAATAACCTAAGTCATGTTATTAAATTAATCATGTCATGTTATTAATTTAATTTTAACATAAGATCATAAAAATAAAAAAAACTAAACATACACCATGAACCGGATCTTGACTAAGAACCATGAACCAAACATGAAATCGACACCATACCCCGAACCAACTCAGGGTTACCCTTGTCTTGATGCTGCCGTGGGACCCACACCAACCAACCGGGACCATATGGTCTCGGTGGTGGTCGTGTAGCCAAACCGAGACCCTCTCGGGTTCGGTGTAGGCTGCGGCAAAAAAAAACACCCCTTAAAACATTACTTTGATTTTATTCAAACCCAAATTCATGTTAGATCTATGATTTAATTAGGTTTTATGAAAAACATAACATGTTCTTAATTAATTAAAAGATTAAATCAAAAGAAAAAGGTTTAAAAGGATTACCGAATACGTGGATCTAAAGAACGATGAACAAACACGAACACCAACAACAATTCCAAGATCCAAGATCAACAAACACCCCTTTTGGTGTTTTGAAGGTGGCGGCCAAAAAGAGGAAAAGAAGGAGGAGGAGGATTTTAGGTTTTCTGTAAAACATTTCAATAAAGTTAAATGAGTAGTGTAATTTTCCTTAACCTCCTTTTAGTGAAAAATTGAAATGGGCTTGGCCCATTTCTTCCTTGTAGCCGCGGGTAGGGGCCCCACATGGGGTACCCGTACCTTTTTCCGTGTCTCGATGTTTAGTTATTCGTTCGTGATTATTTGTGTTCGCGTTTTATGTGTTCTCGTTACGTAATTATCGTGATCTAATATATTTATTTACACTCGTAATAAATATACATATGTAATTAATAATAGTTCGTGTTTTAATTACGTTCATGATTACATGATCGCATGTTCGTGATTAATTATTGTCAAATAATTATTACGTGCTCGTGCGTAGTAAATACTTATCGTGTTCTAACACGAACGTAGTACGTAAAATCCTAACACGTAATCGTAATCATGATATAATAAGAAAGTTTTAATCTAGTACGTACGATCTTAAGGGTACTATTCATGGTAAAAGCATGCGGGTTTTACAATAAAAGTCGGGGTATTTTTTTCATTTTATGTAAATTTCACAGTCAACTATTAGTCAACTAACGTTTGGGATCAAAAGTGTTACGGGTCGATCGAAATAGGACTGTATCCGTTACTTTTTAAATGTTGGGACCAAAATCGTAATACCCGCCAAACCATGAGGACCAAAAATGTAATTAACTATTTATTTAATTAGTACATGTCATTCGACACAATGACTACATGCAAAGTTCAAATTACTGTTATAACTTCCTCGTCACTTTTCTTTAGTTTATTTTAAGCTTTATTTGACATTTGGTTATATTTTATCTTGGAGTCATTGATTTATACACTACTCGGTAATACTTTTGCATTTTATAACTTGAATATATATATTTTCAGCAATCTCTAAAGAAGACCTTAACTTGATATCCATATATTTTAATTTACATAATAACATTGACACAAATATTTTGTTTTCATTCATTTATATTAAATTCACATATTATATCTTTAGTGGTATGTTATATCATCAGATTTATAATCGACAATTTCAAATAATTTTATAGAACTCTAAAAGGTTAAAATAGTCATTTAATGTTATTCACATTGTCATTTGTGATACTTATCAAACAATTTGATTTTATTCAGAAGCAAGTTGATACATAGCTTCAAAATCATTCAGATTACTAAGGGATTCAGTGCTAAACCATTCTATTTTATCAAATAGCCCCTAACGTTTTACCTTCTATTGTGTATGAAATCATTAAATTACTTTCACTTAGTACAAGATTCAATCTAAATCGAGCTACGAAGTCCCATTTTCAAGCAATCCATACCCGTATTTCAACTAGTCAACAGTTTTGTACTAACAATAAGGGTTGTAAACAAACTAAACGTTGACTGAACATTTCATGAACCTTTTGGTAAAAAGTTTGTTTATATTCGTTTGTTTATTAAATGAAGAAACATGAACATTGTTTTACGTTCGTTTAGTTAAATGAACGATTATGAACAAAAGTCACAACCCCGCGTTTATATTCGTGAACGATTATGTGTTCTTTTATGTTCATTTATGTACATTTATTTGTTTATGTTCGTATATCATATTTTTTAACTTTATACTTCTAAATATCATGTGTCTAAACAAAAATATCATGAATATTTTAATAAAATTTGTGTTTTTTTCTTCGTCCATATATGTTCGTCACTACAAAATTCGAGCCTTTCCCTGGGGAAATTTTGATCCTTTCCCTAGCGACATGTCACCAGGAAAACTGAATCCCTGTCGACATGTCGCCAGGGAAACGTCGCCAAGGAAACCTCATGCGGGAAAGTTTCCCTGGCGACTTTTTAAATTTTCCCTGACGACTAAGTGGACCCCGCAGCACTTTGGTCAAAAAATTGGCGCCACACTGGATTTTGTGACGGAAAGTTTCCCTGACGACATATGTCACCGGGGAAAACATGGGTGATTAGCACAGTTAAGTAAATATGATAATTAATCTCGACTTTTCCCTGGTGACATGTCGCCAGGGAAACTTTCCATTACGTTGACAAGTCAATGCCTTGCGTTGACAAGTCAAAGTTGAACCAAAGTTTCCCTGGCGACATGTCGCCAGGGAAACTTTCCATTACGTTGACAAGTCAAAGCCTTGCGTTGATAAGTCAACGTTGTACCAAAGATTCCCCGACGACATGTCGCCAGGGAAACTCTGCTGACTTTTCAAAAAGGTCAAATGAGTCACAGTTTTCCCTGGCGACATGTCGTCGGGGAATCTTTGTCATTTTTTTTGTGCAGCCTACACAACAGGCTATTTCCAGAATTTTTCCGAAAAAAATCTACCAAAACCTGGGAATACAAATACGAAACCTGGGGATACAAATACCACAAATCTAGTACCAAAACACAATAACATGTAACCTCTCGACCGATTAACTCGATCAGTACAAATACATATGTCACAACTTGAGTACACATAAATTGGTTCCTAGCTACACTTATTAAACTTGCAATTCGGGGTTTACAATTATTAAACTTGCATGCTAAGGTAGGAAAAACAAGACATACTAACCATTATTTCTATTCTACCCGTCGGCATTCTCATTACCACTACCGCCACTCCCGCCGGTGCCACTTCCGCTGCCTCCCGTGCCACACCCGCTAGCACCACCCGATAGGAATGCTGAGAACGCATCGGCGAACCTATCGTTACTTCTCATAAATTCATACACTTGAGACGCTTGTTCCAATCGTGGGTTGATGGCAAGTGCAGGGAGAGGAGTATATCGAGTAGTTTGGCGCCTTCTCGGCACTATCTGACCTACATCGGGCATGTGGTCGCGCTGCTTTCCGCCTCTGACGATACGGTTGATCTCGTCGTCCGTATGTTTGCCTGCAACCCTCATCGCAAGCATCTCCTCCTAATGAAGTGACAAAAACAAACGATAGTTAATATATTATTCATTAGTTGGGTTGGTACATTATTTATCGGCAGGGTATAGTCGAAAACTAAGGTATATCAAACAAAAATTAATTAATTAATTTAAAAAATAAAAAAAATACTTACATACATAACGCGGTCCGCCTCGCAAGGAAAATTCCCATCCTTGTCGGTGTGCATCAAGAAGAAGTGATCAATGACAGATGGGGGTGACATACATAGACACGCATATATAGAATGAAGCAAATTCAAAACAAAAAATCACAACACATAAAAACATATAATCAAAGACATATATGTATGTAAATTAATTATAAAATTTCTCACCACTTTTTCTTAAAGAAGTGCTAACGATCGGGATCCCTGCCGACTCGGTGTCTTCTGCTTAGACCGATTTTGCGAGTTTGTCAGGCATCTTTTTTCGTAATCCGGATCACTCCAAAATTCGATATGTTTTTCCCACTCCTCGGCAGTAATTTCCTCAGGATGGTCCCTGCGGACACTGTCTATGTCAACCCTACCGGTATCGATGTCTCGGCGCCAACGCTTTGTCTTGAACTGATTTTTTCTCGAATTGTAAGTCTTTTGAAGCATAAAACCGATGCCCCCACTTACACCGTCCCATGTCCTAGCATGACTCTTGTGGACTGTCAGATTATTTTGTTTATTTATTTAATGGCCTATATATTTGTTTAAATTTTTGTAATAAAAACAACTTATCTTGATAAGCATAAGATTTTTTAAAACAGCTTGTTCTGATAAGCTTATCAAGACAAGCTGTTTGAAAACAGCTTATCCTGATAAGCTTATCAGAACAAGCTGTTTGAAAACAGCTTATCCTGATAAGCTTATCAGAACAAGTTGTTTTCACACAGCTTGTTCTCATAAGCTTATCAAGATAAGCTGTATTCAAAAAGCTTGTTCTGATAAGCTTATCAGGATAAGCTGTTTGAAAACAGCTTATCCTGATAAGCTTATTAGAACAAGTTGTTTTCACACAGCTTGTTCTCATAAGCTTATCAAGATAAGTTGTATTCAAAAAGCTTGTTCTGATAAGCTTATCAGGATAAGCTGTTTGAAAACAGCTTATCCGAAAAAGCTTATTACCTTATTACACAGCTTGTTCTCATAATCTTATCAAGATAAGCTGTATTCAAAAAGCTTGTTCTGATAAGCTTATCAGGATAAGTTGTTTGAAAATAGCTTATCCAAAAAAGCTTATTACCTTATTCTCATCAAATATATATTTATTCAAAAAAAATTATATTTATTTAAAAAAATTTATATTTATTTAAATTTGTTTACATTTATTTAAAAAAAATTATATGATATAAATAAGTAAGATACAATTTGTATATTTATTTAAATCGGTAATTTATTTATATGATATAAATAAATAAATAAATTTATTTAAATATATACAACATTAAATAAATAAACACAATAATGTCATAAACATAAAAATGATAACTCACCTCTATGTCCGCCCAAACGCTCGTCTCGATCTGTCTAGGGACCTCATTCCAACTTGGGTAGTACATTGGTACGAGCCTCCTAATAGAATCCCCGATGTAATTAGAAAACTGATGAGCATGCTCGCCGAGAGGCCGGAAAGAGGGTGGTACACCCTCAAAATGTATCGCGACAGGGCCATGCAAGTCAACGGTGCTCAACAAATCGATACATCGGGTAATGCCCCGAGTCTTTGACCTACCGGCCGCTTTGCCGCCCAAATTTTCTTTTCTTTTGCCTTTGCCTGCAAAAATCATGTGAGTGACAAAGTCATAAAAATTCAAGACAAGCAACATATATATATGCACCAAATTTATGATTGTGTTACAATAATCCAAATATTCTTACCTTTATTTCTAAATAAGGCGAGGCAACCGCTGCGGATGTTTGGCGTAGGAGGTTCATCCTCACCACCACCTTCACCACCGTGTGATCGTGCAACATAGACAAATTCATGAACAAAATAATATAAGCATGCACAAATCCAAATACAACACATCCAACTAAAAATAGACATTTAAACAATCCACAACAATTAGATTCATTCATTCAAACAAATAAGTGTCTTTTGCAAGTTACAACTAAAGGTCAATCTTCTTCTTCACTGGAATAAACTTTGTCTTCACCTTCCTCATCATTCACACGTTCTTCATCACTTAAATCATGAGGGACGTCTTCATCATCAGTAATACCATCATCCTCGTCATCAACATCAATGATATTTGGCGGTGCATCAACCTCCGTTGATTGGCCATCTATATGCAAGGTATCATCACCCACGTCATTCAAATCAGTGGAAAGTGATAGATGAGATGAGTTGTTGAAATGTATAATATCAGGAACAGCATCTGACACGATGACACCCCCGTTGGAAAACTTTTTATGATTAACATGTTCAACGACCTTCAAATTGGGTTTGTTCTTATCTTCAATGTAGAAGACTTGTTTGACTTGTGTTACGAGAATGTATTGATGATCTTTCCACCACTCACCTCTTGTGTCGGTGAGTTGTGTCATGTTGTTCCTATAGATAAGACGTTGTTTACGTAATGTGGGGCGAGTGTCGAACCACTTAACTCGGAACAACACAACATTGAACGACAAATAATGAAACACGAGGATCTATTGAAGCTGACCATAAGACATTATGTTGTTAAGGTCAGGCGTACAAATGCTGCTGTTTTGAGTTGTACGACGTTCATCGCGGCTGTGCACGACATACCTCACACCGTTGACTACGCAGGAGTTTAGCGAGATTGGATTCGGTGATGGTCCACAAGCCAAAGCAAATAACTCGCTGGTTCTGATAACCTCTGGGTCTTTGTCATTGTCTACGTGACGTTGACGGATCTATGAGGAATAAAGGTTTAGATACAGAAAACTATTTATACTATTATTTTTACAGGTAAGTACACAAGATAAGTATAAATTTACCTTTGACCCAAACCAGGCTGGGAATTCTTTTTTCGTATCTTTGTCAGGATATAATCTGAAAAACATTCATGGTATTAGAATAAGTCGTTATTGTTAAGAAAAAGAAGTTTCAAAGTAAAATAAAAAACGCGTACCTCTTGAACTCGGAAATGTACTTGTCGATTTCAGGACTGTTGTTTAGTACATACCATTCCACTTTCTTGAACTCTTGATAAGGGAACAGTGTTGGGCCAATGAAAGTTTTAACTATGGCCCAGTCTAGATTTGTTTAAATTAGAATAATTGTTACTGATCACTGAGAGGACCAGTGACAGAGACCATACCAGCGGAAGGCAAAGCCTCAGCTGGCACACCAGGAACATTCAAGTCAAAGACAACGTCAGAGAAGTCGAAGACAATCTGAAGTCATACTTACCAGCGATTATGGATAGCTGGGATGTAGAAGAATGTGCTGGTGTTCAAGGATCTCTGAGTTGACAATACTCAGAGATCAGTTAAGAACCCTAGAAGTCTGATACGAGCAAAGCTTGTCCAATCCTTTATAGTTTAGGCGGGAGAATCTACTAAGTGTTTTGAGCGGGACAAAACAAGAGATTCAAGATAAAGCCTAGTACGACCTAGTGGGACAAAAGGTGAACAGTTGGCAGAACTGTTCACCTAAAGTTGTTTAAAGGTATGTCTCGATTTGGACATGCATTTAATACATTGTACTCTTCCATTCAGAAGATGACACGTATCAACTACTCCCACTAAGGAAGCAACCTCGTACCACTATACATAAGAGTGAGAAAGAAGAGTTAACGCAACCCTTGTGCTTGGATAAATTATCTAAGTTCATTCTCACTTTGGAACCACTAAGCCCTCAGCTGTCTACCAGCGTCTCATAGGTTCCCTTGTAAATTTGAGTCTCGAATCAAGTTTACCTGTTCTAGGGTTCAATTCTTATTGTCATTCAACGTGTGTATTCATAGCACTTTGTAATACTTTGTTTATAATAGTTAATAAAGCATTACGCATTTGAAAATTATTTCGTTGTGTTTTTGTGTTTATACGAGTTATAGTTTCGACAATTGTTATATTAAGGGACTTTCAATTGGTATCATAGCGGTTTGATTTATAAAACATTTTATAAACCGTTCTTGTTTTTAAAATCAAGATCCTAATATGACTGATACTATACCTCCTATACCACCACCTTTTGGTCAAACCAGTCAAGGTACCACTTTGACCAACGCACCGGCCACCACATCTACTACTATGCCTACAGCAGTTGTAAGCACTGGTAATAATGATGATGACCTTCCCCAACTTCTTGATGTTCGTGGGGGGTCACATGTGTCCAATGTTCCAGCGTTTGATGAAGAAGATTTTTCAAGTTGGAAAAGTGAATTTCTTATATATTTAGATGGCTTAGAACCCTTCTTGATAGAAATCTTAGAAAATGGTCCCTATGTACCACTGGCCGTTTCCTCTACCCCTGAGAGACCCATCAAGAAGCCTGTTAAGCAATGGTCTCCAGCGGATAGACGTCTGGATAACCAAGGTAATAGACTCAAAAGTATTATAGTCTCTTGCCTACCCAAGAACATTATGAAGTCCATCATCAAATGCAACTCTGCTAAGGAGATGTGGACCGAGTTAGTTCTAGGGTATGAAGGTCCAGAGGAAACAAAAGAAACCAAAATCCAAGCCCTTAGACTTAAGTTTAATGCTTTTAAAGCTTTGGAAACAGAGACTGTTGCTCAAACTTATACTAGGCTTAAGATTTTGCTGAATGATTTGGGAAACAATGGAGTTGTTCTACCTAAGGCTGAGGTTAATGCTACATTTGTCAATAGTTTACCTAGAAAATGGCTTAGCCTAAACCAGACCTTAAGAGCAAATAATGTTATCAAAAATGATACTTTTGCCCAACTGTTTGGTAGATATAACTATGAAGAAGGGCTAATTGACTCCATTTACAAATCAGAGACTAATAGGTTTACCACCAATATCACTGGTTCAAAAGCTCTTGTTGCTAACCATTATTTTCAGGATAGCGACTCTGACATAGAAGAAGATACCAGAAGCAGTCAAGAATTTCTTGATGAATTACATGCTGAGTTCCATGACAGAGCTCTTCTAGCTGACCAAAAGAGTTACTACAAGAGATCAGGTAGAGTTGGAGCTGCTAAGGTTGATAAATCCAAGGTGTCATGCTACACTTGTGGAAAGATTGGTCACTTTCAGAAAGATTGCTGGTCAAACAAAACCTCCTTTCCAAGCTTTCCATCATCCAACAACAACCACATCAGCAAGAAGAAGTTTTCCACCGCACCTTTCAAGCAAACTTCCCACTCTGACTCAAAGGGAAAGAAGGACTACAAAGTTAAGTACAAAGCCTTAAAAGCTGAGCTGATGAAACTCAACCAAAAAGTTGAAGATGCAGCTAAGAAAAAGGATGTTAAGAAGACTGAAAAAGGTCTGATTGCTTCTTCATTTGACTGGGATGATGAACCTCTTACATCTGAGGATGAAGGAACCACTATTGTCAGATCTTTTATGGCAGTCGCTGATGAAGAACCTGTTGTGGGAAAGAGTGAAGCAAGATCTGGTCAATGGGTGGACATCACCATGAAAAAGGTACAAAGATTGCTTTCTATGCCTAAAGGTCCTAATAGAGAGCATGTTAGTAACTATACCTTAGTTGACCTCCACTTTGTGGAAGAGCAAAGAAAAAACCTGTTAAACAAGTTTCATAGTCTTAAAATAGAGTTAAATCTTTGTCAATCTGAATTAACAAATCTCAAAACTTTTGTGAATCTTGTAAATCAACTTCAAAATGAAGTAAGCAAATTGTCCATTGAAAATGAGTCTTTAGCTGATGAAAACACTGAACTCAGAAGGACCATTGAAAATGGAATTTGGCTCAATCCACAGTGGAGGAAATAGTTGTTGAAGCCATACTAGGTGATCTGGTTCAGGCTATTGGGGGAAAGGGTAGATTCAAAAATCATATACCTGTACCCAATGTTAAATTTGTCCCTTCAGATGTTTCTTCTCCATCTTCCACCTCTGTGGATGAGATAAACTCTGACAAGAAATCAGAGGTACCAGCTTTACCAAGACTCGCTGGTGCTAACCCATCTGATTCCTTGCTTGGCCCAAAACCTCCAACCAAAACCCCAGGGAATTCAATTCTCAAAGTCGCTGATAAAGCGCTCAAAAAGGTTTTTGTGGCCAAGGACTCCAAAAAACCCACTCCTCCCCCTGAAGAGCTTTCACCCACCAATCAACTTTTCCTCACCTTGATGGAAGAAGTAAAGGGGTTGAAAGAACATATCAACCCCATAGTTAACAGTCCGTCTGTTAACTCTCTTGGTGAAGGATCAAGTAGCTCTAAGGGGAGAGCTTTATTCAGGCCTTGCAAACATTGCGGTTTCAAAAATCATTCTTCTGAGGACTGCTCAAAGAAACCAAAATGTATCACATGTAAGTCTACTGAACACACCTATAGAGAGCATGAGGAGACTATTATTGTTCAAAGAACTAGAACTCAATTAAGGTCTAAAACTTCCCACAGTCCCTCTAGAAGAGCTGAGCCCAAACCCAGAGACAACTCTCAGGGTTACAAACCAAATCCCCCATGCAAGTACTGCAGCTTCTTTGACCATCACTCTAATGAGTGTGAGCATTATCCTGGATGTGACATTTGTGGAAGTATGCGTCATGAACCCAGAGACTGCAACCAAAGAGGGGGAGAAAGGAACCAGAGAAGACCAAATGTCGCTGGTCAACGACAGAATGGACCCACTGGAAAGTGGGTTCATAATCGAAACTAATCTGGATCTATTATATCTATGCAGGCTTACTTGAAGAAATCTGTTTGGCATCTGGATAGTTGGTGCTCCAGACACATGACAGGAGTTAAATAATATATGCATAGATATAAGAAGGAGTCTGGTCCAAAAGTAGTCTTTGTAGATGACTCCTCAGGGGCTACTGAGGGATATGGCTTAATGGATTGCAATGGTATAACCTTCACAAGGGTCGCTTATGTCAATGGACTGAAGCACAACTTAATCAGCATCAGTCAACTATGCGATGCTGGTTTCAAAGTTCTGCTCACTAAGACCCAAGGAACAATCTTCAGTTAAAAATGATGATGTTGTTCTAATTGCACCCAGAAGAAGGGATGTGTATGTCATTGACATGACATCGTGTCCAGAAGGTAAGAACACCTGTCTCTTTGCCAAAGCATCTGATAGTGAATATTGGCTATGGCATAAGAGACTCTCCCACCTTAACTTTAAGAACATCAACAAACTGGCCAAGCATGATTTAGTGGCTGGGCTTCCCTCTCTGACCTTCACCAAAGACAGACCCTGCTCAGCCTGCGAGAAAGGGAAGCACCACGGAGCCTCATTTAAGACAAAGAAATCATTCTCCATAAATAAGTGCCTCCATCTTCTTCATATGGACTTATTTGGACCAGTAAAACCACAATCCCTTAATCACAACAAGTATACACTAGTCATTGTAGATGAATTCTCCAGATTCACATGGGTATTCGTTCTCAAAAGAAAGAGTGATGCAGCTGAAAGAATAATGTCTTTCATCAGAGAAATAGAGAACTTCAATGACTGCAGAGTTAAGGCTATCAGAAGTGACAATGACACTGAATTTAAGAACCATGCCATGGAAGCCTTTTGTGATGAAAAGGGAATATCACAGAACTTTTCTAACCCAGGCACCCCTGAACAAAATGGTGTCGCTAAAAGAAGAAACAGAACTCTCATAGAGGCTGCTAGAACCATGCTCAGTGAATCAAGACTTCCAAAACAATTTTAGGGTAAAGCTGTGAACACAGCTTGTTACACACAAAACAGATCTATTATTGTGAAGAGACACGACAAGAAATCTTATGAAGTGTATAGGAAGAGAGCCCCTGATGTAAGCTACTTCCATGTCTTTGGTTGCCCTATTTTCATTCACAACTACAGAGATCATCTGGGAAAATTTGATGAAAAGTCGGATGATGGATTCTTTGTTGGCTACTCTCCCACCTCTAGAGCCTATAGAGTATTCAACATTCGCAGGCAAGAACTTGAAGAATCCATTCATGTTACCTTCAATGAAGCAGATGATGTCATTACTCACACCAACACAAAAGAATGTGACATTGATTTCAATGAAGTCAAATCATATCCAGAGGATGATTTCTCAAATCCCAAGGAATCATCTCAGGCCTGTCACAAGGACCTTCCTTATGTTCATGCATTTGATCCTTACTCAATCTCTGACATCACTCCAGAGGTTGAAACTGCTGAACCTATCACTCCACCCACAGTAGTGAATGTTGATCTAATCGAACCAATCTCTCACCTAGATGAAGAGATTATGGATGAAGAAATAACATGTGAAGATCACCCAGCATTCATTGTACCTATAGTGACTCTTGATCCCACAGAGACTCCTGCTCCTCAATCCAAATGAATTAGGAACCAAGATATTCTTCTGGTGAATATTCTTGGTGAACCATCTGAGGGAGTCACCACCAGAGGCAAGTTGAGATCTCTGGAAACTGCCTCAGCGAATGAATGCCTTTTCGCTGATTTTCTATCTAAAGATGAACCCAAGAATGTGGTTGCTGCGCTTCTAGATGAAGGGTGGGTTGTTGCCATGCAAGATGAGTTGAATCAGATCAAAAGGAACAAGGTGTGGACTCTGGTAAAAGCTCCAGCTGGAAAACAAGTGGTTGGAACTAAGTGGGTCTATAGAAACAAGAGGGATGAAGCTGGCATGATTGTTAAAAACAAGGCTAGGCTAGTGGTGCTGGGGTACAATCAATCTAAAGGTATTGACTATGATGAAACGTTTGCACCAGTAGCCAGATTGGAAGCTATCAGAATCTTCCTAGCCTTTGCAGCTTATATGGGGTTCACTGTATACCAGATGGATGTGAAGAGTGCTTTTCTAAATGGTAAGCTTGTAGAGGAAGTTTACGTCTATCAACCCCCTAGGTTTGAAAGCAGTGAGTATCCTGATCACGTCTGCAGACTTCACAAAGCACTCTATGGGCTGAAACAAGCGCCTAGAGCCTGGTATGAAACCCTATCGAAATTCTTACTTGAAAATAAATTTGTCAGAGGTACCATTGATCAAACCCTATTCACTTATAGGTCCATGGGTGATGTCATTTTAGTACAGATTTATGTGGATGATATAATTTTTGGTTCAACCAATATTACCTTGAGCAAACAGTTTGCCAAACTTATGACCAAATAGTATGAAATGAGCATGATGGAAGAATTAACTTTTTTCTTGGGTTTTCAAATCAAACAAAATTCAAAAGGAATTTCTATTTGTCAAGAAAAATATGTTAAGGATTTGCTCAAGAAGTATGATATGTCTTATTGTGCATCAGTGAAATGCCCCATGCTTCCTCCGAACAACTTGGGAGCTGATGACTCAAGGGTCTCTGTTAATGAGACCTTATACAGAGGCATGATTGGGTCACGAATATACCTCACTGCAAGCAGACAAGACATACAATTTGCCACTTGTCTCTGTGCTAGGTACCAAGCTAATCCCAAGGAATCCCACCTTGTAGTTGTCAAAAGAATTTTCAGGTACTTAAAAGGATCTCCCACATTGGGTCTCTAATATCCAAATGGATCAGGCTTCGACCTCAAAGCCTACTCTGACTCTGACTACGCTGGGTGCTGTCTTGATAGAAAGAGCACCTCTAGGAGTTGTCAAATCCTTGGAGGAAAGTTGGTATGCTGGAGTGCTAAGAAACAAAACTCAGTGGCCATGTCATCAGTTGAAGCTGAATATGTTACTGCCGCTGGTTGATGTGCTCAAGTTCTCTGGATGAAAAGTCAGCTGGCTGATTATGGGATCATTTATGAAAAGGTTCCCATATTACGTGACAACACAAGTGCTATATCCATATCCAATAATCCGGTACTTCATTCCAGAACTAAGCATATTGACATCAGGTATCACTTTATCAGAGACCATAATTTAAAAGGTGATATTGAGCTTCATTTTATACCCACTGAATACCAGCTCACTGATATTTTCACCAAGCCTCTGGTTGAGCCAAGTTTTACTAGGCTGGTTGCTGAGCTGGGTATGCTCAATATTGGTAAACAAATCTGATAAATGATCTCTGTCTCTGGGCATTTAAGGGAATTGAATGTAACGAGGTAGTTACATTCCAATGGGAGTTAATATATTCTCATATTTAACTCAAATGATTGTCCTTCATTGTCAACAACTTTCCCATGAAGAGTCAAGGGGTCCCACTTTTCCTAAAAGGCAAACATTTGCAATTAATGCTTTAACTGAAAAACGGTAAAACCTTTTATCAAAACCCTTGACTCATTTTTCAAACATCACATTACTCTTATTTTCACACACACATACTATTCATCTTCTTCAGATCCTCCATTTCTTCCTTCCATCAACAATGACGTCTTCATCAACAAACACCTCGTTCACCGTTTTGGCCGCCTCGAATGTAGATTTTGGGATAAACGATGGAAAGATCGCCCTGAACAACTGTGTATCACTCTTGTAACATAACAACCCTCTCTACCATCCTTTGTTATCCTTCCCCAAGAACTCCACCATTTACGAAGCCATTACTAGGGAACCCTCCACATGCTACCACCAATACTTAAGGGAGTTCTGGTACAGCGATGAAGTTGATCAAACCTCATCACACATCACCTACAACCTTTCTACACATCCACAACCTCTCACCTTTGATTTCCACACTTTTGCCAAAGTCATTGGACTTCCAGTCAATGAAGGCATGTCCGCTGTGCCTGCCAGCGCCACAGTGAAGAAGGCTCTGGATACCCTTCGTCCTCATGATGACGATGACAAATCCTTTACCACCCAAGGCTTCCAAAATAAATCACTGATAAAAGTGAATTACTTTTCACCCACTTGGAGGACGCTGACGATGTACATTGTGAAATGTTTGGGAGGAAACCAGGGGTCACACGATCAACTTAATGGTGCTCAGCAAGCAATTGCTTACAGCTTGATTTGGGGGCAAGATATAGGGATCGCCCACATACTTTACACTGACCTCATTGCAAAGCTAGAAAACAAAGGGAAGAAGCATCGACTAGCCACTATCTGCTATAAAAGATATCTCTCTCTCCTTATAGAGGATCTGCTTGGTGAAACCTACACAAATGATGAACTTCACTCCTTCTCTCCCTATCGCATCACTCTAGCCTCTCTGAAGACACCCTTGGAGGATGAAGTGCCTCTCAGCAGGCATATGATGCAGGTTGTTGGGTTACTCGCTGATGATGGAGAGCCCTTGATCCCTCACTATGAGGTGAATGCTGAAAGACAAACTGACAAGTCTTTGTCCAAGACCTCTGTGTAGTCCACTTCTCAGTCTAAGGCGCTCAAGGAAAAGAAGAAGAAGAGGAAAGACATCCCCCTTTCCTCTGAAACCCCTTCTGTTAATCCTTCCAAGACGAAGAAGACCAAGAAGAACCCATCCCCTTCTCTGGAGGATGTGGTTAAAGAGCCTACCACTGACAAACAACCAGAGTCTAGCATCTCCTTTTCAGCAGAGACGACTAAGAACCTTCTTCACGCTGATATCTCTCAGGTATTAGTTCGCCTCTTTTTCTCTCTTGGAGGATCACATACAATCACTCTCAAAATTCTGTATGAGAGAGTGATGAAGTCTTAGGGTTTGCCTCAACCCATAGAGTGTTTGTGTCAGCACCTAGATCTCTTAGGATTATATGTACACTCTGTCTTAACACTAGGATATGATTCACTTGTGCTCATAACGCACCCCTATGATCCTTCACCCTCTGGACTGTGCTCTTGTCCATAACAACTTGAGCATGCTATAGGTCCCGACCCAGAGTCTCTGCACCTCACGTGGTCTCTAGGTCCCCTCATATGAAAAAGAGTCCCAAAGAATTTATTCTTTTAGGGGGACTGAATAATCACCCTCAGTCTTCCTAGGGGCGGCGATAAAAGGCGACCCTCACCTTCAAATATGTCACAACTAAAAGAGTCACAAAGAATTTATTCTTTTGGGGGGACTGAATAATCACTCTCAGTCTTCCTAGGGGCAGCGTTAAAAGGCGACCTTTAACTTCCATTAATTCATAATTAAAAGAGTCCCAAGGAGCAATCCTTCAGGGGGAGCTGGATAATCATACCCAGCTATCCTAGGGGCAGCGAACGGCGACCATTCACCATATAGTTTTAACAAATCAAAAGAGTCCCAAGGAGTAATCCTTATGGGGGAGCTGGATAATCACACCCAGCTATCCTAGGGGCAGCAAAATGGGAACCTTCAACATATCTGTTTCACACTAAAAGAGTCCCAAGGAGAAATCCTTAGTGAGGGCTGGATAATCACACCCAGCTTTCCTAGGGGCAGCGAATGGCGATCTATAACTTCATATTTATTTCACACTGGTTACTAACAAATGTCATAACAGGCTCATAATCTTCATGAAGAACAACAAAATGATGATGCCTATTCCATTGTTGGTGATGATAATGCTGAAGCCTCCTACTTTGATTTGGATGCCATGTCAGACATTGACTCCATGCCAGAAGATGAGGTCTTTATCATTGAAGATGACCTGGCCATTTCATACTATGCTGATATGGATGCTGATGATGACTACGTCACATCCGAATTAAAGCCCATTTCCTTCCCATCTATGCCAAATGTTCAAGAACTAGCTGCCAAGCAGCTATGGGATCAAAGGCTCTGTACACTAACCCCAGTTCCCTTCCCCCACTTTGCCAAATGTCATGGAACTGGGGGCAATGAAACACTTAGAACATTTGCAACACCTCAAGCCTGTCCATGTTCCTAGAATGAAATATGTTCAGGAACTAACCGTTGAGGAACTCTGGGTCAAGAGGGGAGACATCAGTATCACCAAGCCTAAAGTCATAAATGATGTCAACCTCTCTGAATTACAAACACTCACTCATGATGCTGAGGAACTCACCACAACCCTATAGACTTCACTAACATCATCTGTGGAATCCTCTATGACTGCACTACTTCCACAACTGCTGGGAAATGCCTTGCAAACTCAACTCCCAGTACTTCTAAACCAGAGTCTTTAGTAATATATGCCATCAGTCCTCACCGCAGCTGTCAAAGCCAATGTTGTTGCTATTGCCAGGGCATCTAAGCCTTCCAGGCAACTTCTTCAGGAGCTATTACAGGAGGAACTTAAAGAAATATGTTTATTTGTCCATCAAGAATTTGTTAAGTTCCTCAAACCTGGATCAGGCACAGCTTCTGTCGACGCTATGCCAGAGGGGGAGAATTCAGCAACCTCTACCTCTGAAGAAGAAGCAGATGCTGCTCCACCTAAGGGGGAGCAATCACTTAAACAACCAGCACCCTCAACAGCGATCCCAACAACAAAACCCATCAGATCCTTCAACCCCATCACTGAGGTGGCACAAGACAAGGGAAAAGGTATTGCCACTAAGGTACCTGAAACAACCCTGCACTCCCTCCATGAAGAAGGTGGATCCACAGCCAGGCACTCTGACTTGAACAAATTTAAAAGTGCTGATGAACCACCACTAACCCAGAGCAGGCAAAGGCTCAAATCTTGGAACAAAAGAGGTTAGCAAACATTAGAGCTGCTAAAATCAAGAGCAAAGAAGCTCTGAACAAACTACTCTCTCCAGCTGTAAAGGAAGCTCAGCTGAATAAGCTCAAAGAACTTGAAGTCAAAAGGAGCATCCTTCAAAAGGAATATGAGAGAATTGTGGACCAAAGAGCAGAGCCCAGTTAAATCACCAAATACGCATGTTACACTGACAAAGACAAAAGAGTAGTGATGACCTTATACAGAGAAAATCAATTAACCAACTACAAAGTCTTCAGTGACTTTAAACTCAGAGATCTGGGCCTCTCTGAATGGTTAGAAATACTGACTCTTGACCAAAAGAAGACTAGGCCTGGTGTTGCCCAAATGATGAAAAACATTCAAGCTAAGCTGAATTGAGTAAGAGATACTGCAAAGAAGTTGAAGGTACCTTTGCCTCCTCAACTATCACAAAACAATCATCTCAAGGACAAAGAAAAAGGAAAATCCAAATGGGGCCTCTGGTAGAGAAGCTGGTCACTGAGAATATTGTGGTAGATGGAATACACATAAACCTTGTACTTCCCAAGGAGATCACTAAACCAGTGGGTGGCCAAGTATACTCAGAACCTGAGACAGGAATGGTCTTCATGAATGGAGTTGTGAGTATTGCTTTCAGTGGATGAATGAACTACATATGGCCTCAACTATCCAACTCATCATACTCAAACATGGCATCCTAGGGGGAGATTGTTGGGCCAATGAAAGTTATAACTATGGCCCAGTCTAGATTTGTTTAAATTAGACTAAGTGTTACTGATCGCTGAGACGACCAGCGACAGAGACCAGACCAACGAAAGGCAAAGCCTCAGCTGGCACACGAGGAACATTCAGGTCAAAGACAACGTCAGAGAAGTCGAAGACAATCTGAAGTCATACTTACTAGCGATTATGGATAGATGGGATGTAGAAGGAATGTGTTGGTGTTCAAGGATCTCTGAGTTGACAATACTCAAAGATCACTTAAGAACCCTAGAATTCTGATACAAGCAAAGCTTGTCCAATCCTTTATAGTTTAGGCGGGAGAATCTACTAAGTGTTTTGAGCGGGACAAAACAAGAGATCCAAGATAAAGCCTAGTACGACCTAGTGGGACAAAAGGTGAACAGTTGGCAGAACTGTTCACCTAAAGTTGTTTAAAGGTATGTCTCGATTTAGACATGCATTTAATACGTTGTACTCTTCCATTCAGAAGATGACACGTATCATCCACTCCCACTAAGGAAGCAACCTCGTACCACTATAAATAGGAGTGAGAAAGAAGAGTTAACGCAACCCTGGTGCTTGGATAAATTATCTAAGTTCTTTCTCACTTTGGGACCACTGAGCCCTCAGCTGTCTACCAGTGTCTCATATGTTCCCTTGTAAACTTGAGTCTCGAATCAAGTTTACATGTTCTAGGGTTCAATTCTTATTGTCATTCAACGGGTGTATTCATAGCACTTTGTAATACTTTGCTTATAAAAAGTTAATAAAGCATTACGCGTTTGAAAAGTATTTCGTTGTGTTTTTGTGTTTATACGAGTTATAGTTTTGAAAATTGTTATATTAAGGGACTCTCAAACAGAATAAATGACTTTTTCCCAATCGGGTTATAATAAGTGTGAAAAAACTTATCCTTTTACCACTTATTTCCAATAATAACAAGACCAAAACGTGTATTTTATGTCGTAAAAGTCGGAATTATGCGTGGTTTGTGTTTTTATTGTGTTTCAGTATAAAAATATGAAAAAGGGAGAAAACACGGGCTATCACGGGCTTTTATCGAAGAAAAAGACAAAAGATGAAGTCAAAAGGTCAAGAGTGCAAAAAGAACGGAAGTCCAAGGCCTATTCTGAAGATTTATCGAAGAAAAAGTCTAAAGACGGAAGTTTAATGAACTCGAAGAATTCAAGTCTAATAGAAGAAGGAAATTATAAGACGAGTTCAGTTTATATCGACAAATCCCAAGACGACGTCGAGAAAGACAAAGAATTTAAATCGATTCGAGAAAACAAAAAGGAAAAGCATCAACACTTACCTCCCTCCTCCTATATATACACTCCTAATGTGTCATTAGGAGGGTGTTAGTTAAATTTTAGTTAGTTTTTAGATTAGGAGTAGAATAGATTAGGAGTAGGTATAATCTAAATTTCCATGCTTTTTCATTAATCTTGTAATTTGACTCTTGAATCATCTTTATTTCAAGCTTTTTCAATTAATCATTCTCATTCTACCTTTCCTAATCTTTTTAATCTTGTTTAATTTTGATAATCATGTAGTTTGATTTAATCTTTATGCTTATTTCTTTATTGTTGTGTTTGTTTGATTGTGCTTATTGATTTTTATGTGTTTGATTTTTATAGCTTATAGTGTTTTAGGTCTTATTGTCTAAATTTTCTTATTTTTAATTAAGTGCTTATTAATTAATTTTTATAAAAGTTGTTTTTAAATATTTTTATTATTTAGTGTTTTTAAAAGTTTTTAAATTTTGGCTTATTTAGTTTTTCTTAAAATTTATTTGGTTTAAGTTTTGGTTAAGTGCTTATTAGTTTTTAGCTTATTTTTTGTTTTTAGCTTATTTGAATATTTTTTTATGTTATCCGGGTTTATAAACCCCAGTATCCCGGATAAGGGTTTTTTACATATTCCGGATAGTTGGCTAAAATTGGTATTCCGGATAAGACCCAAAACAGTTATTCTGGATAATAACCAAAACTTATAACCCGGATAGTAGCAAAAAGGTTGGAATCCGGATAAGAACACAAAACATTTCCCGGATAAGAAACACAAATATCACAACCCGGATAAGTAGATCAATACCATTTCCCGGATAAGAAAAAGAAACACCATATTCCGTATAACAAGTAGAAAAATATTCCGTATAAGAATAAGAAACAGTATTCCGTATAACAGTAGTATAGATTGTCATGCTTGCTAGCTTAGCCATTTTACTGCCAATTTGTCGTACAAGCTTGCTAGCTTGAGCTGTTTGCTTGCTAGCTTGTTTATTATTTAGTATTGTTCCATAATCTATTAGTTTTATCTCAAAGTTGTTCCGATTTAGTTCTGAAAGTCACATATTTTTAGTTGAATTTTTTATCAATTTTTAGTATTAGTATTTTTTCCTAAAGTTTAAGTTTAATCTTTTATTTAGTGCCCGCTTTAGCTTTTACCTCGTTTAGTTTTAAAGTACCCTCTTAGTTTTATTTTCTCCTTTTTCATTAGGTTAATTTTATTTTTCAGTCGAAAGTTAATTTCTTCGTTTAGTTTTATTTTTATTAATTGTTTTGTTTTAATTTACGTTTTATTATTTGTTTCGCTCCTTTATTATTAGTTATTTGTTTTTGACTTATTTTTGTTACTTTTCGCATTTACCTTTCAAATAGAAATAGATAACCAAAACCTTCTTTTTGTTAACCAAAAACGACTGAGTCACACTTTTAACCGGAGATCAATTCGACTAGACACCGAGAGAAACGAACTTTTTAACTAGCAAAATTATACTTTCAAATGGCGCCGCTGCCGGCTCTTATATATACCCTCCTAATGTGTCATTAGGAGGGTGTTAGTTAAATTTTAGTTAGTTTTTAGATTAGGAGTAGAATAGATTAGGAGTAGGTATAATCTAAATTTCCATGCTTTTTCATTAATCTTGTAATTTGAATCTTGAATCATCTTTATTTCAAGCTTTTTCAATTAATCATTCTCATTCTACCTTTCTAATCTATTCTACTTAGATCGATTAAGCTTTGTGTATACGAGATTAGATCAAGTAATACACGTAGAGAAACCTTTGCTTATGAATAAAGTAACTAAGTGTTATGCGGAATTAACACTTAATCTAAAACACAAAGATGTTAAACAAACTTTCACTTGTATTAGAATGATCGAACTTGATTACAATGAAGAGGTTTGACTTGTGAAAACTTATTATCACTGATGATTAACATTAACCTAAAAGATCTTCTTTTATAGATTAAGAAGTCTTGTACAATAAGCTACGAATCAACTATTCTAGGTAAAGATAATAATGGAAAATACAATGTCGAGCTTATCTTTACCATACACAAATAAAGAAACAAATAAACAAAAAGATTCGTATGAAGATATATTCCATCAGTGCTAGTCTTCAAGGCTGTCAGCGTTGACTTCTTCAAATGTCAACGCTTGGCTGTCAGCGTCCAATGTCATCTTATCAGCGCTTGAATTCTTCTTATCAGCGTCTAGTGAACCGACCCATAATTTATTCCCAACAATCCTCCCCTAAACTTGATATCTATTCCAATGATCAAGTTTCTGAATAAAAACTTAAGGCTTAGGAGGAATCTTACAAAAACTTCTTATGTTGGTGATAAACATATCTAATCAAGTCTTTGGCCACGTCACTAGTGTAATCAATCTCCAAGGGTGTCTCCTTCATCTTCTCCAATACTTCTTTGGACAAGAAATAGTCAGCATCCACAAGTAGATACTCTGAAAACTTTGTAGAGCTCAAATGAAACACACCACAAGTAGAATAAAGCCTCCAATGAAGACCACTAAGGTCATCTTCAAGATCCTTCCATATGGCAGGATCTGCTTCCCTTGGACCACACAAAGTCAAAAATGTGTGCCATAGTCTTATTCCATTTGCTGAAGTAGGTGCTTCAGCTGTATACTTGGCCTCTATCAATCTCCATAGATGCACCAAGTCTTCTCTGTCTATGCTTGCAAAGATGGAAATAATTGAAGTGAAAGTGTGTACCTCCTTCCCAAACCTGCCAATCTTCCAAAATCCACACTCATCTTCATCAAAACTTATGATTGGATTTCTGTCATCTAGAGGTACTACATTAACCAAATCTGAAGCTTCCAATGGAGAAAGCTTGAGATGCTTCCTTATGACAGTTTCATTTGGATAATACACATCCATATCTTTGGGAAATTGGAGAGGATCTCCTTTCTTCACTGGTCTTTGAGCAATCCTCATCTCCTTTTCAATCTGCATTTCCTCAGCAAGCTCTTGTTTCCTTTCTTCTGAAAGAAACTGTAAGACATTATTTTCTTGCACATGCCTCCAAATAGGATGTGCCCTGTACTCTAGCTCCTCAAAAGATAAAGCCAGCAACTTCTTGTATGTCCATCTAGGTTGATGGCATCTAAGCAACTTGTAATACAATTGCCTTCTATCTCTTTTAAGCCAAGTCTTGACCTCTTGTGCATTATACTTCAAAATCACCTTTATATCATCTTGTACCCTGAGAAGAATTTCCAACCCCCAAATTTGATCTGATAAACTCATCCCTGGGTTGTCCATTACCTTATCTTCCCAAGCATGGTACATTCTGGTGATTTCTGGAAGGTCCCAATCAACCTGCTTCTTCAAATCACTCAATCTTTCTTTTGCCAACTCATCCCCATATTCAAGTCTTTCTGGATCTTCAATGATTTGAACACTTGAATCTGAGCTATCTCCTTATTTTTCATCACCACTCTCTTGCTCACTCTCAGAAGTGGCAACAAATGGTGATCTACCACTCCTCTTCAAATCTTTTTCCAAAAGTTGTGCAGCCAACTGTTCATCAAATGCAATTTGTGCTGCATCTTTCTTTGGAACATCTTCTTCAACCATAATCCCCTTACCCTTGTCTTTTGGATCAATAATAGGTAAGGTAGAAGAATAAACCTGTGTGGACACATCTTTGATGATTGTTGATGACTGGAATACATCAACACCACCTGCAACTTTGTCAGCGTTCAAGTTACCTTTATCAGCGCCCCGATTACCTTTGTCAGCGCTGGATGTGTCAGCGTTCAAACCTGTATCAGCGCCCATTGTTGCTGTGAAAGATCCTTCCAAGTTCAATGGAGATACCTTGGATATATCAATGACAGGGTGCTTCTTCAAGTTGGTGAGTGCTTCAGCAACATTTAAAGATTCACTAAATTGTGAACTCTTCTCACTGGCTGTATGAATCAACTCATCCTCTTCATCCTCCCCTTTGGAAGATTCCTCCATTCTACTCCTGCTACTAGGATTCTCCAAAACAGTTACCCGCTCCCTCAATACTTGGAGTTCACGGCCCTGATTATTGACAATTTGTACAAGGCTGACATTTTGCTTTTGCAAGCTAATGACAGCATCCGTCAATTCATTCAATGTCATAGGTTCCAATCTGCCCTCAGCTAGAATGGGGATTTGACCTCCCAAAATAGAATCATGGGGCATGGATGAGGTCTTAATGATGTTGGGACTGTCTTGACCAGCATCTAAGCTTGTGCCAATAGCCCCAGCCTCATCCATGTCACCAGCCACACTTGTGGAGGTGGTTCTCTCTGCAACAAGGCTAGGACCACTAGAGGAGAACACTCCAGTAGTCCTTTGGCGTTTATTCAACCTAGATTGTAATGGGGTGGAAGATGAGGTAGATTGTGTGGGTGTTGGTTGGTTAAGGGGTGTTTGGGATTGTTCAGGGATGTCATCAGCGTTGGGATTGGCTGTGTCAGCGCTAACATTTTGAGTGTCAGCGTTGACATTGGCTTGGTCAACGTCCATGTGGTCAGGTGAAGGTAATGGTTCAAGGATAGGCTCAAGTTGAGGGTCTGGTTGTGGTTGGGCAGCCTGAATTACTTCAAGCATGGCTTGAGTGAGAGGTATAGATCTGTTTATGGAGCTCATTTTGTCAAAAATGGTTTTCTTTTGCTTAGGGATCTCATAAAAAGTGTCATGATCCCTAGTACAATATGCTTGTAAATCAAACACCATTTGCAAAAATCTTGGGTAAGCCAAAGTCATTTTACTTCCCTTATTTTTACACATCCCTTCAAAAATCATTTTTGAAAAATTATACTTAAGCCCACGTGACATACAAACCAAAGCACTTGCAATGGACCAGTTTATTTCATTAAAAGCAGTACATTTTGGACTTAAGCATTGAAGAAGGACATGTATCATATATTTCCAATCCGAGGGAAATTCCTGCTTATGATATTTATTTAAAGGTTTACCAGCAGGAATAGGATAACCCAATTCCCTAAGACCTTGTTCTATTGTTGCAATGGCAAGGGTAGTCACACCATCAGCGTCATCAAGACGCAAAGCTTGGCGAACCAAGGCTTCAGTGACCACCCATGTTCTTCCATGAACAGTAGATGTTAATGTGGTCACTCCATTAGCTGTTGTGGAACTAACATTATTCCAAAACTGTCTAATGTGTGCGACAGGGACTAGTGGTTCATGAGAAAGTGCATACCTTATTGAGGATGCATTTAAAAATGCCACCATTTGTGAATACTGAGGGAACAAATCATTATCAGCGGCCAAGTAAGCTACCATATTATGTTGGCTCATGAACTCCAATGTCAGATTGTTTGAGTTGAACTTTGGTGCCATAGTGAAAGCTGTTTAGGTTATGTGATATGGGAAAAATCTAGGAGAAAAATGTTAGACAAGAAAATATGAATACCCAGAATGAAAAGTTTAGCCAAATTTATAGGAGAGATGCATGATTATGATTGGTCAAAAATGAGGCAGTTATATTCAAAGAGTAATGATGAAAATATTGAATCAAATATAACTTATCTCATGCATTAATTAAAAGTAACAACTCCCCAAAATTACGGCCAAAGATTAGTCAAAAATAACAACTGGGTAGGCCCACTAGGTGTCAACGGTCAAAAATAGCCCATCAACGCCTAACGGCTATATTTTCTTGTCAGCTTTTGCCTAAAGCCTTGTCAGCGTCACGATTGGACGTAACAGCGTTTGGAGAAAAACTTGTCAGCGTCTAAAAATAAAAATATTTAAAAAGAAAAAGACCTTAACAAAGTAATTTATCCTAAGGGAAATATCGTGCAAGTTGATAATAATTACTGGGCGGCAAGCACTGTCCACTTATGCACACTTGCTTAAACAAGATAGACACAAATGTCCTCAAGTGTCCCTTGCTAACCAAAATACTTACCAACAAAGTTATTTCATAAAATCCTTTGTAACTCCCAGGTAAACCCAAAACAAAATATTCCCAAGTCTCCCAACAGACCACAACCAATTCTAGGCCAAAAATGTCTTGGCAGCATGCATAGTTTGTCAACTTTGCATGCTACAGTGCCTCATGGTTTAGTAAAACTAACCCATACTCACCTGTGGACACAATCTAGAATTATGATAAGAGTATTATAAGAATACCCAAAAGTCCTAAATGTTCCTTAAACCTCCCCTTAAACTATGATACATGAGTTTCTCAAAATATATATGAACATTAAAAATTTATGTCAAGATAGGAATATAAATATTCCAACCATCATCCATAAACAAAAACATGTCCAAATAGCTCTTCAAAGATCCATAAGCAACTCTGTATCCAATGGCATAAAGCTAACACCACCTACACATTTAGATGGAAAACCACAAAACTAACATTTGTTGCTGACAGCGCCCCGACAACACTTATCAGCGTTGAAGGAACTCTTGTCAGCGTTAGACAATAATATCTCTAACAACGGCAAAATAACACTTGTCAGCGTTAAATTAACCTTTGTCAGTGTTAGAAAAATAAAGTGGAAAAATCTAAATCATCACAAAGACCAATAACAATGCATTATCCTGTACATACTTTTACAAAAAGGTTCCAAAACACATATTAAATGAGATTAACCATTCCAATATTTGTTACCAAATATTGAAATCTTCCAGCATCAAAAGGTTTAGTTAATAAATCAGCCACATTATCTTCTGTGTCTACCCTATCTGGTTGTATTAAACCTTTCTCAAAGCAATCTCTTATAAAATGATGTCTAATTTCTATGTGTTTGGTTTTAGAATGATGTACAGGATTTTTAATAATGCATAAAGTACTGTTATTGTCTACAAAAATCTTGGTATGCATGAAATTATACCCATAATCCAACAGCTGGTTCTGAATCCATAAGACTTGTCCACAACAAGCAGCTGCAGCTACATATTCTGCTTCAGTTGTAGAGTTTGCCACCACTGTTTGTTTCTTGCATTGCCAAGATATCAATCTACTCCCAAGAAATTGACATCCACCAGTTGTGGATTTCCTATCAAACTTGTCACCACCATAGTCACTGTCTGAATATGCAATAAGCTCCAATGGAGAATCTTTTGGGTACCATAAGCCAAGATCTGGATAACATCTTAGGTACCTAAAAATTCTTTTCACAGCAAAAAGGTGACATTCTTTGGGAGTCACTTGATGGCGTGCACAAGCACACACAGCAAACATGATGTCAGGTCTTGAGGCTGTAAGATACATCAATGAACCAATCATTGATCTATAGTGCCTAACATCCACATCATTTCCAGCTCCAATTTTTCCCCAAGGGTGTTCCCTATCCATAGGAGTGGAAGCACTCTTTTCATGTGGAGAAAAACCAAATTTCTTCAAGATTTCAGCTACATACTTGTCTTGGGAGATGAAGATACCATCCTCTTTCTAATGAACTTGTAATCCTAGAAAGAAGTTCATCTCACCCATTGCACTCATCTTAAATTTATCTGTCGTAAGCTTGGAAAAGTCTTCACTCATCTTTGGATTAGTAGATCCAAAAATGATATCATCAACATAGACCTGAACAAGTAAGACATCCTTACCTTTCTTCTTTGTGAACAATGTCTGATCTATGGTGCCCCTTTTAAAACCATTTTCCACCAAGTAGGTGGACAATGTACCATACCATGCTCTTGGGGCCTGATGAAGTCCATACATAGCTTTCTTCACTCTATAAACCTTGTCTGGATTCTCAGGATCTTCAAAACCAGGAGGTTGCATAACATATACCTCCTTAACAATTGTTCCATAGAGGAAAGCACTCTTCACATCCATTTGATAAACAGTGAAGTTCATACAAGAGGCATAAGCTAGGAAAATTCTTATAGCTTCAATTCTTGCAACAGGAGCAAAGACCTCTTCATAATCTATACCTTCCTCTTGTGTATATCCCTGAGCTACCAAACGTGCCTTGTTTCTGACCACAATACCCCTTTCATCTTTCTTGTTCCTTAGAACCCATCTTGTCCCAATTGGTCTCACATATCTAGGACAATCAACCAGCTCCCAAACATCCTGTATAGCAAATTGGTGAAGCTCATCCTGCATTGCTTCCACCCAACTAGGTTCTTTGAGAGCATCAAAAATCTTCTTGGGTTCCTGTTGTGACAGAAAACAGGCAAACAAACATGTTTGTACAAGAGGGGTATCAACCTTCTTGTGGATATTAGCAATGAAGCTATCATGAGTCTGGTGAGATCTTCTAGTTTGAACAGAAGTCATGATATTCCCAATGATTTGAGAGGGAGGATGATTCTTCAAAGTAGATCTAGGAATTCCATTTTCAAGAATTCTGTTGTCTTCAATATCATCCTCCATGTTGCTAATATCTTCTTCAGACTCTCTTCCATCTTGAACCTCTTCATTTATTCTTGAAGGTTCACCTTGTTCAAAAGTGGAAGATACAAAATACTCATAAGTGTTGTCAACGTTGGATTTTTGCTTGTCAGCGCTGGAAGTACTTTTGTCAGCGCCAGAATCATTGTTGTCAACGTTTGAGCCATCAGTGTCTGAAGTGGTCTTGTCAGCGCCAGAATTGTTCTTGTCAGCGTCTGAATGATCATGCATGTTATCAACTGGTGGTATTGAAGAACCACCTTTATCCTTTCTAGCAGCAGCAGCAGCAGCATAATACTCATCTGTCCATATAGGAAGTGTAACATATTCTTGTGTGGGAGATGACTCAACTGCTGGTGGTCCATCCTTCTTAGCAACCTGTGTACCTGAAACATTACCAATTCTCTTTTCCAAAACACTTGAAGTTACCTTCATAATGTCTGGATTAGTAACAGGCATATAATTTAAAGCTCTAGATAAAGGTTCCAAGTCAAACAACCAATTTGGACCACTTTCAGGATCACTAGGTTTACTCTCTAAAAACCTAACATGTACTTTTTCAAGTATACGTTTTTCCTTTTTAATGTAAACCCTATATCCTTTGCTCTGCACTGAATAACCCATGAAATAGCCTTCATCACCTTTTGCATCAAATTTACCTAGGGCATCACTAGTTTCTAAAACAACTACATGACAACCAAAAGGCTTGAGAAAGCCAATATTTGGCTTCCTTCCCCAAAGTAACTCATAAGGTGTCTTATTATGTATTTTGTTGACCAATGCCCTATTTTGAACATAACAAGCTGTGTTAACAGCTTCAGCCCAAAAGGCTATAGGAAAGTGGGCATCAGCCAACATGGTTCTGGCTGCTTCAATTAGGGTTCTATTCTTTCTTTCAGCAACCCCATTTTGCTGTGGGGTTCTAGCTATGCTAAACTGCCTAGTAATCCCTTTCTTGGCACAAAAATCATCTAACAATTGATTTCTAAACTCACCCCCATTGTCACTTCTAAGAATTTTGACCTCATTACCATTTTTCTTTTCAATCTGGGTAATGAAATTAATCAAACTTTGGGCAGTTTCACTTTTCTTGGCTAAAAAGAAAGTCCATGTAAACCTGGAAAAATCATCAGTGATGACAAAACAATATGATTTACCCTTCAAACTTTCTATATTAGTTGGACCAAAGAGGTCCATATGCAATAAGTGAAGTGGTTTAGAACTAGAGTGCACCTGTTTAGATTTGAATGAGACCTTGTGCTGCTTGCCCTTAAGACATGCAACACAAGTGTGGTCATTGTGGAAAGCCTTTTCAGGCAAACCATCAACTAAACCAAGTCTCACAAGTCTATTGATATTTTTAAAGTTTATGTGCCCTAATCTCCTGTGCCAAAGATTACTTTCATCTACTGAAGCTTTAGCATAAAAACATGACATCATTTTATTATTCATCTTAATTCCATTAAGATTCACATTATATATGTCTTTATGCCTTGGTGTTCTAAATTCTATGTATTTCTCCTCAGGGAGCTTGTAATCTTTGCTTAACACCAAGCACTCAGTATCTGTGAAAAGAACCTTATTTTTGTTATCACACACTTGTGATACACTAAATAAATTATAATCCAGTTCTTTTACCAAGAAGACATTCTCAAAACGTAGATTATTGGTGATAAGGGTTCCTTTTCCTGTGATGGTGCCATAGCCCCCTCCAAAGTATACCTTATCACCATCTTGAATAGGAGTGAAGTTTGTCAGATAGTCTTCCTTTCCTGTCATGTGCCTTGAGCATCCACTATCCCAATATCCATAATCATTGATCTTCTTTTGAATGCCCTGCACATAAAGAAAACACATTAGTTTTCTTTGGGAACCCAAGCCTTGGAAGACTTGAATTCATCTGGTTGTTCAACAAGAACAGACTTGGTTCTCATAACAACCCCATTTTCATCCCTTTTTGGATGAAATGCCTAGTTAACCCCAATTGGTCTTGACATGACCTTTGAAATATAATGAAACCTGTTGCATGTCATAGAAAGACCAGTAGAATTAGGGTTTTGGTCTTGTTTTGGTCTCCATGTTAAGCTAGTAGAAGCTTTAGACCCATTTCCCTGTGGTTGCAAATACCTAGGTTTGGCAGTGTGTCTGTCAGTGCTGAAATTGTTCTTGTCAGCGCCCCGATTGCCTTTATCAGCGTTAAACCTAGGGTTTGCTACAGGAACCCATTGCCTATTGGACCAAGTGTTTGACTTTTGGAAAGGTCTTAGGCCATGTGTGTTAGACCCTCTAGAAAAGAATGGGGCTGGTCTAACAACTTGTGAACTTTTGTTCACAAAGGTTTTGGGTCTAACAGTGTTTGACCTATGTTGACTTTTGTCAGTGCTGAAATGGTTCCTATCAGCGTTGACATTTGAAGTGTTGACACATTTGTATGCCAAATGTGAAAAGCTACCACAAGAGTAACAAGCTTTTCTAGACATAGTCTTAGGTCTAGAAGCAAAGAAGCCTGTTCCATGGTTACTAACTTGGCTTTTTGGTGACCTAGTATTCCTATACATCTCTGCATACTTAACACTAGGTTTTCTAACAGTTTGTGGGCCAAGGTCAACAGCTTTGCCAGTGGTTGGGTGTGTGATTTTAATAGGTGTAGGATCATGGCTCGTAATTGGTGTGGGCTCATTTGGACTTTCACACAACAACCCTCCCTTAACAAACAAAGTGTGGTTAGCTTTCTTCCACTCATCTAGGTCAGTCAGTTTTTGTTTATATTCTTCAACTGGGGAAGTCACTCTAGGTGGAGGAATGAATTCCTTCTCTTGGAGTTCTGGCAAGCCAGTCCAAGATAAGTCCTTTGATTGGACACCATAGAAATCCCCAGCTGGTGGTGGAACACCAGTATAATCTTTCATCCCAATCCCACTCATGTCCTTAGAGTCTCTTTGTTTACTAACACACTCTCCTAGGGATTGTGTGGCCTTATCAAATCTCTGGATTTTAAGACTCACATTATCTTTATTTTTGTTAGCCTCATCTAACTTAGCTATCAAATCAAGATTAACCCTGTTTGTGATATCTTGAATATCTTTACTTTGATGTAACTCATGATTTAAGATATTTATTTTATCCTTTAAATCAAACTCCATTTTCTTATACTCAGCTACTGTCCTTTCTGTTTGGGTGAGAGCAATTTGATAATTAGATACTTTGCATCTTTCAGCACTTGCCTCATCTAATAATTTTACTATCTCTTGATTTAGTTTTTCAGTATTTAAACGACAACCCTTAGAACAGAAAGCATCATCATATACCTCATTATCTGATGAAGAGGAGGAGTGTGCCATGAGAGCATATTCAACATGCTCTTCTTTAACTTCAGCAACCAAAGCTCTGTCCTCTTCCTCATCCTTAGCCAAAAAGTTCCAGCTCCAGTCCCATCCTCCAACACCATCAATTTGTTGAACAGCTACCATGGCCTTGGAATCTTGGCTCTTAACCATTTGGCTTGAAGGCTTACCAGCATCAGATCTTCTTGGAGATCTACATTCCCTCATAAAGTGCCCCATACGATGACAGTTGTAGCACTCAACTTTGGATTTGTCAAATCCAGCAACATCCTTAGCATCAAAGGTCATCTTCTTCTTGAACCTTTTATTAAACCTGTTTGCTCTTAAACTTACAAGAGCCATAGTCCACTTGATGTCCATCTCTTCCAATTGTTCATCACTTATTTGCTCAAGATCCTCATATGTAATCCTTGAATCACTGGGCAAAGAAGCAATGAATGCACACACAGTATCTAGATCTAAACCAGCAGGTTTAATTCTATCAGCGCCAAAGTTGTGAGTGTCAACGCTTGAGTATGAGGCGTTGACAGGATATGATCCAGCGCTGACAGGATGTGTTCCAATGCTGATAGGATGTGATCCAGCGTTGACACATGCAGATCCAGTGACTGGATGTCCATAGGAGTTCATGGAATCAAATTGACCTTCACTTTGTGAGAACAAGGCCATGTTGCTACTGGAAGATTTATTATCACTCTCCAAAAGCCATTCATTCTCCAACAGTCTTAGTTTGTTGAAGATGGCATCAAACCTAGAGGTTTTGTGGGTGTTATTGACAAGAATGGATCTTGCCTCAATCTTCCATACATCACCAAGGCTTTTGAGAAAAGTAGCATTCAAGTCAGGGTCATCAATTTGTGTTCCCATGAAGGAAAGTTGACTTGTAATGTCAAGCAGTCTACTTCTCACACTGCTGAGATTCTCATTAGGTTGAGCCTTAAAGACAGCATACTCATGCATGAGTTGCTTCTTCTTTTCTTCTTTTATGTCAGCATTGCCACCATGTGCTACTTCAAGAGCTTCCCAAAGCTCTTTTGCAGACTCAAAGCGTTTGTACTTGTGTTGATTCTCATGACCCAAGGCGTGTTTCATGATGTTCAAAATTTTCATGTCCACCCTTTTCTTGGCTATATCTTCAGCAGATACAGCTCTTCCATCTTCAGGCCTTTCCTTCTTATCAGCTTCAGGACAATTAGGAACAGCTACCCTTGCAGCAATAGCATTAGTAATCTTTTGAGCTTTGTTGAATGTGTTCCCATATTCAACAATCTCCCAAAGAGTGTAGTCATGGATGGCTACATATTGCTCAAAATTCGACTTCCAAAGCTCGAAGTTCCTGGCATCAAACATGGGAATTTTGATACTAGGGTTTGTGGTGTTGTTTTGAAGCAAAACCGGAGCAGGAGGTTGTTCTGAGCCAGACATGATGTTTTTAGGGTTTTGAGAATTTTAGGGTTTTTAGGGTTTTTGGTGTTTTAGGGTTCTTGCGTTACTTAAAGATCAAAAGTTTCTCAACAAGCTCTGATACCACTTGTTGATCCCAAACTTAGATCGATTAAGCTTTGTGTATACGAGATTAGATCAAGTAATACACGTAGAGAAACCTTTGCTTATGAATAAAGTAACTAAGTGTTATGCGGAATTAACACTTAATCTAAAACACAAAGATGTTAAACAAACTTTCACTTGTATTAGAATGATCGAACTTGATTACAATGAAAGAGGTTTAACTTGTGAAAACTTATTATCACTGATGATTAACATTAACCTAAAAGGTCTTCTTTTATAGATTAAGAAGTCTTGTACAATAAGCTACGAATCAACTATTCTAGGTAAAGATAATAATGGAAAATACAATGTCGAGCTTATCTTTACCATACACAAATAAAGAAACAAATAAACAAAAAGATACGTATGAAGATATATTCCATCAGTGCTAGTCTTCAAGGCTGTCAGCGTTGACTTCTTCAAATGTCAACGCTTGGCTGTCAGCGTCCAATGTCATTTTATCAGCGCTTGAATTCTTCTTATCAGCGTCTAGTGAACCGACCCATAATTTATTCCCAACAATTCTGCCTTTCTTAATCTTTTTAATCTTGTTTAATTTTGATAATCATGTAGTCCGATTTAATCTTTATGCTTATTGCTTTAATGTTGTGTTTGTTTGATTGTGCTTATTGATTTTCATGTGTTTGATTTTTATAGCTTATAGTGTTTTAGTGCTTATTGTGTTAATTTTCTTATTTTTAATTAAGTGCTTATTAGTTAATTTTATAAAAAGTTTTTTTTAAATATTTTTATTATTTAGTGTTTTTAAAAGTTTTTAAATTTTGGCTTATTTAGTTTTTCTTAAAATTTATTTGGTTTAAGTTTTGGTTAAGTGCTTATTAGTTTTTAGCTTATTTTTGGTTTTTAGCTTATTTGAATTTTTTTTATGTTATCCGGGTTTAGAAACCCCAGTATCCCGGATAAGGGTTTTTTACATATTCCGGATAGTTGGCTAAAATTGGTATTCCGGATAAGACCCAAAACAGTTATTCCGGATAATAACCAAAACTTATAACCCATATAGTAGCAAAAAGGTTGGAATACGGGTAAGAACACAAAACATTTCCCGGATAAGAAGCACAAATATCACAACCCGGATAAGTAGATCAATACCATTTCCCGGATAAGAAAAAGAAAAACCATATACCGTATAACAAGTAGAAAAATATTCCGTATAAGAATAAGAAACAGTATTCCGTATAACAGTAGTATAGATTGTCATGCTAGCTAGCTTGCTAGCTTAGCCATTTTCCCGCCAATTTGTCCTCTAGCTTGAGCTGCTTGCTTGCTAGCTTGTTTTTTATTTAGTATTGTTCCGTAATCGTTTAGTTTTATCTGAAAGTTGTTCCGATTTTAGTTCTGAAAGTCAGGTATTTTTAGTTGAATTTTTTATCAATTTTTAGTATTAGTATTTTTTTCCTAAAGTTTAAGTTTTATCTTTTATTTAGTGCCCGCTTTAGCTTTTACCTCGTTTAGTTTTAAAGTACCCTCTTAGTTTTATTTTCTCCTTTTTCATTAGGTTAATTTTATTTTTCAGTCGAAAGTTAATTTCTTCGTTTAATTTTATTTTTATTAATTGTTTTGTTTTAATTTACGTTTTATTATTTGTTTCGCTCCTTTATTAGTAGTTATTGTTTTGGCTTATTTTTGTTACTTTTCGCATTTACCTTTCAAATAGAAATAGATAACCGAAACCTTCTTTTTGTTAACCAAAAACGACTAAGTCACACTTTTAACCGGAGATCAATTTGATTAGACACCGAGAGAAACGAACTTTTTAACTAGCAAAATCATACTTTCAAATGGCGCCGCTGCCAGCTCTTTTCGTGAAGAGTAACGGTTTTTGTGAGAGACGCGTTGGATTTTGGGATCCGTTCCCTCGGGAACGTTATTTTTCTTGCACATTTTTCGAAAAACCATTAAAAAATAAAATATTCAAAAATCCAAAAACATTTAAAAAAATCATAAAAAGCATTTCTTTTTCCAAGAGTTTGCACCAAAAATATTCCTCTTCATCCTCTATTTTGTTTAATTCTTTTTCTCAACCCCTCTAAATTTTAATTCTTCATGGATTCGTATGTTTATTGCGTAGGGTGTGGGAGACCAATGTATGGTTTTCAAACATGTCAATGGTGTATATGTGAGCGATGCGGAAATGATATCGACAATACACAATTTGGATTTTGTCCCTCGTGCAATTCGATTAACTCATCCTTTGCTTCTCATGCACTTACTCCTCCCTCTTGCATATATTGTGGAAGCGATTCTCATTGGCATGTTTCGTGTCCGGTTCGATACCCGTCTCATGACGGGCAAGAACCGGGTTACAATTATGACAATGGTAATAGCTATCCACAAGACGCACCAGGTTTTTCTCAATAGCCGTGTTGCAATCATTGTGGGGGCCCTCAAGATACTTCTTATTTTCAACCGATGAATGATTATGAACCACATCCGTGTTCTAATTCTTCTCAACCGATGAATTATGAGCCACATCCGTGCTATAATTCCGGTTTTCAAAATTTTGAGCCCCCACAATACTCCGTCGTTCATCAACCTTCTTTTGGAATAAGTGCGGAACTTCTCACTAATTTGGATGAAATTCTAGATCGCCTCCCAGCTATCGTGGAGAGGGTATGCCGACAAGAGCAAATATCGAATATCGAGACTTATACTCCTCCTCCTGTGCATCCATACTATTATGATGATGATGACGATGAGACTACTATTTCTTGTAATGATCTTGTTGCTCAATGTCCTAGTGCAATTGTACCTCCTTCTCTCGATATCACAAATGCGTCTAAGGATTGTGATACATCGAGTGAGATTAGTGAATTTGGTCTCGACAACTTATTTGGGGAGGTTTGTGATGTACCGACTTTTGCTGAGCTTACGGACGAGGTCGCTCTTAATGATGAGTTTTTCTCCATGCTATGAGAATTTCACCTTTGAAATTTCTCAATCTCCTCCGGGAGATGAGGGCGATGTTGATTTATTCTCTCTGACTTACGAGAAGTACACCACTGAACTTGGTCTTGTAGATGCGGTGGAAGACGTTATTCTTCGCGACAAATTACTGAAAGTTCATCTTCTTATTGCTAAAATTGAAGCGTTGAATTCTACTCCTATTTCTGAGTCTTTACCTCCGTCTATTACTCCCTTGAGAATAATGACACATTTATGGAGGAAATTGACATTCTCTCAATACCTCTGGGTATTGATGATGATGATACGGAAGGGGGATATTATTTTTGATAATTTGCTACATGAAGATATTTTCCCAAGTCCCCCTCTCGAGCACCTTTCATCCACTCCTTTAGACACCATTACGGAGGATGAGTGCTTTGACCCGGGAGGTAACATTGACTATTTTATGATTGATAACCTTACGGATTTTCCGCTTTCTGAGCATCAATTGTCTTTGGGGGATGACAATTTGCTTGCTTTACCCACCCCACCTCCCGTGGATCGCGACCTCACATACTTTTCGTATGTTGAGAGGACTTTTCTACCTTTTAAGACTTACCCTCCCGCCTCTCCTTCATTGATGTCCTCCGGGAACGAGGACAAGGTCTTCGATCCCGGTATTACATTCGAGTCTTCCCCATGGACCATTTAATTCGGGGTTGAGTCAGGCTCGCGACTCGGTGAACAAAAACAAGCGCTTCTCGGAAGGCAACCCGAGTATCTATCCTTTTTATCCGCTTTATATAATAAGTGTAGGGGGAGACCCTCGTAAGTGTTTGTTGTTTTCTTTCTTATAATGTACAGGGATTGGAGCTTTTAAAGATCCACTTTTGATGACTTTTGACGACCCGTAATCCCGTGTACCCTTCTTCCCGGTTCTATCCTAAACTCTTTTGATTCACTATTTTATATTCTTCAATATTAAAAATAGGAATCACTTTAGTTGTCTCTTCCTTGGCAAGATTTAAACAAAGTGCACAATGTCCTAAGTGTAGGGGAGTTTACTCCCACATACTTAAACATTAAGGACAATGTTTATATCAAGTGTAAGGGGACTTCTATCTAAGTTAAGTGGGCTTTTCCTTGTATTTGTCCTCATTTTAACCAAAAAGTTGATTTTTCGACATTTTTCAAAATTTTTGATCTATTTTGGCCTAGTTGTATTTACCTTTGGTATAGTTATTTTCTTTTCTTCTTAGAATAAATTTTAATAAAGTGGTTTTGATTTTTAAACGTTGTGAATCTTTTGACTCAACCCGAGTTTACTTATCTAAGTTTACTCTAGCTAGTATCCTTAACGTGTGTAAGTCAAGTTTTGCTAGGCTTTTATATAGGAAACTCCAAAACGCGAAAGTCTTAACTCTTACGGGTTAAGAACAAGAACTTTTCGCAAGTTCCTATAATTGATCCTAGAAAGTCGTTTATCAATGGAACTTTAAAATGCGAATTCTAAACTTGAAAAAGTCTAAGAAGTTGCAAGATCCTATAGATGACTTGAAAACCCAAAACTTTGATTTAATTAGCTAAGCATTCACGAGTCTCATTCTTTGAGATTTTAAATTGTGGAGAACGAGAGATGATAGAGTCAATTATAAGTTTGGTATTCTTTCATGAATTTATGTAAGTTGATTATAAGCTTTTTCTCCTATCGCTTGTTAAAAAATTTAATTGCAATAAATAAGGTTGTAAAATTTGAAAAGTTACTTAGCTTCTAGCACAAGATCGTTTAAAAGTTGCTCGGTATTAATTAGAGTTCATAGCCAAGGCATAACTTATTGAAGCGGGATGCGAAGATTGGCGAGTCCGAAAAGGCCCTAACAAGGCATGAGGGCTACATTTTGTTGCTAAAGATCCGAAGTGATGTGAAGAATCATTTATCAAAAATCAATATGAAATCGAGACACACGATGAAAATCAAACACTCCCCAAAAGATCATGGAGAAGTCTATCCAAAAAGACCCTAGCAAGGTATGAGGATAAATAAATCCAAGTCCTAAAAGGAGGCGGATCGTTGTATATCAAAATCCCAAATAAAAATTGGAGAAAAATGAAGAAGTCGTGGTCCAATTATGAAGAATCTCTCAAAAAGTTCAAGTGAAGAAATTCCTATTATGAAGAGAAGACCATTATTTCATGAACGTCTCTCAAGATTCGAAGTATGAAGTCACTGCCAAATATCGGTCTGATGAGACGGTATTTATACATAGTCTCATCGTCCAAATCGGGCTTAAAACGCTTAAAATATCGTCAAAATACCCAAATATATGCTTGTGTTTGTTCATTGTGTATTTTAGGTACGGATATCGTGAATTCACCAAAAGATTACAAGAATGAAGCAAAAACGAACACGGGAAACGAAGCCGCACAAAGAACCGGACCCGAGCAATGAATTTTCCAAAAAGACCTTGAAGTTTTGAAGATTGGCAACTTTGGTCCCTCATTTCTAAAGATTTGGCAAGAAAAGACCTTGGAGAAATCATCATTGGCAAGAAATGTCCTCCATGTTTGAAGATTATACATGATAAGCCCTTGAAGATTTAAGGAATTGCAAGATTAGTCCTTGGTATAAACTTTGAAAAACCTTGGTGCCAAATTTGACAAGTCCTTGAAAGTTATTTACAAAGGAGATAAGTTTTATGGTTGTTTAATACAAAGTGATCATGTGTGGGGAATATAAGGACTAAGCCTGCCAAGACAAACAAAATTAAACCCTCCTATCACAACCTGACACGTCACCCACTACCCTTAATCAACCAATCATCTTGCACCTTTTGTCCACCTCACCAATCCACCAGCCTTTAATATTAACAAACTTTTTAAAAAAATCTGTTTAAATTGAATTTTGGGGGTAAACACGTTTTAAACTTAAAACCAAGATTAAAACTAACCCTGTTTATCATCCCTTTCACATAAACCCTAACTCCTAATCACGTCCAAATCATAGGGGTTTTAACCCATCACCTCCAGACCCTTAATTAAGCTTATCCTCACCTAAACCCACTTCTTTAAACCCATCCCAACACACCCATGTGGCCACTATGGACCACCCCTACACCCGTCCTTATCTACACTTCCCCAAAACCCGACCAGATCGACCACCCACATGTGTCCCTTCTTCCCAAAGTCAAGATAAACAGCCAAGATTAAAAGAGATAGCTGGCATGTCATTTTCATTCACGAGCTGCAAATTTGACCAAGAACTTGAAGAATCTTCAAAGGGCAAATTCGGGCTTTTATCAGTTAGGGTTTAGGAATTGTATTTTTTTATTCAAAGCTTCTAGTAAATTCTCTAGACTAGTATAAAATGGGTGGTTTGTACCCATTTTAAAGTTGTTCCAGAATTTTGTAATCTTTTTTATCTTAATGAATATTTAAAGTGTGTTGGTTTAATATTGCAAATTCTGAGTTCCCATTTAAATTCTTGTTTTATTTAGTTAAAAGATTTTCTTATCTTGTATTAATTTAGTTTATCAAAAAAAGTTTTGGTTCAAAGAAAGTTTGATTTTGGGAAAAATCAATTTTGAGACCCACGGATTAAGCATCCAAAAATAGACCAAAGTGAAAGTGGAGGTTTTTTTTTGGGTTCTTGGTTTGTGTTATTTAACTGCTTGGTTAAAAGAGATCAAAGGATTCAAGGAAAATTTGTTTTCTTTCAAATTTTTAGTTCAAGTTTTCTTTTTTTTAAAGGAAAGGATTTCAATACTATTGTTCTTGTGTTATTACTGTACCAAAAGCTCACCCACAAGCTTGATGACAACAAGCATGTGGCTACTGCTTTTTGGCTACTTGGTTTGTTCACTTCTTTTCAGGTTTAGTCTAGAAGGCATATTGGGTGGTATTGAGACTGCTGTAGTTCATACCACCATCAATCTCTACATCATAACAATCCTCTTCCCATAAGCTCAGAAACCAATGAAGACATGGCTGGTGGCATCACCTAGCCACTTGACCTGAAATGGTCAAGTCTGGTTAGTGTTTGAACTCCCCTATTTGAATTTGAGTTTTTAAGCTATATGTGTTTGATTGTTTAGATACCTGTTTTTTATGCTTTGTTCATGTTTATTGATGCTTTAGATGCATGATTAGTTGGTAGAAATCAGATTTAAATGCTTTTGTTGGAAATTTGTTTGAAAATTTTTACTTACTGATTTTAAAAGGGTGTTTGGGTTTAGGGTTTTAATTGGAAAAAGTGACATTAAACCAGTTAAAAACAGCTTAGACTCACTCAATTAGTTGGTTTAGAAGTTATTCAGTAGTTGGCTTTAAGTTTGGTAAGGTTTCTTAGGTTTTGCATGTTCAAATATAGGTAAAAATCAGTAAGACAGATTTCTGCCTTGTTTTGTGTAAATTTTCCCACCATCTTGCTTGACCTGTTAGCTTTAGGTAGTATCTAGGGTCAGGAATTGAATTGTGGGTGTTTGGTAGCCATTTGTGCAAGATTTGGCCATTAGAAAGTCACCAAATTACTAAACACATCAGCAAATAAACCATTTGCACTTTTCTGTATTACAGTGACTGTAATTAGGGATTTTAGTGATTTTCTTGTGTTAGACTTGCTGTTTTTCTTGCATATCTTGACTCCCTACACTCCACTGAGTGTAGGGGTGCCCAATTGTCCAAGCAAAATCAATCAAAGCTCAAGCTATAAGCTGAAAGCCCACCAGACCTGCATTTTGCACTAGCAGTGGGAACTTAATTACCCCTGCTAGTGTATTTGTTTGTACTGCTACACTAAAAGACAGAAACAAGCCATATGTCACTATCAGTTTTGTAATTTTTTGTCTTTAGTGCCTCAAATTAGGCTTTAGGACTTGAAACTTGTTTCAATATTTTTCTTATTTTATTTAGGATTTTTCTGTTTAATTATGTTTTATTTTACTGTTCATTTAGTAATTTTTAGATTAAATAGCTAATTTAAATTACTTTTTAAATACTGTTTTTGGCATTTAGTGTAAAAATTCATTATTTTTCACTTTTAATAATTTTGTTAGACTTAGAAAAGTATTTTAAGATTTTTAGTTTAAAAATATTTTACTGTTCACTTTTTAATTATTTTTTTATAATTAATTTAGTTTAATTAGGGTTTAATTATTAATCAGTTGTCTTTTAGTGAAAAATTTTACATTTTTCAAACTTTTTCAATTTTCTATTGTTCAGTAGTGTAATTTATGATTTTTAAAATTGTCAAATCATTTTAAGCATTATTTTATTATTTTTTATGATTATTTTAGTTTAAAAATAGTTTTTAGTGATTAAAAAATAGAAAAATACTTTTTAAAATTTAGGAAAATTACTTTTTAGTCTTTAAATAATATAATGAGTTATTTGTTCAATAAAATAATATTTTGGACATTTTTTTAATTATATTTAATTTTAGGGCTTTAATCAGCATTAAAAATTGAATATTTAATTAATAAAAGGATTTAAAATATATTTGTTGGATTTTTATTCTTATTTATAATATTTTAGACTTAGTTTAAGCTTTTAATTAATTTTTAGGTTTAACTTTTAATTTTGTCGCGTTTTACGTATTTACGTTCGCGTTTTACGTCAACGTCGTAGTTTAAATCGTAGTCGTAGCTCGTCTTTACGTTTTCTCTTCTCAACCAAAAACGTCACTAATCCAAACTTGATTTCATATATATTGGCACATTAATCCACACACCTCCTTCGAGAACGAACCCGCACTTATTCGGTTTTACGTTTTTCCTAAAGCGTAAGACTTAATACTTGCCACTCATACGCGTTTTTCCTAAAACGTGTACGAAAAACCTACATCAATTTTTGGCGCCGCTGCCGGGGAGGTGTTTAGTGTGCCATTATTAGTATCGTGTTTGTGTGAGTAGTGCGTTTTTGCTTTTCAATTTTTGGAAAGCGTGAATATCGTACATACTCATTTTTGTTATTTTTTCTTATTATATTATAATATCCAAATAAATCGTGTTTAATTTTCCTAAATTAAACACACAACAATCTTTTACTATATTGTAGATATATTGGTTTTCGTTTTTCTTGTGAATATATTATTACTATATTGTATCTACGTAAGAACAATAAATATACAAGTACTCCAAAAGCGTGAAAACGCAACCTTGATTCGGGATTTCATCACTCGATCATTGTATTCGAATCTAAAGCAAAAGTTTAAAGGCAAAATAGATAAATACTTTCGTGAGGCTTAATTTCAATTAACACAAACTATAAGGTGGGTATAAGGCGGTTGTATTTCACGACCTAAAGGAAAAAGGCTCTTAAGTGCTTCGCGCCGCCTCGTTTCCTCCGCTTGCTTGTGCGTGTTTTGAGAAAGAAGGCTAATCGAGGGTTTGCCGCCCAAGTATTATCTACGTATATTATATTTGCTTGTGTTTTCAAGATTAAACCCTCTTGAACGTTTTGGTGTTCCACCAACGTTCTAAAGTCATCAAAGATGTTCACTCCACGTGATCGTTTTCATTCTTTGAGGCTCCTTTAATCGAGAAGATCGATTCGAGGGGAGATTTGTAGATTTGTGTCTACGTAATACATTCAAAAATCCAAAAAAATTTAAAAACAATCAAAAACCAAAAAAATTGAAAAAATCGAAAATCCGCAAAAAGAATCTTCTTTGCTACAACCCATTCTACGCTTAGTGCATGCGCACTCGATCGAAGGATTATTCCAATTCTAGCGAAGCTTCGAATCGACGCAATCGTAATCGAAGGAATCGACGACGTAGACGAGAATTAGAAACCGACGTTCCTAATATCGTTGTTGAAGAAACCGTAGAGGAGATGGCCGACAATCGTTCGATGATGGAATTGCTCCAAGCGCCCACCGAGGGTTATGGAGACGCGACCGTAATTCCCGCTATCGAAGCGGAGAATTTTGAGATAAAGAGCGGAATGCTTTCGTTGATCCAAGCTACGAAGTTTCGAGGTCGTGAAGCCGATAATCCTCACGACCATATTCGGAATTTTGATCGTCTTTTGGCCACGAGCAAGTTTAAGAACGTCGACACCGATGTCGTCAAGCTTATGCTTTTTCCGTACTCGCTCGATGGTGCCGCCAAGGATTGGTACGAGAAAGAGCCACCTAATTCCATAGTTACGTGGAAGGATCTCGTTTCCAAGTTCGTTAATTATTTTTTCCCACCGTCTAAGACAACGTTTTTCAAGAATGAAATTACGAAATTTGAGCAAAAACCGAATGAATCTTTTAGAGACGCGTGGGATCGTTTTAAGGAATTGCTTAGGCAATGTCCTCACCATGGTTTTTCCGAGTTGCACCAAATCGATACGTTTTACAACGGTCTTAATTTTCAAGAGCAAGATTCGTTGAATTCCGCCGCCGGTGGCAACTTTTTGTGTAAGACTCCGAAAGATGGATTGATAATTATCGAAAACCGATCCAAGGTTTACCAACTCCGTAACGCACCGAGTGTTGCCAATGTCGCCAATGTTAGTAGTTCTAATCGCGACATTGAGAGATTTGATGCGAAAGTCGACAAGTTGACGAATGTGTTCACGTCTTTTCTCGTTGAGATGCAAAAGAAAGACGCTCCCGCTACGGTGAAAGCGGTTGAGGTTTCGTGTACGTTTTGTGGTGGACCTCATAATTATTACGAGTGTGCGGCTACGGATGGCCAAACGTTGAATGTGAGTGCGTTAAATGGAAACAACAATTTTTCTAATCAAAATAACGCGGGTCCATCACAACAAGGCAATTATAACCAAGGCAACAATTTTCAAAATCGTAACAATTTTCAAGGAAACAATCAACAAGGAAATTTTTCAAACCAAAATCAAGGAGGTTATAATCAAGGTCGTAATATAACTTGGCAAAATCGAGACAATAATCAAAACTCGAATTTTTCAAACAACAACAATCAAGGCAACAATTTTTCAAGTGGTAATCAAGGAAATTTTCAAAGAAACAATCAAAACCAAGGGAACTTTAATCAAAATAGTTCGTCAAACGATTTTCAAAATTACATGAAAATGAATGAGGCTAATATGAGACGATTAGAGGGAGAAATTGGTACTTTGAAAAACGACTTTTCTAATACATTGAAATTGCAAAACACGAAGATTGAGCAAGGGCAAATTGATATTAAAAAGATGTTTTCGGCCATAATGAACAAGTCCTCGGGTGCGTCATCAAGTTCGTTACCTAGTGACACTGTTGCTAATCCGAAGGAACAATGTAAAGCCGCCTCGTCTCGTGAGAAAGGTCGTGTGATTACCCCTAACCTTGAAGGATTCCGTGTTGTTTATTCTTCTCAACCCTCGACTTCTAAGACGTCCTCTTGTTCTAAAGTCGATGGGGTGAACGTGGCGACCAAGGAAAAGAGTGCACACCCTCGTGTACCTCAAATTCCATCCACGGTTCAAAAAGAGAGTTTTGTCGACCTTACCAAAGTAACCCTTGAAGAAACTTGTGCATGGATCCTTCTTAAAAAACCCAAAAGGCGTATGCCGAGAAAGGAAAAGGATCTGGGCCAATTTCTACTACCTTGTGATTTTTCCGAAATTGAGGGATATTTAGCCCTTGCCGATTTAGGTGCTAGCATCAATCTCATGCCTCATTCTCTTTGTAAATTGATGAGATTGCCTTCGCTTACCCCCACGAACATGACAATCGAGGTTGCAAATTGTACTCCACTTATACCAATTGGATAGCCGAGGATGTCTATGTGAAAGTTGGAAAGTTCGTTTTTCCCGCGGATTTCGTTATATCCGATTACGAGTGTGACCCTAAATGTCCCATTATTTTAGGCCGACCATTCTTATCGACGGCTCGAACCGTAATCGATGTTCACGAGGGGAGACTTACTATGAGATATGGGGATGAAAAAATGGACTTTTTCGCTAGAAAATCCCGAGGGTTTAATGATAATGAAAAAACCGAGGTTTCAAAACCTAATGTTTCTAAACCTAATGATTTCAAAATGTTCACTTTAGCGGAACAAATGAGGCTTGATGCATGTTTTGAAAGATTAAGAAAAACGGTTTTAAAGATGATGATTTTAATGATAAAGAGTACGTGTACCTAATTCAAAAGGGTATGTGTAAATTTATGGATGAAAACTCACTTTGGGATGTTTTTAGCGAAACAATTGAACCACCAATTCCGAAGGGCGACGTTAGTGCCATCACGACAAAGACCAATATGGGCTCGTCTTCACCACCTTCGAAGGACCATGACTTTGAGGCCCATACTTCTAAACCCATTGAAGTGCCTCCCACTCCTAGCCCCAAATCCATTAAGGCTAAGGAAGTGGCCCAACCCAATGTAATCTCACCCATCATAGAAATGTCACCTAAGCATAGCCCAAGGGCTTGTAAGACCATGGTTGTGACTCTCGAGAAATCCACTCGAGAACTTGCTCACATCGACACTTTCTTTGATGGCGATGGTGATTTTGCCGAGATCGAGCATATACTTGCTAATCCGCCATCCATTTTCGAGGATTTACCCTTTGATAAATCTTCAAATGAAGAGGATGATCTCATGTCGGAAATTTCTTATGATGATGAGAATGACTACACTTTCACAACGTACTTGAATTCCGTATACGAACCTATTTTTCATCATAATCCCATTTTTGATGATGAATTCGAGAACGTTGATGACCATATCATCGATCCTCCTTCGTTTCACGATTGTGATGATGAAGAATTCTTTAAGGAGGTCGATGAATTTCTTGCTATAGACACAAGTCCCATTCTCGAGGAGTTACCTTATAAAAACTCCTCGTTTGAGAATGACGTTTACCACATTCGTGAGGATCTAACTTATCAACGATCCCCACAAAAGAATGATGGTTTCTTGCTTGATCGTGATCTCTTCGAGAGAGTTTCTAAAATCATCAAAGAGGGGAATGACAAACCATGGTTTGACAAGCCTATCTATGACGAAGAAATCGATGAGATCGACGTTCATGAAGATGACGAGTATGTATACCCCGAGGGGGCGGTGTTCTTTATTGATCGACGTTTTGAGAACTTATATAATCCACCACCCCCTAACCGCGACTTAAATGTGAGGATTTTTAGCGCGACTAATTTTGAATTTGACACGCCAAATATTTTCGACATTATTCAATCGGGTTTTCATAAAGAGTTTTTAAACGATGAAAAAGGAAAAGATTTTAAAAATGTTTTAAAAGATTTTTCTACATGCTTAACTCCGTCATCACCGCGTTTTATGAGTGCTACCACCTCGTCTACTCCTTTTGACGAAGGTTGGTGTGGATTTAGTGTGGGGGAAGCCCCAAATGTTCCCTCACATTTCTCCACCGAGGACGAGATTTACGATCCCGGAATTGCTTGTAAAGGGAAATCTCGGTCTTCCACCGATGCAATAAATGGAAAATCTTTTCGTTTGCTTGGTGTGAGTCTACCTCGAGTAGCTCATAAGTTTGACTTACCCATTGCCCCACCTTTCTACTTCTCATCTATTTTCTTCTACCCTATTGGGGTTCTAGTTCGTGTTGGAGTAGCGTTGTTTCGTCTTTCATCCGAAAACGAGGACGCTATCTTTGACCCCGGTATACGTTTATCGGGTTTTTAAAGTACTCCATGTACTTTTGGGCCTTGTTTATCATGTAAGCCCCACTAAAAATGACCAAACCATGATTATCCCTAAATGATCACATTTATGGGGATTCGAGTCGAGCTTTTGACTCGGTTATCAAAAACAAGGTGCCTCGTGGGGGATTCTCATGCTTATCCTTGTAAATAATATCTCTTTCTTAGTAAACGTAATGAGGGGACTTGTGCTCTTCAAACCTTTGTTCCGTGGTTGTTTGTGATTGTGATTCATTAGGTACATCGACATCATTGAAGCCTCTCGTGTTCGTTTTACGGATCACTCGAGCTTCCATCGTTGCCTTTGGAGATTCCGATATCCGATGATATCCTTTTATGTTCTAACGTTTATCTTATTAGCATAATTCATAAACGGCTTTTAGGTTATTCGTTTTACCCTTTCCATGCTCGAGATTAAGCATTCGACTTCGTCTCTAGTATGGGGGTGTTTTCACCTCTAGACTCGAAACAATGAGGACAATGTTTAGTTTTAGTATGGGGGTGAGTAGATACTTCACCTTGCTTACGTCAACACGCTATCCAAATTTCATCTTTTTGTTATCATTTTGTTGCAAATAAGGCTAAAAATGGCCAAATTTTAAAATTTTTCTAGTGTTTCATAAGTGTTTAAGACACGAATGTAGGTTTTCCGTTGGTGAGAACGAGAGTAATTTTTGACTCGACCGTGCTGTTGAGCACTTAGCTTCGATTCCTTAACTTTTTAGGCTAAGTCTCTTAAATGAGGACGAGAAATGATAGAGTTATTTATAAGTCTCGTAATCGTCACGATCTCATGTGTATTAATTATTAGCTTATTCTCCTCACACTTTTGCATAATAAATTTGTTAATAAATATTGATTTGGCGGTTTAGTCACTATTGTTGGTTTCTAATTTGTTTTGGTAGCTTCCAGGTAATTAAATTGGGAAAACATTAAGGTATCGCCAGCGTCACGGTTTTGAAGTATTGGCACCCGAATAATCGAAAGCTTCACCTAATAATAAGATTTCAAGTGCTCACCTAAATTAAGCAAAAATTTGAAGCTCACAATGTGACAATCCGTCAATTTATGATTGATATTTTATTCTCAAATATTATTTGAAAATATTATTTTAATGTTACAATATGAACTCACTTATTTTGGGAAGAAATTTGGAATTACGTCTTGGAGTAGCATCGACTACGTCTAAACCGGAGGATTCAACGTTACGTGCTTACGTTTACATACACCGTCTTTGGTGACAGTCCGACATTTCAGAAAATAAATTTATCCGTGAATATTATTTTGGAGTTTTAAATTTGTGTTAGTTCATAAACTCACAAATTTACGAGAAGAGATTAGGACTTACGATTTTATTTTAACGTCCTTTACGACTAAACCGGAAACCTTAGGATTACGTATTTACGTTTTCGAACTCCGTTTTTGATGAGACAATTTTTATTGGATTCGTTTTGTGACGTTGATTCATAATTTATAAAAACGTTTTTCGTAAAACGACCCGAGAGCACGCAAATCGAGGAAACTAGAATCGAGGAGTACCCGTAAATTAGTGGGATGGGACAAGTTTTACACTTGCCCACCCCACTATGTGTATGGCATCCAACTAGTGCCTCAACACCCTTAGGTGTCAAGCCTTAAACAAGTTACAACACTTGTCTATTTTGCTTACAAGTTAAGCACACCTTGAGACAAAACCAACAATCAATACCATTTACCACACACACACTCATGCAAACCACACACATTTTCTCTCTACTCTCTTTATGATTTCGTGTATACTTCACCAAAAACACCTCCATTTGATCCAAATTTAACCACAAACTATTGTTATAACTTACATATGTTAATCTCCTTCAAAAGAGATGAAGATTGGTGGTGATTATAACATCCTTGGAGGAGTTTTCATGGTGTCTTGAGGCTGATTTTCCACAAGGTATATATGAAGAATGGTGGTCTTGAAGATGGTCATGGTTATGCACAAGTTTCTCCATCAAAAACCATGTCCAAATCACAACCTACATCAACTTGGTGGTATAAAGATTGTCCTCCTCATCTTCTTGTTATTTTGATTATGTAAACATGTATTTTATTTCCTATTGTATATGTATATGATGATTATATGATGATAAAAATGTTATATGGGGATTTGGTGTTGATAAACATGATTAAAAAGGTGAAAAACTATAAAGAACAAGGCTAAAATCTTGCTTAAAAGTGATGGCTGTATAAAACAGTAAAGAAACAGGTCATGGACTGATAAAATGATTAAGTAGAATCCATTTACAGTAAGCTATATGTCTTGTACACATGTGAGAGTTGGCCATGCAATGGAATCATTGTAATGAGTGAGATATGATCAAAACAAGTTTAAGGTATAAATCTGAGTTCACTGTTTTGGACGATTTTTATAAAATATTTAGAAGATGATTCAACAGTAGCTATAGAAGAGTTAATTGTAGCACATATCATGTAGTTTATGTGATAAAAATTTGAGCTTCTATCTCCATATAGAACTCAAGATATGGCAGTTTTGGTGAAAATGAAGTTAAAAATCAGATTTTTAGAAATAATGTTTATTACTATTATATAAGCACTCAAAATATAATAGTATAAAATATAAAATAAAAACCCACTAACTTATGGATTTTATTTATATAAGTATGTAAAAGGTTAAATAAGTGGACATTCTATAAAAATGGTAACTTGTTAAGTTTTATAAGTTATAAAAGTATAAACTTGATTTTTACGACTTTTTCGGCTATCGCCGTAAAATTAACGTTTTTGTTAAATAAAACTTAGATGGTTGGACCCGTCTAAAGAAAACTATATAAAACTTATATACTGATATATAGACATGTATAACAAGTAAAAACCAATAAAACCCGAACTATAGGGCATACGGACATTAACGAGCTAAGTAAACATATTGGACTAATACTTGGGCTAATAATTGGACTAAACAAGATAAACACCCATAAAAAGAACTTATTGGGCTTAACCCATTTAGGCCCAACTTGGAAAGTATACATACTGATAATATAGGTACAAAATAGATTAAAATAAGTTAAATAACTTATAATAAGCTTATTGGACTTAAGACACGTAAACGGGTAAAACTAGTAAACTAATATAAAAGTTATCGACATATAACACTAAAAGGAGTAAACGAGAATATGTAAACCCACTTGATCATCATATATATAATCATCATATGTATACATACTTGTTATTTTGATAAAGTCATTGGGCAAACGTCTAAGACCGATTATTATTTGTCTAGGTTTCCGTGATTGAAGCACGTACCGTACGTCCGAATTACCGATAACCCGCCTTCCCACATCAACGTGAGTTCATAGCCTCGCACTCTTTTAAATGTTTTATAAATGCTTTATAAACCCGCGAGGGAGATAACATGTTAGATTTTATAAAAGTTTGGACACCATTTGTCCCGATTGTTTGTTTATTGATTTTGGACCCGAATGATTGAATGACCCGATTGTATGAGCCGATAAATGATTAATGGACCCGATAGATGAAATTAAATGGATTATTAAAGTTAGGTTATGTCACTAAAAGTCCCATTAGCATGAATTGTGAACTACCGGGAGTTGGTAGACGCTTATGCATTTAATAGTACTATTTGGGGACGATCACCCCAGTTCGCGCCTTGACGGTTGATCCCCGTCGTGCCACATTGATTGGTAAGCGAATTTATGTATGAGAAGATTTCCATAGCGTGACCTTTGTGACGACACGCTACTTTAGATGGGCAAATTGAGTATCGGGTTAGCTACCCGTTGTTGGTTTAGTAAGGTAACAATGTCATGCGGCTTATAGTAATCCAAAAATTAACGAAATACTAATAGACGCTCCGAATTACGATGTATTGCCTGACTAGCAATACAGGGTCATACTATTGATATTATGTTCGTGTTTTGGTTTTCATAACCATATTCATATAACGGTTTTTATTTGATCTATACAACGTTGCAAAACGTATTGTATGGTGTTTTTAATGACAGTGATTCGTATAATGATTTTTAAGGCAAATGCCTATATTATGATTTTCGATAAGGATTTGTATAAAACGACTTTGGCTATTTCATGGCCTATTAAAATGATTTGTACAAGATGATTTTCAGTAATAATTTTATACTGATATTATATTGATGAATTTTATTAAACTCTATGAATTCACTCGGCGTTATCGCTGACCTTTTCTTTTAACATGTTTTATCTCAGGTACTTGAAGGTAATTCTCGGGAAGACGACAAGAATTTATGGCCCGCACTTAAAACAATATTTTCCATTCAAATACTTTGTAAAATTTGTATGAAATGTAATTACTTGGGACCAATGTAACTTTGATGTTTATGAATGGAAATGCTTTATAAATAAACGACGCGATTTTTATGCGTTGTCTATGATGTGAGTAATGTGCTATCCCGTAACACCAAGTAGTATTCCGCTGTATTGAGTTGTACAAATTTGGGGGTGTTACAGTTTGGTACCAGAGCTCTCGTTATAGAGAACGAAAGATTTTTAAAACTAAGGTTTTGAATAAAACATTTCAAAATCTTTTAACTAAAAACATTTTTCTAAAAATGTCTAAAAATCTTTTGACTATAACGGTGCCGAAGAATTCCCGAGTTACCGACAAGGCCAAGACTGAGAAGTGTTATTTTAATATATATATATAACTTGGATTATATATATATGATGTAATTTTATTACATGATTGTTTGATGATTATTTTGAGTTTTATACGAGGTATTTATACGACGTAGATTGTCACAAGAAACCCTAACTCCCCTAGTAAATTAATCGAAGCTATTCTCGTAGGAATTCTAGCTATCCTAGATCTAAACCAAGTTGTGGATATTTATGATCCCAACAAATGGTCGATATTCGTAGAAATGTAGATATTAGTTGATTGTGATACTAAAAAAGAATTGGCGAGATTAAATCTGATATCGATGTCATGACGATCTTTCCTTATAGAGTGGAGTTTGACAAAACGTTACCACCTAGAAAGATGTCATCTGATTCGTTGTCATCCAATTCTTAAATTGAAATCGAAAGGGTGAATGTTGCACTTGAGGCTGTTATTGGAACCATTACCCAAAAGCCTCATGCCACTAGTACCTTTCCGAGAAATTTAATTGAATGTGTGAGTCATCTCATAATAGTGACTCATTTGATAATTGTTGTTGTAAGAGTTAATAGGATTGGAAATTAAGTGTTGATTCATATTGAGATTGTATTGCCTATTAAGGCCTAAGAATAAGATTGAAAGTATTGGAATATGAGGTAGGATATCGAATTAAGTATAAAATTGGTTGAAACTTGAATAAAGTAAAATTTAACCTGTATGGAATATGAGATTGTTAAGAGGAAGTTGTTAAGTTCTGTGATTGAATTATAAGGTTTTAAATGATCGTTAGTTTGTGTTAAGGGTTGTTCCTAGGCCATTGTCCACTAACGAGGATGCCCAGTGTCCAAGAAATAAATTGAAGAAATCTTCTTCTGAATTGAGACCGATGGATCTTCCGGGACATGTGGAACACCTAATGACTCTTGTAGATTAGTATTCATTGTGGTATCTTTTAAAAATCCCTAACTTAACTGAGATATCAGTTGGTAGGATGAGTTCTGAGAATTGTATGACATAGTGACGCGTAATGTGTTACGGTACAATTTTGACTTGTTTGTGATTAATGAAAAGACTACCTTTGATTGCTAAATTCTACATGTATCGATGATATCTATCTTTTCTTGCTTCATCCTAATGTTCGCGTTAGTGATGCAACCGTTGAACAAGTACTCATCTTGAATCGAGTTATGTTGTGGATTATTCTTTTGAGTGCCATCGAGATCATGAACCTCATGATTAACCGGCTAAGCTCATTTCCTATCATATTGTAGTTAGTTCTTGGTGAACAACTCTTCATCACTCTTTTGCAGATCACTCATTGTTTTTATAACGTTAAAACGGTATCCTTTGAGAAAATTTAATTTTCATCACTATAAGGATTATTCTAAGTGAGATTTGTAAGTGATTGTTATCGAAATGAGGTTGTTTATAAAACGCTTTGGAAAACCTAATTGTTTTCATAACAAAGAAAATATTTGTTAATTTATTTTTGATTCTTATTTAAGAATTAAGCATGAAAATGTTTTTATTATAAACATGATGATAAAATTTTGACGAACTGAGTATTGCATCGTTAATCTTGAAATTTTGTATAGTTGCGCGCCTACATACAATTTCGAATGGACCATGCAAGACTGATTAGTAGTCACCATAAAACTAATGAATAAACACTACATTTTCTTTGAAGATTGTGAAAGATTAAATTTTATGAGATCTGCAAGAAGTAAAAAATAGGGACATAGTGTTAGGGACACCTACATATGTGCCTGTAGCATCTATTCTTCTGAGTCGAATTTACTCATCTGTGAAAATTGTCTTATTTGACAATTGACAATTCTTTCTTGACCAATTCTCCCGTAGTGAGATTCTTAGTAAAAGTATCTGATTACCGAGTGTTGATACCCGACTGGATGTATTGACGTTCTTATCATTTCTTATGATTTGATTTCATTTGAATGACCCGGGTAACGATCCGAGGAGCTTTCGAATGCGTACTCAAATTAATGAAAACATGGGATATATTTATATTCGTTAGATGTTTTCATCTGTATCTGATTTGAAATTCTCTCGCATAGATTATGCGTTGACCTTACTCTTTTAATAGTAGTTATGTCTCCTGATATCCTTGAACTTATGAAGGATTATGAATTATTATTAGTCTTTTGAGAAGTTCACATCTTATCGACGGCAATAAAACTGAAAGGTTGGTAATGCCAGTAGAATGGATTGATTGATTATGACATGACGACATTGTCTTAATTAATGGGAACTCGAGTAGAATTCCCCTAAATGATAAGATGTTGATTATCAAAAGTGATCTAAATAATTCTTGATGGATGACCATATCTTGTATTAAGACTTGAGATTATACCGTGAATGGTTGTGAACTAGTTATAGATATTGTAATCTAGAAGAACCTATGAATTTATTAAAAGATTATAATGTTATCTGAAGCTTTAGTAAGTATTTGTTGGTGAATTACCTAGACTTTCGCCATTAAGGCAAGTTGAATTTGGTATTGATTATATTTCCGGTGCTGCACTTGTGGCTTGCGCACTGCACGTCAGCACCATCTAAATTAAAGGAATTACCGTACAACTGAGAAAGTTATCAGAGAAAGATTTTATTATACCAAGCCTGTCATCCTGAAGAGCTATGGTGTTATCTTTCCTTATATTTATAGATTACTGTGACTGAGTAAATTGACAATCGAAAACGATATCCATAACTCGAAATGGAAGATTTGTTCAATCATTTAGAAGGTTTTAGCGTATGTTTTAAAGATTTGATCCACGGCATGGTTATTATCAACTTCGCATCCGCGAAGAAGATTATCTATTCCAATCACTACATCCGGTACTTGTAATGAACATTATGAGTTTCACGTGATTTCGTTTGGATTGACTAATACACATGTAGCATTCATAAATTTGGTGAATCACGTGTGTAGGCTGTAAATTGATAAATTCATGCTTGAGATCATTAAGGACCAATTGTTTGTATATAAGAATAATAATGAGTTAATAATTATTTATAAAATTCCCTGAATTGGCCGAACGATAAAAACCTGTACCTTGAATAATTAACACGTGATTAAAGACTTAATCCTTTACATAAAATGACCGTTGGATTAATAATGGTAAGATGTATGCATATAGACTCTTCAAAAATTAAGAGCCCTTTTAAGACTTTGGATTTTACAAAAAAGAAATGGAAATATGCTTTGACAAATTTTTTAACAAAGGATTTTAAAGGGACTATTCCCTTATACACAAACCATTTAACTAAACTTCTGTTTAGGGGTAAATGTTTGTGTATACCTCAAGATAACTAAAGAAGGATTGAGTAAAACCATTTGTACCATGACTTGAAATTTTAAACGACACTTTTTGCTTTTCAACTAAGAAAATTTTGACCAAAGTATAAACCAAAGATTTTTCGAACAATTACGAATCTTATTAAATATTTTCGATAAATCAACAAAAATCGTGTTAATCAAATTCAAATTTATTTTGAACATCTTATATAATTGGTCGAACTAAGAAATTTAAAATTTTTACGTTTACGTTTCATAAAAATTAACTAATAATTATTTAATTAATTATAATAATTATCGACGCTTTAGACGACGGATTGAGTAAAACGGACAAAAATAATAGTCGAGATAGAATTAAAACTTAGAAAATATGAAGAAAGGTGAACGTATTTACTGACGCATAATATAGAAAGAATATCTGAGTGAATTATGGACATGATAATTATATCATCAGGAAAAATGAATATAAATACTGACACATTATGTAGAAAATATAGAGAACCAATTAGGATGTGTTCCTTAATAATGAAGGTGCAAAATAAATTGCCGAACAATTTAAAAATAGCCGATGATTGTAAAAAGGATAATATAGATAATAAAAAGTGGTTCGCGGCTAATATGAACCATTAGAATTGAGAAGCCGATGGCGTTAAATATTTTAAAGACCACTTGTGATTGTATAAATATAGAGATTGTGAGATATAGTTACGTTGGAATTTGTAAGTATAAGTATTCTATTTATGTCATTTATGACTAAAAGTATCTTTGTCTGAAGAAGTTGTACTAATGGCAATTATGAAGGCAAACATCTCCTCATGCATTAGTAAACGTTTAGCTATTGCAAAGGTAATCATTTGAATTTGATTCGATTTGGGTCATCGTCGACAGACTGACCAAATCTGCTAATATCATTCCCGTTAATGATAAATGCAAAAGAGTTATGTAAACATAGTGTGCCTGTATCGAACATATTTATCAAGATCCTCGCTTCGCATCGAATTTCTAGAGATTTGCTCAGAAATCATTGTGAACGAACCTTGATGAGAGTACTATGTACCACCCCAATCGAAGGGACGAGTTAAAGTAACGATACAAAGTAATATAAGTGTTGTTTTATGTTTGAATGAATGACCTTTGGCAATAAACCGTATAATCGCTTTCCTTTGGAAAGATTATCATTGATAATTATCGTGTTAGTATCGAGATCGAATCTTGTTAGGATCTATATTAGAGCATCTGTAAGCAGGAGTTGAGATAAAGACACCCGAAATACACCCATTGTGAGTTGGACATGTCTTTTAGGTTTAAGGTTTTCTATGATGGCGAACCTAACCTTACAAAATACCCGACCCGCGAGATCTAAAATGATTGTTGAAATTAGAATTTGATTATTGACTGCCGGTAGTAGGCAGGAGGTTATGTGAATGTGAAATGTAGACCTTGAAGTGCCAAATGGGTAGCGAAGTTATGCCACAATTTTTAACCTTGGAAAGATGAATTCATGATCTGACAAATCATGGGATATAAGTCCCCGTCGTATGGGACCATTGAGATGATGTAAAAGTTAGGATTGAAAGGCATATAAGCTGGATCTACCCTAGGAATTCAAGAACCGCGTGAATTATGTTTCGTAAATCGAACTTGATGGAATATCTATCATGTGAAAATCTTATTGTTCTTAGTAAAGCTTAGATCGGTGAAAAGTTGCATTCATCAGAAACCCGTGAACATCATGGATAGAGAAAGTAAGTCAACATTAAGCCTGATTTTATTCCCGTAGTTATGTTTCATGAAACTCGTGTATTGTAATGAATTGCACTTGTGAGAAAAGACCGAATGTGGAGGAAATACCCACATGGCTTTAACTCTATAAGAAGCGAGTAGTAAGGTAAGATGATCTTTGAGGACAAAGATCCTGTTTAGGGGTAAATGCTGTGACAATCCGTCAATTTATGATTGATATTTTATTCTCAAATATTATTTGAAAATATTATTTTAATGTTACAATATGAACTCACTTATTTTGGGAAGAAATTTGGAATTACGTCTTGGAGTAGCATCGACTACGTCTAAACCGGAGGATTCAACGTTACGTGCTTAGGTTTACATACACCGTCTTTGGTGACAGTCCGACATTTCAGAAAATAAATTTATCCGTGAATATTATTTTGGAGTTTTAAATTTGTGTTAGTTCATAAACTCACAAATTTACGAGAAGAGATTAGGACTTACGATTTTATTTTAACGTCCTTTACGACTAAACCGGAAACCTTAGGATTACGTATTTACGTTTTCGAACTCCGTTTTTGATGAGACAATTTTTATTGGATTCGTTTTGTGACGTTGATTCATAATTTATAAAAACGTTTTTCGTAAAACGACCCGAGAGCACGCAAATCGAGGAAACTAGAATCGAGGAGTACCCGTAAATTAGTGGGATGGGACAAGTTTTACACTTGCCCACCCCACTATGTGTGTGGCATCCAACTAGTGCCTCAACACCCTTAGGTGTCAAGCCTTAAACAAGTTACAACACTTGTCTATTTTGCTTACAAGTTAAGCACACCTTGAGACAAAACCAACAATCAATACCATTTACCACACACACACTCATGCAAACCACACACATTTTCTCTCTACTCTCTTTATGATTTCGTGTATACTTCACCAAAAACACCTCTATTTGATCCAAATTTAACCACAAACTATTGTTATAACTTACATATGTTAATCTCCTTCAAAAGAGATGAAGATTGGTGGTGATTATAACATCCTTGGAGGAGTTTTCATGGTGTCTTGAGGCTGATTTTCCACAAGGTATATATGAAGAATGGTGGTCTTGAAGATGGTCATGGTTATGCACAAGTTTCTCCATCAAAAACCATGTCCAAATCACAACCTACATCAACTTGGTGGTATAAAGATTGTCCTCCTCATCTTCTTGTTATTTTGATTATGTAAACATGTATTTTATTTCCTATTGTATATGTATATGATGATTATATGATGATATAAATGTTATATGGGGATTTGGTGTTGATAAACATGATTAAAAAGGTGAAAAACTATAAAGAACAAGGCTAAAATCTTGCTTAAAAGTGATGGCTGTATAAAACAGTAAAGAAACAGGTCATGGACTGATAAAATGATTAAGTAGAATCCATTTACAGTAAGCTATATGTCTTGTACACATGTGAGAGTTGGCCATGCAATGGAATCATTGTAATGAGTGAGATATGATCAAAACAAGTTTAAGGTATAAATCTGAGTTCACTGTTTTGGACAATTTTTAGAAAATATTTAGAAGATGATTCAACAGTAGCTATACAAGCGTTAATTGTAGCACATATCATGTAGTTTATGTGATAAAAATTTGAGCTTCTATCTCCATATAGAACTCAAGATATGGCAGTTTTGGTGAAAATGAAGTTAAAAATCAGATTTTTGGAAATAATGTTTATTACTATTATATAAGCACTCAAAATATAGTAGTATAAAATATAAAATAAAAACCCACTAACTTATGGATTTTATTTATATAAGTATGTAAAAGGTTAAATAAGTGGACATTCTATAAAAATGGTAACTTGTTAAGTTTTATAAGTTATAAAAGTATAAACTTGATTTTTACGACTTTTTCGGCTATCGCCGTAAAATTAACGTTTTTGTTAAATAAAACTTAGATGGTTGGACCCGTCTAAAGAAAACTATATAAAACTTATGTACTGATATATAGACATGTATAACAAGTAAAAACCAATAAAACCCGAACTATAGGGCATACGGACATTAACGAGCTAAGTAAACATATTGGACTAATACTTGGGCTAATAATTGGACTAAACAAGATAAACACCCATAAAAAGAACTTATTGGGCTTAACCCATTTAGGCCCAACTTGGAAAGTATACATACTGATAATATAGGTACAAAATAGATTAAAATAAGTTAAATAACTTATAATAAGCTTATTGGACTTAAGACACGTAAACGGGTAAAACTAGTAAACTAATATAAAAGTTATCGACATATAACACTAAAAGGAGTAAACGAGAATATGTAAACCCACTTTATCATCATATATATAATCATCATATGTATACATGTTATTTTGATAAAGTCATTGGGCAAACGTCTAAGACCGATTATTATTTGTCTAGGTTTCCGTGATTGAAGCACGTACCGTACGTCCGAATTACCGATAACCCGCCTTCCCACATCAACGTGAGTTCATAGCCTCGCACTCTTTTAAATGTTTTATAAATGCTTTATAAACCCGCGAGGGAGATAACATGTTAGATTTTATAAAAGTTTGGACACCATTTGTCCCGATTGTTTGTTTATTGATTTTGGACCCGAATGATTGAATGACCCGATTGTATGAGCTGATAAATGATTAATGGACCCGATAGATGAAATTAAATGGATTATTAAAGTTAGGTTATGTCACTAAAAGTCCCATTAGCATGAATTGTGAACTACCGGGAGTTGGTAGACGCTTATGCATTTAATAGTACTATTTGGGGACGATCACCCCAGTTCGCGCCTTGACGGTTGATCCCCGTCGTGCCACATTGATTGGTAAGCGAATTTATGTATGAGAAGATTTCCATAGCGTGACCTTTGTGATGACACGCTACTTTAGATGGGCAAATTGAGTATCGGGTTAGCTACCCGTTGTTGGTTTAGTAAGGTAACAATGTCATGCGGCTTATAATAATCCAAAAATTAACGAAATACTAATAGACGCTCCGAATTACGATGTATTGCCTGACTAGCAATACAGGGTCATACTATTGATATTATGTTCGTGTTTTGGTTTTCATAACCATATTCATATAACGGTTTTTATTTGATCTATACAACGTTGCAAAACGTATTGTATGGTGTTTTTAATGACAGTGATTCGTATAATGATTTTTAAGGCAAATGCCTATATTATGATTTTCGATAAGGATTTGTATAAAACGACTTTGGCTATTTCATGGCCTATTAAAATGATTTGTACAAGATGATTTTCAGTAATAATTTTATACTGATATTATATTGATGAATTTTATTAAACTCTATGAATTCACTCGGCGTTATCGCTGACCTTTTCTTTTAACATGTTTTATCTCAGGTACTTGAAGGTAATTCTCGGGAAGACGACAAGAATTTATGGCCCGCACTTAAAACAATATTTTCCATTCAAATACTTTGTAAAATTTGTATGAAATGTAATGACTTGGGACCAATGTAACTTTGATGTTTATGAATGGAAATGCTTTATAAATAAACGACGCGATTTTTATGCGTTGTCTATGATGTGAGTAATGTGCTATCCCGTAACACCAAGTAGTCTTCCGCTGTATTGAGTTGTACAAATTTGGGGGTGTTACACACAAGGCCGAAAAATCTATGCCCAAATTGAAAGTGAATCAAGCCTTAATCTTTGAAGCTTTAAAGATCCAAAATTCGCTTTAGCGTGAGGATATACGTCTTTGGCTAATAAAACCACCGATGAGGCGGATAATAAAAGGCAAGGCAAGACCGAAGTCATAATAAAAGCTTCATGGCGAAGTTGAATAAAAGATGGAGGTAAACCAAAGATAATAAGGCCCTTCCGTTAGGGGGCGTATAAAAGTCTTGGTAATAAGTCTCATGTTCAAAACCGTTATAAAACCGTGTTTATCGATCCTTCTTGTTGACTTAATTTTTTGACATCGTTATCTATTGGGATGAATTATTAATTTAATGATTTTGGTTACACCGTTAAGTTTCTATTTTTAGACTTAATCTCTATTCACGCATAAGTCAATGATGTATCCTCGTGATCATTAAGACAAAATAAAATATAAGAGATACCAAGTAGGAATAAGGGAGTTTAGGTTCGTAATTAACACTCATGAGAAGTGATCGTGTTGCTAACTTATAATAACAATGATCTCGTTACACGCTTAGCATGGAATTGGGTGAAAATCGAGGACGACGAAATTATTTCTAACGAAGCATTCACGTGTTCTTGTTCTATGATCCCAAAAGTCACTTAATCGTGATGAAAACAATACATTATGTCTAAAACGCATGTAGTATTTTATTTAAGTTTATGTCCTCAATAAAAGTCATCATAAAATGAATTTTGGAAGTGCTATGATACTTAAATCTAGCATTGCGTGGGGACACGGAAATGGTTTAGTATGGGGGAGTGATGAGACTGTATTTATACATAGTCTCATCGTCCAAATCGGGCTTAAAACGCTTAAAATATCGTCAAAATACCCAAATATATGCTTGTGTTTGTTCATTGTGTATTTTAGGTACGGATATCGTGAATTCACCAAAAGATTACAAGAATGAAGCAAAAACGAACACGGGAAACGAAGCCGCACAAAGAACCGGACCCGAGCAATGAATTTTCCAAAAAGACCTTGAAGTTTTGAAGATTGGCAACTTTGGTCCCTCATTTCTAAAGATTTGGCAAGAAAAGACCTTGGAGAAATTATCATTGGCAAGAAATGTCCTCCATGTTTGAAGATTATACATGATAAGCCCTTGAAGATTGAAGGAATTGCAAGATTAGTCCTTGGTATAAACTTTGAAAAACCTTGGTGCCAAATTTGACAAGTCCTTGAAAGTTATTTACAAAGGAGATAAGTTTTATGGCTGTTTAATACAAAGTGATCATGTGTGGGGAATATAAGGACTAAGCCTGCCAAGACAAACAAAATTAAACCCTCCTATCACAACCTGACACGTCACCCACTACCCTTAATCAACCAATCATCTTGCACCTTTTGTCCACCTCACCAATCCACCAGCGTTTAATATTAACAAACTTTTTAAAAAAATCTGTTTAAATTGAATTTTGGGGGTAAACACGTTTTAAACTTAAAACCAAGATTAAAACTAACCCTGTTTATCATCCCTTTCACATAAACCCTAACTCCTAATCACGTCCAAATCATAGGGGTTTTAACCCATCACCTCCAGACCCTTAATTAAGCTTATCCTCACCTAAACCCACTTCTTTAAACCCATCCCAACACACCCATGTGGCCACTATGGACCACCCCTGCACCCGTCCTTGTCTACACTTCCCCAAAATCCGACCAGATCGACCACCCACATGTGTCCCTTCCTCCCAAAGTCAAGATAAACAGCCAAGATTAAAAGAGATAGCTGGCATGTCATTTTCATTCACGAGCTGCAAATTTGACCAAGAACTTGAAGAATCTTAAAGGGCAAATTCAGGCTTTTATCAGTTAGGGTTTAGGAATTGTATTTTTTTATTCAAAGCTTCTAGTAAATTCTCTAGACTAGTATAAAATGGGTGGTTTGTACCCATTTTAAAGTTGTTCCAGAATTTTGTAATCTTTTTTATCTTAATGAATATTTAAAGTGTTTTGGTTTAATATTGCAAATTCTGAGTTCCCATTTAAATTCTTGTTTTATTTAGTTAAAAGATTTTCTTATCTTGTATTAATTTAGTTTATCAAAAAAAGTTATGGTTCAAAGAAAGTTTGATTTTGGGCAAAAGCAATTTTGAGACCCACGGATTAAGCATCTAAAAATAGACCAAAGTGAAAGTGGAGGTTTGTTTTTGAGTTCTTGGTTTGTGTTATTTAACTGCCTGGTTAAAAGAGATCAAAGGATTCAAGGAAAATTTGTTTTCTTTCAAATTTTTAGTTCAAGTTTTCTTTTTTTAAAAGGAAAGGATTTCAATACTATTTCTCTTGTGTTATTACTGTACCAAAAGCTCACCCACAAGCTTGCTGACAACAAGCTTGTGGCTACTGCTTTTTGGCTACTTGGTTTGTTCACTTCTTTTCAGGTTTAGTCTAGAAGGCATATTGGGTGGTATTGAGACTGCTGTAGTTCATACCACCATCAATCTCTACATCATAACAATCCTCTTCCCATAAGCTCAGAAACCAATGAAGACATGGCTGGTGGCATCACCTAGCCACTTGACCTGAAATGGTCAAGTCTGGTTAGTGTTTGAACTCCCCTATTTGAATTTGAGTTTTTAAGCTGTATGTGTTTGATTGTTTAGATACCTGTTTTTTATGCTTTGTTCATGTTTATTGATGCTTTAGATGCATGATTAGTTGGTAGAAATCAGATTTAAATGCTTTTGTTGGAAATTTGTTTGAAAATTTTTACTTACTGATTTTAAAAGGGTGTTTGGGTTTAGGGTTTTAATTGGCAAAAGTGACATTAGACCAGTTAAAAACAGCTTAGACTCACTCAATTAGTTGGTTTAGAAGTTATTCAGTAGTTGGCTTTAAGTTTGGTAAGGTTTCTTAGGTTTTGCATGTTCAAATATAGGTAAAAATTAGTAAGACAGATTTCTGCCTTGTTTTGTGTAAATTTTCCCACCATCATGCTTGACCTGTTAGATTTAGGTAGTATCTAGGGTCAGGAATTGAATTGTGGGTGTTTGGTAGCCATTTGTGCAAGATTTGGCCATTAGAAAGTCACCAAATTACCAAACACATCAGCAAACAAACCATTTGCACTTTTCTGTATTACAGTGACTGTAATTAGGGATTTTTGTGATTTTCTTGTGTTAGACTTGCTGTTTTTCTTGCATATCTTGACTCCCTACACTCCACTGAGTGTAGGGGTGCCCAATTGTCCAAGCAAAATCAATCAAAGCTCAAGCTATAAGCTGAAAGCCCACCAGACCTGCATTTTGCACTAGCAGTGGGAACTTAATTACCCCTGCTAGTGTATTTGTTTGTACTGCTACACTAAAAGACAGAAACAAGCCATATGTCACTATTAGTTTTGTAATTTTTTGTCTTTAGTGCCTCAAATTAGGCTTTAGGACTTGAAACTTGTTTCAATATTTTCCTTATTTTATTTAGGATTTTTCTGTTTAATTATTTTTTATTTTACTGTTCATTTAGTAATTTTTAGATTAAATAGCTAATTTAAAATACTTTTTAAATACTGTTTTTGGCATTTAGTGTAAAAATTCATTATTTTTCACTTTTAAAAATTTTGTTAGACTTAGAAAAGTATTTTATGATTTTTAGTTTAAAAATATTTTACTGTTCACTTTTTAATTATTTTTTTATAATTAATTTAGTTTAATTAGGGTTTAATTATTAATCAGTTTTGTCTTTTAGTGAAAAATTTTACATTTTTCAAACTTTTTCAATTTTCTACTGTTCAGTAGTGTAATTTAAGATTTTTAAAATTGTCAAATCATTTTTAGCATTATTTTATTATTTTTATGATTATTTTAGTTTAAAAATAGTTTTTAGTGATTAAAAAATAGAAAAATAGTTTTTAAAATTTAGGTAAAATACTTTTTAGTCTTTAAATAATATAAGTGAGTTATTTGTTCAATAAAATAATATTTTGGACATTTTGTTAATTATATTTAATTTTAGGGCTTTAATTAGCATTAAAAATTGAATATTTAATTAATAAAAGGTTTTAAAATATATTTGTTGGATTATTATTCTTACTTATATTATTTTAGACTTAGTTTAAGCTTTTAATTAATTTTTAGGTTTAACTTTTAATTTTGTCGCGTTTTACGTATTTACGTTCGCGTTCTACGTCAACGTCGTAGTTTAAATCGTAGTCGTAGCTCGTCTTTACGTTTTCTCTTCTCAACCAAAAACGTCACTAATCCAAACTTGATTTCATATATATTGGCACATTAATCCACACACCTCCTTCGAGAACGAACCCGCACTTATTCGGTTTTACGTTTTTCCTAAAGCGTAAGACTTAATACTTGCCACTCATACGTGTTTTTCCTAAAACGTGTACAAAAAACCTACATCACGGTCCGAGAAAGGTCTCAAATCGTGAAGCGAGTTAAGCCAAGATATGAACTTTAAGAGGTCCCGATAAGCAGTTTTAAAAGATTTTTTCCTTTAGCTAACTATTGATTAAATCGTCCCACTTTATTTTCTGTCTAAATAAACTATCGAAATAAGTCAAACAATGCATCCTCGTGATCATTTAAGACAACAATAAAATATAAGAGATACACCTAGGAATAAGGGAGTCTAAGTGAATAATTGGGCCACATGAGTTTGTGTTAGTTTGCTAACTTATAATAACAATGATCTCGTTTATAAGCTTGGTTTGGGGAACGTGAAACTTGAGGGTGATAAACATTCATGACTACCAAAACCCCAATGTAAGTCTTTGATTGCTTTACTTGATTTGTGTATATTTCTATCTTTTTAGTTTCCTTAATGTTTAGTATTTAATAAAGGCCAAGGTGGGTTATTTATGATGAAAAATGTAAACCGTGTTTTGAAATTAATGTATTGCATGAGGGCATTGCAATGGTCAAGTGTAGGTGATTTAATAAGTGTGAAAACACTTATCCTTTTACCACTTATTTCCAATAATAACAAGACCAAAACGTGTATTTTATGTAGTAAAAGTCGGAATTATGCGTGGTTTGTGTTTTTATTGTGTTTCAGGATAAAAATATGAAAAAGGGAGAAAACACGGGCTATCACGGGCTTTTATCGAAGAAAAAGACAAAAGACGAAGTCAAAAGGTCAAGAGTGCGAAAAGAACGGAATTCCAAGGCCTATTCTGAAGATTTATCGAAGAAAAAGTCTAAAGACGGAAGTTTAATGAAGTCGAAGAATTCAAGTCTAATAGAAGAAGAAAATTATAAGACGAGTTCAATTTATATCGACAAATCCCAAGACGACGTCGAGAAAGACAAAGAATTTAAATCGAGTCGAGAAAACAAGAAGGAAAAGCATCAACACTTACCTCCCTCCTCCTATATATACCCTCCTAATGTGTCATTAGGAGGGTGTTAGTTAAATTTTAGTTAGTTTTTAGATTAGGAGTAGAATATATTAGGAGTAGGTATAATCTAAATTTCCATGCTTTTTCATTAATCTTGTAATTTGAATCTTGAATCATCTTTATTTCAAGCTTTTTCAATTAATCATTCTCATTCTACCTTTCTTAATCTTTTTAATCTTGTTTAAATTTGATAATCATGTAGTTTGATTTAATCTTTATGCTTATTGCTTTATTGATGTGTTTGTTTGATTGTGCTTATTGATTTTTATGTGTTTGATTTTTATAGCGTATAGTGTTTTAGTGCTTATTGTGTTAATTTTCTTATTTTTAATTAAGTGCTTATTATTTAATTTTTACAAAAAGTTATTTTTAAATATTTTTATTATTTAGTGTTTTTAAAACTTTTTAAATTTTGGCTTATTTAGTTTTTCTTAAAATTTATTTAGTTTAAGTTTTGGTTAAGTGCTTATTAGTTTTTAGCTTATTTTTGGTTTTTAGCTTATTTGAATTTTTTTATGTTATCCGGGTTTATAAACCCCAATATCCCGGATAAGGGTTTTTTACATATTCCGGATAGTTGGCTAAAATTGGTATTCCGGATAAGACCCAAAACAGTTATTCCAGATAATAACAAAAAACTTATAACCCGGATAGTAGCAAAAAGGTTGGAATCCGGATAAGAACACAAAACATTTCCCGGATAAGAAGCACAAATATCACAACCCGGATAAGTAGATCAATACCATTTCCCGGATAAGAAAAAGAAAAATCATATTCCGTATAACAAGTAGAAAAATATTTCGTATAAGAATAAGAAACAGTATTCCGTATAACAGTAGTATAGATTGTCATGCTAGCTAGCTTGCTAGCTTAGCCATTTTCCCGCCAATTTGTCCTACAAGATTGTTAGCTTGAGCTGCTTGCTTGCTAGCTTGTTTATTATTTAGTATTGTTCCGTAATCGTTTAGTTTTATCTGAAAGTTGTTCCGATTTTAGTTCTGAAAGTCACGTATTTTTAGTTGAATTTTTCATCAATTTTTAGTATTGGTATTTTTTCCTAAAGTTTAAGTTTTATCTTTTATTTAGTGCCCGCTTTAGCTTTTACCTCGTTTAGGTTTAAAGTAACCTCTTAGTTTTATTTTCTCCTTTTTCATTAGGTTAATTTTATTTTTCAGTCGAAAGTTAATTTCTTCGTTTAGTTTTATTTTTATTAATTGTTTTGTTTTAATTTACGTTTTATTATTTGTTTCGCTCCTTTATTATTAGTTATTTGTTTTTGGCTTATTTTTGTTACTTTTCGCATTTACCTTTCAAATAGAAATAGATAAATCCCGATTACCTTGACGCACTTACATTTGTTTATACTTGAGTATTTAGGCTGAATACTCCCTAGAGGAACTTACTTTGAGTTAAGCTTCGGTTCATGAACTAAACAGCAATAATATTGGTTTCAGACTATGGTTAATGATCATAACCATTTTCTCTATTTACTTGTTTTACAACTAAATGTTTGTGTTCCACATCTTTACTGCTAAACCTATGAATATCACTCAACTTTATGTTGACGATTTCACATGTTTAATCTCAGGTATTAATACTTAGCTTTGCTTGGATGGGAGCCCGCAAGATATTATCGCAGCTTGGAGATTTCTGTGTGTACTTAAACTTTGGTTTATCTAAAAACAGTCAGAAGTTTATCATGTATTCTTTGTAACTATAAGTTACAAAACCATAATTAAATTATAGATTTCCGCTTATAAAAATCTGGGACCTTTGTTTAAAAACTCTAACTCTTTATGATTTAATGTATAAATTTTTTATTACGTCAACTTTATGTCAATAATATTTCATTGTTTCTTGTACCATGACGTGGCACCCCCTTGCTGCCTAGTTATTCCATACCTGATTTTGGGGGTCTCACAGATTGGTACCTGTGAGACCCCCAAAATCTGACATGGAACAACTAGGCAACGAGGGGGTAACACGTCATAGTACAAGAAACAATGAATTACAGTTGACACAAAGCTGACGTAAATAAAAGCATATATATCACATCATAAATGATCAGAGTTTTAAACATAGGTCCCAGAGTTTTATATGCGGAAAGATATATTATTTCATCATGATTTATAACATAAAGTTGCCCAAAAGATATAATAAATTTCTGACAGTATACTAAAACCAGTCTTTTAAAAGCATCACAAAAATCTCCAAGCTGCGATAATATCCTGCGGGCTCCCATCCAAGCAAAGCTAAGTAATAATACCTGAGATTAAACATGTAAAATCGTCAACACGAAGTTGAGTGAAATTCATAGGTTTAGCAATAAAGGTGTAGAACACAAGCATTCATTTGTAAAACAAGTAAATAGAGAAAATGGTTATGATCATTAACCATAGTCTGAAACCAATATTATTGCTGTTTAGTTCATGAACCGAAGCTTAACTCAAAGTAAGTTCCTCTAGGGAGTATTCAGCCTAAATACTCAAGTATAAACAAATGTAAGTGCGTCAAGGTAATCGGGACGGGGATTGTCAATCCCGATGGATCCACCCACAACATTCGCGCTTAGCGCAAAGCATACGGGACAATTAACGGTTCATGATCAAGAGAGGAAACTTAAGGCTATTAACTATAAGCAATAATATCAATGAAAACTGTTGGAAAACATACAAGTCTGAATAGCATACAAGTTCTGGATAGTATACAGTTTTAAATGGGTGTGTTCCACCATGTAAAATCTCACCCCACATTTAGAAACATTGTTCAAGTAAAAAGGGGCTATGAACTCACCTTTAGTATGTAATCACAAGGTAAAAGGGGCTGAGCAAAAAGAAGTCTTCACGGACCTATGCAATGGTGACGCGTAATAAGAATGCGTTCAATAAAGCAATAACGTTTTAGAAGTGGTGGGACATAGTATGACTAGGTAACTTGCGTGCGATAGCGAGACCTAGCTTAAGTTAAAATTTTGACCCAACACCTTGAACCTACTGTAATAACCTAATATCAACCTTATATGATGGTCCAAGCATTTATGATGTGATATATATGCTTTTATTTACGTCAGCTTTGTGTCAACTGTAATTCATTGTTTCTTGTACTATGACGTGTTACCCCCTCGTTGCCTAGTTGTTCCATGTCAGATTTTGGGGGTCTCACAGATTGGTATCAGAGAGTATGCACAACACGTATCAGCGAGTCAAGAAAAACAGACAGTTCAAACCGAACGAGCATACAAAGTCAGTCGTATCACGCATAAATAAAATAGCAATAGTACTCAGAAAATGAGTATGAAAAGTTGGCAGCATACGCGCTCTGAATACAAGTATGTAACGTCATAACGATATAATATCATTGCAATAAGATCAATTCACAAGAATAAGAATTCAAGAAATACAGTATAGGCAGATGTATTCACAGTAACATTCAATGATAATTCATGAAGCACATAGGCTTTGAAAAGACATAGTAATTATCGTCATTAGCGTAAAGTAATATTTCAAAATGTAATCAAGAGATGAAATACTACAACGATAATTAAAAGTAAATAATAAGGATTAGAGAGTTACCCGCGAAGATATCGAACAGCAATGGCAAATTCTGTGTTTGACACTTAGAAACAATACCAAAACCTTCTTTTTGTTAACCAAAAACGACTGAGTCACACTTTTAACCGGAGATCAATTCGATTAGACACCGAGAGAAACGAACTTTTTAACTAGCAAAATCATACTTTCAGGTTACATACCGATCGGAACACCTGAAACTGACACGTTGGGGGAGGGGGGGTCCACATTACGGTCGAGACGATTAAATTTAGTGGTAACATCTTCCCGAAAATACTTAGAACAAAAAGTCAATGCTTCTTGTGCAACATAACCCTCCGCAATGGAACCTTCTGGCTTAGCTTTATTTCGTACATAACCTTTTAGCTCGTTCATGTATCTTTCAAATGGATACATCCACCGGGGGCGGATAGTCCCGCCTTCAATGGCCTCATCAGGTAAATGGATAACCAAGTGAACCATAATGTCAAAGAAATCAGGAGGATATATGAGCTCAAAATCGCACAAAATGTCAACCACCTTATTTACAACATTCAACATGTCAACCACCATTAAAGTTGCAGAGAAAAGTTGCTTAAACAAGTTACATAGGTCGATCAGTGGTCTTGCAATCTTATCAGGCAAGTATTCTTGAAGTGTGAAAGGAATTAAACGTTGCATCATTATATGACTGTCATGAGAATTCATGTCCATTATATCAATATCGTTATCGGTCACTTTTTGCTTGAAGTTGGATCCGAACCCATCTGGTAGTTTAACACTTTTGATGTACTAACAAAACTTTTTCCTGTTCTATGGTGTGAAGGAATACGAAGCCTGAGGCTTCTTGCACTTCCCGTTTTTATTTTGGGTGAGCCACAAGCTTTTTCGAATGCCCAACTTTTCCAAGTATTGTCTTTCCTTGACGGTGTCTTTAGATTTGTCATTCATCAACAAAGTGTTCAGGATGGCCTCTAACACATTTTTTTCGATATGCATGATCTCTAAATTGTGTCTTAGTGAAAGAAAAGGCCAATACTCAAGCTCGTAAAAAATAGACCGTTTAGACCAGTTAGGCTCAAGACGAAAATTGCGTGTTATCTTCACACCCCCATAATTCTTATGTTTACCTGGCAGTCGATTTGGCAGTGCAGCATGTTGATCGTTAATCTGTTCCATGGTAAATGTTCTAGGACGGGGCTTGTGTTCGGGTTTACCATTGAATTCACGTGAAGTCCTAAATTTATGGTGGGGCGGTAAGAATCTTCTGTGGCCAACATAAACTATTTTGCTTGCCACATGAAGAGATAGAGTGTCGTCATTACATGTAGGGCAAACCTTGTAACCTTCCCCGCCATACCCAGACAAACTACTTTGAGCTGGAAAATCATTGATGGTCCATAAAAGCATCGCTCTCATGGTGAATGCCTCGCCTTTAGCTTGGTATATAGTACCGCACCACCCTATAAAATTTTTAGATCATCAATTAAAGGTCTCAAGTAAACATCAACGTCCTTGCCCAAGGATTTAGGGCCAGGAATTAATAGCGTCAGCATTAAAGAACTCTCTTTCATCCACAACCACGGAGGCAGGTTGTACGTTGTCAATATCACCGGCCACATGCTTTAAGTCTGACTAAGGTTGCCGAATGGATTGAAACCATCAGCAGCCGACCCTAATCGAACATTTATTGGTTCTGCTGCAAAATTAGCATACTTGGCATCAAATTTCTTCCAAGCCGCACCATCACACGGGTGTTGCATCTTACCGGGCTCCGTACTCTTTCAAGTAGCATGCCAAATCATATCCTTTGCACTTTTACTAGACTTGTACAAACGTTTTAGTCTAGGTATGATCGGGAAGTAACGCAACACCTTCTTAAGAACTTTCTTCCCCGACGTGTTAGTGCCTTTCCATCTACTTGTATTATATACCGGACAGAAATACAAACCGGCGTATCCTTCCCGAAATAAGCAGCAATCGTGTTCACAAGCATGTATCGACTCGTACCCTAACCCGATCGTTTTAAATGTCTTCTATATTGCATAGTATGATAGTGGGAGCTTGAATCCTCTGCTTGGGGGAAAGATAGTTTGCAAAAACTCTAGAATTTCATTGAATATGGTATCGGTGATTTTACCTGTGGCCTTATAATGTGTAAACTTTGCCATAAAGTCTAATCGAGTCGCTTCTACACAACCAGGGTACAGCTCCTCATTGGCATTGCAATATAACTCTTCAAACTCGATAGCTTGAATCGGTCTGTTAATTGAGTTGGAAGAAGGTGGAGGAGGAATATAGTCCGGAGGAATATAGGTAAGATCATCAAGTAACGATGTCATGTCACTAATCAAAGGTTGTCTTGTGTTATCTATTACTGGCAGTGGTGGCGGTGGTGGTGGAGGAGGTGTAGGTGTAGGAGGATTCGGTTCACCATGGTGTACCCATGTTGTATAACTGTGGTCAAACCCGGATTTCATAACGTGGTTCGAAGGAAGGTCGATATGTACCGGGAGTCTTGTTCGACAAGACTTGCATGGACATGTTATCTGATTCAAACTATTCACAAACATCCTAGAATGCTTGGCAAAATTGGTAAGACCCATTATAAATTCTGGCTCATGACGCTTTAACCGTGTCCAACTCTTATCAGTGTGTACCATAACTATGTTTTAACGATACATTTAGTTACTATATGCAACTTAATTAAAACAAGGAATTTAAAAAAAATAATTATTATATATTTCATAAATAATAATATGTATTATATCAAATTATAAAAAATAATTATAAAATATATAATTATTATTAATAAAGTATATAATTATATAATATTATTTATAAAAGATAGAATTATCAAGTATAGAAAATAGTATGTTCACCTAGTGCAAATATGGAAGGCAATCCTAACCTACCCTTTGAATGTTTCGTCTCATATATGAATGCGTATAACCGATTTACTATTTGAGAAAATTTCGGCAGCATTTCCCCTCAACTCCCCAAATATGTGTTTAAAGACATATTCGTAGGAGTAAAGGAGAAACACTCTCGAAATCATCTCAAATAGTAAATCGCTTATACGCATTCATATCCTAAATGAGACAAAACAGTCAAAAAGCAGTCCCAAACAGGGGACTTTTGGAAGTTAATTCCTTATAAATTAACTTCGGACGGGTTTTCTATAGGTTGATCAATTTCAGACGGGAATTTTCCGAAATTAATCGCTAAAATCCTAAAACATTCCTAAGGTTTAGTTCAATAAAACATTTATATGATATAATAAAAACAGCTTATTCTGATAAGCTTATCAGAATAAGCTGTTTGAAAACAGCTTATATCAGAATAAGCTGTTTGAAAACAGCTTATCCCGATAAGCTTATCAGAATAAGCTGTTTTCAAACAACTTATCCTGATAAGCTTATCAGGAAGCTAATTCTGATAAGCTTATCGGGATAAGTTGTTTCAAACATCTTATTTTGATATGCTTATAAGGATAAGTTGTTATCAAACAGCTTATTCTAATAAGCTTATCAGGATAAGCTGTTATCAAACAGCTTATTCTGATAAGCTTATCAGGATAAGTTGTTATCAAACAGCTTATTCTGATAAGCTTCTTTAGGATAACCTGTTTGAAATCAACATAAGGAGTGTTTGAATTTACGTTTAACAAAAATTAACAAGTTTAGACGTCCCCGACGACATGTCGCCGGATAATCGAAAAAAAAAACTAAACAAAAAACAATATGTATTATCAATTACAATTAAAAATTAAAAAAACATATCGTTAAGTGGTCGGGGGAGGCTGTGGTCGGGGGAGGCTGCGGTCAGGTATCGGCTGTGTTCTGGCTCGGCTACTGTCGGGACACAGCTTCGGTGACGGGATATGAAAAAACAAAACCAATTATACTATTAATTATAATTTAATCTATATAAAAAAATTAATTACAATATAAATTATAATAAAATAAAATCTAAAAAAAAACCTTAATAGGGGACGGAGATGGAGTGGTGGTGGTGTAGGTAAATGAAGATGGTGGTGGTGGTGTCGGTGAATGGAGATGGCGGGGTGGCAGTGCACGTGTGCAAGTGTGGAGGTGAGTGGTGGTGAGTGGTGGTGGTGGTGATGATAATGATGATAAAGATGGTGGTGTTGGTGGTGATAGCAACAGGTGTGGAGTTGTGGTGGTGATAGCAGCAGTGAAGCAGGTGTGGGTTTTTTTGGATAAGAAAAGTGTTAACAGAAAAGTGAAGAAGATCTGGTAAAAAAGGTCTACTTTTCCCCGGCGACATGTCAGAGGAATCCCTGACGACATGTCACCGGGGATACTTTTCACTTTGTCGTCTAGCCAAAAGCACGCGTGATTGAAAATTTTTGGAGGGAGGTGACAAAGTATCCCTGGCGACATGTCTCCAGGGATACCTTTGACTTTTCAACGCATATTCACGTACCTAACCTCTTTTGTCGTTTCTCTCAAACCTTTCCTGGCGACGTGTCGCGAGGGAAACAATCCCTAGCGACATGTCGCCAGGGATAGGTGCAAATGTCGTCGGGGATACCTTTTGTCAAAATAAAAATTATTATTGTTTATATATTATTATAATTAGTTATAAAATTATTATTATTATTATTATTATTATTTATAAAATAATTATTATTATTTATAACACAAGATGTTGAAGCATGAACCTTTTCCGTGTAGGTGTGGACGTGGAGATGTAGTTCTTCGAAAATCGTGGCAACATGATTCCGTTGGTAGACAGTACTATGCTTGTCCACGTTCAAAGGTGGAACCTCCAGTTTCATATGGATGCGAATTTTTTTTATGGAAAGACGAACGAGTCAGACTACTTGTCAATTCTCTTGGAGGTTCAATGAGCTTTTCTCCTCCAAGCTCTTATTCGAGACCTTCAACGAGCTTTTCTCATCCAAGCTCTTCTTCGAAACCTTCAAGGACTCCAATTTCTTCTCCAAGCTCTTCAACATGTGTAAACTATGTGCTCTTGAATGGAAAAATAAAGGTACTTGAGAGTACAATAGAGTTGTACCGCAATGCCGGTAGGCACACAGTGGATTCAGCTGCACTACTTCACGACCTTTAGATGAAATGGGGAACCTTAGTTTGAACTAGTTTTTGATGTGTTTTTTTCGTGTTTACGAGTCTAATATCGTTGTAATATCCATGTTTAATTAAGCGCGTGTTTAAGTGTCCGTGACGAATAAAATTATGTTTAGGAGTGTCTGTTTGTAAGTCTCACATGTGATATTACAAAAGGTTTTAAGTAATATTTGGAATAAATAAATATTTGTTTTACAGATGTCTCATTTCTTATTATATAAACGTCACGAAAAGAAAATAACATCGGATGGATAGTTAAAAAAATAATTATATGGAATAAATAATTATATAGTTTTTTAGTAAATAATAATTATATCTTAAATAAGTAAAAAACAAATAACAGTTTTATAATTTTTCATAATAAGCAAAAACTAATAATATATTTGAAAGGGAGTTTCACCGGCGACATGTCGCCGGGGAAACTTTTGTGATTTGACGGGAAACGTCCGCCACAGATTTTCTGCTAAAGTTCGAAGTTAATTACGTTGGACGAAGTATCCCTGGCGACATGTCGCCAGGGATAAAATTGTCAGGTTATTATTAAAAAGAGATTAAAGTTAATTACGTTGAACGAAGTTTCCCTGGAGACATGTCGCCAGGGATAAGTGGGAGGGAAAATTTCACGCTTTTTTCTTTGGCATCTGATTTTGGACGACGTTTCCCCGGCGACATGTCGCCTGGGATACTATGGTCAAACTTTGACCAAAAAGTCTATCTGTTTTTTGCCACGTCAGCGAAGTCGCCAGGGAAAAGGGTTATCCCTGGCGACATTTTTTCGCCGGAGAAACCCCGGTCACCTGATCTCAATTTTCTTATAGTGCGTTTAGTTCTTAATAAACGAACATGAACAACTCATTTTCTTAATAAACGAGTATGAACAAGAAAATTCGTCCGTTTAAGCATTTTTTTTCGTTTATTTATCAAATTAAATGAACGAATATAAACGAAGCCTCATTCGTGTTCGTCCGGTAAAGCCCACTAATAATTGTCTTCCGTATTACTACTATTATATGTTCATAATTACAACTATATGTGAGAGTCCATATATATATGGAAAGATATATATGGGGTTCAGCATACAAGTTGGAGCAGTACAAAACAAACGGCTCTAAATATGATAAAAGTTCAACAAGGAAGGCACACCAAAAAAAGATCCAAGGATACCATCTTGACCTTTCATTTCAAAATAATCTCCACCATCCAATAATTTAAATATATAAAAAAAATTCCCCCTCCCTGTTACAAAATATACACTAGAAGTACAAATAAAAAACACACACTAACAACCATTGGGACCACTATCGCCATCGCACCGCCGACGCAACACCGCCGTCGCACCATCACTGTTATCCACCACCATCGATCGCACCCACCGCAGAAAACCACCGCTGCACCATACACTCCGACATACCCACCGGTGCACCACACTCCGACGTACGTAAATCCGTAGCCATCAGTAAATCTACCACCAAACACCAGATAAACTTTTGTTGTTACTAAAAAACCTTACTCCGTCACCGAAAAACCTACCACCAACCACGTCAGAAGCATCCTAAGTTGCATTGAGTTTTGAATTTGGTGATCATATCTCCCACAATTTCAATCTTATGGTGAGTCCGATAGGTGAATATCACTTTGTCGCGCTGGTGCCATTAAAGAGCATCTTGCTTCTTGTTTTTTCTTCTTTCTTAGACTGTACATATATGTTTGTAGAAAACAAAATCAATAAACATTTTCCTTTGTACTGATTATAAGTAGATCATGGTGTAACTTTTTCTTTGAAGAAATCATACCAAGAGAGTAGCAAACAGAATTATGTTTGTGTAAAAACAGTAAACGAAATATTAGCACGTGAATGTAAGAGAAAGATGAGTTTTTGTCTTGTTGGAAATTGAAAAAGTCAACATACTCATTAACATTAAATCTTACTATTTTTTTTATTTTTAAATATTTATATTTTAGATGTTGTAATTCTTTTTCTTTTAGAAGTGAAAATCTCAGCTACGTGAACTATTAGAGTAGTTTAACACTTTTTAAAAATAATTTGATTTGGTAAATGATTCAAGATCTATTAATTGCTTTATTTATCAATCATACTTAGTTGTCTAGATTTTTTTTTAATTTGTATATTTTGGTTGTGGATCAGTAAATAAAGTTTCATACGTAATTGGAGCTTTCAAAACAAATAATTTCATGTTAAGATCAAGAAAAAATAAGGTTGATCCGGTCCAGTTTTTGCTCGATATTCGGCCCTAACAGAAGTTCAACTGTATTTAGGAATCGTTCGTTCGATAAGAATAAAGTTATTATAAATCATATGTGATTCGTACAGAATTACAGATGATTCGTACACAATCACATGTGATTCACACACGAATCACATGTGATTCACACACGAATCACATGTGATTTACCACGAATCACATGTGATTTACCACGAATCACATGTAATTCACACACGACTCACATGTGATTCACACACGACTCACATGTGATTCACACACGACTCACATGTGATTTACCACAAATCACATGTAATATAATTTTTTTGATTAAATAAAAATAAATATCTAGAATAATATGTATTTTTTAAAAAATACTAACGAGACAAATGGGTCGAAAGTCAAATGTAAAAATAAATATCACGAATCACATGTAATTCACACATGAATCACATGTAATTCACACATGAATCACATGTGATTTACCACGAATCACATGTGATTTACCACGAATCACATGTAATTCACAGACGAATCACATGTGATTCACACACGACTCACATGTGATTTACCACAAATCACATGTAATATAATTTTTTTGATTAAATAAAAATAAATATCTAGAATAATATGTAATTTTAAAAAAATACTAACGAGACAAATGGGTCGAAAGTCAAATGTAAAAATAAATATCACGAATCACATGTAATTCACACACGAATCACATGTAATTCACACACGAATCAAATGTGATTTACCACGAATCACATGTGATTTACCACGAATCACATGTAATTCACAGACGAATCACATGTGATTCACACACGACTCACATGTGATTTACCACAAATCACATGCAATATAATTTTTTTGATTAAATAAAAATAAATATCTAGAATAATATGTAATTTTTAAAAAATACTAACGAGACAAATGAGTCGAAAGTCAAATGTATAAATTAAATATCATGAATCACATGTAATTCACACACGAATCACATGTAATTCACACACGAATCACATGTGATTTACCACGAATCACATGTGATTTACCACGAATCACATGTAATTCACAGACGAATCACATGTAATTCACACACGACTCACATGTGATTTACCACAAATCACATGTAATATAATTTTTTTAATTAAATAAAAATAAATATCTAGAATAATATGTAATAATACTAACGAGACAAATGGGTCGAAAGTCAAATGTAAAAATAAATATCACGAATCACATATAATTCACACACAAATCACATGTAATTCACACACGAATCACATGTGATTTACCACGAATCACATGTAATTCATAGACGAATCACATGTAATTCACACACGACTCACATGTGATTTACCACAAATCACATGTAATATAATTTTTTTGATTAAATAAAAATAAATATCTAGAATAATATGTAATTTTAAAAAAATACTAACGAGACAAATGGGTCGAAAGTCAAATGTAAACTTATGTGAGTCTACATGGATTACATGTGATTCATACGCGAATCACATGTGATTCACACACGAATCACATGTGATTTACATACGTATCACATACGAAATTATTTTTTTCAAATTTGTTTTATGTATAAATAATGTTTCTTTTTTACCTTTGTTTTATTGACTCATTATAAAAAACTACAAGCTCAAAAATACATATCTTACAAGTCTTGTTAGTTTAATTAAATAAGTCTTGTTAGCTTTAATTGATTAAATTTAGCTTATACCTTGGGTTCTACGTGTCTAAGGCACATGTTAATATATTGAAAACAAGTGTATTACAGTCTAAAAACACAAAACAACAAAACAACAAAACATCAAAAACATAACAAAATTGATATTTGCCATTCTAACCAACAAAAAACCCAAAGTCAAAGGTAAAAAAAAGCCACCACACAAATAAAAATCTACTAGTATTACCATATTTTCCAAACTTTGAAACACACAACCACCATAACAAATTAACAAATCCTAATTCAAGGGAAGGAGCTACGGCGAAACAAACAACCAGTGAAGGAGGAGGATTCTCCGGCGAGGGTTTTTGATTATCCGACAGGAGTAGTTGCGGTTAAGTTTTCAGGCGAGGTTTGATATTTTCAGCGAGATTCGATATTTCCCGGCGAGATTTTTTGTGATTCCGACTAGTTTTATTATGATTCCGATGGGGAGTGTTGTTTATGTGATTCCAGCGAGGATTCTGAATTTATATATTGAATTCTGACGGAGATTGTTATTTTCCGGTGAGGGGTTCTGGGATTTAAGGAATGTGTGTGTGTGTTTTAGGGGGTTACGGTATTTTTTTAGTTAATGAGAGGGATTTGGTTTTTTAGGATTTGGATTATGGTGTATGACACAGATTATATCCGTTGGATGAATATGTATTGAGTGGTCAAGATTTATTCTTTTTTTCTTTAATTAAACAATTTTCTACAAGGATCTCAACTAAATATGAAAGGGCATCACTATTGTGTTGTACAAACAGAAAGTCTCCGAGAAGATATACGTTAACGGTAAACTAAAATTATAACCAGTCGTATAAATATGAAAAAACGCTGCAAGAATATTATTAACACAGATCTGAACAACCACCCATGAACCACGACCTAGACAACGGCCTAGACCGATCACAGCAACCATAAAACAGTTCTAACCACCTCAAAACCATGTGAAACTAGTTACCATGCTGGAAAAATGGCATGACTCAAAACCAGTTGTCGGTTACAAATTCTGAGGTGAAAGAAGGTATATATACACGTTTTAGATGTATGCATACTACACAAATGTAGACACAAAATATTGATAATGGCGGATGGGTTCCATGCTTATTTTGTTGACTAACTAATACACAATGACAAGGGGTTGCAAATAGTACCTATCGACATATACACAGTCTAGCTAATAATATAGAACTATATGATTTTTATGAAAGTTAAATTCAGCTCCACTTGAATCAAATTTTTGTATCAACAATGTGCTATAGGGTAAAAGCCATAAATACATTACGTACTATATAACTTGAACCATTATATACACTGAAATTTTTTATGTATAATCTACATAGTTTAAAAAAAAAATTAACCCTTATTTTTGCCTAAACCCATTATAGTCGGTAGATTTTTTTTCTAACAGGTTTATTGACTTTTCTGGGTTTCTTCACCTTCCACCTCCTCCATAACATACTGTTGCAGCTGACCCTGTATCTGTTAGTGGAATGGTAGTTGTGAAGCACCGTTAGTCGATATGGGCCATCAATATGTTCTATTGGTCGAAAAGTTGAGTTGAGAGAGAGTCGATATGATCTGAGTTTTGAGTTGAACAACATCACATATTTATATACATGTAGATGTTATTAGTTTACTACAGAGTACTTGTTTAATTATTATATGAACATGTATTGATTCAACAGTTGTAATCTGATACTGGAATTGATTTGGTAAATGGAAGGTATAATCGTGCCTGAACTACTTTGGTAAATGGAATGTATAGTTGCTGATTTGGTAAGTGGAAGATGAAGAAACCCAAAAAAGGGTTTTTGCCAAAAGTCAAGGGTTAAAATTTTTTCAAACTATGTATATTGTAAATAAAAAAATTCAGTGTATAATGGTTCAAGTTATATACTACATAATTTATTTATGGCTTTTACCCATGTATTATAAATCTTAATCTCAGAAAGAACCAAACTATCTACAAAATAAATCATTTTGTTATAAAGAAAGAAAGAAGATGTTAACTAATTAAACAAAGGGAACCAAGCTGTTACTAACAGTGCTTAACTAAAGTTACCAATTTTCAAAATTAATGAAATAATTGGTTTTTTAATTATTAAAGAATAATAGTGGCAGGCAAAATAAGTATAAGAGCACCAGGAGTGGTGGCGCCGTGGGGTGCCAAACCCACGGCGTTGGCCGTGTGATGACTCTGAGCAACGAGAAAACCCGCGGCGCGGGAACCCTACGTGGGTAAACCCACGTCGCGTGGGTAAGCTTTTTAAAAAAAAAAAATTCATTTCACCCCCAAGGTATAAAAACATGTAACCAGCCCTTTTTTTTGTTTTGTGTTGTGTTTTGGTGGCCAAGATGTGGTGGTGGCGGTGGCTATTGATGGCAGTAGAAGGGGTGGTGGTGGTGGCTGTTATAGTGTGTGCTGGGAAACATGACGAGGAAGATGATGACTATGTGTCATCTACACTTCGCCCCACACAGGTTTTAAAGTTCACATTTTTGTCCTTTAAATTCAATCTAATTTCATTTACAAATACAGTAGATTTTTAAAGGCTTACAAAGTTAAACATGTTTAAATATGTGTTTTTTTTGTTTAAGTTTTTTTTTCGTTTGGTTTTTTAGTGTACGAGCATGTTTTTTTATTAAGTATTCGTAACGTATACTATTGTTAAATATTTAAGTTTGTTTAGGGTTGTTTTATAAAATTATGAAAAATTAGAAATCACTTGGAGTGATGACTCCAGTGGCGGACCTATGCCTTACCAAGGTGGTTCCCGGGAACCACCTTAGGAAGTGAAATTGTTAAGAAGCGGTATAGAAAGAAAAATTAGGACCTACCTTGGAATTTTTGTAGGAACCACCTTGAAGATCAAAAAGATAAAAAAAAGCTCAATAAAAAATGCTCTTAGGTTTAGATAAGACAGAAAAGTGAAGAAATAAATAGAAACCAGTTGAAAATATTACCGGCCATTGTTACCGGAATTTATACAGAAGATGAAGAAGAAAGGTAATAGTATGTGTCTATGTGAAGAATAGTTATTGATGAGTTTTTGGCCTTTTTGAAAAAGTAAATACTGTAGTAGATAATGTAATATATTCGGTAATATATTACTGTATTATTTTTTCTGTCAAATGTGAGGTGGAGTTTTCACTTTTTAGTATACAAGTATTTTCGTATATTTTAAACCTCAAAACAGGAATTGAGAGTGTATGTTGAGAAAATTATTTGCTTTTTACATAAAAATGTCTTTTAGCACTAAAAACCTGACAATATACAATCAAACTATCTTCTGGTTTGTACATCAAAATGTATTTATCTCTCGAAGACCTATAAAATTTGATATATTGTAGTAATTGATTTCCATACTTTCACATCATATGCACACAAGTTTAACGCTACTGGTATACAAGTATATTTAGAAATGAAGTCTTCATGTTGAACTCTTTTGGACCCGTTGTTTTGAATCGTAAAAGTCGTGGCGTTGAGAAAAAAATTAAATTACGTGTTCATTTTGTGGTAAGCGTGAAAATATTTATTAATGTTTTGCTTCATTAATGTACATGTGATAAATTCGAGTATTAACTCGACCCGACTCGGCATATAAACACGTTGGTAAATTAACCGATTTTATCTTGAGTAACAAAGGAACCACCTTGGTTTTTGATCTGGGTCCGCCACTGGATGACTCCCCTATTTTTTTTCATGTGAGTGAGTAAGTTTCGTTGACGTGACACCCTAAATTCGACTCACTTGGAGTGATGACTCCTTGTGCTCTAAAGTTTGACACTGCCACATTTGGAAAGATTTGTTTACCTTCAGCTATATATCTAAGCTTTTGGCCTCATGCGAAAGGAGCAACATCAATGTCCCCTCAAGGACATCAAGCACCTGTTAGTGGGGGCATATAGTATTTAACATCCTCTTCTCATGTAAACCCTAACACTCTGATCCAAAGGAAATTTCAAAAAATAGTTATAAAAACACCTAATTAAAATCTAATATCTGATATCAATTTTTGGTGGTGATGAATATCAGGGAGGGTGCAAGTCAAGAATACCTAAATGCTTATCAAAAAGGGTGGCTAAATCTTACAGTTGGAGAAAATCTAGTTGATAGTTCACCTTCAAGACCCATGAAGGTATACACATGCAACTTCTGCAAAAGAAAGTTCTACAGTCCACAAGCACTAGGTGGTCACCAAAATGCTCACAGGAGGGAGAGAGATGCAGCTAGAATACCTAACACCAGAACCGACTGACTTACCTTCTGTGAATCCCATGGTTAAGCGATCACTCTGTATTCAAGGCCACATATCGGCTCACCCACCAACTAGAGATGATGAAACAGCTATAGCAAGGTTTGCTAATCATGGTGCCAGGCTAGAAGCCACAACTTTGGTGCAACGCTGTGAAGTGGGAGGGACAGTGGAATTGGTACGGCCTAGAGGTATTCATTTTGAAGCGGATACACATACTCAGTCGTCAAGTCCACATGTGCTTGACTTGAATCTAAAGCTGTAAACTGTAAATTGGTTACAGTTAAAATAAATAAGATGTTTCTTTACGTTATATTCTTCATATCTTGGTTCTGTTCCAGTAACTAATCAGAAGTATCAGTAGTTTCTTGAAAGACTTTCTAAAAACTTTTTATAAGCTAGTTACAAATCAGTAAAAAATCTTTCTACAGAACTAAATTGCATTTAGAGGGTGTTTGGTTTAGCTTATATAGTGGGCTTATAAGCTTATTACCTTATATAAGCTTATAAGCCGAAATCAAGTGTTTGGTTAAGCTTATATAAGTAGGCTTATAAGCTTATATAAGGGGGTTTTGGTAAGCCTCACATTTGTGGCTTTTATAAGGAATGGTTGGCTTATATAAAAATAATATATAAAAAGACTTTTATACCCACATTTAATAATTAAAACATTTAATATTTATGTGTTTTTTTGTCATTTTACTTTGTTAATTTTAATAAGCTAAACCAAACACTAAATATAGGCTTATAAGCTTATATCATATAAGTCATTGGCTTACATAATATAAGCTAAGCCCAACTCATAAGCTTAACCAAACACCACCTTAATCTTTCTTGATATCTCCCACACTCTACCTCTTTCGAATAATACTCATAGGAAGGGAAATGATAAGTCTGTTAAACGAATGACTTTGTCTCCCGAAAAATATGCCGAAATTTTAAAAATTAACCTAAAAATTCCTAGAAAATTACAATAAATCCTGAAAAATGTAATTAGAGTTTACAAAAAATAAAAATTCACTCAAACCTTTTATTTAATTAAATAATAATTTTTTGATACTAATTAAAGCCCAAAAAATCAATTTAATTAACAAAAAGCCCAAAATGAGATTTTTCACTTTGTAAACCTCTAAAATGACTTAACTAAAAAGCAACACTTGATCTCCAATGTTAAAAATCCGGTTATTAATTTTTGAGTCATGAAACTTTTTAGTTTTTTCTTTATAAATCAATGAATTTTCATAAGTAATATCTCTTAATTCATCCAATTCATTTAATTACATTTTCCGGTGTTTTCCCGCAGTCTCAATATCATCATTACAATGCTTAAGGGCCTCGACCACATCACCTTCCCCAATGAATGAGAATAAAAAGATATAGAAGATGAGTGATATGTATCCCAACAAGGTGAGATCAACTAGTAGTTTCAACTACCGCTCGTGATGGTGATTTTGATTAGCGAGATGTTCACTTTGACATGGATTATGCAATAGATTTTGCCTATTCTCCTCCCACAACGTGCAGCTATTACGTTCCAACTCATGCATCTGCTGGTAAAGTCAAGCACGTCTCCATGAATATTCGCTAGTCGATTCCCACTCATCTCAGGCGTATTCCACTTGCTGATATTCTACAAGATGTCGATGATGCTCATAACTTGGAGATTTTACAAAATGTTGATGCTGATTATAATTTGGAGACTCTACAAGATGCTGATACTGCTCACATATTTGGAAATCCTACCAGACGAAGACAAAGGCGTTAGATCGAAACGACCGGACGAGAAAGATGCTTCACCACCATACAATTTCTATCACATTTCATATCCTGACCTCTCAGATAAATGACACACGTCTGTTGGGACATACAGATTTGATGATTACAAAACCTATAAGCAGAGATGAAGACAGAAGAAACAATAAGGACCTAATATGTAATATTAGGTTAGCTTTGATAATAAGCTAGGGTTGTGATGTAACCCTAGTACCTCTATTATATAAAGAGGATTAGGCACACATGGTTATTCACTGATTGATATACAATGTAAACTAAAGGTGTGTGTGCGTCCTCCTGGTGTCAAGCCTATAAGGCACCAGGAGCTAGTAGTTAGTAGTATTTTATGAATAAGAAAGCCTTGTTCATAACTTTGATTGTGTTTGTTATTATGTTCCGCTGTGCATTACAATCATTGTTATATATCCCAGATGAGTCTAGATCCTAAGACTCAACAAGTGGTATCAGAGCTTGTTGGCTCTCGATCTGGTTGATTTACAAGGTTTTCATGTTATGTTATTTTTTTTTAATAAAGAATGGTGTTTCTGCTGATCTAGGGGTTTCCCAAAAAACCCTAGATGATTGTTGATGATGTTCACATGCTGTTGATGTTGATGTTGCTGTTGTTATTTGGGCCTGTTGATATCAAGATATGGATTTCTGTTCAAAGATATGGACGTGCGATGTGTGGTACATATTACTGTTTGAGGGTGCAACAAAATGGGACGTATGATGTTATTACATACGATTTACAACATTCCCAAGGGTTTTGGAAAGAGACGTGTACAATCTCTGTATTTGTCTACTTTCTGTGGTCCAAACAGCAACTTGTACAAACAATTGATGGTATGGTTTATCACGTGAGAAAAAAAAAAGGGGCATGTGCACTGATCATAAGGGACATGTTGTTGTGTTTTGATACCAGAAAAAGAGGCTCATATGTTGCTTCAAATACTATTTGAAGTGGTCCAAAAAGAAAGTGATAGGAATGGATGCTTATTGTACAATCATTTTTGATGTTCATCAGCAGCGAAAAGATATGCAGGACGGATGACTAGCTGGTTTTCAGGAGAGCTATGCTACGTGAAGTTGTGGTTATCTGCTGATTCATGGTGAATCATCACAAATGTAGTATGGATTTCGCCATATGCTCTTATTCATGGATTCAGTTAAGGTACGTATAAAATGGAGATGCTACGTTTTAGGGATTTGCATTAAATGTTCCTTATAAGGCTGATCTATATTTGGACGATATAAGGGTTTTTGATAAAGTCCAAGACGTGAAAATCTCTTGATGTCCCTGATTTTATGGACGATAACGTGGGGATAATATACACATATTTACGGGGTCAATGCCTTCTTTTTAGGGACTTTATTAAACGTGATTTTTGGAATATGATGCTGTTATTACGTGCAAGTATTTTTGGCCTAGATTTCTTCATGTGCAAATATGGAAAGCAGTTAATGGGACTTCCAATATATCAGACGTGGGACTTTATGGTGCGTAATATATTGACTTATTTTTAGGGATTATATTCTTAAAATATGGAGACACACGTGTCATGGTAGTTATCATGTTTATGGGATTGGAGTATATGACGTGTGTAGGAGCATATTATGGTTGCTGATTTTATGAAAACATGATCTTGTTTTGGACGTGATTACATTTTTTGAAAGTACGTAGTCGGTTATGATGCATGGATTGTGGCTGGGTTTTAGAGATTGAGATTCACTTCCATATTAACCTCGATGCATATTTTATTTTATACGGGAATAATGGGCTGGATATTATATTTGGAATATATTTGAATTTGTCAAGGACGTGTGAAGCAGTTATATATTTTCTGCATGAATTTTGGTATGATAGTTATGTCCTACGAATATTAAGGAGAAGATCTGATTTATTTATGGGACGTAATATATGCTATTTCCCTGATTTCTTGGACAAACGTGGGTTATACATTGAGTACGTGGGGTAATTTTAATACCTGATTTTTAGGTGTTTATTATTATAAGACGTTTGACTAAGCTGCGAAAGTTTTGGGAGTGGTTTTTTGTTCCCTGATTTTTCGGAGTATATATTTATCTCCTTCCTGTTTGGTGCATACACACGTGGTGGCTGTGGATTCAAAAGTTAAGTTTGGTAAAGATGGAAACATATATGTGATATTCTGTCAATATGGGGTCCGAATATTTGGGAACTAATTGCATGATATATACAATTATGAGGTACGAATATGGTTGGCTGACTATTAGGGATTTTATTTTTCAAAGCTCACCGGCATGCGTCGTATATATATGCTAAACACATTTGCTTCGCAATAATGGGCTGTGTTTGGGCCTGCTATGGAGTAATATTGGGCTGCAAAGTACAAAAGCATCTCTTATACTTCTTTGCATTATATACTTGATGTTCAGTTAGCATTGATGGTCCTTAATACAGCCAGAATAACAACAGTGCAGCAACAGTATTAGTGACAGTCAGTGTGTTGCTAAAAGTTTGGAGGTGATAACGGCAACCGCTTCGGCAACAGTGTGGTGACAGTTGGTTAAAAAAAAAAAAAAAAAAAAATAGAACGGGGTTCGAGATGCCACTGGTAGGTTTTCGTTGGTCATTGCTACTGGTGAGCTATGGTTCCTTCTGGTCATTGAAGTTGATGCTTGATTATTTATTTGATGTTGTAGTTGAGTTTTACAAATTTGTTTCTTATTATGTCAGCATTTAGGTGAGCAATACACCTTGTCTTTGGACTAAATATATTGTTACAGCTTACAACTGGCTAATAGTTGTGAAGGTTAGCAGTTCCCATGTACCAAAAACTGTTGGTGAGCAATACACCTTGTCATTTTGATCAAAAATATATCATTTTGACTAAATATATTGTTATAGCTAACAGCTGGCTCATAGTTGTGTGGTTATCAGTTCCCGTGTTACAAAAACTGGATAAAATGCATGATATAAGACACAAGTTTGGGAGGTTCCACTTCTTCATCAAATTGGTTCTACTTGATTTTCTTTATCAGTGATCACTCCAAGGTACCTATCGGATTGGACATGCATTTCTTCAGGGGAAGCATACATGGATCAAGGGGAAGCTTAGCCTTCATGGTGGATTCCTACTAGTCGGTTCCTACTGGTCGTTACTACTGGTCGTTCCTACTGGTAGCTCCTACTGGTCGCTCCTACTGGTCGCTCCTACTGGTCGTTACTACTGGTCGTTCCTACTGGTCGTTACTACTGGTACGTTATGTTTTCTTCTGGTGGTTTTGCTGGTTCCTGCTGTTCGTTTAAAAAAAAAAAAAAAAAAAAAAAAAAAAAAAAAAGAGGAAAAAAAAAAGAGGGGAGTTCATCTTGACGGGGGGTATAGATCGTTTCGGAGATTCAGTTTATGCTATAATTCTTAACTGGAACAGTTACACGCTCTTTTACAAATATTTGGGGGGCATATGATACCATACAGTTCATGATATGATCATCACAAAATTAGCATGATCATAAGCATCGAGTGGTTTCTGGTTGATCCGTCAGAGCTCACTGAGACTATCGGCCATTGCATGTGATCGCCATGCATATATTGACTACAAGAATTATTCAAAGACATTTTATTACATGATATTGTAATAAGCATGTCTTTTTCATACGGAAGGAAGAAATGATCTATGCCACTGAGTTCAAGATTCAAGAGATGGTTAGTATGATTGTTTATATACTTAACCATCTACATGCATCACTTGAGGGGAAGCGTCTACAAGTTGCACAAGACCCTATTTGCTGATTACAAAAAGGGGAAGAATAGTTAGATGTGCAGCTTATTATCGTGATGACATGTTCGAGCATTGTTTCTTCATGCACATTGTTTTGTAATATCAAATAGGGGAAGATTGTTGGGACATACAGATTTGATGATTACAAAACCTATAAGCAGAGATGAAGACAGAAGAAACAATAAGGACCTAATATGTAATATTAGGTTAGCTTTGATAATAAGCTAGGGTTGTGATGTAACCCTAGTACCTCTATTATATAAAGAGGATTAGGCACACATGGTTATTCACTGATTGATATACAATGTAAACTAAAGGTGTGTGTGCGTCCTCCTGGTGTCAAGCCTATAAGGCACCAGGAGCTAGTAGTTAGTAGTATTTTATGAATAAGAAAGCCTTGTTCATAACTTTGATTGTGTTTGTTATTATGTTCCGCTGTGCATTACAATCATTGTTATATATCCCAGATGAGTCTAGATCCTAAGACTCAACAACGTCACCCAGTTGTCTTTTCTGGCATAAGAGTGGGAACCGGGACCAGCCGACCATTCAGCTGAATAGTTACGTGAAACACGGTCATGATAATGACCGTCATGAAACTAATAGACAAGACGTTACTTGCTTGTTCATACCTTAACTGATAATGGTTGAAATGAAAAATACTTGAACTCAAGAATTCGTTTTTCATTGTTTTCGTAAATACTTGTTTTTACATATTGTCGTAATCAAAACAACGTGAGACCAAAAAATGCAAGTAACATTTTTAGGCATCATTGCATTAACACAACAGTTTCCATTGATATTATTGATTTTAGTCTATAGCCCTTAAGTTTCCTCTCTTGATCATTAACCATTAATTTACTTGTGTTGCTAAGCGCGAATGTTGTGGGTGGATTTAGATTTAGAATAAATTTTAAATAGTTTTATTTTAAATAGTTTATGTTAATGCAATAATGACTAAAAACGTTACTTGCATTTTTCGATCTCGCTTAGTTTTGATTACGACAATATCTAAAAACAAGCATTTACGAAAACGACAAAAAACGAATTCTTGAGTTCAAGTATTTTTCATTTTACCCATTTTCACTTAAGGTATGGATAAACAAGTACTAACCTTAATCAAGTGATCAAATGATTTAATCTTTCTTAAAACTCACCTTTTATTTAAGTGTGACAAGTTTTTTTATTAAACTTTCTTTTTAATAAAATGTTTTATTAAATTATTTATTTGAAATTTGAAAATCGGCATATTCTTATTTGGCTAAGAATATTCTTTCAGGATATTTTTTATATCCAGATAAGACCTCCACCACTAAAGGACAAAAAATGGAGCGGAGTCTAGGCAGTGGTTCTCTAGCGCCTAGGCGGTTCCTTATCGATAAGGAACCACAGGCTGAGCTAAGGAACCGCCACCAGATATAGCCGTTGGCCTTCTTGTCCTATAAATAGTGGACCATTCTCAGCTTTTCAAATCACCTCTTTTGCACATTTATTTCCAGATTCAAACCCCTTCTTTAATCACTCAAATCTTTGATCATTTGTTTGATTATTACTTGTTTAAGAAGTGAATCTTGTTCTTCCATCCCTTCCTCTCCAAGTGCAAAGAGAAGAACACTATCCTTGTGAAGTGTTGAGTCCACCACCAAAGATCCATTGAAGATCTAATTTTATACATTTGTAGTTGTGTCATAGTTGTGAAGATCTAAGTAGTTGTGTCTATTTGGAAGTTGTGTATGTACTAAGTATAGTTGTGTAGATTGGTCCTAGCTATGATTAGGGCTCGACTTTTAGCTTAGAGTCGGAAATTGGTTAAGCGACGTGTACGGTTTTCTCCACCATAAGGAGCTTGTTGTGTAGTGAACTCTCGAGTAAGGAGTACTCGAGGAGTGGAGTAGGAACGAGGAGTGAGCTTCGTTGCCGAACCACTATAAATCCTTGGTGTTCGGTTTGATATTTCTTTAGCCCTAACTCTTTACATTCTTTATTCTTTATGCATATACATGTGTTAGTATTAGATTAGTTACACTATCATTCTTTATTCTTTGTGGATATATTTTTGTTAGTATTAGTTTAGTTACACTATCATTGTTCATATTGTGCATAAGAAGATTTCACATATTTCCTCAAGCCTAAGTTTTTTGAAAAAGGATTTTTGGAAACCACATTTTAACAAGTAAATATAAGAAACTATTCAATCCCCCCCCCTTCTAGTTTCTACAATTGGTATCAGAGCGGGTTGCTCAAGAATTTTTAAAGTATATTGTATTTTAAAACTTGAATCGATCTATGGATTCCAACAAATACCTAGAAGGGCAATCTATGCAAAGACCACCACTTTTTGAAACCGATAGTTTTATTTATTGGAAAAATAGATTTGAAACTTATGTGAAATCAAAAGATTTAGATCTTTGGCATGTTATTACCAATGGTGATTTTTTACCCTTTCAATTTAATGAAGTTTCTAAAACAAAAGAATTGGTCACTTTTGACAAAGCTAATGACGATACTAAAAAGAAACTTTCAAAAAATAATGAGGCTAAAATGGTGATTTATAATGCTTTGCCTAAGAAAGAGTATGAAAGAATTTTTATGTGTGAAACTGCTAAAGATATTTGGAACACTCTTTTAGTAACCCACCAAGGTAATAGCCAAGTCAAAGAAAGCAAAATCGATCTTCTTGTCCAACAATATAAACAATTTGTTATCTTAGAAGATGAAACTATTGATAGTGCATTTGCTAGGTTTAACACCATTATTACTAGTCTAAAAGCACTTGATGAAGGTTTTTCTAGCAAGAACAATGTTAGGAAGTTTCTAAGGGCTTTACATCCAAAGTGGAGAGCAAAAGTCACGGCGATTGAAGAGTCGAAAGATCTCTCAACTTTATCACTCGATGAACTCATAGGAAACTTGAAGGTTCATGAGATGATAATTTTGAAGGACTCGGAATTAGTGAAAACCAAGAGTGAAAGGAAATCTCTTGCACTTAAAGCCAAGAAGGCACAAAGTGACCATCATAGTTCCTCGTAAAGCGATGACGAGGAGTATGCATTGGTGGTGAGAGATTTCAAGAAGTTCTTTAAGAGACGAGGTCAACACGTTAGGCAACCCAACTATGACAAGAAACCATTGTCAAAGAATCGGTTTGTCAAGAACGAAAAAGGTGATAGGAATTGCTTTAGATGTGGTGATCCTAATCACTTCATTGGTGATTGTCCAAAGCCCGCTCGTGATAAGAACCACACGGCGTTCGTTAGTGGCGCTTGGAGCGATAGCGGTGAAGATGATGATGACAACCCCAAAGAGGATAAATGTCTTATGGCTCATACTTCTAAAGAGGTACATTCCGAAACCGAATATTATAACAATGATAGTTCCACTTGTGATGATATTGAACTTGAAGGCAAATATGATAGTTTACACAAACTTAGTCTTAAATTCATAGAAAATAATAAAACCTTAAAAACAACCAAAACTAAGCTTGAAAATGAGATCAATGAACTTAGGGAGAAATTGACTAAACTTGAGAAAAATAAAGAGGTTGATTTAAGTTGCTTAAGTTGTGAGAAACTTAGATTAGAGAATGAAGATCTCAAGAGCACCTCCATAAAATTGGAAAAGTTCATGAAAGGAACTAGTGCTCTTGATGATATGTTAAACAAACAAGTTCATTCTAAGGAAAGAATTGGTCTAGGTTTTAACTCAAATGAAGCCTCAACTAGTGAACCAAAACAAGTCAGGTTTTCACAAAAAACGCCCACTGTACGCGGTTCCAAATTGTATGGCGCGGTTCCTTATCACTATGGAACCGCCGCCATAGATAAGGTACCACGGGTAGAGGATGATTTTGGTGAAAATCCTGAACTTTCTGAAAAGTATAAGTTAGATGAAAAACTAACGCATCTTACTGTTAATAAGGTAAAATTACCCATATTTGACGACAATGCTATTGGTAAGTTCTACAAGCCATTAAGTAAACCTCTCATGGGAAATAGAAGTTTATCTAGACTATCCTCTACTCCACCTAGAGTACAGAATGAGTCTAAGCCTAGAAGTAGAACGACAACGCCTAAAAGAGATAATCAAAACAATTCACGATCTAGAAGTAAAACTCCAACACCTAGAAGGAATAATCATAACTCTAAACCTAGATCAAATACACCTAGTAGAAATAATGAACAACAAAATGGTTACATGAATTACTACCCTCCTTCATTTTGTTCTCCACGGGGAACCCCTCCTTCATTCATGCATCCCAACCAAATGCAAGGGATGTTTGGAACTAACAATTTTGGACCCATGAGATATTGGGGACCAAATGTTTGATCTTGTATGTTGTTACCTAGATATGCTTGGGAATTGATTTGGAGCCCGATGAGTGGATTAAGGATAGTGGATGTTCTAAACATATGACGGGTAATCGAAGTTTGTTCTCGCATTACAAAGCATATGATGGAGGTAACGTCACATTCACTAGTAGTCTACGTGGTAATATCATTGGCAAAGGTACAGTTTCTCTTGACTCCATGACCATTGAAAATGTTGAGCACGTAGATAACTTAGGATTTAACCTTTTAAGTATAGGCAAAATTTGTTATAATAAGTGTAAGGTCATCTTTTCGGAACATGACAGTGAAATCGTAAAAGATGGAAAGGTCATTGGAAAAGGTATTAGAAAGCATGGGCTTTATGTTATGAAGGTCAATAAGAATTCAAAAGACAACATATGTCTTGCGACTATAGATGATAGTTCTACTCTTTGGCATAGAAGATTAGGTCACGCTAATATGCGTTTAATTCAATCTTTAGTCTCTAAGGAGTTGGTAAGACACCTCCCCAAGATTAAGTTTGATAGTCACTTTTGTGATGCTTACAAAATTGGAAAGCAAGTTCACTCAAGTCACAAAGCCAAGAATTTGGTTTCGTCCTCTCGGTGCTTAGAGCTCCTACATATGGATCTTTTTGGACCTTCCGCCATACGGAGTTATGGAGGTAACCTTTATACCCTAGTTATTGTTGATGACTATTCTAGATTCACTTGGACTAGATTTTTGACATCTAAGAATGAAGCTTTCGATCACTTCGAAATCTTTAGTCGAAGAATTCAAAATCAACTAGGATGTTCAATCGTTTCTATTAGGACGGATCATGGTAGGGAATTTGATAATGAAGTGCAATTTGGTGCCTTTTGTGAAGCTCATGGTATTACCCATAACTTCTCGGCTCCTCGCACTCCACAATCAAATGGGGTAGTTGAAAGGAAGAATAGGACTCTCCAAGAGATGAGTAGGACGATGTTAAACAAGCAATCTTTGCCTCAAAAGTTTTGGTGCAATGCCGTGGACACATCGACTTATATTCTCAACCAAATTATTATTCGACCTTTCCTAGGAAAGACCCCCTATGAGATTCTTAAAGGTAAGAAACCCTCAGTAGAATACTTTAGGGTGTTTGGAAGCAAGTGCTTTATCCTCACCAAAGACTACCTTACCAAGTTTGACCCAAAGCCTTACGAAGGTATCCTTTTAGGTTATTCCCAAACTAGTAAAGCCTACATAGTCCTAAATAGAACCACGGGGGTTATTGAAGAATCACTCAACGTAACCTTTGATGAAACCCCTCCTTCACCCAAGACGCCGCCATTGGTTGATGATGACTTGGATGAATTAGAAGTAGTTAAAGCCAAAGAGGTTAGAAAAATAAGAATTGAAGACCTTAGTGTTGAAAAGGAAGTAAACATTAAGGAATCTAGGGATCATACTATCAATAATGTCATTGGTGACTTAAATCAAAGGACCCTAAGATCTCAAGTCCAAAACCAAAGCAACTTCTTTTGTTTTGTCTCCTTGATTGAACCAAAGAATTTTAAAGAAGCTTTGACGGATGAGAGTTGGGTCATTGCGATGCAAGAAGAATTGAATCAATTCGTTGCCAATGATGTTTGGGAACTTGTTCCTCCACCTAGAAGTTCTGCCATTATAGGAACCAAATGGGTATTTAGGAATAAGCTAGATGAGAATGGTGTTGTGTCTCGTAACAAGGCTAGACTTGTAGCTCAATGCTATAATCAACAAGAAGGTATTGATTATGACGAGACATATGCACCGGTAGCTAGACTAGAATCCATTAGAATCCTCTTAGCCTATGCTTGCGCCTTAGATTTTAAGCTTCAACAAATGGATGTAAAGAGTGCATTTCTTAACGGTTTGATCAATGAGGAGGTATATGTGGCTCAACCTCCCGGCTTCATTAATTTTGAGAAACCGGACCATGTTTACAAGCTTAAGAAAGCACTTTATGGACTCAAACAAGCACCCAAAGCTTGGTATGATAGACTTAAAGCGTTTCTTGTTAAACATAAGTATACCATGGGAATGGTAGACAATACACTCTTTACAAAGAAGAAAGGTCCTCACCTCATAATCGTACAAATATATGTTTATGACATTATATTTGGCTCAACTTGTCAAGAATTGTGTGATGACTTTGCCAAAATCATGCATGATGAGTTTGAAATGAGTATGATGGGAGAACTTAACTTCTTTTTAGGACTCCAGATTAAACAAATGGACGATGGTATTTTCTTTAGTCAATCTAAGTACGCTAAAGAAATGCTAAAGAAATTTGGGTTAGAAGAATCTAGACCAATGAAGACCCCTATGGCCTCGGATACTAAACTCACCGTAGATGATGATTGTGAGTCGGTAGACAACACCAAATATAGAGGTATGATTGGTAGTTTGTTGTACCTAACGGCAAGTCGACCGGATATCATGTTTAGTGTTTGCCTTTGTGATCGCTTCCAAGAGGCTCCCAAAACCTCTCACTTTGAAGCGGTTAAGCGTATCTTCCGATACATTAAAGGCACTATACATTTAGGATTATGGTATCCTAAAGGGACCGGCGTAGAAACCATTGTCTACGCGGACTCGGATCATGCGGGAGACTATGTGGACCGGAAAAGCACTAGTGGAGTTTGTACCTTCATGGGTTGTTGTTTAACTTCTTGGTTCTCCAAGAAACAAACCGCTCTTGCAATATCCACCACGGAAGCCGAGTATGTGAGTGCCGGAAAAGCATGCCAACAAGCTCTATGGATGAAGCAAGCGCTTGTTGATTACAGGATTTCTCTTGATGATGTTCCCATCATGTGCGATAATAAAGGCGCTATAGACCTTAGCAAGAATCCCGTGCAACATTCGCGAACCAAACACATAGAAATTAGACACCATTTCCTTAGGGATAATGTTCAAAAGGGGAACATTTCTATTGAGAAGGTGCCCTCCGAGGACAACTTAGCCGACATCTTCACTAAGCCACTTAAGAGGGAACCTTTTAATTACCTACGTCTAGGTCTAGGATTAATGGAACATCTTCCTTGATTTCCTTCTTTTTATAGTTTATCACTTTGAGTCTTTGAGTCTTTTAAACTCCTTTTGAAAAATCTTCTCCTATCTTTTTCAAAACTCTCAAAGTTTTCATCAAAAATGGTTGAAAAATGCTTTTTTACATTGTTAATTCAATCTAAAAACGGTTTTTCATAGATTCTCGCTATTAATCTAGAGCTTACATAATTCATATGTATGATTCTCTCAAACATAGCAAGAACAAGATAGAATCATGGAGGATCATTGTGTCATGACTTAAGGTCTTGTCTTACACACCTCCTACGTCGATTTTTTAATCCATGTATTTTGGTCAAATCTCTATTTGGTAAGTTTGCATATGTTTTCTTTGTCTATCTTTGCTTTTAAGCATATCCCTATGATAAGTTAGACTAGAAAAATAAGATTTGCTGAAAAATCTTCCTCCAAACACCAAACCCTGCCTCTGCAAGCGGTTCCATATGTGAACCGCGGTACCTTATTGATAAGGTACCGCCACCCTAGATAAGGAACCGCCTACAGTGCCTTCCTTTTTCGGGTTTTTGTCTAAAACTCTAGATTTGCTCCAACATTTTTGAGAATCTTTGTTTCAAACCCTTTGACCACCCCAAAAATACCCTAAGCCTTCCCTATTTAAACCATAAGCATTTTGCATTACTTCACATCCAAAATGTCTTATTCTCCCAATGAAAGCCTTGAATCCCCACCATTCTCTCCAATTGCTTTCAACCCAAATTCACCCAAGAACACTCTTAATCACATCTCTCCTTCCAAGAATGTTGATTGTGGAACTTCTTTGCTTCCACCACCACCCTTTAGTGTTCTTCCTCCTTCTCATGATAATGTCATGCACCATGGAACATATTGTCATTGTTGTCAATATCAACATCTTGCTATGGCACACATCTATGAGGAGTTGAGCTACATCAAGAGTCTCTTAATCAAGCCTCCTATTCACTATGATTATGAGATCTCCAACAAGCCACCACCACCACCCTCTGCAATTACCTTGTCTTTCTTATAAGCATTGGTTGCTTATCCACAAGACACCAAACTCTAGCAAATCTTACAATTCTAGAATAACTAGGATTAGATTTATGCTTTTGGCTTTTTTTCTTTTTCCATACAACTTTGTATGATGTTTTTTTTTGTAACTTATCTTGGATCTTTATCTTTGTGTCTTTCTTCTCTTTTATTTATTTTTTTTATGTGACCTATTGCTATATCTTGTTGGTTGTTTCCTTTGTTCAACTAACCCTTCTATGTAGCTTGTCACCATATCTCGATTCCTCGGTTCCCCAAGCAAGGGGGAGTAAGCACCAAGGGGGAGTCTTTGCAAAGTCCGTTTCTTCAACACTGGCTTACGCAACCTTTTTGCTTCGACAAAGGGGGAGAAATGAATAAACTCGTCTTCGAAAATCTTGTTTTTGTGTGATTGAGTTTATGTATTGTCGGAATCAAAAAGGGGGAGATTGTTAATGCAATAATGACTAAAAACGTTACTTGCATTTTTCGGTCTCGCTTAGTTTTGATTACGACAATATGTAAAAACAAGCATTTACGAAAACGACGAAAAATGAATTCTTGAGTTCAAGTATTTTTCATTTTACCCATTTTCACTTAAGGTATGGATAAACAAGTACTAACCTTAATCAAGTGATCAAATGATTTAATCTTTCTTAAAACACACCTTTTATTTAAGTGTGACAAGTTTTTTTATTAAACTTTCTTTTTAAGAAAATGTTTTATTAAATTATTTATTTGAAATTTGAAAATGGCATATTCTTATTTGGCTAAGAATATCCTTTCAGGATATTTTTATATCCAGATAAGACCTCTACCACTAAAGAACAAAAAATGGAGCGGAGTCTAGGCAGCGGTTCTCTAGCGCCTAGGCGGTTCCTTATCGATAAGGAACCGCAGGCTGAGCTAAGGAACCGCCACCAGATATAGCCGTTGGCCTTCTTGTCCTATAAATAGTGGACCATTCTCAGCTTTTCAAATCACCTCTTTTGCACATTTATTTCCAGATTCAAACCCCTTCTTTAATCACTCAAATCTTTGATCATTTGTTTGATTATTACTTGTTTAAGAAGTGAATCTTGTTCTTCCATCCCTTCCTCTCCAAGTGCAAAGAGAAGAACACTATCCTTGTGAAGTGTTGAGTCCACCACCAAAGATCCATTGAAGATCTAATTTTATACATTTGTAGTTGTGTCATAGTTGTGAAGATCCAAGTAGTTGTGTCTATTTGGAAGTTGTGTATGTACTAAGTATAGTTGTGTAGATTGGTCCTAGCTACGATTAGGGCTCGACTTTTATCTTAGAGTCGGAAATTGGTTAAGCGACGTGTACGGTTTTCTCCACCATAAGGAGCTTGTTGTGTAGTAAACTCTCGAGTAAGGAGTACTCGAGGAGTGGAGTAGGAACGAGGAGTGAGCTTCGTTGCCGAACCACTATAAATCCTTGGTGTTCGGTTTGATCTTTCTTTACCCTTAACTCTTTACATTCTTTATTCTTTATGCATATACATGTGTTAGTATTAGATTAGTTACACTATCATTCTTTATTCTTTGTGGATATATTTTTGTTAGTATTAGTTTAGTTACACTATCATTGTTCATATTGTGCATAAGAAGATTTCACATATTTCCTCAAGCCTAAGTTTTTTAAAAAAGGATTTTTGGAAACCACATTTTAACAAGTAAATATAAGAAACTATTCAACCCCCCCCCCCCCCCCCCCTCTTCTAGTTTCTACAGTTTAGTTTTTTAAATAGTTTAAATAGTTTCATATTTTAAATAATTGTCTTTAGGAAATATAAAAAAATGGGAAACGATTCATGCATTTAGGTTTTAATTTGTAGGATTAATTTTAGTTTAAAAACCAAAAAACTCATTTGAATCAATTGTCCAAATCAAAACAAAACGTCTCAAATTCACTCGATCTTCGTGTACAACGAACTTGGTTCATCAACGTGTTTATGCAAATGAAAAATGATTGATGCAAAAATTATGAATGCATATTTTTGGTGGCCAAAGTAGATCAAAAATTTGAAAAATGTTTGAAAAATTAATTTCCAAGATATCATGAAGTCAAAGGCAATGTCTAGGTAAGGTCACTTCGATAGAAGACCCCCTACACTTAAGATAAACATTGTCCTCAATGTTTAAGAGCATGGGAGTATTGGTGTGAGAGTAAGAATCTGATTGAGCCGGATGACCAATAATATGTAGAGCCGAATGGCCAAAACAGTGTGTGTAATAAGTATGAGTGAGAATGTCTGACTTACATTGAATGAGGGGGTATTTATAGTGTTAAGAACACTATAGCAGACTATAGCTCCTAAGAGGTAACACTCCTTGAGCCTTGTGATCTGACAGGCCAATCTAATAATAAAAAGTATAATGGGGTGTGAGGTGGCAAAGGGGTTTGAGGTGTAGTGTTGTGAGTGGTGGGGAGGGGTGACATGGCAAGGTGGTTGGATGAGGCAAGTTTGAGTGTCTGGCAAATTAAGTCCCTGAATTCCCAAAAACATGGCATATAAAGTTTACACAGCAAACTCCCTTTTCCGTCTTTTCCTTGATAAACTATTAATAAATCCATTTTAGGGTATGACCCGTACCAATTTAAACGGGTATGACCCGTACCAATTTAAACCCATTTAGCTAAACAAGGTAATACCCTTTCTTCCTCAAACAAATCATTCAGCATGCTCCTCACTTTAAAAAGATGAAGACATCTAAAACTTTCTTTGAAACAATTAATGAAAAATTAAATAGCTGGTTATATTCACAATTTCTACTACTTTGAAACGTCTCTACAATATAACATGAATTTTCAATTAACGACATCGCTTTTTCGCTAGATAAAAATCTAAAATCGCCTATCGTGTTGACAAAGATTAGGGGTGTAACTAACCAAGGGAAGCAAAATAATTGTCTTCGTTCATTTTCTCCAATTACTAGTTTAGTAGTTTTATATCTTTTAGATTTCAAGTCAATAATAATAGGGAGATTAAGAAGTGAATAAAGTTTTCTTTTCATTAATATTGAGATTAGAATTTATTATAGCAAGTAAAAAACTAATAATTAACTTATTTCATGTATACTTTTTTAAGTCTGTTATATATAGTATGAACTTCCCCTCAATACTAATTATCATTGGGGAAGGTGATTTGGTCGAGGTAGTTCAAGGATGAAACTTCCCCGCCAAAGTAGTGCTTCAACCTATGTCCATTCACCTTGAAATTGGGGCCATCATTTTGAGCTAGCTCGATGGTCCCATAAGGAAAAACTTGAGTCACGGTGAATGGACCGAACCAACGGGATTTCAACTTGCCAGAAAATATTTTCAAACGAGAGTTAAAAAGCAACACTTGATCTCCAATGTTAAAAACCCGGTTTTTAATTTTTGAGTCATGAAACTTTTTAGTTTTTTCTTTATAAATCAATGAATTTTCATAAGCAATATCTCTCAATTCATCCAATTCATTTAATTGCATATTCCGGTGTTTTTCCGCGGTCTCCATATCTTAACCATTTCATGTGCATCACGATAAATGGTGGGCCAATAGAATCCAGAGTCAAAAACTTGCTTATTCGGATAGCTATTCGGATAGTTATTCCGATGGGGTGTTTGATTGATCCCGATGGAGACTTAAAGACATTCCGATGGTGCATTATTTTTTTTATTTTTTTTTAAATTGCAATAATGATCAAACCAGATTAGACCCCGACTTGTGATACACTAAACAGATTGTAATCGAGTTCTTTTACAAAAAATACGTTTTCAAAACGCAAATTGTTGGTGATAAGAGTGCCTTTGCTAGTGATGGTCCCATATCCACCTCCAAAGTACACTTTGTCACCATCTTTAATGGGGGTTAAAGTTTGTCAAGTAATCTTAGCCCTATAGTCAACAGCCAAGAACAAGTGGAATTTAAATCATCCGTAGCATTCCCGGAAATAATGATGGAGAGTACCAAATTGGTGGTACCACTTTTCCGGGAGCATAAAAACCGGTGTACCGACATCGTATTGGACGAGATTATGGTACCGGAAAATCGTACCTATCAGGTTCTTCCTTTTTTTCGAACCAAAAAAATATCCAAATTCCAAGGTAGTAACTTTTTTTGACATCAACAAAACAGTGACAACACATGCATATTCGAGTGTTTTTAAACCACGATGTCTCGTAAATAAAAGCAATAAATAATTAAATAAACATATCACCAAAGATAATCATGATTTATAAACGTTTCACACTACAAGAAAACTGGGTACAGGTGACCGGAGTTTCCCTGGCGACAAAATGTCGCCAGGGATAGCCCATTTTCCCTGGCGACAACGCTGACATGGCAATAAAGCAGATTTACTTTTTGGTCAAAGTTTGACCAGGGTTTCCCTGGCGACATGTCGCCAGGGATAATCCGTCCAAAATCAGATGCCAAATGAAAGAGCGCGAAATTTTCCCTCCAATTTATCCCTGGCGACATGTCGCCAGGGAAACTTTGTCCAAAATTATCCCTGGCGACATGTCGCCAGGGAAACTTCGTCCATCGTAATTAACAATAATTGCTTTTTGATAATAACCTGCCAAATTTATCCCTGGCGACATGTCGCCAGGAAAACTTTGTCAAACGTAATTAGCTTCAAAGTTAAGCAGAAAATGTGTGGCGGGCTTTTACCCGCCAAATCTCAAAAGTTTCCCTGGTGACATTTAGCCGGGGAAACTCCCTGTCATATATATAGTTAGTTTTTGCTTGTTATGACAAAATTATTAATTATTCCATATAATTATTATTTTAACTATCGATCCGATGTTATTTTATTTTTGCGGCGTTTATATAATAAAAATGAGACATTTATAAAACAAATATTAATTTATTCCAAATAATTATTATTTTAACTATCGATCCGATGTTATTTTATTTTTGCGACGTTTATATAATAAAAATGAGACATTTATAAAACAAATATTTATTTATTCCAAATATTACATAAAACCTTTTGTAATATCACATGGGAGACTTACAGACAAACACTCCTAAACATAATTTTATTCGTCACGGACACTTAAACACGCGCTTAATTAAACATGGATATTACAACGATATTAGACTCGTAAACACGGAAAAAAACACATCACAAACTAGTTCAAACTAAGGTTCCCCATGTCATTGTAAAGGTCGTGAAGTAGTGCAGCTGAATCCATTGTGTGCCTATCGCAATTTTTGTACAACTCTACTGTACTCTCAAGTACCTTTATCATTCCATTCAAGCGAATATAGTTTGCACACGTTGAAGAGCTTGGAGAAGAAATTGGAATCGTTGAAGGTCTGGGAGAAGAGCTTGGAGGAGAAAAGCTCGTTGAAGGTCTTGAAGAAGAGTTTGGAGGAGAAAAGCTCATTGAACCTCCAAGAGAATTGATTTGTAGTTGGACGCGTTCGTCTTTCCATAAAAAAAATTTGCATCCATATGAAACTGGAGGTTGAACCCGTGAACATGGACAAGCATAGTACAGTCTACCAAAGGATTCAGTTTGCCACGATTCTCGAAGAACTGCATCTCCATGTCCACACTTGCACGGAAAAGCTTCAGGCTTCAACATCTTCATAATAACAATGTGTTTGTGATGATAAGTGTGTGTGATCTGGTGGTGGTTGTGATGATAAGGAGTGTGTGTGGTTCTCCTTTTATGCTAAAAAAGTGAGGAAAATTGTTAACATTTTCCCTCCAATGTTTTCCCTCCAATATTTTTCCGTCAATGTTTTCCCTCCAATATTTAGATGTTTAATTGACCACCCATCCATCAAGTCCATCAGTTGGACAAGTGTTGCATACTGAAACCTCATGCATGAGTGTATTTGGATGATTCGGTATGCATTTGTTAAACGTTAGATGTTCAATGGATGAGTCGGTATGTGTTGGTTACACGTTAGATGTTCAATGGATGAGTTGGTATGCATTTGTTAAACGTTAGATGTTCAATGCATTAGTCGGTATGCATTTGTTAAATGTTAGATGTTCAATAGATGAGTCGATATGTGTTGGTTACACGTTAGATGTTAAATGGATGAGTCGGCATGTCTTAGTTACACGTTAGATGTTCAATGGATGAGTCGGTATGCATTTGTTAAACGTTAGATGTTCAATGGATTAGTCGGTATGTCTTGGCTACACGTTAGATGTTCAATGGATGAGTCGGTATGTAATGGTTACACGTTAGATGTTCAATGGATGAGTTGGTACGCATTTGTTAAACGTTAGATGTTCAATGCATTAGTCGGTATGCATTTGTTAAACGTTAGATGTTCAATGGATGAGTCGGTATGTGTTGGTTACACATTAGATGTTCAATGGATGAGTCGGCATATCTTGGTTACACGTTAGATGTTCAATGGATGAGTCGGTATGCATTTGTTAAACGTTAGATGTTCAATGGATTAGTCGGTATGTCTTGGTTACACGTTATATGTTCAATGGATGAGTCGGTATGTGTTGGTTACACGTTAGATGTTCAATGGATGTGTTGGTATGCATTTGTTAAACGTTAGATGTTTAATGCATTAGTCAGTATGCATTTGTTAAACGTTAGATGTTCAATGGATGAGTCGGTATGTGTTGGTTACACGTTATATGTTCAATGCATGAGTAGACATGTCTTGGTTACACGTTAGATGTTCAATGGATGAGTTGGTTAAACGTTAGATGTTCAATGGATGAGTCTGCATGTCTTGGTTACACGTTAGATGTTAAATGGATGAGTCGGTATGCATTTGCTAAACGTTAGATGTTCAATGGATGAGTCGGTGTGTCTTGGTTACACGTTAGATGTTCGATGGATGAGTCGGTATGTGTTGGTTAAACGTTAGATGTTCAATGGATGAGTCGGTGTGTGTTGGTTAAACGTTAGATGTTCAATGGATGAGTCGGCATGTCTTGGTTACACGTAAGATGTTCAATGGATGAGTCGGTATGCATTTGTTAAACGTTAGATGTTCAATGGATGAGTCGGTATGTCTTGGTTACACGTTAGATGTTCAATGGATGAGTCGGTATGTGTTGGTTAAACGTTAGATGTTCAATGGTGGAGTCGGTATGTCTTGGTTACACGTTAGATGTTCAATGGATGAGTCGGTATGCATTTGTTAAACGTTAGATGTTCAATGGATGAGTCGGTATGTCTTGGTTACACGTTAGATGTTCAATGGATGAGTCGGTATTCATTTGTTAAACGTTAGATGTTCAATGGATGAGTCGACATGTGTTGGTTACACGTTAGATGTTCAATGGATGAGTCGGTATGCATTTGCTAAACATTAGATGTTCAATGGATGAGTCGGTATGTCTTGGTTACACGTTAGATGTTCAATGGATGAGTCGGTATGTGTTGGTTAAACGTTAGATGTTCAATGGATGAGTCGGTATGTCTTGGTTACACGTTAGATGTTCAATGGATTAGTCGGTATGCATTATATGCGTTGAAAAGTCAAACGTATCCCTGGCGACATGTCGCCAGGGAAACTTGGTCACCCCCCTCCAAAAAATTTCAATCACGCGCGCTTTTAGCTAAACGACAAAAGTAGAAAGTATCCGTGGCGACATGTCGCCAGGGATTTTCGCCGGGGAAAAAATGGACCTTTTTTGACCAGATCCTCACTTTTCTCATAACACTTTTTCTTATCCTGAAAAATAAAACCCACGCAGCGCGCAGCTATCACCACCATCACCACCTGCTATCACCACCTTGTATCACCACCATCTTTATCATCACCACCATAATTATCATCACCACCACCACTCACCACCACTCTTCTCCACACCTGCACACCAACGAGTTATTCGATTTGGCTTGTGGACCATCACCGCATCCAATCTCACTAAACTCTTGCGTAGTCGACGGTGTGAGGTATGTCGTGCACAGTCGTGATGAACGTCGTACAACTCAAAACAGCGGCATTTGTGCGCTTGGCCCTAAGAACACAATGGCTTATGGTCAGCTTCAACAGATCCTCGTGTTTCATTATTTGTCGTTCAGTGTTGTGTTGTTCAAAGTTAAGTGGTTCGGCACTCGCCCCACATTACGTAAACAACGTCTTATCTATAGAAACAACATGACACAACTCACCGACACAAGAGCTGAGTGGTGGAAAGATGATCAATACATTCTCGCAACACAAGTCAAACAAGTCTTCTACATTGAAGATAAGAACAAACCCAACTGGAAGGTCGTTGAACATGTTAATCATAAAAAGTTTTCCAACGGGGGTGGCATAGTGTCAGATGCCTTTCCTGATATTATACATTTCGACAACTCATCTGATCTACCACTTTCCATTGATTTGAATGACTTGGGTGATGTGACCTTGCATATAGATGGCCAAGAAACGGAGGTTGATGCACCGCCAAATATCATTGATGTTGATGACGAAGACGATGGTATTATTGATGATGAAGACGCCCCTCATGATTTAAGTGATGAAGAACGTGTGAATGATGATGATGGTGAAGACATAGTTTATTCAAGTGAAGAAGAAGATTGACCTTTAGTTGTAACTTGCAAAAGACACTTATTTGTTTGAATGAATGAATCTAATTGTTGTGGATTGTTTAAATGTGTATATTTATTTGGATGTGTTGTATTTGGATTTGTGCATGCTTATATTATTTTGTTCATGAATTTGTCTATGTTATGCTAATTGTACTTGTACAGATGTCAGCAGATGTTGCACGATCACACGGTGGTGACGGTGGTGGTGAGGATGAACCTCCTACGCCAAACATCCGCAGCGGTTGTTTCGCCATATTTAGAAATAAAGGTAAGAATATTTGGATTATTGTAACACAATCATAAATTTGGTGCATATATGTTGCTTGCCTTGAATTTTTATGACTTTGTCACTCACTTGATTTTTGCAGGCAAAGGCAAAAGAAAAGAAAATTTGGGCGACAGAGAGGCCGGTAGAAAGACTCGGAGCATTACCCGATGTCTCGATTTGTTGGACGAAGTTGAAGAACATGGTGCTGTCCCGATAGATTTTGAAGAAGTCTCTTTCCGGCCTCGCGGCACGCATGCTCAGCATTTAGCTAATTACGTCGGGGATTGTATCAGGAGGCTCGTGCCACTGTACTACCCAAGTTGGAATGATGTCCCTGATGAGATCACGGTGATGGTTTGGGCGAACATAGAGGTCAGTTATCATTTTCATGTTCATATAAAAAAATTTTAAATAAATATATTTTTTTAAATAAATATATATTTGATGAGAATAAGGTAATAAGATTTTTTGGATAAGCTGTTTGAATACAGCTTATCTTGATACGCTTATCAGAACAAGCTGTGTGAAAACAGCTTGTTCTGATATGCTTATCAGGATAAGTTGTTTTCAAACAGCTTGTTCTGATAAGCTTATCAGGATAAGCTGTTTTCAAACAGCTTGTCCTGATAAGCTTATCATAACAAGATGTTTTCAAAAAGCTTATGCTTATCAGGATAAGTTGTTTTTATTATAAAAATTCAAATAAATATATAAGCCATTAAATAAATAAACAAAATAATGTATAAATTATATCTCTAACTCTAACTCTGTGTTTGTTTTATTTGTTGTATATGAATGCAGTCTAAGTTTAATTTGACACCACACAAGAGTGATCCCGATACATGGAGGGATATACGTGGCGGCATCAATCACATGCCTCAAAAGAGTTACAATTCTCGAAAAAATACGTTGAAGACGAAGCATTGGCGTAGAGACATCGATACCCGCACGGTAAACATCGACAGAGTCCGCAGCGAGCGTCCTCAGGAAATTACTTCCGAGGACTGGAAAAAACATATCGCACTTTGGAGTAATCCCGATTATGAGAAAAGATGCCTGACGAACTCCCAAAATCGGTCTAAGCAGAAGACACCGAGTCGGCAGGGATCTCGATCGTTAGCACTTCTTAGAGACAAAGTGGTGAGAAATTCTATAATTAATTTACATACATATATGTCTTTGATTATATGTTTTGGTGTTGTGATTTTTTGTTTTGAATTTGCTTCATTCTATATATATGCGTGTCTATGTGTGTACAGAGCCAAGCTGCAATTCAAGCAATGTGCCACCCCCGACTGTCATTGACCAATTCTTCATTACGCACACCGACCAGGATGGGAATTTTCCTTGCGATGCGCACCGCGTTATGTATGTAAGTATTTTTTTTAATTAATTAATTTGTTTTTTTTATATACTTTGGTTTTTTACTATTCCCTGCCGATAATAATGTACCAACCCGACTAATAAATAATATACTAACTGTCGTTTATGTTTGTCATTTCATTAGGAGGAGATGCTTGCGATGAAGGCTGAAGGCAAACATACGGACGACGAGATCAACCATATCGTCAGAGGCGGAAAGCAGCGAGTCCACATGCCCGGTGTCGGTCAGATAGTGCCGAGAATGACTGCTCGATATATTCCTCCCCCTGCCATCGACCCACGATTGGAACAAGCGTCTCAAGTGTTTGAATGTATGAGAAGTGACTTTAGGTTCGTCGATGCGTTCTCAGCATTCCTATCGGGTGGTTCTAGCGGGAGTGGCACGGGAGGCAGCGGTAGTGGCACCGGCGGAAGTGGCACGGGAGGCAGCGGTAGTGGTGCCGGTGGGAGTGGCACGGGAGGCAGCGGTAGTGGCGCCGGTGGGAGTGGTGTTAGTGGTAATAATGGTTGGTATGTCTTGTTTTTCCTACCTTAGCATGCAAGTTTAATAATTGTAAACCCCGAAATGCAAGTTTAATAAGTGTAACTAGGAACTTTGTACTCAAGTTGTGACATATGTATTTGTATTGATCGAGTTAATCGATCGAGTTAATCAATCGAGAGGTTACATGTTATTATGTTTTGGTACTAGATTCGTGGTAGATTTTTAGTATTTGTATCCCCAGGTTTTGTATTTGTATTCCCAGGTTTTGGTAGATTTTTTCCGGAAAAAATCTGGAAATAGCCTGCTGTGCAGGCTGCAAAAAAAATGACAAAGTTTCCCCGGCGACATGTCGCCTGGGAACTCTGGCACAACGTTGACTTGTCAACGCGAGGCATTGACTTGTCAACGTAACGAATAGTTTCCGTGGCGACATGTCGCCAGGGAAACTCTGGCACAACGTTGACTTGTCAACGCGAGGCATTGACTTGTCAACGTAACGAATAGTTTCCCTAGCGATGTGTCGCCCGGGAAAAGTGAGGTTTAAGTAGCATGTTTACTTAAGTTTGTTAATCACCCAAAGTTTCCCTGGCGACATATGTCGCTAGGGAAACTTTCCCGCACCAAATCCAGCGTGGCACTATTTTTTGAACCCAAGAGCTGCGGGGCCCACTTAGTCGCCAGGAAAATCCAAAAAAATCGCCAGGAAAACTTTCCCGCACCAACTTTCTTTGGCGAATTTTCCCTAGCGACATGTCGCCAGGGATACGTTTTCCCTGGCGACATGTCGCCAGGGAAACGCTCGAAATTTTGCCAGGGAAGGACTGGAGTTTTGTAGTGTTAGAACATAAAAGAAAATCATAAGGAATCATTCAAAATAAACAAACAAAACAGTTGTTAACAAAATAAAATGAATGTGTCAGGCAATGCAACTCCTTCCCTTTGAGCAAAACCGACCAACAACCGAAAACCGATACAAACTGACCGAAACCGAAACCGACCGACACAAACCGACCAAATTCGGGTCGGGACTCGGGATGAGTTTTCCATGATGTCGGGACTCGGTTCGGGTCCGGACTCGGGATTAAATCGGGATCGCCCAAAGAAAACCACACAAATCGGGAGTAACTCGGGCCTAACTCGGTTCGGTTCGGGACTCGGGATTAATTCGGGTCGGGTTTCGGTTTGATTTTTCCACGATTTCGGTTTCGGGATGAATCGGGATCGGGTCGGGACGGGTCGGTTTCGTCCCGACACACTACATATATTTTATAATATACTAAAAGAATTAGATTATTTGGAAAATTTAGTGAAAATGAGAGGTTGTAAAAAAAACAATTTGACAAATCAAATAGCTGGATTTTGACACGTAATAAAAATTGAATAATGTAATTGGTAGAAAAAAAATCAAAAATGAATTCAGTTTATTCAAAATTAAAAAAATTTGTGAAAGTTTTGATGAATACACACAAATATATATATATATATATATATATATATATATATATATATATATATATATATATATATATATATATATATATATATATATATAGAGAGAGAGAGAGAGAGAGAGAGAGAGAGAGAGAGAGAGAGAGAGAGAGAGTTAGGTTATTGTAGTGTAGTAGTTTAAAGTTGTTAAAATAAAAAGTCATCTTAACCATTGATTTTATCAATTAACATGTGATTTATTTAATATTAAACACAAAACAATAAATCTTTTACATAAAAATTGGTATAAAAACACTAAAAAATTTGATACGTAAACACTTATAGCTGATACATATGATACATAGTTTTACTTCAAAAAATATTATTAGCATAAATAATCATTTATTCGCAAATTCAGTGATACGTTATCACATGTTGCATTCGATATAACAAAATAATTGATAAACTATGATACACAACTGATATACGAAAAACTAGTAATATTAAAAATTGTGAACTAGCTACTTGTAGACGAACTAAAACTTCCAAAACACTCGTACATGAACTAAAAGATCATAAACGAACCAAAACTAATCATTAAATGTGATATTTGCCCATTTTCTATTACTTCTCATTTTAACAACTTTAAGCACCTAAACCATTTTATCTAAATTCTATATATATATATATATATATATATATATATATATATATATATATATATATATATATATATATATATATATATATATATATATATATATATATATATATATATATATATATATATATATATATATATATATATATATATATATATATATATATATATATATATATATATATATATATATATATATATATATATATATATATATATATATATATATATATATATATATATATAGGGGAGAGAGCAAATAAAAAGTTTTTTTTTGGTGAGAAGGATAAGAAGGATTTTCAGCCATTGATTTTAAAATCAATAGATGAGATTAAACCATAATCCTAACTAACTAACCAACTAACTAACTAACCATTTAAATATGATTTTTAAAAAGTTTTTCAAAAATTCTGAAAAAATTCGAGTAGATCGGGTATCTTGGTGCAAAAAAAACTTTTGTGAAAAAGTTTTTTTAATTCAAAGATTTTTACGTTTTTTTAATGCACAAAAACGAAATTTTGATGCACAAAGACGATAATTTTTAGGCTTTTTACGTTTTTTATGCATCAAGAATTCATTTTTATACCCAACTTCTTTTGACTTTTTGCTTTAAAATTTGATGCCGCATCAAACTAAAACAACTTGAAAATTTTGTGCATGAAAAAAATTTGTACACAAAATTTCATCTTTTTGTGCATCAAATTTCGTTTTTTGTGCATTAAAAAAACGCAAAAAACTCAAAATTAAGAAAACTTTCTTCACAACTTTTTTATGCACCAACATATCCGATATTATGGAATTTTTTCAGAATTTTTCGAGAACTTTTTTAAAATCATGTTTATATGGTTAGTTAGTTAGTTAGTTAGTTAGTTAGAAATATGGATTGATCTCATCCATTGATTTTAAATCAATGGCTGAAAATCCTTCTTATCCTTCTCACAAAAAAAATTCTTTTTATTTTAACTCTCCCCTATATAGGGGAGAGATCAAATAAAAAGACTTTTTTTAGTGAAAAGGATAAGAAGGATTTTCAACCATTGATTTAAAATCAATGGATGAGATTAAACCATAATCCTAACTAACTAACTAACTAACTAACTAACTAACAATCTAAACATGATTTTTAAAAAAAATTTAAAAATTCTGAAAAAATTCCAGTAGATCGGGTATGTTGGTGCAAAAAACTTTTGTAAAAAAAGTTTTTTTAATTTGAAGTTTTTTACGTTTTTTTAATGCACAAAAACGAAATTTTGATGCACAAAAACGTTGTTTTTTACGTTTCTTACGTTTTTTGTGCATCAAGAACTCATTTTTATGCCTAACTTCTTTTGACTTTTTGCTTTAAAATTTGATTCCGCATCAAACTGTAACAAATTAAAAATTTTGTGCATAAAAAAAAATTGTACACCAAATTTCACCTTTTTGTGTATCGAATTTTATTTTTTGTGCATTAAAAAACGTAAAATACTTAAAATTAAAAAAACTTTCTTCACAATTTTTTTATGCACCAACATATCTGAAATTGTGGAATTTTTTCGGAATTTTTTGAAAACTTTTTTAAAATCATGTTTAGATAGTTAGTTAGTTAGTTAGAAGTATGGATTGATCTTATCCATTAATTTTAAATTAGTGGCTCAAAATCCTTCTTATCCTTCTCACCATAAAAAGTCTTTTTATTTTAACTCTCCCATATATATATATATATATATATATATATATATATATATATATATATATATATATATATATATATATATATATATATATATATATATATATATATATATATATATATATATATATATATATATATATATATATATATATATATATATATATATGGGGCTAAGTTTGACATAGGAAAATAAGATGCGCAATGTCATATCCTACATGGCATTTTCTCATTGGCCAAAAGTTTGTTAAACCTAATTATAGAATAAAATATATATCGCATATCATATACTCAAAATCCGTATATTTTCAAACCCCAAAATATATTCATCCTATGGCAAGTAAATCTACGACAGGAAAACATTCATTATCAGTTTTATAAACCACATTCATTATCTTCATTAAATCAAAAGCATCGATCTCATATTCAAAAATAAAAATATCATCTATCTATTGAAACACATAAATAACTACGAACAAAAGATTCATTGTCTTCATTGTTTAATTAAATTAATTTTTTCATAAATCTTGATTTTGTGTATGCGTGACTAGGTTTAGCAGTTGGTGGTGAGCAAGATCCTGAATTTGCTAACTTTGTAAAGGTAATTATTTTTTATTTGTATCTTTGTTTAGGGTTCAATCATACGGATTTGTTGTTTACTTATTATATGCTATCTAACTTATTAGGAACATCATAATAAGCTTACCATACGTTTTGAGAATCCATTAACCAGGAAACAACTTAGGTCTGACTATTTATTGCTGCTTATTAACATGATGTGTGTTATTAACTATCTAATGTTTTTTGCATGCAGTCACATGATGTGAACCCAAGTGACTAGGCAGGCTTCATTGATGATGAAGATGGCGGCTTAACCATTGGATGTTTTAGAACAGCTGGATTTAGTGCAGGCTAGGAGCAATTGATACTGATGTAAGTTGGTTTTTTTGGAACAACTTTATTTCTTTTATAACCTTTAGTTACTCATTGATGATGTAAATCAGTTATTAATATTTGTTGTGTGGGTTCAGCATGTGGCAAAGATAGTTTGTGCTTGATTTTGTATTTTTTGTTGCTCGGGTGTTTGGTTCTATAATGGTGTTTATAAGGTTGATGAATCTGTTCTCCCTACCTGTGAGCAACCTTACACCACCCTCGATCCTACAATTTGCTGATATTTTACTAATAATCACAAACGATGATCAGTGTATCTTTATTATTTTTACATTCAACTTCCTTTTTTTCAGGCTATTGACATGGAATATGCAGCTGCTGGTGAACTCTTTAGTAAGATCACCAGTGTTGGTAGATTCAGCGAAGACCAGGTATGTACACATTTTTCACATAGATTGTCATGTTGTATTATACACATAAATTGTCACACTAGCTGTTTCTGAATAACCTAATGAAAAGTTTCTAGGCTGTTGGAGGTATCAGATTTATCCCAACTCAGATTTCTTAAGACTTTTTTACTATGTCTAGAAATATGTGTTATTAATTATGTAATCTTCTTATTCTTATGAATCTTGCTTGATCAATGTAAGATAATTTGTACCTGCCAGCCAGAACCCTCCAATGGTGGGGACAACTTCAGCCTCAAGAAGCGCATCAAAAGCTCATATGCACTTCAGTAATAAGGTAAGCATATACAGCACAAAGTGTGAGTTCACGAGTTCATTAATGAATAAAATTATTGTATAATAGACATATCAGTATGCATAAAAGTGTTATACGTTATATATGCCATGTGCATTTTAGAGAAATCACATTAATAGGCTGTTAAATTATTCGGTCCCAATCATCCTCGAATCTGCACTATGCACTTTAATATCTTTTTTTATAGTTCTTAGTGCTCTTTCTGATTATTAAATGGGAAAGGGGGGATTAAAATCTAAGCGTAGCAGCTCATATAATAAAAGATTTTGAATTTTTCAATCTCAGTTTTCTTAAATCCTTGCAGATGGGAAAGCCTAAAAGACTTGATGATAGGTGATTGTGCATAGTGTATCACGTAAGTTGAAGAATTTATGCTGCCTTGGTTACTTCTGATGCTCTGCATCAAAAACAGTTTGTTTGGCTAAGGGTCCATGCAGTTCTTAGACACATAATTTAAACCCATCAGATTCAGAAAAGTAATTTTGGATTTTTTTCAGTTACTTATTCGTAATTAAACTTTGCTTTTAATATATTTTTAGAGTTGTTACACCTAAAATTTGTTGGGAGTTATTCACTCAACCTGAAGTTTTGTGAGGAATTTTTTACTCCTTGCTGTTCAAGGTACATATATACAGGTTATAACACTACAAGTTATTTTAACTGTAAATCATTTATTGATTGTGCGAAAAAAATGGATCTATATAAGTTTATATCAGATTCTTTTTATATGTGATGCAAATTTGTTTCAAACATACTAATGATAATAACTTTATATCATATTCGTTTTATAAGTTTATATTAGATTCTTTTTATTGATGTTTTTCATAGTAAAACCTCTTCCCAGTATCATGGAGTTGGTGGAACTTTGGATGGGTTGTCTACAGATATCAGATAATTTGATAAATTGAGCAAGGATCAATTGCTCTCTGTGCCTCTGTGGTACGTCAAGCAATTGGTTTCTATGCCTCTGTGGTATGTCCTTTTATATATGTGCAACTCTATAAACAATTATAATAGTGAGTCTAAATGGTTATTTATAGGGTATATGTTTTCCAGTTGCGCTATTGCTTATAACTGTATACCAAAAGTGAGAGGGTAAAAATAGTACAGAAATTATGCTTAATGTCATCTTTTGTAATTTTGAATTCGTCAATTTTTTCGTTATCAACAATAATTTTTTTGAATTTGAATTCCTCAAAGATGGATTGCGAATGTAGGTCCGGTGAGCAGGAAGCAATTGTAGGTCATAAAGTATCAACCATTTTTAGTTCTGCAAATGTCGGTCTGGTGAGCAGGAATCAATTGCTACTTCATCTAAGAAGGTGATCTAAAGCCTAAATTACTTAATCTGTTCTCTTCGTTTTTTAATGCTCATTTTGGTTTTCAAGTGTGATGTGATGAAGTTCTCAAACAGTTATACCAGACAAAACCAAACACAGAAAGCTTACATGAATTGTTTCTCTAAGGAACCTTATTAGGAAGCAGCTCTTGGAGATAGTTGTGCAAGTGTTTCAAAATAATACTCTTTTAGATAAAACTATCTGGAATAAGGTAAATATGAGCTTTTAGTTTTCCTTTCAGTGATCATTTAGGATGCAAATCTGGTTATTCGACTCCTTAATTATTAGATAATCATAAATGGGGTCACCTCATCCGCACGCGCTAAGACTTATTTTCTGTAATTCAAGCGGCAATAAGAAGATAACCGCAAAACCAAACATTCTGTAAATGATAAGACATTTACGTAAAGACCTTTTCAAGATGAGGTATGATCAGGCGGCTAACCCGACGACCAATGGTGCTGACACAACTACTGGCTATCTGGCTCTACTTCCCAATCCTTGGGCTGCTGGCGGTGGTAAGCTTTGATACATAGAACATTTTTGCAACTTCGTTATCATTGTTAGTTTTCATGTATATTACAGTAAGTGAAAAAGATGATCTTATTGGAGAGTACACCGGCAAACTGATATAACATGAAGAAGCAGATACGCGAGAGAAAATATACGATGATGCAAACACATAATCTTTTCTATTCAAATTGAATAATCAGGCAAGCCCTTTTGACATATGACATCAATGTTGATAATACCAAATTACCAATGTATTTTTCACGGTTCTAATTTTGGTCATTGTAACCTAATTCTACATGTAAGTCGTTAAAACATGTGTTTGTATTCAGAAAGGTACTATATGTATATAAGATCTCAGAATGTGAAGGTCACCAAATCGGGGAACGAGTTGCATTATATCCCAATGATCAATTACGATTAGTATGATATCAAATGAAAATGCAAATGGTTCTTGGACTTGGACTAATTTCAAGAACATCCCTTACTGTGAATTTGCAGGATCCGGCTTTATTTGATGATGCCCCGAAGAAGATTAGATATTGCTGGACCATCAATATCAGGTAAGTTTTTTGTTCAAATGATCATTTTTTTCAGAGTTTGACAAGTAATAAAATCACAGTGGTCATTAGTGTCAACGTGTTTTCATTTTAACCATTGTTAATGGGTGTTTGGGATCACTTTTATAAAAGAAAATTGGCTCCAGGCCTTAAACCAAACATCCTAATTGCAGACCACTTACAAAACAATCAAACTTGAGTTTACATAGCCAAACATCCATATTGCATATCATAACTCAAAACTTGTATCACAGTGCATTGCACAGAATGTTTGCAGCCACGATATGACAGTTGGAACTACTTTCAGATGTCAGACCATTAGTTACGTAAGCACATGTGCATGAAATAATGGGGAAGGATCAAGTGGTGATCCTTTTTATTGATTCTTAATCTTGCTTGCTTGTGGAACATTGGTCACTATGTGAGGTTAACAAGTGATGAATTCTGTATAATTCCCTGAACTTGGGTGTTTGAATTTGCGGTGCTTGCATGTCATTTACTTTATATCATTATTTCACATGCTGAAAATTCCTTTTAACTACACTGGGAAGTCCCACGGAGTAATAATTTTCAAATGTTCTGAAAAATATTGTTCGTAATTCAACAATAAAAACCCCAGCTGGCACTTCGGGCCCTATTTTAGTGGCCCCAGCTGTACACTTAGGGTTACAATGGACTGGGAATGTGATTCAGGCAATCCGCTCAACCATTTTTTGTTTGCACTTCCTGGTGATCCTTTACCTGGTGATCCTAAACTGATTATTTTCACCCAGCATAAACCTGGTGATCCTAAACTGATTATTTTGAACTGAGTCTATGCACCCCCAAGTGCAGCAAAAAAAATTAACATTGTAACTAACCCTGTGCCAATTTGACCGATGACACAATCATTCTGATAAGCCCGTCTTTTAATCTCTAAAAGTCATGTTATTATAATGAAACTCTAAAGTTTGAATTAAATATACCGACGTTTTATATATTACAATGTCCTATCAAGAAACAGGATTTTTCCAGCCATAAATGGATCAAAGTTTCTATATGTGTCATCACTTATATGGTTCGAGAGTTGTATTGTTGTTTTTATTCAAGATTTATTGATTTTCAACTGTTAACAAGTGCAAAATGCACATGGAAAGCTTATTCAAGAACTTTCAATTATTTCCATCAAATTAAACAATAGTGCTCCACTGGATCAGATACGGAACGCACACTTGATGGAACAAAGGAACATGAAGAAGTGTTAAAATTGAACTTTCACAATGATGTTGAGCCTCACATGTCAAGAACTGGGGTAGTATACATTATATAGCACGAACTCGAACCATCAGCTTACTTCAACAAGGCTTTACATAAGAAGCATGAAGAACGCATAGCATCAAATTCGCTTAAATGTTAACTTAAAAATCTTGAAGTTTAATATTCGATATATTAGCTAACACATGTTTTGGCCTCTGAATGGTGCGTTCAAGATTTAATTTCTGACTTGTCCGTGAGTCGTCCATGTTCATTTTAATTTGTTCATATGCAATGTTATCGTTGTCATAGGATATGATATCTAATTAACTCAAATTGCTTTGGTGAATGCTGAATAATCATTCCAAAAGATAGTTAAATCTGTATATCCTAAACAAGTTTAATTACACCAGAACCAGATTCAAAAGTAACATGAATGCCAATATTAGCGCACCCTAAAGAAAAGAACATGATAAGTTGAGTTTACATTTTTTAATCAAAGTGGTCATCAAATGAAACAATTATTGGGTCTTGTTCGCCGTATATCATTAACACATTAAATACATAAAACATAATTGTTCCAAGTTTTAAAATATTAAAGGAAAAATACATTTTCCTCTGTGACATGTTCCATAAATACAATAAAGTTGGATTTAGTGATTACGTTTAGACTATACCCATTAGATGTTTGAGGATTCACTCGGAAATAATCCAATGCTTTCATACACGGATCGGCCTGGTGAACCGGTTGACCCGGTTCTGGCCGAATAAATGGGTCATATTGACTCGGGTTTCACATTTTCGAAACCCGGGTAGACCCGCCGGGTTTGGGGTGACCCGGGTCAAACAGGTTCTCGAGAGCCGGTCGGGTTTCGATTTTTTCTGTTTTTTAAAAAATCATATGTAAACTTTATATAATTGCGACAGAATTTTAATTTTACATGTTACATGGGTTAGTAAAAAAATTTATATATTTAATATACGAGAGTTTTTTTGGTTTTTATATATATTTTTTTGTTAATTATTTAAAATATAAAAAACTTATCTTTTTTAAAAATCAGGTTAACCCAGGTTGACCCGGGTTGATCCGAACCCGATGACACGACCGGAGGATTTGAAAACCGGATTTCAAAACATTGCAATAATCATAACCATTTCATGGTGGTTGGTAATAAATTAATAGCTACATGAAAATGTTTGAATTAATGTAAACATAAATAGGCAATTTTTTTGTTCTTATTTTCTGTATTCATAACCTACAATTTCCATGTTATACGTAACTTGATATGTTTTTTGACGACCGATTTGAATGTTGACTTTAAGATTTTTGTAACGGCTGTTTTTCTTGTGACTTTATAACATAAGGTTGTTCAAGGGATGATTTTCGCCATTTTGCAAATAGTAGTTGTTATCGTTGAAGCTTTAAGACATTTTAGATCACACATAAGATTTGAGTTCTAAGAATCTTCTTTCATTCGTTCTTACATATAGTATTTGTTATTTTACATATTATTTTTGGGTGCTATCACTATCTCTATAAATGTGGTCAAATATGCATATTATGTTGATATTGTATTAGTTTGTGATCTGGCCTGAGATTGTATTTAAAGGTTTAACTAAAGTAGCAAACACAAGTCCACTTATTTAATATGCGATGACCCGTGACTTAGCAAAATCAATTAAAAAACCGTTAAACACACAAAACACCAGAAAAACACAAAAACAAAAAAAACAAAACAACACGATCATTGAGTATATAAAAGAAATAAAACACGATTACTGGGTGGCAAGAGCCCAAAAAAACAGAAAACCAGACCATAACTGTAAACACAAAAAAATAAAACACAAACGTGCTGTTAGCAAAGATTTACGAAACGAACCCGCCCATTGGGCGGGTTTCGCCGCTAGTATATATATATATATATATATATATATATATATATATATATATATATATATATATATATATATATATATATATATATATATATATATATATCATAATCATAAACCCTTATATAGTAAGGATGGTGAAACAATGTCTTAAATACATAATTCTATGAAAATCACACATGTAATTCATTAAAGGGTTTCTATAAAATGATTCGAAAAGAAAATAGGAATTCCAAATAATGCCTTAGATACAAAATTCTATAAAAATATATAAGGAAGGATGGTGAAACAATGCCTAAAATACAAAATTCTATAAAAATGACACATGTAATTCATTAAAGGATTTCCATAAAATGCTTCAAAAAAAAATAGGAATTACAAATGATGTTAAATACAAAATTCTAAACTTGACACATGTAATTCATTAAAAGGTTTCCATAAAATGTTTCAAAAGAAAAAAGGAATTACAAATGATGCCATAAATATAAATTTCTAGAAAAATCTATAAGGAAGGATGGTGAAACAGTACCTTAAATATAGATTTTATAAAAATGACATGTAATTCATTAAAGAGTTTTCATAAAATGCTTCAAAAAAATAGAAATTACAAATGATGCCTTAAATACAAAATCATATAAAAATATATAAGGAAGCATGGTGAAACAATGCCTTAAATACAAATTTTATAAAAATGACACATGTAATTCATTAAAGGGTTTCCATAAAATGCTTCAAAAAAATAGGAATTACAAGTGATGCATTAAATATAAAATTCTAAAAATGACACATGTAATTCAATAAAGGGTTCCCATAAAATGCTTCAAAAAGAAAAAATAGTAATTACAAATGATGCCTTAAATACAAAATTCTATAAAAAGACACATGTAATTCATTAAAGGGTTTCCATAAAAAGCTTCAAAAGAAAATAGGAATTACAAATGATTCACAATAGTTTGACTTACTAAAATGAAAATATTTTTAGATATTCGGACTGTCAACTTTTGGACTGGGCTATACACTGTTGCTATATTATACACGTGACAAAAAATAATACCAAGAATGAGCTTTTTGGGCTTACTTTTGCTAGAATATATTTTACCACAAAACTTACCAAACAAAATCGTTTTAAAAAAATATTTAACTATAATGTTTTTGCTAACAAAAGAAACTTAACAATAATATTAATTTCAAAAAAAGTTAATGTAAAAAAGTTACTCATAACATTAGCATATACAAATTTTATTACCTCATAAAAATAAAAAATACATAAAATATTTATACAATATTATTAAAATTCTAACGAATTTTAATGTAACAAACTTATTCATTACGTTAACGTATGCAAATTCAATTAACTCATAATATTTTTAAATAAATAAAATATCTTAAACTACGTTATTTTTGTCCATTCTATGCACTACAAGAAAAAAGGCCTTTAGTGACCAAAATTGAGTGACCACTTTTTTATTTCGTCACTGATCAGTGACAAATATAATTTATGGTCACTATTTTTCGTCACTAGTACAAAGTGAGTGACGAACCTTATAAATGGTCATTGTGTAGTCATTAAATTACACTTTTGTTATTTCTATTCAAAAGCAGTAATGAAAATTTGGTCATTACACCATCAGTGACGAAAGTTTTGGTCATTGTTTTTGTTATTTCTATAAATTGATTAAAACTACAAATTTACCTATATGTCAAAATCTCTTCTTATTAATATGTAAAAGTAAAAAAAATTAAATATTAAATCACATTTATTTTATTTTATAATTTATCAAATAAATAAAAATACCACATTTTTCCCAAAAACAGTTGATAAAAGAAATTTGAGTTTTAAGAGTAAAAAACACGAGCCTGGTTAGTTCAAAAAAAATAAGCCCATTAAACTAGTTCACCATAAGTCCGACCCATATCATCGCTCTCAAAAAAATATATCAAAACACCACTAACCATCTCTCAAAACACCACTAACATCACACCATTAAATATGGATCCGATAACCACCATAACACCACCGCTTATAACCGCTCACCGCCGCTCACAACCGCTCACCACCGCTCACAACGGCTCACTATCGCTTACAACCGCTCACCGCCGCTCACAACCGCTCATCGCCGCTCACAACCGCTCACCACCGCTCACCACCGCTCACCTTCTTCTCCAGTACTAATTTTCTGCTAAACTAGTTGTTAATTTGATTGCTATGAGTTATAAATTTATGCTAAATTAGTCATTGATTTGATTGTTATGTTAAGCTGATTAATTGGTGAGCTTATTTGATTGGCTTATTGGCTTATTTGATAGGCTTATTGGATGCACGTTATGTGTTCCTTGGTAGTTTAAACATATTTGTAGGCTTATTGGCTTATTGAATTTTTGAAAAACCTATAAGGCATAAGTTGATTTTATAAGGAATCATAAGCTTGGCTTAAGCCATATGACCATTTTTAAAAAAATAAGCTTATTTAGTTTATGGTTTATTTAAGAGGTGATTGTTTCGGCTTATCAGTGTTACTTTATTTGAGTTGGCTTGTATTTCATAAGCCCTATTTTTTCAGCTTATTTTGAGAGTTGTGGGCTTATATAAGTTTCTCTTATATAAGTTTATCGTAATAAACTTATATAAGCCATTAACTCTTCAAATAAGCTGAAAATCGGGGCTTATGAAATATAAGCCGAACTCAAATAAGCTCACAAGCCCACATATAAGCCGAAACAAACACCCCCTAAGATTACCCGAAATCAGATAAGCTCACAAGCTCCAAGTTTAAACAAACACCCACAAATAAGCAGCTTCTATCTGATAATAAGCTCAAATATCATGTCCTTATAAGTTTCATATCAAGGTTTATTTAAGTTTATAAACTCTAAAAATGAAGCTTATAAGTTTATTGCCCTAGAATAAGTTAAATAAGCGGCAAAAACTAGCCCTGAAACATTAGTTTATCAACAATAACGACAAATAGGAAAGAAAATAAAAAGGTAAGAAAGAGGGTCAGAAGGGCAGAAATAGGTAAATTGCCAAATGGTATGTATGTGGTTCAGGGGTTTAACTTTAACCAATGGTTCACACCAAAAAGACTGCATATAAAATTGGTAAAAATGATTCACCATGGGTCAGTCATTAGTCGTAGTAGTAGTTGTTGGGCGGCGGACATGAGTTCACCTTGTCGTCATCACAAATATACACACACAATGATTAGAGTTATACACTCCGGTATCAAAGTGGTACCGTTAGAATTGTTAGGGATTGTGGATAGAGTTTGCTATTGTGTCTATGTTTACAATAGATTGTTAACATGCTCCATGAACTAAGACGTGGATAATTATTTTGGCTACTTTCCCCTGGCTTGACTGTATTATTGGTCTTAGTTGACACTTGTCCTTCTCATTTTTCATATATAATTGGATCAGCTTGATTAATAGATGAAATATAGGAAGAAAAAACCATGAAGGCTATATTATTTCTGATCAAATAAATGTGTTTTTTTATAGACTTCTTCCAATTCAGTGGCATTGACATTTTGCTCTCCATATCTTGCAATTAATGAAGATGACATTCCATCTAGAAGTGGACCCAATACACTCGTGAGCTTCCTGGATGAATTGTAAGTGTTCTTCCCCTTGACTGATGTCTTGGCAATAATTTTGTTGGTGTCATTTTGATTTATTATAAGACATTCTATTTATATGTTGGCTGTGAGGTGGTATCCATTATTGGGGGACAGTTACGCTATACTTGGTGGCTATAAGCTTGGCATACCTACTGTATTATACCATAGTCATTATTGAATTTCTGTAATTCAAAAGTAGTCAGCTATATGCAGCAAAGATTTGGTACTGAACAAACTAAATAAATATCGTTTCAAAGTACATAAAACATTATATCGAAATATCGTACAGTAGGATTACTCTTTTGAAAATTTTACTACCAAAGAGTTTAACCATATCCACATTATTTAAGGCTCTTGACTTATAATAATTTGTTTTAGGTGTGAGAAAACTTTGTTCACAGGATTCCGTATTTTTTCCCTTAAGGAAGCCAAATGTTATTCGACAGTGCTCGAAATCGTTAATTAAGTGCAATATGTAGGGATTAATATATGGAACAATCAATAAGTTGGGTATTTTGGCCATCGTTTCTGATCAATTTGTCTTGGATTCAAAAAGTAAATCTAGTTAAAAGGCTAAAAATAGAGGGAGTTCACATGGCATTTATGGATACGTATCCCTTGCGTCCTGTGTGTTGCTTGCTCAGCACTTGTCACTATAGCCTTTCAAACACTATTGTAGTCATCCTATTATATCTATAGGACCCAAGCAATACCTAACATATGAGCAAAGCAACAGTAGATTACGATTATAATTAATTACTTTCCAAACACCTACCCTTATTGTGATTATATGAACTCCTGTACTAGACAAGATAACACGAGTAAGCAACACGACAGTTTCTGTATTGGTTTTATACTTCAGAGAGCATGTGATATACGATGGCATCTTTAAGGTCCATGTCGTGCTGTATGTTGAGTGAGTTGATGTCGTTACATTTGTGAACGGAAAACTTGTAAAAATATGTAAACGTCTGCAACTAGGCATCCTATTAATTTAGGGATATAAATTTCACAAGATCCTAAATTTATTTGGATTACTAATAAATGGCCAAGTGTTTGAAAGAATTTAGATTTTAGATTTAGATTTCAGAATTACAAAATTTGAAGAAATTTACATGATTTGTAGATGGCTTTAACAGGCCACGGATACAGATCCTATGTGTGACCAAATCATAACTTCTAACACGACCTAACTTAAAAAGTAAGAGGTAAGTTTCCAAATATATGACATTTTATGTAACACCCCCAAATTTGTACAACTCAATACAGCGGAAGACTCGTTGGTGTTACGGGATAGCACATTACTCACATCATAGACAACGCATAAAAATCGCGTCGTTTAATAATAAATCATTTCCATTCATAAACATTAAAGTTACATCGGTCCCAAGTCATTGTATTTAATACAGGTTTTACAAACATTTGAATGGAAATTATAATTTAAGTGCGGGCCATGAATTCTTGTTGTCTTCCCGAGAATTACCTCCAAGTACCTGAGATAAAACATGTTAAAAGAAAAGGTCAGCGATAACGCCGAGTGAATTCATAGAGTTTAATAAAATCCATCAATATGATATCAGTATAAAAGTATTACTGAAAATCATTTTGTACAAATTATTTTAATAGGCCATAAAATAGCGAAAGCCATTTTATACAAATCCTTATCGAAAATCATAATATAGGAATTTGCCTTAAAAATCATTATACGAGCCAATGTCGTAAAAACATCATACAATACGTCTTAGGACGTTGTATGAAAATAAAAACCGTTATATGAATATGGTATGAAAACCAAAACACGAACATAATATCAATAGTATGACCCTGTATTGCTTGTCAGGCAATACATCGTAATTCGGAGCGTCTAGTAGTATTTCGTTAGTTTGGATTATTATAAGCCGCATGACATTGTTACCTTACTAAACTAACAACGGGTCGCTAACCCGATACTCAATTTTCCCATCTAAAGTAGCGTGTCGTCACAAAGGTCACGCTATGGAAATCTTCTCATACATAATTCGCTTACCAATCAATGTGGCACGACGGGGATCAACCGTCAAGGCGCGAACTGGGGTGATCGTCCCCAAATAGTACTATTATATGCACAAGCGTCTACCAAATCCTGGTAATTCACAATTCATGCTAATGGGACTTTTAGTGACATAACCTAACTTTAATAATCCATTTTATTTCATCTATCGGGTCCTTTAACCATTTATCGGGTCATACAATCGGGTCATTCAATCATACGGGTCCAAATCAATAAACAAACAATCGGGACAAATGGTGTCCTATTTTATAAAAACTAACATGTTATCTCCCTCGCGGGTTTATAAAACATTTATAAAAACATTTAAAAGAGTGCGAGGCTATGAACTCACGTTGATATGGGAAGGCGGGTTATCGGCAATTCGGACGTACGGTACGTGCTTCAATCACGGAAACCTAGACAAATAATACTTGTCTTAGACTCATGTCCAATGACTTTATAAAAATAACATTTATGTATACATATGATGATTATATATATATGATGATCAAATGGGTTTACATATCCTCATTTACTCATTTTTGTGTTATGTGTCGATAACTTTTATACTAGTTGTCTCGTTTTACCTATTTACGTGCTTTATGTCCAATAAGCCTATTATAAGTTCTTAACTTGTATTAATCCATGTTATACTTATATTATCAGTATCTACATTTTTCAAGTTGGGCCTAAATGGGTTAAGCCCAATAAATAAGTTTATAAGTGTTTTAGTCCATTTTGTTGTATTACTAGTCCAATAACGTTAACGTAGTCCGTTAATGTCCGTATGTTATATAGTTCGGCCGTTATCGGTTTTTACTTGTTATATATGTTTATATATCAGTATATGAATTTTATAAAGTTTACATTAGACGGGTCCAACCATATAAGTTTTATTTAACAAAAACGTTAATTTTACGGTATTAGCCGAAAAAGTCGTAAAAATCATGTTTATAGTTTTATAACTTATAAAACTTAACAAGTTACCATTTTTATTAAAATGTCCACTTATTTACTATTGTACATATTTATATAAATGTATTATATAAGTTAGTGGGTTTTAATTTATATTTTATACTATTAAATTTTGAGTGCTTATATAATAGTATTATACTTTAATTTCCAAAATCTGATTTTTATTCTCATCTTCACCAAAACTGCCATATCTAGAGTTCTATATGGAGATAGAAGCTAAAATTTTTATCACATAAACTACACGATATGTGCTCCATTTAACTCTACTATAGCTACTGTTGAATCATCCTCTAAGTATTTTCTAAAAATCGTCCAAATCAGTGAACTCAGATTTGTACCTTAAACTTGTTTTGATCATATCTCCTCATTACAATGATTCCATTGCATGGCCAACTCTCACATGTGTACAAGACATATAGCTTACTGTAAATGGATTCTACTTCATCATTTTATCAGTTCATGACATGTTTCTTTACTGTTTTATACAGCCAACATTTTTAAGCAAGATTTTAGCCTTGTTCTTTATAGTTTTTCACCTTTTTAATCATGTTTATCAACACCAAATCCCCACACAATACTTTTATCATCATATAATCATCATATACATATACAATAGGAAATAAAATACATGTTTACATAATCAAAATAACAAGAAGATGAGGAGGACAATCTTTATACCACCAAGTTGATGTAGGTTGATCAAAACATGGATTTTGATGGAGAAACTTGTGATGCACCAAGACCATCTTCATGACCACCAATATTCATAAACTCCTTGTGGAAAATCAGCCCCAAGACACCAAGGAAACTCCTCCATGGATGTTATAATCACCACCATTCAAGAGAGCTTCAAGAGGGCATCAACATGTGTATGAAAATCATAGGATTTTGTGGTTAAATTTGATCAATGATGGTGTTTTTGGGGTGATATTGGACGGCAAGCTAGAGAGAGGAAGAGAGAGTTTTGGTTGATTTGCATGAGTGGAAATGAAACTAGTGGTTTATGTTGTAGCTAGTTAATGGTTTTGAGAAGATGTAGCTTAAACTTTAAGCTTAGTAGACAAGTGTTATGTAGCTAGTTCAAGGCTTGACACCAAGTTGGTGTGATGGAGTTTTAAGGTCGGTTATAGTGGGGGTGGGACAAGTGTCCCACTTGTCTCATCCCCATTTATTTACGGGTACTCCTCGATTCTAGTTTCCTCGATTTGCGTGCCCTCGGGTCGTTTTACGAAAAACGTTTTTATAAATTATGAATCAACGTCACAAAACGAATCTAATAAAAATTGTCTCATCAAATACGGAGTTCGAAAACGTAAATACGTAATCCTAGGGTTTCCGGTTTAGTCGTAAAGGACATTAAAATAAAATCGTAAGTCCTAATCTCTTCTCGTAAATTTGTGAGTTTATGAACCAACACAAATTTAAAACGCCAAAATAATATTCACGGATAAATTTATTTTCTGAAATGTCGGACTGTCACCAAAGACGGTGTATGTAAACGTAAGCACGTAACGTTGAATTCTCCGGTTTAGACGTAGTCGACGCTACTTCAAGACGTAAATCCAAATTACTTCCCAAAAATAAGTGAGTTCATATTGTAACATTAAAATAATGTTTTCAAATAAATATTGAGAATAAAATATCAATCATAAATTGACGGATTGTCACAGCATTTACCCCTAAGCAGGATCTTTGTCCTCAAAGATCATCTTACTACTCGCTTCTTATAGAGTTAAAGCCATGTGGGTATTTCCTCCACATTCGGTCTTTTCTCACAAGTGTAATTCATTACAATACGCGAGTTTCATCAAACATAACTACGGGAATAAGATCAGGCTTAATGTTGACTTACTTTCTCTATCCATGATGTTCACGGGTTTCTGATGAATGCAACTTTTCGCCGATCTAAGCTTTACTAAGAACAATCAGATTTTCACTTGATAGATATTCCATCAAGTTCGATTTACGAAACGAAATTCACGCAGTTCTTGAAGTCCTAGGGTAGATCCAGCTTATATGCCTTTCAAACCAATCTTTTACATCATCTCAATGGTCCCATACAACGGGGACTTATATCCCATGATTTGTCAGATCATTAATTCATTTTTCCAAGGTTCAAAATTGTGGCATAACTTCGCTACCCATTTGGCACCTCAAGATCTACATTTCATATTCACATAACCTCTTGCCCACTACCGGCTGTCAATAATCAGATCCTAATTTCAACAATCATTTCAGATCTCGCGGGTCGGGTATTTTGCAAGGTTAGGTTCGCCATCATAGGAAACCTTAAACCGAAAAGACATGTCCAACTCACAATGGGTGTATGTCGGGTGTCTTCATCTCAACTCTTGCTTACAGATGCTCTAATATTTAGATCCTAACAAGATTCGATCTTAATCCTAACACGGTGGTTATCAATGATAATCTTTTCAAAGGAAAACGATTATACGGTCTATTACCAAAGGTCAATCATTCAAACATAAAACAGCATTTATATTACTTTGTATCGTTACTTTACCTCGTCCCTTCGATTTGGGGTGGTACATAGTACTCTCATCAAGGTTCGTTCTCAATGACTTCTGAGTAAATCTCTAGAAATTCAATGCGAAGCAAGGATCTTGATATATATGTTCGATACAGGCACACTATGTTTACATAACTCTTTTGCATTTATCATTAACGGGAATGATATTAGCAGATTTGGTCAGTCTGTCGACGATGACCCAAATCGAATCAAATTCGGATGATGACCTTTGCAATAGCTAGACGTTTACTAATGTATGAGGCGATGTCTGCCTTCATAATTTGTTATTAGTACAACTTCTTCAGACAAAGATACTTTTAGTCAAAAATGACATACATATAATACTTATACTTACAAGATTCCAACATAACTATATCTCACAATCTCCATATTTAGGCAACCACAAGTGGTCTTTAAAATATTTAACACTATCGGCTTCTCAATTTTAATGGTTCACATTAGCCGTGAAACCTTTCACTATTTATATTATCCTTTTTACAAACATTGTTTATTTTTATATCGTTCGGCAATTTATTTTGCACCTTCATTATTAAGGAACATGTCCTAACTGGTTCTTTATCTTTTCTACATAATGCGTCGGTATCTATATTCACTTCTCATGATGATATAATTATCATGTCCACAATTCACTCAGATATTCTTTCTATATTATGCGTCAGTAATTACGTTCACCTTTCTTCATATTTTCTAAGTTTCAGTTTCGTCTCATCTATCATTTTTATCAGTTTTTCTCAATCCGGTATTTAAAGCGTCGATAATTATTATATGTAAATTAACAATAATTATTTAATTTTTATGAAACGTAAACGTAAAAATTTTAAATTTCTTAGTTCGACCAATTATATAAAATGTTCAAAAATAAATTTGAATTTAATTAACATGATTTTTGTTGATTTATCGAAAATAATTATTAAGATTCGTAATTGTTCGAAAAACCTTTGGGTATATTGTGGTCAAAATTTTCTTAGTTTAAAAAGCGTAAATTATCGTTTCAAATTTCAAGTCATGGTTTAAATGGTTTTACTCAATCCTTCTTAAGTTGTCTTAAGGTATGCAAAAACATTTACCCCTAAACAGGAGTTTAGTTAAATGTTTTGGTTATAAGGGAATAATCCCTCAAAAGTTCTTTGTTAAAACATTTGTCAAAACATATTTGCACTTTCTTTTTAGTATAACTCAATAGTTTTAAATGACTTCTAAATTTTGAAGAGTCAATTTATATTCCATTATCTATTAATCACACGGTTAAATCATGTAAAGGATTAAGTCTTAAGTCATATGTTAAATATTCAACGTACAGGTTTTAATTGTTCGGCCAATTCAGGGCACTCTATAATTAATTATTAACTCATTCTTATTCTTATAAACAAACATATAGTCCTTAATGATCACGTGCATGAATTTATCAAATTACAGCCTACACACGTGATTCACCAAATTTATGAATGCTACATGTGTATTAGTCAATCCAAACGTCATCACGTGAAACTCATAATGTTCATTACAAGTACCGGATGTAGTGATTGGAATACATAATCTTCTTCGCAGATGCGAAGTTGATGATAACCATGTTGAGGATCAAAAACCTTGTAAATGATCGAACAAATCTTCCATTTCGAGTTATGAATATCGTTTTCGATTGTCAATTTACTCAGTTCACAGTAATCTATAAATATAAGGAATGATAACACCATAGCTCTTCAGGATGACAGGCTTGGTATAATAAAATCTTTCTCCGACAACTCTCTCAGTTGTACGATAATTCCTTTAATTTAGATGGTGCTGACGTACAGTGCACAAGCCACAGGTGCAGCACTGGGAATACAATCAATATCAATTTCAACTTTCCTTAGTGGCGAAAGTCTAGGTAATTTATCAACAAATACTTACTAAAGTTTTAGATAACATAAACACCTTTTAATACATTTATTTTAAGTTCTTCTAGATTACAATATCTATAACTAGTTCAAACCATTCATGGTATAATTTCAAGTCTTAATACAGGATACGGTCATCTATCAAGAATTATTTAGATCACTTTTGATAATCAACATCTTATCATTTAAGGGAATTCAATTCGAGTTCCCGTCGATTAAGACAATGTCGTCATGTCATAATCAATCAATCCATTCTACTGGAACTATCAACTTTCCAGTTTTATTGTCGTCGATAAGATGTGAACTTCTCAAAAGACTAATAATAACTCACAATCCTTCACAAATTCAAGGATATATGGAGTCACAACTACAATTAAAGAGTAAGGTCAATGCATACTCTTACGCGAGAGAATTTCAAATCAGATACAGACGAAAACATTTAACGAATATGAATATATCCCATGTTTTCATAATTTAAGTACGCATTTGAAAGCTCCTCGGATCGTTACCCAGGTCATTCAAAAATTAAATCAAATCAAAAGAAATGATAAGAACGTCAATACATCCAGTCGGGTATCAACACTCGGTAATCAGATACTTTTCCTAAGAATCTCACTACGGGAGAATTGGACAAGAAAGAATTGTCAATTGTCAAATAAGACAATTTCCACAGGTGAGTAAATTCGACTCAGAAGAATAGATGCTACAGGTACATATGTAGGTGTCCCTAACACTATGTCCTTAATTTTCACTTCTTGCAGATCTCATAAAATTTAATCTTTCACAATCTTCAAAGAAAATGTAGTGTTTATTAATCAGTTTTATGGTGACTACTAATCAGCCTTGCATGGTTACTTCCAAATTGTATGTAGGCGCGCAACTATATACAATTTCAAGATTAACGATGCAATACTCAGTTCGTCAAAACTTTGTCATCATGTTTATAATAAAAACATTTTCATGCTTAATTCTTAAATAAGAATCAAGAATAAATTTACAAAGATTTTCTTTATTATGAAAATAATTAAGTTTTCCAAGGTGTTTTATAAACAACTTCATTTTGATATCAATCACTTATAAATCTCATTTTGAATAATCCTTTTAGTGATGAGAATCAAATTTTTCTCAAGGAATACTGTTTTATCTTATAAAAACAATGAGTGACCTGCAAAAGAGTGATGGAAAGTTGTTTACCAAGAATTAACTACAATATAATAGGAGATGAGCTTAGCCAAATAATCATGAGGTTCATGACTTCGATGGCACTCAGGAATACAAAGAGAATAATCCACAACGTAAGTCAAATCGAGATGAGTACTTGTTCAATGGTTGCATTACTAATGCGAGCATTAGGAAGAAGCAAGAAAAGATAGATAACATCGATACATGTAGAATTTAGCAATCAAAGGTAGTCTTTTCATTAATCACAAACAAGTCAAAATTGTACGGTAACACATTACGCGTCACTATGTCATACAATTCTCAGAACTCATCCTACCAACTAATATCTCAGTTAAGTTATGGATTTTTAAAAGATACCACAATGAATACTAATCTACAAGAGTCATTAGGTGTTCCACATGTCCCAGAAGATCCATCGGTCTCAATTTAGAAGAAGATTTCTTCAATTTATTTCTTGGACACTGGGCATCCTCATTAGTGGACAATGGCCTAGGAACAACCCTTAACACGAACCTACAATCATTTAAAACCTTATAATTCAATCACATATCTCAACAACTTCCTCTTAACAATCTCATATTCCATACGGGTTAAATTTTACTTTATTCAAGTTTTCAATTAACTTATACTCAATTCGATATCCTACCTCATTTCTCAATACTCCAACTTTATTCTTAGGCCTTAATAGGGAAATAAAAGCTCGATATGAACAACACTTAATTTCCAATCCTATATCTCTTACAAAAACAATTATCAAATGAGTCACTAGTACGAAATGACTTGATCATTCAACTAGACTTCTCGGAAAGGTATTAGTGGCATGAGGCTTTTGGGTATTGGTTCCAATGACAGCCTCAAGTGCAACATTCGCCCTTTCGATTTCAAATTTAAGAATTGGATGACAACGAGTCAGATGACATCTTTCTAGGTGGTAACGTTTTTCTCAAACTCCACTCTATAAGGAAAGATCGTCATGACATCGATATCAGATTTAATCTCGCCAATTCTTTTTCAATATCACCATCAACTAATATCTACATTTCTACGAATATCAACCATTTGTTGGGATCATAAACATCCACAACTTGGTTTAGATCTAGGATAGCTAAAATTCCTACGAGAATAGCTTCGATTAATTTACTAGGGGATTTAGGGTTCCTTGTGACAATCGACGTCGTATAAATACCTCGTATAAATATCAAAATAATCATCAAACAATCATGTAATAAAATTACATCATATATATATATAATCCAAGTTATATATATATATTAAAATAACACTTCTCAGTCTGGCCTTGTCGGTAACTCGGGAATTCTTCGGCACCGTTATAGTCAAAAGATTTTTAGACATTTTTAGAAAAATGTTTATAGTTAAAAGATTTTGAAATGTTTTATTCAAAACCTTGATTTTAAAAATCTTTCGTTCTCTATAACGAGAGCTCTTGTACCAAACTGTAACACCCCCAAATTTGTACAACTCAATACAGCGGAAGACTCGTTGGTGTTACGGGATAGCACATTACTCACATCATAGACAACGCATAAAAATCGCGTCGTTTAATAATAAATCATTTCCATTCATAAACATTAAAGTTACATCGGTCCCAAGTCATTGTATTTAATACAGGTTTTACAAACATTTTAATGGAAATTATAATATAAGTGCGGGCCATGAATTCTTGTTGTCTTCCCGAGAATTACCTCCAAGTACCTGAGATAAAACATGTTAAAAGAAAAGGTCAGCGATAACGCCGAGTGAATTCATAGAGTTTAATAAAATCCATCAATATGATATCAGTATAAAAGTATTACTGAAAATCATTTTGTACAAATCATTTTAATAGGCCATAAAATAGCCAAAGCCATTTTATACAAATCCTTATCGAAAATCATAATATAGGCATTTGCCTTAAAAATCAGTATACGAGCCAATGTTGTAAAAACATCATACAATACGTCTTAGGACGTTGTATGAAAATATAAACTGTTATATGAATATGGTTATGAAAACCAAAACACGAACATAATATCAATAGTATGACCCTGTATTGCTAGTCAGGAAATACATCGTAATTCGGAGCGTCTAGTAGTATTTCGTTAGTTTGGATTATTATAAGCCGCATGACATTGTTACCTTACTAAACCAACAACGGGTAGCTAACCCGATACTCAATTTGCCCATCTAAAGTAGTGTGTCGTCACAAAGGTCACGCTATGGAAATCTTCTCATACATAAATTCGCTTACCAATCAATGTGGCACGACGGGGATCAACCGTCAAGGCACGAACTGGGGTGATCGTCCCCAAATAGTACTATTATATGCACAAGTGTCTACCAAATCCCGGTAGTTCACAATTCATGCTAATGGGACTTTTAGTGACATAACCTAACTTTAATAATCCATTTTATTTCATCTATCGGGTCCTTTAATCATTTATCAGGTCATACAATCGGGTCATTCAATCATACGGGTCTAAATCAATAAACAAACAATCGGGACAAATGGTGTCCTATTTTATAAAAACTAACATGTTATCTCCCTCGCGGGTTTATAAAACATTTATAAAAACATTTAAAAGAGTGCGAGGCTATGAACTCACGTTGATATGGGAAGGCGGGTTATCGGCAATTCGGACGTACGGTACGTGCTTCAATCACGGAAACCTAGACAAATAATACTTGTCTTAGACTCATGTCCAATGACTTTATAAAAATAACATTTATGTATACATATGATGATTATATATATATGATTATCAAATGGGTTTACATATCCTCATTTACTCATTTTTGTGTTATGTGTCGATAACTTTTATACTAGTTTTCTCGTTTTACCTATTTACGTGCTTTAGGTCCAATAAGCCTATTATAAGTTCTTAATTTGTATTAATCCATGTTATACTTATATTATCAGTATCTATATTTTACATGTTGGGCCTAAATGGGTTAAGCCCAATAAATAAGTTTATAAGTGTTTTAGTCCATTTTGTTGTATTACTAGTCCAATAACGTTAACGTAGTCCGTTAATGTCCGTATGTTATATAGTTCGGGCTTTATCGGTTTTTACTTGTTATATATGTTTATATATCAGTATATGAATTTTATAAAGTTTACATTAGACGGGTCCAACCATCTAAGTTTTATTTAACAAAAATGTTAATTTTACGGTATTAGCCGAAAAAGTCGTAAAAATCATGTTTATAGTTTTATAACTTATAAAACTTAACAAGTTACCATTTTTATTAAAATGTCCACTTATTTACTATTGTACATATTTATATAAATGTATTATATAAGTTAGTGGGTTTTAATTTATATTTTATACTATTAAATTTTGAGTGCTTATATAATAGTATTATACTTTAATTTCCAAAATCCGATTTTTATTCTCATCTTCACCAAAACTGCCATATCTAGAGTTCTATACGGAGATAGAAGCTTAAATTTTTATCACTTAAACTACATGATATGTTCTTCATTTAACTCTTTAGCTACTGTTGAATCATCCTCTAAGTATTTTCTAAAAATCGTCCAAAACAGTGAACTCAGATTTGTACCTTAAACTTGTTTTGATCATATCTCACTCATTACAATGATTCCATTGCATGGCCAACTCTCACATGTGTACAAGACATATAGCTTACTTTAAATGGATTCTACTTCATCATTTTATCAGTTCATGACATGTTTCTTTACTTTTTTATACAGCCAACATTTTTAAGCAAGATTTTAGCCTTGTTCTTTATAGTTTTTCACCTTTTTAATCATGTTTATCAACACCAAATCCCCACACAATACTTTTATCATCATATAATCATCATATACATATACAATAGGAAATAAAATACATGTTTACATAATCAAAATAACAAGAAGATGAGGAGTACAATCTTTATACCACCAAGTTGATGTAGGTTGATCAAAACATGGATTTTGATGGAGAAACTTGTGATGCACCAAGACCATCTTCATGACCACCAATCTTCATAAACTCCTTGTGGAAAATCAGCCCCAAGACACCAAGGAAACTCCTCCATGGATGTTATAGTCACCACCATTCAAGAGAGCTTCAAGAGGGCATCAACATGTGTATGAAAATCATAGGATTTTGTGGTTAAATTTGATCAATGATGGTGTTTTTGGGGTGATATTGGACGGCAAGCTAGAGAGAGGAAGAGAGAGTTTTGGTTGATTTGCATGAGTGGAAATGAAACTAGTGGTTTATGTTGTAGCTAGTTAATGGTTTTGAGAAGATGTAGCTTAAACTTTAAGCTTAGTAGACAAGTGTTATGTAGCTAGTTCAAGGCTTGACACCAAATTGGTGTGATGGAGTTTTAAGGCCGGTTATAGTGGGGGTGGGACAAGTGTCCCACTTGTCTCATCCCCATTTATTTACGGGTACTCCTCGATTCTAGTTTCCTCGATTTGCGTGCCCTCGGGTCGTTTTACGAAAAAACGTTTTTATAAATTATGAATCAACGTCACAAAACAAATCTAATAAAAATTGTCTCATCAAATACGGAGTTCGAAAACGTAAATACGTAATCCTAGGGTTTCCGGTTTAGTCGTAAAGGACGTTAAAATAAAATCGTAAGTCCTAATCTCTTCTCGTAAATTTGTGAGTTTATGAACCAACACAAATTTAAAACTCCAAAATAATATTCACGGATAAATTTATTTTCTGAAATGTCGGACTGTCACCAAAGACGGTGTATGTAAACGTAAGCACGTAACGTTGAATTCTCCGGTTTAGACGTAGTCGACGCTACTTCAAGACTTAAATCAAATTACTTCCCAAAAATAAGTGAGTTCATATTGTAACATTAAAATAATGTTTTCAAATAAATATTGAGAATAAAATATCAATCATAAATTGACGGATTGTCACATTATAGGCTACTATCACTGAGTTGTTCGTGGTTTTATATGTCAGGATCTTGTAGTACATGTTTGTCGAGTTTGATTCTGTCAAAACCAAACTAATCAGTTTGTTTGGACTTTCCTAACAGATATGTGTACTTTCATAGTGATGATAAACACAATATTAATTATCATGCGAGGCAATAAAGTGGAATCATTGTTGAAGGTACTATTCTTTTTTCTGAACATGTGGTCAATGGTCGAGTCCGTAATGTCGTTTCATTGGATGAATACATATTTAGGGTATAAGAGGAGCTACTTTATGCTCGTAAGATTAAAGCCTAATGAAGGTACTATACTTTTTTTAAAACTAAAAAACACATTCTCGAAGCCAGAGATTGATTTCAGATCTGACTATTTCATTTGGAACGTTATTGTAGGAGCTCAATGGACATGTCACGGATCCGGATGAAAGATTGTCACCAAGACCTGTTTCGGCGAGGTATGCACATTGCAAAGTGTACTTATCAGAATAACTCAAAATTTCAACTATCTAATTCTTATCCTTTTTAATAGAACTCCTGGGGAAAACTGGGGAAACTAATGGACAGACTGTGCTTACTAAGTACGGGTACTGTATAACTGATGAACCCCTTTTATTTTCTCTTTATTGAATAGCGCAAGTCTTGTCTTATGCTATGTAAGCCTATGATAGTGCTAGTGCTACAAAATTTGTATACCTTTTGGTACTGCTAATGCTACAAAATTAATAAATGGAGTTTATAGTCATATAATAGAATAATTCAAGCATATTATAAACGGATATTTGACTTGCATAATTGCAGGCTGGTCACTTCGTGTTTCTAGAGATTAGAGAATGCAAGTGGATTTCACTCGGCAGTATTACATGCTTGTAGAAGGTTTCTCTCATCAGATCCCGATAGTTATCCTCTACCCGAAGGTGTTACATCTGTCTAGTATTATTGTAATAGTAGCAGTAGTTTTATTCTCGATGTCGTTAATTTATTATGTGGATTACTATGGTTTGTTCTCTTATATGAAATCGATACACTCATCATACTGATAAAAAGAAGTAAAAAAACAACGATGGGAAGAACTGAATGTTTTTTGTCACACTATAGAATGTTGCTATTTGGTAGAGTCAAACATTTGTTAAAAGTATGTACAGAAACCTTGTTACTCAATCGACTTTTAAGTTATCATGTAATTGTAGCCCCCTTTTGATATTCATGTTTCACTGTTGTAGAGTATTATTGTGATGTATTATTTGATTCAATAGGATTAGATTCTGAATTCTAGGCACTGAAGCAATCCTTGACTCCGTAAATTTTAAGTTGTACTCTTTTATAGGGTTATTAGACAGATAGATTACTAAACTTTGTGAATTTGTTCGCCATAGTTTTTTTTGTTCAAGCGAGTTACTGTACTTTCATCACCGGGCAAATAGGTTAGGGAGCCTTTAACTGTGTGAATGGTTATTACAATTATTATGAATATTATGTCAACTATACAGCTGTTCATGAGTTGCTGCAACAGACTCTTCTCTTAACTGTGTAAATGGGTTGCATGGGTGGGGCATACTGGGGGTAGAATTTGAATAAATCTATCGTGCTATGTCAGTCCTACAAACATCCTACTGCAACCTTTCAGTTGATAATAAATTGATTACTAAGTCTTTGGCCTATAGATATTTTTGAAGTAGTTGTGGGTTTAGGTCTCAACTGATGCAAGGATAAAAAGTTTGCGAGCTTGGTTTTCACAATTTTCCTTGACTTATGTAGATGTCAAAAATGACATGATACTCGCAATGAATTCGTTAGTTCCGACTTCGGATACTTAGACCAATTATTATTTCTGGTATGTTTTTACGTTTCCTAATTTAACTTCTAATTGTAGACTATACAATTCAACCAGAGGTATATAGCTGCTACTTAACTAGTCCGGTTCTAGCTTGCGAACTGCAACACTTATTTGCTGGTAAACCTTCTCCTCTTTGAAAGCTTTTTACGTTTATGCAGTTATGAAGAAAAGATTTTGACAGATAGAGTTGGTTTTGCAGGTTTTCTTTTCGCAACTTATGCTTGGCAAGCATGGATAAAGAGATCAAAGGACTAATTTTAAAATATCGCCTATTTTAGCAAAATGATTTGTCTTGTTTTACGAGCATACAAATAATATTAATTTGTAATTTTAATTCTATTGCTATTGATTTCTATAATTTAGTTTGTTTGCAAAAGCGATTATGCAGCAAACGAACTATGTAGCTTGTACTTTTTTTGTTATATGTTTAGAATTAGTGACCAGTTTATTTGGTCTCTATTGCCACGGCCTGTGACGACTTTTTCGTCACTTATTGTAAAAACAGTGACGACTTTTTGGTCCACTCTAGGATTTGTGACGTTATTATTCGTCACTAACAGGGTAAAATAGTGACGACTATTTTCGTCACAGGTCAGTGACCACATATAATTGGTCACAAAATGACTAGTGACGGAGCTATAGTGACGACTGGTGACGACTTTAAATTTGGTCACTAACTGACTAGTGACGAATTTTTAATACTGTTAGTGACGAAAGCTGGTTTGTCACTATAGGTGTTTTTTCTTGTAGTGATGTTATATTATTAAAATATTAATGTCATAACTAACACTACATATACTAAACTCCTAATACAAACACACATAACTTCATATTTTTAAAAAAATATATATACATAAAGTTAGCCCATCCACCGGACGGGTCTAAAGGCTAGTATATACATATATATATATATATATATATATATATATATATATATATATATATATATATATATATATATATATATATATATATATATATATATATATATATATATATATATATATATATATATATATATATATATATATATATATATATATATATATATATATATATATATATATATATATATATATATATATATATATATATATATATATATATATATATATATATATATATATATATATATATATATATATGTCAAATTTGTAAAAATAAAAATATAAAAAAGGAGGAGGGGATCAATAAAACTTTAGTGATTGAATTTGAAATAAATTAAATAAATTACAATGTATATTCATAATTTTCCATACTTTTAATAATTTTAAAAAATAAACAAAATACCCCCCTTCAACTATATATCATGTAAACTTTATATTTTAAAAATGCAACATATATGTTATATTAAAAATCAACAAATCACATGATTAAAAATATTAAAATAAAAACAAAATTAGTATTATTTATTCATATTTTGACATTAAAAAAAGTCGAGCAATACAATCAACGTAAATTATTATTAACGTAAATTATTATTAACATGAATATAAATATCAAAATGAATACAAGACCTCAGACATCGGTTTGAGATGAAAATAAATAGACGGGATTCTACATGTTACACAAACATATATTTTTTTAAGGTTGTTATGTGTTACTAAACATAATGTCTAGAAAATGATAGCTAACATGTTAGTTAAACAAAGTTAAATTTTTTATGCAACAAATATTTATATAAAATATCAATTAATAATATCACGTAATGAAAAATCTTGTAAAACTCGTAGGTCCATGAGCATCGTAATTTAAGTATTAAAAAAAATAAACTTATTTTATAGAATAATATCAAGAATTACAAAATCGTGAATTTATAAATCGTGTACGTGTAAAGTTGATGTAAATGGTTTGTTGATTAATAATTAATATATTACTATTTAGAATAAAAATATCAAAAATAAAAAGAGTATGGAATTTAAAAAATAAAAATTGAAGTGAAATTATATTAATTTAAACGGTGCACAGTAAAACAACAACATAATCAAAAATATAAACATTAGATGTTTTTAAAAATACATATAATATACATATATAATCGCAATAACTAAATTATTACTTAATGTATCGTTTATGTTCAAGTCTCATGCGTGCATCGGCATTAAAACTAGTACTACCTTTGTCCTAAAATAAGTGTTCACGTTTGACTTTCGAAATATTTTTTTTTCAACTTTGACCTTAAATAAAAAATTTTGTATTGTATAATACTTTATGAGAATTATATTAATAAAATTACGTTTAAAACTAATCTATTCGTATAGTTTTCATCAAGTAATATGTGACACAAAAAAACTTATTTGATTTTAAAGTTGCAGAAAAAAGACTCTAAAAATTAAATGTAAAAACTTATTTTGGGACAAAGGAGTACTAAAGGGGTGTTTGTTTTAGTTTATATAGTGGGCTTATAAGCTTATTATCTTATATAACCTTATAATCCGATACTTAGTGTTTGGTTAAACTTATATAAGTATGCTTATAAGCTTATATATGGGTTTTGACAAGCCTAAAATTTATGGCTTTTATAACAAATAATGGCTTATATAACAATAATATATATAAAGACAGTTAGGCCCATATTTAATAGTTACTATCATTTAGTATTCATGTATTTTTTTGTCATTTACTTTTAGAGTGTTGGGAGCCGTTGGCACAAGAATGTTGAGCCAAAGGCGCCACGTAGGATTCTGGGCCTTTGGCATCAGATTCCTGTTGCCACCACATTTCAGGGGTAAACATTGGCACCATAATTTTTAGTGCCAACGAAAATAATAATTTTTATTTTTTTTCACACAAAATAACTTAAATAAAAAATTCATTAATAAAAAAACATTAAAATTAAAACATTTATTCAATACTTAAAACATTAAAATACTGAAATTCGATAAGTCGGTTTCCGGATCTGAATCCGATAACTGGCCAGGTAAATCACAACGCCTTGTTTCTTCTTCATCTTCTTCGGCCATAATTTGGGCCTCCAGCTCCCTTCGTTCCCTTTCTTCTTCTTCCTCTGTTTGTCTTAATACTTTTTTATCTAGGTATAGTTGATACACCTCTTTATCAGTAAGTAAGCCATCTGAGTCGTTTGGAATTGGAAAGGGTAGATCGGGAGACAAATTTCGGCTTCAGTGTTGTTGTGACGAAGAACCGATATGAGTTTGGGATGAAGAACCCAACTTATTCAGCCATTCAATATTTTTTTCAATTCTAGCTTCAAGTTTTATCGACTTTCTAAACAAAGATCTTTGAATGCTGAAATCGACATCAGATTGAGTACTTAGATACGTGTCGATTAAATGACATTTCTCTGCGGAAAGATCAGTGCATTCGGCACATACTGTGCGCAATTTCGAATTTTCTTCGGACGCGGCTTCGAAATCATCAGCTAACCACGTAAGCTTATCGTAACGACGTTGTTGTTGAGTTATTTGTTTCTGAATCATAGCCTTAATCTCGTCATCGTTGTGTGTGAAAGAACATGTCATTTTTTATTTCTGGAAGTGTGTGAAAATTGTGTGTGAAAATATGATATTTATAATGAAAATAGATATTTTTAAAATTTTTGAATTTTTTTTATTTTTTTTGCATTTTAGCCCCTTAGACGGCTAGTTTTGGGGGTGCCATTTTCAAAACGGATACTTTTTTTGCATTTTAGCCCCTTCCCAACGGATACTTTTTTAAACAAAACAAAAAAATAAAAAAAATATTAAAGGGTTGGCGTTGGCTGTTAAGTTTGGCGCGACGTTTCTTGGCGCGAGGCCAGGAGTGGTGCATCATTGATGGTCTGACGCCAAAGGCTTACCAGCCATCCAACAGCCACCCACTCCCCTCACTCTTATTAATTTAATTTGATATGCTAAACCAAACACTAAAAATGGGCTTATAAGCTTATACTAATATATAAACAATAAATAGCTTATATAAGTCAAACCCATAAGCTTAACCAAACACCCTCTTAAAGCATTCATTCGAAATGTGGTTCTTATACACCAATGGCAGTTGTCTCTTGATTTTTTCGAGAAGTATTATGTGGCCTTTGATCGATCCTTAGTTGATGACACAATAGAACCGAGATATCCCTATTAAAGTCAAGGTGTTTCTATGGAGACTAATTAATCTTAATAAGCTCCCGTCTAAGGTATATTTAAAAAGGAAAGGTGTCGAGATTGGTTCGATTTTATATCCTTTTTGTCATCTTGATGTTGAAACTGATGGCTAAAGATTATGGTCTTTATTGGCTAAATTATGAGAGGTTGATATCCTAATTTGTGCAAACATCTCAGATTGGTACGATTGGCTAGATGACATGTGTGTTACACTACTAAGGCTCGTTCGATTCTCGAAAGGGGGACTCTTATGTCATATATATGAAACTCTCGGAATCATTTGATTTTCTTTGGTTCTTTATACTTTGGGACTCTATTGTTTCTCAATTTTTTTATGGGTTGTTTTTTACAAATCCTAAGTTTAAGGTCACTTGCATAGATTGGTTATAAAAACTTATAGCTTCTATGTAATATCTTTGTTTAGCTTTTGCTAGTTATTACATTCAAGAAGCCATTTTGAAAAGATATAAAATTGACATTACCATAATTAGAAAGGCTCACAGGTTGTCAATTCCTCACATAATTAGTATGGAAAGTTAGTGGTTTAAACATGATGGACAAAACACACTAAACGATAAAGAGTGAGTATACAATACATGCAAAAGCAAAAGCTTCAATTCTTTAAATAGTATTGTCCCCTCCACAACATCAAGCATCAGTTGGTAGGGAGTAGGGACATTAATAAAGATTTGATTGAAACTGGAGATCAATTGAAACCCATCACAATTATTTTACTCTTATTTGTCTGCACCCGTCGGCATGTACTGTTTCAAACGCCACTGAATTGGAGTTTATATATGTTTTGTATATGGAGGGACTTCTTTATGCATATAAAGTTGCAAAATATCATAGAAACTAAAGGGTCATCAATGTACCTGCATAACACGATACTCACCATCAGCCAGTAAAGGATACAAATGAATTGGTGGGTTCCATGCTTTATTATTGTGTACATAATTGACCAAACTTGGAGTTTCAGATACTTCTAATAAAACTTTATGAGTACGGACATCACATGGGTTTGTGTGGAAGGCAAATAAAGTTAACTCAAATCATGGAGGTATTTAGATTTGCATTATAAGTGAATTATTTGAATATGATTTTTGAATAACCATCAAATTAAGGAATTACTTGTTTGAGTATTTAGCATGTCTATCAAATATAAGATGACCATATAGTTAATCTAATCTCCAAACATAATGATATATATAGCAACTAGTTATAAAACCCGTGCACGCACGGGATTTTAACATAAAAATCGCCAAATATATCTCGGAAAATTTAATTTACGTTCATAATTTTCAACTATATTATGGTCACTGTTTTTTTGGTTTGAACTTTGAGGGAATCTAATGGATTTGTTTACTAATGTTATGTTTAGTCATAGTATTAGCCTAAATCGATGTCTAGGGTAATAAGAGTCTAGTTTCCTAATCAGTAAGAATAAAGGTCGGTTGGCATTGTCTAAGCCCAACCCGACCGGGAGTCATTGTATGTGTCGGTTCCCCCTCATCTCTATAAAAGGAGGTGAGGGGGAACAAACCAATTACGTCATTCTTTCAATAACTAATCGTTTGGATTAGGGATAATACCTTGTGGGCGTCGCTTTTACTTTTCTGTCGATTGCTGTGTGTTCTTCGATCGAGTATTCCGCACATCTAGATAACCAGGATTGTAGGATTAAACCCTACAAGTGGTATCAGAGCTTCTGGTTCGAGAATCTCGTTGGTTTCTAGGTCGATCGAGGAAGGTTTTTTTTTTTGGGTATTTGAGGTTATCGAATATCCATTGAGCAGCAGCAGCAACGATCGCCATTAAAAAGGTTGTTGATCTTGGAGGGATCGACGAGTACTGTGTTTGTGTTTTTTTTCTTGTTTCTGTCGGTTGAGAGAGGAAGAAGAAAGAGGAGGACGACTTTGTGGTCAATAAAACACAGTAGTGTACTTCAAAGGGTTTATTTTATTTTGGGCTCTTACTGGACCAAGATAGATAGATATTAGTAGACTAATATTTTTTAGACTACTAAGTTATTTTACTTTTGTTTTTATATAAAACAAACGGGTATTAATTTGAAGGGTTTTAACACAGGGGGACTTCGTAATTCGTGATTGTGAGGTTTAACGTATCACAAGGTTTAACGAGTTACCGAAGGGATTTTGTCGGTTTGTGATTGTGAGGATTTTCACAAGGTTTAGCAAATCAACAAAAGGATAAAGAATGACGGGAGCCAAGTTTGACATCGAGAAATTCGATGGAACTGGTGATTTCGGGTTATGGAGAATCAAGATGCGTGCTTTATTAATCCAGAACGGATGCGAAGCAGCTCTGTAGGTTTTACCCGCGACTATGGAAGCTGAAGAGAAATCTAAGCTTGACAAGAAAGCTCACAGTGCCATGATTTTGTGTTTAGGTAACAAGGTCCTGAGAGAGGTTACCGGGGAGACGACTGCAGCGGGGGTTTGGTCAAAGCTCGAGTCTTTGTACATGACAAAGTCATTGGCCAACAAGTTGTACCTGAAGAAGAAGTTGTATACATTCTACATGCCGTCTGGACGAAAGATTTCCGAGCATATAGATGAGTTCAACAAAATCGTTCTCGATTTAGCAAATATTGAGGTAAAATTCGAGGATGAAGATCTTGCTTTATTGTTACTCACGTCTTTACCAACATCATACGAACACTTTGTGGATACCTTGCTTTATGGACGAGAAGATTTGACTTTGGAGGACGTGATGGCCACACTAAATTCAAAGGAAATCAAAGAAAGGTTCAAGGCGAAGGGGGATGATGGTGAAGGGTTATACGTGAGGGGAAGAACTGATAGCAAGAATTCGCATCAGTCAAAGGGAAAGTCAAGATCGAAGTCTCGAGGTGGAAGACTCAAATGCTTCATTTGCCAATCTGAGGAGCACTTGAGAAGAGACTGTCCGAAGAATAATCGCAAGAAGTCAAAAGGTTACGTCAAGAAAGATGATCAACCAAGCTCCAGTGGTTCGATTTATGATGATTCTGAGGTGATGATGGTGATGAGTGCAGAGAGACTGCAAGATTGGATCATGGATTCAGGAGGTTCATATCACATGTCACCCAGGTTAGATGTATTTTTTTGATTTTCGGGAATGCGATGGGGGCAGGGTACTGTTGGGAGACAACGGGGAGTGCAAGATCAGGGGTATTGGCAAGGTAAAGGTACAACTGAAAGATAGGTCAAGTTTTGTGTTACACAATGACAGGTACATTCCTGAATTGAAAAGAAACTTGATATCGCTGGGAACTCTTGAAAAAGAGGGATATACCGTAAAATTGCAGTCGGGCAAAGTCAAGGTGATTAATGGTTCTAGGGTTATTATATCTAGAACCCCAAGGGAGAACTGTGTGTACTCTTTGGATGGCCATGCATTGGCCGGTGAGCTTAATGCTAGTGTTGAAGAAAAAGACAGTCTTGTGCAGGTTTGGCATAAAAGACTGGGACATATCAGTGAGGCGGGACTACACGTGCTGGAAAAGCAGGGTTTGTTTGGCAAGAAGAGTCTAGGTAAGCTCGATATTTGTGAGAATTGTGTTCTGGGAAAGTCACATCGAGTACGTTTCGGTGTAGGAAGGCACACTACTCAGGGAGTGATAGACTATGTTCATTCAGACTTATGGGGTCCGTCTCAGGTGGAATCATTGGGAGGTAAGAGGTATTTCTTATCTATAGTTGATGATTATTCCAGGAGGGTATAGGTTTATGTTCTCAGGTTCAAACACGAAGCATTTGAAAAATTCAAAGAGTGGAAACAGTTAGTAGAAAATCAGACTGGGAGGACGGTTAAGAAGCTTAGGACGGATAATGGTCTTGAGTTCTGTAACCGGGAGTTTAATCAACTATGCACTGAGAGTGGGATTGCTAGACATTTGACGGTTGTCGGGACGCCGCAGCAAAATGGGTTAGCAGAACGGATGAACAGAACTCTCATGGACAAGGTACGCTGTTTATTAATACAGTCTGGATTGCCCAAGACCTTCTGGGCGGAAGCGACATGTACGGCCGCATATCTTATAAATAGGTCACCATCGACAGTGATTGAGAAGAAGACACCTATGGAGATGTGGTCGGGACATCCTAGTGATTTTGGGATGTTGAGGGTTTTCGGCTGTGTCGCGTATTCACACGTTAAACAAGGTAAGCTCGAGCCGAGAGCGGTAAAATGCGTTCTTTTGGGGTATCCTGAAGTTGTGAAGGGGTACAGACTATATAGGCTTGATAATGAATCGCCTAAAATAGTCACAAGCAGGAACGTGGTCTTCAATGAAAGTGTCATGTACAAAGACACATTGAAGGATTCTGGTGCAGGAAAAGATAAGTCTGTCGAGGAATTACAGGTTGAGGTGGAACTGCAGAGGTTAAATAATCATACGCCTGAGGAAGACCAGGCTGGTCAGGAAGATCAAACAGGTCAGGAAGATCAGTCAGATCAGGAAGACCAGACAGATCAAGAAGATGGCTATGATGAAGATGCAGGGGTTCAAGAAATTGATCGTCCACCGGATCTCACAGATTATCAATTGGTTCGAGATAGAGAGCCAAGGACAAGAACGAAACCGGCGAGGTTTCGGGATGAGAGTAATATGGTTGCTTACGCGTTTGCTGCAGCAGAGGAAGAAGATACTCATGAACCATTGACATACCAGGAAGCAGTTGCTTGTGAAGACAGTTCTAAGTGGAAAGTTGCTATGAAATAAGAGATGGATTCTCTGAAGAAGAACAAGACATGGGTGTTAGTAGATCATCCAGCTAGGCAAAAGCTGGTGAGCTGCAAATGGCTGTACAAAATAAAGGAAGGGATTGAAGGTGTTCAAAAGCCTAGGTACAAGGCAAGGCTGGTGGCTCGTGGATTCACACAACGAGCAGGTATTGATTACAATGAAGTATTTTCGCCGGTAGTTCGACACACATCTATTCGGGTTATACTTGCATTGACTGCGTGTAAAACCCGCATGCTTTTAGCATGAATAGTACCCGTAGGATCGTACGTACTAGTTAAAAACCTTCCTTATATAGTATGATCACATTCACGTGCTATTATTTAAGTAGTACATACGTGTATAAACATGATAAGTATCGATTACGTACGAACACATGATAAGTATTTAATATTAATTAATCACGAACGTAATTAAAACGCGAGCAAATATTAGTTACGTATATAGATATATATTTATTATAAACACGAATAACTATATTGAGTCACGATCGAAAACTAATTAAATTACGTAGACTACGTAACACGTAATCACGGACATTTAAACGATTATTATTATTACGTATATTTAATTTAACACGACAAGTAATTATATACGTAATAATTACGTTTAACACGGGTAATTATAAGTAAGAAACTTACGACACTTTTAAATACGATTACGCGTACCATTTAAACAAGTCGCGTATTAAATAAATATTACCAGTGTTTAAGGGGCTGTTTTGATAAAATAGAAAAGAGAAGGACTTGGGCTCAAGGCCCAAGTGGGTAATTTTGTGCCGTGTAAATCAAAAGACGGGGGGGAGTATTTTTCATTTTTGACAAATACAAAACATTCCAAGAAAACCCTAATCTAACAAATACAGCCGCCTATTTTGTTCTCTTCTTCTTCTCTGCCGTGACCTACACCAAGAAACAAGGAGAAGATCAAGATGATTTATGTTTTTGTTTTCTCTAAACCCTAGCACGAAACATAAGGTAAATACCCTAATTCGTTTTTTTCTTCTTTTCTTTTAATCCGATTTCTTGGGTTTTAAAACATATTAAACGAGTATAATAAGGTGGGTTTGTATTTTGGGATGTTGCTGTGTTGTTTGGCACACAAACCGAGAGTCAAAAGACTCTCGGTGATGATTTATTCCACCAGCCGCTACCCTAATTAGGGTTTGGCGGGGTTTGTGCTAACGGGGAAAAACAGCGGCTTACCAGGGGAAACCACTGGCTACGGCCAGTGGTATAATAGTACTAACAGTGGGAACCGAGACCTTGGGGGTCTCGGTGGGATAATAATAACAAGCAGGGGAAACGAACCACATACAGGGGAAACGTGTAACAGCCATTGGGAAAACTGGCAGTTAAGGGTGCGTTTGGCAGTGGGTTTATCAGGTTTAAGGGGGTGTTTGGCTACCAGTTTTAAAAAAGACATTAAGGGGGCTGTTTGGCTCGGCTTATTTTAAAACATAAAACGAGCTTTACGTTTAAATTAATAAGACAAAGGGTTCGGTTTTCGATGCTTTTAATAAAATAATACATGGATTCGGGTTATCATTTTAAAAGTAATTAGCCTTAACATGTATATTAATTTTCAAGGTAAATAAAATTAATAAAACCCGACTTATTATTACAAGATTATTTATTTCAAGTTAATTAAATTAATTTAACATGCTATATAATTTAATTTAATTAAAACATGGACTTAGATTATTATTAATAATTAATAATACATGATCTAACCTAAGTATTTTGATCTAGTTAATTTAGACTATAGTAATTAATTAATTATTAAACATGACTTATAAATTAATTAATTATCATGACTTAGGTTAATGATTTTACTATTAATACATAGCTAAACCTAAGTATTTTAATCATGAAAAATTAGACTAAGTAATTGATTAATTATTAAAACCATGACCTATAATTAATTAGTTCTCATGACTTAGGTTATATTAATATAATTAATAATGCATGTTTTAACCTAAGTATGTATATCTTTATTTAATTAAATCACATTATATTTAATTAAATGCCTTTAACCTATAGTTTAATTAAAATACATGAAATAACTATTAAACTATACATTATATAATATGACTTAAGAAATAAGCATGAAAACACTTAAGCTTATTTATTAGCTTATTTAACCAGCTTATATCTATTTATGGAAACTTTCTATTTTTAGAAACCTATCTATTTTAAGTAGTAATTCTATTTTTAGAAACTTATCTATTTTAAGCAGTAATTCTATTTTTGGAAACTTTCTATTTTAGGAAACCTGCTATTTTTGGAAAGTTACTTATTATTACACAGTAAGTATAATAACACATGAAATACCAGAAATACTTAATTAGAATGAACAGAATATAGGATTTAACACAGTTTAAGGCTTTAAACAGTGTAAAATAGTAAGAACACATAAAATAAGCTAAGACATGGCCTAAAACCAGCTACGTATTTAGTAAGCAGATACTTATTCATGTATGTATTTATGTAGCACTAGTGATTCGGAAGTAGGATTCCTCTCAGTTCATCTTCTTCGTTCACTGGACATAAGGTACGGATTCCCGTCCTTTCAGTATGGACATTCTTTCCTTATTAGGATTCCCCGTATGCAGCCAACTGTTTTCCCGTAGTATAAGTTATGTGTTTGATTGCTTATGTTTAATTAAGATTACCTATAGCCATATACATGCATGACCAGTTTCACCTAGTTATGGAGGTACCATAACCATAACATTAGAGGCATTGATGTTATGACTTCACCACGGCGGAGTGATTGCTCGTGGCGTTTTGGCCATTTATTTATATTTATCATGTGGGGCGTATGGGTGCATCCTAGTTACATGTTTTTATTCAGGATTACATGGTGAATGTGGTGTGTGCCTTGCATCCTTCACAAGGAGCTGATCCCTCCTACCCATAAACCAGTATATTAAATTAGAGGCAGTCCCTCTAATTTGTATGATGAGGTCACCCCTCCAAGTATTCATGCACGGTGGATTTTCATGACCTATATTGGCTAATGGTAAAATACGTTAAACAGTTTTCATAAGATAAACATAAGGCTTTTCAAACTATAAAACCAGTTTTATGAACATGTTCCAGGTTTTCCAGGACTTATACATTTCCGCTGCTATTAAGTCTTTATTACGCTTAGTCATTCATACTATGTCTATATCCGTGCACTGAGCGTTTTGCTCAGCCGTTACTTTCCTTTCCATGTCCCAAAACGGCAGGTACCCTAGGGAAGACTCGAGCATTTGGAGGACGTGCATAGGATGGAAGCTGCTAGAGACTTCTTTTCCTTTTGCTTTCATATATTTATGCTTGTGTAGTCTTTCATTCATTTTCTTTTGCGTTACTATGTTTTGGGCTTATGTTTGGGAACCGATATTTGATTCCGGTTATCCCTATGGTCATGTAATGGTTTATACATTTATCCTTGTATGCTTTGATGACACGCCATAATTACACGTGACATTCCATTATCAAAATTGGGTGTTACAATTATGGTATCAGAGACAAGGCTTCGACCTGTAGGCTCTAAAACTCGACCTGTGACTAGTGGGTAGTCACCAGGAGCTTCCTAAGCCAACGTCTGTTATTCTACGTATTGATGTTTTCAACGCATTGTTATTTTAACCATGATGTTTTCAGCACCTTGAGGTTTTAACCTTGATGTTTTCATCGATGTTGTTTTGCTAATATGGATGGACAATCGTCATTCATATTTAGTTATGTGTCATTGTTCCATGCATAATGTTCCTCGTGAACAGTGGCTATGTGGACTAAACCCCAATAGTTCATAATTAGTCACATAAATATTTTTTTCTGATCAGTTTTGACATATGAGTTTCATTTATTTATGTTTCATGTATCATTGTTGCAGGGATTATGACTAAGTAATGGTTGGTACAGGACTGGCCCTATTTAGTCGCATGTGCTTTTATCGAAACTTTTAACTTTGGGACCGACCTATAGGCGTCCCCTCGCCATGTCTTTTGTTTTGGAACCGACCCATAGGCGTTCCCTCGCACATATAAAGGTTTTATAAACTACATTACGCATTCATGCACTATTTTTCATGCATAAAATTTTTCTCATGATTTAAATTAGCATAATTTTTTTTATTTTTTTTCATGCCCCCTCATAAGTTATTATGTTTTTATGTCAAGTATGTTTTCATACTGTCATGGTTAACTTCAGTTTCATGCTGATTATGTTATACACATCTTCGTGATAGATGGTTTCATGTTTCTTCATGATAATTCCGTCTTCATGTTGATTATGTTTTACGCCTCTTTTGTTATTTACGCTGTCCTGCAAGACATTGTTAGATTTCATTGAATCCTGCTTTCATGATAGTCATGGTTGGTTTTCATTGATCATGCTGTCAGGCAAATCATCGTTGAATTTTGTGTAACCACACTTTAGCGTTTCTCTATGCAACCAGAATGAGGTATATACTGGCATTGCCAGGTTATCATGATGGTTTTCCTAACCGTTTAAATGATATACTTTCTTTAGATCATGATAAATGATCGACCCCATACCAATCATTTCATGTGCATTCAACGTGTACTCCTTGTACCGTATTCCATGTGTATTACACGTACCTAAATCCATGTGTATTTCACTTGCAATACTGCACGAGTATTCGCTAGTCGATTCTGAATCACCTCAGCGTATTTTCAATTGCTGATGTTCTACAAGATTGCTGATGCCACTCATAACTGGGAGATGTTACTAAAGGTTGATGCTGCTGACGTTCGGAGACGCTACGAGATGCGGATGCTGTTCACAACCTGGAGATCCTACAAGACGAAGACAAAGGCGTCGGAGCAAAGCAATTGGACGAGAAGATGCTTCACCATCAGACGATTTCCATCAATCATTGTCCCTAATTCTTAGTTACATGTCATACGTCATTCGACTGTCCTTTCAGCCATATGAGTGCAAACCGGTACTAGCCGGCCACTCAGCTGAATAGTTATATGAATCACGGTCATGAGAATGACCGTCATGGAACTGACAGACAGGATGATAGTAACCACTACTATGACAGAAACTATCCTAGAAATTTCAACCGAGGCTCCGGCCGCGGACGTGATCAGACATACAAAGGATCAGTAGTCCAACCAATCCGCCAATCCTGGCATAGTAACCTAATATTGGTAGTTCTATTCGTTTTACGTCTCGAGACACATGTCAAGACATTAGTCAAGACACATGTCTCACGTATACTTTCTGAAGACACATGTCAAGACACCAGTCAAGACATATGTCATGTTTATAGTTCCAAGACACGAGTCAAGACACATGACTCACGTCCAACTATGGAACATTTCTAAGAAATTCAGGGTACCCTCCAAGGGTATATCCATTTTGTTGTGCCATGTATTAATTAGGCCACAAGAATTTCAGTACAATTATCGGCGCATCAGTGAGAGCTGTCACGTTGCCGATGTCACTTTCATTTCTTTCACCATGGTTCATATATTCATGACCATGAAGGTCGCCTTTCGTATTCCCACGTATACGAAGGTTTTCCTTCAGATTAATGATGAGATCCAAGCTGCTAACGCATTTCCTCGGACAGACACGAGATGAATTTTATCCTAATTATGTACTATGAACAACACACCAAGCTACGATTCATAATTATGTACAGTAATGTTCAGGCACCTGAATACATTCAGCTTGATTTTCCATCGGGAAAATCTGTACAAATTATCTATGCCTACAAGCATGTGTGTTGTTAGCCATGGTCGCTAAAATTTTCTAGCTGTCAGTAAGACACGACCACTTAAGTCTTTTACGCATAGCCAGTTGATTATTCCAAAATCTTCCCATACAGTCCAGAAGAACTTACAAGGAGAAGGACGGTACCATGAGATTATGTGTCGACTACCGTCGGCGTAAACAAATCACCATTCATGACCGTTATTCTCCTCCACATATTGACAACATGTCTAATCAACCGTATGGTGTTAATCACTTTTCCAAGATCGAACTCATGATCATGCTGCCAACAGTGACGAAGGAAACAGCAGGACATGTCCATGACTGCTATTCGTTCACGACTCGGTCATGCTAGATTTATGATTTCGGAATTTGTCTCATCAATGCTCCAATGGCATTATGGGAATGAGTTTCCATGAACTCATAGCAAATTCATCAGTGTTTTTAGTGTTACGTTCATATCTTCATACCTGTTATACAAACAGGTTAAGATAGGACACCAACAGACTGAGACGTTTTCATCATCTGAAATTGAAAATTTAAAATGTGACAAGATCTCCGCGGATTTTAGTTACCAGATTTCAGCAAACTCAGAAGAAGCATGATGCTATCTGGGTTATTGTCAACAGTTTGATCATGTCTGAAAAATCCTTACATCCGTACGGATTTCAGAACCAACAGATTGATAGGACATGTTCCAGCCAAGGCTCATCCGACCACTTGGTAATCCCTCAGTTATCGGGTCAGACAAAGATTCGTAATTGTACTCCTTATTTACTTCACGTCTTCATTCTAATTTCACGACTTGTTTCCGCGCTCGCGTTCATGACACCATTCACATTCATGATGGTATCTTGACTTACGATTTTACGTTCACTACGTTCTGGGAAGTTTTGCAAGTACTTGAGAGACCAGACCCAAGTTTAGTATAACTCTCCATCATCAGATAGATGTTTCACGTCGTATTCCACGTCTCACCTTGTAGCGTTTGGCGATACCGCCATTATATTCTATGTTCACGATATGTTTCACATATCATGTTCATTCCACGTTCCTCATATCATGATCAAGATACGTTCCACGTATCATGGATCACGATATGTTTACTCATACTACACTCGCCATATCTCCACGTAGCACGTTCAAAAATTTTCACGTATCACGTTCAAAATTTTTCACGTACTACGTTTCTTTATGTCTCGCGCATCGTTTCTAGTTAACAGTTAAGTCAGATTGTCTTTCATCGTAACGTTTCAGTTACTCTTACCCGATTAATTCTTATTCCCTCGATCGAAGTTAGGGGATCTACCTTCCGTAGATAACCGAGAATTTCTTCGGATTCCAAGTCAAGGTCAGGAGGACCAAGATTTATTAGTTGTGTCAAGATCTTCTGAAGGAACCGTTCCAAGAGGGAGGCCACTTGGAAACGGACAAGTTCATCCGGACTTTTATCCGTTTTTCTCTCATCAATTAGATATGTCCTTTCAGTCGCGTCACGTTCCATGTCCTTTCAAGACATGTCACGTTCCACTTTCCTTCTACCATGTCACCTGTACGTTCATTAATCTTACATACCCTCTCAGTTTGATTCGGGTATGTTTCTCTTTCAGCATGTTATCTATAATTCGGGGACGAATTATTCTTTTTAGGGGGGAAGAGTTGTAAAACCCGCATGCTTTTACCATGAATAGTACCCGTAGGATCGTACGTACTAGTTAAAAACCTTCCTTATATAGTATGATCACATTCACGGGCTATTATTTAAGTAGTACATACGTGTATAAACATGATAAGTATCGATTACGTACGAACACATGATAAGTATTTAATATTAATTAATCACGAACGTAATTAAAATGCGAGCAAATATTAATTACGTATATAGATATATATTTATTATGAACACGAATAAATATATTGAGTCACGATCGAAAACTAATTAAATTACGTAGACTACGTAACACGTAATCACGGACATTTAAACGATTATTATTATTACGTATATTTAATTTAACACGACAAGTAATTATATACGTAATAATTACGTTTAACACGGGTAATTATAAGTAAGAAACTTACGACACTTTTAAATACGATTACGCGTACCATTTAAACAAGTCGCGTATTAAATAAATATTACCAGTGTTTAAGGGGCTGTTTTGATAAAATAGAAAAGAGAAGGACTTGGGCTCAAGGCCCAAGTGGGTAATTTTGTGCCGTGTAAATCAAAAGACGGGGGGGAGTATTTTTCATTTTTGACAAATACAAAACATTCCAAGAAAACCCTAATCTAACAAATACAGCCGCCTATTTTGTTCTCTTCTTCTTCTCTGCCGTGACCTACACCAAGAAACAAGGAGAAGATCAAGATGATTTATGTTTTTGTTTTCTCTAAACCCTAGCACGAAACATAAGGTAAATACCCTAATTCGTTTTTTTTCTTCTTTTCTTTTAATCCGATTTCTTGGGTTTTAAAACATATTAAACGAGTATAATAAGGTGGGTTTGTATTTTGGGATGTTGCTGTGTTGTTTGGCACATAAACCGAGAGTCAAAAGACTCTCGGTTATGATTTATTCCACCAGCCGCTACCCTAATTAGGGTTTGGCGGGGTTTGTGCTAACGGGGGAAAACAGCGGCTTACCAGGGGAAACCACTAGCTACGACCAGTGGTATAATAGTACTAACAGTGGGAACCGAGACCTTGGGGGTCTCGGTGGGATAATAATAACAAGCAGGGGAAACGAACCACAGACAGGGGAAACGTGTAACTGCCAGTGGGAAAACTGGCAGTTAAGGGTGCGTTTGGCAGTGGGTTTATCAGGTTTAAGGGGGTGTTTGGCTACCAGTTTTAAAAAATACATTAAGGGGGTTGTTTGGCTCGGCTTATTTTAAAACATAATACGAGCTTTACGTTTAAATTAATAAGACAAAGGGTTCGGTTTTCGATGCTTTTAATAAAATAATACATGGATTCGGGTTATCATTTTAAAAGTAATTAGCCTTAACATGTATATTAATTTTCAAGGTAAATAAAATTAATAAAACCCGACTTATTATTACAAGATTATTTATTTCAAGTTAATTAAATTAATTTAACATGCTATATAATTTAATTTAATTAAAACATGGACTTAGGTTATTATTAATAATTAATAATACATGATCTAACCTAAGTATTTTGATCTAGTTAATTTAGACTATAGTAATTAATTAATTATTAAACATGAATTATAAATTAATTAATTATCATGACTTAGGTTAATGATTTTACTATTAATACATAGCTAAACCTAAGTATTTTAATCATGAAAAATTAGACTAAGTAATTGATTAATTATTAAAACCATGACCTATAATTAATTAATTCTCATGACTTAGGTTATATTAATATAATTAATAATGCATGTTTTAACCTAAGTATGTATATCTTTATTTAATTAAATCACATTATATTTAATTAAATGCCTTTAACCTATAGTTTAATTAAAATACATGAAATAACTATTAAACTATACATTATATAATATGACTTAAGAAATAAGCATGAAAACACTTAAGCTTATTTATTAGCTTATTTAACCAGCTTATATCTATTTATGGAAACTTTCTATTTTTAGAAACCTATCTATTTTAAGCAGTAATTCTATTTTTAGAAACTTATCTATTTTAAGCAATAATTCTATTTTTGGAAACTTTCTATTTTAGGAAACCTGCTATTTTTGGAAAGTTACTTATTATTACACAGTAAGTATAATAACACATGAAATACCAGAAATAGTTAATCAGAATGAACAGAATATAGGATTTAACACAGTTTAAGGCTTTAAACAGTGTAAAATAGTAAGAACACATAAAATAAGCTAAGACATGGCATAAAACCAGCTACGTATTTAGTAAGCAGATACTTATTCATGTATGTATTTATGTAGCACTAGTGATTCGGAAGTAGGATTCCTCTCAGTTCATCTTCTTCGTTCACTGGACATAAGGTACGGATTCCCGTCCTTTTAGTATGGACATTCTTTCCTTATTAGGATTCCCCGTATGCAGCCAACTGTTTTCCCGTAGTATAAGTTATGTGTTTGATTGCTTATGTTTAATTAAGATTACCTATAGCCATATACATGCATGACCAGTTTCACCTAGTTATGGAGGTACCATAACCATAACATTAGAGGCACTGATGTTATGACTTCACCACGGCGGAGTGATTGCTCGTGGCATCCCTTCAGCTTTTGGCCATTTATTTATATTTATCATGTGGGGCGTATGGGTGCATCCTAGTTACATGTTTTTATTCAGGATTACATGGTGAATGTGGTGTGTGCCTTGCATCCTTCACAAGGAGCTGATCCCTCCTACCCATAAACCAGTATATTAAATTAGAGGCAGCCCCTCTAATTTGCATGATGAGGTCACCCCTCCAAGTATTCATGCACGGTGGATTTTCATGACCTATATTGGCTAATGGTAAAATACGTTAAACAGTTTTCATAAGATAAACATAAGGCTTTTCAAACTATAAAACCAGTTTTATGAACATGTTCCAGGTTTTCCAGGACTTATACATTTCCGCTGCTATTAAGTCTTTATTACGCTTAGTCATTCATACTATGTCTATATCCGTGCACTGAGCGTTTTGCTCAGCCGTTACTTTCCTTTCCATGTCCCAAAACGGCAGGTACCCTAGGGAAGACTCGAGCATTTGGAGGACGTGCATAGGATGGAAGCTGCTAGAGACTTCTTTTCCTTTTGCTTTCATATATTTATGCTTGTGTAGTCTTTCATTCATTTTCTTTTGCGTTACTATGTTTTGGGCTTATGTTTGGGAACCGATGTTTGATTCCGGTTATCCCTATGGTCATGTAATGGTTTATACATTTATCCTTGTATGCTTTAATGATACGCCATAATTACGCGTGACATTCCATTATCAAAATGGGGTGTTACACTGCGTGTAAAGATTATGAGCTGGAGCAGCTTGATGTAAAGACAGCGTTTTTACATGGAAATCTTTAAGAAGTGATCTACATGAGGCAGCCATCGGGATTTGAACAAGGTAACTAGGTATGTTTGTTAAATAAATCTCTTTATGGTTTGAAGCAGTCACCTAGGCAATGGTACAAGAGGTTCGATGAGTATATGCTGAGCAACGGGTTTAAGCGTAGCAGTTACGACAGCTGCGTATATTACAGGAGTTATGCACCAGGGGAGTATATCTATCTATTGTTATATGTAGACGATATGCTGATTGCTAGTAAAAGCAAGGCTGAGATCGCGGCTACCAAGTCTTTGCTTAAAAGGGAGTTCGACATGAAAGAGCTCGGGGAAGCAAAGAAGATTCTTGGTATGGAGATCGTCAGGGATCGGAATCGTAAGATTTTGAGGGTGTCACAATCCGGGTACATTTCTAAAGTTTTAAAAAGGTTTAGAATGGACAATGGGAAGTCGGTTCAGACACCATTGGGTGGGCACTTCAAGCTGTCGTTGAAGTATTTCCCGGTTAGGGATTATGATGTTGAAAGAATAAGTAGGGTGCCGTATGCAAATGCGGTTGGGAGCTTGATGTACTTGATGGTATGCACAAGGCCAGACATAGCGTATGCAGTAAGTGTAGTTAGCAGATATTTGGCGAATCCGGGTAAACTCCATTGGAAAGCAGTGAAGTGGATTATGAAATATTTGCAGGGTACTGTAAACGTGGGTTTGGTGTATGGGACAAATCGTGGAAACCATGTGGATGTAACAGGTTTTGTTGATTCAGACTACGCCAAGGATCCGGATAAGGGTAGGTCTCTCACTGGTTACGCATTTTTAGTACAGGGATGTGTTGTATGCTGGAAGGCAACGCTACAACACGTGGTGGCTCTTTCAACTACAGAGGCAGAGTATATGGCCCTTACGGAGGCTGTGAAGGAAGCTATTTGGCTAAGGGGACTCTTGGAAGAGTTGGGCGTGAAGCTCAACACTGTTGCAGTTAATTGTGATAATCAGGGCGCGATTCACTTATCGCGGAATCATGTTTTTCATGAGAGGACAAAGCACATCAATGTGCGTTATCACTTTATCAGAGAAGTCTTGGAAGCAAAGACGGTTAAAGTTCTGAAGGTGGGTACTGAACACAATGTTGCGGATGCCTTGATGAAGGTGGTACCTGGACGCAAGTTACAACACTACTTGGAATTGCTGAGTGTTGGGATAGGCTAATATATGCCTAAGGTGGAAATTGTTATGTTTAGTCATAGTATTAGCCTAAATCGATGTCTAGGGTAATAAGAGTCTAGTTTCCTAATCAGTAAGAATAAAGGTCGGTTGGCATTGTCTAAGCCCAACCCGACCGGGAGTCATTGTATGTGTCGGTTCCCCCTCATCTCTATAAAAGGAGGTGAGGGGGAACAAACCAATTACTTCATTCTTTCAATAACTAATCGTTTGGATTAGGGATAATACCTTGTGGGCGTCGCTTTTACTTTTCTGTCGATTGCTGTGTGTGTTCTTCGATCGAGTATTCCGCACATCTAGATAACCAGGATTGTAGGATTAAACCCTACAACTAACATGCGAATGTTGAACTTCCATCTTAATGGATTTGTTTACTAACATGAGAATATTGCAAAAATTTAGCCACATGAAGACATTTGTATAATGACACCATTAAATATATTACTCAGGATGGATGATAGTTACATATATATACGCATAATAAATCATACACAAAAACTGACACCTTATTTCTCAAAAATTCTTTTGTTTGGAGTATTAACAATCTCTCTTATCCTCTTGACCTTTGGATCGACCTGTTTTATATGAATGTTATAGTTAACAGATTAAAGTGTACACACCAAATCCAAACACCCCTTTATTGAGAACGATGGCAGGCGTACTTTATGGTCCCTTCCGAAAATATGAGGAATGCAACTATCTCATTTCATACGCGTAATTTGGATCACAATAGTGGGTGAATACGTATCCATGGGTCAACTTTACCTGACCGTATTTTAATCGGACAGTAGGATATTTGGTCATGAGATAAATATATGTATTTGTTTGTAGTCTGTATTTTTGTAGACAGTGGTTCAGTTAACAAAAATACAGTTATTAATCAAAGTTCCTACTGTTTATCTCATGACCAAATATAGACTAACCTTTGATCATGGGGAATGCACCACATCAACCTTTGTTAACTGTAGTCTGTTTGAATGAGTAAAATATACTAACCTTTGATCAATGACAATTGGTTCACGATTGTGATTAATAAAAAGACCCAGGGTATGTTATAGACAGTGGTTTAGCACATCAACCTTTGTTAACTGTATTTTGTCCTAAATTCAGCAGTTTCACATAAGTAAGAGTTCGCAGTTTCAACCTACTTGCTTATAAACAGGTCGATTTGGGATGTGTTTTGTGGTGTTTACAACTTTACACAAATGGTTTAAATCATAATTATTATTAATGGCAGCTGATTAAGACGGTACAATTGGCGAAGCGGAGATAAATAAATCCTCACTTTACTTGCCCTGATAATTAACACTTATATTGTGATAACAAACTTAAGCAAGTAAATCCTCACCCTTACTCTACCCAAACATGACATTTATGTGTTGCTATATGCGAACCTGTGTTCCCCACCTCAAAATAAACAAAAAGATGTATGAATAAAAGGAAGTGTATACCTTGAATAGCCTCTATTGTAATCTTGAAGCCCAGACCAATAATTTTCCATTAGCAACGTTCTTCTAACTATTAAACATCACAGATAGAGATCACTAAAGAAGGCAAAGTTTATAAAAAACAACAAAAAAGAACACACAACGGGACAAAAGTTTGTTCAACGTACCAAAAAAATGTATGAGACGTGCCTGTAACATAGGAAAACAAACATCAAAGATGAACGTTCTAACAACATAAAAGGGTGGCTACAATAGGTTTACAAATCCTGTAGTTGACTATGAGTAGTAATAATTATCTTAATTGTATATGTTAGGAAGAGGTGGATGCCCAGATGGATAGCAAGCTAATATAAAGCATTCACCTAATAGTCACCTTCATGTGCACCCAGTTATTGTCAAGAGGTACCTTTTGCATTGAATTGATGGAACTCAAACCCCTTCCAACAATCAGCTAACTTAAAATTAGCAGAAGTATATTATGTTTGTGTGTACTCATACTTTTATCATTCTGTGACCGCTGACAAGGCGTCAATCCTAAGATTTAAGTTTTCTAGAGTTATGATTTAGAAGTTAATCAATCTCCTATACTATAGCAGGGTTCCTCCCATATGAACTATCATTTTCGCTGCAGCATATATAAACACATGTTCTCAAACACCTAGTGTATCTACTTACTGTCAAATCATGATACCTCCTTAGTGTTTTCCTTACCAAAATGTGCACCATGAACCGTCATCAACACATACATACATCATATATTCATCTAATATTAACAATGCTGTTATATATGACCAGAAACAGTAACAGTGCATAACAACCACATTTTTTATTCAAGGAACATCACATCTAAAGTCTAAACAATGAAATAAAACATCCATTTATTCTACACTTCAGGTATACTAATCAAAACATCATTTACTATCATACATTGCATAATTTTGAACAAAAAAAGTAAGTAGAATTAAATCGTAAGACTACTTAAATTACGTGACTATATCATGTCATATATTGGGCATCTCAACCTACCAAAACAGCCACACAATTACAGAGCTATTAAATTATTTATAGTTTGTCAACTACTATAATAAGTGAAACATGAAATACTTTCATTAATTAGGGCTAAGAACATCATACTCGACTTGAAAAAAGTCTTCTTTCTAAGAGTAGGCGTGGAGAGCTTTTTGCGGGCCCCGGCTCCCAGCTCCGCTGGAGAGGCCTCACCTGATATGAGAAGTGCTAATTCGTTTATCCAACACTTTCATTACCAGTAAAGAGATCCCATTTAATATCAGTGTTATTAATCCATTCACTAAATTTTGTATGCCTAATTCGGAGCCGATGATATTTTGCCATTAGCTTGTCAAGACCATGTCTTATTGCAAACTTCAAAAATATTTGTTGATCCATATTAAACCAATCAGTTCATGTGAAAAACAACGACCCATTAGCTAAAACTAAGAAGAGTAATATTTTTTGAGAATCGCATTAACATAATTCTAATACAAAGATTCAAATTAATATAACCCCTAAAGTAAATCATCATAGCAGAAACCCTAATATGAATCATCATGATAAAAACCAAAGAATCACACAAATTAAAATCACAGAACCCTAAAACGAATAAACTATTACTATCAGTAATCAATCAACAAAATTAGGTTAAAATTAATAACGCAATTACAAAGTTCTTCAATAGATATCATAACAATTATATTCTGCAATAATAAATGATTTCAAACAGATTCACCAAATTTATGATTCAATGCTCGATTGAGAAAAGAGGGTTGAAAGTACATAAGTTTTGGAAGTAGACTACGATTTATTCTGGGTTTTGTTTATCTAAGTTTACCTTTAGCCCCTCTTGCGTTTCTTTTTAGTTTTAAGACAACCCCAATTCTGTATCTATTATTATTGGACATTCAAAACTTTTTAATAATTACACCCGTTTTTTTATAGTTTTTTCTTTCAATTTTTGACACAGTTACTTTTATGTGTACTTTTTCTCAACAGGTAACTAAAAACGAAATTTTAATTTTTTTTACTAAATTAAGGAACAATTACACATTTTAAAGGAATAAATAAAACAATTATTTCCTACTAAGGAAAGAATCTCTTGAAAAAGTTCCTACTTTGGGTTTTGCTTTATAAAGAAAAAGATTAGCACGACAAGTCATCATAATCTAACAATCAACTTGAAAACGCGAATCCAAGCACTCTATGGAAGATTGTGGGTCAAATTTCATTAATGAACATGTCAAAAGAACCTGCATATGGAAAAATGCATCATGACCAGATGCGGAGCTATGGAGGGGGCACGGGGAAGTGTCCCCTCCAAACTTTCCAGCGTAGTGTAATGTTTACATAGATTATCGTGTTTTTCATCATTGTGCTAAAGTAAGTAAAGCTGAAGATACAATCGGAAGAATAGGCAACACCTGTTTGATTATGATTTAATTGTGAAGATTTTGATTTTGGAGATCCGATCAATCTCTAGTCTCCTTTTGTTCTAAAAAACTTCACTTCGAGCCATAAACTTTTATTTCTCAGACTAAGAAATCACAACCTGTTTTTGTTTCATGAATTGGTTCATGTTTTATTTGTCCTTGTATTGATTTTAAAATGCAATCAGTAGGGCTGTTCATTAAGCTGAATTCCGCTGTGTGAAAACTAGAAAGGTTTGAATAGGTTTTCGGTTAAAAATTACTTTCAAAAGTATTAGATCCGATTTATGTGAATTGTTATTGATATTGACGTAGAAGTAATAAGATAAGTATGTGTAAAAATAAAAGTAGAGAGAGAGAGAGAGAGAGAGAACGATATAACCGTTGATACGATGATTTATAGTGGTTCGGCACAAGAACACCTTTCTTGCACTACGTCGAGAGAGAGAGAGAGAGAGAGAGAGAATGGTATAACCGTTGATATGATGATTTATAGTGGTTCGGCACAAGAACACCTTTCTTGCACTACGTCCACTCCCCAAGTTACCTACTCGAAAGTTCACAACACGACACAACGAGCTAGCGTATGTTTGTTTTTCGATGTTGCAAGAATCGCAAAAATATTTTCAAAATTAATTTTTGCCAAATTCCTGACAAGCTCTTTAGATGATAGCGATTGAATGAGTCGCATATTCCAAATCTTCGGTGCCAAAGATCCGAAGTATCATCTAAGCAACCTAGGCACACTTCGTCTTTAAGAGTGTTACCAAATTTTATTACATAAAGACCATTTTTCCTTATTCCTCATAGCGATGTCGTTTTTAAGTATCTCGCTACCATTTTCACTAAATACTACTTCGTACTTTTTATCACATGTTTGACCTATGCTAAATAAATTAAAGTTTAACTTATTTATGTGTACTACATCACGAAAAGGTTAGAGAGTTACGAGTGATTGTACCTTTTCCGATGATTTTACTTACACCGCTACTACCAAAGATTTTGCCATTATTGAAGGGTTCATAGGTAGAGATCAAGTCCTTATTACCCGTCATGTGTCGTGAATATCCATTTTCCATGGCTCATTCGTCCGGTTCGAACTTAGCTTTATGGCATACCTATAGAGGGTCAAACACTAAAAGATTTGGTCCTCACTTTCTCCTAGTTTCGTTAGTGTTACACATTTCGTTTGGTGGTGGTCCAAAAGAAAAGTATGGGTAAGATCCCCATGGAATATATGAAGGTGGTGGTTCGTTATAGGCCCAACCTACTTGACTGTATATCCCGCTATTCCGTTTATTTTGAGTATTAGATCTAGGACTATTTTTAGGATCATTACCAAGTGTTTCTGATGCGTTCTATTTGTGTTCGGTGAAAGAACAAGTTTTAATTTTATTAAAATGATTTATCGGATAAGCTAAGAATACACGGGCAAGTATGACCCTTTCGTTTATAGCTAACTTTTTGTGGTAAACCGAGGTCGTTTGCTAGGATTTGTGTGATCTATTAACGTTATAAATTTGTCTATAACAATTCCCAAGCATAAGTTCAAGTATACCAAAGCAAGTAATATGATGATGATAAAGATGATTAAAAGCAACACCTGGTAAGACTAGATTTGAATCCGATTTGGTATGATTGTGATAAACATATAAGTATGATTATGATAATTAAATGGTGATCTAATCTATTGTTTTCAAAACATCAATCTACGTCAAGACTTTAGATAAAGAAAACAAGCATTATGTTCAATCACTCAGTTTAAGACTTAATCTAATTTCAACTCATTTGGTTCGCGGTTCGTTTCACAAACTTGTTAACACTTATCATGTTTCCTCATAAATCAAATTCCTTAAGAAATGATCAATACAAAAGATAGTCGATCATAGACAAATCAACTATGATTTGTTGCTAGAAAATTCCCCTTTCAACATATGAAATGATTAGCAACAAATTAAGTATGACAAACCAATAGTCACATGACACGCAAGTACAAATGGATCTTAGGAAAAGCTTAAAACTGAATTGGACACATATCACAATCACAACCAGATCATCGTATCACAAAGGCACAAACATCATCATACCAAGTGTAAAATAAAACTAGTCACTCATATTAAACAAAGACATAAATTCAGATATAAAGTTCATGAAAGTCATAACCAAAAGTCTTACAAAGTGAAACAATAGTCCTAATGATAAGTAGAGGTGAGCAAAATCGACCGACGACTGAAAACTGACACAAACCGACCGAAACCGACACCGACCGACACAAACCGACCTACTCGGGTCGGGACTCGGGATGGGTTTTCTACGACGTTGGGACTCGGTTTGGTTCGGGACGTCGCACAAAGAAAACCACACAAACTGAGATTAATTGAGGCCAAACTCGGTTCGGTTCGGTTCGGTTCGGGACTCGAGATTAAATCGGGCCGGGATTCGGTTTAAGTTTTCCACGATGTCGGTTTCGGGATTGTCTGTTTGAGTTTCGGGTCGAGATGGGTCAGTTTCGTCCCAATGCTCACCCCTAATGATATGGGTAATGATTCCTTAAAGTTTGCTGAAGTATTCTTAATGCTTCGGACTACCAAAATGGTTTACTTACTTTATTTCATTTTCAGCAATCCCAGATAACACCCATGTATCAAGAATGAATTATATGGCAGCAACGTGAAATAAAAATATTAAATAGAGTAAGGGTAAAATAGTCATCACAATACATTTAATGGTAGATGGAAAAAAATTGGTGTATATATCACCCTTCATATCAAAAGTAAAAAAGGAAAAATAAAAGCACATCGTGATAGGGTTGAGCATCGAGTCAAAACCGGACCAGACCGGTTAAGACCGCACCGGACTAAGAACCGAAATGGTCTGAAACTCCGGACCGAGACGGACCGAAATGGTCTGGTTCGGTCCTCAGTTCGGTCTGGTCCTATTTGGCACAATCGACGAGATTTTTCTCAGACCAAACCGGATCGAGGACCGAAATAGTCTAAAACCCCGGACCGAGGACCGAGGACCGAACCAAAATTATACGGTCCGATTCGAGTCGGTCCTGTCTAGAACGGTTTTGGGTCTGTCATTCTCAGGCCTACATGGTGAGATAGAGCAAAAAAGTTAAAAATACCTGACTAAAAGAATACATATCAAGAGAGAGAGAAAGTTTATCTTCTTCAACAGTAGTATCGTGTTTCTTTCTCTTACAGATAATTTGTGTGATCATATAGACTAATGGGGACAGATGATTATGACCAGGGGCGGATCTAGCTTGAAGGGAGGGTATGAACGTGCGTACTCTGTCTAAATTCTTAGTAGTGTAATTTTTTTTATTTTCGTCAAAAGTTAGTATAAGAGGGAGAAGATCCCCCACACACTCATATTTAGCATAGTCTTCATGTATCAATCCACACCATCCATCATAAAATGATCTAAGGGTTGTGATTAAACCCACCTTTATTATAACCTACCTTTATTTTTCAAAAAAAACAACGGATCATCGACCTCATCTCCCATCTCCACCACAACAGCCTCCACCTAACCACTGACCACCACAACAACCTCATCTCTCACCTTTTTCCGGCGACCACCACAACAAACCTACCTTCATCCCGCGACCACCACAACAAACCCACCTTCTTCCCGCAACCACCACAATAAACCCACGTTTTTTCGGCGACCTCCACATCAAAACACTCTTTTCTGGCGATCTCCACTCCAACCCAGCTTTTCCATACATATATGAAGCTTATGCCGATGTTATTGAAGATGCATATGTAGTTGTTGTTTGTAATATAGGTAAAGTACATGCTATGATATTTGATGCACACCATGTGTTTGATGAAATGACACAATGATAATCACATGTGATTTAGCAAGTTCTAAGTTATGAATGAGCATTTTTATTGAATTTTGGTCGATTTTTGTAGTTGATAAGCTGATTACAGAAGTGGATTTTTTGTAGTTGATAAGTTGTTGTGACTCATATATGAGTCGTTGTGACTCATACATGAGTCATAGTGACTCATGTATGAGTCACTATGACTCATACATGAGTCACTATGACTCATGTATGAGTTAGTGTGACTCATGCATGAGTCAATGTGACTCATACATGATTTATACTCACTTATTAACTTGTTTCATGTTTATGTTCAAGGTTCTCCATAATCCTGGAGATAAATCAGTTGAGTGTACGTGTAGGCATTTTATGCGTTATGGTTTTCTTTGTCGCCACATATTTTATGTTTTGAAGAACCGTGATATTGAAGAGATTCCAGAGAAGTACATTTTAAGTTATTGGAGAAGGGATTTGATACCGCTTTCATTAAGAAGAAACACAAGCAGATCGGAGAGAAGAATGAAACAATTCAGAGACTAACAAATGAGGCTAACTTCCACATAGACGAGTGTTTGTTTTGGTTGAGAATCAGATACAACAACTACTTCAAGTGTTGAAAACATGTGTTGAATATCTGATTTAATTTTCTGTTTTTCTTTTATAAATATGTAAAAGAACTACTTCAAGTATTGAAAACATGTGTTGAATATCTGATTTAATATCTGATTTAAAACATGTCTCGAATATTTGATTTAAATTTATGATTTCTTTTATTGAAGTGTTGAAAACATGTCTTGAATATGTGATTTGAATACTATGTATTGAATATCATGAGTCGCCTGACTCATGCATGAGTCGCCTGACTCATGCATGAGTCGCCTGACTCATGCATGAGTCGCCTGACTCATGCATGAGTCATATAAATTTGTAAGTGTTTATAAACACTTGTACATTTGATTGTTGTCATTTCTACACTTAATACAATTTTATAAATATGTAAAAGTGTTTTTAACAGTTAAAACATATTCTGAGTCATTATGACTCATGCATGAGTCATATAATTTTGCAAGTGTTTATAAACACTTGTACATTTGATTGTTGTCATTTCTACACTTAATACGTAAAAGTGTTTTTTACAGTTAATACATATTCTGAGTCATTATAATACATATTCTGTCATTATGACTCATGTATGAGTCATACTGACTCATACATGAGTCACATGACTCATGTATGAGTCACCTGACTCATGTATTAGTCACATGACTCAAGTATGAGTTAAAGGCACTTATGATTCTCAGACACCCAAAAACATACTACTAAGATTTTTAAAACATACTACTTAAAATCATAAGTATGATTCTCAAACACTGAAAAACTATCAACAGAATTAAGTACTACTATTAGTTCTATTACATATGTTTTCCTTCTGCAGGCTCTGCTTGTTTCTTCTTGGCAGATGGTTGTTGTTTATACTCTTTGATATCCTGCTCTTGGTAGTTTGTGCAGTATGGTGATATGCACGTAACTTGGCTACTAAATTTGTTGCATCCTTTGCAACATTCACATCAAGAACCTGAATCAGATGTAGGCAATTGTTGTCTTAATTTCTATAAAGACTACCCAAATTTGTAATTCTCGACACATGTAATTTGATTAAAAGTTATGAATAGACTATTACAGAGTAAGGATGATAGGTGAGTTCACTCCGGAAACGAGGGGTGTTTTGGGAATCAAACGAGTAGCATCCAAAACCTGCAACTAACTAACCAGTCTCGATTTAAACAGCCTTTGAACGTAAATACGGCATTTATTGGGTGAGCTTATTACTACACTTTCCATTGCTAAGAATACAGAATATAACTCGTAAATTTATACAAACAAGCATAACAATAATCAAACGATACTATTTAATAAATTCATAAATAAATCGAATGATTTAAAAAGGCTTATATATGCATAATTAAATGAGAATAAGCATAGAAATAAGTATATAGCGACTCATACATGAGTCACATCGACTCATAGATGAGTCACAGTTCCAGTTATGTAATCATAAATCTCACTTCTGTAATCAGCTTATCAACTACAAAAATGGACCAAACTTCAATAAAATGCTCATTCATAAATTAGAACTTGTTAAATCACATGTGATTATCATTGTGTCATTTCATCAAACACATGGTGTGCATCAAGAATCATAACATGTGTTTTACCTAGAGTAGCTATGAAATTTTCTAAGCATAATCATAATGAAAAAAAACATAGAAATAAGCATAATCAAAACAACTTACCATCATCGACATCTATTTCGTCTCTTATATCCATAAATAATGAAACTTAGTGCTAAAAAATTAGGTTTTGGTGGTGTGGATTTTATAGGGATAGTGTGGATATGGTCGTGGCTGCTGGTGGTAGTTGGTGTTGGGGTTGGTAGTGGCGGTGGTGGGCGGCGGTGGTGGAAGAAGATGGTGGGCAGCAGTGGTGGTTGATGGGTGCAGTGGTGCTAGATATAAAATTCCGATGTATATGTGTATTTTGTGTTAAAGGTTTATTTTTAATAATTAAAAAGGTTATTAATTACAATCCTTGGATCATAGATAAATGGAGAGTGAGGATGAATTCATTGTGTCTTTGCTAAAATTGAAGACTCTATTGAACTTTTGAAATGATAAAATCAAAACCGATTTGTCAAACAAAATACACGAAACATAAAGGTAAATTGAATACACAGATTGGTACTTAACCAAGTAGTCGGCGGAATATGCAAGAAGTAGTTTTAATCGGTCAATGTGTATTATATCTATTTTCCTGAGCCCAATTAATATAACTACGTAAAGTTTATTATTAGTCAATTTAGTACCCCTCACAAAGCCCAGCACAGTTGAAATACAAATCATGCCTACGAATTTTTACAGTGTAATTTTAATATCATTGCCTAGTATTTGGGCATTTCATTTATAATTCAAGAGCTAGGATATTATCAGGGCAAGATTTTCTTTTGTCATTTTTCTTTTGCAAGTTATGACGGGTAATGACGTCTTTAAATTATGAATTAAGACATCACAAAATATAAATATATATATACGACAAATTTATATACTTATATCATTATTTTATAAATATCTTTACTTCACAAAAAGTCTAAAAAAAACTATATTTCAATATAATCTTTTTCATTTACATGTGAAAATACGATTTTTATCGAATTTGAGTAAAAAAAATCTTGCACGCATCTCGTTTTATCGCGGCTTATCACGTTTTTTCTCATCATCTCACGTCAAACCTTAACCTCAAGCCTTAATCTATTGCTGGCGTGAAGGTCAAGTCTCGCGTCTTTCTGAGACGTAGAGAGCCTTTTAGAACCATGATCACAACCTTAATAAATCGAATCCAAAAAGCGAAACAATCACTCTGTATCGTAGCCCGATAAACCTGATCAAAAAAACCAACCCGAAAAAATGAACCTGGGATATCAAGTTTATTAAAAAATTCTAGTAAAATAATGTACATCCTAATCTAAAATCTTGAGTCCGCCACTGGCCACTGATTATGACAAGTGTAAAATATAAATCTTATCATCACATAAAAACGAAAAAAAAAACACCACAAAGATGAAATTAGAGAATAAAAAATTGCAGAAAAAAAATTGTGGGCTGCATATAGAGATGACAAAACGGGCGGCGGACGGACACGGACAGCGCGCTAAAGGGCCGACGGGTTAAACGGGCGGCGGGCCAAACGGGCGCGGGCTAAACGGGCACGGGCTAAACGGGCGGGCTAAACGGGCGCAAGCTAAAATGAGAAAAAAGATATATAAAAACGTATAATTAAAAAATAAAAATACTTGTTTAAAAGTCGGGGATAAAAACTAAATATAAAATATCCGCCGAGTAGCCTAATTAGTGTGCGCCCATTAAGCCCATAAGTTACTTATATATACGCGCGTTTAACCCATTAATAATAAAGAATAAACAAAAATGCTTCATCCTTTATTAAAAATAGACAAAAAATACTCATATTTATTAAAATTGACAACATTATTGGATCAAATTTGAGGCATAAACGTTGCCATGAACTCGAAGTAGATTTCTGGGTAAACGTAAATTTTGTCTTTAAATTTTTTTCATTTTTGCGAGGGAACATGTGAAACGAAAGCTTGTGTTAAAACGTTCTTAAACTTCGTATTACAGTATGAAGAAACCCCTAACACGTAATTTCTAACATTTTGCTTGTTATTTCTCTCGCATGCCCTGCACGTAAGGGTAATTTCGTCAATTTCCCTCCTCCCTTCGAACCAACGTTTACCCACAAATCTACTTCGAGGTCGTGACAACTTTTATGCCTCAAATTTGATCCAATAGTATGCAGCCCACACTTTTGTTTTTTTTTTTCAATTTGTAATTATCTGATGTCACACATCATATAAAATGGATGTAAACCCTCGCTCTGCTGCGAGGTGTTTTGCATGCGAAAGTATTGTTTGCTGTGAATGCAACCTTGCCTGTTTGTATATAGTTGAACCTTTACGACTTGTGAGTCATGCTATTGAATATAGTTGAACCTTTAAATTGGACAAGCAACTATATACAAATAGGCAAGGTTGCAAGTCGTAAAGGTTCAACTATATACAAATTGTATATAGTTGAACCTTTGGACATACATCAATCATAGAAGTAACAATGCACAAAACATGCAACTGTTTTCTCCCCCAATCACCAACCAGTAACCACATTTACCTTTTTAGCCCGCTATTGAAATTATGTCAGTGTCGCTTGTCTTTGTGTTTTGTCCTCACGGAGGTTCACGAGTGCAACCCAAGGTATTTAAAAGAGTGGTTGCCTTAAAATTAGTTGGCTAGCGGCGTTGAGTCAAAACCTAGATAAATCAAATAAACTATACATTTATAAAGTAAGGGTCCCTTTTGTAATAGTGTGTTGCAACAGCTGTGCTCAAACCACAATGGGTACCGTTGGCCACAAGCCCGTAACCAAATAAAGGAGACCCGCGAAACTATAAAACAACAGCTTTTGGTTCCTGAAACTCAAAAACACATATATCGAACAAGGGGCATGACTATTAGGTGGTTAATAACTATTGCAAGTATTTGCCGTTACAAAGAAACACACCTTTGCGCTCTAAGGCCACGTTCCTTGACAAACCGATCACATAACTAATATATCTCGTCAACTGCATAAATCTGCACAAATGTTACGAATTACTTAATAATAATCAACTTTTTATCCATGATCCTTTACCTTTAGTGTATCCCTTGATGAAAACACAAAATGTGGGAAATATAAACACAAAATGTGGAAAATCTAGCAAGTATATCACATTCCCACGTATAACTAATAGATTAGAAAGATTATACTTTTAAGAGATTATTTTATATACACTACAACTACTGAAAACTGATCTCCAGGCATCGTTTACCAACGTCTGCAGTTGTGTCTTGTTACGCGTCATTTATCCATAATCTTCCCAATATTTACATGCTTAGATGCAGAGAGTTCCACCATACTTTTCACTGACAGTCATCTATTCATCATCGTAGAAAGAAAGAAAGAAAAAGTTATTACAAAATTAAAAAGTTGTTCCTGTAATGATAGTCACCGGACATATATCATAAACACGTCACCTGAAGGTGTGGAATTGTTGTGTTGTAAACCTGTAGAAAAAGTTCAGACTTGACACTCAACCTGATGCAGCCAATCACTGTAATATATAACGAGTACTATATATAAACAAATAAAACAATCGTGTGGTTCAGGTGTGTACCTTCTTAAAATACGAAAACACGCGTGTATCTCCTCAAGGTCTGATTCTACTTTCAGTTCTATGTATTGTTGCAGAAGCTCGCATAAGCATCTAATGGCGTCATCGCATTCAGTAGTGTTTCTACCAACACAGACCACCTCAGTTGCAGCGACACTTTTTAGTAATACTGAAGATAAATCATAATTTGATTTTAACCCGCTATATATATCTGAAAGATATCTTAGTATCTGCGAATCACTGGATTTGTATATTTGAACCCAATGTGGTGGATTTCCCGACCAAAGAGCATTGTTTGAATCATGATCCGTTGGTTTGGCCTGGATCTCAAGATGGTTCAAGTTCAACCCCTGAGGTAAAGCGTCTGGTATGGTTTCTGGGTTCCTGTGTGCGGGAAGATTTTTAAGTATTTCGTCTCTTATTTCTTGCGGATATTCTTGTAAAGCTGATGCATCTATCTGACTCAAAGAAGATGGCATCACACCAACATCACCAACGTTTTGCGACGTTGAAGCAGCAGCAACATTATTCGGAATTACTGGTTCTAGCTGTGCTCTAACCCCTAAAATTACCAGCACGAATGTTAGAGACTCATCAAAGGTATGCTCTGCTGGTACAAGTGACAAAATCGGTGGATCGAGTATCAGGTCAAAAAGAGTCATTCCTAAGTGGATTGAGATTATAGGTTGTAACTTGTAAGCAATGAAAATACACGCTGGTGAATTTCAACCCATTTGAAAAGTTCCTAATTTTTAAATTACCCGTAAGAGCTAAAATATTCGGCTAATTCCTTAGTGGATTGAAATTGTCACATAAAAACGCTACAGAGATGCGGGGTTCACAATTTACCGTGAGTATCTCCGGGCAGAACCGATGAAGTGCCAACATCAATACTTTCAGACGTGTGCCTTAATATATAGTTAGTTAATTTTCCACCATAAAATTCATTATATTCAGAAAAAATCTCAGGAGGAAGGCTTTTAAGATAGTCTGGATCGAATCCACTCGGTGATGAAGGAAGACCTGAGCTCTGATTGGCTTCCTGATTAGACGTAGTAGCACCAACTGTTTTGCTTTTAGCCTGATGAAGTTGATCACGGAACTGCTCCTTCGTATCTGCAAGATGTATGTCGTTAAAAAGTTTGTGGTCTATTTAAAACACTAGCCTTAGATCATGACAACATATATGAGATCTTATAAAGAACTAACCTTTATCTTTAGGTGCAGAGGCAGATACAAGCCAAGAGCGAATAGATCTCCTTTCACTCCCTTCACGACCACATAACAAAATCATACTGTTGAGTTACACTCATAAAAAGATACATAAAAAAGAAGCTGCCACATATTTATGAAAGCAAATATTGAATGTTAGTTGCTACTGCAGAATACCTTGCTTACAATTGTCTGCACATTCAAGTTTTGTAACATGCAGGCCAACTCCCCGTATGTCTTCGACATCTGCAAGAAATACTGATGTCAATTATAGTTTCCCACCCTAAAATCCTAGACATCAATGACCAATTGTTTTACCAATATGAAAATGACTAAAGAGCTGTTTAGTTATCCTTTGAAGAACATCCACGTCATCCGTAGCCATCGGGACCTGAAGAAACAGAATTTTCTTGACTCACAATATAGAGGGAGTATATGCATAAGATTGGTTTTATATGGATAGGTAGTTAGCTACCGTCAATGAATGACTGAGGTTGTCACAGTCACCGCAACCCATATACTTTACTGGCTCTTCATCAGTCTTTCTCTTTTTAATCTGCATCATCATGTCATGTGTTCATGTCGATGAGTGTCACTGTTTAAAATAAAATACATGATACTATTGCATCGAGTTTATGAATATTTTATAAGAAAAAAATTAAATACCTTAAGTGTAAAAGTACGCCCGCTTACTCCACACCCATGTAGACGCAAAGACACTTCTTTACATAGGCTCAGAAGAAAGTGTTGGCACTAAAATCAGAATAAGGTAATATAAGTAATGGACTTGATGGTTGCTTTGCTATAAATAAACTGACAGAATTGGTTCTACTTACATCATTCATATCTTTAAACCGTACACCCCAGTTTACATCAGCGCCTACGGACTTGGTTTCCTGCAATAATAAATGAGCAACCAAAATCAAGAAAAACGCAGATCAAGTTGCGGTGAAAACTTCAAATAGCAAGAACTTAAATGGAATAAATTAAAACTACATAAAGTTCATTACATTTTTTATCTTCTATAAATAGTACTTGCGATACCTGAATCGTGCCAACAAGGTGGTTATCTATCCCCCTACAGTGATTCCATAGCATTTCACCAGTTTTGTGTCCAAAATCCTTTTGAAGAGATTCCTGAGAAGAGCAGGAAAAGACTAAAAAGATGTTATTACCGTTTATTATAAATGCATTTCACATTTAGGTAAGTAATTGTATTGAAACTAAAAACCTTTGATATGATGCGTAATTCTCCACAAGTTTTAACATGTCGCCCTTTCAATTTCTCTTCTAAAGCACGACCAATACCTGGAAGCGCCTTAACTGGAAGTTCCTCCATAAAATCATCCACCTGTAATTAATCACATAATTAGGCACTACATATGCAATATCCCTACAAGATAACCCCTATATATTATGAGGACCGTGATAGACCTTATCAAGAGGAAGGTAACGCTGACCATCTGGCTTAGCACTTCTGGTAGCTAGTCGGGCCATAAGCATATTGCTAGATATGCCCACACTTGCAGTGCATCCTGTAGTATCGAATATCTCCTTTCTTATCAATGAAGCTAAATGCTGGGGATCGTTCACCTCCAAATCTGTTATATCTAAAACTGCTTCATCACAACTCATAGCCTGCACTTTGTTACAGTGCTTATGCAATATGCTATAGAACTGATCAGCCACCTGAAATACAATTTAAATTATTATTATTAGTATTATTACAGAGTATTTAGACAATTAAAATATATGGAGAACATACCTCCTCATAGGCTTCAAAGTTATAGGGAACAATAACAAGGTGAGGACAAAGAGCTTTCGCATCTCTAACGAAGATCCCAGCCCTTACACCTATTGACACAAAAGGCACCAGTTAGGGTTCATAAGAACTTGTGACTACATAAACCAATAAAAAAAAAGCATCGTGATCAATTCTAACCATGATCTCGAGCAGGGTAGTTGGCTGATGAGATTTCAGAAGTACCACGAGGATTATCAGAATGACAAACAGCAACTGGCTTATCCCACAATTCAGGACGGTTTCTAATTACAACTGACACAAAAAAACAATCCTGCAAATACCTCTTTGTCGTTACATATTTAAAACTTAAAGGATAAGTTACATATAGCAGAGAATGATTTGCAGTTTATAATTACCAAGTCGATATGAATAATTGTCTTGCTTTGGCACGTGGATGAAGGACTAATGGAGCTTGAAGGTCTGAGCACGTCAGATGAACGAGGAAAGCGTTTGCGGTACCGCTGTTTCCATGTACCTATGAAATGTAGTCTGGAGTTCTGTCATGTTTAAACACATGATGTGAGAATGACATATTTTGTGAGAATTAGACAGCAATAGTATATTAAACCACCCATCTACCTTAAAGTAAGTCTCCACAAAATTTGGTTCAGAGGAAGCCGAATGTCCTCTATTGGAAGAATTTGGAACCACTGATAACGTTTCAGTAACGTGTTGAATATCTGAGCAGCGGCTGCCTTCAGATACAGAAGGTTGACAGGGACTACGCTCGGATTGCATTTCATTAATTAACACGTCATTTGTTGTTGAAGCTTCTTTTTCACAGTTATTACTGCACGTTGGTTCCTCAATTTCGGATCCATCTAAACTATCACGCACATAATATTCAGATTCTTGATTAGGTTGATTTACTTGTTCCTCAGCTTCTGGCTCATCTAAACTATCACGCACATAATATTCAGATTCATGATTAGGTTGATTTACTTGTTCCTCAGCTTCTGGCTCATCTAAACTATCACGCACATAATATTCAGATTCTTGATTAGGTTGATTTACTTGTTCCTCAACTTCTGGCTCATCTAAACTATCACGCACATAATATTCAGATTCTTGATTAAGTTGTCTTACGTCTTCTGCAGAGTCGCTTACTTCAGAAATATCAACATCTGATGTCACAGCCACATCTGCATGATCGCCAGGAATCAGACTGCTTCTTAACCCTAGAAACGCTGACAACTTTGGTTGGTTATTAGCTTCACTGGCTATCTGGTCTAGTTGGTAAGGGACCCCTGCACATTTGAAAGACGACAATATAACTTACTGTAAAGAACTTTAAGAAAGTGATATTACTTGCCGAACTTACAATTCAACAACTTCTTAGCAGCAACAGAGTCCAATACCCATGTCGGTTTCACTACCGGGAGCCCACGACTGAATGACCTATAGCAATCATTACCAAAAATAACAAAGCACGAATTTTAGTACTGGTTTTCAAATAGCGAAAAGCTAGAATATATACGTCAAGGAGAAGGTATTGACCTCAAATTCTTTACTTTGCTATTGGGAAGATTACTACATATTATATGAGTAACACGTTGCCTTGAAAAGTAATTTTCAAACCGTCCTCCATGCTTTAACATGTAACCACGCAACTCCTGAAAAGGGATCAACACAAACGGTCATACATATGTGGGCGTGAACAATGTAAAATTCTTTCAGAAATCGCCGCAAAACAAATTCAAACCTGACTAGAAGGGACAGTGTATCCATCAACAAAAATAGAAACACCATAAAATACAGGCTTCTCGGAGCCAGAACCACCGTGAGACGAGCATGAAGCTTCAGCGTCGAACTGCTCATGTAGTTTCCTATTCTTCACTTCCATATAACTATATCCAAAATTAACTTCATGAGCCCGGACAACCTTATACAAATATATACACCCGATTTATAGGATATGCACGTCTAGCAAGTTCATCAAACTCCATATAACACTGCTAATGTCATAAACCCGTAATAAAGCTACTCACTTATCTCAATCTTCCATATTGGTCATTATTTTTTTAATCCGTACCAATATAATAATTCAACTTAGTAGAAGTGTTTTGTTTTCATCATTTCTTATGCCAAAATCTTAATCATTATACCTAGATCAGTACCAACTTTCCTCGTAAAGCTTGGCAGGGTAAACTGTTGAGGTTTTCCTTTTTCAGGTAACCCATGGGGGGAGATGTACGCGAGCTAACTGGGGTAATCCCGTGACCACCCCAAGATGCTTACCCAGCTAGGTTCGGACCTTAGACCTCCTGTGAGGGCACCTTGCCACAGGGCAATTAAACTTTGTAAAACATGTCATATGTCGAGAAAATAACAGCGTCCATCTCAAGGTTATGTTTGGAAAACTAGCTGTGGTTGTTACAAAAGTGTTTGGTAACATACTTGTATATGTGACCCGTGGATTAGTCGGCCAATGAGTCGGAAATCACGGTTACCAAAAAAAAAAAAACCTTATAACTGTCGCCATACAAGATTGCTATGGTACTTATAACATGGGGGTTTGGCACAACAACAACAATCTTACAATGCTAACAAACACTTATTAAGTTGTTACAACATATGCAAATTCCTTAATTTTTTATAAGAAATTGGTAAAAACAGTTTGAAGCAAGCAACCTGCCGAAATTGGAGAACGGGGAGGATCGAAAAGCGGAAGAGGAATTGGAGTTGGAACCCCAAGCCATTCCAACTAGGGTTTGTTGTTGCTGCTGTCCATCTTTTTTCCTCTTCTTGTTGTTACTATTATTACAATTGTTGGATCGTTTTGAATTCAAGCTGCTCCTGCTCATGATTTTTTAAGATCAATCACACCCTTTGAGTTGAGTTGGAGGAGAAATGAAATTGGGGTGGGGGGACTTGTTTGTTTCTTTCTTTCTTTCTTAAGTTTGCCGCTCCATGGACGACGACTATTCTTATTGCCTTATAATTTGGTTTGGTTCATCGTAATTCTATTCTAACCGGACGTAATTGTAATTTAATTAAATAATATGTATATAAAATAATATATTCTTGAGCGTATAAAATGTTGTATATAATTAATATTATAGAGTTAAGATTTATATAGACACCTAAATTAGCATACACCTATCTAACCCTTATTTTTTAAAAAACTCACTTGTCACCACTTTTTTAAAAATTAAGGGCTGTTTAGTTGGAGAAAATTTTTCCATTTTTCTAGAAAAATTTTCATTTAAAAAGTGAAAAATAGAAAAAATGTTTAACAACATCATTCTTTCAATATTTTTCAAAAATTACAAAATTTTCATTTTCTAAATTTATATAGAAAATTAGAAAACTCCATTTTACCCTTTTCTAAATTTTCACCTCATACCCACCATTGTTTTATTTAACCCATTTCAATAACACGTTATTCTATTCAGTATTCACCGTTCATCATTATTTTAACGTTTTCGTCAGAAAATTTACGTTTTCGTCAGTAAATTTACGTTTTCGTCTGTAAATTTACAATTTCGTCTGTAAATTTACGTTTTCGTCAGTAAATTTACGTTTTCGTCTATAAATTTACGTTTTCGTCAAAAATGTACATTTTCGTCAGAAAATTTACGTTTTCGTCGGTAATTTTACGTTTTCGTCAGTAATTTTACGTTTTTGTCAGAAAATTTACGTTTTCGTCAGAAATTTACGTTTTCGCCAGTAAATTTAGGTTTTCGTCAGAAGATTTACGTTTTCGTCAGTAAATTTACGTTTTCGTCTGTAAATTTACGATTTCGTCTGTAAATTTACGTTTTCGTCAGTAAATTTACGTTTTCGTCTGTAAATTTACGTTTTCGTCAAAAATGTACATTTTCGTCAGAAAATTTACGTTTTCGTCAGTAATTTTAGGTTTCGTCAGTAATTTTACGTTTTCGTCAGTAATTTACGTTTTCGCCAGTAAATTTAGGTTTTCGTCAGAAAATTTACGTTTTCGTCTGTAAATTTACGTTTTCGTCTGTAAATTTACGTTTTCGTCTGTAATTTTACGTTTTCCTCTGAAAATTTACGTTTTCGTCAGTAATTTTACGTTTTCGTCAGTAATTTTACGTTTTCGTCATAAAATTTACGTTTTCGTCAAAAAATTTACGTTTTCGCCAGTAATTTTACGTTTTCGTCAGAAAATTTACGTTTTCGTCAGAAAATTTACGTTTTCGTCTGTAAATTTACGTTTTCGTCTGTAAATTTACGTTTTCGTCAGTAAATTTACATTTTCGTCAGTAATTTTACGATTTCGTCAGTAATTTTACGTTTTCGTCAGAAAATTTACGTTTTCATCCGAAAATTTACGTTTTCGTCTTTAAATTTACGTTTTCGTCTTTAAATTTACGTTTTCGTCAGTAAATTTACGTTTTCGTCTATAAATTTACTTTTCGTTAGAAAATTTACGTTTTCATCAAAAATTTACGTTTCCGTCAGTACATTTACGTTTTCGGCAGTAAATTTACGTTTTCGTCTGTAAATTTATGTTTTCATCAGTAAATTAACGTTTTCGTCAGTAAATTTACGTTTTCGTCTTTAAATTTACGTTTTCGTCAGTAAATTTATATTTAAAATTTTATGACGAAAACGTAAATTTACAGACGAAAACGTAAATTTAATTTTTCTGACAAAAAGTAAATTTACTGACGAAAACGTAAATTTACAGACGAAAACGTATACTTATTGACGAAAACGTAAATTTACTGACGAAAACGTAAATGTACTGACGGAAACGTAAATTTTTGACGAAAACGTAATTTTTCTGTCGAAAACGTAAATTTACCGACGAAAAAGTAAATTTACAGACGAAAAAGTAAATTTTTGACGAAAACGTATATTTATAGACGAAAACGTAAAATTATTGACAAAAACGTAAATTTACTGACGAAAAAGTAAATTTTTGACTAAAACCTAAATTTACTTACGAAAACGTAAATTACAGATGAGAACGTAAAATTACTGACGAAAACGTAAATTTACTGACGAAAACGTAAATTTACTGACGAAAACGTAAATTTTTGACGAAAACGTAAATTTACTGACGAAAACCTAATTTTACAGACGAGAACGTAAAATTACTGACGAAAATGTAAATTTTTTACGAAAACGTAAATTTTCTGATGAAAACCTAAACTTATAGACGAGAACGTAAATTTACAGACGAAAACGTAAATTTACTGAAGAAAATGTAAATTTTCTGACGAAAACGTAAATTTACTGGCGAAAACGTAAATTTTCTGACAAAAAAGTAAATTTTTGACGAAAACGTAAATTTACTGACGAAAACCTAAATTTACAGACGAGAACGTAAAATTACTGACGAAAACGTTAATTTTTTACGAAAACGTAAATTTTCTGACGAAAACGTAAATTTACTGGCGAAAACGTAAATTTTCTGACAAAAAAGTAAATTTTTGACGAAAACGTAAATTTACTGACGAAAACCTAAATTTACAGACGAGAACGTAGAATTACTGACGAAAACGTAAAATTTTTACGAAAACGTAAATTTTCTGACGAAAACGTAAATTTACTGACGAAAACGTGAATTTTCTGGCGAAAACGTAAATTTTCTGACGAAAACGTAAATTTAAAGACGAAAACATAAATTTACTGGCGAAAACGTAAATTTACAGACGAGAACGTAAAATTACTGACGAAAACGTAAAATTTTTACGAAAACGTAAATTTTCTGACGAAAACGTAAATTTACTGACGAAAACGTGAATTTTCTGATGAAAACGTAAATTTTCTGACGAAAACGTAAATTTAAAGACGAAAACGTAAATTTATTGGCGAAAACGTAAATTTATAGAAAAAACGTAAAATTACTGACGAAAACGTAAATATACTGACGAAAACGTAAGTTTATACACTAAAACGTAATAATACTGATAAAAAGTAAAAAACTAATTAAAACGTAAAAAAAAATTATGAAAATATGAAAAAAGAAGACGGGAAAAAACAGACGAAAACGTAAAAAAAACTAGAAAAAAGGTGAAAAAAAAGTTGATCATGAAAAAAATGGTTGAAAATAGTTTCGTTTAAACATTGTTTATTTTTTTAGAAAATGAAAAATATTATCTAAACAAGTTTTCAAAATTCTAACTCTTTTCTAGAAAAGAAAAGTCTTTTCTTTTCTAGAAAATTAGAAACAGAAAATTATAAAAAAATTTCCACAACTAAACAGCCCCTAAATATCTTACAAACGGTAAATCGTCAAACGAAAAAAAAGACACAATTGTGACGAGAATTAAATCATCTATCTATCGAGGGGCACATGTATATACTTTCGACGAACTTTTTTTTCGACTTTTTTTTCTTAAGTTACGTCTAGAGAGAATCGTATATGATTCGTCACGAATCATATATGATTTTCAGAAAATCATATATGATTCGTGATATGAATCATATATGATTTTCTGAGAATCATATATGTTTCGTGACGAATCATATATGATTCTCTCCAGACGTGACTTAAGAAAAAAAGCTCGTCAAAAGTATATACATGTGCCCCTCGATAGATAGATGATTTAATTATCGTCGCGATGATATGTTTTGTTTTACTTAACGATGAACGGTTTGTGAGATATTTAATTTTAAAAAAATGACTTTTTTTGTTATATAATAAAAATGGATGGTTGTGATTGGTTGGTTTAGTCTGTGTTAAACTAAGGGTCTATAGGGATCTTTTTGTATTAAATATTAATTACTAGGTTATTGACCCGTAAAATTTACGGAGCATTAATTTTAAATTATTTAATAGTGTTGTTGATACAAAAGTTGGATGATTCTAGTTTGACCCGAATTAGGCTTAATTCGGGTGTCTGGGCTCCGGCTCTTGCACCAAGTAAACTTTGGTTTGAGATCCAACACACTAAAGAAACACGTTGTTAGGCTTACCGTGTGAATGTATCCCACGATTAGACTCCAGCGTGAGAGTAAGTAATCGGTTTAGGGTTAATAATGCGTGCTATTGTGAGAGTGAGAATATGATACCTCTTTGGAACCCTTGGGGTTCCTTATATAGGCGGTAAAACCCTAGTGGGCTTTTACCAAAGCTTCGGCCCCAAGTAAAGGATAAGTACCATGATTAGTTGATTGTTGTCTTCTAAATATGGTTAGTGTATACTTAGGGTAAATCACAATCCTAATTAGGTTGTGATTCTGTCTTAACCCTGATCCGGCCATGTCGGGCCGTTGGTCGCACTCGACTCATGCGACCACTGTTCATTCAAAGACCCATAGTCTCAAATAACACTGACCCAACCCATATGTGATGGGTCGGATACGGGTAGTACCTGCAGGCCGGGTTCATGACCCGGATAAGGACTATACGTCATCATGTCCCCCCAATCTAGTTGTTACAGCCATAGGCGTAACCTCTAGACTAACAAATGCCCCATGTCATAGTCGGAGAAAAACATTTGTAGAACAGAAAATATGTGACCGGGACAACATTAATGAAGGCATTAATGATAGTCAAGATAAGGTCATGTCAGCGTCTGTTCGACTGAATCATCTGAAAAAGTGCACAAAACGGGCCCCTCCGTCTCGAGCCACGTAAAAACTGTTCAGGAGGTGACTCGTGGGCCCCTCTAACGTTTCAACTGTACCATGAGTCCTATCCGTTGGATGGGCGTGGTAGGTTACACGTGTCAATCATCCCCCTAGCCTCGTAAACCGAGGCAACACTATAAATATCCATGTGTGTGACTGTGCACACACACAGTGCACACACATTCCACCATTGTTACAAACCTTCATCCTTTCTCTCTTCTTTCTAGCACGGACATCCGTTGTACCAGGTTAGATCACCACGCCCTTTTCCATATTTATATAAAAAATGGTCAAGGATAACCCTACTATTACGACCGTGCTCAACGTGTTTCCTCACGAGAAATTCGTTGAGTTCTGTTCAGACTATTATATACCGGAAAGCGTACATCCCACCTATCCAGGTGACGATGAAGCTATCACGGATGCCCTGTCGGGAAAATAGGTGTGTACACACGCTTTTTTGATTCGGCGAACTACCGCATCCCCCTCTCTAGATTCCTCGTAGAAATCCTCTCATATTACGACTTCCAACTCACCCAGTTACACTGTATAGCGCATGTAAATTAAATCGATTTGAGATAACATGTCATACATGTGAGGTCGCCCCAACCGTAACCTTATTTAGAGTTTTTTATTCCCCTCCAAATGGTGAATGATTGGCTGTCATTCAAAAAACGATTCGCGAATGCCCCTATGTGTTATAATAAGGCACTAGACTCACTTAAGAATTGGTACGACCGGTACTTTTTTGTTGATGTCGTAGTATTCCCTACCCCCTTTGTCCTTAAAACAGGAGTCCCGCCCAGACTATCCCCCTCGTTCTGACACGTATAGTGCCAGAGACGTTAGGACGCTAGATACACATCGCACCAATTTCCATAATTTCCATAAGGGATTGCCAGAGAACTTTCTATGCTTGGTAGGGATCAGCCGCAATTACTTTGGTAGGACAGATTGATACCCCATATTCCTTGACAGCCGTAGACAGGGTAGGTATTAGTAATTATGAATAAAACTCATACCATATATGTCGTCTTATTTGTTCACATTATATGATTTTGTCCCTGCAACGACGATTCTGTTTGGACTACTACGCCAAGGTGATCCATCCCAAGTACCAGAAGGCACTCGAGCCTTAAAACGAGACGAACCTCCATTGCTGGTAGCCACTCAAAACATGACCGTGCCCTTGGTCGTGGTTCCTGATCCTCCATCCGATATGGGCGAACCAGAGATTGAGAAATCACCACTAGACTTTCTGAATGAAGATGGAGATCACCTACTGATCGAAGATGCAACAAATCCATCTGTGACAGATAAGAACGCCCAACCTTCATACCAAGAGGAGCAAGGTGATAACCAAGAACAATTGAACTTGGAGGTAGATCAGATGTTTGAATCCGAGGAGGAAGAGTGTTGGAAATACGTTTTTACGTATTTATGAAGGATCGGTCGCTCCAACGATATATTATTGTATTAGGCTCGTGATCCAGTTTGTAGTAAATATAGTCCATATAGCCCACATGTAGGGTGGGCTATATATACCCCTCCTAGCATGTTAGGAGGGGTGGTGATTCTCATTTTTCATCTTTTCATTCAAGTCTTTCTCTCTCTACTTTTCTTTTCTCTCATCTTTCTCTCTCTACACCCTCATCTCCTTTTCATCTCTTTTATATTTATCAATCATCTACCCATCTAATCAATCAAATCCATCATGTAGAATAGGCCAAGATTAAGTAGACCTTCAATTGGTATCAAGAGCTAAGGTTAGATTGGTTTATTCTTATTTTTAATTTTATTGATTTTGGTGGGTTTTGATTTAATCAAGCTTCAATCTTAAAAAAGTTTGTATTTTTATGCTTTAAATCATAATCAAATCTTTCATTTACTTATTTTAGATAAAAATCACAAATTTTTTATGCAAAAATAAAAAATCTTTATTTTCAAATCTTATCCTTTTAATTGATAATCAAAATTTTTAATTCTAATCCTTTTTATTCAAAAGTTTGTGTTTTTGTTTCTTTTTTAAGTTTATCTTTTTTTTTGAAATCACAAGTTTTCAACTTTTTTTTTTTTTTTTTTTTTTTCGTCGAATGAACAGTATTCCGAATGAACAGTGTTTTCCGAATGAACAGTATTCCGAATGAACAGTGTTTTTCGAATGAACAGTGTTTTTCGAATGAACAGTGATTCCGAATGAACAGTGTTTTCCGAATGAACAGTGTTTCCGAATGAACAGTGTTTCCGAATGAACAGTGTTTCCGAATGAACAGTATTCCGAATGAACAGTATTCCGAATGAACAGTGTTTCCGAATGAACAGTGTTTTCCGAATGAACAGTATTCCGAATGAACAGTATTCCGAATGAACAGTGTTTTCCGAATGAACAGTGTTTCCGAATGAACAGTGTTTCCGAATGAACAGTGTTTCCGAATGAACAGTATTCCGAATGAACAGTATTCCGAATGAACAGTGTTTCCGAATGAACAGTGTTTTCCGAATGAACAGTATTCCGAATGAACAGTATTCCGAATGAACAGTGTTTCCGAATGAACAGTGTTTTTCGAATGAACAGTGATTCCGAATGAACAGTGATTCCGAATGAACAGTGATTCCGAATGAACAATGTTTTCCGAATGAACAGTGTTTTCCGAATGAACAGTATTCCGAATGAACAGTGTTTTCCGAATGAACAGTGTTTTCCGAATGAAAAGTATTCCGAATGAACAGTATTCCGAATGAACAGTGTTTTCCGAATGAACAGTATTCCGAATGAACAGTATTTTCGAATGAACAGTGTTTTTCGAATGAACAGTGTTTTTCGAATGAACAGTGTTTTTCGAATGAACAGTGATTCCGAATGAACAGTGTTTCCGAATGAACAGTGTTTTTCCGAACGAACAGTGTTTTTTTTTTTTTTTTTTTTTTTTTTTTAAAAATTTTTTTTCCCAAAGTTATTGATAGTCATGTGTAGTTCATATTTAGATAGGGTGTTGAAATGCTTTACGGGTACTGTTAGTGGAAGGATTCGGGTCATTTTTATTTTTTGAACGAAAGTGTTTAAACGTCAAAGCAATCTCTCGGTTTTACAAAGAGTTGAACTATAGACAAACTTAGAGGATTTCAAACATCGATTTATTTCACCAAACAAGGATCCAAGAATTTTTCATCGAATGCTTCAGTCTCATCTTGTCACTCTTTCATGGATTCAAGGAGGGAGCGAATTTGTGACAATGTTTGGTCAAGATCGTCATATATTCATCGACTCAATATTCACCACTTTGACCCAACTCGCCGAGCAACTCAACAATGAAAACTTCAATCACTTTGCATCGGCACTTGCATTTAAGACTCTTGTGACCCAACTCACGCCTTTTCTCCAATTTAATATCATCAAGTCTGAAAGTTCAGTGATTAGCCAGTCATTTCTTCGAGATACACATACCGAGCTTCGAGTTTTCCGTGATACAATATTAAAACTCATGACATCGGTCTCATCTTCGATTTATCAAAGATCACGACTTCAGCAAGCGTATGATAATAGAGTACAAGAATCAATGACGCAGATCCAAGAGGAGAATGGTCATACGGTTGACAACTTGGAGCATAACGATGGCAAGAGCACGGAATCGGAAGGACAACATGATACCAGTGGCACGTCAGGGAATGTTCACGAGATCTGTCTTGATGACACCTTACCCGTTTATGACGAAGAGCCAGCAAACATGGTACAATGTAATGTTGTTTATGATGTATATGCTGATGACATGCCGCATATTGAGCATTCTGAACCTAATTATGACAAACATGGGATGGAAAAGAGTGATAGAAATACCACTTCTGATTCATCCGATGTAAGTCATAATGGGGGAGAAAGTGTTCAAAATGCTAAACATCATGATAATTGTCTTATAACTGCTTCTGATTCCAAGATTAGAGAGCTCGAAACGATTGTAGCTCAACAATCAAAAGATCTTGAGGATGCCAAACTTGAATTTTCTAAGAAAACGGACAAATTTGAAGCATACTTTGAAAAACTTGAAAAGTCTAACGTTGTTCTTGAAAGAAAATTGGATCAAAAAGTTTTAGATTCTAAAGCTGAAAAGGATAATCTTTTGAAACAAATTCAGTTACTAGAGTCTAAATTGGCATCCCAAGATGAATTGCTCAAAGAAAATGAGACGTTAAAAGCCCAAGTTCAGGAAAAGGTGTTTGCTATAGCTGCGTTGAAAAACGAGTTAAGGAAAAATAGAGGACCTAGTGTGGACACTAAGCTTGAAAAACCATCAATCTTGGGGAAACCGCCTACAAATCAGTTCGTAAGACAACCGATTGTCAGACAACCTACTGCATTTAGATCCGAGCGACCACAATCCTCGAGACCGCGGTTTGCCTCCCAAGTTGATTTGGGTCATATTTCTAGAACAGTCACTCCACCAACTAGGCCTAATGTGACTAAATCAGTTTTAGCAAGACCTCATCACATGATTGCCTCTAGTTTCCCTAAAAATACCAAGACCATGTCTAGAACTAGTTCAAATGACGTTTGCCATAAATCTGGCCTTGGGGAAGCTAAGCAAAAGACACATGCAAGAGATAGCAATGTCCAACCTAGTCAGATGCATTCTAGATTACCCAACACTGTTAACCGTAGCATGTCATCTCCTAGGAGCATCGATCAATCATCTAGGAATTACTCGGACATTAAATATGCTACTTGTAAAACATGTAGAAAATGTGTCTTTAGAGCCAATCATGATTCCTGTATCAAAAAATTGCTTAATGAGGTGAACTCCCGTGCTAGACTTAAATCCCAGTGGGTCGCTAAAATCAAACCCATTGGTAAAATGTGGCGCCCCACTGGTAGAACTTTCACTCTTGTAGGAAACGAGTGCCCTTTAACTAGGATAGTCTCTGATTCTACGAAGACTACTAGGGAGGAAATTGCAAAGGATGATACATCACTTAAGCCTGAACTTAAGATTTTCTATAAAAGGAAACGTTTGCCAACTAAGACAAGTGAATCATCCCCTCAGGCCACCTCTGACACAAGAAAAGAAAACCGTGAACCCCCACGTGCTTCTAAAATAGATATCTCTAACCCATGCAAAAGTATACAAACTCCTAATGAGAATGCAGGTACCAAAGTTGATGTTCCAAAAGAACGAAGCGGTCAAATCATTGTATACCGTTCAACTAAGGACACTCTCAGAGTTTGGTTGCTGAAGAAGCAGATATCAGAGAAACTAGTATCTTAGGGGATTCATGGTTAAAGCTTATGCAGGACTTACAGTCACATAACAGACTGTAACTCGATCTCAAAAGACAGGAAAGTTCATCCCGATGATGACTTATCCTAAAAACGAGAAATTCATTTTTCTCGGGCATGAGCTTATATAAAAAACATTCCAAGTTTTTAAGCTCATGCATTATGGCTCACAGTCAAATTACAGTCAGTGACCCGTTCTTCAAAGGCAGGAAAGTTTATCGCCGATGATAAACTTATCCTTACAACGAGAAATTAATTTTTCTCGGGCATGAGCTTATATCAAAAACATTCAAAGTTTTTAAGCTCATGCACAATGACTTACATTTAAATGTCAGACTGTAACTCGAACTTAAAATAAAGGAAAGATTATCTTTTATGATAACTTATCCTCTTAACGAGAAATTCACCTTTCTCGGTCATGAGCTTGTATTAAAACATTCGAAGTTTTAAGCTCAGAAAGGAAAGTGTATCTTTTAAATAAGAGAACTTTTCCTCATAACGAGAAATTAACCTTTCTCGGTCATGAGATTTCCGTTAAAACAGTCAAAGTTTTCAAGCTCATGAAAACGACTTCTAAGTAAATGTCAGCTTAGGACTCGTTCTTCAGATAAAAGGAAAGTTTATCGTCGATGATAAACTTATCCTTAACAACGGGAAGTTTACAACTTCTCGGACTTGAGCTCGTCTTATAAGATATTCAACATCTTAAGCTCAAGTAATTGTTTTTCAAAACTTTGAACACAATTTTTCAAGAATTTCTCAAAAGATTTTTCTAAATCTTTCAAAATTGTGTGTTCAAAAACGTTTTGATAAAAAGAGCATGTCTTCTGGAATCGATAATATTTACGAACCTAGAAATGTCATTCAATAATGACACGGGGTTGTAAATAAAGTTCGAGCAGAAGTTCAAACTTTTAAAACATGCTCAAAATGGTTGGCTATTATTTCCGATAGTAACCCGCTTTTCACTTTGAAGTCAAGCATTTCACTGGAAAGCTTTGACTTCAGAATCCGAAGTTATCAACTCCACAATCCAAAGTTCGTTGCAATTGATATCTACATACTCGACGATGCGACTACTCAAACGGTGACTACAGCTCTTTCAATAGAACACGGGTCAACAATTGAGGGGGAGCAATTGTCCAGCATTCAGAATCCTTGATGCCGAGAGTGCCAAGTTCACATATTGGTGTTAAGAAAACGATATCAATCATACACATGGAGTCAAGAGATAACTTCAGAAGTTACGAGGAAGACCAACATTCGTGAACAAGAACCATGTGCTTCTTTCATATGATGTTCTTCATCATTCAGGTCCAACCTCGTAAATTGCTAATATTGTGAATTCATTATCATATATGATCTTTGCACGTGATAAATACCTTACACTTGTGTTTAAAAGGTATTTAATATACGTTTCAAGTACACCCTCATTAATTTGAGGGGGAGCTTGTGTAATTCATGAAGATAATTAGATTTGCATTTTTCTTCCCAAATTTTCTTAAAATGCTATTAAATCAATTGATATTAAAAACATCGATTGGGTTAATATTTTTAATATGGGGGAGAAAATGTGATTTAATATGTGAAATGATTAATCACAAATGGTTTGACTTAACGTGTTAGCTCATCCCGACATGTGCGAAATGTTTTCGAATATCATGGCATATGTTAAGGGGGAGCAAAATGGATTTGCACTTCAAAATGGATTTCATGGTGACATACACTTACCCAAAACATCCCTATTCACGAAGGTGAAGATTGTGGTGACATAAGGATGGTAGGATAGGTTAAAGTCCAATGATTTCTCTAGAACCGGAGGAATCTTCCCAAGGACATTCCATAGCTAGAAATAGTAGTCCTTAGGAAAGATGGAGAAAGATTATGAATGTAGCTGAATGCCGACCAAGTACTTAAGTTAGCACTGGAACAATCACAACAAGGTGCTAGTTATGACGTATTGGTAAGCATTGAAGGGGTTGAAGAATGAAAAAGAATTGTAAAGATCAAGGGTGTAAAGAAAGAAGCCCTCCTTACAACTTAGGCAGAACCCGGGTCAATTCATATGCTATTGAGATCATTTATGATTCTCGATATTGAAGATAGACATCATGGACCCAGTGATGCAAGGCACAACCTATCCCAGCTAACTCAGATATCTCTCAAAAGATATTTGTTTTAATCACACGGAGACAACACATTATCTATTGGTTTATTCACTCCGAATAAATTGGTATTGAAAAGGTGGCACTCCTCTCCAGCCTCCGATCACTAAAATCCAAAATGCACGATCGAGTCTAGAGCCATTTGAGATCATCAAATATCTCATTAGGACACACTTTCATATTTCCTTGCTTCTTCACACACTGTGAAAAGTAAGAAAGATCTTAAGAGTCCTACGCAAAATCTTCATGATCTTGCCTGAACATCCGAGTAATACGAAAGTATTTACAATGAAGATGGAAATCCTTCTTGAGCGAATATCAAAAAGCTCATGGTAGGTGACTTGTGCGATTCTTTATGAATCAAACTTGTGATAACTGGAAAGCAACAGTGGTTTAATTCTTAAATGAATTTAAACACGTTCCAGGCCTCTACGCAGTATCATATGATCTTTCCAGAACACTCAGAGTGACTCTTTATTAATCACAATGACGAGTGGAAATCCTTCTAGTGTTAACATCAAACAGCACTTGGTAGGTAACTTGCAAGATTCTTTATGAATCAAGCTAGTGACAACTGGAAAGCAACGATGGTGCGGTTCTTAATTGAACTTCACTTGTTCCAGGAACATGAATTGACGGCTTCAAATCATGCGGATAATATTATCCAAATGATTCACTCTTTACGTTCGCAGTCAGCTTTAGACGGTCGAGTAAAGAGAACGGGTTTACCCGCGAAATCTTGTCAAGGAGGTTCTTTATTGAAACTACCTGCCACAAGTACGATATTTAATATCGTCCAACGGTCTTCACCGACCGGAGGTAAAATGCTACCGAATTAGAATGAAATGTTCAAGGCCATTTCATCCGTGTATATGGTTTGTTGCTAACTGTCTTATGCAGCGTAACAAGAAGGTGGCATTACGGTGTATAATCCAGAAGAAGTCGTCACCACATGCTTGTACTACATACACTTAGTACTTCAACAAATTCAAGAAAGTCTGAAGGTCAAGTCTTCTGCTGTATCAAACTCTGAAGCTTTCAAGAATTTAAAGGTAAAAGTATGTGGAACATGAAGTCACGAAGAGGCAAAGTTCACAAGTGATGAATGCACAAGGTCAAGGCAAGGAAACATGCTCAAGACTAAAGTCAAAGATCACATCAAGCATATTCACAAGAACAAGATCGAAGACTCAAGCATAGATGCTAGGTTTAAGATTTTGTAAAATGGTGTGACCTCCCTTAGGGGGAGATTGTTGGAAATATGTTTTCCCAAAGAAAGTCTCGGTCACATCATTATTAGCATAGATCACGAGCTATAGAATATTTAGAACTTTGTAACTTGGAGCGACCTCCCTTAGGGGGAGATTGTTGGAAATACGTTTTTACGTATTTATGAAGGATCGGTCGCTCCAACGATATATTATTGTATTAGGCTCGTGATCCAGTTTGTAGTAAATATAGTCCATATAGCCCACATGTAGGGTGGGCTATATATACCCCTCCTAGCATGTTAGGAGGGGTGGTGATTCTCATTTTTCATCTTTTCATTTAAGTCTTTCTCTCTCTACTTTTCTTTTCTCTCATCTTTCTCTCTCTACACCCTCATCTCCTTTTCATCTCTTTTATATTTATCAATCATCTACCATCTAATCAATCAAATCCATCATGTAGAATAGGCCAAGATTAAGTAGACCTTCAAAGAGGCAGCGGAGGAGGCGGGCGCCAAGAAGCAGACCAAGCCCGCTCCGAGGAAGTGTAAGGCCAAAAGGAAGATCATAAAGGAAGTGGAAACAGAGGCGGGTCCCTTCAACGCACCCCGAAATAGGTTGCGTAAAGACCACCCTCAATATCGATAGGGTAGCAGTACGAGCGCCCCAAAGAACCAATTTCCCCCTCCTACCGTAGCCGAGGAACAAGTGGACCACACGGTCTGGAACGCTACACCAGTAAGTGTCGTGGCGCCAACGAAGACAAGGGCAACGTAAGTATCCGACCATTATTACTCCTCCTTTGGTTGATTATAACAACACTTACTAAAACAAAATTGTTCACAATAGGGTAGGGCAAGCCATGGCCGCCCCTAATGAAGAGGACACCGGTAAAGCTACCGCGCTTGTGATCCAGGACACTCCATCCACCCCCCCCACCCTCCAACAGCTGAAGAAGAGCCCACTGCGGAAGAACCCATTCCCTCCTTTCACCCAGAATGACGCTTGACTGAAGTTAGCAGGCTAGAGACAGAAGAGATGTGCAAAGACTTCATGGATCATGTAACTCCTCCCAGCCTCGTCCAAGATTTGAACGAGTTGACTCATGACGTTCTCATAGAACAATTTAATGTGTCAACCGCTCACCAGCTGGCCCTTAGCGTCGCCATGAGACACCGCTTTGAGGGAGCCTTAGATCACGTCGAGAGTGCCAGCCGAAAGATACTCCGCATGAAAAAAATGGTTGAGGAGCACGAGCAGACGATTGCTACCCTGCAAGCGAGCCTTGCCGCTGCTGAAGCCACCGTGAAGGAGCAAGCACAACACGCCAACAGCCGAGATGCCCAGCTCAAGAAACTAGAAGAAGAAATCCAAGTGTTGGACAAGAAGGTATACCTCTAAATACAACTTGCTTACAATCCTCTATATAACTTAATATATTAATTGTACAATCATTCTTGAACAGGCTAGCTCAGCGGAGGCGACTGTACAAGCATTGACCACAGAGGTCAGCCAGATCACCCAAGACCGCGATCACTTGCAAAACTTGGTTAAGGGTGAACAACAACTGACGTAGGAGTTCCTGGTGTATAGGAAAGCAAAGGAGAAGGAAATGGATGCCCGGATCGAGGCTATGGATGTCAGGCTTGATGCTCTATCCATAGATTTTGATGAAGAACTATACCCTCACCTCCTCACCGCCATAGCTAGTCGTAGGTGGATGATCGGACATGGCTTGTGGCTGGCCGTTATGAAGATTGCAGAGTCACCTGAAATGGCCCGCCCGTTCGCCAACGTCGTGTCAGACGGCATTGACCGCGGCAAACACGAAGGACTAAAAGTAGGTATGGTGTGGGCGGAGAAGAAGCGAGCATTAAAAGACCATGTCTACTATAAGCCTAATGTTGTAAACAACATGTCTGCTTCAATGAATGCTTTGAAGGATGTCCAGTACCCATTGATCCATGACTTAAAAGATCTCAAGGACGCTCCGATTGACTTGATCATGAAGCACTTGCACTTAAACACGGATTTCGGGGCCGAGAGTGCGCCTGACTGGTGGGTCAACTACAACCACACCACTCACAGCTGACCATTCCGATCTATGCAGACAACCCGCCAGAGGACAATCCATGGGCAGTGAAAGGGGAAAAAAGCTTATCCGAGGCTATATAGGAAAACGTGGTCAGAGCGCGGGGCAAGAAGGAAAACTGGATTCTATGCCGAACCCCAACAGCTGGGTCCGCTCACCTGCCAAGGTCGGATGGCGTACCAGTAGCTGCGCCTACCCGCACTGGTTTAACCATAGCGCTAGAAGATGCAGCTGGTGCCGGTGTGTCCATCGTGGCGTCTATCAATCAACAATGAAAGGAAATAGGAGAATCAACCATTCCCTGGTGGCTATCATCATAAACATTTTAATTTGAATAACACTTGTATTTGTAATAACAATGTTAACTTATTTGGCCGTGGTTGTCCATGGCACTTTTGTGTATTCGAATTGAAACTTGTCTGTAAAATATATCTATGTATATCTATACACGACGCATCATGGCGTGCGTAAATGCAAGTCTATAAGTTACTAGACGTGCACAGTGTGGCTTTACCATGTCCGCGCTTATATAAGTACGGTAGGTAGAAACTGGCTACAACGTCTTGTGAACAAGGTGTCTAGTAAGGATTCATGATCCGTAGTCGCGGGGGTTGCATCCCTCTTACGCGATAAGTTGAATTATTAGGTTCACTCAATCCTCTTGCTCCTCATGAAAGCGTATAGTACATGTACGACTGATGAATGCATGAAAGTAATACTAAGTATACAAGCAAAAAATAATACTAAGTGTGAAAAAGAAACATAAGTTTGCACAAGAACAAGCCGTGGAGCTAGCTAGGCACCACAGCGTTTGATTATCACGGTTACGTTTTGTTTTTTACAAAATGATTAAATCCTAAGACAAATGAGACTTAGAAAAATATAAAAGATAAAAAATACATGGATCTTTATTGGAGCTGACTACAGCTAGATGTCCATGCGGAGGCTGTAGCCTTTTAGAGATAACACTTTCTGAGATTGCAGATGTTCCATGTACGGTCCAAATCACGATCATCCATGTCACGTAACTTGTACGCACCTAGCCCCAAAGCTTCCATGACTTCATACGGTCCTTCCCACTTTGGGCCTAATTTCCAAGTGTTCTCCACACGGCTTGCCTCATTTGCACGATAGACAAAATCCCCCGGTCGGAAGGAGACACCCTTAACTTTGGAGTCATAATATGATTTCATCCGCGCCTTAGCCTTAGCTTCATTGATGGCTGCTATCTCCCTATTTCCTATAACAAGTCTAAGTTGACCCTGAGTTCCTCATCGTTCGTGACGACGTTAACCTCCGCCGTACGGATTGTTGGCATTCCAATCTCCGTTGGTATGACTGCCTCAGTACCATATGCTAATGCAAAGGAGTGTCTCCATTAGCAGTCTTTATCATTGTTCTATGCGCCCATAAAACATGTGGTAGCTCATCTACCCACTTGGTGCTGCTATCTTCCAAGCGTGCTTTGATTCCTTCGCCTAAGCTTCTATTTGCCCGCTCTACCAAACCATTGGTTTGGGATGCTTGACTGATGCGAAGCGCCGTTTTATGTTCAGCGTTGCGCACCAATCCTTGAACGGCTTGTCCCCAAATTGTTTTTCGTTATCCGAGATAATCTCTCCTAGCAAACCAAAACGACATACAATGTTTTGTTAGACAAACATTTATAATTAGAGGTAACTGCGTCCTAGGACAAGTTTAGCAAGATTACATTGTAACTGTGGTGTGTGCCTTGTATCCGTTATAGGAGCTGATCCCTCTACTCAAACTATTATAATTAGAGGCAACCCCTCCAATCGCATGATGAGGTCACCCCTCTAAGTATTCATGCACTTGATATAAAATGACCTATATGGGCTCCGGGAATATTTAAAATACAGTTTTCAGTATTAACTAAACATAAGTCTTTTCAGAAATATAAAACCAGTCTTATAAACTTAAACCAAGTTTTCTAGGACATACACTTATTCCGCTATACTTCATTTCATTACTTGCTTATGTTTAGGCTTTACATTTCATTGTCATGTATCCGTACACTGAGCGTATTGCTCAGTCGTATTTCTTTCTATGTCCCAATACGGCAGGTACTAAAGGGCAAAGCTAGGATTCAAGAGTACGTGCATGAGATGGAGGCGCCTAGTCTTCTTTCTCTTTTAATGCATTTACATACTTTTGCTTTGCTGGACATTGTTTAGTCCTTTCCTTACCTTCTATACTTATGCATTTGTGTGTGGAGCTTATGTTGGAACCGATGTTTGTTTCTGGTTTCATTTATGGTCATTTAATGTTTTAGACATTTACCTTGCAGGCTTTGATGACACGCCATAATACTACGTAACGGTCCATTTATCCAAATAGGGTGTTATACGTCTAGTTTCCAAGATTAGTGTTGCTATGATTGGCCACTCCTTGTATGGTTATTTGAATGATTTGTACTTCGGTGTTGGTGTATAAGGAGGAGGAGAGGATATTCTTCATGCAGTGAATCGACTGATCGAGGATCGGGGAGACGATGTGGGACTTACAATGTTTTTGGTGGATTTCCAAAATGCATTTAATTTAGTGGATCGTGAGATTATGTTACAAGAAGTTCGCATTCGTTGTCCTGCTATTTCACGTTGGGTAGAATTTTGTTACTCCAACCCTGCTAGATTATATTATGGTGAACACACCTTAAGGTCATACCAAGGTGCTCAACAAGGTGATCCTCTTGGACCTCTACTTTTTGCCCTAGTATTACATCCTTTGTTATGTAAGATTGGAGAGTCCTTTAGCCTTTCCTTTCAGGCTTGGTATCTCGATGATGGAACTATTATTGGTGATACTTTAGTTGTGGGGGAGGTTTTAAAGCTAATTATGAAGGATGGACCTCGTCTTGGCTTGCATCCCAATGTTCAAAAAACTGAGGTCTTTTGGCCAAAGGGGGGGGCCCGAGAAGCAGGTTAGTCGGTGTATTCCCACCTAATAATTCTCATCCCTTGCATGGTATTAAACTTCTAGGTGGGTCTGCTAGCGCAGATTTTGATTTTAGTAACAAGCTTGTGATGAAGAGGATTACCAAATCTAATGAGCTTATGGATGTTGTTTCTAAGATTAATGATCCACAATGTGAGTTGCTGGTCCTACGTGTTTGCGCGGGTATATCCAAACTATATTTTTCTATGCGCACATGTTCTCCCTTGGTCTTTGAGCAAGCTCAACAATCATTTGATGCGGCTCTGCGTTCTTCCCTTGAGCGTATTGTCGTTGCTTCTGGTCCGGGATTTGGCGACTGGCAGTGGAGGCTCTCTACTTTACCTTTTGCATTTAGGGGGCTTGGTTTCTACTCTGTAAGGGATGTTTTGAACTATGCATTTCTTGCCTTTAGACTCCAACCTGATAGTTTGCAAACTAAGTTGCTCCAACATTCTGATATTATATCTTTTGGGCCCACCTTTGATAATGCCTTGAATGCTTTAATGCGAAAATGAAGATTGATCTTTTGGGTAATCCGTGTGAGGTCGTTTCCCCCAAACTTATGAAGAAATTGACAGATATATATTTTACACGTGTTACTCAAAAGGCTGATCTACTTTTTCCCTTTGTATTCGACAAATGGCTTTATGGAAGTCTCAGATGGAGGAGCATACTTCTGACTGGCTTAGGGTGGTTTCGATCTCTGGGTTGGGACAAACAATGAATGGTAGGACTTACTAAAGTGTGTTATGCTATCGGTTGGGTGTTCCCTTATTCTCTGTTCCGAGACCATACTCAGCTTGCTCCAGGGTATTTGTGGGTGATATATATGGAGATCACGTTGTATCGTGTGCTGGTATTATTGGTATCAAACACCGACATAACTTTGTGCGTGATATCCTTGTTGACATATGTGTTAGTGCAAACATTACGATGTTTTGTCGATATGATCTCTTTGTGTTTTGTTGATGACAAACGTATAATTCGCAATACATTTTATAAAATGTTCAGGTACTCGTAATCACTCAAGAATACATTTGTATACTTCTCTCGACATCTCCAAGATCGCATTAGGCATGAATCACTCAATGTATGAATAAACATGTCATTAACCTAACTAAGTGATCAAGGATTAATATTTTCTTAAAACTCACATTTAATCAAATGTGACAAAAGATTTTAATGAACTTTATTTTTAAGAAAATGTTTTAATAAAAAGAAAATGAAAATTTGAATTTGGAATATTCCAAAGAATATTCCCTAAGGCATATTCCAAAGAATATTCTTTAATTTGAATTTGGCATATTCCATATGCCAAAGGAATATCCTTTGAGGGTATAAACTACCCCAGATGACATATCCCCACTAAAGGACAAAAATGCACGGTTTCTGTCCCGGAGGTTCCTTATTGATAAGGAATCGCGGAAGGCGGTTCCTTATTGATAAGGAACCGCGGGTGTTTTCGACCGTTGCACTCTTGCCTTATAAATAGTGGATCATTTCTAGCTTTTCTTTCAACCCTCTTTGCACAGTTTCTTCAAAAGCATCTTTAAACTCCTTGATTAGTTAGTTTAGATTAATCTTGTTTAAGATGTGATTCTCTCCTTCAATCCTCTCATCCTCTCAAGTGCAAAGGGAAGAACACTTTCATTACCATGAAGTGTTGGGTTCATAACATGATGAAGATCTCTCCTTCTAGATCAAATCATTGTTTTGCTACTATGTATATGTAGAAGATCCAAGTGTTGGGTTCACTTGGATGTGTTTGTAAGGGTAGAAGATCCAAGTGATGGGTATCCTTGGATTAGGTGTTAGTTGTGTAGATCCAAGTTTGTTAATACTTGGATATAGTGTTAGAGTCATATATCTAAGTGGTGAGTACTTAGATCTATATGGTTTATGTGTTTATGCCATAAAACATAAAGTTTGTTATGTTGGGCCATAAAACATAACTAGGGTGAAGAGTTGTGTACTTGTGAAGAGTTGGGTAGTTGTGTAGTTGTGAAGAGTGGGGTAGTTGTGTAGTTGTGAAGAGAGGTATATTTGTGTAGTTGTGTAGTTGTGTAGATCCAAATTGGTGTGTCAATTTGGAAGTTGTGTAGATGGGTGTAGATTGGTCCTACCTAAGATTAGGACTCGACATCTAGCCTTATGTCGGAAAATGGTGAAGTAGGCGACGTTGTGTAGATTGGTCCTACCTAAGATTAGGACTCGACTTTTAGCTTAGAGTCGGAAATTGGATAAGCGACGTTGTGTATGGTTTCTCCACCTTAAGGAGTTTGTTGACTAGTGAAGTAACTCTCGAGTAAGGTGTACTCGAGGAGTGGAGTAGGGCGAAGAGGAGCTTCGTGACCGAACCACTATAAATCATCATGTCGGTACTTTCATTTACATTTATGTCTTTACCTTTTAGATGTATTTATAGTTGCATACTTGTTGTGTATTGTGTGCATCTCATAATCTAAACATCTAAGTTGCGGAAAAGCTAAGGCTTAGTACGTGTGTGCTTCATGTTTAGATTATGGTCAAGTGTACATCACTTAGTCTAAACATCCTTGTTGCGGAAAATCCTATGCTTAGTACGTGTGTGTTTAGTGCTTAGACTATTGCTTGATGTACTCTTGATTTGATGTGTTTGTGTGTTTACTTTCTTGTAGTATTTATCTTTCAATCAAACACATCTTATATCTAGTCAAGCTTGATCGAGAATTTAATACAAAGGATTGTTAAAGTTTAACATGTAACAAATGGCATCGTCCACTGTCGGCGGCTCCTTAAAGGGACACGCGGTTCGTTAGTAATAAGGAATCGTGGGTATGTTTAAAGAACCGCGCACAGTGGGTTTATGCGGAATGTTTTGAAAAGTAACTAGAAACTATTCAACCCCCCCCCCTTCTAGTTTCTACAATTGGTATCAGAGAGTGGTTATTCAAGATCTTTGAAGTATATTGTACTTTAAAGCTTGGATCGATCTTTGCTCTCTTTTTCAAAACAAATGTTTTTAAAAAAAATGAAAACGGTTTTTAAAAATAGAGACGATCTTTGTATTAAATTATTCATGAATAGTGATTAATTATGAAATGTGTTTTGTTGTTTCATCCGTACAAGTTTTGGTGTTAAATAAACGTTGTATAATAGCTTGAATTAAATCTTTTCATGTTTGGAAGTATAAAAATCTTTTGTGTCATAACTAACTCTAAAATTTGAGTTCTATGTGTCTAAAATGATTTTTTAGAGTCCTAAGTCCTTCCAAAATGTTACCAAATGATTTTGGCCAGAAACTCAAGTTTTGTCTACTGACAGCGGTTCTTTATCTGTTCCCCCCGGTTCCTTATCAATAAGGAACCGCAGTCAGTCCGACACAGATTTTTGCAAACTTTGAAAAATCATATAAAACCAACCGTAAGTCCGTAGAAGTCGTGCCACCCGCCGTTTCGATCGTAATTGAATTTCCTTTCTATTAAAAATTGTTGAGAATATAAGTTTATTAGATTACCTATATCATAGATTTAAACACAAATCAAGCTGTTTGATATTAACTTGCATGTGCCTAGGAGGCAGGCAAGTATCTCAAGACTCACAGAGACCTAAGTCTCTGTGAGCAACCTTAGAGGAGTCCATGTCAGAGACATTGTCAAGGAAGTCGAAGATTACTTGAAGGCATACTCATTGGCTATGATGGATAACAACCAAGATGTATCAGGGATTCTGAGGGGTTGAGGGTTAAAAGGGGTGGCAATACCCTGTTAACACTCAGTACACTTTGGACATACCTTAGTGTGTACGAGACTATGAAGAAAAGGGAAACTGTGTCAGCTTTGTTTCCCTAAAATATTGTGGCAGACTACCAAGAATAGAAGAGCATATTGTGACACATGTCTGACAAGTGTATGTTTAGTGTAGTCACCATCAACCAGTACTTGGAGTCAACCTCGTACCACTATAAATAGGTTATGTAGCCTATAGTTAATGCTTAACACTTTGACGCATTTCACACATTAACTCTTAGAACTTGTTGAACCAAACAGCTGCGACTGTGTTCATAAGTTAGGTTTTAGTTTGTCCAAAGTGTGCACAACACATTGTCATCAAACGGTGTTATCCATAACACTTGTAATTCTTTACTATACAATAATAAGTATTACGTTTGGAAAGTAATTAAGTGTGTTGATTGATTTAGTTTATTGTTGCAAGCTTGGATTAGGGACTTTCAATTGGTATTAGAGCGATGTTTGATATTAAAATCTTCATAAACATCGTTCTAAGTTTTATAATCAAGATCCACCATGCCTGAAACAAGCAATACACCACCACCACCACCATCTTCTGGGAACAACACTACTCCACCACCATCCTCACCAAGACTTACTCCTCCACCTCAAAATGAAGATGATCTACCTCAACTTCTTGACTCAAGAGGCGGATCTCATGTCACAAACGTACCAGTCTTTGATGAAGATGATTTTGCAAGTTGGAAGAGTCAATTCCTCGTATATCTCGACGGAATTGAACCATTTCTTCTAGAAATTCTAGAAAATAGACCTTATGTTCCCATGGCGCTTACCTCTACTGATGAGAATCCTCTTCCCAAACCTCTCAAGCAGTGGACTCCAGTTGATAGGAAATTGGCAAACCAAGATAAACGTCTCAAGAGCATCATTATATCATGTCCTCCAAAACACATCATGAAGTCTGTGATTCAATGTCCTACAGCCAAACAAATCTGGACAAACCTTATCCTCGGTCATGAAGGACCCTCTGAAACTAGAGAAACCAAGATTCAGGCACTCAGGCTTCGGTTCAATGCTTTCAAGGAACTTGAAGGTGAAAAGGTTCAACAAACATATAAAAGGCTGAAAACTCTTCTCAATGACCTTGCTATGAATTACGTCACCATTGCTCAAGCTGAAGAAAATGCCACATTTGTCAATAGCCTTCCAAGAAAATGGTTGAGTATGAATCAGACTCAGAGAGCTAATAACTCCATCAAGAATGACACCTTGGCTCAGCTATATGGAAAGTACAATTATGAAGAAGGGATGATTGATACCATATACAAATCTGAGACTGAAAGATTTGTAGTTCAGGGAGCAACATCCAAAGCCTTGATTTCCACCTCACATTCTCATGACAGCGACTCTGATGTTGAAGAACACACACACAACAGCTAAGAGTTCATGACAGACCTTAATGCTGAGTTTCATGAAAGAGCATTGCTAGCTAATAAAATGAGATTCTACAAAAGATCAAGGAGAGTAGGATCAACTAGTAAACAAACTGACAAATCAAAAGAAACTTGCTTTGCCTGTGGAAAACTTGGACACTTTCAAAAAGACTGTCCTTCCACAAAGACATTCTCGCCTTCTTATCCATCATCTTCCTCCAAACCATACAAGTTCAAATCACAACATAACAACTCATCCCACCAATTCAACTCCTCTGACAATGAGAAGAAGGATTACAAGAACAAGTACAAGGCACTTAAAGCTGAGTTGGAACAGATGAATTTGAAGCTTGAAGCTCTGTCTAAGAAGAAAGGGGGTGATAAGAACACAAAGAAAGGGTTGGTAGCTGAAGCGTATGACTGGAATGATGAGCCGCTGACTTCGGATGAAGAAGATACTACAAGAGTCAGGGCATTTATGGCAATAGCTGAGGATGAACCAGCTGTTGGGAAAGGAGATGCAAGATCAGGACAATGGTCTGACATCACAATGAAAAAGGTACACAGGCTTTTCTCTATGTCTGAAAGTGATGAACGCAAACATGCCCTTGATTACACCATTGTTGATTTACACTTTGTTGAGGAACAAAGAAAGAACTTGCTTGATAAGTTTCACTTTGTTAAACACGAACTGTTGACTACTAGGGTTGAATGTGAAACTCTTAAACAGGTTAATTCTGAAAAGATATCTCTTCAAAACGAAGTTAACAGGTTAACATTAAAGAACAGTGCCTTAAATGATCAAGTATATGAATTAAATAAGGCTATAGAAAAATGGTTGTGCAGTAGGTTCACTATAGATGAATTGTTTAATGATGAACTACCTGCTGACATAAAAAGGGATATCTCTGCTAAGAAAAACAAATTGAAAATTCTTACAAAACCCAAAGAGATTGTTTTCAAATCAAAAGAGACTATTCATATGTCAGATCCCCTCTTGACAGATGTACCGGTCTCTGAAGATGTGGTTGATTTACCACCTTTACCTAAACTCTCAGGAGTTGAACCCAACAGCTCTTCTAGAGGAGCTAAGGCTGAACCCAAAACAGTTGTTGAGAAACCACCAGCTAAGGTGTTTGTTGTACCAGCTAAACAATCTGTTAAGCAAGTTGCCTTTAAGCCCGTCTCAACAAAATCTATGAACAAAGTTGATTCCTCAACTTAAGAACGCCTGTTGTCATTAATGAAAGAAGTAGATGTGACAATCCGTCAATTTATGGTTGATATTTTATTCTCAAATATTATTTAAAAACATTATTTTAATGATATATTATGAACTCACATATTTTTGGGAAGAAATTTGGATTTACGTCTTGAAGTAGCATCGACTACGTCTAAACCGGAGGATTCTACGTTACGTGCTTACGTTTACATATACCGTTTTGGTGACAGTCCGACATTTCAAGAAATAAATTTATCCGTGAATATTATTTTGGAATTTCAAATTTGTGTTGGTTCATAAACTCATAAATTTACGAGAAGAGATTAGGACTTACGATTATAATTTAACGTCCTTTACGACTAAACCGGAAACCTTAGGATTACGTATTTACGTTTTCGAACTCCGTTTTTGATGAGACAATTTTTATTAGATTCGTTTTGTGTCGTTGATTCATAATTTATAAAAACATTTTTCGTAAAATGACCCGAGGGCACGCAAATCAAGGAAACTAGAATCGAGGAGTACCCGTAAATTAATAGGGATGGGACAAGTTTACACATGCCCACCCCCATAACAAGTGGCGGAAAACTTATCAAACCACCCTTTGGTGTCAAAAACCATGGATTTACTTAGGACACTTGTCCTTGATTTTGCAAGACACAGAACCACCACATGCATCAATCTCTCACACATACACACACTCATGCAATCTTAGCTAAAAAGTTTCTCCATCTTTCTTCTCTCCCTTCTCTTGGCCGTCCACCATAGCTTCCCCACCATCATGATTCATCAAATTTAACCATAAACCTTATGTTGTTTCTACATATGATGAAGCCCTTTTGAAGCTCTATAGATTGGTGGTGATTTTAACATCCAAAGAGAAGTTTGCAAGATGAAGTAGGGCTGATTTTCAAAGACCAACATCTCCCTTGGTGATCTTGAAGATTTCATACAAGAGTTCATAAGATTTAGTGACCCAAAACCAAGTCTTGATCCTTCCAACTACTTAATCTTGGTGGTATAAAGATTGTTGTTCCTATCCTCTTGTTATTTTGATTATGTAATCTTGTAATATATTTATTTATGTATATGTATATGATGATGAATGATGATTTAAAATATTATGTGAGGATTTGGTGTTGATAGATTTGATAAACATGGGTAAAAAGATGGAAAAATCACATGTAAAAATGGTTAAATCTTGTTTAAATAAGATGGCTGTATAAAACAGTAAATAATCTTATGATAAACTGATAAAATGGCTTGGATAAATTAATATACAGTAAGCTATGAGTCTTGTACACATGTGAGAGTTGGCCATGCAATGGAATCATAAAAATGAGTGAGATATGATCAAAACAAGTTTAGAGTGCAAATCTGAGTACACTGTTTTGGACGAATTTTATAAAATACTTAGAGGTTGATTCATCAGTAGCTTTAGGAACAAAATGAAGCACATATTATGTAGTTTCTGTGATAAAAATTTGGGGTTCTATCTCCATGTAGAACTCTAGATATGACCATTTTAGTAAACTAGATTTTTAGGACTGATTTTGTATAAATAATATATAATATAAGCACTCAAAAATTTATATAAAATATATATATAAATACAAATTCCACTAGTTGATAATGATTATAATAAAAGAGTTATATAAATATTTATATTAAAATAGATTATGTTATATAAAGTATAAATATAAATGTCTTTCCAAGTTATAAAACTATATACTAAGTTTTATGTCTTTTCGGCTAAAACCGAAAGATTAACGTTTTTGTCAAATAAAACTTAGACGGTCGGACCCGTCTAATGTAAACTTTTATAAACTCACATACTGATGTATAAACATATATAACAAGTAAAAACCGATAAAACCCGAGCTTTACAACATCTAGACATTAACGGGCCAAAGTAGCCTTAATGGACAATAAACTCGACTAATTTGGTAAAAAAATTATAAACTTATTCATTGGGCTTAACTCATTTGGGCCCAACATATAAAGTATAATACTGATAATAAAAGTATAATTGGGCTAATGAATAGTATTGGACTTGCAATAGGCCTATTGGGCTTCAAAATGTAAACAAGTTGAACTAGTGTAACTAGTCTTGAAAATTACCAAACACATAAACACTATAATAAATGAGTAAGAATGTATAAACCCACATGATCATCATCATATATATAAAATCATCATATGTATACATAATTATTATTTTGATAAAGTCATTGGACAAAAGTCTAAGACGAGTATTATTTGTCTAGGTTTCCGTGATTGAAGCACGTACCGTACATCCGAATTGCCGATAACCCGCTTTCCCACATCAACGTGAGTTCATAGCCTCGCACTCTTTTAAATGTTTTTATGAAATATTTTATAAACCCGCGAGGGAGATAACATGTTAGTTTTACTAAAATAGGACACCATTTGTCCCAATTGTTTGTTTATTGATTTGGACCCGAATGATTGTATGACCCGATGAATGATTATATGACCCGATAGATGAAATTAAATGGATTATTAAATTTAGGTTATGTCGCTAAAAGTCCCATTAGCATGAATTGTGAACTACCGGGATTTGGTAGACGCTTATGCATATAATAGTACTATTTGGGGACGATCACCCCAGTTCGCGCCTTGACGGTTGATCCCCGTCGTGCCACATTGATTGGTAAGCGAATTTATGTATGAGAAGATTTACACAAGCGTGATTATTGTGACGACACGCTAACTTAGATGGGCAAATTGAGTTTCGGGCTAGCTACCGTTGTTGGTTGTAGTAAGGTAACAATATCATGCGGCTTATAATAATCCAAAATAACGAAATACTGCTATACGCACTGAATTATGATATATTGCCTGACTAGCAATACGGGGTCTTATTATTGATTTTATGTTCGTGTTTTGGTTTTACATAACCATATACATATAACGGTTTTTATTTAACTCTATACAACGTTATAAAACGTATTGTATGATGTTTTTAATGACAATGGTTCGTATAATGATTTTGAAGGCGAAAGCCTATATTATGATTTTTGATAAAGATTTGTATAAAATGACTTTGGCTATTTTATGGCCTATTACAAAGATTTGTACAAAATGATTTTCGGTAATAATTTTATACCGATGTTATATTGATGGATTTCATTTAACTCTATGAATTCACTCGGCGTTATCGCTGACATTTTCTTTTAACATGTTTTATCTCAGGTACTTGAAGGTAATTCTCGGGAAGACAACAAGAGTTCATGGCCCGCACTTAAACAATAACTTCCATTCAAATACTTGTAAAACTTGTATGAAATACAATGACTTGGGACCTATGTAAAATTGGTATTTATAAATGGAAATGCTTTATTATTAAACGACGCGATTTTTAAGCGTTGTCTATGATGTGAGTAATGTGCTATCCCGTAACACCAACGAGTCTTCCGCTGTATTGAATTGTGTAAATTTGGGGGTGTTACAGTTTGGTACCAGAGCTCTCGTTATAGAGAACGAAAGATTTTTAAAACCAAGGTTTTGAATAAAACATTTCAAAATCTTTTAACTATAAACATTTTTCATAAAATGTCTAAAAATCTTTTGACTATAACGGTGCCGAAGAATTCTCGAGTTACCGACAAGGCCAGACTGAGAAGTGTTATTTTAATATGTATATAAATTGGATCATATATATACATATGATGTAATTTGATTACATGATTGTTTGATGATTATTTCTATATTTATACGAGGTATTTATACGACGTAGATTGTCACAAGAAACCCTAACTCCACTAGCAAATTAATCGAAGCTATTCCCGTAGGAATTCTAGCTATCCTAGATCTAAACCAAATTGTGGATATTTATGATCCCAACAAAATGGTTGATATTCGTAGAAATGTTGATATTAGTTGATTGCGATATTGAAGAAGAATTGGCGAGATTAAATATGATATCGATGTCATGATGATCTTTCATTATAGAGTGGAGCTTGACAAAACGTTACCAGCTGGAAATATGTCATTTGATTCGTTGTCATCCAATTCTTAAATTGAAATCGAAAGGGTGAATGTTGCACTTGAGGTTGTCATTGGAACCTTTACCCAAAAGCCTCATGCCACTAGTACCTTTCCGAGAAGTCTAATTGGATGATCGAGTCATTTCATACTAGTGACTCATTTGATAACTGTTGTTGTAAGAGATATAGGATTGGAAATTAAGTATTGTTCAAATGGAGCTTTTATTGCCCTTTTAAGGTTTATGAATAAGGTTGAAAGTATTGGAAAATGAGGTAGGATATCGCATTGAGTATAAGATTGATTTAAACTTGAATAAAGTAAAATTTAACTTTTATGGAATATGAGATTGATAAGAGAAAATCGTTAAGTTATGTGATTGAATTATAAGGTTTTAACTGATTGTTGATTCGTGTTAAGTGTTGTTCCTAGGCCATTGTCCACTAATGAGGATGCCCAGTGTCCAATAAATAAATTGAAGAAATCTTCTTCTGAATTGGGACCGATGGATCTTCCAGAACAGGTGGGACACCTAATGACTCTTGTAGATTAGTATTCATTGTGGTATCTTTTAAAAATCCCTAACTTAACTGAGACATCAGTTGGTAGGATGAGTTCTAAGAATTGTATGACATAGTGACACGTAATATGTTACGGTACAGTTTTGACTTGTTTGTGATTAATGAAAATACTACCTCTGATTGCTAAATCCTACATGTATCGATGTTAATAATCTTTTATTGCTTCATCCTAATGTTAGCATTAGTTATGCAACCATTGAACAAGTACTCATCTTGAATTGAGTTACATTGTGGATTATTCTTTTTGAGTGCCATCGAGATCATGAACCTCATGATTAATTGGCTAAGCTCATTTCCTATCATATTGTAGTTAGTTCTTGGTGAACGACTTATCATCACTCTTTTGTAGATCACTAATTATTTTTATAAGTTAAAACAGTATCCCTTGAGAAAAATTGGGTTTTCATCACCATATGGATTATTTAAAGTGAGACTTATAAATAATCGTTATTAAAATGAAGTTGTTTATAAAACACCTTGGAAAACTTATTGTTTTCATAACAAAGAAAATATTTGTAAATTTATTTTTGATTCTTATTTAAGAATTAAGTATGAAAATGTTTTATTATAAACACGATGATAAAATTTTGACGAACTGAGTATTGCATCGTTAATCTTGAAATTGTATATAGTTGCGCGCCTACATACAATTTGGAATGGACCATGCAAGGCTGATTAGTAGTCACCATAAAACTAATGAATAAACACTACATTTTCTTTGAAGATTGTGAAAGATTAAATTTTATGAGATCTGCAAGAAGTGAAAAATAGGGACATAGTGTTAGGGACACCTACATATGTGCCTGTAGCATCTATTCTTCTGAGTCGAATTTACTCATCTGTGGAAATTGTCTTATTTGACAATTGACAATTCTTTCTTGTCCAATTCTCCCGTGGTAAGATTATTAGGAAAAGTATCTGATTACCGAGTGTTGATACCCGACTGGATGTATCGACGTTCCTATCATTTCTTTTGATTAGATTTCATTTGAATGACCTGGGTAACGATCCGAGGAGCTTTCGAATGTGTACTCAAATTATGAAAACATGGGATATATTCATATTCATTAAATGTTTTCGTCTGTATCTGATTTGAAATTCTCTCGCGTAGATTATGTGTTGACCTTAATCTTTTAATGGTAGTTGTGTCTCCTGATATCCTTGAATTTGTGAAGGATTATGAGTTATTATTAGTCTTTTGAGAAGTTCACATCTTATCAACGGAAATGAAACTGGAAAGTTGATAGTGCCAATAGAATGAACTGATTGATTATGACATGACGACATTGTCTTAATTGATGGGAACTCGAATAGAATTCCCTTAAATGATAAGATGTTGATTATCAAAAGTGATCTAAATAATTCTTGATGGATGACCATATCCTGCATTTAGACTTGAAATTATATTGTGAATGGTTGTGAATTAGTCATAGATATTATAATCTAAGAAGAACTTAAAAGTAAATGTATAAAAAGATGTTCATGTTATTTGAAACTTTTGGAGGTATTTACTGGTGAATTACTTAGACTTTCGCCATTAAGGCGAGTTGAATTTGGTATTGATTATATTCTCGGTGCAGCACCTGTGGCGTGTGCACTGTACGTCAGCACCATCTAAATTAAAAGAATTACCGTACAACTGAGAGAGTTTTCGGAGAAAGCTTTTATTCTACCAAGCTCGTCATTATGAAGAGCTATGGTGTTATCATTCCTTATATTTATTGATTACCGTGAACTAGGTAAAGTTGACAATTAAAATCATATCCACTACCCAAGATGATAGATTGTTCGATCATTTACAAGGTTCTAGCGTATGTTCTAAAGGTTTGATCCACGGCATGGTTATCATTAACTTCGCGTCTGCGAAAAAGATTATCTATTCCAATCACTACATCTAGAACTTGTAATGAACATTATGAGTTTCACGTGATGTCGTTTGGATCGACTAATACACATGTAGCATTCATGAATTTGTGAATCATGTGTGTAGGCTGTAATTTGATAAATTCATGCTTGTGATCATTAAGGACCATTTGTTTGTTTTTAAGAATAAAAATGAGCTAATAATCGTTTATAGATTGCCCTTAGATGGCTGAGAAATGAAAACCTGTACCTTGAATATTTAACATGTGATTTAAGGCTTGATCCTTTACATAAAATGACCGTTTGATTAATAATGGTAAGATATATACATATATATATATTGACTCTTCAAAAATTAAGAGCCCTTTTAAGACTTTGGGTTTTAACAGAAAGAAAATGGAAATATGTTTTGACAAATCATTTATCAAAGGATTTTTAAGGGATTATTCCCTTATACACAAATCATTTAACTAAACTCCTGTTTAGGGGTAAATGTTTGTATATACTTCTAGACAACTTAAGAAGAATTGAGGAAACTATATAACTTATGACTTGAAATTTGAAACGACAATTTTTGCTTTTCAACTAAGAAAATTTTGACCAAAGTATAACCAAAGATTTTTCGAACATTTACGAATCTTATTAATTATTTTCGATGAATCAACAAAAATCGTATTAATTAAATTCAAATTTATTTTGAACATTTTTCTATAATTAGACAAACTGAGAAAATTTAAAATTTTTACGGTTACGTTTCATAAAATTGAATATTTATTATTTAATTACTTTTAATATTTATCGACGCTTTAAACGTCGGATTGAGCAAAACTTATAAAAGTAATAGTTGAGGCGAAACTAAAACTTAGAAAATATGAAGAAAGAATTTCTGAGTGAATTGTGGACATGATAATTATTCCATCTAGGAAAGTGAACGTAATTACTGACACATTATGTAAAAATAAAGAATCAATTAGGATATGTTCCTTAGTAATGATTGTGCAAAATAAATTGCCGAGCAATTTAAAATATAGCCGATGCTTATAAGAAGGATAATATAAATAATAAAAGGGGGTTCGCGGCTAATGTGAACCATTATTAATAAGAGCCGATGACGTTAAATGTATAAAAGGCCACTTGTGATTTCCTAAATATGGAGATTTAGAGATTTAGTTATGTTGGAATCTCACAAGGTTAAGTATTCTATTCCTGTCATTTCCGACTAAATGTATCTTTGTTTGAAGAAATTTTACTAATGACAAATTATGAAGGCAGACATCGCCTCATACATTAGTAAACGTCTAGCTATTGCAAAGGTCATCATCTGAATTTGATATGATTTGGGTCATCGTCGACAGACTGACTAAATCTACTAATATCATTCCTGTTAATGATAGATTCTTGATGAAGAAATTGACTCTTTTGTATTTAAAGGAGTCGTGTAAACATGGTGTGCCTGTATCGATCATCTCTATCAAGATCCTCGCTTCGCATTGAATTTCTAGAGATTTTCTCAGAAGTCATTAAGAACGAATCTTGATGAGAGTACTGTGTACCACCCCAATCGAAGGGACGAGGTAAAGTAACGATACAAAATACTAGAAGTCTTGATTTATGTTTGAATGATTGACCTTTGGTAATAAACCGTATAATCGTTTTCCTTTGGAGAAATCATCGTTGATAATTATCGTATTAGGATCAAGATCGAATCTTGTGAGGATATATATATGAGAGCATCTGTAAGCAGGAGTTGGGAGGAAGACACCCGACATACACCCATTGTGAGTTGGACATGTCTTTTAGGTTTAAGGTTGCCTATGATGACGAACCTAACCTTACAAAATACCCAACCCGTGAAACCTGAAATGATTGTTGAAATTAGGATCTGATTATTGACTGCCGGTAGTGGGCAGGAGGTTATGTGAATATGAAATATAGATCTTGAAGTGCCAGATGGGTAGCGAAGATATGCCAAAAAAATTTTAACCATGGAAAAAAAATGAATTGATGATCTGAAAGATCATGGGATATAAGTCCCGTTTTATGGGACCATTGAGATGATGTAAAAGATTGGTTTGAAAGGTATATAAGCTGGATCTACCCTAGGACTTCAAGAGCTGCATGAATTATATTTCGTATATCGAACTTGATAAAATGTCTATCAAGTGAAAATCTGATTGTTTCTTAGTAAAGTTTAGATCGGCAAAAAGTTGCATTCATTAAAAACCCGTGAACATCATGGATAGAGAAAGTAAGTCAACATTAAGCCTGATCTTATTCCCGTAGTTATGTTTGATGAAACTCGTGTATTGTAATGAATTACACTTGTGAGAAAAGACCGAATGTGGAGGAAATACCCACATGGCTTTAACTCTATAAGAGCGAGTAGTAAGATAAGATGATCTTTGAGGACAAAGATCCTGTTTAGGGGTAAATGCTGTGACAATCCGTCAATTTATGGTTGATATTTATTCTCAAATATTATTTAAAAACATTATTTTAATGTTATATTATGAACTCACATATTTTTGGGAAGAAATTTGGATTTACGTCTTGAAGTAGCATCGACTACGTCTAAACCGGAGGATTCTACGTTACGTGCTTACGTTTACATACACCGTTTTGGTGACAGTCCGACATTTCAGGAAATAAATTTATCCATGAATATTATTTTGGAATTTTAAATTTGTGTTGGTTCATAAACTCACAAATTTACGAGAAGAGATTAGGACTTACGATTATAATTTAACGTCCTTTACGACTAAACCGAAAACCTTAGGATTACGTATTTATGTTTTCAAACTCCGTTTTTGATGAGACAATTTTTATTAGATTCGTTTTGTGCCGTTGATTCATAATTTATAAAAACATTTTTCATAAAATGACCTGAGGGCACGCAAATCGAGGAAACAATAATCGAGGAGTACCCGTAAATTAATAGGGATGGGACAAGTTTACACTTGCCCACCCCCATAACAAGTGGCGGCAAACTTAGCCAAACCACCCTTTGGTGTCAAAAACCATGGATTTACTTAGGACACTTGTCCTTGATTTAGCAAGATACAAAACCACTACATGCATCAATCTCTCACACATACACACACTCATGCAATCTTAGCTAAAAAGTTTCTCCATCTTTCTTCTCTCCCTTCTCTTGGCTGTCCACCATAGCTTACCCACCACCATGATTCATCAAATTTAACCATAAACCTTATGTTGTTTCTACATATGATGAAGCCCTTTTGAAGCTCTATAGATTGGTGGTGATTTTAACATCCAAAGAGAAGTTTGCAAGATGAAGTAGGGCTGATTTTCAAAGACCAACATCTCCCTTGGTGATCTTGAAGATTTCATACAAGAGTTCATAAGATTTAGTGACCCAAAACCAAGTCTTGATCCTTCCAACTACTTAATCTTGGGGGTATAAAGATTGTTCTTCCTATCCTCTTGTTATTTCGATTATGTAATCTTGTAATTTCTTTATTTATGTATATGTATATGATGATGAATGATGATTTAAAATATTATGTGGAGATTTGGTGTTGATAGATTTGATAAACATGGGTAAAAAGATGAAAAAATCACATGTAAAAATGGTTAAATCTTGTTTAAATAAGATGGCTGTATAAAACAGTAAAGAATCTTATGATAAACTGATAAAATGGCTTGGATAAATTAATATACAGTAATCTATGAGTCTTGTACACATGTGAGAGTTGGCCATGCGATGGAATCATAAAAATGAGTGAGATATGATCAAAACAAGTTTAGAGTGCAAATCTGAGTACACTGTTTTGGACGAATTTTATAAAATACTTAGAGGTTGATTCATCAGTAGCTATAAAAAAATAAAATGAAGCACATATCATGTAGTTTCTGTGATAAAAATTTGAGGTTCTATCTCCATGTAGAACTCTAGATATGACCATTTTAGTAAACTAGATTTTTAGGACTGATTTTGTATAAATAATGATGACGTATAGTCCCCAGCCGGGTCAGGAACCCGGCCCACGGGTACTACCCGTATCCGGCCCATCACAGATGGGTGTGATAATGTCATTCAGGCTTATGGGCTTGTATGAACAGTGACCGCACACATGTGTGCGGCCTACGGCCCGGTGCGGCCGACATAGGGTTAGACAGAATCATATTTTGTCTAGGAATAGGTTTACCCCAAAAGAAAAGGATATTCACTACTATAATTAGAAGATAACAATCATTCTAATTCTGATAGTTATCCTTTCCTTGGGGCCGAAGTATCAGTGGCAGCCCACTAAGGTTCCACTTCCTATAAAAGGAACCCCCAAGGGTTCCACAAAGGTATTACGCTCTATACTCTCAACTCACATAAACCCTAACCGATTACTTACTCTCACGCCGGAGTCTAATCGTGGGAAACATTCCCACGGTAAGCCTAACGCGTACTGTTTAGTGTGCAAGATCCCAACCAAATGATTCACTTGGTGCAGGAGCCGGAGCCCAGCCAACCCGAATTAAGCCTAATTCAGGTCTAGCAAGGATCACCCAACTTTTGCATCAACAAGTTGGCGCCATCCGTGGGACCCATTACACTAAGCTAGAACAAAACCTCATTCTGAATTTCCAATGACGAAGGGGCATCCGCAAGCTAACCCCAGGAACACGAATCCTGGGAACCGGAAGTCCCAAGGGGAAGGGATTCTCATCCCCAATCAATCACCTAGCCGCCTTGCAGGCGGACCTGGTAACCATGGCGGTTTTCAGCCCTTGGGGGTGACGAGCACGATCTCCATGACACCCCCACCTACTTCAACCCTGGACAACCCTGACCCAGGGAGTGCGCCAAACCCTCCTAACAAGGAACCGCGCAGATCCTCGGCGGAGGAGGAAGTGGAAGTCCTACCACTCAGCGAGGAGGATCTTACTCGAGTTCTCACACAGAACTTCGATAGGATCGTCCCGGGGATCGCATCAAGATTGAATATAGGGAGGAACCTCCAATCCAGACTCAACTTTGGTGACACCGGACCAATCACCTCCTCCCAAAATCAGAGGAAAAGGAGAGCTCGGCCTCAGGAGCAGAGCATCTTTGAGGAAACCCCTCAACCCCGGAATGTGTTTGAGCGCATAGGAGATCGCCTCATACAGGAACTAATACAGTAGGAGATAAGTCTGATGGTTCACCTGAGCGACCAGATCGAGAGCTGGCCAGAACCGCTCGCCGCACAAGCGTGTGGGACAGGATGAACACTGGGAAAAGGCCCCTGGTTCATCCCAAAAAGGTGGTCCCTACCCAAAGGATGGGGCACCACCTCCGTCACCAGACCCGTCAGGCGAGGACTCAGATGACCATCCGCCTAAGCGTCGCCGACCTAGGCGTACCCCTCCACCACCATCAAACAATGATGAGTACTATGGTGGCCCTTATTACCGAGATACGGAAGCGGAAGATCTTTCCCGCCCATGGTGTGAACCGTGGGATGACCCTAGGCTCACCCGGCCATGGGCGGATCCCAGGGAAGACCCATTCACCCTTCGCATACGGAACTATTCCGAGGATACCAAACGTCGCATGCCGGCGTGTGTCAAGACCTATGATGGAACTGGTGATCCGGATGATCACCTCAAAATATTTGATACGCAGGCTAAAATTGAGCGATGGCCCATGCCTATATGGTGCCAAATGTTCAATTCAACTCTGATCGGAAATGCCCGTAAATGGTTTGAGGGACTCCCTCCACGGAGCATTGATAGTTTCACGGAACTACGCACTGCGTTCAAGAACAATTATACTCAGAGGAAGAAGTATAATAGGGATTTGGTCTCACTGGCGACTGTCAAACAAAGGCCGGGGGAGTCCATAGAAGCCTTCACTGAACGCTTCAATGATGAGTGCACGCGCACTAAAACGATGCCGGAGCTCCTGAAAATGTCTGACTACATGCACGCCATAACAGACAGGGAATTGATCAGGCGCCTCAATGACAAGCGTCCAGAGAGATATGATGACCTCATGGAAAGGGTCAGAAATTTCATAGAAGGAGAAACGGCGGTTGCCGCGGCTTACCCATCCAGAGAAAATGGGTACCGGTTAAATGACCAGTCTCGGAGACAGTCGGGCGGTCAAGGCAATCAGAACAGTAGCAAGGGCTCGGACTATAAGAGCCAGAACAAAGGAGGACGGCCGGACGATAAGTTTACCCCCCTAAAGATGTCCTACCGGGAGATCTTGCTGACGGAAGGGGCAAACTTTCCAAGGCCTCCCCCAATGACAACTCCCCCGGAACGTCGGCAAGGAAATCGCTTCTGCGAGTTCCATAATGACAAGGGCCATGGTACGGAGGAGTGTATCCAGCTCAAGAAGCACATTGAGTCACTGATCAAATCAGGTAAACTCAAGCACTTAGTTAAGGATTGGAAGGATGGAAAAGACAACAAGAAGTATGATAAGAAGGATCCCCAAAAGGACAAACCTTCGACCATATACATGATCCAATCCAGACAGCGCCGCACGAGGCAGAAAGTTGGCAAAAAATTTCACGCGGCAGGGAAATCTCATTCCCTCCCATCACAACAAGCGATGTGATTGATGCGCCTCTCACTATTGAGATAAGCATTGGAACACACAATGTTCATCGCATGTATGTGGATGGAGGGTCGTCAGCAGAGGTGCTGTATGAACACTGTTTCGTGCAGTTATGCCCAGAAATAAGAAGTCAATTAGTACCGGCCACGTCGCCGCTTACTGGCTTTAGTGGAGACACTATCTGGCCGATAGGGCAACTATGTCTGCTTGTAACCATTGGGAATGAGGAACATTCCACTACGGCGTGGATGAACTTCATGGTGATACGCTCACATTCTCCGTACAATGGGATCACAGGCAGACCAAGTATTTTGGCTATACGGGCGGTACCCTCCACGGCACACGGAATGATCAAATTCCCTGTAGAGGGAGGAATCGTCACCATTTACAACACAATCATACCATCATCCGAATGTCATACCGTGACAGCACCGGCTCCACCTGTTCCACCCAAGGATGGATCACCACCTCCCAATTGGAAGGTGGCAATTCATCCTGACCATCCGGAACATGAGTTATCTATAGGAGGGGCACTCTCGGATAACGGCAAGAGGGCCATGTGCTCGCTGTTAAGTGCAAACCTAGATATATTCACATGGGAGCCAAAGCATATGACAGGCGTGCCAAGGGCGATAGCAGAACATAAGCTCTAGATCCGCCAAGGGTACCAACCTGTCAAGCAAAAGAAGCGCGGCCAGGCGCCTGAGCGCAGTCAAGTAATATTGGAGGAAGTACGGAAACTAGTAGAAGCAGGTATCATGCGCGAGGTATACTACCACGAGTGGTTATCCAATCCAGTCATGGTCAAAAAACATGACGGAAGTTGGCGCATGTGTGTGGATTTTACGGATCTAAACAAGGCCTGCCCACAGGATTGTTACCCGTTACCGGAAATCGACTGGAAGGTGGAATCCCTATGTGGGTATCCTTTTAAATGCTTCTTGGACGCAAATAAAGGATATCACCAGATCCAGATGGCGGAGGAGGATGCAGAAAAAACGACGTTCCATACGAGCCAGGGTGTATATTGCTATACGAAAATGCCGTTTGGACTGAAGAACACCGGTGCTACATATCAACGGCTGGTGGACAAAGCTTTTGAATCACAAATAGGCCGCAACTTGGAAGTCTATGTGGATGACTTGGTTATAAAAAGCCACACGGAGGAGGCACTTCTCCGGGATGTCCAAGAGACATTCGACACACTGAGAAGGATTAACATGAAGTTAAATCCAAAGAAATGTACGTTTGGGGCAATGGAGGGAATGTTCCTTCGATATTTGATTGACCCAAACGGCATCAAACCTTGCCCAGAGAAGACGGACGCAGTGATACAACTGCCATCCCCTCAGACACGGAAGGAGGTACAATCCTTAAATGGGAAACTAGCCAGGCTGAATAGGTTCCTATCTAAATCCGCAGAGAAGTCATTACCCCTATTTAAGACACTCAAGAAGTGCATTAGGAAGGGAGACTTCCGGTGGACGAAGGAAGCCGAGGAAGCTTTCAGCCAACTCAAGCAGCATCTTGCATCCCTTCCTATGCTAGTAGCTCCCCGGCCAAAGGAGGAACTCATTATGTATCTCTCAGCCACTCACGGCGCAATAAGCGCGGTACTTATGACAGATAGAGATACAATGCAAACTCCGGTCTACTTTATAAGTAGAACACTACAAGGGCCGGAGCTGAATTACTCCTATATGGAAAAATTGGTGTTAGCACTAGTGTTTGCTACAAAGCGGCTGCGCCGATACTTTCAGGCGCACCCAATTGTAGTCATTACGGATCAGCCAATCAAGCAGGTTATTTCTAGACCGGACGTGGCAGGGAGGCTACTGAAATGGAGCATCTTATTGGGGGAGCACAATATATCTTATAGGCCAAGGACGGCTGTGAAAGGCCAGATCTTGGCAGATTTCCTGATCGAGAAGCCGGATGAGGAGGGGCCAATCGTTAAACAAGACGAGACTCCAAGAGCCATGGGTGTTATTCACGGACGGATCTTCGTGTACGGACGGGTCTGGAGCTGGTCTTATCCTCACAAATCCGGAAGGAATGGAGTTCACGTACGCCCTCCGTTTTGAGTTTACGACCACCAACAATGAAGCGGAATATGAAGCATTAATTGCGGGTTTAAAAATCGCCGCTAGAATGGGAGTCCGCAACCTTGAGGCCTACGTGGACTCACGGCTTGTCGCGAACCATATTCTAGGTGGATATGTGGCTAAGGAGGACAACATGGTCAGGTACTTGGAAAAAGTCAAGTCACTAATCGCGGTTTTTAGTAAGTTTTCCATCAAGCAGGTGCCAAGGGGCGAGAAAAAGAAGGCGGACGCTCTTAGTAAGATCGCATCCACAAGCTTCGCTCACTTGTCTAAACAAGTCTTGGTGGAAATACTCAAGGAGAAATCTATAACGAAAGGGGAGGTCGCTACTATAGTTGAGGAGGATGGACCTACATGGATGACCCCGATTATCAACTATTTGACTAGTGAGACCCTTCCAGACGAGGAAAAAGCAGCACGGCGCATCAGGAGGAAGTCGTAGCATTTCGAACTTCGAGAAGGCATCCTTTACAAGCGCTCTTTCTTGCAGCCGTGGCTGCGGTGTGTTGGACCACGTCAGGCCGCTTATGTAATCAGTGACATACATGAAGGGTTGTGCGGCATGCATGCAGGTCCACGATCCGTGGTAGCTAGAGCCTTACGGACAGGATATTATTGGCCTACCATGCACAGAGACGCGCGCGACATGATTCGCAAGTGTAGTGATTGCCAAGTGCATAGGCCACTACCGCGGCACCTGCAGCAGGAGCTTACACCTATCACGTCCCCATGGCCATTCTATAAGTGGGGAATCGACATTGCAGGACCATTTCCTGTAGCTGCGGGGGGAGTTAAATTCTTGATTGTCGCGATGGACTACTTCACACGATGGATAGAGGCCAAGGCAGTCAAGTCTATCACTGGCAAACAAGTTAAAAAGTTTGTTTGGGAACATATTGTGTGCTGTTTGGCCTACCAGGAGAAATCATCTCAGATAACGGTAAACAGTTCACAGACAATCCATTCAAAGACTGGTGTGCATCATTGAACATCAAGCGGCGCTTCGCATCTGTTAAGCATCCGTAGACAAATGGCCTCGTCGAACGGGCAAATAGAAGCTTGGGAAATGGCATCAAGGCGCGTTTGGATGAACGAAGTGCCAAATGGGTCGATGAGTTACCACATGTGCTATGGGCGCATAGAACTATATTCAAAACAGCCAACGGAGATACTCCATTTACATTGGCTTACGACACTGAAGCTGTTATACCAGCAGAAATAGGAATGCCTACCATCCGCACGGTGGAAGTTAATGTCGTCACGAACGACGAGCAGCTGCGAATCAACCTGGATCTGTTGGAAGAAAAGAGGGAGATAGCAGCCATCAATGAGGCTAAGTCCAAGGCTAAGATGAAGGCTTATTATGACGCCAAGGTCAAGGGTGTTTCTTTTCGTCCGGGAGATTACGTCTATCGTGCTAACGAAGCAAGTTGAGCGGAGAATACAGGAAAGCTGGGCCCTAAGTGGGAAGGACCGTATGAAGTCATGAAAGCCTTAGGGCGAGGCACGTACAAGTTACGTGACATGGATGGCCGCGACCTAGAGCGCACATGGAACATCTCCAATCTCAAAAGGTGCTATCTTTAAAAAGCTACGGCTTCCGCATGGGTGCTTCGCTATATGTGGCCCTAATAAAGAACCATGCGGTTTATCTGTTTTTGCTTATGTTTTGTTTAGTTTCCTTTCTTGTTTTTAGGACTTGTCATTATTGTTCAAACAAAAATGTAAGCGTTCTAATAAAAAGCCGTGGTGCCTAGCTAGCTCCACGGCTTGTTTTGTGCAAATTATTTTTTAGATTTTTTGTTAGTCGTATGAATTTTACTTGTATTATAATATGCCATGTTTCATTCATATGCATTCATTCAAACTACTGTACATGTACTATACGCCTCCAGGTGGGGTAAGAGGATTAAGTGAACCTACTAATTCAACTTGCCGCGTAAGAGGGATGCAACCCCAGCCGCACGGATCATGTATCCTTACTAGACACCTTACTCACAAGACGTTGTGGTAAGTTTCGTATGCCGTACTCGCGCAGTACTCTGCATAGTAAAGACGCACGTCGCATGTCTAGTAAATTATAGGCTTGTGTGTATTTTCCTTTCCTATATAAGACGTGCCATGTCATGCGATATTGGAATACAATGTTCAAAACAAAATGAAAATACACAAGTTTCAAAAAATAAAATAACAAAATGGCCGTGGTCATCACGGACTTCTAAATAAAAGACAGTCATTTCACATATGTCTTAGCCGTGTACATGCACGGACGAATAAAATTACAAGTGTTTACAACTGATGAGTTACAAGGGGGGTAGGAATTCCCCTATGTCCTTCTTCCCTTCCTTAATTAGAGCACGGAGGACCTCCCCACGGGCATCCTTCCCATCCCGGGCTTTGACCACAATAGCATCCAATGCTTCTACAAGCAGTTTCTTGCCTTTCATTGTTTTGGATGCGGAATCATAAGTGGCCAAGGTCAAAGGAATGGGATCACCGCTCAGCCAGGACATTATTGCCTCGTTTGGAGCGTCCTTAAGTGTCTCAAGCTCGTCCAGGAGAGGGTGTTGGATTTCCGCTAAGGCATTCATGGACGCGGTCATATTATCCGCGGTGGAGGGGTTGTGATAGGGATGCTGTGTCATGTCTTCATTTTTTCCTATCAGTTCCGCAGCTTTAACCAAGCCCTCATGTCTACCACGGTCGATTCCATCAGATACGACCCCGACGAATGCCTGCAATAGGTGTGGAGCTTCCAGTGCCCTACTCACAGCAAGTCACAGTCCTTGCCCGATAATCCACCTGCGTCCAGCTGTAGCGGATAGCAGGGGAGGACATATTATCTCAGCACAACTTACAACCATCTTGCTTAGCTCCTTATCAGCTGAGACAACCTGCTCTTCAAGGTTGGTCTGGGTCCGTGTCAACACATCCTTCAACGCATCACGCTCCTGGGCGACGTTGAAGGATTGCACGGTCACAGCCTTGGTAGTAGCTTCGGCCGCAGACACCTGCATATAACGTTTAGAGTTATTACAAGGATGTATACTTTTCTTGGGTTAAATGCATACCCAAAGTTTGAGTGAAAGTACAAACTTTTGAAAGTTTACCTTCTCGTTTGATGCGGTTACAAGGGCTTCAAGCTCAGCAATGCGCTTCTCTCGGGTGTCGGCGTGATGAGCTTGCTCTTTCACCGTCGCCTCGGCTGTTAACAGCGCCGCCTGCAATGATGTGATGGTCTTCTCGTTCTTTACGACCATCGCCTCACGACGGGCTATCTTCTTATCTGCCCGATTCACATTTGTGAGGGCCTTGATTAGACGGCGTCTCAACGCGGCTCCAACCGTCACTTGGTGTGCGGACGACACGTCAAACTGCTCAAGAAGGGCCTCATGATCCAACTCATCTAGATCTTGTGCGAGGACGGGCGGGGTAATGTGTTCAATGAATTCTGAACACTCGGATTCTGCCTCTAGCCTTGTCAAACTTGACAGGTTCCATGCTAGGCGCAGGCTTTCTTCTGGCCCCTCGGGGTGTGGCCCCTTGGCATGTGTGGCAGCGGGGGATGGGGGCTTGTTGGTTGGTGCGGGGGATGGATTCCTCCCCACTTCTTCCTCCTGCGCTACGGCTGCCGGATCAGCCCTGTTATTTGCCATGACAATATTAGTCTACGCATCATATAAAGACACGAATCATACTCATAAGGGTACTTACGAGGTGCCAATGGCAGGGTCTGGGCCGGTAGGAGCTACGGCGCTCACGGGGGTGACTCGCAAGACTGGCCCTCCCATGTTCAGGGTGGGGTCGGCCTGCGCAGTCGCAGTACCACTCCCTTCTTGGTACTGCGGATGGTCCTTCCTCAGCTTCTTTGGAGGAGCATTCGCGGCTCCGGCCTCGTCCCCTATCTTCTTTGCCACCCTCCTGGTGGTCTTTCTCTTCCTAGAGGTGAGCGGGGCGGACCAGGATGCCTGAGTAGTGTCTTCGTTGGGGTCATTCTCTTCTTCCTGGTTGGTGGTGCCCCCCTCTAGCAATGGTTCTTCACCATCTTCATTGAGGAAATCCAATGGGGATTTCTCGATGGCGGGCTCTTCTTCGTCTGATCTAGGCTCGGATGTTTCTTCGAGCGGCATCGTGCGGTCAGCTAACGCTTCCAGCAAGGGGAGCTCATTCTGCTTCAGGGGCCGGAATCCTTTCGCTACCTTCATTGGGTCGCCCTGGCGGATTAGTCCGTGAAGGTTCATCTCTGCGGACATTTTACAAGTATATGGGTTAGTAAAATTCTACAAATATGCGTGACAATTCAAATCTACAACATATAAAATAGACCTACCCTCTCCCTGTTCCGTCAGGAAGCATGGGTATAAGTCATCCCTCCCAAAGTAGCGACGGCTTATCCCTACTAAGCACATAAAGTGTTCCGGCAACCCTCTATGGAATTCTGTGTGGTGGGTATCTAGTATTTTTAGGTCCTTGCTGCTATAATCCTTGGCTTTGGGCGGATAGTCTTTAGGGGCTTTGGTTTTGAGTACGAAGGGAGTAGGGAACACCTTCTCATCTACAAAGAAGTAATGGTCGTACTAGTTCTTAAGGGAGTCTAGAGGCTTCCTATACCTCATAGGGGCATTCCTGGGTCATTTTATAAACGACAGCCACCCACTCACTAGCTGAGGGAAATAAAAAGCCCTAAAAAGGTTCACGGTTGGGGTTACTCCGCAAGTATGGCATGTAATTTAAAACTGGTTGATTTTACACGCCCTTATGCAGTGAAGCTGGGTTATGTGGAAGTCATAATATAATAGAAGGTCTACCAAGAACTTGGATAAGGGGATACGGTAGTTGGCCGAGTCAAACAGGCGTGTGTATACGCCTATTTTCCTCGCCGGTGCATCCGTAATCGCTTCACCCTCACCTGGATAGGTGGGGTGTACGCTTTCGGGTATATAATACTTCGACAGAAAGTCGATGTATTTTTCCGCAGACATCACGTTAAGGACATCCGTGATAAGGGGGTTGTCCTTTACCATGTTTTATAAAAAGGTTTTTAAGGGCGTGATGATCTAACCTGCGGCGAAGGAAGTCCGTGGAAAAGAAGGCAAAGTTTTTAAGGTATAAGCTTGAGAATAACAATGGCGGAAGAAGGGGTGAGTTGTGTGTGTAACAAACACGCATACCAACTCTTATATAGGGTTGCCTCGGTTTCCGAGGTACCATGGATGTTCGACACGTGTAGGCTACCTCGCCTATCCAACGGATAGGATTTCTGACATTTCTGCAAAATCAGAGGGGGACCCACGGGTCACTTCTTGGCAGTTTTACGTGGCTCAAGGGTGGGCATTAATGGTGCACTTTTGCAGGCAAGCGACTGGAAAGTTGCCTATCATTAATGTTTTTATTCTTGTGTCGGGTTATGCGGCTCTTACGTAAGACTGTATTTAATGTTACATTTAAATTGTCTCGGCCGTTACATACGGCTGAGGTACTATTCAAAATATATTCCTACAACGGGTCGCCACGTGCGGCCAGAACAATATTTTCAATGTTTCTCATTTCCTAGGTCTTCCTTGGTATGTCCGGAGAGCACCTTGATAGTCTAGAGGTTACGCCTACAACTGTAACAACTAGACTGGGGGGACATGATGACGTATAGTCCCCAGCCGGGTCAGGAACCCAGCCCACGGGTACTACCCGTATCCGGCCCATCACAAATGGGTGGGATAATGTCATTCAGGCTTATGGGCTTGTATGAACAGTGACCGCACACATGTGTGCGGCCCACAGCCCGGTGCGGCCGACATAGGGTTAGACAGAATCATATTCTGTCTAGGAATAGGTTTACCCCAAAAGGAAAGGATATTCACTACTATAATTAGAAGATAACAATCATTCTAATTCTGATAGTTATCCTTTCCTAGGGGCCGAAGTATCAGTGGCAGCCCACTAGGGTTCCACTGCCTATAAAAGGAACCCCCAAGGGTTCCACAAAGGTATTACGCTCTATACTCTCAACTCACATAAACCCTAACCGATTACTTACTCTCACGCCGGAGTCTAATCGTGGGAAACATTCCCACGGTAAGCCTAACGCGTACTGTTTAGTGTGCAGGATCCCAACCAAACGATTCACTTGGTGCAGGAGCCGGAGCCCAGCCAACCCGAATTAAGCCTAATTCGGGTCTAGCAAGGATCACCCAACTTTTGCATCAACAAATAATATATAATATAAGCATTCAAAAATTTATATAAAATATATATAAATACAAATTTCACTAGTTGATAATGATTATAATAAAAGAGTTATATAAATATTGATATTAAAATAGATTATGTTATATAAAGTATAAATATAAATGTCTTTCCAAGTTATAAAACTATATACTAAGTTTTACGTCTTTTCGGCTAAAATCGAAAGATTAACGTTTTTGTCAAATAAAACTTAGACGGTCGGACCCGTCTAATGTAAACTTTTATAAACTCACATACTGACGTATAAACATATATAACAAGTAAAAACCGATAAAATCCGAGCTTTACAACATATAGACATTAACGGGCCAAAGTAGCCTTAATGGACAATAAACCCGACTAATTTGGTAAAACACTTATAAACTTATTTATTGGGATTAACCCATTTGGGCCCAACATATAAAGTATAATACTGATAATAAAAGTATAATAGGGATAATGAATAGTATTGGACTTGCAATAGGCCCATTGGGCTTCAAAATGTAAACAAGTTGAACTAGTGTAACTAGTCTTGAAAATTACCAAACACATAAACACTATAATAAATGAGTAAGGATGTATAAACCCACTTGATCATCATCATATATATAAAATCATCATATGTATACATAATTATTATTTTGATAAAGTCATTGGACAAAAGTCTAAGACGAGTATTATTTGTCTAAGTTTTCGTGATTGAAGCACGTACCGTACATCCGAATTGCCGATAACCCGTTTTCCCACATTAACGTGAGTTCATAGCCTCACACTCTTTTAAATGTTTTTATGAAATATTTTATAAACCCGCGAGGGAGATAACATGTTAGTTTTACTAAAATAAGACACCATTTGTCCCAATTGTTTGTTTATTGATTTGGACCCGAATGATTGTATGACCCGATGAATGATTATATGACCCAATAGATGAAATTAAATGGATTATTAAAGTTAGGTTATGTCACTAAAAGTCCCATTAGCATGAATTGTGAACTACCGGGATTTGGTAGACACTTATGCATATAATAGTACTATTTGGGGACGATCACCCCAGTTCGCGCCTTGACGGTTGATCCCCGTCGTGCCACATTGATTGGTAAGCGAATTTATGTATGAGAAGATCTACACAAGCGTGATTATTGTGACGACACGCTAACTTAGATGGGCAAATTGAGTTTCGGGCTAGCTACCCGTTGTTGGTTGTAGTAAGGTAACAATGTCATGCGGCTTATAATAATCCAAAATAACGAAATACTGCTATACGCACTGAATTACGATATATTGCCTGACTAGCAATACGGGGTCTTATTATTGATTTTATGTTCGTGTTTTGGTTTTACATAACTCTATATTATGATTTTTTTATAAAGATTTGTATAAAATGACTTTGGCTATTTTATGGCCTATTACAAAGATTTGTACAAAATGATTTTCGGTAATAATTTTATACCGATGTTATATTGATGGATTTCATTAAACTCTATGAATTCACTCGGCGTTATCGCTGACCTTTTCTTTTAACATGTTTTATCTCAGGTACTTGAAGGTAATTCTCGGGAAGACAACAAGAATTCATGGCCGCACTTAAACAATAACTTCCATTCAAATACTTGTAAAACTTGTATGAAATACAATGACTTGGGACCTATGTAAATTTGGTATTTATAAATGGAAATGCTTTATTATTAAACGACGCGATTTTTATACGTTGTCTATGATGTGAGTAATGTGCTATCCCGTAACACCAACGAGTCTTTCGTTGTATTGAATTGTGTAAATTTGGGGGTGTTACAGTAGAACTCTTGAAACTTCATATTAAGCCTTCCGCTGAATGCTCTACTTCCTATGAACCTAAGTCTATTCTAGGAGAACCCAAAGGTGAAAGGATAGTCAAACCTTACTGTAATGTATGTAAAAACTCTCATCACATGACCATAGACCATGATAGACAAATGGCTATTAAGAGATCTTAGACACCTTCTAGGGAAAGACAACATGCTTCTAGGAGACCAATAGGTAACTACAGACCTTACCCTCCCGGTAAATTTTGTGGATTTACTGACCATCACTCAGATGAGTGCAGTGACTTTCCAGGATGTGATATCTGTGGAAGGTTCACACATGAGACAACTAACTGTCCTTCACATCGTCAAAAGTTCTACAGGAACTCAAGAGTTGCTAATCAGCAATTCAGGGAACCCACTGGAAAGTGGGTTAGCCATAGGAACTAACTTGTTTCTATGTATCTGTGCAGAAACATCTTAAGGAATCGGTATGGTATCTAGACAGTGGCTGTTCTAGACACATGACAGGGATTTGACAATACCTGCACAGATACTCAAAGGAGCTAGGTCCTAAAGTGGTGTTTGGGGATAATTCTTCAGGCGACACAGAGGGATACGACTCAGTGAACTGCAATGGGATAACGTTTACAAGGTTTGCATATGTGAATGGTCTTAAGCACAATCTTATTAGCATCAGCCAATTGTGTGATGCTGACTACAAGGTTTTGTTTACCAAGACTCAGGGAACCATATTCAACAAGAACAATGATGTGGTGCTTATTGCACCGAGAAGAAGAGATGTGTATGTCATCAACATGGCTACTTGCTCTAAAGACAGCTCCAACTGTTTTCTTGCCAAAGCCTGTGAAAGTGTCAATTGGCTGTGGCACAAAAGACTGTCTCATCTCAACTTTAAAAACATCAACAAGATAGCCACACAAAACCTGGTTGCTGGTTGTAACACCCCATTTTGGAAATGGAATCTTACGCATAATCATGGCGTGTCATCAAAGCATACAAGGATAAATGTCTAAGCATTATTTGACCATAAAAGGGAAATACCGGAATCAAACATCGGTAACCCCAAAGTAGAACTCATCACACACAAACATAAATACTGTAAAGGGAAAGGACGAAACAATGTCCATAGAAAACTGTATTAAAGTAAAGGAAATGCATAAAGTAAAGAAAGACAGTAAAGCTTCCAATCCATATGCACGTACGTTTGAGATCTACGAGCGTCCCTGAGTACCTACCGTTTTGGGAACATGAAAAGGAAAACGGCTGAGCAAGACGCTCAGTGCACGGATGTACAATATATCATGAAATAGGATAAGCATGTAACATATAAAAACGGAAGACTAAGTTCTGAGTAAACTGGTTAAGTATTAAGAAAACTGATTTTATAGTTTGAAAAGCCTTATGTTTATCTTATGAAAACTATTTTAACATAAATATACCATAGCCCATATAGGTCATGAAAAGTTCACGTGCATGAATACTTGGAGGGGTGACCTTATCATGCTGATTAGAGGGGATGCCTCTAATTAATATACTGGTTTGGGTAGGAGGGATCAACTCCTTGTGAAGGATGCAAGGCACACACCACATTCACCATGATATACTGAATAAAACATGTAACTAGGATGCACCCATACGCCCCACATGATATAATAATATGGCCAAAACTGAAAGGGACGCCACGAGCAATCACTCCGCCGTGGGGAAGTCATAACATTGGTGCCTCCAATGTTATGGTTATGGTACCTCCATAACTAGGTGAAACTGGTCATGCTTGTATATGGCTATAGATTATGCTAATTAAACATAAGCAGTTCAAAACAATAAAACAAATACTGGGGAAAACAGTTGGCTGCATACGGGGAAATCCTAATAAGGAAAGAATGTCCATACTAAAAGGACGGGAATCCGTACCTCAAGTCCAGTGAATGAACGGAAGAAAGACTCCTACTTCTGGATCACTAACGCTACATGAATACACACGTGTATAAGTATCGATTCACTGATTACGTACTGGGTTTTATGTCTCATCTTAGCTTACTTTGTATGTTTTAGGTCATGGTTTACTGTTTAAAGCCTTAAACTGTGTTTATCTTGTATTCTGATTAATCTGTTTAAGTATTACTGGTATTTCATGTATTATTATACTTACTGTGTAATAATAAGTAACTTTCCAAAAATAGCAGGTTTCCAAAAATAGAAAGTTTCCAAAAATAGAAAGTTTCCAAAAATAGAAAGTTACCAAAAATAGAAAGTTTCCAAAAATAGAAAGTTTCCAAAAATAGAAAGTTTCCAAAAATAGAAAGTTTCCTAAAATAGAATTTACTGCTTAAAGTAGATTAGTTTCTAAAAATAGAAAGTTTCCAAAAATAGATCAGCTGCCTTAATTAAATAAGTTCCCATATATAGAAGGTTTCCATGATTAGATTAGCTGCCTGAAATAGATAGATTTCCATATATAGAAGGTTTCCATTAATAGATTAGTTGCCTTATTTAATTAAGTTTCTATAAATAGAAGTTTCCATATTTAGAATTAAGCTGGTTACATAAGCTAACATATAAGTCTAAGTGTTTATAAGCTGATTTCTTAAGTCATATGATATAGTGTATAGTTTAATTATTATTTCATGTATTTTAATTAAACTATAGGTTAAGCATTTTAATTAAAGTATAACATGTTTTAATTAAAATGAAATAAAATACTTAGGTTAAAATGTGAATTATTATTACTAATAATATAACCTAAGTCATGTCTAAATTAATTAATTATAGGCATGTTTTAAATAATTAATTAATTATAACTTATAACATAAAATACTTAGGTTAAATTAACATCATGCTAAATTAATAATTAAAATAACCTAAGTCATGGTTTAATTAATATTTCATGTTATTAATTAATTTATATCCTAAGTTCATAATTCATAAAAATTAACATGTAGCATAAATCATGATTTAACCAACGAACCATGAATCGGGCATGAACTCGACACCGTACCCCGAGCCAAACTCGGGGCACGTGTGTCCCCTTGCTGCCGTGGGTCCCACAAGCACCAACCAAGACCAAAAATGGTCTTGGTGGTGGCGGCAATAAGCAAACCAAACCCCCCCTCGGGTTTGTTATGCTAGGCGGCTAAAACAAACACCCTTTTAAATCATTCTTTGATTTTAATTTACCCCAAAACATGTTAGATCAATGTTTAATTATCATGTTTTAATAAGAATAATAATAACATGTTCATGAAAATAATCAAAGATTAAAAAGAATTAAAAAGAAGGGTTTAGAATGATATACCAATACGTAGCTTGAAAGGGGATGAACAAACACGGTTTCTAGCACTTGTTTTTAATGTCAAAAATCAACAACACCCTCCAATGGTGGTGTTATAGGTGGCGGCACAAGAGAGAGCAAGGAGGAGGAGGAGAAAACTTTTTAGGTTAAAATGTTATTTTGCTTGAAAGTGAAAATGAAAAACATATTTACCATAACCCCCCCTTTACTTGTAAAAGTCCATGGGCTTGGCCCACCTTGGTTGTTGTGCCGTGGGTATGGGGGCCCCACATGGGGTACCCGTACCTTTCTCGTGTCCCGATGTTTCGTGTTCGTTCGTGGTTAAACGTGTTCGTGTTTAAAGTGTTTCTGTTTATTTTATCGTGTAGTTTATCGTAATCTTAACGCTCATAATTATATTATATGTATTTACGTAATTATTTTAGTTCGTATTTTAAATGGTGATCATGGTTTAATTATGTTCACGTGACATATTTATTAACTGTTTATCATGAGTTCGTACGTAATCGATACTTGTCATGTCATACACGTATGCACTTGCTTGATTATTAGCACATGAATGTGATCAATACTAAATAAGGTAAGTTTTAATCTAGGACGTACGATCTTAAGGGCACTATTCATGGTAAAAGCATGCGGGTTTTACAATTCTTCCCCCCTAAAAAGAATAATTCGTCCCCGAATTATAGATAAAGCAAACTGGAAAGAAGTAACATACCCGAACTCAAAATATGAAGTGAGGGTAAGAAGCCCGGATAGACTCCTCTGTTTCCCAAGTGGCTTCTCGCTCGGTATGGTCCCTCCAAAGAATTTTGACGAATGGAATCGTCTTCCTTCTCATGACTCGTTCTTGTCTGTCAAGAACTCGTTCGGGTTCCTCTATAAAAGTGAGATCTTCACGTATCTGTTCCAGTGGATACTGAACCATGTGAAGGGGATGATAATTGTACCCTCTGAGTAAGGACACATGGAACACGTTATGCACGTGCGAAAGCTGAGGAGGTAACGCCAATCGGTAAGATACTTCACCGATTCGTTCAATGATATCAAAAGGTCCGATGAAACGAGGACTGAGTTTCCCTTTGATCCCGAAGCGTTTAACACCACGTGCCGGCGAAACCTTGAGGAAGACGTGATCTCCCACATTAAAATGTATGTCCCTACGATGCTTATCGGCGTAACTCTTCTGACGTGACCGTGCTTCCTGCAGCTTCTGCTTAGCTACTTCGATCTTCTCATTGGTCATTTCTATAATCTCTGGTCCTTCGAGTGTTCGCTCTCCCACTTGATCCCAGCAAGTTGGAGCGCGACACTTTCTGCCATACAACATTTCGAAAGGAGCACATTTGATACTTGCGTACCAGCTGTTGTTGTTTGCAAACTCGACCAAACAGATGTAATCGTCCCAATCACCTGTCCATTCCAACGCACACGACCTTAACATATCTTCCAAAGTCTGAATTGTTCGCTCCGACTGTCCATCCGTTTAAGGATGAAAGGCCGTACTCAGCTTAAGTTGTGTACCCCAAGCTTTTTGCAGACCTTTCCAGAATCACGACGTGAAACGAGGATCTCTGTCTGAGACGATGCTGGATAGAGTACCGTGGAGTCTCATGATCTCCCTTCTGTAAGTATCTGCGAGTTTACTTACCGGATCTTCCTTGCGTATCGGTAAGAAATGAGCTGATTTGGTGAGTCGATCAACAATGACCCAAATAGCATCGTGCTTCTTCTTGGTAGGCGGAAGACCGGTAACAAAATCCATGGTGATTTTGTCCCACTTCCACTCTGGAATATCCAACGGTTGAAGGAGACCGCCCGATCGCTGATGTTCAATCTTAACCTGCTGGCAGGTAAGACATTTAGAGACATAAGTGGCTACATCCTGTTTCATACCACTCCACCAAAAGTGCTGTCTGATGTCATGGTACATTTTTGTCGACCCAGGATGTATAGAAAATGGGGAGCTGTGAGCTTCAGCTAACAATGCTTCCCGGAGTTCTTGATTGTGAGGAACACAAAGTCTCGTGCCCTGCCAAACGATACCGTCTGCGTCCATTCTGAATTCTGTCTGCTTCTCCAAATTCTGAATTATCGCCCAAATCTCTCCATCATCCCTCTGCTCTTCCTTGATCCTAGACAGTAACTCAGGTTCTACTCTAAGATTCTCCTAGTATCCGTGCTGCCCACGTACCATGATTTCGATGTCTAGCCGCTCCAAGTCTCTTATGTTTTGTTCCTTGATCTCAATGCCGTTGATCATTCCGGACTTTCTGCTGAGTGCATCTGCTACTACATTAGCCTTTCCGGGATGATACTGTAGGTTAATATCATAATCCTTCAACAGTTCCAACCATCTCCTTTGTCTCATGTTCAATTCTCGCTGTGTGAAGATGTACTTCAAGCTCTTGTGATCCGTGAAAATGTCGCATGATTCTCCGTATAAGTAATGCCTCCATATTTTCAATGCGAACACCACTGCAGCAAGTTCCAGGTCGTGCGTAGGATAGTTTTCTTCATAGGGCTTAAGCTGCCGTGAAGCATACGCGATCCCAGTCCCTTCCCCGATGCATCGCTATAGATCTGAAATCCACCTGTACCAGATGGGAGAGTAAGAATAGGTGAAGATACTAACTTCTGCTTTAGGTCTTCGAAGCTCTTCTCTCGTTCTTCCGTCCAGACGAATTTCTCTCCTTTTCGCATCAGTTTGGTGAGAGGTAGTGCCAAACGGGAAAAGTTCTCCACGAATCTGCGATAATATCCAGCTAAGCCTAAGAAGCTGCGGACTTCTGTCGCTGACGTTGGTCTTGGCCATTTAGTGATAGCCTCAACCTTCGCTGGGTCCATAGTGATCCCTTCAGCTGATACGATGTGACCTAAGAATGCCACCTTGTTTAACCAGAACTCACACTTGGAGAATTTCGCATACAGCTGCTTCTGACGAAGAATCTGTAGTACCGTACGGAGATGGTCTTCGTGTTCCTCCGTGGACTTTGAGAAAATCAGGATGTCATCGATGAATACAATGACAAATTTATCAAGGAATTCATGGAAGATTCTGTTCATCAGATCCATGAATACTGCTGGAGCATTAGTCAGGCCGAATGGCATGACTACAAACTCATAATGGCCATAGCAGGTACGAAAAGCAGTCTTGGCAATATCCTGCTCTTTAACCCTTAGCTGATGGTAGCCTGACCTTAGATCGATCTTCGAGAAGTGTTTGGCTCCTTGAAGTTGGTCAAACAGATCATCTATACGTGGCAGTGGATATCTATTGCGGATGGTAATCTTATTAAGTTCACGGTAGTCAATGCAAAGTCGCATGCTGCCGTCCTTCTTCTTAACGAACAAGACCGGTGCGCCCCATAGAGATGCGCTTGGTCTAATGAACCCTCGTTCAAGAAGTTCCTGCAGTTGGTCCTTCAGTTCTTTTAGCTCTATGGGAGCCATACGATACGGAGCCTTAGAGATTGGCTCAGCTCCTGGAACAAGGTCTATGTTGAACTCCACTTCTCGTGCAGGTGGTATGCCTGGAAGTTCAGCTGGAAAGACGTCTTGAAATTCTGAAACTACCGGTTGATCCTGAATCGATGGGGATTCAGCATCCATGTCGTGAACCGTAGCTAGATAACCCTCGCAGCCATGTGACAGTAATGCACGTGCTTGCAAGGTAGATATGACTTGTACATACCGTCCGGGTATGAACCCGTTATGAATGTACTCTGGTGCATTAATGTCGCCGAAGATCACCCGATATGAGTGGCAGTCTATGGTAGCATGGTGCTTGGATAGCCAGTCCATGCCGAGAATCATATCGAACTCAACCATGTCTAGGGGAAGTGCATCTACTGCACGAACTTTATCGTCAAACTCTAGAGAAAGACTCTTGTATACATGAGTTATTAATATAGAGTCCCTCAAAGGCGTGGAAATGGTAAGCCTATTTTCTAATGGCAAGGGAAGTGTCCTGATGTTCTTGGCATATGCAGTGGAAATAACTGAATGAGTGGCACCCGTGTCGAAAAGAACACATGCAGCTTGGCCGTACATATACAAAATTCCAGTAATGGTACCTGTAGATTTGTTTGCCTGATCGCGCGATGTCGTGTAGAAACACCCAGTGGTAGGAGGCGGTTTAGTATCAGCATGGCCCGCAGTACCCTCCATTTCACCCTTACGGCAATCTCTCATACGATGGCCAGGGAGGCCGCACTTGTAGCACGCGTCGGAATCACGACGACATGGGCCAGGGTGTCTGCGATGGCAAGTACTGCAAAGAGGATGAGTGAATCCTCCAGCAGGAGTCCTTGCTTGCTGAGGGCCTGCTGATGACAAAATGTTAAAATAGAGTATATGCACGAGTATAAGACATATGCGTCATAAGATGTTTACCAGTGTTAGCTGAACGGTTAGGCTGCGAACCCCTGTGGTTCTGGTCCTTCCCGTTACCGTGGTTCCTGGTAGAGATTTATATAGTGTCAACATGAGAGATATAACATGAAATCATGAGAAGATGCGTAAATAGTAGGACCTGCTGTTGTTGGAGTGTCCCGCATTGTTACGGTAATTATCATTACCGCTGCGCCTTTCCACAACAGAACGCTCGTTAGTGTGACCGTTTCCTTTGGGCTGATGAGGCTGCTGCTGAGTAGCCGACTAAGACCGGTCCCCAGTTTTCTGCCTGGAAGATACAGTTTAAGAGATGATTATAGAACATATAATGATAGGATGCGGTCTGGTTATCGATAGAACACGAAATTTTTACATCTTGTCGGGTCTTTCAGCTTCCCCGAACTCATCTCGTTCTTGCAACATCTCTAGCTTCCTTGCTGCGTCGGCCACTTGTGCTACTGCATTGAACGTAGCACATACCAGATTGTTCGCGACCGAGGTGCAAAGTGCCCACCTAAAGTGGTGTGCCTGCTCCTCAGGAGTACCAGCTGCTGCTCCCAGAAAACCAGCCAAGCGAAGAAAGCGCTGCATGAATTCGTTGCTATTCTCGCCCGCTCTCTGACGTATCCCATGATGCAAGGAAATCTTATGCAAGGAAATCTTTGTATGAATGCATGATGCAGTTTTATGAAAACTTTTGATGCTCGAGAGTGAACGCCTCTGGTCAGTTTACTCAAAATAAAAGACATATCGAGGGGACGCCTATGGGTCGGTCCCAAATCTAAAAGTTTTGATAAAACACATGCGACTAAATAGGGCTAGTCCTGTACCAACCATTACTTAGTCAAAAACCCTGTAACAATGACATGTATATGTATGCTTAAAAATGATGAATGCATGAAAACAACTGTCAGTTCTAGGAAGACCGTAGTGACTACCCACTAATCACAGGTCATATTTGAGAGCCTATAGGTCGAAACCTTGGCTCTGATACCATAATTGTAACACCCCATTTTGGAAATGGAATCTTACGCATAATCATGGCGTGTCATCAAAGCATACAAGGATAAATGTCTAAGCATTATTTGACCATAAAAGGGAAATACCGGAATCAAACATCGGTAACCCCAAAGTAGAACTCATCACACACAAACATAAATACTGTAAAGGGAAAGGACGAAACAATGTCCATAGCAAACTGTATTAAAGTAAAGGAAATGCATAAAGTAAAGAAAGACAGTAAAGCTTCCAATCCATATGCACGTACGTTTGAGATCTACGAGCGTCCCTGAGTACCTACCGTTTTGGGAACATGAAAAGGAAAACAGCTGAGCAAGACGCTCAGTGCACGGATGTACAATATAGCATGAAATAGGATAAGCATGTAACATATAACAGCGGAAGACTAAGTTCTGAGTAAACTGGTTTTATAGTTTGAAAAGCCTTATGTTTATCTTATGAAAACTGTTTTAACATAAATATACCATAGCCCATATAGGTCATGAAAAGGTCACGTGCATGAATACTTGGAGGGGTGACCTCATCATGCTGATTAGAGGGGATGCCTCTAATTAATATACTGGTTTGGGTAGGAGGGATCAACTCCTTGTGAAGGATGCAAGGCACACACCACATTCACCATGATATACTGAACAAAACATGTAACTAGGATGCACCCATACGCCCCACATGATATAATAATATGGCCAAAACTGAAAGGGACGCCACGAGCAATCACTCCGCCGTGGGGAAGTCATAACATTGGTGCCTCCAATGTTATGGTTATGGTACCTCCATAACTAGGTGAAACTGGTCATGCTTGTATATGGCTATAGATTATGCTAATTAAACATAAGTAGTTCAAAACAATAAAACAAATACTGGGGAAAACAGTTGGCTGCATACGGGGAAATCCTAATAAGGAAAGAATGTCCATACTGAAAGGACGGGAATCCGTACCTCAAGTCCAGTGAATGAACGGAAGAAAGACTCCTACTTCTGGATCACTAACGCTACATGAATACATACGTGTATAAGTATCGATTCACTGATTACGTACTGGGTTTTATGTCTCATCTTAGCTTACTTTGTATGTTTTATGTCATGGTTTACTGTTTAAAGCCTTAAACTGTGTTTATCTTGTATTCTGATTAATCTGTTTAAGTATTACTGGTATTTCATGTATTATTATACTTACTGTGTAATAATAAGTAACTTTCCAAAAATAGCAGGTTTCCAAAAATAGAAAGTTTCAAAAAATAGAAAGTTTCCAAAAATAGAAAGTTTCCAAAAATAGAAAGTTACCAAAAATAGAAAGTTTCCAAAAATAGAAAGTTTCCAAAAATAGAAAGTTTCCAAAAATAGAAAGTTTCCAAAAATAGAAAGTTTCCTAAAATAGAATTTACTGCTTAAAATAGATTAGTTTCTAAAAATAGAAAGTTTCCAAAAATAGATCAGCTGCCTTAATTAAATAAGTTCCCATATATAGAAGGTTTCCATGATTAGATTAGCTGCCTGAAATAGATAGATTTCCATATATAGAAGGTTTCCATTAATAGATTAGTTGCCTTATTTAATTAAGTTTCTATAAATAAAAGTTTCCATATTTAGAATTAAGCTGGTTACATAAGCTAACATATAAGTCTAAGTGTTTATAAGCTGATTTCTTAAGTCATATGATATAGTGTATAGTTTAATTATTATTTCATGTATTTTAATTAAACTATAGGTTAAGCATTTTAATTAAAGTATAACATGTTTTAATTAAAATGAAATAAAATACTTAGGTTAAAATGTGAATTATTATTACTAATAATATAACCTAAGTCATGTCTAAATTAATTAATTATAGGCATGTTTTAAATAATTAATTAGTTATAACTTATAACATAAAATACTTAGGTTAAATTAACATCATGCTAAATTAATAATTAAAATAACCTAAGTCATGGTTTAATTAATATTTCATGTTATTAATTAATTTATATCCTAAGTTCATAATTCATAAAAATTAACATGTAGCATAAATCATGATTTAACCAACGAACCATGAATCGGGCATGAACTCGACACCGTACCCCGAGCCAAACTCGGGGCACGTGTGTCCCCTTGCTGCCGTGGGTCCCACAAGCACCAACCAAGACCAAAAATGGTCTTGGTGGTGGCGGCAATAAGCAAACCAAACCCCCCCTCGGGTTTGTTATGCTAGGCGGCTAAAACAAACACCCTTTTAAATCATTCTTTGATTTTAATTTACCCCAAAACATGTTAGATCAATGTTTAATTATCATGTTTTAATAAGAATAATAATAACATGTTCATGAAAATAATCAAAGATTAAAAAGAATTAAAAAGAAGGGTTTAGAATGATATACCAATACGTAGCTTGAAAGGGGATGAACAAACACGGTTTCTAGCACTTGTTTTTAATGTCAAAAATCAACAACACCCTCCAATGGTGGTGTTATAGGTGGCGGCACAAGAGAGAGCAAGGAGGAGGAGGAGAAAACTTTTTAGGTTAAAATGTTATTTTGCTTGAAAGTGAAAATGAAAAACATATTTACCATAACCCCCCCTTTACTTGTAAAAGTACATGGGCTTGGCCCACCTTGGTTGTTGTGCCGTGGGTATGGGGGCCCCACATGGGGTACCCGTACCTTTCTCGTGTCCCGATGTTTCGTGTTCGTTCGTGGTTAAACGTGTTCGTGTTTAAAGTGTTTCTGTTTATTTTATCGTGTAGTTTATCGTAATCTTAACGCTCGTAATTATATTATATGTATTTACGTAATTATTTTAGTTCGTATTTTAAATGGTGATCATGGTTTAATTATGTTCACGTGACATATTTATTAACTGTTTATCATGAGTTCGTACGTAATCGATACTTGTCATGTCATACACGTATGCACTTGCTTGATTATTAGCACATGAATGTGATCAATACTAAATAAGGTAAGTTTTAATCTAGGACGTACGATCTTAAGGGCACTATTCATGGTAAAAGCATGCGGGTTTTACACTGGTCTACCTTCAGTGACTTTTTCTAAAGACAAGACTTGTTCAGCTTGTGTCAAGGGAAAGCATTACAGGTCTTCCTTTAAGACCAGACAATCATTCTCTATTGACAAGTGCTTACATCTCCTTCACATGGATTTGTTTGGGCCTGTCAAACCTCAGACCATCAATCACAACAAATATACCTTGGTCATTATTGATGATTTTTCAAGGTATACGTGGGTTTTCTTCCTCAGAAGAAAAAGTGATGCAACTGATACTATCATGTCCTTCATCAGACAGGTTGAAAACATGAATGATGTTAGAGTAAAAGCTCTAAGAAGTGATAATGGTACTGAATTCAAGAATCAACAACTTGAACTCTTTTGTGATAAAAAGGTAATATCACAAAACTTCTCTTCAGCTGGCACCCCTGAACAAAATGGTGTGGCTGAAAGAAGAAACAAGACTCTGATTGAAGCAGCCAGAACTATGTTAAATGGTGCAGCTTTACCAAAACATTTTTGGGGAGAAGCTGTTCACATTGCATGCTTTATAAGTGTGAAAACACTTATCCTTTTACCACTTATTTCCAATAATAACAAGACCAAAACGTGTATTTTATGTCGTAAAAGTCGGAATTATGCATGGTTTGTGTTTTTATTGTGTTTTAGGACAAAAATATGAAAAAGGAAGAAAACACGGGCTATTATCGAAGAAAAAGACAAAGGACGAAGTCAAAAGATCAAACGTGCAAGAAGAACGGAAGTCAAATGCCTATTCTGAAGATTTATCAAAGAAAAAGTCTAAAGACGAAAGTTTAACAAAGTCGAAGAACCAAGTCTACTAAAAGAAGAAAAATAGAAGACAAGTTCAAGTTATCATTCGACTAATCCCGAGACAAAGTCGAGAAAGACGAGTAAATTAAAAGTCGAGAAGACAAGAAGAAAGAGAGACGACACAAGACCCTCCCCTTCCCCTATGTATAGTCTTCTAATGTGTCATTAGAAGGCTAGTCTTTATTTTTTAGTTTTTAAATATTTAGTAGGTAATTAAGTGTGTTTTATTTTTCTTCTCTCTAGTTTTTCAAGCTTATCAAACCTTCATCTTAATCTGGTAATCGTTTATCTTAATCTTCAATTTAATCAAGTTTACTTTATAATTCTCATTCTACCTTTCTTAATAATCTATTGTTTTTGCTTAATTAATCATGTAGTTGGTTTAATTTTGTTGATGATGTGATTTTTTTGCTTATTTGATTGTGCTTATTGAGTTGGTGTATTTAGAGTTTTTAAATTAAGGTGCTTATTTGCTTAATTTTTATGTTTATTAGTTTTTAAAATAAGTTGATTTTGGTAGCTTAATTTTTATTTATAAAAAGTTGATTTTAAATTTTTGCTTATTAAGTGTTTTTAAAAGTTTTTAAATTGTGTCTTATAAGCTTTTTCTAAAATTTGATTTGGTAAAAGTTTTGGTAAGTGCTTATTTTGTTTTGCTTATTTTATCTTAATTCGGGTTTTAGAAACCCTCTTTTCCCGAACTACCAAAACCCTTCTTTCCCGAATTATACATAGTTCACTTTCATTTTCCCTCCAAAAACATCACCTTTCCCGAGTTGAGTATCAAACCTGACATTTCGAACTAGGTTTAATATCCAACATCCCGAGTTAGGTGTTGGACCAACACATTCCGAACTACATGAAGAGGGAGGATTCCGAACTAGGTGTAGGATGCAACATTCCGAATTAACTTCTACATTCCAAATCCCGAATTAGGTACCAAAAACCTTTATCCCGAATTACATGTGAAGCATCATTCCGAATTACATCAGAAACTACATATTCCGAATTAAGTCCCCCATCTCAGATTCCAAACTAGGTTCTTGTTATGCATTCCAAACTAGGTTCAGGCTTGCTGCTTCCGAATTAGGTCAAGGGTTTCGTTTTTTCCGAATTAAGTGCAGGATTATCATATTCCGAGTTACGTACAAGGTGTATATTTCGAACTAGGTTTGGGATACATATTCTGAATTATATCCGGATTGGTTATTCGGGATTAGGTCTGGAAGGATAGCATTCCGAATTAGGTCAGGAATTATTAGATTCCGAATTAATTTTCAGTTCTTGTTTTCCCGGATTACTTTCAAATTTTAATTCTTCCCGCCATTTTCACTTAGTTAAATTTTAAGTTTAAATTCTTTTAAAGTTTTAGGTTTTCAAAATTACTTTTTATCAAGTTTTAATTTTTCGTCATCTAATTTCAAGTCTTGATTTTTAATACAACTGTTAAAGCTTTAATTTTTACTCAACAACGTTTACATTTTAAACTTATTTTAAAATTAGACAATTTCCTTTTAGTCATTTTTACCAAGTTCTACTGTGTAGTATTCATTCTGGAAAGCAATCAAGGTTAGAAGTTCTCTTTTATTTTTAATAGCTTTTATATTTATGTTATTTGTAGACATAGTTAACCAAGCTCCCCCTTTTAGTGACCAACACCAACAATTCCACCATAAACCGTGATCAATTCAAATTGAATCGAGTATGAACAACACTTCAAGAGAACACACAAAAAGTCATAAATTAAGTGGCGCCGCTGCCGGCTCTTTTCGTAAAGATTAACAATTTTTAGTGAGAAAAATTGGATTTTGGGATCCGTTCTTTTGGGAACGTTATTTTCAAGCACAAAAACTTTCAAAAATCCTAAAAAATATAAAATTTTCAAAAAATCCAAAAACAATAAAAAAGATAAAAAAACAAAAAATTTTATTTCCTTTTAGTGTATGCGTACTCGATCTACGTCTTATTCTGAGCCCGAGACTCTTAGAGACTTAGATATGTCCGGTGTGCATAATAATAACAACCCACCTCACCCCAATTTAAATAATAGCAACAATAACAACAATGTTCCCCCACCCGACCTTCGAACGATGGAGGAGCTTTGTCAACCAACCATGAACGGACGCGGAGGACTGATTGCGCCGATGCAAATCACGACTCCTAAATTTTCGTTGAAGCATCACATGATCCAGCAAGTACAAAACGCTTGTCCTTTTCGCGGATTACTGGATGATGATGCCAACAAACATCTAGATAAATTCATAACCGTCACTCAAAGCATGAAATTGCCCGGTGTTTCCATGGATTTTCTTCGCCTTCACCTTTTTCTACACACTTTATCCCACCATGCCGAAAAATGGTTTGACCGTCTTCCCAAAAACTCAATTCATACATGGAATGACATGACTTAAAAAAATTTGTCGCGCTACTTTCCACCATCCATGGTAACTAGTCTTCGCAATCAAATCAGTGGATTCACTCAAGAACCTGATGAGTCGCTTTTCGATGCTTGGGAACGTTACAATGTCTTGATCGACCGATGTCCGAACCATAACATGCTCCCCGTTACTTTGATTGATACTTTCTACAATGGTATAACTTTTCGTGATCGTGATACGATTAATGCTGCCGCCGGTGGTACATTCATGAAGAGAAGACCTGAGGAGTGTAGAGAGCTTATAGAGAACATGACCACTCACCACAAAAATTGGGATTCATCTGCATCTTCAAGGAATAACACGAGGGCCAATGTTTCTTCTACTTCATTAAACCCAGAGATAACCGAACTTACCCACCAAATAGCCGAGATGAACAAAAACTTCTTAACCATGGCTACAAACCAATTTCAACAAGCTAAAGCTATAGCAACTTCTTGTGAGATTTGCGGGGGTTCTCATTCATACACCGATTGTCCTTCTACTCATGACAATCTGGAAAATGTGTATGCCGCCAACGGTAACTTTTCTACGGGAGGCTATCAAGCTCGTCCTTAAGGTGACTGCAATTTGCTCAGTTATCGTTCAAAAAACTTCCTTTCACCACACGGTTTTCCTCCTCAAAACCAAAACAACTTCAATCGCAACAATCAAAACCAAACTCGAGCTCTAAATCAATATCAAACCCAAAGAAACCCATATCCACCTCAAGGAAATAATCAAGTTTACCAACAACCTGCTTATCAACCACCTGCTTACCATGCTCCTCTTTCCAACCAACCCACCGCATTTAATCACGAGGTTGAAACTTACATGAGGACTAATAACGAGCTGGTGAAGAATCTTCAAAGTCTAATCATCAACTTGAAAGGAGATATGGCGCAACAAGGGAATGATCTTCTTGCCGATATGAGAAACTCTTTGAGCAGTCAAACGAATGACTTAAGGGATATGATGGCTAGTTTTTTCCCAAGTAATCAAGCCTCTGGTTCGGGTTCTCTTCCGAGTAACACCGTTGCTAATCCAAGAGGGGAGATGAAAGCAATCACCACCCTAAGTGGCAAAGGTTTAAAGGAACCCGAGATTCCTACACCTACACCGGTGATTGTGACAAAGGAAAACGAGCCCCCTTCTTAGATTCCTCCACCTTCTATTTCTACCCCTCCACCACCCAAGGATGTGAGTGAGAATTTTATTCCAAAGCCTTCATCTCAACCCGACATACCTTATCCCTCAAGGTTGAGGAAAGAGAAGTTGAAGAACAAGGATGATATTCAAGTTTCTAACTTTCTTAAAATGTTTAAACAATTGAATTTCAACATCTCCTTTGCCGAGGCTCTCGCTCACATGCCGAAATATGATAAAATGTTTAAAGATCTTCTCAGTGACAAAGAAAAGCTTCTTGATATTGCTCAGACCCAACTTAATGAGAATTGCTCCGTAGTTCTCTTAAGGAAATTATCAACAAAACTTGGTGATCCGGGTAGTTTTCTCATTCCTTGCAACTTCCCCGGGGTAGAGAATTGTATGATCCTAGCCGATCTAGGTGCTAGTATCAACTTAATGCCTTTAAGCGTTTGCAAACAATTGTATCTACCCGAGCTAGTCCCCACACGAATGACATTGGAATTAGCTAACCGTACGGTTGCTTATCCGGTGGGGATAGCTGAAGATGTCTTCGTCGGTGTCGACAAATTCACCTTTCCGGCGGATTTTGTTGTCGTTGACTACGAGATGGACCCCCGTGTCCATTAATCGTTGGACTTCCATTCTTGAGAACCGATCGCACTCTCATTGATGTAGCCGCGGGCAAATTAATCATGAGAGTTGGTGACGATAAAATCGTCTTCAACATGGGTAAACTTTCTAAGCAACCTTATGAACACGAGAGCGTTAATTTCATTGACGTTCTTGATGAGGCTTGTGAAGAGCATTTCAAATACGCTTGTAAAAGTGGTTATTCTTCTATACCTATTGTTGAGACCGTTGCCTCTATTGCTCCCGCACTAACTCCATTTGGAGAAAGTGATTTCCTTTTGACAGAATTGAAGCAACTTTAGGGGATGTGGACTTACAGTATGACGATTCTCCCACCGATTGAGAAGAAGACATTCGTACCATTGAGAAACTTCTCAATGAGGACCATATTTCTCCACCGTCTCCTAAGGATGTTACAATCGATGATCCGAATTTGACTAAACCTTCCATCGAAAATCCACCGGATTTAGAGCTTAAGGATTTACCGTCTCATCTCGAATACATTTTCCTTGACGACAATAAGAAGCTACCCGTCATCATTGCTAAGGACTTGAAAGAGGATGAAAAGTCTCGACTTATCGACGTGCTGAAGAATCATAAGAAAGCAATTGCTTGGAAAATTTGTGATATCCGCGGAATTGATCCAAACTTTTGTACTCATAAAATTCTCATGGAAGATGACTTTAAACCCGTAATCCAAACCCAAAGAAGGGTTAATCCAAAAATTCATGACGTCATCAAGAAAGAAGTTATCAAACTTCTAGATGCCAGAATGATTTACCCTATTTCGGATTCGCCATGTGTTAGTCCCGTCCATTGTGTGCCTAAGAAAGGCGGAATAACCGTTGTTCCCAATGAAAACAACGAGTTGATTCCTACTCGACTTGTCACGGGCTGGCGAGTTTGCATCGACTATCGCAAGCTCAATGATGCCACTCGTAAGGATCATTTCCCTCTTCCTTTCATGGATCAAATGCTCGAGCGTTTAGCGAGTAACGAGTATTATTGCTTCTTAGACGGTTTCTCCGGGTATTTTCAAATTCCTATCGACCCAAAAGACCAAGAGAAAACTACATTCACTTGTCCTTATGGAACATTTGCTTACAAAAGAACGCCTTTCGGCTTATGTAATGCTCCTGGGACTTTCCAAAGGTGTATGATGGCTATATTCCATGACATGGTTGAAGAAACTATGGAAGTCTTTATGGATGATTTCTCGGTCTATGTTGATTCTTTCTCTACTTTCCTTGCCAATTAAGAACGTATGCTCAAACAGTGTGAAGACACTCGTCTCGTTCTTAATTGGGAAAAGTGCCATTTCATGGTAAAAGAAGGTATTGTCCTTGGTCATAGAAATTCCAAAGCCGGTATTGAAGTGGATCGTGCTAAAGTCGATGTGATTGCTAAATTGCCTCCACCTTCAACCGTGAAGGGTGTGAGAAGTTTTCTTGGTCATGCGGGCTTATATCATCGATTCATTCATAATATTTCTAAAATCGCTCGCCCGATGACCCACCTCTTGGAAAAAGATACTCCTTTTATCTTTTCTAAAGAGTGTCTCGAATCTTTCAATCTTCTTAAGGATAAACTAACTAAGGCACCGGTCTTAGTTACCCCTAATTGGGAGTTACCTTTTGAATTGATGTGTGATGCTAGCGACTTTGCTATTGGAGCGGTTTTGGGACAAAGAGTGAACAAACACTTCCAACCAATCCATTATGCTAGCAAGACAATGACGGGGGCTCAATTGCATTATACCACTACCGAAAAATAGCTTTTAGTTGTAGTGTATGCTTTTGAAAAATTACGCCCCTATCTTGTCCTTTCCACCACCATTGTGTATACCGATCATTCCGCGTTGAAGTACTTGTTAACAAAACAAGATTCCAAACCAAGACTTCTTCGTTGGGTTTTGCTCCTACAAGAATTTAAAATCGAAATTCGTGATAAAAAGGGAGCGGAAAACCTAGCCGTAGATCATCTTAGTAGACTCGAGGATCCTTATCAAGGGGAGCTTCCAAATCAAGAGATTAATGAATCTTTTCCCCTTGAGGACTTGATGTCTATTACTTCCAATCTCGATAAAACCCCATGGTTTGCGGACATCGCAAACTATTTGGCGAGTGAAATTCTCATTCAAGGGTTATCGTCCTAACAAAATAAGAAATTCTTCAAGGATGTAAAAACTTATTACTGGGACGACCCTTATCTCTTCAAACAATGTGCGGACTTGATCTTTCGTCGGTGTGTTGATGGATCCGCAGCTTTACACATCTTGGAAGCTTGCCATAAAGGACCTACCGGTGGTCACGTTGGTCCTAATTACACCGCGAAGAAAGTTTCGACTCCAGATTTTATTGTCCCACCATTTATCGTGATGCACACGAAATGGTTAAGCATTGTGATGCTTGCCAACGACAAGGCAAGATCACACATAAAGATGAGATGCCTCAAAATTTCATCCAAGAATGTGAAATCTTTGACGTATGGGGCATCGACTTTATGGGGCCATTTCCATCATCCAAAGGGAACAAGTACATCCTCGTAGCCATTGACTACGTATCTAAATGGGTTGAAGCAAAGGCTTTACCTACTAACGATGCGAGGGTGGTTGTGAACTTTCTAAAACAACTATTTGCTCGATTTGGTGTTCCTCGTGCTATCATCAGTACCGCGGGACTCATTTTTGCAATGATCAATTTGCTCGAGTCATGGCTAAGTATGGTGCCAATAACCGTATTTCCACCACTTATCATCCCCAAACAAAAGGTCAAGCTGAGATTTCTAACCGTAGATTGAAGAGAATTTTAGAGCGTACTGTGGGAGAGCATCGTGCCTCATGGGCCGATAAGTTAAATGATGCTTTGTGGGCTTTCTGTACCGCATATAAGACACCTATTGGTTGCACTCCATATCGTCTTGTGTACGGGAAGGCATGCCACCTCCCTATTGAGTTGGAACATAAGGCTTATTGGGCCTTGAAATGGGCTAATTTTGATATCAACAAAGCCGGTGATCTTAGGAGGATTCAACTCAACGACCTTAATGAACTAAGGAATGAAACTTATGAGAATTCATTGATCTACAAGGAGAAAACCAAGCTCATTCATGATTCTAGGATTAAGAACCGAGAATTTCACATTGGTTATCAAGTTTTACTCTTTAACTCTCGGTTGAATTTTTTTTCGGGCAAGCTTAAGAGCCGTTGGTCTGGTCCATTCACTGTCTCCAAACTCTTCCCCTATGGCACTGATGAGACTGCAATTATAATAGTCTCATCGTCCAAATCGGGCTTAAAACGCTTAAAATATCATCAAAATACCTAAATATATGCTTGTGTTTGTTCATTGTGTATTTTAGGTACGGATATCGTGAAATCAACAAAAGATCACAAGAATGAAGCAAAAACGAACACGGGAAACGAAGCCGCACAAAGAACCGGACCCGAACAATGAATTTCCCAATAAGTCCTTAAAGTTTAAATATTTGTCAAGATTGGTCCCTCAAGAATTGAAGACTTGTCACTTTTGGCCCTTGTAAATCGCAAATATTACAAGTGGGTCCCTTAAGTTTCAAGAATTTACATTATGAGCCCTTAGAGAATGGACAATTTACATGTTTAGTCCTTGGTTAAACTTTCAAAAGTTGTTGGTGCCAAAAATGACAACCTTGCTAAAGTTATATAAAAGGGAAATGGGATAATAATCTGTTGGAACTTTTTATTAACATATTTGGGAAGATAGGGGACCATTTCTACCATTAAACAAAACCCATTGCCTTGTCACCACTCCACATCATCACCTCCCACCAATCAAAACCCACCACCTAAACAAAACCGCCACCTCACCCCACTAATAACTATTATTAATATTAAACAGTTATTTTTAAAGCTCGTTTTTTTATTAATTTGAATGGGGGGAAACCACCACTGTGCATCATAAACAGATTAAAACACTCCCTAAACCATTTTAGAACCCTAATTTCAAAACTCTTACAAACCAAAGGGATTTGATGCAAGATGCTCTAGAATGTTAATTAACAACATGTTAATCCCTTTCCCACACCCAGAAACATGGTCACATGGACTTGGACCCCCACCCAATGGTCCCCTACTACAAAATGACAACATGAACAGTGAAATAAATGGTTGGCATGGTTTTCTTTCTCCCAAAGGCAAGATTGGATGGCCAAGATCATTTTCTAACAGCTAGCATCCGCAACAGTACAAGCAACAATCACATGTGTTCATTGACTGTTTTTCAAATTTCAAAATCAAGGGCAAATCCGAGAATCATAACAAGCTAGGGTTTAATGCTTTATTGTTTCTAGAAAAGTCTAAGTTAATGTATAAATAGAGGTGCATGTACCTATATCAAAGTTGTTCCAGCTTTTCTTTGTAATTTTTTTTATTAATGAAATAGTTAAATCTTTCTAAAAATCTTTCAAGTTGAAGCTGAGTTCCATCTTTACTGTTTTTGTAGTGTTATCCATTTACTTTTCTTGCAAAATTTCTTTATTTGTTTATCCAAAAAGGTTTTTGAGAAAAAGTTTTTTTGGAGAACCATAAGCTATAAGCTGTTAATAAGCTTAATCTGACAACTCGGGCTTATTGTCTTAGGTTATAGCTTATGTTTTATTCCTGGTCCTTTGATTTTCAGTTACAAGTTAATGGCTCCAACAAATTTCTAAAAAAACAGTTTTGAGGTTTGTTTATTTCTCACAGTGGCAATAAGCTTGTGAACTTATTATCTGACAAATAGTTTGTTCACTAAGTTTATTGGCTGCCTAAAGTTTGGTCTTGTTTTGTTTCTTAGCAGGTACAAGAAAACTAGTTCTCCTTTCATTATTATGGTGCTCATTGGGTTAGACTGCTGTAGTCCCCCACCATCACTTTCTTTCCAAGCAACTATAAGCCCCCAAGATCCATAAGCTGATGACTTAAGAGCTGGTGGAATCGGCTTTATCCCTTGGTCCGGATGTGGGTCAGGAGTGGTACGGCTTGAACTCCCTCTTTGTTTTAACTTTTTATGTACAATTTGTAGGTTGCGGTTTTGTTGTTTCTTTTCTTTATATGTTTGCTACTTAATCTGTGTAGTTTAGGTGTTCTTCATGCTAATCCATGATCTTTGGTTTCATTAGATGCTCTTAGTGTACTTACATTTGTTAGAGTTAAGTCCTAGTAGATTTGAGTTAGTGAGCAAAATATTCCTTTGTAAATCTTTGATAAACTGTCCTAAAAGGGTGTTTGGATTAAGCTTGTGCGTGCTTGGGTGACAAGACTCACACAAGAAGACCCCCACACTTTTGGTCAGTTAAGTTTAGAGAATTGTTTGTGTTATTTTAGGTTGTTAGGACTTAAACAAGTAAATGGTGTTTTTCTTTTTGTTTATGTTAAAATCTGCCTAAGTGCTAAATCAGTGGCTATAGGATCGATTTTATTGAGTGTAAGGTTTGAAAAATTGTTCATAACTGGTCTATTTAGTCGCCTTGGAGTTAGTGCACAAACATTAGGTGTTGTTAGGCTTGAAATCAAATCGTGGTATCCCAAATTCACCACAAGGCTCTTTGAATCAGCAAACTTCACTCACTGACCATTACAGCAGGCCACATAGGTGTTATTTTCGAGTTTGGTGTTTGGAATTTGGCTCAAATCTATATGAGGGGTAGGGATAGGATTAGAACGGTTGGTCTTCAGGTTTTGGGTGGTTGCGATGGCTGTAGGAGCCCACTGTAGTGCCCACTAGCACCATCAGACCTTGCGTTTTCTGCATTTCCTTTCCTTTTTGCTGATAGTTCGTGGATTTGTGGTGAATTCTGGATTAATTGTTGTTTATTTGTGTGAATTTTGTGTTTATTGTGACTCCCTACAACCCACTGGTTGTAGGGGTGCCGTTTGTGCCCAAAAACATCAAAAACAAGCGAAAACGAGCCAAAAAACCATACAGTGACATTTCCGTGTGTTGTCCTAGAACGTTGCATTTTTTGTTTCTTTTCTTGTGTTGTCCGAATCGGACAACACAGATCTTGGATAAGGCATTTCTCTGGTGGGATCTTAGACAACACAGAAGTACTTCACATTGGAGTACTTTGGGGTACTTTCGTTTTTAGCCATTTTTTTAGTTTTTTTTTACTTTTTCATTTTCCCTTGTTAATTTAGTTAAAATAGAATTTTTAGAAAAATAAAATTTATTTTTATCATTATTTTATTATTTTATCATTATTTTAGTTTAAAAATTGTTTTTAGCCTTTAAAAATTAGAAAAATAGTTTTAAAATTTTAGGAAAAATACTTTTTAGTATTTAAATAATATAAGTCAGGTATTTGTTTGTTAAAATAATATTTTGGTCTTTTTGTTAATTATATTTAATTTTAGGGCTTTAATTAGCATTTAAAATTGAATATTTAATTAATAAAAGGTTTTAAAATATATTTATTGAATTTTCATTCTTATTTATGTTATTTTAGACTTAGTTTTCATTTTTAATTAATTTTTAGCTTTAATTTTTAATTTTGTCATGTTTTACGTATTTACGTTCGCGTTTTACGTCAATTCGTCGTAGTGTAATCATAGTCGTAGCTCGTCTTTATTTTTCTATCTTAAAACCAAAAACGACACTAATCCAAACTCTTGATTTTATATAATTGGCAACACAACACATACACCTCATTCGAGAACGAACCCGCATTTATTCAACTTGTCGGTTTTCCTAAATCGTCGAGTTTAATACTTGCCCATTATACGTTGTTTTCCTAAACACGTGTTTTTACTACAATCATTTTGGCGCCGCTGCTGGGGAGGTGTTTTTAGTGTGCCATTATTACTATCGTGTTTATGTGAGTAGTGTGTTTTTGCTTTTCATTTTTTGGAAAGCGTAAATATCGTACATACTCATTTTTGTTATTTTTCTCTATTATATTATAAATCTAAATAAATCGTGTTTAATTTTCCTAAATTAGACACAAACCAATCATTTTACTATATTGTAGATATCCCATTATCGTTTTCGTTTTTCTTGTGAATATATTACTATATTGTACTTACGTAGAACAATAAATATACAAGTACTCCAAAAGCGTGAAAACGCAACCTTGATTCGGGATTTCATCACTCGATCATTGTATTTGAATCTAAAGCAAAAGTTTAAAGGCAAAATAGATAAATACTTTCGTGAGGCTTAATTTCAATTAACACAAACTATAAGCTGGGTATAAGGCGGTTATATTTCACGACCTAAGGGAAAAAGGCTCTTAAGTGCTTAGCGCCGCCTCATTTCCCCCGCTTGCTTGTGCGTGTTTTGAGAAAGAGGGCTAATCGAGGGTTTGCCGCCCAAGTATTATCTACGTATCATATATATTTGCTTGTTTTCAAGATTAAACCCTCTTGAACGTTTTGGTGTTCCACCAACGTTCTAAAGTCATCGAAAGCGTTCACTCCACGTGATCGTTTTCATTCTTTGAGGCCCCTTTAATCGAGAAATCGATTCGAGGGGAGATTTGTAGATTTGAGTCTACGTAATACACAAAAAAATCCAAAAAAAAAATAAATTTGAAAAATCAAAAAGCTGCAAAAAGAATCTTCTTTGCTACCCCCATTCTACGCTTAGTGCATGCGCACTCGATCGAAGGATTATTCTAATTCTAGCGACGATTCGAATCGACGCAATCGTAGTGGAAGGAATCGACGACGAAGACGAGATTTAGAAACCGACGTTCCTAATATCGTTGTTGAAGAAACCTTAGACGAGATGGCCGACAATCGTTCGATGATGGAATTGCTCCAAGCACCCACCGAGGGTTATGGAGACGCGATCGTAATTCCCGCTATCGAAGCGGAGAATTTTGAGATTAAGAGCGAAATGCTTTCGTTAATCCAAGCTACGAAGTTTCGAGGTCGTGAAGCCGATAATCCTCACGACCACATTCGGAATTTTGATCGTCTTTTAGCCACGAGCAAGTTTAAGAACGTCGACACCGATGTCGTCAAGCTTATGCTTTTTTCGTACTCGCTCGATGGTTCCGCCAAGGATTGGTACGGGAAAGAGCCACCTAATTCGATAACTACGTGGAAGGATCTCGTCTCCAAGTTTGTTAATTATTTTTTCCCACCGTCTAAGACGACGTTTTTCAAAAATGAAATTACGAAATTTGAGCAAAAACCGAATGAATCTTTTAGAGACGCGTGGGATCGTTTTAAGGAATTGCTTAGGTAATGTCCTCACCATGGCTTTTCCGAGTTGCACCAAATCGATACGTTTTACAACGGTCTTAATTTTCAAGAACAAGATTCGTTGAATTCCGTCGCCGGTGGCAACTTTTTGTGTAAAACTCCGAAAGATGCTTTAATGATTATCGAAAATAGATCCAAGGTTTACCAACTCCGCAACGCACCGAGTGTTGCCAATGTCGCCAATGTTAGTAGTTCTAATCGCGACATTGAGAGGGTTGATGCGAAAGTCGACAAGTTGACGAATGTGTTTACGTCTTTTCTCGTTGAAATGCAAAAGAAAGACGCTCCCGCTACGGTGAAAGCGGTTGAGACTTCGTGTACGTTTTGTGGTGGACCTCATAATTATTACGAGTGTGCGGCTACGGATGGCCAAACGTCGAATGTGAGTGCGTTAAACAATAATTTTTCTAATCAAAATCAAAATAACGCCGGTCCATCACAACAAGGCAATTATAACCAAGGCAACAATTTTTCGAATCAAAACCATAACAATTTTCAAGGAAACAATCAACAAGGGAATTTTCAAAATCAAGGAGGTTATAATCAAGGTCGTAATTTGTATTGGCAAAATCGAGACAATAATCAAAACTCGAATTTTTCAAACAACAACAATCAAGGAAATAATTTTTCAAGTGGGAATCAAAACAATTTTCAAAGAAGTAATCAAAACCAAGGGAACTTGAATTCAAATCAAAATAGTTCGTCAAACGATTTTCAAAATTACATGAAAACGAATGAGGCTAATAATATGAGACGATTAGAGGGAGAAATTGGTACTTTGAAAAACGACTTTTCCAATACTTTGAAAATTCAAAACACGAAGATTGAGCAAGGACAAATTGACATAACAAAAGATGTTTTCGGCTATTATGAACAAAGCCTCGGGTGCTTCGTCGAGTTCGTTACCTAGTGACACCGTTGCAAATCTGAAGGAACAATGTAAAGCCGCCTCGTCTCGAGAGAAAGGTCGTGTGATTACCCCTTACCTTGATGGATTTCGAGTTGTTCCTTCTTCTCAACCCTCGACTTCTAAGATGTCTTATTGTTCTAAAGTTGATGGGTGAACGTGGTAACCAAGGAAAAGAGTCCACACCCTCGTGTACCTCAAATTCCATCCACGGTTCAAAAAGAGAGCTTTATCGACCTAACCAAAGTAACCCTTGAAGAAACTTGTGCATCGATCCTTCTTAAAAAACCCAAAAGGCATATGCCGAGAAAGGAAGAGGATCCGGGCCAATTTCTAGTACCTTGTGATTTTTCCGAGATTGAGGGATGTTTAGCCCTTGCCGATTTAGGTGCTAGCATCAATCTTATGCCTCATTCTCTTTGGAAATTGATGAGATTTCTTAGACTTACCCCCACGAACATGACTATCGAGCTTGCAAATTGTACACCACTTATACCAATTGGAATAGCCGAGGATGTCTATGTCAAAGTTGGAAAGTTTGTTTTTACCGCGGATTTCGTCGTATCCGATTACGAGTGTGACCCTAAATGTCCCATTATTTTAGGCGGACCATTTTTATCGACGGCTCGAATCGTAATCGGCGTTCACGAGGGGAGACTTACTATGAGATATGGGGAGGATAAAATGTACTTTTTCACGAGTAAATCCCAAGTGTCTTATGATAATGAAAAAACCGAGGTTTCAAAACATAATGTTTCTAAACCTAATGATTTCAAAATGTTCACTTTAGCGGAAAGAATGAGGCTTAATGCATGTTTTAAAAAATTAAGAAGAACGGTTTTAAAGATAATGATTTTAATGATAAAGAATACGTGTACCTAATTCAAAAGGGTATGTGTAAATTTATGAATGAAAAATCACTTTGGGATGTATTCGATGAAACAAGTGAAAAACCAATTCCGAAGGGCGACGTTAGTGCCATCACGACAATGACCAAAATGGACTCGTCTTCACCACCTTCGAAGGACCACGCCTTTGAGGCTTCAACTTCTAACTCCATCGAAGTGCCTCCTTTTCCTAGCCCAACACCCGTTGAGGCGAAAGGTTTTATCGACATCGATCCTCTCGTCTTAGAAAAGTCACCTAAGCATAGTCATTCGACTTGTAAGACCATGGTTGTGAGTGCTCACATCAACTCTTTCTTTGACGATGACGATGGGGATTTCGCCGAGATTGATCACGTACTTCGAAATCCACATGCAATTTTTTATTCTCTTAAAACGAAATGTGTAAAGTATGATGATTACAAGTTTGATCCCGAGATTGAGGAAATCATTGAACGAGAGCTAGCTCTTATGCCTCCACTCCCACCTACGAGTGAGGTCGATCTTTCCAAAATCGAGGATGAACTAAATGAGTTGGAACGTCTTATTTTCGATGACGAACCAACTCATGTGACCACTAACAATCCAATTCTTGAGGAGTTACCTAATCAACACTCCTCAAATGAGAATTATGTTTACCACATTCGTGAGGATTTGACTTATCAACAATCCTTACAAATGAATGATGGTTTCGTGCTTGATCGTGATCTTTTTGAGAGAGTTTCTAAGATACTCAAGGAGGGGAATGAAAAACCTTGGTTTGACAAGCCTATCTTTGATGAAGAAATCGATGAGATCGACGTTCATGAGGATGACGAGTATGTAGACCCCGAGTGGGCGGTGTTCTTTATTGATAAACATTTTGAGAACTTATATAATCCGCCACCCCCTCCCACCAATGACTTAAATATGAGGATTTTTAGCGCGACTAATTTTGAATTTGACACGGCAAATATTTTCGACATTATCAAATCGGGTTTTCATAAAAAGTTTTTAAACGATGAAAAAGGAAAAGATTTTAAAAATGTTTTAAAAGATTTTTCTACAAGTTTAACTCCGTCATCACCGCGTTTTATGAGTGCTACCATCTCGTCTACTCCTTTTGACGACGGTTGGTGTGGATCTAGTGTGGGGGAAGCCCCTTATGTTCCCTCACATTTCTCCACCGAGGACGAGATTTACGATCCCAGAATTGCTTGTAAAGGGAAATCTCGGTCTTCCACCGATGCAATAAATGGAAGATATATTAATTTGCTTGGTGTGAGTCTACCTCGAGTAGCTCATACATTTGACTTACCCATTGTCCCACCTTTATACTTCTCATCTATTTTCTTCTACCCCTTTGGGGTTCTACTATCAGTTAGAGTAGCGTTGTTTCGTCTTTCATCCGAAAACGAGGACGCTATCTTTGACCCCGGTATACGTGTATCGGGTTTTTAAAGTACTCCACGTACTTTTGGTAATTGTTTATCATGTAAGCCCCACCAAAAATGACCATACCATGATTATCCCTAAATGATCACATTTATGGGGATTCGAGTCGAGCTTTTGACTCGGTTATCAAAAACAAGGTGCCTCGTGGGGGATTCTCATGCTTATCCTTGTAAATATTATCATTTTTCTAATAGTGTAACGAGGGGACTTGTGCTCTTCCAACCTTTGTTCCGTGGTTGTTTGTGATTGTGATTTATTAGGTTCATCGTCATCATTGAAGCGTCTCGTGTTCATTTTACGGATCACTCGGGCTTCGATCGTTGCCTTTGGAGATTCCGATATCCGATGATATCCTTTTATGTTCTAACGTTTATCTTATTAGCATAATTCATAAACGACTTTTAGGTTATTCGTTTTACCCTTTCCATGCTCGAGATTAAGCATTCGACTTCGTCTCTAGTATGGGGGTGTGTTCACCCCTAGACTCGAAACATTGAGGACAATGTTTAGTTTTAGTATGGGGGTGAGTAGATACTTCACCTTGCTTACGTCACCACGCAATCCAATATTCATCTTTTTGTTATCGTTTTGTTGCAAAATAAGGCTAAAAATGGTCAAATTTTAAAAAAATTTCTTATTTTTCATAAGTGCTTAAGACACGAATGTAGGTTTTCTGTTGGTGAGAATAAGATTAATTTTTGACTCGACCGTGCGTGTTGAGCACTTAGCTTTGATTCCTTAACTTTTTAGGCTAAGTCCCTTAAATGAGGACGAGAAATGATAGAGTTATTTATAAGTCTCGTAATCTTTCACGATCTCATGTGTAGTAATTATTAGCTTATTCTCTCCACACTTTTATAATAAATTGTTAGTAAATATTGATTAAGCGGTTTAGTCACTATTGTTGGTTTCTAATTTGTTTTAGTAGCTTCCATGTAATTAAATTGGGAAAACATTAAGGTATCGCCAGCGTCACAGTTTTGAAGTATTGGCAACCCGAATAATCGAAAGCTTCACCCAATAATAAGATTTCAAGTGCTCACCTAAATTAAGCAAAAATTTGAAGCTCACAAGGCCGAAAAATCTATGCCCAAATTGAAAGTGAATCAAGCCTTAATCTTTGAAGCTTTAAAGATCCAAAATTCGCTTTAGCGTGAGGATATACGTCTTTGGCCATAATAAACACCTCATGGCGAGGTTAAATAAAAGGCAAGGCAAGACCGAAGTCATAATAAAATCTTGATGGCGGAGTTGAATAAAAGATGGAGGTAAACCTACGATAATAAGGCCCTTCCGTTAGGGGGCGTATAAAAGTCTTGGTAATGAGTCTCATGTTCAAAACCGTTATAAAACCGTGTTTATCGATCCTTCTTGTTGACTTAATTTTTTGACATCGTTGTCTATTAGGGTGAATTATTAATTTAATGATTTTGGTTACACCGTTAAGACTCTATTTTTAGACTTAATCTCTATTCACACATAAGTCAATGATGTATCCTCGTGATCATTAAGACAAAAATAAAATATAAGAGATACCAAGTAGGAATAAGGGAGTTTAGGTGTGTAATTAACACTCATGAGATATGATCGTGTTGCTAACTTATAATAACAATGATCTCGTTACACGCTTAGCATGGAATGGGGTGAAAATCAAGGACGACGAAATTATTTCTAACGAAGCATTCACGTGTTCTTGTTCTATGATCCTAAAAGTCACTTTATCGTGATGAAAACAATACGTTATGTCTAAAACACGTGTAGTAGTTTATTTAAGTTCATGTCTTCAATAAATGTCATCATAAAATGAATTTTGGAAGTGCTATGATACTTAATTCTAGCATTACGCGAGGACACGACAATGGTTTAGTATGGGGGAGTGATGAGACTGCAATTATACATAGTCTCATCGTCCAAATCGGGCTTAAAACGCTTAAAATATCATCAAAATACCCAAATATATGCTTGTGTTTGTTCATTGTGTATTTTAGGTACGGATATCGTGAAATCAACAAAAGATCACAAGAATGAAGCAAAAACGAACACGGGAAACGAAGCCGCACAAAGAACCGGACCCGAACAATGAATTTCCCAAGAAGTCCTTAAAGTTTGAAGATTTGTCAAGATTGGTCCCTCAAGAATTCAAGACTTGTCACTTTTGGCCCTTGTAAATCACAAATATTACAAGTGGGTCCCTTAAGTTTCAAGAATTTACATTATGAGCCCTTGGAGAATGGACAAATTATATGTTTAGTCCTTGGTTAAACTTTCAAAAGTTGTTGGTGCCAAAAATGACAACCTTGCTAAAGTTATATTAAAGGGAAATGGGATAATAAGCTGTTGGAACTTTTTATTAACATATTTGGGAAGATAGGGGACCATTTCTGCCATTAAACAAAACCCATTACCTTGTCACCACTCTACATCATCACCTCCCACCAATCACAACCCACCACCTCAACAAAACCGCCACCTCACCCCACTAATAACTATATTACTATTAAACAGTTTGTTTTAAAACTCGTTTTTTTGTTAATTTAAATGGGGGGAAACCACCACTGTGCATCATAAACAGATTAAAACACTCCCTAAACCATCTTAGAACCCTAATTTCAAAACTCTTACAAACCAAAGGGATTTGATGCAAGATGCTCTAGAATGTTAATTAACAACATGTTAATCCCTTTCTCACACCCAGAAACATGGTCACATGGACTTGGACCCCACCCTAATGGTCCCCTACTACAAAATGACAACATGAACAGTGAAATCAATGGTTGGCATGGTTTTCTTTCTCCCAAAGGCAAGATTGGATGGCCAAGATCATTTTCTAACAGCTAGAATCCACAATAGTACAAGCAACAATCACATGGGTTCACTGACTGTTTTTCAAATTTCAAAATCAAGGGCAAATCCGGAAATCATAGCAAGCTAGGGTTTAATGTTTTATTGTTTCTAGAATAGTCTAAGTTCATGTATAAATATAGGTGCATGTACCTCTATCAAAGTTGTTCCAGCTTTTCTTTGTAAATTTTTTTTAAAATGAAATAGTTAAAGCTTTCTAAAAATCTTTCAAGTTCAAGCTGAGTTCCATCTTTACTGTTTTTGTAGTGTAATCCATTTACTTTTTTTGTAAAATTTCTTTATTTGTTTATCCAAAAAGGTTTTTGAGAAAAAGTTTTTTTAGAGAACCATAAGCTATAAGCTGTTAATAAGCTTAATCTGACAACTCGGGCTTATTGACTTAGGTTATAGCTTATGTTTTATTCCTTGTCCTTTGATTTTCAGCTACAAGTTAATGGCTCCAATAACTTTCTAAAAAAACAGTTTTGAGGTTTATTTATTTCTCACAGTGGCAATAAGCTTGTGAACTTATTATCTCACAAGTAGTCTGTTCACTAAGCTTATTGGCTGCTTAAATTTTGGTCTTGTTTTATTTCATAGCAGGTACAAGAAAACTAGTTCTCCTTTCATTATTATGGTGCTCATTGGGTTGGACTGCTGTAGTCCCCCACCATCACTTTCTTTCCAAGAAGCTATAAGCCCCTAAGATCCATAAGCTGTTGATTTAAGAGCTGGTGGAATCGGCTTTATCCCTTGGTCCGGATGTGGGTCAGGAGTGGTATGGCTTGAACTCCCTCTTTGTTTTAACTTTTTATGTGCAATTTGTAGGTTGCGGTTGTGTTGTTTCTTTTCTTTATAAGTTTGCTACTTTATTTGTGTAGTTTAGGTGTTCTTCATGCTAATCCATGAACTTTGGTTTCATTAGATGCTCTTAGTGTGCTTACATTTGTTAGAGTTAAGTCCTAGTAGATTTGAGTTAGTGAGCAAAATATTCCTTTGTAAATCTTTGATAAACTGTCCTAAATGGGTGTTTGGATTAAGCTTGTGCGTGCTTGGGTGACATCAAGACTCACACAAGAAGACCCCCACACTTTTGGTCAGTTAAGTTCAGAGAATTTTTTTTGTTGTTTTAGGTTGTTAGGACTTAAACAAGTAAATGGTGTTTTTCTTTTTGTTTATGTTAAAATCTGCCTAAGTGCTAAATCAGTGGCCATAAGATCGATTTTATTGAGTTTAAGGTTTGAAAAAGTTGTTCATAACTGGTCTATTTAGTCGCCTTGGAGTTAGTGCACAAACATTAGGTGTTGTTAGGCTTGAAATCAAATTGTGGTATCCCAAATTCACCACAAGGCTCTTTGAATCAACAAACTTCACTCACTGACCATTACAGCAGGCCACATAGGTGTTACTTTTGAGTTTTTGGTGTTTGGAATTTGGCTCACATCTATACGAGGGGTAGGGATTGGATAGAACAGTTGGTCTTCAGGTTTTGGGTGGTTGAGATGGCTGTAGGAGCCCACTGTAGTACCCACTAGCACCATCAGACCTTGCGTTTTCTGCATTTCCTTTCCTTTTTGCTGATAGTTCGTGGATTTGTGGCGAATTCTGGATTAATTGTTGTTTGTTTGTGTGAATTTTGTGTTTATTGTGACTCCCTACAACCCACTGTGTAGGGGTGCCGTTTGTGCCCAAAAACATCGAAAACGAAAACGAGCCCAAAACGAGCCAAAGAACCATACAGTGACATTTGCGCGTGTTGTCTGAGAACGCTGCATTTTTTGGTTCAAATATCCATGGATTCGCTGTTTGCTTACTGGCTTCATATAATTCAGAAAACACAAGTTTTCTCGAAGCTTCTTGTTCATATCTCTCATCAAAAGGTGCTATTCGATAATGTCTGTCTAGCAAATCCCCCGCTAACCCAAGTGTAGATTCAAATATTTGTCCTACATTCATTCGTGAAGGTACTCCTAATGGGTTGAAGACCATATCAACGGGTCTTCCATCTTGCAAATAAGGCATATCTTGTCTAGGCAAAATTTTTGAAATGATACCCTTATTTCCATGTCTTCCAGCTACTTTATCGCCTACTTTGATTTCACGTTTTTGTAAAATATATACACGAATACTTTCTGTTTTCTCTGTCTCATCTGTCTTAGAACTCTGGACCCATCTCACATCAATAACCCGACCCCTACCGCCTATAGGTAGTTTTAGACAAGTTTCTTTTGAAGTATATACCCGCATGCCAAGTATGGTTCGTAACAATCTATCTTCCAGAGCATACGATGATTCTTTCACCATTTGGGGCGTTAATTTACCTACTAAAATATCACCTGTTTCCACCCAAGATCCCAGCATTACAATTCCATTTTTGTCTAAATTTCTGAGTAAATGGACTTCTAAATGTGGTATTTCATTAGTGACCCTTTCGGAGCCTTGGTTAATTTGAATTTCATATTTACGTATGTGAAAAGAAGTATAAATATCTTTGTATACTAAGCGCTCGCTAATGAGTACTGCATCTTCAAAATTGTAACCTTCCCATGGCATATAAGCTACTAATACGTTTTTCCCCAAAGCGAGTTTGCCGTCAACTGTAGCAGCACCATACGCTAAAATTTGTCCCTTTTTAATGTAATTACCCCGCCAAACCTGGGGTTTTTGATGCATACAAGTATTTTTGTTGGAACGTTGAAACATAATTAAAGGAATACTAAGAGTATCCCCATTACCTGATAAAAGGATCTTGTTAGTATCGGTATAAATAATCTTTCCCTCGTGTTCGGCTATAGCAAGAGCCCCTGAATCTAGAGCCGCCTGGGCTTCCAATCCAGTTCCAACAATGCACTTCTCCGACTGAGAAAGAGGGACTGCTTGGCGTTGCATGTTAGAACTCATTAAAGCCCGATTCGCATCATTATGCTCGATAAAAGGAATGAGGGAAGCCCCAATAGAAAAATATTGGAAGGAAAAAATACTTCGAAGATGAACCTGTTCCCATGCAATAGTCAGGAATTCTTGACGATATCGAGCTGTAACAACTTGTTATTCCTGAATACCCTGATTCAAGGCCAAAGAATTTCCTGCCGCTACCATATAATATTCATCTTTACCCGGTGATAAATAAAGCATCCGTGCCCCTTTTGATCTCTCGGAAATTTTATAAAACAGACTGTTTCTTTTCTTGTGTTGTACGATATCGGACAACACAGATCTTGGACAAGGCATTTCTCTGGTGGGATCTTGGACAACACAGAAGTACTCCACATTGGAGTACTTTGGGGTACTTTCGTTTTTAGCCATTTTTTTAGTTTTTTTTTACTTTTTCATTTTTCCCTTGTTAATTTAGTTAAAACAGAATTTTTAGAAAAATAAAATTTATTTTTATCATTAATTTATTAATTTTTTATCATTATTTTAGTTTAAAATTTGTTTTTAGCCTTTAAAAATTAGAAAAATAGTTTTAAAAATTTAGGAAAAATACTTTTTAGTATTTAAATAATATTAGTAAGATATTTGTTTGATAAAATAATATTTTGGTCTTTTTGTTAATTATATTTAGTTTTAGGGCTTAAATTAGCATTTAAAATTGAATATTTAATTAATAAAAGGTTTTAAAATATATTTATTGAATTTTTATTCTTGTTTATATTATTTTAGACTTAGTTTTCATTTTTAATTAATTTTTAGCTTTAATTTTTAATTTTGTCACGTTTTACGTATTTACGTATTTACGTTCACGTTTTACGTCAATTCGTCGTAGTGTAATCATAGTCGTAGCTCGTCTTTATTTTTCTCTCTTAAAACCAAAAAACGACACTAATCCAAACTCTTGATTTTATATAATTGGCAACACAACACATACACCTCCTTCGAGAACGAACCCGCATTTATTCGACTTGTCGGTTTTCCTAAATCGTCGAGTTTAATACTTGTCCATTATGCGTTGTTTTCCTAAAGACGTGTTTTTACTACAATCATTTTGAGCTTTCTCAACCAAATGGGCCTAATTTTAAAGTGAATGGCCAGCGTGTGAAGTTGTACTTTGGTGAGGACATCTCTCATGAGATGATTCCATCCCTCACCACGTTTCCCTTGAATTACTTCTGGGTCGAGTCAGGCTCGTGACTCGGTTAACAAAAACAGGCGCTTCTCGGGAGGCAACCCGTTGATCTATCCTTTTTACCCATTTTCCTAATAAGTGTAGGGGGAGCTACATAGGGTTTGTTGTCTTGTTTCTTATGATGTGCAGGGATTAAAGCTTCAAAGAGCACTTTTGATGACATTTGACGACCCGTGATCCCGTGTACCCGTCTTCCCGGTTCTATCCTAAACTGTCGTGATTCAATATTTTATATCTTATATGTTCACATTGAAATCACTATAGTTGTCCTTCCCTTAGCAAGATTTAAACAAAGTGCACAATATCCTAAGTGTAGGGGAGTTTACTCCCACATGCTTAAACATTGAGGACAATGTTTATATCAAGTGTAAGGGGACTTCTATCGAAGTAAGTGGGCTTTTCCATTAATTTGTCCTCATTTTAACCGGAAAATCTAATTTTTCGACATTTTTCAAAAATTTTAATCTATTTTGGCCTAGTAGTTTTTCCTTTGTTATCGTTATTTACTTTCTTTGCTAAAATAAAGTTTAATAAAGTGGTTTTAATTTTTCCAACGTCATGAATCTTTTGACTCAACCCGAGTTTACTTATCTAAGTTTACTCTAACTAGTATCCTTAACGTGTTTAAGTCAAGTTTTGCTAGGCTTTTATATAGGGAGCTTTAAAACGCGAAAGTCTTAACTCTTACGGGTTAAGAACAAGAACTTTTCGCAAGCTCCTATAATTGATCCTAGAAAGTCGTTTATCAAGGGAACTTTAAAATGTGAATTCTAAACTTGAAAGAGTCTAAGAAGTTGCAAGATCCTATAGATGACTTGAAAACCCAAAACTTTGACTTAATTGGCTAAGCATCCACGAGTCTCATTCCTTGAGATTTTAAATTGTGAAGAACGAGAAATGATATAGTCAATTATAAGTTTAGTATTCTTTCACGAATTTATGTGAGTTGATTATAAGCTTTTTCTCCCATCGCTTGCTAATAAATATATTTGCAATAAATAAGGTTGTACGATTTGAAAAGTTACTTAGCTTCTAGCACAAGATCGTTTAAAAGTTACTCGGTATTAATTAGAGTTCATAGCCAAGGCATAACTTATTGAAGCGGGATGCGAAGATTGGCGAGTCCGAAAAGGCCCTAACAAGGCATGAGGGCTACAGTTTGTTGCTAAAGATCCCAAGTGATGTGAAGAATCATTTATCAAAAATCAATATGAAGGATCGAGACAGACGACGAAAAGCAAATACTCCCCTAAAGATCATGGAGAAGTCTATCCGAAAAGACCCTAGCAAGGTATGAGGATAAATAGATCCAAGTCCTAAAAGGAGGCGGATCATTGTATATCAAAATCCAAAATAAAGATTGGAGAAAAATGAAGAAGTCGTGGTCCAAGTATGAAGAATCTCTCAAAAACTTCAAGTGAAGAAATTCCTATTATGAAGAGAAGACCATAATTTCAAGAACGTCTCTCTAGATTTGAAGTATGAAGTCATTACCAAATATCGGTCCGAGAAAGGTCTCAAATCGTGAAGCGAGTTATGCCAAGATATGAACTTTAAGAGGTCCCGAGAAGCAGTTTTAAAAGATTTTGTCCTTTAGCTAACTACTGATTAAATCGTCCACTTTATTTTCAGCCTAAATTAACTATCGAAATAAGTCAAACAATGTATCCTCGTGATCATTTAAGTCAATCATAAAATATAAGAGATACACCTAGGAATAAGGGAGTCTAAGTGAATAATTGGGCCACATGAGTTTGTGTTAGCTTACTAACTTATAATAACAATGATCTCGTTTATAAGCTTGGTTTGGGGAACGTGAAACTTGAGGGTGATAAACATTCATGACATGCCAAAGCCTAATGTAAGTCTTTGATTTCTTTACTTGTTTTGTATATATTTCTATCTTTATAGTTTCCTTAGTGTTTAGTATTTAATAAAGGCCAAGGTGGTTATTTATGTTGAAAAATGTAAAACGTGCTTTGAAATTAATGCATTGCATGAGGGCATTGCAATGGTCAAGTGGTAGGGGATTTAATAAGTGTGACAACACTTATCCTTTTACCACTTATTTGCAATAATAACAAGACCAAAACGTGTATTTTATGTCGTAAAAGTCGGAATTATGCGTGATTTGTGTTTTTATTGTGTTTTAGGACAAAAATATGAAAAAGGAAGAAAACACGGGCTTTCACGGGCTTTTATCGAAGAAAAAGACAAGAGAAGAAGTCAAAAGATCAAAAGTGCAAGAATAACGTAAGTCAAAGGCATATTCTGAAGATTTATCAAAGAAAAAGTCTAAAGACGAAAGTTTAACAAAGTCGAAGAACCAAGTCTACTAAAAGAAGAAAAATAGAAGACAAGTTCAAGTTATCATTCGACTAATCCCGAGACAAACTCAAGAAAGACGAGTAAATTAAAAGTCGAGAAGACAAGAAGAAAGAGAGACGACACAAGACCCTCCCCTTCCCCTATATATAGTCTTCTAATGTTTCATTAGAAGGCTAGTCTTCATTTTTTAGTTTTTAAAATTTTAGTAGGTAATTAAGTGTGTTTTATTTTTCTTCTCTCTAGTTTTTCAAGCTTATCAAACCTTCATCTTAATCTTGTAATCTTTGATCTTAATCTTCAATTTAATCAAGTTTATTCTATAATTCTCATTCTACCTTTCTTAATAATCTATTATTTTTTCTTAATTAATCATGTAGTTGGTTTAATTTTGTTGATGATGTGATTGTTTTTCTTATTTGATTGTGCTTATTGAGTTGGTGTGTTTAGAGCTTTTAGATTAAGGTGCTTATTTGCTTAATTTTTATGTTTATTAGTTTTAAAAATAAGTTGATTTTGGTAGCTTAATATTTTTATAAAAAGTTGATTTTAAATTTTTGCTTATTAAGTGTTCTTAAAAGTTTTTAAATTGTGTCTTATAAGCTTTTTCTAAAAGTTGATTTGATAAAAGTTTTGGTAAGTGCTTATTTTGTTTTGCTTATTTTAGCTTAATTCGGGTTTTAGAAACCCTCTTTTCCCGAACTACCAAAACCCTTCTTTCCCGAATTATACATAGTTCACTTTCATTTTCCCTCCAAAAACATCACCTTTCCCGAGTTGAGTATCAAACCTGACATTCCGAACTAGGTTTAATATCCAACATCCCGAATTAGGTGTTGGACCTACACATTCCGAACTACATGAAGAGGGGGGATTCCGAACTAGGTGTAGGATGCAACATTCCGAATTAACTTCTACATTCCAAATCCCGAATTAGGTACCAAAAACCTTTATCCCGAATTACCTGTGAAGCATCATTCCGAATTACATCAAAAACTACATATTCCGATTTAAGTCCCCCATCTCAGATTCCGAACTAGGTTCTTGTTATGCATTCTGAACTAGGTTCAGGCTTGCTGATTCCGAATTAGGTCAAGTGTAACACCCCATTTTGGAAATGGAATCTTACGCATAATCATGGCGTGTCATCAAAGCATACAAGGATAAATGTCTAAGCATTATTTGACCATAAAAGGGATATACCGGAATCAAACATCGGTAACCCCAAAGTAGAGCTCATCACACACAAACATAAATATTGTAAAAGGAAAGGACGAAACAATGTCCATAGCAACTGTATTAAAGTAAAGGAAATGCATAAAGTAAAGAAAGACAGTAAAGCTTCCAATCCATATGCATGTACGTTTGAGATCTACGAGCGTCCCCGAGTACCTGCCGTTTTGGGAACATGAAAAGGAAAACGGCTGAGCAAGACGCTCAGTGCACGGATGTACAACATAGCATGAAATAGGGTAAGCATGTAACATATAACAGCGGAAGACTAAGTTCTGAGTAAACTGGTTAAGTATTAAGAAAACTGGTTTTATAGTTTGAAAAGCCTTATGTTTATCTTATGAAAACTGTTTTAACTTAAATATACCATAGCCCATATAGGTCATGAAAAGGTCACGTGCATGAATACTTGGAGGGGTGACCTCATCATGCTGATTAGAGGGGATGCCTCTAATTAATATACTGGTCTGGGTAGGAGGGATCAACTCCTTGTGAAGGATGCAAGGCACACACCACATTCACCATGAAATACTGAATAAACATGTAACTAGGATGCACCCATACGCCCCACATGATATAATAATATGGCCAAAACTGAAAGGGACGCCACGAGCAATCACTCCGCCGTGGGGAAGTCATAACATTGGTGCCTCCAATGTTATGGTTATGGTACCTCCATAACTAGGTGAAACTGGTCATGCTTGTATATGGCTATAGATTATGCTAATTAAACATAAGCAGTTCAAAACAAAAAAACAAATACTGGGGAAAACAGTTGGCTGCATACGGGGAAATCCTAATAAGGAAAGAATGTCCATACTGAAAGGACGGGAATCCGTACCTCAAGTCCAGTGAATGAACGGAAGAAAGACTCCTACTTCTGGATCACTAACGCTACATGAATACACACGTGTATAAGTATCGAATCACTGATTACGTACTGGGTTTTATGTCTCATCTTAGCTTACTTGGTATGTTTTAAGTCATGGTTTACTGTTTAAAGCCTTAAACTGTGTTTATCTTGTATTCTGATTAATCTGATTAAGTATTACTGGTATTTCATGTATTATTATACTTACTGTGTAATAATAAGTAACTTTCCAAAAATAGCAGGTTTCCAAAAATAGAAAGTTTCCAAAAATAGAAAGTTTCCAAAAATAGAAAGTTTCCAAAAATAGAAAGTTACCAAAAATAGAAAGTTTCCAAAAATAGAAAGTTTCCAAAAATAGAAAGTTTCCAAAAATAGGAAGTTTCCTAAAATAGAATTAAGCTGGTTACATAAGCTAACATATAAGTCTAAGTGTTTATAAGCTTATTTCTTAAGTCATATGACATAGTGTATAGTTTAATTATTATTTCATGTATTTTAATTAAACTATAGGTTAAGCATTTTAATTAAAGTATAACATGTTTTAATTAAAATGGAATAAAATACTTAGGTTAAAATGTGTATTATTATGCATTAATAACATAACCTAAGTCATGTCTAAATTAATTAATTATAGGCATGTTTTAAATAATTAATTAATTATAACTTATAACATAAAATACTTAGGTTAAATTAATATCATGCTAAATTAATAATTAAAATAACCTAAGTCATGATTTAATTAATATATCATGTTATTAATTAATTTATATCCTAAGTTCATAATTCATAAAAATTAACATGTAGCATAAATCATGATTTAACCAACGAACCATGAATCGGGCATGAACTCGACACCGTACCCCGAGCCAAACTTGGGGTACTTGTGCCCCCCTTGCTTCCGTGGGTCCCACATGAACCAACCAAGACCAACAATGGTCTTGGTGGTGGCGGCTAAAAGCAAACCGAACCCCCCCCTCGGGTTGGTTATGCTAGGCGGCCAAAACAAACACCCTTTTATATCATCCTTTGATTTTAATTAACCCCAAAACATGTTAGATCAATCTTTAATTATCATGTTTTAATAAGAATAATAATAACATGTTCATGAAAATAATCAAAGATTTAAAAAGAATTAAAAAGAAAGGTTTAGAATGATATACCAATACGTAGCTTGAAAGAGGATGAACAAACACGGTTTATAGCAATGATTTTTAAGATCAAAATCAATCAACAACCACCTATGGTGGTCCAATGGGTGGCGGCACAAAGAGAGACCAAGAGGAGGAGAGAAAACTTTTTTTTAGGTTAAAAGTTATTTTGCTTGAAATGTAAAAATGAAAAACATATTTACCATAACCCCCTTTTTTCTTGTAAAAGTCCATGGGCTTAGCCCACCTTGGTTGTTGTGCCGTGGGTATGGGGCCCCACATGGGGTACCCGTACCTTTTCTCGTGTCCCGATGTTTCGTGTTCGTTCGTGGTTAAACGTGTTCGTGTTTAAAGTGTTACTGTTTATTTTATCATGTAGTTTATCGTAATCTTAACGCTCGTAATTATATTATATGTATTTACATAATTATTTTAGTTCGTATTTTAAATGGTGATCATGATTTAAATACGTTCACGTGACATATTTATTAACTGTTTATCATGAGTTCGTACGTAATCGATACTTATCATGTCATACACGTATGCACTTGCTTGACTATTAGCACATGAATGTGATCAATACTAAATAAGGTAAGTTTTAATCTAGGACGTACGATCTTAAGGGAACTATTCATGGTAAAAGCATGCGGGTTTTACAATTCTTCCCCCCTAAAAAGAATAATTCGTCCCCGAATTATAGATAAAGCAAACTGGAAAGAAGTAACATACCCGAACTCAAAATATGAAGTGAGGGTAAGAAGCCCGGATAGACTCCTCTGTTTCCCAAGTGGCTTCCCGCTCGGTATGGTCCCTCCAAAGAATTTTGACGAATGGAATCGTCTTCCTTCTCATGACTCGTTCTTGCCTGTCAAGAACTCGTTCGGGTTCCTCTATAAAAGTGAGATCTTCACGTATCTGTTCCAGTGGATACTGAACCATGTGAAGGGGGTGATACTTGTACCCTCTGAGTAAGGACACATGAAACACGTTATGCACGTGCAAAAGCTGAGGAGGTAACGACAATCGGTAAGATACTTCACCGATTCGTTCAATGATATCAAATGGTCCGATGAAACGAGGACTGAGTTTCCCTTTGATCCCGAAGCGTTTAACACCACGTGCCGGCGAAACCTTGAGGAAGACGTGGTCTCCCACATTAAAATGTATGTCCCTACGATGCTTATCGGCGTAACTCTTCTGACGTGACCGTGCTTCCTGAAGCTTCTGTTTAGCTACTTCGATCTTCTCATTGGTCATTTCTATAATCTCTGGTCCTTCGAGTGATCGCTCTCCCACTTGATCCCAGCAGATTGGAGCGCGACACTTTCTGCCATACAACATTTTGAAAGGAGCACATTTGATACTTGCGTGCCAGCTGTTGTTGTATGCAAACTCGACCAAACAGATGTAATCGTCCCAATCACCTGTCCATTCCAACGCACACGACCTTAACATATCTTCCAATGTCTGAATTGTTCGCTCCGACTGTCCGTCCGTTTGAGGATGAAAGGCCGTACTCAGCTTAAGTTGTGTACCCCAAGCTTTTTGCAGACCTTTCCAGAATGGCGACGTGAAACGAGGATCTCTGTCTGAGACGATGCTGGAGGGAGTACCGTGGAGTCTCATGATCTCCCTTCTGTAAGTATCTGCGAGTTTACTTACCGGATCTTCCTTGCGTATCGGTAAGAAATGAGCTGATTTGGTGAGTCGATCAACAATGACCCAAATGGCATCGTGCTTCTTCTTGGTAGGTGGAAGACCGGTAACAAAATCCATGGTGATTTTGTCCCACTTCCACTCTGGAATATCCAACGGTTGAAGGAGACCGCCCGATCGCTGATGCTCAATCTTAACCTGCTGGCAGGTAAGACATTTGGAGACATAAGTGGCTACATCCTGTTTCATACCACTCCACCAAAAGTGCTGTCTGATGTCATGGTACATTTTTGTCGACCCAGGATGTATAGAAAATGGGGAGCTGTGAGCTTCAGCTAACAATGCTTCCCCGAGTTCTTGATTGTCAGGAACACAAAGTCTCGTGCCCTGCCAAACGATACCGTCTGCGTCCATTCTGAATTCTGTCTGCTTCTCCAAATTCTGAATTATCGCCCAAATTTCTCCATCATCCTTCTGCTCTTCCTTGATCCTAGACAGTAAATCAGGTTCTACTCTAAGATTCGCCCAGTATCCGTGCTGCCCACGTACCATGATTTCGATGTCTAGCCGCTCCAAGTCTCTTATGTTTTGTTCCTTGATTCCAATGCCGTTGATCATTCCGGACTTCCTGCTTAGTGCATCTGCTACTACGTTAGCTTTCCCGGGATGATACTGTAGGTTAATATCATAATCCTTCAACAGTTCCAACCATCTCCTTTGTCTCATGTTCAATTCACGTTGAGTGAAGATATACTTCAAGCTCTTGTGATCCGTGAAAATGTCGCATGATTCTCCGTATAAGTAATGCCTCCATATTTTCAATGCGAACACCACTGCAGCAAGTTCCAGGTCATGCGTAGGATAGTTTTCTTCATAGGGCTTAAGCTGCCATGAAGCATACGCGATCACTTTCCCATGTTGCATGAGAACACAGCCTAGTCCCTTCCCTGATGCATCGCTATAGATCTGAAATCCAACTGTACCAGATGGGAGAGTAAGAATAGGTGCAGATACTAACTTCTGCTTTAGGTCTTCGAAGCTCTTCTCTCGTTCTTCCGTCCAGACGAATTTCTCTCCTTTTCGCATCAGTTTGGTGAGAGGTAGTGCCAAGCGGGAAAAGTTCTCCACGAATCTACGATAATATCCAACTAAGCCTAAGAAACTGCGGACTTCTGTCGCTGACGTTGGTCTTGGCCATTTAGTGATAGCCTCAACCTTCGCTGGGTCCATAGTGATCCCTTCTGCTGATACAATGTGACCTAAGAATGCCACCTTGTTTAACCAGAACTCACACTTGGAGAATTTCGCATACAGTTGCTTCTGACGAAGAATCTGTAGTACCGTACGGAGATGGTCTTCGTATTCCTCCGTGGACTTTGAGAAAATCAGGATGTCATCGATTAATACAATGACAAACTTATCAAGGAATTCGTGGAAGATTCTGTTCATCAGATCCATGAATACTGCTGGAGCATTAGTCAGGCCGAATGGCATGACCACAAACTCATAATGGCCATAGCGGGTACGAAAAGCAGTCTTGGCAATATCCTGCTCTTTAACCCTTAGCTGATGGTAGCCTGACCTTAGATTGATCTTTGAGAAGTGTTTGGCTCCTTGAAGTTGGTCAAACAGATCATCTATACGTGGCAGTGGATATCTATTGCGGATGGTAATCTTATTAAGTTCACGGTAGTCAATGCAAAGTCGCATGATGCCGTCCTTCTTCTTAATGAACAAGACCGGTGCGCCCCATGGAGATGCGCTTGGTCTATTGAACCCTCGCTCAAGAAGTTCCTGCAGTTGGTCCTTCAGTTCTTTTAGCTCTATGGGAGCCATACGATACGGAGCCTTAGAGATTGGTTCAGCTCCTGGAACAAGGTCGATGTTGAACTCCACTTCTCGTGCAGGTGGTATGCCTGGAAGTTCAGCTGGAAAGACGCCTTGAAATTCCGAAACTACTGGTTGATCTTGAATCGATAGGGATTCAGCATCCATGTCGTGAACCGTAGCTAGATAACCCTCGCAGCCATGTGACAGTAATGCACGTGCTTGCAAGGTAGATATGACTTGTACAGACCGTCCGGGTATGAACCCGTTATGAATGTACTCTGGTGCATTAATGTCGCCGAAGATCACTCGATATGAGTGGCAGTCTATGGTAGCATGGTGCTTGGATAGCCAGTCCATGCCGAGAATCATATCGAACTCAATCATGTCTAGGGGAAGTGCATCTACTGCACGAACTTTATCGTCAAACTCTAGAGGAAGACTCTTGTATGCATGAGTTATTAATACAGAGTCCCTCAAAGGCGTGGAAATGGTAAGCTTATTTTCTAATGGCAAGGGAAGTGTCCTGATGTTTTTGGCATAAGTAATGGAAATAACTGAGTGAGTGGCACCCGTGTCGAAAAGAACACATGCAGCTTGGCCGTACATATACAAAATTCCAGTAATGGTACCTGTAGATTTGTTTGCCTGATCACGAGATGTCGTGTAGACACGCCCAGTGGTAGGAGGCGGCTTAGTATCAGCATGACCCAAAGTACCCTCCATTTCACCCTTACGACAATCTCTCATACGATGGCCAGGGAGGCCGCACTTGTAGCACGTGTCGGAATCACGACGACATGGGCCAGGGTGTCTACGATGGCAAGTGCTGCAAAGAGGATGAGTGAATCCTCCAGCAGGAGTCCTTGCTTGCTGAGGGCCTGCTGATGACAAAATGTGTTAAAATAAAGTATATGCACGAGTATAAGACATATGCATCATAAGATGTTCACCAGTGTTAGCTGAACGGTTAGGCTGCGAACCCCTGTGGTTCTGGTCCATCCCGTTACCGTGGTTCCTGGTAGAGATTAATATAGTGTCAGCATGAGAGATATAACATGAAATCATAAGAAGATGCGTAAATAGTAGGACCTGCTGTTGTTGGAGTGTCCAGCGTTGTTACGGTAATTATCATTACCGCTACGCCTTTCCACAACAGAACGGTCGTTAGTGTGACCGTTTCCTTTGGGCTGATGAGGCTGCTGCTGAGTAGCCGGCTGAGACCGGTCCCCAGTTTTCTGCCTGGAAGATACAGTTTAAGAGATGATTATAGAACATAGGATGCGGTTTGGTTACTGTTTGAATACGAAATGTTTACCTCTTGTCGGGTCTTTCAGCTTCCCCGAACTCATCACGTTCCTGCAACATCTCTAGCTTCCTTGCTGCGTCGGCCACTTGTGCTACTGTATTGAACGTAGCACATACCAGATTGTTCGCGACCGAGGTGCGAAGTGCCCACCTAAAGTGGTGTGCCTGCTCCTCAGGAGTACCAGCTACTGCTCCCAGAAAACCAGCTAAGCGAAGAAAGCGCTGCATGAATTTGTTTCTATTCTCGCCCGCTCTCTGACGTATCCCATGGTACTCTCGCTTGAGCTTGTCCTGCTCTGCCTTGGGAAAGAACTGCTCCATCACTCTCTCCTTGAATTGGGCCCATGTCAAACCAGCGACCCAATCATCACCTCCTTCCGACTGCGTCAAGGCTAGCCACCAGTTGAGTACATCGCCTTCAAACCGGTAGCATGTCAATCTCGCCTTGAATGCGGGGTCACATCCCATAGCATTGAAAATCTTCTCGATATGAGTCAACCAGCTTTCAGCATCACTGGGGCTATTAGTCTTTTCAAAAGCTCTAGGATGGAGTTTGTTGAATCTTTCCAGCCACACTGCTAGTGTCACTGGGGGAGGAGGAGGAGGAGGTGCCTGATTCTGCTGCTGCTGATTGTTGGCAGCTTGGACTTCAGCACGGATGTCATTCCTCAGTTGAGGAAGCAAGGCTTGCATGGCAGCCTGGATTGCAGCATTGAGCTGCTCTTGCTCGCGTGTGAGAACCATCTGACAGTATAACATAAAACATATGATCGACAGTTCAAAACATAAAATATAAGTTATATATATACATGAAAAAAAATTTATACCAAAAATTTCACGAGAAAAATTTTATGCAAGAAAATCTTTGTATGAATGCATCATGCAGTTTTATGAAAACTTTTGATGCTCGAGAGTGAACGCCTCTGGTCAGTTCACTCAAAACAAAAGACATATCGAGGGGACGCCTATGGGTCGGTCCCAAATCTAAAAGTTTCGATAAAACACATGCGACTAAATAGGGCCAGTCCTATACCAACCATTACTTAGTCAAAAACCCTGTAACAATGACATGTATATGTATGCTTAAAATGATGAATGCTTGAAAACAACTGTCAGTTCTAGGAAGACCGTAGTGACTACCCACTAATCACAGGTCATATTTGAGAGCCTACAGGTCGAAACCTTGGCACTGATACCATAATTGTAACACCCCATTTTGGAAATGGAATCTTACGCATAATCATGGCGTGTCATCAAAGCATACAAGGATAAATGTCTAAGCATTATTTGACCATAAAAGGGATATACCGGAATCAAACATCGGTAACCCCAAAGTAGAGCTCATCACACACAAACATAAATACTATAAAAGGAAAGGACGAAACAATGTCCATAGCAACTGTATTAAAGTAAAGGAAATGCATAAAGTAAAGAAAGACAGTAAAGCTTCCAATCCATATGCACGTACGTTTGAGATCTACGAGCGTCCCTGAGTACCTGCCGTTTTGGGAACATGAAAAGGAAAACGGCTGAGCAAGACGCTCAGTGCACGGATGTACAATATAGCATGAAATAGGGTAAGCATGTAACATATAACAGCGGAAGACTAAGTTCTGAGTAAACTGGTTAAGTATTAAGAAAACTGGTTTTATAGTTTGAAAAGCCTTATGTTTATCTTATGAAAACTGTTTTAACATAAATATACCATAGCCCATATAGGTCATGAAAAGGTCACGTGCATGAATACTTGGAGGGGTGACCTCATCATGCTGATTAGAGGGGATGCCTCTAATTAATATACTGGTGTGGGTAGGAGGGGTCAACTCCTTGTGAAGGATGCAAGGCACACACCACATTCACCATGAAATACTGAATAAACATGTAACTAGGATGCACCCATACGCCTCACATGATATAATAATATGGCCAAAACTGAAAGGGACGCCACGAGCAATCACTCCGCTGTAGGGAAGTCATAACATTGGTGCCTCCAATGTTATGGTTATGGTACCTCCATAACTAGGTGAAACTGGTCATGCTTGTATATGGCTATAGATTATGCTAATTAAACATAAGCAGTTCAAAACAATAAAACAAATACTGGGGAAAACAGTTGGCTGCATACGGGGAAATCCTAATAAGGAAAGAATGTCCATACTGAAAGGACGGGAATCCGTACCTCAAGTCCAGTGAATGAACGAAAGAAAGACTCCTACTTCTGGATCACTAACGCTACATGAATACACACGTGTATAAGTATCGAATCACTGATTACGTACTGGGTTTTATGTCTCATCTTAGCTTACTTGGTATGTTTTAAGTCATGGTTTACTGTTTAAAGCCTTATTTATCTTGTATTCTGATTAATCTGATTAAGTATTACTGGTATTTCATGTATTATTATACTTACTGTGTAATAATAAGTAACTTTCCAAAAATAGCAGGTTTCCAAAAATAGAAAGTTTCCAAAAATAGAAAGTTTCCAAAAATAGAAAGTTACCAAAAATAGAAAGTTTCCAAAAATAGAAAGTTTCCAAAAATAGAAAGTTTCCAAAAATAGAAAGTTTCCTAAAATAGAATTAAGCTGGTTACATAAGCTAACATATAAGTCTAAGTGTTTATAAGCTTATTTCTTAAGTCATATGATATAGTGTATAGTTTAATTATTATTTCATGTATTTTAATTAAACTATAGGTTAAGCATTTTAATTAAAGTATAACATGTTTTAATTAAAATGGAATAAAATACTTAGGTTAAAATGTGTATTATTATGCGTTAATAACATAACCTAAGTCATGTCTAAATTAATTAATTATAGGCATGTTTTAAATAATTAATTAATAAAACTTATAACATAAAATACTTAGGTTAAATTAATATCATGCTAAATTAATAATTAAAATAACCTAAGTCATGATTTAATTAATATCTCATGTTATTAATTAATTTATATCCTAAGTTCATAATTCATAAAAATTAACATGTAGCATAAATCATGATTTAACCAACGAACCATGAATCGGGCATGAACTCGACACCGTACCCCGAGCCAAACTCGGGGTACTTGTGCCCCCCTTACTGCCGTGGGTCCCACATGAACCAACCAAGACCAACAATGGTCTTGGTGGTGGCGGCTAAAAGCAAACCGAACCCCCCTCGGGTTGGTTATGCTAGGCGGCCAAAACAAACACCCTTTTATATCATCCTTTGATTTTAATTAACCCCAAAACATGTTAGATCAATCTTTAATTATCATGTTTTAATAAGAATAATAATAACATGTTCATGAAAATAATCAAAGATTTAAAAAGAATTAAAAAAAAGGTTTAGAATGATATACCAATACGTAGCTTGAAAGAGGATGAACAAACACGGTTTATAGCAATGATTTTTAAGATCAAAATCAATCAACAACCACCTATGGTGGTCCTATGGGTGGCGGCACAAAGAGAGACCAAGAGGAGGAGAGAAAACGTTTTTTTAGGTTAAAAGTTATTTTGCTTGAAATGTAAAAATGAAAAACATATTTACCATAACCCCTTTTTTCTTGTAAAAGTCCATGGGCTTAGCCCACCTTGGTTGTTGTGCCGTGGGTATGGGGCCCCACATGGGGTACCCGTACCTTTTCTCGTGTCCCGATGTTTCGTGTTCGTTCGTGGTTAAACGTGTTCGTGTTTAAAGTGTTACTGTTTATTTTATCATGTAGTTTATCGTAATCTTAACGCTCGTAATTATATTATATGTATTTACGTAATTATTTTAGTTCGTATTTTAAATGGTGATCATGATTTAATTACGTTCACGTGACATATTTATTAACTGTTTATCATGAGTTCGTACGTAATCGATACTTATCATGTCATACACGTATGCACTTGCTTGACTATTAGCACATGAATGTGATCAATACTAAATACGTACGATCTTAAGGGCACTATTCATGGTAAAAGCATGCGGGTTTTACATCAAGGGTTTCGTTTTTTCTGAATTAAGTGCAGGATTATCATATTCCGGGTTATGTACAAGGTGGATATTCCGAACTAGGTTTGGGATACATATTCCGGATTATATCCGGATTGGTTATTCGGGATTAGGTCAGGAAGGATAGCATTCCGAATCTGGTCAGGAATTATCAGATTCCGAATTAATTTTCAGTTATTGTTTTCCCATATTACTTTCAAATTTTAATTCTTCCCGCCATTTTCACTTAGTTAAATTTTAAGTTTAAATTCTTTTAAAGTTCTAGGTTTTCAAAATTACTTTTTATCAAGTTTTAATTTTTCTTCATCTAATTTCATGTCTTGATTTTTAATATAACTGTTAAAGCTTTAATTTTTACTCAACAACATTTACATTTTAAACTTATTTTAAAATTAGATAATTTCCTTTTAGTCATTTTTACCAAGTTCTACTGTGCAGTATTCATTTTGGAAAGCAATCAAGGTTGAAAGTTCTCTTTTATTTTTAATAGCTTTTATATTTATGTTATTTGTAGACATAGTTAACCAAGCTCCCCCTTTTAGTGACCAACAACAACAATTCCACCATAAACCGTGATCAATTCAAATTGAATCGAGTACGAACAACACTTCAAGAGAACACACAAAAAGTCATAAATCAATGCTACACTCAAAAAAGATCAATCATTTTCAAGAGACATGGCAAAACTTCCTATGAAGTTTTCAGAAATAGAGCTCCAGATGTCAGCTATTTCCATGTTTTTGGATGCCCTGTGTTCATTTATAACTACAGGGATAAACTTGGAAAATTTGATGAAAAGGCTGATGATGGTTTCTTCTTAGGATACTCTCCAACTGCCAAGGCCTTCAGAGTATTCAACACTAGAAGACAAGAAGTAGAAGAAACCTTTCATGTCAGATTCAATGAAGATGATGACGTCATACAAAGATCAGGAACAGTGGGTGATGAAATAGATTTTAATGAAAACAGGTCTTTCCCAAGTGATGAATTCTCAGAACCAAGACCTTCCTGTCATCACCATCATATCACCAACACCCTTACTTCTTATGTTCCAGCATTTGACCCTCTGTCAACACACAACATTGAAGTTCCATCTTCTCAGGGACTTAATGAAGAAGAACCACAACCTTCCTATAGTCCTTGTTCCACATCAGCTGAAGATGATTCACCTATTCTTCAAATTCCTGAAGACTCTCCTCTTGACAATGAATCTGTGCCCCTTGATATAGTTGAAGTTGACACAGATAGTGAGGTCATCTTTGAAGAGATTCCTCCTACTTAGCAAGATGAAACTCAAATAGTGCTAGCTACCTCCACAGCTATCCCTGTATATGATTCCCCAGCTCCCCAAACTAAATGGTCAAAAGATCAGCACATTCTTCTTGTCAACATTATTGGGGAACCTAATGCAGGGGTTACTACTAGACAGCGAATTCATGACTCAGAGTCAGCATCAGCCAACGAATGTCTTTTCGTTGAATTTATCTCTCAAATTGAACCTAAGAGAGTAGCTGAAGCTCTTATGGAAGATGGGTGGGTAGCTGCTATACAAGAAGAAATTAATCAGTTCAAAAGGAACAATGTATGGACTCTAGTGCCAGATCCACCTGGTAAGAACATCATAGGCACTAGATGGATTTATAGAAACAAGTTGGATGAAACTAGAAACATCATCATAAATAAGGCTAGGCTGGTTGCACAGGGGTATACACAGACTGAAGGGATTGATTACGATGAAACTTTTGCACCTGTGGCAAGACTTGAAGCTATCAGAATCTTCCTTTCTTATGCGGCGTATATGAACTTCAGTGTGTATCAGATGGATGTTAAGAGTGCCTTCCTCAATGGAGATTTGTCTGAGGAAGTATATGTTGAACAACCTAAAGGATTCGAGAACAGCGAGTTTCCTAATCATGTGTACAGACTACACAAAGCTATGTATGGGCTGAAACAAGCTCCAAGGGCATGGTATGAAACTCTGTCTAATTTTTTAACTGATAATAAATTTGTCAGGGGTTCCATTGATAAAACACTCTTTACCTTCAAGGATAAGAGTGATTTCATCATTGTGCAGATTTACGTGGATGATATCATCTTTGGGTCAACTAATGTTAATCTTAGTAAACGTTTTGCTAAGTTAATGACCAAGAAATAGAGATGAGTATGATGGGTGAATTAACTTACTTTTTGGGTTTTCAAATTAAACAATGTCCTAAGGGAATTTCGATTTGTCAAGAAAAGTATGTTAAAGATTTACTCAAAATATATGACTTAGCTGATTGTACATCAGTAAAATGCCCCATGCTTCCACCCAACAACTTGGGCCCTGATGAGTCAGGGGTCTCTGTCAATGAGACTGTATACAGAGGCATGATTGGGTCAATCATGTATTTAACAGCCAGTCGTCCTGATATCCAATTCTCCACATGTCTATGTGCAAGGTTGTAGAACAATGATAATCTTTAAGAAACAAGGGGGTTGATGTTTTCTAGAGAGAGAAACTTAGAGAGAGAAATGAAAGAACTTTGTTATATGGAAAACAAGAAATGAAACAACCAACACCTCTTTCCATGGTGGAAAGAGGTTTAAGTACCCAAGTCCTTAATGGACTTGGGCCTCCGGCCCATGAACATGCTCATGGATCGGGCTATTTAATAAATGAAACTAAATACTACTACGAGCCTATAACTACATTGTTGGAGTGACCGAGACTTTCTATATACGTAAAACGTATTTCCAACAATCTCCCCCAAAGGGAGGTCACTCCAAATTTACAAAGTCCTAATCTAGCATGTTAGATCTTGTTCTTGAGCTCGTAGTCTTCTTTTCTTTCTTTTTCTTCCTTTTGTGAATATGTATTGAATAATATCAGCCTTTTGCTTGAAACACGTTCTTTTTGGCCTTTCACGTGTAGTCTTTATTTTCTTGTGATGTTCGCCTCTTTGTGACTTCATGTCCCACACACTTATCCTTTGTTGAATTCTTGAAAGTTTCAGAGTCGATACAGCAGAAGACTTTTAGGTCATACTTTCTAGAATTTGCAGGAGTATTTGATGCAGAAGGAATAAGCATGTGAGGACGTCTTCAACAGGTACACCGCAACGCCACCGTCTTCAACAGGTACACAGCAACGCCACCGTCTTCAACAGGTACACAACAACGCCACCGTCTTCGAATGCAACAACATAATTAGACACGGATAAAATGGCTTTGACATTTTATTCTAATTCGGTAGCATTTTACCTCCGGTCGGTGAAGACCGTTGGACGATATTAGATATCGTACCCGTGACGGATAGTTTCAATTAAGTAACTTCCTGACAGGATTTCGCGGGTAAACTCGTTCTCTTTATTCAACCGTCCAAAGCTGACTGCGAACATAAAGAGTGAATCATTTGGATTATAAATCCATATGATTGAAGCCGTCAATTCATGAAACCTGGAACAAGTGAATTTCAATTAAGATATTCACCATCGTTGCTTTCTAGTTGTCACAAACTTAATTCAAATTGAATCTTGCTTGTCACCTACCAAGTGCTGTTTGATGTTAACACTAGAAGGATTTCCACTCGTCACTGTGAACACTAAAGAGTGTCACTCTGAGTGTTCTGGCAAGATCATACGATAATGCGTAGAGGCCTGGAATGAGTTTAAGTTCAATTAAGAATTAAACTACTGTTTCTTTCCAGTTGTCACAAGATTAGTTCTTAAAGAACCGCACGTGTCACCTACCATGAGCTTGTTTGATGTTGGCTCAAGCAGGATTTTCATCTTCACTGTAATACTTGCGTATCACTCGGATGTTCTGGCAATATTACAAGAATACTACATAGGACTCATAAAGATCTCTTACTTTTCACAGTGTGTGAAGAAGCAAGGAATAAATTGAAAGTGTCCTAATGAGACTTTTGATGATCTCATGGCTCTAGACTCGATAGTGCGTTTTGATTTAGTGATCGATGGCTGGAGAGGAGTGCCACCTATTCAATATCAGTCTATTCAGAGTGAATAAACCAATAGATAACGTGTTGATCTCCGTGTGATTAAAACAAATACCTTTTGAGAGATATTTGAGTTAGCTGGGGAGGGTTGTGCATTGCATCACTGGGTCCATGATGGCTTTCTTCAATATCAAGAATCATTAACAAATGATCTCAATAGCATATGTATTGACCCAGTTTTTGCCTAAAGTTGTAAGGAGGGCTTCTTTCTTTACACCCTTTATCTTTACAATTCTTTTTCATTCTTCAACCCCTTCAATGCTTACCAATACGTCATCACTAGCACCTTGTTGTGATTGTTCCAGTGCTAGCTTAAGTACTTGGTCGGCATTCAGCTACATTTACATTCATTCTCCATCTTTCCTAGGACTTCTAGTTCTATCTAGGGAATTGTCCTTGGGAAGATTCCATCGGTTCTGATGAATCATTGGACTAATACCTATACCTACCACCCTTTTGTCACCACATCCGTCGTGAGTTAAGTGTGTTTAGGGTTGATATAGTCACCATGAAAAATCCTTGAAAATAACTTAAAGCACTTGTGATATTGTAATCAAAGTTTTTGTGCTTTAAGTGTTTTGATCATCAAAAACGCCCCCCTTAACTTGTGCATTACACATGTTAGGTTGGTTTATCTTTTAAGCCTTTTTCATTGTTTTAGCCAAATATCATTAAGTCTCCTTAATCCTATTTTCTCCCCTTTCCAAAATGTTAACCATCAATATTTTGGATATTAATGGATTAACCGGTCTTTGGGTAATAAAATGAAATTAGATGTTGGCCAAAGAACATATTAATGCCCCCCCCCTCAAATTAATGAGGGTTAGTTGTAGTGCTTGAGTATGATATATTTTGAAAGATTTGGAATCTCGAGAGAAATTCTTGAAAAATATCATACTTTTACACTACAACATGCCACAAAAGCTGATTAACCAAAAAATAACATATTCACAATTATAGGCATATGGAGTTGACCTGATATAAGACGAACCATAATTAAATGGTTCGTTCCGTGAACCTATGGTGAGCTCCATATGGTCGTCCACCGACGAATCGTTCTATACTTCATAGCAACCGGCGCTTCCTTAGAAGTTCCTCAATCTTCCTGATTGCGTACGATGCTCCCTTTTTGCACTGGGTTGTCCAGGTGTATTTGACTGCCGGAAGAGGTAAGTTGGCATTGAGAACCGACAGATCATCTCGAACATTCTTTAGCGTTCCATCACTGAATTTGTGCAGTTCTGAGAATCGCATATATTGCATGACGCCAGTCTCATTTGGATAAAAGATCCCTGCTTCCGGCGTTGTGGTCCCCATGTAAACCTTCTTGTTCTTATGGAAATTACTGAGTGGAGTCGTATGGGGACGTTCCAGGTTTAGCTTCTTCTGATAGCTTTCTACTCCAAGTTGAAAGTCTTCCACCCGGTTTTGAATGACGATTTTCCTGGCATATTGACGAAAGTTGGAACTCATGGCTATGACAATCTCTGGTGGTAGATGATCAACTTTTTCTTGAGCCAATAGCAACAAAAGTACTTCGATGTCTTCAAGTTGAAGGTACTGGAGATCACTTTCGTCAATGCGGTATTCTTTCTCATCGGTACGTTTGAACACGATTACATTCAAGTAATCATAACCGAAGATAGTCTGAGTGGTTGCTCCTTGGATGCTTTTGATTATGTGAGCTGAGACAATAGAGGAACCTCTCTTAGGACGATGGAAATGATTGTAGGCTAACCTTTTCTTTGCAGTCCAGTAAGAGATACCAAGTGAAGCATAGGTATCATAAAACTTGAGCAGCTTCTTTCTCCATATTGAGTCAGGCACTTTATCCTCTATCCATGGAACATTCTCCAAGTTAACAGCCTTGAGCATTGTTAGTGACGTGGCATATTTCTTTGCTCTATTTTCAAGGTATTCAAGATCGTGAGAGACAAAGTGCTCTATTGGGATCGTGGCAGAACCGGTGATGACCGTTGGTGTAAGAGGTCGCAACACGGGAGTCTGAATTCCTGTAGTTGTCGCTATCATTGCCTTTGTAAGCTCATTCAAGTGATATTCTGCTTCATTATGGCTGATCTTTAAAGTGTAAAAGAAGTCCACATTTGCAGCTGCCATTTTGATCAGATCCGGAATCATTGTCGGTTTCCCATGAGAATACCTTAGAAAAGCCGAGAGATCGATAGGGTTGTTGAGGAATTGAGTCAACTCCATTTCAGTTGCAGTGTCAAAAGGATGCTGTGGTGCTGCATTTGTTAGCCAAAGTTGCTCTTGTACAGTATCATCGATGATAAGAGATTCAGCAAACGTTGGTTCTGGAACATTTAAATCTTCAACTTCCATATTAACGTCATGCTGATCTAAAGATGGTGTTGAAGGTTGATTTTGCATCACCAGTATATCATCGTGAGGTTCTTCTTCAAGCATTGACTCTGTCGGTTCTTCTGCTTGCATATATTCTACAGATTCATTGTGCGAATCAGTAGTAAAATTTGGTGCAGTAGATATACCTGTAGCAACATGCTGAGTTTCTAGTACTGTTGACTCCAGCGTCTTTTCTGTGGTGTCAGCAATGTGTTCTGTAGTTTCCTCTAAACCCTTCTCAGTAGCCTTATCATTGTCATCCTTGTTTGACTCTTCGGCATTTGTACCCGTTTCGTCATTCTTATCACCCTTGTTGATTCCATTACCCTTGTCATTATCATCATCGTCATCCTGATCATCATCTGTATCCTCGTCCTCATCTTCATCTTCATCCTTATCCTTATCCTTTTCTCCCTCATCCTCTCCTTCCTCCTCATCTCCTTCCTTATCCTTATCCTCATTTTGATCATTGTTACCATCATCCTCTTCACCGTTACCCTCGTCATCTTCCTCCTCTAGCTCTTCTTCATCGTCAGACTCAGAGTCGGTAGTGTCTGCAGGCGTCTCTTCAAGAATTGCTTTGTTGAGATATTGCAGAACTTTGCGTTTGTATTTCGATTTATGAGCTTTCATGTCTAGCAGACGTGTCTGTAACAATGTCATTAGTTGAAGAGTAGATAAACCATTACCGACAAGATTTGGTAGTTGTTGATCAACATAAGACTTGACTTCTCGTTGAATGATCGTGTTCATCTTCTCGTCAATTGACCCTAGGAAAGCAGCATTTTCCTTGTCACGAGTTTTCTTCTCTCCAAGAAATGATTTGTGTTGTGCTTTAAGTTTGGACACTCTATCTGTTAGTTTCTGAAGAGTAGGCTCATCAGGTTGCGGTTCCTTGGGAGGAGTGGTGAACCTTTCAGTCAATGTAGCTATTTGTGTAGCTTGAGCCTCTAGCTGTTGTTGAAGAGTCTGGATCAGTGGATCATTGACTATGAGGAAAGGATTGGATGTGGATGATACTTGTGGTTCTGTTGGTGGAGTTGTAACCATAACCGTTAAGGTGGTGGTGGATGATACTGGTTGTTCAGGGATAGGTGTTGGTGTAGATTCAGTGATTGGGGCAGTGGTTGATACAGGTTGTTCGGCTGTGGATGACGGTGTAGATTCAGTGGTGAGGGTGGTGGTTGATACTGGTTGTTCAACAAGGGCGGTTGTGATGGTGGTTGTTATGACCTCACTGATGACAGGGGTGGATAGTAGTAGAGTGGTGGTTGATGTAATAGTAGTTATAGGAACATCCACCACTCCTTCATTTGTTGACGGATCAGTGTTTGTGACCTCGACACCCTCCCCTTCTAAATTTAGATATTTCATAACATCATCAGAGTTTGAAGTAGACTTACTTTAAAGTTTCATTTCTGGTATGAAAGTTGCATGAGCATCGTCATTTAGCACCATGTGAGTCGGTTGTGGTAAAGATGTGGTGATATTGGCATCTCGATACATCATACTTGTATCAGTGTCTGCACTGCTCTCACGTTCTTCACTTTGTTCACGACTTTCAAAATGATAGTTAGCAGCATCTTCATATGCATCTTCATAAGTATCTTCCTCAGTAGGATCTTCATAAAATGCCATGTCATCATCAGGATTACCAAAATCTGCTAAGTCTTCAAACACTCTTGAGCCTGATCCTCCAAAAGCTTCTTGTCAGCTTTGTTGAAGAACGATACGCAGTCGTTTGGCTTCAGAAATTTGTTGTTGAGCAGGTTCATTTAAAGCAACACTTGCTTCTTTGCCTTTAGTCTCCTGTGCTTTCTTAGGCCTGTAGAGTGGTACTTCTTCCAGTTCTTCCCCAGTATGGATCAACTCATCTTCATCATCTTCATCAACTATTTGCATTTTTCCTGGGCCTTTATCTTTAGAAGAAGCAGTTGATTGGCGCTTTGAAACTCTTTTCTTGCGTTTACCTTTTTGCTTCTCTGAAGGATGTGAATTTGCACGTTTAAACTGTGCGTCAACATCATTAAGCATCTCTTGGTATTTATCACTCTCCTTGATTCCATCATTAAGCATTGTGTCGGGTACTAGGGCAGGAAGTAATGCATACTTTGTGGAATTAGTGTCTGCATTCATTGTGAGAATCACATAATCATCATTTGTGGTGTGATAGAAGAAATTCCCGCGAGTGTCAATGGTTGGGTCATTCTTCATAAAGTGACTGATAATGAGCTTGGTGAATCTCGGGAATGGAAGATGCATGGATTTCTTCTTCGTTCCAGTAAACTGATAACAAAATTCTTGCTAGAGAAGAAGTGCATAGTCTACTTTAGATGCACTATACAATCCCCAAAATAAGTGAGTCTGTGGTGGTCTCATTGCATCAGTTCCCCTAGTTTTTCCAGTAAGACACTTGACAATGATGGTGTTAAGTGCTTTCCAGGGTTGCCCTATGTGTGAGGTGTTAAACTGGGATAGGTTGTGGATTTCACCTTCATAATTCATGGCACGAATGATGCGAAGCACTTCATCGTTCTTTGGGTTAGCCACAAATTGTTCTCCTTGTGCCAACCTAGGAAGTTTAAACAATTTCCGAAAAATGCTCAAGTTGAGTACCCTTGGTGTCTTGTTCAGTTGGAAAGAGATAGTCTTTTTGGAGAAAGATGTAGTGTTCCAGAATTCATGCATGTAGACTTCGGGAACAGATGTTGTACACCTGAGTGTGTCTCTGATGGGTGATATGTCTAGGATATCCGTGGCGATTTTGAAAGCTGGTAAGGACGGATCAAAATCATCTTGTAATCGAGAGTTGTTCTCAGCATATGGGAGCCTATCGCTGAGCGAACAAGTTCAAGATCACGAAGTCGTTGTTGTTCCTCTGCGATTGACATTTTCCTGCTTTGATGACATAAGCACAAATGATATACACCACATATATATATATATATATATATATATATCTGAAGTCTATGCCAAGTTGAATCATAGGAAAAAATCCATAACAATTATTACCACATATTATAGAGAAACAACATACAGACATAGTTCAGATGAACAAGGTCCTTACATTTAACAACACACTTAGGAAAATGACAGATATGCCAAAGACATTTTATTCTAAAGAGATAACGACCTAGCATTAGTTCTTAAAATATTTGGATTTCTTGGTGGTCATGACCAGAACCTCAGTAGGTCTAGGTTTGATTTCTACTAACACCTCAGTAGGTCTTGGTTTAGTCTCAACCAAAACTTCAGTGGTTTTTGGTTTAGTTTCAACCACTACGTCAGGAATTGTAGGATTATCCTCAACCCAAAATATAGTGGGCTTGAACAAAGATGAAGCTTTGTCTTCCATGGCGTGGAAACAAAACACAAGACATTGACTAAGTAATTTGTATCTCTTTTGTTTACATAGGAATCAACTTATTAAATAAGATGAACTTCTGTAATAAGAAACCGTTCAAGTATTCTTAGGAGATAAAAATTAACTAGTTGCAATAAAACTTGGTTTCGTGTTAGTGGCCCTATTTTACTTAAAGCCTAATGAGGAAATAGTGCAAGCTAGGCCGAACTCATTAGATAGTCTAAGGCAAGTGCATAAATACTTAAAATTCCATAACAAAGTTACAATGTATGAAAATCATAAGAATCCTAAGTCCATCGCAATGTATCAAACCATCGGAATCCTAACCAAGATAAAGTTCTATCGCAATATCTATGTCCATCGTAATAAGTGCAATTCCATAGGAATGAATGAGAAACCATCGCAATCTGTCCCATCGCAATACCTATTACGAAGCCATCGCAATAACGCATCGGAATGCGATATCGCAATATGGCATCGCAATGCGCCATCAGAATGACCCATCGCAATGAGCCATCGCAATGAGCCATCAAAATGACCCATCGCAACAGCCCATCGTAATGAACCATCGCAATGACACATCACAATGAGCCATCGCAATGAGCCATCGAAATGACTCATCGCAATAGCCCATCGCAATGAGTCATCGGAATGACTCATCGCAATGACAGGCATCGCAATGATGGTGTCGCAATGTTCATCGAAATCCGTAACAGGGATCCGGTCTTAAACGTTGACTTCTCGATCCAGGAACTAGGCAATGTTTGAAGCGATTCTGGGCAAGACCAATGTTTATCTAAACATACTGAACAAATCCCACAACTTAATTACCATTTTCATTGCAAAATCACGAAACCCTAATTTTTGATATGATCGAAGTAAGCTGTTGTGTTTAGAGATGCAACAAAATGAGGTAAGTGATGACAAATATAGCCTAATACATTACCTAGATGATGAATAACTTGAAGGCAATCGAAAACTCAAGAATGATATAGCAAGGTCAATAATGGCGGATGAAGTGACTGTGTTGTGTGTTTGCGATAATGACAAGGAAGGGGGGGTGAGATGTTTTGACTTGGTCAAAATATTGTCAAGTTGACACATACAACCACCATTTTGCAAAAATTGCAAGAATGGTCCCCCTATTTTTAAAAATTTAGTTAAAGTGATTAGAGTTAACCAAATCAACTTAACAAAAAAACAAACCCGCTCACAAACACGACCACAAATACTTAACGCCAAAATTCAATGACCTATTCATGAAATTCTATACCACACAAGGCACACATAGCATAACAGATGATGATGAATAATTAATATTTTCTGACAATCCTTTTTAAAGACCAAATTTGATTCCACGAAGATTTAATACTTGCTCCCCCTTAAACACAGACCCGTTTTCTATTAAAAGAGCTGTAGCCAATGATTTTAAGGACACAAATATTAATGAGGACATTTTCCGGTTAAGTGATTTTATGGAACGATTCTGGTGGCAATAAGATTTCTCTTATTTTTACAAAATAAGTGCACTGATACGTACACTAATTTGTGTTAGAATAAGTTATAAAGTAAACTTAGTCCCTTACAAGGCTTTAAAGTAAACCTTGCCCGAGAAAATTAATTCCCGTTGTGAGCCAACGTTTTCATAAGAAATACGTGACTTTAATGCGAAAAGCGGGTTGCAGTCAGAAATAACTACAATCCATAATGGGCATGTTTTAAAACTTGTACAACTTTTATACGGACTCTATTTATGGCTCCGTGTCAATATTAATTGACATTTCTAAAGCCGTGAATATTACCGTACTAAAACACATGCCCGATTTGAAAATGAAAAATATTTTTGGATTTTCCGGATTTTATATTTTTATGGATTTTCTATGTTTTATACTTTTATGGTTTTTCTATGTTTTATATTTTTGTATTTTGCTTTTGGTGGTTTAAGTATGTACTATAATATACAAGATCACGATCAAAGGATACTCGAGAATAGTTTACCACTGCTATTCTTCAGATTCTTCTGCCAACTCCTTAAGTGTCGCTGGTGAGAATGATTTCATGCCTAGATTTTCGATCAAAAACTCGATACGTCCTCGATCTAATGCCTTCGTGAAAATATCTGCCAGCTGATACTTAGTGTTGACGAAGTACAGTTCGATCACTCCATTTTCCACTTGCTCCTTGATGAAGTGGTAGCGGATGTCAATGTGCTTTGCTCGAGAATGTTGAACGTAGTTGCAGCACATAGCGATTGCACTTTTGTTATCACAGTACATCGGGATTTTGTTGAATCCAAGACCGTAGTCAGTCAATTGTGATCTCATCCAAAGAACTTGAGCACAACAACCGGACATAGCAATGTATTCAGCCTCCGTACTTGATATTGCAGCGCTTTTCTGCCTTTTTGATGCCCAACTAACAAGTCTATCTCTAAGAATTTGCACACTGCCAGAAGTGCTACGTCTGGTATCTTGACACCCGGCATAATCTGCATCTGCATATGAAATTAGTGCAATAGAGGAATCCTTCCGATACCACAGACCACGATGAAGTGTTCCTTTTAGATACCGAAAGATCCTTTTCACAACATGTAAGTGCTTTTCGGTAGGCCGAGCCTGATACCGGGCACACATGCCTATAGCAAATTGCAAATCCGGCCTACTAGCAGTCAGATAGAGAATGGTGTCGATCATTCCACGGTAAAGTTTAGGATCGACAGCTATCCCTTCCTTATCTTCATCTAACTTGGATCTCTCAACCATTAGAGTATCCACGGGGTCACAGTTTTCAAAATGATATTTCTTTAATGATTCAAGAGCAAATTTGGATTGATTAATAAAGATGCCTTTGGGATTCTAAGAAATTTGCAACCCTAAGAAAAATGAGATTTTTCCCATCATCGACATCTTAAAGCGTGTGGACATAATTTTCTCAAATTGGTCAGACAAACGTTGATTAGTAGCAGCAAATACAATATCATCAACATAAATTTGTACCAGTATCATGCCATTGTCCTCCTTGAGAATGAATAACGTTGGGTCCACTTTGCCTTTGGAGAAGCCTTTCGAGATGAGATACAACGATAAGAGATCGTACCACGCGCGTGGAGCTTGTTTCAACCCGTAGAGAGCCTTCTTGAGCTTGTACACGTGATTAGGATACTCCGAGTTGACGAATCCATTCAGCTGGCTTACATAGACATCTTCCGTTAATTCACCATTGAGAAATACCGTCTTAACATCCATTTGGTAGACGATCATATTCATGTGAGCAGCATAAGCAAGGAATAGTCAAATTGCCTCCGATCGTGCAACATGAGCAAAGGATTCTTCAAAATCAATACCCAAAGCTTGTTTGTAACCTCTAGCAACCAATCTAGCTTTGTTTTTCAGCACACTACCTAACTCATCGAGTTTAACCTTGTATACCCACAACAATGTCAAGATTTCAATGTTGCTGGGTAACGGAACTAATTCCCACACTTCAAGACGTTGGAATTCATTAAGTTCCTCTTGCATGGCTTCAATCCATGATGATTTGGTCATGGCTTGTTGCCAGTTTTTAGGTTCAGTGTCTGAAAGAAATGCATCAAAATAGCAATATAATGGATGTTCTTGGAGTTGATGGCGTGTTAAGACTGGTCGATCGATGTCACCAATAATATTGCGGATTGGGGATCCTTTGTCCATTTTGTGTTGTGAGTTTCAATCCGTGGTGGTCGAGAGTGAACGATTGCAGGAGCTTCCTCTGAGGTAGACGCACCGGTAGGGTCTTCAGGTATATGTGAACCAAAGAAGGGAATCTCTTGTAAGTGAGCATATTCCAAATCGTGATCATATAGATCCTCTTCAACATCATTAGGAACGAGTGGGGGTGAAGATTCAGGTGTTGTTTGTGAATTGGTGGGGGATGGGACATCTGGTTCAAGAGTAACAGTAGATGCCTTGGATAGATTTCCATTATCTTGAGCAACAACTTCGGGAATCAGAGCTATTGCTACAGGTGCTGGAGAATCATTACTCGGTGGATCAAAGAATTCATCATACATAGGTTGAAATAACTTATCCCACTCGGACCTTGTAGGTGGTATAAATGACGGAGAAGTAGGATTGTTGGGAGTTAATGCGGAACTGATTGTACCGGTTCCCATCTCGTGTAATGCGGGTTCAGAGCTGTGTTGCTCAGAAGCCATCGCTGTCAGCTCATCAAAATCGACATCCAAAGTTTCTACTATCTTGCCAAGACGACGGTTATAAATCCGGTAAGCTTTCTTTGTAGGCGAGTAACCAATAAAAATTCCAATATCAGCCTTCGGTTGAAGTTTGCCCAAATTCTCACTATTTGTATTTGGATAACACAGTGCACCAAACACATGAAGATATGAAATATCGGGTTTGTGTCCATGAAGTAGCTCATATGGAGTTTTACCATGACGTTTACGAATGATGGAGCGGTTTTGGGTATAACATGCGGTTGCCACTGCTTCAGCACATAAGAATAAAGGAGCATTCGCATAAATCAACATAGTTCTAGCAGCTTCCATAAGTGTACGGTTACGTCTTTCAACGACACCATTTTGTTGTGGAGTGCGAGCCACAGATGTTTCATTAGAAATACCAACCTTTTCATAATAATTTCGAAGAGTCTGATTAACGAACTCAGTGTCGTTATCAGTCCGAATGCGACGAACAGTAGCATTACGACGTACTTGGATCATCTTTAAGAAAGTAATGATATACTCTGGTGCTTGATCCTTGGATGCTAAAAATTTTACCCATGTAAACCTTGAGAAACCATCCACTATGACGAGGATGTATTTTATACCACTCACACTCGCCGTACGCATTGGCCCGCAAAGATCCATGTGCAAAAGATACAGTGGTTCTTGGTTGGTGTCTTCTGCTTTAGGTTTGTAAGATTTCTTGGTGCTTTTCCCCAAAGAACACGCGGAACATAAATGATCCTTGTCTAACTTAAGTTTTGGAAGACCACGAACAAGTTCGTTTCTAGCCAAATGGTTAATAGCATCAAAGTTAAGATGAGATAACCGTCGATGCCACAACCATGACTTGGTCTTAGATGCTTTGGAGAGTAGGCAAACAGGAGAGGCGGCCATCATGTTTTGAATAGACAATGTATAGAGATTATCCCCTCGAGAACCCTTTAACAAATCATTTCCTGCAAGATCGCGAATGAAGCAAGTATGTTGTCGAAAGGCCACTTCAAGGTTTTAATCGCAAAATTGTCCCACTGAAAATAGATTGTGACCAAGTCCCTCCACATAATAAACCCTTGAAATCGTAACATTCCGAATTTGGTATTCACCATAACCCATAATATTTGCAATATGGTCGTTGCCGAATTTAACCGTTCCTAGAAACTTGCTGACGAAATTTCTGAGCATCGAGCGATCTCCAGTCATATGTTTGGAGCACCCCGAGTCTTAATACCAAAGAATAATTTGGACGACCTGAAAATATTACCAAACACAGACGATGTATCGGATTCTAATTGTTCCTCTGAGTTAGCAGGTACAGATATAATTATCTTAGATTTGCTATCAGACGAAACTTTAGGCTTCCAGATTTTCTTACTAGTGGTTGGCTTAGATTCTAGTTGTCTAGTATTCTGAGGTACTTTTTGACTGGGGACATTACCACTGGTAGGCACAATAGTGGGGGCAGACCTAGTTAAAGGGCGCTTTTTCCATTTCTTAGTGCTAGTGTTCCTATTTAAAGGACGCTTAGACCTAACTTCCGTGGATGTGATCCTAGTTAAAGGGCACTTAGTTCCATTAGCAGTGAAGGTCCTACCAGTGGGTTTCCATTGCCAACCAACTTGGGTGAATTTCTTCCCCGTTGGAATCCATTCAAGATTGTTCTTAATAGCATACATTTCATTCACGTGATCAACAAGGCATAAATCATGACGCTGAGAAAACATGCATTCATTACAATTCCAACATGTCGCATTATAATTCACATTTTGCTTAGGTTTCCACTCATAAAGAGAACCTTTTGTCTTAGCTACATGATTCTTTTTATTTGAAACTAAAATAACATTCCTAGGGTGCACTTCTACTTTCTTTTTCTCAGTTCTATTAGTGGAAGGCTTGATCCTATCTTTCTTGTCTTGAGATCCTTTAGCCTTAGTAGACACAGTTACTCCTGTACAAGTCAAGGGAACATTAGTGACATATTTTGACTTAGCCTTGATGGGTGTGTTTAAAACAGGCTTAGCTCCTGGGGTCTTATTGAATGGAGTAATGGCAATGGTGGTTTGTTGTTTAGATGGTACAGATATCAGTTTCCCAATGTACTCTAAGTTTGCTAAATAATCCTGAAAGCGATCCACATATAATAAAAGCTCATATACACTATGACTTGTGGGATCACGTTCACGCATTTCATCAACAATCTCTCTAGCTAGATCAGCATGTTCTAAGGCATTTTTCATATATGTGGCAAACTTAGTGGGACTTTTCTTAAACTTTGGATCCCGATATAGCACACGTGGGTTGGGTTTGGGAGCACTAGAGGTCGAGGCAGAGACAATAGCTGGATTATCAACACTTTCTCGTCCTTTGAGTTGAAGTGTCTCCTTTAATTCTGCTATAACCATGTTTTTGTCTATGAGCTGAATTTTTAGGTCAGAGGATTCCTCACATTTCCTGTTTAGTTTGTTCTGTCGCATTAAAAGTGAGGCGTTCTTCTATTGAACCAGAATTTTGTGAGTCACCCTGCCTTACTTGTTCACACTCTCCTAGCATAGAATTAATTCTATTTTATAGGACATGATTCTTAGTCTCTAGAGCCTCTAGTTCCGTTTTTGTTTCTAGTAATTCTCTCTTAATTCTCATCATCTCTTCCTCTAAATCCTGAACCATCTGAATCATCTTGTCACTTATCTCAACGGAGTTTCCACTATCATTTAGTTTCGAAAGAGTTTAATTTTTAGATTGATTCTCAATTTCAAGAGATATAGAATGTTGTTGAAGCTCATTAAAACTTTTTGAGAGTGTGTTATATGAATCTTGAAGCTTTAAAAATTCAGCGTTGGATTCATGACAAGAATGATTATCTATAGTATTCACATGTTCAACCGTATTCACAGATTCATGCACATCATCACAAATATTCACAGTAGATGAAATTTCATGAGTATATTTAACAGTAACAACTTGCATCACTTCGAGAGACACCATATGTTCTAAAAATCGGTCATATTCGGATAAAATCTTTTCCTTTTCAATTAAATGTTGTTCATAAGCATCATCCATTTCATAGAAAACTTTTTGAACTTCACCAATTTCAAAACTTAGATTGCACGCTAGATCACAAACTCCTTGTTTAATATGGTCCACAAACGGAACGATCTCTTTCTCAAACACCGTTTTCATGTGTTCGAACGCCCATTCTCCAGCGGTTTGAGCCGTTGAAGTCGTACATTCCAGAATGACCATGTCAAACTCGGTATGGTATCTCCCAAGCTCTTCCACGCTGAGCTTTACCGTACTAACCGGCGGAAGATTCTTAGGAATTTCCTTTGGTTGGTCCGAGTTAACGAGTGTAGGAATTATACTAAGGCATTATCTATTAGGCATGAAAGTGGATGTTTGGATAGTTCTCTTTTGCATATTAAATCGAGTTCTAAGATCTATTGTAGCATTTTTTGCATTCATTTGAGCATAATCATATTCAGGATATGTAGGAAGTAATTTTAACCGCTTCTCATCATATGGTGTCATACTCTCAGAATCATTCAAGAACACAATCGGATCTAATACCAATCCTAACTTGGTTGCATCATAAAGTCGTGGGTTGTGGTGAAGCGCTTGCTTTGCATACCCCGGGTTAGGTGGTAAGTCTATGAGACGCGATAGATTGAACTCTTTAAATGATGTATGAAACAAGTGTACTAGATGTGAGGCAGCATATTGTTTTAAAAGCTTAATTTCCGTTTCTTTTATTATTTCAGACGTCTTAATTTCCATTTCAATCTGTTTGGACTAAAGAATTTCAAAATCCGTTTGAAGCTGTTGAAAATTATTAACGTCTGGCTCTTTTTCTTTAAGTTCATTCGAAAGATTTGCTCTTAAACTCTCAATTTCTAGCAGCTTGTCCATTTGAACTTTCCTAAACCTATCAGATTCAGGATTGTTTAAGGTAGTGGACACAGGAGTCATTTCCAAGGTTTGAACCTTTTCCTTATACAAAGCAAGCTCGGCAGATAAAGTCTGATTAGCATTAAGGGTTTTAAGGACCGGATTATTCATTTCGCTAAGCAAAGATGCTGGGACCATAACCAAATCAGGTTGAGCAGACGAATTGGTAGTCGTAATAGCTCCCGGTTGTGGTTCACTCAAAGTCTGAGGACTTTCACTGATATTGCTATCATTGTTTGTCTCGTCTATTGAGTTACTAACCACCGGAGGCTGTTCCGAATACTCAGACATTTGCTCAACTTGATAAGGTACAATACTAGTATCTGTAGCAGTATGTGGTACCTCAGAGATTGTATCAGCTCCATATAGTGAAAGGTTTGCCATGAGAGCTGCTTTGGTGGTGTTAAGATCATCACAATCAGAGTCGTATGCATCCAAATCATCACATTGATATGTTGCATTGTTGGTGATGACTGTTGTGAGACCATCAGTTTCCGCTACTCCCGGATCTGCAAGGAATGCCAATTCTTCTTCATCAAGCTCACGACCTTGGGCTTGAGCATTCACCAGGTAGATCTTCTCCTGAAACCATGTGCCATCCCTTTTCCGCTTAGGCTGCTTGCACTCTCGGGCCATGTGCCCTTCCCCTTTGCAGTTATAGCAAATAACCACCTTCATTTTACCAGTGCTGTTTGCTCTTGTAGCAGTAGTATTGGATGAACGTGCACCAGCAGTAGACGAATTAGATCTTCCTTGAAGTGGTTGCACCATGACTCTTCCGTCCTGAATTGTTGCCTGTTGTCGAGAGTTAGACGAGTTCCTTAACTGATCGTTAGTTGTTTCTGGACCTCTGTAACCTCGTTTGTTCAATGTTTGACTTAAATAAGCATACATCTGAGCAAGGATATCAGTAGGTCTATCTCCTTGTCTAAATTCAGGGACAGGGATGTCATCTTCACAGTAGAATGCTGGTGCTGCTTGAGCCACAATCTGATTGGATGGAGCACTGACTTGTTTTGAGTAATGAGGTTGAGGAGCCTCAAGTTGTGGATAGGTACAAGCAAGGTTTGTTGGAGGTTGATACGGTGAATACTGATGTGAAGCATAAGGTAATGGGTGTGAATCTCCTTTTGATGATGATGTTGCTGGTTGATGATAAGATGTAGGCGACGATGGCAGGATCGAGTACTGTGGGAAGCTTGGTGTTTGATACACAGGTTGATATGAAGATTTGTGTCCTAAAGCAAGCTCAGAGTTGTGGTATGACAGTGTAGGATGGTTTGCCAATAATGCCATTGGTTCATGATAAGCTCCCTGAGAGATTCGGTTTTGGATCACATGCTTCTCGTGTTGTTGTAAGAAAGCATAGAGTTGATCTAAATTGGACTTGTGTAAATCGCGAATCATCTAGACATCAGTGACATATTGACTCCATTCAGGGGGTAATGTGTTCAAAAACTTGGTGTTTAATTGAAACTGTTCAATCCTTAGGTTATAGACGTTCATGTCATTCATCAAAGTGGTAAAACGCCAGTAAAAATCATGAAGAGTCTCCCCTGGAATGTATTTGAACCTATCAAACAAATCATACAGTTGACACTCTCGTTCCTGCTTAGTGAGAGATGTCCCTTGTAACAAAACCGCAAGTCGATCCCAAAGATCCTTTGACACCTTATGTTCACTTACCATTCTAAAGATATCAGGTGGAAGGGCTTGAAGAATTGTCTGAGCATCCCTTTCATCAGCATCTGCAATGATTTTGTTGGCATCGGTTAACTCATGATACTCCCTTGGCCTTGTCACATTGTTGACGGTAACCTCTCCCCAATCTAATGGTCCTTTATCAATTGATTGAAGCATAAGTCGACCACTTTGTTTGCCCATGATGTACGTTCTCATACGAACTTGCCATGCTTCAACCAAATCTTTGATGAGCAAAGGTGGGCGAGTATCGGTACCCGAAATGATCGAGATATCGGTAAGTGAAGTCATAGTTGGCATATATGAATGTGAATTCATTTTGTGATCCCTTAAAAAAGATTATCAAAGATGATCGAACAATGAAATAAGGTTATGAGTTTTTTGTGTTGTGAACTAAAAGATGTTGTTATTTTGTTGTTGTGTTTGCGTTTGAAATTTACCAAATTACCAAATTAAATGCCAAATAGAAGAAATCCACTAAGTATCCAAAAAACAGGTTCTATCGGAATGTACTTTCTGTCGGAATACCAGATCGGAAAGTCCAGATCGGAATGTCTTACTATCGGAATGCTTAGATCGTAATGTAACCCTGTCGGAATGCTGATGGTATCGGAATGCCTAGATCGCAATGCAAAGTTGTCGAAATGTTCAGATCGCAAAGTACTGTCGGAATGCTCAGATTGCAAAGTGCTGTCAGAATGATTCAGATCGCAAAGTGCTATCGGAATGATTCAGATCGGAATATGGCTGACACAATTTAGGCAGAGTAACGACTTAAAACTTCCTTATAACCATCGGAATCCCAGATCGTAAAGAACGATCGGAATATCCAGATCGGAATAAGTATCGAAATCCAAGTATCGCAAAGTAGAACCAGTCACTTTCCGATGGTGATAATTATTGCGATGGAAACCCTTTTCACTTGTACTTTCCGATGGTGATGTTGCTTGAAATTCGGAATGAAGAAAACAAGAACTTTTTGAACTTTTGATCCAAGAAAGATTGTGTTTTAACCAAAATCAAGACACCAAAAACACTACAACACTACTGTATACGTTATGCTTCTTGAAATCACGATCAAACACAAAAAAATTTGATGATTCGGCAATATGAACTCAAAAAGCCACGAAATGCTTATAAGAACATACGCAACACTAAAACAAACCTATATTTCATCCCATGCTCTTGATACCAATTGTAGAACAATGATAATCTTTAAGAAACAAGGGGGTTGATGTTTTCTAGAGAGAGAAATGAAAGAACTTTGTTATATGGAAAACAAGAAATGAAACAACCAACACCTCTTTCCATGGTGGAAAGAGGTTTAAATACCCAAGTCCTTAATGGACTTGGGCCTCCGGCCCATGAACATGCTCATGGGTCGGGCTATTTAATAAATGAAACTAAATACTACTACGAGCCTATAACTACATTGTTGGAGTGATCGAGACTTTCTATATACGTAAAACGTATTTCTAACAAAGGTACCAAGCTAACCCAAAAGAATCCCATCTAGTGGCTCTTAAGAAAATTTCCAGGTATCTCAAAGGGACAACGTCACTAGGTCTATGGTATCCCAAGGAATCAGGCTTTGATCTCAAGGCCTATTCAGATTCAGACTATGCTGGATGCTGCATTGACAAGAAAAGTACCTCAGGTAGCTGTCAAATCCTAGGAGGAAAGTTGGTTGGATGGAGTGCAAAGAAGCAAAACTCTGTGGCCATGTCATCAGCTGAAGCTGAATATGTTGCTGCTGTCAGCTGTTGTGCACAGGTGCTATGGATGAAGAGTCAATTAGCTGACTATGAGATTCTATATGACAAAGTGCCAATCTTCTGTGACAACACTAGCGCCATTACCATCTCCAGCAACCCTGTTCTTCACTCTCGAACCAAACACATTGATATCAGGTATCATTTTATCAAGGATCATATAATGAAGGGAGATATTGAGCGACATTTCGTCCCCACAGAGATGCAACTAGCTGACATCTTTACCAAGCCTTTGGTTGAACCTTCGTTCAACAGGCTAGTTGCTGAGCTGGACATGCTTAATATCTCTAAGCGTGTGGCTTGATATTTAATGTGTTCATTAAAGTCTGATTAAATATTAAATGTTTTTCACATGAAATTAGGTAGTTACATTCCAAGTAAATGCTAAAAACATTCCCTGTATTTAATTACTTCATTTACGAATAACGAGGAGACAAATGGTTTTGAAAGGTCAAGGGACCCACTTGTGTGCAGTCTTTTTCCCACTACGCATTTAATGCGTTTGAATAACTGTTACAGTTTTTTGAATATAAATATTGTCTCAAGATCTTTCTCACCTACGACTATTCTCATTTCTCACAAATTCGTCTCTCTCTAAACTTTCTCTCTCTAAACCCTTTCACCATCTTCATCTTCTTCAACCTCGAATCCATGGCGTTCCCAATACCAAAGGCTTCCAATGTTAACTTCGAACTGAATGAGAGCATCCTTGCTTCTAACAACTCGATTGGATGGCTCAAGGCTCCAAACAACACCTACACAGATCTGGTCAATTTCATGAAGAATTGTGATGTTAGTGAAGCATTCACAAAATCCCAACCCGTTTTCAACCAAGAATACCTTAGGGAATTCTGGTATTCTGCCGAAGTCATTGATGACACCATCACCTTTAACCTCTCTTGCAATGAACACCCATTCGCCTTCTCTCTCAAAGACTTTTCTAATGTGGCTGGGCTAAGGCATGGAGATGAATGCCTGAAATTTGTTGACAAAAAGGTGGTAAAGGATGCCCTTGCCACACTTAAACCCGTATCTGATGTTAACCCAGCCCTTACTCCTGCTGAAGTCGTTGCCAAGTCTCCTCTGAAGATCAGATATTTCTCCCCTATGTGGCGTGTCCTCTTTACACACATAGTCAAATCCCTAGGTGGTATGCAGGGATCTCAAGACCAAATGGCATTTAATCATCAAACCATTGCTTTTGGGCTGATATCGGGCACAAACATAGATGTTGGAAGCATACTTTTCTCCAACCTTGTGGAAAAGCTTAAGGGAACCAATCAAGTCAGGGAGAAAATATTTTCTATGTTCGCTTTCTTTCTCTTCTCTTTGAAAGCCTGTTGGGTGATAACTACCACAACTCTGAGCTCACAACCTTGAAGCCGTATCACATCATCGGAGCGATCTACAAAGGGATTGGACCTGAGGATGTACCAGCTACTTCCCATATGTTGAACATTGCTAATAAACAACCTTCAGTTGTGAAGTCCTTGCTCCCTTCCTCTGAGAAGGTGAATACAGCTGGTGTGTCTGGCAAGTCAGCGTCTTTGACCTATGGGCAACACACCACGTCGTCCAAGGCAACAACTGGCCAACATCCAAAGAAGAAGAAAAACCCATCTTCTACCCACACCCAAACTGTTGCTAAGGCCAGGGTAAAGAAGACTGCGAACCTCTCCACCTCCTCTGTTCCAGAGACTTATGTGAACACAAAGACCTCAGCTGACAAACAACAGGAGTCTAGCGTCTCAATCTCAACAGAGACAACAGGGAACCAGCCCAATTCTGCTGATATCGTACATGTAATCAGTCTTATCATTTTTAGAGGTCCACAAGCAGCAGTTTGGGTGTGGGTAGAAGATGGGTTTTTCAGCGAATGGCGACCATTAACCTCATACTTTTCACTCTTAAAAGAATCCCAAGGATTTATCCTTTGGAGTGGCTGAATAATCATCCTCAGCCTCTCTGGGATAGCAAACTGGCGACCATTCCCTTTATCTACTTCACTCTTACTAACTTAAACAAATTGCAGGCTGATGTTGTACAACCAAATGTAGAATCTCTGGAGCAGCCCGATGAAGGAGCTGATAAATTGATTCAGGATCAGCCAAATGAGGATGAGCCCATGCCTGATGTTGAAGAGGATGTGCTTGCCTTAATAGAAAGCTTCTCTGAACCTGAATCCATGCCAGATGATGAGATTCTCCCTAAGGGGATGATTGAGGAGGAGGATGGTGATCACCAGTCTCTGTCTCCTCCAAAGGATATTGATGTGTCCACACCAGCTACTGAAACCACTCCTCCTCCCAAGGAAGCTGTCGTGACTTCTACTTCTTCTACCTCTGTCACCACAGTGTTCCAAAGGCATGCATATGATCCGACAGCCGAATTTTTGTTGTTTGATCATCCTACACAGACCAACTTTAACATATTGCCAATAGAGGATGATTATGCACGACAAAGTTTGAACATCCATGACCTAAATCCTGAACATCATGTCTTAGACATTGAACACCTGTCAAGAAAGCTGGACATCATAAAATCTAAAATGCATTCCTTCACTGTCAACTTTCTACAGATCATCACACAGGTGGTTAAGGATGTTGTCACTGAACCCATTAAGGATGGCACAAGAAAAGGAGTATCCCAAGAACTTAGCCATTTATCCAGTCGTATAAAAAATGCCATAGCCACAGAGGTCCCTGCACTATTCTCTACTCATGAGTTGACTATGCATAAAGAATTTGAGGTTGTACGATCTAGGAAAGTTCGTTACACCAACTTCATAGTTGACCGTGTTCATCACAACACAAATGGTAACTACAACCAGCTGTTGAAAATTGCCAGAGCTTCAAGAACCAGACAAAGAGAAATGGCTGCCTCTGTTGAGCAGATTGTTGCATACATTTAGGCACGTTCATCTAAACGTCTGAAAAGACAGGCTGAACGTGAGGGGGAGAAGGAAAATGTACTTAACCTTGAATCTACTAAGCAAAGCTCAGGATCAGCTGACAACACTATCCCTTCACCCATCCCTCTCCAAGTCATCACTCCGATAACTGTACCAGATGACGATGATGAACTTAAAGGGGAGCAACAGACAAATGATGGAGTTTATTCATCAAAGTCACTGACTCTTGTTAACACCAGTGAGGCTGTGGATGATAGTGAACCAGCTGCCAAGAAACTTAAGTTCACTGTTAGCTCCCTACCCAAAGCTGTACAAAACCAAGCTCAGATGGCTTTCCTCAAAAAGATGAAGAGCTGAAGAACACAAGTGTTTTATCCTCTGTCTCGAAGAAAGGAAAGGAAATAGCTGTGGTAGACTCAGACGCCAAGCTAAATAAAATAGTTGCGATGCTAGAGACAGGAGGATCAATCACTGAACTATCTAAATTCACAACCTTTAAAGAAACAAATGAGAACCCTCTAACAGCTGAAGAAATTGAGAAACAGGCTATTGAATTCAAAAGGTTAAATGAAATCAAGAAAGCCAAGGAGCTTAATGAGGCAACTCTGAGAAAAATGACTCCACAACAAAGGGAGGAGCAAAGACAAAGGTTGAAAGAAATGGAAGTCAAACGCACAGAGGCACTGAAAAGGGTAAAATCTGACTATGATGCCTGCGTTAACAACAGGTCTACACCTGGAAAAATACCAAGTTCAAGTATACTATTCACAAGTCTACTCATACACCACATATGGTTTTGTGGAGAGATAATCAACAGGTCAATATGGATCTCTTTGAAGACTTTAAGTTAAAGAAACTTGGCTTGTCTGAATGGTTTGAACTTGAGGCATTAGCTGCGAAGAAGACTGGACAGGCAAATTTTACACTTCTTAAGACTCTCAAAGCTAAGTTTAATTGGGTTAAAGAAACTACATCCAAGCTCAAGGTTGATCCCCACCACATCTGTTTGAACAAGATCTTCCAAAGTCTGGAAAGAAAAGAAGAAGGATGACTCAATTTATCAAGGAAACCTTCGTAACTGATGATGTTCAAGTGGATGGAATGCACAGGGATTTGGTTTTAACAAATGGGATTGTAGGACCTATTGATGGTCAGACATATACTGAGCCTGAGAAAGGTATGGCCTTCATGAACAGGGGATGTCAATATGTGTTTCAAAGGGAAGACGAGCTGGGATTTGCATCAACTATTCAGCTTCTTTGTCTTAAAAATGCACTTAAAATCAACACAGAGTATTCCAAGGTATTTGCACGAGTTTTGTAGGCCGAATTGGATGCCAGGACAGACATAGCTGAAGCTGAAGAGAAAATTAAGAATGATGATTATTGAAGTGTTTCACAGCTGAACTTTACTTTCATATTTTGTTACACTTATGTTTTGTACTTGTAATTTCTTTTAAGTCATAATAAAATCATGAGGTATGTTTGTTAAGATGTGTTATGAGTAAGAAGAAGTTGTCATCTCACTTACTGTAACTTATGTAGATCTAGTTGTATTTATGTTTAAATAGGGGGAGATTGTTGAGAATCTGTGTTTATTAGATTCTTTGTATCATAGATTTAAACACAAATCAAGTTGTTTGATATTAACTTGCCTGTGCCTAGGAGGCAGGCAAGTATCGCAAGAGTCACAGAGACCTAAGTCTCTGTGAGCAACCTCAGAGGAGTCCATGTCAGAGATATTGTCAAGGAAGTCGAAGATTACTAATAAGTGTGTAAACACTTATCCTTTTGCCACTAAAATCAAGGAAAAACAAGACCTAATCATGTGTTTAATATCGTAAAAGTCAGAATTACGCGTGGTTTTGTGTTTTTGTGTTAAAATAGGTACAAATGATCAAAAGGAAAGAAAACATGGGATTTCACGGTCAAATGTTGAGGAAAAGTCCAAGAAAGAGACGAAGACAAAGTCAAAAGACCAAAAGTGTGCTGAAGATCACGAAAACCGACAATTCGACACGGTTTTGAAGAAATGAAAAAGAAAGCCGAAATCAAGCTCGATTCTAGCGGATTTAATCATTTACGAAGATTTCGGGCAAGTGGGTCCCACATTCAGGTTAATGGGCTCAAAAGCCCATTTGAAAGTTAAAATTGGCTTGTTAAAAAATTACAAGCCCAAAAGGCCCAAAAACATATTATAAACGGATTAAGCCCAAGCCCATTTGTTATATCATGTTACGGATGGGAGTATTTGGTTTTGGGCCAAGCCCATTAGCTAGAACAAATGAAACTGTGAAGGTAAAAGTTTTATCTTTTTGCTGGTCAACCCTCAGTCAACAACACACATGTAACAAACTCCCACCCACACACTTTTAATAAATAAAACGCCCACTTCACTCTCCCATTTACTTTTTGATGAAAACAAGAATTTTCACTTCACTGTTTATCCTCTCTCTCAAACACAACCAGTTTACCCCCAAACCCTAATTTACCTTCACAAAAATTACTCACCCAAAATTGGGGCTTTTCCCTAAAGTGTGTGATTCACACACTTGGGGATTAAATCCCCAAGTTTTTCGGAGCAATCACTCACTGGTGGTCCTCATCCTACGTGGCACTAATTCCTTGTGTGATTGGACAAACTACATCACCACAAACCCTCCCACCAATCATAATGATCCACGTCATTCCTAAACTAACACAACAAACACAAATCATGCCACGAGGGCGATCCGTGTGATGCAAAGGTTATTTTCATCCGTTGATTGAAGAAAGAAGAAAAAGAAGAAGAATAGACGACTCAAATTCAATGGATTACTCTCGAAGCTTCATGAAGAAGCCTTGGGGGTTGGCTATAAAACCCCCCTCATTTGTGTAATTGGATGCCTTTTTTTAGTTTAATTTTTATTTTCTGAAAAAATAGAATTAGGGTTTATTGTAATTTCTTTTTTCCAAGTATTGTAATCAGTTTAAAATATTAATGAAATTTCAATTTTCTTAAATTTTGTCTCTATTTACTTTAGTTTCAGTTTAATCTCTCTTCTGTTTTTTGTTATTAAATAATTATTAAAGTAAAGAAAAAGGTAGTAATCTTTCCCCACTGGGAAGATTAAAATATCTTGGTTCGATTAGTTGTTGTTTATGGTGTCGATGATGATGATGTTTGGTGGATAATAAGGTAGTCTTTGGTCTCGGTTTCGATTCATAGGGGGTTCAGCGCCCACCTACTGCCCAACGGTTATCATCATTAGGTTCGATTCCATTTTATTTTAATTGTAAGTTCTGCTTATATGATAATCTGCTTATTTGATTCGGTTTATGTTACTGTCATATCTGTTTGTATTAGGATTTGGATCGGTTTGAATCTGCTTATGCTTATTGAGTTTATTTATTTGTTTAAATCTGCTTGTTAGCTTATTTTAGTTCATCTTAGTTTGGGTCTGCTTATTAGGTCTTTGGCAAATTTGATTTATTTGCTTAAGTTGGTCAGATTAGTCTGCTTGTTTGGATAAGTGGATGCTTATTTAAGTTTGTTGATTAATTTTTGATTATTATTTTAATCTGCTGATTAGTTTGGTATTCGTTATTTCAGTTGTTTCTAGTGCTTATTTTGCTAGCTTATTTATCTAGTTTGTTTAGCTGAATCGTATTTTAACTGCTTATTTAGTTATGTTTTGGTCTGTTTGGATTTCGGTTAGCCTTAATAGCTTATGTTTGATCTGCTTATTTAGATTTAAGTTATTGATAGTTGCATTTGCTTATTGTTAGTTTGCTTATTTGTCTCGGCTGTTTGGCTTATTTGATTCTTCTAATTAGCTTATTTTTGCTGCATAAAGCAACAGACCCTTTTGGTCTGCTGGTTCAAAAATTCCAAAAAAATAAATAGCAAAAAAAATTGTCTGTCAGGGGACTCGAACCCCTGACCTCTCGTAAACCATTCGTGCTAGTATCTGTTTTAAGTATTACCTTGCAGCATTTAATTAATATAGTTTTTTTAGCTGGCATTTTATTAAATTAGTATTAATACTAGTTTAGTTTTATAAATTTTAATTAAAAGTTTTTTTTATAAAGTTTAGTTTAAAGAAAAAATTAAAAAGAAAAAAATATATTTTATTTAAATTGTTTTTAGTTTTTAATTAATCTAGTTTAATTTGAAAATAGTTTAAAAGTAGATTTTGTCTAAGTTTTCAAAATAGTTTTCTTTATTAAATTAGTTTAAATTAGATTTTCAAATTAGTTTTAATTAATTTTCAAAATTGTTTAAATAGTTTAATAGTTAATTAAGTTAGTTTTTAATATTAAATAGTAAATTAGTTTTAAAATTCCAAAAAGAGTTTTTAGTCACCAAAAACAAGTAATCCACGTTAATTTGAGATCAATTCGAGTGAGTCGAGGAAACGAACATTAATTGCTAAAAAGGACTAAAAATCCTTACATTAAATTGGCGCCGCTGCCGCTTCGCTCGTTACGATTGACGATTTCGTGAGACGTTTGGATTTTGGGATCCGTTCATTTTGAACGTTAATTTTCTTGCACAAAAAATCAAAAATACAAAAAAAAATCAAAAACTTAAAAATTACAAAAAATTAAAAAATCACAAAAGCAAATTCTTTCCTAAGATTTGCACCAAAAAATTAAAAAAAAATACAAAAGTAATACTTTTTCCAAAAAGTATTACACCAAAAATATTACGTATTAGTGTTATTTTTCTTAGTTCGATTTTTTTCGTTTTTATTGTGAATATATATTTTTCTAAAAAAATACAAAAAGATTTTTCATTTATTATATTATATTATGTAGCACAATAAATTTACCTACTTTTCAAATAAGGCCTTAGTTGGGATTTCATCACCTAACTATTGTATTCGCATCCTAAACGAAATAAAAGGGCAAAATAGATAAATACTAGTAAGACGTTTGAACTCAAAATATACAAACTATAAGGTGGGTGGCGACGCGCTATAAAATGCCGTCTAAGAAAAAAGGTTTTTAAGTGCTTTGTGCCACCTCGTTTCCCCGCTTGCTTGTGCGTATATTGAGAGGGACGACCGATTATTGGTTTGCCAACTCAAGTAGTAATTAAGTATATATTTTTGTAGGTTTTTCATATTGCACCTCGAGAGGGAGAATCCTTTTCCTCTCAAAGTCGACCGAGGTCACCTACCTCATTCCAAGTTTTAATTGTATGCGCACTCACGTGCGTACATACATACCGATTGGTGTACCAAATACTTCTAATTCTTCCAAAAAGAAGAAGAAGAAAAACAAAAAGACCGTCATTAAAGCCGATCCCGAGAATCGAGCTTTAAACAACACGATGGCAACGGATAATCGACCAATGATTGAGATTCTACAATCTCACGTTGAAGTAAACGATGACGCGATTGTGGTGCCGGATATTGGAGCTAATAATTTTTAACTTAAAACGGGTTTTATTCAAATGGTTTCTACTACACCATTTTTAGGCCGTACTAATGATGACCCACACGCTCATATCAAACGTTTCATACAATTAGCCAACACCGTCAAATACAATGGGGTGCCACAAGAGGCTATTCGTTTACAACTCTTTCCTTTTACCCTCGAGGGACAAGCCCGGATTTGGCTTGATAAGGAACCACCCCAAAGTATTACAACATGGATTGACTTAGAGACCAAGTTCATAAACTACTTTTTCCCACCATCACGGACCACTTCTTTAAGGAATGAGATCATCACCTTTGAACAACAATATGGGGAAACGTTTAGTGAGTCTTGGATCGATTTAAAGAGCTTTTAAGAAAATGTCCACAACAAGGTTTCACTAAAGTGCATCAAATTAATACGTTTTACAATGGTTTAACTGTAAATGACCAATACTCACTTAATAGTGCCGCGGGGGGCAATATTCTTGTGAAATCAATGAACGAGGCTTGGGCCATAATTGAAAACAAGGCTAAAGTGCAAACCAAGAGTGTTAGGGCTACTATGGCAAGTGCTAGTTCTAGTGAGAATGATAAGAGAATTGATAAGCTTACGTCGCTTATTGAATCAATTGCTCTAAAAACCGAAGCCCTAAATGGTCAAGTTAATGCCATGAAAGAAACTTGTGAAACGTGTGAGACTTGTGGTGGACCGCATTCATATTTTAATTGTGACAAGGTTTACAATAATCAACAAGAAAGTCATGCTTATAACAACAATGAAAATGAGCGGGTTCATTTTAAACCAAATGTTGATGTTAACCATTTGTCTTACAAGTCTAATAACTATTTGGCTCCCCCGGGTTTTGTAGCACCACAAAGACCACCCCCACCCGCTCAAAATAGGAACCAAGGTCCTCAACAGGGTAATTTTCAAGGAAATTCTAATCAACGGGGTTTTAATCAAAATCAAAGGAATTTTCAAGGGCAAAACCAAGGGTTCAATAACCAAAATCAAGGATTTAATAACCAAGGTTTTCAAAATCAAGGATTTAATCAAGGTTATAATCAATATCAAAACCAAGGTTTTCCTAATCAAGGTTATAACAATCAAGGGTATAATCAAATGAATATGCATAATCCTCAAATGGACTTGGTTCTACAAAAATTGACCGACCATGAGCGAATAATGAGAGAGATGCAAGAATCAACCGATAAGAAATTTTTGACTATGATTCAAACCCTTCGTCCCCAAGGTGCCCTCCCTTCGAACACCGTGACCAATCCTAGGGCTAATGTTAATGCTATCACTACTAGGAGCGGTAAGACCACCGTAGAACCTTCCTATCCCCCACCTAACCAAGGACCCGAGATACCTTCTTCTTCTACCCAACCTCCTTCTTTTTCTACTTGTGACATACCACCCGTTATGCCTTCGTCTACACCTTATGTTCTACCGATACCTAAATTTTCTACCACACCTTCGGTTCCCAAACCGGTTATTTCACCTTCCATTTCTACTCCTCCTCCACCAAAGGATGTGAGTGAGCAATCCACTCCAAAGCCTTCATCTCAACCCAATATACCTTATCCCTCAAGGTTGCGGAAAGAGAAATTAAAGAATAAGGATGATATTCAAGTTTCGAACTTCCTAAAAATGTTCAAACAATTGAATTTTAATATCACCTTTGCCGAGGCGCTCGCTCACATGCCTAAGTATGCTAAGATAAGGACCTTTTAAGTGATAAGGAAAAATTGCTCGATATTGCCAACACCCAATTGAATGAGAATTGTTCCGCGTTTCTTTTGAGAAAATTAGCGGTTAAGTTAGGAGATCCCGGTCAATTCCTTATTCCTTGTAATTTTCCGGCTGTTGAGAATTGTATGGCCTTGGCGGATCTCGGAGAGAGTATCAATCTTATGCCATTCTCCGTGTGGAAACAATTATCTTTACCCGAGCTAGTCCCCACTCGTATGACCTTGGAATTAGCTAACAGTACGGTTGCTTATCCGGTGGGGATAGCCGAGGATGTTTTTGTAGGAGTCGACAATTTCACTTTTCCCGCCGATTTCGTTGTAGTTGACTATGAGATGGATCCCCTTGTTCCCTTAATTGTGGGACGACCCTTCTTAAGAACCGGGCGTACATTGATTGATGTAGCCGCTGGTGAACTTATCATGAGGGTCGGGGATGATAAAATCGTCTTTAACATGGGTAAACTTTCCAAACTTCTCGATGAGCCCGAATCCGTGAATTACATCGACGTGCTCGACGAAGCATGCGAAGAACGTTTTCACGAGGCTTGTAAGAGCGGGATTTCTCCTTTACTTCATGTTGAGACCATAGCTTCTATTGCTCCTTCATTGACTCCATTTGGAGAAAGTGACTTTCTTTTACAAGAATTTTAAGCGAGTTTAGGGGATGTGGATTTAAAATATGACGATTCTCCCACCGATTGGGAAGAAGACATTAGTACCATTGAGAGACTTCTCAATGAGGACCATATTTCTCCACCTACTCCTAATGAAGTTACAAACGATGATCCTAATTTGACTAAGCCTTCCATTGACAATCCACCGGATTTAGAGCTTAAGGACTTACCGTCTCATTTAGAGTACGTTTTCTTAGAGGAGGATAATAAGTTACCCGTCATTATTGCTAAGGACTTAAAAGAAGATGAAAAATCCCGACTTATCGATGTGCTTAAGAATCATAAGAAAGCAATTGCTTGGAAAAACTCCGCCCTATCCGCGGAATTGATCCTAATTTTTGTACTCATAAAATTCTCATGGAAGATGACTTTCAACCCGCAATCCAAATCAAAGAAGGGTTAATCCAAAAATTCATGAAGTCATTAAGAAAGAAGTTATCAAACTTCTAGATGCTGGAATGATTTACCCTATCTCGGATTCGCCATGGGTTAGTCCCGTCCATTGTGTGCCTAAGAAAGGCGGAATCACCGTTGTTCCCAATGAAAACAACGAGTTGATTCCTACTCGACTCGTAATGGGTTGGAGAGTTTGCATAGACTATCGTAAGCTCAATGATGCCACTCGTAATGTAAAACCCGTAAAAATAAGGTCATAATTTATTTCTATTTTCAATTATTTTGAAGTATTTTGTAACGTTAAATATTATTATGTTTAACGGTTTAAGTTGAAACCGATATTAAATATTATATTTTAATATTTTGACGAGTAACGAGGACTACTAGTGATCGCGATACTGACGGATGCCTAAAATTTTATATTTTATTATCGATCGTTTCGATATTTAATATTTTCGACGATATCGTTCTAATTACGTATCGAGTCGTTATATTATTATTTTTCGTGTGCGTTTAAACTTTTAAGTATTTTTACGAAACCCGAGTCCCGTAAATATTTGTAAAATTGACTTTTATTCATTTCCCGCGTTTTAACTAATATTTACATTTTGGACCAAAACTATCACAAATTGGCAAAAACTACACCAACTCCACACTATACCTAACATTTCCACTAGCACTTTATTTTAATAAATTCATTTAAGAAAAAAAATCAACCAACTTCTTCTTCACCCTTTGTTTAGCCATCCACCATTAACAACAGAAACACCTTAACCAAAAATTTTCTAGCTTGATCCAAGAGAAACTAAAACAAGTCCCATCCTCCATTTTCAAAGGGCTACAATTTGGTATAAAATTTTCATACATGCAACCATATAAATTTTTCAAGAAAAGTTGGTTATGTTTGATCCAAATTTGTTGTATGCATGTGTTAGTAATGATGATCAAAAGATTTTCATGCCATGTTTTTGTTAAAAAGTTGATTTTTAATTTTTGGGTTTTTGATTTTGATGATGATGCAAGTGTTAGGAATGGTTTATGATGATATTAGGGGTGTAGGATGATGAGGAAAATTGTTAGAATTGATCAAAAACATGATTTTGTGGGAGATTTTAATAGTCAATTTTGGGCAGTAGGTAAACTTAAAAATCCGAATTTTTATATTTTGAAAATGACTTAACTTATAGCCTAGGGTTGTAGATAATTTCCTTAGCTTCGATTTGATATAAGGTAGAGCTTCTAGCTCAAAACGAGCGCGAAGTTATGATGTTTTGAATGATTGTGTACCGGGAAACGAGTGTCGACACAATCCGAAAATTGTTGTCGATATTTGGATCGAATCTCGGGGACTATAAAATGAGTTTCAAAATGATTCAAGGGCTGATCTCAGGCTCCAAGTTTAGTATTTTGAGTCTATTTTTAGAATCAAGTGGCGGTTTTACAAATGGAGTTGTTTAGAATGGTCAAAATGGTTTCGTAAGTCAAGGTCGCTAAACTGTCCGGATTTTGTGATTCAAAGATGAGTCGGGCAGGGAACTTTAGAAGTAAAATCTTTTAATGGGCTTTTGAGAGGGCTTTCTATATATAGTAAGTAAGTTCTCTGAGTAGTATCATAAAAATTTGATATGTTTAAGTATGGGAAAACGGCTTGGACATTCGGTATGTTCCGGCAGATTTTTATTAAAGGCATATAATAATAAAATGAATATATAGGAGAGTAAAATAGAACCACTTGCATCGTTTTCTCTCGAGTTGTCGTGATTTTATACTTGAGCTTGATTTTATTAAGTATCATTTATTTCTCGAGTCTATTATTAATGTACGCACCTTATTTGCTAGGTTGCGGTTGTCGTGTTTTTCGGGCATCTACTATCGTCGGCGATCGTCTTCAACTACTATAAGTACTAAGGTGAGTCTATAGCCTCGTTTGAGCTCATTCAAATATTTTTAAAACCCGCGAGGGGGAATACATGTTTTTTTTTAAATTAGAACACAAGATTTTTATGGTATGCTTGTCCCTCTATGAATGGACCCGTGGTTGCCTTTAAATTGCATTAAGTGATTGCCTTAGTTAAAGCCTCAATTATGGACCGTTAATTAACCTATGATGGGTTAACCGCTAGTACAGTTAATAGATCTATGGGGGAAGCCGCCCGGTTCAGTTTTTGTGGACTTGTCATAGAAGCTTAGGCCCGACCTCCACACTGTTTGAACATATTGTATTAAGAAGTCAGGTATACGGCAATGTACCAATAATCTGGAGGTAACCGACAATTAATAAATCTCTCGTCTTATTAGACTGATATGGGAGTGTCTAAGGGCTCGGTTCCATGAGCTTATTGCAATTTATGCTATATACAATTATTATTGTTGATGGGAATTATTATTTGATGCTTGTTGCCTTTAAGCATGCCACAAACTTATAATCTTTGCTTGTGTTCAAAATGATTATATAAACCTATAGATTCACTCGGCATTTTTGCTGATGATTTTCTCACATGTATTTCAGGTAATCAAGAAGGCTGAAGCTTGGAAGCCACGGGAATGAATGTTGTGCACTACTTTGCAATATAAACTCTTTGAATATTTGTCGTTCCTTTTGTTCAAAACAATTTAAATCTTTTGTTTTGGTTGTACTTTGGTTACGATGTCTTGGGACTACGCTACTCTGACAAATGTTTTAGGAACGATAAATTTGAAACGTCTCTTTTCGAGTCGTTCTTTATAAATTATGTGTTGTAGTATCATTGTTTAGCACCCAAAGATGTATTCCGCTGCGTGTAAATTTGGGGGTGTTAAATATTGGTACCAGAGCCATGAGTTATAGAGAACTAGGTCTTTTTCTAAAAACCTAAACTATAACTGTCGTTTTTTTTTTCAAAGAGTCGGGGCACATGATTTCGCGTGACTTCAGGTTCAAGCTACTTCTGAGATTACAATTTTAGTATACGTTATTACGTATACCTTATTGCCAAGTATTTATAAATAAATACTATGATCCATTTACGGATATATATTTATATCTAGGATCCCTTTAATCGATATATATATTTATGTCGTTAAACTTTTCGATAAAAGTTTATCATTTATTAATGATTAACTTAAATAAGTACATTGAATTTTCAAGATCTTTCTGTATTTATTTTTGAAGTATTTAACTTGCTTTTATTACAAATTTTATATTATGACCTTACATACCTTCATCTGCGCACGTTACTTTCATTGTTTAACCCTTTGTGATATCTATATAGATATCCAAATCGTCTTTCGGCTGTTTGTGCTTGGACGTCTTGAAACGTAGTGTCTAGACCATTGTGTAGCTCAATGTGTCCTTGGAATAGACTAACCGCTATCGTGTGAGTCACACATTTTGAAACATTTCCTATAATCGTGTTGAATAATATCATGGTTTTCATAATATTTTGTTGATTTTTATCACCGTTTTATACGACATGTGAAGATTTAATTCGTTGAAATTTATATGTATCGACTCCGAAGTGTATTGTTCGCTTATATCTTGGTAATGTCATTCACCGTTTTGCTTCCTAAATTTCGTGTTGAATACCTTGAAGCATCTTATGTCATTCATTATACTATATTTTTATTTGATGCTCATTATGAGATTTATTTTTCATTGTTGTAAAATCCACAAGACATGTGTGTATATATTTTGAGCCGTTAGAAAGTGTCGAAAAATACATTTTATGTAGAAACTGCAGGGGCAGTATAAACAGGTCACAACTTAAAAGTAAAACATGCTTTAAAAAAAAGTCAAACCTGCAAAGAACTTGCAGGGGTATTTTGGTCATTTTACATTGGTTTTCAGGTCTCGGGTAAAACTAGAAAGTCGTCTGAAACGTCGTTTTGCATCAAAATGCTTTAAACTCCGAGTCTTGGAGATGTCGTTTATTGGGTCAATTAATCGGCTCATATTTAAAAGTTAAATCTGATAGAAAATTCAGAACATGAGTTTTAAATGTTTCTAAGCTGTTTTGATTTCATTTGAGATCGTAAAATTTTAACAAATATTATTTTACAACTAACGAATACTAGTTGCATGTGAAAATGTTTAAAAATAGAAACAGTACAGGATTAGCAATTACCGGATTAATGGTGTAATTTAAAAACGAATAACATACTTTCTTAAAAGCATGTTGTGGCGAGTATCTTACAAAGAATACACATGTGGATTGTTTTATTCTTTTCATATATATGACTCATTTGTCATTCGATGTTATTTTATTTTCGTTTTCTTCTAACCTTCAACTGATTTGGGTTGAGTTTTGAAGTTTTGCCTTCACATTCTTCGTTGACATTCTTATCGCGTATCTCATGGCGTTTTCGTCTAAACCTTATAACCTTTTGAAACCTTAACAACTTGTAACCATTTCATTTGTTATTTTATGAGCTACTATTTGCCACTTTTTGCAAACCTTTGACTACTTTATACATTGTCATAATGTCATATTATAAATAAATCTGATATTGTTTTACGATTATTTTCACCAATTACTTTTACTTTGGTCTTATAAAATACTTTTCGTAAGATTAAAAGTTGCTTATTAAGTATCTCACAAATTACTTGTATCCTATAAATTTATAAACTATTTTAAAATTCCATTTTACAAATAGCATGGTTTATATATAAACATAAGAAACGTAATACTTTTCGACAAAACTGAGCACTTCATTGCTATTTCTAAATTATACATGGCCTGATCACCTATGTCTAATTTAGAAGGAGCCATGCTAGGCTGAATAGTAGTCACCTTAAAATCTTGATAATAAAGAACTTTTTACTTGTATTTATGATAAAGATAAATAAAATGAAATAAAGTGAAAAGAAGTTTTGAAAACCTTTATATTTTATGCAAGTGGCGCAATTTCTATGCATCCGCATACGTTTTCTTACCTTTTCTTAAACGAATTACGCGCTTACGAATACGTTTTTACTCGATGATCGCTTTTTCACTTGTTACTTCATTTTGTCTTGTAACTGATTTCTTTTGACCGTTCGTCTAATTATGGACTGTTAATAAATGACCTAAAAGTATCGATATTTTATCCTTCCGTCTCGTCCAATCTTCCTTATGCGACTGGGTAGATCTTTGGAATGTCTCTGCACGTGAATAATGAATTATCACTAGAGTGATTTTCGTATATCCGGGATGACGTCCGTCACTCTCGTTTGTCTCGAAATCCACCCTTGTGAACCGTGCTTTGACTTCTCCCTTTAAACACTAACATCGTTCGTTTGATTTGTTTTACTTACAAATGATTATTAGGAATTTCCTTTTATTAAAATTTTTATATGGATCTTATTTCCGATCGTGTAACGACCACCGCTAAGTTAACGAGCTGATATTGGTGAACCATCGACCGCACCAACCAAATTTGACAACTTGTTTAATCTATTATTTCTTATCGTCATACCATCAATGCCTTTATTTTATTATTCTCTTTTAGAATTCATACGACATTTGCTTCGTTCTCTTTTATACCATTGATTTCGTATTAATTATTGACTATTATTTTCATTCGTATTCGTTTGTTATCTTGTCACATTTCGAAACCCGAATATATTCCATGTTTATATTGAAATAATAAACACCTTTAAGTATTTCTACAACATATTATAAAATTTTTATGTTTATACATTTTCCAAAGATTTTCAATTATCGAAATAACCATCACAAGTAAAAGGTCAAATTTATACACCATATTTTGTATAACTAAAACTAATGTTTAAAACAAAATTATGTTCTACCTTTTGAACTAATTGACTTATCATACTTTACTTTTAATGTAATGAAATTACCAGTTTAATTTATATTCCTAATAATGATTTAATTTGGTAATTATATTTTCTAATTGTAACCATCAATACGAGTTTAATTAATAAATTCATGTCATTCTTTCAAAGTTTATTAAGACAACCAAAATAAATTATGAAGCTATTTAACTTCTATCTTTAATATATCATCTTTATCAAGATAGTACCTCAACTGAGTTTTAAGGTAATACCAAATCCGGGACGGATAATTGTGACAAACGTTATTTTAATGTTAATATTTAATTTATTCTTCGCTCTCATTTTTCTAGTATTGTGAATTATTATGTTTTACGGTTACGTGATTCGAGATCCCTCGTCGATCGTCAACCTTAAATCATTTTACCACATCTTGTCCGTTTATGCGTTTATTGAATTCATTTTTATCTCGTTCTGTTCCTCGTATTGAAGATTACTATTTTATTCTGAGTTTAAAATGAATCTCGGGAAGCAGTGTATAAGAAGAAACGATAAGTGTCACCAGGATTTATGCGTGTACTTGTGGAATGATTGAGGACCGAATCTCTTAATGAATGGAGTTAATAAATTTGTTACAACCTCGAGGAGCATGTTGAAGCCGACACCGCAAGTGGAAAGACTCTTGTGATCAAGTGGTTATTATCAAGGGTTCGTTCAAGGTTTTCTCGATGATTAATGATGGAAATCTATACTTGATGTTATTGTTCGACCTTTTATTTTTATGTACTTATGTGGTGTGTGATCTAGTAAAATGATCGTAAGTTGTGAGAACTTGAGACGACATCATCCGATGACGTCCGATCATGTAGAACACATATTATGTAATATCTTTTTGACTTTCAACGACGATGTTTATTAAGACTTTAATGCGCGTTGGCGAAAGTGAGATGATGTATTTGTATTATCTTTTGAGTAGGGACCCGCGTGTGAGCACCCTTCGATGACGAAAATGTTTTCTTGTTAGTTCTTTTGATGTGTGTCCATGGCTATCCGGCCGATGGATATCCTTTAGTTTGCAACCTTCCTCTTAACTGGACTTACCCGAAAATCCTGTCATCTATTCTTGTCGTCGAATGAGCTTCGTGTGATTCATAAAATTTTCATGTGTCGAGTTTGACGGGTGACTGATGGATAAGGATTTATTTATTCTTTTTTTTGGTGAGATACAACTTGACGACAAGTTGCGTTTTGTAAAAGAACCAGTGGAGATCGTGGATCGAGATTCACGTGGGAACGCGAAGACTTCTTTATAAGGAATGTCGTCATCCTTCCGGGTAGTGATCAACTCGTGTATGAGGTGAGTTGAGCGCCGGGACGTCGCTCCCTTAAGGTGGTGAGAATGTAAAACCCGTAAAAATAAGGTCATAATTTATTTCTATTTTCAATTATTTTGAAGTATTTTATAACGTTAAATATTATTATGTTTAACGGTTTAAGTTGAAACCGATATTAAATATTATATTTTAATATTTTGACGAGTAACGAGGACTACTAGTGATCGCGATACTGACGGATGCCTAAAATTTTATATTTTAGTATCGATCGTTTCGATATTTAATATTTTCGACGATATCGTTCTAATTACGTATCGAGTCGTTATATTATTATTTTTCGTGTGCGTTTAAACTTTTAAGTATTTTTACGAAACCCGAGTCCCGTAAATATTTGTAAAATTGACTTTTATTCATTTCCCGCTTTTTAACTAATATTTACATTTTGGACCAAAACTATCACAAATTGGCAAAAACTACACCAACTCCACACTATACCTAACATTTCCACTAGCACTTTATTTTAATAAATTCATTTAACAAAAAAAATCAACCAACTTCTTCTTCACCCTTTGTTTAGCCATCCACCATTAACAACAGAAACACCTTAACCAAAAATTTTCTAGCTTGATCCAAGAGAAACTAAAACAAGTCCCATCCTCCATTTTCAAAGGGCTACAATTTGGTATAAAATTTTCATACATGCAACCATATAAATTTTTCAAGAAAAGTTGGTTATGTTTGATCCAAATTTGTTGTATGCATGTGTTAGTAATGATGATCAAAAGATTTTCATGCCATGTTTTTGTTAAAAAGTTGATTTTTAATTTTTGGGTTTTTGATTTTGATCATGATGCAAGTGTTAGGAATGGTTTATGATGATATTAGGGGTGTAGGATGATGAGGAAAATTGTTAGAATTGATCAAAAACATGATTTTGTGGGAGATTTTAATAGTCAATTTTGGGCAGTAGGTAAACTGAAAAATCCGAATTTTTATATTTTGAAAATGACTTAACTTATAGCCTAGGGTTGTAGATAATTTCCTTAGCTTCGATTTGATATAAGGTAGAGCTTCTAGCTCAAAACGAGCGCGAAGTTATGATGTTTTGAATGATTGTGTACCGGGAAACGAGTGTCGACACAATCCGAAAATTGTTGTCGATATTTGGATCGAATCTCGGGGACTATAAAATGAGTTTCTGTTAAGTCATAGAATCTAGACTCATCTGGGAAATCATGATCATGATTGTAATAAGCACAGCGGAACATAAAGAACACAATCATAACCAAGAACAAGGCTTTCACTAATGAAATGATTGCTATTAATAAACTATTAACTACTACTCCTGGTGCCTTATAGGCTTGACACCAGGAGGACCGCACACACACCTATGGTTTACATTGATTATGAATGAGTGAATGACCATGTGTGCCTAACCCTCTTTATATAATAGAGGTACTAGGGTTACATCACAACCCTAGCTTACTATAGAAGCTAACTATTTGCTATTAGGTCCTTCATCTTGTTTTGTCATATCAACTCAAGATATCTAAGTCCCAACAATCTTCCCCTAGTTGATTTGACAAAACCAGTAAGCACAAGCTTCCCCTGAAGCTAATATAGATGAAGGCTAAGCTTCCCCTTGATCCATGCCTTCTTCCCCTTTTTGTCACATCAACTCAAAAAGGATCGTCTTCCCCTTAAGAAGTGCACGGCAAATCTAGTAGGCTCCATGGAGAGATCACTGATGAAGAAAATCAAGTATAACGAATTTGATGAAGAAGTGGAATCTCCCGAACTTGTGTCTTATGTCTTGCACTAACCACGTGACGACGAGCTCGAACAAGATCCTCAAATAAATGAGACACTGAGCACAATAACGTAACCCCTTCAAGCGATAACAAATGTACGCATAGAGCAAACTATCTTAAACAGGCTACTACTCCTGTTAAGATATGAATAGATCGTACCCCTTCGCTAGATATGTCGAGTCTTCGTCACCATACAAACCAAGCAAGTTATCTTAAAAGGTACTCCCTTCCTGGATTTGCAGCAGTAGAACCAATAGGAGCAGCCAAGGGTGTAGTAGCAGTAGGTATGGTGGGATCAACAAAGGTGCTTGCAGGAACCTGAGTGGGGGTAGTAGGTATGGTGGGATCAACAAAGGTGCTTGCAGGAACCTGAGTGGGGGTAGTAGGAACAGGTGTGGTGGTGGAAGCATGAGTGGTGGTGGTAGTAACAAAGATGGTAGTAGCAGGACCAGCAGTAGAACCAATAGGAGCAGCCAAGGGTGTAGTAGAAGGACCAACAGAAGTAGCAATAGAACCAGAAGGACTACCATCAGAACCAGGAGTGGGTACAGACGAAGGACCAGTAGAATCAGCAGGCATAGAAGCAGTCACACCACGAGGATGGTAAATAAATCTTTCTGGAATAGGTTGACTCTGACGCTTCACCATCTTTTCACAAAGGACCTTAAGCTCATCAAAAGTCAACGCTCTCACCCGAGCCCAAGTCCATGGAGCATTGAAATGAGCAGCAGATTGATATTTCACATAACGTTGCATCTTCTGGCGCTCCTCAGCCCGAGATAGAGGTATGTTCCTTCTCTGTTTCTTTAGTTCTTTAGCAAGAGCCAACTGGTTCTTACGCATCATCACCATAGCACGCGGAATACAATTGTGTTCATCAACATCATCACCCAACAGATCTTTAAACTGAGCATAATCCCGAGTGAGAACAGTCAACACTTGCATCCATTAACCATCAGTCCAGTGCATGGAATCATGCTGAATTTGCGCACGCCTTCGCTCTCGAAGCTCTTCCTCAGCAGCCCTATCCTCCTCATCAATCTCAGCCTGAACTCGACGAGCAGCCTCTTCACCAAGCCTTTCTTCTTCAATATGTCGACGAGTACGCTTGCGAGTGGGAGATGGAGAATCAGTCATTGGGGCTTTTCCCTTCGGATCATGAGAGGGACCAGCATGAGAACCATCAGCAGGATCAGAATCACCACCCATAGAAGGGGGAATAGCACTAGGAGAAGGAACATTGGAGGACATTGGAGGAACTGGCAAATCATCATAAACTTTATCAGCAAAGGCAGCATTTGCCAACAACGTCAAGCCATCCTCAACATTCTCCGCACCCTCATCCTCAGAATCTGAAAGAACCACATGCTTCTTGCGACGACGTTGTTGATTCTCCAACACCTTTATGCGATCAGCCAGAGGAAGAACAAACTCCCTTGTAAGCTTCCGATGTTGGTTTAAGTCTGCTTCCAAACAAATCATCCTCTCATGGTACATGTGCATAAGATTGAGCAAAGATGTTAGTGTAGTAGGCTCCTCCACATGCCCACCAAGAGAACTTGGATCAGGGAAAGCATCACGGGAGCCCGAAGCAGCATGTGGGTCAACCTGTGGAGAACTAGCATCAACCGGCATATTAGTCGAGTGTGGGGCAGGACTAGGAGGTGGAGTCTCCACAAAAGGAGACCTTTGTGGAACTGAGGAAGGACCAGCCTTGGTAGGAGATGGTTTTTCAACCACCACTTCCTCAACTAGCTCCTCCTCTACCACAGGAGTGGCACCAACAGTAGGAGCCTCCTCCTCCTCCATGGGGTCATCTTCTATCACAACAAACTCAGGAGCCTCCTCCTCCTGACCCATAGGACCCTGAGCCAACCCTATCATGGCTTCAGTCAGGGGCCTCCAATCCCCAGTAAACCCATTCATCATATTGTAATACACTTTCGCTGTAAGTTTAGATGGCACATGCTCAGCCCGATCACGTGGAATGCAAACAAGTATTTGTTGAAGAAACCTAGGGTACATAAGAAATTTCTTCCTTGAACCAGCAGTAGACAAATTACTAGCCATCCCCTCAAATAGATAATGAGAAAAATTAAACACTCTACCCTGGGCTAAACATATAAGACCAGTAGCCAAAGGAGTAGGGAAAGCATCCCAATTCCCAGACTTGGGACTCATACAATGGATTAAAAAGTGAACCAGAAGCTTCCATTAGGGGGAAAACCTATTCTTCTGGAAGTTAAACTTCCCCCCATGTTCATAACCTATGGCAGCCATACCCTCCAATACTTCTGAATTGGGGATGGATACAACACCCCCTCATCCTGAAGATGAAGAGAAGAGCGAATAGACGCTTCAGTTACCACATATGCACGTCCATCTATGGTAGCATGGAGTGCACGTGGACGTCCAGCCACATTCACAAGTTGAGCAGACGCCCAAAATTGACGTATCACACTATCATATATGGTGGGACAAACAGTAAATGCAAACTTTAAGTTAGAAGCTTCAATGAAATCCAAGATGTCAGCAAAGTGTTCACGATTTGGACCATCACCCAGATAAGCAACACGATTGTGAGCAGGTTGGTAAGCAAGAGCAGCCATGGATCTTGATGAATTGATGGAAGAAGGATTGGGATTGGGATGTAGAGAGTAGAAGCGGTTTGTGTGTGTGTGTTAATTGTAATGAGTGAGTCAAGGGTGTATGTTGACCATATATGAAGAAAGTAGTAACTGTTCATTGACCCCTATTAATGGGGGGTTGCCCTTTCAAATTAAACCATAATGGCATAATAACCACTTGCCCTTTTTAACATAATAACCAACCCTCAATTTACTTGCTGAATTCAAACTTGTAAATACCAGTATTGGGAGCGTTGACCAAAAGTCAAAGCACACAATGGTCAGACCAGGAGCAAAACGTGATTAACAAAGGACAAAAGGAATGAACAGTATGCCAGACCAGTACCAGTACCAATAACCAAACACCACTAGACATGGAAGGATTTCAAACCACCAGAAGACAACCAAGCATAACTAGAAGCTGACCAAAGAGGACCAGAAGCCAGTCATATAAGGCCATATCCACCAGAAGAGAGCAAAAATCCTCCATCAGAAGCACCACACACCATCATAACCAAGAAATTATGTTGTTAAATACTATGAATACGTTAGACTAACCTAATATGTACACAAAGCCTCCCCTTAGGCTTTGCCTCCCCTCAATCCTAGACCTCAAGGATTGACCATCCGAATATGAACCACCAAGTGGTTAAACCGAGGACCATCAAAAGCTTTAGTCAGCAAATTAGCAACATTGTCATCCGTATGAACTTTAAGAACCTATATCAACTTCTTCTCATTGGCATCGCGTATAAAATGATGCCGAATCTCAATATGCTTCGTCCGTTAATGAAATACAGGATTCTTCACAATGCAGATAGTGCTTTGATTGTCAATAAAAATTTTGGTATTCATAAAATTGAAACCATAGTCCAACATCTGATTTTGGATCCATAAAACTTGACCACAACAACTAGCAGCCGCAACGTATTCAGCTTCTGTTGAAGAAGTAGCTACGATTGTCTGTTTCTTACATTGCCATGAAATAAGCCGACGACCCAAAAATTGACAACCACCAGTAGTAGACTTCCTATCATTATTAGCACCAGCATAATCACTATCACTATAGGCTTCAAGAACAAAGGGAGATTCTCTAGGATACCATAGACCCAATTTAGGTTAAGCCTTGATATACTTGAAAATCTTCTTCACTGCATTTAAGTTCGAAACCGTTGGAGTCACCTGGTGTCTAGAACATGCACTTACTGCAAACATAATGTCCGGACGTGATGCAGTCAAATACATGAGAGAGCCAATCATGGACCTGTACATATGAACATTTACCGGGGGATCTGGCTCATTCTTAAGTTTGATTTTAGCAACTTCATAAGGAGTTGCTGCTGGTCTAAGAGGATCCATGTCAAACTTCTGAAGAATCTCATGAACATATTTATCTTGACTGATGAAAATCCCATCCGATTGTTGCTTGACCTGAAGACCAAGGAAAAATGACAGTTCTCCCATGGCACTCATCTGAAATTCACCTTTCATTAAGTGTTCAAACTCATCACACCACTCCTTCCTTGTAGAACTAAAGATAATGTCGTCCACATAAACCTGAACAAGGATAATATCCTTGGAATTCCGCCGAAGAAATAGTGTTTTGTCAATAGTACCTCTTCTATAGCCATTCTTTAACAAGAAAGTGAAGAGACGCTCATACCAAGCTCTAGGAGCCTGGTGTAACCCATAAAGAGCCTTGACCACCTTTTAGACTTTCTTGGGATGAAGTGGATCTACAAACCCCTTAGGTTGAGTGACATACACTTCCTCGTCAATTTTTCCATAGAGAAATGCACTCTTGACATCCATCTGGAACACCGTAAATCCAACATACGAAGCAAAGGCCAAAAACAAACGAATGGCCTCGATCCTGGCAACAGGCGCAAAGACTTCAGTATAGTCAATGCCCTCAATTTGAGTGTGTCCTTGTGCGACAAGCCTAGCTTTATTCTTGACAACAATTCCCCGTGCATCCTTCTTGTTTTTGAGAATCCATTTGGTATTGATAGCTGTCTTCCCATCTGGTAAGTCAACCAAAACCCAAACATTCTGAAACAAGAATTGCTGCATTTCCTCCTGCATAGCCTCCACCCAACTTCGATCCTCAAGTGCATGAGAAACAGACCTAGGTTCCACCTGTGAAAGAAAACAAGCAAACAAACAGTGTTGAAAGTCCGTATGATTATTACGCTTTTGATCCTCAATATAGCTCACAAGAGCATGATGATCAGACGAGGCCTTCTGCTGCATTCTGCGTGTCTTGACGGTAGAACCAGGATCTCCAATAATTTGAGTGGTAGGATGATCTTTATGTGATTGCAAGACTGGATTGGAAGAAACCTCCACTTCTAGTGCCAAGTTATTGAGATCACCAACAAAATCAGCATCATATGAAGCATTTTGGAAAATCCCGTCTACTGGTTGTTTATGAATATCATCCAGCTTGGTAGAAGACTTCTGCTCATGGTTCCCAAAATCAGAAGGACTGGAGAAACGTGTATTGGAAGCAGACTCACTAGCCGGAGTACTAGTAGTTGATAAGCTAGCACTAGGAGCAGAAGCTGGAGTACCAGGAGCAACTTTGTCAGTAGGCTCAACCAAGGGAAACTCAAAACTACCTTGAGCAGCTGCTTTAGTAGCTTCTTGTTGTTGCTTAAGAAGAGTGTCAAGAGCTGCATGGGAATCCTGTACTTCCAATGGAGTTGCATCACTAGGAGGAGTAGGAGAAACCGTGGTGGAATAGGATGGAACCACAAAAATGTCATCCTCATCATCTGAATCAGAAAGACTAGAAGGAACACCAGTACTAGAAGTTTCAAACCCTTGTGGTCCTGCATCATGGTTAGTTTTGAATCGAAAATATCCTAACGAATCACTAAGATAATCAAGATCAAAATACCATTCTGGACCTTTGCCTTGGATGTTTGACTTCTCCTCAAAATACCTGAGATTAATAGTTTCAATTATCCGTTTGGCTTGAAGATTGTAGACACGATACGCCCGTGAATGAGCTGAATATCCCACAATGTATCCTTCATCTGCCTTGCCATCAAACTTCCCCAAATAGTCACTAGTATTCAGAATGGTGACTGGACACCCAAAAGGCTTCAAATGAGCAATATTTGGAACTTTGCCCGTGAGAAGCTCATAAGGAGTCTTCTTGTGAGGATTGGTAATAGAAACCCTATTCAAAACATAACTTGCAATATTAACAGCTTCTGTCCAGAACATGGTTGGAAGCTTGGAATCGGCAAGCATAGTTCTTGCTGCTTCTATTAGTGTCCGGTTCTTTCTTTCTGCCACACCATTCTGTTGAGGAGTCCTAGCAGCACTATAATCTCTTTTGATGCCCTTAGTATTGCAAAGTGTGATGAGGTCTCTATTTTTAAACTCGGTTCCATTGTCGCAACGAATACCTTTAACTTTCTTGGACAACTGATTCTCTATCAAGGTAAGAAAATCTCGAAGAATTGAGTAGGTCTCACTCTTGGCAGCCATGAAGAACACCCACGTAAACCTGCTATATCCATCAGTTACCACCAAACAGAATTGCTTGTGGTCAATGCTCCTAATGGATGTAGGACCAAATAAGTCCATGTGTAGAACCTGCAATGGTTCAGTAATAAGACTTAAAGCAGTAATGGACTTGAAGGATGCTTTGTGTTGTTTGCCTTTGCTGCAGGCGATACAATTGATATCATTTCTAAACGTCTTGGGAGGTAAACCAGAGACCAGATTCAGATTGGCAAGTTTGTGAATGGTCTTGAAATTCACATGTCCCATCCTTCGATGCCATTTAGTGGCTTCATCTTCTGAGGCTTTTGCAACCAGACATGCTAGTTGACCAGTAGGGTTGACGTCATTCAACTTGATACTATATAGATTATGTCTTCTAGGGATTCTGAGTAAAACTTGTGAGTCATCCGAAAGCTGAAAAACTTTGGAAAGCACAAGTGCATCAGTATCGGTGAAGAGTACAAACTGCTTCTTGTCACAAATCTGAGAGACCGATATCAAGTTGAAGTGTTGAAGTGCTTCCACATAGTAGACCTGCTCAAAATTTAGATTTGGAGTCTTTATCGTTCCTTTGCTAGTGATTCTGCCTTCACCTCCACCAAAATAGACCTTGCCTCCATGAAATGGTACAAAGTTAGAGAGAAGACTTTTATTGCCAGTCATGCTCCTGGAGCAACCACTATCAACAATGCCTAGACTAGGATCCTGGTATGGAGTAACCTACAACAACAAGATAATAAAAAATGCAAAAATTAGTGTCTTAAGGGGACCCAAACCTTTTCAGATTTGAGCCTGCCTTGTGGATCATTAGAAGAATGCCAAGAAGATTGATGAGATCCACTATTGTTCCTTGGTTGCCTATGCATCATATGGGTATTATTATTTGACCAGGAACAACCTGCTGAGGGCTTAACAGCAGTTCCCAAATTTCCCAAACCAAAATACGTGTGGTCTAAATGATGCGGATAGATTGGATTAAAATTTGAAAAATAATTACTGGTTGGTTGGAATCCACTATCTCTCCAATAATCAGACGCGAAAGGAGAGGATACTCTAGAAGTATTAAACATTGGAGCACTGGGATTAAGTCTTCTAGAAGCATATGAAGCAGCTCCTGGTGAACCAGGAGCAGGAAAAGCATGATTAACAGATGCATGTGTGTCATAATAATCACAATCTTTAATTAAATGAAAGGAACTGCCACAAACAAAACATGTTTTGAAAGACCTTTTATTAGACTGAGATTGTTTCATACTGCCTACTTTATTACACACATTTCTAGGAAAAACATTCTTCCTAGGACTCAATAAACAAGGACCAGACACACTTGACTTGACAGCAACTTTTTCTTCACACTTCCTAGCACCAGTATCAGCATGTTCATTCGACTTGGAACTCGTAGGTCTTGACTCTTCACTTGAACCATTAGATGCAGAGTCACCGGCTTTGTCACTGAAAGTACATGAGACAAAGTCATTAGTATTAGTAGAACTTGTTGGGGACTCAAGCATCTATGATCCATCCGAGTCATTATGCCATGAGGTGGGCATAAAAGTTCCAGTAAGAGGAGGAGGGACAGCATGCATTTCTGCTGCTGGTTTAAACCTATTGTAACTAGGTTTGCCCTCATCCTCTTTGTCGGCATCAAAGACACTTGAGAAAGATAAATCAAATACATCTTCTGAATCAATATATTTTTCAAATCCTAATCCTCTTTTAGTTCTGCCAGACATGCTACTATCAATTAATTTCGAAAGATTTTTAGGTTCCTTTTGCCATTTGTCAAATCTTAACATTGTAGCATCTAATTTAGCTTGCATCTCCTCTTTTTCTTTGATACTAGCATCTCTTTCAGTTTCTGTATATTTAAGCATATTTGTAGTGTTTTCTAAATCAATGCTTAGTATCCGGATTTTATCCTCATACGCACGTTGTGTATCTTGTAACCACCTCTTTTGTTGTTCCAATGTGTTTAACGAAGCCTTATAGGCTTGTACCTCTAAAAAATACTTATCATTTTGATCATTTACTTCATTAAATTGGGACAACAATTCTGTGTATTTATCATGACAACCAAGAGGACAATGTTGTACCTGAGGTGAGATGCCTATAAGAGCAAACTCTTCTACTTCTTCTTCATCAGAGAGATTCCCAGCAATCATTACCAACACGTCAGTTGAGGATTCAGCTGATTCCAGAGTAGAAGCCTGATGATCATTCCAGTTGACCATAGAGTCAACAGATACCAATGCCTTCTTGTCATCTTTAACCTCCTGAACCTTGAAAGCGGAGTACCTGCTCTTCTCCTAATCATTCTTGCTAGGGCACTCCCTTGCAAAGTGACCCTGTTGCTGGCAGTTATAGCATCGTACCTTGCTTCTATCGAATCTTGCTGGCTCCCGAGGGTTGTAATTAAATTTCCTTCATGCTTTCTTCTCAAACTTGTGAACCCTAAGAGTAAGCATGGCTATCTGCCATTTAAGATCCATCTCATCCAGGTCAAGTTTATCGACCTGTTTGAAGTCATCAAAAGCAAGTTGTTGTTCAGCATTAACATCAGCCACAAAAGAATGAAGAACAACTTCTACCATACTACCAGACTTGGCAGCAGGATCAGGAGCAGAAGACATGGGACTAGATGCATATGACATGGGACTAGTATGCTGAATAGTATGCTGGGGGGAGACAGTATTGCTCGGGCTACTTGCATATGACATGGGACTAGATGCCATAGAGCTCACAAAGGCTGAATTAGCAGGGGTGGGAAAAGAGTCACTAGGATATCCTCTCACATGAGGTTCGAATGTTCTGAGCCTATGAAACAAATCATCAAAGGTGAGATAGTCAAGCCCACCTTTGGCTTTGAGAGAGATCACCACCTGGTTCCATGAGTAGGGTAAGGCTTTAAGAAACCTTGCATTAATGTCACCATCATCAGGATTTGACCGAAGTTGATTCAATTGGCTCAAGATCTTCTGGAACCTATCATACCCTTGATTTAGACCTTCAGTTTCTGAGATTTTGAATTCGGTAAATTCATCTCTCAGCATGGACCTTCGCATTTTCTTTGACTCCTCATTCCCGCCGAACCTTGCTTTTATGCCATTCCAGATCTCTCTGGCATCATCCAAATGGTAGAAGTCACCCATGTGATCTTCAGGAAGAGATTGAAGCAAAATTGTTTTTGCTTTTACCTCCTTCTGAATAGCGATGATTTCCTCATGAGATTTAGGGTCAAGAAGAGTAATATTACCGTTCTTGTCTCGTCCAGTAAGCTTCCTTCTGTTTCCATTCAGAATGATCTTCCAAAGATCTTGATCAGTGTTGGTGATCCACCATTCCATCTTCATTGCCCAGTTATCATATTCACCCTTCTTCAGAAGAGGGAATTTTCCATTCGTGTTGGAGACCGTAGCCAAGATCTGCTGAGGTTGCACAATTTTTGGAGTGCTTTCTTCTCCTGTTTGAGTAGAAGTTGAGGCAGACATGATAAACAGATTGGGAGTAATAAGAGAACTTGATTCTTCTTGTATAGAGACCCTTCCAGGCTCTGATACCACTTGTTGGGTCTACTAGATGTAGATCTTGCAGCCTGTCATGACCGGTGAATGACTTCTGTAATCACAAGTCAAATCACAAAGAGACTCTATACACAATATGAATGTAGAATATAAATATAATCAAGAGAAACAGAATAACTATAAAGACTTGATCCTTTCTAAGGATTTCTAATATTGATAATGACTAGAACTACGTTTTGTGAAGGTGTGTCTAACCCTTCTTCCTAAGGTTCCTTTTATACTACAAGGAAAGCCTAATACATCATTAAAGAAAACGTGTAAAACTGATATGCATATCCTTTCCTAACATATCTCATGCATATCCTAACAGAATATTAAGTAAATAATAAAGTTTGACTTCGACTAGGACCAGGAGCAGGACTTGCTCCTACTACGACTAGGACCAGGAGGAACTACATACCTCCTAGTCTACCAATTACATATAACTATTACAATGGTCCTAACAGTTTCAAAATGATTCAAGGGCTGATCTCAGGCTCCAAGTTTAGTATTTTGAGTCTATTTTTAGAATCAAGTGGCGGTTTTACAAATGGAGTTGTTTAGAATGGTCAAAATGGTTTCGTAAGTCAAGGTCGCTAAACTGTCCAGATTTTGTGATTCAAAGATGAGTCGGGCAGGGAACTTTAGAAGTAAAATCTTTTAATGGGCTTTTGAGAGGACTTTCTATATATAGTAAGTAAGTTCTCTGAGTAGTATCATAAAAATTTGATATGTTTAAGTATGGGAAAACGGCTTGGACATTTGGTATGTTCCGGCAGATTTTTATTAAAGGCATATAATAATAAAATGAATATATAGGAGAGTAAAATAGAACCACTTGCATCGTTTTCTCTCGAGTTGTCGTGATTTTATACTTGAGCTTGATTTTATTAAGTATCATTTATTTCTCGAGTCTATTATTAATGTACGCACCTTATTTGCTAGGTTGCGGTTGTCGTGTTTTTCAGGCATCTACTATCGTCGGCGATCGTCTTCAACTACTATAAGTACTAAGGTGAGTCTATAGCCTCGTTTGAGCTCATTCAAATATTTTTAAAACCCGCGAGGGGGAATACATGTTTTTTTTTAAATTAGAACACAAGATTTTTATGGTATGCTTGTCCCTCTATGAATGGACCCGTGGTTGCCTTTAAATTGCATTAAGTGATTGCCTTAGTTAAAGCCTCAATTATGGACCGCTAATTAACCTATGATGGGTTAACCGCTAGTACAGTTAATAGATCTATGGGGGAAGCCGCCCCGGTTCAGTTTTTGTGGACTTGTCATAGAAGCTTAGGCCCGACCTCCACACTGTTTGAACATATTGTATTAAGAAGTCAGGTATACGGCAATGTACCAATAATCTGGAGGTAACCGACAATTAATAAATCTCTCGTCTTATTAGACTGATATGGGAGTGTCTAAGGGCTCGGTTCCATGAGCTTATTGCAATTTATGCTATATACAATTATTATTGTTGATGCGAATTATTATTTGGCTTGTTGCCTTTAAGCATGCCACAAACTTATAATCTTTGCTTGTGTTCAAAATGATTATATAAACCTATAGATTCACTCGGCATTTTTGCTGATGATTTTCTCACATGTATTTCAGGTAATCAAGAAGGCTGAAGCTTGGAAGCCACGGGAATGAATGTTGTGCACTACTTTGCAGTATAAACTCTTTGAATATTTGTCGTTCCTTTTGTTCAAAACAATTTAAATCTTTTGTTTTGGTTGTACTTTGGTTACGATGTCTTGGGACTACGCTACTCTGACAAATGTTTTAGGAACGATAAATTTGAAACGTCTCTTTTCGAGTCGTTCTTTATAAATTATGTGTTGTAGTATCATTGTTTAGCACCCAAAGATGTATTCCGCTGCGTGTAAATTTGGGGGTGTTAAACGTAAGGATCGTTTCCCTCTTCCTTTCATGGATCAAATGCTCGAGCGTTTAGCGGGTAATGATTTCTATTGCTTCTTAGATGGTTTTTCCGGATATTTTCAAATCCCTATCGATCCAAAAGACCAAGAGAAAACCACATTCACTTGTCCCTATGGAATATTTGCTTACAAAAGAATGCCTTTCGGCTTATGCAATGTTCCCAGGACTTTCCAAAGGTGTATGATGGCGATATTTCATGACATGGTTGAAGAAACTATGGAAGTCTTTATGGACGCACTACTACAAAATTAAGCTAAAGCAACACGACTAAAGTGTTATATTAGGTCTTTAAAATGCTACATTATGCCTAATGTGACACTTTACCGAGTGCTACGTTATGCAACGTCGCCTTAGGTTTAAATGACACTTTTTATAAGATTATGCAGCACTTTGTAAAAGTGTTGCTTAAGTTTAGCAAATACAATACTTCAAGGTGCAACACTTTTTATACTTAATGCAACACTTTTTTACTATCAACTATAATACTTTTACATTCAATTGCAACACTTTTTTGAATCACGTACAACGTTACTATGAACTAAGTGCAACACTTTTCCACTAAGCTACAACACTTTTTGACGAAATTGCAACATAATGCTATTTCGTAACATTATAATTGTAACACTTTAATCTATTAAATGCAACACTTACGATTGTTTTTAGCACACAGCTGCAATACTTTTACAAATGATTTGTAACAATTTTGTTCTTTAATATACACGTGCTAGTTATACCCATTTTCTTATACCAAGTCTAGTACATTATGATTTTTCATTCCGCAATATAAATCATGTACAACAGCTATTATAATTTTTCTATTCAACCAAAAATAAAGTTATCAAATTACAATCCTATGAGTCTTCATATTTTCTTTGCAAATTCTACTCCTAGTTTGACAACGGCCAAAACAACACGAACCCTGCATATGAAATTGGCAAAATAATACTATTAGTTTTATAACAAGTAAGTATAATAGTCACATTGGTAAGTCAAAAGATCTTAAAAAAACAGTAATAGTTTGTCATCTCATCATTAAGTAGAATGATCAAAATATGCAGACACCCATACAGATTCTAGAATGAAAATCACAATAAACTTCGTTGAAAGAAATAAACTTATTCTTCTAAAATAAAAACAAGTAAGGGCGTCATTTTTTAAAACTCATATATGTCTCTTCTAGTGCAAAATAGAAAGATCATAGTAAAACTAGTGGGTCACTTGACGAGTTACAGTTACAAAAATAGTGGCTTTCCACTTTCTAATAAATGATCTTGCCAAAGTGTCAGATGCTTTACCAAGTTGTTAAGTTTTTTTAAACTTGCTTTTAGTTATAATGTGAATGGCCGATGCTTTATATTAGATAATCTAAGTATCACAAGTAATAAAGGTTGTGAAATCTCATAATCTCTTATTCTAAGAGCAAAAATGGAATTCAAAAGAACCCTGCTTTTAGATCACATGGATGCAAAGTAGAATTAGATCCACTTGGGTCAAATAAAGGTTTTTAATAGTTGTAGGACTACTACTGATTCTAATGAATCTATCTATAAGTCTTCATATGATTAGATTTTACTAAACTTTTAAACAAAAAGTTATATGATCCGTCATATAGCAAAGCATTCAACCACTCGCTGGCACTTTATTTTGTTACAGCCGATTACCGGATATTTCTGAAGATCTTGTTACTAATACTGACCAGTGTGCATATTATTATCCTAAGTTTTCATCCTCTAAAACAACCAACATCGATGAGCACATTCTTATCCTACGCATCCCGTGGTGACACAAACATTTTTTTAAGTTGCATATTTGATGCTTGTTTAGAACATGAACAACCTACTCATATTCATATGTGAAGAGTGTTTGAACAGCTAGGTAGTCTTCCCTGTCTAGAGGTAACTTATATCTTATAACTATACATACTTATAACTCTTGAACGAGATTACTAACTCATTAGTATAAGGCAATAGAAAAATAATTCAATACACATGGAAGATAGAAGAATTACAAATTCTTCCGGAACAAGTGAAATGATCGACCGAATCAAGTTTGTAGACACAATCTACGCATATAAAAATCATCGTATGTAAAAAAGGTGCCAAGAAAATCACAAATACAGTTTTGTATATTTTCACTCTTAACAAAAGGCTTCTAGAAATAGGCAAGCAGTCAAGCACACACCTACTGTAAATTCCAAGATGTTAGTAGCAGCAAGCCGCATCAGCAGCAGCAATTTGAGTCGTCAGCAATAAGTTGTGAGTAGAAACTGTAAACCGTGTCAGCAACAGCAACCCACATCAACAATAACCCATACCAGTAGCTCAAGTTATGTCTATAGCCACAACATCGGCAAGAATAAGTCGCGTCAACAACAACAATCGCATCAAAACCATCAACAAGCAACTGTAGCAATCTGCGTTATCAATAACAGAAATATGTTGTTGAGTACATAAGCAAATAAGCTAAGTACATAAAAAAATAAGTAGAGAAGTTAGTAATCCGATGAAGGAAGACTATCACTGCACAGATAACTGCAACACTTACCAAAGTTAAACTCTTAAGATCGATAATGAAAAAACTAAATAGACAAAGGTAAGTACTTAGAAGACGTTGTAGAATGGGTGAACTAATCTTAACAAGTATTTTTATTAAGGGGGTGTTTGGACCGGACAAAGGGCATGATCCAAACGCCACTAACTTTACATTGTGAATGAGAGGTTTTGAGTTATTTCCTCTGATAATTGGTGGTTGTATGGTGGGATTACTTATCACAACTGCTTATCTTCGTCGCCAAGTAGTTTTAAGTATTTGGATAGAAACGAACTGTTTAGGATCTGAAGCTATCAAATTCCATCTTTACTTATAACCCTAATGAGATTACAATGGTGACTAATCTAATTTTATCTTCATTTGTATCTGTTTTCAAAATATTAGATTGATGTTGATTGTCCTAAAACGGTTATAGAAGCTATACTACCAAAGAATGTAATGAGAATCTAAAATTAACACCTACTTCTTTCATGAAAATAAGCTATAAACGTCATTAAACTAGATAACGATATATGAACCTAACCTTGTGCGCAAGTGGATCAAATGCTGCATTAAGTGTAGAATCATGTGTGATCCAACATAACATAACTTTAGAATTCCCATAGAAAGGTATGAACATTAAGAAAACTTGACCTTAACCCATCTGACCAGTTACTTGATCCACATGTCCCACTAATTTCGCAACCCAACAATTTCATAAGCTTATGGCCCATCGTTTGTTCCTATTGGTATTCTGAAATATACAATATATCATTTCTAATCTGCAAACTTAACCTTACCTAAACTTCTTATACTTAAGTTGTATGAAGGATTTTAAATGTTAATGAGAGATGTTTATAATTTATTGTATATAATAAATTAGTATAACAATCATAACACGTGTTCCTCTTTTAACTAATTTATGTAAGTGAACGACTTGACAAGAAAAAGTATCACAATCAAGTAAATTGCTTCCAAAATAAGAAATATGTGATAAGCATTACACTCCATCAGAATATCAGATGCTTAAACTTAATTTCATCTTCTAAGGGTCAAGTGTAGCTCTTTTACTTCAAGCCTGCTTTTCTAAAATTGTGGAAATGATGATTTTTTTTTCAATAACACTTAACTTAAGATATCGATATAAAGATTCAACTTACTAATTCGATTCTTCACTTGTCTGTCCTTCAACTTTTTCCTTAAAGCAACCATCTTTCACTGCACATATTTTAATACAAATTATATAAAAAAATTCCCTGAAATTTCAAAATATATACAGAATGACAATAACAAATCCAGCATCACTTATTCAACCAATACATTCACAAACTTGCTTCCTTATGCCAGTTAGTGGTAAAAATCAAAGATGAAGCATAACCAAAAACCAAATCTTGTTTAAAATAAATTTTAAGACCAACTGGTCCAATTTCTTTTCCAATGCACCAATTTCAGAAATAATATTTTCACAAAATAACTCTAATGAAAGTAAATAAAAAGAAATATTTTCACAAAATCACTCTAGTGAAAGTAAATAAAAAGAAATGTTAACTTCGGTTCACCAAAGACTGTCTCCATGGCACAATGAGCAACAACTTAGGATTCCTGCATTAACAAAAACAATTAGTACGCATCCATCATAAAACATATGAAAATTTCTACTAATTAAAGATGATAGACTCCAATATGAAAAATTGTGTAGTCATGATCACGCTTTTTAAAATATAGAATGTGTAACAATTAACCATGAAGGGAAATATCAAACTCATGTGAAAGTTACGAAGGTCCTGTTTTTAGAAATGCAGTAGAATGTCACAACATACTTTATTTATGTATGTTCAATAGTTGATATATATACGAACATTCCAGAAGTCAATAAGGTATAACCTTGGTTTTAATAAGCGAGAAGCGGTCCGTTACGCTAAGGGTCCAAGGCAAGAAGCACGGGTCGATGAGGCAAAATCGCACGCCTCTCGTAAGCGAGGCGCATACTTTCTACAAACCGATTGCATCTTTTTTTAAAACCATAATTCAAACTGAGTTTAAATGAAATTTTTAGACTAATAAAAGTTCAAATGCCAACCGACAAAGACTAATAAAACTAAAAGTCTACTCAAACCTTTTTAGTTTTTTTAGAACAAAAAACACTTGAGGCGGTAAAAAGTGTTCCTCTAAGGTGTCAAAAATCACCACCTCCAATCGCTTTATGTAACGGCTATGTATCAAGGATCCCAATGCAATGACCCCATTGCCTCACCTCGCGTCATGCCACATCGCAAAAATGAGCACTTTTTTGAACCTAGGGTACAACTACAAATACACATGAGTTTTTGTTAAAGGGGTAATACTTAAGCACGAAGGCAGATTAAAATCTTAACCAAATCAAGTGTCATCTCTAATACATATGTAAACTAGTACCATATATGCTAGTGACATTTTTTATATGATAATAAATGAAAAGCATAAATGTGAAAACAAATCGTTGTAAACAATGCCTAGTATGAATGAATACAAAAAAACAATATAGATGAGAACTCCGTTATTTACCTATTTTTCTGTAATTATTATAAGATAATTAAAAATCAAGAGTAATAAGTTGATAAAAACATACAAAACACAAATAAAAACTATGTTACAATCTGGGTAACAAAACAAATCGAAATATATTGATTGTGTACCTTTATGTTTTGCAAACCCGGATCTACCTGTAATCTTAAAGTTGAAGATGTTATATATGAATAAAGTAATTGGATAGGTATATATAAGCAGATATAAAATGTAAAATGAGGAGCTTTGAACAAAATGGATCCCTAATTTTGGAGTACCAGTTTCGGATTTAATAAAACTTCAGCAAATGGGGAGACGGTAGATGTGCAATTAGACTCAAGAAGTTATAGCTTGCAATATAGTTAATATAAAATGATTTTGAGCCTCGTAACTGGTAGATTAAGAAGAAGAAGAAGGCTTGGTGGTGTTTTTTTGTAAATCTGCGAGTGAGAAAAAGAAAGAGATGGATTTTCAATTTTTCATGAATTTATTTGGTAAAATAAGGGCGGTAAATTAAAAAAAGGTGACCGGGAATTTAGATTTTCATTTTTTCGGTGAATTTTTTGTTTAACACTTCAAAATGAATATATTTTTTATGCCATAGTTGCAACACTTTTTTAATGTGTTGTGGTATACTTTTGAACATGCAACACTTTAATAAAAGTGTTGCTTTTGTTATGAATATGTAGCACTTATTTTATAAATGTTGCTTTTTTACTAATTTTGTGAAAAATGTAACACATTTAAAAAGTGTTGCTCGTAAAATGTTGCGTTAGGCTCATTTTCTTGTAGTGACGATTTCTCGGTCTATGGTGATTCTTTCTCTTCTTGCCTTGCTAATTTAGAACGTATGCTTAAACGGTGTGAAGACACTCATCTCTTTCTTAATTGGGAAAAATGCCATTTCATGTGTAACACCCCACCATGGCGGAATATGGGGCGCGACGTATGGATATCATCACAACAAACGGTGTCTTTATAGAGAAAACTAAAATGCAAATATAATGTCATAAATAGCGACACAAATGTCATGACAATATCTCAACAATGCAGGAGTCTAGGTAAGTAGGTAACAGTCCTACCTCTTACCCCACGACTAACAATTAACACTACCAATAAACATATAGGTTCATAGTATCACTAATCAAAACACATGAAATTAAACTAAGAAGGAACGGGGATCTCCTTCTAAATGCAATCCTAATGCATCCAAATCTAGCCACTTCTATCCTCAAGCTTAACCACATTCTCACCTGAAAGAGACACTAAAACACGTCAACATAAAGTTGGTTAGAGTCATAGGTTTAGACTCAAACGCCAAAATCATACCATAAGATGTGAGTACAACCAAAAGTAACAAAACATATGGACAATGTGATACTAATATGCATTAACAAACTAACATTCAAGATTAAACAACCAAACCAAATCCAAAACCAAGGCTCCCAGCCTTACCAAACACCATACTCCCATAGGCTTCCAAACACCTATGAACCAATCCCCAAGGCCCCGCCTTGTCAACAATAACCAATCCCCAAGGCCCCGCCTTGTCAACAATCCCCTTGGTACCAAGTCTAAACATAAACAATCAAGAATTAACTAGGAGTTAATCACATAAGTATGCACACATAAGTCCAATACCAACACCAAACAATCACAGCGTAAATTATAAATAACAACACAGTGTCTCTTCCATCCCATCTGGAATTCATAAACATTAGAAAACATGGGACTATGAAACTCACCTGATTGAGCTTCCCCAAACATCCGTGCACTAGCAAAAAGCTAATCAACCAAAAACACATAATCAAAACATTGAACCAAACACTAAAATGTCTCATCAACCTATGATGGACATCTAACCTCCTCCCATATATATACCTCATATATATGCTCTAAGCATCTCTACACCCCTCTATAAAGCCCTTAACTCGTTTTACTTCATAACACATCCCGTTAATATTTTATCAAAAACAGTCACAGTTTTAGGTCTCCAAACTATAAGCCAAACACCTACCTAAACACACCCATGATCTCTGTAAAGTGAATACTTATGCCTTTACATATGTTAGCTAACACCTACCACTTGCCCCAACCTTAAGATACTCTTAAAGCCCCGATATATTTATATATACTTTTGTCATTCCAGTTTTACTGATTTTAAACATACAAAAAGTTTGTTAGAATTAGGGGGTCTTACCCTAAACCACAACCTTAGCCCAAGTGCGGATACTTACTACAATATATAAAACATCTCTCATATTCGGTAGAAGATCCAAATGCAAGCCTAAGTACCCCAAACAACCCAAAACTTAAAAAGAAAACAGGCTGAATTCAAAACTCTTTTGACCTCCGACTGTTGTAACCTGTTTTTGACCCACTTACCCAACTCCAATTTAGTTCTCGTTTCTTGCATTGGAAAGCCACTTCAGGTACCTTTTCAGGGATATTTGGATCACAAAATAAGAGTTTGTAGAACTCCCGATACGATCAAAACAATTGACTCAAAATTCTGCCCAGTTTTTAAAAACGGGTTTAATTAAATTAACCTCATTAATTAAAACCCTAACCCCACTAATTACAAGCCCTAATTTATGTAATCATTATAACACCATTAATATAACATTAATTTACTGTTTTTATATTAAACCCTAACCTAAATCCATCATAAGATGATTAAATAAACATAAAAACAATTTAATTAAAAAGGTTTATGAAGGTTTTACCTTTAATTCAATGAAAAAAACAATAAAAACCCTAAAACTTCTCCTTATGCCGTCGACTTAAGAGTTCCAGGAAGAAAAAAATATGATTTTTGTTTTTAGTTAACACATTATATAGGGTATGGGTGAACCCAAGTCCAACCCATAGCCCATTTACACTTTCCTTTTCTTTTTTTCTTTCTTTTAGGCGTCCAAACCGACCCTTTATATATCTTTTTTTATTTTTTTTTCTTTTTATTTATTTATTATACACTACTAACATTACCTTAATTTGTCTTAATTTATTTCAGCTCCTAAAGCTTCCAAAACCTCAAAACCGTAAAACTAGTCAAATTTACGCGTTTACCGAAAAAACGTAAAATATACACTTTTATAAAAAATCTCAAATTTTGAAATAAACTTTATAACTAAGTCCTAAATGACTTAAAACCATCCCGAAAAATACTCACATGACTAAACACCTCATCCGAGACCTCTAAATGCTAAACCGTAAATCGTAAAAATACGATTTTCTATAATACATATACGTATACGTAAAATCACTAAATAACACCATCTCATTTCATAGTCACTACCATGTGAGCTCATGAACATGAAATCATTACACATCGTTTCACTCACAAGGTACCCCGTACCAGAAACGATATCCAAACCACAATCTATACACACCAATAAGCACATAAACACGTAAAGGCACGTAACTAGCACAAAATAAAACTAAGTGACGAACCTCAAAACCACGGTTGTCACATCACTCCCTCCTAATAGAAATATCGTCCCGAGATTTACTCCTTAGGATCAAACGCACAAACAACAAATCACATGAGGATACTTGTTCTAAACGAACTCCCCTCATTTCCACGTGAACTTTAGTTCAAGTTTCAAAATACCACATATACAAACCAAAAATAATTAAACTCATTGCCAAACTCTTGACCTCACAGTCAATAAATCTCATAAATGACTCTTTGATAAAACAAAGACTCTTATTAACACAAGTCCCGAATAACCGTACATGCAAAATGCATTCTCAAACAACAATTACCAATCTCAATACATGAAATGTATCATGTATACAACTCATTCTCCCCAGGTAATTATATACTCATAAGCTACTAGTCCGATCTTTCCAAAGATCATAAATGGACCTACAAAACTCTACATCAACTCTTCCATTTTACCAAAACATACCACCCGTTACTATGGGTGAAACTTCATTCATAACTCTGTCACTAACTCTAGTGGTTTCCTCCTTTTCTATATAGCATCCCTTGTTGCTCTCATCCTTTCCACAAACCCATTACCACATTAGTAGCCTCTTTTACCAATTCTAGTCCACAATGGGGACAACTCAACCTATCCTTTCATATAGTGCCTTAAATGGCATTTATCGACTTCTAGTATGATAACCATCATTATATGAAAACTCAGCCATCGCTAATGAGTTTCCTAACTCCCTCTAAATCAATCACTCATGCCCTCAGTGTAACCCCTAAGGTTGTATAAATATCTCACTTGTCCATCCTTTTCCAATTAGCTGGATATACTCATATCCAATTATGTTCATCAACTCCCTTTAGTCCATACCCCAAACTACTTAAAATTCCAATTTCCTTACAAAGTGACCTATGCCGGTCTTTCACATATCCATTAGTTCTTCCAATCCAAATCATCTTATGATCTATACACATCATCAAAAGGATGGTTAACTCAGTTAGACCAAGCCCTTCGTCCCTATGGCACATCACACCTATAACTCCTCATCCATTCGATTATCGATACTAAGCCTCCCAAAAATCAATATAGGCCAGTGCCATTTCCTTTTCCACACTACGACAGTATTAGCCTGCGTTGTGCTCCATTCTACTCATTAAGCTCTACCAAAGTTTTACCTCTGGTTCCTATCTCGACCTATTTCATTCATGCTTCGCTTCTATACACACTTCATTATTTCTTCCTCAACTCCTACCATACATCACGATGTGATGCTTCCCTTCGTTTCTTCTCTTGCCATAATCCTTCATAAGGCACTCCATACATATTAGGCTAACCTTTACGCAAAACACTCTATTCCATCACATCCGTACGTAATTCTTCCAACTTCCCAACTACGTGACTTCTCATTCCTCTTGAACTATGAGATGAATTAGTCAGTCTATCGACTATCACCCAACTCTCGTCATACTTATTCCTCCACCCCATTATGTATCCCTTTCACTAACTTCGTCCTTACATTTCCCTTTCTAAGCTACTCCTATCTATGTAGGAAGTATAGTCTACGTCCCTTTTCTCCATATGATTGTCCAAGCCACACAACATACATGTTGACGCGTTCTCTACTTTAGACAACTCAACTCGTGCAACCTACATCCTTCATCCAAACCGCCCTAATACGTCATCCATATAGTTCAAGTTCGTCTCAGCTTCAGTTCATTCTTCTTATTCCATGTCTCATCAACCATGCTTGCCTTTCCTAGATGGTACTTGGCCTTGCAATTTTCTTCCATCAATTAACTCCACCCATCACCTTTGCCAAATGTTCAATCAAGATGATTAAATATGTGTTGGAGACGTTCATGATCCGTATAGATCATTCTCCATGTCTCGTACACCAAATGCCTCTAACATTCTAGGCAGATATAACAATCCAGCTCCACTAACTAAGTCTATCCAGTTCTTCCAAATCTTCAGTTCCTGCAACGTATAAGCGATCGCCTTTCTTTGTCGTCCTCGTACGCGTCCAAATCCCTGCTCCACGTATCGTCATGCTTCGCGAATTCATCCAGTCCTTCCGATAATGCCAATATCGGCTCATTATCTAATCCACTTCTTCAGCCTCCAAAATGCTTCCTCATCCTTCTTCACTTCGCCCCTTGCTGGTTCCATGATATGCCATCATCTCTAACTACTCATCATGGTAGACTTAATACTAAAACTCACACTTGAAAATCTCACGTATAATTCCACTCCAAACCAACACATACTTCGCCTCACTCTCCTTCTTAGACTTTGAGTAGATCAAGATGTCGTCGATACTCCCGATGACAACTCATTTATATATGTTCATGCACACTTGCTTCATTGACTCCATGTAATCCGCTAGTGCTTTGGCGAAGCCAAATGCATAACCGTAAACCCAAAGCGTTCATACAACATCCTTAGCAGTTTCAACTATGTCCTCCTTGCACCCTCTCTTAGCGGCAATACGAATAAATTCCTACCTCGTTCTACTTGCAAAATTCTACACGCATCTTAAAAGACCGGTACTTCCTCTCATCGGACCACTCAACTTCTTTACACATCAAATCTACTACTAAGCAACTCAACTTTTATCTGGCATTCCTTGCAATTTCTAACAGCTCTTGTTTTTATATCACTCTATCTATAATTTGCCTTGGAAAGGCACTAACTACAACTCCTCTCACCTCCCCTACTTGCTCTATTTATGGTTCTACCTCACAATAATAGGCAAACCTACTAAATTTTAAGAAATTTTCAGAAAACTTACATGCCCTACGAACAATCATAAATACCTTTGAGGTATTGTATCCCCTTCCAACACTCTCTATGGCGCGTTACTTGTGCTAGTATCCCACAAATCTCTATTCATCTCCTTGGTACTCCTAAGAGACCTCATGACCACATTAGTTCGTCTACGAACCTTTTACTCTTTCATCCCCACTAAGGGCATTCCGACCATTCTCTCCTGGCCACCTACTTAATCGTGTAAGCGCGACCAAGTCTTTCATATGACTACCTCAACGCTCCCAAACAATACGAAACCAAAACTACATCCTGAATCCACCAGATACGATCAATGAATCAAACCCACGGATAACTAACGACATTTCACGTGCACCAATTAAAACAAATCAAAAGCCACGAGACTCAAAAGAAAACTCAAACCCAAAACGTGTATCAATTCAAAATGACCCATGACAACGAAAAAAATAATCCCATAAACACCCAATGGCAACCAAAACATATTACGCCCCGCGACATATTATTTAAACCGCGCAAAAGATCGACTTTTCCAAAAGAATATATATATATATATATATATATATATATATATATATATATATATATATATATATATATATATATATATATATATATATATATATATATATATATATATATATATATATATATATATATATATATATATATATATATATATATATATATATATATATATATATATATATATATATATATATATATATATATATATATATATATATATATATATATATATATATATATATATATATATATATATTTTACCTCCCCACATCTATGTAACTCAAACAATCTACAAACCACCCTCTTGACGAACTCAAAACTCAACTCAAAGACTAGGTATCCCGTGCATCCCAAATCATAAAAATAAACTACTATTCAAAGCTCAACCTTTAACCCGACACTTATACAATAATTCCGGCCAGGATACTAACCTCCCATGACTATACATTCTGAATATTTGAAAAGTATGTTCCGAGCACATAGTTTTTGGCTTTTGAATCACCCAAAAAGCTTTAAAAACGAACAAGTTACGACTAAAACAATTTTATACTAGTTGTTTTAAAACTAAAGAATAAACTTAGTGATTAATACAATCCTTTTAAATGAAAGATATAATTGTATGTGTAACCTTCATAAACTCAATTTAACCTCGTATTAATAATTATAAATGACGTGAATCGGTTAAACCCAATTATATAAACTATGTAAGTAGAAAGAAATTTTACTTCGCTTTATTTTAAAGAAAGTCTTTTAGAATTTGAAATAAATAAGTGTTGATTAAAAAGAAATCTTATGTTGCACCTTATTTCAAACACGACTCCAACACGTTACCCTTATTTTACCGAATACAACCAACTATCTAACCCCATAATAGATTTCCAAGACCCCCTTTTTCTCAATATATACCAACCAAAAGAAATGTAAGACCCAACACAAAAGATTTCATTATTTGAAAAGAAATCCCAAGTTATTTCAATAGACTTAAAACCAAGAACACCATTTTAAAACGTACACGTGAAATATGAAACTCAAAGAATACGCTACAAGACATACTTCAAAAGATTCAAAACGTCGTTGAAACTCCACCAAACTCGAGCTCAAATAAATTGTTTAAACACAAGAGAGTACTAGGTACGTTCAAGTTATAATAACTACTGAACGACCGTAAATCATAACATAACATCTATTAGTATATATACATCCGCATATGTATACCTATCGAATCTCCCAAACATACTCGTTATCATATATGTCAAGTCAATCAATCGCTTTATACGCTCGTTTTTTTTCCATACGAGTAATCACCTTCTCACCATCTCACCATGCCACAACAAGACACAAAACCCATTACCAAAACCAACCCATATCGTGTGACCTCATAATCACACAACATGACTATAACTCAAAACATATAACAAAGTAAAAAAATAGCCATATCGTAGGCAGTCGTTACATAAACCCATATATTATAAGTATACCCAAATTCTACATCTCATCATATACAAGTGTTGGGAACTAATTTGATGAGACAAATCAAGAATAATGAAACAAGAAGGACTTATATGCAATTATCAAGATTTACAAGAATATGGAGCCCTTTCATACAACAAGGAGGACTTATTAGCAAAAGATGGAGGGACTTCTAGTGTAATTAGATTTCTTGTAAAGAGGGTTATGTGTAGTATATAAACACACACCCTGCATAGGTTTATTCATTCAATTATTCACAATGTAAACCTAAAGTGTCTTCGTGTTCTAGGCGTGGGATTCAATGTATACACGCCTAGAGGTTACTTGTAATCGTTTAGTGCAAGTAATCGTTTGGAATAAAGTAATCGTTGGAAGTAAACACCTTGTTCATGTGTCTTGTTCATTTCCGCTATGTTTATCATATGAACGAGATGCATATCCTAGTAAGCTTAATCGATCCATGAATAATGGTTTCCACAATTGGTATCAGAGCGAGTGGCTCTCGATGCTAGGATCAACAAGGTGTTCGAGTCAAAGAATGGTGAAAAAGATGAAAAACCCGTCTAGGGTTTTATGGTCGAATCTCACTGTGCAGTCGTTTTTAAACAACGATATCTCCTTCGTTAACCGTTGGATCGTCGCGAAATTTTAGCTGGAGGTTCTCAGAGTATGTGTCTTGGATCACACTGGAGCGATCTGAGAGATAAGCTCTCAAGAAAAAGTTATAACTAGTCGAATGTAGCTGCAAAGGAAGGAATAAATTTTCTGTTTTTGTTTTTTTATTTAGGGTTTCTTCCCCTAAACCCTAGATCGATTTAAAACAGAAAAGAAGGAGTTGATATTGATGTTCGTGATTGTACGAATTGAATACATGTTGATCGTTCGAATCAGGGTTTTTATAGTAAACCCTAGATCTTAAAAATTAGAAGGTCGATCAAGTGGAGTTTTATGTTGCTGTTATGGTGGTCCACTGTGTATCAATTAAAGAAAAAGATCGAGGTCAGGTGAGAAGTTACAAGCAACCAATTCACGTGAGATAGGGATGTCTATTTGTCCCGTACTATAGCAGATTGGACGAACCAAAGTGATTGTATTATACAACACGTGAACGTGATATGTATACTATTCGTTTTGTAACGAGTATATGGGCAGATATGATGTACGTGGGCCATACTTCTGATTCAAGTGTGCTTATGATAGTGATTGCTGCTAGGTACTTTTGGTGTGTCGGATAGGACCAGCAAAAAAATTAAAAGGTACACAGAGATTGTTATTCAATCGCTGATGTAATGATTTTCTATGTAATTAAGTGTGAATTGCTGTTTGGTTGTGCTGCTGTGATTTGAAGACGATCAAAGATGTGATTTGATAATGTGATATTCGTTTTAGGGAATCCTAGATCGATGGTTCTTAAACGAATGTTTTATGGTTTTTGTTTAAACCCTAGATCAATCCAGCTTATGCTTATTGAATATAGATCATACGTCTATAACAGCAGGTTAAGGTCTGATTTGCAGTGATGTTTGTGTTTGGTTGATTTTGGACGCAACTTGGGAGATTCCACTTCTTCAACAAATAGGTTATATTCATTTTTCTTCATTCGTTATCTACAACTAGAGTCTACATGGTTCGTGATTCTTTTACATGCACCACTTAAGGGGAAGCGTTTATTAGTTGTTTATCTTTAGAAGACCCCTATTGGATGAGACAAAAAGGGGAAGAAGATTCAAATATCTAGGTATACAACTTATTTTTATGTGGTGATATGTTTTACAAGAAATCTTACTTTGAGGGGAAGCTTGTTTCATTCGTGAAAGATCAAGATTTGAAGATTGGTTTTGTCATCATCAAATAGGGGAAGATTGTTGGGAATTAATTTGATGAGGCAAATCAAGAATAATGAAACAAGAAGGACTTATATGCAATTATCAAGATTTACAAGAATATGGAGCCCTTTCATACAACAAGGAGGACTTATTAGCAAAAGATGGAGGGACTTCTAGTGTAATTAGATTTCTTGTAAAGAGGGTTATGTGTAGTATATAAACACACACCCTGCATAGGTTTATTCATTCAATTATTCACAATGTAAACCTAAAGTGTCTTCGTATTCTAGGCGTGGGATTCAATGTATACACGCCTAGAGGTTACTTGTAATCGTTTAGTGCAAGTAATCGTTTGGAATAAAGTAATCGTTGGAAGTAAACACCTTGTTCATGTGTCTTGTTCAATTCCGCTATGTTTATCATATGAACGAGATGTATATCCTAGTAAGCTTAATCGATCCATGAATAATGGTTTCCACAACAAGCATGTACTAACCCTCTTTCATGCAATCATACTTGAGAACCCATTGAAGTTGTGGTACTTGTATAACTATGTTGGCCACCATACTTATACAATTACCCTTTCCCCAATGCACTCCCTCCTATGATGACACTTACAAGAATCAATACGACATATAACACATAAATCCATCTACTCACATAAGCTCATAACCACATAACCAATAAGGTCCAAAACCCCATCTATTAAAATAACATAGTAAAACTCATACCGAAATCCATAGTCTAGCTAAAACAGCCTAGACTAAATCCAAAACGAAAACATAATCAGTTATAAGTCACGTCGCCCATAAGAGTGGAAACAACATAAAATTCTTCATACCCACCTACTCCTAATAACTCGAACCACCACATGATTCTTAGGGAACATGACTTAAACATCAAAAGGAAAATACTATACCTCAGGTACATAAAATAACCCCACAAAAGATAGAAACTACCATGTACCAAATTATGTACTATAATGTAAAGTTTAAGCAAAATACGACAATGACTAGCGTGGACGATTATGGTTCAACCCGCACTAGTCACAACCCGAAAAGAAAATAACATGTGGCTAAGTATAAACTTACTATGGTTCAATTCATACTAGTCAAAACATCGCAATAAATAACATCCCAACACATCAATTTATGTAAAATGCACGCATACTCCTATGACGCCTATATGCAGGGACCCTTAAGCTATAGACTAGGCTACGCGACTAGGCAACCTAATTCTCTATAACCATTGTCTCTGATACCATTCTGTAACACCTCACCATGGCGGAATATGGGGCGCGACGTATGGATATCATCACAACAAACGGTGTCTCTATAGAGAAAACTAAAATGCAAATATAATGTCATAAATGGCGACACAAATGTCATGACAATATCTCAACAATACATGAGTCTAGGTAAGTAGGTAACAGTCCTACCTCTTACCCACGACTAACAAATAACACTAACAATCAACATATAGGTTCATAGTATCACTAATCAAAACACATGAAATTAAACTAAGAAGGAACGGGGATCTCCTTCTAAATGCAATCCTAATGCATCCAAATCTAGCCACTTCTGTAAAACCCGCATGCTTTTACCATGCATAGTACCTTAAGTTCGTACGTACTAGTTAAAAGCTTTCCTAATATAGCATGATTACGATTACGTGTTAGGAGTTTATGTATTACGTACGTGTTAGAACACGATAAGTATTTTATTTGCACGATCACGTAATAATTATTTAGCAATAATTAATCACGAGCATACGATCACGAAATCACGAGCATAATTAAAACACGAGCTATTATTAATTACGTATATATATTTAATACGAGCGTAATTAAATATATAAGAGTATGGTATTTACGTAACGAGAACATTTAAAACACGAACTTAATTAAACATAAACGAGTACTAAATAACAAGACACGAAACGAGGTACGGGAACCCCACGGGGGAGTCCCTACCCGCGGCTAAAACAAGGTAATGGGCCAAGCCCATTACCAATTTTACTAAGAGGGGGTTAAATAGATTTTAACTACTCAAAATTACTTTTACAGAAGATTTCAAGAAAACCTAAAATCTCCTTTTTCTCCTCTCTTTGTGCCGCCTCCTTCAAATCACCAACAAGGTGATTCATTGATCTCGGATCTTGAAGTTTTATTGTTTGTTCGTGTTTGTTCTTCACCCTCTTGATCCACGAATACGGTAAAACCTTTTTTTACCTTTTTCTTTTTAATTAATCTTTTATTAATTATGAACACATGATGTTTTTATAAAAACATATTAATTAAACATAGATCTAACATGTTTTGATCATTAATTAATCAAAGGGTCGATCAAAGGGGTGTTTGTTTTGGGCCGTAAGGTACAACCTACCCCAAGGGGGGTTCGGTTTGTTTTAGCCGACCACCACCAAGACCTTTTTGGTCTTGGTTGGTGCGTGTGGGTCCCACGGCAACAAGGGGTACCCCGATTTGGGTCGGGGTACGGCGTTGTTTCATATCCGGTGCATGTTTTTAGGCTTAGATCCGGATCATGATTATGTTAGTTGTTTATGTTATAAACTTATGTTAAAAATTAAATTAATAAAAAGATGAGATTAATTTAATAACATGACTTAGGTTAATTATTATTAATAATCATGAAATTATTTTTAACCTAAGTATTTATATTATTAAGACTTATAATTAATTAATTATTTAAAAACCATGGATATAATTAATTAATTAATAATGACTTAGGTTATATTATTAATATTTAATAATACATATTTTAACCTAAGTATTTAATATATTTAATTAAAAACATGTCATACTTTAATTAAATATTATAACCTATAGTTTAATTAAATTACATGAAATAATTATTAAACTATATAATATATCATATGACTTAGGAAATAATCATGAAAACACTTAGGCTTATTTACTTAGCTTATTTAACCAGCTTATTTCTAATTATGGAAACTTTCTATTTTTAGAAACTTAATTAAATAAGGCAGCTATTTTATTTATGGAAACCAGCTATTTTTAGAAACTTATTTATTTAAGGCAGCTAATCTATTTATGGAAACTTATTTAATTAAGGCAGCTAATCTATTTATGGAAACTTTCTATTTTTAGAAACTTATTTATTTAAGGCAGCTAATCTATTTATGAAAACTTATCTATTTTAAGCAGTAAATCTATTTTTGGAAACTTTCTATTTTTGGAAACTTTCTATTTTTGGAAACTTTCTATTTTTGGAAACTTTTTATTTTTGGTAACTTTCTATTTTAGGAAACCTGCTATTTTTGGAAAGTTACTTATTATTACACAGTAAGTATAATAACACATGAAATATCAGAAATACTTAATTAGATTGAACAGAATATAAGATTTAACACAGTTTAAGGCTTTAAACAGTGTAAAATAGTAAGAACACATAAAATAAGCTAAGACATGATATAAAACCAGTTATGTATGTAGTAAGCAGATACTTATTTCATGTACGTATTTATGTAGCACTAGTGTTTCGGAAGTAGGATTCTCGCAGTTCATCGTTCTCGTTCATTGGACATAAGGTACGGATTCTCGTCCTTTCAGTATTGACATTCTTTCCTTATTAGGATTCCCCTTATGCAGCCAACTGTTTCCCCGTAGTATAAGTATGAGTTTGATTGATTATGTTTAAATATGATTACCTATAGCCATATACATGCATGACCAGTTTCACCTAGTTATGGAGGTACCATAACCATAACATTAGAGGCACTGATGTTATGACTTCACCACGGCGGAGTGATTGCTCGTGGCGTCCCTTCAGCTTTTGGCCATTTATTTATATTTCTCATGTGGGGCGTATGGGTGCATCCTAGTTACACGTTTTTATTCAGGATTACATGGTGAATGTGGTGTGTGCCTTGCATCCTTCACAAGGAGCTGATCCCTCCTACCCAAAAAAACCAGTATATTAAATTAGAGGCAGCCCCTCTAATTTGCATGATGAGGTCACCCCTCCAAGTATTCATGCACGGTGGATTTTCATGACCTATATTGGCTAATGGTAAAATATGTTAAACAGTTTTCATAAGATAAACATAAGGCTTTTCAAACTATAAAACCAGTTTTATGAACATGTTCCAGGTTTTCCAGGACTTATACATTTCCGCTGCTATTAAGTCTCTATTATGTTTTAATCACTTATACTATGTCTATATCCGTGCACTAAGCGTTTTGCTCAGCCGTTACTTTCCTTTCCATGTCCCAAAACGGCAGGTACCCTAGGAAAGACTCGAGCATTTGGAGGACGTGCATAGGATGGAAGCTGCTAGAGACTTCTTCTTCACCTTTTTGCCTTCATATACTTATGCTTGTTTAGTCTTTCATTCATTTCTTTTGCTTTATTATGTTTTGGGCTTATGTTTGGGAAACGATGTTTGATTCCGGTTATCCCTATGGTTATGTAATGTTTTATACATTTATCCTTGTATGCTTTGATGACACGCCATAATTACGTGTGACATTCCATTATCAAAATGGGGTGTTACAACTTCTATCCTCAAGCTTAACCACATTCTCACTTGAAAGAGACACTAAAACACGTCAACATAAAGTTGGTGAGAGTCATGGGTTTAGACTCAAACGCCAAAATCATACCATAAGCTGTGAGTACAACCAAAAGTAACAAAACATATGGACAATGTGATACTAATATGCATTAACAAACTAACATTCAAGATTAAACAACCAAACCAAATCCAAAACCAAGGCTCCCAGCCTTACCAAACACCATACTCCCATAGGCTTCCAAAAACCTATGAACCAATCCCCAAGGCCCCGCCTTGTCAACAATAACCAATCCCCAAGGCCCTGCCTTGTCAACAATCCCCTTGGTACCAAGTCTAAACATAAACAATCAAGAATCAACTAGCAGTTAATCACATAAGTATGCACACATAAGTCCATTACCAACACCAAACAATCACAGCGTAAATTATAAATAACAACATAGTGTCTCTTCCATCCCATCTGGAAGTCATAAACATTAGAAAACATGGGACTATGAAACTCACCTAATTGAGCTTCCCCAAACATCCGCGCACTAGCAAAAAGCTAATCAACCAAAAACACATAATCAAAACATTGAACCAAACACTAAAATGGCTCATCAACCTATGATGGACATCTAACCTCATCCCATATATACCTCATATATATGCTCTAAGAATCTTATTTTACCCCTCTATAAAGCCCTTAACTCGTTTTACTTCATAACACATCCCGTTAACATTTTATCAAAAACGGTCACAGTTTTAGGTCTCCAAACTATAATCCAAACACCCACCTAAACACATCCATGATCTCTGTAAATGGAATACTTATTACCTTACATATGTTAGCTAATACCTCCCACTTGCCCCAACCTTAAAGCTACTGTTAAGGCTCCGATATATATATATATATATATATATATATACTTTTGTCATTCCAGTTTTTACTGATTTTAAACATACAAAAAGTTTGTTAGAATTAGGGGGTCTTACCCTAAACCAAAACCTTAGCCCAAGTGCAGATACTTACTACAATATATGAACCATCTCTCATGTTCTTAGAAGATCCCAATGCAACCCTAAGTACCCCAAACAACCCAAAACTTAAAAAGAAAACAGGCTGAATTCAAAACTGTTTTGACCTCCGACTGTTGTAACCTGTTTTTGACCCACTTTCCGACCTCCAATTTAGTTATCGATTCTTGCATTGGAAATACACTTCAATTACCTTTTCAGGGATACTTGGATCGCAAAATAAGAGTTTGTAGAACTCCCGATACGATCAAAACAATTGACTCAAAATTCTGCCCAGTTTTTAAAAACGGGTTTAATTAAATTAACCTCATTAATTAAAACCCTAACCCCACTAATTACAAGCCCTAATTTATGTAATTATTATAACACCATTAATATAACATTAATTTACTGTTTTTATATTAAACTCTAACCTAAATCCATCATAAGATGATTAAATAAACATAAAAACAATTTAATTAAAAAGGTTTATGAAAGTTTTACCTTTAATTCAATGAAAGATGAAAAAAACTATAAAAACCCTAAAACTTCTCCTTATGCCGTCGACTTAAGAGTTCCAGGAATAAAAAAATATGATTTTTGTTTTTAGTTAACACATTATATAGGGTATGGGTGAACCCAAGTCCAACCCATAGCCCATTTACACTTTCCTTTTCTTTTTTTCTTTCTTTTAGGCGTCCAAACCGACACTTTATATATCTTGTTTTATTTTTTTTCTTTTTATTTATTTATTATACACTACTAACATTACCTTAATTTTTCTTAATTTATTTCAGCTCCTAAAGCTTCCAAAACCTCAAAACCGTAAAACTAGTCAAATTTACGCGTTTACCGAAAAAAACGTAAAATATACACTTTTATAAAAAATATCAAATTTTGAAATAAACTTTATAAATAAGTCCTAAATGACTTAAAACCATCCCTAAGAATACTCACATGACTAAACACCTCATCCGAGACCTCTAAATGCTAAACCGTAAATCGTAAAAATACGATTTTCTATAATACATATACGTATACGTAAAATCACTAAATAACAACATCTCATTTCATAGTCACTACCATGTGAGCTCATGAACATGAAATCATCTCACATCGTTTCACTCACAAGGTACCCCGTACCGGAAACGATATCCAAACCACAATCTATACACACCAATAAGCACATAAACACGTAAAGGCACGTAACTAGCACAAAATAAAACTAAGTGACGAACATCAAAACCACGGTTGTCACATCATGGTAAAAGAAGGCATTGTCCTCGGTCATAAAATTTCCAAAGCCGGTATCGAAGTCGACCGTGCTAAAGTTGATGTTATTACTAAGTTACCTCCACCTACCACCGTCAAAGGAGTTAGAAGTTATTTAGGCCATGCGGGATTTTATCGACGTTTCATCCAAGATTTCTCGAAAATAGCTCGTCCAATGACTCATCTCTTAGAACCGGATGCTCCTTTCATCTTCTCTCAAGAATGTCTTGACTCTTTCGAACTTCTTAAAGGTAAGTTAACTAAGGCGCCGGTCTTAGTCTCTCCAAATTGGAAGTTACCTTTCAAGCTCATGTGCGATGCTAGTGATTTCGCGGTAGGAGCGGTTTTAGGTCAACGAGTTAATAAAAATTTGCAACCCATTCATTATGCTAGTAAGACAATGACGGGGGCTCAATTGCATTATACCACTACCGAAAAAGTGCTTTTAGCCGTAGTGTATGCTTTTGAGAAATTCCGCCCCTATCTTGTGCTTTCCACCACCATCGTTTACACCGACCATTCCGCCTTGAAATACTTGTTGACCAAGCAAGATGCTAAATCGAGACTCCTTCGTTGGGTTTTGCTCCTACAAGAATTTAAAATCGAAATTCGTGATAAAAAGGGAGCATAAAACCTAGCCGCGGATCATCTTAGTAGACTTGAGGATCCTTATCAAGGGGAACCTCCAAATCAAGAGATTATCGAATCTTTTCCCCTTGAGACCTTAATGCCTATTAATTCCAATCTTGATGATACCCCATGGTTTGCGGACATTGCAAACTATTTGGCGGATGATGTTCTTATCGAAGGGTTATCGTCCCAACAAAAGAAAAAAATTCTTCAAGGAAGTTAAAACGTACTATTGGGACGACCCTTATCTTTTCAAGCAATGTGCGGATTTAATCATTCGTAGATGTGTTGATGGGCCGGCGGCTTTACAAATCCTGGAAGCTTGCCACAAAGGACCCACCGGTGGTCACTTTGTCCTAATTACACCGCTAAAAATGTTTTTGACTCCGGATTCTATTGGCCCACCATTTATCATGATGCACATGAAATGGTTAAGCATTGTGATGCTTTCCAAAGACAAGGCAAGATCACTGATGAGATGGCATTTATACATGATCTCATCGTTCTTTTCGGGCTTTAAATGCATAAAAATTTCATAAAATACCATATATATGCTTGTGTTTGTTTACTTGTGTATTTTAGGAATGGATATCGTGAAAAAGACAAAAGATCACAAGAAACAAAAGATCACAAGAAACAAGGAAAAAACGGACACGAGAAACGAAGCCGTACAAAGAACCGGGCCCTAGTTCATGAAATATCCAAGATTTACCCTTGAAGACTGGAAGATATGCAAGATTGATCCTCAAGCAATGAAGAAATGACACTTAAAACCGTTGTGAATTCATAATTACAAGTTTGGTCCCTTAAGTTTGTCAAAATTGCAAAAAGGTCCCTCAACTTTGAAGAAATGGCAAGATTAGTCCCTCACCAAATCTAATTTGTCAATTATGGTCCCTCATAAAGCCAAAGATACATTGAAGACCTTTGAAGATCAACAAAGTCCAAAATCAGTCCTTCAAATATGTAAACATGGCAAAAACAACCCTTTAAACCTTTTTGGAAAAGTTTTATGCCAAAAACGTGAAAAGGGAAACTTTCATTACAAAGGGAATACGTTTAAGTGGGTTGAAAAACTTGTTATACAATTTTTCCCAAAGAACAAGGACCAAAGTTGTGCAAGTGAAACATTTGAAACGAATTTGCGCCAAACAAACACCTTTCCCCCAAAATCGGATCAAAACCCTTACTGTTTACCATTCATCCCACCCAGTTTTTACCTCACTTAAAACAAAGGGTAAACTCCAATTACCTTGGCACATGTATGATTCACACATGCAGAAACCTATCCCACACATAATACCTTCACCTCCACTCACCAAAAGGGCCCACACTGAAGCTCGTCGACCTATCACATCACAACTTTCTCTCTAAGTAAAGCCACGTGTCAAGATCAATAGCCTAGACTCTCTGCTTAACTAGTAAGCTAAAATGAACGTCTATGATCATTTTGGACAGCTCACATCAAAGAATCGTCTAGAAGACCTCAAGGGCACTTTTATGAATTTAGTTCTAGGGTTTATGAATAGTGCTTTGTATCCATTTGCCTATAAAAGGAGACCTCAACCTGTGAGAGTCTCTTTGTTCCAGACTTTAGCTATCAATCTTTGTAATTCCTTTTTAAGTTAATAAAATTTGAATTTCATAAAATTTTTGAATTCTCTTTTGTGTTTATTAAAAGTTGGTGTTAGAGTAGCCTAAATCTGAGTTCCACTTACATGTTTTATTGGTTTTGAAAAAAGGTTTTAAGGATTAAAACACTTGTTTTCAGAAATCAAAAGGTTTAGTCTGTTTTTTATCTCACTTGTTTGTTTGTTCATCTTAGCAGCTTGGAAGCTGGTACTTGTTCTGCGAGTACCTCAGCTCAAACAATCCAGGGCCTGGATGTAGGTCTTGGAGGTTTGCATCCTTCTCCCTTTTCAATTTCTCTTTATTTTTCTGAATATTGTTCATTTTGCATGATTATTGTTGAATCTGTGTTTGTATGGTTGATTCTTGTTTAAATGTGCTTGTTTGATGTTACTAAGTTGTTATTAACTTGATTTGTGGTTTAAATCTTAAAGATCCTTTGAAAATTTGTAAAATCAGATAATTAAGGGGTGTTTGGGTTAACTGCATATGCAGGTTTTGTGGGAAACTTAGTGGTTGTTTTGTGTTGTTATCTGTTGATATCTGTTTACCTGGTTTACTTGGTCACTTATTTGTAGGTTTTGTGGTTTGAAACAGCTAAATCCATCAAAGTGCTATAAAATCAGATTTACTTGGTTAACTTGGCTGAAATTTAGAGGACACCTAGATCTAACCATAGACTAGGGTTAACAAGTGTTAAATCTAAGTTAACATAACCAGGGAAGTAGGATTTGAGGCTTGAAATTAGATCTATGGTCAATTAGATCAACAAAGTGTGCATGAGTTCTTGTAGTTCATATCAGAAGGTGTAATTTGCTTTGATCTTGTTCCATACTTTGATTTAGTGGCTGATTTAAGTTTGTTTATGCTTAATCATAGTTTATATAGCTTGTGTATGCATCTTGTTAAATTTGGAGTATGTGCTAGATCTGAGCATTGTTTGATTTTTCTGTGCTTATTGAGTGAACCAAAGTGTGTTTTTGTGCTTGATTGTGACTCCTTGTGATTAATTGATCACTTGGGTGCCCTTGTCTTCAAATAAAACATACAGAATCTCTCTAAAAAGCTTGGTCAAATAGTCAAAGCAGTGGGAACTCCTTTCCCCTGCTGCTAGCCACTGCTAGTGTATTTTTGTGTTCAGCTTATCAATAAGCTATTCTAGCTTATTTTAACCAGCAACAACTTGGATTTTGTAATAGGTGCTCATTATTTGACCCATTTGTTCATACTGGAGCATTTGGTGGGTTGACTTTAGGGTTTGACTAGAAAACCAACTTAATTGACTTTTTCATAAGTGCTTATTGGCTCATTCTGGCTTATTGGTGTTGCTTATTGGAATTTTGTTGATTGATTTGGCTTATTGAAGTCATTTGTGACATTTTGCAAGTTGAATCAAGTTCTGAGGTGTCCTAAATCTCAAACCCGACTATTTTGTCGTTTTGTGGATTTGTACTTTGCTTATTTCTGGCTTATTGAGTGTGCTTTTTCAAAATTTCTTTTTACAGATCTCTTTAGTATCCCAAAAGAAGGTTGTGTGTCAAATTAGAGCTTATGGCATTAGCCTATTGCTTAATGGGCTAAAAAGCCCAATAAGGATAAGTTGTTTGCTTAATAAGCCGTGATAAGCTCACTTTCAGCTTTTGGGCCTTTAAAGTTTTGTGTTTAGAATTAAATTTTGAGTCAGATAGTGCTTTTCCAAGTCTTTTGGGCTTTTTTTGACCTTTTGGGCTAAAAAGCCCAATAAGCTTGACTGTTTTGGGTTTTGGCCCATTTGGAGGCCCAATAGGGGTATTCTGGTCTTTTCACTTTCATTTTCTGAATATTTAGGTTAAAATAAACTAGTTTGCAAGTTTTTAGAATTTTTTATAATTTTTGGATTTTTAATATTATTTTATTATTATTTTTCAAATTTCACATTTTTGCACTTTTTACATTTTCCTTAGATTAAATACATTAAAACAGGAATTTTGCAACTTTTAGATTAATTTTATCATCTTTAGATTAATTTTTATAATTATTTTAAGTTTTAATAGTTTTTAAATCATTTTAAATTGTTTTTATTAGTTTAAAAATTTCTAAAAATAGTTTTTAATCTTTTTAGGTCATTTTAGAAGTTTACCAATTGAAAAATCTTTATTTGGGCTTTTTGATAATTAATTTGATTTTTAGGGCTTTAATTAGCATTTAAAAATTAAATATTTAATTAATTAAAAGGTTTGAAAAAGTTTTGATCATTGGTAAACTCTTAGTTTATTTATTTTAATTTTTGGTGAATTTTTGGTAATTTTTAGAATTAATTTTTATTTTAGCTTATTTTACGGTTTTACGTTAAGTCGTGGTAGTAATTAATTTCACGTCTTCGTCATCCTCTTTTCTCATCCCCTTCTAACCAATATTAATCTCAAATCTTGCTACGTTTTAGTCATACACATATACCTCCTTGAGAAACGAACTTCATTGGGTCATTTGTACACGGTTTTCCTAAACTATCGTATTTAATACTTTCCCTATTTACCCTCCTTTTCCTAAAGGTGTGGTAAAACACTACAATCATTTTGGCGTCTCTGCCGGGGAGGTGTGTCGTGATTAATTTGTCTTGTTGTTTTTAATATTAACCATAAATAGTATTTGTATTAGTAGAAATCTACTAATACGTATTATCGGTTTTTTTGGTTTTTCTTGTGAAATTATTATTACTATATTGTATTAAGTATCACAATATATACAAAATATCTCCAAAAGTGTGAAAACACAACCTTAATTGGGATTTCATCTCCTAATTATTGTATTCGAATCTCAAACAAAAAGAAAAAGGCAAAAATAGATAAATACTTTCGTGAAGCTCGATTTTGAAAAATACGAACTATAAGGTGGGTATAAGGCGGGTATTATAAAATATACCCTAAGGAAAAAGGCTCTTAAGTGCTTCGCGCCGCCTCGTATCCCCGCTTGCTTGTGAGTATTTTGAGATTGAAGGCTAATCGAGGGTTTTGCCGCCCAAAGTATTATTACGTATAATATATTTGCTTGGTTTCTTTGTGATTAAACCCTCGTGAACAATTTGGTTTTCACTAAATTTCTAAAGTCATTCGAAGGCGTTCACTCCACGTGATCGTTTTCATTCTTTTGAGGCTTCTTTAATCAAGAGTTTGATTCAAGGAGAGATTTGGTAGATTGTTGTCTACGAAGATACACGAAAATCCAAAAAAAATTAAAAACAATCAAAAACATAAAAAACAAATTTGAAAATTCACAAAACACCGAAAAAGAATCTTCTTTGCTCACCTCCCATTCTTCGTGAAGTTTATGATCACTCGTAATCAAGCAAAACGAGCTCGTAAACGTCTTCAAAAGCAAGCCAATCAAGAGACGTTGATTGAAGAACAAACTCCAATTGTTGAACCTATTGTAAAACAAGAAGTCGTCATGGCTAATCGTACTATGATGGAGTTGCTACAAGCACCAACCGAGGGTTTTGGAGAGGCCATTGTGATTCCCGCTATCCTTGCGGAGAATTTCGAGATTAAGATGGGTTTAACGTCGATGTTGCAAGCTAATAAGTTTAGAGGTCATGAGAAAGACAACCCGCATTACCACATTAGGAATTTTAATCGTCTCACCGCCACTAGCAAGTTTAAGGATGTTCCACATGACGTCATTAAGATGATGTTGTTTCCATACTCGTTAGATGGACCCGCTAAAATTTGGCTTGAGAAAGAACCGCCAAATTCTATTTTGACATGGGGTGATCTCGTTTCTAAGTTTGTGAACAAATTTTTTCCACCATCTAAAACAACACATTTGAAAAATGAGATTTCAAGATTTGTTCAAAGAAATAATGAAAGTTTTTCAATGGCATGGGAACGATTTAAAGAAATGTTACATGAATGTCCACACCATGATTTTTCGGAATTGCATCAAATCGATACTTTTTATAATGGGCTTAATGATCATGAACGAGATTACTTGAATGCCACCGCGGGTGGTAATTTTTTGTGCAAAACGACCGATGAATCTTTAAAGATTATCGAGAATAGATCTAAGGTTTATAGCCCTCGTAACACACCGAGTGTTGCCAATTTGGGTTCGTCATCGTCGTCATCATCTCGTAGCATTAATGCCTTACATGATGAAGCTAATGAGGAAAATCGGTTTTTCGATAGATTTGCTAATCTTATGACTCATTGGAAAGCTCAAGAAGCTTTAAATTCCGCTTCGGTTAAAGCGGTTGCTAAGAGTTGTTTGTCTTGTGGTGGAGCTCATGATCTTTCCGAGTGCATTACCGCGGATGGTAACACTTCGAGTGCTTACGTAGCAACGGGAACTTACAACCAAAACGGCCAAGGTTCCCGCCCAAATCAAGCTACACCAAATCAAATTGCTATTAACTATCGAAACAACAACCAAGGTGGTAATTATCAAGGCAATTCACGTAACTACAACAAGGGGAATTATCAAAGTGGGAATGGACAAGTCAGTCACTAATCAAAACCAAAACCGTGATTTTCAAAACACTACACAAGGTTTTCAAAATGCTCACACTAAAAATCTTCAAGGAGAATTTTTGGATTATGCTAAAGCAAATGATGCTAAATTTGATAACATGCAACGTGAGATGATTAGCTTAAGATCCGAGTTGAAAAACGAGCTTAAAAACGAACTTGCTAATGAACTTAAAACTCATGCAAATAAAATGGAAGGAAATATCCAACGTCTTCAACAAAATCAACAAAAGATGGAACAAGGACAACATGAGATTAAGCAAGAATTGTTAAAAGCGGATTTAAGACAATCAAAATTTGAAGACCGAATGGTGAAAATGTTTGAAGCAATCATGTGTAAACCCTCTTCCTCGGGTGGTCTTCCTAGTGATACCATTGCAAACCCGAAGGGAGAAATGAAGGTTTTACTACACGTAGTGGTAAAACTTTCAAGGAACCAATCTCTCGTCCAAGTACTTCTACGGAGAAGGAAATCGAGAAAGAACCCGAGGTGGTGGTCGAAAAGGAGCACATTACAATCCCACGAAGTACCGCTCATACCACACCTACGGTTGAACCAATACCAATCATGGAACCAGAGATTCCAAGGCAGTTGCCTAATGTCCAACCCACACCACCCTTACCTTACCCTTCGAGACGAAACAAAGAGAAATTGCAAGAACGTAACAAACAACAAATCGAGCTTTTTATAAAAATGTTTCAACAAGTGCATTTTGATGTGAGTTTAGCCGACGCGTTGTTATATATGCCTCGTTTCGCTTCTACTTTTAAAAGTATGATGAGCGATAAGGAAAAGCTTTCGAAGGTTCCTAATTGTTCTTCGGTTTATCTTAACCGCATACCAGAAAAAGTTGGTGCCCCCGGAAAGTTTCTCATTTCTTGTGACATACAAGATATGAAAGAATGCCTCGCCTTGGCCGATCTTGGTGCGAGCATTAATTTGATGCCGTTTTCCATTTGGAAATCGCTTTCGCTTCCGGCTCTTATTCCTTCGAACATGTCTATCGAGATGGCCGATCATTCTACGATTTTAGCATGTGGAGTAGCCGAAGATGTTTTCGTGAAAGTGGGGAAGTTCTACTATCCCGTTGATTTTATAGTAGTTGACATCCCCGCGGATCCTCAAGTTTCTATAATTTTAGGTCGTCCATTTTTAGACACCTCGAGATCGCTTATCGACGTTCATGCAAGAACTATTACTTTGAGATTCAACGAAGAGGAACTTGTTATAAATGCTACTCAAAACTCAAAACCTTCTCATGTTTATGCAATCGCTACCATCAATCACATTGACTTAGTCGATGTGGTTAGCGATGAGTTTTCACAAGAAGTGTTAGGTTTTTCCGATAGCTCGTCAAGTGGCAATCCCACTATTTTGGATCCGATTCTTGCTAATTCTACACCAAATCTCACTCCATTCCAAGGAGGCGATTTCACTTCAAATGAAATCGACAATGAAGATGAGGTGTTGATTAGTGATGATACTTCTATTCCACCATTTCTTCCGCCGATGGAAGTTATGAGTGTTTAACCAAAATCTTCAATCGAGGAACCACCTATCCTTGAATTGAAAGATCTTCCTTCTCACCTTGAATACGCATTCTTAGAAGGTGATGACAAGTTGCCGGTTATTATTGCAAGAGGTCTTGCTAATGATGAAAAAACCGAGCTCTTGAAAGTTCTTAAAGCTCATAAAGGGGCAATTACGTGGAAAATTTCCGACATTAAGGGTATTGACCCAAAACTTTTTGCTCACAAGATTTTAATGGAGGAGGACTACAAACCTGCAATTCAAAGTCAAAGAAGGGTGAATCCCAAAATTCACGATTTCATTAAAAAGGAAGTGTTAAAACTCCTTGACGCGGGAATGATTTATCCTATCTCCGATAGCCCATGTGTGAGCCCAATCCATTGTGTCCCTAAAAAGGGAGGAATGACCGTTATGCGTAATGAAAACAACGAGTTAATTCCCACTCGTGTTGTGACCGGTTGGAGGGTGTGTATTGACTACCGAAAGTTAAATGACGCCACTCGTAAAGACCACTTTCCTTTGCCCTTCATGGATCAAATGTTGGAGCGACTCGTGGGAAATGAATTCTATTGCTTTTTAGATGGTTTTTCCGGTTACTTTCAAATCCCTATCGACCCTCGTGATCAAGAGAAGACTACGTTTACGTGTCCTTATGGAACGTTTGCTTATCGTAGGATGCCTTTCGGACTTTGTAATGCACCGGGTACGTTTCAACGGTGTATGATGGCAATTTTTTACGATATGATCGAGAAGTCGATGGAAGTGTTTATGGATGACTTTTCGGTGTTTGGCAATTCGTTCACGTCGTGGTTATCTAATCTCGAGCAAATGTTAAAACGTTGTGAAGAAACCAATCTTGTGCTTAATTGGGAAAAATGTCATTTTATGTGTAAACAAGGAATCGTCTTATGACATAAGGTCTCGAAAGCGGAGATTGAGGTTGATAAAGCTAAGCTAGACGTCATCGCCAAGTTACCTCATCCCAAAACCGTTAAGGGAGTTAGGAGTTTCCTAGGCCACGCGGGCTTTTGTCGTCGTTTCATCAAAGACTTTTCGAAAATCTCTCGACCGATGACACACCTTCTCGAGAAGGATGCTCCTTTTAATTTCAATGAGGATTGTGTTAGAGCTTTCGAAACTCTTAAAAGGAAACTTACCGAAGCTCCCATTCTTGGTGCGCCTACTTGGGAATTACCCTTTGAAATCATGTGTGATGCAAGTGATTATGCTATAGGGGCCGTCTTAGGGCAACGTTATGAAAAGCATTTTCATCCTATCCATTATGCTAGTAAGACGATGACCGAGGCTCAATTAAAGTACACCACAACGGAAAAGGAATTCCTTGCCGTGGTCTATGCTTTTGAGAAATTCCGACCTTATCTCGTCTTAACTAAAAGCATCGTGTATACCGACCATTCGGCTATCAAGTATCTCTTAGCTAAGCAAGATGCTAAGCCGAGATTGCTTCGTTGGATGCTCCTCCTCCAAGAATTTGATGTCACCGTGCTTGACAAAAAAGGAGCCGAGAATCTAGCGGCCGATCATCTCTCTCGTCTAGAAGATCCTCACAAAGATGTTTTTGAGAACAAGGAAATCACTGAAACATTTCCTCTCGAGACTCTCGGTGTAGTGAATTCTAAATAGACCACCCCATGGTTTGCCGACATTGCAAATTACCATGCGAGCGATTTCATAATCAAGGGTATGAAGACACAACAAAAGAGAAAATTCTTTCGTGACGTCAAGTTCTATTTTTTGGACGACCCTTATCTCTTTCGGGTTTGTGCGGATCAACTCGTTCGACGTTGTGTTTTTGGTGCCGAAGCTTCTAATATCCTTAGAGCTTGTCACGAGGGACCCACGGGTGGTCACCACGGTGCTAATCTCACGGCTAAGAAAGTGTTCGATGTCGGTTTCTTTTGGCCTTCTATCTATCGTGATGCACACGCACTTGTGAAGTCGTGTGATTCGTGCCAACGTCAAGGAAAATCGTCTCAACGTGATAAAATGCCGCAAAACATAATTCAAGTGTGTGAGATTTTCGACATTTGGGGCATCGACTTTATGGGGCCGTTCCCATCATCTCATGGTAACAAGTATATCCTCTTCGCGGTGGACTACCTTTCTGAGTGGGTGGAAGCTAAGGCTTTACCTACTAATGATGCTCGTGTGGTAGTGAAGTTTTTGAAGCAACTATTCTCTCGGTTCGGAACCCCTCGTGCTATTATAAGCGATCGTGGAACCCATTTTTGTAAAGACCAATTCGAGAAGGTCTTAAAGAAATATGGAGTTACTCATCGTCTTTCTACGGCTTATCACCCGCAAACGAGTGGGCAAGTCGAGGTTTCGAACCGAGCTTTGAAGAGGATTTTAGAGAGGTCGATTGGAGAAAACCGTGCTTCATGGTCCGACAAACTCGATGATGCTTTATGGGCCTTTAGGACCGCTTATAAGACACCTATTGGTTGCACTCCTTATAAGTTAGTCTATGGGACGAATTGTCATTTGCCCATTGAATTGGAGAACAATGCATATTGGGCCCTTAAGCATGCAAACTTTGACTTAAAGATCGCGGGAGATCACTAGAAAATACTATTGAATGAATTAGATGAATTAAGAGACAATGCTTATGAAAATTCATTGATTTTCAAGGAAAAGACTAAAAAGTTTCATGATGCAAAGATTAAAAACCGGGTTTTCAACGTTGGTGATCAAGTGTAACTTTTTAACACAAGACTTAAGATATTTTCCAGAAAATTGAAACTCGTTGGTCGGGTCCTTTCACCGTTACACAAGTGTTTCCTTATGGGACCATCGAGCTAGCTCAAGATGATGGTCCTAACTTCAAGGTGAATGGACATAGGCTTAAGCACTACTTTGGTGGGGAAATTCCTTCAATGGTTGACCTCGACCAAGTCACCTTCCCCAATGATAATTAGCATTGAGGGGATCGAGTCGAGCTCATGACTCGGTAATCAAAAACGAGGTGCCTCGTGGGGGAGATCCCATGCTTATCCTTTTATGCTTACTAATAACTAATTAGAGGGGATTTGTGCCCTTCCAACTCGTTGTCTCGTGGTTGTTTGTGATTGTGCTATCTAGATCATCATCATCTACGATTGAAGACTCTCGTGTTCGTTTACATGAGCGTTCATCGTTTGCTTGAAGAAGTTTTTCACGAATCCATTGACATATCCTTTATTGTTCTAACAATTTTCTTTTAGCATACTTGATAAACGGCTTTAGATATATTGTTGATCACCCTTTCCATGCTAGATCCTAAGCATTCGATTCTTCGTCTCTAGTATGGGGGTGCTCCACCTTTAGACTCGAAACATTGAGGACAATGTTTACTTTTAGTATGGGGGGGTGAATAGGTACTTGCTTTGCTACGCCCTCACGTTTTCCAACTTTCAATGTTATGTTTTGTTTTGTTCCTAATAAGGCTAAAAATGGCCAAATTTTAAATATTTTTTTTCTTAGTTTTCATAAGTGTTTTTAAGACACGAATGTATATTTTCCGATGGGTAGAATAAGAGCTAATTTTTGACTTGATGGGCATTTGGAGCCATTTACATTCCTTAACCCGCTCAATTCAAGTTTTGCTAGACTTTTATATAGGGATCTTTAAAACACGAAAGTCTTAGCTCATTCGGGTTAAGAACAAGAACTTTTCGCAAGTTCCTATAATTGATCCTAGAAAGTCACTTGTCAAGGGAACTATAAAATGCATTCTCTAAACTTGAAAAAGTCCAAGAAAGTGCAAGATCCTATAGGTGGCTTGAAAACCCAAAACTTTGATTTGATATAGTCTTAACGACAGCTAATCCAAATTTGGCTTAATTTTGACTTGCATGGCAAAGTATTCACGAGTCTCTTTAATTAGAGGTCTTTATATAGTGAAGAACGAGAGATGATAGAGTTAGACAAGTGATCATGCTAAACGTAGAACATGAAAATGTTCTTTCAAAAACTCATATGTTTTTAATTGTGGCTTTTTCTTCCCATAAGATCAATGCATTAGGAATAAAAATAATTGCAATAAGTAAGGTCGTACGATTTGAAAGGTTACTTAGCCTCTAGCGCAAGATCGTTTAAAAGTTGCTCGGGGTTAAATAGAGTTCATAGCCAAGGCATAACTTATTGAAGCGGGACGCGAAGATTGGTGATTATCCAAAAAGGCCCTAGCAAGGCATGAGGAGCTCTATTTTATTGCTGAAGATCCAAGATGATGTGAAGTATCATTATTCCTAAATCAATATGAAGGATCGAGACACACGACGAAAAGCAATTACTCCCTAAAGATCATGGAGAAAATCTATCCAAAAAGGCCCTTACAAGGTATGAGGATAAATATATCCAAGTCCTAAAAGGAGGCGGATCGTTGTATATCAAAGTCCAAAATAAAGATTGAAGAAAAATGATGAAGTCGTGGTCCAAATATGAAGAATCTCTCAAAAACGTCAAGTGAAGAAATTCCAAATATATGAAGAGAAGACCATAATTTCAAGAACGTCTTCCCAAGATTTGAAGTATGAAGTACATGCCAAATATCGGTCCGAGAAAGGTCTCAAATCGTGAAACGAGTTATGCCAAGATATGAACTTAAGGAGATACACGAGAAGCCGTTTTAAAAGATTTTGTCCTTCGGCTAACTATCGATTAAATCGTGCTACTTTGCTTTCAGACTAATAACTACTCAAAATAAGTCAATATGAATCACTTGTGATCCATGACAAATAGTTAAAAAATGCTAGTAACCCATTTCTTTTTATAATAACTAGGATTGCGGGGAGAAAAAGTATTACACAATTTGGACGTATGAGTAGTGTTAGCATTGTGACTTGTACCAACAATGATCTCGTTTTTGCACTTAGCATGGAATGTATGACAATCAAGGATGACAAAATTTACTCTAAGGGACATTTACTTGTTTCTATTCTTTGACCCTAAAAGTCACTTTTCGTGATGAAAATCATACATTATGTCTTTACATATCATCATAGTATTGTTGCAAGTCTTTTACTTTTCAATAAAGGTTAATAAAATTGAACTTTGGTGATGCTTAGATACTTTATTCTAGCATTGCGTGAGGGCACGACAATGGCTTAGTATGGGGGAGTGATGAGATGGCATTTATACATGATCTCATCGTTCTTTTCGGGCTTTAAATGCATAAAAATGTCATAAAATACCATATATATGCTTGTGTTTGTTTACTTGTGTATTTTAGGTATGGATATCGTGAAAAAGACAAAAGATCACAAGAAACAAGGAAAAACGGACACGAGAAACGAAGCCGTACAAAGAACCGGGCCCTAGTTCATGAAATATCCAAGATTTACCTTTGAAGACTTGAAGATATGCAAGATTGATCCTCAAACAATGAATAAATGACACTTAAAACCCTTGTGAATTCATAATTACAAGTTTGGTCCCTTAAGTTTGTCAAAATTGCAAAAAGGTCCCTCAACTTTGAAGAAATGGCAAGATTAGTCCCTCATCAAATCTAGTTTGTCAATTATGGTCCCTCATAAAGCCAAAGATACATTGAAGACCTTTGAAGATCAACAAAGTCCAAAATCAGTCCTTCAAATATGAAAACATGGCAAAAACAACCCTTTAAACCTTTTTGGAAAAGTTTTATGCCAAAAACGTGAAAGGGAAACTTTCATTACAAAGGGAATACATTTAAGTGGGCTGAAAAACTTGTTATACAATTTTTCCCAAAGAACAAGGACCAAAGTTGTGCAAGTGAAACATTTGAAACGAATTTGCGCCAAACAAACACCTTTCCCCCAAAATTGGATCAAAACCCTTACTGTTTACCATTCATCCCACCCAGTTTTTACCTCACTTAAAACAAAGGGTAAACTCCAATTACCTTGGCACATGTGTGATTCACACATGCAGAAACCTATCCCACACATAATACCTTCATCTCCACTCACCAAAAGGGCCCACACTCAACCTTGTCCACCTATCACATCACAACTTTCTCTCCATGTAAAGCCACATGTCAAGATCAACAGCCTAGACTCTCTGCTTAACTAGTAAGCTAAAATGAACGTCTATGATCATTTTGGATAGGTCACATCAAAGAATCGTCTAGAAGACCTCAAGGGCACTTTTGGGAATTCAGTTCTAGGGTTTATGAATAGTGCTTTGTATCCATTTGCCTATAAAAGGAGACCTCAACCTGTGAGAGTCCCTTTGTTCCAGATTTTGGCTATCAATCTTTGTAATTCCTTTTTAAGTTAATAAAATTTGAATTTCATAAAAATTTTGAATTCTCTTTTGTGTTTATTAAAAGTTGGTGTTAGAATAGCCTAAATCTGAGTTCCACTTACATGTTTTATTGGTTTTGAAAAAAGGTTTTAAGGATTAAAACACTTGTTTTCAGAAATCAAAAGGTTTAGTCTGTTTTTGATCTCACTTGTTTGTTTGTTCATCTTAGCAGCTTGGAAGCTGGTACTTGTTCTGCTAGTACCTTAGCTCAAACAATCCAGGGCCTGGATGTAGGTCTTGGAGGTTTGCATCCTTCTCCCTTTTCAATTTCTCTTTATTTTTCTGAATATTGTTGATTTTGCATGATTATTGTTGAATCTGTGTTTGTATGGTTGATTCTTGTTTAACTGTGCTTGTTTGATGTTACTAAGTTGTTATTAACTTGATTTGTGGTTTAAATCTTAAAGATCCTTTGAAAATTTGTAAAATCAGATAATTAAGGGGTGTTTGGGTTAACTGCATATGCAGGTTTTGTGGGAAATTTAGTGGTTGTTTTGTTTTGTTATCTGTTGATATCTGTTTACCTGGTTTACTTGGTCACTTATTTGCAGGTTTTGTGGTTTGAAACACCTAAATCCATCAAAGTGCTATAAAATCATATTTACTTGGTTAACTTGGCTGAAATTTAGAGGACACCTAGATCTAACCATACACTAGGTTACAAGTGTTAAGTCTAAGTTAACATAACCAGGGAAGTAGGATTTGAGGCTTGAAATTGGATCTATGGTCAATTAGATCAGCAAAGTGTGCATGAGTTCTTGTAGTTCATATCAGAAGGTGTAATTTTCTTTGATCTTGTTCCATACTTTGATTTAGTGGCTGATTTAAGTTTGTTTATGCTTAATCATAGTTTATATAGCTTGTGTATGCATCTTGTTGAATTTGGAGTGCTTATTCTTGCTTAAAACTGCTTAAGTGTTCATAACAGCTTATATTCCATGTCTGTGCTAGATCTGAGCATTGTTTGATTTTTCTGTGCTTATTGAGTGAACCAAAGTTTGTTTTTGTGCTTGATTGTGACTCCTTGTGATTAACTGATCACTTGGGTGCCCTTGTCTTCAAATAAAACATACATAATCTCTCTATAAAGCTTGGTCAAATAGTCAAAGCAGTGGGAACTCCTTTCCCCTGCTGCTAGCCACTGCTAGTGTATTTTTGTGTTCAGCTTATCAATAAGCTATTCTAGCTTATTTTAACCAGCAGCAACTTATAATTTGTAATAGGTGCTCATTATTTGACCCATTTGTTCATACTGGAGCATTTGGTGGGTTGACTTTAGGGTTTGACTAGAAAACCAACTTAATTGACTTTTTCATAAGTGCTTATTGGCTCATTCTGGCTTATTGGTGTTGCTTATTGGAATTTTGTTGATTGATTTGGCTTATTGAAGTCATTTGTGACATTTTGCAAGTTGAATCAAGTTCTAAGGTGCCCTAAATCTCAAACCCGACTATTTTGTCGTTTTGTGGATTTGTACTTTGCTTATTTCTGGCTTATTGAGTGTGCTTTTTCAAAAAAAAAAATTTACAGATCTCTTTAGTATCCCAAAAGAAGGTTGTGTGTCAAATTAGAGCTTATGGCATTAGCTTATTGCTTAATGGGCTAAAAAGCCCAATAAGGATAAGCTGTTTACTTAATAAGCTGTGATAAGCTCACTTTCAGCTTTTGGGCCTTTAGAGTTTTGTGTTTAGAATTAAATTTTGAGTCAGATAGTACTTTTCCCAGTCTTTTGGGCTTATTTTGACTTTTTGGGCTAAAAAGCCCAATAAGCTTGACTGTTTTGGGTTTTGGCCCATTTGGAGGCCCAATAAGGGTATTCTGGTCTTTTCACTTTTATTTTCTGAATATTTAGGTTAAAATAAACTAGTTTGCAAGTTTTTAGAATTTTTATAATTTTTGGATTTTTAATATTATTTTATTATTATATTTCAAATTTCACATTTTTGCACTTTTTACATTTTTCTTAGCTTAAATACATTAAAATAGGAATTTTGCAACTTTTAGATTCATTTTATCATCTTTAGATTAATTTTATAAATATTTTAAGTTTTAATAGTTTTAAATCATTTTAAATAGTTTTTATTAGTTTAAAAATTTCTAAAAATAGTTTTTAATCTTTTTAGGTCATTTTAGAGGTTTACCAATTGAAAAATCTTTATTTGGGCTTTTTGATAATTAATTTGTTTTTTAGGGCTTTAATTAGCATTTAAAAATTAAATATTTAATTAATTAAAAGGTTTGAAAAAGTTTTGATCATTGGTAAACTCTTAGTTTATTTATTTTGATTTTTGGTGAATTTTTGGTAATTTTTAGAATTAATTTTTATTTTAGCTTATTTTACGGTTTTACGTTAAGTCGTAGTAGTAATTAATTTCACGTCTTCGTCATCCTCTTTTCTCATCCCCTTCTAACCAATATTAATCTCAAATCTTGCTACATTTTAGTCACACACATATACCTCCTTGGGAAACGAACTTCATTGGGTCATTTGTACACGGTTTTCCTAAACCGTCGTATTTAATACTTTCCCTATTTACCCTCCTTTTCCTAAAGTTGTGGTAAAACACTACAATCAATCACACCTAAAGATGAGATGCCTCAAAATTTCATCCAAGAGTGTGAAATCTTTGACGTATGGGGCATCGACTTTATGGGGCCATTTCCATCATCCAAAGGAAACAAGTACATCCTCGTAGCCGTTGACTACGTATTAAAATGGGTTGAAGCAAAGGCTTTACCTACTAACGATGCGAGGGTGGTTGTTAACTTCTTGAAACAATTGTTTGCTCGATTCGGTGTGCCTCGTGCTATTATTAGTGATCGCGGGACTCATTTTTGCAATGATCAATTCGCACGAGTCATGGCTAAGTATGGTGTCAATCACCGACTTTCCACCGCCTATCATCCACAAACTAATGGACACGCCGAGGTTTCTAACCATGGTCTTAAGCGAATCTTAGAGCGAACCGTGGGAGAGCATCGTGCCTCATGGGCCGATAAAATAGATGATGCTTTGTGGGTTTCCGTACCGCTTATAAGACACCTATAGGTTGTACTCCTTATCGCCTTGTGTACGGAAAGGCGTGTCACCTCCCCATTGAGTTGGAGCATAAGGCTTATTGGGCCTTGAAGTGGGCTAATTTTGACATAAACAAAGCCGGTGATCATAGGAAAATCTAACTCAATGAACTTAATGAACTTAGGAATGAGGCTTATGAAAATTCATTAATCTACAAGGAGAAGACTAAGCTCATTCATGATTCCAAGATTAAAAACCGGGAGTTCCATGTTGGTGATCAAGTTTTACTCTTTAACTCTCGGTTGAAAATCTTTTCGGGTAAACTTAAGAGCCGTTGGTCCGGTCCATTCATCGTGGCCCAAATCTTTCCTTATGGCACCATTGAGTTATCCCAACCAAATGGGCCCAATTTTAAGGTGAATGGCCAACGGGTTAAGTTGTACTATGGAGAGGACATCTCTCATGAGATGATTCCATCCCTCTCCACATTTCCCTTGAATTAATTCGGGAAATCGAGTCGAGCTAGAGACTCTTGATAAATAAATCAAGCATCGTATAACTAGGTTAGATTTTTACCTTTACCATCCTTTCCACCCTTTTTCACCTTCACCCATTTTCACCAATAAGTGTAGGGGGAGCCAAGTAGGTTGTTTGTGTGTTGTGATGTTGTGCAGGGACATGAGCTTTAATGATCCACTTTTGGTGCTTTTGACGCGACCCGTGATCCCGTGTACCCGGTTCTATCAAAACTATTGTGATTCATACATGTATATAAATAAGACGAATAAATGTAATCACTTTAGTTGTCCCTTCCTTAGCTCGATTTTAAACAACGTACTCAATGTCCTAAGTGTAGGGGAGATTATTCTCCCACATGCGTAAACATTGAGGACAATGTTTATATTGAGTGTAGGGGGGACTTCTATCGAATTTTAGTGGGCTTTTCTATGAATTTGACCCCATTTAACCGGAAAATTTTAAAAATTTTCAACGTTTTTCAAATTTTTGATCTATTTTGGCTTAGTAGTATTTCCATTTATTTTCTTTCCTTTTGTCATCACATCATATTTATATTTTCCATTCAAGAATAAAGTCAAAAATAAATAATTGAATAAAATGGTTTTAACAAGTTTAGATATCTTTGATATATTAGGCCCGTCGTGAATATTTTGACTCAACCCGAGTTTACTTATCCAAGTTTACTCTAGCTAGTATCCTTAACCATATGGACCTTAATTGGTAATAAGTTTAAGGGTTACTTCTTCCTTATATGAGTTTTTGTGGCTCTTTCTTCCCGCTTGTATATTTAATTGCTTAATAAATGAGGATCTTTGCGGTGTCGATTCGATATCTTAACTCTTAGCCAAATCTTTAATCTCCTTGTAATTAAAGCATGAACATATTGAGGGTGCCAGCGTTGTGGACTTCCGACTAAGGTGGCTCATAACCACTAAGTAGGAGGTATTCAGACCATGGGACCTCGGAATTTGGCCTACTATACATGTCATAAATAAAGAAAGAATAAGATTAAAACATGACCTCAAGGAGCCTTAGGGTGTGGGGCATGTAGCACGAACCTTGTCATTAGAGCCTTAGGGTGTATGGCATGGTAAGTGTTGAATAAGAATTGATCAAAAAAATCAATTCCCTCGTTTATCGTTCAAGGAGCCTTAGGGTGTGGACAATAGACGGGGAGCATTTTTACATCTTAAAGAGCCTAAGGATATATGATGTGAACTTGCTAAACTCCATATAAAGTCAACATGACTTTGGAGGAATAATTAATAAGTAGTACTATTAGCCAAATTTTGGGTCCGGGAATTGATTCCCCAAATCGTGTTAAATCATCCTTGATGTGGGCTTACTTTAGTGACAACGTTTTTGAGGACGAGGTTAGGTTTTGAGTGTCGGGTTTGCACCGTTTTGCCTTCATTTTTGGAATAATAATTATCAAATAAGTCAAATGAGCCTACGGGTGAATGACAATCAATAAAATCTAGAGATACAACGTAGGAATTGGAGAAAGAGTATTACACAATTCTCTTATATAAGTGGTTTTAACTTAAGGACTTATGGTAAACAATGATCTCGTTTTTAAGCTTGGTATGGGGAACGTGAAACTTGAGGGTGATTAATATTCATGACACCAAAGCCCTAATTCAAGTCTTAGATGTCTTTATGAGTTTCTTTCATCAAATAATTTCCAAGTTAATAAATTGTTATAACTTTCGTTTTTATCTTTTCGTCGTAATAGTAATAGTATATCTTAATAAAGGCTCAGATGGATTAATTATGAGAAAAATGTAACTCTATGCTTTAAAATAATGCATTGCATGGGGTCATTGCAATGGTCAAGTGTAGGGGATTTAATAAGTGTGTAAACACTTATTCTTTTGCCACTAAAATCAAGGAAAAACAAGACCTAATCATGTGTTTAATATCGTAAAAGTCGGAATACGTGTGGTTTTGTGTTTTTGTGTTAAAATAGGTACAAATGATCAAAAGGAAATAAAACACGGGATTTCACGGTCAAATGTTGAGGAAAAGTCCAAGAAAGAGACGAAGACAAAGTCAAAAGACCAAAAGTGTGTCGAAGATCACGAAAACTGACAATTCGACACGGTTTTGAAAAAATGAACAAGAAAGCCAAAATCGAGCTCGATTCTAACGGATTTAATCAATTACGAAGATTTCAGGCCAAGTGGGTCCCACATTCGGGTTAATGGGCTCAAAAGCCCATTTGAAAGTTAAAATTGGCATGTTAAAAAATTACAAGCCCAAAAGGCCCAAAAACATATTATAAACGGATTAAGCCCAAGCCCATTTGTTATATCATGTTACGGATGGGAGTATTTGGTTTTGGGCCAAGCCCATTAGCTAGAACAAATGAAACGGTGAAGGTAAATTTTTTATCTTTTTGTTGGTCAACCCTCAGTCAACAACACACATGTAACAAACTCCCACCCACACACATTTAATAAATAAAACGCCCACTTCACTCTCCCATTTACTTTTCTATGAAAACAAGAATTTTCACTTCACTGTTTATCCTCTCTCTCAAACACAACCAGTTTACCCCCAAACCCTAATTTACCTTCACAAAAATTACTCACCCAAAATTGGGGCTTTTCCCTAAAGTGTGTGATTCACACACTTGGGGATTAAATCCCCAAGTTTTTCGGAGCAATCAGTCACTGGTGGTCCTCGTCCTACATGGCACCAATTCCTTGTGTGATTGGACAAACCACATCACCACAAACCCTCCCACCAATCGGAATGATCCACGTCATTCCTAAACTAACACAACAAACACAAATCACGCCATGAGGGCGATCCGTGTGATGCAAAGGTTATTTTCATCCGTTGATTGAAGAAAGAATAAAGAGAAGAAGAATAGACGGCTCAGATTCAATGGATTACTCTCGAAGCTTCATGAAGAAGCCTTGGGGGTTGGCTATAAAAACCCCCTCATTTGTGTAATTGGATGCCTTTTTTTAGTTTAATTTCTATTTTCTGAAAAAAAATAGAATTAGGGTTTATTGTAATTTCTTTTTTCCAAGTATTGTAATCAGTTTAAAATATTAATGAAATTTCAATTTTCTTAAATTTTGTCTCTATTTAATTTAATTGCAGTTTAATCTCTCTTCTGGTTTTTGTTATTAAATAATTATTAAAGTAAAGAAAAAGGTGGTAATCTTTCCCCACTGGGAAGATTAAAATATCTTGGTTCGATTAGTTGTTGTTTATGGTGTCGATGATGATGATGTTTGGTGGATAATAAGGTGGTCTTTGGTCTCGGTTTCGATTCATAGGGGGTTCAGCGCCCACCTACTGCCCAACGGTTATCATCATTAGGTTCCATTCCATTTTATTTTAATTGTTAAGTTCTGCTTATATGATAATCTGCTTATTTGATTCGGTTTATGTTACTGTCTTATCTGTTTGTATTAGGATTTGGATCGGTTTGAATCTGCTTATGCTTATTGAGTTTATTTTGTTTGTTTAAATCTGCTTGTTAGCTTATTTTAGTTCATCTTAGTTTGGGTTTGCTTATTAGGTCTTTGGCAAATTTGATTTATTTGCTTAAGTTGGTCAGATTAGTCTGCTTGTTTGGATAAGTGGATGCTTATTTAAGCTTGTTGATTAATTTTTGATTATTATTTTAATCTGCTGATTAGTTTGTTATTCGTTATGTCAGTTGTTTCTAGTGCTTATTTTGCTAGCTTATTTATCTAGTTTGTTTAGCTGAATCGTATTTTAACTGCTTATTTAGTTTTGTGTTGGTCTGTTTGGATTTCGGTTAGCCTTAATAGCTTATGTTTGATCTGCTTATTTAGATTTAAGTTATTGATAGTTGCATTTGCTTATTGTCAGTTTGCTTATTTGTCTCGGCTGTTTGGCTTATTTGATTCTTCTAATTAGTTTATTTTTGCTGCATAAAGCAATAGACCCTTTTGGTCTGCTGGTTCAAAAATTCCAAAAAAATAAATAGCAACAAAAATTGTCTGTCAGGGGACTCGAACCCTTGACCTCTCGTATAACAGACATACACCATAACCATTCGTGCTAGTATCTGTTTTGAGTATTACCTTGCAGCATTTAATTAATATAGTTTTTTTTTAGATGGCAGTTTATTAAATTAGTATTAATACTAGTTTTAGTTTTATAAATTTTAATTAAAAGTTTTTTTTTATAAAGTTTAGTTTAAAGAAAAAATTAAAAAGAAAAAAATATATTTTATTTAAATTGTTTTTAGTTTTTAATTAATCTAGTTTAATTTGAAAATAGTTTAAAAGTAGATTTTGTCTAAGTTTTCAAAATAGTTTTCTTTATTAAACTAGTTTAAATTAGATTTTCAAATTAGTTTTAATTAATTTTCAAAATTGTTTAAATAGTTTAATAGTTAATTAAGTTAGTTTTTAATATTAAATAGTAAATTAGTTTTAAAATTCCAAAAAGAGTTTTTAGTCACCAAAACAAGTAATCCACGTTAATTTGAGATCAATTCGAGTGAGTCGGGGAAACGAACATTAATTGCTAAATAGGACTAAAAATCCTTACATTAATTACTTGAAGACATACTCATTGGATGTGATGGATAACAGCTAAGATGTATCAGGGACTCTGAGGGGTTGAGGGTTAACAGGGGTGGCAATACCCTGTTAACACTAAGTACAGTTTGGACATACCTTAGTGTGTACGAGACTATGAAGAAAAGGGAAACTATTTTAGCTCTGTTTCCCTAAAGCATTGTGGCAGACTACCAAGAATAGAAGAGCATCTTGTGACAAATGTCTGACAAGTGTCTGTTTAGTGTAGTCACCATCAACCAGTACTTGGACTCAACCTCGTACCACTATAAATAGGTATGTAGCCTAGAGTTAATGCTTAACACTTTGATGCATTTCATAAATTAACTCTTAGAACTTGTTGAACCAGACAGCCGCAACTGTGTTCATAAGTTAGGTTTTAGTTTGTCCAAAGTGTGCACAACACATTGTCATCAAACGGTGTTATCCATAACACTTGTAATTCTTTATTATACAATAATAAGTATTACCACTAGTACAAAAAATGGTATCCGTCACACTAAAAAAGAGTGACCGTAGGCATACAGTCACACGCGGGTTTTTTTGTCTTTGTGACCAGGGGTCCTGCGACCGTAGGTACACTACGGTCACGATCTGATATTTTTGACGATAACCAGCAAAAAAATGTGACCAATACTCGAAAATGTGTGACGAACTAGGTACAATATTTGGTGTTTTAGTGAATATGTGTGACGGTAAACACTCTACAGTTACACGAGTTTTGTTTAAGAGTGCCTATTGTTTATAAATTTGTCACTTGAATATACAATATGTGGGACATTTACTATGTGATTAGTGTATTTTGTGTGACTATATGCATCAAATAGTCACATGAAGGGTATGTTTGTGGGACCTTTTATGACATGTAGTCACACAAATTATGCTAATGGCTCTGAGTTTGTCACATACAATTAACCAAAGAGTTACCAATAGTAGTAATAAGTGTGACTGTATGCTTTGTCAAGTCAAGCCAATTGTATTTTATGTGACTATATGCATCTAATAGTCACATGAATTGTATGTTTGTGTTACCTTTTATGACATGTAATCACACAAATCATGCTAATGGTACTGAGTTTATCACATACAATTAACCAAAGAGTTACCAATAGTAGTAATAAGTGTGACTGTATGCTTTGTCAAGTCAAGCCAATTGTATTTTGTGTGACTATATGCATCCAATAGTCACGTGAATTGTATGTTTGTGTTACCTTTTATGACATGTAGTCACACAAATCATGCTAATGGTACTGAGTTTGTCACATACAATTAACTAAAGAGTTACCAATAGTAGAAATAAGTGTGACTGTATGCTTTGTCAAGTCAAGCAAATTGTATTTTGTGTGACTATATGCATCAAATAGTCACATGAAGGGTATGTTTGTACGACCTTTTATGACATGTAGTCACACAAATTATGATAATGGCTCTAATTTTGTCACATACAATTAACCAAAGAGTTACCAATAGTAGTAATAAGTGTGAATGTATGCTTTGTCAAGTCAAGCCAATTGTATTTTGTGTGACTATATGCATCCAATAGTCACATGAATTGTATGTTTGTGTTACCTTTTATGACATGTAGTCACACAAATCATGCTAATGGTACTGAGTTTGTCACATACAATTAACCAAAGAGTTACCAATAGTAGTAATAAGTGTGACTGTATGCTTTGTCAAGTCAAGAAAGTTGTATTTTGTGTGACTATATTCATCCAACAGTCACATGAATTGTATGTTTGTGTGACCTTTTATGACATGTAGTCACACAAATCATGCTAATGGCACTAAGTTTGTCACATACAATTAACCAAAGAGTTACCAATAGTAGTAATAAGTGTGACTGTATGCTTTGTCAAGTCAAGCAAATTGTATTTTGTGTGACTATATGCATCCAGTAGTCACATAGAATTGTATGTTTGTGTGACTTTTTATGATATGTAGTCACACATTGGAATGTGAATAAGTGTGACTATGTTTCATCTTCTAGTAACCTTTCAGAATTAAATGAAAACAAATAAAAAAATTTTGGAAATCAAATTTCAATTGCATTAATATATAAAATTGAATGTACATAATCAAATCAACAAATGTAATGTCGTATTATTCTCAAGTAACATACTTTTCACATAGAATCACATTGTAAAGACTTTGAATCACCGTATTGTAAAGTCTTTTGAGCCTTGTTATTCCTAGCTTGTTTCCGCATATGAGTAATAGTCGTAAATGTACTGCTTGCTGGAACATTCATCGAGCGCTTAGATCCTATCTTTGGTGCACTTTCAACAACAGCTTTCATGGTATTTGGTGGTGTTGTTTCCTGTATGGAAACAAAAGGCGTGTATTAAACATTGAACTAAATATGAAAAGCTATTTATATGTAGGATGATAAATCAAGTGCATCTACCTCTTCTAAAAAAATAACCTTTTCCTTTGGCCATGCCACAAAACTACCTTTTACATCCTTAACAGTTTTTAAACCATTATTTCCGTCATCAGGTATGAATGTTGCATCCACTATGGATTCATCAACTGAAACTTTGTAGCAATTTTTTGGTAGTGGTTGGTTATGAATCATTACATTGTCTCCATCCTTAGACTTGTATACCCTACTGTTACCAATGATAATTGTCCTAGATATGTTCTATAGTTTGCACTTAAATGTCTAAAGAAAAAATGTTTACATGGGTTAATGAGAAATAAGTTAAACAAGTAATTATATGAAAAATGATGAAATACTTACATCTGGTAGTGATGGTGGAGACTGATTTACTTTTGATTTAGAAGTTGTACGCTTCTTTCGTAATAATGCAATAGGTACGTCTTGTTGTGTCGAGGGAGACATATTTTGTTGTGATCCGGAAGCTGGATAAATATCTTCTTGAGATTGGGAATTTTGAAGTGGAGACTTCTTTTCCAACGATCTAGTCTTATTTTTTGCTAACCTAGTTCTAGTAGGTACCTGCATATATACATAACACAGTAAATAAGTCATGTATATTACAATTTAGAAACCAAACATGTTTTTTTATAACTTACCTTCTTCGCAGTTGCAGTGTCCAAATCCTTGTTCGAAGTTGCAGTTGTCTTAGACATTGGAAATAACACATCCTTCTGAAGTCCACCACCATTGATCGACGTCCTTTGCTCCTCACTAGGTATTTTGTTTAATGTATTATGTTCTAGTTGTAATACCTGCAATATATAAGTATCTTAATTGTTATTGGTATTACAGACTGAAAATCATCAAATCAAAATTAGAAAACTAGTCTTACATTTGACTGACTTGGCATTAACTCGGCTATATTAACCCCTTGTGCAGACATAACTTTCAACATTTTTTCAATAGTTTCCTGTGTTTGTGACATCTTGGTGTTTAGTTCAGCGACTGTATTCTCTTTCTCTTTACGCGCCTGTCTCTCCTTCTCAAGTTCATTTTCAAATAACACAATCTTTACATCAGTTCCTTATTTCCTTCTAGGTAGATCAAAGAACTTCCTGCACGTAACTCTGCCTCCCACTCCTCGTGCATACCCTCCCTTTTCCTTTCCTACTACATGTGATAATGAATCTGAGCCACTATCAACCGTCAAGGTTCCATCTCTGATCTGTTCCTCTGCTTCCAGCTGCACACAAAAAATGGTAAATAATTTATTATACGAATATAAACATTATATAGAAAAATTTGCAATAACACTTACAATCTTAGTGCCAACTTTGATTGTTTCATCATCTGTCTCTTTTCCTTCTTTTCTAACCCTTCCATTAAACCACAATACACCACGGGGGGGGGGGGGGGGGGGGGGTTCTTGATCTGGTGTAATTTCTTTTTATATGATCTTACAAACATCAAATACATACAGATGAAAAGTTAAACCAACATGGACAATAGTGTTAGGATATTAGACCAAATGAACCTTTACCATTTGCTCTTTAACATATATATATATATATATATATATATATATATATATATATATATATATATATATATATATATATATATATATATATATATATTTATATATATATATATAACCACCATGTCCCATTGTATGCTGATAAAGAGACTTGGAACGCGCCAATTTATTAGCAGCTGATTTCACCTAACAAAAAAGATTATTGGATGAGAAGTTGCTAGTACGTAACAGACTGTGTTTGTCATACGGAGTTTCCAAACAATGCATACATACGGTGTTTATAAATGTAAAACGAAATAGAAATTAACAACTTTAAATTCTTCTGTCGCCGTGTGGTTTACAAAAGCAACCCAGTGTTCGGCATTGACGATTGCTTTGTAATTCTTTGGAACTACATTTAGTTTTTCAGGATTATCTAGGTTGGGAACTATGTGCTTTGCTGTCAATTTGCTTCTGAAATTTCTTAGCAGTTCACCTAGCTTATTCATAACCAGCTTTTTGTAGGACACATCAAATTCAAAGTATTGCTGCACATATTAACATAATGGTAAAGTAAATGTAGGAATACGACTAATAGTTGGGTAAAAAAATTGTATTTGTACCGTGGTTTCAGTCCAAAGTTTTTCTCTTGCTTCCTCCTTCACATCTTTCCATGATTGAATATTTAATCCTATCTGCTCCCGAACCGTGTCTCCAAAAAACTTATAAACAATGATCTGTTTGGCCCTGATATTCTATTCAGTGCATCAAAGTTCACATTTATCTTCATCACATCTGGTTTTCCATATTTTATCCAAAACTTGGATAACCTAGTTATATCCCTCTTATTAACAACCTTCCGTTTACTGATGTCTTCATCCTCATCTGATTGATCACCATAATCCTCTGATTCATAAACTCCTTCATTATCATGATTTACATCATCATTATTAACCAAATAATCATCATCATTAACAATATAATCTGGATCATTGTTTTCAGTGTTCATGATTATTGACATGTGTATAAGAACAATAAGTGAAAATGGTATGAAACTAGTGAAAAAGTAATTGAGTTTTGTATATTTTGTGATTTTAGAGAAAAATCAGGATTTGAGATGGAGATGGAGTTAGAAATTTATGGTAACTGCATATGCATTAACTTAGCATGGACATTCAAAATTTTCATGAAAATTTTGGCTCCAAATACAAAAATTAAACAACCAAATATTTTGAACTCCAATTTGCCTCCAAATTAAATTAAACTTTTCCCTTTGAGTTTCCTGGAAAAATAATTTTTGAACAAAATGTTATATTATCTTACACATTTTAACATTGAACCAAAAACCTTTAGTTTACACTGCATAAAAACTTGAATTCATATATTATAAGAAAATGGATATAACATATAGTGAATTGTACATGGCCTTAAAATACTTATATTAAGTAATTAACAAACTCGTATTGTTGATTACAGATAACTGATAATTGTTTCATAATGATAGTAATGCATACAAATCTATTACACAGGGAGAACTGACATATCCAACCTTACAACATTCCTTTTGCCTTTGTTGTTGCTCCCCTCTGCAGCATTCCTTGACCGAACCTTCTTACATTATGTATGCCTACAATAGGAGTTTGAAACAGTGGAGGGCGAATACATGGAGTACTTGAAGAACTTGTGGTCAAACTCTGTTGAGTCTTAGGATCTAGACTCATCTGGGATATCATGATCATGATTGTAACATGCACAGCGGAATCATAAAGAACACAATCATAACCAAGAACAAGGCTTTCACTAATAAAGATTACTATTAATAATGCTATTAACTACTACTCATGGTGCCTAATAGGCTTGACACAAGGAGAACGCACATACACCTATGGTTTACATTGTTTGTGAATGAATGAATAACAACCAAGGTGCCTACCCTCTTTATATAATAGAGGGACTAGGGTTACATGACAACCCTAGCTTACTATCTAAGCTAATATATTACTACTAGGTCCTTCATCTTGTTTTGTCATATCAACTCAAGATATCTAAGTCCCAACAATCTTCCCCTAGTTGATTTGACAAAACCAGTAAGCACAAGCTTCCCCTGAAGCTAATATAGATGAAGGCTAAGCTTCCCCTTGATCCATGCATTCTTCCCCTTTTTGTCACATCAACTCAAAAGGTACCGTCTTCCCCTTAAGAAGTGCACGGCAAATCCAGTAGGTTCCATGTAGAGAGATCACTGATGAAGAAAATCAAGTATAACGAATTTGATGAAGAAGTGGAATCTCCCAAACTTGTGTCTTATGTCTTGCACTAACCACGTGACGTCGAGCTCGAACAAAATCCTCAAATAAACGAGACACTGAGCACAATAACGTAACCCCTCAAGCGATAGCAAATGTACGCATAGAGCAAACTATCTTAAAAAGGCTACTACTCCTTTTAAGATATGAATAGATCGTACCCCTTCGCTAGATATGTCGAGTCCTCGTCACCATACAAACCAAGCAAGTTATCTTAAAAGGTACTCCCTTCCTTCTAAGATATGATAAGAACACAAAACCTGTGAAAATCAACTACAACATAAAATAAGTGATACGCAAATGTCTTCTTCAATGAATCTCCATAACGAAAAGATGATGGCTGAGAACTCCTCCTCCAGTAACAGTAGTGACATCAGACTAGTCACGAAATCCGAGTAGTATCAATCTTACTTGACTAGAAGGAACCAAAACCGGCCAAAGAAAAGTTAGTATACAACAAGCCAGCAGGAACCAAAATCAAGTCAACAAGAACATACGCCTACCAGGAGGAACAAACTAGTAGGAACCGACCAGTGGTACGGACCAGTAGAAACCGACTAGTATGAACCGATGATTCAACCAGGAGGAACCATCAAATATTACTAGGAGGAACCAAGAAGACAACCACCACAAACATATATGACCAATAGGAACCACAGCGTACCAGTAGGAACAATATAACCAAACTCTACCAGTAGCATCTCAAAACCCTTCTCTTTTTTTTACTATTTTTTCATTTTTTTCAATCTGTCTCCATGTTGTCGCCAAAGATATTGATGTACCGTTGCTGTTGTGGACATGTCGCTGTCAGAGATAAACCCACCAGTATATGGATGATATGGTGGAATAGTTACCTTATACCCACACGTCTTGGCCAGCACACGTCCTTTGCATCCATACCCAATTCCTAGAAATCAGGCATAATACATGCGTACAATACACCATTTACGAAAGTCACGTTCAAATAATATCAGTTACTCTTAAAACCCCGTTGAGATACTGATCACAAATCCCATAATTTTCGTGAGTACCTATGGATTGAATAACAGCTCTTAAAATTGCACACGTCTTGATATCCTTATTCTTAGGATAGACACGTTTTTCACTTAGACCATATCAACCAAATATATTGTACCCATAAATCACGTAGTCAATATCAACATATCTTTCCTACGTTATGTGCAATACCAGTAAGAATCCCGACAATCTTGGCAATAATTATTCACACGTCTTGACTTTGGATAGGAGCCTAATACCTCGTCCAAATATTAACTTATTTTCCATTAAAATAGGAAATGATATATCTCGTCCAGAAATATAAGAGTCTCCCAAGGACAATCAGGTATCAAATATACTCCATAGAGTCAGCACATAATACGTTTAAAAAGTAAGGGATATTTAGAATATACCTTATTTAGAATATACCTTATGTCTTCTTACGAATCCCGAGTTCGAGTCCTGGCAGGAGACTTATTTAAAAAACATAAAATAACATTAACATGAAAACCTTGTAGATCAACCAGATCGAGAGCCAACAAGCTCTGATACCACTTGTTGGGTCCACTAGATGTGGATCTTGCAGCCTGTCAGGAACGGTGAACGACTTCTGTAATCACAAGTCTATTCACAAAGAGACTCTATACACAATGTAAATGCGTAATACAAATACTATAAAGAAGACCAAAAATAACTATAATGACTTGATCCTTTTCTAAGGATTTCTAATATTAATGATAACTAGAATTACGTTTGATGAAGGTGTCTGTAACCCTTCTGCCTAAGGTTCCTTTTATACTACAAGGAAACCCTAATACATCACTAAACAAAACGTGTAAAACTGATATGCATATCCTTTCCTAACATATCTCATGCATATCCTAACAGAATAATAAGTAAATAATAATGTTTGACTTTAACTAGGACCAGGAGCACGACTTGCTCCTACTACTACTATGACAAGGAGGAACTACATACCTCCTAGTCTACCTATTACAATTAACTATTCTAATGGTCCTAACAATCCTCCCCTAAACTTGAATTTGACCTGTTGAGTTCAAGTTTCATGGTAAAACGTTCAATAAAGCTTGAGGATTGAAACAGCAAAAGAAACAGCAGCATCAGCAATATAAGAAACATAAGAACCGCCGCAACATGGAACACTAGAAGCTTCTCCAAAGCTTGAAACAAATCAGCATCGTGTTGAATCTTTACAGCAACATGAGCAGATATGATGAGCCTTTACCAAGTAGTTTCTCGCTCTTGGGCTAGCCAGTCTTTCTGGTGGAATAAGCATCACCCTGGGAGACCAGAACCCAGCCCAACTCTTAGAACGTGAATCAATGGTGAGTGGGGGTACCCTGATAATTATAGGCAAACCATCACAGCCGTCAACGGATTTGATATGTCTTTACCAGAAGTCGTACCCTTCTGGACTCGCCAACTCTTAGCAATGAAGCATCGGTGAGTTGAAAACCCTATAGCTTTAAGCAAGCTATTACAGCTATCAACGGATTTGATAAAATCTTTACCAAGAGTCGTACCCCCTTGGATTAGCCACTTTTCAGTCTAGGACCATGGCAAGTGAAAACCATCCAGTTTTAGGTAACTTGGAAACCATCAACGGATTTGAGAATCACACCAGGAGCCGTACCCTCAAGGTGAATCAACTCTTTCTTGTCGGTGAGACATGGTGAGTTGAGGACCATTTGTTGTGAGGACCAAGTCCAACACCAGATGAAACAAGCAACCAGCACAAGTGTGAATCAGCAACAGGAACCCAAAGTTTGAATCAGCAGATGGTATTTTATTCACAAGTGTAAAATCCATGATTTGTTTAAAGTATAAGCAGATATTATATAAAAATTATTTTTTGTTTTTTTGTTTTTTTGTTTTTTTTTTTTTGTTTTTTTTTTTGTTTTTTTGTTTTTTTAACTATAATGAATGAAAGTCACCAATCACTATACATATTGGTGAAAAGAATTGCAGTATTAACAGAAGATAAAAAAAAATACAAAACATAAAAACTTACAAACCAACCATATCACAGACCAGAAGTCAACCATCACTTGACGAAGAAGGATTTTTATCCACTAGAAGCCAACCAAAAACGATTAGAAACTAACCATTAAGGACTAGAAGCCATTCATGAATGAAGACAACCATCAGAAGTGAGCAAAAACCTCCACTAGGAGTAACACACACCACCAGAACCCATTCAATCTGTTGTTAAAATCTACCAATATGTTAGTCTGTGCAAATAAATATGTACACTAAGCCTCCCCTGAGGCTTAGCCTCCTCTCAATCCTAGGTCTCAAGGATTGACCATCCCAATGTGAACCACCAAGTGGTTGAACCGAGGACCATCAAAGGCTTTAGTCAACAGATCAGCAACATTATCATTCGTATGAACCTTAAGAACCTGTATCAACTTCTTCTCATTGGCATCCCGTATAAAATGGTGCCGAATTTCAATATGCTTTGTACGTTGATGAAAAACAGGATTCTTCACAATGCAGATAGTGCTTTGGTTGTCAATGAAAATTTTGGTGTTCATAAAATTGAACCCATAATCCAGCATCTGATTTTGGATCCAAAAAACTTGTCCACAACAGCTAGCAGCAGCAACATATTCAGCTTCTGTTGAAGAAGTAGCTACGGTCGTCTGTTTCTTGCATTGCCATGAAATAAGTCTTCGACCCAAAAATTGACAACCACCAGTAGTAGATTTTCTGTCATTATTAGCACATGCATAGTCACTAACACTATATGCTTCAAGAACAAAAGGTGATTCTTTAGGATACCACAAGCCAAGCTTGGGTTGAGCCTTAATGTACTTGAAAATCTTCTTGACTGCATTCAAGTTAGAAACCGTTGGAGCCACCTGATGTCTAGAACAAGCACTTACTACAAACATGATATCCGGACGTGATGCAGTCAAATACATGAGTGAGCCAATCATAGACCTGTACATGTGAACATTTACCGGAGGATCTGGCTCATTCTTGAGTTTGACTTTAGCAACTTCATAAGGTGTTGCTGCTGGTCTAAGAGGATCCGTATCAAACTTCTGAAGGATCTCATGAACATATTTATCTTGACTTATGAAGATCCCATCCGACTGTTGCTTGACTTGAAGACCAAGGAAAAATGTAAGCTCTCCCATAGCACTCATCTGAAATTCACCCTTCATCAGTTGTTCAAACTCATCATACCATTCCTTTTTAGTAGAACCAAAAATAATATCGTCCACATACACCTGAACAAGGATAATGTCCTTGGTGTTCCTCTTAAGAAATAGTGTTTTGTCAATTGTGCCTCTTCTATAGCCATGTTTCAACAAGAAAGTTGAGAGACGCTCATACCAATCTCTAGGAGCCTGATGAAGTCCATAAAGAGCCTTGACCACCTTGTAAACTTTCTTGAGATGAAGTGGATCTACAAAGCCCTTAGGTTGAGTGACATAAACTTCCTCATCAATCTTGCCATAGAGAAATGCACTCTTGACATCCATCTGAAAAACTGTAAAACCCATATAGGAAGCAAAAGCCAAAAACAGACGAATGGCCTCAATCCGAGTAACAGGAGCAAAAACTTCAGTGTAGTCAATGCCTTCAAGTTGTGTATGACCCTGTGCAACCAACCTCGCCTTATTTCTCACCACAATACCCCGTGCATCTTTCTTGTTTTTGAGAATCCATTTGGTACCAATGGTTGTCTTTCCATCCGGCAAGTCAACTAGGATCCAAACATTCTGAAACAAGAATTGCTGCATTTCCTCCTGCATAGCTTCCACCCAACTTTGATCCTCAAGAGCATGAGAGACTGATCTAGGTTCCACCTGTGAAAGAAAACAAGCAAACAAACAGTGTTGAAAGTCCGTATGATTATTGCGCTTTTGATCTTCAATATAGCTCACAAGAGCATGATGATCAGACGTGGCCTTCTTATGCATTCTGCGTGTCTTGACAGTAGAACCAGGATCTCCAATGATTTGAGTAGTAGGGTGATCTTTGTGTGATTGCAACATTGGATTGGAAGCTACCTCCACTTCTGGTGCCAAGTTATTAAGATCCCCAACAAACTCATCATCATATGAAGCAGCGTTGAAAATGCCATCTATTGGTTGTTTATGAATATCATCCAGCTTGGTAGAAGACTTCTTTTGATGGTTCCCCAGGTCAGAAGGACTTGAGAATCTAGTATGGGAAGTAGACTCACTGGCCGGACTACCAATAGGTGTTAAACTAGCACTAGGAGTAGTAGTTGGAGTACTAGGAGCAGCTTTGTCAGTAGGCGTATTCAAGGGAAACTCAAAGCCACCTTGAGCAGCTGCTGTAGTAGCTTCTTGTTGTTGTTTGAGTAATGTGTCAAGAGCTACTTGTGAATCCAATACATCCAATGGAGTTGCATCCCTGGGAGGAGTAGGAGAGAATGTGGTGGAATAGGATGGAACAACAAAAATATCATCCTCGTCATCTGAGTCGGAAAGACTAGAGTGAGCATCTGTACTAGAAGTTGCAAACACTTGTGGACCTGCATCATGGTTAGTTTTGAAACGAAAATATCCTAATGAATCACTAAGATAATCAAGATCAAAATACCATTCATGACCCTTGCCTTGAATGTTTGACTTCTCCTCAAAATACCTAAGATTTATAGTTTCAATTACTCGCTTGGCTTAGAGATTGTAGACACGATAAGCCCGAGAGTGAGCTGAATATCCCACAATGTATCCTTCATCTGCCTTGCCATCAAATTTCCCCAAATAGTCACTAGTATTCAAAATGGTGACAGGACACCCAAATGGCTTCAAATGAGCAATATTTGGAACTTTGGCTGTTAGGAGCTCATAAGGAGTCTTCTTGTGAGGATTTGTAATAGAAACTCTATTCAAAACATACCTTACAGTATTAACAGCTTCTGTCCAGAACATGGTTGGAAGCTTGGAATCGGCAAGCATTGTTCTTGCTGCTTCTATTAGAGTCTTGTTCTTTCTTTCTGCCACGCCATTATGTTGAGGAGTTCTTGCTGCACTATAATCTCTTTTGATGCCTTTAGAATTACAAAGTGCTATAAGGTCTGCATTTTTAAATTCGGTTCCATTATCACGTCGAATACCTTAACCTTCTTGGACAACTGATTCTCTATAAGTGCAATGAAATCTTTTAGTATAGAGAAGGTCTCACTCTTGGCAGCCATGAAGAAAACCCACGTAAACCTGCTATATCCATCAGTTACCACCAGACAGAATTGCTTGTGGTCAATGCTCCTAATAGAGGTAGGACCAAATAAATCCATGTGTAGTAGCTGCAATGGTTCAGTTATAAGGCTGAGAGCAGTAATAGCCTTGAAGGATGCTTTATGTTGTTTTCCTTTGCTGCAAGCAAGACAATTAATATCATTTCTAAATGACTTGGGAGGTAAACCAGAGATCAGGTTCATATTTGCTAGTTTGTGAATGGTCTTGAAGTTCACATGTCCCATCCTTCTGTGCCATTGAGTGGCTTCATCTTCTGAGGCTTTAGCAACCAAACATGCTAGTTAACCAGTAGGGTTGACTTCATTCAGCTTGATACTATAGAGATTGTGTCTTCTAGGGACTCTGAGTAGAACCTGTGAATCATCCGGAAGTTTAAAGTCTTTGGATAACACAAGGGCATCAGTATCCGTAAAGAGGACAAATTGCTTCTTGTCACAAATCTGAGAGACAGATATCAAGTTGAAGTGTTGAAGTGCTTCCACATAGTAGACATGCTCAAAATTAAGATTGGGCGTCTGAATCGTTCCTTTACCAGTAATCCTGCCTTCACCTCCTCCAAAGTAGACCTTTCCGCCTTGAAATGGTACAAAGTTAGATAGAAGACTTTTATTTCCTGTCATGCTTCTAAAGCATCCACTATCAACAATTCCTAGAGTAGGATCTTGGTATGGAGTAACCTACAACAACAAGATAATAGAGATGCAAAAGTTAGTGTCTTAAGGGGACCCAAACCTTTTCAAGTTTGAGCCTGCCTTGTGGATCTTTAGTAGATAGCCAAGAAGATTGATGAGATCCACCGTTGTTCTTTGGTTTCCCATTCATCATATCGATATTATTTTTTGACCAAGAACAACCTGCTGAGGGCTTAACAGTAGTTCCCCAATTTCCCAATCCAAAATACATGTGGTCAAAATTATGTACATAATTTGGATTAAAATTCTGAAAATAGTTAATGGTTGGTCTAGTAGATGTTAATCCAATGTTTCTCCAATGATCAGAAGCTAATGGAGAGGTCCTTCTAGAAGAAGAAAATGATTGAGCACTTGGATTTAGTCTTCTAGAAGCATATGGAACAACTCCTGGTGGACCAGGAGCAGGAAATGCTTGATGAACAGAAGAATGTTTGTCATAAAAATCACAATCTTTAATCAAATGAAATGCACTTCCACAAACAAAACATGTTTTAAACGACCTTTTATTATAATGACATTGTTTCATACTGCTAACTTTATTACACACAATTCTCGGAGAATCAATCTTCCTAGGACTCAATAAACCAGGACTAGACACTGTTGAAGTAAAGGCAACTCTCTCTTCACACTTCCTAGCACCAGTAGCAGCATGATCATTCGACTTGGAACTTGTAGGTCTCGACTCTTCACTTGAACCACTTGATGTAGAGTCACTGGCTTTGTCACTGAGAGTACACGAGACAAAGTCATTAGAATTAGTAGAACTTTTTGGGGACTCATGCATATGTGATCCATCCAAGTCATTATGCCTAGAAGTGGGCATGAAAGTTCCAGTAAGAGGTGGAGGGACAACATGCATTTCTGCTGCTGGTTTAAACCTATTGTAACTAGGTTCTCCCTCTTCCTCTTTGTCGGGATCAAAGACACTCGAAAAAGATAAATCAAACACATCTTCTGAATCAATATATTTATCAAATCCTAACCCTCTTTTAGTCCTACCAGACATGCTACTATTGATTAATTTCGAAAGATTTTTAGGTGCCTTTTCCCATTTGTCAAATCTTAAAAGTGTAGCATCTAATCTTTCTTTCATCTCTTGTTTTTCTTTGATACTATCATCTTTTACCTTTTCTGTGTATCTTAGCATATTTGTTGTGTTTTCTAAATCAATGTTCAGTATCCCAATTTTATCCTCATACTCACGTCGAGTGTCTTGAAGCCACCTCTTTTGTTGTTCCAATGTGTTTAATGAAGCCTTATAGGCTTGAACCTCTAAAAAATACTTATCATTCTGATCATTTAAGTCATTATATTGGGACAACAATTCTGAATATTTATCATGACAACCAAGAGGACAATGTTGTACCTGAGGTGAGATGCCCATAAGAGCAAACTCGTCTGCTTCCTCTACATCAGATAGATTCCCAACAATCATTGCAAACACGTCAGTAGAGGACTCAGCTGATTCCAATGTAGTAGTCTGATGATCATTCTAGTTGACCATAGAGTCAACAGACACCAATGCCTTCTTGTCATCCTTTACCTCCTGAACCTTAAAAGCTGAATATCTGCTCTTCTCCTGGTCATTCTTGTTAGGGCATTCCCTTGCAAAGTGACCTTGGTGCTGGCAGTTATAGCATCAAACCTTGATTCTGTCAAACCTTGCTGGCTCTCGTGGGTTGTAACTAAATTTACGACCTGCTTTCTTCTCAAACTTGTGAACCCTAAGAGTGAGCATGGCCATCTGCCATTTGAGATCCATTTCATCTAGGTCAAGTTTATCAACCTGTTTGAAGTCATCAAAAGAAAGTTGATGTTGAGCATCAACGTCAGCAACAAAAGAATGAAGAACAGCTTCTACCATGCTACCAGACTTGGTTGTTGGTTCAGGAGCAGAAGTATGCTGAAAAGTATGTTGAGAAGACACAGTATTGCTTGGGCTACTAGCATAAGACATGGGGTTGGATCCCATAGAACTCACAAAGGAAGTATTAGCAGGAGTGGGAAAAGAATCACTTGAATACCCCCTCACATGAGGCTCAAAAGTTTTGAGCTTATGAAATAAATCATCAAAGTTGAGATAGTCAAGCCCACCTTTTGCTTTTAGAGAGATTACCACCTGATTCCATGAGTAGGGTAAGGCTCTAAGAAATCTTGCATTAATATCCCATCGTCAGGTTTTGACCGAAGTTGATTCAACTGGCTCAATATCTTTTGGAACCTTTCATACCCTTGATGAATACCTTCAGTTTCTGAGATTTTGAATTATGTGAATTCATCTCTCAGTATGGATCTTCGCATTTTCTTTGACTCCTCATTTCCACCAAACCTTGCTTTTATTCCATTCCAGATCTCTCTAGCATCATCCAAATGGTAGAAGTCACCCATGTGATCATCAGGAAGGGATTGAAGCAAAATAGTTTTTGCTTTGACCTCTTTCTGAATGGCTGTGATTTCTTTATGAGTTTTAGGGTCAAGAAGAGTAATATTACCATTCTTGTCTCTTCCAGTCAGCTTCCTGCTGTTCCCATTCAGAATAATCTTCCAAAGGTCTTGATCAGTGTTGGTGATCCACCATTCCATCTTCATTGCCCAACTATCATACTCGTCCTTCTTCAGAAGAGGAAACTTACCATTTGTGTTGGAAACCGTAGCAACGGTCTGCTGAGGTTGCAGAGTTTTATGAGTACTATCTTCTCTTGTTTGAGTAGAACTTGAGGCGGACATGATTAAACAAAAATGTTAGTAATGAGAAAAATTGATTCTTCTTGTACAGAGACTCTCCCAGGCTCTGATACCACTTGTAGATCAACCAGATCGAGAGCCAACAAGCTCTGATACCACTTGTTGAAACTTAGGATCTAGACTCATCTAGGATATCATGATCATGATTGTAACATGCACAGCGGAATCATAAAGAACACAATCATAACCAAGAACAAGGCTTTCACTAATAAAGATTACTATTAATAATGCTATTAACTACTACTCCTGGTGCCTAATAGGCTTGACACCAGGAGAACGCATACACACCTATGGTTTACATTGTTTGTGAATGAATGAATAACAACCAAGGTGCCTACCCTCTTTATATAATAGAGGGACTAGGGTTACATGACAACCCTAGCTTACTATCTAAGCTAATATATTACTACTAGGTCCTTCATCTTGTTTTTTCATATCAACTCAAGATATCTAAGTCCCAACAAACTCCGAATCGGACTTATATTGCTATGGGTGGGCGAAATTTAGCACTTTCGGAAGTAGATGATGAAGTGTGTAATTCAATATGAATAACTTCTGCAAACATGTACATATTAATGTTAGTTATATGTCGACGAATGTAGTGTTTTATGCATATGTTTGTATAGGGGACCATATCCAACTGATTTCAAAAAACCTAAAACAATATCATACAAAAAAACCTGTAACTATAATATACCACGGGACCATATCCGAACACATTAACAAAAAACATAACCAAGATTGAAACATAGACCATATAAACACGTTAATTAGAAATGACATATATTAAGAAGGGCTAGTCCTATAAATCAAATCACATTAATGAAAAATGACATAGGTCCACATACATGCATTAAAAATTAGTGTAAACCGTAATACCATAACAAACTTACACTATTCGTATGAACCATAACATTTAAATTGAACAATACTGATTATTGCATTACCTTTTTTCCTGATTCTTCATGTCGTTAATGATTGTGTAGATTGGCGACTATTGTGTATGAGGGTTTTATTTTTTTTATTGTGTATTGGATGAAGATTTAGGGTTTGTTCTTCCTGTGTGTGATTCTGAAGATGGTGGCGGTTACAAGATGGTTGCTGGATATTATTTGTGTTTAATGAAAATGTAAATATTAAAATTACTTAATAATAAAATTATAATTAACATTTAATTATTAAAAGTTAATAATAAATAAATAATAAGTAAATAAATTCATATACATTGTATTTTATTAAAAACATTTTTGTCAAAATTAACTAACTTTTAAAAGGTTATAATTTTAAAAATAACATAAAAATATTACTTTAATTTTAAACATAAAATTTTAGTTAAATAACTTAAATATATAAGGTTATAATATTCACCTTGAATATCTTTTGGTTTTTAAGCAGTAAGTATGATTTAGTTGAGCTTTATATCAATCACCTTGAATAATCATCTCAAGCAATTTAATATGAATAAGGTCGATTTTGAAGGTCGATTTAATAAGGTTAGGGTGACAACATTATAGTTTATTAATGGGTTACGGTTTATGGTTTAGGGTTGGGGTTTAGGGTTTATGGTTTAAGGTATAGGGTTGAGGGTTAAGGTTTAGGATTTATGATTTAGGGTTTATGGTTTAGGGTTAATGAAGTGGTTTATGTATAGGGCTTAGGGTTTAAGGTTCATTGGTTTATGGTTTATGGTTTAAGGTTTAGGATTTATGGTTTAATTAGCTAGGGTTTGTGGTTTAAGGGTTAAATAGGATTTAAGGTTAAATGGTTTAAGGTGTATGATATAGTGTTTAGCGTGCATTGGTTTAAGGTTTAGGGCTTAGGGTTTAGGGTTTAAGGTTCATTGGTTTATGATTTAATTAGTTAGGGTTTGTAGTTTAAGGGTTAAATAGGATTTAAGGTTAAATGGTTTAATGTGTATGATTTAGTGTATAGGGTGCATTTTTTTAAGGTTTAGGGCTTAGGGTTTAAGGTTCATTGGTTTATGGTTTAAGGTTCAGGATTTATGGTTTAATTAGCTAGGGTTTGTGGTTTAAGGGTTAAATAGGATTTAAGGTTAAATGGTTTAAGGTGTATGATATAGTGTTTAGGGTGCATTGGTTTATGGTTTAGGGCTTAGGGTTTAGGGTTTAAGGTTCATTGGTTTATGGTTTAATTAGTTAGGGTTTGTGGTTTAAGGGTTAAATAAGATTTAAGGTTAAATGGTTTAATGTGTATGATTTAGTGTATAGGGTGCATTGGTTTAAGGCTTAGGGTTTAGGGTTTAAGGTTCATTGGTTTATGGTTTAAGGTTTAGGATTTATGGTTTAATTAGCTAGTGTTTGTGGTTTACTGGTTAAATAGGATTTAAGGTTTATACGTTTAAGGTGTATGATATAGTGTTTAGGGTGCATTAGTTTAAGGTTTAGGGCTTAGGGTTTAAGGTTTATTGGTTAATGGTTTAAGGTTTATGATTTATGGTTTAATTATCTAGGGTTTGTGGTTTAAGGGTTAAATAGGATTTAAGGTTTATAGGTACCGGTTTATGATTTAGTGTTTAGGGTTTATTGGTTTAAGGTTTAGGGTTTATTGAGGTTGAATGTTTAGGGTTTAATGTTTAAGGATTAGGGATTATGGTATGTAGGATTATGAATTATTGTTTAATTAAGGTTTATGGTTTAAGGGTTATATGGTTTAGGGTTAAATTGTTTAAGGTTTAGGTTTTAAAGTAAGTCAGATAACAAATTAGTCATCATTTATGTTACATTTAGACGTGGTCTTGGTGAAATAAGTTATAAAACCGTTTAAGCACCGACCTTTTAAAAGGGGTATAAAACTTTTGCATATATTATATATTACTTATTTAAAATATAACTAATGTATTTTCATTAATATAATTTTTATCAAGTTTTATATACTTAGTCTTTCATAATAATTTTTTGTTGTTGAATTTTTTTGTCTTAATATTGATACTTTCACTTTTAACATATTTGTTTATGTTATATGATTACCTGATAATACGACTCCACCGCATTGGCCCGTTTAAAATAATAATTCCTTAAATATATTTCATGCATTATATTAATTTTGTAATAGATATAAACCACAAAATGTAAGCTTATGACACATAAGCCCATCTCGACTTATGTTTAATAAGTCATAAATAACATATTTATAAAAGGGTATAAGTAATAAATGCACAAATACTTATGATGGTCTATTGTACCCAATATACTTTTTTATGTCCGATATTCCTATTTGAACAAAAATATAAAGTTAGGACTTTTTATTAGGATAAATAACCTATATTTTCGGGTCAAATTTTAACACCTTTTATTTCAAACTTTTATTGAGTGAAATTTAAAAAAAGCCTCCAAAATTTTATTTTGTTGAAAATTGAAAATTTGCCTCCAAAATGTTATTTAGTGAACATTGACAATAACTCCCAAAAATTTTAAACTCATCCCACAATTTTTTTCCATCCCTTAATCTCCAGCCATCAATAACATCAACAACTATTCTGCTCGGCCATCTACACCAGTTTTAATTTCATTACTTTATAAATCAGGTAATGTTTTTATTAGGATTATAATCTGTAGTGTTATGCATTTGTTTAGATAATTAGTATATATGTGATTGGATTTTGGGTTTTATATTATGCGTTATTGGTTCATGCTGTGTGCCTTAAACCTTTAAGCATGTTTTATCTTGGATATGATATATTGGTTTGTTTTGTGATTTGTAGGATATATACGGTACGATTTATCCTCAACACTATGATGGACAAGTCTTGGATACGAAGTAATAGGACTAAAAAATAATATTTTGACGGAGTGAAGCGTTTATTGAATATGCCAAAAAAAAGCGCAAGAGGAGATTAACCGCCACCCAGAAAGTCATAATGGACAACTTAAAATTCTATGTCCCTGTAACAGCTGCTTAAACCACATAGAGGGTACAGTAAAATCAGTAGGATTCCATTTATTCAGACATGGGTTTAATACAAAGTACACAAATTGGAAAAAACATGGAGAAAAGGACGAGCAATCATCAAATGCCCAAATATTAGTTGATGATACAACAGAGTATGTTGACAACACGGATGTCGACACGGATGTTGGTTCAGAAATTCCAACAGATGGCCCAGCAACAGTAGAGATGGTTAACGCTACAAAAGATGATTTTGATGAGGATGACATTGCTAAGTTTCAACAACTAGTACGGAGAAGCCACTTTATGAAGGATGTCCCGACTTCACAAAGTTTTCTACAATAGTTCAACTTCTCAACTTGAAGGGTAAGTATGGAGCTTGTGATAAGTTCTTTACTGAATTACTTGGTTTGATTAAAAAGATGCTACCTGGTGGTAACGAACTAGTTGAAAGAACTTATCAGGCCAAAAAAATGATGCGACTGATGGGATCAGGATACAAAAAGATACATGTATGTATCAAAAACTGCATGATTTACTGGAAAACTAACTCAAAATTAACTGCTTGCTCAACTTTTTTTTGGTAATGGGTTTCCCCGGTAAATAGATTAACCAAAAAACAGTGAAGTACAAATGGAATGTGGCTAAAGTACCACATTAACCTCAAGCTAAAAACAGCTTGATAAGCACCTAAATCTAGTGCTTATGACAGGCCATAAACACTTACAAAACACCTAGTACACAACGAAACAAACCAAACTAGCTAACAACTACCGTGAAGGAGTTTCCACCTACATTTGTCTTAGAGAATAAATTGGTTGTTTCATCATATACCATTTCAACCTCGTCATCTTCATCATCATGATCCAAAACAGAGTAAGAATTTGATGTAGATAAACCAGCACCTGACGATGACGTAACAATAGACTTCAACTTGGGCAAAGAACCAGTCTTCGCACTAGTCACCCCCTTCTTCGGGTTACTAATTGTAGCTTTAGGCACAAATTTGACATTCGGTTGAACTGATGGACCAGTAAACTTACCACCCTTAATAGAATTCGACATATTCGTCTTTTTCTTTCTTTTGGTCACCGTTTGGAAACCATCATTATTCTCAACAACATGAATAACACCAGAAGTAGATGGACCAGTACTAGCAGTAGGAACTATAGGAGAAACAACCACCTTATTAGAGCATTTATCAAGAGAGTGACCAAAAGTCTTACACTCAGCACATCTAGGAGGTCTCCATTCATATTCAATACGGATAGTTTCCTTTGTAAAACCCTCCCCAGAAAGATAAGGGACACCAATTGTAACAACATCCACAAAATCAGTCTCAACATTAACCTCAATTAAGCATCTGACAAAACTACTCCGACCCCTTGACTCCTTACACATAGAACTAGTATAGGAATCTAGCATTACAGGTTTACCAATGAAAGAAGCAATCAAACTAATTCCATCTTCTTCAAAAACTTGCATAGGCACATCATGTAATTTTACCCAAATAGGAATACGAGTCAATTCTTCTTTGATGGAAGGTCAACTTGTGGGACAACTAGATGGAAGGTCGACAATAAGACAAAGAAAGTTTACGAAAACATTCCAGCCAAAGTGATGTGGTACTTCCCAATTATACCAAGACTAAACGATTGTTTAAGATACCAAGTATTGCAGAAAACATGAGATGGCACGCAACAAGGAGGATAACAGATGGTGTTTTACGTCACCCTGCAGATTCACAGGCATGGTGTACCATAGATGAAAAATTCCCCAAAATTGCAGAAGATCCAAGAAATATACGGATTGGAATATTGGTTGATGGGGTTGACGTCAACTCAGGTAATAGGCATCACAGTGTATGGCCAGTTTTATGTGTCATATACAACCTTCCTCCATGGTTGTGTATGAAACGAAAGTTTATCATGCTTTCTACCCTTATATCGGGATACCCGGGGAATGATATTGATGTTTTCTTAGAACCGTTAGTTGATGATTTGTATACCTTATTTGAACATGGTGTTGATACATATGATGCGTCAACGAAACAGAACTTTGAGCTTCATTCCGTTGTGTTATGGACGATAAATGATTACCCAACATTGGGTACATTATGCGGTTGCCCATACAGTGGATTCAATGGATGCGTGGTATGTGGGAAAGATACACATTGTGTAAGACTTTCGGTCTCAGCCAAGCAAAGTTATGCTGGTCACAAACGATATCTACCATACACCCATCCATTCAGAAAGCAAAGGAAATCGTTTAATGGACAACAAGAACTTGAACGTGCTCTAGTACCAAAGACAGGGGAAGTAATATACGACGAAGTTCGACATATTCAGAATAAGTGGGGAAAAGTAAAGAAAACTAACAATAACGCATCGGAAAACCAGGAAGATACAAGAGGTAGAGGTGGGAAAATTCAAAATAACAAAAGAAAAGCAACAGAAGACGAGGGTAGTTCAAGCCAACCTACTGAATCGTATTGGAAGAAATACAACATTTGGTATCGAAGGCTAAGGTATTGGAGGCATAATCATGTTCCACATTGTATTGACTTTATGCATGTAGAAAAAAATTGTGGGGAGAGTTTTGTTGGAACTTTGCTAAATGTTCTTGGTAAGACGAAAGATGGATTGAAGGCACGATTGGATCTGGCAGCTTTGGGTATAAAACCTGAGCTTTTTGCTAGGCTAGAACAAGACAAAACAACACTACCTCCAACAGGCTACACGTTAACTAATGCTAAAAAAGACAAATTTTGTGAAACGTTAGCCAACCTCAGATTACCAAAGGGATATTGTTCAAATTTTGCTAGTTTGGTCAATGTAAAGGAAAGGAAGCTCACTGGCCTTAAGTCACATGACTATCACATGCTGATGCAAGAGTTTTTACCAATTGCAATACGTTCAATCATGCATCCACCCACATGATATGCTATTATCAGGTTTTGCTTTTTCTTTAAATCTATATGTAGAAAAGAAATTAAATTGGAAGAACTAGATGCGATGCAACAAGAACTAGTTGTGACATTGTGCCTACTTGAGAAGTTCTTTCCTCCGTCATTTTTTGATATTATGATACACTTGACTATGCACCTAACTAGAGAGGTAAGATTGTGTGGTCCCATATGCTTTCAGTGGATGTACCCATTTGAAAGATGTATGAAGGTTATTACAAACCATGTTAGAAACAGAAACAGACCAGAGGGATGCATTGCTGAGGAGACCATTGCGGAAGAACCAATAGAGTTTTTTAGCGAGTATCATAAAACAATGAAATCTGTTGGTTTGCCACCTGATAAAGATGTAACCAATGAAAATGAGGACGGAATGCCATTGTCGGCCGGCACACCATTCGAAATGAATGGGGAACTATTTGCAAAAGCTCATTTGTATGTACTACAAAATACAGATAAACTTTTACCCTATATCGAGTAAGTATTACTAATACATGTCTATTTCATTGATATAAATATTCTAAAAACAAAAAAAATAATCAAATACATTGTTTCGTTTCAGGCGACATAAGGATTATTTGAAAAAAATTAACCCGGGTAAACGAATAGCATTGTTGGAGGTTGAGCATTGTAAAACTTTTGCTAAGTGGTTACATGATGAGGTAATTACTTGTATGATGTTTATAGTTGTTTGTTTGTTGCTAAATATTAGTTAACTTAACATCTCAAAAACGAATACTAAGCTAGTAGTAGAGTATAATAAATAAGCACTTAAAACGTAATGAGGCCATCTCCAACTTTCATTAGTAATTAGAAGTGTTGTCATTAGCTAGGAAGAGGTCCACTAGCACACCATTTCTTTATCTGAAACACTATTCTTTAACTATTGAAATTCAGGTTTTGAGAGAGTTAGCAATATCAAAAGATAGCGTATCAGCTACTGTTAGGTGGATATCATTTGGACCACGCGCCACCGTAGTGAAATACGATGCATATAACATCAATGGGTATACATTTCATACGAAAATAACTGATGGCAAAGTTCACCAGAACAGTAGGGTTTGTGTTGAGGTAGAAGATACTCATATATCCAAAGAAGTTCAAACAAAATAAAACTATTTTATTATGGGGTTTTACAAGAGATATGGGTACTAGATTACCGTTTCAAGAGAATTCCTCTTTTAGAGTGCGATTGGGTTAATCACAAGAAACATGCGGTCAAAACAGATAAGCTTCTTGGTTATACATTGGTAGACCTGAATAACTTAGGCCACAAAGATGATCTGTTCATATTTGGCTCACAAGTAGGACAAGTGTTTTATGTCCAAGACCAGGTACAAAAAAATATGTCTATTGTCTTTAGGACACCTAGCAAGAATTACAAAGATACATATGACGAAGTCGATGAGGAATTTAGTACAGTTATTCACCCGAACAATGATAACACTTTGCCAAGTGTACCTGTAGGTGATGATCACACAGTGACTACTATCGAGTCGACGGTGAAGGAGTTGTCATACAAAAAACCAAGTGAAGCCTTACATGCTCAAGTTGGCACAATCAGCCTTTTTATCGTATTTAACTTGTTCTTTTAGAGGATAGGAATATCTGAATTCTACTACTTGTTTAAGGATTTATGTTTGTGCGCATATCAAAAACATAAATCTTTCATTTTTTTACAAAAACACTTGTAATCTCTTTTATTTGAATATAAATTTTCTTTAACATTCAGTGGTTATATTAATTATGTTTTTATGAAATTTAGATTTCAATTGTGTCCTGCTGATATAGCTAATTACATGTAAGTTTTCATAATCTGTCATATTGAATTCTGTCATACTAGTGAAACTTTGTGTTCAAAAAGAGTGTTCAAAATGGTCAGATGAGTTGCATATCTGTTTATATAGTGACATACTACATAGTATTTTTTACTCTATATTTGTGTCTGCAGTGTCCATATAAGTTTTCATACTATGTCATAGTGAATTCTGTCGTAATTGTGTCGTTTGTGTTCGACTATATTGTTCAATTTGGTGATTGAGTTGCAACTACTGAACTGCACAATGTATATATAGCAATTGTATTAGTTTGCAAGGCTGGTGTGGATGTACATCAGCCTAGGTATAACTTTCAACTCCACTAGTGATTTGGCTTATGAATGCTTATTTTATTGGTTATCCAGCTTATTTAAGTCTTTTGTTGCTCACCTTTATATTTCAGGTTGGTTGCATGCCCTGAAATTGCTTAAAGTTCATTATTCCTTTGTAAATTTGATATCCTGCTCAACATAAAGGGTGTTTGGGACTGTATGTTAAACCATTATTGACAACATGATTTAAACCTTATATTGCCTGCACACCTAGTGTTTAGTTACAATAGGTTAAAGTTGGTTTTAATTTCAGTCTTTATTCATAAATTTTGTGATTAACATGTATTGCAAAAATCTACTCTTTACTGAAGTGCATTATGTATATATAGCTATTGACATAATGAGTATAAGGTTGTGTCTGCAAGAGTATAAGTTTGTGTCTACAAGAAGTTTGAATAATCTATAATACAGAAATTTTTTCATACTTGGCAACTTTGTGCTCAGATTCATACTTAAATCAGTTCATGTACCTTCTTTAATTTCATACACACAACACATTCTGCTATCTTAACCCCCAAAAATAACAACAGATACTGATATTAAGCATAACTATAAGTTAAAGATCAATTTAAGATGTAATATATACCAATTAAGATAAACACAATAGCAGGCTATTCAACGAAGTTAAACATAAATGTCAAACATTTACCATTAGACCACCATATATTACATATGCAGTAACAAAACATGGATACATAGTACATTAACTTAAACAAAATAACTGGGTTAGACACAACATACCCAAACTGCATATTGATGGTAAAAAACAACACAAACATACGTGCCAATGCACAACAATCATCAAACATTTTCTTCTTCTGGTGGTGGAACTATTTCCATTGAAGTGGACCAAGCTTTCAACTCATCCACACCTTCAAGTTGTTCCTCGACAATCTTGTTCAAACGAAAAAGCTTCAACTCCAACCTCTTCTTTGAATCAGTAAAATCTTCAATAGACTCCTCCAATTCAGCGGCTGGATGCTTGGTCTTCATTTCAGCAAGTGCAGTACGAACCCTTTTAAGTCTTACCTTAACTGGTTCAATCAAATCCCGGATATCATTAGTAAAAGCCTTTTCCTTAATAATCTGTTGCTCCAAGAAGACCCTCATGGCATACGAAATAGGTGCACCACCAGTGAGTTGCATAATCTCGTCCAACACAGGGGTGACATTTGCATCAGAAGTAATTCCTTGAGAATCTGCCATGGATCGATTTGTTAATTGAAAGAAGAAAGGTGTTTTTGATTTGGGGAAGATGATAGGTAGTTGGTGATGTTAAAGATTATGTAACCAAACGCAGGGTATTTATACAACTCATAATGACCATAGTTTCTTATCGGGGAAAATGAAGAGTTGCAAACCATAATGGCAAATAGTCTGAACTCAATGCATGCAGGGAGTACCAAGGAAGCTTCGACACACACTCATAAATGTTTATGACAAATTTTTTTTGATGGGCTTAGTTAGTCACATAAAAAATACTTGTTGAGACAAACTATTATTTTATGAGCTTAGTTAGTCACAAAGAAAATTACTTGTTGTGACTATATGTAGTGACTTTAGTCATACAAACACTTAAAAATGTGACTCATATCAAGATTAGTAAAAATTGAGATTACATTTGGTTCTAAACATTTCTCACATGAATATTTTACTGTGTGAAGTTTTCAATGTGTTGGTCACATATAATCCCATTATAATGTGACCATAAATATACATTAGTTACAAATTGCTTAAATGTTGTGACTATTGCTAAATTTATAGTCACATAATTGTTTGATGATTTAGTGTGATCATGTACTATATTTGATCATAGTCTTCAAGTAAATTTGAAATTTTGTCACATTTAAATAAATATAGTGGCAAATGTTTCTATACCTACTTTCAATTTGCCACACACACAAAATTCATGTGTGGTTAACATTTAAAAAAATATACTAGTTACATTAAAATAATGTGTGTGACAACCTTGTTTATCGATTTGTCACTTGTAAAATAAGTCTATGTGACCATATATGATTTTTGGTCACATTCAATGTGTGTATGGCAAATATTTGTCACACATGTATACGTATAATGTGACTACTACTTGAACCAAACTTTGATTCGGTAACACTCTCAAATAATTGACTAACGACTCATCCAAAAAGCATTTGTTAGCCCTAGTCACGTAAATATTCATATGCGTAACAAACAAAATACGAATTGGTCATACAAACTGACTTCAAGTGTGACTGTTTATTTATGACTGGCGAATTCAGTCACACAAAAAAATATTCGTGACTACACGAAATTTGGTATGTGTGACCGAACCCCATTTTTGTACTAGTGTACGTTTGAAAAGTAATTAAGTGTGTTGATTGATTTAGTTTATTGTTTCAAGCTTGGATTGGGGACTTTAAAAAATGCTTCCAACCCTTTATTCATACTTTAAAATTTGGATGTTTTCTAAGTTCCATACTTGGTCCAAAGTATTGAGCGTCGGTTTGTCGTAAAACTTGTGTTTTACTCTTTTCTATTAATTTGGACATCTCTTGTTGATATATCTTTGAAAATTGATATATTTATAAAGTGTTGAACTTAATTAAATTTTGAAATGGATCGAAAACTATTTTCAAATAAAATCAAGCTATGCATAATTTGGTGTATCTAACACTCAAAACAAAGACGAATACTTTTGTGCTTTTTCTTTTGTCTTTGGACATTCTTAAGTGATCATTACTATTGGTAGTAGTGTTACTTAGTTGTCTACTTATGTGTGCATTGCATATAGGATTAACATCTCTTGGTTTACAATTGTTACATAATCATTTTGTACACCTTGGCTTGTTCTTTAACACTGTTAGGTTTGAAAGCTTTGGGAGCTTGTCAAATCTATTGATGTGGGTCGTCTTACTCGATCATTGTGTTATTAGTTCAAGTAGATTAATGTCTCACTATAAAACATTAAACACCCTTTGAAAATCTTAGCTATTTCTTCTTAAAGGAGTGTTTGTGGGTAATACAATGAGACTTTACTGGGTTGAAAAGTTCGTTTCTCGGTGTCTTAACGAATTGATTTCCGGTTTAAAGTGTGACTCAGTCGTTTTGGTAAAAACAATATTTTTGGTTGTTGTAAAATAAGTTGCAAAACGTTAAAGTAAATGACGATAATTTAAAAATAAAACTAATTAAAAGATAATTGTGCAATAATTTAAAACTTTCAAATAAAAATGTAAACTTGAAATTTAAAATAGAGAAAAACGATTAAAATAACACTAAAGTAAAATGGCGAAAAAATAAGCTTAATATTAAAACAAAACAAAATAAACCTGTCGGAATACACCTGATCGGAATCCAAACGGAATCCGATTGGAATGTACCCTTATCAGAAAGTAATCGGAATAAGCTAAAAACAAGTATAATCGGAATAACATCAAAACACACCATCGGAATGATTGTCGGAATATTAATCGGATTGTAAGAAAAGAAAACCATCGGAATGAGAAAAGAAGGATGCTATCGGAATAAGGTAAATAAGAAGTGATCGGAATAATACAAACCTAGTCCTATCGGAATGTTGCGAAAAACAAGTCCAATCGGAATTGATACTCGGTTTTTGCAATGGGTTCTATGTTCTCGATATCCTCTCGAATTGATCTCGGCTCTAAGTGGAATGATTTGTTCTTGGTTAATAAAAAGTGGTTGGTTTGTTTATCTATTTTAAACTAATGACAAGAAATTAAGTGTCGAAGAGTAAAATTAAATAACCAAATGATTAAAGTGAAAAGACGAGTTTAAAATTAGATGATTGGAAACTTAACGATTATATGAGGAAAATAAATGGACATTCAATAAAAACTAACACTTGGAACCTTTTGTGAAACATATGAATTTAATTGAAAAGTACTAAAAGAAAGTAAGAACTGAACAAAGCAAATTAGCTAAGATCGGAATAGTGGAAAAAAAAGGGCACTCAATCGGAATACATTCCGATCGGGTGATCGGAATGCTTAGAAAAGCTAATGATCGGAATACGGGCAAATGACCCCAATCGGAATATGTTGGAAATTTACTAATCGGAATACTGGAAACAGGTGACAATCGGAATACCAAAATGATCTCAATCGGAATATGGGGAAAAACAAAGCAATCAGAATACACTAAACACCCACCGTCGGAATATGAGAATACCACCAATCTGAATATTAAAACCCTTTTCCGATCGGTCGATCGGAAAAAGGGGAAGGGCTTTGGTCGGAATACTCGGTCGGAAAAAGGCTTTGCCCTTTCCGAAAATGATGCCAAACCGAGACTTAAGCTAGGGAAATAAGCTTATGGAATAAGCTAACTCCCAAAACTAGCTCGAATCCAATAAAATACTGATCAAATAAGCACTAAAAACAACTTTTCTAAACTCAAAATAAACAACTTATAAATCGAATTAATAAAAAGATGAACTTTTCATAAAAACTTTAAAAAGTAAAATAAGCTAAATCAACCAATAAGCCAAAAAGAACAAGGATCTTAAAGCTTATTAGTGTATAAACTTAAGGAAACAAAAAAAGAAATCAACTTTTTAAGCACAAATCATTGATGAACAACACGGATCATACGAGATTTGTACCAAAATCAATAAAAGTAAAAGAAAGGAAGGATGAGATTAAAGATTAAAAGATAAAAACTTGAACTTTGATTAATGAAAAGTAGTACAAATGTTTGATATAGAAAGAAAGAAAGATGAAATCTAGTGAGAGAAAGTTTAGAACTTTCTCTCTCTAAAACTAGAAACTGCCTAAAAACTCTGTGTGTGATTTTTGTGAAGTAAAGTCCTATTTATAGGCAAGTCTTGTGGGCTTGTGAATGGGCTTGGTTTTGGGCTTCTTTTCTTCTTCTTTCTTTAGTCTTCTCGTCTCTTTAAATAAACGTTTCCGACTTTGGATTTTTAGAAGTGTCGGTGAATAATTCCAACTCGTCTTATAATCTTTTGTTTAATAGACTCGAGTTCTTCGACATATACGAATCTTCCATCTTTGGCTCTATTCTTCGATAAATCTTCAAATAGGCACAATGACTTCAAATCTTTTGCATCTCTTGGACATTAGACATCGTCTTGAGTCTTTTTCCTCGATAAAACCCGTGCAATCCCATGTTTTCTTTAATATTCATCCGGTTAGCTCTGAAAACATAATAAACACAAAAACCACGCATAATTCCAAACAAATGATATTAAATACGTGTTTTGGTCTTGTTTTAGCCAGAATTAAGTGGTAAAAGGATGGGTGTTTTCACACCTATCAAATCCCCTACACTTAACCATTGCCATGCCCTCATGCAATGCTTAGTGACAAAGCACATTTTACACTTTTCTCATAATCAATCAACCTTGGCCTTATTAAAATTCTACTAAACAAAAATGAAAGTACTAAGAAAAATTCAAACTTTAAAGTAAACAAAAGGATAGAAAATAGCTATGTGAAAAAAACTTGCAAAGAGATCGAGGACTTACATTAGGGCTTCGGTGCTGCGAGGATTTATCACCCTCAAGGTTCACGTTCCCCAAACTAAGCTTAAAAATGAGATCATTGTTATTATAAGTTAGCAATTCAAACACTCACACACATGACTTAATTAAAAGCGTAAACTCCCTTATTCCTAGGTGTATCTCTTATATTTTATTTTTGTCTTAGAATGATCATGAAGATGCATTTTTGGACTTATTTCGATAGTTATTTAGGCCGAAAGCAAAGTAGGACGATTTGATCAATAGTTAGCTAAAGGACAAAATCTCTTAAAACTGCTTCTCGGGATATCAAAAAGTTCATATCTTGGCATAACTTGGTTCGTGATTTGAGACCTTTCTCGGGCCGATATTTGGCATGTACTTCATACTTCATATCTTGAGAGACGTTCTTGAGATAATGGTCTTCTCATCGTAATAGAGTTTCTTCACTTGGAGACTTTTGAGGGGTACTCTAACTTTGTTGACCACGACTTCATGATTATTTCTTCAATCTCTAATTGGGATTTCGAGATACAACGATCCGCCTCCTTTTCGGACTTGGATCTATTTATCCTCATACCTTGTTAGGGTCTTTTCGGATAGACTTCTCCATGATCTTTATGGGAGTTGATTGCTTTTCGTCGTGAGTCTTGATCCTTCATATTGATTTTGGGAATAATGCTTTTCACATCACTTTGGATCTTCAGCAATAAATATGAATCCTCATGCCTTGTTAGGGCCTTTTCAGACTCGCCAATCTTCGCGCCCCGCTTCATAAGTTATGCTTTGGCTATGAACTCTTATCATTACCGAGCAACTTTTAAACGATCTTGGGCTAGAAGCTAAGTAACTTTTCAAATCGTACGACCTTACTTATTGCAGATAAATTATTAGCAAGTGATGGGAGAAAAGGCAAATAATTACACCAAGTGAGCTTGTGCAAGAATACCGACTTATAACTGACTCTATCATTTCTCGTTCTCCACAATTTAAAATCTCAAGTAATGAGACTCGTGGATACTTAGCCTAATAAACCAATTAAGGTCTACATGGTTAAGGATACTAGCTAGAACAAACTTGGATAAGTCTATTCGGGTTGAGTCAAAATAAACGCAACGAGCCTAATATGTCAAAGATTTCTAAACTAGCTACACCACTTTATTAATATTTATGACTATATTTCGGGATATATACATATGAAAGCAAAGATAAAAATTTAAAAATTATGACTAAATGGCCAAAGTTAATAAAAAATTTGAAAAATGTTGAAAAATAGGATTTTCCGGTTAAATGAAGGCATTTTCATGGAAAAGTCCACTTAAAACTTCGATAGAAGTCCCCCCTACACTTAAGATAAACATTGTCCTCAATGTTTAAGCATGTGGGAAAAATTTCCCCTACACTTATGACATTGTGCACGTTGGTTAACTCGAGTTAAGGAAGAGACGACTAAAGTGATCAATTTCAAATGTGAGTATGAAGAAAATTGGATCACGATAGTTGAGAGATAGAACCGGATTTCGGATAACACGGGAGCACGGTTCTTCGTAGGTTCCAAGAGTGCATTCATCCTTGTAATCACATCACCACACAAAAACAAACACCTATACAGGTCCCCCTACACTTAGGAGGTTAAAACATAAAAGGATAGATACTCGGGTTGCCTCCCGAGGAGCGCTTGTTTTTGATAACCGAGTCACGAGCCTGACTCGACCCAAAATTAGTTCATGGGGAATGTGGTGAGGGATGGAATCATCTCCTGAGAGATGTCCTCACCAAAGTACAACTTCAGACGCTGGCCATTCACCTTGAAATTGGGCCCATTTGGCTGAGAAAGCTCAATGGTCCCATACGGAAAGACTTTGGCGACGGTGAATGGACCAGACCAGCGGCTCTTCAACTTGCCAGAGAAGATCTTCAACCGAGAGTTGAAAAGTAAGACTTGATCACCAACGTGGAACTCTCGGTTCTTGATTTTTGCGTCATGGAGGATCTTCGTCTTCTCTTTGTAGATCAGCGAGTTCTCATAAGCTTCATTCCTCAGTTCATTGAGCTCGTTGAGTTGAATCTTACGATGATCACCGGCTTTGTTGATGTCGAAGTTAGCCCACTTCAAGGCCCAGTGCGCCTTATGTTCCAGCTCGATGGGAAGGTGGCATGCTTTCTCGTACACAAGACGATACGGTGTGCAACCGATCGGGGTCTTATAAGCAGTACGAAAAGCCCACAGAGCATCATCTAACTTATCGGCCCACGCCGCACGATGCTCTCCCACAGTACGCTCCAAAATTCGCTTCAATCCACGGTTGGATATCTCGGCCTGCCCATTGGTTTGGGGATGATAGGCGGTGGAAAGACGGTGATTGACACCATACTTTGCCATGACTCTTGCAAATTGATCGTTGCAAAAATGAGTCCCGCGGTCACTGATAATAGCACGAGGAACGCCGAATCTAGCGAACAGCGATTTCAAAAAGTTACAAACCACCCTCGCATCATTAGTAGGTAAAGCTTTGGCTTCAACCCACTTTGAAACGTAGTCAACGGCTACAAGGATGTATTTGTTTCCTTTAGATGAAGGGAATGGCCCCATAAAGTCGATACCCCAAACATCAAAGATTTCACATTCTTGAATGAAATTCTGAGGCATCTCGTCTTTATGTGTGATCGCGCCTTGTTTTTGGCAAGCATCATAATAAGTGTGAAAACACTTATCCTTTTACCACTTATTTCCAGTAATAACAAGACCAAAACGTGTGATTTATGTCATAAAAGTCGGGATTATGCGTGGTTTGTGTTTTTATTGTGTTTTAGGACCAAAATATGAAAAAGGAAGAAAACACGGGCTTTCACGGGCTTTTATCGAAGAAAAACGAGAAAAGACGAAGTCAAAAGATCAAGAGTGCTTAAAGAACGGATGTCCAAGACCTATTCTGGAGATTTATCGAAGAACAAGTCTAAAGACGGAAGTTTAATGAAGTCGAAGAACTTAAGTCTAATAGAAGAAGAAAATTAAAAGACAAGTTCAAATCCCGAGACTACAAAGACGAAGAATTAAAATCGAGTCGAAAAGAAAAAGAAAGAAGAAAGCACCACACATGCCTCCCACTTCCCTATAAATACCCTCCTAATCACATTAGGAAGGGGGTTAGCTATTTTTATTTTTTTTTCCAGTTTCTTTCTAGTTTTTAGAGAGAGAAAGTCTTAAACTTTCTCTCACTAGTTCATCTTTTTCTTCTAATCTTTCAAGATTAAACATTTTGTATTGCTTATTTTTATTAATCAAGTTTCATTTTAAGCTTTTTAATCCTTATTCTCATTCTACACTTCTTGATTTATTTACCTTTGATCCGATTTACATTCTTCATGCTTATGATTTGATGTTTTCGTGAGTAAAGGATTGTTCTTTTTGGTTTACACAAAAGCTACTTCGTCTAAGCCATAAGCTCGTAATGCTTATCTACGCACCTTGGTTCTAGCAGCACCATCTCCATACCTTCCTTCCGTATCCGAGGTGGGCTCTTTCATCGGCCTCTCTTGGAGTTGCCCGAGTGAAATGGAACGCTCTTCATTCGCAGGCAGTTACGGGGACTTTGCTTTTAGCTTTTAGCCTTCCTAGCTAGCCGACAAAGGTCGAACTTTCTTACTTCTTTATTGAAAGCGAAAGAGAAAACTGACTTACTCAACTTTTTGATTGAAAGGGTATAACTAACTGGCTGGCACCTTACGAAGTAGTATACTTATTTTGTTTAGTAGTAGGAGGCTTCACATACTCTTACTACTCGAGAGATAGGGTAGCACCCCCCATCCCCCGAAGTGGCTTATTTCGAGTCATAGCTTATTGATCTTTGGTTTTTCATCAAAGTTTTTAGTTATTTTAAAAGCCTTTTTCATAAAGTCCTTGATTTTATATCTTAAAAAGTTGTCGAATTTTAGCTTAATAAGTAGTTTAAGGTTTGAGTCGAATAGCTTATCCATTGTGCTTATTGCATTTTTCTTAGATTTCCACCATTTTCGGAACTGGTACCATCCATCGCAATCTTAGGGTTTGTATGCTTATTCCGACGGTTTACTACACATTCCGATAGCTTTGGTTTTTGATCGCAATAACCCATTAGGGTTTTACTTTGCGATCGGTTTGATTTTCCCCTTATTCCGATCTGGGTTGCGATCGCTTATTGCGATCGCATATTCCGACGGGTCTTAAGGCCTTGGTTAAGACGAAGTGCTGCCCATTTTTCGATAGCATCATTCCGATAGATACACATTGCGACAGTAGTACTTTACATTATTCCGATCTGAATCATTGCGATAGTGGCTTTCCGATAGATGGTCATTACGATAGTATTGATCTTGACTATTCCGATGGTTAATGTTAGTTATATTCCGATGGTCGCAATTTTGATGTGTTCCGATGGACATGAATTGTTTTATTCCGATTGGTTAAGTTTTTAAGTTTTTAAGTTCTTCAAGGTTTTAAGTTTCAAGTATTTTCTTAATTAACTTCTATTTTAATTTTGTCCAAGTTTCAAATTTACTCAACGACACTTTAATTACTTGCTAATAGTTTAAATTAGATAAACAAACCAAACCATTCTCTTGATCCACCAAAAGACGATTGAGTCACACTTAAGACCGGTTTTCAATTCGAAAAGACTTGGGACTTCAAAATTTCATACTTTCGTTGCAAAACCAAGTATTAAATGGCGCCGCTGCCGGCTCTTTTCGTTAAGATAAACGGTTTCTAGTTCGAGACGCATTGAATTTTGGGATCCGTTCTTTGAACGTTATTTTCCTCGCTTCAAACAATTTCAAAAATCCATAAAAATTATAAAACTTTTCAAAAATACAAAAACATTAAAAAAAACCTATAAAAAACAAAAAAGATTATATAGATATTTCTTGTGTATATTTTTCTTCTGCAGGTGCATGCGTACTAGATCTACAAACTATTCTGAGCCCGAGAATCGTGAAGATTTAGATATGGCTGGTGTTACCAACAACAATAATCACCCACCTCAAAATAATTTGAATAACAACAACAACAACAACAATGTCCTTCAACCTGATTTACGAACCATGGAGGAATTGTGCCAACCCACCATGAACGGACGCGGAGGCCCGATTGCGCCAATGCACGTCACGGCTCAGGAGTTTTCGTTGAAGCATCATATGATACAACAAGTGCAAACGAACCCATTTCGTGGAATTCCGGATGATGATGCCAACAAACACCTCGACAAATTCATTACCATTACCCAAAGCATGAAGTGCCCCAGTGTCTCAATGGATGACCTTCGCCTTCAACTTTTTCCACACTCGCTTTCCCACCATGCCGAAAAATGGTTTGACCGTCTTCCTAAGAATTCTATTCATACGTGGAACAACATGACTCAACGCTTTTTATCGCGCTACTTTCCCCCATCCATGGTCACTAGCCTTCGTAACCAAATCAGTGGATTTATGCAAGAGAATGATGAATCGCTTTTCGATGCTTGGGAACGTTACAATGATTTGATCGACCGCTGTCCTAATCACAATATGCTCCCCGTCACTCTCATTGACACCTTCTACAATGGTCTCACCTTTCGTGATCGTGACACGATCAATGCCGCCGCCGGTGGTACTTTTATGAAAAGGAGACCGGAGGAGTGTCGAGAGTTGATTGAAAACATGACTACTCACCACAAGAATTGGGATTCTTCCGCATCCTCAAGATCTAATCAGAGAATCAATGTTTCATCTACTTCTACCACCACCAACTCGTCTGTTTTGGAACGTGCTCTTCTTGATATCAACAAAAGTCTCCAAATTTTGACTTCTAACCAAACTCAACAAGCTAAAGTCGTTGCTATTTCTTGTGACACATGTGGTGGTCCTCATTCCTACAATGAGTGTCCCTCTACTCACGGCAATTATTCTGAAGACGTTAACGCAGCTTACGGCACTTATCCCACGGGAGGCTATCAGGCTCGCCCTCAAGGAGACCGTAACTTGCTAAGTTATCGTTCCAACAATTATCTTGCTCCTCCCGGTTTCCCTCCTGCAAACCAGAACCAACAACAAAGCTACAACCGAAACAACCAATCCTAACCTCGTGCTCAAAATCAATATCCATCCCAAAGAAACCCATACCCAACTCAAGGAAATTCTCAAGCTTACCAAGCTCCACCTCTCAATCAACCGATGGCCGTTAACCAAGACGTCGAGACGTTCATGAAGACTAATCGTGAGATGGTGACGAATCTTCAGAGCCAATTTGTCAACTTGAAGAATGACATGGTGAAACAAGGGAACGATATTCGAGCCGAGCTAAGGAATGATATGGCCAAACACAGCAATGATATTAATGCCAACATGCAAAACTCTTTCAACAATCAAGCTCTTCACCTTCGTGATATGATTGGTTCACTCATCCAAAGTAATCAACCCTCTTCTTCGGGTACTCTTCCGAGTAATACCGTTGCGAATCCAAGGGGGGAGATGAAAGCAATCACTACTCGAAGTGGAAAAGGTTATATGGAACCCGAGCTTCCTACACCTCCACCGGTGATTGTGAACAAGGAAAAAGAGCAACTTTCCCCACTTCCTTCACCTTCTATCCCCATTTCCCCACCACCCGTGGTTGTGAGTGATCCTATTCCCTTAAAGCCTTCTTCTTCATCCAATATACCTTATCCTTCAAGGTTGAGGAAAGAGAAGCAAAAGAGCAAGGATGATATTCAGGTTTCAAACTTCTTAAAAATGTTTAAAAAATTGAATTTTAACATCTCCTTTGCCGAGGCTCTCGCTCACATGCCCAAATACGCTAAGATGTTTAAAGATCTTTTAAGTGATAAGGAAAAGCTTCTTGATATCGCTCAGACCCAACTTAATGAGAACTGCTCTGCAGTGCTCTTAAGGAAATTGCCCACCAAACTTGGTGATCCGGGTCGCTTCTTGATTCCTTGCAACTTCCCGGGAGTAGAGAATTGCATGGCCCTAGCCGATCTAGGTGCCAGTATAAACTTAATGCCTTTAAGTGTTTGGAAGCAATTATCTCTCCCCGAGCTAGTCCCCACCAAAATGACTTTGGAATTAGCCAACCGTACGGTTGCTTATCCAGTGGGGATAGCCGAAGATGTCTTTGTTGGCGTCGACAAATTCACCTTTCCGGCGGATTTTGTTGTCGTTGATTACGAGATGGATCCCCGTGTTCCATTAATCGTCGGACGTCCATTTCTGAGGACCGGTCGCACTCTCATTGATGTAGCCGCAGGCGAAATAATCATGAGAGTTGGTGACGATAAAATTCTCTTCAACATGGGTAAGATTTCTCAGCAACCTTATTCATATGAGAGTGTTAATGCTATTGATGTTCTCGATGAGGCTTGTGAAGAACATTTTCATGATGCTTGCAAAAGTACTCTTTCTTCTCTACCCAATGTTGAGACCGTTGCCTCAATTGCTCCAGCATTGACTCCTTTTGGAGAAAGTGACTTGGATGATTTCGAAGCTAGCTTGGGTCCTCTCGATATTAAGTATGATAATTTGTCCACCAATTGGGATGAAGATATTCGTACTATTGAGAGACTTCTCAATGAGGACCCGTTCTCTCCTCCTGCTCCTAAAGAGGTGACTAATGACGATCCATCGTTAGTTTCACCATCTATTGAGGATCCGCCTACTCTCGAGCTTAAGGACTTACCACCTCATCTTGAGTACGTTTTTCTGGAAGACGACAAGAAGCTACCGGTCATCATCGCAAAGGATCTGAAGGAAGACGAAAAAGACCGACTTGTCGCTGTGTTGAAGAAGCATAAAAGAGCTATCGCTTGGAAAATCTCCGACATCCGCGGAATTGATCCTCACTTTTGCACACATAAAATTCTCATGGACGACGACTTTAAGCCTACAATTCAAAGTCAACGAAGGGTGAATCCTAAAATCCATGAAGTCATCAAAAAAGAGGTTATCAAACTTCTTGATGCAGGTATGATTTACCCTATTTCGGATTCACCGTGGGTTAGTCCAGTCCATTGTGTGCCTAAGAAAGGCGGAATCACCGTTGTGCCCAACGCAAACAACGAGTTAATTCCTACCCGTCTCGTTACTGGGTGGAGAGTTTGTATAGACTACCGCAAACTCAATGATGCCACGAGAAAGGATCATTTCCCTCTACCTTTTATGGACCAAATGCTTGAACGATTAGCGGGTAATGAATATTACTGCTTTCTGGATGGTTTCTCAGGTTATTTTCAAATACCCATCGATCCCCAAGATCATGAGAAGACAACATTCACTTGTCCCTATGGTACCTTTGCTTATAAACGAATGCCTTTTGGCCTATGCAATGCCCCCGGGACTTTCCAAAGATGCATGTTGGCTATCTTCCATGACATGGTTGAGCAAACCATGGAAGTCTTCATGGATGATTTCTCGGTCTTCGGGGATTCCTTCTCTTCTTGCCTTGCCAATTTGGAACGTATGCTTAAGCGGTGCGAAGACACTCGCCTTGTTCTGAATTGGGAAAAATGCCATTTTATGGTAAAAGAAGGCATTGTGCTAGGACACAAAATCTCTAGAGCCGGTCTTGAAGTCGACCGTGCTAAAGTTGATGTCATAGCCAAATTACCTCCACCTTCAACCGTGAAGGGTGTGAGAAGTTTTCTGGGTCATGCGGGCTTCTATCGTCGATTCATTCAGGATTTCTCTAAAATCGCTCGCCCAATGACCCACCTCTTGGAAAAAGATACTCCCTTTATCTTTTCTAAAGAGTGTCTCGAAGCCTTCAATCTTCTTAAAGATAAGCTAACTAAGGCACCGGTCTTGGTTACCCCTAATTGGGAGCTGCCTTTTGAATTGATATGCGATGCTAGCGACTTTGCTATTGGTGCGGTTTTGGGCCAAAGAGTGAATAAACACTTCCAACCAATCCACTATGCTAGCAAAACAATGACGGGGGCTCAATTGCATTATACGACAACCGAGAAAGAGCTTTTAGCTGTTGTCTATGCGTTTGAGAAATTTCGCCCCTATCTTGTTTTATCCACCACCATCGTATACACGGACCATTCCGCGTTGAAGTACTTGATGACCAAGAACGATTCTAAGCCAAGACTTCTTCGCTGGGTTTTGCTCCTTCAAGAATTCAACATTGAAATTCGTGACAAGAAGGGAGTTGAAAACCTGGCCGCGGATCATTTGAGTCGACTTGAGAATCCATATCAAGGGGATCATCCGAACAACGAGATCAATGACTCTTTCCCCCTGGAGACTCTAATGTCTATAAATCTCAATTTTGATGACACCCCGTGGTTTGCAGACATTGCAAACTACTTAGCGGGTGGTATTCTCATCCAAGGGTTAACATCCCAACAAAAGAAAAAGTTCTTGAATGATGTTAAGACTTACTTTTGGGATGACCCTTATCTATTCAAATAGTGTGCTGATCTGATCATTCGTCGTTGTGTTGACGGACCGGCAGCTTTTGACATTCTTCAAGCTTGCCACAAAGGACCCACCGGTGGTCACTTTGGTCCCAACTACACCGCTAAGAAAGTATTTGATTCTGGATTCTACTGGCCCACCATTTATCGTGACGCTCACGAAATGGTTAAGCATTGTGATGCTTGCCAACGTCAAGGCAAGATCACACATAAGGATGAGATGCCTCAAAATTTCATACAAGAATGTGAAATCTTTGATGTATGGGGCATCGACTTTATGGGGCCATTTCCATCATCCAAAGGGAACAAGTACATCCTCGTCGCCGTCGACTACGTCTCTAAATGGGTTGAAGCTAAGGCTCTTCCTACAAATAACGCACGGGTGGTTGTGAACTTTTTGAAGCAGCTTTTCGCTCGATTTGGCGTTCCTCGTGCTATCATCAGTGACCGCGGGACTCATTTTTGCAACGATCAATTTGCAAGAGTCATGGCAAAGTATGGTGTCACTCACCGTCTTTCCACCGCCTATCATCCCCAAACCAATGGGCAAGCCGAAATTTCCAATCGTGGCCTGAAGAGAATTTTGGAGCGTACTGTGGGAGAGCATCGTGCCGCGTGGGCCGATAAGTTAGATGATGCTCTGTGGGCTTTCCGTACTGCTTACAAGACCCCGATCGGTTGTACACCTTATCGTCTTGTGTACGGGAAAGCCTGCCACCTACCCATCGAGCTGGAACACAAGGCGCACTGGGCCTTGAAGTGGGCTAACTTCGACATCATCAAAGCCGGTGATCATCGCAAGGTTCAACTCAACGAGCTACATGAACTGAGGAATGCAGCCTATGAGAACTCGCTTATCTACAAGGAGAAGACGAAGATAATCCACGATGCTAAAATCAAGAACCGAGAGTTCCACGTTGGTGATCAAGTCTTACTCTTTAACTCTCGGTTGAAGATCTTCTCTGGCAAGTTGAAGAGCCGCTGGTCTGGTCCATTCACCGTCGCCAAAGTCTTTCCGTATGGGACCATTGAGCTTTCTCAGCCGAATGGGCCCAATTTCAAGGTGAATGGCCAGCGTTTGAAGCTGTACTTTGGTGAGGACATCTCTCAAGAGATGATTCCATCCCTCACCACGTTCCCCATGAACTAAAATTGGGTCGAGTCAGGCTCATGACTCGGTGAACAAAAACAAGCGCTTCTCGGGAGGCAACCCGTGTTCTATCCTTTACTGCTTTCATAATAAGTGTAGGGGGAGCATCGCATATGTTTGTTGTCTTGTTTCTTGTGCTGTGCAGGGATTAAAGCTTCAGAGAGCACCTTGATGACTTTTGACGAACCATGATACCGTGTTCCCATCTTCCCGGTTCTATCCTAAACTCTTGTGATTCAATATTTCATATTTTATATGTTCACATTGAATTCACTTTAGTTGTCCTTCCCTTAGCAAGATTTAAACAAAGTGCACAATGTCCTAAGTGTAGGGGAGTTTACTCCCACATGCTTAAACATTGAGGACAATGTTTATCTCAAGTGTAGGGGGACTTCTATCGAAGTAAGTGGTCTTTTCCATGAATTTGCCCTCATTTTAACCGGAAAATTTGATTTTTCGACATTTTTCAAAATTTTTAATCTATTTTGGCCTAGTTGTATAGTTGTATTTGCTTTTGTTATGTTTCCTTTGCTAGAATAAATTTTTCAATAAAGTGGTTTTAGATTTTTCTTAGTTGTGAATATTTTGACTCAACCCGAGTTTACTTGCCTAAGTTTACTCTAGCTAGTATCCTTAACGTGTTTAAGTCAAGTTTTGCTAGGCTTTTATATAGGGAGCTATAAAACGCGAAAGTCTTAACTCTCTCGGGTTAAGAAAAAGAACTTTTCGCAAGTTCCTATAATTGATCCTAGAGAGTCGTTTATCAAGGGAACTTTAAAATGCGATTTCTAAACTTGAAAAAGTCTAAGAATTTGCAAGATCCTATAGGCGACTCGAAAACCCAAAACTTTGATTTAATAGGCTAAGCATCCACGAGTCTTATTCCTTGAGATTTTAAACTGTGGAGGACGAGAGATGATAGAGTCAATTATAAGTTCGGTATTCTTTCGTGAGTTTATGTGAGTTAATTATAAGCCTATTCTCCCTCCGCTTGTTAATAAATTAATCTGCTAATAAATAAGGTTGTACGATTTGAAAAGTTACTTAGCTTCTAGCCCCAGATCGTTTAAAAGTTGCTCGGTAATGACGAGAGTTCATAGCCAAGGCATAACTTATGAAGCGGGGCGCGAAGATTGGCGAGTCCGAAAAGGCCCTAACAAGGCATGAGGGCTACATTTTGTTGCTAAAGATCCAAAAAGTGATGAGAAGAATCATTTATCGAAAATCAATATGAAGGATCGAGACACACGACGAAAAGCAAGAACTCCCCAAAAGTCATGGAGAAGTCTATCCGAAAAGACCCTAACAAGGTATGAGGATAAATAGATCCAAGTCCTAAAAGGAGGCGGATCGTTGTATATCAAAGTCCAAAAATAAAGATTGGAGAAAAATGAAGAAGTCGTGGTCCAAAGATGAAGAATCTCTCAAAAACTTCAAGTGAAGAAATTCCTGTTATGAAGAGAAGACCATAATTTCAAGAACGTCTCTCGAAGATTCGAAGTATGAAGTCGCTGCCAAATATCGCCCCGAGAAAGGTCTCAAATCGCGAACCAAGTTATGCCAAGATATGAACTTTCTGATATCCCGAGAAGCAGTTTTAAAAGATTTGGTCCTTTAGCTAACTATTGATTAAATCGTTCACCTTATTTTCGGACTAAAATAACTATCGAAATAAGTCAAACAATGCATCCTCGTGATCATTCAAGACAAAAATAAAATATAAGAGATACACCTAGGAATAAGGGAGTCTAAGTGAATAATTGGCCCACATAAGTTCGTGATAGTTTGCTAACTTATAATAACAATGATCTCGTTTTTAAGCTTGGTATGGGGAACGTGAAACTTGAGGATGATAAACGTTCATGGCTGCCAAAACCAATGTAAGTTTTTAATTTCTTTACTTATTTCTATCTTTTCATCTTTAGTATTTAATAAAGGCCAAGGTAGGTTATTTATGATGGGAAATGTAAACCGTGCTTAAAATTAATGCATTGCATGAGGGCATTGCAATGGTCAAGTGTAGGGGATTTAATAAGTGTGAAAACACTTATCCTTTTACCACTTATTTCCAGTAATAACAAGACCAGAACGTGTGATTTATGTCATAAAAGTCGGGATTATGTGTGGTTTGTGTTTTTATTATGTTTTAGGACCAAAATATGAAAAAGGAAGAAAACACGGGCTTTCACGGGCTTTTATCGAAGAAAAACGGGAAAAGACGAAGTCAAAAGATCAAGAGTGCTTAAAGAACGGATGTCCAAGACCTATTCTGGAGATTTATCGAAGAACAAGTCTAAAGACGGAAGTTTAATGAAGTCGAAGAACTTAAGTCTAATAGAAGAATAAAATTAAAAGACAAGTTCAAATCCCGAGACTACAAAGACGAAGAATTAAAATCGAGTCGAAAAGAAAAAGAAAGAAGAAAGCACCACACATGCCTCCCACTTCCCTATAAATACCCTCCTAATCACATTAGGAAGGGGGTTAGCTATTTTTATTTTTTTTTCAAGTTTCTTTCTAGTTTTTAGAGAGAGAAAGTCTTAAACTTTCTCTCACTAGTTCATCTTTTTCTTCTAATCTTTCAAGATTAAACATTTTGTATTGCTTATTTTTATTAATCAAGTTTCATTTTAAGCTTTTTAATCCTTATTCTCATTCTACACTTCTTGATTTATTTACCTTTGATCCGATTTACATTCTTCATGCTTATGATTTGATGTTTTCGTGAGTAAAGGATTGTTCTTTTTGGTTTACACAAAAGCTACTTCGTCTAAGCCATAAGCTCGTAATGCTTATTGGCTTATTTCGAGTCATAGCTTATTGATCTTTGGTTTTTCATCAAAGTTTTTAGTTATTTTAAAAGCCTTTTTCATAAAGTCCTTGATTTTATATCTTAAAAAGTTGTCGAATTTTAGCTTAATAAGTAGTTTAAGGTTTGAGTCGAATAGCTTATCCATTGTGCTTATTGCATTTTTCTTAGATTTCCACCATTTTCGGAACTGGTACCATCCATCGCAATCTTAGGGTTTGTATGCTTATTCCGACGGTTTACTATACATTCCGATAGCTTTGGTTTTTGATCGCAATAACCCATTAGGGTTTTACTTTGCGATCGGTTTGATTTTCCCCTTATTCCGATCTGGGTTGCGATCGCTTATTGCGATCGCATATTCCGACGGGTCTTAAGGCCTTGGTTAAGACGAAGTGCTGCCCATTTTTCGATAGCATCATTCCGATAGATACACATTGCGACAGTAGTACTTTACATTATTCCGATCTGAATCATTGCGATAGTGGCTTTTCGATAGATGGTCATTACGATAGTATTGATCTTGACTATTCCGATGGTTAATGTTAGTTATATTCCGATGGTCGCAATTTTGATGTGTTCCGATGGACATGAATTGTTTTATTCCGATTGGTTAAGTTTTTAAGTTTTTAAGTTCTTCAAGGTTTTAAGTTTCAAGTATTTTCTTAATTAACTTCTATTTTAATTTTGTCCAAGTTTCAAATTTACTCAACGACACTTTAATTACTTGCTAATAGTTTAAATTAGATAAACAAACCAAACCATTCTCTTGATCCACCAAAAGACGATTGAGTCACACTTAAGACCGGTTTTCAATTCGAAAAGACTTGGGACTTCAAAATTTCATACTTTCGTTGCAAAACCAAGTATTACATCACATCGTTTAACCATCTCGTGACCATCACGATAGATGGTGGGCCAATAAAATCCCGAATCAAACACTTTTTTGGCGGTGTAGTTGGGACCAAAGTGACCACTGTTGGGAATTAATTTGATGAGACAAAACAAGTATAATGAAACAAGAAGGGCTTATATGCAAATATCAAGCTTTACAAGAATATGGAGCCCTTTCATACAACAAGAATGACTTATTAGCAAAAGATGGAGGGACTTCTAATGTAATTAAAGTTTTCTTGTAAGAAAAGTCTTGTATTCTAGTATATATAGAATACAATGACCGTAGGTTTTATTCATCCCATCATTCACAATGTAGTCTTAAAGTTGAGTCGTGTGTTCTAGACGTGTGTAACCTTGTAAACACGTCTAGGTTTGTTACTTGTAATCGTTTGAAGTTTAATACAAGTAAACGTTGGAAAAGAAACACCTTGTTCATAATCAATGTTCTAATTCCGCTATGTTTATCATATGAACGTTGATTATCCTAGTAAGCTTAATCGATCCATGATTTATTGGTTTCCACAATTGGTATCAGAGCAGGTGGCTCTCGGTACTAGGATCTAACAAGGTGTTCGGGTCGAAGAACGAAGAAAGCTTAAAAATCCGTCCACGATTTTATGTTCGGATCTCACTGCGCAGCCGTTTTCAAACTGCAATATCTCATTCGTTAACCGTTGGATCGTCGCAAAAATTTTTCTGTAGGTTCTCAATGTATGCGTCTTCGATCTCACTGGAGCGATCGTCGAGCTCAGGCCTCAAGAAAAAGTTATAGCTCGTCGAAGTTGGCTGCTGGTGAAGGTATAAATTTTCTGTTTTTGTCTTTTTATTAAATAAGATTTAGGGTTTTATCCCCTAAACCCTAGATCGAATTTAAAGCAGAAAAGTATGGGTTTTGAAGGCTGTTATATTGTATATTGATACAAGATTCGAGCTATGGTTGATTTACAAACCCTAAGTTAGGGTTTCGATGCAAAATTTTATAAACCCTATATGGATTGGTTGAAACTGGATGTTAATAAAGAAAGATGTGCTCACGTTTATATGTAGCTGCCAAGGTCAAGGATGCTATTGTTTGGAATAAATTGGTCACGTATGACTGTACAACAAGGTTACAGTCCGCTTGTTATTATTTATGGATTACTCGATGTAATCTCACGTGAAGGTTTCAGCAAGGTTCTGTGATCCTATTTTCAATGATTATATTTTGATGTGATCCATGATGTGCAAGGAAAGTACTGCTCATGGTGTAAGTCATGAGATGTACATGTCAATACAATAGTAGTACTGGTCAGATGCATAAGATGTATTGTGATACTATCGTGATATCATCAGTGCTTGCTTACAAATTCGTGGTCCCGATTACCTTGTCTGTTTCTTGTGTCATGGGATAGAGAAAGTCAAGGATGTTTGTTTGAAGACAGAACGTGAGAAATTGATAGATAGATACAAGTGCGGATCGACAAAAAGAAAAGAGACATAATGAGAATGAAGTAAGTACTGTATGTGGGCCAGGTTTGATACATCTTAAAAAAAATTATAACTGAAGATCGAGATGTATGAAGGACTAGGAAAAGAATTAGGTTTTCAATAATTGTGCTGTGAAGGAGTTATTCTGCTTTGAATCGTTGGGCTCTATTGTTTCTTTATAATTCTTTTGTGGTCCAGTGAAGTAGCAAACAAAAGATTGAAGGGGACGGTTCATGTTTAGAAAATGGTGGGGTCCCAAGCGTTTCAGGAAAAAGGGATTGGTGCAATTGGTATGTACAATTCGTTTTTCTTCTTAATGGTTTTGCTCAATATATTGTTTGAGTATTTGGTTGCTGGTTGTGGACACACGTGGGATTTGTATTCTTTAATTCACGTGATAGTTTACAAGTGCCTATGGATTATTTGCTGTGTTCACAGGACACAAAGAGTATTTGAGTAGGAAAAGGTACGTGACTTGTTTGATTAAGAATAAGGTTACTGCTTGTTGTTCGCCATATAATGTCAATTAAAAATATATGGCTACTATAGAAAGTGTACGAAGACAAGAAAGATTTATTGGGGTATTTTGTTTGAGAAAAAGGAAAAGTGGTACAATGGGGTAAGATTCTAGCCACTGTCAAGAGAGTTATGTAGCCACAGATGGTGTCAGTGAGTCAAGCCGCTGACAAGAATAAAACACACGCTGACAGAGAAGACGCTGACATGTTATATCTGGACGCTGACACGTATTGTCCAATATATGGTTTTTAAGCGCTAACAAGTATCGTTCGATATCGGACAATACATACAGAAGATATATTGGATGACTCAGGATCTCGGACAGAACTGTCTGTTTAAAAATTTTATGGCTCGTTTTGGAATATTGTGTTTGGTGCAATGAAGTTTTATTTGATTATGTGACAAGGCTAACCTTGCGGTTACGTACCGACTTGGATTAGAAGCAGAACGCCGACAGAGGCAGCAGTTGCATAAAAGAAGAAGATGATATTGTACCTAGATGATTTTCATTGCAAATTGGAGGTTTCGATGAAGAGGTTTGATTATTGCTTCTTTGGTGTTGGAGTTGTTTTTCGCAGGTTTGTATTTTATCATATCTCAAAAGACTCGCCTCTCTTTTTGAGATAACTTGCTTGTTCGTTTAAATGTTTGGTGACGAAGACTTGTCAAATCTAGCAACTAGATACCTTGCTATCACTTAAAGGAGTCACATTATCGTGCTCAGTGTCTCACAAAGGATGAGGATTTTGACAAGAGATCGAGGTCTGCTTATATTTACTCTCATCATATAAGTTCGACGTCACATGGATAGTGCAAGATATAAGGTACAAGCTTGGGATATTCCACTTCTTCAACAAATAGGTTATATTCGTTTTTCTTCATTCGTAATCTACAATTAGAGTCTACATGGTTCGTGATTCATTTACATGCACCACTCAAGGGGAAGCGTTTATTAGTTGTTTATCTTTAGTAGACCCCTATTGGATGAGACAAAAAGGGGAAGAAGATTCAAAGATCAAGGTATACAACTTATTTTTATGTGGTGATATGTTTTACAAGAAATCTTACTTTAAGGGGAAGCTTGTTTCATTCGTGAAAGATCAAGATTTGAAGATTGGTTTTGTCATCATCAAATAGGGGAAGATTGTTGGGAATTAATTTGATGAGACAAAACAAGTATAATGAAACAAGAAGGGCTTATATGCAAATATCAAGCTTTACAAGAATATGGAGCCCTTTCATACAACAAGAAGGACTTATTAGCAAAAGATGGAGGGACTTCTAATGTAATTAAAGTTTTCTTGTAAGAAAAGTCTTGTATTCTAGTATATATAGAATATAATAACCGTAGGTTTTATTCATCCCATCATTCACAATGTAGTCTTAAAGTTGAGTCGTGTGTTCTAGACGTGTGTAACCTTGTAAACACGTCTAGGTTTGTTACTTGTAATCGTTTGAAGTTTAATACAAGTAAACGTTGGAAAAGAAACACCTTGTTCATAATCAATGTTCTAATTCCGCTATGTTTATCATATGAACGTTGATTATCTTAGTAAGCTTAATCGATCCATGATTTATTGGTTTCCACAACCACCGGTGGGTCCTTTGTGGCAAGCATCAAGGATTTCAAAAGTTGCCGGTCCATCAACACATCGGCGAATAATCAAGTCAGCACATTGTTTGAAAAGATACGGGTCATCCCAGAAGTAAGTCTTAATGTCTTTGAAGAACTTCTTCTTTTGCTGGGATGTTAACCCGTCAACTAGAATTCCACCCGCTAAGTAGTTTGCAATGTCCGCAAACCACGGGGTTTCATCAGCAGTAGAATTGATAGACATTAAGGTCTCCAGGGAAAAGAATCATTGATTTCTTTGTTCGGATGATCCCCCTGGTAAGGATCCTCAAGTCTACTGAGATGATCTGCGGCTAGGTTTTCTGCTCCTTTCTTATCGCGAATTTCGATTTTGAATTCTTGGAGTAGCAAAACCCAGCGAAGAAGTCTTGGTTTGGAATCTTGCTTTGTCAACAAGTACTTCAACGCGGAGTGATCGTTGTAAACGATTGTGTTGGAAAGGACAAGATAGGGGCGAAATTTTTCAAAGGCATAGACAACAGTTAAAAGCTCTTTCTCGGTTGTCGTATAATGCAATTGGGCCCCCGTCATTGTCTTGCTAGCGTAATGGATTGGTTGGAAGTGTTTGTTAACTCTTTGTCCCAGAACCGCTCCAATAGCAAAATCACTAGCATCGCACATCAACTCAAAGGGAAGCTCCCAATTAGGGGTAACCAAGACGGGTGCCTTAGTAAGCTTATCCTTAAGCGAGGTGAAGGCTTCGAGACACGCTTTGGAAAAGATAAAAGGAGTATCTTTTTCCAAGAGGTGGGTCATCGGGCGAGCGATTTGAGAAAAATCTTTGATGAATCGACGGTAGAAACCCGCATGACCCAGGAAACTTCTCACACCCTTCACGGTTGAAGGTGGAGGCAACTTGGCGATAACATTGACTTTAGCACGGTCTACTTCAAGACCGGCTTTGGAAATTTTGTGTCCCAGCACGATGCCTTCTTTTACCATAAAATGGCATTTTTCCCAATTCAGAACTAGGCGAGTGTCTTCGCACCGCTTAAGCATACGTTCCAAATTGGCAAGGCAAGAAGAGAAAGAATCCCCGAAGACCGAGAAATCATCCATGAAGACTTCCATGGTTTGTTCAACCATGTCATGGAAGATAGCTAACATGCACCTTTGGAAAGTCCCGGGGGCATTGCATAAGCCAATAGGCATTCTTTTGTAAGCAAATGTGCCATAGGGACAAGTGAATGTAGTCTTCTCTTGATCTTGGGGATCGATGGGTATTTGGAAATAACCCGAGAAACCATCAAGAAAGCAGTAATATTCATTACCTGCTAAACGTTCAAGCATTTGGTCCATAAAAGGTAGAGGGAAATGATCCTTTCTCGTGGCATCATTAAGTTTGCGGTAGTCTATACAAACTCTCCACCCATTAACGAGACGAGTGGAAATCAAATCTTTGTGTTCATTGGGAACAACGGTTATTCCGCCCTTCTTGGGCACACAATGGATTGGACTAACCCATGGTGAATCCGAAATAGGGTAAATCATACCCGCATCAAGAAGTTTGATAACCTCTGTTTTGATGACTTCATGGATTTTTGGATTCACCCTTCGTTGGCTTTGAATTGTGGGCTTAAAGTCGTCCTCCATGAGAATTTTGTGTGTGCAGAAGTGAGGATCAATTCCGCGAATGTCGGAGATTTTCCAAGCGATAGCCTTCTTATGAGCTTTAAGCACGGCGATGAGGCGAGTTTTCTCTTCTTCCTTTAGGTCCTTAGCAATGATGACTGGCGACTTCTTCTCTTCTTCAAGGAATATATACTCAAGATGGGGCGGCAACTCCTTAAGTTCTAAATCCGGAGGATTTTCGACGGGAGGCGTTTTCAAAGTCGGAGTATCGATAGCAATAACCGTGGGAGATGGAGGCGAAGGATTGTCTTCGTTGAGAAGATTGTCAAAGAAATTCATGTCTTCATCCCTATCGGTGGGAGAATCATTAGTAGCTAAATTCACATCTCCCATGGTGTCTTCAAGATTGTTCCAAAACGAATCACTTTCTCCAAATAGAGACAGTGATGAATCAATAGAGGCAACGGTTTCAACATTGGGAAGAGAGGTAGGAATACTTTTGCAAGCATTTTGGAAGTGTTCTTCACAAGCCTCATCAAGAACGTCAATACAATTAACACTCTCGTTGGAATAAGGTTGTTTGGACAACTTTCCCATGTTGAAGACGATTTTATCGTCACCCACTCTCATGATAAGCTCACCGGCTTCAACATCGATGAGAGTGCGACCGGTCCTCAGGAATGGACGACCAACAATCAGTGGTACACGAGGGTCCATCTCGTAGTCGACGACGACGAAATCAGCAGGAAAAGTAAATTTGTCGACTCCTACAAAGACGTCTTCGGCTATCCCCACTGGATAAGCAACCGTACGGTTAGCTAATTCCAAAGTCATTTTGGTGGGGACTAGCTCTGGGAGAGATAATTTCTTCCAAACGCTGAGAGGCATTAGATTAATACTGGCACCTAGATCGGCTAGGGCCATGCAATTCTCTACTCCCGGGAAATTGCAAGGGATTAAGAAACGACTCGGATCACCAAGCTTGGTTGGCAATTTCCTTAAGAGCACTGCAGAGCAATTCTCATTAAGTTGGGTGTTGGCAATATCGAGGAGCTTTTCCATGTCGCTCAGAAGATCTTTAAACATTTTTGCACATTTAGGCATGTGAGCGAGAGCCTCAGCGAAGGAGATATTGAAATTCAGTTGTTTAAACATCTTAAGAAAGTTAGAAACCCGAATATCGTCCTTGCTTTTGAGCTTCTCTTTCCTCAACCTAGATGGATAAGGTATATTGGAAGAAGAAGAAGGCTTTAGGGGAATAGGATCACTCACAACCACGGGTGGTGGGGAAATGGGGGTAGAAGGTGAAGGAGGCGGAGAAATTGGGGAAGTAGAAGGATGAGGGATAGTAGCAGGTGACTCGTTCTCCTTAGTCACAATCACCGGTGGAGGTATAGGAAGCTCGGGTTCCTTGGTACCTTTACCACTTCGAGTGGTGATTGCTTTCATCTCCCCTCTTGGATTCGCAACGGTGTTACTCGGAAGAGTACCCGAAGAAGAGGGTTGATTACCATGGAAGAAACTAGCCATCATGTTTCTTAAGTCATTCGTTTGACTATCCATAGTGTTTTTCATATCAGCTCTCAGATCATTCCCTTGTTTCATCAGGTCTGCTTTCAAGTTGCGCACTTCCTGTTGGAGATTATTCACGATCACATCGTTAGTCCTCATGTAGGTTCCAATGTCTTGATATGATGTGGGGGTTTGGTTGGAAGGAGCAGTGTATGTGGGTGGTTGATAAGCAGGTTGCTGGTAAACTTGGTTGTTTCATTGAGGTGGTTGTTGCTGCTTATGAGGAGGGATGTATGGTGTACGAGGTTGTTGTTGTTGTTGAGGAGGGCGATTGAGGTTTTGTTGTTGGTTTGGGTTGTTTGGAGGAAAACCGGGTGGGGAAAGATAATTGTTGGAGCGGTAGCTAAGCAAATTACGGTCACCTTGAGGTCTAGCTTGATAAGCAGGTTGAGGATAGGTGCCATATGCTGCATTCACATTCTCAGCAGGGTAGTCTTGGGTGGCGGTACAAGTGGTGTAAGAGTGAGGACCCCCGCATATTTCGCATGGTTGACTAACAACATTGACTTGAGCATTTTTAGCGTTGTTGCTGTTGTTGTTGCTGACGGTGTGGGTAACAAGCGATTCAAGAAGCGTAGTGATTTTGTCAAGTCGCTTGTCGTTGTCACTAGTGCTAGCACTAGCGACATTGGTCCGAACACTCTTGGTTTGCACACGAGATTTATTCTCAATGATATCCCAAGCAGCATTGGAAGTCTTAGCCAAAAGATTACCCCCCGAGGCACTGTTTAGTGAATCTTGGTCACTCATGCTTAAACCATTGTAAAAAGTATTAATTTGATGTACTTTGGTAAAACCATGTTGTGGGCATTTTCTTAAAAGATCTTTAAAACGATCCCAAGATTCACTGAACGACTCATCGTACTTTTGTTCAAAATTTATGATTTCATTCCGCAAAGCGGTAGTACGAGAGGGTGGAAAAAAGTAATTGATAAACTTTGTTTCCAAATCCGTCCACGAGAGAATACTCTGTGGCGGTTCCTTAGCAAGCCAATGTCGGGCTTGTCCCTCTAAAGAAAAGGGAAAAAGTTGTAACTTGATAACCTCTTGTGGAACACCATTGAATTTAACCGTGTTGGTGAGTTGCAAGAATCTCTTGATATGGTCATGTGGGTCATCAATGGTACGCCCCAAGAATGGTTGAGCAGAGACCATCTGGATGCCTGATTTTAGCTCAAAGTTGTTGGCGGTAATTGGAGGTATGACAATTGGATCCGTGTTGCCATCTACATGAGCTTGCAGCAGTTCAATCATCGGGCGATTATCCGGAAGGGGCTCATTGTTGTTGTTATTATTCATGTTGTTGAAAGGTGGGTTGTTGTTGTTATTATTGTTGTTCGGAGGTGGTATGTTATTGTTGTTTTGTACACCGGCCATGTCTAAGTGATCGAGAGGCTCAGGCTCTTGATAAGACGTGGATCGAGTGCGCATACACCTGCAAATGAACGAACAAAGAAAAACAAAGCAAAAATATTTTTGTTTTTTATGTTTTTTACTTTTTAGGATTTTTGAAAATTTTATATTTTTTTAGTGTTTTTGAAAATTTTTGTGAAAAGGTAACGTTCACGGGGAACGGATCCCAAAATCCAAGTTCTCACAAAAAACTTTTGATCTTAACGAGAAGAGCCGGCAGCGGCGCCATTTGATACTCGGTTTTTGCAATGGGTTCTATGTTCTCGATATCCTCTCGAATTGATCTCGGCTCTAAGTGGAATGATTTGTTCTTGGATAATAAAAAGTGGTTGGTTTGTTTATCTATTTTAAACTAATGACAAGAAATTAAGTGTCGAAGAGTAAAATTAAATAACTAAATGATTAAAGTGAAAAGACGAGTTTAAAATTAGATGATTGGAAACTTAACAATTATATGAGGAAAATAAATGGACATTCAATAAAAACTAACACTTGGAACCTTTTGTGAAACATATGAATTTAATTGAAAAGTACTAAAAGAAAGTAAGAACGGAACAAAGCAAATTAGCTAAGATCGGAATAGTGGAAAAAAGGGCACTCAATTGGAATACATTCCGATCGGGTGATCGGAATGCTTAGAAAAGCTAATGATCGGAATACGGGCAAATGACCCCAATCGGAATATGTTGGAAATTTACTAATCGGAATACTAGAAACAGGTGACAATCGGAATACCAATATGATCTCAATCGGAATATGGGGAAAAACAAAGCAGTCGGAATACACTAAACACCCACCGTCGGAATATGAGAATACCACCAATCTGAATATTAAAACCCTTTTCCGATCGGTCGATCGGAAAAAGGGGAAGGGCTTTGGTCGGAATACTCGGTCGGAAAAGGGCTTTGCCCTTTCCGAAAATGATGCCAAACCGAGACTTAAGCTAGGGAAATAAGCTTATGGAATAAGCTAACTCCCAAAACTAGCTCGAATCCAATAAAATACTGATCAAATAAGCACTAAAAACAACTTTTCTAAACTCAAAATAAACAACTTATAAATCAAATTAATAAAAAGATGAACTTTTCATAAAAACTTTAAAAAGTAAAATAAGCTAAATCAACCAATAAGCCAAAAAGAACAAGGATCTTAAAGCTTATTAGTGTATAAACTTAAGGAAACATAAAAAGAAATCAACTTTTTAAGCACAAATCATTGATGAACAACACGGATCATACGAGATTTGTACCAAAATCAATAAAAGTAAAAGAAAGGAAGGATGAGATTAAAGATTAAAAGATAAAAACTTGAACTTTGATTAATGAAAAGTAGTACAAATGTTTGATCTAGAAAGAAAGAAAGATGAAATCTAGTGAGAGAAAGTTTAGAACTTTCTCTCTCTAAAACTAGAAACTACCTAAAAACTCTGTGTGTGATTTTTGTGAAGTAAAGTCCTATTTATAGGCAAGTCTTGTGGGCTTGTGAATGGGCTTGGTTTTGGGCTTCTTTTCTTCTTCCTTCTTTAGTCTTCTCGTCTCTTTAAATAAACGTTTCCGACTTTGGATTTTTAGAAGTGTCGGTGAATAATTCCAACTCGTCTTATAATCTTTTGTTTAATAGACTCGAGTTCTTCGACATATACGAATCTTCCATCTTTGGCTCTATTCTTCGATAAATCTTCAAATAGGCACAATGACTTCAAATATTTTGCATCTCTTGGACATTAGACATCGTCTTGAGTCTTTTTCCTCGATAAAACCCATGCGATCCCATGTTTTCTTTAATATTCATCCGGTTAGCTCTGAAAACATAATAAACACAAAAACCACGCATAATTCCAAACAAATGAAATTAAATACGTGTTTTGGTCTTGTTTTAGCCAGAATTAAGTGGTAAAAGGATGGGTGTTTTCACACCTATCAGGAATCCCAAAAGGAATCCCAATCGGAATATGCAAAACCCTATTCCGATCTAGTGATCGGAATAAAAGGGCTCTTGTCGGAATAAAAGGTGCAAATCAGAAAGCTGATCGGAAAGGGGAAACCCTTTTCCGATTGGGATAATTTGTAATAAGCAATGAAATAAGCTATTCTTCAATAAGCTAAAACCGAAACTTAAATAACTATTTAATGAAAATAACGAAATAAGCACGAGTAAGAACTTTTAAAACTTAAATAAGTAAAACTTTTAAAATCAAAGTCAAAAAGACGAAACCTTTTTAAGAAAACTTAAAATCAATAAGCTAAACACAAAATAAGCCAATAAGCATGTCAAGCTCAAAGCTCATTTGTATTAAAACTTATAGATGAATAAAAAGATAAACTTTTTAATCAATCAAACATCAAAACTAAACAAGATCAAAGATTATATCGAATCAAAGGTAAATAAAATCAAGAAAGGTAGAATGAGATGAATAATAGAAAGCTTGATCAAAGGTAAATAAGATTAAACAACAAAATTAAGAACACTTACTTGAATTAAAGGCAAGAAATTAAAGGTGCAAGACAAGAAATTAAATGACAATTAAGTAAAATGCAAAAATGAAAGATGGAAGAGCATAGTTTGTCAAACTAGCCAACCACTTGAAATGAAAACACTAATTATCTATTTATAGGGGAGATTAGGGAGGTGCTTAGGAAGCTTCCTCCCCTCTTTCTTCTTTCTTTAATTGCGTCATTAAGTCCTTAATCTTTTTAATCTTTTGACTTTAATGACTTTGTCTCAGGATTTCTTCAAATTCGTCTTGTAATTCTTCAATAAATTAGACTTCGGCTTTTAGTAAACTTCCGTCTTTTGACTTTTTCTTCGATAAATCTTCAGAATTGGTCTTGGACTTCCGTTCTTTTTGCACTCTTGATTTCTTGACTTCGTCTTTCGTCTTTTTCTTCGATAAAAGCCCATGAATGCCCGTGTTTTCTCCACTTTTCACCTTTTCGTCCTAAATCACAACAAAAACACAAACCACGCATAATTCCGACATAAATGACATAAAATACACGTTTTGGCTCGGTTATTATTGTAATTAAGTGGTAAAAAGGATGGGTGTTTACACACCTATCAAATCCCCTACACTTGACCATTGCAATGTCCTCATGCAATGCATTAGTTACAAAGCACGATTACATTTTTCATTATAATCAATCCACGTTGGCCTTTATTAAAGAGATAGAAAATTATTAACATTCAAAGTAAGAAAGAAATCAAAAACATACCTTAGGGTTTTGAAAATGTCATGAATGATCATCATCCTCAAGTTTTCACTTTCTCCAAACCAAGCTTAAAAACGAGATCATTGTTATTATAAGTTAGCAAACTAACACGAACTCATGTGGGCCAATTATTCACTTAGACTCCCTTATTCCTAGGTGTATCTCTTATATTTTATTATTGTCTCGAATGATCACAAGGATGCATTGTTTGACTTATTTCGATAGTTATTTAGGCTGAAAAAAAAGTGGGACGATTTAATCAATAGTTAGCTAAAGGACAAAATCTTTTAAAACTACTTCTCGGGACCTCAAAAAGTTCATATCTTGGCATAACCCGCTTCGCGATTTGAGACTTTTCTCGGACCGATATTTGGCAGCGACTTCATACTTCAAATCTTGAGAGACGTTCATGAAATAATGGTCTTCTCTTCATAATAGGAATTTCTTCACTTGAAGTTTTGAGAGATTCTTCATATTTGGACCACGACTTCTTCATTTTTCTCCAATCTTTACTTGGGATTTTGATATACAATGATCCACCTCCTTTTTGGACTTGGATCTATTTATCCTCATACCTTGCTAGGGTCTTTTCGGATAGACTTCTCCATGATCTTTTGGGGAGTTCTTGCTTTTCGTCGTGTGTCTCGATCCTTCATATTGATTTTCGATAAATGATTCTTCACATCACTTTTGGATCTTTAGCAACAAAATGTAGCCCTCATGCCTTGTTAGGACCTTTTCGGACTCGCCAATCTTCGCATCCCGCTTCAATAAGTTATGCCTTGGCTATGAACTCTAATCCATACCGAGCAACTTTTAAACGATCTTGGGTTAGAAGCTAAGTAACTTTTCAAATCGTAAAACCTTATTTATTGCAGATAAATTTATTAGCAAGCGATGGGAGAATAGGCTTATAATTAACTCAAATAAATTCACGAAAGAATACCAAACTTATAATTGACTCTATCATCTCTCGTTCTCCACAATTTAAAATCTCAAAGAATGAGACTCGTGGATGCTTAGCCTATTAAATCAAAGTTTTGGGTTTTCGAGTCGCCTATAGGATCTTGCAAATTCTTAGACTCTTTCAAGTTTAGAAATCGCATTTTAAAGTTCCCTTGATAAACGACTCTCTAGGATCAATTATAGGAACTTGCGAAAAGTTCTTGTTCTTAACCCGTGAGAGTTAAGACTTTCGCATTTTATAGCTCCCTATATAAAAGCCTAGCAAAACTTGACTTAAACATGTTAAGGATACTAGCTAGAGTAAACTTAGATGAGTAAACTCGGGTTGAGTCAAAAGATTCACAACGTTTAAAAATTAAAACCACTTTATTCAAAATTTATTCTAGCAAAGAAAACAAATAACTATACTAAAGGAAAAACTAAATAGGCCAAAATAGATCAAAAATTTTGAAAAATGTCGAAAAATTGATTTTCCGGTTAAAATGAGGACAAATAGAAGGAAAAGGCCACATAACTTCGATAGAAGTCCCCCTACACTTAATATAAACATTGTCCTCAATGTTTAAGCATGTGGGAGTAAACTCCCCTACACTTAGGACATTGTGCACTTTGTTTAAATCTTGCTAAGGAAGAAACAACTAAAGAGATTCCTATTTTAATATTGAGAAATATAAAATAGTGAATCGAAAAGAGTTTAGGATAGAACCGGGAAGACAGAAACACGGAATCACGGTTCGTCAAAAGTCATCAAGAGTGTGTCTTTGAAGCTCTAATCCCTGCACATGATAAGAAAGAAAAAAAGAAACACCAACGGGGCTCCCCCTACACTTATGGTGAAAACAGGGAAAAATAGATAGATAATTGGGTTGCCTCCCAAAAAGCGCTTGTTTATATTAACCGAGTCACGAGCCTGACTCGTCCCCAAATTAAATGGTCCATGGGGAAGCCTCGAATGTAATACCGGGATCAAAGACATTGTCCTCGTTCCCGGAGGACATCAATGAAGGTGAGGCGGGGGGATAAGTCTTAAATGGGAGAAAAGTCCTTTCAACATACGAAAAGTATGTGAAATCAAGATCCACGGGAGGTGGGATGGGTAAAGTAAGAACATTGTCATCCCTCAAAGACAATGGATGATGAGCACTCGGCAAAGCCGTAATGTTATCAATCATGAAATAGTGAATGTCACCTCCCGGGTCAAAGCACTCATCCTCCGTAATAGTGGCTAAAGGGGAGGATGAAAGGTGCTCGGGAGGGGGACTTGGGACAATACCTTCCTGTAGAAAATTATCAAAAATAATATCCCCCTCCGTGTCATCATCATCAATACCTGGAGGTATGGAGTGAATGTCGATTTCTTCCAGCAATGTGTCATTATCTTCAACGGGAGGAATAAATGGAGGTAAAGACGCGGAAAGAGGAGGAGAAGTCAACTCTTCGATTTGAGTAATAAGAAGGTTCACTTTCCATAATCTGTCGCGTAGAATCACGTCTTCCACCTCATCTTCAAGAGCAAGTTCATCGGTGAACTTCTCGTAAGCCGGAGAGAATAAATCGTCATCGCCCGCATCTCCCGGTGGAGATTGAGAAATTTCAAAAGTGAAATTCTCATAGCGCGGAGAAAAATCGGTATCATCGGGATTGACCTCCTCTGTAAGAGCAACGTCGTCCTCAAGCTCCATAGTAGTCGGTATGTCACACACCTCATCATCAAATAAGTTATCGAGGCCAAAATCACTAATCTTACTCAATGAATCATCATCCTTAGACGCATTAGGAATATTGAGAGTGGGAGCAGCAACTTCAGTAGATGGGTCGAGAGCGTAGACATCATCGTCGTCATCATCATCATAATAGTATTAACGCACAAGAGGAGGGGTATAATCACTAAGATTAGATACTTTCTCTTGGTGTTGTCGCTTTTCCTCCTCCCATGCTTCGTTTAGCTGAACAGTGGCTTCTTGAAGTTTCAAAATAATGGCGTGTGTTTCGTCATTCAAAGTAGGGAGTTGTTGGGCAATACGAATTCCCTGAGAGGATTGATGATTAAGGGTGGGATGTGGGGGCTCACAGTTATGAAAACCAGAATTATAGCATGGATGTGGCTCATAGTCAGTCATCGGTTGAGAAGAATTATAACACGGATTTGGTTCATAATAATCCATCGGTGAAGAAAAATGAGGACACGGATCTGGCTCATAGTAATCCATTGGCTGACAATAAGAAGTATCGTGAGGGCCCCCACAATTTTGGCAACATGGGTATGGAGAAAAACCGGGTGCGTCATGTGGAAAGTTATTACCATTTTCATAATTGTAACCCGGTTCTTGCCCGTGATCATACGGGTATCGAACCGGGCACGAAACATGCCAATGAGAATCGCTTCCACAATAGATGCACGGGGGAACAGGAGGTGGATTAGAAAAGGACGAATTAGTCGAGTTGCACCATGGACAAAATCCGAATTGTTTGTTGTCGATATCGTTTCCGCACCGCTCACATGTACACCATTGACATGAGTCGTTCCCGTATAATTGTCTCCCACACCCGACGCAATGGACATAAGAATCCATAAAGAAAAATAGATAAGCAAGAAGAATATTTTTGGTGCAAAACTTTGAAAAAGAAATGCTTTTTATGATTTTTCAAATGTTTTTGGGATTTTTTGAAAATTTTTGACACGAAAAATAACGTTCACGAGTGAACGGATCCCAAAAGCCAACGCGTCTCTCACAAAAAACCGTTAATCTTCACGAAAAGAGCCGGCAGCGGCGCCATTTATTACAATGAGATTTTACTGGGTTGAAAAGTTCGTTTCTCGGTGTCTTAACGAATTGATTTCAGGTTTAAAGTGTGACTCAGTCGTTTTTGTAAAAACATTATTTTTGGTTGTTATAAAATAAATTGCAAAACGTTAAAGTAAATGACGATAATTTAAAAATAAAACTAATTAAAAGATAATTGTGCAATAATTTAAAACTTTCAAATAAAAATGTAAACTTGAAATTTAAAATAGAGACAAACGATTAAAATAACACTAAAGTAAAATGGCGGAAAAATAAGCTTAATATTAAAACAACACAAAATAAACCTGTCGGAATACACCTGATCGAAATCCAATCGGAATCCGATCGGAATGTACCCCTATCGGAAAGTAATCGAAATAAGCTAAAAACAAGTCTAATCGGAATAACATCAAAACACACCATCGGAATGATGGTCGGAATATTAATCGGAATGTAAGAAAAGAGAACCATCGGAATGAGAAAAGAAGGATGCTATCGGAATAAGGTAAATAAGAAGTGATCAGAATAATACAAACCTAGTCCTATCGGAATGTTGCGAAAAACAAGTCCAATCGGAATCTCAAAAGGAATCCCAATCGGAATATGCAAAACCCTATTCCGATCTAGTGATCGGAATAAAAGGGCTCTTGTCGGAATAAAAGGTGCAAATCAGAAAGCTGATCGGAAAGGGGAAACCCTTTTCCGATTGGACTAATTTGTAATAAGCAATGAAATAAGCTATTCTTCAATAAGCTAAAACCGAAACTTAAATAACTATTTAATGAAAATAACGAAATAAGCACGAGTAAGAACTTTTAAAACTTAAATAAGTAAAACTTTTATAATCAAAGTTAAAAAGACGAAACTTTTTAAGAAAACTTAAAATCAATAAGCTAAACACAAAATAAGCCAATAAGCATGTCAAGCTCAAAGCTCATTTGTATTAAAACTTATAGATGAATAAAAAGATAAACTTTTTAATCAATCAAACATCAAAACTAAACAAGATCAAAGATTATATCGAATCAAAGGTAAATAAAATCAAGAAAGGTAGAATGAGATGAATAATAGAAATCTTGATCAAAGGTAAATAAGATTAAACAACAAAATTAAGAACACTTACTTGAATTAAAGGCAAGAAATTAAAGGTGCAAGACAAGAAATTAAATGACAATTAAGTAAAATGCAAAAATGAAAGATGGAAGAGCATAGTTTGTCAAACTAGCCAACCACTTGGAATGAAAACACTAATTATCTATTTATAGGGGAGACTAGGGAGGTGCTTAGGAAGCTTCCTCCCCTCTTTCTTCTTTCTTTAATTGCGTCATTAAGTCCTTAATCTTCTTAATCTTTTGACTTTAATGACTTTGTCTCGGGATTTCTTCAAACTCGTCTTGTAATTCTTCAATAAATTAGACTTGAGTTCTTCGGCTTTTAGTAAACTTCCGTCTTTTGACTTTTTCTTCGATAAATCTTCAGAATTGGTCTTGGACTTCCGTTCTTTTTGCACTCTTGATTTCTTGACTTTGTATTTCGTCTTTTTCTTCGATAAAAGCCCGTGAATGCCCGTGTTTTCTCCACTTTTCACCTTTTCGTCCTAAATCACAACAAAAACACAAACCACGCATAATTCCGACATAAATGACATAAAATACACGTTTTGGCTCGGTTATTATTGTAATTAAGTGGTAAAAAGGATGGGTGTTTACACACCTATCAGTGGGAATCAAGAAAGATTTCGATTAAATATCATTTCACTATTCAGACTATGATTGGTATCATTATCAAATCTAATTGACATGTTTTTTAGTGTAGACATAAATGTGGTTCATTAATAATATACATCGGATCATAACTCACACTTGTATTGATGATGGTATATTGAATCTACTTGTTCAAACTATTAGACATATTTTGTTTAATAATTGCTTATAATGCACAATGGAGTCGGTTTGACAACTTGGATGTTTCATCCGAAATACTCAAGTAATTTACATTGCAATGCAACTTGTAAATGTGTCATTTCCGAAAGACCAATCAAGAGTGTTCCTTTGTTTTGTGTAAACGTTGTTTATACACTTCAAAGTTATTGGCCTCAAGTTCTACTAAGGTAGATAACCTTAACTAGACTTGTTTGACAAGATATTCAATGGTGCAATCTTTAACCTCATTAGGTTGTGTATTGTGTCGTCATACACTTTCATCCTTGCTACACTTTATTAGACAAATGTAGGAATTACATTTGTCTAACTTGAGAATGACTACTAGAGAATTTATGCACTAGAATCTTAATTTGACCTAACGGTTGAATTACTTCCATGTGGGAAGATGGGTTATTTTATAACTCGTAAAAACGGTCGTGCTTAGTCTTAATTGAGAACCTCTAGTGATAGTCTCATACTCATTCTCTAAATTGGCTAAATGGCTCTTCCTAAATATGACTAATGATAGTTTACTTTGATAAACTTTGTATGTCATTAGGAGTCTTTTTCTTTTATAACCATTAGGTTTTTCTTAGCCTTCTTCCTACGTGCTAATTGAACCTATGTGTTTCTCCTTTGTGTGTGTTCTAGCTTTTATTGCTCTTTAGCATAACTTTATGATTAGTTAGACTAAAACATTAGGATTTGCCGAATTGGAAAAATTCCCTTATCCTCCAAAACACACCCTCTGTGGGCAGTTCTTTATAGAGACCGCGGCTCCATATCGATATGGAACCACCGGTGGAGAAAAGGAAACGCGGGCATACACCTTTAAAAACAGATTTTCTAAAATTTCCCAATTGTTCCATCACCCTTTGGAATCCTTGTTTCAAACCTTTAGTCACTCCCAAAATATCTTGTGCTTTCTCTTCTTAACCCAAAGCATTTTGAAATCTCTTTCACACCAAAGCAAAATGTATGTCTCACAAATGAAAGCCTTGATTATCCACTATTTTCTAAAATCTTTTTCAATCCACATTCACCAAAGAACATACCAAATTAAATCTTTTCTCCTTCTAAGGATATTGATTTTGGAAACTCTCTTTTTCCACCACTTCCCTTTTGTGTTCTTACTCCATCACATGATTATGTCATGCATCATGGAACATATTGTCATTGTTATCAATATCAACATCTTGTCATGTCTTATATCTATGATGAGTTGAATTACAAGATTATCACCAAGAATGCTCCACCAAATTTCGCCACCACCTTGTCTTTGATTTAAGCATGTGGATTGCTTATTGCTAAGACATCTAATTTAAGCAAATCTTAGAATTCTAGTGTAACTAAGATTAAAATTATGCTTAAGTTTTAGGCTTGTGTTTCATACATCTTTGTATGATATTTATTCTCTTGTATTCCTTTTCATGTTTTTTAACATGATTTGTCTTTGGGTCTTGGATCTCGTTTTCCTTGTGATCTTTCTTTTCTTGTTTATTTTCTCACTCGGTTGTCAAGGAAGGTTAGATTTAAATCTAATTCCTCTCCTAGTAAGATTGACAACTTAAATATTTATTTTGGATTATTCAATGTAATTTTAACTTGCAAGTGCAATTGTTAAAAGTCATATCTAAAGAATTGACTTTCAAGCTATTTAGCATCTTATGTTAAATTGTTTGACCAAGTGATTTTATTTTGAGTTGATAACTGTTTTTGGACACCCACTGTCCACGGTTTCTCAAATAACCTTGCGGATCATTATTGATAATGAACCGCAGACCTATTTAACGAACCGCAGCCAGTGAGTCCTTTTGTTCATTTTTTGGTCTATCTCTCTCTTTGATGAGTTTTCTTGAAAAAATTTTCTTTTCTTCTCTTTTGAGTTTCTTCTCTTATTTTCTTTCAAGATTTCACTATCACCTAATGAGGTATAGTATTCTTGAATTATTTTGTGAAGTTATCCTTAACTTCTTTGTTGAGTATCTTTCGATTTATTTTAATCATGCCTCTCTAAGTTGGGTCTCTTTTTTCTATCCTTTCTAAACTAAGTCAAGTCGAGCCTCACCCTTTCCTCGTCATGTAATTGTTCTTTGAACATTCACAATGATTGAGAAGAGCTACGAAACTTTTAGCATGTAGTTTATCGTATGCTAAACACCATCCATGTTGGTTGTTCTATTCTTTGGCTTATTTGATCTCTTTATCTTTATCATTGAGTTATCTTTTTGGTGTCGACATTCATAAGCATCCTTGCCTATAATGTCTTATATCTAGTATTTTTCCTAAGCGTCGATTTATCCTCGCTTTTGGTTTTTCTTTATTTTTGTACCTTGATTCCCAACTTAAAGCTTTTGGAGCTTTCTAAAGGAATTATTTTTAAGGTAAAAAATGTCTTTGATTTGAGATTTTTTTTGTCTCTCTCGTTGTTGAGAGTTGATTGCGGTTAAAATTTATAATTGGATTGGGTGATTCCAATAATTCTAAGTTTTTAACATTTTGAGAGGATCTTGGTTAAATCTTGAATTTTCTTGGGTGATTCCAAAAATTCTAAGCTTTTAACCTTTTGACATATTATCATTACAATTGATATGGATATTTCTTCTCTACCTTTATTCCATCAATTGTGATTTGATCTTGTCAAAATCCTCTCCTTGGACTTTTTATTTTCTTTGGATTGATAGCATCGTGTGCACACTTCTTTCTCCAATGCTTGTCATTGTTTGTGCAAACGACTTATTTATCGTCCTCGTTTTCGCATTTCCTCGTAGTCATTCTTCCTCTCTTTTCGACTATACGGAATTGTTTTTATTTTCCATGTCATACTCTCTTTAGTTTGGTATTTTTGCCATGATATTAAAGTGGAGTATGTCCTCTCGACAATTTTCTTTCTTTAATAAATTGGACATCTCTTTCCTTTCTTAGTCCTCTTTATATTTTTTTTGGTGTCACCAAAATAAGTTAGGTTCTCTTTTCTATCTAAAAGCCTACTTAATTTTCTTAACTTGTCAACCTTTTGACACTTCTAAAAGTTAAGATTGTTTTAGCTTTCTCTTGAGTCCCTCTCTTTGTACTCGAGATGTTTAAAGCTAATTCCGCTTGGGTGACATTGCTATACATATATGCTCTTGTCCACTAACTTTGTTTTGTAGGACTTTTCTAACCCTTCTTGTAGCTTGTTACTATCCTTGCTTTATTGGTGCCTCAAGCAAGGGGGAGCTCATATAAAGGGGGAGCATTTGCAAGATTTCTAGTCATTACATTTGCGATCGTTGACTCACTTAAATTGCATTCATCGAACTTCTTGCAAGTAACGAATTTTGGAATCTCGAAGATAAGCATTTTATTATGCATGGATTTGGTTAACCTATGTTGATTGAAGACTTCACTAGAATGACGCAAGCTCAATATCTTTAGATGATGGGTCTACGGTTTGGATTCTCGCTTCTGAACCGACAACCACAATGGAGGATTAGATTTTTAGATGCATGTTCTATCGAAGTCGATCCTCTTCTTTTACAAATAAAGACTACCTTTCGGATGCAAGCTCTCGTGACGTCAATTCTTCTCTTCTTCAAATGACGTGTTATCGATGATTACCACTTTGGATGTGTGCTCTCTCGACGTTGATTCTTCTCTTCATCAAAGACGTTGACTACCTTTTTGATTCGACAAAAGGGGGAGAAGTAAGTGTAAATGAGTAACTTATACATTTTAATATGCGTTGCGGTTTACTTGTTTGTCATCATCAAAAAGGGGGAGATTGTTAGTGCATACATTACGATGTTTTGTCGATATAATCTCTTTGTGTTTTGTTGATGACATACGTATAATTCACTATACATTATATAAAATGTTAAGGTACTCGTAATCACTCAAGAATACATTTGTATACTTCTCTCGACATCTCCAAGATCGAATTCGGCATGAATCACTCAAGGTATGAATAAACATGTCATTAACCTAACTAAGTGATCAAGGATTAATATTTTCTTAAAGCTCACATTTAATCAAATGTGACAAAAGATTTTAATAAACTTTATTTTTAAGAAAATGTGTTAATAAAAAGAAAATGGAAATTTAAATTTGGAATATTCCAAAGAATATTCCCTAAGGCATATTCCAAAGAATATTCTTTAATTTGAATTTGGCATATTTCATATACCAAAGGAATATCCTTTGAGGGTATAAACTACCCCAGATGGCATATCCCCACTAAAGGACAAAAATGCACGGTTTCTGTCCCAAAGGTTCCTTATTGATAAGGAACCGCAGGAGGCGGTTCCTTATTGATAAGGAACCGTGGGTGTTTTCGACCGTTGCACTATTGCCTTATAAATAGTGGATCATTTCCAGCTTTTCTTTCAACCCTTTTTTCCACACTTTCTTCAAAAGCATCTTTAAACTCCTTGATTAGTTAGTTTAGATTAATCTTGTTTAAGATGTGATTCTCTCCTTCAATCCTCTCATCCTCTCAAGTGCAAAGGGAAGAACACTTTCATTACCATGAAGTGTTGGGTTCATAACATGATAAAGATCTCTCCTTCTATATCAAATCATTGTTTTCCTACTATGTATATGTAGAAGATCCAAGTGTTCGGTTCACTTGGATGTGTTTGTAAGGGTAGAAGATCCAAGTGATGGGTATCCTTGGATTAGGTGTTAGTTGTGTAGATCTAAGTTTGTTAATACTTGAATATAGTGTCAGAGTCATAGATCTAAGTGGTGAGTACTTAGATCTATATAGTTTATGTGTTTATGCCATAAAACACAAGGTTTGTTATGTTGGGCCATAAAACATAAATAGGGTGAAGAGTTGTGTAATTGTGAAGAGTTGGGTAGTTGTGAAAAGTGGGGTAGTTGTGTAGTTGTGAAGAGTGGTGTAGTTATGTAGTTGTGTAGTTGTGTAGTTGTGTAGATCCAAATTGGTGTGTCAATATGGAAGTTGTGTAGATGGGTGTAGATTGGTCCTACCTAAGATTAAGACTCGACATCTAGCCTTGTGTCAGTAAATGGTGAAGTAGGCGACGTTGTGTAGATTGGTCCTATCTAAGATTAAGACTCGACTTTTAGCTTAGAGTCGGAAATTGAATAAGCGACGTTGTGTATGGTTTCTCCACCTTAAGGAGTTTGTTGACGAAGTAACTCTCGAGTAAGGTGTACTCGAGGAGTGAAGTAGGGCGAATAGGAGCTTCGTGACCGAACCACTATAAATCATCGTGTCGGTACTTTCATTTACATTTATGTCTTTACCTTTTAGATGTATTTATAGTTGCATACTTGTTGTTGTGTGTTGTGTGCATCTCATAATCTAAACATCTAAGTTGTGGAAAAGCTAAGGCTTAGTACGTGTGTGCTTCATGTTTATATTATGGTCAAGTGTACATCACTTATTCTAAACATCCTAGTTACGGAAAAGCTTATGCTTAGTACGTGTGTGCTTAGTATTTAGACTATTGTTTGATGTACTGTTGATTTGATGTGTTTGTGTGTTTACTTTCTTGTAGTATTTATCTTTCAATCAAACACATCTTATATCTAGTCAAGCTTGATCGAGAATTTAATACAAAGGATTGTTAAAGTTTAACATGTAACAAATGGCATCGTCCATTGTCGGCGGTTCCTTAAAGGGACACCCGGTTCGTGAGTGATAAGGAACCGCGGGTATGTTTAAAGAACCGCGCATAGTGGGTTTATTCGAAATGTTTTGAAAAGTAACTAGAAACTATTCACCCCCCTTCTAGTTTCTACAATATGTTTTCGAGCAGAGATTTTGGCTCGTAAAGAGGTTGATATTGGGCTTGATGGAGAGCGGAACAAACCTTTACGTCCAGCTGATATATTGATTTACTCATGGGACAAAGGTCTTGATGCTTGTGTAGATCTAACATGTTCATCGCCTTTGACGCAAACTAGTATGGTTGATTTTGTGTCGGGGCGTGCGGTGGTAGAAGCGGCACAACGTAAACGCATCAAGTATGAGACTAAATGTACTGACATTGGATATGGTTTTTTTCCCTTTTCATTTTCTTCATTTGCGGAATTTGAGAGAGATGCGGTGGCTTTACTAAAGCGAATTCGAAAGTTCTCTGTGACGAAAGACATTGGAGTACGTGTTGCTGCTCATATTTTTAATAGGATTAGCTTTGCTATAGCTAAAGTAGTGGGAGCTCAGATAGTATCTCAGCTTCCCACTAACTTTTTGTAAATTCGTTTATTCTAATAAAGTGATGTTTATATCAAATAATATTAATAATAATAATAATAATAATAATAATAATAATAATAATAATAATAATAATAATAGTTAGAAAGTTAATATATTGGGTTGGATGACGCGTGTGTCAAACGATTACATTCAGTAAATATATAACTTTACTCATGGGAAGGCGGGTTTGATGTTTGTGTGGATCTGACGGGATCTTCGTCTTTGACAAAGACCGAGATGGCTGATTGTGTGCCTGGGCGTGTGATGGTTGATGCTACACAGCGTAAACGTGTTAAATATATGGTCAAGCGTGCAACTATCGGGTATGATTTTATTCCTTTACCTTTTCTTCTTTTATAGAGTTACAGGAAGATGCAGTTTCCTTCCTGAAGTGGTTTTGAAAGTTCTTCATAACCCGAGCCGCTGTTCATATATTTACTAGGATTGGTTTTTCTATTGCTAAAGGAGCGGGAGCCCTGAATAGTATCTCGACTTTTTAGTAATTTATTGTAAATCCTATTACTCTAATGAAGTGATGTTTTATAAAAATAAAAAAAATAAAATAATAAAATAAATAATAAAAATATGAATTACGACGTAATTCAAAACATTCTCTCCACTTCCTATGTAATCTGAATTTCCTCATGTAATTGTAATGACTCAATTACAATTATAACGCAAACCAAACACCTTACGTAATATCAAGGTTGCAAAAATCGTGAGTCGCTAGTCGGCCGGTCGACCACCTTGTAACTTGTAATCGTTCTAGGCGGGATTAATCGGATTGACATTTTTAGCAAATTGTTGGTATTTTCGGCAAGTTTTGTATATTTCTAATGAGTTTTAGGTGTTTTCGACAATATTATTCTTAATACACATTTTATCATACATATAACTAGTTAATATAAGTGATAATCATAAGTTTACAGTGAGTTTTCGTTATTTTCGGCCGAATTTGCAAGGTTTCGGCAAGTTTGACCTCCCTTGACCGCCGTTGATCGCCATTAATCGCCTTTTAATTAATCGGCAAGGTTGAAGGCATTGTAACTATTAATCCACGATTAATTGCTCTTTTAAGCCTTGTTTTGTAGCATTGCGTATAGTAAATTTCAATTCACTTCATTCTACGAATGAACCAAATATAATACTCCCTCCGTCCTTAAATAAATGTCTACCGTTGACTTTTGGAGTCAAAATTTTTAAACTTTAACCTTAAATTATTTTGGTTTTGTTACGTAATATTTAGTGAAAATTATACGAACGAAAATACATTTAAACTCAATTCATTCATATATGTTGTATCAAGTATTACGTAACACATAGAAAATAATTAAAGATCAAAGTTGTCGAAAAATGACTTCAAAAGTTAATAGTAAACATTTATTTAAAGACGGAGAAAATATATAATGTAATTTAAATAATAATTACGTCTAATTACATCAAATTACAACGAATCAAACCGGGACCAAAAATATTATAGTACTAGAATTTAATTGGGAAAAAGACCAATTTAGTCAAAATCACCCCTCAAAAGTTAAACCATGATCAAGTAAAAACATTTTGACAAATTTGGTCATGCACAATTGCACAAATGCACAACTCTATCTAATGAACGCCACGTGTCCATCCAAGTACATATTTTAATCAAGGGACCGGACCCACATATGTTCCCATTTATTATGACAATATTTGTCTTATTATGTTATCAAATGCACAACTAACGGTGTTCAACTTGCAAATGCTCAACCTTATGACAATAGTACATATTTTTCAATTTCCAACAAAAATGAAACGCAAAAGTTGTGCATTTGAGGGTTGAGCGCCGTCGGTTGATCATTTAAAAAGAATCTTTAGTGGGACACTTGACATATTATGTATGATAATAATTATATCGATTTTTTTCTTTACACTTAACCATGATAAGATTTTCAAGTGATCAAAATTAACAAATATTTCTTTTTCCCAATTTAATTTGTTCCCATTACCTTTTCGCATCTCTCTCTATCTAAAAAGGTAGTAAAAAGAAAGACCCTTTGTTTTACTCTCTTCATATATCACACTCAAACAGTCAAACCTATACCTTTCACTTTCACTTTAACCATACATCCATCAATCTCAGTCGGTGTGTTGTCTCAAAAATGCCGCAAAACGAGGCTACAACCATTGACCCCATCTCCGGTGGAGCCTATTCCCGGCTGCTCTTCTCCGACACCACCGACGCTGATGATCCATTCACTCTCCTTAACGACAACAACAACACCTTCACATTTTCTAGTCATGATCAAAAGCCACCAAAAATGTTGTGTTTTGGACACCCACAAAATAATCCAACAACAACAACTAATGTTTATGATAAATCTTTGTCACCTTCCTCAACTACTTCATCTTTGTCTTCTTGTTCTAATGTAAGTAACTTATTTATGGTCATTGGCTTAATGCATGCGTATATGGTATATGTACCAAATGAAAGGTCTAATAATAATGTGTACTTTTGTTTTTATCTAACAACTTTTTGTTTTTGATATAGGTGAAAAGAAATAAGGGATGTGACTATTATCAACCCGTAGATCTTTCTTCTAGTGTCACCACCACCACCGTCACCACCACCAGTGCCACTGTAGCTCCGTCAGGGATCAACCGCCGGAATAATAAAAAGATGAAGGCAGAGAACACACCTCCGGCTAGCCATGCAAAGGTCTCATCTCAAACATTAACTAAAAAAAAGAAAATTAATGATGTCACACAACATTAATTTCATGTCTTTGTTTTTTAATGTAAAGTTTTTATTTCTTATATTAGAATCCTTACATTTATTTCACCTTTTTAACATGATTTTTGCTAAACAATGTTCACTGGTAGAGTTTTAGGATGTATTTATTAAGAGTAATTTCATATATCACCTTACTTTTTAAATTAATTTCATATATACCAAAAAATACTTAAAAATCATTGTACATTATGCATTCGATATTTTTTCTTATTTAACAAAAATTGCACTTAAATACACATTTTATGAATTTATAATCATGTTTAAATATTGTACTATTTAACAAGTTCGTTTAATGTGTATTTAAGGAGTATATATTTTGTTAAATTAAAAAAGTTTGTGTGTATTAAATACACTTTAAACTCTGTTCAATGATCATTGTTTAGCAAAACACTTTTAACATTGTATACACATATTTTGCTTTAATTGCATGTAATGATATTTACATCAATGGATGAAAGGACAATATAAGATGCAAGTATTTTACATGAAAAATGAGAAAAGAACAAAGTAGACAAAAAGTTAAAAAAGATGTCACACGGGTGAAAATTAACTTTATTATTTGTAGTTTTGCTAGCTTTTGTTTTTAAAAATAAAAATAAAAATTGTTTTGGTGTTTTATAGGTGAAGAAAGAGAAGCTTGGAGAAAGAATTGCAGCACTACAACAGATTGTGTCACCTTATGGCAAGGTTCATTTTTATTTACTATTTTGTACTTTTATTATATAAAAATCTAGTTCTATAAGTACTATTCTTCGATAAACAAAATTTGGTCTAGTTATAGTTACCAAGTTTTTAGTTTTTAATTTACTGTCATAAGAATGTGTGTAATTGGGGCTTGGGATAAAACTGAGACCCCCAAGGTATATGGATGTTTGAGGGACTTCGTAAAAATCGTAAACTGTCTACTTTGACCAGAAGTCAAATATTTATTCAACTATGTTGGTTTTATTTCTCATTTAAGAAATTATTCTTTGGTTTGACCAGAAGTGAAATATGTTGAAATGTTTTTTTGGAAATGCAAATCTTTGGTCATTGATAAATGCTTTTTTTTTTTTTTTTTTTTTTTTCAAAAAAAAAAATATATGCTTTCTTACTTTGTATCGGAAACAAAAAGAGCTTTTGTATCTATTAGTCATTCTAAGCTTAGCATGATATATAGTTCATTAACCTTTTTTAGACAAAACTACATTGCAATAAGCATTAGGCACTGAGGTTTTAAATCCGAATTTGGACCAAAGACCTTAGCTAGTAGTAGTATTATTTTTCGCGGTCTTTTTCTTAGAAAATACAGGTATTAAAAGACTAAAAGTTGATCAACAATCATTTGATTTGAATTTTGAAATGCATTCAAAGTTTTTGCTATATTTATTTTGCTTTAAACATGTACTCTGGATATGTATTAGAGCATATGCAATGGCAAAAACCATGAATGACTTTTTACAAGTTTTAAAAGCTTTTGAGGGTATTTTTTAGCATTGTATTAACAACTTATTAGAAGACTTTTTACAAAGACTTGGCAATCACCAAGCCTTTGATAAAAACCTTTTCAATAGATCTATTTTGCATTTAATGTATTGAATGCGAAAAGCTATTGGAAGTTTCTTCCATTGCATATGCTCTTAGAGCATCCACAATGGTAAAAGCTACCAAAAGCTTTTTACTATTCTAACAAGTCTTTTGGAGAGCTTTTTGGTATTGTGACAAAAGCTTTTCATTTTTGCTAATGACTTGGTGTACTCCAAGTCTTTCTTTAAAGTTTTATCCATTTAGTGAGTATGCATTAAAAGCATTAAATGCTTCAAGTCTTTCATGGCTTGAGCATTGTGGATGCTCTTAGGGAGTAAGGGCATATGCAATGGCATCAAGCTATTATCACTTGATACATTTAATGCATTAATAATTTTCATATTTTATAGCAAAAAGTTATACCAAAGACTTGGCACATGCCAAGCTTTTGTAAAAAGCTATATCAAAAAGTCTTTAATGCAATGCCAAAAAACACAAAAAATGACTTGTTATAATAGTGAAAAGTCTTTCAATGGTTTTACCATTGCATATGCTCTTAGTAGGAAATCCAGTGCATTTTGACATTTTGTTTGTTACCCAACCCATAGTATGTATTACTTGTTCGATGTTATTTGGTATCAACCGACTCATGCTAAACCATACGCTACTTGATACTACTTTACCAGTTTACCTAGAAGCATCATATTGTACGAAAAAGTTTAGTTATTGTATTCGACATTCTACTTCACAAAAACATAGCAACAATTTAAAATGTTGCGGGAACACGTGGGACCAAAATGACACGAGTATCCACTACTTGAATATGTTTCTCCCAAATCTACCAGATTTTTGTCCAAATAAATGATGTACGCTTTTGCATTTGTATATTATCTCATTTTAGTAATTAAATTATACTTAATTACTAAGCTTACTTTTTTGCATTACAGACAGACACGGCATCGGTGCTACACGAGGCGTTGGGATACATAAAGTTTCTTCAAGAGCAGGTGCAAGTCTTGTGCTCCCCGTACATGAAGCTTATTCCGGCCAACCACATTGTAAGTACCATTTTAACACTATTTTTATGAATTTGTTAATATTCATCATCTTCTTTTGTTGTATGTTAGCCGGGGGCCGAGCCATAAAGTTCGCCTTGGGGGGGGGGGGGTTTCAAATTTTGATATTTTTTATAAACTGCATTACAAAATGGTTCTAAAGGAAGTCGAATATTTTCGAAATTTTACACTGCAATTTTTTCGCTAAGGGGTCACATGACCCTTGTGACCCCATGTGCCTCCGCCACTGAATTGTTACCCTTCTCATATTGTTAGCATACCTCTTATGATATCGGAGTATGAACACAATTTGTTACTGTTTTGATGGGTTACCCGTGTAAAATACCAATGCTATACATCCAATATACGTTTTGTGTAACATATACATGTATTAAACTATCATTCTGATTATGTTATACGGAGTAAAATGTAGGAAGGACAAGAAGACGGAGGCGGGCAAAGGAAGAAGGATCTTCAGAGCCGAGGGCTATGCCTGGTCCCGGTTGAGTGCACCCTCCATGTGGCAGAAAGCAATGGCGCTGATATGTGGTCAACTGCAATGGTCAATCACCATGGCTCATCAGCATTGCGTTGAAACTGAACCCACCTGAGTCAACAAAAAACTGGCCCAGCTTTATGGATATCATGCTAAAAACAGACAATAATATTACTGTAGATTATGTCTGTTTTATATTCATTCAAATCTTTTTTTTGGGGTTGGGGTTATGAAAGGTGGTTTTCATGATGGAATTTTTGTCTAGTCTCTTTCGGACATATAAATTAAAGTCAAAGATTTGATAGTCAACCATCAGAACTTTTTTTTTCTTTTTTTATACTCGTATTTAAAAAAAAAATATCTTACAGTTAGGTAAAATAATAAAACTTTAATTTTAAATTCTTGGCTCCAACGAGTTGGACAACTCCAAACATCCTGCATTTTAGAAAGCTATGTTTTGCAATAGTAAAAGGTACGAAGTATTTAAAAGTTTTTTTTTATGAAAAAACATAGAATTAAAAATGGTCTAAAACTGAAGCGTGATTTTAAAATCTTAAAGCATTCATAATGGATTATTATTTCACTAAATGTTTGGATGTGATTTTGACTATTGCATCAATAGTTTGTTATAAAGCTTTTTAGAATGATTTGATAAATATCAAATTATTTTTAGACAAAATTATATGAATAGTTTTTGTGGTTTGGTTAAAATTGTAATTTCAGTCCATCGACTTTAAAAGTTGCATGGATAGTCTTTAACTTTGCCAAGAATAACATGTTTGGTCCTCCACTTAACTAGTGTTAAATGGACTTTGTTTTAATTACATGTTAATCCTTTTTGTTAACATTTGTTGCATCGTTTATCATTTATTCTAACGAACATTTATAACTTAACTTTATTTTCGAAAAATCTTAAAAAGTTTTTGTTTATATTCGAAAAAATTCAAAAACAAATTATTTCGAAAAGAATAAATTTAAAAAATAAACCATTTCGAAAACAATTTCTTTTATTACGAAAAAAATAATTTCGAAAATAAAGTTCGATAAAAAATATTTAGAAAAAAATAAAACCAAAAGGATTTAAAAAGTTAGGGACTATCTATGCAATTTTTAAAGTTGAGGGACTAAAGTTACAATTTTAATCAAATCACAACGACCATCCATGTAATTTTGTCTTATTACTTGCTTCATATTAAATTCACCAACTTTTTTAAAAACTTGATGTATTATAAATGTTTTTAATATTGTTTTTGATACACATGAAAATAATAAAAATATAAATTACTACTAGTATTATAAGGCTGGGGAGTGGTAAGAAAAACCCACGGGTGGATCTGAGGTGTCAAAATCTCACGCGTGGGTTATCAAGAACCCCACCATTCCACCTCAAAAACCCACGCGTGGGTTGTTGTTCCCATTGCAAAAAAATTCGCTATAGATGAGTTTCTCACCCTTCACAATACCCCAAATCTTTCATTTTTATCCCTATTTATTTTTATATAATCCCATTTTTATTTTTCTTTTATAACTCTCATTTCGTGGTGGGTTCCCAGCTATTAAAAAAGAAAAGAAAGGAAAAAAAAATATGAAACGAAAAAAAAAACCCTGCTGATAGTATGTGTGTGTTGAAGAAATGCAGAGAAAGAGGAAGAAGTGGTGTGTAAATAATATATGTGTGTGTACTGGAGTGGGCCAATGACTGTGTTTAATTTCATATAGTTAATGTATTAAAAAAAATCTATTAAGGGTATTAAAGTTTTATAAATATTTGGTTTTTAATTTTAAATAATATATAAAAAGATAAAAATGATAAAGATGAGGTGGAGGTGAGGTGGTGGTGCGCTTTTTTTCATTAAGAACCTTGAAAGACGAGTTTTGAGTCGGTTAATGAGAGGAAAGAGAAAACTGAGTTGCAGTTGACGTAGCGATGGGATTTTTTTCTACCACTCCCCTAGCCTAAAAGGGGGACGTCGTAACACAGGGCGGTGCTATTGCTGCCACACCAACGACGTTGCAGCGTTACTATACTAACATCAAGCGTTGGTCAACTTGAATTAGTTAGGTGCTAACACACTAACTAGAGTTGGAGGCATTTTGAATTTCTTTTTTGTTTCATTTGCTTTCCCTCCCAACATCAAACACCTATGTCTACATGTTTAAATTTAAAAAAAAAATTGAAGAGTAATACTATGCTCACAAAAGTTTTATAAAATTATTTTCACATAATGAATTATCAACTAATTGTGGAGAATAATAAAGTAAAAAAAGAGCATAAACTAACATAATTGAACCAATACACTTGCCAAGTCATTATATAGATTTCTTTTTGTAAACTTTTTGTGAGTGTAGCATAAATACCTCATTTCTCCATCATTATTTCTCAAAAAAAAAAACAATTTTTTGATATGTATTTTCTTTTAAATATTTTTAGAATAAGTTTTAAATTTGTAAAATTCGAATACCGTCCACTCATTAACGAGCAGAGAACCTGATAGGAGTAGTGTAATTTGGTAAATTCGAAGACGTAAAAATAACATTGATAAGTGAATCAATAATTCAAGATTATAATACAACCAAGAGAATGAAGAAAGCACGAAATCAGATAAACTAAGAAGAAGCCATACAACTCGAGCTATAATTTAATAAATCTGTAATCCCCTTAAGTGTGCAATGTTATTATATCAAGTTTTATGGTAGAGATTCCAAGTTCGAATAATTAAGTCTTACAAGACATCTGATTACTAAGTGGAATAAACCCACAAAGTAAATTGACATGTTCTTAGTTCTCAATACTTTAATCATGCAATTACCAAGTTAGATATAATTCTTAAGTAAATCCTACACTTTACTCCTATTTCAAGTCTCAAAACTAAAGTTTAAGCCCTTAAACCAAAATTCCAGCCTATTCCTGCAAATAAATAAGAATCGAACATCTAGTTACATATATGGTCTTACCAATTAGTCAAGCACTCAAATTCCAGTTATAATAATTGTAAAACCTGAATTTTGAAAATATGAAATTGTAATATTATTTTATTTTGAAAATATGGTTTTAATTTTAGAAATTTTCATTTCATTTTATAAGTTATAAATGTTTCCAATTAATTAAAAAATATAAATAGTTAAAACCTTATTTTAAATAATTTTTAAATTTGAAGGATTTTAACCTAAAGTAAAAAAAAACTTTCCTTAAATAGAAATCCGGATTTTAGGTGTGTTTTACACAAAAAATATTTTATTTTTGAAAGTCTAAGTTATTTCAGAAATGAAGTGTGTGAATAGCACAAAATATTTTTTTAATTCTAAGTATTTAGTTATATTAAGAAAGTGTGTAAAAACCTTTTAAACATGTTTCCTTTAAGCAATGAAACATACCAAAAACACAAAATTAATTTCCCTTAATCTTTTTAAACCATGAGTTTTTGTTTCATTCCATACATCCTCCATTTCTTATTTTGAAGCTTTTCTCTAGTTTTCCTCTATTGAAGAACCTTGAAACTTTGGGTTTTCTTGCTTCTTCCTCTTGTGTTTTTGGTGTGCTTGGGTGACTTGTGGTGGTTATTCCATTACCATATCGATCTCTTCCATGTAAGTTTTCAGTTACCTATTTTTGGAAACTTTTGTAGTAAGTGTCTATTTATGGTATGTGATATATGTACTTATGTTTTGTAGTTCTGGGTTTATTCTTGTTAGCGTTTGTGTGCCGGTTCCGTGTTTGCGCATTCGTTAAGGTACATATATTATGTCCTTTCAGTAAGGATCTTCTTATTCCTTTTTAGTCTTCTTAAGTATGATTCCCGTATGCCATTGCTATGTTCCCTTTGAGTTGTTCGCTGATTTGTATGACTTCGTGAATTTCTTTGATTCATTGTTATTCGTATGCCCCATTTGCCTTATGATGATTAGCCTTATGATCTATTTGATTTGTTATTATGCATTCCTTTGCTTGAGCTTTTGTAAATAGTCATGGAGGTATCATGACCGCGTCATTGATGAACCAATGGCGTGACACCATCTGTGGCGGTGTGGTTTGTCCACGACGTTCCCTTCCGGCGCGGATTTATTATGCTATATGTGGTGTTCACAGTAGTCATCGAGCTAGTGTCCATAAATGATTTGTTTTGCAGGGGGCGTATGAATGCATCCTAGGTAATGTGAGTATGTTATGTGATTAAGCGAATGGGTTGTGTGTGCAATACACCCCATAGCTTCCGGTACATGGGAGTTGCTCCCTATGTACATTTATGTGAATATGTGGTGTGATATAATGTGATGTATATGATCTCGTGGGCACCTCCTTTACATTTCCGTTATTCTCCTTTTGATATTCCTTTCTTCTTTTTCTTGTACATACCTTGTGGTTACAGTTTGCAGCTTCCGTTATATCTCTTTATTTTTACGGCCTTTATTTCTATACCTATTCACTGAGCGTTAGGTCAACCGCATTTTCTTTTCCTGCGACATGTATTAAGCGGGAAGCTGGAAATTAAGAGTTGGATTTGAGAGCATGTTTAGAGTCACCATAGAATCAATAATTAGAGATGACATTTATTATGATTTCAGTACATTTTCATTTTAGACCCATTTGTTTTGGGATTTGTTTTTTTTGAGTTGATTTTATGTTTATTGTATTTAATAATTAAGATATGTTTTGGACTTTGTTTTATATGTTTATGATATGACACCATAACGTGACATTTATATGTTTAAGATGTAAAAATTGAAAGCCTCTCTCAAATTTATATTAAAACTTAAGAACTGTGAGACAAGGATGTAACACCTCCATTTTACCTTTACGAAGCGGAACATTAATATGGGGTATTATTTCATATAACACAAGTCATAATAATATAAAACAACTCAAAAGAGTGATTCAATCAACTTTCTTTATATATCATTAAAAAATAGGAGTTTTATAATATGAGGTTCTCAAAATCTAAGATAATAATTGTAAAATCCGCATGCTTTTACCATGAATAGTACCCTTACGATCGTACGTACATAATTAGAACTTTCCTTTTATAGCACGTTTACGTTTCACGAACAAGAATTACAAGTATTACGTACGTGTTATAACACGATAAGTATTTATTACGTATTAACACACGATAATTATTTCAATAATAATTATAATCACGAACAATACGAACATGAAATCATGAACGTAAATTTATCACGACCTAATATTACGTATGTATATATATTATTACGATCACGAATAAATATATTAAGTCACGATCGATAACTAATTAAATCACGTAAAAACACGAAAAACACGAACACGAGAACACACTAATTATTTAGTCACGAGAAATGTTCGGGTTACCCCCATTTGGGCCCCTACTCGCGGCTATAACAAGAGAAAAGGGCCTAGCCCATTAATTTTTACTAAACAAGGGTTAAGGGGAAAAATTATTTTCATAATAACAAAAATTTAGAAAAAGCAAGAAACCCTAAAAATCTTTTCTCCTTCTCTTTGTTCTTTGGCCGTCGGGTTTACACACACCAAAGGGGGTGTTTGATTGATTTTTGGTGTTCGATTATTGCAAGGATCGTTGTGTGTTCATCCTCATTTGATTCACGTGATCGGTATAACCTTTAACCTCTTTTTCTTTTTATGTTTTGATTATTAATCACATAAAATCATGAATGTTTTTAATACAAATTAACAACAAGTTGTAAGAACATGTTATTTAATCATGGGGTAAATTAAATTAATGGTTAAGGGGTGTTTGTTTGTTGGCCGACGCCTAAACCGAACCCCAAGGGGGTCTCGGCTTGGTTTTTACTCGCACCACCGAGACCTCAAGGTCTCGGTTTGGTGTCTTGTTGTCTCGGCAGCAGCAAGAAGGGAGACCCCGACCTCGGTCGGGGCATGGTGGTGCTCGGGTTAGGCCACGACAGCAAGGGGACACCGGCTAGCCGGTGGGAACCTTGGCTAGCCGGCGGCTAAGGTTGACCAAGGATGTATTGGGTCCGGTTCACGGGTTAAAACACGGGTCCGGTTCACACATGCTTAGAATAAAACACGGTCCGGTTCATGAGTTATTTTACAAGGTTAAATATTTTTACAAGATTAAAATTAAATTAATTAAAAACATGAACATAATTAATTTAATTTACATGACTTAGGTTATTAATTTTATTATTAATACATGAATTTTAACATAAATATTTATCATTTAATTAAACTATATGATTAATTGATTATTAAAATCATGACCTATAATTAATTAATTTACATGACTTAGGTAATATTATTAATAGTTAATAATACATGTTTTAACCTAAATATTTTACCTTTATTTAATTAAACCATGTTATATTTAATTAAATACTTTAACCTACAGTTTATTTAATTCACATGAAATCAATCAGTAAACACTTAAACTGATATTATTAGCTTAATAATCCAACTTATATCTAATTATGGAAACTTTCTATTTTTAGAAACATATTTAATTAAGGCATCTCATCTATTTATGGAAACTTTCTATTTTTAAAAACTCATCTATTATAAGCAGTAACTCTATTTTTGGAAACTTTCTATTTTTGGAAACTTTCTATTTTTGGAAACTTACTATTTTTGGAAACTTTCTATTTTTGAAAACTTTCTATTTTAGGAAAACTGCTATTTTTAGAAAGTTACTTATTATTACACAACAAGTATAATAACACATGAAATACAAGTAATACTTAATAAGAATAGACAGAATATATGATTAACACAGTATAAAGCTTAAATCAGTAAAACATGACATGAACATATAAACAAGCTAAGACATGATATAAACCAGTTAAGTACTCAGTAATCAGATACTTATACACGTATGTATTTATGTATCATTAGTGATACCGAAGTAGGACTCTATTCTGTTCGTCTTCTTCGTTCACTAGACATAAGGTACGAATTCTCCGTCCTTTCAGTATGGACATTCTTCCTTATTAGGATTTCCCGTATGCAGCCAATTGTTTTCCCTAGTATATGTTTTATATGTTTTTGAATTGCTTATGTTTAATTAGAATACCTAAAGCCATATACATGCATGACCAGTTTCACCTAGTTATGGAGGTACCATAACTAGAGGTGGCAAAATGGGCGGGCACGGGCGGCGGGCTAACGGGCAAAGGGTTAAACGGGCGGCGGGCTAAACGGACGCGGGCTAAACGGGCACGGGCAGAGCAGGCGGTCAAAACGGGCGGGCTAAACGGGCGCAAGCTAAAAAAGAAAAAAACATAAAAAAACCTACAAATAAAAAATAAAAATACTTGTTTGAAAGCCGGGATAAAATATTTAATAAAAAATATTCGTCGAGTATACTAATTTGTATTTTACAAGTGCGCCCGTTAAGCCCATTTAATTTCTTACATATGCGCACGTTTAGCCGATTTATAATAAAGAATGGGCAAAAAGTGCCCCATCCTTTTTTGAAAATGGGCAAAAAGTGCCCATATGTATCAAAATGGGCAAGATTTTCCACCTCTAACCATAACCAGAACACTAGAGGCACCAGTGTTATGACTTCACCACGGCGGAGTGATAGCTCGTGGCGTCCCTTTCAGCTTTTGGCCATATCTTATTATCAGGTGGGGCGTATGGGTGCATCCTAGTTACATGTTTTCAGTAGATTATTCAGTGTAAATGTGGTGTATGCCTTGCATCCTTCACAAAGAGCTGATCCCTCCTACCCAAAACCAATATATTAAATTAGAGGCAGCACCTCTAATTTGCATGACGAGGTCACCCCTCCAAGTATTCATGCACGTTGATAATTCATGACCTATATTGACTAATGGTAAACATGTTAAATAATTTTTACAAGATAAACATAAGGCTTTTCAAACTATAAAACCAGTTTTACTAAGATATAACCAGGTTATCCAGGACTTAGTCTTTTCCGCTGCTTCATGCTTATATGCTTATATTATTCATGCTTTATTTGTACATCCGTGCACTGAGCGTTATGCTCAGCCGTTTTCCTTTTCATGTTCCCAAAACGGCAGGTACTCAGGGACGCTCGTAGACTTTAAGCGTACGTGCATATGGATTAGAAGCTTTCTAGCCTTCTTTACTTTATGCATTTATCTATACTTTGATACTCATTTCCCATGGACATTGTTTAGTCCTTTCATTTATAGTACTTATGTTTGTGTGTGATGAGTTCTACTTTTGGGATACTAATGTTTGATTCCGGTATTTTCTTTATGGTCATGTAATGTTTAGACATTTATCCTTGTATGCTTTGATGACACGCCATAATCACGCGTGCCATTCCATTTATCAAAATGAGGTGTTACAATTATGGTATCAGAGACAAGGTGAAAGTCCTAAATCAATGCTAGAAACACCAAACTTAACTAATCAACACCAGTAAATACTTTTCAAACGTAATACTTATTATTGTATAATAAAGAATTACAAGTGTTATGGATAACACCGTTTGATGACGATGTGTTGTGCACACTTTGAACAACTAAATAACCTAACTTATGAATACAATCACAACTGTTTGATTCAATAAGTTCTAAGCATTAGTGTGTGAATATTCTCAAAGTTTTAAACATTAATGCTTGGCTACACATCCTATTTATAGTGATACGAGGTTGACTTAAGTACTGTTGATGGTGACTACACAAGACATTCACTTTTCAGACATCTGTCACAAGATGCTCTTCTATTCTTGGTAGTCTGCCACAATGCTTTAGGGAAACATAGCTGACACAATTTCCTTTTTCTTCATAGTCTCGTACACACAAATGGCATGTCCAAAGTGTGCTGAGTGTTAACAGGGTATTGCCACCCCTGTTAACCTCAACCCCTCAGAGTCCTTGATACATCTTAGCTGTTATCCATCACAACCAATGAGTATGTCTTCAAGTAATCTTCTGCTTCCTTGATAATGTCTCTGACATGGACTCCTCTGAGGTTGCTCACAGAGACTTGGATCTCTGTGAGTCTTGCAATACTTTCCTGCCTCCTAGGCACAGGCAAGTGACTATCTAACAACTTAATTTGTGTTTAAATCTATGATACAGAGAATCTAACAAACTTAGATTCCCAACAATCTCCCCCTATTTAAACATAAATACAGCTAGATCTCTCTAAGTTAAGGTAAGTGAGATAACAGCTTCTTCTTACTCATAACAGATCTAAACAAACATACCTCATGATTTTATTCATACTTAAAGAAAATTACAAGTATAATACAAAAGTGAAACAAAATGTGAAGGTAAAATTTAGCTGTGAAATTCTTCAATAGTCATCATTTTTTATCTTTTCTTCAGCTTCAGCTATGTCTGTCCTAGTATCCAATTCTGCCTGCAAAGCTTGTGCAAAAACCTTGGAATACTCAGAGTTAATCTTGAGCCCCTTTTTGAGAGAAATCAGCTGAATTGTTGATGCTAAGCCAAGCTCATCTTCCCTTTGGAATGCATACTGGCAAGCTCTGTTCATGAAGGCCATACCTCTTTCAGGCTCTTTGTAGGTCTGGCCATCAATAGGACCAATGATTCCATTTGGTAGTACCAAATCCCTGTGCATTCTATCCACTTGAACATCATATGTGACGAAGGTTTCCTTAACAAGTTGAGTCATCCTTCTTCTTTTCTTTCTAGACTTTGGAGGTTCTTGTTCAAACAACTGTGGTGGGGGATCTATTTTAAGCTTGGCTGCTGTTTCTTTAACACAGTTAAACTTAGCTTTGAGGGTCTTAAGAAGGGTAAAATTAGCCTGACCAGTTCTTTTAGCAGCCAAGGCTTCAAGTTCAAACCATTCAAATAAGCCAAGTTTCTTTAACCTGAAGTCCTCAAAGACATCCATATTCCCATGTTGGTTATCTCTCCACAAAATCATTTGTGGTGTATTGGTGGACTTGTGAATGGTGTATTTGAACTTGGTGATCTTTCCAGGTCCATACCTGTTGTTAACGCAGGCATCATAATCGGATTTTACCTTTTTAGTGCCTCTGTGCGTTTAGCTTCCATTTCCCTCAACCTTTGTCTTTGCTTCTCCCTTTCAGGTGGAGTCATCTTCCTCAGAGTTTCCTCATTAAGCTCTTTGGCTTTCTTGATTTCGTTCAGCCTCTTGAATTCAACAGCCTGTTTCTCAATCTCTTCAGGTGTTAAAGGATTCTAATTAGAAGGTGTGAAGGTTGAAAATTGGGATAGGTCTGTGGTTGATCCTCCTGTCTCTAGCATCACAGCTATCTTCTTTAGTTTGGCGTCTGTGTCTACCATAACTATTTCCTTTCCTTTCTTCGAGACAGAGGATTCCACACTCATGTTTTTCAGCTCTTTAACTCTTTTGATGAACGCTGACTGAGCATGGGTTTGTATTGCCTTGGGTAGGGAGCTAACAGTGAACTTTAGTTTCTTAGCAGCTGGTTCACCATCATCCACAGACTCGCTGGTGTTAACCAGAGTCAGGGACTTTGATGAATCAACTCCATCATTATTCTATTGCTCCCCCTTACTTTCATCCTCATCATCAGGTATGATCATTGGTGTGATGACTTGGAGAGGGACAGATGAAGATATAGTGTTATCAGCAGAGGTTGAGCCCTGTTTGGCAGATTCAAGGTTAAGTACCTTTTCCTTCTCCCCCTCACGTTCAGCCTGTTGTTTCAGACGTTTGGATGAACGTGCCTGAAAGTAACTTGCAATCTGTTCAACAGAGGCAGCAATATCACATTGCCTGGTCCTTGAAGCTCTGACAATCTTTAGGAGAAGGTTGCAATTCCCATTTGTGTTACGATGAACACGATCAACGATAAAGTTTATGTGACGAAGTTTCCTACTACGAACAACTTTAAACTCTCTATGCATTGTTAGCTCATGAGCATTAAAAAGAGAAAGGACCTCTGTTACAATGGTATCCTTGATTGTTGTGGACAAATGACTTAGTACTTGGGATACTCCTTTTCTTGCACCATCTTTGATAGGTTCGGTGACTGCATCCCTAACCGCCTGATTGATGATCCCTGGGAAGGTGACAGTGAAATTATGCATCTCATATTTGATAACATCCAGCTTTCTTGACAGGCGCTCCATATCTGATTGATGATGAACATGTTTAAGATTGTGGATGTTCAGGCTTTGTTGTGCATAATCATCCTCCCTTGGTAAAAGATCAAAGTTGGTTTGGGTAGGATGATCAAACATAAGGAACTCAGCTTTCGGATCATAAGCAGGTCTTTGGAAGACTGTAGTGGCTAAGGTAGCAGAGGTGGGAGTTGCTACAGCTTCCTTGGGAGGAGGAGTGGTATCAACAGCTGGTTTGGACACAGTTATTTCCTTCGGAGGAGGCAGAGATTGTTGGTCATCTTCTTCTTCATCGTCCTCCTCCTCAAACATCCCCTCAGGGAGTATCTCATCCTCAGGCATCGACTCAGGTTCAAAGAAATCATCAACTAATGAGAGCACTTCTTCTTCAGTATCAAGCAGGGGCTCTTCTTCATTTAGCTGATCTTGAATGATTGTATCTGTTGTGTCAAAAAGTTGATGTGGCAGAAACTTAAAAACGAAGAAAATATGAAGGCATTTGTCTAAGCGTTGTCAAGAGCAAATCAGGCGTTGTCAAGATCAAATCAGGCGTTGACAGAAGTCAACATTGACAAGCATTGTCAGGTGCAATCCAAGCATTGTCACATGCAATCCAAGCATTGACAGAAACATAGACAAGTGTTGTTGGAAGCTTCTATTTAGATAAGTATGCAGAAAATATTCTGTATTAGTTTATATAATAGAAGATATGCATGTTTATTTGATATTATCTCTTGTAAACCCTAATCCTTACACTATAAAAGGAACCAAGGGTATTAGGTTTATTCATAACTTCATATACAATGTAAACCTAAAGCGTGTGTCGACTAGGTGTGGGATTAAATGTATACACACCTAGTGGTTGTTGATTATTAATATAATTAGCAATCCGTTTGTTTTAATTCATGTGTCATGTTTCCCAAACACCTTGTTTAATGGTTGTTGTTCTATTCCGCTGTGATTGTATGATCACATGAACAATGATCATTCCTAGTAGCTAAAAGATCGAGGAAACCAAGGTTTCCACAGTTGGTATCAGAGGCTCGTGGCTCGTGATGCTAGGACCAACAAGGTGTTCGTGTATTGTGAAGAAGAAGAAAAATCCGTCTAGGGTTTTTCTGGACGTTTTTGTGTGCGCAGCAGTATTCAGAAGGTCATAACTTTTGATTGGACCGTTGGATTGTCACGAAATTTCTTGTGTGTGTTCTATACACATATATCTAGACATCCATCGGAGGGATTGTCGAGTTTTATCCCTAAGAAAAAGTTATTAGGCGTCAAAGTTGGCTGCAGGGAAGATGTTCGTGATTTCTGTTTTTGCTATTAATATCAAACTAGGGTTTCTACAAACCCTAGATCAATTCAAAACAGAAAAGGAATGTCTTCAGCAGATCATAGGTACGGGTATTGATTTGCAGCAGCATGGATTGGAGCATTTGTTATGCTCGTTAGTTTGGATCATCATGGTTTTCATTATACCGAATTAGGGTTTTTCATAACCCTAGAATATGTGATCTTTAATAGATCATCTATAATGAAGGAAGACCAGTAGCAGATGAAAACTTTATGGCCTTTACTCATGATTTGTCACGTGCTTCAAGATTATAAACGTGAGGTAATTTGTTTTATATTACTTCATAACTGTCTTGTGATATTAAACGCTGCATACATGTGGACAAGAATGCGTTTATATTAATGAGTATCAGTTTTGGATGCTTTCACGTGAGCATGGGACAACTTTAAACAAAGATATGTGTTCACACGATTAAGCCAATCAGGAAAAAGAAGTGATAATATTGTTTCTTGTTTGTTTGTCAAAATACAAGTGAGGTACGATTTGTATGAATGTGGGGTCCCAGGCAGAAAAAGACGTGAGCTTAGTATTTATGGTCCATCACGTGGGATATACTCACTTGCTGATTTTTAGGAATTTTCTCTAAAGAAAAACAGGTTTGACCCACGGATATAGGGATTGAAAGATATCCTATTTATTTTGGATGTGAGAATTGGAGTTTCTATTCACATGGATGGTTACAGATGACATATGTTTACGTAAAGCTGTTCAAACATGAAAGTATATTCTGTCATCTACTTTTGGACGTGATTGGGCATAAAGATTGGCCGGAATTATGAGAAAGTGACATCACGTGAAAGTAAAATCTTTAATGATCTTTGGATATTTGGGTTAATCCAAACGTGTGATTGATTAAACAGAAGGAGACATGGATCTTCACAAGTTTAAGTTTGACGCTGACACTTGTTAATTTGACGCTGACAAGAATAAGTCAAACGCTGATAGAAAGCGTTGACATGAGTTGTCCGAGGAAAGTTTTGTTCAAGCGCTGATACGTTTTGTCCGATATTGGGCAATACACATGACAGAGATATTGGACAATGAAGGTTCTCGGATAAAAAAAGGAATAGCTGCTGTTTGAGAAAATTGATACGTTTTTAGCACACAAAAAGGAGGTATTTACACGCGAAGGTACATGGAATCTCCGTTTTTATTCAGAATATCAAGTTGATATTAATGGCTCGGATATTTTTACAAGGAGTAAATGATTTTTAAGTAAGTTAGCAATAATTCATGGAGACTTTGATTAATATTAGAGTATGTAATCGGGATAGCCTTGTGAAAGAGTTATTTGCTAACAGCTTTTACATATGAAGATATTGGTTCATTAAGACTTGTCATGAAGAGATGTTGGCTTAAGGGGAAGAATTCTTATGGTAAGTTTGATGTTTGAAGAAGATTTTCGCGAGTTTGTGTTCTATCATATCTTAAAGTCGTGCACTTCCAGTCATGGACTTTTAAGGTAACTTGTTTGTGCTTACATTGTTACTGATGAAGTGATACAAGATCTAGTAATATGTGATTTTTCTTATGGTACTCTATGCACATATTTTCTATCACTTGAAGGAGTTACATTATCGTGCTCAGTGTCTCACAAAGGATGAGGATTTTTGTATCTGCAACATACTTCATCACATCGTACAAGATATGGAACATAGGTTTGGGTTATTCTACTTCTACATCAAGAATATTATATTTTTTTTTCTTCAAAATCATTACATAGAGCCTACATTTGGAGGATCTTCAAGATTGCATACATTGTTTACTTCCCTGTTGATGTGACAAAAAGGGGAAGACATACATGCTACAATTAAGGGGAAGCAATTTGAAGATGATGTACAACTTACAAGAGATACACAAAGAGTTTTGCCGACATCAACTAGGGGAAGATTGTTGGGTCAAAAAGTTGATGTGGCAGAAACTCAAAAACGAAGAAAATATGAAGGCATTTGTCTAAGCGTTTTCAAGAGCAAATCAGGCGTTGTCAAGAGAAAATCGGGCGTTGACAGAATTCAACATTGACAAGCATTATCATGTGCAATCCAAGCATTGTCACATGCAATCCAAGCATTGACAAGAAACATAGACAAGTGTTGTTGGAAGCTTCTATTTAGATAAGTATGCTTAAAATATTCTGTATTAGTTTATTTAAATAGAAGATATGCATGTTTATTTGATATTATCTCTTGTAAACCCTAATCCTTACACTATAAAAGGAACCAAGGGTATTAGGTTTATTCATAACTTCATATACAATGTAAACCTAAAGCGTGTGTCGACTAGGTGTGGGATTCAATGTATACACACCTAGTGGTTGTTGATTATTAATATAATTAGCAATCCGTTTGTTTTAATTCATGTGTCATGTTCCCCAAACACCTTGTTTAATGGTTGTTGTTCTATTCCGCTGTGATTGTATGATCACATGAACAATGATCATTCCTAGTAGCTAAAAGATCGAGGAAACCAAGGTTTCCATAGTATCAGATTCTTTGTCTGGCTGCTCCAGGGATTCAGTGTTTGGTTGTACAATATCAACCTGCAAATTGTTTCAGATTAGTAACAGGGAAATAAAGAAGGGGAATGGTCACCATTTCGCTGTCCCAGAGAGGCTGAGGGTGATTACTCAGCCACTTCAAAGGATAAATCCTTGGGATTCTTTTAAGGGTGAAAAGTATGAGGTTAATGATCGCCATTCGCTGCCCCTAGGAAAGATGAGTGTGATTATTCAGCCCCCAAAAGGTTAAAACCTTTGGGACTCTTTTGATTGTGAAAAATATGTTGTTAAGGATCGCCATTCGCTGCCCCTAGGAAGGTTGAGGGTGATTATTCAGCCCCCCCCAAAAGGTTAAGAAACCTTTGGGACTCTTTTAAGGATGAAACATATGTGGGTTACGCTACCCCTAGGAAAGCTGAGGGTGATGATTCAGCTCCCCCTGAAAGGATAAATCCTTTGGGATTCTTTTAAGTGTGAAAAAGATATAGGTTAAGATCGTCTTATTACGCTGTCCCTAGAAGAGCTGAGGATGATTATTCAGCTCCCTAAAAGTAAAATTTTTGGGATTCTTTTTCTGAGGGAACCAAGAGGCTGTGTGAGGTACAACTGGTCAAGGTCGAGACATATATGTATTCAGGTTGTTGTTTGCCTGAATACTGTCTAGAGGGTGCAGGGTCATCGGGGTGCTTTATAAACACAAATGAATCATTCCCTGGTGCATAGACATGGTGTACAGAAGTCTTAAAGAGTTCTAAGTGCATACAATGACTTCTATGGGTCGAGGATTACCCTAACTTCACCACTCTCACCTACAGACATTTGAGAGTGGCTTCTTGTGGACCTCTAAAAATTAACACTGATTACTTGTACGATATTAGCAGAATTCGGCTGGTTCCCTGTTATCTCGGCTGACATCGAGACACTAGACCCTTGTTGTTGGTCAGCTGAAGTCTCTGATTCCACAGGAGTCTCTGGAACAGAGGAGGTTGTGAGGTTCACATTCTTCTTCACCCTGGCCTTTGCAACAGTTTTGGTGTGGGAAGAAGATGGGGTTTTCTTCTTCTTTGGCTGTTGGCCAGTTGTTGCCTTGGACTTCGTGGTGTGTTGCCCAGAGTTCAAAGACGTAGACTTTCCAGACACACCAGAGGTATTCACCTTCTCAGAGGAAGGGAGCAAGGACTTCTCAACAGAGGGTTGTTTGTTTGCTATGTTCAGCATGTGAGAGGTGACAGGGACATCTTCAGCTCCAATCTCTTATAAATGGCACCAGTGATGCGATAGGGCTTCAAAGAAGTGAGTGCAGAGTTGTGATAGCTGTCACCCAACAGGCTTTCGAAGATCAGAGATAGAAAGCGAACTTAGCATATGTTTTTCTCCCTAACCTGGTTTCGTCCCTTCAGCTGTTCTACTAGGTTGGAGAATAGAAGACTTCCTACATCAACGTCTGTGCCCTAAATCATCCCATAAGCAATATATTGGTGGTTAAAGGACATCTGATCTTGGGATCCCTGCATTCCTCCTAGGGATTTGACTATGTGAGTGAAGAGGACACGCCACATAGGGGAAAAATACTTAATCTTCAAAGGAGACTTGGAGAGAACTTCAGCGGGTGTAAGAGCAGGGTTTACATCATGAGAGGGTTTAAGTGTGGCAAGGGCGTCCTTTACAGCCTTTTTGTCAACCACCTTCAAGCATTCATCGCCATGTCTTAACCCAGCCACACTTGCAAAGTGTTTTAGTGAGAAGGCAAAGGGGTGTTCGTTGCATGAGAGGATAAAGGTAATGGTGTCATCAACAACTTCAGCAGAGTACCAGAATTCCCTAAGGTATTCTTGGTAGAAAATGGTTGGGGACTTTGTGAGTGCTTCACTTGCATCACAATTTTTCATGAAGTTCACTAGATCTGAGTAGGATTTGTTGGGAGCTTTGAGCCATCCAATGGAGTTGTTCGATGCAAGAATGCTTTCATTAATTTCAAAGTTGACGTTTGCTGCCTTGGGAACTGGGAAAGCCATGGATGCAAGGTTGAAGATAGGCGATAATGGAGGATGGGTTTAGAGAGAGAAAGCTTAGAGAGAGAGATGAGATTATGAAATGAGAATAGTGATAGGTGAGGAGAGACGTGAGACAATATATATATATATATTCAAAATTGAAAACAGTTATTCAACCGCATTTAATGCATAGTGGGAAAATGACTGCACATGTGGGTCCCTTGACCTTTAAAAAACTATTTGTCTCCTCGTTATTCGGAAGATAAATGATTAAATATTGAGGATGTTTTTTAGCATTTACTTGGAATGTAACTACCTAGTTTCATGTGAAAAACATTTAATATTGAATCAGACATTTAATGAGCACATTTAATATCAAGCCACAGGCTTTGAGACATTGAGCATCCCTAGCTCAGCAACTAGCCTGTTGAACAAAGTTTCAGCCAAAGGCTTTGTGAAAATATCAGCTAGTTGCAGCTCCGTGGGAACAAAGTGCAGCTCAATATCTCCCTTTATTATGTGATCCCTGATAAAATGATACCCGATATCAATGTGTTTGGTACGAGAGTGAAGAACAGGGTTGTTGGAGATGGAAATGGCGCTGGTGTTGTCAAAGAAGATTGGCACTTTGTCATTTAAGATCTCATAGTCAGCCAATTGACTTTTCATCCAGAGCACCTGAGCACAACAGATGGCAGCAACGTCATATTCTGCTTCAGCTGATGACATGGCCACAGAGTTTTGCTTCTTAGCACTCCATCCAACCAATTTTCCTCCTAGGATTTGACAGCGACCTGAGGTGCTTTTCCTGTCAATACAACATCCAGCATAGTCTGAATCTGAATAGGCCTTGAGATCAAAGCCTGATTCCTTGGGATACCATAGACCTAGGGAGGGTGTTCCTTTGAGATACCTGAAAATTTTCTTAACAGCCACTAGATGGGATTCTTTTGGGTTAGCTTGGTACCTTGCACAGAGACATGTGGAGAATTGGATATCAGGACGACTAGCTGTTAAATACATGAGTGACCCAATCATGCCTCTGTATAAAGTCTCATTAACAAAGACCCCTGACTCATCAGGACCCAAGTTGTTGGGTGGAAGCATAGGGCATTTCACTGATGCACAATCAGCTAAGTCATATTTTTTAAGTAAATCTTTAACATACTTTTCTTGACAAATTGAAATTCCCTTAGGACATTGTTTAATTTGAAAACCCAAAAAGTAAGTTAATTCACCCATCATACTCATCTCATATTTCTTGGTCATTAATTTAGCAAAACGTTTACTAAGATTAACATTAGTTGACCCAAAGATGATATCATCTACATAAATCTGCATAATGATGAAATCACTCTTATCCTTGAAGGTAAAGAGTGTTTTATCAATAGAACCCCTGACAAATTTGTTTTCAGTTAAGAAATTAGAAAGAGTTTCATACCATGCTCTTGGAGCTTGTTTCAGCCCATACATGGCTTTGTGTAATCTGTACACATGATTGGGAAACTCGTTGTTCTCGAATCCTTCAGGTTGTTCAACATATACTTCTTCATCCAAATCTCCATTGAAGAAGGCACTCTTAACATCCATCTGATACACAGTGAAGTTCATATAAGCAACATATGCAAGGAAGATTTTGATGGCTTCAAGTCTTGCCACAGGAGCAAATGTTTCATCATAATCAATTCCTTCAGTCTGTGTATACCCATGTGCCACCAGCCTGGCCTTGTTTCTGATGATGTTTCCAATTTCATCCATCTTATTTATATAGATCCATCTAGTGCCTGCGATGTTCTTACCAGGTGGAGTTAGCACTAGTGTCCATACCTTGTTCCTTTTGAACTGATTGATTTCTTCCTGCATAGCAGCTACCCACCCATCTTCCACAAGAGCCTCAGCAACTCTCTTAGGTTCAATTTGAGAGAGAAATTCAGTAAAGAGACATTCGTTGGCTGAGGCAGACTCTGAGTCATGAATTCGCTGTCTAGTGGTGAACCCTGCATTAGGTTCCCCAATGATGTCGACAAGAAGAATGTGTTGATCTCTTGACCACTTAGTTTGAGGAGCTGGGGAATCATGGACAGGGACAATTGTGGGGGTAGTTGGTACTATTTGAGTTTCATCCTACTGACTGGGAGGGCTTTCTTTAAAGATGACTTTAGTGTCTGAGTCTACTTTAGCCATATCAAGGGGTACAAGTTCATTGTCAGCAAGAGATTCTTCAGGGGTGTGAAAAATTGGTGAGTCATCTACAGCAGTTGAGGAAGAGGGACTACAGGAATGCTGTGGTTCTTCTTCATCAAGTTCCTGAGAGGTAGGAACTTCAATGTTGTGTGACAGAGGGTCAAAAGCAAGAACATAGGAAGTGAGAGTGTTGGAGTGATGATGGTGATGACAGACAGGTCTTGGTTCTGAGAATTCATCACTTGGGAATGACACATTTTCATTAAATCAATTTCATCACCCTCTGATTTCTGTTCTCTGTATGACATCATCATCTTCATTGAATCTGACATGAAAGGTTTCTTCTACTTCTTGTCTTCTGATGTTGAATACTCTGAAGGCTTTGGCTGTGGGAGAGTATCCTAAGAAGAAACCATCATCAGCTTTTTCATCAAATTTTCCAAGTTTATCCCTTTAGTTATAAATGAACACAGGGCATCCAAAAACATGGAAATAGCTGACATCTGGAGCTCTGTTTCTGAAAACTTCATAGGAAGTTTTACCATGTCTTTTGACAATGATTGATCTATTTTGGGTATAGCAGACAGTGTGAACAGCTTCTCCCCAAAATTGCTTTGGTAAAGCTGCACCATTTAACATAGTTCTGGTTGCTTCAATCAAAGTCCTGTTTCTTCTTTCAACCACACCATTTTGTTCAGGGGTGCCAGCTGAAGAGAAGTTTTGTGATATTCCCTTTTCATCACAAAAAGATTCAAGTTGATGATTCTTGAAATCAGTACCATTATCACTTCTTAGAGCTTTGACTCTAACATCATTCATATTTTCAACCTGTCTGATGAAGGACATGATGGTATCAGCTGCATCACTTTTCCTTCTGAGGAAGAAAACCCATGTATACCTTGAAAACTCATCAACTATGACCAAGGTGTATTTGTTGTGATTAATGGTCTGAGGTTTGACAGGTCCAAACAAATCCATGTGAAGGAGATGTAAGCACTTGTCAATAGAAAATGATTGTCTGGTCTTAAAAGAAGACATGTGATGCTTTCCCTTGACACAGGCTGAACAAGTTTTGTCTTTAGAAAACATCACTGAAGGTAGACCAGCAACCAGGTTTTGTGTGGCTATCTTGTTGATGTTCTTGAAGTTGAGATGAGACAGTCTTTTGTGCCATAGCCAATTGACACTTTCAGAGGCTTTAGCTAGAAAACAATTTGAACTGTCTTTAGAGCACACAGCCATGTTGATGACATATACATCTATCCTTCTTGGTGCAATAAGCACTACATCATTGTTCTTGTTGAATATGGTTTGGTAAACAAAACCTTGTAGTCAGCATCATACAATTGGCTGATGCTAATGAGATTGTGTTTAAGACCATTTACATATGCAACCCTTGTAAAAGTTATCCCATTGCAGTTCACTGAGCCGTATCCATCTGTGTCGCCTGAAGAATTATCCCCAAACACCACTTTAGGACCTGGCTCCTTTGAGTATCTGTGCATGTATTGTTGAATCCCTGTCATGTGTCTAGAACAGCCACTGTCTAGATACCATACTGATTCCTTAAGATGTTTATGCACAGATACATAGAAACAAGTTAGTTCCTATGGTGAACCCACTTTCCAGTAGGTTCCCTGAATTGTTGATTAGCAACTCTTGAGTTCATGTAGAACTTTTGGCGATGGGAAGGACAATTAGCTATCTCATGGGTGAAACTTCCACAGATATCACAACCTGGGAAGTCCCCACACTCATCTGAGTGATGGTCTGTGAATCCACATAATTTACAGGGAGGATAAGATCTGTAGTTCCCTAGTTGTCTCTTAGAACCCTGTTGTCTTTCCCTAGAAGGTGTCTGAGCTCTCTTAACAGCCATTTGTCTATCATGGTCTATGGTCATGTGATGAGAGTTTTTACATATATTGCAATAAGGTTTGACTATCCTTTCACCTTTGGGTTCACCTAGAACAGACTTAGCTTCACGAGAAGTAGAGCATTCAGCGGAAGGCTTAATGTGTTGTTTTTAGAGTTCTACTTCTTTCATCAATGACAACAGGCGTTCTTCAGTTGAGGAATCAACTTTGTTCACAGATTTTAATGAGACAGGCTTAAAGGCAACTTGCTTAACAGATTGTTTTGCAAGTACAGAAAATATTTTAGCTGGTGGTTTCTCAACATCTGTTTTAGGTTCACCCTTAGCTCCTCTAGAGGAACTGCTGGGTTCAACTCCTGACAGTTTGGGTAAGGGTGGTAATTTAGCCATATCTTCAGAGGCAGGGTCATCAGCCAAGATGGGATCTGGCATATGAATTGTCTCTGTAGATTTGAATACAATCTCTTTGGGTTTGGTGAGAATTTTCAGCTTATTTTTCTTAGCAGAGACATCCCTTTTAATATCAGCGGGTAGTTCATCATTAAGCAATTGATCTATAGTGAACCTACTGCACAACCATTTTTCAATAACCTTGTTTAATTCAGATACTTGATCATTTAAAGCCCTATTCTTCAAGGTTAACCTATTGACTTCGTTTTGAAGGGATATTTTTTCTAAATTAACCCGTTTGAGAGTTTCACATTCAGACTTAGCATTTAACAGATCATTTTTAGCAGAGTAAAACTTATCAAGCAAGTTCTTTCTTTGTTCCTCAACAAAGTGTAAATCAACAATGGTGTAATCAATGACATGTTTGCGTTCATCACTATTGTACCTTTTTCATTGTGATGTCAACCCATTGTCCTGATCTTGTATCACCTTTCCCAACAGCTGGTTCATCCTCAGCTATAGCCATGAAAGCCCTGACTCTAGTAGTATCTTCTTCATCTAAAGTCAACGGCTCATCATTCCAATCATATGCTTCAGCTACCAACCCTTTCTTTGTCTTTTTATCACCCCCTTTCTTATTAGACAGAGCTTCAAGCTTCAAATTCATCTGTTCTAACTCAGCTTTAAGTGCCTTATACTTATTCTTGTAATCCTTCTTCTCATTGTCTGAGGAGTTGAATTGGTGAGATGAGTTGTTGTGTTGTGATTTGAATTTGTAAGGTTTGGTGGAAGATGATGGATAAGAAGGTGAGGATGTCTTTGTGGAAGGACAGTCTTTTTGGAAGTGTCCAAGTTTTCCACAGGCAAAACAAGTTTCTTTTGATCTGTCGGTTTGTTTGCTAGATGATCCTATTCTCCCTGATCTTTTATAAAATCTTCTTTGATTGGCTATCAAAGCTCTTTCATGAAATTCAACATTAAGGTCTGTCAAGAACTCTTGGTTGCTTCGTGTGTCTTCTTCAACATCAGAGTCGCTGTCATGAGGATGTGAGGTAGAGATCAAAGCTTTGGAAGTTGCTCCTTGAACTACAAATCTTTCTGTCTCTGATTTGTATATAGTATCAATCAACCCTTCTTCATAACTGTACTTTCCATAAAGCTGAGCCAAGGTGCATTCTTGATTGAGTTATTGGCTCTCTGAGTCTGATTCATACTCAACCATTTTCTTGGAAGGCTGTTGACAAATGTGGCATTAATCTCAGCTTGACCAATGGTGACATCATTCATAGCAAGGTCATTGAGAAGAATCTCCCGCCTTGTATAAGTTTGTTGAACCTTTTCACCTTCAAGTGCCTTAAAAGCATTGAACTGAAGTCTGAGTGCCTGAATCTTGGTTTCTCTGGTTTCAGAGGGTCCTTCATGACCAAGGATAAGGTCTGTCTACATTTGTTTGGCTGTGGGATACTGAATGACAGACTTCATGATGTGTTTGGGAAGACAGGATATGATAATGCTTTTGAGACATTTATCTTGGTTTGCCAGTTTCCTATCAGCTGGAGTCCATTGTTTGAGAGGTTTGGGAAAAGGGTTCTCATCAGTAGAGGTAAGCGCCATGGGAACATAAGGACCATTGTCTAGAATTTCTAGAAGAAATGGTTCAAGTCCATCAAGATACACGAGGAATTGACTCTTCCAACAAGCAAAATCTTCTTCATCAAAGACTGGTACACTGGTGACATGTGATCCGCCTCTTGAGTCAAGAAGTTGAGGTAGATCATCTTCATTAGGAGGTGGAGGAATGAGTCTTGGTGAAGTTGGTGGTGCATTGTTGTTGTTCCCAGAAGACGATGGTGGTGGGTTGGTTGTTTCCGGCATGGTAGATCTTGATTATAAAACCGAGAACGATGTTTCTTGAAGGTTTTAATATCAAACACCGCTCTGATACCAATTGAAAGTCCCAAATCAATGCTAGAAACACTAAACTTAACTAATCAACACCAGTAAATACTTTTCAAACGTAATACTTATTATTGTATAATAAAGAATTACAAGTGTTATGGATAACAGCGTTTGATGACAATGTGTTGTGCACACTTTGAACAACTAAATAACCTAACTTATGAATACAGTCACAGCTGTTTGATTCAATAAGTTCTAAGCATTAATGTGTGAATATTCTTAAAGTGTTAAACATTAATGCTTGGCTACACATCCTATTTATAGTGATACGAGGTTGACTTAAGTACTGTTGATGGTGAATACACAAGACATTCACTTTTCAGACATCTGTCACAAGATGCTCTTCTATTCTTGGTAGTCTGCCACAATGCTTTAGGGAAACAGAGCTGACACAGTTTCCCTTTTCTTCATAGTCTCGTACACACAAATGGCATGTCCAAAGTGTGCTGAGTGTTAACAGGGTATTGCCACCCCTGTTAACCCTCAACCCCTCAGAGTCCCTGATACATCTTGGCTGTTATCCATCACAGCCAATGAGTATGTCTTCAAGTAATCTTCGACTTCCTTGACAATGTCTCTGACATAGACTCCTCTGAGGTTGCTCACAGAGACTTGGATCTCTGTGAGTCTTGCGATACTTGCCTGCCTCCTAGGCACAGGCAAGTGACTATCTAACAGCTTAATTTGTGTTTAAATCTATGATACAGGGAATCTAACAAACTTAGATTCCCAACACAAGGATTCGACCTGTAGGCTCTCAAAACACGACCTGTGATTAGTGGGTAGTAACTATGGTCTTCCTAGAACTGACAGTCGGTTTTCATGCATTCATCATTTTCATGCATACATATATATGTCATTGTCGCAGGTTTATGACTAAGTAATGGTTGGTACAGGACTGGCCCTATTTAGTCGCATGTGTTTTATCGAAACTTTTAAATTTGGGACCGACCCATAGGCGTCCCCTCGCCATGTCTTTTGTTTTGGGTGAACTGACCATAGGCGTTCACTCTCGCGCATACAAAAGTTTTCGTAAAACCACATGATGCATTCATGTACTAATTTTCCTGCATAAAATTTTTCTCATGATTTATTGGTATATTTTTTCATGTATATAGTTTATGTTTTGATGAGTTTTATCATGTATTTTATGTTATACTGTCAGATGGTTCTCACACGCGAGCAGGAACAACTCAATGCAACAATCCAAGCTGCAATGCAAGTCATGCTTCCTCAGCTGAGGAACGAAATCATGGCGGAGGTTCAGGCTGCCAACAACCAGCAACATCACCCAGTACCTCCTCCTCCAGCAACATTGGCTACATGGCTGGAGAGATTCAACAAGCTCCGCCCTCGAGCTTTCGAGAGAACAGATAGCCCCAGTGAAGCTGAAAGCTGGTTGGCTCACATTGAGAAGATCTTCGATGCTATGGGTTGTGACCCCGTCTTCAAGTCGAGGTTGGCATGCTACCGGTTCGAAGGTGATGTTTTAGCATGGTGGATAGCGCTGAAGCATTCTGAGGGATGTGATGATTGGGTGGCTGGTTTGACTTGGGCTCAGTTCAGGAGTAGGGTAATGGAGCAGTTCTTTCCCAAGGCTGAGCAGGACAAGCTAAAGAGAGAGTACAATGGGATCCGACAGAGATCTGGGGAGAATAGCAACGAGTTCATGCAGCGCTTTCTTTGCTTGGCTGGTTTCCTTGGTGCAGCAGCAGGTACTCCTGAGGAGAAAGCACACCACTTTAGGTGGGATCTTCGTACATCGGTCGCAAACAACTTGGTGTGTGCTACGTTCAACACGGTGGCACAAGTGGCCGATGCAGCACGTAAGCTTGAGATGTTGCAGGAAAGAGATGAGTTCGGGGAAGTAGAGAGACCCGATAAGAGGTAAACATTTGTATTCAAGCGGTGACCAGTCTGTATTCTTTCAGTATATGTCAATATTTCATCTCTTTAAAATGTATCTTCTAGGCAGAATACTGGGGACGGGTCTCAACCGGCTACTCAACAACAGCCTAATCAGCTCAAGGGAAACGATCAGACTAACGACCGTTCAACTAGTGACAGGCGTGGCGGTAATGACAATTACCCTAACCAAGCTGGACACTCCAACAGCAGCAGGTCCTTATACTTACTCATTTTTATTACATGATATGAGTCTTAATTCTAACACATTAGAGAATCTTCTACCAGGAATCATGGTAACGGGAGGGACCAGAACCAGAGAGGTTCACAGCCTAACCGTCCAGCTATCACTGGTATTCAATCTTACGAATTATCCGCATTGTCCTTTGTCCTATTATCATGTCTCATGTATATTGTTTTTATCAGGCTCTCAGCCAGTCAGGACTCCTGTTGGAGGATATACTCATCCTCTTTGTTCTACTTGCCATCGTAGGCACCCAGGGCCATGTCGCCGCGACAGCGACGCATGCTACAAGTGTGGTCTTCCTGGCCACCACATGAAGGATTGCCGCAAGGGCGAGGTGGAGGGTACATCGGGACATGCTGATACCAAGCCGCCACCTAATACTGGACGCGTTTACACGACATCTCGCGATCTGGCCACCAAGTCTACAGGTACCATCATTAGAATCTTGTATATGTATGGTCAAGCTGCATGTGTTCTGTTTGATACGGGTGCTACTCACTCGGTCATTTCTACTACTTATGCCAAGAACGTTAGGATACTCCCCATGCCATTAGAGAATATATTGAGTATTTCCACGCCTTTGAGAGACTATGTACGCATAACCCATGTGTACAAGAGCCTTCTCCTAGAGTTTGACGACAAGGTTCGTCCTGTTGACGCACTGCCGCTGGACATGAATGACTTTGACATGATTTTGGGCATGGATTGGCTATCCAAGCATCATGCTACCATAGACTGCCATTCATATCGAGTCATCTTCGGTGATGTTAATGCACCAGAGTACATTCACAACGGGTTCGTACCTGACAGGTCTGTACAAATCATATCAACCCTGCAAGTACGTGCATTACTTTCACATGGTTGTGAGGGTTATCTAGCTACTGTTCATGACATGGATGCTGAATCACCATGAATTCAGGATCAGCCAATAGTGTCAGAATTTCTAGATGTATTTCCAGAAGAACTTCCGGGCATACCACCTGCACGTGAAGTAGAATTTAACATCGAGCTCATCCCAGGATCTGATCCGATTTCCAAGGCTCCTTATCGCATGGCTCCCATAGAGTTGAAGGAGCTGAAGGATCAACTGCAAGAACTTCTGGAACGAGGCTTTATTCGAACGAGCGCATCTCTATGGGGCGCACCGGTCTTATTTGATAAGAAGAAGGACGGTAGTATGCGTCTTTGCATAGACTATCGCGAGCTCAATAAGATTACCATCAGGAATAGGTATCCACTGCCACGTATAGATGATTTGTTTCACCAAATCCAAGGGGCCAAACATTTCTCCAAGATTGATCTTAGGTCAGGCTACCATCAGCTACGGGTAAAGGAGCAGGACATCGCCAAGACTGCTTTCCGTACACGCTAAGGCCACTACGAATTTGTAGTCATACCATTTGGCCTTACCAACGCTCCAGCAGTGTTCATGGATTTGATGAACAGAATCTTCCATGAATTTCTGGACAAGTTCGTCATTGTCTTCATCGATGACATCCTGATTTTCTCTAAGGCCAAGGAGGAACACGAAGACCATCTTCGTAAAGTACTACAAATTCTTTGTCCGAAGCAGCTGTATGCTAAATTCTCCAAGTGTGAGTTCTGGTTAGACAAGGTGGCATTCTTAGGTCACATTGTATCAGCAGAAGGAATCACAATGGATCCAGCAAAGGTTCAGGCTATTACCAAATGGCCAAGGCCGACATCAGCGACTGAAGTCCGTAGTTTCCTAGGCTTAGCTGGTTATTACCGTAGATTCGTGGAGAACTTTTACCGGTTAGCACTACCATTGACCAAACTGATGCGGAAAGGGGAGAAATTCGTCTAGACAGAAGAACGAGAAAAGAGCTTTGAAGACCTGAAGCAGAAGTTAGTATCTGCACCGATTCTTACTCTCCCATCTGGTACAAGCGGATTTCATATCTACAGTGATGCATCAGGGAAGGGACTTGGCTGTGTTCTCATGCAACATGGGAAAGTGATCGCGTACGCTTCACGACAGCTTAAGCCTTATGAGGAAAATTATCCTACGCATGACTTGGAACTTGCAGCAGTCGTGTTTGCATTGAAGATATGGAGGCACTACTTGTATGGAGAATCATGTGACATTTTCACGAACCACAAGAGTTTGAAGTATATCTTCACTCACCGTGAATTGAACATGAGACAGAGGAGATGGTTAGAGCTGTTGAAGGATTATGACATTAATCTGCAGTATCATCCCGGCAAGGCAAATGTAGTGGCAGATGCACTTAGCAGAAAGTCCGGAATGATAAACGGCATTAAAATTGAGGAGGAAATCATAAGAGACTTGGAGCGACTAGACATGGAGATCATGGTACGTGGGCAGCACAGTTATTGGGCTAATCTTAGAGTAGAACCCGAGTTACTCTCTAAGATCAAGGAAGCTCAGAAAGATGACGGAGAAATCTGGGCGATAATTCAGAATTTGGAGAAGCAGACATAATTTAGAGTAGATGCAGATGCTATCTTATGGAAGGGCACGAGACTTTGTGTTCCTGATGATCAACAACTCCGGGAAGCATTGTTAGCTGAGGCTCATAGCTCCCCATTCTCAATACATCATGGTTCAACCAAGATGTACCATGACATCAAACAGTACTTTTGGTGGAGTGGTATGAAATAGGATGTTGCTACTTACGTCTCCAAATGTCTTACCTGCCAGCAGGTTAAGATCGAGCATCAGCAATCTGGCGGTCTTCTACAACCGTTAGATATTCTAGAGTGGAAGCGGGACAAAATCACCATGGATTTTGTTACTGGTCTTCCGCCAACAAAGAAGAAGCACGATGCAATTTGGGTTATCGTTGATCGACTTACCAAATCAGCTCATTTCTTACCGATCCGCAAGGAAGATTTGGTCAGTAAACTCGCCGATACTTATAGAAGGGAGATCATGAGACTTCACGGTGCTCCATCCAGCATCGTCTCAGATAGAGATCCTCGTTTCACTTCGCGATTTTGGCAAAGTCTGCAGAAAGCTTGGGGTACAAAACTTAAGCTTAGCACGACTTTTCATCCTCAAACAGACGGGCAGTCAGAGCGAACGATTCAGACATTGGAAGACATGTTGAGGTCATGTGCGTTGGAATGGATGGGTGATTGGGACGATTATATCTGTTTGGTGGAGTTTGCGTACAACAACAGTTGGCACGCAAGTATCAAGTGTGCTCCTTTCGAGATGTTGTATGGCAGAAAGTGTCGCGCCCCAATCTACAGGGATCAGGTTGGTGAGCGAACACTAGAAGGACCAGAAATTATAGAGCTGACTAATGAGAAGGTCGCAGTAGCTAAGCAAAAACTGCAAGAAGCACGGTCACGTCAGAAGAGTTACGCAGACAAGCATCGTAGGGACGTACATTTTAACGTAGGAGATCACGTTTTCCTTAAGGTTTCGCCGGCACGTGGTGTTAGACGTTTTGGAATTAAAGGGAAGCTCAGTCCTTGATTTATCGGACCGTTTGATATCATTGAACGGGTCGGTGAAGTATCTTACCATTTAGCGTTACCTCCACAGCTTTCTCATATTCACGATATTTTCCATGTGTCCTTACTCAGAGGGTACCAGTATCATCCCCTTCACATGGTTCAGTATCTACTGGAACAGATCCGTGAAGATCTCACTTTCATAGAAGAACCCGAACGAGTTCTTGACAGACAAGAACGAGTCATGAGAAGGAAGACGATTTCATTCGTCAAAATCCTTTGGAAGGATCATACCGAGCGGGAAGCCACTTGGGAAACAGAGGAGTTTATCCGGGCTTCTTACCCTCATTTCATATATTGAATTCGGGTATGTTCTTCTTTTCCAGTTTACTTTATCTATAATTCGGGGCCGAATTATTCTTTTTAGGGGGAAAGAGTTGTAAAATCCGCATGCTTTTACCATGAATAGTACCCTTACAATCGTACGTACATGATTATTACGTACGTGTTATAACACGATAAGTATTTATTACGTATTAACATACGATAATTATTTCAATAATAATTATAATCATGAACAATATGAACATGAAATCATGAACGTAAATTAATCACGACCTAATATTACGTATGTATGTATATTATTACGATCACGAATAAATATATTAAGTCACGATCGATAACTAATTAAATCACGTAAAAACACGAAAAACACGAACACGAGAACACACTAATTATTTAATCACGAGAAATGTTCAGGTTACCCCCATATGGGCCCCTACCCGCGACTACAACAAGAGAAAAGGGCCTAGCCCATTAATTTTTACTAAACAAGGGTTAAGGGGAAAAGTTATTTTCATAATAACAAAAATTTAGAAAAAGCAAGAAACCCTAAAAATCTTTTCTCCTTCTCTTTGTTCTTTGGCCGCCGGGTTTACACACACCAAAGGGGGTGTTTGATTGATTTTTGGTGTTCGATTATTGCAAGGATCGTTGTGTGTTCATCCTCATTTGATTCACGTGATCGGTATAACCTTTCACCTCTTTTTCTTTTTATGTTTTGATTATTAATCACATAAAATCATGAATGTTTTTAATACAAATTAAAAACAAGTTGTAAGAACATGTTATTTAATCATGTGGTAAATTAAATTAATGGTTAAGGGGTGTTTGTTTGTTGGCCGACGCCTAAACCGAACCCCAAGGGGGTCTCAGCTTGGTTTTTACTCGCACCACCGAGACCTTAAGGTCTCGGTTTGGTGTCTTGTTGTCTCGGCAGCAGCAAGAAGGGAGACCCCGACCTCGGTCGGGACATGGTGATGCTCGGGTTAGGCCATGGCAGCAAGGGGACACCGGCTAGCCGGTGGGAACCTTGGCTAGCCGGCGGCTAAGGTTGACCAAGGGTGTATTGGGTCCGGTTCACGGGTTAAAACACGGGTCCGGTTCACACATGCTTAGAATAAAACACGGTCCGGTTCATGAGATATTTTTACAAGTTTTATTTTTACAAGACTTAAATTAAATTAATTAAAAATATGAACATAATTAATTTAATTTACATGACTTAGGTTATTAATTTTATTATTAATACATAAATTTTAACCTAAGTATTTATCATTTAATTAGACTATATAATTAATTAATTATTAAAATCATGACCTATAATTAGTTAATTTACATGACTTAGGTTGTATTATTAATAGTTAATAATACATGTTTTAACCTAAGTATTTTACCTTTATTTAGTTAAACCATGTTATATTTAATTAAATACTTTAACCTATAGTTTATTTAATTCACATGAAATAATTAATAAACTATACTACCTCCGTCCCAAAATAATTGTCCATATTTGACTTTCGAAGTCTTGTTTGTGCAACTTTGGCCCTAATTATATTTGGGTGTGTTAAATAATACTTGATGCAAAATATATGAATAGATAGAGTTTTAAATGTATTTTCATTTGGTATAAACTTTATCAAGTATTATGTAATACAAATAAATATATTTACGGTCAAAGTTTTAAAAAAAAGACCGAAAAAGTCAAACGTGGACAATTATTTTGGGACGGAGGGAGTACTATTTAATTACATGACTTAGAATATTAATTAGTAAACACTTAAGTTTATATTATTAGCTTAATAATCCAGCTTATATCTAATTATGGAAACTTTCTATTTTTAGAAACTTATTTAATTAAGGCAACTCATCTATTTATGGAAACTTTCTATTTTTAGAAACTTATCTATTATAAGCAGTAAATCTATTTTTGGAAACTTTCTATTTTTGGAAACTTTCTATTTTTGGAAAATTTCTATTTTTGGAAACTTTCTATTTTAGAAAACCTGCTACTATTAGAAAGTTACTTATTATTACACACAAGTATAATAATACATGAAATACTTAAACAGAATAGACATAACACATGATAAACACAGTATAAAGCTTAAATCAGTAAAACATGACATGAACATATAAAACAAGCTAAGACATGATATAAAACCAGTTACGTACTCAGTAATCAGATACTTATACACCTATGTATTTATGTAGCATTAGTGATACCGAAGTAGGACTCTCTTCCGTTCGTCTTCTTCGTTCATTGGACACAAGGTACAGATTCTCCGTCCTTTCAGTATGGACATTCTTCCTTACTAGGATTTTCCGTATGCAGCCAACTGTTTTCCACAGTATATGTTTTATATGTTTTTGAATTGCTTCTGAATAATTAGAATACCTAAAGCCATATACATGCATGACCAGTTTCACCTAGTTATGGAGCTACCATAACCATAACACTAGAGGCACCAATGTTATGACTTCACCACGGCGGAGTGATAGCTCGTGGCGTCCCTTCAGCTTTTGGCCATATCTTATTATCAGGTGGGGCGTATGGGTGCATCCTAGTTACATGTTTTCAGCAGATTATTCAGTGTGAATGTGGTGTGTGCCTTGCATCCTTCACAAGGAGCTAATCCCTCATACCCAAAACCAGTATATTAAATTACAGGCAGCCCCTCTAATTTGTATGACGAGGTCACCCCTCCAAGTATTCATGCACATTGATAATTCATGACCTATATTGGCTAATGGTAAACTTGTTAAACAGTTTTTACAAGATAAACATAAGGCTATTCAAACTATAAAACCAGTTTACTAAGATATAACCAGGTTATCCATGACTTAGTCTTTTTCGCTGCTTCATGCTTATATGCTTATATTATTCATGCTTTATTTGTACATCCGTGCACTGAGCGTTATGCTCAGTCGTTTTCCTTTTCATGTTCCCAAAACGGCAGGTACTCAGGGACGCTCGTAGACTTTAAGCGTACGTGCATATGGAATGACTTTCTAGCCTTCTTTACTTTATGCATTTATCTATACTTTGATACTCATTTCCCATGGACATTGTTTAGTCCTTTCATTTACAGTACTTATGTTTGTGTGGGATGAGTTCTACTTTTGGGATACCGATGTTTGATTCCGGTATTTTCTTTATGGTCATGTAATGTTTAGACATTTACCTTGTACGTTTGATGACACGCCATAATCACGCGTGACATTTCATTTATCAAAATGGGGTGTTACAATAATTTCCAAGCTTGTGCCTCTTCATGCCATCCTTATGCTGCTCCATACTATCAGTCACAATTTCCTGAAATATATGCTTAAGGTCAACACAAAGATTGAGTGAATTCATAGGTTTAAAAACAGTCACAATTTTGTTCGTTGTATTCGTTATATAAGTTGTATGGCTTTTTATGTAGAAAGAAGCCGACAGAAGCGAAGAGCTAGCATCCAAGAAAGCTACAAAGGACAAGGATCCAAACAAAGCCCACCGCCAATTGCTTTATTTCTGTTCATGTAAGACTATAATTTTGTGCGAATACTTGAAAGATTGCTATTTTCGTATAAAAATGATCTTAGGAAGACATTCAAGAATGCACACAATAACAGAAGAATTGATTTTGTACTATTTAAATACAAATTTTAGAATAATTATTGTTGTGTTTATATTTGGTTACTTGGTGGTCGATGCGTACCGTAACATGTTTGTACAATTTGTGAGAAGCGGAAGTCTATGACAGATGATATGTTTTATTACTTATGATTTGTTGTTTTTCAAACGAAGAGTTATATATTTGTAAAATCCCACACTACTAAATCTGCAAATGAAACTTGCGAGGGTGAAAAAGCTTAAAAATGTAGCTTAACTTTTAAAGCATAATAAATAAAATTCCCGCGGCGAAGCGCGGGTTTTAAACCCTTGTTATTATTATGTTTCATAATATTTTTTTTATTTAATTTAATATTTTTTAATTTAATTTAATGTTTTTATTTATTAAATAAAATAATAATAACTTAAACTTGCTCGCTTTGTTGTAGAAACCAGATCGCCTGTAAGTAATCGAAGAAAGAAAACTAATATGACAAAAATTATAAGTCGTTTATGATCGTTGTTGCATGCAAACATAATAAAACATCATGAGAACAATTGTATATTAAAACGCTCTTTGATGCGATACTTTTTTACGATTATTTTCATGATATAGCGTAACAGTACCATTTATGATTGACACATAATCCTACACAACTTGGCCTTTTTTTATATAAATTTCAATAGTGGTGTTACTATATATAAATTTCAATCACTTTATAATTATACTGTAGTTTTTAGAGGTGTGCACGATTCGATTTGGACAGGTTTTGATAAAAACCAAAATCAAACCGTAATAGTATTTGGTATTTATAAAACCAAAAATTGAAATCCTTCGGTTTTGGACGGTTCTGTTTTTTCGGTTTTTAGTCGGTTTTGATTCGGTTTTTTAGATTTTTCGGTTTTAAAATCGTTTATATTTGTGCGTAGCCAATTTATACTAACAGACTTGTTTTACTTAAAAAATTGATTATTTTTTTTATTTTTATCATTTGAAGCCTAGTTACATTTATCCCAAAAAATTTGGAATTAAACATACAATCTATAAAATACACATACATAAAAGTGAACATACGAATTATACATAAACGATCGTTGTCACATATGAATTGATAAATTGTGAAGTAAACACTCGCACATATAAATATGCACATAAACATTAAGACGAACATATTATATTTCACTCATCAAAAGAGTATTTTAGCATTTAGAATTATATTTTTATTTTTCTATAACATTAAATATATATTGTTATGCAATTAAATTGTTTGGTTTAGTTCGGTTTTATGGTTCGGTTTTTTTGATGAAAACCAAAATCGAACCATATGTTCTCTTTTTTTGAAAAAGTTAAAACTGAACCATCGATTTTTTGTTTTGATTGATTTTTCGATTTTCGTGCAGTTTCAGTTTTTTTTTCCACCCCTATTAGTTTCATATATGACTACTTGGTTTGGTGATATGGGCTCAAAAGACAACGAGGGGAAAAATGGGCCACTAACAGTCTAACAAATCAGGATAAAGAAAACATAAAAACGCAAACTCTAAAAATAGGACGTTTTGAGGCTCAGAAGTTCTATAAACGACGTTTTCTTAGCTTCAAAGTTTGCCTGGGTCTGGAAACGGAGTCTCGTACCTTAACTTATGGTAATTTGAGTGAAACTTTTTTCTTCACGCGATATTTGGCTTCTGAAAATAAGTGAACTCGTTCCTATTCGGATCAACATGTCAGCTAACCGAGTTTCCAGCCATATTGAACCAAATTCCACTTGGCATAGATAGCACTGATCGAAATTGGTTTTCGTTTTGAATGTTAAACATTTTAGTTTGTCTCTCTCTACGATTCTTGTTACCGAATTCTATTATGATTCATATGAGCCGCCTATTAACGTTTGTTTTTGTTTTCCCTTTATCCATTGAGAATCCTAATTGTTCGTTTCATAATCGTGTTTGCAGAGCTCCACTTATCTAATCTTGAAGTAACTATTAGATTAGAAGGCTCATTCGAGGGTCTAGATTGTTACTATTTGTTGGATTCTTGGTGTCACGAATCAAGGTACGTTATCTCATTTTTTTTACTTATTCGACAATTTAGATGTCCATATATCAGTAATATTTTACTTTAATCATATTCTAGATGCAAACTATATGATTTGAACACATGTATACCATCAAAATTAAAATGTTTTACGATCAAGTTTTACAATGAACTTAATTACTCGTAGCATTGTATCCAACCCCAGCTATGATGAAAACCTGTAAAGTGTTTGGTCTTAAACCATGCATTGTATCTTTCAGTGCAATTCTCACGTCCATAATTGGATACTTTCACATTTGTTGTTTCGTTTTAGTTCCAGTTTTGTCATGTGTTGGACCACTGCACACCGATGGGCGCTGACCAACTCGACTAACGGAAGCTAGGCCAGTTGGTCCCATAGATGTCAAAGTGAGAATAGTTGCAACCTGCAACACCACATGGTCCATGATCAAGTGTCCCTTGGATGGAGGTGTGGCTATCAAACTTTATAGTCCTTATCTTCAAATACGTGGATCTGAAGAATCTAAACTCAACAAGTTAAACATCACTAACCAATCACTTGGAAATAATGTAGATAGTCCTAATCATTGAGACCCCATTTGAAAAGCAACCGATAATTTAACCAGGAAAGATTCTGTTTCCCTATAATATCCTTTACTAAAATGGCACTTTCTTCAAAGTTGATGGCTCTTTTTAAATAACACCATGGTTGGGGTCACGGACGGAGCTAAGGGGTTCTCGCGGGTGCCCGTGACCCTTATAGAATTTTTTTGTGCAGTGTTAATTTGTGAAGAAAATATCGATTTTTTCTAAATACATCTTAAATGCTTTCTACCTTTCATTTTAATTCATTTTTTTACATCTGTTATATTACGGTTCAAAAAATTTGTGCACCCGGTCATATTTCGTCCTGGCTTTGTCCTTGGTTAGGGTTACATGTTGCAACCAAGAGAGGCATCAATACCCACCTTTAATCTATTGATTTGATGTCACTCAGGCGAGAATTTCCATCATCACACTTAAGTGGAGGGTCACGATAGAGATTATACGTGATATTTTAACCAGAAGGTGCTTAAAATGTTGGTTGAGGGGTTACGGAATGGGTCCAAAATAAATTTGGAATGGGTCATGATGGTTGTCCCACAAGAATAATTTAAACATGTCGACAAAGCGATTCAGGAAGTTTATAGACATTATTCACCATTTAACCCGTTTGATCATTCGTAAGTAGAAATGTGAAAATTGCAACCTCTACATTCGAGTAAATAAGTGAAAAATGATAAGGTCCTAGTACCTTTTGTTAGAATCCCACATTATCAACATCATCCAGCTTTTGGTAGCAACGAGCAGCTAAACACACAAGTCAACTCTCAACAATTCTCTAATCTATTTTAAAACTTCCACATTATCAACACAAGTCAACTTTGAAAAAAATGTTATGATGAAAGGAGTGAATTAAAGATATGAATATATGAGACTCACCATGAGCCAGTAATAAAGATACCGAAGATCTAGAATAGCAACACATGCTTTTTCACGACTAAAATATTGTAAACACGTCATATCAGTAAGGGCGGGTTCCATGCTTTTATTATTGAGTACATAATTGTCAAAACTTGGAGTTTTAGATACTTCCAATAGAACTTACCGATGAGTATGCGGACATGCAGCACATGGAGCACTGTTTATGCCGAAGACAAATGAAATCGACCCAAATCATAACTCTAATTGCCAATTTTGAGTTCTCTCAACTGGGGGGCTGTTGTTGACCCTTTCGTATTCGCTAATAGTGGTTTCTCCATTTGAATTTGTGTGAAGAAGATCCATTTGAAAACCTGAGAGATGCATGATAACCAAGTTGAATGATTTGCAAAGAACAATTTGTGTGCTACACAATATGTAGCTAAACCAAATTCCATGCATAAATAGAAATCACATTATCTTCATTGTTTTATTTATAGTACGTACTCCGATCCGTAATATTGTATTATAGGTGTTAACATCTAAGTACCCAATTGCAAAGAAGACGAAATACATAATTGAGAGTATAATATGCCATAATTGGAAAGGGGCACAGGTTGTCAATTCCACATATTTTCAGTTACTGTTAAAGATGACCAAGTAAAGTTGGTGCTTTAAGCATTATGGGCAAAGCACAATAAATAATAAAGAGTGTGAGAATAGTATATTTGTAATAGTATATAACAGAACGATAAAAAGCAACCGAGAATAGTCTGAAGTCAATCTTAAGAACCCGATTCATGACGGTTTCTCATTGTATATGCAGATTAAATAAAAATTCATATGATACGTCGTCCACTTTACAAATTAAAATGTATCATATCTTGAAGTCAAGTGCTAATATTAACCTTGATTTATACTTTTATAGTGCGACTTGACAGAGGAGAAGGTATAATTGTATAAACTTTATAGAATATACGATACTCGAGGAACTCAATCTATTTCTACTTCTTCAGGCAATAAGAAAATAAAGTAACTGTTTCACTTAGCGAGATTCTTTTTATCGGCACTAACTTTTGAATTATGGTATAGAAACCTAAAGATTATAGTTTAGTTAAAGTGGATTACTTTTAGCACTATGTTTGGTAAGATGTTGGAGTCACTTTTAATCTTTGATTGGATCAAAAGAGGAGAAAGATTATTGTTTCACTGGATTCACTAGCCTAAAAACATATAATTCGATTACATGAGTAGTTCCTATCTTCACTTATCTTACAAACGCTGACCATTCAATATAGCCTCGTGGATAAATAACTAGAGTGAGGGTCCATACTAGAGATTAGAGAGTTCATCAATCGGGTTCAGCAGATAGTAGTACAAATGTGCCACTATTATCGTCTACTTAAGGACAACATACAAGTGGCTGTCAATGGACTCCTTCTGTATATACACATCTCAAGTTGCTGACATTTGCACTTGTTTTTTTTAAGATAACACTACAAAAATTTAGATATTTTCTTACTAATATTTTTTTAGTATAAAAGACACAATTTCTATCATAATACTTTGATTTAAGTTCATTTGGATACTAAACTTTAGTTGGATATCAAGGGACTAATCTCCACCACCCATCTCCATCTTAATCTAATGGATAATATTAAACATAAAACTAATTTCCTCTTTTTTTTCAAACATTAATATCTTTTAAACCATCAATCGTTATACGAAAAAAAATATAGCATTACGACGGGCATTTAATTATCTTTCTACAGATATGCTATATGATATACTTTCGACAATTTTTTTTTTGTTTTTATTCGTAATCTATCATATATGATACTAAATATCATATATGATAGTAACACTGGTATCGTATATGATATAACTTATCATATATGATATAAACCAATATCATATATGATTCTGTAATAATTTGTAACATAACACTAATATCATATATGATAAAACACTATTATCATATATGATATTTTACGCAAATTTAAAAAAAAAACGAATTTTTTTTCTTCAAAAGTATATCATATTGCATATCTTTAGAAAGTTAATTAAATGCTCGTCGCGATGGTATATTTTTTTCCGTTTAACACTTAACGGTTTAAAAGATATTTAAGTTTTAAAAATAAGTGAAATAAGTAAATACTTTTAATCTCAACCATTAGATATGGTGAGAATAGATGGTGGGGATGAGTCCCTTGGTATCCATGATAGATATGGTATCCAAAATAACTTTACTCTAATACTTTTACCTACTAAAGTATTTAACTAAAAGTGGATAAAGATACAATGCTTACTAAAAATAAGAGTAAAGAAAAGTTTTTACCCTTTTAGTGACTAAAAAATGACTAAGGATAGACCTTTAGTGCTCCCTCCCACTACAACAATCCAGCCCTTCCCCATCGGGGTTTTCCCCAGCGACATGATGTCGCTGGGGAAAAGTCGCTAAACGACAAAAACTTTCTGACGTGGCAAACTTTCTCGAAAAAATTTTGACCAAAAAATAAAGAAAATTTTCCCCAGCGACATGTTGCTGGGGAAAAGTTGACTGAATTTTGACCAAACTACTTCACAATTAATGCAAGCGGGAGATTAACCCGCCAACTTTTCCCCAGCGACATGTCGCTGGGGAAACTTTCTCCCACGTCTAATCCAAGTGATTAGCGTTAATGCGTTGTTTAATTTATGCCAAAACTTTTCCCCAGCGACATGTCGCTGGGGAAACTTTTTAGGATTCCCTCCAAAGATATTCAGTTAACGCGCCTATTTTACAAAAAACGAACAAAACTTTCCCCAGCGACATGTCGCTGGGGAAACGTTGACTTCTATTTGACCACCAATTTTCAAAAAATGTGTAATGTTTATATAATATTTTAGTAAATATAATATATATATTAAAAAATATAGTTATTAAAATTTAAAATAGTATATCTCTTTTTATGATAAAAAAAAGTGAGACAAATGGTTAATTTTCCCGCTAATGTTTTCCCGCCAATGTTTTCCCGCCAACATTTTGCCCGCCAAAAGTTAATATTCACTGATAATTGTTAACATTCATTGTTAATATTAATTAAAAATTGTTAACATTCATTGAGGCTTACAAACAGACACGCCTAAACCTAACTTTATTCTACACTGACACTTAAACACGCGCTTAATTAAACATGGATATTAAACCGATAATAGACTCATAAACACGAAAACAGATACATCATAAACTAGTTCAAACGAATGTTCCCCATGTTATCGTAAAGGTCGTGAAGTAGTGCAGCTGAATCCAATGTGTGCCTATCGGAGTTGCGGTACAACTCTATCGTACGCTCAAGTACCATTATCATTCCATTCAAGCGCACACAGTTTGCACACGCTGAAGAGCTTGGAGAAGAAATTGGAATCGTTGAAGGTCTGGTAGAAGAGCTTGGAGGAGAAAAGCTCGTTGAAGGTCTTGAAGAAGAGCTTGGAGGAGAAAAGCTCATTGAACCTCCAAGAGAATTGATTAGTAGTTGGACGCGTTCGTCTTTCCATAAAAAAAAATTTGCATCCATATGAAACTGGAGGTTGAACCCGTGAACGTGGACAAGCATAGTACATTCTACCAAAGTTTTCAGTTGTCCACGATTCTCGAAGAACTACATCTCCATGTCCACACCTGCACGGAAAGCTTCATGCTTCAACATGTACATAATAACAATTTGTTTATGATGATAAGTGTGTGTAATCTGCTGGTGGTTGTGATGATAAGGAGTATGTGTGGTTCTCTTTTTATGCTAAAAAGTGAGGGAAATTGTTAACATTTTCCCTCCAATGTTTTCCCTCCAATGAACATCTAATACCTTGAACCTCTAATGTTGAACCCTATCTAATACGTTGAACCTCTAATGTTGAACCCTATCTAATACATTGAACCTCTAATGATGAAACGTATCTAATGATGAACCCTATCTAATACATTGAACCTATAATGATGAACCCTATCTAATACATTGAACCTATAATGTTGAACCCTATCTAATACATTGAACCTATAATGATAAACCCTATCTAATACATTGAACCTATAATGTTGAACCCTATATAATACATTGAACCTATAATGTTGAACCCTATCTAATACATTGAACCTATAATGTTGAACCCTATCTAATACATTGAACCTATAATGTTGAACCCTATCTAATACATTGAACCTATAATGATGAACCCTATCTAATACATTGAACCTATAATGTTGAACCCTATCTAATACATTGAACCTATAATGATGAACCCTATCTAATACATTGAACCTCTAATGATGAAACGTATCTAATGATGAACCCTATCTAATACATTGAACCTATAATGATGATCCCTATCTAATACATTGAACCTATAATGATGAACCCTATCTAATACATTGAACCTATAATGTTGAACCCTATCTAATACATTGAACCTATAATGATGAACCCTATCTAATACATTGAACCTATAATGTTGAACCCTATCTAATACATTGAACCTATAATGTTGAACCCTATCTAATACATTGAACCTATAATGATGAACCCTATCTAATACATTGAACCTATAATGTTGAACCCTATCTAATACATTGAACCTATAATGATGAACCCTATCTAATACATTGAACCTATAATGATGAATCCTATCTAATACATTGAACCTCTAATGATGAAACCTATCTAATACATTGAACCTATAATGTTGAACCCTATCTAATACATTGAACCTATAATGATGAACCCTATCTAATACATTGAACCTATAATGTTGAACCCTATCTAATACATTGAACCTATAATGATGAACCCTATCTAATACATTGAACCTATAATGATGAACCCTATCTAATACATTGAACCTCTAATGATGAAACCTATCTAATACATTGAACCTATAATGTGAACCCTATCTAATACATTGAACCTATAATGATGAACTCTATCTAATACATTGAACCTATAATGATGAACCCTATCTAATACATTGAACCTCTAATGATGAAACCTATCTAATACACTGAACCTATAATGTTGAACCCTATCTAATACATTGAACCTATAATGATGAACCCTATCTAATACATTGAACCTATAATGTTGAACCCTATCTAATACATTGAACCTATAATGTTGAACCCTATCTAATACATTGAACCTATAATGTTGAACCCTATCTAATACATTGAACCTATAATGTTGAACCCTATCTAATACATTGAACCTATAATGATGAACCCTATCTAATACATTGAACCTATAATGATGAACCCTATGTAATACATTGAACCTATAATGATGAACCCTATCTAATACATTGAACCTATAATGATGAACCCTATCTAATACATTGAACCTCTAATGATGAAACCTATCTAATACATTGAACCTATAATGATGAACCCTATCTAATACATTGAACCTATAATGTTGAACCCTATATAATACATTGAACCTATAATGATGAACCCTATCTAATACATTGAACCTATAATGTTGACCCTATCTAATACATTGAACCTATAATGATGAACCCTATCTAATACATTGAACCTCTAATGATGAAACCTATCTAATACATTGAACCTATAATGATGAACCCTATCTAATACATTTAACCTATAATGATGAACCCTATCTAATACATTGAACCTATAATGATGAACCCTATCTAATACATTGAACCTATAATGATGAACCCTATCTAATACATTGAACTTATAATGTTGAACCCTATCTAATACATTGAACCTATAAGGATGAACCCTATCTAATACATTGAACCTATAATGTTGAACCCTATCTAATACATTGAACCTATAATGATGAACCCTATCTAATACATTGAACCTATAATTTTGAACCCTATATAATACATTGAACCTATAATGTTGAACCCTATCTAATACATTGAACCTATAATGTTGAACCCTATCTAATACATTGAACCTATAATGATGAACCCTATCTAATACATTGAACCTATAATGATGAACCCTATCTAATACATTGAACCTCTAATGATGAACCCTATCTAATACATTGAACCTATAATGTTGAACCCTATCTAATACATTGAACCTATAATGATGAACCCTATCTAATACATTGAACCTATAATGATGAACCCTATCTAATACATTAAACCTATAATGATAAACCTTATCTAATACATTGAACCTCTAATGATGAAACCTATCTAATACATTGAACCTCTAATGATGAACCCTATCTAATACATTGAACCTCTAATGATGAACCCTATCTAATACATTGAACCTATAATGATGAACTCTATTAATCATTTAAAAGTAAATTACATAAATGGTATATAAAACATATTATTATCAATCATTTAAAACTAATTTACATAAATATCTTATATAAAAAATATACAATTATATAAAACTTATTATTTTTAATTATATAAAACTAAAATATACAATTATATAAAACTTATTATTTTTAATTATATAAAATTATTATATACAATTATATAAAATTATTATTAATCATTTAAAAGTAAACATCATAAATTGTTAAAAAAGTTTCCCCAGCGACATGTCGCTGGGGTAAGTTTCGTTTACCTATTTTAGAAATCCCTCCAAAAATTTTCATTAACGCGCTTCTTTCACAAAGCGACAAAACACAGTTTTCCCCAGCGACATGTCGCTGGGGTAAGTTTCGCTAATTTCCAACGTTTATCAAACCAGCTGCGCAAAACGACAAATTCTAAGGTTTCCCCAGCGACATGTCGCTGGGGAAAAGTTCGTCAAGAAAAGGAAATTTTCCCCAGCGACATGTCGCTGGGGAAACTTTTGACCAGACCTTATCCTCAACGATTTACAGAAACATCACTTATCTCCCACCCCTCTTATCTCTTTCTCTTCTCTGCGTAAAACACCATCACCACAGCCCATCTCCATCACCACTGATCATCTCCACCACCGTCACCCATCTCCATCACTCCCACCATCACCACTGATCATCTCCACCACCGTCACCCATCTCCATCACTCCCACCATCACCACTGCTAATCACCACCACCGTCACCCATCTCCATCACCACTGCTAATCACCACCACCGTCACCCATCTCCATCACCATATAATCTAAAGGTTTTGTTTTTTTAATTCAATTGTTTTTTATAAATTGAGTTTTTATATAAATTTATAGTTTTTATTAATTGAATGTTTAATTAAGTTTTTACTTTAATGTTTTATATTATTGTAGCCGACCGCAGCCGACCACAGCCGAAAGCAGCCGACCATAGCCGACAGCAGCCGACCACAGCCAAACACCACAAATAACAGGTATGTTTTTTTTTAAATTCTAACTGATGATATATGTTATTTACTGATTTTTATCATTTTGGTTTCCCCAGCGACATGTCGTTGGGATTTTTATCATTTTGGTTTCCCCAGCGGCAGCGTAGGTAGCAGTAGTAGTAGGCAGCGTAGGTAGCGGTAGGCAGCATAGGAAGCGGTAGGCGGCAGTAGGCAGCGGTAGGCAGCGTAGGTAGCGGTAGGCGGCGGCAGACAGCGGTAGGCAACTCTAGCAGCGGCAAGCAGCGGGAAGGTATAATTTATATAAAAAAATTCGTTTGGTTTCCCCAGCGACATTTCGTTAGGGATTTAAAAATGTTATTTTCTTGTGTGAAATTTAAATCCAAACACTCCTTATATATGATGCCTAACCGAAGAGAACACTTTATTTTGATATAAGCTGTTTTCCAACAGCTTATTCGTATAAGCTTATCAGAATAGCTTTTTCTGATAAGCTTATCAGAATAAGCTGTTTTCAAATAGCTTATTCCGCTAAGCTTATCGGGATAAGCTGCTTCAAACAGCTTATCCTGATAAGCTTATCAGGATAAGCTGTTTGAAACAGCTTATCCCGATAAGCTTAGCGGAATAAGCTGTTTGAAAACAGCTTATTCTGATAAGCTTATCAGGATAAGCTGTTTTCAAACAGTTTATCCTGATCAGCTTATCCGAATAAATTGTTTTCAAACAGCTTATCCTGATAAGCTTATCAGGATAAGTTGTTTGAATACAGTTTATCCCGATAAGCTTATCGGAATAATCTGTTTGAAAACAGCTTATCCAACTGTTTTCAAACAACTTATCCTGATAAGCTTATCAGGATAAGCTGTTTGAAAACAACTTATTCTGATAAAACTTATCAGAATAAGCTGTTTGATATACATGTTTTATTGAATTAAACCTTAGGAATGTTTTAGGATTTTAGCGATTAATTTCAGAAAATTCCCGTCTGAAATTGATCAACCTATAGAAAACCCGTCCGAAGTTAATTTAATAGGAATTAACTTCGGAAAGTCCCCTGTTTGGGACTGCTTTTTGATTGTTTTGTCTCATTTAGGATATGAATGCGTATAACTGGTTTACTATTTGAGATGATTTCGACAGTGTTTCTCCTTTACTCCTACGAATATGTCTTTAAACACATATTTGGGGAGTTGAGGGGAAATGCTGCCGAAATTTTCTCAAATAGTAAATCGGTTATACGCATTCATATATGAGACGAAGCATCAAAGAGTGGGTTAGGATTGCCTTCCATAGTTGCACTAGGTTAACAAAACATCTAGGATTTCTTTCCATAATTGCCTTCCATGTAATAATAACTAAATATACGGATAAAACGCAGTTATGGTATTCGCTGATAAGAGTTGGATAAAAAAACCGAAACTTTCCAAAGAATTTAATGACAGTCTTACAAAGTTCGTCAATCATTGCCGGCCTTTGGTGAATTCTGCGAGGAAAATTAGATGTCCATGCAAAAAATGTCGAAATGTATTATGGAAACCCATCGATTGGATTGGAGAGGAAATTGCTATAAACGGGTGGGACCCACTTTATACCACATGGCTCAAACACGGTGAACCAGCTCCACGTGCGCCAGTGATAGATAACCTAGGAGAACCTATGATGAGTGACATGACAGCGTTACTCGATGATTTTAGCTATATTCCTTCGAATGAACCAACACAAGGAGATAATATTGGTGAGACTAGTAACCAACCGACTCAACCGCCTCAAGCCACTCGTACCGAGTTTGAAGAGTTGTATGCAATTGCCAACGAGGCACTGTATGATGGTTGTGAACATGTGTCTCGACTAGACTTTATGGCAAAATTTACCTATTTTAAGGCTAAAGGAAAAATGCCAGATTCTTTATTCAATGAAATATTAGAGTTTCTCCGATATATGTTACCCGATAGTAAAGGATTCAAGTTCCCACTGAACTACTATGAAATAAAGTAGACATTTAAAACGATCGGGTTAGGTTACTAGTCGATACATGCTTGTGAACACGACTGCTGCTTGTTTTGGGAGGATAATAACAATCTACAATTCTGTCGGGTGTGTAAAACGAGTAGATGGAAAGACACTAACACACCGGGGAAGAAAGTTCCTAGGAAGGTGTTGCGTTACTTTCCGATCATTCCTAGACTACAACGTTTGTACAAGTCTAGACACACTGCAAAAGACATGACTTGGCATGCTACTGGAAAGTGTGCGGAGCCTGGTAAAATGCAACACCCGGTTGATGGCGCGGCTTGGAAGAAGTTTGACTTGAAGTATCCAGAGTTTGCAGCAGAACCAAGAAATGTTCGACTAGGGTTGTGTGCTGATGGTTTCAATCCGTTCGGCAACCTTAGTCAGACCTACAACATGTGGCCGGTGGTATTGACAACATACAATCTGCCTCCTTGGTTATGTATGAAAGAAAGTAACTTTATGCTGACGTTGTTAATTCCTGGCCCTAAATCCCCGGGCAAGGACATTGATATTTACTTGCAGCCTTTGATTAAAGACCTGAAGACTTTGTGGCACAAGAACGGTGTTGATACTACAGACATTATTTCACAAAAGCAGTTCAAGATGAGAGCGATGCTTTTATGGACCATAAATGATTTTCCTGCTCGAAGTAGTTTGTCTGGGTGGAGTGGGCAAGGTTACTATGCATGCCCTACATGTAACCTAGAAAATCCATCTATTCCTGTCACAAGCAAAACATCTTATGTTGGCCATAGAAGATGGTTAAAGAAGCCCCATAAATGGAGGAGTTCACGTGTTGACTTCAATGGCCAAACTGAACAAAAACATCCACCTAAAGATTATAACCAACCGGATGTAATCAAAGCGCAACATGCTAGATTGCTAAGGCGTAAGCCGGGTAAACATCCGAAACATGGGGGTGTGAAGATTTCCCGCAATGTTACAGTCGAGCTTAACTGGACTAAATGGTCTATTTTTTACGAGCTTGAGTATTGGCCTTTTATTTCACTAAGACACAATTTAGACATCATGCATATCGAAAAAAATGTGTTGGAGGCCATCTTGAACATTTTGTTAATGAATGACAAAAGTAAAGACACCGCAAAAGCAAGACAAGACTTGAAAAAGATGGGCATTCGAAGACCTTTTTGGCTAACCGTAAACCACAATGGGAAGACTGTGAAGCCCCAGGCTGCGTATTCTTTAACACCAGAGAACCGAAAAAAGTTTTGTCAGTACATCAAAAGTGTTAAACTACCAGATGGGTTCGGATCATGCTTCAAGCACAAAGTGACCGATAATGATACAAATATAACGGGCCTGAAGTCTCATGACTGTCATATAATGATGCAACGTTTACTTCCTTACGGACTTCAAAATTACTTGCCCGAACATATTGCAAAACCAATAATTGCACTGTGTTCCTTGTTTAAGCAACTCTGCTCTACACCTTTGATGGAGGAGGACATGTTGAAAGCTTCGGTCAAGGTGGTTGAAATTCTATGTGAGCTTGAGCGCATATATCCTCCTGCTTTCTTTGACATTATGATTCACTTGCCCATCCATTTAGCTCTAGAGGCTCTTGAAGGCGGGCCTATTCAACCCCGGTGGATGTATCCATTTGAAAGATTCATGAAGAAGCTAAAAGGTTATGTAAGAAATAAAGCTAAGCCGGAAGGTTCGATCGCGGAGGGTTATGTTGCAGAAGAAGCATTGACTATAAGTTCTCAATATTTTCGGGGTGTTACCACGAAATTTAATCGTCCCGATCGTAATGTGGACCCCCCTCCCTCAACGTGTAAGTTTCAGGTGTTCCGATCGGTATGCAAGCCGATTGGTTTACTGTCCTTTCCTTATTTTCCTAGCGAGGAGTACAAGAAAGCGAGATGGTATGTACTTAACAACAGTCCTGAGATCGACACGTACCAAGACCAGTTCCGGAGGTACGCGTTTTTTAATTTTGTAACTTTTTTTTCTTAACTTATCATTTCGACGACTTATTCTAATAGCATGAACGTTTTTCAGGTTATTTCCAGAAAAAGACAAGCTAGAAGAATTCCCCCACTGGTTTAAGACGCTGGTAAACTAACACTTATTTTGTGTACTTAAGTGTAAAAATAACAATATAATATTTTTAGTTTTCTATCTAATCCTATCTTCTTCATAGATCTTTGAACGTCACGCACAAAATCCCCAAGACCCAGAGTTTAGCCCAACCAGCGAGTTATTCGCTTTGGCTAATGGACCATCAAGGGCTCCAATGTCAGTAAACTGTTGCGTAGTAGATGGTGTGAGGTATGTCGTGCAGAGCCGCGATGAACGTCGCGTAACTCAAAATAGCGGCGTTTATTCGACTGATCCTGACGGGAAAACTAACACTTATGGTCGGCTTCAAGAAATCCTCGAGTTTGACTATTTGTCGTTTAAAGTTGCGTTGTTCAAAGTTAAGTGGTTCGACACTCGCAACACCGTTGGTAGAGTCAAGAAACTTATCGTTAGAAACGGAATGACACAAATCGTCGGCTCTGGTGAGTGGTGGAAAAGTGAACAATACATCCTCGCAACACAAGTCAAACAAGTCTTCTACCTTGTAGATCCAGCCAAACCCAACGTGAAGGTCGTCGAACATGTTAATCATAAAAAGTTTTTGAACAACGGTGTAATCGTGGTAGAGAACGAACCTGATATTATACATTTGGACAACTCATCTGATCTCCCACCTTCTACTAGTGATCTCCAACCTTCTACTAGTGATCTCCCACCTTCTACTAGTGGGAATGACTTCGGTAATTACACCTTCTATATAGATTTGCATATAGATGGTGAATCAACGGAGGTTGACGCACCGCCAGATAACGATGATGTTCCTAATGAAGACGATGATGATGAAGACCCCCTTCCTCATGATTTAGCAGATTCTGATGTTGAAGACCTCATCAAAGATGATGATGGTGTTGAGAAATTTTATTCTAGTGACGAAGAAGATTAACTTTGTGTTGTAACTTGTAAAATACACTTATATATTTGAATGAATGAATGAATGAAATTGTTGTGGATTGTTTAAATGTGTAAATTTATTTTGATATTTAGATTTGTGCATGCTTGTATGATTTTGTTCATGAATTTCTACATGTTATGCTAATTGTACCTGTATACAGATGACTGATGTTGCACGGGGCCACGGCGGGGACGGTGGTGGCGAGGATCCTTCACGTCCACGTCCTCCATCATTCGGTTGCGGGGGTTGCTTCGTCAACCGGGGTATGAATTTCTGGATTATTGTAATACAAATTTGATACACATATTTAACTTGTTTGCCTTAACTTTTATGACTTTATCACTCACTTGATTTTGCAGGAAAAGGAAAGAAAAAGCCCAATTTGGGCGGGAGGAGAGCCGGCAGGCAGAATACCCGGGAGAAGACCCGATGCCTGAAATTACTGGATGCGGTGGCCGAGAATCAAAACCGGCCGGTCGAGATCGACTTTGTACCCGGTAGAGGTAACCTTGTTATACCTGTCGGCCCCTACGCAGATCATTGGGGAAACTTATTCGGGTGTGTCGTTAGGGAAATACCTTTGTATTACCCTTCGTGGAGCAAGGTCCCCGAAGGGTACAAGGCGGCGGCCCGGGCAGCTATTGGGGTAAGTTATCATTTTATATTTATTTAATTATCGTGTTCATTTATTTAATTGTATATATTTATTTAAATTTGTTTTTTTATTTATATCATATAAATAAATAAACAAATTTAAATAAATATATAAATTATATTGCTAACTCCGTTTTTATTGTGTTGTATTGTGTATATTTATTTAAATTCGTTTATTTATTTATATCATATAAATAAATAAACGAATTTAAATAAATATATAAATTATATTTCTAACTCTGTTTTCAATGTGTTGTATTGTGTATATTTATTTAAATTTATTTATTTATTTATATCATATAAATAAATAAACAAATTTAAATAAATATATAAATTATATTTCTAACTCTGTTTTCAATGTGTTGTATTGTGTATATTCATTTAAATTCGTTTATTTATTTATATCATATAAATAAATAAACGAATTTAAATAAATATATAAATAATATTTCTAACACTGTTTTCATTGTGTTGTATTGTGTATATTCATTTAAATTCGTTTATTTATTTATATAATATAAATAAATAAACGAATTTATATAAATATATAAATTATATTTCTAACTCTGTTTGCAATGTGTTGTATTTGATTGCAGACAAAATATGATCTCACGCCGTACATGAACACCCCTCGGTGGAAGAGTATTTATGATACCATTAATGCACAGCTACAAAAATCATACAACACCAGCAAGGCTAGTGTGAAGCGAGATTACTGTGTAAGAGACCCCGAGACTGGAGAATACGATTTGGATCAAATTAGGCGGAACAGACCCGTCGAGCACACACCTGAAGTGTGGGAGAAACAGATAGAGTTTTGGACTGACGAAGCTAACATGAAGCGATCCTCAACAAACAGCCAAAATCGGTCCAAGGCAACACTTGTCTCCCGACATGGTTCTCGGTCGATCCCTCGCACTCGACAGCTCATGGTAATTATTATTATTATTATTATTACTATTGATTTTACATTATTGTGGTTTTTTTTAATTTTTTAATTTTATTATTATTATTATTGTTTTTTATGTTTATTATTTTATTATTATCATTATTGATTTTACATACATATTATTATTGCCGCATTTAATTAGATTGATCTTACTTACGTGTGTATGTACAGCAAAAGGCGTCCGAAACCCAACAGGAGCCTACAGAGATCGACATGTTCTATCGTCTGCATACGAATTCAGATGGTGTATTTATAGATGAGCAGTCTCTCCAGTTGTATGTAAGTATTCTTTTCAAAACACACTTTAATGAATCATTGATTAATAATCTAGCAACCCGACTAATATATTTACTATCTTGTGTTATTGTCACCACACAGGATCAGATGAGGGAGCTAGAGGCGACGGGTGAGTACACCACTTCCGAGATCAACAGGATGGTGCGAGGAGGCAAGTTTCGCGGCCACCATCCTGGCGTGGGTATGGTATTGCCGGGATACACCAGTACTCCCCCGTGCTTTTCGCCACCACCCTTGAGACTCGTCGGGATCGGGATGTTGATTTCATGATGGGCTTGTTCAGAAACGACCCCAGGTATGGCGATCTTTTTGCCGCATATGAGAGTGGTGGTGCCAGCGGGAGTGGGAGTCGCCCGGGTGATGATGCTGGTGCCAGCGGGAGCGGGAGTCGCCCAGGTGATGATGCTGAGGATCGGGAGGGTGGCGATGACGCGAGCTAGTCGTGTCATATATGTGTTTGTTAGTATGGTACATAGTTTCTTTATGTTCATCTTGACTTGTTTCCCTATTATCCTAAATTAGAACGCTTGTTTCCCTAGTATCCTTAACTATCCCGACTTATTCTTAGTATCCATGTGATCATTAGAACGTTATATTATATTTTGGTGCAAGTTTGAACTTATTCCGCGTTTGTGTTGATTTGTATTTCAAGTTTACTTTATATGTGTCTTTTGGTGAGCAAATACAGGTTTTGGTAGATTTTTTCGGGAAAAATTCCGGAAAAAATCTGGAAAACGCCTGCTATGCAGGCAATTTTAAAAAAAAACCTGCAAACTCTTCCCCAGCGACATGTCGCTGGGGAAACATTGGTTATTCGTTGACAAGTCAAACGCAAAGCGTTGACAAGTAAAACGTATCAAAAGTTTCCCCAGCGACATGTCGCTGGGGAAACTGTGGAAAGCGTTGACAAGTCAACGGCAACGCGTTGACAAGTCAAATGAAAGGAAAGATTCCCCAGCGACATGTCGCTGGGGAAACTTTGTAATTAGCTAAACTGGTTAAGTTTAACTTAATTTTTTTGTTTAATAAGGAATTTTCCCCAGCGACATGTCGCTGGGGAAAATGTTGCCACCGTGGCAATCTGTTCTTCGAGGAAAAGTCTGTGGGGCCCGCGTGTCGCTGGGGGAAGTCGCTGGGGATACTTTTAACAGCTAGCATACCCCAGCGAATATACCCCAGCGACATGTCGCTGGGGATATCTTTCCCCAGCGACATGTCGCTGGAGAAACCCCAAAAATATCGCTGGGGTAGGGCGCGAATGTTGTAGTGTCCTTTTCCTTACTCTTTTTCTTTTTTTATCAACTCTTACTCAAAGAATAAGAGTAAGCAAAAGGGGGAGCAATGGAACACTAAAGGTTTATCCTTACTCATTTTTTAGTCACAAAAAGTGTCAAAACTTTTTCTTACTCTTATTTTTAGTAGGCATTGTATCTTTACCTACTCTTATTTAGAGATTTTAATAAGTAAAAGTTTTATGATGAAACGATATTTTTTATACTAAAATATTAGTAAGTAAATGTCCAAAATTTTGTAATGTAAGCACTAGTTAACTAGCTAGTTGTATTAAAAGAAAAGCATATTACATATCTGATTTACTTGCTGAAACATGTTACATACTACAGTATGTGTACATGCTTAAAGTAATGCTTGTATCTATTTGATATCTAGAGAATTGGGGGAGCCACTAGAGCTAGTGAGCAGTGGTTGATGAGGCATCTATCCTAATCAACCTACTTCATCTATTATCACTTACAAATATTTTGACCCTCTTATTACTATGATTTTTTGCGTTAACCACGATGAACCCTTGTAACTAGAAATACTGGCTCCTCTTGTGCTAGAAATGCTGTAGATGTGTGATTACTACTACTAAACAGCTAAAAACACATCATATTAATAATGGTGGAGGACATGATTAGAGACTTATTGGAAAAAAGAAAGAGTATAGTTGAGCTCCACGACTAGCCCAAAAAGACCAGATTTTAGTAAAATTTTGATTATTTTTCGAAAGTGCCTCCTACTCAAAACTCATATCGCCCCCATTCACATATTAAAATCCAAAATTCAACTCTTTTAAACTTTATAAATTTTTCAGGTATAGGTAAATATACCGATTTATTATTACGATCATAGTATTTTCCTCCGCATTTTATTGTTATTGTCAAAAAAAAAAATTTTGCCCCCCACATTCTATATTCCTAGTTCCGCCACTGCTCAAGTCCACTTACATATCCTTATGAGTTTTGACCAAGAACCATATTAGTCAGGTTTAATAGGTTAGCTAATTTGTCAAGTGAAAGGGAGTTATTAAACCAAGCTGATTTTAATATTGTAAATTTCATACATATATATCCTGAGTTTTATGCAAACAACGACTTATATAAAGACCCCATTTTAAAACATTGGGTTAATTCCATATATACCCAAGTAAAATCATGTAATGTCATATTTACCCAATAAAAACCTATAATGACATATATATACCCAAACTAAAAACAAAATTTGTCATATATACCCATTCTTCTTTTAAATCAATTAAATATTAATTAATTATATCCTTAATAAGAGAGGGGAATTGCGATTCCCAATGAACAGTACCCACACTCACAAACAAAGTAAAAAAAATATTTTTCTCCCACTCACCCTTCTCCCACTCACCCATATATTTTTCTCCCACCCACCCATACTCACAAACAAACATTTTTATCCCACCCTCTCTCTCACCCATACTCACAAACAAACATTTTTCTCCCACTCTCTCTCTCATCCTCACACGACTCTGTCTCTCTCTCATCAATTGATCATCATCATAAGATGATGTGCTCATCAATTATAAGATGATCTGCTCATCAATTGATCATCATAAGATGATCTGATCGATCTAATCATATTCTTATGATCTAATCATATTCTTATGATGAAGCTGATTCTTATGTTGAAGCTATGGTTTTTACGGCTGTGATGCAACGATGGAAACCCTAATTGAAGCTCTGGTTTTTAGGGCTGTGATGGAAACCCTAATTTTTTGATGGGGTTTCGCTTTTAATGGATGTTTTACTTCTGGGTTGGTGAGTTTTCTGCTTTGATTCATCCTTCTGATAGAAACCCTAATTTTTTTATGGGGTTTCGCTTTTAATGAATGTTTTGCTTCTGGCTTGGTGAGTTTTCTGCTTTCATCCATCCTTTTGATAGAAACCCTAATTTTTTTTGGGGTTCGATTTTAATGGATGCTTTACTTCTCGCTGAGTGGGTTTTCTGCTTTGGTTCATCCTGATTTATAAGTTACTAGAGAAATCTGTGTTTTTTATGGTTTCATAGAGGTATTTATTCTTTGTGGCTTGGACCACATACCGACAACCCTCTTTGTTGCCACCGTCTTATTTGATAACGATTAGCTGTGTAATTCACTGAAACCCCTTATTTTGGGGTTTGCTGGAAATTTAATTTTTGGGTCCGGGATAAGAGGTGTGGTTTGCTGGAAACCTAATTTTTGGGTTCGGGATAAAAGGTGTTTTATAAGCATACTCATTCAATTGAAGGTTCGTTGCCGCTATTCATAGCAGGCGACGATATATGAAATTAAAGAGTGATTGATAACAAGTATGTTTCAATCAAATCTTTAGTGAAATGGAGGAAGTTTATGAATTAAATTAATTTAACATATCCGAGTGAGTGTGGGTACTGTTCATTGAATCAAATCTAAAGGTTCGTTGCCACTGTTGACGGCTGGCGACGATAGGCTGTAAGGGGTGTTTGTACTGCCAAAATCTCTATTTGGTTGGCTGTGATGATCCTTTGAATGTATTAGAATCCGATATACATTCACGATTTTTTGTGTATGTGATCCCTGAAAACTTACTATCGGATCCATCTTATTTTGGGTGGCGTATTTCTCTGTTTGGTTGGCTGTGATGATCCTTTTGTACGATGTCTTACGGGCGAGGTGGAAGGATGGCAGAATGCGAGCATCGCTTGATTCAGTAACCTCCCCAAACCCACCCGTGCCATCAATTAGGCTGAGCCGATATATGAGAGGGAGAAAAATGTTTGTTTATGAGTATGGGTGAGTGGGAGAAAAATATATTTTTTAAGTTTGTTTGTGACTATGGGTACTGTTCATTGGAAGCGCAATTCCCCTCTTTTATTAAGGATATGTAATAATGTGATCCCTCGATAGTCACTATCGGATCCATCTTATTTTGGGTAACGTGTATCTCTATTTGGTTGGTTGTGATGACCCGTACCGATATATAATAATGTGATCCCTCGATAGTCACTATCGGATCCATCTTATTTTGGGTGACGTGTATCTCTGTTTGGTTGGCTGTGATGATCCTTTGGTACGGTAAGATATAATGTGATCCCTGAATACTCACTATCGGATCCATCTTATTGTGGGTGGCGTATATCTCTGTTTGGTCGGCTGTGATGATCCTTTGGTACGGTGTCTTGCTAGGAAAGTGGAAGGATGGCAGAATGCGAGCATCGCTCGATTCAGCAACCTCCACAAACCCAGCCACGGCATCAATTAATATGAGCCGGTTTTATCACATATTTGTTGACGTGAAGTTACTGCGTAAAGTTGTTTGTGTCTTTCGTTGCCGCTGTTCATCGCTATATAGCTCTGGTAATGTCGTTTAATTTTGGCTAGGCAACCTTTTAAGGTTGGTGGCATACATATGATTGGTGACGCGACCAAGATGGTATTTAAACCCACTATTATAGGCTGTGATGCTTTTATTGTTGTGACGATATGTCGCTCGGGGAGTGATGAACCTGAACGGGCCAGGTTGATTTACTGGTCCAGACGCCTTAAATGAGCTTTCTTATGGGCTATGATGAGTATACCTGCTTTCGATCGAGCTAGGACGGGTTTAAAGAATACTTTACTCTTTAAAGGAATCTGCACCCGGTAAGCATGCATATTCCTGTTTTGATTTATTGTGACACTGCGTAAATGTCTTATGATAACAAGTAATGTGTGGATGTTCTGCGATGTTGATGGCGGGTTCTCAACGATTTTTATGGGTCGTTTTGATTTTTCTATGCAGAAACAAAGATTGTATCTTTGTGGTTTCTGGAAAGTTAAGAATTCATTGTCAGGTTTCGGTTTCCATGGCTGTGATGAAATTGAACAGCCCAGGTTAAACCCGAGGCTCCACGGACCTTGGCAGGGCAACCTTTTGAGGATGCAGCCATGCCGTGTGCGTCCGGTTTCCCTGATGGTCATCATATCTGAGCCTACTATTTTCCATTATATTATATTATATCCTTAATAAGAGAGGGGAATTGCGATTCCCAATGAACAGTACCCACACTCAGAGGTATTTAAATACCAACTAATGAAAACATAAAAACCAAAACCTTTAATTTTATTGATCTGCTACAGGAAGCGTGAACTGCTACATGAAGGGAGTTGTTTGTGTTGTCTGAGAGGTGAGTGCTATTTGCCATTAGTTGGTATTTAACTTATTTATGTTTTGGCTAGCTTATATCTAAAAAAACCTCGAAAGCGATACTGTTCCAACGGTGGTGATGGTCTCATATATCAGGCGATGATGACACTCTTATGATTAGCATGTGTGGTCTACCGACACCTACATCTAGGCTGGGCAGTCGCACTGAGTCTGCGATTGCAGCCATGTCATGTGTTTGGTCCCGCGATTGTGCTAAAAGATCTGAGCCTAATGCGTTGTATTAAACATAGAATGCCACCATATCAATCCCATCACATTGTAACATCAAGGGTTACGTATTCCCAAATATATGGATAACCTTCAAGGGAAGCAGGGGGCATTTTGCGGTCTTTAGTCTGTTTAGAGCACGCTAAACATCTCAAACTACCCCCTGCTTACCTCGAAGGGTATCCAAATACTTGCGAACGCAGCTTCTGATGGCCTATTTTTGCAGCTACCCTGTTGTTTGCCTCTTAATTCACTGTTGAATCCAACCAAACATAAATGCTTCATAATCCACCGGACCAAGCCCGCCGCGGCGGAGCGCGGGCACTAAACCCTAGTATTATTAAATACCCAATACACCCCACATAAAAAAACAGAATAATCAAACTGCTTAACCAAACGTATACTACATCATAACTCTCCAACATTTGTTTTGTTAGTCCGTACTTTACTTTGTTTTTTGAACAACGTAGTTTGTGATTCACTACTATTGAGTCAAAATCTAATATGACAGCATGACTAATTAAGTATTAAATCAATAGTGGTAAGTGCTAAACCACATACTTAATACAGTATTTCATAGATGATTGATCACAAGGTACATATATAAGATGACAATACTGATACAAAAACTGGGAAACATGCTAGACCACATACAGTATATAGAGTACGTTAACCAACAACATATATTATTGATAAGGGATTGGACGATTAGAGAATGATTAGAATTCGTATTTCACTATTGAAAAAATGTGTGTATGCATGATGTAGTCTTCTCAATCGATAATTCTTGGATCAAAGTAAAAGTCACTCTCTTCGTTTTCGCTCTCTCGCCATATGCAACTTTCAAGACTCGTATCATCAAATCTGTAACGTAACGTTAAACACACAATCGTAAAAACTATTCAGCTTTAGTAAACCATGACGTAAAAATGCTTACAATCCTTTGGAGAACATGTATGGTTCATAAAGTTTCTCCAACGTCTGTACCCATTTATCTTTCCTTCGAGATTCTTGTATGTTCCAGCAAAAGTTTGGCAAAGTATTGCGTTCACAACTTTAATACTTTTAGTGGTAACAAGTACGAAGACTAACATATCGATGGAAGCTAGCCACTGATTTCAAAATTCTATGAACGGCATAATAGTCTGTTCATTTTAAAACGATTATTACTATGATTTTTTAAATGGTTAAACTAAATAAATTAATAAAATGGGTATATATGACAAATTTTGTTTTTAGTTTGGGTATATATGGCATTATGGGTTTTCATTGGGTAATTAACCCTAAAACATTTATCTAGGCCTACTTTGATGTTGAGCGACCCCTTTTGTGTCTGTATTATGCATTTGAAAAAGATAACAATAGTTACTTGTGTGCAAAATAATACCGTAATTAACTAAAAGACGCATTCCTTTGCATATGAGAGCAATATAGTGGCAACAGGATATTTTACAGTGCCATATATGGAAAGGTTTGTTTTTTGAATTGTTATACATTTTTGGTTAAAGAGAACCCTATAAAGTTGGTATCATAAAGTAGGGTGGAGAAAATGCACTAGACAATAAGAAAGTGGATGAACGCATAGATTTGAAAGGAGCAACACCATCACTGTCCCCTCGAGAACTTTAAGCACCACTTGGTAGGGACATTTAAGAGAAGTGAGAAATGACATATGTTGTTTGTGTGTGCCTATGTGTGAGTTCAAGTACAGTATATAACATGAACTTGCTAAAACCAAGCCTCATAAGAAAAACATAATCCAAAAAAACATCCCAATTGGTGGTAATCAAGATTTTCGATGAGTCAAGAAAACCTAAGTGCTTATCAAAAAGGGTGGCTAAATCTTAGCCTAGGACAAAATCTAGCTAAAAGTTCACCATCAAGACCCATGAAGGTATACACATGCAACTTCTGCAAGAGGCAGTTCTACAGTTCACAAGCATTAGGTGGTCATCAAAACGCGCACAAAAGGGAAAGAGACGCAGCTAGAAAACACTACTCACAGACAACAACCAACTTACCGATGAATTTCATGGATAACAGATCGCTCGGCGTTCAAGCACACTCACTAGCTCCAAAACAAAGCAGATATGAAGAAACGACTACATCAAGGTCTGTTAATGATGGTGCAAGATATGGAGTAACTTTGGTGGAGCCTTATAATGAAGAAGCAACACTAGCTGAATTGAAATGGCATGGAGGTTTTCATATGGAAGCGCATACGGCTTTTCAGCCGGCAGGTCAACATATGATTGACTTGAATCTGAAGCTGTAATTTGGTTCCATGCATGTACGTTCTAGTTGATGTTATATTCTTCCCTCTTTGTACTGTACCAGTATCTAATGCAAAATATCAGTGTCTTAATAGACCATGATTTCAAACTTCAAAAGGTAGTCACAAATCTTAAGAGAGCTTTCTAAGCAATTCATATCCAATCCAAATTGTCAGTTGTGTATCACACTTACTCCTAGCTTCTTTAAAGAATCAGAAATAATAAGATATACATCACATGGTATACAATTTTTGATTCTATTGTTGCAATAACTTAAATGCTTGGTTCACTCTTTGGACGTCTTCTTCTGAAGAATGAAGCATCTTTTAAGCTGCGTGTGCTCCAAGTTTTAATTTTACTAGTTAAGAACAACAACCGTGTAATATCTTCTTAAGTCCTAACATGAATAGCATGTCATAATCTTCAGTTATTTATCATGAGTCCAATACTTAGAAAATTGTTATCTATTTCTAATTCTTTCTTAAATCTATATTCATGGCCTACGTCTCAGTTATACTAATTATAAATGACTAATGAAAGGGCATGAACTCGGTCTATAGGATAATAGGAACATTGATAACATTACCTTAGGGATTGGAAATCTTTAAGCCTCAAAGCCAACGAAACCCATAACTTGATTTAAGCAAACACTTATTTGAAAGATTGGAGATGATAAGATGTTCAATATCTAGGACGATTATTTGAAAGGTTGGGCCATATAATCCAGTGTGGGAATGGAGAAGGCCCATACCAGAGGGGTTGCAGCCCATCAAACTATAGATTCCGTTCTATGACCATTGGGAATCGTTGGCGCCCGAACTTGGTGTCAAAGGAAAAAGTGATGGCACGTAAGTTTCGTACCAGAACCTTTTACACCACATTTTGTGGGGTATGGTGAGCCAAAGCCAAAGCCAAATGATACAAAAATCTCATGTGCCCACGTATACCCTACTTTATTAAAAAAACAAAAAAAAAGAGAAAAAACCTAGCCGATCTGTCAGGTTTGAAGCGTATCTCTTGGCGCGAGGCACGATACAGTACCCAATGAAAGCCCACCATACCCCCTGCTTTAACAATGATGGGATTCTATGATGACCATGCGTGTCAATCAAAACTAGGGACATGTTGGTACCAATGGGTCTTCAAAAGAGGAAGGGGATTCTGACTATGGAGTTTCTGCTAGAAAATGCTAGGGTTATGAATGTAGGACACAGTGTATACTCTCGAATTTATAATAAAAATACAGAAATTAAATTGACAGAATTTAAATGACAGAAATTAATTAACAATAAAAGAAAGCAGTAAATGATAAGACGAGGCACGTGTTTAACACGCTTCCCTTAAAACAGATTCGCCTTCTGTATCCCAGGGTACAACGTCCAAGCTGTTGTACAGCCGGACTAAACAAACTTGACTGAAAGATTACAGAAGCCTTGCGTGTTTGTGATCGACGAGCTACTGGAAAACTGTCTGATAATGGAGTTAGAAAAGCTGCGTTTTTCTGATGATCGAAAACTAAATGAGAATGGTTTATTTTATAGCCAATTCATGTCTTGGTCACCAAGACAGAATATATGCTCCTAAAATAATCTGACATACAAATCTGTTAAAATTAAACACGATTTGCATATATTTTACATACACATGAAAATTCTGTCATGACTTAATAAGAAAGTCTATATCTATTCCTTAAATAGATGTACAAAATTTTCTGGAAAAATTCGAATTCGCAGCAAAAAAGATATCGAAATCTGCCGCACCCAAGCCAGTTTTCGGAGCTGCATTCGTGTCCGCAGGTCGCGCGCTCGTGCACAAGTTCAGTAGCTTCGAACCCGTTTTTGGCCTAGAAATCTCACTTTCTGAACAACCCCAAACCCCGCGCGCGCGTAGGCGTGGGAGTAAAAACACACAAATGAATATTGTAGGGTAGAAACTAGGATTTCCTTATAAACATGTTTTCACTTCATGTTTCAAGCGATGTGGGACAATTTTTTTTTCAAAATATTGTGTTTCACGTGACTCACTTTGAGACACGATATCTCATTCATATTAACTCCATATTGGACATACTTTAGCTCGTTGCGAAACTCTCTTCGAGGAGAACGCAAAGCTATTAAGTACTACAAATATATATAACATATACATATATAAAATTATGTCCAAAGTATTGCCAAAACCATATTCTGCAAAACATTTTCCAACAATCCTCCACATGAATGGGAATCGGTCGAAAACACACGAAAGTTTCGGCAAAATTTCTGCCGTTAAGTCGTGCATAAGATAGGTAGGTGTAACCCATTGAACCTTCCCTTGTGAGATGCACTTAGTCTCCTAGATCTGAGTAGACGCGATGTCCTTGAACTCATCTCTGTTTACATAGACGACAATGCACACTCATACAAGACTTTTCCTGACCTTCTCAAGTCCTCATAGTCGTGTTCGTTATGCTCGTGAACACTCGTCTGGTTCTCCAAGAGCTCTTAGAAATTGCGCCCCCACAATTTCCTTCGAAGCGACCCCACTTCTCTCTCACATAGGTGATTTCCTTTTGAATCATTAAAAACATATGTTTTATGATTTCATCTTGAATCATTATGCTTTATGATTTCATCCTGAATCATTAAGCCATATGTTTAACCTCTCAACAAGTCACATTATTCTAGGAATGGACTAGGAAAGTTCCTGTATTAAGTAACTCCCCCACATTAACGTGACTTCCCCCACATTTCTATGATTAGGTTGTCCTATTGAACCCAGATCTTGGGATCTCCAGTCAACTGGGTTAGGTTTTCCTTCATAGAAACTCATTCATTCAAGGGCTTTAGTCCCATTCCTTTAGAAAACTTACTAACTAACTCTCTGCTTAAGACTTTCGTAAGCGGATCCGCAATGTTATCCTTTGATTTCACATAGTCAATTGAGATAATTCCTGTTGAGAGTAGTTGTCATACCGAATTATGTCGACGATGGATATGTCTAGACTTTCCATTATACATTGTGCTATGAGCTCTGCCAATTGACGACTGACTATCACAATGTATACTAATGGCCGTTACCGGTTTAGGCCACCTGGGTATGTCCTCTATGAATTGACGTAGCCATTCCGCCTCTTCTCCGCATTTATCTAACGCGATAAATTTTGATTCCATCATAGACTTAGCTATTACTGTTTGTTTGGAAGACTTCCAAGATATAGCGGCCCCTCCCAGTGTAAACACATATCCACTGGTCGATCTAGAATCTTTTATGTCAGATATCCAATTTGCATCACTGTATCATTCAATAACCGTTGGATATATAGCATAATTCAGTCCATAATCACGACTGTATGTCAAATAATAAAGTACCCTAGTCATAGCTTTCCAATGTGCTTCACTTGGATTACTAGTATACCTACTCAGCCTGCTAACAACATATGCTAAGTCAGGTCGGGTACATGTCATCAAATACATTAACATGTCAATAATTCTTGAATACTCTAATTGGGCAACCCCTGCGCTTCTATTTTTAGATAGATGCAAACTGGTGTCAATTGGAGTTCTAGCTAGGCCGGAATCCCCCGCATTATGAGTATTAAGAATTTTGTCCACGTAATGTGCTTGACTTAATGCAAGTCCACTTTAAGTTCGTATGATCTTTATTCCAAGGATCACATCAGCCAAACCCATATTTTTCATGTCAAACTTTGATTTCAACATGTCGTTAGTAGACTTGATCATCTTGTCGTTACTGTCAACGATAAGCATATCATCAATATAAAGACACAAGATTACATATCCAATATTCATGTCTTTGACATAAATACACTTGTCGCATTCATTAATATTGAATCCACCCTCTAGCATGGCGTGATCAAACTTTTGATGCCATTGTTTTGGAGCTTGCTTTAAGCCATACAATGACTTAACAAGCCTACAAACTTTGCTCTCTTGTCCAGGAGCCATGAAACCCTCGGGTTGGTTCATGTATATTTCTTATTCTAAATCTCCATTTAGAAAAGCTGTTTTCACATCCATTTGATGAACATCTAAATTTCTTAATGCGGCAATAGCAAGAATCATCCTAATAGAAGTTATTCGCTTAACAGGCGAATAAGTATCAAAGTAATCTAGACCTTCGCGTTGTCTAAAACCTTTGATCACCAATCTTGCTTTGTACTTATCAATGGTGCCATCAACTTTCATCTTCTTCTTGAAGATCCATTTATAGGCTAGTGGTTTACAACCAGGAGGTAAATCCACGAGCTCCCAAGTATGATTTTGTAAAATAGACTCTATTTCACTGTTAATCGCTTCTTTCCATCGAGGCCATTCCGAGGAATTTATAGCTTCTTGATAAGAAGTGTGTTCATTTTCTACCATAAAAGAGACAAAATCGGGTCCAAATGATTTCTCGGTTCTCGCCCGTTTGCTTCTTCTAGGTTTAACCTCTTCTTCCTTAGGTTGATCTTGTCTCTCATCTTGGAGATCATTATCATCTCCTTGTCTCTTATCTTGGACAACTGCACCATCTATTCTAGATGTGCTTCCATTTTCATTCTTTAAACAAGAAAATATGTTTTCAAAGAAGCACGCATTCCTTGATTCCATAATTGTGTTCTTGTGTATATCTAGATTTTTCGAATCATGTACAATGAAACGATACACACTGCTATTCTTACCATATCTAATAAATATACAACCCACAGATTTAGGTCCAATCGTTTGGGCCTTGGGTGTCGGCATAGCTACCTTGGCTAGACACCCCTACACTCGTAAGTACTGGTATGATGGTTTTCTTCCCATCCACAGTTCATATGGGGTTTCCTCTTTATCCTTACGAAGTATCTTGTTTAAAAGATAAGTAGCCATTAGAATGGCTTCCCCCCACATGTCCCGACTTAAACCAGAAATTAACAACATGGCATTAACCATTTCTTTCAAGGTACGGTTCTTCCTTTCGGCAATATCATTTTGATGAGGTGAATAAGGAGCAGTAAACTCGTGTCTAATTCCATGTTTCGCACATAGATCAGCAAAAGGAGACATATATTCACCTCCTCTATCACTTCGTACAACCTTGATTTTCCTACCAAGTTGATTCTCAACTTCGGTTTTGTATTGAACAAACTTGTCTATAGGTTCATCTTTACTTTTCAACAAGTAAACGTAGCAGTACTTTGTGCAATCATCAATAAAAGTGATAAAGTACTTATTGCTGACTTTTATGGGTAGTGATTTCAAATCACATATGTATCTGTGTATCATATCAAGTGGTTCGGTTTTTCGTTCAACCGATTTGAAAGATGATCTTGCAAGTTTGGTTTCGACACAAGTTTCACACTTATAATTTGAATCAATATGAAAATTTGGTATGCCATTAAATTTAATCAAACGACGCATTGAATTAAAATTAACATGTCCAAGACGGCCATGCCACACATAAGACTCAATCAAGTAAGTAGAAGAATTCATTTTATTGATAACATTCTTAACAACTATTACATTGAGCTTAAACATACTATTCAGGGCATACCCCTTACCAACATACATTTGATTCTTAGAAAGTACAACTTTATCAGACTAAAAAACAAGACGAAAACCAAACTTATTCAAAAGCCATCCGGACACAAGATTCTTACGAATCTCTAGAACATACAAGACTTTAGTCAACTTGAGCTCTTTCTCATATGTCATCTTCAAAATAACATCTCCTTCGCCCTTGATATCATTAATTGCAGAGTTGCCCATGTACAGCTTCTCTCCATTGTCAACCGCTCTGAAAGAGTGAAACATACTCTTGTCAGCACACACATGACGGGTTGCCCCAATATCAACCCACCAATCATTATTATTAGAACCTACCAGGTTAACTTCAGAGATCATGGTAACGACATCAGACACCATAGCAATCATGTCCTCATTATCATTCACAATACTAGCCTCGCCTGGAGTCACCCACTTTGGCGCTTTGTAATTAGCAGCACGATGACCTGGCTTGTCATAGTTGAGGCAATTTCCTTTGAACTTCTGCTTTGCAATTACACCTTTAGGAGCAAGGTACTCAGACTTCCCTTTTCTCTTTTTGTCATTCTTCCCTTTGCCAAAGCTCTTGCCTTTAGACTTTGAAGAAGATGAACCATGCTCAACCATATTTGCCTTGGCAGAATCAGGTGTATAAGTGTTTTTCTGAGCCAGCTTGTTGTCCTCTTCAATACGAAGACGAACAACCAAGTCTTCAACAGTCATCCCTTTCGCTTATGCTTCAAGTGGTTTTTAAATTCTACCCAGCTTGGAGGCAACTTTTCAATGATAGCAACAACTTGAAATGTTTCACTCAAAGTCATACCCTCAGCATGAATGTCGTGTAGCAAAACCTGCAGATCTTGAACCTGAGTTATCACACTCTTTGAATCAACCATCTTGTAATCCAAAAAACGAGCTACCACGAACTTCTTTGTACCAACATCCTCAGTTTTGTACTTGCGTTCCAACGACTCCCATAATTCTTTGGCAGTCGTAGTCTTGCAGTACACATTGTACAAAAAGTCCATTAAACCATTCAGAATATAGTTGTGACACAAGGAGTCTGAATGTTTCCATGCTTCCACAGCTTGCACGGCTTGTTGATTTTTGGGTACACCTTCTTTATGAGGTTCCACCTGAGGTACAGTCTCTTTTAAGAACTTCACAAGGTTCAAAGTAGTGAGATAGAAGAACATCTTCTACTGCCACCTCTTCAAATTCTTCCCATTGAAATTTTATGGTTTCTCAGCATGATTAGCAACTGTGTAGGTAACTGGCGCACCAGTTACATTCACAGCAGTAGTAGTTGCAGGAGTTTCAGGAGTGTTGCTAGACATTTTGAAAGATCAAACAAGATCAAAACACAAACAGTTAGACAACTGTTATAAATCTGTATATAATAAATTTAATCGTGATCTCTATTTACTTATAGTGGATCTGCTTAAAAGAAACTCAATATTGGTTTCAATGAATCAGATGCAATTATCAAATGTATCAGTTTAACAGAAACACAATATTGGTTTCAATAAACTGATTAGAACAACTGCTAAAAAAACGTTAACTGATAATTAAAATCTGTAAGTTTAAAACTGATTTCTAATGAAACTCAATCTTTGTTTCGACAGAAAACAGTTTATTAAAATCTGTTAAAGATGTTAATCCGATTTAATAAAAGGTTTTAATTCTGTTAAACAAAGTCTGTTTTAAGATTGTAGGAAACGGTGTATACTTTTATTAAATAAAATCGAATTTACAATAAAATAATAGAAATTAAATTGACAGAATTTAAATGACAGAAATTAATTAACAATAAAAGAAAGCAGTAAATGGTAAGACGAGACACGTGTTTAACACGCTTCCCTTAAAACAGATTCACCGTCTGTTCCTAGGGTACAACGTCCAAAGCTGTTGTACAGCTGGACTAAACAAACTTGCCTGAAAGATCACGGAAGCCTTGTGTGTTTCTGATCGACGAGCTGCTGGAAAACTATCTGGTAATGGAGTTAGAAAAGCTGCGTTTATCTGATGATCGAAAACTTAATGAGAATGGTTTATTTTATAGCCAATTCATGTCTTGGTCACCAAGCCAGAATATATGCTCCTAAAATAATCTAACATACAAATCTGTTAAAAATAAATACGATTTGCATATATTTTACATACACAGGAAAATTCTGTCATGACTTAACAAGAAAGTCTATATCTATTCCTTAAATAGATGTACAGAATTTTCTGGAAAAATTCGAATTCGCAGCAAAAAAGATACCGAAATCTGCCCGCACCCAAGCCAGTTTTCGGAGCTGCATTCGTGTCCGCAGGTCGCGGGCTCGTGCACATGTTCAGTAGCTTCGAACCCGTTTTTGGCCTAGAAATCACACTTTCTGCACCCCCTACTGCGCGCGCGTAGGCGTGGGAGTAAAAACCCACAAATGAATATTGTAGGGTAGAAACTAGGATTTCCTTATAAACATATTTTCACTTCATGTTTCAAGCGATGTGGGATAAATTTTTTTTCCAAATATTGTGTTTCACGTGACTCACTTTGAGACACGATATCTCATTCATATTAACTCCATATTAGACATACTTTAGCTCGTCGCGAAACTCTCTTCGAGGAGAACGCAAAGCTACTAAGTACTACAAATATATATATAACATATACATATATAAAATTATGTCCAAAGTATTGCAAAAACCATATTTTGAAAAACATTTTCCAACAATCCCCCACATGAATGGGAATCGGTCGAAAACACACGAAAGTTTCGGCAAAAATTTCTGCGGTTAAGTCGTGCATAGGATAGGTAGGTGTAACCCTTTGAACCTTCTCTTGTGAGATGCACTTAGTCTCCTAGATCTGAGTAGACGCGATGTCCTTGAACTCAGCTATGTTTACGTAGACGACAATACACACTCACACAAGACTCTTCCTGACCTTCTCAAGTCCTCACAGTCGTGTTTGTTATGGTCATGAACACTCGCCTGGTTCTGCAAGAGCTCTTAGAAATTGCGCCCCCCAATTTCCTTCGAAGCGACCCCACTTCTCTCTCACATAGGTGATTTCCTCTTGAATCATTAAGAACATATGTTTTATGATTTCATCTTGAATCATTATGCTTTATGATTTCATCCTGAATCATTAAGCTGCATGTTTAACCTCTCAACAAGTCACGTTATTCTAGGAATGGACTAGGAAAGTTCCTGTATTAAGTAACTCCCCCACATTAACGTGACTTCCCCCTCATTTCTATAATTAGGTTTTCCTATTGAACCCAGATCTTGGGATCTCCAGTCAACTGGGTTAGGTGTTCCTTCATAGAAACTCATTCCTTCAAGGGCTTTAGTCCCTTTCCTTTAGACGACTTACTAACTAACTCTCTGCTTAAGCCTTTCGTAAGCGGATCCGCAATGTTATCCTTTGACTTCACATAGTCAGATGAGATAACTCCTGTTGAGAGTAGTTGTCGTACCGAATTATGTCGACGACGGATATGTCTAGACTTTCCATTATACATTGTGCTATAAGCTATGCCAATTTCCGATTGACTATCACAATGTATACTAATGGCCGTTACCGGTTTAGGCCACCTGGGTATGTCCTCTACGAATTGACGTAGCCATTCTGCCTCTTCTCCGCATTTATCTAACGCGATAAATTCTGATTCCATTGTGGACTTAGCTATTACTGTTTGTTAGGAAGACTTCCAAGATATAGCGGCCCCTCCCAGTGTAAACACATATCCACTGGTCGATCTAGAATCTTTTATGTCAGATATCCAATTTGCATCACTGTATCCTTCAATAACCGCTGGATATCTAGCATAATTCAGTCTATAATCACGACTGTATCTCAAATAATGAAGTACCCTAGTCATAGCTTTCCAATTTGCTTCACTTGGATTACTAGTATACCAACTCAGCATGCTAACAACATATGCTAAGTCAGGTCGGGTACATGTCATCAAATACATTAACACGCCAATAATTCTTGAATACTCTAATTGGGCAACACATGCGCCTCTATTTTTATATAGATGCAAACTGGTGGCAATTGGAGTTCTAGCTAGGCCGGAATCCCCCGTATTATGAGTATTAAGAATTTTGTCCACGTAATGTGCTTGAATTAATGCAAGTCCACTTTGAGTTCGTATGATCTTTATTCCAAGGATCACATCAGCCAAACCCATATCTTTCATGTCAAACTTTGATTTCAACATGTCTTTAGTAGACTTGATCATCTTGTCGTTACTGCCAACGATAAGCATATCATCAACATAAAGACACAAGATTACATATCCAATATTCATGTCTTTGACATAAACACACTTGTCGCATTCATTAATTTTGAATCCACCCTCTAGCATGACGTGATCAAACTTTTGATGCCAATGTTTTGGAGCTTGCTTTAAGCCATAAAATGACTTAACAAGCCTACAAACTTTGCTCTCTTGTCAAGGAGCCATGAAACCCTCGGGTTGGTTCATGTATATTTCTTCTTCTAAATCTCCATTTAGAAAAGCCATTTTCACATCCATTTGATGAAGTTCTAAATTTCTTAATGCGGGAATAGCAAGAATTATCCTAATAGAAGTTATTCACGTAACAAGCAAATAAATATCAAAGTAATCTAGACCTTCGCGTTGTCTAAAACCTTTGATCACTAATCTTGCTTTGTACTTATCAATGGTGCCATCAGCTTTCATCTTCTTCTTGAAGATCCATTTATAGGCTAGTGGTTTACAACCAGGAGGTAAATCCACGAGCTCCCAAGTATGATTTTGTAAAATAGACTCTATTTCACTGTTAATCGCTTCTTTCCATCGAGTCCCTTCCGAGGAATTTTGCAGCTTCTTGATAAGAAGTGGGTTCATTTTCTACCATAAAAGAGACAAAATCGGGTCAAAATGATTTCTCGGTTCTCGCCCGTTTGCTTTTTCTAGGTTCAACCTCTTCTTCCTCGGGTTGATCTTGTCTCTCATCTTGGAGATCATTATCATCTTGTTGTCTCTTATCTTGGATAACTACATCATCTATTCTAGATGTGCTTCCATTTTCCTTCTTTAAACAAGGAAATATGTTTTCAAAGAAGGACGCATTCCTTGATACCATAACTGTGTTTTTGTGTATATCTGGATTTTTCGAATCATGTACAATGAAACTATACACACTGCTATTCTTACCATATCTAATAAATATACAATCCACAGATTTAGGCCCAATTATTTGGGCCTTAGGTGTCGGCACAGCTACCTTTGCTAGACACCCCCACACTCGTAAGTACTGGTATGATGGTTTTCTTCCCATCCACAGTTCATATGTGTTTTCCTCTTTATCCTTACGAGGTATCTTGTTTAAAAGATAAGTAGCCGTTAGAATGGCTTCCCTCCACATGTCCTGGCTCAAACCAAAACTTAACAACATGGCATTAACCATTTCTTTCAAGGTACGGTTCTTCCTTTCGGAAATACCGTTTTGCTGAGGTGAATAAGGAGCAGTAAACTCGTGTCTAATTCCATGTTTCTCACATAGATCAGCAAAAGGAGACACATATTCACCTCCTCTATCACTTCGTACAACCTTGATTTTCCTACCAAGTTGATTCTCAACTTCGGTTTTGTATAGAACAAACTTGTCTATAGCTTCATCTTTACTTTTCAACAAGTAAACGTAGCAGTACTTTGTGCAATCATCAATAAACGTGATGAAGTACTTATTGCCACCTTTTGTGGGTAGTGATTTCAAATCACATATGTCTGTGTGTATCATATCAAGTGGTTCGGTTTTTCGTTCAACCGATTTGAAAGATGATCTTGTAAGTTTGGCTTCGACACAAGTTTCACACTTATAATTTGAATCAATATGAAAATTTGGTATGCCATTAAATTTAATCAAACGACGCATTAAATTAAAATTAACATGTCCAAGACGGCCATGCGACACATTAAAAGACTCAATCAAGTAAGCATAAGAATTCATTTTATTGATAACATTCTTAACAACTATTACATTGAGCTTAAACATACCATTCAGGGCATACCCCTTACCAACATACATTTGATTCTTAGAAAGTACAACTTTATCAAACTAATAAACAAGACAAAAACCAAACTTATTCAAAAGCCATCCGGACACAAGATTCTTACGAATCTCCAGAACATACAAGACTTTAGTCAACTTGAGCTCTTTCTCGGATGTCATCTTCAAAATAACATCTCCTTCGCCCTTGATATCAGCAGTTGCAGAGTTGCCCATGTACAGCTTCTCTCCATTGTCAACCGCTCTGAAAGAGTGAAACATACTCTTGTCAGCACACATATGACGGGTTGCCCCTGTATCAACCCACAAATCATTATTATTAGAACCTACCAGGTTAACTTCAGAGATCATGGTAACGACATCAGACACCATAGAAATCATGTCCACATTATCATTCACCATATTAGCCTCGCGTGGAGTCACATGCTTTGGCGCTTTGCAATTAGCAGCACGATGACCTGGCTTGTCACATTTGAAGCAATTTCCTTGGAACTTCTGCTTTGCAATTCCACCTTTAGGAGCAAGGTACCCAGACTTCCCTTTGCTCTTCTTTTCATTCTTCCCTTTGCCAAAGCTCTTACCTTTAGACTTTGAAGAAGACGAACCATGCTCAACCATATTTGCCTCGGCAGAATCGGGTGTATAAGTGTTTTTCTGAGCCAGCATGTTGTCCTCTTCAATAAGAAGATGAAAACCAAGTCTTCAACATTCATCTCCTTTCGCTTATGCTTCAAGTAGTTTTTAAATTCTACCCAGCTTGGAGGTAACTTTTCAATGATAGCAACAACTTGAAAAGTTTCACTCAAAGTCATACCCTCAGCATGAATGTCTGTTGGGTCGAATTATAGAGTTGATAAGTCAAAACACAACAAAATAAGAAGACAAGGGCTAAAAAGTACAAGTTGCAAAAGAACAAGCCGTTGGAGTCTTTTTATTACTTTAGCTTTCTTTGTAAGCTATGTTTTCTAGTATATAAAGAAAACATAGGACGTAGGTTTTATATCATATTATTTATTCACAATGTAAACCTAAAGTGTGTGTCGCACTAGACGTGGGATTCAATGTATACACGTCTAGTGGATGTTTGTTATTAATATAATGAACATCCCAATTGTTTTAATTCGTGTTCTTTGTGCCTAAACACCTTGTCATGATCATTGTTCTTTTCCGCTATGTTATCATATGAATGATGATCAACCTAGATATAATGGTTCATAACCATTGAGCCCAACGATCAAAGGGGTCAACAATTGGTATCAGAGCCTAAGGCTCATGATATCTAGGTACGACGAGGTGTTCGTGTATGGTGAAGAAGAAAAATTCGTATTGAATTTTTCTGGACGTTTTTGTGTGCGCAGCAGTATTCAGAAGGTCATAACTTTTGATCTAACCGTTGGATCGTCACGAAATTTTAGATGTGTGTTCTACATACATAGATCTAAACATCCACCGGAGGGATTGTCGAGTTTTATCCCCAAGCAAAAGTTATTAAGCGTCGAAGTTGGCTGATGGTAGATTTTCAGTTTTCTGCTTTCACATGAAATCATGAACTAGGGTTTCTTCAAACCCTAGATCGACATAAAAGCAGAATGTTATGAGGTTGTGGCTGTTGTGATTCAAGATAATTCGTCATGGCTATGATGTTAGGGTTTAAGGTGAAACCCTAGATTGGATGATTTTATGGACAGAAGTTGTGCTCATATATAGCAGCAGTTATAATCGTGACTGAAGGATACAATGTTGCTATTATGATACCTTGTTTTGATTCAAAGATATTAAATTACGTGGGATCTTGCTGTTCATTCGATCATTTGTTTAAATGATAAAAAGTCCATGATGTAGACGTTTGATTGGATTCATGATGCAGTTCTACAAAAGTGGATTCATAACTAATTGTGGTTATTCTTCATGATGTCACGGCCCAAAGATAACAGAAAAGGACAACTACAAGATTGCAGCATGTGATTCTTAAATGTCGAATATTGAAAAGGATTTTTGATTGGTTGATCATTGCATTCACACGAAACAAGGATTTCTATTGGAGGAAAATTCTTTTTCACACGGTTTGGATGTGTTGCATTCACACGGCCCAAAACAAAACCCTAATTTGGTTCCTATACATGCTAGTCTACAATAACTCACATGGGGATAAGTTATTTGATTCTGATTGATTCTTCAAACGTGTGTTCACACGAAGTAAGAGATTTAATTGGTTTGTGATCCCATGCATGCTAGTGTACTGTATCTCCGTAAGTCCTCAACTCTCATTGGTGGAGAAAGTATGTGTTCACACGAATGATGTGTGTTCACACGATCAAATACAAATAGACTCCGTGATTTGTTTGTTTTGGAATATTACGTGACTACGTCAGCAAGTTGAGACGCTGACAAGATTTAAGTTCGACGCTGACAGCGTATATTATTGACGCTGACAAGAGTTATGGTTGGCGCTGACGTGTGTAATTCAGACGCTGGCAGGAAGGGTTTAGACGCTGACAAGGAATAAGTCAACGCTGTCAAGTTGACAGTGTTGTCCGATATATGTACTTCAACGCTGACATGTATTGTCCGATATTGGACAATACATCTGCCAAAGATATTGGACAGAAGAGATATTGGACAACACACTGTTTGCTGCTGTTTGAGAAAATGGGTACGTTTTAAGCACACAAAAAGGAGGATAATACACACAAAGGTACATGGAATCTCCGTTTAATTCAGAATATCATGATGATATTTATGGCTCGGATATATTTAAATGGATTAATGATTTTAACGCGAGTTAGCAATTATTCGTGGGATTTAATGGATATTTTAAACTATGTAATCGGGATAGCCTTGCGAAAGAGTTATCCACAATGGACTTTTACATATGGTATGAAGATGTTATTCCATTAAATTCATCATGAAGAGGTGTTAGCTTAAGGGGAAGAATTCTTATGGGAAGTTTGATGATTGAAGAAGATTTTCGCGAGTTTGTGTTTCATCATATTGTTAAAGTGGTGGACATCAGCCATTTACTTTAACAATAACTTGTTCGTGCTTTACATGGATGGTGATGAAGACTTGTCATAACACTTGAAGGAGTTACATTATCGTGCTCAGTGTCTCACATAGGATGAGAATATTGACAAGGGATCGAGGTCTACTTATATTTTTTCTCAATTTGGTATAAGTTCTTCATCACATGGATAAACAAGACATGGAACATAGGTTTGTGGTATTCTACTTCTGCATCAAGACTACTTTATTTATTTTTCTTCAGGATCATTACATAGAGCTACTTTTGGAGAATCTTCAAGATTGCATACTTTCACATATTCCCTATTGATGTGTCAAAAAGGGGAAGAATATGTGCTATACTTAAGGGGAAGCTTCTTGGAGATCATGTACTACATACAAAGGATTCATGCTTAAGAGGAGTGTTTTGACATCATCAACTAGGGGAAGATTGTTGGGTCGAATTATAGAGTTGATAAGTCAAAACACAACAAAATAAGAAGACAAGGGCTAAAAAGTACAAGTTGCAAAAGAACAAGCCGTTGGAGTCTTTTTATTACTTTAGCTTTCTTTGTAAGCTATGTTTTCTAGTATATAAAGAAAACATAGGACGTAGGTTTTATATCATATTATTTATTCACAATGTAAACCTAAAGTGTGTGTCGCACTAGACGTGGGATTCAATGTATACACGTCTAGTGGATGTTTGTTATTAATATAATGAACATCCCAATTGTTTTAATTCGTGTTCTTTGTGCCTAAACACCTTGTCATGATCATTGTTCTTTTCCGCTATGTTATCATATGAATGATGATCAACCTAGATATAATGGTTCATAACCATTGAGCCCAACGTCGTGTAGCAAAACCTGCAGATCTTGAACCTAAGTTATCACACTCTTTGAATCAACCATGTTGTAATAAAAAAAACGAGCTACCACAAACTTCTTTGTACCAGCATCCTCAGTTTTGTACTTGCGTTCCAACGACTCCCATAATTCTTTGGCAGTCGTAGTCTTGCAGTACACATTGTACAAAGAGTCCACCAAACCATTCAGAATATAGTTGTGACACAAGAAGTCTGAATGTTTCCATGATTCAACAGCTTGCAAGGCTTGTTGATTTTTGGGTACACCTTCTTTAGGAGGTTCCACCTGAGGTACAGTCTCTTTTAAGAACTTCGCAAGATTTAAAGTAGTGAGATCGAAGAACATCTTCTGCTGCCACCTCTTAAAATTCTGCCCATTGAATTTTTCTGGTTTCTCAGCATGATTAGAAACTGTGTGGGTAACTGGCGCACCAGTTACATTCACAACAGTAGTAGTTGCAGGAGTTTCAGGAGTGCTGGTAGACATTCTGAAAGATCAAACAAGATCAAAACACAAACAGTTAAACAACTGTTATAAATCTGTATATAAGAAATTTAATCGTGATCTCTATATACTTATAGTGGATCTGCTTCAAAGAAACTCAATCTTGGTTTCAATGAATCAGATGCAGTTATCAAATGTATCAGTTTAACAGAAACACAAACTTGGTTTCAATAAACTGATTAGAACAACTGCTAAAAAAAGTTAACTGATAATTAAAATCTGTAAGTTTGAAACTGATTTCTAATGAAACTCAATCTTGGTTTCGACAGAAAATAGTTTATTAAAATATGTTAAAGATGTTAATCCGATTTAATAAAAGGTTTTAATTCTGTTAAACAAAGTCTGTTTTAAGATTGTAGGAAACGGTGTATACTTTTATTATATAAAATCGAATTTATAATAAAATAACAGAAATTAAATTGACAGAATTTAAATGACATAAATTAATTAATAATAAAAGAAAGCAGTAAATGGTAAGACGAGGCACGTGTTTAACACGCTTCCCTTAAAACAGATTCACCGTCTATTTCCCAGGGTACAACGTCCAAAGCTGTTGTACAACCGGACTAAACAAACTTGCCTGAAAGATCACGGATGTAACACCCTATTTTGATAATGGAATGTCACGCGTAATTATGGCGTGTCATCAAAGCATACAAGGATAAATGTCTATAACATTACATGACCATAGGGTAAACCGGAATCAAACATCGGTTCCCAAACATAAGCCCAAAACATAATAAAGCAAAGGAAATGAATGAAAGACTAAACAAGCATAAGTATATGAAGGCAAAAAGGAAAAGAAGTATCTGGCAGCTTCCATCCTATGCACGTCCTCCAAATGCTCGAGTCTTTCCTAGGGTACCTGCCGTTTTGGGACATGGAAAGTAACGGCTGAGCAAAACGCTAAGTGCACGGATATAGACATAGTATAAGTGACTAAAACATAATAGAGACTTAATAGCAGCGGAAATGTATAAGTCCTGGAAAACCTGGAACATGTTCATAAAACTGGTTTTATAGTTTGAAAAGCCTTATGTTTATCTTATGAAAACTGTTTAACATATTTTACCATTAGCCAATATAGGTCATGAAAATCCACCGTGCGTGAATACTTGGAGGGGTGACCTCATCATGCAAATTAGAGGGGTTGCCTCTAATTTAATATACTGGTTTTTGGGTAGGAGGGATCAACTCCTTGTGAAGGATGTAAGGCACACACCACATTCACCATGAAATCCTGACTGAAAAACATGTAACTAGGATGCACCCATACGCCCCACATGATAAATATAATATAAATGGCCAAAAGCTGAAGGGACGCCATGAGCAATCACTCCACCGTGGTGAAGTCATAACATCAGTGCCTCTAATGTTATGGTTATGGTACCTCCATAACTAGGTGAAACTGGTCATGCATGTATATGGCTATAGGTATTAACATAAGCAAATCAAACACGTAACTTATACTACGGGAGAACATTTGGCTGCATACGGGGAATCCTAATAAGGAAAGAATGTTCATATTGAAAGGACGGGAATCCGTACCTTATGTCCAGTGAACGAAGAAGATGAACTGAGAGGAATCCTACTTCCGTATCACTAATGCTACATAAATACATACATGAATAAGTATCTGCTTACTAAATACGTAACTGGTTCTATGTCATGTCTTAGCTTATTTTATATGTTCTTATCATGTTTTAAAGCCTTAAACTGTGTTTATCTTATATTCTGTTTACTCTGATTAAGTATTTCTGGTATTTCATGTATTATTATACTTACTGTGTAATAATAAGTAACTTTCCAAAAATAGCAGGTTTCCTAAAATAGAAAGTTTCCAAAAATAGAAAGTTTCCAAAAATAGAAAGTTTCCAAAAATAGAAAGTTACCAAAAATTGAAAGTTTCCAAAAATAGAAAGTTTCCAAAAATAGAAAGTTTCCAAAAATAGAATGTTTCCAAAAATAGAATTACTGTTTAAAATAGATAAGTTTCTAAAAATAGAAAGTTTCCATAAACAGATCAGCTGCCTTAATTAAATAAGTTTCCATAAATAGGGTAGCTGCCTGAAATAAATAAGTTTCTAAAAATAGAAAGATTCCATAAATAGATTAGCTGCCTTATTTAATTAAGTTTCTAAAAAAAGAAAGTTTCCATAATTAGAAATAAGCTGGTTAAATAAGCTAAGTATATAAGCCTAAGTGTTTTCATGATTATTTTCTAAGTCATATGATATAATGTATAGTTTATTAATTATTTCATGTAATCAAAATAAACTATAGGTTAAAATATTTAATTAAAGTATAACATGTTTTTAATCAAATAAAGTTAAATACTTAGGTTAAAACATGTATTATTATTTATTAATAATATAACCTAAGTCATGTAAATTAATTAATTATAACCATGGTTTTTAAATAATTAATTAATTATAAGTCTTAAAATATAAAATACTTAGGTTAATAATTTCATGATTTTAATAATTAATATAACCTAAGTCATGTTATTAAATTAATCATGTCATGTTCATTAATTTGATTTTAACATAAGATTATAAAAGAAAAATAATCTTAACATACACCGTGAACCGGATCTTGACTAAGAACCATGAACCGGACATGAAATCGACACCATACCCCGAACCAATTCGGGGTTACCCTTGTCTTGTTGCTGCCGTGGGACCCACACCAACCAACCGGGGCCATATGGTCTCAGTGGTGGTCATGTAGCCAAACCGAGACCCTCTCGGGTTTGGTTTAGGCGCGGCCAAGAACAAAACACCCCTAAAACATTACTTTTTGATTTATTCCAAATCCAATTCCATGTTAGATCTATGATTTAATTTGGTTTTATAAAAAAACATAACATGTTCTTAATTATTTAAAAGATTAAATTAAAAGAAAAAGGTTAAAGGATTTACCGAATGCGTGGATCTAAACAATGATGAACAAACACGAACACTAGCAATAATTCCAAGATCCAAGATCAATCAACACCCTCTTGGTGTGTTGTATGGGTGGCGGCCAAAAGACAAGGAAGAGGAGGAGGAGAACTTTTAGGTTTTCTAAAATCTTCTGTAAAAAATATGAGTAGTGTTTTTCCCCTTAACCCCCCCCCCCCCCTTAGTAAATTTTGATGGGCTTGACCCATCTTCCTTCCTAATTTCGTGGCATATGGGCCCACATGGGGTAACCCGATCATTTTCCTTGTCTAATTAATAAGTGTGTTCTCGTGTTCGTGTTTTACGTGTTTGTTCGTGTTTATTTGTGTTCGCGTTTTGTGTGTTCTCGTTAAATAATTACCGTGACCTAATATATTTATTCGTGTTCGTAATAAATATATATACGTAATTAATATTAGCTCGTGATTTAATTACGTTCATGATTTCATGATCGCATGTTCGTGATTAGTTATTGTTTAAATAATTATTGCGTGTGCGTGCGTAATAAATACTTATCGTGTTCTAACACGTACGTAATACGTAAAATCCTAACACGTAAACCTAATCGTACTATAAAAGGAAAGTTTTAATCTAGTACGTACGATCTTAAGGTTACTATTCATGATAAAAGCATGCGGGTTTTACAACTCTTCCCCCCTAAAAAGAATAATTCGTCCCCGAATTATAGGTAACCTAACTGAAAGAGAAACATACCCGAATCAAACTGAGAGGGTATGTAAGATAATTGAACGTGCGGGTTTCCTGGCAGAAGGAACGCGGAAAGTGACATGTCTTGGAAGGACATGGAACGTGACGTGATTGAAAGGACATAACTAATTGATGAGAGAAAACGAATAAAAGTCCGGATGAACTTGTCCGTTTCCAAGTGGCCTCCTTCTTGGAACGGTTCCTTCAGAAGATCTTGACACTAATGATAAATCTTGGTCCTCCTGACCTTGACTTGGAATACGTAGAAATTCTTGGTTATCAACGGAAGGTAGATCCCCTAAATTCGATCAAAGAAATATAAGAGTTAACGTGCTAGGGTAACTGAAACGTTACGATGCAAGACAATCTGACTTAACTGATAATTAGAAACGATGCGCGAGACATAAAGAAACGTAGTACGTGAAATTTTTTGAATGTGATACTTGAAAAATTTTGAACGTGCTACGTGGAGATATGGCGAGTGTAGTATGAGTAAACATATCGTGATCCATGATACGTGTAACATATCTTGATCATGATGTGAGGAACGTGGAATGAACATGACATGTGAAACATATCGTGATCATAGAATATAATGGCGGTAACGCCAAACGCTACAAGGTGAGACGTGGAATATGACGTGAAACGTCTATCTGATGATGGAGAGTTATACTAAACTTGGGTCTGGTCTCTCAAGTTCTTGCAAAACTTCCCAAATGAGAAAAATGAACGTAAAATCGTAAGCCAGGATACGATTATGAACGTGAATAGTGTCATGAACATGAGCATGAAAGCAAGTCGTGAAATTTGAACAAGGATGTGAAGTAAATTAGGAGCACAATTATAAATATTTGTCTGACTCGATAACTGAGGGATTGCCAAGTGATCGGATGAGCCTTGGCTGGAACATGTCCGATCAATCTGTTGGTTCTGAAATCCGAACGGATGTAAGGATTCTGCAGACTTGATCAAACTGTTGACAATAACCCAGATAGCATCATGCTTCTTCTGAGTTTGCTGAAATCTGGTAACTAAAATCCATGGAGATCTTGTCCCTTTTTCGATTAATTTCATATGATGAAAACATCCCAGTCTGTTGGTGTCCTATCTTAACCTGTTTGTATGACAGGTATGAAGATATGAACGTAACTATATCTTGCTTCATCGAACTCGATACATAGGAGTTTGCGAAACTCTGAATCTATGAATCGAAACTTCTCTTAGCGTAGGATTTTCTAGAACACCTAATGTAGTGTAGGGTTCTCTCCTTTACGCATAAGTTGAGTCATGGTAAGATTAACCGTAGAATGCCATGTGATTCAGCGTGTCACTGAAATCAAACAGAATTGATATTGGAAAAAAATTTCCAGGGTAAAATTTCTTTTGTCATAGAATTTTCAATATAGTGTAGATATGGTCTTCCTGTTCTTCTCTAGGCTTAGAGGAAATCAGGTTATCCTTAATGAAAACGCTGATGAATTTGCTTATGATTTCATGGAAACTCAATTTATTAAGTCCATAATGCTGTTGGAGCATTGATGAGACTAATTCAAAATCATAAATCTAGCATGACCGAGTCGTGCACGAATAGCAGTCATAGACATGTCCTGCTCTTTCACCCGTCACTATTGGCAGCATGATCATGAATCCGATCTTGTCAATACATAGAGGAGAGTAACGGTCGTAAATGGTGATTTTTTAAAAAATCGACGGTAGTCGACACATAATCTTATGTTACCGTCCTTCTCCTTGAAGGTTCTGCTGGAGTGTAAGGAACAATTTTGGAATAATCCGTTGGTTACGCGTAAAAGGACTTTAGTAGTCGTGTCTTACTAACCACTAGAAAATTTTAGCAATCATGACTAACAAAGCACATGCTTGGGAAGCATAGATAATTTGTACAGATTTTCCTGATGGAGAATCAAGCTGAATGTATTCAGGGGCCTGAACACTACTGTACATAATTATGAATCGTAGCATGGTGTGCTGTTCATAGTCCATAATTAGGATAAAATTCATCTCGTGTCTGTTCGAGGAAATGCGTTAGCAGCTTGGATCTCATCATTAAAGTGAAGGAAAACCTTCGTATATGTGGGAATACGAAAGGCGTCCTTCATGGTCATGAATATATGATCTATGGTGAAAGAAATGAAAGTGACATCGGTAACGTGACAGTTCTCACTGATGAGCCGATAATGGTATTGAAATTCTTGTGGCCTGATTAATACATGGCACAACAAAATAGATATACCCTTGGAGGGTACCCTGAATTTCTTAGAAATGTTCCATAGTTGGACGTGAGTCATGTGTCTTGACTCGTTTCTTGGAACTATAAGCATGACATATGTCTTGACTGGTGTCTTGACATGTGTCTTCAGGAGGTATACGTGAGACATGTGTCTTAACTGATGTCTTGACATGTGTCTTCAGAAAGTATATGTGAGACATGTGTCTTGACTGATGTCTTGACATGTGTCTTCAGAAAGTATACGTGAGACATGTGTCTTGACTAATGTCTTGACATGTGTCTCGAGATGTGAAACAAATATAACCACAATATAAGGTCATTATGCCAGAATTGGCGGATTGGTTGGACTACTAATCCTTGTATTTCTGATCACGTCCTTGGCCAGAGTTTCGGTTGCGATTTCTAGGATAGTTGCTGTCATAGTAGTGGTTACTATCGTCCTGTCTGTCAGTTCCATGATGGTCATTCTCATGACCGTGATTCATGTAACTATTCAGCTGAGTGGCCGGCTGGTACCGGTTTGCACTCATATGGCTGAAATGACAGTCGAATGACGTGTGACATGTAACTAAGAATTAGGGACAATGATTGATGGGAATCGTCTGATGGTGACGCATCTTCTCGTCCAATTGCTTGGCTCCGACGCCTTTGTATTCTTCTTGTAGGATCTCCAGGTTGTGAACAGCATCCGCATCTCATAGCGTCTCCGAACGTTAGCAGCATCAACCTTTAGTAACATTTCCAAGTTATGAGCGGCATCAGCAATTTGTAGAGTATTAGCAAGTGGACATATGCCTGAGATGATTCATAATCGACTAGCGAATACTCATGTAGTATTGCAAGTGAAATACACATGGATTTAGGTACGTGTAATACACATGGAACACGGTACATGGAGTACACGTTGAACGCACATGAAATGATCGGTATGGGGTCGATCATTTGTCATGATTTAAGGAAAGTATACCGGTTAAACGGTTAGGAAAACCATCATGATAACCTGGCAGTATTAGCATAGACATCGATGGTTATAACGGAAACGTTAAAGTGTGGTTACACAAAATTCAACGATGATTTGCCTGACAGCATGATCAATGAAAACCAACCATGACTATCATGAAAGCATGATTCAATGAAATCTAACAATGTCTTGCAGGACAACGTAAATAACAAAAGAGGCATAAAACATAATCAACATGAAGACGGAATTATCATGAAGAAACGTGAAACCATCTATCACGAAGAAGTGTATAACATAATCAACATGAAACTGAAGTTAACCATGACAGTATGAAAACATACTTGACATAAAAACATAATAACTTATAAGGGGACATGAAAAAAATTTATGCCAATTTAAATCATGAGAAAAATTTTATGCATGAAAAAAACAGTGCATGAATGCGTAATGTAGTTTATAAAACCTTTATATGTGCGAGGGAACGCCTATGGGTCAGTTTTAAAACAAAAGACATGGCAAGGGGACGCCTATGGGTCGGTCCTAAAGTAAAAGTTTCGATAAAAGAACATGCGACTAAATAGGGCCAGTCCTGTACCAACCATTACTTAGTCATAATCCCTGCAACAATGATACATGAAACATAAATAAATGAAACTCATCTGTCAAAACTTATCAAAAAATTTTTTTATGTGACTAATTATGAACAATTGGGGTTCAATCCACATAGCCACAGTTCACGAGGAACATTATGCATGAAACAATGACACATAACTAAATATGAATGACGGTTGTCCATCCATATTAGTAAAACAATATCGATGAAAACATCAAGGTTAAAACCTCAAGGTGCTGAAAACATCATGGTTAAAACAACAATGCGCTAAAAACATCAATACGTGGAATAACAAACGTTGGCTTAGGAAGCTCCTGGTGACTACCCACTAGTCACAGGTCGAGTTTTAGAGCCTACAGGTCGAAGCCTTGGCTCTGATACCATAATTGTAACACCCCATTTTGATAATGGAATGTCACGCGTAATTATGGCGTGTCATCAAAGCATACAAGGATAAATGTCTAAAACATTACATGACCATGAGGTAAACCGGAATCAAACATCGGTTCCCAAACATAAGCCCAAAACATAATAAAGCAAAGGAAATGAATGAAAGACTAAACAAGCATAAGTATATGAAGGCAAAAAGGAAAAGAAGTCTCTGGTAGCTTCCATCCTATGCACGTCCTCCAAATGCTCGAGTCTTTCCTAGGGTACCTGCCGTTTTGGGACATGGAAAGGAAAGTAACGGCTAAGCAAAATGCTCAGTGCACAGATATAGACATAGTATACGTGACTAAAACATAATAGAGACTTAATAGCAGCGGAAATGTATAAGTCCTGGAAAACCTGGAACATGTTCATAAAACTGGTTTTATAGTTTGAAAAGCCTTATGTTTATCTTATGAAAACTGTTTAACATATTTTACCATTAGCCAATATAGGTCATGAAAATCCACCGTGCATGAATACTTGGAGGGGTGACCTCATCATGCAAATTAGAGGGGCTGCCTCTAATTTAATATACTGGTTTTTGGGTAGGAGGTATCAGCTCCTTGTGAAGGATGCAAGGCACACACCACATTCACCATGAAATCCTGACTGAAAACATGTAACTAGGATGCACCCATACGCCCCACATGATAAATATAATATAAATGGCCAAAAGCTGAAGGGACGCCACGAGCAATCACTCCGTCGTGGTGAAGTCATAACATCAGTGCCTCTAATGTTATGGTTATGGTACCTCCATAACTAGGTGAAACTGGTCATGCATGTATATGGCTATAGGTATTAACATAAGCAAATCAAACACATAACTTATACTACGGGAGAACATTTGGCTGCATACGGGGAATCCTAATAAGGAAAGAATGTCCATACTGAAAGGACGGGAATCCGTACCTTATGTCCAGTGAACGAAGAAGATGAACTGAGAGGAATCCTACTTCCGTATCACTAATGATACATAAATACATACATGAATATGTATCTGCTTACTAAATACGTAACTGGTTCTATGTCATGTCTTAGCTTATTTTATATGTTCTTATCATGTTTTAAAGCCTTAAACTGTGTTTATCTTATATTCTGTTTACTCTGATTAAGTATTTCTGGTATTTCATGTATTATTATACTTACTGTGTAATAATAAGTAACTTTCCAAAAATAGCAGGTTTCCTAAAATAGAAGGTTTCCAAAAATAGAAAGTTTCCAAAAATAGAAAGTTACCAAAAATTGAAAGTTTCCAAAATAGAAAGTTTCCAAAAATAGAAAGTTTCCAAAAATAGAAAGTTTCCAAAAATAGAAAGTTTCCAAAAATAGAATTACTGCTTAAAATAGATAAGTTTCTAAAAATAGAAAGTTTCCATAAATAGATCAGCTGCCTTAATTAAATAAGTTTCCATAAATAGATTAGCTGCCTGAAATAAATAAGTTTCTAAAAATAGAAAGATTCCATAAATAGATTAGCTGCCTTATTTAATTAAGTTTCTAAAAATAGAAAGTTTTCATAATTAGATATAAGCTGGTTAAATAAGCTAAGTAGATAAGCCTAAGTGTTTTCATGATTATTTTCCAAGTCATATGATATAATGTATAGTTTATTAATTATTTCATGTAATTAAAATAAACTATAGGTTAAAATATTTAATTAAAGTATAACATGTTTTTAATTAAATAAAGTTAAATACTTAGGTTAAAACATGTATTATTATTTATTAGTAATATAACCTAAGTCATGTAAATTAATTAATTATAACCATGGTTTTTAAATAATTAATTAATTATAAGTCTTAAAAATAAAATACTTAGGTTAATAATTTCATGATTTTAATAATTAATATAACCTAAGTCATGTTATTAAATTAATCATGTCATGTTCATTAATTTAATTTTAACATAAGATTATAAAAGAAAAATAATCTTAACATACACCGTGAACCGGATCTTGACTAAGAACCATGATCCGGACATGAAATCGACACCATACCCCGAACCAATTCGGGGTTACCCTTATCTTGGTGCTGCCGTGGGACCCACACCAACCAACCGGGGCCATATGGTCTCGGTGGTGGTCATGTAGCCAAACCGAGACCCTCTCGGTTTCGGTTTAGGCGCGGCCAAGAACAAAACACCCCTAAAACATTACTTTTTGATTTATTCCAAATCCAATTCCATGTTAGATCTATGATTTAATTACGTTTTATAAAAAACATAACATATTCTTAATTATTTAAAAGATTAAATTAAAAGAAAAGGGTTAAAGGATTTACCGAATGCGTGGATCTAAACAATGATGAACAAACACGAACACTAGCAATAATTCCAAGATCCAAGATCAATCAACACCCTCTTGGTGTGTTGTATGGTGACGGCCAAAAGACAAGGAAGAGGAGGAGGAGAACTTTTAGGTTTTCTAAAATCTTCTGTAAAAAATATGAGTAGTGTTTTTCCCCTTAACCCCCCCCCCCCCTAGTAAATTTTGATGGGCTTGGCCCATCCTCCTTCCTAATTTCGTGGCATATGGGCCCACATGGGTTAACCCGATCATTTTCCGTGTCTAATTAATAAGTGTGTTCACGTGTTCGTGTTTTACGTGTTTGTTCGTGTTTATTTGTGTTCGCGTTTCGTGTGTTCTCGTTAAATAATTACCGTGACCTAATATATTTATTCGTGTTCGTAATAAATATATATACGTAATTAATATTAACTCGTGATTTAATTACGTTCATGATTTCATGATTGCATGTTCATGATTAATTATTGTTTAAATAATTATTGCGTGTTCGTGCGTAATAAATACTTATCGTGTTCTAACACGTACGTAATACGTAAAATCCTAACACATAAACGTAATCGTACTATAAAAGGAAAGTTTTAATCTAGTACGTACGATCTTAAGAGTACTATTCATGATAAAAGCATGCGGATTTTACAACGGAAGCCTTGCGTGTTTCTGATCGACGAGCTGCTGGAAAACTGTCCGGTAATGGAGTTAGAAAAGCTGCGTTTTTCTTATGATCGAAAACTAAATGAGAGTGGTTTATTTTATAGCCAATTCATGTCTTGGTCACCAAGACAGAATATATGCTCCTAAAATAATTTGACATACAAATCTGTTAAAAATAAACACGATTTGCATATATTTTACATACACAGAAAAATTCTGTCATGACTTAATAAGAAAGTCTATATCTATTCCTTAAATAGATGTACAAAATTTTCTGGAAAAATTCGAATTCGCAGCAAAAAAGATACCGAAATCTGCCCGCCACCCAATCCAGTTTTCGGAGCTGCATTCGTGTCCGCAGGTCGCGCTCGTGCACAAGTTCAGTAGCTTCGAACCCGTTTTTGGCCTAGAAATCTCACTTTCTACACCGCCCTGCGCGCGCGTAGGCTTGGGAGTAAAAACCCACAAATGAATATTGTAGGGTAGAAACTAGGATTTCCTTATAAACATGTTTTCACTTCATGTTTCAAGCGATGTGGGACAATTTTTTTTCAAAATATTGTGTTTCACGTGACTCACTTTGAGACACGATATCTCATTCATATTAACTCCATATTGGACATACTTTAGCTCGTTGCAAAACTCTCTTCGAGGAGAACGCAAAGCTACTAAGTACTACAAATATATATAACATATACATATATAAAATTATGTCCAAAGTAGTGCAAAAACCATATTTTGCAAAGCATTTTCCAACAATGAATAGGCATAATGAAGTTCAACATGCTTATGGATTGGAAAAATGTACTTGTTAAGGCCCAGATCCCTAATTTTCATGGGAATCTTGACCACGAAGGTGTGTCGGATTGGATGTATGAGGTTGATAAGTTCTTTGAGATCATAGATGTTCATGAATAAGAACAAGTCAAGATTGTTCCATATATATACAAGTTACGTGGCTGGAGCTTGGTGGCCGGGTAAGAAGAACAATAAAACTGTATCGAATAAACACTGAAAAGGATGACGAGAACGATCAAACTACTGCTCGGTATATATTAGTGGGTTGAATCAATCAATCAATCTAATAAAATTTATGTTTGTTTTCTATTTGAATCATTGACAAGCCCAAAACTTAGCTATGAATGTAGAGAGTTTAGTATCCAAACAAGCTTCAAACTTTGAAACTTCACTAAAATAGAATTCATATCTAGATTCTATTCATGTAAACCATTATGATCAAAATCAATTAACTATTGAAATAAATACATCTTCATGGTGAATTATCACAAAACCAACAGAGAATATGTGTTGCGTGAAATGTGTGTGTGATAACGGGGATAATTTTGGGGTTTTAGTCATATGATTTTACTGTTTTTTTATTAGAAACTACTGTATAAATAAAAAAACAAAGAAGGTCGAAGACATAGGTATTTTATTTATTTTGGCTTTATGCACAAAACGTGTAATTTTACGTCAAATCATAAGGACGATCTCTACAATTCTATCTCTTTTCTTATTAGTGTTTGTTGTTTGATATCATATTATAATTTGTCACACATGTCAAATTCTGAAGTATAAATTGTCATAGAAACATGCTTATCCGAAACACTTCCTTAAAAGTTTTTGACACTAATAAAAGAATTGCAAGCTAATGATCTAAACCCAAACATATATAGGGAATTGACAATCGTTCACTTGGGAAAGATCAAATGAAAAGGGTATTTTAGAATAACATAAGACAACTTTTAAACCATTACAAGCAAGCTCTAAAGGTTGGTCAAATAATTATGAAAATGAAATTATTGATGTGATTAATGAACTAAAATAACTAGAATATATTGTGTGTCGGTATATGAAATTTTAGGTTGAGTATTTTATTATGGCATTTTGGTAAACCTTATGATTAAGTTCAAAAGGGTTTTCAACGAAAAAAGAAAGACCAAGTTTTAAATAGGACTTAGAGTTAAAACTCTATATATTTTCATAATAAGACAAAAACACATTATAATGGATTAGACGAGTATTTCACGCATAGCGTCTAGCAACATATAATTAATGATATGTGATTGTAGATATTTTAGTCACTTGTTTTAAGAAAAACAAATAACCGTGGCAATTATTAAGTATCACGTTTAGGAAAATGCGAATACTCGACAATTGAAAGTTCATTATCGAAAGAGGTGTATGTGTTATGTGCCAATATTAAAAATCAAGTTTGGATTAGTTACGTTTTTGGGTGAGAAATATTGGAAAATAAAGACGAGTTACGCTAAAAATTACACAACGACGTTCAAAACGTAGAAACGTAAAATTCGACAAAAATTAAACTTTATCTAAAAATTCCCAAAAAATTAATTTAAGTTCCTAAAAATATATTAAGGGTTTAAAAATCGAGAAAAATTGTCGAAACCTTTTAATCAATTAATAATTAATTTTTAAATACTAATCAAATCCCTAAAAACTAATTAAATCAAGAAAAATGCCAAACCAATATTTTATAACTTTTAAACCTAAAACATAGTTAATTAACACTAAAGAATATTTTTCAATTTTTTTACCAATTAAATCTATTTTCAAATACCTAAAAACTATTTATTAACTTAAAATAATCATAATAAATAAAATAAAAAGAGGAAAAATATGAAACTTTTTTCTAAAATTCTATTTTAATGTATTCTACATGAGAAAAATTAAAAATCTAAAAAACCGAAAATTAATCACAAAGTGACAAAAATAGTTGGTTAAGTTGACCTTTTTAGTCATACTTTGTGAATTTCGCTGTTTTTAGGGGAACAAGGGCACCCCAATAGCAGTAGGCTATTGGGGAGTAAAATAAACAGATAAAAACACAAACAATAAATACAAATCAAACCAAATACCACCAATTACACTAACTGCCAACAAAATTAGGGGTTGTGGACTTGCTGTTGGATGTATAAATTGAGTTTACATCAGTAGCTAATTGAAAGATAATCACTTTACTAAGATTTAACCATAAATCATTAGAAACCCTAACCTACCTAAGTTTTCTTCCCATTTTCACTTCAAACCTTTGTTAAACTTCAAACCATAGACCCAAACTTCTTAAATACAATTTATATACCCTATATAAACTCTAATCCATCACTAATCACATTCCTAAACCCTTAATCACCAAAATTACAAAGTATAAAGTTACAAGCCCTAATTTGAAACCCAGTTTTGTATTTTCCCTCTAAAACTCATTTTAAACTCTTTCCCTCCCATTCCAGGTTTGAGATCTAGATATTTTAAGTATCCTAGGATATTTTAGGATATTTTTAAGCAGTTAGGTAAGCTCCTTGTGTGCTACACATCATTGATCATATCTATATGTTGCCGTGAGGTGTTTTTAGCCACAAAACCAAGATTGACATGAATCTAGCTCCTACAAACATGAATAGAACTTACCTAGCCTCCCTTAGTCACTAATCTATCTAACCTACACGTACATATTAAGAAATTGGATCCAAGGCTTGGAAAAGCTATCAATAGGGCCGAATGTACATAGTTAGAACTTGCACCCTGTTTTCTCTTAACCTCCTACCCATTCTGTATTTCCACTTTTATAAACGTCTTAGACCATCCCCCAAGACCAGAAACCATGTCTTGAAGGAATCCATTGAAGCTCTTGAAGCTTTGATAGCAAGTAGTGCTCATAGGAAGCCATTAGGGGCCATTTTGGAGCTACCTAGGTAATTTCTATGTTAGCTATGCTTTGGTCTTGTTATAATGAATTCTTAAGCTTGTTATAATGACAAAATTATGTTAGAAAGATAATCTAAAAAGAACTAAGTCATTTCATCAATTTAAATGAAAGTTATAAGTTAAAGATGTCTTAAAACCGTAGTTTTGTAATTTACATGAAATAATAAGAAAAAACCCATTTCAAAAGCTATAATTCTGATAAAATGTTTTTATTATGATTATAAATGTGTTTTGAAACTTTTTTTTGAAATTCTAGATCATTTGGTCCATTTTTGAGGTTGTTATGTGATATTTTACAAGTATAGGGACTAAAACTGTCATTTATAAAAATATTTATCATTTTGGGCCAAAAGTGTCATTTTGAGAAATTTATATATATAATAATAGATGTTCAAAAGTTTGAGACCCTAAGGTTAAATATTGAGGGTTTAAAATGCAAATACTAAAACTATATACTTTAGGGGTTAAAAGTGTAATTATACCAAAGTATAACTAAAAGGGCTATTTTTCCAATTTTGAAACCAAAATAATATTAATTATAAATATGATGAATTAATGAAAGTATCATGTTAGTAGGGAATTTGTACAAAAATATTCCATCTCGATATAACGTTCTGACTGAGTGGTTGGGTTTACGATTTAAAGTGCCCTCGCTCCTCAAACGTTTATAGAATGTTTTCTAAGTATGATGGCCCGAACAATGGTGCTACAATACCACCAAATAATAATTAAAGAATATAAAACCAAATACTTAGAAAGATTGAACAAAAGATTAAAGACTTGATACTACACAAAATGTGTTAATACAGGTCTGTGTGAGATCAAGCTGTTGTTTATGATACCAAATTTTGGTTTGTGTGATCAAGCTGTTTAACTGTGAATGAAATATATCTGATATAGCTCAGACTCTATGGATCCCAGGTGAGTTCATAGCCTGACTACAAATATTTTTGAAAACCCGTGAGGGGGATATATGTTAAACTCGAATACAAGTATTTTTGGTATGCTTCCCAAATATGATTATTGACACTATGTTTACTGCTGCCTTAAAAGTACCTTTTTAATTATGAAGCGTTAATTATTATCCCAGAAATGAGCACTAATATTTTAAATAGTACTATTTGGGGACTGGCATCCCCTGTCTAGGCTAGTCGACACTTGCTAGCACCTCAGTGGTCAAACATGCATACTCTATTTTGCTAATAAGGATAGTGTGGTAGACTTCCTCATAAGGGAAATTGTGGGTTTCTGATATGTCTAGTCGCGGTATCGTAAGCTTAGTGCATTAATTTATAAATTTTACGAGCGAATAATAACGTAGCTCAGGAAAAGGATCTTGTATTCAAAATGATTTTAAACCTATGAATTCACTCAACTATTATATTGATTTAAAGCATATATCTCAGGTTTTAAAGATTGTTAGAATGGAGCAGCATGAGAATGGCATGAAGAGGCACAAGACTGAAATTATTCTAGATTTTGGGAACCTTATTGTGACAATCCTCAAATTTCACTTATGTGTTATAAGCTATAACTGTCTCAATATGAAAATTTGGCTAGAAATTTTTGCTTTTTGTACCTTACTTTGTAAGATGAACTGCTTCTCACAACCTGAACTGCCATTACAACATATTCCTATATGTTGTCAATACAATGTATATATCAAGTCTAAGATCTAAAAGTGATCTAATAAGTTCAATATTAATAAGAACATCTCAAAAGTAACCATGAATGGTAAACTATTAATGGAGAATACATATGAATAAGTGATTATGGAATATAAACAAGTTGTAAACTATACTTTGAAGACATAATAATACCTAAGAATGGCAAGAACAAACCATACAAAGCTAAGTATAAGTAATTGTACATAATAGTCTAGATCACCACCTAGAAACCCTTGATAAACAATATTTCAAGCAATATAACTACCTAAAATATATATACAAGTATAAAAAACAACATGCTAATTATAATATATCATATAAAGGAAAGTTAATTGATCACAAAATGCTAATATTCACTAATCCAAGGCTAATTACAAGTTAAGACCTAGTAACCAAGATTAGCATATAAAATCCATTATACATTGAGTTAGAGTCTAATATTTTGCCATTAATTATAAAACTCAACTACATATCATATTAAGATTATACATTCATTTCAAGTCAAGTTACAAGTTGGTAAAGCATAAAGTACAAGTTATCAAAGCATAGGATCTTAAGCTCCCATAATTATCCCTAGAATATGATCAACCTATATAAACCCTCAAACTAAAAATATATAACCCCTATAAGTCATAAACATACTATATAAGCCCTACAATAAGTGTTTATAAAGGTACAAACACTAATTATCCAAGATAGAAAGTCATTAGGATTAATGACCTAAAAAGCCTTATATTAAGAAATCTACATTAAATCATTACCTAGTTCTTTTTGGACAAGTCTATAAATATTTATAGGACTTCATTAAGGTTATAAGATTATGTTAAGAAAATGTACAAGTACCCTAATGCACAAGGTACAAGATTTCAATGCATGGCTTGTAAATTAGGTCAAAATAGGTATTTTCACCCTTTAGACATGTTTACTTAGAATAACTTAATAAAACCAATGTAGGGACTTCATGAACACATTGAGGACAAATTAGGATGTATAAATTGAGTTTACATCAGTAGCTAGTTGAAGGATAATCACATTTATTAAGATTAAACCCTAAATCATTAGAAACTCTAACCCGCCTAAGTTTTCTTCCCATTTTCACATCAAACCTTTGTTAAACATCAAACCAAGGACCCAAATATCTTAAATATAATGTATAGACCTTAATTAAACCCTAATACATCACTAATCACATTCCTAAACCCTTAATCACCAAAATTACAAAGTTACAAGTTACAAGCCCTATAATTAAACCTGGTTTTACTTTTTCCCTCCAAAAACCCATTTCAAACCTTTCCCTCCCAAATTTAAACTTAGGATCAGTACTAATAGATTTTTTTAGATATTTTTAAGTAGGTGATGCACCTACTTGATGTTGCCACATCCTTGTTCCTATCTAATTGTTGTCGTGACTTCCTATAGACCACATACATAGATATTTTTTATCCTAGACCTCATGACTCATTCTTAAACTTGCATATATCTTTCCTAGGCTTTCGTAGTCACTAATCCCTGGTTCTTACACGTTTCATAGCATTCCTTGGAGGCTAAGGCTAAGGCTGTTAATAAGATGTTAGAAAGATAATCTAAAAGAAACTAAGTCATTTCATCAATTTAAATGAAAGTTATAAGCTAAAGATGTCTTAAAACCCTAGTTTTGTAATTTACATGAAATAATAAGCAAAAACCCATTTCAAAAGCTATAATTCTGAAGAAATGTTGTTATTATGATTATAAACATGTTTTAAAACTTTGTACTTGGTCCATTTTTGAGGTTGTTATGTGATTTTACAAGTATAGGGACTAAAACTGTCAGTTTTGAAACTATTTAACATTTTGGACCAAAAGTGTCATTTTATGAAAGTTAAAGCTGTAACAATAAATGTTGGAAAGTTTGAGGTCCTAAGGTTAAATATTGAAGTTTTAAAATGCAAATACAAAAAACTATATACTTTAAGGGTTAAAAGTGTATTTATACCAAAATGTAACCAAAAGGGCTATTTTTGCCAATTTTGAAACTAAAGAAAAATTAATTATGAATATGAGGAAGTAATGAAAGTATCATGTTAGTAGGGAACTTTGTACAAAGATGTTCCATATCGATATTACGTTCTGACTGAGTGGTTGGGTTTACGATTTAAAGTTTCCTCGCTCCTCAAACGTTTATAGAATGACTTCTGAGTATGATGGCACGAACAATGGTGCTATAATTACAAGCAAATATTAATGGAAGAATATATAACAAATACTTAACAATATTGAACTATAAATCAAAGACTTGATACTATACACAATGTATTAATCCAGGTTTGTGTGAGATCAAGTTGTTATTTATGAGACCAAGTTGTGGTTTGTATGATCAAGGTGTTTATCTGTGATAGAAATAAATCTGATTATAGCTTGGATTCTATGGACATAAGGTGAGTTCATAGCCTCACTTTTAAATACTTTTTAATGCTTTCTAAATGATTTCAAAACCCGTGAGGGGGATATATGCTAAAAATGAAATACAAGTGTTTTTGGTATGCTTTCTAGATATGATTCATTGACACTATGTTTACAGCTGTCTATGAATGTAACACCCGTGAAAGTGCCGTATGATGCTAAGTTATTGTCTCAAGAGCTGTTCAGTATGAGCATCTCTCTTGAGTTGTGGCTCACTTGTGGATGTGATATCCCGAGCCCAACGTCATTTATTAATCCTATTTTACGTATATTTTTGAAATTTTTAAGAAATTTCGTTTGCTATATATTTGACGGTTTAAGTTGAAACCGACGTTTACGGTCGTAATTTAACGTTTGACGATTTAAGAAGAACCGATGACGACTACGATACCGACGGATGCCCAAAACTTACATTTTATTATCGATTGATCGATATTTGAGTTTTTCGAGAATTTTACTTACGGTTCGTGTTAAGTTGAGTCGGGTGAGTTTTATAGCCTTCCGAGTACATTTAAAGTATCCCAAAAATATTTTGGAGTGTTCGGGATGATTTCCGACTCCCGTAAAAATTTTCTAAATTGACTAATGAATCAATCCCGCAAAGTTTTAAGGACGTTTTTACTTGAGGCCAAAAGAAACCTTTAATTACCACTTTGGCCCCTCCCAATTTCACAAAAAGGACACAAACACAACACACACAAACATTAGACAAAAAAATAAATCAAACCCTCTCCCTCTCTTGCTCTAGCCGACGGCTACCCACCAAGAACCACCACCATCCACCATTTTTTTGAGTTTTAACAAAAACTAACCTTAGAACACTCCTTCTAATCCTTTTGTAAGTGTTTTTCCACTATCAAATCAAACATGCATTAACATTAATTTTCCAAAAATCAAAGATTTTTCAAAAATTCGTTTTGATGTAATTAAATCATTAATTCGTGTAATTGGTGATTGGGTAATGCTAATTAATCCATAAAACATAATGGGGTTTATGATTTTTGTGTTTCCACAGCCCCTAAAGCCACGAAATTTTTGGGGTTTTGGGTGTGTTCAAGGTGTTTGATGAAATGTGTTGTGGGGTTGTGTTTAAAATGGTGTTTTTAGTGTTTTTAAATTGTTTAAACACATTGCATGCTTGTTTTTAGGTTTTTAGATTAAGAGGTTGTTGATCAATAGGGATTAAGGACTGAAATTTGTGTTTGGATATGATTCCTAGTAGTGATTAATAGGTTTGGAATCGAGCTTAAGTATGGTTTTGGTATAGTCAAATTTAGGCAGAAAGTTTGAGGCTTTTTTTTTATAAAAATTATTTTTCCTACAGGTCTAGATAACTAAATGTAGTTATAGAGGGTCTTCTTATCTTTAATTTGGTATAAGGTAGAGCCCGTGACTCAAAACGAGCTAAAAGTTATGAGGTTTTAAAGATCGAGTACCGGGAGACGAGGACTTTCATAATCCGAATTTATGTATAGTTTTAGTCAAATCCCGAGGACCACAAGTATGAATTGGTAAATGGTCAAGGGTCAAATTTTGGTCACAAACCTGTGTAATTGAGTCTATAAGTGGACTTAGGAGTCAAAGAAGTCAAAGGTGCATTTCAAATAGGTCAAAGAAGTCCAAGTTGGTCGAAGTACAAATTCAGTCCGAAAAATGTAGTTTTTGGAAAAGCATTGAGTAACGGGACGTAGAAGTAAAAACTTTTAATGGGATTAAAAATGGGTTTTCTACAGGTCTTAAGGTATTTTTGAGAATTTTCTTAATTTTTATAACAAGGGTTAAGTCTAGTAAAACAGCCCATACTTTTGGTAAGTATCCGCGAAATCGTAAAATGGATAGTAACTTTAATAATATTGATAAATGATATAAGTCTAGTAACAACTACTTGTTTGACATTGGCGTGAGTTTTCATAAGCGTTGAGTGTGTTTGCATATACGTGTGTTAGTACAATTATGTACGCGGTGTATTGATTAGGTTTTCGTACTTTGACTTTTAGGTCAAGTGTTTGATTTTCCCGGGCATCCACGTCGTCGGTGACATTTCTCGTTACGTCTTCGCTAGAACTAATACTACTACGCCAGGTGAGTCTATAGCCTCGCTCTTTACTTTATTCAAATTTTTTTAACCCGCGAGGGGGATACATGCTATTTAAATGAAAATGAACATAAGGCTTGAATGATTGTTGGACCCGAATGTTGCCTCGAAATTGTGTTGAGTACCTAGTTGCAAAAGTCCCTAAATTCATGAACTATTAACTATTGTCCTGCCCTCGAGTAGGGGGAAATAGCCGCTTATACAATTTGTAGTACTACGGGGCTAACGACCCAATGCTAGCCGAGAAGCTGTACGTTGAGTAAGTTCTGCGGTAGATTATCTTGTATGAGAGATAAGGTATAATTGCAACTGATGCCTTTAGAAGGGGCACTGGTTTCATCTGAATCACGCCGGTAATTATTACGCGGGTGATTGAGTTAACGCATTAGTGTCATGAGCTTAAACACAATTGTCATATCCTTGAGTAATAGATTGTGAGTACGACAATGCTATTGAATGATCATGATTGGTTTTAACACTTATGTTCAACTGATGTTTTGATAAACCTATAGATTCGCTCAACCTTTGTGTTGACGATTTTAAGCATGTGTTTCAGGTAACCAAGATTGTTAGCAGCGGAGCATGCGAGGATGGAAGTTGTGGTGGCTTGGTGGTCTACTTTGTTTTCCTCCCTTTTTGCACTTAAAAATTTTATACTATGTCATGTGAATGAAAATGTATTTTTGGGTTGAGATTCAGTGGGGACCTAAACGCAAACTCTGTATTGTATTCTTTTGGGGTTTGGAAAACCGTAGACATGTACATTTTAACTATGTTTAAATCATGTCAAGACTTTTACGTCTTTTGAGTCGTTTGATATAGCTTGTGTGCGATGATAACTGTGTAGCACCCAAATGTTGTAGTTCCGCTGCGCATAGCATTTTGTGGGGGTGTTACAGATTGGTAATCAGAGCCATGAGTTATAGAGAACTAGGTCATTTTGAAAAATCCTAAACTATAACTTTTGGTGTCGTAAGAAATTGTCCAAGCACACAACTATCCTGCATGGCTCCGGTAAGAATTCTTTAGCATTGCTTTATATTTTAGATGTATCCCTCGAAATTGATATGAATTCCCTAAGTATTTAGTAAGTAAATACTTTGAGATATATATTGAGATATATTGTTTTGTACGTTGAGTACTTATCATCGTAATTTGCAAATTCTTGTAAGATTATCTTATATGTTGCATGTAATTGGCATAACGGGCTACATTGCATTACATGGCAACACCGCGTTGTAATCCTACGTGTATGTAGGAATGGTTGTATGTATAAGTATGTATATACTATGGTATTTAAAGGCATTGCACGTGAAGCAATGGTCCTTGAGTAATTATCGTACATTAAAATGCGGTTTTGTTGAGAATTCGGCCTTACCGCTAATTATCAATCTTGATAATTAATTTATTGTTCGAATAACCGAATAAGAACCTCGTTTGATATCCTAGATACATAAATGATGCTTCGTAACATATTTTATATCGACTAGGTCGATCTCGATTGTCGTTATCGCACCGTGATGTGTCATTTTGGACATTTTCTTTTGAAACGTAATTTACTTACGTATTACTTTATTTCCTTTATTCCTAATGGGTTTGATATGTTAGTTCACGTAACTATAACATAGACGAAGTATAATCGACGATGCGTACATTGGGGCGGCGAATCATGTGTGTATATTATGAAACGTGGTTGAGGCGTGTTGCCATTTAATCGTTGTTTACTATTCTGCTTGAATTTTAAAGATGTGTTTTAAAATAGACTGGCGTTGTGATCAAGCGCGATAACTTGGAATTTGGTTGGTTTTTGTGTTAATTTTGTGGAGTACGATTTCGAGACTCATCCGAGGCCGATAACAACATTTAGTTGACATACGTATTCTCGTTCCATTTATTTCATTTTGTTTTGTTGTTTCATTATTTTGAATTCGAATACATGACGGGGTCCGGCATTTGTGTGAGTTAAATAAGCATAAAACTTTGTTGATTGAATGATTTAAACATAAAGTGTTTTACATATTTAATATTTGGCGAATGAAACTTTCGGATAAAAATGACGTATGATGTGTTTTGTAACAAGTAAAATTCGTGTAGAGAATAAACGGACATTGTGAAATTATTTTCCTTCAACCTTGGTTGGTAAATCGTAATAAGTAATTATTATTACTCGTAAAATCCTTGTTTTCATATATTAAAATTTGATACTAAAAGATTGTGATGGACTTGTTAAGAATTTGTTTAAATTAGTTCGAGAAAGGAGTTATAATAAAATTTGCGAGATGACTATTGAGTATATGTATAACTTGGATTTAGTATGAATTAATTTTCGGGTCAATATAGTAAACTTTTAGCGTATCTTGTAATATAAAACATGAGTAGAAGATGTGGACATGTGTTTTGGAGCTAGAGATTCTGTAAAATTGGTCATATATTTTGGAGGTAGAAACTTTGTAAAAATTGGTCTATTTTAAACATAAGGTTATGTTTACGTATGCATTGGTGTAAACTAGAACTCGTCACTCGTTGTAGTAAATAAACTGGGATAAAATCGGAATATACACTTTAAGTATGGAATTATAATGCTTGAAATAAAATTTTAAACATTGATGGAACGTCATTGGAAACCATTTGTTTGTCTAATTGTCGTTATATAGGATCAATATGTGTAATTTGATGATGCTTGTTTAAAATCGTTTGAAAAATCTTTTGTTTTATTCCGCGACGAGATGTGTTAATTTTAAAATCATTTGATAATGGGCTAAGGATTAAAAGTTAAATTTTATATATTTTAAAATTATTGAGATAAGCATTTTGATTGTTTATTATATTATTATTATTGAGATTTAAGTCTCGACTAAAATCAGTAAGTATCCGAGATAATACCACGAGAAACCTCTTTAACATTTGAGTCGAATTACGCGAGTATGATTTAACAAAACAGTTTTGGGGAAAACATGTGTGTAATAAAAGTCAAAAGTTGATTTTAAGAGTTAATTGGACTAGTTTGAGTCGTGTTGGATACGTGTATGTATGTGTGGTAAGGTAAGCCGTAATAATAACGTAAAACTTGAAAAATTCTTACTATGTACGTCTTTGGTACTTAAGATATGAACATTAATGGGATTTTGGCACAAGTATGGAGATTTTCAAACCTAATGATTTTATCAAATATGATAACCGAGTCACCGCATCTACTAATGTTAATAATTCCCGAGAGATTGAAATTTTTCCAGAAATGAAAACTTTGTAAAGATTGAAAGATGAAAGGTATAAATTCTTTAATAGTGTAACAGAAATTAAAAATGTGTAAATGTTCGGTTTTACAATGTACAAGGTAACACTAATTATTATACGCAACTGGATTATACACCACACGCCTACTTGTATATTATTTTCTTAAGATGTATATGTAATGTTTTGAGTCACGATGGTTTGATCGTACATCATCAGTTCTTTGATTTTGTGAGTCTGCATCTAAACATGAGTCGTCATGTGATTGTTCATTTTAATATTGTCTATGGTATGAAACCAATATTATTATATTTATTTTTGTGTCGCTACTTCGCTAGTACTTGATGATGAGGGTATGTCACCCGGTGTATTTTGTCATGATCATGGACGCCGTAACTTTCTTCTTTCGGTTAATGGAACCTAAAAAATTCTGTATTTACTTGTATGATGCTATAAATCTTTATTAGAGTGGTTGTTTATTTATATTTAACAAAAGCGAGGAGGCGTAGCCGCTTTACCAAATTGTAAGAGGTGAAAGAACTCGATCTTCCTGGTGAAATTGTTTCTATTTAACCAAGTGATTATTCTTCTCTCCCCGTATACCCTTGGTGGAATGGGTGTGCAACTCGAGACGATGGGAAGTGTGATCGTTGTTTTATTTTTGACGCTTGTGTTGATATTCAACTTTTACTCCATGTATTCGTAGATCGCTGTTGTTATCCTGAGACTTTCGTCATATATTTGAAGTATTTTCACTTCTAATATAGTTAATTTCCGTTGACAATTATATTGCTCGTTTACCTCGTTCGATCTCATTGATCTTAATTTTATTACTTGTTGTGCTTGCAATGATCTTTAATCATGAACCACCTTACCGTTATTTTGTGAATAGTCTATTGTGAAAATAGGTATGAGTGTGTCAAATGTTTTGGTGAACTAAATGCAAATGGTGTCGATTTCTTTATTTAATTATTTATTTATTTTCCTCACAAAAAGGCAAAGTAAAAGTATGTTTCCAAAGTGGACGAAAAATGTTTGATGTGTTTCTTAAAACGACGGTAGCAATATTTTCCCATTTCAAATTTCATTTCAAATGATTTAATTATTTTGAAGGCTAGGTCGAAAACTTCCATAGTCGTGTTTGGTATGTAATAATAATGTTTGTGTTGTCACTCGATCCTCAATTATGCACAGCTTAGCTAACTATGCATAATTCGGGAAGAGTCCTGTTTTGTTGGTTGTTGTTGCTTGATCCTCAAGTATGCATGATCTAGCTAATTATGCATAGTTTAGGAAGGGCACTATCGTGTCAAACAAATTGGTCATCTTGAAACTTGTAGTGTTTTGATAAATGTTTGGATGAGAACGTTTTTAAAAATGGTGGATCCTTATGCAAGTAATCGCATTTTCTTTGACTCCTAAAGACAATTTTTGAATTTTTCTTGTATTCCTTGAAATCTTTTCTTTCGTTTGGTGTTGACTTGGTAAGTCACTGTGACCGAGTAGTTTTTGGAAAATGTTTTTATGAGTTGTGTGTAATGTGTGAAGATTATCGGAATCACGAGGGTGTTGATGAAATACAAAAGGGGCTCATATCGTCACCAGGAGAAGAGTTTTTAAAATAGATGGAAAAATGCCGAAGTAGAGGAAAACCGAGTTTGAATAAATCTAAGTGAAATGACGAAGACTTCTCCTACGTCGAATGTATCGTACTTTATTTATTATTCTTTTCTTGTTCTTTTGATATGACAACGACACGCGGTGAACTGTTGAAGTTTACCAACTGTGCATCAGTAATTAGAAGACAATTCCATTGTCGTTTTCGTTTATTTAAGTAAGGAATCCTCTTTGCTTGACTCAACCATCCTTGATTATCGATGGTTAAACGATAAGATAGCCATAGTTGATGTTTTTGTGGTAAACCCTTGCCTTTTATGTATTTGTGTGGTAAGTAATCTGGTCGAGTGATCGTAAGTTGTGAGAACTTGAGACGACATTGTCCAATGAAGTCCGATCATGGAGAACACGTGCCATATATATGTATTTTTTTTATACTGTGAACGATGATGCTTATTGAGATTTTGACCACGTTTGGGACGTAAGTGAGATGGTGTTCTTGTAGTATCTTTTGGGTATGGATCCGTGTGTGAGCACCCCACGATGACACATGTAAGTATTTTATTTCTTTTTGGATATGCATCCATATCTAGCAAGCTCTTGAACCTTCTTTAACTTGCAATTTTCTTTTGACTGGACTCATCCGAGAGTTATGTCAATATTCTTGTTTTATCTTGGCTTGGCTGATTAGCAAGCGTGGGTTAACTGATTGAACTGATTGGTTTGGCATGGTTTGGCTATGTTGCAAACATGTTGCAAACATGTCGTAATTTGGTGGTATGTGTTTCATAATGGCTTTTGTGTTTGTTTGGATTGTGATGTCTTCGAGAGAGTTATGTATACGCCGAATGATTTCGTATCGATGAATTCGTTTTTGACGAAGTAGGGTTGTATGTACGTAATATCGTAATAAGGTGATTTGGTACATGTGTGACCCGTGTGATTTTCTTTATGAGCAATTATTTTTATGAGATGATGAACCAAGTGAAAGGATGATGCGAACGTTGGAAGACGTGCTCCGAGCGTGTGTGATTGATTTTGGTAGTTGTTGAGATCGACCATTGCCGTTGGTAGTACCTTTGTACAACGACATTTACCGTGGTAGCATTGAAGCTGCAACCTTTGAGGAATTATGTCGATGAAAATGTGGATCTCCAGTTGGATGAAATGAAGTAGGAAAAAGTCAGTTGAATGGACCTGAAATGATTCGAGAGGCTACGGAAGAAATGGTGTAGATTAAGAATCACTTGTTGACCGTGAGAAGCTGTGGAAAGAGATGTGTTGATACCCGTGGGAAGAATTTAGGGAAATTGAAGTGGAGATCATGGATCAAGATGGTAAGAGATTGAAGCAAGGCATAATACCCATGGTGAAGGTGTGATAGAACCCGAGACGTGAACCGAAGTCCACGTCGGAATGTGGAGACCTCTTTAGGAAGTAGTACCATCATCTTGCTAGTAGTACAAATGCGAGTATAAGAACCGGAGAGCGCCGGGACGTCGCTCCCTTAAGGAGGGGAGGATGTAACACCCGTGAAAGTGCCGTATGATGCTAAGTTATTGTCTCAAGAGCTGTTCAGTATGAGCATCTCTCTTGAGTTGTGGCTCACTTGTGGATGTGATATCCCGAGCCCAACGTCATTTATTAATCCTATTTTACGTATATTTTTGAAATTTTTAAGAAATTTCGTTTGCTATATATTTGACGGTTTAAGTTGAAACCGACGTTTACGGTAGTAATTTAACGTTTGACGATTTAAGAAGAACCGATGACGACTACGATACCGACGGATGCCCAAAACTTACATTTTATTATCGATTGATCGATATTTGAGTTTTTCGAGAATTTTACTTACGGTTCGTGTTAAGTTGAGTCGGGTGAGTTTTATAGCCTTCCGAGTACATTTAAAGTATCCCAAAAATATTTTGGAGTGTTCGGGATGATTTCCGACTCCCGTAAAAATTTTCTAAATTGACTAATGAGTCAATCCCGCAAAGTTTTAAGGACGTTTTTACTTGAGGCCAAAAGAAACCTTTAATTACCACTTTGGCCCCTCCCAATTTCACAAAAAGGACACAAACACAACACACACAAACATTAGACAAAAAAATAAATCAAACCCTCTCCCTCTCTTGCTCTAGCCGACGGCTACCCACCAAGAACCACCACCATCCACCATTTTTTTGAGTTTTAACAAAAACTAACCTTAGACCACTCCTTCTAATCCTTTTGTAAGTGTTTTTCCACTATCAAATCAAACATGCATTAACATTAATTTTCCAAAAATCAAAGATTTTTCAAAAATTCGTTTTGATGTAATTAAATCATTAATTCGTGTAATTGGTTATTGGGTAATGCTAATTAATCCATAAAACATAATGGGGTTTATGATTTTTGTGTTTCCACAGCCCCTAAAGCCACGAAATTTTTGGGGTTTTGGGTGTGTTCAAGGTGTTTGATGAAATGTGTTGTGGGGTTGTGTTTAAAATGGTGTTTTTAGTGTTTTTAAATTGTTTAAACACATTGCATGCTTGTTTTTAGGTTTTTAGATTAAGAGGTTGTTGATCAATAGGGATTAAGGACTGAAATTTGTGTTTGGATATGATTGGGAATGCTTAGGATGAAGCCTAGTAGTGATTAATAGGTTTGGAATCGAGCTTAAGTATGGTTTTGGTATAGTCAAATTTAGGCAGAAAGTTTGAGGCTTTTTTTTATAAAAATTATTTTTCCTACAGGTCTAGATAACTAAATGTAGTTATAGAGGGTCTTCTTATCTTTAATTTGGTATAAGGTAGAGCCCGTGACTCAAAACGAGCTAAAAGTTATGAGGTTTTAAAGATCGAGTACCGGGAGACGAGGACTTTCATAATCCGAATTTATGTATAGTTTTAGTCAAATCCCGAGGACCACAAGTATGAATTGGTAAATGGTCAAGGGTCAAATTTTGGTCACAAACCTGTGTAATTGAGTCTATAAGTGGACTTAGGAGTCAAAGAAGTCAAAGGTGCATTTCAAATAGGTCAAAGAAGTCCAAGTTGGTCGAAGTACAAATTCAGTCCGAAAAATGTAGTTTTTGGAAAAGCATTGAGTAACGGGACGTAGAAGTAAAAACTTTTAATGGGATTAAAAATGGGTTTTCTACAGGTCTTAAGGTATTTTTGAGAATTTTCTTAATTTTTATAACAAGGGTTAAGTCTAGTAAAACAGCCCATACTTTTGGTAAGTATCCGCGAAATCGTAAAATGGATAGTAACTTTAATAATATTGATAAATGATATAAGTTTAGTAACAACTACTTGTTTGACATTGGCGTGAGTTTTCATAAGCGTTGAGTGTGTTTGCATATGCGTGTGTTAGTACAATTATGTACGCGGTGTATTGATTAGGTTTTCGTACTTTGACTTTTAGGTCAAGTGTTTGATTTTCCCGGGCATCCACGTCGTCGGTGACATTTCTCGTTACGTCTTCGCTAGAACTACTACTACTACGCCAGGTGAGTCTATAGCCTCGCTCTTTACTTTATTCAAATGTTTTTAACCCGCGAGGGGGATACATGCTATTTAAATGAAAATGAACATAAGGCTTGAATGATTGTTGGACCCGAATGTTGCCTCGAAATTGTGTTGAGTACCTAGTTGCAAAAGTCCCTAAATTCATGAACTATTAACTATTGTCCTGCCCTCGAGTAGGGGGAAATAGCCGCTTATACAATTTGTAGTACTACGGGGCTAACGACCCAATGCTAGCCGAGAAGCTGTACGTTGAGTAAGTTCTGCGGTAGATTATCTTGTATGAGAGATAAGGTATAATTGCAACTGATGCCTTTAGAAGGGGCACTGGTTTCATCTGAATCACGCCGGTAATTATTACGCGGGTGATTGAGTTAACGGATTAGTGTCATGAGCTTAAACACAATTGTCATATCCTTGAGTAATAGATTGTGAGTACGACAATGCTATTGAATGATCATGATTGGTTTTAACACTTATGTTCAACTGATGTTTTGATAAACCTATAGATTCGCTCAACCTTTGTGTTGACGATTTTAAGCATGTGTTTCAGGTAACCAAGATTGTTAGCAGCGGAGCATGCGAGGATGGAAGTTGTGGTGGCTTGGCGGTCTACTTTGTTTTCCTCCCTTTTTGCACTTAAAATTTTTATACTATGTCATGTGAATGAAAATGTATTTTTGGGTTGAGATTCAGTGGGGACCTAAACGCAAACTCTGTATTGTATTCTTTTGGGGTTTGGAAAACCGTAGACATGTACATTTTAACTATGTTTAAATCATGTCAAGACTTTTACGTCTTTTGAGTCGTTTGATATAGCTTGTGTGCGATGATAACTGTGTAGCACCCAAATGTTGTAGTTCCGCTGCGCATAGCATTTTGTGGGGGTGTTACAATGAAAGTCCCTTTTTAATTGTGAACCGCTAATCATTTCTCGAAATGAGCGCTAATATCGTATATAGTACTATTGGAGAAAAACATATCCTGTCTGGGCAAGTCACACTTGTTGGCACCTCAATGGTCAAACAGGCATACTTTATTTTGCTAATAAGGATAGTTTGGCATACTTCCTCATAAGGGCAAATTGTTGGTTCCTATGTCTAGTCGCGGTATCATAAGTTTAGTGTAATTGAATCATCATTTTATTCAAACTTACGAGCAAATAACAACGTAGCTCAGGAAAAGGATCTTGTATTCAAACTAATTTTTAACCTATGAATTCACTCAACCATTGTGTTGACTTTAAGCATATATTTCAGATAAATGATGACTGATAGCATAGAGCAGCACAAGGATGGCATGAAGAGGCACAAGACTGAAATTATTCAAGATTTTGGGAACCTCAGATTGTAAAACTCTGATTTTTCAATGAAATATAAAGAAACTTGATTTCATCACTCTTTTGAGTTGTTTTCTATTATTATGACTTGTGTTCTACGAAGTAATACCTCAGATCTATGTTTCGCTGTGTAAAGGTAAAATAGGGGTGTTACAAATTGGTACTCAGAGCCATGGTTATAGAGAACAAGTAAAATCTTGACTATAACTACTTTTAAAACAATTTTAAGAAAGTCCTCCGTACGAATGCCAGTGCTGCTAAAGAATGAGGTAATATTATGCCAATATTAGTACTACTACCTTGTAGAACAATTTGTAAATGATACCATGTTTATGTGTAAGTACTTATGTGTAAGTAATAAGTTAGGATTTATCGACGTCTCTAGAAATAGGTATCCCTATCTCCCTCTGTAGAAGTATGATAATCTTTGATTTATCAAGAGGATTGTTGTTTCTAGAGAGAGGAAGTAGAGAGAGAGATGAGAGAAAATTTAAATGTGTATTATGTGAAAATGAAACAACCAACACCCCTTTCCATGGTGGAAAGGGGTTTATATACCCAAGTCTCTTAGTGGACTTGGGCCTCCGGCCCATGAACATGCTCATGGGTCGGGCTAATATAAACTTTAATTAAACTTATACTACGAGCCCTTAACTATATTGTTGGAGTGGCCGAGACTTTCTAAATACGAAAAACGTATTTCCAACAATCTTCCCAAAGGGAGGTCACTCTAAATTACAAAGTCCTAATCTAGCATGTTAGATCTTCGTTCTCGTGCTCTTAAACCATTTTATATTTTCTTCTTTTAGTTTTCTTCATTCTTGTGAATATGTGTTGAATATCATCAGGCTTTGGCTTAGAACATATTCTTTCGGCCTTTCACGTGCAGTCTGTGCCTTCTTGTGATGTTCGCCTCTTCGTGACTTCATGTCCCACATACCTATCCTTTGTTGAATTCTTGAAAGTTTCAGAGTTGATACAGCGGAAGACTTTTAGGCCAGACTTTCTTGAATTTGATGAAATATTTGATGCAGAAGGAATAAGTATGTGAGGACGACTTCAGCTGGTACTCCGTATCGCCACCGTCTTCAAATGCAGCAACATAATAAGACACGAATTAAATGGATTTGACATTTTATTCTGATTCGGTAGCATTTTACCTCCGGTCGGTGAAGACCGTTGGACGATAATAAATATCGTACTTGTGACAGGTAGCTCTAATTAAAGATCTCATTGACAAGATTTCGCGGGTAAACCCGTTCTCTTTATTTGACCGTCCAAAGCTGACTGTGAACATAAAGAGTAAATCATTTGGATAAAAAATATCCTTATGATTGAAGCCGTCAATTCATGATCCTGGAACAAGTGAATTTCAATTAAGATATTCACCATCGTTGCTTTCCAGTTGTCACGAGCTTGATTCTGATAGAATCTTGCTTGTCACCTACTGTAGTGCTGTTTGAGGTTGACACTAGAAGGATTTCCACTCTTCACTGTGAACACTAATGAGTTTCACTCTGAGTGTTCTGGCAAGATCACTTGGATAATGCGTAGAGGCCCTGGAACAAGTTTAATCTCAATTAAGAGTTAAACCATCGTTTCTTTCCAGTTATCACAAGATTAGTTCTTAAAGAACCGCACGTGTCACCTACCACGAGGTTGTTTGATGTTGGCTCAAGCAGGATTTCCATCTTCATTGTAATACTTTTGTATCACTCAGATGTTCTGGTAATATTGCAAGAATACTGCGTAGGACTCATAAAATTTGTTCTTGTTTCAAAACTGTGTCCTAATGAGACTTTTAATGATCTCGTGGCTCTAGACTCAATAGTGCATTTTGTTTTGGTGATCGGAGGCTGGAGAGGATTGCCACCTTTTCAATATCAATTTATTCGGAGTGAATAAACCAATAGATAACGTGTTGAGCTCCGTGACATTAAAACAAATATCTTTTGAGAGATATTTAAGTTGGCTGGGAGGGGTTGTGCATCGCATCACTAGGTCCATGATACTTTCGTCTTCAAGATGAGTTGATCCGGTTTCTGCCTAAGTTGTAAGGAGGGCTTCTTTCTTTACACCCTTTATCTTTACATTTCTTTTTCATTCTTCAACCCCTTCAATGCTTACCAATAAATCATCACTAGCACCTTGTTGTGATTGTTCCAGTGCTAGCATTAGTACTTGGTCGGCATTCAACTTTGTTCACAATCTATTCCCCATCTTTCCTATGGACTTCTATTTTCTAACTATGGAATTGTCCTTGGGAAGATTCCTCCGGTTCTGGAAGAATCATGGGACTAGTACCTAATCCTACCACCCTTTTGTCACCACATTCGTCATGAGTTAAGTGTGTTTTGGGTAAGTATTCGTCTTCATGAAAAATTCCTTAAAATCACTGAGGTACTTATGATATAAATATCAAGAGTTTTTGTACCTTCAGTGTTTTTGTCAACAAAATGCTCCCCCTTAACATATGCGTAGCATATATCGAGTTGGATTTTCTATTCAGCCCTTTTTCATTTTTAGCCACAATTGTTTTACAAGTCTCCTTAATCCCATTTTCTCCCCTTATCCAAAATGTTAACCATTAATCTTTTGGATAATGGATTAACTGGTCTTTGGGTTAAAAATGAAATTAGTTGATGGCCGTAGAACATATTAATGCTCCCCCTCAAATTAATGAGGGTTAGTTGTAGTGCTTAAGTATGATATGTTTGAAAGATTTGGAATCTCGTGAGAAATTCTTGAAAAATTTCATACTCTTGCACTACACTACGCCACGAAAGCCTATTATAAATATATTCACATATTCACAATATAAATACATATGGAGTTGACCTGAGAGAAAACGATCCATATTAAATAGATCGTTCTGTAAGCCTGTGGTGAGCTCCATATGGTCTTCCACCTACGGATCGTTCCAGACTTCTTATCAACCGTCGCTCCCGTAGCTTTTCCTCGATCTTCTTAATCACGTACTTAGCACTTTTCTTGCATTGGTCTGTCCATCTGTACTTAACTGCTGGAAGCGGTAGTCCGGCATTGAGAGCAGTCAGGTCATCACGAACGTGTTTGAGTGTGCCATCATTGAATTTATGCAGTTCAGAAAATCTCATAAATTACGTGACTCCTGTCTCGTTCTGATAAAATATCCCTGCTTCCGGTTTCAGAGTCCCCATGTATGTCAATTTGTCTCTGTGGTAGTTACTGAGCGGAGTCGTATGGGGACGTTGCAGATTTAGCTTCTGTTGGAAACTCTCCACACCAAGTTGTAAGTCTTCAACTCGACTTTTGATGACGATCCTTCGAGTAAACTGGCGAAGATTTGAACTTAATGCAATTACCATGTCAGGAGATAAGTGATCGACTTTTTCTTGAACCAATATCAGTAGAAGATCTTCAATGTCTTCAAGGCGAAGGTAATGGAGGTTACTTACATCGATTCTGTATTCTTTTTTGTCGGTGCGTTTGAAACAAATGACATTCAAATAGTCATAACCAAATACTATATGATTGGTGGCTCCTTGTATGCTTTTAATTCTATGATCTGATATAATAGGAGAACTTGGTTGTGCACGATGGAAGTGGTTGTAAGCTAACCTCTTATTTGTATTCCAGTGAGAGATTCCAAGTGCTGCGTGAGGGTCGTAAAATTTTAGCAACTTCCTTCGCCATAGAGCATCAGGTACTTTGTCTTCAATCCAACATACATTCTACAGATTTATAGCCTTGACCATGGTGAGTGATGTAGCAAATTTTTTCACGCCATTTTCTAGATACTCGAGATCAGGACAGACAAAATATTCCATTGGAATAGTTTTAGAACCGGCAATGACTTTAGGTGTGAGAGGCTGTAACACTGGAGTCTGAATCCCGGAAGTCGTCGCTTTCATGACCTTTGCAAGCTTATTGATGTGATATTCAGCCTCATTGTTGCTGATCTTCATGGTATCAAAGAAATCCACATCTGCGGCTAACATTTTGAGAATATCTGGAGTCATATTGGGTTTCCCGTGAGTATACATAAGGAAAGCCGAAAAGTCGATTAGATTGTTGAGGAATTGAGTCAGCTCGATATCTGTTACCGTTGAGAAAGGATGTTGTGGTGCTGCCTTTGTAATCTATTGTTGCTCATGTACTGTCTCGTCTATGACAAGAGATTCAACAAAAGTCGGTTCTAGTATATTTAGGTCTTCGACTTCCATATCAGAGTAACGCTGATCCGTTGTAGGAGGTGGAGAGTGATGTGTAGTGGAATCATCTTCATGCAAAGACACTGTAGGTTCATCTTTATGCATAGACACTAAAGGTTCGTCTTCATGCATAGGTTCTTCATGTGCTATAGGAGAAACAGTAGTAGTAACCAGTGCAATGGACATACTCGTGTCTTTAGTTTGAGATTCTCTAGAAATGTAGGTACCATGGAGGTTCTTTTGACGATTTTCTCTATTGCCATCATCACTGGTTAGTGATATTCATGGTGAATCCTCCTTGTTGCTGGCAGTGGTTTCATCATCTGTTTCGTCTTTTTCTTGTTCACTCTCTGTTGGTTCTGCATCCACATCCTTTTCTTTGGTTCCAATACCACTTTCTTCTTCTTCCTCAACACCCTTCTCAGATTCTTTATCATCTTCGCCCTCCTTTGACCCTTCGCTAGTTTTACCCGTATTCTCGCCCTTATCACCATTTCCAATACCATTCCCATCACTATTATCATCATCATCATCCTGATCCCCATCATCCTCATTTTTATCCTCATCAAAATCATTTTTACCATCATTTCCATCTTTATCCTCATTACCGTTACCCTCATTTTCTGCGTTCTCAACATAGTCTTCGTCTTCTTCTTCATTCTTAGACTCTTCTTCATCTTTAGGTGTATCTTCAATGATAGCCTTTCGAGATAATGTAGAAGTTTGCGTTTTGTCTTTGTTGTCTCAGAGGCCATATTGATCAATCGAGTTTCTAACAATTTCATTAATTGCATATAAGATAAACCTGTGGTGAATAGAGTTCAGAGCACTTAATCGACATATGACTTCACTTCATGTTGAATGATGTTGGTCATGTGTTCATCAATGGAATTGATAAAAGCAGCATTTTCTTTGTCACGTACGTCCTTTTCTTTAAGAAGCTTTTTATGCTAACTTTTAAGTTTTGAGACGGTGTCGGATATCTTCTTGAGTTTAGACTCGTCACTTTGCTGTTCTCTGAGGGCTTGATCAGGTATCCTTCCATTTAACAATTCAATTTGTTTTGCCTGATCCTCCAATTGTTTTTGAATGTTCTGAATAAGTGGATCATTGACCGTGAGAAATGGATTGGAGGTGGATGATACTTGTTGTACTGTAGTTGCTGGAGGAGGTGTGACCACAAGTGTTAGAGAGGTTGTAGATGATACAGGTTGTTCGAGGATTGGTGGCGGTGTTGGTATAGTCACTTGGGCGGTGGTTGGTACTTGTTGTGAGATGATTGGTGGCGGTGTTGGTTCAGTCATTTGGTCGGTAGTTGGTACAAATTGTTCAACGAGTTCAGGTGTGGGAGTTAGTGTGATGACATTGGTAATGACCGGGGGGGGGGGAGGGGGGGTAAATGGTGGAATGGTAGTTGTTGTCACTGAAGTTATAGGAACATCCACCATATTCTCATTCGTCGAGGGATCAGTATTCGTGACTTCGACGCCTTCCCCTTCAAAATTAAGATATTTCATAACATCATCAGAACCAGAAGTAGACTTACTTTGGATTTGAGTTGCTGGAATAAGAGTCGCATGAGCATCTTCTGAAATCACAGTGAAAGTTGGTGCCGGTAATGATGTGTTGATATTAACATCATGGTACAGTGCGTTTATTTCTGTGTTGTCACTGCCACCACCCTCCTCACTCTGCTCACGACTTTCAAAGTTGAATGTACCGACATCTTCATCATTAGGGTCTTCATAAAAGTAAATGTCTTCACCAAGTTCGCCAAGTTCATCTAAGTCATCAAATGGTGTGGAGCCTGAACCTTTTGATTTTGCGAAAGCCTCCTCTCTGCTCTTCCTAAGTGTGAGACGCAGCTGTTTGTCTTGAGAGATATTTTCTTGAGCTGGTTCGTCTTCGTCAACAAGTTTTTCTTTTCCTTTGTTTTTCTTTGGCTTCTTTGCCTTTTTTCTCGGCTGTTGCTCTTCTTCTTCGTCATCATTTTTGATCATCTCATCCACTTCTTCTTCATTTTCATCATAAACTTTCTCTTTCCCTATGCTTTTAACTTTAGATGAGGAAGTCTTTTGACGCTTGCCTATCCGTTTCTTCCATTTACCGGTTTGCTGATCAGAAGGATCGGTGTTTGTTCTTTTCATTTGTACTTTAATGTCTCTAGGAATCCTTATGTATGGTTCACTGTCCTTAATCCCTTCATTTATTAGTACATCGGGCACTAGAGCTGGACAGAGTGAGTACTTTGTAGAATGATTATCAACAGACATAGTGTCCAGCACATAGTCTTTATCTTGGGTATGGTAGAAGAAATTCCCACGAGTATCCATGGCTGGGTCACTCTTCATGAAATGATTGATTATGAGCTTTGTGAACCGTGGAAATGGAAGATGCGAAGACTTCTTTTTGGTGCCTGTGAATTGATAGCAGAATTCTTCCCAAAGTAATAGTGCGTAATCCACTTTAGCTCCAAATTAAAGTCCCAAAATACATGAGCCTGAGGGGGTCTCATTGCGTCTGATCTACGAACCTTTGAAGTGAGGTACATGACGATGATAGTAACAATTGCTTTCCATGGTTGCCCGATGTGTGAGGTGTTAAACTGAGATAAATTAACAATTTCACCCTCATAGTTTAGAGCTCTAATTACTCTAAGCAGTTCATCTGTCTCTGGGTTAGGCATATACTTTTCTCCTTTTGCTAACTTAGGAAACTTGAACAATTGCCGAAAGTGACTCAAATCAAGCATCATTTCCCTCTTGTTGAGCATAAAGGTGATATTCTTCTTTGAGAGTTGTATGTCCTGTGAAATTGTTGCTGTTGTCCAAAACTCGAGCATATAAACTTCAAGAACTGATGTAGTAGCTCGTAAGGCATCCTTTATCAGTGACATGTCTAGTATATCCATTGCGACTTTGAAGTCTGCAAGAGATGGATGAAAGTCGTCTTTCAGACGATAATTGTTCTCTGCAGGTGGCAACCGGGCACCGAGTGGAACAAGTATAAGATCAAGTTGTCGTTGTTGTTCTTCGATGATCGATATATTCCTGCTTAGATAGCACAAACATAATTGATATATACACACACACACACACACACACACATATATATATATATATATATATATATATATATATATATATATATATATATATATATATATATATATATATATATATATATATATATATATATATATATATATATATCTCATAATCCATGTAAATAACACAACAAATGTCATCACATATTATTAAATATGACACAATATTATAGACATAGCTCATAGGAAATACAATCAGAGATTCAGATAAACACCTAAATACATGACAATATACCACATACATTTTATTCGAATGACATAACGACCTAGCTTTAGTTCCTTGAGGATTTGGGTTTCCTTGTAGTCATTACCACTACTTCTGTGGGAGACCTAATGGAAAAATGACGATTAAATTCAACCACCACCTCAGTAGGCCTGGGTATAACTTCTACCTCAGTAGGTGTAGGCAAAACCTTAACCTCAGTAGGTGTAGACAAAACCCCTCAACCTCAGTAGGTGATGAGATAACCAAAATATCAGTAGGTTTGAACTTAGGGTCAGACAAAGATGATGAAGTGTCTTCCATGGCCTGAATGCAAAACACAAGACATTTAATATGTAATTTTATCTCTTTTGTTTACAGAAATATCAACTTATAAAATAAGATGAATTTTTGTAATAAGAAACCGTTCAAGTATTCTTATGAGAAAAAATTAATTTTATCCAATTAAGATTGGTTTCATTTTAATGGCCCTAAAATTCTTAAAGCCTAAAAACCTTGATTGTTATCTAAGTCGAATGTATTAGAGTTGTATTTGTTATTGTAACACATTGAGAAAAAAACTACACATAGGTGCCGTTTGGTTGGGGGATATTTGGGGATATTGGGGGATATTCAAAATATTTACATGTTAATATCCTCCAAATATTGTGTTTGGTATGACTAATGAAGGAATTTAAAATTCCTCAAAGTTCCAAAATAGAGGATATTAGAATTCCTTCAATAAGTGAGGAATTTTAATTTACATGAAAATTATTTTTTATAAACTTTTTTTCTACTCGATATAATTCGAGTTTTCATGTTTATATAAAAAATTAAAAAAAATAAAAGATTTATATAATATTTTTTATAAAATTTATACAAAAATTTATATCAACTTTTATAAAATTTATAGAATTTTTTTATAAAATGTATATAAATTGTATACAAAATTTATCGAAATTTTTTAAATCTTTTATATCTTTTAATGAATTGTTTATAAAATTTATATAAAATTTATGTAATTTTTTATAAATTTTTAGTGGTTTCTTTTATATTATTATAAGATTTATATAAATATTTGAATGAACTTTTTTTCGGTCCGGTCTTTTTCGGTCCGGTCCGGTCCCGGACCGATGATCAGCCGTAGGCGTAGGCATTTTAAATTCTAGAATTTTAAATTCTGAGAAATTTTAATATACGAATTTAGAATTCCAAAATTTCAAAATCTTGAACCAAACGGCCCCTTAACATTTTTTATATTTCACAACTCTTAATCTAGCAATGTGTCTATAAGTTTCACCTATCGCAATATTACGAAACCATCGCAATCTTAAAGTCCATCAGATCACTAAGCGATGTCATCGAAATGTCATCGTAATATGGTCATCGGAATGTCATCGAAATTTTTTATAAAAACATAATTTTTTAATGAACTTTTTTTATAATATTTATATAAATTTTTTATAAATTTCATGATTTTTTTATAAAATTTTAATAAACTTTTTATAAGATTTATATAAATATGTTTATAAAATTTATATTAATTTTTTGTAAAATTTATATAATTTTTATAAAATTTATATAAATTTCCTATAAAAATGTATAAAAATTTTATATAAATTTTTTATAAAAATATATATATTTTATAGAATTTAAATAATTTTTTATCAAATTTAGATAAAAAGTAAAAATTTAATTTTAACTCTTTTAAATAGAAATTTATATAAAAAATATTTATTCGTTAACGGGTTCAAACCAAAATCAAGATTTTAAAATATTATAAATTTTTGCCAACCAAACAGGCGTAGGTAGGGGTGAGCACGACAGACCTAAAACGGACCCGGACGGTAAAACCGGACCGGACCTGGCCGAACCGAACCGTACCTAACAATTTCGGTCCAGTCCTCGGTCCGGGGTTTTGGAAGAATTCTGTCTTCGGTCCGGTCGGTCCGGTTCGGTCTTACCAAAATCTCGTCCATTATGTCTAATAGGACCGGACCGGACCGCGCCATTTCGTTCCGGTCTCGGTCCGAGGTCTCGGACCATTTCGGTCCTCGGTCCGGTCCGGTCTTTTTCGGTCCGGTCCGGTTCCGGACCGATGATCAGCCGTAGGCGTAGGCATTTTAAATTCTAGAATTTTAAATTCTGAGAAATTTTAATATACGAATTTAGAATTCCAAAATTTCAAAATCTTGAACCAAACGGCCCCTTAGCATTTTTTATGTTTCACATCTCTTAATCTAGCAATGTGTCTATAAGTTCCACCTATCGCAATATTACGAAACCATCGCAATCTTAAAGTCCATCAGAATACTAAGTGATGTCATCGAAATGTCATCGTAATATGGTCATCGGAATGTCATCGCAATATGGTCATCGGAATAACTCATCGCAATAAGTCATCGCAATAAGTCATCGCAATAACTCATCGCAATAAGTCAGCGCAATAACTCATCGCAATAAGTCATCGCAATAGCAATGGAGTCATCGCAATAACCCATCGCAATAAGTCATCGCAATAACTCATCGCAATAAGTCATCGCAATAGAGTCGTCGCAATAACTCATCGCAATAAGTCATCGCAATAACTCATCTCAATAAGTCAGCGAAATAACTCATCGCAATAAGTCATCGTAATAACTCATCGCAATGGAGTCATCGCAATAACCCATCGCAATAAGTCATCGCAATAACTTATCGCAATAAGTCATCACAATAACTTGTCGCAATAAGTCATCGCAATAACGTCATCGCAATCTGGTCATCGTAATATGAGAGCGGGAAAGTCATCGCAATCTGGGACGTGGATTACGATGTAACTAGTGATCATTCGATTACGGGACATAGACAATGTTTGAAGCAAAACGATTCAAGACCAATGTTAATAATAGCTAGACAATCATTTCCCCTCTATCAATTTCACTTTTTAAGAACACATCAAAACAAAACCCTAATCTGGTAATCGATACATAGGACTCGTTTGAAAGGATAAACAATAGATACTCATGGAAATAACAAGTCTTTGATGATTACCTAGATGTTATAGCAGCAGATTAGCACAAAAATAAAACGAACGAATGGAAGCTTGTTAATGACGACAAAATTATAGATGAGTGTGTGTGTGTTGCGATGAAAAATAAGTATCAGGGGGGGGGGTTGACTTAGGTCAATCTCTAACCATTTTGCAAAAAATTTCAATTTGGCCCCCCCTGTTTGAGAAGTATGAATAAAACTTGTGATAAAACAAGTTAGCAACACCTCTTACCCAAATACTCTTAAATTGTTAACACTTACACACCACAAACGTTTCTATCGATATGACTTAAGGCATATGATATAACCTAAGGCCAATTAAACTTCCTCATAAAGGCACACACTGCACATAAGGCAAACCATACATCGTGTTGCATTTTTCTGAAAAATAGTTTTTGAAGACCAATTCAATTCCAAAATGATTTGATATTTCCCCCCCCCCTAAATACTGACCCGTTTTCTATTGAAAGAGCTGTAGTCATTGTTTTAAAGAGACAAATATCCATGAAGACCTTTTCTGTTTAGTGATGTTATGAAACGATTCTGGTGGCAATAAGATTTCTCTTATTTTAACAAGATAAGTGCACTGAAGCGTACACTAATTTGTGTTAGACCAAGTTATAAAGTAAACTTGATCCCTTACAAGGTTTTAAAGTAAACCTTGCCCGAGAAAATCAATTCCTGTTGTGAGCCAACGTTTTCAAAGGAAATACGTGACTTTAATGCGAAAAGCGGGTTGCAGTCATAAATACCTACAAGCCATATGGGCATGTTTTAAAATATGTACAACTTTCATACGGACTCTATTTATGGCGCCGTGTCAATTTTAATCGACATTTCTAGGGCCGCAAATATTACCGTACTAAAAGACATGCCCGATTTAAAATGAAAAATATTTTTGGATTTTTTTGATTTTATATTTTTTTATGGTTTTTGTATGTTTTAAATTTTTATATTTTTCTTTTGGTGGTTTATATATATACGATAATATACAAGATCATGATAAAGGATATTCTAGAATAGTTTACCACCACTATTCTGCAGATTCTTCTGCCAACTCCTTAAGTGTTGCCGGTGAGAATGATTTCATACCCAACTTTTCGACCAAAAACTCGATACGTCCTCGATCTAAGGCCTTTGTTAATAAATACGCCAGTTGATACTCAGTGTTGACAAAATATACCTCGATCACTCCATTTTCCACTTGCTCTTTGATGCAATGGTAGCGAATGTCAATGTGCTTCGCCCGGGAGTGTTGAACGTAGTTGCAGCAAAGGGCAATGGCGCTTTTGTTGTCACAGTACATCGGAATTTTGTTAAATCCAAAACCATAGTCATTTAAATGTGATCTCATCCAAAGAAATTGAGCACAACAACCGGACATAGCAATGTATTCAGCCTATGTACTTGATATTGCAACGCTTTTCTGCCTTTTGGTTGCCCAACTAATCAGTCTATCTCCAAGAAGTTGCACACTGCCAAAAGTGCTACATCTAGTATCTTGACACCCAGCATTGTCACACCCCACCATGGCGGAATATGGGGCACGACGTATGGATATCATCACAACAATAGCGTGTCTATAGAGATAACTAAATGATATAAGAAATGTCATAAATGGCGATACAAATGCCATGACAATATCTCAACATGCAGGAGTCTAGGTAAGTAGGTAACAGTCCTACCACTTACCCAAGACAAACAATAAACATAAACCAAACAAACATATAGGTGTCAACATGAATCACTTATCAAAAACATAAAAGTAAGCTAAGAAGGAACGGGGATCTCCTTCTATATGCAATCCTAAGGCATCCAAGTCTATCCACTTCTATCCTCAAGCTTAAACACATTCACACCTGAAAGAGACACTAAAACACGTCAACATAAAGTTGGTGAGAGTCATAGGTTTAGACTCCAACACTAAATCATTTACAAGATGTGAATAACAAACACCAATACAATAACATATGGAAAATGTACTACAATTATGTATTAACAACTAGCATTCAAGATCAATCATTCCAAACCAAAATCCAAGGCTCCTACCTTGCCAAACAACATGGTACCATAGATGATCACACTATGTACCTATCCCAAGGCCACTACCTTGTCAAACCACAAGGCCACTACCTTGTCAAACCACAAGGCCACTACCTTGTCAAACCACAATAACTGAGACGGCACGTGTCCCCCGATCCAAATCATACACAATCAAGAATCACATAGCAGTTAATCACATAATGTACACACAAGTCCATCTCAAATCACAAACACATTCACAGCATCAATTTAGAAAATAACTCAACACAGTGTCTCTTCCATCCCATCTGGAAGTCAAAATCAGTATTAAACATGGGACTACGAAACTCACCTGATTGAGCTTCTCCAAGAGTCCGCGCACTAGCAAAAGCTAACAAACCAAAAACACATAATCAATACACGAACCAATCACCAAGATGGCTCATCAACCTATGATGGACATCTAGCCTATTCTCATATATTTACCTCATTTTTAAGTTCTAATCACCCCATTACCCTTCCTTAACAAGTCCCTAACTTGGTTAAGTTTAATAGCTATCCCGTTCATAATTTTACACAAAACAGTCCCAGTTTTAGGTCTCAAAACTTTAAGTCAAACGTCCACTTAAATATACCCATGGTTTCTGTAAAAGGAATATTCACACTTTTATACATGTTAGTTAAAACCACCCACTTTCCCTAGCCTTAAAGCTACTGTTAAGGCCCCGATATATGTGTATATATTGGTACCTATCCAGAATTCACTGATTTTAAACGTATGAAAAGTTCATTACTATTAGAGAGTCTTACCCTAAACCACAATCTTAGACCAAGTGCAGATACACACTACAATATAAAAACCATCTCTCATGTTCGTGAGAAGATCCCAATGCAACCCTAAGTACCCCAAACAACCCAAAACTTAAAAAGAAAACAGGCTGAATTCAAAACTGTTTTGACCTCTGACTGTTGTAACCTGTTTTTGACCAACTTCTCGACCTCCAATTCAGATCTAGTTTCTTGCATTGGAAAGCCACTTCAAATACCTTTTCAGGGCTAGTTTGATCGCATCTTGAATGTTCCTAGAACTTCCAGATATGATCAAAATAATTGACTCAAAATTCTGCCCATTTTTAAAACGGGTTTAACAAAATCAACCTCATTAATTAACCCTAATCCCTCTAATTAAAAGCCCTAATTTATTTAATCATTAAAATATGATTAATATACTGTTTTTAATTAAACCCTAATCTAATCCATCATATGATCATAGAAACATTAAAAACATTTAATATGAAAAGGGTTAAGAAGGTTTTACCTTTGAATTAATAGAAGATGAAGAAAACCTAATTTTTGAAGAACCCTAATTGGCCACTATTGATGAATTTCGTCTAGGAGATGTTATGGAGGTTAAAAACCTGATTATTATGGTTATGACTTCGGTTTGGTTAAGTCCTAAAGGCCCCCTAATCCCATTACAAGTCCATTGGGCCTGTTTTGGGCTTTTCCCCTTCTTTCTTTCTTCTTTGGTGCGTCTAAACCGACCCAAACACCCCTAAATTCGTTTTTTTATTTTTATTATTTAATATTATGTTATTAATATTAATTTAATTTTCCTTAATTTATTTCAGCTCCTAAAGCTTCCTAAACCACAAAACCGTAAAACTAGTCAAATTTACGCGTTTTACCGTAAAAGACGTAAAATATACACTTTTAAAAAAAATCTCAAATTTTGCAATAAACTTTATAACTAAGTCCTAAATGACTTAAAACCATCCCGAAAAATATTCATATGACTAATTACCTCATCCGCGACCTGTAAATGCTAAACCGTAAATCGTAAAAATACGATTTTCTATAATACATATACGTATATTTAGAACCACCAAAAAACACCATCTCACTTCATAGTTGATGAGACTGCTTTTATACATGGTCTCATCGTCCAAATCGGGCTTAAAATGCATAAAATATCATTAAAACTGGCAAATGTATGCTTGTGTTTGTTACTTGTGTATTTTTAGGTACGGATATTGAGGAAATGGCAAAAGATCACAAGAACCAATCAAAAACGAACACGGGAAACGAAGCCGCACAATGAACCGGGCCCAAGTTTTGAATTTCCAAAAATACCCTTGAAGAATTGAAGATTGTCAAGATTAGTCCCTCAACTTTTTAAGATTTACACTTTATACCCCTCAAATATTCAAAATTATGAATAGGGTCCCCTAAAGTTTGAAGACTATACAAGATCAACCCTTGCAGAATCCAAAAATTTGCATTTGAAGTCCTTGTTTCAAGATTATAAAGTTTTTGTGCCAAAAGTGACACTTTGGCAAACTTAAAAACAAAGGAATGAAGTTTTGATGCTATTTGTTACAAAGTGAAGAAGACAAAGAAACTTGGGGACTTAAACTGCCAACCAACCAAACCTCCTCACCCACTCACACTTTGACACGTCACATAACCCACCCAAATACCCAAACCCTTACCCGACCTGCCCACCCATTAACCCAACCCAGGTTTAATAAATTAAACTGGTCAAACCCCCCAGTCAAAACCCCCATTTTCCCTCCTAACACGTAATTTAAAAAACTATTTACCCAAAATAGATCTAATCCCCCCTCTAATTACCCTAGAACCCTAAACCCACCCAGACTCAATTGACCCCAAATCAAAGGGTTTTGCCCTGATTGTTTCCAGAACCTTGATTACACCCCTCCTAAACCTATCCCACTCACGAAAACATAACCATGTGACTCCTATGGCCCACCCCGTACCTCCCCTGCACCCATCACTTTCCCCCAATTCCAACACCCGACCAATTTAACATCCCAGATTCTTCTACTTGGTCCCCAAGTTCAAATGGACGACTATGATCAACTTTTCAAGAGGGCAATCACATGGCAACTTTTTGACCAAGATTCCAAGAGAAGACAAAGGGCATTTTAGGGCTTTTCTTATTAGGGTTTTAGTGTTCTAGATTCTTCTATAGACTAGTATATAAGGAGACGTTTGTGTCCCTTATCAGTTGTTCTAGTTTTTTTTAGCTCTCTCATTGTAATCCCTTTTTACAAAATTTATAAAGTTGGTGATTTTTGAGAAAATATAATTCCTTTTATTTGTTTTTAAAAGTTGGTAAGTGATTGAGAAGCTAGAAATCTGAGTTCCATATCATTTGTGTAACACTTGTGTGTTGAAGTTTGAATTTTAAAAAAAGTTTCATATTTGCTCAAATTTCAGAAACTTAAGTCTCCAAAGAAGTGAAAGTGGATTTGGAGTTTTAAGCTTGTGAATTTGTTCTTGGTGTGTTACCTTTCCATTGGTTTAAAGGTTTTTCAGTTTGTGAAAAAAGTTTATAGGTTTTCAAAAATCAGTTATATTGTTATTTTGTGCTTGGTTTGTTCATTGTTCTTAGCAGGAAGCCATTGGAGCTTGTCCAAGGTCCAGCATAGGCCCCAACCTATAGGGAGGTGGTTTTTCAACCACTAAGGGACCTGGATGTAGGTCCCTTGAGGTAAAAATCTTTTCCCATTTTCATTTTTCAGTAAATTTGGTGATTTATGTGAATCTGCATGAAACAGGTTATGTGTTTGTTTTAGCTGTTTGATTTTTCTTATTTGTTGGTTTTATGCATGATTGAAGTTGATTAAACCAGTTTGATTGTGATTTGTAACGATTTGCTTTGTTAAAAATTGCATATCAGAACTTAAGGGGTGTTTGGATTTGGTGTTTAGTCAAGAGTGGTGAAAGATTTGTGAAGTATAAACCTGTTATAATCTCTTATAGGGGTGTTAGAAGGTTGTATGCTAGATTAGGTTTCATTTTAGTGGGGTTTTAAAACAAGTTGAACGATTGAAATTTGGAAAAGATGGCATAAATCTGTCATAGTCCTTTTATGCTCATTCTGTGTGAATTTTGAACCACCAAGTTGTGAAATCTGCTAGAGTAGGGTTTAAGCAGGGTTGAGTGTTGCTTGTGTGACACTTGATTGATCATTGTGCAAGATTTTGACCATTGAATTTCATTTTTGTGCCTAGAAAATCAGATTAACACTCTCAGACCTAGACCTAGTATATCAGCAACTTTACTTGACCTTTTGTGCTTGATTGTGTGTACAGTTTGCTTGTTTTCTGTTTGATTTGACTCCTTATACTCCAAAGAGTATAAGGGTGTCATTGTCCATATAAAACATCCACAAAAATTCATCAAATCAAGCTCCTCTTGATTATTGCACCAGTGAAGAAATTTCATTTTGCTTGTGTTCATTAAAAGTAACTGAGCACGTTTTTTTTGCTTCAATCTTGCTTTAATCTTGTCAAATCTGAGTTGTGTTTGTGTTTTGGTGATTAAAAAGGTTGCTGGATTTGAGTTATTAAAAGTAAAAAGAAAAAAAAATATATAGAACAAAAAGGACGTGGCTATGACTCGAACCTGCGCCACTCCTCTCACAACACACACTCTTTACCGCTGCCCTAGGGACTTTGACTGGTAAGAGTTTGAAACATTTAATATATAAGGTGTGTTTGTTTGGGCTTATTATATTAATGCCGTAGCTTATTTTGGCTATTTGAGCTTATTGGTTAAGCTTAATTGCACTAGCTCATTTTTCCTAGGGTTGTCATAGGTTTTAGGACTTTTCTGTCCAAAGAGTTTATTTTTCCCGTTTTTAATTTATTTATTAGGATTATTTTTAGTTTAATTTTTAGAAAGTAGTTTAAAAATAGCAAAAAGTATTTTAAAAATCCAAAAAAATAGTTTTTAGGTTTTGATTTATATTTTTGAGGTTTACATTCAAATAAGTTTTCAAAAAGTCTAATTTTTAACTTTATTTAATTTTAGGGTTTTTTATTAACTTTAAAATTTAATATAAAATTATTAAAAAGGTTTTAGGAACTTTTAATTTCATTTTTGTCTTAGTTACATTATTTAGGATTTTTGGTAATTTTTTAGAATTATTTTATAAACTTTTTATTTTTTTTTGATTATTTTAATATTATTTTATTACTAAAAATAGAAAGTTTGTTTTTTCTACTTTTTTCATTTTTCCTAGGTTAAGGACACATATTTAGGAGTTTTATCACTTTCCAAATAGTTTTTAGGCTTTTTATTTATTTTCTAGAATTAATTTAAGTTTTAATAGATTTTAATAGTTTTTAAGTATTTAAAAACAGTTTAATTTGGTTTTAAAATTTTTAAAAATAGTTTTTAGCTTAATTAGGTTATTTTTGAGGTTTACAAACTATTAGATCTTGTTTAGGGCTTTTTAATAATTAATTGTGATTTTTAGGGCTTTAATTAGCATTAAAAAGTCATTATTTAATTAATTAAAAGGTTTTAGCAAGTTTGGATTTTTTGTAAACTCTTAGAATATTATTGTGGATTTTTAGTAATTTTTTAGGAATTTTTAGGTTAAAATTTTAAGTTTTGTAGTTTTTACGGTTTTACGTGAACGTATTTTCGTCTTAGCTCGATCCGTCTTCGTAACCGTCTTTTCTTTCTTATTTCTATTCTCTTTTCTTGTTAATAATCACAAACATTAATCATCATTCACACACAACACACGTGCCTCCTCGAGAACGAACTCACTTTTAGGGTCATACACACACGGTTTTCCTAAATCGTCGTGTACACTTGCCCTAATTTACCTTCCTTTTCCTAAAGGGGTAAAAATACAACTATCATTTTGGCGCCGCTGCCGGGGAGGCGTGTTGTGTTTTGGTTGAACAATTGTTTTTTTATATTAGCCATAAAATATTATTTGTATTAGTAGCACTCTACTAATACGTATTATCGTTTTTCGGTTTTTATGTGAATATTATTAATATATTGTATACGTAGAACAATAAATTCACAAGTACTCCAAATACGTGAGAAATCACAACCTTGACTTGGGAGGTCATTACCCAATCATTGTATTCGAATCTCAAACCAAAGAAAAAAGGCAAAAATAGATAAATACTTTCGTGAAGCTTGATTTTGATAATACAAACTATAAGGTGGGTATAAGGCGGTTGTATTTCACGACCTAAAGGAAAAAGGCTCTTAAGTGCTTCGCGCCGCCTCGTTTCCTCCGCTTACTTGTGCGTATTTGATTTTGAGAGTGAATCGAGGGTTTTGCCGCCCAAATTATTATTACATATCATATATATTTTCTTGGTTTTATTGATTAAACCCTCTTGAACGATTTGGTGTTCCACCATCGTTCTAAAGTCATCGAAGGCATTCACTCCACGTGATCGTTTTCATTCCTTGAGGCTTCTTTAATCGAGAGATTTGATTAAGGAGGAGATTTGTAGATTTTTGTCTACTTAATACATTTCACCAATCTCCAAAAAGGATAATACAATTAAAAACCACAAAAAAAAATGGAAAAATACAAAATACCAAAAAGAATCTTCTTTGCTCGTCTCCTCGTTGTACGTGACGTTTATGCTCACTCGTAATCAAGCAAAACGTGCACGTAGACGAAAGAACAAAACTCCCACTCCAACTCATTCTAGTGAGGAGTCTCCTATTGACGAACCCATTGTACGAGAAGCACCAACCATGGCGAATCGAACTATGATGGAGTTACTTCAAGCACCCACCGAGGGTTATGGAGAAGCTATTGTGATTCCCGCAATTCTTACGGAGAATTTTGAGGTGAAAACGGGTTTGTTGTCGATGATCCAAAACAAAAAATTCCATGGTGATGAGAAGGACAATCCTCACAACCATATCCGCCAATTTAATCGTCTTACCGCCACATGCAAATTTAAGGATGTCTCGAATGACTCGATTAAGATGATGCTTTTTCCGTATTCCTTAGCGGGGCCCGCTAAAATTTGGTTAGAGAAAGAGCCACCCAATTCAATATTGACGTGGAAGGATCTCGTTTCAAAATTTGTGAACCAATTTTTTCCGCCCTCTAAGACTACGCATTTGAAAAATGAGATTTCTAAATTTTCACAAGAATCAAATGAAAGTTTTTCTACGGCTTGGAATAGGTTTAAGGAGATGTTACATGAATGTCCTCATCACGGTTTTTCCGATTTGCACCAAATCGACACGTTTTACAATGGACTTAACGATCATGAAATAGATTATTTGAATGCCGCCGCGGGTGGTAATTTTTTGTGTAAAACGGTTGAAGAAGCTTTGGTCATAATTGAGAATATGTCTAAGGCTTATAGCCCTCGTAACACACCGAGTGTTGCAAAAATGGGCTCATCATCGTCTCGTAGTATCAATGCCTTACAAGATGAAGCTAATGAGGAGAATCGGTTTTTCGATAGGTTTTCGACCCTTATGTCCCATTGGAAAGCTCAAGAAGCTTCGAATTCCGTTTCGGTTAAAGCGGTTTCTAAGAGTTGTTTGTCGTGTGGGGGAGCTCATGATCTTTCCGAGTGCATTACCGCGGATGGTAACACTTCGAGTGCTTATGTAGCCACGGGAACTTATAACCAAATCGGTCAAGGTTCCCGCCAAAATCAAGCTCCACCAAATCAAAATGCTAATAACTATAGCAACAACAACCAAGGTGGAAATTACCAAGGAAATCAAAGAAATTATAACAAGGGTAATTATCAAAGTGGAAATGGGCAAATTTCTAACCAAAACCAAAACCGTGATTTTCAAAACAATGCCCAAGGTTTTCAAAATGATCACACCAAAAATCTTCAAGGAGAATTTTTGAATTATGCAAAGGCTAATGATCCTAAGTTTGACAATATGCAACGTGAAATGGTTAGCTTAAGGTCCGAGTTGAAAAACGAGCTTAAAAACGAACTTGCTAATGAACTTAAAACTCATGCTAATAAAATGGAAGGAAATGTCACACGTCTCCAACAAAATCAACAAAAAATGGAGCAAGGTCAACATGAGATTAAGCAAGAGTTATTAAAAGCGGATGCTAGGCAATCTAAATTTGAGGACCGTATGGCTAAAATGTTTGAAGCTATCATGTGTAAGCCCTCTTCTTCGGGTGGTCTTCCTAGTGATACCATCGTGAATCCGAAAGGAGAATTGAAGGTTATTACTACTCGTAGTGGTAAAACATTCAAAGAACCTATTTCTCGTCCAAGTACTTCTATGGAGAAGGAAAAAGAGAAGGAACCCGAGGTTGTGGTAGAAAAGGAGCAAATCCAAAGCCCACGAAGTACCGCTCAAACCACAACTACGGTTGAACCCACACCAATCATGGAACTCGAGATTCCAAGGCCGATGCCTATGCCTACTTTGCCCCAACCCACACCACCTTTACCCTACCCTTCAAGACGAGACAAGGAAAAGGCACAAGAACGAAATAATTATCAATTTGAACTCTTTATGAAAATGTTTCGTGACTTGCATTTTAATATAAGTTTTGCCGACGCCTTAGTCATGATGCCTCGATTTGCCGCGAACTTCAAAAGTATGTTGAATAACAAAGAAAAATTGCAAAAATCGTCTAGTTGTTCATCGGTTTTTCTAAGCCGCATACCTCAAAAAGTCGGCGATCCTAGAAAGTTTTTAATCCCATGTGCTATCCAAGACATGGAAGAATGCTACGCCTTGGCCGATCTTGGTGCTAGTATTAATTTGATGCCTCTTGAGATTTTTAAATCGCTCAATCTTCCCAATCTCACTCCTTCAAGAATGTCAATCGAGATGGCCGATCATTCTACGATTCTAGCTTGTGGAGTTGCCGAGGACGTCTTTGTGAAAGTTGGAAAGTTCTACTATCCTGTAGACTTTATTGTTGTTGATATTCCCATCGATCCTAAAGTTCCGTTAATTTTAGGTCGATCTTTTTTGGATACCTCGAGAGCATTTATCGATGTGCATGCAAGAAAAATCACTCTTCGTTTCAATGAGGAAGAACTCGTCATTAATGCAACCCAAAACTCCACTCTTTCTCATGTGTATTCGATCACATCTTTGTACAATGTCAATCCCATAAAAAACATTTGCAAAAAGATTTCAAATAGAGTTTTAGGAGTTGTTGAGAAAAATGAAGTTCCGTCCCCTCTGCCGGTGGAGGTTAAGAGTGTTAAGCCTACGATTCCAATCTCGAGTGATTCTTCGGATGATGAATACGTTGATCCCGATAGGGAGGTTTTCTTTGTTGACAAAAGATTTGAAAACTTGCCACCACCTAAACCAAAAAGATTTCAAAATGTGAGAATTTTTAGTGTGACTAACATTGCTTTAGATACACCAAATATTTTTGACATAATTAAATCGGGTTTTCACAAGGAGAGTTTTAAAGATGAAAAAAAAAGATTTTGAATTAAATTTAAAAGATTTTTCTACAATTCTAACTCCGTCATCACCGCGTGTATTGAGTACTACAAGCTCGTCTTCTCCTTTTGACGATGCTTTGTGTGGACTTAGTGTGGGGGAATCCCCTTATGTTCCCTCCCCTTTCTCCACCGAGGACGAGATATTTGATCCTGGAATTGATTATAAAGGGAAATCTCGGTCTTCCACCGATGCAATAAATGGAAAATCTTTTCATTTGATTGGTGCGAGTCTACCTCGAGTAGCTCATGTTTCTAGAGACTTACCCATTGTCCCACCCTTCTATTTCTCATCTATTTTCTTAAAACTTTTTGAGTTTTTGTTGGCACACCTTGAAGTGGCGTTGATTAGTTTTTCCAATGAAAACGAGAACGCCATCTTCGATCCCGGTATTTTGCATCATCAAAGGATTTAGTCCTTTATACCGGTTGTTTTTGGGCCTTGTTTATCATGTAAGCCCCACCAAAAATTGACCACACCATGATTATCCCTAAATGATCACATTTATGTGGATTTGAGTCGAGCTTTTGACTCGGTTATCAAAAACAAGGTGCCTCGTGGGGGAGACCCATGCTTATCCATGTACATATTATTGCTTTCTAATGTAGTTTAATGTGAGGGGATTTGTGCCCTTCCAACCTTTGTTCCGTGGTTGTTTGTGCATTATGGTTTTTAGATCATGATCTTCACGATTGGAGCCTCTCATGTTCGTTTTATGGGAGCACTCGATCGTTTGCTTTGGAGGCATTTCTCAATATCCAAATGATATATCCTTTTATGTTCTAACCTTAGGTTATTAGCACACTTCATAAACGGCTATTAATTTATTGGTTACACCCTTTCCATGCTAGATTAGGCATTCGACTACGTCTCTAGTATGGGGGTGTTTGCACCCCTAGACTCGAAACATTGAGGACAATGTTTAACTTTAGTATGGGGGGGTGAATAGATACTTGCCTTGCCAAACCTTCACGCTTTCCAAAGTTTATCTTTTTGTTATCGTTTTTGTTGCAAAATAAGGCTAAAAATGGCAAAATTTTAAATCTTTTCTCATGTTTTATAAGTGTTTGAAGACACGAATGTAGGTTTTTCGATGGCGAGAATAAGAGTAATTTTTGACTCGACCGTGCGTGTTGAGCACTTAACTTTGATTCCTTAACTACACATTAGGCTAAGTCTCTTAAATGAGGACGAGAAATGATAGAGTTAATTATAAGTTACTATGCTAAACGTAGAGTACTCGTATTCTTTCAAAAACTCATGTGTTCTCGTTGTTTGCTTATTCTCCCTTCGCATGTAAATATTTTTTGCTTAATAAATATTGACTTAGCAGTTTAGTTAGGATTGTTAGGTTTCTAGTCTTTTCTAGTAGCTTCCGTGTAATTAAATTGAGAAGACATTAAGGTATCGCCAGCGTCACGGTTTTGAAGTATTGGCACCCGAATAATCGAAAGCTTCACCCAATAATAAGATTTCAAGTGCTCACCTAAATCTAGCAAACAATTTGAAGCCCCACAAGGCCGAAAAATCTATGCAATATTGAAAGTGAATCAAGCCTTAATCTTCGAAGCTTTAAAGATCCAAAATTCGCTTTAGCGTGAGGATATACGTCTTTGGCTAATAAAACCACCGATGAGGCGGATAATAAAAGGCAAGGAAAGACCGAAGTCATAATAAAAGCTTCATGGCGAAGTTGAATAAAAGATGGAGGTAAACCAAAGATAATAAGGTCCTTCCGTTAGGGGGCGTATAAAAGTCTTGGTAATAAGTCTCATGTTCAAAACCGTTATAAAACCGTGTTTATCGATTCTTCTTGTCAACTTAATTTTTTAACATCGTTGTCTATTAGGAGGGGTTATTGATTTGATGGTCTTAGTTACACCGTTAGGACTCTATTTTTAGACCTAAATCTCTATTATCGCATAAGTCAATGATGTATCCTCGTGAAACATTCAAGACATAAAATATAAGAGATACAACTTAGGAACAATGGGAGAATAAGTACGTGATTGGGGCATATGAGTAGTGTTAGCATTACTAACTTATAATGACAATGATCTCGTTGCACGCTTGGCATGGAATTAGGGTGAAAATCGAGGACGATGAAATTATTTCTAACGAAGCATTTATGTGTTCTTATTATATGAACCTAAACGTCCCATTTTGCGATGAAAATCATACATTATGTCTAAAACACAAGTAGTAGTAGTATAGCTAGTTTATCATTCCAATAAAGTGAATAAAATTGAATTTTGGAGTTGCGTATATACTTTATTCTAGCATTGCGTGAGGGCACGACAATGGTTTAGTATGGGGGAGTGATGAGACTGCTTTTATACATGGTCTCATCGTCCAAATCGGGCTTAAAATGCATAAAATATCATTAAAACTGCCAAATGTATGCTTGTGTTTGTTACTTGTGTATTTTTAGGTACGGATATTGAGGAAATTGCAAAAGATCACAAGAACCAATCAAAAATGAACACGGGAAACGAAGCCGCACAATGAACCAGGCCCATGTTTTGAATTTCCAAAAATACCCTTGAAGAATTGAAGATTGTCAAGATTAGTCCCTCAACTTTTGAAGATTTACACTTTATACCCCTCAAATATTCAAAATTATGAATAGGGTCCCTAAAGTTTGAAGACTATACAAGATCAGCCCTTGAAGAATCTAAAAATTTGCATTTGAAGTCCTTGTTTCAAGATTATAAAGTTTTTGTGCCAAAAGTGACACTTTAGCAAACTTAAAAACAAAGGAATGAAGTTTTGATGCTATTTGTTACAAAGTGAAGAAGAGAAAGAAACTTGGGGACTTAAACTGCCAACCAACCAAACCTCCTCACCCACTCACACTTTGACACGTCACATAACCCACCCAAATACCCAAACCCTTACCCGACCTGCCCACCCATTAACCCAACCCAGGTTTAATAAATTAAACTGGTCAAACCCCCCCCAGTCAAAACCCCCCTTTTCCCTCCTAACACTTAATTTAAAAAACTATTTACCCAAAACAGATCTAATCCCCCCTCTAATTACCCTAGAACCCTAAACCCACCCAGACTCAATTGACCCCAAATCAAAGGGTTTTGCCCTGATTGTTTCCAGAACCTTGATTACACCCCTCCTAAACCTATCCCACTCACGAAAACATAACCATGTGACTTCTATGGCACACCCCGTACCTCCCCTGCACCCATCACTTTCCCCCAATTCCAACACCCGACCAATTTAACATCCCAGATTCTTCTACTTGGTCCCCAAGTTCAAATGGACGACTATGATCAACTTTTCAAGGCGGGCAATCACATGGTAACTTTTTGACCAAGATTCCAAGAGAAGACAAAGGGCATTTTAGGGCTTTTCTTATTAGGGTTTTAGTGTTCTAGGTTCTTCTATAGACTAGTATATAAGGAGACGTTTGTGTCCCTTATCAGTTGTTCCAGTTTTTTTTAGCTCTCTCATTGTAATCCCTTTTTACAAAATTTATAAAGTTGGTGATTTTTGAGAAAATATAATTCCTTTTATTTGTTTTTAAAAGTTGGTAAGTGATTGAGAAGCTAGAAATCTGAGTTCCATATCATTTGTGTAACACTTGTGTGTTGAAGTTTGAATTTTCAAAAAAGTTTCATATTTGCTCAAATTTCAGAAACTTAAGTCTCCAAAGAAGTGAAAGTGGATTTGGAGTTTTAAGCTTGTGAATTTGTTCTTGGTGTGTTACCTTTCCATTGGTTTAAAGGTTTTTCAGTTTGTGAAAAAAGTTTATAAGTTTTCAAAAATCAGTTATATTGTTATTTTGTGCTTGGTTTGTTCATTGTTCTTAACAGGAAGCCATTGGAGCTTGTCCAAGGTCCAGCATAGGCCCCAGCCTATAGGGAGGTGGTTTTTCAACCACTAAGGGACCTGGATGTAGGTCCCTTGAGGTAAAAATCTTTTCCCATTTTCATTTTTCAGTAAATTTGGTGATTTATGTGAATCTGCATGAAACAGGTTATGTGTTTGTTTTAGCTGTTTGATTTTGCTTATTTGTTGGTTTTATGCATGATTGAAGTTGATTAAACCAGTTTGATTGTGATTTATAACGATTTGCTTTGTTAAAAATTGCATATCAGAACTTAAGGGGTGTTTGGATTTGGTGTTTAGTCAAGAGTGGTGAAAGATTTGTGAAGTATAAACCTGTTATAATCTCTTATAGGGGTGTTAGAAGGTTGTATGCTAGATTAGGTTTCATTTTAGTGGGGTTTTAAAATAAGTTGAACGATTGAAATTTGGAAAAGATGGCATAAATCTGTCATAGTCCTTTTATGCTCATTCTGTGTGAATTTTGAACCACCAAGTTGTGAAATCTGCTAGAGTAGTGTTTAAGCAGGGTTGAGTGTTGCTTGTGTGACACTTGATTGATCATTGTGCAAGATTTTGACCATTGAATTTCATTTTTGTGCCTAGAAAATCAGATTAACACTCTCAGACCTAGACCTAGTATATCAACAACTTTACTTGACCTTTTGTGCTTGATTGTGTGTACAATTTGCTTGTTTTCTGTTTGATTTGACTCCTTATACTCCAAAGAGTATAAGGGTGCCATTGTCCATATAAAACATCCACAAAAATTCATCAAATCAAGCTCCTCTTGATTATTGCACAAGTGAAGAAATTTCATTTTGCTTGTGTTCATTAAAAGTAACTGAGCACGTTTTTTTTGCTTCAATCTTGCTTTAATCTTGTCAAATCTGAGTTGTGTTTGTGTTTTGGTGATTAAAAAGGTTGCTGGATTTGAGTTTTTAAAAGTAAAAAAAAAAATATAAAGAACAAAAAGGACGTGGCCAGGACTCGAACCTGCGCCACTCCTCTCACAACACACACTCTTTACCGCTGCCTAGGGACTTTGACTGGTAAGAGTTTGAAACATTTAATATATAAGGTGTGTTTGTTTGGGCTTATTATATTAAAGCCGTAGCTTATTTTGGCTATTCGAGGTTATTGGTTAAGCTTAATTGCACTAGCTCATTTTTCCTAGGGTTGTCATAGGTTTTAGGACTTTTCTGTCCAAAAAGTTTATTTTTCCCGTTTTTAATTTATTTATTAGGATTATTTTTAGTTTAATTTTTAGAAAGTAGTTTAAAAATAGCAAAAAGTATTTTAAAAATCTAAAAAAATAGTTTTTTAGGTTTTGATTTATATTTTTGAGGTTTACATTCAATTAAGTTTTCAAAAATTCTAATTTTTAATTTTATTTAATTTTAGGGTTTTTTATTAACTTTAAAATTTAATATAAAATTATTAAAAAGGTTTTAGGAACTTTTAATTTCATTTTTGTCTTAGTTACATTATTTAGGATTTTTGGTAATTTTTTAGAATTATTTTATAAACTTTTTATTTTTTTTGATTATTTTAATGTTATTTTATTACTAAAAATAGAAAGTTTGTTTTTTCTACTTTTTTCATTTTTCCTAGGTTAAGGACACATATTTAGGAGTTTTTTCACTTTCCAAATAGTTTTTAGGCTTTTTATTTATTTTCTAGAATTAATTTAAGTTTTAATAGATTTTAATAGTTTTTAAGTATTTAAAAATAGTTTAATTTGGTTTTAAAATTTTTAAAAATAGTTTTTAGCTTAATTAGGTTATTTTTGAGGTTTACAGATTTTAGATCTTGTTTAGGGCTTTTTAATAATTAATTGTGATTTTTAGGGCTTTAATTAGCATTAAAAAGTCATTATTTAAATAATTAAAAGGTTTTAGCAAGTTTGGATTTTTTGTAAACTCTTAGAATATTATTGTGGATTTTTAGTAATTTTTTTAGGAATTTTTAGGTTAAAAGTTTAAATTTTGTAGTTTTTACGGTTTTACGTGAACGCATTTTCGTCTTAGCTCGATCCGTCTTCGTAACCGTCTTTTCTTTCTTATTTCTATTCTCTTTTCTTGTTAATAATCACAAACATTAATCATCATTCATTACACAACACCCGTGCCTCCTCGAGAACGAACTCACTTTTAGGGTCATACACACACGGTTTTCCTAAATCGTCGTGCACACTTGCCCTAATTTACCTTCCTTTTCCTAAAGGGGTAAAAATACAACTATCAATAGTCACTACCATGTGAACTCATGAACATGAAATCATCACACATCGTTTCATTAACAAGGTACCCCGTACCGGAAACGATATCCAAACCACAATCTATACACACCAATAAGCACATAAACACGTAAAGACACGCAACTAGCACAAAATAAAACTAAGTGACGAACCTCAAAACCAGGGTTGTCACATCACTCCCTCCTAATAGAAATCTCGTCCCGAGATTTACTCCTTAGGATCAAACACACCGACAACAAATCACACGAGGATACTTGTTCTAAAATAACTCATCTCATTCCCACGTGAACTTTAGTTCAAGTTTCAAAATACCACATATACAACCAAAAATAATTAAACTCATTGCCAAACTCTTGACCTCATAGTCAATAAATCTCACAGATGACTCTTTGATAAAACAAAGACTCTTATTAACACAAGTCCCGAATAACTGCACATGCAAAATGCATTCTCAAACAACCTTTACCAATATTAATACACGAAATATAACATGTATACCACTCGTTTCCCCAGGTAATTCTACGCTCATAAGCTACTGGTCCGATCTTTCCAAAGATCATAAATGGACCTACAAAACTCTACATCAATTCTTCCATTTTACCAAAACATACCACCCGTTACTATGGGTGAAACTCCCTTTAGTCCGTACCCCAAACTACTTAAAATTTCCAATTTCCTTGCAAGGGGACCTATGACGGTCTTTCACATACCCATTAGTTCTTCCAGTCCAAATCAACCTACGATCTATACACATCCTCAAAAGGATGGTTATCTCAGTTAGACCAATCCCTTCGTCCCTATGGCATATCACACCCATAACTCCTCATCCATTCGATTATCGATACTAATCCTCCCAACCAATCAGTATACATCAGTGCCATTTCCTTTTCCACACTACGACAGCATTAGCCTGCACTGTGCTTTATTCTACTCCTTAAGCTCTACCAAAGTTTTACCTCCGGTTCCTATCTCGACCTATTTCATTCATGCTTTGCTTCAATACACACGTCCTTCTCCCTCCTCAACTCATACCATACATCACGATGTGATGCTCCCCATCATTTCTTCCCTTTCCATAACCCTTCATAAGGCATTCCATACATATTAGGCTAACTTTTACGCAAAATCCTCTATTCCATCACATCCGTACGCAATCCTTCCAACTTCTCAACTACGTGACTTTTCATTCCTCTTAAAATATGAGATGAATTAGTTAGTCTATCGTCTATCACCCAACTCTCGTCGTACTTATTCCTCCACCGCATTATGTATCCCTTTCACCAACTTCGTCCTTACATCGCCCTTTCTAAGCTACTCCTATCTATGTAGGAAGTATAGTCTACGTCCCTTTTCTCCATATGATTATCCAAGCCACGTAACTTACAGGTTGACGCGTTCTCCGCTTTAGACAACTCAACTCGTGCAACCTACACCCTTCATCCAAATCACCCTAATACGTCATCCATATTGTTCCAGTTCGTCTCTGCTTCACTTTATTCTTCTTATTCCATGTCTCATCAACCATACTTTCCTTTCCAAGATGGTATTTGGCCTTTCAATTTTATTTCATCACTTAACTCCACCCATCACCTTTGCCAAAAGTTTAATCAAGATGATTGAATATGTGTTGAAGACGTTCATGATCCGTATAGATCATTCTCCACGTCTCGTACACCAAATGCCTCTAGCATTCTAGGCAGATATAACAATCCAGCCCCACTAACTGAGTCCATCTAGTTCTTCCAAATCTTCAGTTCTTGCAACGTATAAGCGATCGCCTTTCTTTGTCGTCCTCGTACGCGTCCAAATCCTTGCTCCACGTATCGTCATGCTTCGCGAATTCATCCGGTCCTTCCGATAATTCCAAGATCGGCTCATTATCCAATCCACCTCTTCAGCCTCCAAAACGCTTCCTCATCCTTTTTCACTTCGCCCCTTGCTGGTTCCATGATACGCCATCATCTCTAACAACTCATCATGGTAAACTTAATACTAAAAACTCACACTCGAAAATCACACGTATAACTCCACTCCAAAACCAACACATAATTCGCCTCACTCTCCTTCTCAGATTTGAGTAGTTCAAGATGTCGTCGACGCTCCCGATGATAACTCGTTTATACACGTTCATGCGCACTTGGTTCATTGACACCATGAAAACCGCTTGTACTTTGGTGAAGCCAAATACATAACCGTAAACCCAAAGCGTTCATACAACATCCTTAGCAGTTTCAACTATGTCCTCCTTGCACCCTCTCTTAGCGGCAATACGAATAAATTCCTACCTCGTTCTACTTGCAAAATTCTACACGCATCTTAAAAGACCGGTACTTCCTCTCATCAGACCACTCAACCTCTTTCCACATCCAATCTACTACTAGGCAACTCAACTTTTATCCGGCATTCCTTGCAATCTCTAACAGCTCTTGTTTTCAAATCACTCCATCAACGATTTGCCTTAGAAGGGCACTAACTACAACTCCTCTCACTTCTCCTACTTGCTCTATTTATGGTTCTACCTCACAGTAATAGGCAAACCTACTAAATTTCAGGAAATTTTCGGAAAACTTGCATGCCCTACGAACAATCATAAATACCTTTGAGGTATTACTTCCCCTTCCAACACTCTCTATGGCACGTTACTTGTGCTAATATCCCACAAATCTCTATTCATCTCCTTGGTACTCCTAAGAGACCTCATGACCACACTAGTTCGTCTACGAACTTCTTTCCTCCCCACTAAGGGTATTCCGACCGTTCTCTCATGGTCACCTACTTAAGCGTGTAGGCGCGACCAAGTCTTTCATACGACTACCTCAACGCTCCCGAACAATACGAAACCAAAACTACATCCTGAATCCATCAGATACGATCAACGAATCAAACCAACGGATAACTAACGACATTTCACGTGCACCAATTAAAACAAGTCAAAAACCACGAGACTCAAAAGAAAACTCAAACCCAGAACATGTATCAATTCAAAGTGACCCATGACAACGAAAAATAATCCAAGAAACACCCAATGGCAACCAAAACATATTACGCCCCGCAACATATTATTTAAACCGTGCATTCGATCGACTTTTCCAAAAGAATATATTTTTATTTATTATTTATTACCTCCCCACATCTATGTGACTCAAACCATCTACAAACAACCTTCTAGACGATCTCAAAACTCAAAGATTAGGTATCCGGTGCATCCCAAATCATAAAAATAAAACTACTATTCAAAACTTCATATTAAGTTTTTTACCTAGTAAGAAAGATTATGTGTTCATTGATGTTCGTTGTGTTGTTCTAATCGAATTGATCTTAGTTTTCTATGTGACTCAGTTTTATTTTGGTGAAACAAATATTTTTGGTTGTTTTTAAATTTAAATGTGCAAGACTTAAAAGTAAATGTCGTTGAAAGTAGAGTGGCGTTAAGGTAAAGAGCGTGAAAAATAAATCTAAATCTAATTAAAAATTAGGTGCATTATTTAAAAACGTGACGGAAAGTAAATCATTAAATGACTAAAAATTAAGGTGACGGAAATTAAAATTAGACAAGTATTAAAAACTTAAACTAAAAATTAAACAAGACAAAACATAAGAGTTAACCCAGATCGGAATATATTCCGATCAACCTACCATCGGAATGAACACACCACCTATCGGAATGATGAAGAAACCCAGATCGGAATATGTCACCTTTTCAGATCGGAATAACCTAACAACCTCAGATCGTAATGTAGTCCAGATCGTAATGTATGCTATCGGAATACCAAGTTGTAACCTGTCGGAATGTATCTATCGGAATGAGGTCCAGATCGGAATATTGCTAAGGAAAATTGGGCAGCACTTCGTCTAAGTAAGCCTCAAGAGCCGTCGGAAAGAGCGATCGCAATATGCGATCGCAATCCCCAGATCGGAATGAGGAAAAGTTCCACCTATCGCAATCCCGGATCGGAATGCAAAACCCTTTGTCCCAACACTGTCACTATCGGAATGTGGAGTTGCAACCGTCGCAATGTGGAAAACTCTAGCTTTCCGATGAGTACCAAATTCGTAATAAGCACAATTCTAAATAAGCTACTTCTAATAAGCCGTGACCAAGAACTTAAATGAAATGGAATCAAAACATGACAATAAGCTAAAAAGTTAAAAGCTTTTAAAATTTAAAAGACGAAACTTAAATGAAATCAAAACTTAAAAATCAAAACTTTAAAGAAAACTTCCAAAATACTAAAACAAAGTACCAAATAAGCACACAAGGTTGTCAATCTCGTGGCTTAGTTCGTACGAGGGATTAAAAAGGACGAAACTTTAATCAAAATAAGCAAATGAATTAAGCAAACTTGCTTAATCCGAAATTCAAGCCGAAACAAAAAGAGAGAAAGGTAGAATGAGTTTGATAAAAAGAACTTGATCAAATGATAAAGAAAGGTAAAGACAAGAATTTAAAGAACACAAATTAAAAACTTACTTGGAATTAAAAGGTAATTAAAGGTGCAAAACATGTAATTAAAAGTGACAAGTAAATAAAAGTGCATAAATGAAAGGTGGAAGAACTAGTTTGTCAATCTAGCCAACAAAACTAAATGAAATGAAAATGAGAGTATTTATAGGTGATTAGGGGAGAGGTTAGAGGAAGCTTCCTCTCTCCTTCCTTTCTTCCTTAATTGCATGCTTAGGTCCCTCCTCTTCTTTAATCTTTTTGTTAATTGCGCCATTAGTCCTTAAGCCTTCAAATCTTCTTTAATCTTGGGCTTTAACGACTTTTGGCTCGGGATTTCTTTGGACTCGTCTTTTAATTCTTCGATAAATAAGACTTGAGTTCCTCGGCTTTAAGTAAACTTTCGTCTTTTGACTTTTTCTTCGATAAATCTTCAGAATTGGTCTTGGACTTCCGTTCTTTATCCACTTTTGACTTCTTGACTTCGTCTTTCATCCTTTTCTTCAATAAAAGTCCGTAAATGCCCGTGAATTCCCGTGTTTTCTCCACTTTTCACCTTTTCGTCCTAAATCACAACAAAAACACAAACCACGCATAATTCCGACATAAAAGACATAAAATACATGTTTTGGTCCGGTTATTATTGTAATTAAGTGGTAGAAAAGATGGGTGTTTACACACCTATCAAATCCCCTACACTTGACCATTGCAATGTCCTCATGCAATGCATTAGTTACAAAGCATGTTTACACTTTTCATCATAATCAATCCACCTTGGCCTTTATTAAGGAGATAGAAAATTATAAAAATGCAAAGCAAAGAAATTAAAAGCATACCTTGGGTTTTGAAAATGTCATGAATAATCATCATCCTCAACTTTTCACTTTCTCCAAACCAAGCTTAAAAACGAGATCATTGTTATTATAAGTTAGTAAACTAACACGAACTCATGTGGGCCAATTATTCACTTAGACTCCCTTATTCCTATGGGTATCTCTTATATTTTATTATTTGTCTTGAATGATCATGAAGATGCATTGTTTGACTTATTTCGATAATTATTTAGTCTGAAAATAAAGTGCACGATTTAATCAATAGTTAGCTAAAGGACCAAATCTTTTAAAACTGCTTCTCGGGATATCAGAAAGTTCATATCTTGGCATAACTTGGTTCGCGATTTGAGACCTTTCTCGGGCCGATATTTGGCAGCGACTTCATACTTCAAATCTTGAGAGACGTTCATGAAATAATGGTCTTCTCTTCATAATTGGAATTTCTTCACTTGATGTTTTGAGAGATTCATACTTGGACCACGACTTCTTCATTTTTCTCCAATCTTTATTTTGGACTTTGATATACAACGATCCGCCTCCTTTTATGACTTGGATCTATTTATCCTCATACCTTGTTAGGGTCTTTTCGGATACACTTCTCCATGACTTTTGGGGAGTTTTGCTTTACGTCGTGTGTCTCGATCCTTCATATTGATTTTCGATAAATGATTCTTCACATCACTTTGGATCTTTAGCAACAAAACATAGCCCTCATGCCTTGTTAGGGCCTTTTCGGACTCACCAATCTTCGCGCCCCGCTTCATAAGTTATGCCTTGGCTATGAACTCTCGTCATTACCGAGCAACTTTTAAACGATCTGGGGCTAGAAGCTAAGTAACTTTTCAAATCGTACAACCTTACTTATTAGCAGATAATTTATTAAGCAAGCGGAGGGAGAATAGGCTCATAATTAACTCACATAAATTCATGAAAGAATACCGAACTTATAATTGGCTCTATCATCTCTCGTTCTCCACAGTTTAAAATCTCAAGGAATGAGACTCGTGGATACTTAGCCTATTAAATCAAAGTTTTGGGTTTTCGAGTCGCCTATAGGATCTTGCAAATTCTTAGACTCTTTCAAGTTTAGAAATCGCATCTTAAAGTTCCCTTGATAAACGACTCTCTAGGATCAATTATAGGAACTTGCGAAAAGTTCTTGTTCTTAACCCGTGAGAGTTAAGACTTTCGCGTTTTATAGCTCCCTATATAAAAGCCTAGCAAAACTTGACTTAAACATGTTAAGGATACTAGCTAGAGTAAACTCGAATTGAGTCAAAAGATTCACAACGTTTGAAAATTAAAACCACTTATTAAACATTTATTCTAATGAGGAAAGAAAATAACTATACAAAGGGAAAAACTAATAGGCCAAAATAGATCAAAAATTTTGAAAAATGTCGAAAAATTGATTTTCCGGTTAAAATGAGGACAAAAACAAGGAAAAGGCCACTTAACTTCGATAGAAGTCCCCCCTACACTTAAGATAAACATTGTCCTCAATGTTTAAGCATGTGGGAGTAAGCTCCCCTACACTTAGGACATTGTGCACGTTGTTTAAATCTTGCTAAGGAAAAGACAACTAAAGAGATTCCTATTTGAATATTGAGAAAATATAAAATAGTGAATCGAAAAGAGTTTAGGATAGAACCGCGAAGAAGTAGAACACGGAATCACGGGTCGTCAAGAATCATTAAGAGTGGATCATTGAAGCTCGAATCCCTGATTAAGAAGTGAGGAGAGGAAATAGCAATCCAAAGGGGTCCCCCCTACACTTATGATAAAGAAAGCGGAAAGATAGATGCATGGGTTGCCTCCCAAGAAGCGCTTGGTTTTTGTTAACCGAGTCGTGAGCCTGACTCGACCTTGATCATCAACGGAAGTAACATGAAACAAATCCACCAGGATCAAAGACATAGTTTTCATCCATCAATAAGCAAGAGCTTAAGGTGAACAAGGTAAGCCAAAAGAGAATTGGCAAGGTCCCCTTAAGCAGTGATGGAGCACGGTGGAAGCAAGTAGGAAGAGGTGTAAGCATGTCTTCAATGGTTCCAAAGATTTTTCCTTTTATTTCATCAGGTGGATACTGAGATGGCTTAAAGACTTCAATACCGGGATCGAACACCTTTTCCTTCAGGGGAAAATAGCACTCCGGCGCAGCCGAGTGTGAAGAAGATCCGCAAAGAAGCACAACCTCGTCCTCAGAAGTGGGACAAAGAGGTGTCAAATCATACGTGCAACGGATTTCGGTGTCGACCAGTTTCTTCTCCTTTGACAAAATGCTCTTCAAATCCAAAGTAGGATTAAGACGATAATCTTCAAAGTCATAAGAAGGAGCATCACTCTCATGAGGGAAGTATGTGTTAAGAAATTCAGAGAAATCTTCCTCAAATGAATAATCGTCCAAAGTAGGATCGAGTGATGGCGGAGGATCTTCATCATGTGAAGAATCGCTCGAGAGAGTATCAGCCTCATCGAAATCATCGAAAGTGGGCAGCTCGGGATACTCAGAAGTACACTCAAAATCATCCGAATCTGAGCTAGAATCATCATCATCATAAGCGTCAAAGACCGGTGACGAATCATAAATGGGAGAAGCGTCCAAAGTGGGGAGAGAATCATCCACATCATCATGAAAAAGTGGATTATCGATGCAAGAGTCGAATAGAGGATTTTCGTAGACGGTAAAGTCATCTAGCACATTAATCATATTCACTGATTCTCGGCCTCCAAAAGTTAAACTAGTAAGCTTCCCCATTTTGAAAACTTTTGCATCATCCCCGACTCGTAAGATTAACTCACCTTCGGCCACATCTACTAAAGCACGTCCAGTTCTCAAGAATGGCCGACCAAGTATTAAAGGAATACGAGGGTCCATTTCATAATCAACTACGACAAAATCGACCGGGAAAGTAAATGTGCCAACTTTAATGAACACGTCTTCGGCTATACCAACAGGGTAAGCGAGAGTGCGATTTGCAAGTTCAAGAGTCATCTTTGTTGGAGTGAGGTCGGGCAATGATAATGTTTTCCAAACACTCAATGGCATAAGATTAATACTAGCCCCGAGATCAGCAAGGGCAGTAAATTCTTCAGTTTTGTTGAACACGCAAGGCAACACAAAACGACCGGGATCTCCAAGCTTTTCCGGAAGTTCTTTAAGAATAACTGCAGAGCAGTTTTCATTTAATCGTGTGTTGGCGAGTTCAATCAGCTTCTCCTTCTTATTAAGCAATTCCTTAAATGCTTTAACAAATTTGGGCATGTGGACAAGTGCTTCAAGAAAGCTAATGTTGAAGTTCATTTGAGAAATCATCTTGATATAGCTAGTCACTTGAGCGTCCTCCTTGTTTAGCATGTTGTTCTTGCCCAAGCGAGAAGGATAAGGGATATTGGGTTTGGGTGGTGAAGGTGCAGGTGTAGGTAAAGGTTGAGATGTTGAAGGATCATTCGTGGGAACTTCATCACGTCGAGGCGGAGACGGTAATGGTGCACAAATACTAGGTGTAGGAGGAGTAGGGATACATGGTGGTGGAGGAGGTGTAGATGATGGTGGTGGGATTGGTGGTCCTACGATGGTGACTCCACTACGAGTAGTAATAGCACTCACATTGGCTCGCGGATTAGTGACGGTGTTTGAAGGTAGAGAACTCGAAGAAGAAGGTTGAGCGGCTGGCAAGAAACTAGCAAGCATATTCTTCAAGTCATTGGTTTGATTGCTGAAGGAGGATTGAATGTTATCTCGAAGCTCGGATCTTATCTCATTTCCTTGCTTTGTGATATCTCCTTTAAGATTGATAATTTGGCTCTGCAAGTTCTTGATTTGCTCACCTTGGGTTCTCATGATGGCCTCAACATCGGGATTAATGGGTGGGGTTTGTTGGGCGGGCGGGTGATAAGGATTAGAAGCTCTTGGTGGGATTTGGTTGCTTCTAGTGTAGTTGCTTGCGGGGTTTTGGTTTTGAGGAGAAAAACCGGGTGAAAGGTAATTGTTGGATCGGTAGCTCAGCAGATTTCTATCCCCTTGTTGTCTAGCTTGGTAATTTTCCGGTGAATAATTACCATAAGCTGCATACACATTTTCCGGATTTCCTTGTGTTGAAGGACAATCGGTGTATGAGTGAGGACCGCCACATGTTTCACAAGGATTAGCAACCGCTTTAACTTGTTGTTGTTGGTGGGTTGAAGCGAGAAGCGTAATACTTTTGCTCATTTCAGTCATCATGCGGGTGAGTTCGGTCATATCAGGGTTTGCTGAGGTTGAGGAAACATTGACTCTCGGGTTGTTCCTTGAAGATGCAGAGGAATCCCAGTTCTTGTGGTGAGTAGTCATGTTCTCAATTAACTCTCGACACTCCTCGGGTCTCCTTTTCATGAATGTGCCACCGGCGGCTGCATTGATCGTATCACGATCTCGAAAAGTCAATCCGTTGTAGAAAGTATCGATCAAGGTGACCGGAAGCATGTTGTGGTTTGGACAACGGTCGATCAGGACATTATATCTCTCCCATGCATCAAAAAGAGATTCATCGGGATCTTGCATGAAACCGCTGATCTGATTGCGAAGGCTTGTGACCATGGATGGTGGAAAGTAGCGCGACAAAAAGCGTTGAGTCATATCATCCCAAGTGTGAATAGAATTCTTCGGGAGACGATCAAACCATTTCTCGGCATGATGTAATAGAGTGTGTGGAAAGAGTTGTAGGCGAAGCTCATCCATAGTGGCACCAGCCAACTTCATGCTTTGGGTGATTGTAATGAATTTGTCGAGGTGTTTGTTGGCATCATCATCAGGCAATCCTCTAAATGGGTTTGTTTGTACTTGCTGAATCATGTGGTGCTTCAACGAAAACTCAGGAGCGTTGATTTGCATCGGCGCAATCGGTCCTCCTCGTCCAAACATTGTTGGTTGACAAAGTTCCTCCATGGTCCGAAGGTCGGGCTGTGGAAGAGCATTGTTGTTGTTATTATTATTATTATTGAGGTGCGGTAGTTGATTATTGTTGTTAACACCTGCCATATCTAAATCTTCTTGAGGCTCGGGCTCTTGATAATTAGAAGATCTAGTACGCATACACCTGAAAATGTAAAAGAAAACAAAACCAAACACAAAGACAATATATATACACAAGAAAGATAAAATCTTTTTGGATTTTTGAAATTTTTTATTTTTATGGTTTTTATGAATTTTTATAATTTTTATGATTTTTTGAATTTTTTATGCAAGAAAGATAACGCTCACAAGTGAACGGATCCCAAAAAGTAACGTGTCTTTCACAAAAAACTGTTGATCTTTACGAAAAGAGCCGGCAGCGGCGCCATTTGATATTAAATTTTTTACCTAGTAAGAAAGATTATGTGTTCATTGATGTTCGTTGTGTTGTTCTAATCGAATTGATCTTAGTTTTCTATGTGACTCAGTTTTATTTTGGTGAAACAAATATTTTTGGTTGTTTTTAAATTTAAATGTGCAAGACTTAAAAGTAAATGTCGTTGAAAGTAGAGTGGCGTTAAGGTAAAGAGCGTGAAAAATAAATCTAAATCTAATTAAAAATTAGGTGCATTATTTAAAAACGTGACGGAAAGTAAATCATTAAATGACTAAAAATTAAGGTGACGGAAATTAAAATTAGACAAGTATTAAAAACTTAAACTAAAAATTAAACAAGACAAAACATAAGAGTTAACCCAGATCGGAATATATTCCGATCAACCTACCATCGGAATGAACACACCACCTATCGGAATGATGAAGAAACCCAGATCGGAATATGTCACCTTTTCAGATCGGAATAACCTAACAACCTCAGATCGTAATGTAGTCCAGATCGTAATGTATGCTATCGGAATACCAAGTTGTAACCTGTCGGAATGTATCTATCGGAATGAGGTCCAGATCGGAATATTGCTAAGGAAAATTGGGCAGCACTTCGTCTAAGTAAGCCTCAAGAGCCGTCGGAAAGAGCGATCGCAATATGCGATCGCAATCCCCAGATCGGAATGAGGAAAAGTTCCACCTATCGCAATCCCGGATCGGAATGCAAAACCCTTTGTCCCAACACTGTCACTATCGGAATGTGGAGTTGCAACCGTCGCAATGTGGAAAACCCTAGCTTTCCGATGAGTACCAAATTCGTAATAAGCACAATTCTAAATAAGCTACTTCTAATAAGCCGTGACCAAGAACTTAAATGAAATGGAATCAAAACATGACAATAAGCTAAAAAGTTAAAAGCTTTTAAAATTTAAAAGACGAAACTTAAATGAAATCAAAACTTAAAAATCAAAACTTTAAAGAAAACTTCCAAAATACTAAAACAAAGTACCAAATAAGCACACAAGGTTGTCAATCTCGTGGCTTAGTTCGTACGAGGGATTAAAAAGGACGAAACTTTAATCAAAATAAGCAAATGAATTAAGCAAACTTGCTTAATCCGAAATTCAAGCCGAAACAAAAAGAGAGAAAGGTAGAATGAGTTTGATAAAAAGAACTTGATCAAATGATAAAGAAAGGTAAAGACAAGAATTTAAAGAACACAAATTAAAAACTTACTTGGAATTAAAAGGTAATTAAAGGTGCAAAACATGTAATTAAAAGTGACAAGTAAATAAAAGTGCATAAATGAAAGGTGGAAGAACTAGTTTGTCAATCTAGCCAACAAAACTAAATGAAATGAAAATGAGAGTATTTATAGGTGATTAGGGGAGAGGTTAGAGGAAGCTTCCTCTCTCCTTCCTTTCTTCCTTAATTGCATGCTTAGGTCCCTCCTCTTCTTTAATCTTTTTGTTAATTGCGCCATTAGTCCTTAAGCCTTCAAATCTTCTTTAATCTTGGGCTTTAACGACTTTTGGCTCGGGATTTCTTTGGACTCGTCTTTTAATTCTTCGATAAATAAGACTTGAGTTCCTCGGCTTTAAGTAAACTTTCGTCTTTTGACTTTTTCTTCGATAAATCTTCAGAATTGGTCTTGGACTTCCGTTCTTTATCCACTTTTGACTTCTTGACTTCGTCTTTCATCCTTTTCTTCAATAAAAGTCCGTAAATGCCCGTGAATTCCCGTGTTTTCTCCACTTTTCACCTTTTCGTCCTAAATCACAACAAAAACACAAACCACGCATAATTTCGACATAAAAGACATAAAATACATGTTTTGGTCCGGTTATTATTGTAATTAAGTGGTAGAAAAGATGGGTGTTTACACACCTATCAAAACTCAACCTTGAACCCGACACTTGTACAACAATTCCGACCAGTCCACTGACCTCCCATGGCTATACATTCTGAATATTTGAAAAGTACGTTCCGAGTACATAATTTTTGGCTTTTGAATCACCCAAAAACTTTTAAAGACGAACAAGTTATGACCAAAACAATTTTATACTAGTTGTTTTAAAACTAAAGAATAAACTTAGTGATTAATGCAATCCTTTTAAATGAAAGATATATTTGTATGTGTAACCTTCATAAACTCAATTTAACCTCGTATTAATAATTATAAATGACGTGAATCGGTTAAACCCAATTATATAAACTATGTAAGTAGAAAGAAATTTTACTTCGCTTTATTTTAAAGAAATTCTTTTAGAATTTGAAATAAATAAGTGTTGATTTAAAAGAAATCTTATGTTCCATCTTCTTTCAAACACGACTCCAACACCTTACCCTTATTTTACCGAATACAACCAATTATCTAACCCTATAATAGATTTCCCAGTCCCCCTTTTCTCAATATATTCCGACCAAAAGAACTGTAAGACCCAACACAAAAGATTTCATTATCTCAAAAGAAATCCCAAGTTATTTCAATAGACCAAGAACACCATTTTAAAACGTACACGTGAAATACGAAACTCAAAGAATACGCTACAAGACACACTTCAAAAGATTCAAAACGTCGTTGAAACTCCACCAAACTCGAGCACTAATAAATCGTTTAAACACAAGAGAGCACTAGGTACGTTCAAGTTATAATAACTAATGAACGACCGTTAATCATAACATAACATCTATCAGTATATATACATCCGCATATGTATACCTATTGAATCCCCCAAACATACTCGTTATCATACACGTAGTCAATCAATCGCTTTATACGCTCGTTTTTCCATACGAGTAATCACCATCTCACCGTGCCACAACAAGGCATAAAGCCCACCTCCAAAACCAAACCATATCGTGTGACCCCAAAATCACACAACACAACTATAACCCAAAACATATAACACAAAAAGAACAATAGCCATATCGTAGGTAGCCATTACATAAACTCATATCATAATACGTATACCCAAATTCTACATCTCATCATATACAAGCATGTACTAACCCTCTTTCATGCAACCATACTTGGGAACCCATTGAAGTTGTGGTACTTGTATAACTATGTTGGCCACCATACTTATACAATTACCCTTTCCCCAATGCACTCCCTCCTATGATGACACTTATAAGAATCAATACAACATATAACACATAAACCCATCTACTCACATAAGCTCATGACCACATAAACAATAAAGTCCAAAACTCCATCTATTAAAATAACATAGTAATACTCTTGAAATACGTGAATCCATAGTCTAGCTAAAATAGCATAGACTAAATCCAAAACAAAAATATCATCAATTATAAGTCATGTCGCCCATAAGAGTGGAAACAACTTAAAACCCTTCCTATCCACCTACTCCTAGTAACTCGAACCACCACACGATTCTTAGGGAACATGACTTAAACATCAAAAGAAAAAAAAATAACATACCTCAGGTATGTAAAATAACTCGATAAAAGATAGAAACTACCTTGTACTAAATTATGTATTATAATGTACAATTTAAGCAAAATACAACAGTGACTAGCGTGGACGATTATGGTTCAACCCGCACTAGTCACAAACCCGAAAAGAAAATAACATGTGACTAAGTATGAACATACTATGGTTCAATTCATACTAGCCAAAACATCGCAATAAATAACATCCAAACACATCAAGTATTATAAAATGCACACATACTCCTATGACGCCTATATGTAGGGACCCTTAAGCTATAGACTAGGCTACACGACTAGGCAACCTAATTCTCTATAAACATTGGCTCTGATACAATTCTGTCACACCCCACCATGGTGGAATATGGGGCACGACGTATGGATATCATCACAACAATAGCGTGTATATAGAGATAACTAAATGATATAAGAAATGTCATAAATGGCGATACAAATGCCATGACAATATCTCAACATGCAGGAGTCTAGGTAAGTAGGTAACAGTCCTACCACTTACCCAAGACAAAAAATAAACATAAACCAAACAAACATATAGGTGCCAAAATGAATCACTTATCAAAAACATAAAAGTAAGCTAAGAAGGAACAGGGATCTCCTTCTATATGCAATCCTAAGGCATCCAAGTCTATCCACTTCTATCCTCAAGCTTAAACACATTCACACCTGAAAGAGACACTAAAACACGTCAACATAAAGTTGGTGAGAGTCATAGGTTTAGACTCCAACGCTAAATCATTTACAAGATGTGAATAACAAACACCAATACAATAACATATGGAAAATGTACTACAATTATGTATTAACAACTAGCATTCAAGATCAATCATTCGAAACCAAAATCCAAGGCTCCTACCTTGCCAAACAACATGGTACCATAGATGATCACACTATGTACCTATCCCAAGGCCACTACCTTGTCAAACCACAAGGCCACTACCTTGTCAAACCACAAGGCCACTACCTTATCAAACCATAATAACTGAGACGGCACGTGTCCCCCGATCCAAATCATACACAATCAAGAATCACATAGCAGTTAATCACATAATGTACACACAAGTCCATCTCAAATCACAAACACATTCACAACATCAATTTAGAAAATAACTCAACACAGTGTCTCTTCCATCCCATCTGGAAGTCAAAATCAGTATTAAACATGGGACTACGAAACTCACCTGATTGAGCTTCTCCAAGAGTCCGCGCACTAGCAAAAGCTAACAAACCAAAAACACATAATCAATACACGAACCAATCACCAAGATGGCTCATCAACCTATGATGGACATCTAGCCTATTCTCATATATTTACCTCATTTTTAAGTTCTAATCACCCCATTACCCTTCTTTAACAAGTCCCTAACTTGGTTAAGTTTAATAGCTATCCCGTTCATAATTTTACACAAAACAGTCCCAGTTTTAGGTCTCAAAACTTTAAGTCAAACGTCCACTTAAATATACCCATGGTTTCTGTAAAAGGAATATTCACACTTTTATAGATGTTAGTTAAAACCTCCCACTTTCCCTAACCTTAAAGCTACTGTTAAGGCCTCGATATATGTGTATATATTGCTACCTATCCAGAATTCACTGATTTTAAACGTATGAAAAGTTCATTACCATTAGAGGGTCTTAACTTAAACCACAATCTTAGACCAAGTGCAGATACACACTACAATATAAAAACCATCTCTCATGTTCATGAGAAGATCCCAATGCAACCCTAAGTACCCCAAACAACCCAAAACTTAAAAAGAAAACAGGCTGAATTCAAAACTGTTTTGACCTCCGACTGTTGTAACCTGTTTTTGACCCACTTATCGACCTCCAATTTAGATCTAGTTTCTTGCATTGGAAAGTCACTTCAAATACCTTTTCAGGGCTAGTTTGATCGCATCTTGAATGTTCCTGGAACTCCAGATATGATCAAAACAATTGACTCAAAATTCTGCCGAGTTCTTTTAAAACGGGTTTAACAAAATCAACCTCATTAATTAACCCTAATCACTCTAATTAAAAGCCCTAATTTATTTAATCATTAATATATGATTAATATACTGTTTTTAATTAAACCCTAATCTAATCCATCATATGATCATAGAAACATTAAAAACATTTAATATGAAAAAGGTTAAGAAGGTTTTACCTTTGAATTAATAGAAGATGAAGAAAACCTAATTTTTGAAGAACCCTAATTGGCCACCATTGATGAATTTCGGCTAGGAGATGTTATGGAGGTTAAAAACCTGATTATTATGGTTATGAGTTCGGTTTGGTTAAGTCCTAAAGGCCCCCTAATCCCATTACAAGTCCATTGGGCCTGTTTTGGGCTTTTCCCCTTCTTTCTTTCTTCTTTAGTGCGTCTAAACCGACCCAAACACCCCTAAATTCGTTTGTTTTTTTTTATTATTTAATATTATGTTATTAATATTACTTTAATTTTCCTTAATTTATTTCAGCTCCTAAAGCTTCCTAAACCACAAAACCGTAAAACTAGTCAAATTTACGCGTTTTACCGTAAAAGACGTAAAATATACACTTTTAAAAAAAATCTCAAATTTTGCAATAAACTTTATAACTAAGTCCTAAATGACTTAAAACCATCCCGAAAAATATTCATACGACTAATTACCTCATCCGCGACCTCTAAATGCTAAACCGTAAATCGTAAAAATACGATTTTCTATAATACATATACGTATATTTAGAACCACCAAAAAACACCATCTCACTTCATAGGCACTACCATGTGAACTCATGAACATGAAATCATTACACATCGTTTCATTCACAAGGTACCCCGTACCGGAAACGATATCCAAACCACAATCTATACACACCAATAAGCACATAAACACGTAAAGACACGCAACTAGAACAAAATAAAACTAAGTGACGAACCTCAAAACCAGGGTTGTCACAAGCATAATTCGCATCTACATATGATATTAGTGCAATAAAGGAATCCTTCAGATACTACAGAACACGATGAAGTGTTCCTTTAAGATACCGAAAGATCCTTTTCACAAAATGTAAGTGCTTTTCGGTAGGCCGAGCCTGATACCGGGCACACATGCATATAGCAAATTGCAAATTAGGCCTGCTAGTATTCAGATAGAGAAGGGTGCCGATCATTCCACAGTATAGTTTACCATCGACATCAATCCCATCCCTATCCTCATCTAACTTGGATCTCTCCACCATTGGAGTATCTACGAGGTCACAGTTTTCAAATGATACTTTTTCAAAGATTCAAGAGCATATTTGGATTGATTAATGAAGATTCCTCTAGGATTTTGAGAAATTTGCAACCCTAAGAAGAATGAAAATTTTCCCATGATCGACATCTTAAAGCGTGTGGACATGATTTTCTCAAAATGGTCAGACAGTCTTTGATTAGTGGGAGCAAAAATTATATCGTCAACATAAATTTTGTTGGGAATAAAATGAGCCAAGACACTTAGACGCTGACAAGAGTTAATTGGACGCTGATAGGAAGAAATCAAGCGCTTACAGATCAAGCATTGACAAGAAATATCCAAGCGCCGATAAGAAGAAGTCCAAGCACTGATAGGAAAACTTAGTCAACACGTTTGTTATTTGAAGAAAAGATATACTCAATATTGTATTTTCTATATTTATCTTTTCCTAGAATAGTTGATAGGTTATCCATTGTACACGACTCCTTATGTTATAAAAGGAGGTCGTAGGGTTTATAGTTGATACGCATTATTCAGTATTCGACTTTCATTGTACTCAAGTTTGATTATCAATCAAAAGTGAAAGTTTGATTAATTTGTTTTTACTTATTCTTTAATCTAAGTGTTAATTCCGCATAACACTTGGATTGTTCATACAACAACAAAGTTTCTCTTAGTGTTAAACTTGATTTAATCTCGTTAACACAAATTGTTAGGACCTTTGGAATAGTCATTTGTAATAGGTATACTAGGAGGTGTGTAGTTCCTCCTGGTCCTAGTAGTAGTAGGAGCAACACGTGCTCCTGGTCTGTAGAAAGTCAAACTTTATTATTTTGAGTTGTTTGTTAGGATATGCATGAGATATGTTAGGAAAGGATATGCATACCAGAATTACACGTTTTGGTTTAATGATGTATTAGGGTTTCCTTGTAGTATAAAAGGAACCTTAGGCAGAAGGGTTATACACACCTTCATCAAACATTATTCTAGTTTATATTAATATTAGAAATCCTTAGTAAAGGATTTTAGTCATTATAGTTATTCTGTTTCTTCTTGTTCATATTATTTGTATTCCGCACTTATACTGTGTGATTCATCTAGAGTCTCTCTGTGAATAGACATGTGATTACAGAAGTCGTTCACCATCCTTAACAGGCTACAAGATCCACATCTAGTGGACCCAACAAGTGGTATCAGAGCCTGGGAGAGTCTCTGCACAAGAAGAATCATTTTTTCTTATTACTAACATATTTTAATCATGTCTGCCTCTAGTTCCACTCAAACAGGAGAAGATAGCACTCTTAAAACACAGCAACCTCAGCAGATCGTTGCTACGATTTCCAATACAAATGGAAAATTTCCTCTTTTGAAGAAAGATGAGTATGATAGCTGGGCAATGAAGATGGAATGCTGGATCATCAACACTGATCTAGACCTTTGGAAAATTATTCAGAATGGGAACAGTAAGAGGTTTACTGGAAGAGACAAGAATGGTAATATCATCCTTCTTGATCCTAAAACTCAAGGCAAAAACTATTTTGCTTCAGTCTCTTCCTGATGATCACATGGGTGACTTTTATCACTTGGATGATGCTAGAGAGATTTGGAATGAAGTAAAAGCAAGGTTTGGAGGGAATGAGGAATCAAAGAAAATGCGCAGATCCATGCTGAGAGATGAATTCACAGAATTCAAGATCTCTGAAACTGAAGGTATTCATCAAGGGTATGATATGTTCCAAAAGATACTTAGCCAGTTGAATCAACTCAAGTCTAAACCTGACAATAGAGATATCAATGCCAGGTTTCTTAGAGCCTTACCTTATTCATGGAATTAGGTAGTAATCTCTCTCAAAGCAAAAGGTGGCCTTGACTATCTTAATTTTTATGATCTATTTTATAAGCTCAAAACTTTTGAGCCTCATGTGAGAGGATACTCAAGTGATTCTTTTGCTACTCCTGCTAACTCTGCTTTTGTGAGTTCCATGGGATCTAGTCCCATGTCTTATGCTAGTAGCCCAAGCTATACTGTGTCTTCTCAGCATACTTTTACTCAGCATACTTCTACTCCTAAACCAAAAACAAAGTCTGGTAGCATGGTAGAAGCTGTTCTTCACTCTTTTGTTGTTGATGTTGATCCATAATAGTAGCTTGCTTTTGATGACTTCAAACAGGTTGACAAACTTGACCTGGATGAAATGGATCTCAAGTGGCAGATGGCCATACTCACTCTCTGGGTTCACAAGTTTGAGAAGAAAGTCGGTCAAAAGTTTAACTACAACCCAAGAGAGCCAACAAGGTTTGATAGAAGCAAGGTTAGATGCTATAACTGCCAGTAGCAAGGTCACTTTGCTAGGGAATGCCCTAACAAGAGTGACCAGGAGAAGAACAGGTATTCAACCTTCAAGATTCAGGAGGTCAAGGATGACAAGAAAGCTTTGGTGTCTTTTGACTCTATGGTTAACTGGAGTGATCATTAGAATGCTACCTTGGAAACAACTGAACCTTCTACTGACGTGTTTGCAATAATTGCTGGAAATTTGTCTGATACCGAGGAAGCAGAAGAATTTGCTCTTATGGGCATCTCACCTCAGGTATAAAACTGCCCTCTTGGTTGTCATGATAAATATTCAGAACTGTTTTCTCAATACAATGAATTAAATGAACAAAATGATAAGTACTTTTTAGATGTTCAAGCATATAAGAGTTCTTTAAAAACATTGGAACAACAAAAGAGGTGGCTTCAAGATACTCAACGTGAATATGAGGATAAAATTAGAATTCTAAACATTGATTTAGAAAACACCACGAATATGCTTAAATACACTGAAAAAGTAAAAGATGACAGTATCAAGGATAAGCAAGACATGCAGGAAAAATTGGATGCTACACTTTTAAGATTTGAAAAATGGCAAAATGCACCTAAGAATCTTTCAAAGTTAATTGATAGTAGCATGTCTGGTAGGATAAGAGAGGTTTAGGATTTGATAAATATATTGATTCAGAAGATGTGTTTGATTTATCTTTTTCAAGTGTCTTTGATCCTGACAAAGAGGAGGAGGGAAAACCTAGCTACAATAGGTTTCAACCAGCTTCAATAATGCATGTTGTCCCTCTACCTCTTACAGGAACTTTTATGGCCATATCTAGGCATACTGACTTGGATGGATCACAGATGCATGAGTCTCCAAAAAGCTCTACTAATACTAATGACTTTGTCTCTTTTACTTTCAGTGACAAAGCCAGTGACTCTGCATCCTGTGGTTCAAGTGAAGAGTCAAGACCTACAAGCTCCAAGACAAATAACCCTGCTGCTACTAGTGCTAGGAAGAGTGAAGAGAGAGTTGCTTCTACTTCAACTGTGTCTAGTTCTAGTTTACTGAGTCCTAGGAAAGTTGATACTCCTAGAGTTGTGTGTAATTAATTTAGCAGTATGAAACAATGCCATTTGAATAAACGGTCGTTTAAAACATGTTTTGTTTGTGGAAGTAAACTTCATTTGATTAAAGATTGTGATTTTATGATCACCTGCTTCTGTTTATCATGCTTATCCTGCTCCTGGTCCACCAGGAGTTGCTCCATATTCTTCTAGAAGACTAAACCTATGTGCCCAATCTTATTCTTCTTCTAGAAGGACCTCTCCTTTAGCTTCTGATCACTGGAGAAACAATGGATATACCCATAATAGACCAACCAACAACTATTTTCATAACTTCAATCAGAATTATGCTTTTAATTCTGACCAAATGTATTTTGGGTTGGGAATTTTGGGTACTGTTGTTAAGCCCTCAGCAGGTTGTTCTTGGTCAAACAATAACACCCATATGATGAATAGGCAACCTAAGAACAACAGTGGATCTCATCAATCTTCTTGGCTATCTACAAAAGATCCACAAGGCAGACTCAAACCTGAAAAGGTCTGGGTCCCCTTAAGACACTAACATTTGTATATATTTTTCTTGTTGTTGTAGGTTACTCCATACCAAGATCCTACTCTAGGAATAGTTGATAGTGGATGCTCTAGAAGCATGACAGGGAATAAAGGACTTCTAGCTAACTTTGTACCATTTCAAGGCAGAAAGGTCTACTTTGGAGGTGGTGAAGGAAGTATCTCTGGCAAAGGGACGATACAGACACCTAACCTTAATTTTGAGCAGGTCTACTATGTTGAAGCACTTCAACACTTCAACTTGATCTCTGTATCCAAGATTTGTGACACGAAGCAGTTTGTCCTCTTTACGGATACTGATGCACTGGTGTTATCCAAAGACTTTAAGCTCCCGGATGACTCTCAAGTTCTACTCAGAATCCCTAGAAGACACAATCTCTATAGTATCAAGCTGAATGAAGTTAATCCTACTGGTCAACTAGCTTGTTTGGTTGCTAAAGCCTTAGAAGATGAAGCCACTAAATAGCATAGAAGGATGGGACATGTAAACTTCAAGACCATTCACAAATTGGCAAATATGAACTTGGTCTCTGGTTTACCTCCCAAAACATTCAGAAATGACATAAATTGCCTTGCATGCAGCAAAGGAAAACAACATAAAACATCCTTCAAGGCTATTACTGCTCTCAGTCTCATAACTGAACCATTGCATCTACTACACATGGATTTATTTGGTCCTACCTCCATTAGGAGCATTGACCACAAACAATACTATCTTGTGGTAACTGACGGGTATAGCAGGTTTACGTGGGTTTTCTTTCTAGCTGCCAAAAATGATACCTACTCAATTCTCAAAGATTTCATTACACTCATTGAGAATCAGCTGTCCAAGAAGGTGAAAGGTATCCGATGTGACAATGGAACAAAATTTAAAAATGCAAACCTCATAGCACTTTGAAATTCTAAAGGTATCAAGAGATTATAGTGCTGCAAGGACTCCTCAACAGAATGGTGTTACAGAAAGGAAGAACATGACTCTAATAGAAGCTGCGAGAACTATGCTTGCAGACTCCAAGCTTCCTACTATGTTTTGGACAGAAGCTGTCAATACTGCAAGTTATGTGTTAAATAGGGTTTCAATTACCAATTCACATAAGAAGACTCCCTATGAGCTACTCACAACTAAAGTACCTAGCATTGCTCATTTGAAGCCATTTGGTTGTCCTGCCGCCATTCTGAATACTAGTGACTATTTGGGGAAATTTGATGGCAAGGCAGATGAAGGATACATAGTGGGATATTCAGCTCACTCTCGGGCCTATCGTGTCTATAATCTCCATGGCAAGCGTGTCATTGAAACTATTAATCTCAGGTACTTTGAGGAGAAGACAAACATCCAAGGCAAAGGTCCTGAATGGTATTTTGATCTTGATTATCTTAAGTGACTCATTGGGATATTTTCGTTTCAAAACTAACCAAGATGCAGGTCCACAAGTGTTTGCTACTTCTAGAGCATGTGCTCATTCTAGTTTTTTCAGACTCAGATTAGGAGGATGATATTTTTGTTGTTCCATCCTATTCCACCACAGTCTCTCCAAATACCAATGCTACTCCTAGTGATGCTTCTCCATCAGACATTATGGACTTACAAGGAGCTCTTGACACATTGCTCAAGCAACAACAAGATGCTACTACAGCAGCTGCTCAAGGAGGCTTTGAGTTTCCTTTGAGTACCCCTACTGTCCAAGTTAATCCTAGTGCTCCTAATGTTAATCCTAGTGCAAGTTTAACACCTATTGGTTGTCCGGTTAGTGATCCTATTTCCTCAACTAGATTCTCTAGTCCTTCTGACCTGAGAAACTATCAAAGAAGTCTTCTACTAAGTTGGATGATATTCATATGCAACCAATAAATGGCATTTTCGACTCTGCTTCATATGATGATGACATTGTTGGGGATCTTAATAACTTGGCACCAGAAGTGAATGTAGCTTCTATTCCTGTTCAACAAATGCATAAACACCATCCTACTACTCAAATCATTGGAGATCCTGGTTCTACTGTCAAGACTCATCGCATGCATAAGAAAGCAATGTCTGATCATCATGCTCTTGTGAGCTATATTGAGGACCAAAAGCGTAATAATCACACGGACTTTCTTTACTGTTTGTTTGCTTGTTTTCTTTCACAGGTGGAACCTAGATCAGTCTCTCATGCTCTTGAGGATCAAAGTTGGGTGGAGGCTATGCAGGAGGAGATGCAACAGTTCTTGTTTCAGATGTTTGGATCCTAATTGACTTACCAGATGGAAAGACAGCAATTGGTACCAAATGGATTCTCAAAAACAAGAAAGATGCGAGGGGTATTGTCGATTGAGGCCATTCGTCTGTTTTTGGCTTTTTCTTCTTATGTTGGCTGTCAAGAGTTCATTTCTCTATGGCAAGATTGATGAGGAAGTTTATGTCACTCAACCTAAGGGCTTTGTTGATCCACTTCATCCCAAGAAAGTTTACAAGGTGGTCAAAGCTCTATATGGACTTCATCAGGCTCCTAGAGCTTGGTATGAGTGTCTTTCCACTTTCTTGTTGAAACACGGCTACAGAAGAGGCACTATTGACAAAACACTATTTCTTAAAAGAAATATCAAGGACATCATCCTAGTTCAAGTGTATGTGGACGATATTATCTTTGGTTCTACTAAGAAGGAATGGTGTGATGAGTTTGAACAACTAATGAAAGGCGAATTCCAGATGAGTGCCATGGGAGAACTTACATTTTTACTTGGTCTTCAAGTCAAGCAACAGTCAGATGGTATCTTCATAAGTCAAGACAAGTATGTTCATGAGATTCTTCAGAAGTTTGATATGGAACCTCTTAGACCAGCAACAACACCTTATGAAGTCACTAAAGTCAAACTCAAGAATGAGCCAGATCCTCCGGTAAATGTTCACATGTACAGGTCAATTATTGGCTCACTCATGTATTTGAGTGCATCACATCTGGATATTATGTTTGCAGTAAGTGCTTGCTCTAGAAATTAGGTGGCTCCAACCGTTTCTAACTTGAATGCAGTCAAGAAAATCTTCAAGTATATCAAGGCTCAACCCAAGCTAGGCTTGTGGTATCCTAGAGAATCATCTTTTGTTCTTGAAGCATATAGTGATAGTGACTATGCAGGTGCTAATAATGACAGGAAGTCTACTATTGGTGGTTGTCAGTTTTTGGTCGAAGACTTATCTCATGGCAATGTAAGAAACAGACAATAGTAGCTACTTCTTCAACAGAAACTGAATACGTAGCTGCTGCTAGTTGTTGTGGACAAGTCTTGTGGATATAAAATCAGATGATGGATTATGGGTTCAACTTCATGAACACCAAAATTTTCATTGACAATCAAAGAACTATTTGCATTATGAAGAATTCTGTTTTTCATCAACGAACAAAACATATTGAGATTAGGCACCACTTTATATGGGATGCTAAGGAGAAGAAGCTGATACGTGTTCTTAAAGTACATACGGATGATAATGTTGTTGATTTATTGACTAAAGCCTTTGATGGTTCGCGGTTCAACCACTTGGTGGTTCACATTGGAATGGTCAATCCTTGAGGTCTAGGATTGAGGGGAGGCTAAGCCTAAGGGGAGGCTTAGTGTACATATTTCATTGCACAGTCTAACATATGGTAGTTTCCAACAACAGTTTCATGGGTATTTGCGGTGTGTGCTACTTCTAGTGGAAGATTTTTGTCACTTCTAGTGACTGTATTCAGCTCCTAGTGGGTACAAACCCTTCTAGTATACTCATTGTTGGCTTCTAGTATTACTTTTGGGTCACTGTTCACTTCGTTGACTTTCATTGACCACTTGGTGCTCCTAGTGTTGACTTTTATGCGTTTTGACTTTCAATCAACGTGAGTTAAATCTGGTACGTATCTTTTTATTTATCTTTGGTAACTGGGATTTGCAAATATTGGTTAAGGGGCAAGTGGTTACTTTCGCATTAATTAATTAACTTTTAAAGGGCAACCCCCATAATTAGGGGTCACTGAACAGTTACATGACCATTATTTATGGTCAAATCCCTCAATTGACTCGTTCATCTCAACCATAATACACACATACGCTCCTACTCTTTTCCTCTTCCATCAATCATCTTCCATCACATCCAATCATCAACAATGGCTGCTCTCCAATACAAACCTGATCATAACAAGGTGGCCTATCTTGGTGAAGGTTCTAAACGAGAAGAGTTCACAGACATCATCGAATTTATTGAGGCTTCCAACCTCAGGTATGCTTTTACGGTTTGCCCTACTGTATATGATAGTGTTATTCGTCAGTTCTGGGCAACTGCCCACCTTGTGGATGTTTTGGGACGCCCACTAGAGCTTCATGCTACCATAGATGTGCGCTCATACGTGGTGGATGAGACATCTATTTGGTCTGCTCTTCATCTCCAGGATGAAGGTGGCATTATCTCTATCCCCAATTCAGAGGTATTGGATGGGATGGCTGATCTTGGTTATAATCATGGGGGGAAGTTTAACTTCCAGAAAAATAGGTTTCCCCCTAATGGAAGCTTCTGGTTCACTTCTTGATTCATTGCTTGAGTCCAAAGTCTGGGAGTTGGGATGCATTTCCCATCCCCTTGGCTACTAGTTTGATTTGTATTGCACAGGGTCGTGTGTTTAACTTTTCTCGTTACTTATTTGATGGAATGATTTGCAACCTTAGTAGTACTGGCTCTAGGAAGAATTTTTTGATGTACCCTCGGTTCTTGCAGCAGGTTCTTATGTGCCTACCTAGAAATAGGGAGGAATATGAGACCCCTAAGCTTAGTTCTAAGGTGCATTCGAATATGGCACTTGGTTTTGAGGGTGTTTGGAGGCCTCTTTCTGATGCTATGCTGGGCCTTGCCCAAGGGGATCCTAATGTGATTCCTCTGGCTAATGAAGCCGATGAGGAACTTCCATTAGGGGATGATCCTATGGAGGAGGAGCATGATGCTACTGGTGTGCCTCATATGGAGGTGGAGGAGCCAGCTAAAGAAGTGGTGGTAGAAATGCGATCCACTTCAAAGGCTGCCCCCTCTTCTTGCCCACATAAGTCCTCATTTGTTGATACTCCCCCTTCTAGTCCAGCTCCGCATTTTGCTGAGAAGCCATCTAGCTTTCATGCTCATGACGATGACCCATTTGTTGCTTCTGGTCCCAATGATTCATTCCCCGATCCAAGTCCTCTCGGTGGGGAAGCGGAGGAACCTGTTACACTAACTTCTTTGCTAGCTCTTATGCACAGGTATTACGCATAGGACTATGATCAAAACACCCAACGGGGACACTCCATTTGCATTGGCCTACGGCACTGAGGCTGTTATACCAGCAGAAATCGGAATGCCTACCATCCGCACGGCGGAGGTTAATGTCGTCACGAACGACGAGCAGCTGCGAATCAACCTAGATCTGTTGGAAGAAAAAAGGGAGATAGCAGCCATCAATGAGGCTAATTCCAAGGCTAAAATGAAGGCTTATTATGACGCCAAGGTTAAAGGTGTTTCTTTTCGACCGGGAGATTATGTCTATCGTGCTAACGAAGCAAGTCGAGCGGAGAATACAGGAAAGTTGGGCCCTAAGTGGGAAGGACCGTATGAGGTCACGGAAGCCTTAGGACGAGGCGCGTACAAGTTACGTGACATGGATGGCCGCGATCTGGAACGCACATGGAACATCTCCAATCTCAAAAGGTGCTATCTTTGAAAGCTACGGCTTCCGCATGGGTACTTCTCTATATGTGGCTTTAATGAGGATCCATGCACTCTATTAGTTTCGCTTCTTATGTTTTGTCTAGGTTCCTTTTTTGTTTTTTAGGACTTGTCATTCTTGTTCAAACAAAAAATGTAAACGTTCTAATAAAATGCCGTGGTGCCTAGCTAGCTCCACGGCTTGTTTTGTGCAAATTATTTCTTAGGATTTGTTAGTCATATGAATTTTAGTTATTGTTATAATATGCCATGTTTCATTCATATGCATTCATTCAATCACCGTACATGTACTATACGCCTCCAGGCGGGGTAAGAGGATTAAGTGAACCTACTAATTCAACTTGTCGCGTAAGAGGGATGCAACCCCAGCAGCACGGATCATGTATCCTTACTAGACACCTTACTCACAAGACGTTGTGGTAAGTTCCGTATGCCGTACTCACGCAGTGCTTTGCATAGTAAAGACGCACGTCGCATGTCTAGTGAATTATAGACTTGCATGTATTTCCCCTTTTGTGTAAGACGTGACATGTCATGCAGTATCGGTATACGATATTTAACAAAATAAAAATACACAAGTTTACAAATAAATAACAAAATGGCCGTAGTTATCACGGACCTACAAACAAAAGACAGTTATCTACCATATCAGTCTTAGTCGTGTACATGCACGGACGAATAAAAGTTACAAATGTTTACAAGATAAATTACAAGGGAGGTAGGAATTCCCCTATGTCTTTCTTTCCTTCTTCGATCAGAGCACGGAGGGCCTCCCCGCGAGCGTCCTTTCCATCCTGCTACTTGATCGCAGTCGCATCCAACACCTCAGCAAGCAGCTTTTCACCTTTTATCACTTTCGTTACGGAGTCGTAAGTAGGTAAGGTCAATTGGATGGGATCCGCAGTAAGCTTGGACATAACCATATCGTTTGGAGCATCCTTAAGCGCCTCGAGTTCATCCAGAAGGGGGTGTTGGATTGCCGCCAGAGCATCCATCGATGCGGTCATATTGTCCGCAACTGAAGGGTTATGGTAGGGATGCTGCATAATGTCTTCGTTCTTACCTATCAATTCTGCAGCCTGGACCAAACCCTCATGCCTACCACGGTCGATGCCATCCGACACGACCCCGGTGAATGCTTGCAGTAAGTGCGGAGCTTCCATGGCTTTGCTTACGGCGAGGCGCATTCCTTGTCTGATCATCCACCTTCGTCCAGCTATGGCGGATAACAGGGGAGGACACAGTCTTTCAGCACAACTTGTGGCCATCTTGCTCAGTTCTTCCTCCGCCGTTGCAGTTTGCTCTTCTAACTGGGCCCTCACTTGTGTTAGCTCATCCTTCAGCGCATCGCGCTCTTGGGCGATGTTGAAGGCTTGTACGGTTACGGCCTTGGTAGAAGCTTCGGCCGCAGACACCTGCATATGGAACTTCGAGTTATCACAAGGGTAATATGTTCTTTTTCTTGGGTCAAATAAAAAATCAAGGAAGGAGTATATGTATAAAATTTTCGAAAGCATACCTTCTCGTTCGATGCGGCTACAAGAGCTTCGAGCTCGGCTATGCGTTTTTCTCGGTTGTCGGCATGTTGAGCTTGCTCTTTCACTGTAACCTCGGCCGTCACCAGCGCCGCTTGCAATGACGCGATGGTCTTCTCATTCTTCACGACCATTGCCTCCTGGCGAGCTATCCTTTTGTCTCCTCGCTTCACATTCGCCAGGGCCTTGATCAGACGGCGTCTTAGAGCGGCACCCACCGTCACTTGATGCGCGGACGACACGTCAAACTGCTCCAGCAGGGATTCATGATCCAGCTCATCTAAGTCTTGTGCAAGGGCTGGAGGGGTAATGTGCTCGATGAATTCCGAACACTCAGATTCCGCCTCCAACCTTGTTAAACTCGAGAGATTCCATGCTAGGCGCAGGCTATTTTCTGGCCCTTCGGGGAGTGGCTCCTCAGCGTGTGTCGCAGCAGGAGATGGGGGTCTGTTTGATGGTGCGGGGGATGAGTTCCTCTCCACTTCTTCCTCTTGGGCTACGGCCGACGGATCCGCCCTGTTATTGACATTACAACTTTTGTTTAGGCATTATATATTTCACAAGCAAAATGACACGACTGACATACGAAGGGTACTTACATGGTACCAATTGCAGGTTCTGGGGCAGTAGGAGCTACGGCACTCACAGGGGTAGCTCGCCAGACTTGCTCTTCCATGTGGGGGGTAGGGTTGGCTTGGGCAGTCGCAGTACCACTTCCCTCCTGGTACTGCAGATGGTCCTTCCTTAGTTTCTTTGGGGGAACATTCGAGGCCCCGGCTTCATCCCCTATCGTCTTTTCCACCCTCCTGGTGGTCTTTCTCTTTCTGGATGTGGGCTGGGCGGACCCGGAAGCTTGAGTGATGTCTTCGTCCTCAAGGTTGAGGAAATCGCTTTCATCTTCCTGGTGTGTCGCGGTTCCCTCCAGCAACAGCTCTCCACCATCTTCATTATGGGAGTCTAATGGGGATTTCTCGATGATAGGCTCCTCTTCATCTGATCTTTGCTCGGACGTATCTTCGATTGGAATGGTGCGGTCTGAGGTCGCATCGAGAAGGGGGAGTTCATTCTCCTTCAGAGGGCGGAACCCTTCAGGCACCTTCATTGGGTCGCCCTGGCGTAGTAATCCGTGTAGGTTCATTTCTGCGGACATTTGTAAATACACGGGTTACTACGGTTATACAATACAAATGAACGTTTCTTACATTTACAAAAGTATAGAGTGCACCTACCCTGTCCACGCTCCGTCAGAAAGCACGGATATAAGTTCTCCCTCCCATAATACCGACGACTTAATCCTACTAAGCACAAGAAATGTTCCGGCAACCCCTTATGGAATTCCGTGCGGTGGGTATCTAATATTTTTAGGTCTCTGCTGCTATAGTCTTTGGATTTGGGCGGAGAATCTTTGGGTACCCTAGTTTTAAGGACGAAGGGAGTGGGGAATACTTTTTCATCCACAAAAAAGTAGTGGTCGTACCAGTTCTTCAGGGAGTCTAAGGGCTTCCTATACGTCATAGGGGCATTCCTGGATCGTTTTTTAAACGATAACCACCCATTCACTAGTTGGGGAGAGTAAAACGCCCTAAATAGGTTCACGGTCGGAGTTAAGTCGCATGTGTGGCATGTAATTTCAAACTGGTTGATTTTACACGCCCCTATGCAGTGAAGCTGGGTTATGTGGAAATCATAATATAAGAGCATATCTACCAAGAATTTGGACAGGGGGATGCGGTAGTTGGCCGAGTCAAATAGGCGCGTGTACACGCCTATCTTCCCCTTTGGTGCGTCCGTAATTGCCTCACCTTCACCTGGATAGGTGGGGTGTACGCTTTCGGGAATGTAATACTTCGACAAAAAGTCTATGTATTTCTCCGCCGACATCACGTTCAGGACATCCGTGATAAGTAGGTTGTCCTTTACCATGTTTTATAAAAAGGGTTTGAAAGGCGTGATGATCTTACCTGCGGCGGAGGAAATCCGTGGAATAGAAGGCAAAAGTTTGGAGGATGGAGCTTGGAAACAACAATGGCAGAAGAGAGTATGAATTGTGTGTGTAACAAACACATACACCAACTCTTGTATAGGGTTGCCTCGGTTTCCGAGGTAACGTGGATGTTTGACACGTGTAGGCCACTACGCCTATCCAACGGATGGGATTCCTGACACTTCTACAAAGTCAGAAGGGGCCCACGGGTCGCTTCTTAGCAGTTTTACGTGGCTCAATGGTGGGCATTAATGGTGCACTTTTGTAGAAGTGCGGCTGCCAGTTGACTATCATTAATGCATTTATTCTTGTGTCGGGATATGCGGTCTTACGTAAGACTCAAATTAAATGCTGTATTTAATTTGTCTCGGTCGTCACGTGCGGCTGAGATAATCATGGAATAAATTCCTAAATCAGGTTGCCACGTGCGGCCGACATAAATTCTTGGACAAATTATCATTCCCTATTTTTCTTGGTACGCCCAGGGAGCATGTTGATAGTCTAGAGGTTACGCCTATGGCTGTAACAACTAGACTGGGGGGACATGATGACGTATAGTCCCCAGCCGGGTCATGAACCCGGCCCACGGGTACTACCCGTATCCGGCCCATCACAGATGGGTGGGAATAATGTCATTTGAGCTTATGGGCTTGGATGAACAGTAACCGCACACGTGTGTGCGGCCCACGGCCCGGCATGACCGGTATAGGGTTAGACAGAATCATATTCTATCTCTGAATAGGATTCACCCTAAAGAAGAGGATATTCACTCACCATAATTAGAAGATTACCATCAATCAATCTAATTCTGGTGCTTATCCTTTCCATGGGGCCGAAGCATCAGTGACAGCCCATTAAGGTTTCACTGCCTATAAAAGGAACCCCAAGGGTTCAACAAAGGTATTACATTCTATACTCTCAACTCACTCGACTCTCATAAAGCCTAAACCAATACTTACTCTCACGCCAGAGTCTAATCATGGGAAACATTCCCACGGTAAGCCTAACGCGTGTTGTTTAGTGTGCAGGATCCCAACCATACAGTTCACTTGGTGCAGGAGTCGGAGCCCAGCCAACTCGAATTAAGCCTAATTCGGGTCTAGCATGGATCACCCAACTTTTGCATCAACAATAGCCTAATTCTGAGTTCCATTTTAATGTTTGAAGGTTTTTGAGGCAAGGTTTTAATTGATAAGGCTTGTGTTTCAAAAATCAGAAAGATCTTGTTTATTGTTCATCACCTTTGTTTGTTGATCTTAGCAGGTACTTGGAAGCTGGTACTTGTTTTTCTAGTACCTCAGCTCAAACAATCCAGGGCCTGGATGTAGGTCTTGGAGGTTTGCACCTTCTCCCTTTTCATTTTTCTCCTTTATTTTCTGAATTTTGGTGATTTTGCATGATTGTTCTTGAATCTGTGTTATTATTGTTGAATCTGGTTTATTTGTGTTGGTTTGATGTTATTGAGGTGTTGTTAACTTGTTTTGTGGGTTGAATCTGAAAAATCCTTTGAAAATTTGTCAAAACAGATTATTAAGGGGTGTTTGGTTTAACTACATAAGTTGGATTTGTGTGGTTTTGAGTGAATGCTTTGTGGTGCTTTGTGCTTATATCTGTTTATTGGCTGCTAAGTACCATTTGTATGCAGGTTTTGTGGTTTGAAACATCTAGATCCATAATAGGGCTATAAAATCTTGTTTACTTGATATTTTTGGCTGTGGTTTAAGGGACACCTAGATCTAATAATAGACTAGGTTAACAAGTGATTAAACTAGGCTAATAACACCAGGGAAAGAGATTTGAAGCATTGAAATTGGATCTATGGTCAATTAGATCAGCAAAAGTTTCTGCATAGTCTACTTGTTCTTATTAGTAATTATTGATGCTTGATTCTACTTATTTACTTTGATTCAGTGGTTGATTTAAGTTTGTTTATGCTTATTCATAGTTTATATATCTTGTGTATGCATCTGGTTGAATTTGGCTGGCTTATTCATGCTATATCTGCTTATTTGTGCATAACTGCTTATTTCCCATATCTGTGCTATATCTAGTGACTGTTTGCTTATTCTGGGCTTATTGTGTGAACCAAATTGTGATTTTCTTGTTGATATTGACTCCTTGTAATTCACTGATCACAAGGGTACCTTTGTTTCCAATTGAATCCAACTAAATCTCTCTAAAAAGCTTGGTCAAATAGTCAAAGCAGTGGGAACTCCTTTCCCTTGCTGCTAGCCACTGCTAGTGTATTTTGGGTTTCAGCTTATCAATAAGCTATAATAGCTTATTTTAACCAGCAACAACTTGGATTTTGTAATAGGTGCTCATTATTTAACCCATTTGTTCATACTGGAGCATTTGGTGTGTTGACTTTTAGGTTTGACTAGAAAACCAACTTAATTGACTTTTTCATAAGTGCTTATTGGTTCATTCTGGCTTATTGGTTTTGCTTATTGGAATTTTATTGATTGATTTGGCTTATTGAGTTCATTTGTGACATTTTGCAAGTTGAATCAAGTTCTGAGGTGCCCTAAATCTCAAACCCGACTATTTTGTCTTTTAGTGGATTTGTACTTTGCTAATTTTTGGCTTATTGAGTGTGCTTTTTCAAAATTTCTTTTTACAGATCTCTTAAGCATCCCAAAAGAAGGTTGTGTGTCAAATTAGAGCTTATGGCATTAGCTTATTGCTTAATGGGCTAAAAAGCCCAATAAGGATAAGTTGTTTGCTTAATAAGCTGTGATAAGCTCACTTTCAGCTTTTGGGCCTTTAGAGTTTTGTGTTTAGAATCAAATTTTGAGTCAGATTTGGCTTTTCCAAGTCAATTGGGCCAAGTTTGACTTTTTGGGCTAAAAAGCCCATTTAAGTGGACTGTTTTTGGTTTTGGCCCATTTGAGGGCCCAATAGGGGTAATCTGGTCATTCCACTTTCATTTTCTGTTTATTTAGGTTAAAATAAACTAGTTTGCAAGTTTTTAGAATTTTTTATATTTTTTGGATTTTTAATATTATTTTAATATTATTTTATTATTATTTTTCAAATTTCACAATTTTCAACTTTTTACATTTTTCTTAGCTTAAATACATTAAAATAGGAATTTTTCAACTTTTAGAATAATTTTATCACTTTTAGATTAATTTTTATAATTATTTTAAGTTTTAAGAGTTTTTAAATCATTGTAAATAGTTTTTCTTAGTTTAAAAATTTCTAAAAATAGTTTTTAATCTTTTTAGGTCATTTTAGAGGTTTACCAATTGAAAAATATTTATTTGGGCTTTTTGATAATTTATTTGATTTTTAGGGCTTTGATTAGCCTTTAAAAATTGAATATTTAATTAATTAAAAGGTTTGAAAAAGTTTTGATCATTGGTAAACTCTTAGTTTATTTATTTTGATTTTTGGTAAATTTTTGGCAATTTTTATAATTAATTTTGATTTTAGCTCATTTTACGGTTTTACGTTAAGTCTTAGTAGTAATTAATTTCACGCCTTCGTCATTCTCTTTTCTCATCCCCTTCTAACCAATATTAATCTCAAATCATTTACATCTTAGTCACACACATATACCTCCTTGGGAAACGAACTTCATTGGGTCATTAGTGCTTGATTTTCCTAAATCATCACTTAATACTTACCGCTCATTTACGCTCTTATGTTTTCCTAAACAAGAGGTGTAATTTACCACAATCATTTTGGCGCCGCTGCCGGGGAGGTGTGTCGTGATTAATTTGTCTTGTTGTTTTTAATATTAACCATAAATAGTATTTGTATTAGTAGAAATCTACTAATACGTATTATCGGTTTTATTGGTTTTTCTTGTGAAATTATTATTACTATATTGTATTAAGTATCACAATCAATTCAAAATATCTCCAAAAGTGTGAAAACACAACCTTAATTTGGATTTGATCTCCTAATTATTGTATTCGAATCTCAAACAAAAAGAAAAAGGCAAAAATAGATAAATACTTTCGTGAAGCTCGATTTTGAAAAATACAAACTATAAGGTGGGTATAAGGTGAGTATTATAAAATATACCCTAAGGAAAAAGGCTCTTAAGTGCTTCGCGCCGCCTCGTTCCCCCGCTTGCTTGTGAGTATTTTGAGATTGAAGGCTAATCGAGGGTTTTGCCGCCCAAAGTATTATTACGTATAATATATTTGCTTGGTTTTCTTTGTGATTAAACCCTCTCGAACAATTTGGTTTTCACCAAAGTTCTAAAGTCATTCGAAGGCGTTCACTCCACGTGATCGTTTTCATTCCTTTGAGGCTTCTTTAATCAAGAGTTTGATTCGAGGAGAGATTTGGTAGATTGTTGTCTACGAAGATACACCAAAATCCAAAAAAATTTAAAACAATCAAAAACACAAAAAAATTGAAAATTCACAAAACACCCAAAAAGAATCTTCTTTGCTCACCTCCCATTCTTCGTGAAGTTTATGATCACTCGTAATCAAGCAAAACGAGCTCGTAAACGTCTTCAAAAGCAAGCTAATCAAGAGACGTTGATTGAAGAACAACCTCTAATTGTTGAACCTATTGTAGAACAAGAAGTCGTCATGGCTAATTGTACTATGATGGAGTTGCTACAAGCACCCACCGAGGGTTTTGGAGAGGCCATTGTGATTCCCGCTATCCTAGCGGAGAATTTCGAGATTAAGACGGGTTTAATGTCGATGTTGCAAGCTAATAAGTTTAGAGGTCATGAGAAAGACAACCCGCATTATCACATTAGGAATTTTAATCGTCTCACCGCTACTAGCAAGTTTAAGGATGTTCCACATGACGCCATTAAGATGATGTTGTTTCCATACTCGTTAGATGGACCCGCTAAAATTTGTCTTGAGAAAGAACCGCCAAATTCGATTTTGACATGGGGTGATCTCGTTTCTAAGTTTGTGAACAAATTTTTTCCACCATCTAAGACAACACATTTGAAAAATGAGATTTCAAGATTTGTGCAAAGAAACAATGAAAGTTTTTCAATGGCATGTGAACGCGTTAAAGAAATGTTACATGAATGTCCACACCATGATTTTTCGGAATTGCATCAAATTGATACTTTTTATAATGGGCTTAATGATCATGAACGAAATTACTTGAATGCTGCCGCGGGTGGTAATTTTTTGTGCAAAACGACCGATGAAGCTTTAAAGATTATCGAGAATAGATCTAAGGTTTATAGCTCTCGTAACACACCGAGTGTTGCCAATTTGGGTTCGTCATCGTCGTCATCGTCTCGTAGCATTAATGCCTTACATGATGAAGCTAATGAGGAAAATCGGTTTTTTGATAGATTTGCTAATCTTATGTCTCATTGGAAAGCTCAAGAAGCTTCAAATTCCTCTTCGGTTAAAGCGGTTGCTAAAAGTTGTTTGTCTTGTGGTGGAGCTCATGATCTTTCCGAGTGCATTACCGCGGATGGTAACACTTCGAGTGCTTATGTAGCAACGGGAACTTACAACCAAAACGGTCAAGGTTCCCGCCCAAATCAAGCTCCACCAAATCAAAATGCTAATAACTATCGAAACAACAACCAAGGTGGTAATTATCAAGGAAATTCACGTAACTACAACAAAGGGAATTATCAAAGTGGGAATGGACAAGTCACTAATCAAAACCAAAACCGTGATTTTCAAAACACTACACAAGGTTTTCAAAATGCTCACACTAAAAATCTTCAAGGAGAGTTTTTGGATTATGCTAAAGCAAATGATGCTAAGTTTGATAACATGCAACGTGAGATGATTAGCTTAAGATCCGAGTTGAAAAACGAGCTTAAAAACGAACTTGCTAATGCACTTAAAACTCATGCAAATAAAATGGAAGGAAATGTTCAACGTCTTCAACAAAATCAACAAAAAATGGAACAAGGACAACATGAGATTAAGCAAGAATTGTTAAAAGCGGATGCTAGGCAATCAAAATTTGAAGACCGAATGGCAAAAATGTTTGAACAATCATGTGTAAACCCTCTTCCTCGGGTGGTCTTCCTAGTGATACCATTGCAAACCCGAAGGTAGAAATGAAGGTTATTACTACACGAAGTGGTAAAAATTTCAAGGAACCAATCTCTCGTCCAAGTACTTCTACGGAGAAGGAAATCGAGAAAGAGCCCGAGGTGGTGGTCGAAAAGGAGCACATTACAATCCCACGAAGTACCGCTCATACCACACCTACGGTTGAACCAATAATCATTGTGGAACCCGAGATTCCAAGGCCGTTGCCTAATGTCCAACCCACACCACCCTTCGAGACGAAACAAAGTGAAATTTCAAGAACGTAACAAACAACAAATCGATGTTTTTATAAAAATGTTTCAACAAGTGCATTTTGATGTAAGTTTAGCCGACGCGTTGTTGTATATTCCTCGTTTCGCTTCCACTTTTAAAAGTATTATGAGCGATAAGGAAAAGCTTTCAAAGCTTGCTAATTGTTCTTCGGTTTATCTTAACCGCATACTGGAAAAAGTTGGTGACCCCGGAAAGTTTCTCATTCCTTGTGACATACAAGATATGAAAGAATGCCTCGCCTTGGCCAATCTTGGTGCGAGCATTAATTTGATGCCATTTTCCATTTGGAAATCGCTTTCGCATCCGGCTCTCATTCCTTCGAACATGTCTATCGGGATGGCCGATCATTCTACGATTTTAGCATGTGGAGTAGCCGAAGATGTTTTCGTGAAAGTGGGGAAGTTCTACTATCCCGTTGATTTTATAGTAGTTGACATCCCCGCGGATCCTCAAGTTCCTCTAATTTTAGGTCGTTCATTTTTAGACACCCCGAGATCGCTTATCGACGTTCATGCAAGAACTATCACTTTGAGATTCAACGAAGAGGAACTTGTTATAAACGCTACTCAAAACTCAAAACCTTATCATGTTTATGCAATCGCTACCATCAATCACATTGACATAGTTGATGTGGTTTGCGATGAGTTATCACAAGAAGTGTTAGGTTTTTCTGATAGCTCGTCAAGTGGCAATCCCACTATTTTAGATCCGATTCTTGCTAATTCCACACCAAATCTCACTCCATTCCAAGGAGGCGATTTCACTTCAAATGAAATCGACAATGAAGATGAGGTGTTGATTAGTGATGATACTTCTATTCCACCATTTCTTTCGCCGATGGAAGTTATGAGTGTTGAACCAAAATGTTCAATCGAGGAACCACCTATCCTCGAATTGAAAGATCTTCCTTCTCACCTTGAATACGCATTCTTGGAAGGTGATGACAAGTTTTCGGTTATTATTGCAAGAGGTCTTGCTAATGATGAAAAAACCGAGCTCTTAAAAGTTCTCAAAGCTCATAAAGGGACAATTGTTTGGAAAATTTCCGACATTAAGGGTATTGACCCAAAATTTTGTACTCACAAGATTTTAATGGAGGAGGACTACAAACCCGCAATTCAAAGTCAAAGAAGGGTGAATCCCAAAATTCACGATGTCATTAAAAAGGAAGTCTTAAAACTCCTTGACGCGAGAATGATTTATCCTATCTCCGATAGCCCATGGGTGAGCCCAATCCATTGTGTCCCTAAAAAGGGAGGAATGACCGTTGTGCCTAATAAAAACAACGAGTTAATTCCCACTCGTGTTTTGACCGGTTGGAGGGTGTGTATTGACTACCGAAAGTTAAATGACGCCACTCGTAAAGACCACTTTCCTTTGCCCTTCATGGATCAAATGTTGGAGCGACTCGCGGGAAATGAATTCTATTGCTTTTTAGATGGTTTTTCCGGTTACTTTCAAATCCCTATCGACCGTCGTGATCAAGAGAAGACTACGTTTACGTGTCCTTATGGAACGTTTGCTTATCGTAGGATGCCTTTCGGACTTTGTAATGCACCGGGTACGTTTCAACGGTGTATGATGGCGATTTTTCACGATATGATCGAGAAGTCGATGGAAGTGTTTATGGATGACTTTTCGGTGTTTGGCAATTCGTTCACGTCGTGTTTATCTAATCTCGAGCCAATGTTAAAACGTTGTAAAGAAACCAATCTTGTGCTTAATTGGGAAAAATGTCATTTTATGTGTAAACAAGGAATCGTCTTAGGATATAAGGTGTCGAAAGCAGGGATTGAGGTCGATAAAGCTAAGGTAGACGTCATCGCCAAGTTACCTCATCCCAAAACCGTTAAGGGAGTTAGGAGTTTCCTAGGCCACGCGGGCTTTTATCGTCGTTTCATCAAGGACTTTTCGAAAATCTCTCGACCTATGACACACCTTCTCGAGAAGGATGCTCCTTTTAATGTCAGTGAGGATTGTGTTAGAGCTTTTGAAACTCTCAAAAGGAAACTTACCGAAGCTCCCATTCTTGTTGCTCCTAATTGGGAATTACCCTTTGAAATCATGTGCGATGCAAGTGATTATGCTATAGGGGCCGTCTTAGGGCAACGCTATGAAAAGCATTTCCGTCCTATCCACTATGCTAGTAAGACGATGACCGAGGCTCAATTAAAGTATACCATAACGGAAAAGGAATTCCTTGCCGTGGTCTATGCTTTTGAGAAATTCCGACCTTATCTCGTTTTAACTAAAAGCATTGTGTATACCGACCATTCGGCTATCAAGTATCTCTTAGCTAAGCAAGATGCTAAGCCGAGATTGCTTCGTTGGATGCTCCTCCTCCAAGAATTTGATGTCACCATGCTTGACAAAAAAGGAGCCGAGAATCTAGCGGTCGATCATCTCTCTCGTCTAGACGATCCTCACAAAGATGTTTTCCAGAACAAGGAAATCACTAAAACATTTCCTTTCGAGACTCTCGGTGTTGTGAATTCTAAATACACCACCCCATGGTTTGCAGACATTGCAAATTACCATGCGGGCAATTTCATAATCAACGGTATGACGACACAACAAAAGCGAAAATTCTTTCGTGACGTCAAGTTCTATTTTTGGGATGACCCTTATCTCTTTCGGGTTTGTGCGGATCAACTCGTTCGACGTTGTGTTTTTGGTGCCGAAGCCTCTAATATCCTTAGAGCTTGTCACGAGGGACCCACGGGTGGTCACCACGGTGCTAATCTCACGGCTAAGAAAGTGTTCGATGCCGGCTTCTTTTGGCCTTCTATCTATCGTGATGCACACGCACTTGTGAAGTCGTGTGATTCGTGCCAACGTCAAGGAAAATCGTCTCAACGTGATGAAATGCCGCAAAACATAATTCAAGTGTGTGAGATTTTTGACATATGGGGTATAGACTTTATGGGGCCGTTCCCATCGTCTCATGGGAACAAGTATATCCTCGTCGCGGTGGACTACCTTTCTAAGTGGGTGGAAGCTAAGGCTTTACCTACTAAAGATGCTCGTGTGGTAGTGAAGTTTTTGAAGCAACTATTCTCTCGGTTCGGAACCCCTCGTGCTATTATAAGCGATCGTGGAACCCATTTTTGTAATGACCAATTCGAGAAGGTCTTAAAGAAATATGGAGTTACTCATCGTCTTTCTACGGCTTATCACCCGCAAACGAGTGGGCAAGTCGAGGTTTCGAACCGAGCTTTGAAGAGGATTTTAGAGAGGTCGATTGGAGAAAACCGTGCGTCATGGTCTGACAAACCCGATGACGCTTTATGGGCCTTTAGGACCGCTTATAAGACACCTATCGGTTGCACTCCTTATAATTTAGTCTATGGAAAGAATTGTCATTTGCCCATTGAGTTGGAGCACAAGGCATATTGGGCCCTTAAGCATGCAAACTTTGACTTGAAGACCGCGGGAGATCACCGGAAAATACATATGAATGAATTGGATGAATTAAGAGACAATGCTTATGAAAATTCATTGATTTTCAAAGAAAAGACTAAAAAGTTTCATGATGCAAAGATTAAAAACCGGGTTTTAACGTTGGTGATCAAGTGTTACTTTTTAACTCTCGACTTAAGATATTTTTCGGGAAATCGAAATCTCGTTGGTCGGGTCCTTTCACCGTTACACAAGTGTTTCCTTATGGGACCATCGAGCTAGCTCAAGATGATGGTCCTAACTTAAAGGTGAATGGACATAGGCTTAAGCACTACTTTGGTGGGGAAATTCCTTCAATGGTTGACCTCGACCAAGTCACCTTCCCCAATGATAATTAGCATTGAGGGGATCGATTCGAGCTCATGACTCGGTAATCAAAAATGAGGTGCCTCGTGGGGGAGATCCCATGCTTATCCTTTTATGCTTACGATTCACTAATAAGGGGACTTGTACCCTTCAAACTCGTTGTCTCGTGGTTGTTTGTGATTGTGTTATCTAGATCATCATCATCATCTACGATTGAAGACTCTCGTGTTCGTTTACGTGAGCCTCCATCGTTTGTTTGAAGAAGTTTTTTACGAATCCATTTGACATATCCTTTAATGTTCTAACAATTATCTTTTGGCATAATTAATAAACGGCTTTAGATATATTGTTAATCACCCTTTCCATGCTAGATCCTAAGCATTCGATTCTTCGTCTCTAGTATGGGGGTGCTCCACCTTTAGACTCGAAACATTAAGGACAACTTTTACTTTTAGTATGGGGGTGAATAGGTACTTGCTTTGCTACGCCCTCACGCTTTCCCACTTTCAATGTTTGTTTTTGTTGCTAATAAGGCTAAAAATGGCCAAATTTTAAAATTTTTCTTAGTTTTCATAAGTATTTTTAAGACACGAATGTATATTTTCCGATGGGTAGAATAAGAGCTAATTTTTTACTTGATGGGCATTTGGAGCCATTTACATTCCTTAACCCGCTCAATTCAAGTTTTGCTAGACTTTTATATAGGGAGCTTTAAAACGCGAAAGTCTTAGCTCATTCGGGTTAAGAACAAGAACTTTTCGCAAGTTCCTATAATTGATCCTAGAAAGTCACTTATCAAGGGAACTATAAAATGCATTCTCTAAACTTGAAAAAGTCCAAGAAAGTGTAAGATCCTATAGGTGGCTTGAAAACCCAAAACTTTGATTTGATATAGTCTTAATGAAAGCTAATCCAAATTTGGCTTAATTTTGACTTGCATGGATAAGTATTCACGAGTCTCTTTAATTAGAGGTCTTTATATAGTGAAGAACGAGAGATGATAGAGTTAGACAAGTGATCATGCTAAACGTAGAACATGAAAATGTTCTTTCAAAAACTCATATGTTTTTAATTGTGGCTTTTTCTTCCCATAAGATCAATGCATTAGGAATAAACATAATTGCAATAAGTAAGGTCGTATGATTTGAAAGGTTACTTAGCCTCTACCGCAAGATCGTTTAAAAGTTGCTCGGGGTTGAATAGAGTTCATAGCCAAGGCATAACTTATTGAAGCGGGACGTGAGGAATGGTGATGATCCAAAAAGGCCCTAACAAGGCATGAGGAGATCTATTTTTGCTAAAGATCCAAGATGATGTGAAGTATCATTATTCCTAAATCAATATGAAGGATCGAGACACACGACGAAAAGCAATTACTCCCCTAAAGATCATGGAGAAAGCCTATCCGAAAAGACCCTTACAAGGTATGAGGATAAATATATCCAAGTCCGAAAAGGAGGCGGATCGTTGTATATCAAAGTCCAAAATAGAGATTGAAGAAAAATGATGAAGTCGTGGTCCAAATATGAAGAATCTCTCAAAAACGTCATGTGAAGAAATTCCAAATATATAAAGAGAAGACCATAATTTCAAGAACGTCTTCCCAAGATTTGAAGTATGAAGTACGTGCCAAATATCGGTCCGAGAAAGGTCTTAAATCGTGAAACGAGTTATGCCAAGATATGAACTTAAGGAGATACCCGAGAAGTCGTTTTAAAAGATTTTGTCCCTCGGCTAACTATCGATTAAATCGAGCTACTTTGCTTTCGGACTAATAACTACTCAAATAAGTTAATATGAATCACTTTTGATCCATGAAAAATAGTTAAAAAATGCTAGTAACCCATTTCCTTTTATAATAACTAGGATTGCGGGGAGAAAAAGTATTACACAATTTGGACGTATGAGTAGTGTTAGCATTGTGACTTGTACCAACAATGATCTCGTTTTTTCACTTAGCATGGAATGTATGACAATCAAGGATGACGAAGTTTACTCTAAGGGACATTTACTTGTTTCTATTCTTTGACCCTAAAGGTCACATTTGTGATGAAAATCATACATTATGTCTTTACACATCTTCGTAGTATTGTTGCAAGTCTTTTACTCTTCAATAAAGGTTAATAAAATTGAACTTTGGTGATGCTTAGATACTTTATTCTAGCATTGCGTGAGGGCACGACAATGGCTTAGTATGGGGGAGTGATGAGATGGCATTTATACATGATCTCATCGTTCTTTCGGGCTTTAAATACATAAAATGTCATAAAATATCATATATATGCTTGTGTTTGTTTACTTGTGTATTTTAGGTATAGATATCGTGAAAAAGACAAAAGATCACAAGAAACAAGGAAAAATGGACACGAGAAACGAAGCCGTACAAAGAACCGGGCCCTAGTTCATGATTTATCCAACAAATACCCTTGAAGACTTGAAGATATGCAAGATTGATCCTCAATGAATGAATAAATGACACTTAAAACCCTTGTGAAATCATAATTACAAGTTTGGTCCCTTAAGTTTGTCAAAATTACACAAATGGTCCTTCAACTTTGAAGAATTGGCAAGATTAGTCCCTCAACTATGCTAATTTGTCAATTATGGTCCCTCATGGAGTTAAAGTTGCATTGAAGACCTTTGAAGATCAAAAATGTCCAAGATCAGTCCTTGAACTATTCAAAAATGACAAAAACAACCCTTGTAACCCTTTTACCAAAGTTTTGTGGCCAAAATCTAAAATCAGAAACTTGAAATACAAAGGAAACGAGTTGACAACAAAAATAAACTTGTTATTCAAGTTTTTCCAAAGGCTGAGGACTAAAGTTGCCACAATGAAACATTCAAATATATTTTGCGCCAAACACATCTCCAATCCACCAATTTCGAATCAAAATGTTTACTGTTTACGCACATGAACCCAGAACTTACCCCACTTAAAACAAAGGGTTAAGTTAAATTACCTTGGCACACACTTAATTCACACGCCCAGAAAACCATCCCAACCTTAAAACCCTCAATCCCACTCACCAAAGGGTCCCACACCCAAAACCGTTTCACCCATCATGTGACAACTTATTCCCCAAGTACTGCCACGTGTCAAGATCAACAGCCCACACCCTTTGCTTCACTCCAAAGCTATTTTAAACAGTTTGGATCATTTTGGACAGCATATACCAAGGATTCGTCTAGAAGACCTCAAGGACATATTTGGAATTTCACTTCTAGGGTATGTGAATAGTGAATAGCTAGCATTTGCCTATAAAAAGACTCCTCAACATGTGAGAGAGCTTTTGTTCTAGTTTTAGGCTATCAGTCTTTGTAATCCTTTTTTAAGTTAATAAAATTTGATTTTCAGAAATTTGTGAAATCTTGTTCTTGTTTATTAAAAGTTGGTGTTAGAATAGCCTAATTCTGAGTTCCATTTTAATGTTTGAAGGTTTTTGAGGCAAGGTTTTAATTGATAAGGCTTGTGTTTCAAAAATCAGAAAGATCTTGTTTATTGTTCATCACCTTTGTTTGTTGATCTTAGCAGGTACTTGGAAGCTGGTACTTGTTTTTCTAGTACCTCAGCTCAAACAATCCAGGGCCTGGATGTAGGTCTTGGAGGTTTGCACCTTCTCCCTTTTCATTTTTCTCCTTTATTTTCTGAATTTTGGTGATTTTGCATGATTGTTCTTGAATCTGTGTTATTATTGTTGAATCTGGTTTATTTGTGTTGGTTTGATGTTATTGAGGTGTTGTTAACTTGTTTTGTGGGTTGAATCTGAAAAATCCTTTGAAAATTTGTCAAAACAGATTATTAAGGGGTGTTTGGTTTAACTGCATAAGTTGGATTTGTGTGGTTTTGAGTGAATGCTTTGTGGTGCTTTGTGCTTATATCTGTTTATTGGCTGCTAAGTACCATTTGTATGCAGGTTTTGTGGTTTGAAACATCTAGATCCATAATAGGGCTATAAAATCTTGTTTACTTGATATTTTTGGTTGTGGTTTAAGGGACACCTAAATCTAATAATAGACTAGGGTTAACAAGTGATTAAACTAGGCTAATAACACCAGGGAAAGAGATTTGAAGCATTAAAATTGGATCTATGGTCAACTAGATCAGCAAAAGTTTCTGCATAGTCTACTTGTTCTTATCAGTAATTATTGATGCTTGATTCTGCTTATTTACTTTGATTCAGTGGTTGATTTAAGTTTTTTTGTGCTTATTCATAGTTTATATAGCTTGTGTATGCATCTGGTTGAATTTGGCTGGCTTATTCATGCTATATCTGCTTATTTGTGCATAAATGCTTATTTCCCATATCTGTGCTATATCTGGTGACTGTTTGCTTATTCTGGGCTTATTATGTGAACCAAATTGTGATTTTCTTGTTGATATTGACTCCTTGTGATTCACTGATCACAAGGGTGCCTTTGTTTCCAATTGAATCCAACTAAATCTCTCTAAAAAGCTTGGTCAAATAGTCAAAGCAGTGGGAACTCCTTTCCCCTGCTGCTAGCCACTACTAGTGTATTTTGGGTTTCAGCTTATCAATAAGCTATAATAGCTTATTTTAACCAACAACAACTTGGATTTTGTAATAGGTGCTCATTATTTGACCCATTTTTTCATACTAGAGCATTTGGTGTGTTGACTTTTAGGTTTGACTAGAAAACCAACTTAATTGACTTTTTCATATGTGCTTATTGGTTCATTCTGGCTTATTGGTTTTGCTTATTGGAATTTTGTTGATTGATTTGGCTTATTGAGTTCATTTGTGACATTTTGCAAGTTGAATCAAGTTCTGAGGTGCCCTAAATCTCAAACCCGACTATTTTGTCTTTTAGTGGATTTGTACTTTGCTTATTTCTGGCTTATTGAGTGTGCTATTTCAAAATTTCTTTTTACAGATCTCTTAAGCATCCCAAAAGAAGGTTGTGTGTTAAGTTAGAGCTTATGGCATTAGCTTATTGCTTAATGGGCTAAAAAGCCCAATAAGGATAAGTTGTTTGCTTAATAAGCTGTGATAAGCTCACTTTCAGCTTTTGGGCCTTTAGAGTTTTGTGTTTAGAATCAAATTTTGAGTCAAATTAGGCTTTTCCAAGTCAATTGAGCCAAGTTTGACTTTTTGGGCTAAAAAGCCCATTTAAGTGGACTGTTTTTGGTTTTGGCCCATTTGAGGGCCCAATAGGGGTATTCTGGTCATTTCACTTTCATTTTCTGTTTATTTAGGTTAAAATAAACTAGTTTGCAAGTTTTTAGAATTTTTTATAATTTTTGGATTTTTAATATTATTTTAATATTATTTTATTATTATTTTTTAAATTTCATAATTTTCAACTTTTTACATTTTTCTTAGCTTAAATACATTAAAATAGGAATTTTGCAACTGTTAGAATAATTTTATCACTTTTAGATTAATTTTTATAATTATTTTAAGTTTTAATAGTTTTTAAATCATTTTAAATAGCTTTTCTTAGTTTACAAATTTCTAAAAATAGTTTTTAATCTTTTTAGGTCATTTTAGAGGTTTACCAATTGAAAAAATTTTATTTGGGCTTTTTGATAATTTATTTGATTTTTAGGGCTTTGATTAGCATTTAAAAATTGAATATTTAATTAATTAAAAGGTTTGAAAAAGTTTTGATCATTGGTAAACTCTTAGTTTATTTATTTTGATTTTTGGTAAATTTTTGGCAATTTTTAGAATTAATTTTGATTTTTGCTCATTTTACGGTTTTACGTTAAGTCTTAGTAGTAATTAATTTCACGCCTTCGTCATTCTCTTTTCTCATCCCCTTCTAACCAATATTAATCTCAAGTCATTTACATCTTAGTCACACGCATATACCTCCTTGGGAAACGAACTTCATTGGGTCATTAGTGCTTGATTTTCCTAAATCATCAATTAATACTTACCGCTCATTGACGCTCTTTTGTTTTCATAATCAAGAGGTGTAATTTACCACAATCACAAGTCATGGTTGAAGTATTATAGCTTATTAAATAATTTGCTTGATTAATTTAATAGACTATAGATTATAAGAATTTACTTAAAATACATGTTTAATTAAATTAAGCTAAGTAAATACTTAGGTTAGTCATGAAATATTAATGTTAATATTTTAACCTATGTCATGTATTTAATTAAATTAAATATTCCCGAGCCCGAACCCGTATTAAAAAAATTACCCCAAGCTTGAAAATGCCTAGCCGACATCACATAGCCGGCGACTAGTGGTGTCAGCCGGCGACTGAACATCAATCGCAGCCCCAACAGTGGCTAGACCGGCTAGCCGGTTGCCACTGGTGGCCTTTGGTTCCCACTGTCGAGCCCAGTTCCCTCCGGCTGAGGCTTGTTCCGATTGTTCTTATTAACTCGAGCCACACCGAGACCCTTGTGGTCTCAGTTAGCCCAAAAACCAACCCGAAACCCACCCCGACTCAAGGTCGGGGTTCCCCTTGTCTTGCATCCGAGCCAAGACAACCCCACACCAAGACCTTAACATCTCGGCTGGGCGAATCAAACACCACTGAGAGCCTTGGGCTCTCGGTTTGGGTCTCGCCCGAACAAAACCAACACCACAACACCCTTAAATCTTGGTTTTAATTAATCCTCACATGTTTTTCTTGTTTCTTTTTAAGATAAATTGCATGGAATCATAAAAATATTAAAAAGTATTAAAAATAAAAGGGATTTGATTATACCAAGTGCGTAGTTGTTTAGGATTAATGAACACGAACACAAAATCAAAGATTAAAAACGTCCCGAACACCCCTTTGGTGATCTACAGCCGGCATCAAGAAGGAAAAGGAGGCAAGGGTTCTTGATTTTTCTGTAACCTAAAATTATGATAAAACTTTCATTTTTTTTTCTTGTTATTAGTTTAAAATTGGTCATGGGCCAAAAGGCCCATACCTTTCTTTCTCTTGCTCTCTAGATGCAGCAAACATGAAGCCCACAAGGAAAACCCGTAGCTTTTTATGTTAAGTTAAATATTCGTGTTCGTTCGTGTTTTAATTATCGTGAATTAATATATCATGAACACGTCACACTTATAATATACGTAAATACATGTTATTTAATGTCGTGACACGTGTAATATATTATAAATGGAAAGTTTTAAATTTATCGTATTTCCGTGTATTTACTATTCATGTTTACTGTTCATGGTATTTTAATGCGGGTTTTACAAAAGTTTTCTGAAAATATTTTGTGTTAATTTTGGTTTTAAGACTTGAAGTTTGTGGTCTCCCTTTGGTCATATTAGACGAATTGAAGTCCTTGTTTCTGAGTTTAAGTAGAATGAGGTCACATATGGGTCACCATTCATGCTGGGGTATGACTATGGATACCTAATATAGAATTTATATAAAGTATCAGTAGGTACCTTGGTGTGGGTGAAGGCACTTGTGAGGCAAGTACTAATTAACCTTGGCCATAGTTTTAATTTTCAGAAAGTTATTGTTTAAGTTTTGATTTCAGAAAGTTATTGTTTGAATTTTCAAGTTTCGAAAGAAAAGAAAATAAAATCGGTTTTGGATTTGATATCTTGTGAGTCAAGAGCTTGATCTCGATTGTATAATCTTGTGTTTGTTCATCTTAGCAGGTAAAAGGAATCTTGTGGTTGTTTCGCTACCACATAAGCTCGAAATTCAAGGGCGTGGATATACGTTCTCGAGATTTGTTTAAATTTCTCTTTATATTTCATGAAAATATGCCTAAGTGTGATACTTAACTGCTGGTATGTGTACTTAGTTGTGAAATATGTCATTTTGCTTCGTTTGATTGCTACTAGTTTATTGTTTGGCCATTTGGCAACCTAATCTGTATGCTTGTTGCTGCAAGTAAATTTGACCTTATCGTATTTTGTTACTTGGCTACCTGCTGCTTACTTATTTTGTGGCATTTGTTATTATTATTATTATTATTTATTTTTTTGGGCTTGATTGTTTCCTGCTTGGTGATTGATACGTTGTTATTGTTTACGTGTCTTAAATTTAGGGTGTGTCATTGTGTAGTCCATGGTAGATCTTGATTAAGCTATAAATCACAAAGAATCTTCTATTGGTCATAATCAGGTTTCTGTTTGTTTCCGTATGTTATCCATTTGGAAATAGTGTTTTGGTTTGTGTGTTGGAATGTTCAGGCCTGTTAGCTTCATAGTGATACATTCAGCTGTAGCTCATTTGCTTCCTACTGTGGTTATTACGCCATAATACACCAACAGCCAAACAAAGAACCCAAAGAACATAGAAAAAAAATTCCCCTCATTAGTCTTAGCTTCGCGTAAGTCATGGTGTTTTAGATTGATATGTAGTGTTTAAAGTTTGTATTAGTGATTGCTTGTGGTTTATGCTCGTTAACTGTGCCTACGCCTGCCTTTTTGCTTGCATCCATCCCCACACTAGTACAATGCTGGGGGGAGGGGCTTTTACTGTCCATCTAAAGCAATTCCAAGAACATAATTTATAATTCCCTTGTTATTGTTTATCTGTTGGAGTGTTCTTGCTAGGCTGTGAGTAATTTGGTTTGTGTTGGACGTTGTATTAACTATGCAACCTAAGATAACCAAAGTGCATCCCAAGAAAATCATAAAGAACTAAAAGAAACAGTAGGGTGTGTGGGACTTCTTATTATCAGCTGCGAATTGGGAGTTCATTTATTTGTTTAGGATGTTAAGTGTGCCTTGTGAATCGTATCGGTGTTCGTAACTATACCAAACAAGTAAACCGAACAGCGAGGTTAAACAACCAAGTGAAACAAGTCAAAATAATTAATTGGCCTACATTCTAGCTCTTATCTGCGTTCTTGATTCGTGGCCTATAACGTGAATTCGTAGTGATTTTTGTTGCGTTTTAGTTTTGGTATTGTTATGTGTCCTGTGAATCCTAGCAACCAAAGAAAAAAGAGATTAAGCGCCTGCTGCATGTTTTTTGTTTTTGTATGCCCACTGTCCTTAACCAACATATTTCCCTTGTGCTCACTGTCCAAGAAAAGTAACCAAAGTGAAGAAAGTTGTACCTGCTTGTATATACTTTTCCCACTGTTAGCTTATTTGTTTTCAGTTTTTGTGATCGTTTAAGTGCTTTCTCTTGGATTATTTATCGTGTTTGTGCTTATATTGTGACTCCCACAAGCCAATTGTTTGTGGGGCGCCTGTGCCGTTTGTATCCAAAACATCCAAAGGTAAAAAAAGAGCAACATCCAAAGTAAAAACAAAAAAGAGTTAAGGTCTGTGGCTTAATTTGTGTAAATCGTGGTGTGATTGTTGTTTAAGTGGTGTATTTGTTTGGTGTTTGTAAGGTGCATTTGAAGTAATCTTAGTGGCCTATGCACCATAGCCATCAAAGTAAACAAGTAAAAAGGGTTTATGAGCCTGCTGTTGTTTTGAGCATAAATTGTAGGAATTAATTCGTGATTTGGATTAAGTTGTAGTGTTTTAGTGTTTGTGTTTGTTGTGTTTTAGTAACTCTAACACCAGGTGTAAGAAAGTAAAAAAATATAAGAAAAAAAATTGGGGTTTGCCCAGATTCAAACCCCTGTCCCCACTCTCCCAATGACATAGCACATGCAACATTAACCAACTCGCCCTAGGGACTTTATTGTTCCTAGGTTGGGTGGTTTAACTCTTAACCCACTTTAGTTTTTTCTTAACAATATTAAGCCGTAGCTTAACAACCACTCTCTGGCTTATTGGTTTACTTCTCTTTACGTTTTTCATTTTTCCCTTAAATTAGATCAGTATTAGGACTTTTCTTCCAAGTTTTAGATTTTTCTCTTTTATAGATTAATTTTTAGGATTATTTTTATATTCAAATTTAAAAAAATCATAAAAAATAGAAAAAAGTATTTTAAAATTTTAAAAAAATAGTTTTTAGTTTTTAATTAACATAATTTAGGTATACATTTAGTCACTTCAATTTGACTTTTATTTAAATTTATTTATTTTTGAGTTTTTAATTAAGCTTTAAAAATTAATATAAATTAATTAATATATTTTTGGAAATTTTGGTTTTTGTTTTTGCCTTATTTACATTTTTTAGGACTTAGAATAAAATTTTGGTAAGTTTTGGTTAACTTTCGTTTTTCGTCACGTTTTACGAGTTTACGTTTTATCCATCGTAGTGTAAATTTTAACATAATCCGTCATTTTCTTTCTTCATTTTCAATATTAATCTCATATATCAAGTTTAACACACGAATTAATCTTCCTTGGTGAACAATCTCACAAGGGTCATATTGTCGGGTCAAAAAGTTGATGTGGCAGAAACTCAAAAACGAAGAAAACATGAAGATTTTGTCTAAGCGTTGTCAAGAGCAATTCAAGCATTGACAAGAGCAAACTAAGCGTTGATGGCTCAAGCATTTTCATGTGCAATCCAAGCATTGTCACATGCAATCCAAGGATTGATAGAAACGTAGACAAAGAAGCCCATGGAAGCTTCTATTTAGATAAACATGCAAGATTTATTCTGTATAAGTTTATTTAAATAGAAGATTTACATGTTTATTTGATTTTATCTCTTGTAAACCCTAATCCTTACACTATAAAAGGAACCAAGGGTATTAGGTTTATTCATAACTTTCATATATAATGTAAACCTAAAGTGTGTGTCGATTAGGTGTGAGATTCAATGTACACACACCTAGTGGTTGTTCGTTATTAATATAATGAGCAATCCTTTTGTTTTAATTCATGTTCTTTGTGTCTAAACACCTTGTTACATAGTTATTGTTCTTTTCCGCTTTGATTGTTAATCATATGAACAATGGCTATGCCTAGTAGCTAAAAGATTCGAGGAAACCAAGGTTTCCACAATTGGTATCAGAGACTCGTGGCTCGTGATGCTAGGACCAACAAGGTGTTCGTATATGGTGAAAAGAAGAAAAATCCGTCTAGGGTTTTTCTGGACATTTTTGTGTGCGCAACAGTATTCAGAAGGTCATAACTTTTTATTGGACCATTGGATCGTCACGAAATTTCTTGTGTGTGTTCTATACACATATATCTAGACATCCACCGGAGGGATTGTCAATTTTTATCCCCCAGAAAAAGTTATTAAGGGTCAAAGTCAGCAGTGTTCGTATGCAGTTTTCTGTGGACAGCCATGTTCAAAACACGTTTTCTCCTTCGTTAACCGTTGGATCTTTGTGATTTTTGAACTGTAGATTCTTGGCACTTGTGTCTAGGGTCTCACCAAAGGGATCTTCGATCTGAGCTCTTTTGAAGAAGTTATTCAAGGCCGAAGTTGGTTGTATAATGAGGTACTCACTTTTCTGCGTTTAAATGTAATCATGATTAGGGTTTCTATAAACCCTAAATCAACTTAAAGCAGAAAAGTTGATGACAGTAGCTTGTTCACAAATATTACATGATTAGTTTTATAAGAACCAGTGCTAGTCGACTTGTCAATTTATGGTTCAAGTGGTTCACGTGAGGTCAGAAGGTACAATTGTTCACTTATTCTTTGGATATGTCTCATGTGAAAGTGACGTAGATCTCTACTTGATCAGAAGGTACAATTGATAAAAAGCGTATATGGTAGTTGACAAGTTATGAGATATTATTGGAAGCTGATATATTTGTTACTGGACGAGAATAGCATGTAACAAGGATATGTGTTCATACGATACAGCCAATCAGGAAAAAGATGTGATTGTATTCACACGTTGATGGGTCCCAGGTCAGGTTTGGGCTTTCGAAAGGTAATTGTTGATCAATATGAGTCACGTGATGTAGGTAGACTGGTCCCACTTTATTCTCATACATAGTCATGTGAGATATTTAAAGAATAGATTGTGGTGTGTATGGTATGAGAATGAATGGGAGATATTCTCACATGGAAGTATAAGATATTGTCATTGACTTGCTTTGAATCATTCACGTGAAAATAGCACTGTTGATGTCATTATCTTAAGAAAAGACGTGGGGTAGCACTATTGATCTAAAGACGTAAGGGAGTATATTCTGTTTCCTATTTTACTGTTGAAAGAATGGTCATGATCCTACATTGTAGGAATTACAACGGGCATATATTGGAAACTTATAAAACGTTTGGGTTATATAAGGTAGTAAATTTGTCATACATTGGGAAGCAGATATACACGGATTGGTGCTGATTTTCAGGAATGGTTAATATCCTTAGCTGCTATATTACAGGGAAGGAAGAATTATCTTTTATCATCACGTGTATACAAGTACAAATGAAAAACAATGGGATACAACAAAGCTTAATGGGTTAAATATGTGTGGGCTGAGGAAGTCTCAAACATATTACAGATGACGTCAGCAGTTGATGTAGACGCTGACAAGTTTTGCTTAGACGCTGACAAAGAGAAGGTTAACGCTGACAGAACAAGCGTTGACATGTGTTGTCCGAGGAATGATTGTCCAAGCGTTGATAGGTATTGTCCGATATGTGACAATACACATGGAAAGGATCTTGGACAAAGGAAGATGTTGGACAACAAAGGAATAGCTGATGTTTGAGAAAATTGATACGATTTTGGCACACAAAAAGGAGGTATTTACACGCAAAGGTACATGGAATCTCCGTTTTTATATAGAATATCAAGTTGATATTTATGGCTCGGATATTTTTAAAGGGGATTAATGATCTTAATGCGAGTTAGCAACTATTCGTGGGAATTTGATGGATATTTTAAACTATGTAATCGGGATAGCCTTGCGAGAGAGTTATTCAATTTGTGCTTTTACATATGGTATGAAGATGTTATTCCATTAAAATTCGTCATGAAGAGGTGTTGGTTTAAGGGGAAGAATTCTTATAGTAAGTTTGATGTTCGAAGAAGATTTTCGCGAGTTTGTGTTCTATCATATGTTTAAAGATGGTGCCTAGTTAACATTATTCTTTAAAGGTAACTTGTTCATGCTTACACGGTTGGTGACGAAGACTTGTCATATCTAGCAATCTTATCTTGCTATCACTTGAAGGAGTTACATTATCGTGCTCAGTGTCTCACAAAGGATGAGGATTTTGACAAGAGACCGAGGTCTGCTTATACTTTAACGTTTTCATATAAGTTCTTTATCACATGGATAGTACAAGACATGGAACATAAGGTTGGGTTATTCTACTTCTACATCAAGATTACTTTATTTATTTTTCTTCAAGATCATTGCATAGAGCTACATTTAGAGAATCTTCAAAGATTACATACATTGTTTACTTCCCTGTTGATGTGACAAAAAGGGGAAGACATACATGCTACACTTGAGGGGAAGCAATTTGAAGATCATGTACAACTTACAAGAGATACACATAGAGTTTTGCCGACATCAACTAGGGGAAGATTGTTGGGTCAAAAAGTTGATGTGGCAGAAACTCAAAAACGAAGAAAACATGAATATTTTGTCTAAGCATTGTCAAGAGCAATTCAAGCGTTGACAAGAGCAAACTAAGCGTTGATGGCTCAAGCATTGTCATGTGCAATCCAAGCATTGTCACATGCAATCCAAGCATTGATAGAAACGTAGACAAAGAAGCCTATGGAAGCTTCTATTTTGATAAACATTCAGGATTTATTCTGTATAAGTTTATTTAAATAGAAGATTTACATGTTTATTTGATTTTATCTCTTGTAAACCCTAATCCTTACACTATAAAAGGAACCAAGGGTATTAGGTTTATTCATAACTTTCATATACAATGTAAACCTAAAGCGTGTGTCGACTAGGTGTGGGATTCAATGTACACACACCTAGTGGTTATTCGTTATTAATATAATGAGCAATCCTTTTGTTTTAATTCATGTTCTTTGTATCCAAACACCTTGTTACATAGTTATTGTTCTTTTCCGCTTTGATTGTTAATCATATGAACAATGGCTATGCCTAGTAGCTAAAAGATTCGAGGAAACCAAGGTTTCAACACATAAGTGTTTACGTTTTCCTAAACGTACGCTTAATACTTACCACTTTTTCGTTGTTTTTCCTAAAACACGTATTCATACTACTATCATTTTGGCGCCGCTGCCGGGGAGGCGTGTGTGTTTAAATTTGAACACTTTTGTTTTTGATATTATCCATAAATAGTATTTGTGTGTTTTAGCACTCTAAGCACACGTATTATCGTTTTTATCGTTTTTTGTGTATAAATATTACTATATTGTATTACGTATCATAATAAATTTACAATATCTCCAAAAGCGTGAAAACGCAACCTTAATTGGGATTTCATCACTCAATTATTGTATTCGAATCTAAAGCAAAATAAAAGGCAAAATAGATAATTACTTACGAAAGGCTTAATTTTGATTAACACAAACTATAAGGTGGGTATAAGGCGGTTATATTTCACGACCTAAAGAAAAAAGACTCTTAAGTGCTTCGCGCCACCTAGTTTCCTCCGCTTGCTTGTGCGTGTTTTGAGAAAAAAGGGCTAATCGAGGGTTTGCCAACCAAAGTATTATCTACGTATCATATATATTTGCTTGTTTACAAAGATTAAACCCTCTTGAACGTTTTGGTGTTCCACCAACGTTCTAAAGTCATCGAAGACGTTCACTCAACGTGATCGTTTTCATTTCTTGAGTCTCCTTTAATCGAGAAATTGATTCGAGGAGATATTTGTAGATTTGAGTCTACGTAATTCACGAGAAAAATCCAAAAAAAGTTAAAAACAATCAAAAGCACAAAAAAATTGAAAAACATAAAAACACCAAAAAGAATCTTCTTTGCTCACCCCCACGTTGTACGTTACGTTTATGCTAACTCGATCTCAAGCAAAACGTGCATGTAAATGTTGAAACCGAAAGGAAGGAACACCAACCCCTTCTATAGAAGAACCCATTGTAGAACAAGAAGCTTCCATGGCGAATCGTACTATGATGAAGTTGCTTCAAGCACCCACCGAGGGTAATAGAGAAGTGATTGTGATTCCCGCTATCTTTGCGGAGAATTTTGAGGTTAAGACGGGTTTATTGTCGATGATCCAAGCTAACAAGTTTCATGGTAACGAAAAGGACAACCCTCATAACCACATTCGCCATTTCAACCGTCTTACATCGACTTGCAAGTTTAAGGACGTCTCGAACGACTCAATTAAGATGATGCTTTTTCCGTATTCCTTAGAGGTACCGCCAAAATTTGGCTCGAGAAAGAACCACCCAATTCCATATTGACGTGGAAGGATCTCGTGTCCAAATTCGTGAACTAGTTTTTTCCGCCCTCTAAGACTACGCATTTGAAAAAAGAGATTTCAAAGTTTTCACAAAAGTATAATGAGAGTTTTTCAACGGCTTGGAATAGGTTTAAGGAAATATTGCATGAATGTCCTCATCACGGTTTTCCGACTTACACCAAATCAACACGTTTTACAATGGATTGAATGATCATGAACGAGATTATCTGAATGCCGCCGCGGGTGGTAATTTTTGTGTAACACGGTCGTAGAAGCATTGCAAATCATTGAAAATAGGTCTAAAGTTTATATCCCTCGTAACACATCGAGTGTTAACATGGCTTCGCCTTCATTGTAAACCTACCATTGATGCTAAACAAATTGAGGCTAATTTGGAAAACAAATTGTTCGATAAGCTTAAGGGATTGTTTCAAGAGTTTAAAATTGGTGAACAACCCACTCCCGCTATGGCTAAAGCGGGTGAGGTTACTTGTGTTTATTGTGGTGGAGCCCATGATTTCTCCGAGTGCATTACCTCTGGTGGTAACACTTCGAGTGCCTACGCGGCCACAGGAACTTACAACCAAAACGGTCAAGTTACCAACACTAATCAATTGACTCCACCGGGTTTTCCACATAATCAAAACGCTAACAAATATCGCAAAAACAATCAAGGTGGTTACCAAGGAAATCAACGGAATTATAGAGGTAATTACAACAATGGGAATCAAGGGACTAGTAGTCAAGTGCAAAACCAAAATCAAAAACGTAATTTTCAAAACCCGAGTCAAGGATTTCAAAATGCTTACATTAAAGAGGTTCCAAATGAATTTTTGAATTACACTATGACAAATGAAAAAATTCTTGAAAATATCCAAGAGCAATTGGCTAGTCAAGCTAGGGAAACGGCTAAAAGCACAAGGGAACTAGCAAATTTTGCTAAGGAAAATACCAACAACAAAATTGAATTGAAAAACGATTTTGAAAATCAAATTAGAGGTCAAAACAACAAAATCGAATAAAGTCAATCTAGGCTTGAACAAAGGACAGACCAAAGTGCCGCTAAGCAATATGTCAAGCTTAATGTTATTTTAGAAGCAATCACGATGAACAAAGCCTTTATTTCGGGTGGTCTTCCTAGCAATACCATATCAAACCCGAAGGGAAAGATGAAAGTGATTACCACACGTTGTGGTAAGACCTTTAAAGAGCCGACTCATCAACCAATTACTCCTACGGAGGAGGAAATTGAGGAAGAACTCGAGGTGGTGGTGGAAAAGGAGCACGTTTCTATCCCACGAAGTACCGCTCAAACCACACCTACGGTCGACCCTTTACCAAGTTTGGAACCTAAGATCCCAAAGGCTATGCCAATGCCCCACCCAACACCACCCTTACCTTACCCATCAAGACTTCACAAGGAAAAATTGCAAGAACGTAATGATTATCAATTTGAGCTTTTAATAAAAAAATTTCGTGACTTGCATTTTAACATAACTTTTGCCGATGCTTTAATTATGATGCCGTGGTTTGCCGCCAAGTTTAAAAGTATGTTGAATGATAAAGAGAAATTGACAAAATTTAATCATTGTTCATCGGTTTTTCTTAACCGCATACCGCAAAAAGTCGGTGACCCCGGTAAATTCTTAATTCCATGTATGCCTCTTTCGATGTTTAAGTCTCTCAATCTTTCTAATCTTACTCTTTGAAAAATATCTATCGAGATGGCCGATCATTCTACAATTCCCGCATGTGGAACGGCCGAAGATGATCTGTGAAAGTGGGAAAGTTCTATTATCCGATAGACTTTATCGTAGCCGATATCCCCACAGATACTCAAGTTTCTCTCATTTTAGGTCGTCCATTTTTGGATACATCGAAAGCGATTATTGATGTGCATGCTAGGAAAATCACTTTACGCTTCAACGACGGGGAACTTGTTATAAACGCACTCCAAAATTCTCATCTTTCTCATGTTAATTCTATCGCGACTATGAACCATGTTGATTTAATCGATATCGTTTACGAAGAATTTTCACAAGAGATCTTAGGCTTTTCCGATAAAGCAAATAGTGGCAATCCCACTATGCTCGATCCAATTCTTGATAATTCGACACCATCTTTCACTCCATTTGAAGGAGGTTGTTGTACTTTGTAAGAGTTTGATGTACCTCTAACCTCTAACGAAGACCTCGACAACGATGAGGATTTTTCAATTATCAAGGATTTTCTAAACGATTTCCCATTTCCTCCGCCGGTGGAGGTTATGAGTATTGAACCGAAATCTTCAATCGAGTAACCACCAACCCTCGAATTCAAAGATCTTCCTCCCTACCTCGAATACGTATTCTTTGTAGGAGACGATAATTTGCCGGTTATTATTGCGAAATACCTTTTCGATGATGAAAAAATCTCACTTATCGATGTCTTGAAAGCTCACAAAGGGGAAATTACGTGGAAACTTTCCGACATTAAAGGTATCGACCGAAAATTTTGTACCCACAAAATTTTAATGGAGGAAGAATACAAACCCGCAATCCAATGTCAAAGAAGGGTAAACCCCAAAATTCAAGACCAAAATTCAAGACGTTATCAAAAAGGAAGTTCTTAAACTACTTGACACGAGAATGATTTACCCTATATCCGATAGCCCTTGGGTGAACCCAATCCATTGTGTCCCTAAAAGGGAGGAATGACCGTTGTGCCAAACGATGACAAAGAGTTAATTCCAACTCGACTCCTGACCGGTTGGAAGGTGTGTATTGACTATCGTAAGTTAAATGACGCCACTCGTAAAGACCAATTTCCCTTGCCCTTCATAGATCAAATGTTGGATCGACTTGTTGGAAACGATTTCTATTACTTTTTAGATGGTTTTTCCGGTTACTTTCAAATCCCCATCGATCCTCTGATCAAGAAAAAACTATGTTTACGTGTCCATATGGAACGTTTGCCTATCGTAGAATGAAATTCGGACTTTGTAATGCACCGGGAATCTTTCAAATGTGCATGATGAATATTTTTCATGACATGATCGAGAAGACGATAGAAGTTATCATGGATGACTTTTTGGTGTTTGGTAGTTCGTTCACGTCGTGTTTAGACAACTTAGACAAAAATGTTAAAACGTTGTGAGGAAACCAACCTTGTGCTCAATTGGGAAAAATGTCATTTCATGTGTAAGGAAGGGATTGTCTTACGGCACAAGGTCTCGAAAGCGGGGATTGAGGTAGACAAAGTTAAAATTGACGTCATATCCAATTTATCTCATCCCAAAACCGTCAAGGAAGTTTGGAGTTTCCTAGGCCACGCGGGCTTTTATCGTCGCTTCATCAAAGACTTTTTAAAGATATCTCGACCCATTACACAACTTCTTGAAAAAGATGCCCCTTTCATCTTTGACGAAGATTGTGTTCGAGCCTTTGAAATTCTAAAAAGGAAACTAACCGAAGCTCCTATTCTTGTTGCTCCCAATTGAAACCTCTCCTTTTAACTTATGTGTGATGCTAGTGATTACGCTATTGGGGCCGTTTTGGGGCAACGTCATGATAAGCATTTTTTACCTATCGACTATGCTAGTAAGACGATGACCGAGGCTCAACTTAAATACACCACAACTGAAAAGGAATTACTTGATGTGGTGTATGCATTTGAGAAATTTCGACCTTATCTCGTCTTGACTAAAAGCATAGTGTATACGGATCATTCGGCCATCAAGTATCTCTTTGCTAAACTTGATGCTAAGCCGCGATTGCTTCGTTGGATTCTCCTCCTACAAGAATTTGATATCATCATAAAAGACAAAAAAAAGGAGTCGAGAATCGTGCGGCCGATTATCTCTCTCGTTTGGAAGATCCTCACCAAAGTGTTCAAGAGAATAAGGAAATCACCGAAACATTTCCTCTCGAGACACTTGGTGTAGTGAATTCCAAGGAAGATTCTTCTACCCCATAGTTTGCGGACATCACAAATTACCATGTGGGAAACTTCATCATTAAGGGTATGACGACTCAACAAAAACAAAAATTCTTTCGTGACGTCAAGTTCTATTTTTGGGACGACCCTTATCTATTTCGGACTTGTGCGGATAAAATTATTCGACTTTGTGTGTTTGGCACTGAAGCTACTAATATCCTTAGAGCTTGTCACGAGGGACCCACGGGTGGTCACCATGGTGCTAATCTCACGGCGAAGAAGGTCTTTGATGCCAGGATCTTTGGGCCTACTATTTACCGAGATGCGCACGCACTATCAAGTCGTGTGACTCGGGCCAACGTCAAGGAAAAGCCTAACGAAACGATGAAATACCACAAAATATCATCCAAGTGTGTGAGATCTTTGACGTGTGGGGCATTGATTTTATGGGGCCATTCCCATCTCGTGGTAGTAAGTACATCCTTGTCGTTGTTGACTACCTATCTAAGTGGGTTGAAGCTAAGGCTTTGCCCACTAATGATGCTCGTGTGGTAGTAAGTTTTTGAAGCAATTGTATTCTCAGTTTGGAACACCTCGTGCAATCATAAGCGATCGTGGAGCCCATTTTTTTAACAACCAATTTGATAAGGTTCTAAAGAAATATGGGGTGACACATCGTCTTTCTACGTCTTATCACCCACAAACGAGTGGGCAAGTTGAGGTTTCAAAGCAAGCCTTGAAAATGATTTTAGAGAGGTCAGTAGGAGAGAAGCGACAATCTTGGTCGGACAAGCTCGATGATGCTTTATGGGCCTTTCGTACCGCCCATAAGACGTCCATTGGGTGCACCCCTTATAATCTCGAGTATGGGAAGAATTGTCACTTGTCAATTGAACTCGAACACAAAGCATATTGAGCCCTAAAGCATTGTAATGATGACACTGAGACTGCGGGGAAACACCAGAAAATGCAATTGAATGAATTAGATGAATTGAGGGACATTGCTTATGAAAATTCGTTGATTTACAACGAGAAAATTAACAAGTTTCATGATTCTAAAATTAAAAACCGGGTTTTTAACATTGGAGATCAAGTGTTGCTTTTTAACTTAAGATTGAAAATATTTTCCGGCAAGTTGAAATCCTGTTGGTCCGGACCGTTCACCATCACCCAAGTATTTCCATATGGGACCATCGAGCTAGCTCAAAATGATGGTCCTAACTTCAAGGTGAATGGTCATAGGGTTAAGCTCTACTTTGGTGGGGAAGTCCCTTCTTTGGACAACCTCGACCAAGTCACCTTCCCCAATGATAATTAGTATTGAGGGATCGAGTCGAGATCATGACTCGGTAATAAAAAACGAGGTGCCTTGTGGGGGAGATCCCATGCTTATCCATGTACATATTATTTCTTTCTAATGTAGTTTAATGTGAGGGGATTTGTGCCCTTGGAACCTTTGTTCCGTGGTTGTTTGTGAATTATGGTTATCTAGATCATCATCTTCACGATTGGAGCCTCTCGTGATTGTTATATGTGAGCCTTGATCGTTTGCTTGGAAGAATTTCTCGATATCCAAATGATATATCCTTGATTGTTCTAACCTTAGGTCTTTTAGCACACTTCATAAACGGCTATAGGTTTAATGGTTCCATTCTTTTCGTACTAGATCTTAAGCATTCGACTTCGTCTCTATTATGGGGGTATCTTACCCTTAGAATCGAAACACTGAGGACAATGTTTAACTTTAGTATGGGGGGTGAATAGATACTTGCCTTGCTTACGCCTTCACGCTTTCCAAAGTTTATCTTTTTGTATATCGTTTTGTTGCAAATAAGGCTAAAAATTGTCAAATTTAAAAAAATTTCTCATGTTTTAATAAGTGTTTAAGACACGAATGTAGATTTTTCGATGGCGAGAATAAGAGTAATTTTTGACACGACCGTGCGTGTTCAGAACTTAGCTTCGATTCCTTAACTCTTTAGGCGAAGTCTCTTAAATGAGGACGAGAAATGATAGAGTTAATTATAAGTTACTATGCAAAACGTAGAATTCCGATTCTTTCAAAAACTCATCTGTTCTAATTGTTTGCTAATTCTCCCTTCGCTTGAATAATGATGTTGCTAAAAAATATTGACAGAGCGGTTTATTCTTGATTGTTGGTTTCTAGTTTTTTTCTAGTAGCTTCCATGTAATTAAATTGGGAAAACATTAAGGTATCACCAGCGTCACGGTTTTGAAGTATTGGCAACCCGAATATCAAAGGCTTCCCCAATAATAATTTTTAAGTTCCTTTTAACCTAAATCGAGCAAAAATTTCAAGCTCACAAGGACGAAAAATCTATGCAAAATTCAAAGTGAATGTCTTAAATCTCGAAGCCTTAAAGATCCAAAATTCACCTTAGCGTGAGGATATACGTCAAGTCATAATAAACACCTCATGGCGAGGTTAAATAAAAGACAAGGGCAAGACCAAAGCCATAATAAACACTTCATGGTGAAGTTAAATAAAAGGTGTAGGTAAACCAATTATAAATTTGTAATAAGTCTCATGTTCAAAACCGTTATAAAACCGTGTTTATCGATCCTTCTTGTTGACTTACTTTTTTGACATTGTTGTCTATTATAAGAGGTTATTAATTCGATGGTTTTGGCTACACCGTTATGACTCTATTTTTGGACCTTAATCTCTATTATCGCATAAGTAAAAAATGTATCATCGTGATCATTCAAGACAAAAATAAAATATAAGAGATACAAATTAGGATTAAGGGAGTCTAAGTACGTGATTAGGGCATATGAGTAGTGTTAGCATTACTAACTTATAATGACAATGATCTCGTTGCACGCTTAGCATGGAATTAGGTCAAAATCGAGGACGACGAAATTATTTCTAACGAAGCATTCACGTGTACTTGTTATATGAACCTAAACGTCCCATTTTCGATGAAAATGCTACATTATGTCTAAAACACAAGTAGTAGTAATGTAGTAAGTTTGCGTTTCAATAAAAGTCGATAAAAATGAATTTTGGAGATGCTACAATACTTTATTCTAGCATTGCGTGAGGGCACGGAAATGGTTTAGTATGGGGAGTGATGAGACCGCAATTATACATGGTCTCATCGTCCAAATCGGGCTTAAAACGATAAAAATATCATAAAAAGTGCCATAAATATGCTTGTGTTTGTTCAATGTGTATTTTAGGTATGGATATCGAGAAAAAGACAAAAAGATCACAAGAACAAAGCAAAAACGAACACGGGAAACGAAGCCGCACAATGAACCGGACCCGAGTGTTGAATTTTCCAAAACGACCCTCAAGTTTGAAGATTTGTCAAAAATTGTCCCTCAAGAATTGAAGAATTGCACTTCATACCCCTCAACTATCCAAAAATACAATAGGGGTGCCTAAAGTTTGAAGACTTTACATGCTCATCCCTTGTAATTTGAAGAATACTCAAATAAGTCCTCCAAAGTTAAAAAGGACTAGATTTTAATATCAAAAGGACTAACAATGAATTACTACAAGGACCAGTTGTGGAAAGCTGTCAAAAGAAACATTGTTAAATGGGGGAATAAAACTGCCAAACCAAAACTAACTTAACCAAATACCCATTAAAACCCAACCATACTACCCATATACCCACCAGCCACCCACTAAACCCCTTCCCTCCAATCACTTATTGACACCTCACCATGACCCATCCACCATTAACCTAAATACCCAGACCCAAATCCACTTAAACCCACCCATTACAACTTTTATTATGATTTGAATTAATATTGATAAATCCTAAAATTCCCACTAAAACTTTACTGTACAAATCACCCCTTCCTAATCCCCAGCTACAAACCCACGAACCCTAACTCTAAAACCCTAATTACTCAAAATTAACCAAACCTCATTTCTAGAATTATGATTAGTGATCTACTAACCCAAACCCCACTCTTAATTCGGTCCCCCCCCCCCCCTTTCATCTCATATGACAAACCAAGCATTTCCCTATCCCACTGATGCAACAAAACAAAACCATGGCAGAACAAATCAATGAATGGAGGCGTTTTCTTATTGGCTACGTACTAATGGATGACCAAGATCAAACATTCATTGGTGGCACATCACTTTCATCACATGATGCACCAAGAACAGTCAAGCGGATTCAAATTCAAGGGCATATTGGAGAAATCAATCATTAGGGTTTAGTTTTTCTTCTTTTTCTAGAACTCCTGTAGTCCCTATATAAGGACACTTAGGGATAGCTCAGTTGCTTGTTCTTGTTTTTTCCTAGTTCAAAGCTTGTAAAACTCTTTTTTCTTGATGAATGAAAAAAATGGTTATGTGTTTGGTGAAGAAAAGCAAGTTCCATTTATCTACTTTCAGTTTCAAGTTATAATTTGATTTAAGTTTTTTGGTTCAAAAGTGTTATAGTTCTCTGAAAATCTTTTGTGTTAATTTTAGTTTTAAGACTTGAAGTTTGTGGTCTCCCTTTGGTCATATTAGACAAATTGAAGTCCTTCTTTCTGAGTTTAAGTAGAATGAGGTCACATATGGGTCAGCATTCATACTGGGGTATGACTATGGATACCTGATATAGAATCTATATCAAGTATCAGTAGATACCTTGGTGTGGGTGAAGGAACTTGTGAGGCAAGTACTACTTAACCTTGGCCATAGTTTTGATTTTCAAAAAGTTATTGTTTAAGTTTTGATTTAAGAAAGTTATTGTTTGAATTTTCAAGTTTTGAAAGAAAATAAAATAAAATAAAATCGGTTTTGGATTTGATATCTTGTGAATCTAGAGCTTGATCTTGATTGTATAATCCTGTGTTTGTTCATCTTAGCAGGTAAAAGGAATCTTGTGGTTGTTTCGCTACCACATAAGCTCGACATTCGAGGGCGTGGATGTACGTTGTCGAGGTTTGTTTAAAATTCTCTTTATATTTTCATGAAAATCTGCCTAAGTGTGATACTTAACTGCTGGTATGTGTACTTAGTTGTGAAATCTGTCATTCTGCTTCATTTGACTGCTGCTAGTTTATTGTTTGGCCATTTGGAAACCTAATGTGTATGCTTGTTACTGCAAGTAAATTTAAGCTTATAGTAGTTTGTTACTTGGCTACCTGTTGCTTACTTATTTTGTGGCATTTGTTATTATTATTATTATTATTATTATTAAATTTTTTTCGGCTTGATTGTTTCCTGCTTGGTGATTGATTTCTGTTATTGTTTACGCGTCTTAGATTTAGGGTGTGTTATTGTGTATTCCATGGTAGATATTGATTAAGCTATAAGCCACAAAGAATTTGCTATTAGTAATAATCAGGTTTCTCTTTCTTTCCGTATGAGATCCATTTGGCAATACGTGTTTTGGTTTGTGTGTTTGAATGCTCAGGACTGTTAGCTTCTTAGTGATACATTTGGCTGTAGCTCATTTGCTTCCTACTGTGGTTATTGCGCCATAATACACCAGCAGCCAAACAAAGAACCCAGAGAACATAGTAAAAAAATTCCCCTCATTAGTTTTAGGTGCGCGTAAGTCATGGTGTTTTAGATTGATTTGTGGTTTATGCTCGTTAACTATGCCTACGCCTGCCTTTTTGCTTGCATCTATCCCCACACTAGTGCACTGCTGGGGGGGGGGGGGGGGGGGGGTTACTGTCCATCTAAACTAATTCCAAGAACATAACTTAGAATTCCCTTGTTATTGTTTATCTGCTGGAGTTTTCTTGCTAGGCTGTGAGTAATTTGGTTTGTGTTGGACGTTGTATTAACTATGCAACCTAAGATAACCAAAGTGCATCCCAATAAAATCATAAAGAACAAAAAGAAACAGTAGGGTATGCGGGACTTCTTATTATCAGCTGCGAGTTGGGAGTTCATTTTGTTGTTTGGGGTGTTTAGCGTGCCTTGTGAATCGTATCGGTGTTCGTAACTGTACCAAACAAGTAAACCGAACAGCGAGGTTAAACAACCAATTGAAACAAGTCAAAAGAATTAATTGGCCTGCATTCTAGCTCTTAGCTGTGTTCTTGATTTGTGGCCTATAACATGAAGTCGTAGTGATTTTGGTTGCGTTTTAGTTTTGGTATTGTTTTATGGCTTGTTAATCCTAGCAACCAAAGAAAAAAGAGATTAAGCGACTGCTGCATGTTCTTTGTGTTTGTATGTCCACTGTCCTTAACCAACATATTTACCTTGTACTTACTTCCAAGAAAAGTAACCAAAGTGAAGAAACTGGTACTTGCTTGTGTATACTTTTCGCACTGTTAGCTTATTTGGTTTCAGTTTCTGTGATCGTTTAAGTGCTTTCTCTTGGATTATTTATCGTGTTTGTGCTTATATTGTGACTCCCACAAGCCAACTTCTTGTGGGGTACCTGTTCCGTTTGTATCCAAAAATTCCAAAGATAAAAAAGAGCAACATCCAAAGTAAAAGAGTTAAGGTACGTGGCTTAATTTGTGTAAATCGTGGTGTGATTGTTGTTTAAGTGGTGTATTTGTTTGGTGTTTGTAAGCTGCATTTGAAGTAAGCTTAAGTAAACAAGTAAAAAGGGTTTATGATCCTGCTGTTGTTTTGAGCATAAATTGTGGGAATTAATTCGTGATTTGGATTAACTTGTAGTGTTTTGGTGTTTGTGTTTGTTGTGTTTGAGTGACAGTGACACTAGGTGTAATAAAGTAAAAAAATATAAGAAAAAAATTGGGGTTTGCCCAGATTCGAACCCCCTGTCGCCCACTCTCCCAACGACACAGCACACACAACATTAACCAACTCGCCCTAGGGACTTTATTGTTCCTAGGTTGGGTGGTTTAACTCTTAACCCACTTTAGTTTTTGCTTAACAATATTAAGCCGTAGCTTAACAACCACTTTTTGGCTTATTGGTTTACTTCTGTTCATGTTTTTCATTTTTCCCTTAAATTAGATCAGAATTAGGACTTTTCTTCCTAGTTTTAGATTTTTCTCTTTTTAGGATTATTTTTATTTTCAAATTTAAAAAAATCATAAAAAATAGAAAAATGTATTTTAGAATTTTCAAAAAATAGTTTTTAGTTTTAATTAACATAATTTAGGTTTACATTTAGTCTTATTTTCAATTTGACATTCATTTAATTTTATTTATTTTTTAGTTTTTAATTAAGCTTTAAAAATTATTATAAATTAATTAAAATATTTTTGGAAATTTTGGTTTTTTTTTTGGCTTATTTACATTTTTTAGGACTTAGAATAAAATTTTGTTAAGTTTTGGTTAACTTTCGTTTTTCGTCACGTTTTACGAGTTTACGTTTTATCCATCGTAGTGTAATTTTTAGCATAATCCGTCATTTTCTTTCTTCATTTTCAATATTAACCTCAAATATATCACGTTTAACATACGCATTAATCCTCCTTGGTGAACGATCTCACAAGGGTCATAAGTGTTTACTTTTCCTAAACGTACGCTTAATACTTACCACTTTTACGTTGTTTTTCCTAAAACATGTATTCATACTACTATCATTTTGGCGCCGCTGTCGGGGAGGCATGTGTATTTAAATTTGAACAATTTTATTTTTGATATTATTTATAAATAGTATTTGTATGTTTTAGCACTCTAAGCACACGTATTGTCGGTTTTATCATTTTTTGTGTATAAATATTACTTTATTGTATTACGTATCACAATAAATTTACAATATCTCTAAAAGCGTGAAAGCGCAACCTTAATTGGGATTTCATCACTCAATTATTGTATTTGAATCTAAAGCAAAAGAAAAGGTAAAATAGATAATTACTTTCGAAAGGCTTAATTTTGATTAACACAAACTATATGGTGGGTATAAGGCGGTTGCATTTCACGACCTACAAGAAAAAGGCTCTTAAGTGCTTCGCGCCACCTCGTTTCTTCCGCTTGCTTGTGCGTGTTTTGAGAAAAAGAGCTAATCGAGGGTTTGATTAACCAAAGTTTTATCTACGTATCATATATATTTTCTTGTTTTCAAGGATTAAACCCTCTTGAACGTTTTGGTGTTCCACCAACGTTATAAAGTCATCCAAGACGTTCACTCAACGTGGTCGTTTTCATTCCTTGAGGCTCATTTAATCGAGAAATTGATTCGAGGAGAGATTTTTAGATTTGAGTCTATGTAATTCACGAGAAAATCCAAAAAAAGTTAAAAACAATCAAAAGCACAAAAAAATTGAAAAACGTAAAAACACCAAAAAGAATCTTCTTTGATCACCCCCACATTGTACGTTACGTTTATGCTAATTCGATCTCAAGCAAAACGTGCACGTAAACGTCGAAACCGAAAGGAAGGAACACCAACCCCTTCTATTGAAGAATCTCCCATTGACGAACCCATTGTAGAATAAGAAGCTTCCATGGCTAATCGTACAATGATGGAGTTGCTTCAAGCACCCACCGAGGGTTATGGAGAAGCGATTGTGATTCCCACTATCCTTGCGGAGAATTTTGAGGTTAAGACGGGTTTATTGTCCATGATCCAAGCTAACAAGTTTCGTGGTGACGAAAAGGAAAATCCTCATAACCACATTCGCCATTTCAACCGTCTTACATCGACATGTAAGTTTAAGGACGTCTCGAACGGCTCGATTAAGATGATGCTTTTTCCGTATTCCTTAGAGGGGCCCGCCAAAATTAGTCTCGAGAAAGAACCACCCAATTCCATATTGACGTGGAAGGATCTCGTGTCCAAATTCGTGAACCAATTTTTTCCGCCCTCTAAGACTACGCATTTGAAAAACGAGGTTTCAAAGTTTTCACAAAAGTATAATGAGAGTTTTTCAACGGCTTGGAATAGGTTTAAGGAATTTTTGCATGAACGTCCTCATCACGGTTTTTCTGACTTACATCAAATTGACACGTTTTACAATGGATTGAATGATCATGAACGAGATTATCTTATTGCCGCCGCGGGTGGTAATTTTTGTGTAAAACGGTCGAAGAAGCATTGACAATCATTGAAAATAGGTCTAAAGTTTATAGCCCTTGTAACACATCGAGTGTTAACATGGCTTCGCCTTCATTGTCACCTACCATTGATGCTAAACAAATTGAGGCTAATTTGCAAAATTGTTCGATAAGATTAAGGGATTGTTTCAAGAGTTTAAAATTGGTGAACAACCCACTCCCGCTATGGCTAAAGAGGTTGAGGTTACTTGTGTTTATTGTGGTGGAGCTCATGATTTCTCCGAGTGCATTACCTCCGGTGGTAACACTTCGAGTGCCTACGCGGCCACAGGAACTTACAACCAAAACGGTCAAGTTACCCGCACTAATAAATTGACTCCACCAGGTTTTCTACCTAATCAAAACAATCAAAATGTTAACAACTATCGCAACAACAATCAAGGTGGTTACCAAGAAAATCAACGGAATTATAGGGGTAATTACAACAATGGGAATCAAGGGACTAGTAGTCAAGTGCAAAACCAAAATCAAAACCGTAATTTTCAAAACCCGAGTCAAGAATTTCAAAATGCTTACATTAAAGAGGTTCCAAATTACTTTTTGAATTACGCTACAGGAAATGACAAAATTCTTGAAAATATCCCAGAGCAATTGGCTAGTCAAGGTAGAGAAAACGGCTAAAAACAGAAGGGAATTAGCAAATATTGCTAAGGAAAATACCAACATGAAAATTGAATTGAAAAATGATTTTGCAAATCAAATTAGAGGTCAACATAACAAAATCAAACAAAGTTAATCTAGGCTTGAACAAAGGATAGACCAAAGTGCCGCTAAGCAAGATGTCAATCTTAATGCTATTTTGGAAGCAATCATGATGAACGAAGCCTCTACTGCAGGTGGTCTTCTTAGAAACACCATATCAAACCCGAAGGGAGAGATGAAAGTAATTACCACAAGTAGTGGTAAGACCTTTAAAGAGTCGACTCCTCAACCAATTACTCCTACATAGGAGGGAATTGAGGAAGAACACGAGGTGGTGGTGGAAAAGGAGCACGTTTCTAACCCATGAAGTACCGCTCAAACCACACCTACGGTCGACCATTTACCAAGTTTGGAACCTGAGATTCCGAAGGCTATACCTATGCTCCACACAACACCACCCTTACCTTACCCATCGAGACGTCACAAGCAAAAATTGCAAGAACGTAATGATTATCAATTTTAGCTTTTTATAAAAATGTTTCATGATTTGCATTTTAACATAAGTTTTGCCGAAGCTTTAATTATGATACCTCGGTTTCCCACCAACTTTAAAAGTATGTTGAACGATAAAGAGAAATTGAGAAAATTTAATCATTGTTCATCGGTTTTTCTTAACCGCATACCTCAAAAAGTCAGTGTAGAATCATATATTCTTAGGATTGAGCAAGTGTTTGATTGGTCTAAAGAGAGGGATGGAGAAGAAAGAATTAGAGAGAGAAAGGTAGAGAGAGAAAGGAGAGAAAAGAAGAGAAAGATGTAAATTGATGAAATGTGAAATGAAACAAATGGCCAACCCCTCCTAAAATGCTAGGAGGGGGTATATATATCCTACCCTACATGTGGGCTATATGGGCTATACTGTTAACATAACTAGATCACGAGCCCATACTACGTATCTATTGTTGGAGTGACCGATCTTTTCTAAATACGTAAAAACGTATTTCCAACAATCTCCCCCTAAGGGAGGTCACTCCAAGTTACAATGTCCTAAATCGTCTATAGCTCGTGATCTATGCTAACAATGATGTGACCGAGACTTTCTTTGAAAAAACGTATTTCCAACAATCTCCCCTAAGGGAGGTCACACCATTTTACAACATCTTAAACCTATCATACTATGCTTGAGTCTTCGATCTTGTTCTTGTGAATATGCTGATGAGATCTTTGACTTTAGTCTTGAGCATGTTTCCTTGCCTTGACCTTGTGCATTCATCACTTGTGAAATTTGCCTCCTCGTGACTTCATGTTCCACATACTTATACTTTTATAAATTCTTGAAAACTTCAGAGTTTGATACAGCGGAAGACTTGACTTTTAGGCTTTCTTGAATTTGTTGAAGTTAAGTTAATAAAGTATAAGCATGCGAGGACGACTTCTTTTCGGATAGTACACCGCAATGCCACTTTCTTGTTACGCTGCATAAGACAGTTAGCAACAAAACATATACACGGATGAAACGGCTTTGAACATTTCATTCTAATTCGATAGCATTTTACCTCCGGTCGATGAAGACCGTTGGACGATATGAAATATCGTACTTGTGGCAGGTAGTTTCAATTAAGAACCTCCTTGACAAGATTTCGCGGGTAAACACGTTCTCTTTATTCAACCGTCTAAAGCTGACTACGAACATAAAGAGTGAATCATTTGGATAGAATTATCCGCATGATTGAAGCCGTCAGTTCATGTTCTTGTAACAAGTGAAATTCAATTAAGAACTACACCATCGTTGCTTTCCAGTTGTCACGAGCTTGATTCGTATAGAATCTTGCAAGTTACCTACCAAGTGCTGTTTGAGGTTAACACTAGAAGGATTTCCACTCATCACTGTGAACACTATAGAGTGTCACTCTGAGTGTTCTGGCAAGATCACTAAGATATTGCGTAGAGGCCTGGAACGTGTTTAAATTCAGTTAAGAATTAAACCATTGTTGCTTTCCAGTTATCACAAGCTTGATTCATAAAGAATCACACAAGTCACCTACCATGAGCTTTTTGATATTCGCTCAAGAAGGATTTCCATCTTCATTGTAAATACTTTCGTATTACTCGGATGCTCAGGCAAGATCATGAAGATTTTGCGTAGGACTCTTAAGATCTTTCTTACTTTTCACAGTGTGTGAAGAAGCAAGGAATTATGAAAGTGTGTCCTAATGAGATATTGATGATCTCAAATGGCTCTAGACTCGATCGTGCATTTTGGAATTTAGTGATCGAAGGCTTGAGAGGAGTGCCACCATTTCAATACCAATTTATTTGGAGTGAATAAATCAATAGATAATGCGTTGTCTCCGTGTGATTAAAACAAATATCTTTTGAGAGATATCTGAGTTAGCTGGGATGGGTTGTGCATTGCATCACTGGGTCCATGATGTCTATCTTCAATATCGAAAATCATTGAAAATGATCTCAATAGCATATGTATGGACCCGGTTTCTGCCTAAGGTTGTAAGGAGGGCTTCTTTCTTTACACCCTTTATCTTTACAATTATTTTTCATTCTTCAACCCCTTCAATGCTTACCAATACGTCATAATTAGCACCTTGTTGTGATTGTTCCAGTGCTAACTTAAGTACTTGGTCGACATTCAGCTACGTTCACAATCTTTCTCCATCTTTCCTAAGGACTACTATTTCTAGATATGGAATGTCCTTGGGAAGATTCCTCCGGTTCTAGAAGAATCATTGGAATTTAACCTATCCTACCATCCTTATGTCACCACAATCTTCACCGTCGTGAATAGAGATGTTTTAGGTAAGTGTATGTCACTATGAAATCCATTTTGATATCCAAATCCATTTTGCTCCCCCTTAACATATGCCACGATATTCGAAAACATTCCGCACATGTCGGGATGAGCCAGCACATTAAGTCAAACCATTATTGATCACAATATTAAATCATATTTTCTCCCCCATATTAAAAGTATTAACCCAATTGATGTTTTTAATATCAATTGATTTAATAGCATTTTATGAAAATTTGGGAAGAAAAATGCAAATTCAATTATCTTCATGATTTTCACAAGCTCCCCCTCAAATTTATAAGGGTGTACTTGAAACGTAAATTAAATACCTTTTAAACACAAGTGTAAGGTATTTATTACGTGCAAAGATCATATATAATAATGTATTCACAAGATTAGCAATTTACGAGATTGGACCTGAATGATGGAGAACATCATATTATAGAATCACATGGTTCTTGTTCACGAATGTTGGTCGCCTCGTCACGTCTGAAGTTATCTCTTGACTCCATCTGTACAATTGATATCGTTGTCTTGACACCAATATATGAACTTGGCACTTTCGGCGTCAAAAATTCTGAATGCTGGACAATTGCTCCCCCTCAATTGTTGACCCGTGTTCTATTGAAAGAGTTGTAGTCGCCGTTTGAGTAGTCGCATCGTCGAGTATGTAGATATCAATTATAAATTGCTACGGTTGGTGGAGATGATAACTTCATAAAAACAAGATTTCTCTTGTTTTAACAAGTAAATGCACTGACACGTACATATATTCGTGTTAGATTGTGTTATTACGTGAACACAATCCCTTACATGGTTATAAAGTAAACCATGCCCGCGAAAATTAATTCCCGTTGTTGAGTCAAAGCTTTCCGGTGAAATGCTTGACTCGAATACGAAAAAGCGGGTTACTATCTGAAATAATAGCAAGCCATTTTGAGCATGTTTTAAAACATTTGAACTTCTGCTCGAACTTTATTTACAACCCAGTGTCATTATTGAACGACATTTCTATTATCGTAAATATTATCGATTCCAGAAGACATGCTCTTTTTATCAAAACATTTTTGAAAACACAATTTTGAAAGATTTAGAAAGAAACATTTGAGAAATTCTCGAAAAATTGTGTTCAAAGTGTTGAAAACCAATTACTTGGGCTTAAGATGTTGAATATCTTACAAAACGAGCTCAAGTCCGAGACGTTGTAACCTTCCCGTTGTTAAGGATAAGTTACCATCGGCGATAAACTTTCCTTTTAATTGAAGAATGCGTCCTAAGTTGACATTTACTTAGAAGTCGTTTTCATGAGTTTGAAAAACTTTGAATGTTTTAACGTAAAGCTCATGACCGAGAAAGATGAATTTCTCGTTAAGAAGAAAAGTTCTCTAATTTAAAAGATACACTTTACTTTATGAGCTTAAAACTTAGAATGTTTTAATATAAGCTCATGACTGAGAAAATTTAATTTCCCGTTACGAGGATAATCTATCTGTATCATGGATACTAATAGGAACTTAACGAGTATGGCAAAAAAAAGTTAAAGATAAGCTTTCCTAAAATTTAAGTCCGAGTTACAATCTGATATTTAACTGTAAGTCATTGTGCATGAGGTTAAAAAACTTTGAATTTTTTTAATATAAGCTCATGCCCTAAAAGATTTAATTTCTCGTTGTAAGGATAAGTTTATCATCGGTGATAAACTTTCCTTTCTTTAATGTCTGGGGCATAATCTGAAATGTGATTATACGCCATTGTGCATGAGCCTAAAAACTTCGAATGTTATTAATATAAGCTCATGCCCGAGAAAAATTAATTTCTCGTTTTGATGATAAGTTTACCATCGGCGATACTTTCCTTTATTTAAAGATCGGGTCATCGTCTGACATTTAACGATGAGTCTTGTAGACGAGCTTAAAACCTTTGAATAGTTTTAACTATTAACTCGTGTCCGAGAAAAATTAATTTCTCGTTTTTGAGGATAAGTTTATCATCTGCGATAAACTTTCCTTTATTTGATGAACGGGCTATAAGCCTTTGTGCATGAGCTTAAAAGCTTCGAATGTTTTTAATTTTAGATCATGCCCGAGAAAACATAATTTTTCGTTGTGAGGATAAGTTTATCATCGACAATAAACTTTCCTTTCTTTGATGAAGGAGTTACAGTCTGTGATGTGACTATAAGTCCTTATATATTGTAAGCTTAACTAAAAATCCTCTGAGGCACTTGTTTTTCTGATATCAGCTTCTTCAGTAACCAAACTCTGAGAGTGTCCTTAGTTGAATAGTATATAAAGTTCGGACCGGTTTATTTATGTTGATCCTTGACTTTGGTACCTGCATTCTCATTTGAAGTTTGTATGCGTTTATATGGGTTAGCGATATCTATCTTAGAATCCTGCGGGGATTCACAGTTTTCTTTTTTTTGTGCCAGAGGTGACCTGAGGGGATGATTCACTTGTCTTAGTTGGTAAGCGTTTCCTTTTATAAAAAACCTTAAGTTCAGGCTTAAGTGATGTATCATCCTTTGCAATTTCCTCCCTAGTAGTCTTAGTAGAATCGGAGACTATCCTAGTTATAGGGCACTCATTTCCTACAACAGTGAAAGTTCTACCAGTGGGGCGCCACATTTTACCAATGGGTTTGATTTTAGCTACCCACTGGGATTTAAGTCTAGCACGAGAGTTCACATCATTCAGTATTTTCTTGACACAAGAATCATGATTGGCTTTAAAGACACATTTTCTACATGTTTTACAAGTAGCATATTTAATGTCCGAGTAAGATCTAGAATTCCTAGAAGATTGATTGAGGCTCCTAGGATATGACATGCTACGGTTAGCAGTGTTGGGTAATCTAGAAGGCATCTGGCTAGGTTTAAAATTCCTATCTCTTACTTGTGTCTTTTGAATAGCTTCCCTTTGACCAAAATTGTGATGAACGTCATTTGAACTAGTTTGAGACGTGTTCTTTGGACTATGTCTAGGGAGACTAGATGCAATCATGTGATTAGGTCGTGCAAAAGTTGTTTTAGTCACATTGGCCCTAGTAGGTAGAGTGACTGGTCTAGAAAGATGAACCATATCAACTTGGGAGGCAAACCGCGGTCTCGAGGATTGTGGTCGCTCGGATCTAAATGCAGTCGGTTGTCTGACGAACTGATTTTTAGGCGGTTTTCCCAAAATTGATGGTTTTTCAAGCGTAGGGTCCACACTAGTTCCTTTAGTTTTCCTCAATTCGTTTTTTAGAGCCACTATTGCAAAAACCTTTTCTTGAACTTGAGCCTTTAAAGTGTCATTCTCTTTGAGCAATTCATTTTGGGATGCCAACTTAGATTCAAGCAACTTAATTTGTTTCAAAAGATTATCCTTTTCAGCTTTAGAATCTAGAACAGTTTGATCTAATTTTCGTTCAAGAACAACGTTTGACTTTTCAAGTTTTTCAAAATACTTTTCAAATTTGTCCGTTTTCTTTGAAAATTCAATTTTGGCATCCTCAAGCTCTTTAGATTGCTGAGCTAAAATCGTTTCAAGCTCTTTAATTTTGGAATCAGAAGCAGTTAATGAAACAGTTGATAGGTGTGTAAACACCCATCTTTTCTACCACTTAATTACAATAATAACTGGACCAAAACGTGTATTTTATGTCTTTTATGTCGGAATTATGCGTGGTTTGTGTTTTTGTTGTGATTTAGGACGAAAAGGTGAAAAGTGGAGAAAACACGGAAATTCACGGGCATTTACGGACTTTTATTGAAGAAAAGGATGAAAGACGAAGTCAAGAAGTCAAGAGTGCAAAAAGAACAGAAGTCCAACACCAATTCTGAAGATTTATCGAAGAAAAAGTCAAAAGACGGAAGTTTATCAAAAGCCGAAGAATTCAAGTCTATTTTATTGAAGAATTTAAAGACGAGTTCAAAGGAAATCCCAAAGCCAATAGTCCTTAAAGTTCAAGTTTAAAGAAGATTAGAAGAAAAGGACTAAGCATGCAATTAATGAAGATTATATGCTTAAAGGCTTAATGATGCAATTATAAAGAAATGAAGGAGGGGAGGAAGCTTCCTAATCCTCCCCTATATATAGATTAGGATGATTTACATTTCATTCTTGTTGGCTAATAGTGACAATTAGTTCTTCCACTTTTAATTACCTTGTCATTTAAATACTTGTCCATTTAATTACCTTGTCTTGCACCTTAATTATCATTTAATTTCAAGTAAGTTTTTCTTTTAATTCTTGTTAATCTTTATCTTTATCTTGTTAATCTCATTCTACCTTTCTTTAATCTTTATGTTGATTTGTTTATGTTCATGTTCTTGATTTTTTGTGCTTTATTTAAGTTGATTTGATTATTTTGATTAGTTTTGTGAGTTTGATTGTTTTGGATTGATTGTTTATTATTAGTATATGTTTATTTGTTTGTTTGATTTAATCTTGTGTTTGATTTGCTTTAGTTTTGTTTAAATTCGTGTGTTATCTTGTTCCTTGTTCTTCGGTTCTATCTGTTACTGTATACCTGTTTCTGAGTTTTCCCAGTATTCCGAACGGAGCGTTTCTTAGGTGGTCTATTCAGAATATTCGATATTCCGAATAGAGGTCTTAAAAAGCAGCTAATTCGGAATATTGTGGTATTCCGCATAGACCAGGGATTCCGCATAGACCAGGGATTCCACATAGGATTTTTATTCAGCATAGGACTCGTATTCCGAATAAGCAAAGATTCCGCATAAGACCCATTATTCCGCATAGGGTAACTTTCCGAATAGGACCAATTTTTCAGCATAGGCTAGTATTCCGCATAGGGAAACTCATTCCGAGTAAGCTTCTATTCCGCATAGTGACAGTATTCCGAATAGGGCCCAATATTCTGGATAGAGTTTTATTCCGAATAGGAGTTATTTTCAGTTTTAAATTTTCAGTTTTTAATTAATTTCGAGCTTTATTTTTCCCGCCTTTTTCCTTACTCGCACTTTAAATTTATTTTCCTTAGATTTAATTTAGCTTTGCCTTAGTTTAAGTTCTAGTTTTAGTTGCGTTTAAGTTTGCCTTAGATAGATTTGAGTTTACGTCATTTACTTTAGTGCCTTTTAATTTTAGTAACGCTTTTAAATTCCTGCACGTTTACTTTAATTAGACTTAGATTTACTTTAAGAGCACCTTTACTTTAAAGTTTCGCACATTTTATTTTAAAAAAAAAACTACGACACATTTTTGTTTCACCAAAATAAAACAGAGTCACACATTAAACACAAGTTTTTCAATTCGAAGAGACACACGACAAAGAATCTTTTTAACCTGAGTAAAATCGAGTTATCAAATGGCGCCGCTGCCGGCTCTTTTCGTAAAGATTAACGGTTTTCTGTGAAAGACGCGTTGCTTTTTGGGATCCGTTCACTTGTGAGCGTTACTTTTCTTGCCTAAAAAATTCAAAAAACCATAAAAATTAAAAATCTCAAAACTCCAAAAAGATTTTATTTTTATTGTGTATATATATTGTCTTTGTGTTTGGTTTCTTTTTCTTTTGCATTTTCAGGTGTATGCGTACTAGATCTTCCATTTATCAAGAGCCCGAGACTCAAGAAGATTTAAGTATGGCAGGTGTTAACAACAACAATAATATTCCACCGCACCTCAATAATAAAAACAATGTTCTTCCACAGCCCGATCTTCGGACCATGGAGGAACTTTGTCAACCAACAATGTTTGGACGAGGAGGACCGATTGCGCCGATGCAAATCAACGCTCCTGAGTTTTCGTTGAAGCACCACATGATTCAGCAAGTGCAAACAAACCCATTCCGTGGATTGCCTGATGATGATGCCAACAAACACCTCGACAAGTTCATTACAATCACTCAAAGCATGAAGTTGCCTGGGGCCACAATGGATGTTCTTCGCTTACAACTCTTCCCACATACTTTATCGCATCATGTCGAGAAATGGTTTGATCGTCTCCCGAAGAATTCTATTCACACTTGGGATGATATGACACAACGCTTTTTGTCGCGCTACTTTCCACCATCCATGGTCACTAGCCTTCGCAATCAGATCAGCGGTTTCATGCAAGATCCCGATGAATCTCTTTTTGACGCTTGGGAGAGATATAATGTCTTGATCGATAGATGTCCAAACCACAACATGCTCCTGTGACCTTAATCGATACTTTCTACAACGGTTTGACTTTTCGAGATCGTGATACGATAAATGCAGCCGCCGGTGGCACATTTATGAAAAGGAGACCCGAGGAGTGTAGAGAGTTAATTGAGAACATGACTACTCACCACAAAAACTAGGATTCCTCTGCTTCTTCTAGGAACAACCCGAGAGTCAATGTTTCTTCCACCTCAGCAAACCCTGAGATGACCGAACTCACCCGCATGATGACCGAAATGAGCAAAAGCATTACGCTTCTCGCTTCAAACCAACAACAACAAGTTAAAGCGGTTGCTAATCCTTGTGAAACATGCGGCGGTCCTCACTCATACACCGATTGTCCTTCTACAAAAGGAAATCCGGAAAATGTGTATGCAGCTTATGGTAATTATTCACCGGAAAATTACCATGCTCGACCTCAAGGGGATAGAAATTTGCTGAGTTACCGGTCAAACAACTACCTTTCCCCCGGTTTTTCTCCTCAAAACCAAACCCCCCCCCCCCCCCCCAACAACTACAATAGAAGCAACCAAATCCCGCCAAGAGCTTCTTATCCTTATCACCCACCCGCTCAACAAACCCCACCCATTAACCCGGATGTTGAAGCCATCATGAGAACTCAAGGTGAGCAAATCAAGAATCTACAGAGCCAAATCATCAATTTGAAAGGAGATATCACGAAGCAAGGAAATGAGATAAGGTCTGAGGTTCGCGATAATATTCAATCCTCCTTCAGCACTCAAACAAATGAATTAAAGAATATGTTGGCTAGTTTCTTGCCCTCCACTCAACCTTCTACTTCAAGTTCTCTACCTTCAAACACCGTCACTAATCCGCGAGCTAATATGAGTGCTATTATTACGCGTAGTGTAATTACCATTGTCGATCCACCAATCCCACCCCCATCATTTACACCTCCTCCACCACCATTTATCCCTACTCCTCCTACACCTAGTATCAGTGCACCATTACCGTCTCCGCCTCGTCATGACGATGTCTCTAGGAAGGACCCTTCAACATCTCAACCTTTACCTACACCTTCACCTTCACCACCAAAACCCAACATCCCTTATCCTTCTCGTTTAGGCAAAACCAAAATGCTAACTAAGGATGACTCCGACGTGACACGCTATGTGAAGATGATCTCTCAGATGAACTTCAACATTAGCTTTCTTGAAGCACTTGTCCATATGCCCAAATTTGTTAAAGCATTTAAGGAATTGCTTAACAAGAAGGAGAAGCTGATTGAACTCGCCAACACACGCTTAAATGAAAACTGCTCTTCAGTTATTCTTAAAGAACTTCCAGAAAAGCTTGGAGATCCCGGTCGTTTTGTGTTGCCTTGCGTGTTCAACAAAACTGAAGAATTTACTGCCCTTGCTGATCTCGGGGCTAGTATTAATCTTATGCCACTGAGTGTTTGGAAAACACTATCATTGCCCGACCTCACTCTAAAAAAGATGACTCTCGAACTTGCAAATCACACTCTCGCTTACCCCGTTGGTATAGCCGAAGACGTGTTTATCAAAGTTGGCACATTTACTTTCCCGGTCGATTTTGTCGTAGTTGATTATGAAATGGACCCTCGTATTCCTTTAATACTTGGTCGGCCATTTTTGAGAACCGGACGAGCTTTAGTAGATGTGGCCGAAGGTGAGTTAATCTTACGATTCGGGGATGATTCAAAAGTTTTTACAATGGGGAAGCTTACAGGCAAATCTTTTGGACAAGAATCAGTGAATATGATCAATGTGCTCGATGACCTTGTCGTCTACGACAATCCTCTATTCGATTCTTCCACTGATAATCCACTCTTTGAAGATAATGTGGATGATTCTCTCCCTACTTTGGACGCTTCTCCCATTTATGATTCTCCACCGGTCTTTGATGCTTATGATGATGATGATTCTAGCTCAGATTCGGATGATTTTGATGATTGTACTTCTGAGTATCCCGAGCTGCCCACTTTCGATGATTTTGATGAGGCCGATACTCTCTCGAGCGATTCTTCACATGATGAAGATCCTCTGCCATCACTCGATCCTACTTTGGACGATTATTCATTTGAGGAAGACTTCTCTGAATTTCTCAACACTTACTTCCCTCATGAGAGTGATGCTCCTCCTTATGACTTTGAAGATTATCGTCTTGATCCTACTTTGGATTTGAAGAGCATTCTGTCAAAGGAGAAGAAACCAGTTGACACCAATCTCCGTTGCACATATGATTTGACACCTCTTTGTCCCCCTTCTGAGGACGAGGTTGTGCTTCTTTGCGGATCTTCTTCACACTCGGCTGAGCCTGAGTGCTATTTTCCCTTAAAGGAAAAGGTGTTCGACCCCGGTATTGAAGTCTTTAAGCCATCTCAGTATCCACCTGATGAAATAAAAGGAAAAATCTTTGGAAATTTTGAAGATATGCTTGCACCACTCCACCCTTGCTTCCACCGTGCTCAATCGCTGCTTAAGGGAACCTTGCCTACTATTCTTTGGCTTGCCTTGTTCGCCTTAAGCTTGTGTTATTTGCTCGATGAAAACTACGTCTTCGATCCTGGTGGATATGTTTCATGCTTCTTCCGTTGATGATCAAGGTCGAGTCAGGCTCACGACTCGGTTAACAAAAACCAAGCGCTTCTTGGGAGGCAACCCATGCATCTATCTTTTCGCTTTCTTTAGCATAAGTGTAGGGGAGACCCTTTGATTTGCTTTCCTCTCCTCACTTCTTAATCAGGGATTCGAGCTTCAACGATCCACTCTTGATGATTCTTGACGACCCGTGATTCCGTGTTCTACTTCTTCCCGGTTCTATCCTAAACTCTTTTCGATTCACTATTTTATATTTTCCCAATATTAAAATAGGAATCTCTTTAGTTGTCTTTTCCTTAGCGAGATTTAAACAACATACACAATGTCCTAAGTGTAGGGGAGTTTACTTCCACATGCTTAAACATTGAGGACAATGTTTATCTTAAGTATAGGGGGGACTTCTATCGAAGTTAAGTGGTCTTTCCCTTGTATTTGTCCTCATTTTAACCGAAAAATCAGTTTTTTGACATTTTTCAAAATTTTTGATCTATTTTGGCCTATTAGTTTTTCCCTTTGTATAGTTATTTTCTTTCCTTATTAGAATAAATGTTTAATAAGTGGTTTTAATTTTCAAACGTTGTGAATCTTTTGACTCAATCCGAGTTTACTCTAGCTAGTATCCTTAACGTGTTTAAGTTAAATTTTGCTAGGCTTTTATATAGGGAGCTATAAAACGCGAAAGTCTTAACTCTCACGGGTTAAGAACAAGAACTTTTCGCAAGTTCCTATAATTGATCCTAGAGAGTCGTTTATCAAGGGAACTTTAAAACGCGATTTCTAAACTTGAAAAAGTCTAAGAATTTGCAAGATCCTATAGGCGACTCGAAAACCCAAAACTTTGATTTAATAGGCTAAGCATCCACGAGTCTCATTCCTTGAGATTTTAAACTGTGGAGAACGAGAGATGATAGAGCCAATTATAAGTTCGGTATTCTTTCGTGAATTTATGTGAGTTAATTATAAGCCTATTCTCCCATCGCTTGCTAATAAATTTATCTGCTAATAAATAAGTTGTACGATTTGAAAAGTTACTTAGCTTCTAGCCCAAGATCGTTTAAAAGTTGCTCGGTATGGATTAGAGTTCATATCCAAGGCATAACTTATTGAAGCGGGATGCAAAGATTGGCGAGTCCGAAAAGGCCCTAACAAGGCACGAGGGCTATATTTTGTTGCTAAAGATCCAAAGTGATGTGAAGAGTCATTTATCGAAAATCAATATGAAGGATCGAGACACACGACGTAAAGCAAAACTCCCCAAAAGTCATGGAGAAGTGTATCCGAAAAGACCCTAACAAGGTATGAGGATAAATAGATCCAAGTCATAAAAGGAGGCGGATCGTTGTATATCAAAGTCCAAAATAAAGATTGGAGAAAAATGAAGAAGTCGTGGTCCAAGTATGAATCTCTCAAAACTTCAAGTGAAGAAATTCTATTATGAAGAGAAGACCATTTTTTCATGAACGTCTCTCAAGGTTTGAAGTATGAAGTCGCTGCCAAATATCGGTCCGAGAAAGGTCTCAAATCGCGAAACGAGTTATGCCAAGATATGAACTTTATGAGGTCCCGAGAAGCAGTTTTAAAAGATTTTTTCCTTTAGCTAACTATTGATTAAATCGTTCACTTTATTTTCAGACTTAATAACTATCGAAATAAGTCAAAAATGCATCCTCGTGATCATTCAAGACAATAATAAAATATAAGAGATACCCCTAGGAATAAGGGAGTCTAAGTGAGTAATTGGCCCACATGAGTTCGTGATAGTCTACTAACTTATAATAACAATGATCTCGTTTTTAAGCTTGGTTTGGAGAAAGTGAAAACTTGAGGATGATGATTATTCATAACATTTTCAAAACCCAAGGTATGCTTTTGATTTCTTTATTTTTTTATGTCTTTAATTTTCTATCTCTTTAATAAAGGCCAACGTGGATTGATTATGATGAAAAGTGTAATCTTGCTTTGTAACTAATGCATTGCATGAGGACATTGCAATGGTCAAGTGTAGGGGATTTGATAGGTGTGTAAACACCCATCTTTTATACCACTTAATTACAATAATAACCGGACCAAAACGTGTATTTTATGTCTTTTATGTCGGAATTATGCGTGGTTTGTGTTTTTGTTGTGATTTAGGACGAAAAGGTGAAAAGTGGAGAAAACACGGAAATTCACGGGCATTTACGGACTTTTATTGAAGAAAAGGATGAAAGACGAAGTCAAGAAGTCAAGAGTGCAAAAAGAACGGAAGTCCAAGACCAATTCTGAAGATTTATCGAAGAAAAAGTCAAAAGACGGAAGTTTATCAAAAGCCGAAGAATTCAAGTCTATTTTATTGAAGAATTTAAAGACGAGTTCAAAGGAAATCCCGAAGCCAAAAGTCCTTAAAGTTCAAGTTTAAAGAAGATTAGAAGAAAAGGACTAAGCATGCAATTAATGAAGATTATATGCTTAAGGGCTTAATGATGCAATTATGAAGAAATGAAGGAGGGGAGGAAGCTTCCTAATCCTCCCCTATATATAAATTAGGATGATTTACATTTCATTCTTGTTGGCTAATAGTGACAATTAGTTCTTCCACTTTTAATTACCTTGTCATTTAAATACTTGTCCATTTAATTACCTTGTCTTGCACCTTAATTATCATTTAATTTCAAGTAAGTTTTTCTTTTAATTCTTGTTAATCTTTATCTTTATCTTGTTAATCTCATTCTACCTTTCTTTAATCTTTATGTTGATTTGTTTATGTTCATGTTCTTGATTTTTTGTGCTTTATTTAAGTTGATTTGATTATTTTGATTAGTTTTGTGAGTTTGATTGTTTTGGATTGATTGTTTATTATTAGTATATGTTTATTTGTTTGTTTGATTTAATCTTGTGTTTGATTTGCTTTAGTTTTGTTTAAATTCGTGTGTTATCTTGTTCCTTGTTCTTCGGTTCTATCTGTTACTGTATACCTGTTTCTGAGTTTTCCCAGTATTCCGAACGGAGCGTTTCTTAGGTGGTCTATTCGGAATATTCGATATTCCGAATAGAGGTCTTAAAAAGCAGCTAATTCGGAATATTGTGGTATTCCGAATAGACCAGGGATTCCGCATAGACCAGGGATTCCACATAGGATTTTTATTCAGCATAGGACTGGTATTCTGAATAAGCAATGATTCCGCATAAGACCCATTATTCCGCATAGGGTAACTTTCCGAATAGGACCAATTTTTCAGCATAGGCTAGTATTCCGCATAGGGAAACTCATTCCGAGTAAGCTTCTATTCCGCATAGTGACAGTATTCCGAATAGGGCCCAATATTCCGGATAGAGTTTTATTCCGAATAGGAGTTATTTTCAGTTTTAAATTTTCAGTTTTTAATTAATTTCGAGCTTTATTTTTCCCGCCTTTTTCCTTACTCGCACTTTAAATTTATTTTCCTTAGATTTAATTTAGCTTTGCCTTAGTTTAAGTTCTAGTTTTAGTTGCGTTTAAGTTTGCCTTAGATAGATTTGAGTTTACGTCATTTACTTTAGTGCCTTTTAATTTTAATCACGCTTTTAAATTCCTGCACCTTTACTTTAATTAGACTTAGATTTACTTTAAGAGAACCTTTACTTTAAAGTTTCGCACATTTTATTTTAAAAAAAAAACTACAACGACACATTTTTGTTTCACCAAAATAAAACAGAGTCACACATTAAACACAAGTTTTTCAATTCGAAGAGACACACGACAAAGAATCTTTTTAACCTGAGTAAAATCGAGTTATCAACAGTCATAAGTCAATTATCATGATTGTTAGCATTTTGAACACTTTCTCCCCCATTATGACGCACATTGGATGAATCAGAAGTGGTATCGCTATCACTCTTTTCCATCCCATGTTTGTCATAATTAGGTTCGAACTGCTCAATATGCGGCATTTCATCACCATATACATCATATACAATATTACAGTGTACCATGTTTGTAGGCTCTTCGTCATAAACGGGTATGATGTCAGCATAAGAGATGTCTGTAACATTCCCTGACGTGTTGCTGATGTCATGCTTAACTGTTGATTCCATATCCTTGCAATCTTTAGCAGCCTCCAATTCGTCAATCGTATGACCATTTCCCTCTTGCATCGTAGAATCTTGCACTCCATTATCACACGCTTGCTGAAGTTGGGATTTTTCATAAATCGAAGACGAGACCGATGTCAAGAGTTTCAATAGTGTACCACGGAAAACTTGAAGCTCGGTTTGTGTCTCGAAAAAATGACTGGCAAATCGCTGAACTTTCAGACTTGATGATATTGAATTGGAGGAAAGGCGTGAACTGTGTCACGAGAGCTTGATATGCAGATTCTGATGCAGAATGATTAAAGTCTTCTTTGTGAAGTTGCTCAGCTAGTTGGTTCAAGGTAATGTGTATTGAATCATAGAATATATAACTATCTTGACCAAATAGTGTCACAAATTCGCTCCCTCCTTGAATCAATGAAAGAGTCACAAGATGAGACTGAAGTAGTTGAAATGACGTGATCCCACTTCTGTGACATCCGTCAAATTTTTCATCGTTATTTTTCCATGTATATATTTAATGTGAGCTTTGAACCTTGTGGATTTAACAAATTGAGAAGTTATCTCATATTTATGAAGTATCCTCATTTGTTTACTAATGTAGGGTCGACTTAAATTATATTACTTGTTTTGCTTTGCGGACAAAGCCCTCTTTAGGGAGAGCGAATGTAACAACTCGAATTTTCGCGTCTTATTATTGTAATAGAGACGTGTTCGTTATTGAACGTTTTATGTATTAACGGTTTGCGCCGGTTATGAATGTTTACTAAACCTTCGAGAATACACGTATCCACGCTAGTCTAGTATTGCGATTTAAACTTCGTATGACATTGATTGTTATTAAGTATCAACGCATCTAAAATTTGCATTCATTTTAAATTACCCATGATGGGCCGATTTTGCCCACTCAAACCCTACTGGGCCGAATTCAACTATGTTAGTTTATACAAAATTACCAAAATTGAAAACTTGAATCAATGTTATAACAAGTCAGTAAAACAAAAACTGAGATTTCAAAATAGTCAAACCAAGTCAAGCTGAATATTTTATGCTTTCCCACTCACCATAAGAGTCCAACACACATGCCAAGATTACCCCATTTGGGTATGTCACAAGCATACCAATTCCAGATTTAGACTAACCCTAAGCAAATTAATACAAGTTAAATACTATCACAATTTTTCACAGTCTCAACATAAAACATAAGCTATCAAAAAAAATATATATAAGTTTACAAAACAAGTTTCTGGGCAGATTTTAAGAAACAAGTAGCAAGCCTTGATCAACTGAAACAAACTTCAATCGTCCTGCCCGAATACACCAAGCCGAAAACCCCTTTTCATAGTGAGTCTTCTGTCCAACTTTTCTTTTATTTTTCGGCATCCATATAGTTGTGCTAGTCCTTATTAGGACCACCTGCGAAAACAAACAAAACCCAGTTAGTCTTTTGAAACCATCCTGTTTAAACAATAAAACACAGTAATATGCTATCAATTTTGACTTTTGACTAAGACCTAAAACTCCCATTTCAGTCGAGACCACAAACCCCTTATGACCGAGACCCCCTATACGTTTTCTTTATTGACCATATTTTGTTTGATAACAGTAACAAGAATAAAACCCCCATTCGAATTTTTTTACCATATCAGTCGAAACCCTAATTACTCAAAAATTAGTCACAATATAAAATTTACACAATTCCTTTTACAAAAACACTACTTAATCATGATTAAACCCTCGAGTATGAAAATCCCCAAATTTATATAAACCCTAATTTCGAAACTTATATTTATTTGATAATTAATAACAAGAGGAGCATGAAAAAACTAGTTAATTATAATGAATCGTAATATTAAAGAAACGCCCAATATTTTCGAAACCCTATTTTTTATAAAACGATTTCATTTGGTAATTAATATCAATTAGTCTTCAAAAACACTAATTAATTTCAATTGAACACAAGACTTAGAGACCCCCAATATTTCAAAAACCCTAAATTGTTTATACCAAATCAAGAACCCTCATGCCATTTTTTTACAAAATAGATGATGTAGAAACCAGTAAACATCCATAGGTCGAATGTATAAATTGAAACTCACTTAAACCATTTTGTTTAGAAGAAGAGGAAAAATAAAACTTATCTTTGATTTAAAACCACCATCGAATCACCTCTGAGAGACCTCGAAAAATGAATCAGTTTTGATGTGGGAATGAAATCCCACATCCTACACATGATACACGAACTAGGGTTCTTGTTGTGATGATGATAAATCGGACTAGGATGATTAGAAACCATGGGAAACTATAGATTCGATTTTCCAGAGAGAAATGGAAGGGACGGTTGGGAGAAGTAAATGGAGTGTCGGTTGAATGCGTGGGATTGATAAAAACTATATAAAACCATAACCTTGTTTGTAACGCCCTAATATGGGTTGGGCGAGTCAAATTGACCATTGGGCCGAGTCTTAGGCGCATGAAATGATTGGGTTGGTCATTGTTTGGGTTGGGTTGATCCAACACGAAAATGTTATATAAAATGTAGTTTTTTTTTACATTTAAAAAGCCTAATTGGTAATAACCGGGTATAATTGTCACGTTTTCCATAAACGAAACTAATCGTCAAGCACAACTAGGATGTCATGCATTTTTATTGGTAAAATTATAAGTGTCGTGACACGGTCGATATACTTATTTAGGTTTTGGATAACGTGATCGTATTCTCGAGCTACCGTGTATTCTCATCACTTTGCTTAGTTACAAGGTGAGTTTATAGCCCCAATTTTAACAGCTTTTACTGCTTTTTGGGGTGAGACATTGCTTGATTTAACGTATGAACACAAGTGCATTTACTAATGTATATACTAGTCTAAGTCCCACTAAAAACCCAGTTGCTTTGGCCCGTGAATCGTGAACCGTTAATTACTTTGTGTAAGCGCGAATGTTATGGATAGATCTATCGGGGTTGACGCCCCTGTCCGTCTTGGTCCAACAAGGGACAAGCGGGCACAGTTTCATTTGAGACTGAGATAGGATGTCGTGGGTTTAGGTATCCAGTTGGGCTATATTTTTATGATTATACTGCCGGTGTTGTTAACGCTTCGGTGTCACGAGCTTAGACTGTAATAAATGCTTTTATGATGACTTTGTATTTGTTATATTGTCATCACGTTTGGGAAAATCTTGTGGTTCATTAAACACTTCAAATTAACTAAACCTATGAACTCACCAACTTTATGTTGACGCTTTAGCAATGTTTTTCTCAGGTATTAAGAAGGAAGATGCTATGTGAGGTCTCATGCACTACCGTCATTTCTATTGAAAATAAAGATCATTTGTACTATTTGGAAACTATGTTTTAGTATCTGTGACCAGTTTTATGCTTCCGCACTATGTTAAAACTATTTATTTTATCAAATGCAAGTGATCAATTTTCCCGAACGTCTCATTTAGAGGTCGTTCTTTGTAACTGTGTGTATGATAATCATGACGTCACTACTCCCTGGTTGCCATTATACTCTGATATTTTGGGAGTGTGACAGATTGGTATCAGAGCCATGGTTATAGAGAACTAGGTTGCATTTAGTAACTCTAGACTATAACTGTTATGTGTTTAGTTGATGATCATACGGATTGTAAGTATTAAGTATATATATATACATGGACATATATATATATGTAATGAACAATTATTATTGGAGTCGAGTGATTCAACATTATATAATTTATGATAAATTGGATACATGTGATTTAACAATTACAAGATATAATTACATGGGATACATGTGCAACAACAAAATCCGAGTTATGTTATATGGGATACATGTGGTTTGAACAATGATTGTTATATGTTATGTCGATGTCCCTTTCACGGACTAATTATATGAGATATTTACACACATCTATTCTGTTTATGTTACAACGATGTCTTCTTCTGATGATTCAACGTCTACAGGGGCATACTACAACCGCAGTTCACAGTCGACTATCAGTTCGTCGGTGGGATTACCTAGAGGATCACCATCAGGATATCCGTGGTACCGGATGATTCAGATGATGAGACTGAGAGAGAGACTGAGGAGGTTTACCGTTCACCGATCCATATCCCTGATGCACCAGCAGATGACGTACTTAGCCTAGAAGGCGGAGGAGAGGACGACCTAGCCGCTGATGTGGTGCAGTCACCAGGGCAGGCATCAGTCACTAGGGGTGAATCAATGGATGGTACTGAGGATGATGATATGGAGTTCACCGATGGAGAAGGTGAACCCATGGAGGTCACAGACACTGAGGACCCCCCCTGCTACATATGCTGCTACTCCTGAGGCTTCCATCGCACTCATCTCCTCGTCTTCGTCTGAAGGCGAAGGGGAAAGGGCAGACATCTCTACTCCAGCACCTGACACTCTGCCTTTCTACTATGTTAGGCGACGTCTCCGAGGGAGAGCCGCCCGACCACCACCTTCACCTTACCGACCCCTCATACCTTTCTCTGCCACTGACAGGCATGCAGCCCGCACACCTGCCAGTCCTGCCCCAGAGGCGTCACTACCACCACCACCACCAGAGACTGTACCTGTTGTGTATCAGGAGATGCTTGCCGATGTTGGTATCTCTACTGGACCGAGAGCTGCGACCCCTCTTCCTAGGAGAGCTACATCGACAGTTGTGATGCTTGGAGCAGCGGATGGATGTGTGACGGCCCGTTTGAATAGGTTAGAGGATGCTGTGGAGACTTTGGGTGAGGAGTATAATGAGGTGCAGGATAAGCTGGAGGCATTGACAAAGAAAAGCCCAGTTGAGGATGTGACGACGTTGATGGTTTACGTGACCCGTCTTCGAGGACAGCTCCATGCTGTTCTCGACCAGATGGACACCATGCCGAATGCTCGCCTCGAGGCGATCGAGAGCCTGATGACCCGTTGGGGAGTAGAGCCACAAGTTGAGGTAGGTGGACTAGAGGCACCTGTTGAGGACCCTATTGCTGACTTGGATAGCAGGTTTAAGGCCGATTGCCATGATACTGATGTCAGACTTAGAGATGCCCAGGCTCGCGAGGACGTGGTTGAGAGGAGGCTGACAGAGATTGAGAGAGCACTTCACCAGCGTCGTGAGGGTACTAGTTAGACTTACCATGTACTGTTGACTCATTGTTGTACGACCACTAAGCTATGAGGTTCATCTCAGCTAGTTGGCATTTCCTTTTTTTTTCCTTATTATGTATGTCGGATTGTGATGTATTTCAAAACATTTCTATGGATGACATTATTTTATTTGGGTTACAAAATTTGTGCGATCATCATATATTGTTTATTATACCGTTGAGCATTTCATAATTGTAATGTGCGTGCCATGAATGTTATGTCTGGCAAAACTCATTGTCTTGTTACCTTTTAGATTATGGCACCAATTAGAAGATCTGAGACACAGAATCCACCAGCTGCTACAGGTGGGATTGACCCAGTCATGCTCAGTCAAATGATCGCGGAACGGGTGGCTGAGGCACTCGCAGCAGCTGAAGCGATCCGTACAGCGAGCACGCAAGAGGAGACAAACCAAGGAGCCACTGTGGCCAATGCGCGGACCTGCACCTACAAGGAATTCCGTGCGGTTACACAAGTGAGTTTCCGTGGTACTGAAGGTGCAGTAGGTTTGACTAGATGGTTTGAGAAGTTGGAATCCCAATTTGGGATTAGCAATGTTGCTGAAGCTGATAAGGTGAAGTTTGCATCAAGCACATTGGTGGATGGTGCTTTGACTTGGTGGAATGTCTATGCTCGTGCAGTGACCATTGATGTTGCCCAAGCAACACCTTGGAGTGAGTTCAAAGCTATGTTTGTTAGGAAGTATTGCCCACGAAATGAAGTCAAACAAATGGAGGTTGAGCTATGGAACTTGAAAGTCAAGGGTACCGCTCTTACTGCTTACAATCAGCGCTTTCAAGAGCTAATCTTGTTATGTCCCGAAATGGTGCCCAACGACGACCGATTGTTGGAGCGATACATTGAGGGATTAGCTTTGAGCATCAAGGGGAATGTGACTTCATCAAAGCCAAATGACTTGCATGAGGCAATTGATATGGCTCAGAGTTTGATGTATCAAGTGGTGCAAGAGTTGGGGGAGAATACTGGAGACAAGAGGAAGTGGTCTGGCAATCACTACAACTACAATAACAACAACAACAACAACACTAATAACTACAGTCAAAACAAGCGCCAAGAGGTGGCTAGAGTGTTTACTGCTGGGCAAAGTAATGCTGGAAACTATGTTGGAAGACTTCCTTTCTATGGAAAGTGTGGCCGACACCACGAGGGAGCATGTCCCCGTACATGCTACAACTGTGGAAAGGCTGGACATAAGGCAAAGGAGTGTCGAGCACCAACCCGTCCTGCTAACCAAAGAGGACCGGGAACTCAAGGTGGTCAAGGAGCAAATGTTACTTGTTTTGGGTGTAGAGAGAAAGGGCATTACAAGAATAAGTGTCCAAGCAGTGGAAACCAAGGTCGTGGTAATCAAATTGGAGGCAACCAAAACCACAACCAAGTGAACCAGAAGCAGAACCAGGGGAATCGGGGAGGAAATAACCGAGCCACAACCAGTGCTCCAAGTGGATTCACGGCACCTAGCAAGGTGTATCATTTGTGTGCTGAGGCTGCGGTGCAAGACAACAATGTTGTGACTGGTACGTTCCTAGTCAATAACAACTATGCTTCAGTACTATTTGATGCTGGTGCGGATAGGAGTTTTGTGTCTTCTGTATTTAGTGAACGCCTAAATATCACCCCTACTGCGTTAGATATTAAGTATAATGTAGAACTAGCCGATGGGAAGTCAGTGACCACCGATGCTATACTGAAAGGATGTAGTCTAAGGTTACAAGATCGTTCGTTCAGTATCGACTTACTCTCCATAGAATTGGGAAGTTTTGATGTTATCATTGGAATGGATTGGATGTCGAAGCATCATGCAGAAATTATATGTCATGAGAAGTGCGTCCGTGTTCCTTATGGAAACGATGTACTAATCATACAAGGCGAAAGAAGTGGAGTGAAGAATGGATCGAGACTGGAAGTCATCTCATGTATTAGAACCCAAAGATACATTGAGAAGGGATGTCCAGTGTTCTTGGTTCAAGTAACGCGAAAGGAGGAAGAAGAAGATCATGAGAAGAAGGTTGAAGATGTACCGATCGTTAGAGATTTTCCAGACGTATTCCCAGAAGACTTACCGGGATTACCACCAACACGACAAGTGGAGTTTCACATAGAGCTTACACCAGGAGCCGCACCTGTTGCTAGAGCCCCATACCGCTTAGCACCAGCAGAGATGACAGAGTTAGCTGAACAACTAAAGGAACTTTCTAGCAAAGGTTTCATTAGGCCGAGTTCCTCACCTTGGGGAGCACCAGTCCTATTCGTCAAAAAGAAAGATGGATCCTTTAGGATGTGTATTGATTACCGAGAGTTGAATAAGCTGACGATAAAGAACCGCTACCCATTGCCAAGAATTGACGATCTTTTCGACCAACTGCAAGGATCTAGCATATACTCGAAGATTGATTTAAGGTCGGGATATCATCAGCTAAGGGTTAGAGAAGAAGACGTCCACAAGACGGCTTTTAGAACCCGGTACGGACACTACGAGTTCCAAGTTATGCCTTTTGGTTTGACAAACGCACCCGCGGTATTCATGGATCTCATGAACCGAGTTTGCAAACCATACTTGGACAAGTTTATGATTGTATTTATCGATGATATTCTCATCTACTCTCGTAATGAAGAAGAACACAAAGAGCATTTGAAGACCATACTAGAGCTGCTGAGGAAGGAGAAGTTATATGCAAAGTTTTCTAAATGTGAGTTTTGGATAAACACGGTGCAATTCCTTGGGCATGTAATCGATAGCAGTGGTATTCACGTTGATCCTGCTAAGATCGAGGCTGTGAAAGATTGGGCGACTCCTACAACACCCACGGAGATCCGCCAATTTTTAGGTCTTGCTGGTTACTATAGGAGATTCATTGAGGGTTTCTCCAAGATAGCTAAACCAATGACGGAGTTAACTCAAAAGGACAAGAAGTTTGAGTGGAAAGAGGATCAAGATTTGGCATTCCAAACATTGAAGCAGATGTTGTGTGAAGCACCTATACTAGCCCTACCCGAGGGTAATGAAGACTTTGTGGTGTATTGTGATGCATCCATAAAAGGGTTAGGTGCGGTGTTGATGCAAAGGACTAAGGTCATTGCTTATGCGTCAAGACAACTAAAAGTGCACGAGAAGAACTACACAACTCATGATCTAGAGTTAGGAGCAGTGGTGTTTTCCCTGAAGATTTGGAGACACTACCTTTATGGCACAAAGTGTGTTGTATTCACTGATCATAAAAGTCTACAACACATCTTGAATCAAAAAGAACTCAACATGAGACAACGACGTTGGCTAGAGTTGCTCAGTGATTACGATTGCGAGATCCGTTATCACCCGGGTAAGGCAAATGTCGTGGATGACGCTTTGAGTCGAAAGGAGAGAGTTCTTAGAGTGAAAGCCTTGGTGATGACCATTGACTTAGATCTTCCATCCTTAATTCTCAAGGCTCAGAAGGAGGCAGTCGAGGAGGAAATTCTCAAGACTGAAGATGTAGAAGGCATGATAAAGAAGTTAGAAGCTCGCCCAGATGGGACATTATGCCTTGATAATAGGAGTTGGTTACCATGCCATGGTGACCTACGACCTTTAATTATGCATGAGACGCATAAGTCAAAATACTCCATACATCCAGGATCTGACAAGATGTATCATGACCTTAAGATGTTGCATTGGTGGCCGAACATGAAGGCGGACATTGCTACATATGTTGGCAAGTGCTTGACTTGTGCCAAGGTCAAGGCCGAACAAATGAAACCATCAGGATTATTGGTCCAACCCGAACTGCCAGAATGGAAGTGGGAAAGGATCACTATGGATTTCATTACAAAGCTACCTAAAACCTCAGCTGGATTTGACACTATTTGGGTCATCGTCGACCGACTCACCAAATCGGCTCACTTCATACCAATCAAGGAGACAGACGGAATGGATAAGTTAGCAAGAACATACTTGGAGGAAGTAGTCACGAGGCATGGTGTGCCTGTGTCTATAATATCTGACCGAGATAGCCGATTTACTTCACAGTTTTGGAAATCGCTGCAGAAAGCGTTGGGAACGCAGTTGGATATGAGCATTGCGTATCACCCCCAAACTGACGGTCAAAGTGAAAGGACCATTCAAACCCTATAAGATATGCTGAGAGCTTGTGTGATCGACTTTGGAAACAGATGGATAGGCACCTACCTCTGGTGGAGTTCTCATACAACAATAGTTATCACACTAGCATTAAGGCAGCACCGTTCGAAGCATTGTATGGTAGAAAGTGTCGTTCACCCGTGTGTTGGGCAGAGGTTGGTGAGGCCCAACTCACTGGACCCGAGATCATACATGAGACTACTGAGAAGATCTTTAAGATCAAGATTCGTATGCAAGCCGCAAGAGAACGACAAAAGAGTTATGCTGACATGAGACGCAAACCTCTTGAGTTTGAGGTTGGCGATAAAGTCATGTTGAAGGTCTCACCTTAGAAAGGTGTGATCCGCTTTGGAAAACGTGGAAAGTTGAATCCTCGTTACATTGGACCATTCAAGATTATAGAGAGGATTGGCCCCGTGGCCTATCGTTTGGAGTTACCTCAAGAACTTAGCCGAGTGCATAATGTGTTCCACATTTGCAATCTGAAGAAATGCTTAGCCGACGAGACACTCGTTATTCCTTTAGAAGAGATCCAACTCGACGACAAACTCAACTTCGTAGAAGAACCGGTGGAGGTCATGGACCGTCAGGTCAAACAGTTCAAGCAAAGTCGTATACCTATCGTAAAAATCCGTTGGAATGCACGTAGAGGTCCAGAATACACGTGGGAACGGGAAGACCAATTCAAGAGCAAGTATCCTCATCTTTTCGCTAATCACCCTTCTACAACAACGTCTTGATTTCGTGACGAAATCTCTAAAACATGGGAATACTGTGACATCCGTCAAATTTTTCATCGTTATTTTTCCATGTATTTATTTAATGTGAGCTTTGAACCTTGTGGATTTAACAAATTGAGAAGTTATCTCATATTTATGAAGTATCCTCATTTGTTTACTAATGTAGGGTCGACTTAAATTATATTACTTGTTTTGCTTTGCGGACAAAGCCCTCTTTAGGGAGAGCGAATGTAACAACTCGAATTTTCGCGTCTTATTATTGTAATAGAGACGTGTTCGTTATTGAACGTTTTATGTATTAACGGTTTGCGCCGGTTATGAATGTGTACTAAACCTTAGAGAATACACGTATCCACGCTAGTCTAGTATTGCGATTTAAACTTCGTATGACATTGATTGTTATTAAGTATCAACGCATCTAAAATTTGCATTCATTTTAAATTACCCATGATGGGCCGATTTTGCCCACTCAAACCCTACTGGGCCGAATTCAACTATGTTAGTTTATACAAAATTACCAAAATTGAAAACTTGAGTCAATGTTATAACAAGTCAGTAAAACAAAAACTGAGATTTCAAAATAGTCAAACCAAGTCAAGCTGAATATTTTATGCTTTCCCACTCACCATAAGAGTCCAACACACATGCCAAGATTACCCCATTTGGGTATGTCACAAGCATACCAATTCCAGATTTAGACTAACCCTAAGCACATTAATACAAGTTAAATACTATCACAATTTTTCACAGTCTCAACATAAAACATAAGCTATCAAAAAAATATATATAAGTTTACAAACAAGTTTCTGGGCAGATTTTAAGAAACAAGTAGCAAGCCTTGATCAACTGAAACAAACTTCAATCGTCCTGCCCGAATACACCAAGCCGAAAACCCCTTTTCATAGTGAGTCTTCTGTCCAACTTTTCTTTTATTTTTCGGCATCCATATAGTTGTGCTAGTCCTTATTAGGACCACCTGCGAAAACAAACAAACCCAGTTAGTCTTTTGAAACCATCCTATTTAAACAATAAAACACAGTAATATGCTATCAATTTTGACTTTTGACTAAGACCTAAAACTCCCATTTCAGTCGAGACCACAAACCCCTTATGACCGAGACCCCCTATACGTTTTCTTTATTGACCATATTTTGTTTGATAACAGTAACAAGAATAAAACCCCCATTCGAATTTTTTTACCATATCAGTCGAAACCCTAATTACTCAAAAATTAGTCACAATATAAAATTTACACAATTCCTTTTACAAAAACACTACTTAATCATGATTAAACCCTCGAGTATGAAAATCCCCAAATTTATATAAACCCTAATTTTCGAAACTTATATTTATTTGATAATTAATAACAAGAGGAGCATGAAAACACTAGTTAATTATAATGAATCGTAATATTAAAGAAACGCCCAATATTTTCGAAACCCTATTTTTTATAAAACGATTTCATTTGGTAATTAATATCAATTAGTCTTCAAAAACACTAATTAATTTCAATTGAACACAAGACTTAGAGACCCCCAATATTTTAAAAACCCTAAATTGTTTATACCAAATCAAGAACCCTCATGCCATTTTTTTACAAAATAGATGATGTAGAAACCAGTAAACATCCATAGATCGAATGTATAAATTGAAACCCACTTAAACCATTTTGTTTAGAAGAAGAGGAAAAATAAAACTTATCTTTGATTTAAAACCACCATCGAATCACCTTTGAGAGACCTCGAAAAATGAATCAGTTTTGATGTGGGAATGAAATCCCACATCCTACACATGATACACGAACTAGGGTTCTTGTTGTGATGATGATAAATCGGACTAGGATGATTAGAAACCATGGGAAACTATAGATTCGATTTTCCAGAGAGAAATGAAAGGGACGGTTGGGAGAAGTAAATGGAGTGTCGGTTGAATGCGTGGGATTGATAAAAACTATATAAAACCATAACCTTGTTTGTAACGCCCTAATATGGGTTGGGCGAGTCAAATTGACCATTGGGCCGAGTCTTAGGCGCATGAAATGATTGGGTTGGTCATTGTTTGGGTTGGGTTGATCCAACACGAAAATGTTATATAAAAAGTAGTTTTTTTTTTACATTTAAAAAGCCTAATTGGTAATAACCGGGTATAATTGTCACGTTTTCCCATAAACGAAACTAATCGTCAAGCACAACTAGGATTTCATGCATTTTTATTGGTGAAATTATAAGTGTCGTGACACGGTCGATATACTTATTTAGGTTTTGGATAACGTGATCGTATTCTCGAGCTACCGTGTATTCTCATCACTTTGCTTAGTTACAAGGTGAGTTTATAGCCCCACTTTTAACTGCTTTTACTGCTTTTGGGGTGAGACATTGCTTGATTTAACGTATGAACACAAGTGCATTTACTAATTTATATACTAGTCTAAGTCCCACTAAAAACCCAGTTTCTTTGGCCCGTGAATCGTGAACCGTTAATTACTTTGTGTAAGCGCGAATGTTATGGATAGATCTATCGGGGTTGACGCCCCTGTCCGTCTTGGTCCAACAAGGGACAAGCGGGCACAGTTTCATTTGAGTCTGAGATAGGATGTCGTGGGTTTAGGCATCCAGTTGGGCTACATTTTTATGATTATACTGCCGGTGTTGTTAACGCTTCGGTGTCACGAGCTTAGACTGTAATAAATGCTTTTATGATGACTTTGTATTTGTTATATTTTCATCACGTTTGGGAAAATCTTGTGGTTCATTAAACACTTCAAATTAACTAAACCTATGAACTCACCAACTTTATGTTGACGCTTTAGCAATGTTTTTCTCAGGTATTAAGAAGGAAGATGCTATGTGAGGTCTCATGCACTGCCGTCATTTCTATTGAAAATAAAGATCATTTGTACTATTTGGAAACTATGTTTTAGTATCTGTGACCAGTTTTATGCTTCCGCACTATGTTAAAACTATTTATTTTATCAAATGCAAGTGATCAATTTTCCCGAACGTCTCATTTAGAGGTCGTTCTTTGTAACTGTGTGTATGATAATCATGACGTCACTACTCCCTGGTTGCCATTATACTCTGATATTTTGGGAGTGTGACAACTTCTTCTAGCGTTGTCTTGCATGTGATGCGAGTCTCCCTATTGAAAAGTCAAATTTGATGATTCCATTGAAATGACAATGAAATTTCTTGGATCCTTGTTTGGTATTGATGATAAAACAGGTGCTTGAAATCCACAAAATTTGTCTAAAATCCAATTCTTTATTAGACCGAAAAAATCTTTGTCGTTTAAGCACTTTTGTTCGAAAATTAACAAATACCCGAAAACCAACTCATCCACAATCACTGTGTCGAATAAAAATAAATAAATAAACAAAAACCCAACTTTGACTGACTTGCAAAAACTGACTTGCAAAATTTACGTTTACCCTCAAGTTGATTATTTGCGGTTGCGCTAATGTATTAAATTCTCTGACTTAAAACGTGTCCAAGCCCACCCAACCATAACTAATATGTGAAACACGTGTCCAAGCGTACCTATTTTGGAAAAACAAGGTGCAAGTGGGATATAAAATTCAAAACAGTCTCACAATTACCTTAATCTTATATTGTAACCTCCGCCCCTATTTTCTTTCTAACCGTCTAAAGCAATATACGAATCCCAAACTGATCTCCAACTAAAACAATATTCACCTAAGATATTTTCTTTCTCTAACTATTCATAAAAACTCATTTCCATTGAATTTGTTGGCTGGTAACATACAAATCAAAAGGTAAGCTGAGTGAATCTAATTTGCTTTATCACATACCCACAAGAAGAGAATCAATAATTTCGGCGTCAAGATCCTCTATAAAGGGTCTCAGGTAGGTGTTTGACTTTGTTTTCTTCTTTGATTTTGAGTTGGGATTTGGTTTTTATCAGACAAAGGTCGATGATGATGTACTATCTTGTGAGTCGGAGATCTTTAGTAAAAGGTTTGGTGGGTTTGTATTTTTAGTCGAGTCTTGTGCGAAGTCTGTGTTTGGGTGAGTCTGATTTTGGTGTTCAAGGCTAATTGTCTCGAATGTGTGAGTCGAGTACCTGTTTCAGTGTGTTGGAGTCGGCTGGATTGGTTTGTTGAGTCTTGGTCGAGGTTGTTTTGAGAATAGGGGTCGAGAGTCTTGATCTTTTGTTTTAGTCGAGTGTGGTCTGTGGTTTTGGAGTCAAAGTGTTTTTGAATTTGATCGATTCTTTTGTGTTCAAGGCAATTCATATTTGTGTTTTCGAGTCAGTTTGTCGAGTGAATGTGTCGAGTCTGAGTGAGTGGAGTCTTGTGTGACTCGAGTGTGGTTTTGAGAAGGATTGGCGTCGAGTCTTGAGATGAGTGAGGTTCGGTTGTGTGTGTCGAGTTCTAATCTTATCCGGAATACCACACTCTTGATCTTATCCGGGATGCATTTTGCCAACCTTAGTCGGAATACAGCTTATCCGGAATAAATTCGTGACTAATCTGGAATATACCTATGTGTTATCCGGAATACTTTTCTACTTCTTCTTATCCGGAATAAACTTTCTAAAAGCTATCCGGAATAAAGTGTCTTTTACTTCTAATCCGGAATACTGCTTCTTATGAATGTGACTTTGGGTTATTTGGAATGCCTTTTTCTGATATTATCCGGAATGCATCATTCCTTATCCGGAAAACAAAAAGAATACACTTCTTCTTATCCGGAATACAAAATGTGTGTTATCCGGAATAACTATGGCAAAATATTACCAGATCTTGATAAGAGACAAAATCTTGATATGAGAAAAATATTATCAGAGACAAAAATCTTGATTAGAGACAAAATCTGATACTGAAAATATTGATAAAAAATCTGAAACTTTTGTGACAAAAACTCAAATCGAGATTTAATTTGATAAATACTTAAAAATTGATACTTTAAAAATGTTTACTCGAACTTTTTGGGCAGATTTGAGACAGAAGTTAATAAAAAACAAACGTTCATCATCAGAAGCCAAAGAAAAAAAAGTAAAAAAATTTAATCACCAAATCAATAGATAAAAACACACAAATCCTAAGATTCAACCATGACTCTTGATACCAATTGTAGGTCCAAAGTTTCTTATGATTGAGAAAGTGTTTGATTTATCTAACAAGAGGGATTGAGAAGAAAGAACTAGAGAGAGAAAGGTAGAGAGAGAAAGGAGAGAAAAGAAGAGAAAGATGTAAATTGATGAAATGTGAAATGAAACAAATGACCAACCCCTCCTAACATGCTAGGAGGGGGTATATATAGCCCACCCTACATGTGGGATATATGGGCTATACTATTTACATAATTAGATCGCGAGCCCATACTACGTATCTATTGTTAGAGTGACCGATTCTTTCTAAATACGTAAAAACGTATTTCCAACAATCTCCCCCTAAGGGAGGTCACTCCAAGTTACAATGTCCTAAATCGTCTATAGCTCGTGATCTATGCTAACAATGATGTGACCGAGACTTTCTTTGGAAAAACGTATTTCCAACAATCTCTCCCTAAGGGAGGTCACACATGCTAAGAGGAGGTATATGTAGCCCACCCTACATGTGGGCTATATGGGCTATATTGTTTACATAACTAGATCATGAGCCCATACTACTTATCTATTATTGGAGTGACCGATCCTTTCTAAATACGTAAAAACGTATTTCCAACAATCTCCCCCTAAGGGAGGTCACTCCAAGTTACAATGTCCTAAATCGTCTATAGCTCGTGATCTATGCTAACAATGATGTGACCGAGACTTTCTTTGAAAAAACGTATTTCCAACAGTCGGTGACCCCGGTAAATTCTTAATTCCGTGTGGTATCCAAGATATGAAAGAATGCTACGCCTTGGCCGATCTTGGTGCTAGTATTAGTTTGATGCCTCTTTTGATGTTTAAGTCTCTCAATCTTTCTAATCTTACTCCTTCAAAAATATCTATCGAGATGGCCGATCATTCTACAATTCCCGCATGTGGAACGACCGAAGATGTTTTTGTGAAAGTAGGAAAGTTCTATTATCCGGTAGACTTTATCGTAGCTGATATCCCCACGGATCCTCAAGTTCCTCTCATTTTAGGTCGTCCATTTTTGGATACATCGAAAGCGATTATTGATGTGCATGCTAGGAAATCATTTTACGCTTCAACGACGAGGAACTTGTTATAACGCACACCAAAATTCCCATCTTTCTTGTGTTAATTCTATCGCGACTATGAACCATGTTGATTTAATCGATTTCGTTTGCGAAGAATTTTCACAAGAGATTTAGGCTTTGTTGATAAAGCAAATACTGGCAATCCCATTATGCTCGATCCAATCCTTGATAATTCGACACCATCTTTCACTCCATTTGAAGGAGGTGGTTTTTCTTTGGAAGAGTTTAATGTACCTCGAACCTCTATCAAAGACCTCGACAATGATGAGGATTTTTCAATTATAAAGGATTTTCTAAACGATTTCCCATTACCTCCGCCGGTGGAGGTTATGAGTATTGAATCGAAATCTTTAATCGAGGAATAACCAACCCTCGAATTGAAAGATACTCCTCCTCACCTCGAATACGTATTCTTGGAAGGAGACGATAAGTTGCCGGTTATTATTGCGAAAGACATTTCGGATGATGAAAAAACCGTACCTATCGATGTCTTGAAAGCTCACAAAGGGGCAATTGCGTGGAAACTTTCCGACATTAAGGGTATCGACCCAAAATTTTGTACCTACAAAATTTTAATGGAGGAAGACTACAAACCCGCAATCTAATGTTAAAGAAGGGTAAACCCCAAAATTCATGACGTCATCAAAAAGAAGTTCTTAAACTACTTGACGCGGGAATGATTTACCCTATATCCGATAGCCCTTGGGTGAGCCCAATCCATTGTGTCCCTAATAAGGGAGGAATGACTGTTGTGCCAAACAATGACAACGAATTCCAACTCGAATCGTGACCGGTGGGAAGGTGTGTATTGACTATCGTAAGTTAAATGACGCCACTCGTCAAGACCATTTTCCCTTGCACTTCATGGATCAAATATTGGAGCGACTTGCGGGAAACGATTTCTATTGCTTTTTAGATGGTTTTTCCGGTTACTTTCAAATCCCCATCGATCCTCGTGATCAAGAAAAAACTACGTTTACGTGTCCATATGGAACGTTTGCCTATTGTAGAATGCTATTCGGACTTTGTAATGCACCAGGAACCTTTCAAAGGTGCATGATGGCTATTTTTCATAACATGATCGAGAAGACGATGAAAGTTATCATGGATGACTTTTCGGTGTTTGGTAGTTCGTTCACGTCGTCTTTAGACAACTTAGACAAAATGTTAAAACGTTGTGAGGAAACCAACCTTGTGCTCAATTGGGAAAAATTTCATTTCATGTGTAAGGAAGGGATTGTCTTAGGGCATAAGGTCTCGAAAGAGGGGATTGAGGTAGACAAAGCTAAAATTGACGTCATCGCCAAATTACCTCATCCCAAAACCATCAAGGGAGTTAGGAGTTTCCTAGGCCACGCGGGCTTTTATATTCGCTTCATCAAAGACTTTTCAAAGATAACTCGACCCATTACACACCTTCTTGAAAAAGATGCCCCTTTCACCTTTAACGAAAATTGTGTTCGGGCCTTTGAAATTCTAAAAAGGAAACTAACCGAAGCTCCCATTCTCGTTGCTCCCAATTGGAACCTCCCCTTTGAACTTATGTGTGATTCTAGTGATTACGCTTTTGGGGCCGTTTTGGGGCAACGTCATGATAAGCATTTCTTACCTATCCACTATGCTAGTAAGACGATGACCGAGGCTCAACTTAAATACACCACAATGGAAAAGGAATTACTTGCCGTGGTGTATGCATTTGAGAAATTCCGACCTTATCTCGTCTTGACTAAAAGCATAGTGTATACGGATTATTCGGCCATCAAGTATCTCTTTGCTAAACTTGATGCTAAGCCGCGATTGCTTCGTTGGATTCTCCTACTACAAGAATTTGATGTCACCATAAAAGACAAAAAAAGAGTCGAGAATCTTGCGGCCGATCATCTCTCTCGTTTGGAAGATCCTCACCAAAGTGTTCACGAGAATAAGGAAATCACCAAAACATTTCCTCTCGAGACACTTGGTGTAGTGAATTCCAAGGAATATGAATCATCAAAAATAAGATTACATGGTATCCGTCGCTGGATTGCGCGGATACCCTGCTAGTAACTACTCCCTGCGTCCTATAATAATAGTCCACCGACAAAAAACATGTTTTAAATAAAATCAACATTTTTTCTGTTTTTCATCTCCTACTTTTTACATAATAACAAGTTTACCCTTAATCAATTACTTTACAACTTTTTTATTTTTTTAATAATACCTTCAAGTGAATGGAATATAGTAAACTTAATCTATATTCCCCAAATGATTTTTTGAACTGAACTATTAATTTGAGATGTTCTAAAGTTGTAAACTGCACTGTTAATATGAGACAGAGGAATTGTAATAAGTGTATTTTTTTAAGATGTCTGTTCTTTTAGGAATAACTAGTCGGGTACCCGCGCAATGCGGCGGCAGGTACCCGATGACTTATTTTGAGACGTGCAAATATTTATTGTTTATACGTTTATTTTTTACAAAAGGAAAATTCAAATAACCTTTCATCCTAAAAAAGACAAAAACTGATATAAGGCTGGGGGAGTGGTAAACATAGAAACCTACCGTCACCTCAACTCACCAAAAACTCACCTTTCAAGGTTACTAAGAAAAAAAAACTCGCCTCCACATCACCTTCATTTTATATAAAATATATCCCATTAAATACACCACTAAATAATACCCACTCACAATCTATTAAAAAAAACATTGGGGCCCACCAATTATAAACTCACCAGTGATGAGTAAGTGACAAGTAGTGTGTTTTTAAATAGTAACCCACACGTGGGTTTTAGTGGGGTTCATAGGGTGGATTTTGCCACATAGATGTCACGGTGAGATTATTCCACCACTCCCCCAGCCTAAGAGTGATGAGAAAAAAATGATAGATTATTGAAGGCTAGCCACAACAATTAATGAAAGGGTCGAACCCTCATTTTATCCTATTACCTTATCATTTTACTCATTTTGAGACGACCATTTTTTTTTAAATATATAACAACCATGGGTGTTTTTTTTTCTTTGAACGGCAGTTTGGTGCAGCGGAGTATCTTGCTTGCCACCGAGGCACCAAGTCTCTCAACCCGAGTTCGAATTATCTCACGAAGAGAATATTTACCCCCATGCTAGCCATCCAGTTCCCCATTAAGGGGCTTCAAGGCATTGCGATGGGATTCAAAACCCGACTGTCAATTCTGGAAAAATCCCCCCACATGGGAATGACAGGAGTCGAACCCCTGACCTTCCCCATATAGATAATATAACCAAATGCATCCATCCAACTGAGCTAGACTTCATTTGCAACAACCATGGGTGTTTGCTATACTCAATCGCCATATCGACCTAATTAACCTTCGTCGTTATTCGATCATCGCATTGGGTCAACCGAGTGTGACAGTCGATGGATCGCTCCCCTCGACCATTGTGCCTGGCCTTAAGAACAACAACTTCAATCTTTAGAGCATCTTTTCTCAACAAAAGTATGCTACTACTTAAAAAAATATTGCTTGTTGTTTCCTATATCACTTGTATAAATTAAAAGCCCCACTATTTGTATAAATATACAACTACTCAAATAAAAAAAAATTCCCATTAAAAGCACTTGTATAGATTAAGTTATACTTCTTTCGTCCTATATTTATAGTTCAGGTTATTATTTTTAGACGTCTCAAATTAATAGTCTATTTTAAAAAATAAATAAAAAATATATATCAAACTTATTATATTACTTTCACTTGAAAATTATTACAAATAATAAAAAAAGTTGTATATTAATTGTTTAAGGGTAAAATTGTAATTATGTCAAAACTAAAAAAAAGCTGGAAAAATAGTTTTTATTAACCTAGGGTTTTTGTTGTCAATGGACTATAACTATGAGACGAACCGAGTAAACTTAGATAACTTTATCACAATTTTCTTAAAATAAAAATTAAATAAATCCTTTTATCACATCTCTCCTATATCCTCCATCGAACCACTCTTATTCTCCTATATCCTCCATTGTTGTCAGTTTGTCACTGTAATCATCAGATTTCATGCCATTGTCAAATATATTCTTCCTAATCACCCATTTTGCTTTCTCTTTGGCAAATGAAAGTAGATCACAGAAGTTTCAAACGTCAACTAAAACAAACTTTTGATCTCTCCATTTTCTAGGTAAGGTGAAGATGAAGCTCTGAGTGAATTTTTTAGATTATAGATATTTTACAAACTATTTGTTCTTTAATTTTGTGAACTACTTGTTCTTCACCGATACATTTTAGGAGAAAGGTGAATCACTTTAGGTTTTTTCAATATCGAGATGACTAAAATATATTCTAAACCAAACAATAGATTTCCACAATCACTTTGAAGAAATATTTATGATGCAAATGGATCTAATACGTTTGAATCTACTACTCTTCATATTTCAATTCATTTCGAGTGTTAATTTTTATATGCTCAGGTGAGAACATCAATCTTTTTTTTGCAATCTCTAATTTCTTAATTAAACTTTCAATTTGATACGGCTTATGCGTATTGATATCTATATAATAAGAATTGATTGCTTATTGGTTAATTCGAAGTATGAAAAATTTGTTTTTTTAGCAGTTTTAAATTAGCAATGTGGCTTCTATATTGTATTATAAGTCATATATGAATCAATGATCAGTATTGGATTTGTAGTCGATGTTTGTGCTACAATCCAACTTAATTGATTATCTGGTTTTGTAACCATCATATTAAAATTAGGCATCACGTCTACATTGAATGTTTTGGCGTGTAATAAGGTTGATAATATAGTAAGTGATAATAATGTTGAGTACTTGCTGAAGTAAGTGATGTATCCTCAATGACTCATACCAGTTATGAGTATTATATCATGTGGTGAATTAATTTCAACAGTTATGAGTATTATATCATATCTGATTTAAATGTATGATTATCATTAGTGCTCATCGAATTATGTGTTATTGAACTGTGAATGCAGATCGCTTTCAGATTCACATATATTCTAAGTGAGTAACCTTAACAATGAAGTTAAGGTTACACCGGTTGCTGAAATGGTGAATCAGGTTAGTAGATCGTATACCATTGGCGATTCGATTTTTTTAGGGGAAAAAGGTTGATTCTGCTAATTTAGTAGATCTTTTCACATCCTATTTCAAACATGTATAACCAAATTAACTATATAAGGCAAATTATTCAAAAATTTGAAATACTTCAAATATCATTAGTTCATTCAAACTTTCAACACAAAGTGCTGATAATACAACCACACTTGAAATTTATTATTTTCACCATTGTGAACAAATGGAAATAAAAACACGATTACAAACTGATTTTTCAACATAAATTCAGGTAGAACTCAATGTTTGTAACATCCGTAGCTTCCAATCAGTTATCATAATTTGGTATTTACCTGTTTGTGTACGAGTAAGTCTAACTCAAGCTGCATAAATGCTAACACTTTCGATACTTGCTTTTCTAATCATGTCAGGAAGAGCACACAGAATGTGATGCAATATCAGTTTTATTTCCCAGTCCCTGTTTTCAAGAGGTTGAAAAAATTGGTGAGTATTTATATATATCTGTTTTATGTTTGTATTAAAAAAAACATGTAAGCACTTGTTCTCCTGTGTTTGGCACTCCTAGATGCGTAAGTCTCTGGTGGGGTTTCTTCCTCATCCTTCAGGTTAATGACTTCATACCATTTCTAATGCATCAAGTTTTCGAACCTTTTACGTTTCTTCTGAAGGGAATATAAATAAAAAAATGATGTTATATTAAGCAGGTTTGTTAAAATGAAAAGATTGCAAAAACTATATTACATCCACAAGTTGATTGACTTGAGCTTGATCAGGAAGAGGGGATGGGGAGAGGGGCATGTGCTAGAAGAGGGGCAGGAGCAACAACAACTGATGCTGAAGTTCGACATTGGGAGTTTGGGACCAAGGGAAAAGATGCCAAGAACGTTGTTATTTCAGCTTGGTTAACCATAATTTAACACGATTTTGTATTTATGATGTTGGTTTTCCCATTTGCATGTGTCTTCAATTTATAGTGGCATTTTGCAATACCTGGACATGATTGTAGCTGAGATAATTCCTGATGTTTAGCCTATTTTATTGTACATATCATTTTTGGAGGGTGAAGAGGCGATTGTGTAGGGGTGAAGATTGTAGGAAGCCATTATTTATTTTCATTTTAAATAGGAATGTTATAACTTTTAAAAAGAACCGCCTGTAATAACTTTTAGGACTGTTATTAACAATTTAATTGACGAATTGATCACTTTGACTAATGTTTTGTATTTCAAAACTGTTAACGTTTGAATTGGTCTCTTATCAACATTTTCATTAAATTGGTGAATTGGTTATTTTGACTAATGATTTGTATGTATTACTTAATAAAGAAATGTTGAAGGCTTAATATTTTAAGACTTTTATATATAGAAATGGTGTAAATGTTTTATAAAATAGTATAGATAATTTTGAAAGTAATTACCAATCTAATAAAAACCCTAACAAAAGGTGAGAAAGCGACATATATATGTCCCTCCAAAATATGATATTACACCATGGTCCACTAGATGATACTGAAGATCTAGAGATGCATCATAAGTTTTGTTACAGCTAAAAATAATCGAAACGTATAACAATCGTGGGTTCCATCCTTTTTGTTCAGTACCTAATTTCCAAAAACTTGTAGTTGTTTCTGGCAGAACATACTAAATGATGGGATGTTTGGATATGCATGTCGAAATTGATGATGTGATTTTCGAGTTCGGATTAGCTTCAAGGGTTTCAAATTAGTGAAGCTTTATTCGTAAATGGATTAAAAAAAACCACAGCAGTTGTTTTACTATTTATTACTCTCTCTGTCTTACTTTAATTGTCTTTATTTGACTTTCTGAATTATTTGGAGATAGTATTAATTTTATAATTAATACTACCTCCGTCCTACTATTATGTCCTCATTTAATTTTTTAAATTCTTACTTTTTCAATTTTAATTTTTAATAATTTTGTTATGAAAATACATTTAAAAACTAATTTATTTATATATTTTACATCAATTATTATATAAAATAAAAAAATATTTTAGATCAAAATTGAAAAAATAAGATTTGAAAAAGTCATATAATGACAATTAAAAGTTCTATCGTATTTCTTTCAACCTATCGGAAACTAAAATCCTGGCTCCATCATTGATCTAAAACATAGATTAACAATGCATGGGATGGCCAGAGGTCAATTTTACCCTTTGTGAAAAAGTGTACTTTAGGGTTGAATGTGGATATGGCCAATTTTGCCCATTGTGACAAAGTGTAAATTAGGGTTGAATGTGGACACTCTTGTAACGACAAATTTATATGATGCTTTTTTTTTAACCTAAAGTTATATGATGCTGATTATTCATTTTTAGATAGAGATTAGATTAGATATCATTGTCATTACCATAAATGGAAGTGTATGTTAGGTAAACCGTAAAAGTGAAGTACCAAGACAGCTCAGCTTATTGCTTATATAGCACATCGAGTAACATACAAATCATCACCATTATTTAGTTGTAACTTGTAAGGGCTGTTTGATGTAACTGAAGAATTTACCACTGTATGGATTAAAGTTTTGATTAATTCAAAGGTGTTCGGAGTGAATATGTTTCTGATTCTGTATAAAATATATTTGATTGATAAACTTTAGAGTTTCTCTTCTGAGTAAGAAAAGATAACCTTTTTGATCTTTGATGTGATTAATTTTTTATTATAAAATAGTGAACATATATATTATATACTAATAAGTACTCCACCGACACATATTTACATAGTGGATATACTAGACATGTTCAATTTTGAATACCTTATCAGATGTGGTGTGAGATGTAACAACTTGGATTTATTTTTTTATTTTTTTTTATTTTGGTTAACAACTTGGATTTAAGCTCATTTTATAACACATTTTATTTGGATATTAAGACACAAATTTTCACATTTTACATTTATTTTAATTTAATGAATGATATTAAATCAGCAATCCGTTATCACTTTTTTTTAAGCATTAATATATCTTAAACTGTTAATCATTACGCGAAAGAATATACATCAGACGAGCATTTAATTATCTTTGTATAAATATGTATTGTGATATTCTTTCGACACTTTTCTTTTTGTTTTTTTCACGTTACTTTTTTCGTTGTCAAAACTTATAATATATCATAATAATATCATATAAAACGAGTATCATCTATAATATAACAATAGTATCATATGTGATTTAAAATCAATATCATATATGTTTTCATAATAATTTGTGATTTAACACAAATATTATGTATAATAAAACACTATTATCATATATAATAATTCACGCAAGTTTAAACAACGACAAAAAAGAGAATTTTTCCTTATAAAGTATATCATAGTACGTATCTGTATTAGGATAATTAAATGCATGTCGCGATTATATAATTTTTTTTTAATAGTTAACGGTTTACTATATGTTTAACATATTAAAAAGAAATGAAATAATAAAATACTTTTTGTATTATTCTTTTAATATTATCTACTGTATTAGATAAGATAAAAAGGCATGATGGAAACGAATCTCTGTTATCCATAATGAGTCCGGTTATTAAAGAATCTTGTATTTTGCTGGAAACCAAGGGCTCAATCTGGACCATCCATTTGGGAAGGACCAGATCAAATGATAAAAAACACGGAGGGACTAAAATTGCCAATTTATAAAAAGAAGACTGAGGGACCAAAACGAAAAATATGTTATAAATCACAACTACCCTTCATTTCTGTAAAACAAAACACACAGATCTCATAAATATTCTCTCTCTCTACATCAAACCCTCTCTCTACAACAAACTCTAACAAAAAAATCCATAAATCTACACAAATTAACCTTGCAAATCACGAAATAAACACACAAATGGAAGAAATAACCATTAAATCAACCGATCCCTGAAAAAAATCGATTAAAAACGAACTGATTCATAACGCTTATTGGTGATGATAAGGTGTTTGATGAAACGCCTAAAAGAAGAATTGAAGTTGAAAGTGCTTTGAAATCTGATGAAGGTAGGTGGTCACAATAGCAGCAGCATGTGAGAACCCGTACTTTTCAGCATTATTTTATTCTTTTTATTCGTGTTTCTGAATTTTCCAACGTATTACGTTTTCTTGTATTTGTGACATCCGTCAAAGTTTTTTTCTCATCTTTATTTCTCCATATATTGATTTAACATGAGCTTTGAACCTTGTGGATTTAACGAATTGAGAAGTTATATCATATTTATGAAGTACCTTAATTGTTTACCAATGTGGTGTCGATGTAAGTGTATTGTTTGTTTTGCTTTGCGGACAAAGCCCTCCTTAGGGAGAGCGAATGTAACAACTCGAGTTTTCGCGTCTATTATATTATGATAGAAACGTGTTCGTTATTAAACGTTTATGCATTAGCTGTTTACGCCGGTTATGAATGTTTGTTAAATCCTTCGAGAATGCACGTATCCATCCGTGTTTTTAGTTGTGTCGAGATTGTATTATGTTAAGTATCCGCGTCTAACCATATCATTTGATAAACCCTTGCTGGGCAAATTACTACAATTTAAATTAACACAAAGAGTGAATATAAATATCAAACTTAGTAAACTTTTATTCAGAATTTCAAACTTGTTAAACCCAGTCAACCTAAGTCAAACCCACAATATACTAAGTTACTTTATGTTTTCCCACTCACCACAAAAGTCTAGCACACATGCCTAGTTTACCCAAAATGGGTACATCACAAGACCTCCATTTCCAGATTTAGACTAACCCTAAGCAAGTATTACAAAGTTAAATACTATCCAAATTGTTCAATGTCCAAACACAACACAAAACACATCCACAGTCCAAATATTACAAGTTTGTTCCTGCTGAGCAGTTTTAAATACAAGTTCTGGGTAAAAACATAAGGAGTAGTGATAAGTCTTGAGCCAGCTGAGCCGTTCCTTCCTTGTCCGAATACCAAACCGAAATCAAAACCCCCGTTGTGAGTCTTTTAACCACTCTTCTTTTATTTTCTGCATACGTCTTAGTTGTGCTCGTCAATTTTAAAATAACCTGCGCGAATAAAACAAACTGGTTAGTCTTTCTTTAAACTGTTCGGATTAAGCAAGAATATAGTAATATGGGGTAGCAATATCAACTTGGACTTTGACCCACAAACCACAACCCCCATTGTTTCTGCCATGACCAAACCGAGACCCCCTTTACAACTTTTTTTACATTTTTTTTTCTTTGGTTGCTATTTGGTATGATGATATCAGGAACTAGTAATAATAACTTTAGACAACCACATCACTCGAATGATCATATTACTGCCGAAGCTTTAATTACTCAAAATTAACCATAATATAAGATTTACACAATTCCCTTTTTACAGAAACATCTCTAAACCCCCACTAAAACCGGGAGTATAAAAACCCCTCATTATTTCGAAACCCTAATTTTGTAAATCATTTTATTTATGATTTTAACACAATTTATTTCCCAAAAACATTATTTAATTATAAATAACAACCGAGTATAAAAACCCCCAAATTTATATAAACCCTAATTTTAATATATTGATTTAAACTCTAATTAGACCTAATCTAAATACGAATTGACTAGTTAATTAAATTAAAACCGAAATATGAACAAACCCCCAATTTGACCGAAACCCTAATTTTACAAATCGGACTATATGATGAAATTGATAAGTTTTTATGTTAGAAAACACTGATTAATTATTACTAAACATTAGATTTACCAAAACCCCTAATTATTCAAAACCCTAATTTTCGAAAACTCATTTTATTCAATAATTAACATTAAGAGACTTATGAAAACATTATTTAATTGTAATGAAACCCTAGATTTGGAAAACCCCCAATTATTTTCGAAAACCCTAATTTGATTCTATTGAATTCGAGAATCCCTTGTTCACAGCTTTATAATACAAATGATTTTGAACCCATAAATCCTTTTATGTTCGAAAATGTAAAACGAAAATCAGTGAACCATTTAATTAGAAGGAAAAAGAATTAGAACTTATCTTTTGGTGAAGGAACTATCATCGAATCTCCCTGGGAAAAACACCTCGAAAATGGATTGGTTTTGATGTGGGGATGAAACCCCACATCCCACGCATGATTGTTCACCCTAAGACTTCATGATGATTTATGTTAATCAATCTGAGATGGTTATTTTGGCTATGGAGAGTTTTAGATCCGTTTGGTTTAGATAGAGAGAGAAAAGGAGATGGGACGGTTGGGAGTTAATTTCGAGAGAGAGGGTTGACTGTGTGTTTTGGGAAAAATAAGATAGATAAACACAATTTAACTTTCCCTTCCCTTGTTTGTAACGCCTGGTTGAGGGCCGGGTTTGGTGATGAAACCAAATGGGCCTAGCCCATGTTTTGGTTACTTGAAGATTGGGCTGTTTGTTATTAAACTGGTTTAAGCCCACTCGAAATGTTAAGTTATAACATGTGTTTTTAAGCCCAAGGCCCGTTTAATAAATAACCAAGTTTTAAATTGTCGTGTTTTCCATAAACGAAAAATACAGTCAAGCACAACTAGGATGTCATGCCTTTTTATTAGTATACTTTTAGATGTCGTAACACGATCTTTATATTCAAATAGGTCGCGGCTAGCGTAACCGTATTCTCGAGCTACATTTACATTTCGTCACTTTGCTGACTTACGAGGTGAGTTTATAGCCCCACCTTTAACTGCTTTTACTGTTTTTGGGGTGAGACATTGCTTGATTTAACGTATGAACACAAGTACATTTACTGATTTATATACTAGTCTAAGTCCCACTAAAAACCCAGTTGCTTTGGCCCGTGAATCGTGAACCGTTAATTACTTCGTGTAAGCGCGAATGTTATGGATAGATCTATCGGGGTTGACGCCCCTGTCCGTCTTGGTCCAACAAGGGACAAGCGGGCACAGTTTCATTTGAGTCTGAGATAGGATGTCGTGGGTTTAGGCATCCAGTTGGGCTACATTTATATGATTATACTACCGGTGTTGTTAACGCTTCGGTGTCACGAGCTTAGACTGTAATAAATGCTTTTATGATGACTTTGTATTTGTTATATCATCATCACTTTTGGGAAAATCTTGTGGTTCATTAAACACTTCAAATTAACTAAACCTATGAACTCACCAACTTTATGTTGACGCTTTAGCAATGTTTTTCTTAGGTATTAAGAAGGAAGATGCTATGTGAGGTCTCATGCACTGCCGTCATTTCTATTGAAAATTAAAGATCATTTGTACTATTTGGAAACTTTGATTTTGTATGTGTGACCAGCTCTATGCTTCCGCACTATGTTAAAACTATTTATTTTATCAAATTCAAGTGATCAATTTTCCGAACGTCTCATTTAGAGGTCGTTCTTTGTAACTGTGTGTGTATGATAATCATGACGTCACCACTCCCTTGTCACCATTATACTCTGATATTTTGGGAGTGTGACAGTATTGCTATATGTAAATCCTGAGATTTTTAAATTATAATTTTTAAGTATTATTTTGATCATCGATAAATACTTTGTATGGAATTATAGAATTTTTATTTTATTATTCCATATTTAATTTAAATCAAAGTTTTTGATTTAAAATCACCCGCGTGCGTTTTACAACGAGTTTATTCAAAATCAATGTACAACGAGAATTCCTAGTGATCGCGATACCGACGGATGCCCAAAATATTACGTTTATTTATCGATTGTTTCGATAATTAATATTTTCGACGATTTAGTTTTAATTACGTATTAAGTCGTGTCGAGAAATCATTTAATCATTTTTATGATGCATTGTAACTTTTGAAAAGTATTTTTACGAAACCCGAGCCCCGTAAATATTTTCAATATTTACCAATAACCATTTTCTACCCTTTAAAACTATTAATTGTTTTTAAGTCCACAAGTTTCAAAGTTGGCAATATTGGACTCTCCACTTAACTAGCCATATAAAAGCCTTTTATTTCCACTAAAAACACACATACAAGTTTTTTTTATACAAATCAAACACACACTCCATCCCCTCTTTCTTTTTCTGTTACATCACCACCACAAACACCCCTTGATCCTCAATTTTCAACATGATTTGCAAGAAACTAAACCAAGACCCCATCCTAAAATATTCTTGTGATTCTAATGTTACTAAATTTGTACACATGCATCAAGTTTTTATAAACTTATGATTTCATGGTTGTATGATGTTTTAATCATCATGCATGTGTTGTTTTTGGTAAGATTATGTTGTTTTGATCATAAAAAGTCTTGTTTTTCATCTTTGATTTTTGTTAGATTTTTCATATAAGTGTTTTTAGGAGTGTTTGGTTGATAGAAATGATGGTATATTGATCCTAGAGGTATGGGAATGAGTGGTTTTGGTTGAAAAATTTATTTGACTTGTTTTCTAAAAGGCTATTTTGGGACAGCATGTCCTTATCAGAATTTTCGTGGGTTGAAATTGAGTATAATGCAGTTCGTTTTTTCTCAGTTCTTGCTAATAGAAAGTCCAACCAATATCGGGTTTTTAATTGTTCTTGGTTGTAAGGCTTGGTTGGTTAATCTATTGCTAATTCAACAAATGCTTGCAAAACAGAAAAAATTATTACCTACGTATATGTAAAACAATTTGCAAATACCACGTTTTTATTCAAGTAAGAATTTAAAATGCAAAATTTGAAACTAAAAGGACTGAAATTGTAAATTCTATGAACAATAAATGCTTGAAATGTAAACTCTAATAATTATAGGGACTAAAAATGTAAAACTGTTAACTAAAAGGATCAAAAATACAAATTCTATAACAAACTTGCCAAAAATGTAACAAACTAACAAATATCTAACTGAATTTAAACAACTTCCAAATTCCAGGGACTAAAACAATGCAAACCCTAAAAACATGACAATTAGCCAAAAATTAACACTGTTTAAAACAATAAGGACTAAAGTGCAATTTCTTAAACTTTTTAAGCAAAAACAGGACAAAGGAAGAAATAAGCTCGTTCTGGCTTATTACTCAACCAAATTAGATGAAACAACTTGCAAAACTCTTAAAATCTCATTTAAGCTACGTGTGTTCAAGGAAATTAGCTAAGGATTCAAAATAAGCAAATGAGTGCTTATTAATAAGCACAAAATAAGCTACAGCTAAATCTGATCAACCACAACTTGATTTTTTTAATGAAACTGATTAAGCTATCCAATTAATGAACGGGAAATCAAACTAGAACCTTTTTCATCAAGTAATAAGCTCTAAATCTGGATTAATCTAAAAATGGGCTTATGTTGACCAAGCGTTGACCAGCTTATTTTTCAAAAAGCCGATTTTCTCAAAAATCATGTAACTCAATGACTTAATAGGATTTGTGAAGAAAAATGGGCATGTTTATTAATAGAATAAGAAGATACAAAATCTCAGATTTCATTTACAGAAACTTGAGTTAAGTGAGCTTATCTGAATTATGCTTATTACTATCTGATTATGGAATACTGTAGAAAATGCTCTTGGATTCTGAAACTATATGATATAAGCTATGAATGAAAACAAATTTGAGGAAATTTCATCTAGAAATGAATGAGTTCTGATCAAATCAAAATCACAAGTTCTAAACACCAAAACTGCATAAGACTGACCCAAACATTTTGTGTGCCATTTGCCTGTTTGACCTTGTATTTGACTTGTAAAAGACTTTAAACAACTTGCTATCACTTAATGACTGTAAATGAACTTTAAAAATCCAATTCTCAATTCTTGAAAACTATTTTTAAGCTATTCCCAAACACTCCTTTACTGATTTTTAACAAACTTTTTCAAAGACTTATTAAGTTCTAGTTAACTTTGAATGAAAAGTTATAGCAAACTGAATTCAGTGATCAAAATGAAAGATAATAGAGCTCAATGCACTCAATAAACTCCACTAGAACCACAAACCAATTACAAGAACAAAAATGACTGAATTAAGGCAGTTAACTAGAATCAAAGAACAAGCAAACAAGTTTAAACTCCTAGCACTCTAAGATCTAGCAAACATCAACAACAAGCAACTTTTATCAAGCAGCCATCAAGTTTATTCTAAGTAAGAAAGCATGCAATTGACTGTTTAGTGGAACAAAAATCAAGAAGCTTAAAACCTATTGTAGAATTCCTTTGAGAAGAAGAGGAGCGCTGAGCTCTCTTGCCCTAGTGATAACCACCACCTTATCACTAGAAATCAACAAGAATCAATCAACTAATCAACTAGAATCCATCATTCTGCTTGAAAACTCCATTGGAACTATGCAAAGACTGAATTGTGATCAAACAGCTAGCAAACTTCACCAATGTCAGTTATGATCAATGATTGATCATAACAAACACTCAACAGCAACAATAATATCCAAATGCAGCAAGAATTGAACTGGAATGATAAGAACAGTTTTGGCGGGAAAGAGTGAATTTGAATTTTATTACTGAAAAACGGTTACAAAGTTGTTACAAGGATAGTAACTAACTAACTAACTCAAGAGTTTGTCAGACTCTTGAGTAGCTAGGGTAAGATTGAGGGAAAAGAGAAAGGAAAAGTTGAACTAGGTGTTTTTACAAAATTAAGCTACAACTGAAAATGAAGTACAATCCAACTATTTATAGGCATGAAGGGAGAGTTTGTTGGAGTTGGTGACGTGTCAGAACCAATCTCTGAGCTCCACGTGGCATCTTCTTGCTAATTGGATAATTTGGCTCAAGAACATATTTGGGGATTTTTGATCCAATTACTTTCAGCTTAATTGATTATGAGGTATGGATTCGTCTCTCAAAATGGAGCAAATTTCATGTTAAACACTTTGCTTGAAATGCATTGTAGCTCAAAATAGGTTTTGGGCTCGTTCTTGTTTGAAAGTGACACGTGGCATCTTCTGGTTGGCTCTCATCTGGTCACACGGATCAATATCCAAAAGTGGATAAAAGGATTATGGAGTGGCGCATTCTTATTGGTTGAATTAAAGAAAGTGCGCTTTACTGTTTAGATCTTGTATTAAATGAAAAACGGCGCTAGTGGGCTTATGTGGTGATCCTTGTGTATAATTTCCTTGATTCTCATTGGTCATTTGACACTTCACACGGATTATGCCCAATTTTGGTGTAAACTTGTCACTTTCAGCCCCTATACTTTGGCAGATTTATGATTTGATCTCTAATCTTCAATTCTTTGGCAAAACTAGTCCTTTGAACTTCATTCTTGATCATAATGAACCCTTGACTGAGTTGACTTGATAGTTGACCAAATTTGACTTGAATCTTGACTTTACATTATTTGCACTTTTAGTCCTTCAATTTTCATAACTTGTCAAGATAGGTCCTTGTACTTCAAAGTCTTGTCACTTTTGATCCTTCTTTGTCTTTTTCATCCATTTGAGCTTGATTTTTCCTTGTTTGCTTGAAAATGTATCTTTTTACCTACACAAGTGCACACAAACACAAACATACCACATAACACTGTTTTTGCCAAATAAATTGGTATTTTGCTTCATGTTTTAGGGTTATTTGTTGATAAAAGGATATGAGTTTAAGCTCATATCAAATTCCCCTACACTTGAACATTGTCATGTCCTCATGCAATATTATACTTCAAGGCTCAAAAATTTACATTTCCCTCATAATTAATCCACCTTGGCCATATGAGATGCATTTATGCTACTCTAAACTAAATGATGCATGATTTTTGACTTTTAATGATGCAATGAATCAAAATACAATTCTATCTATATCTTTTTGATTTTTCTTGAAATGGTTTTGATGGAAATAACTCATAAAGAATTCAATGACTTGGATTAGGGCTTGGATACCATGGATACTTATCACCCTCAAGTTTCACTTTCCCCATACCAAGCTTAAAAATGGGATCATTGCATTCACAAGTAAAAAGTGCATCAACTTATTCATGACAATTAAATGTGGAACCGGTTATTATTCGAGCAAATTGCTTGTGGGCAAATTTGTCATTATTCAAGTGTGAAGTATAAGAAGTGTAAAATCCAAAAATAAGGAAGCACGGTTTTAATCCTAAGTAATCTTCTCATCCATTACTTGAAAAACCGCTCACAATTAATATAAGTCCGTATTAAGAGTAATAAGTCATTCGCCTTATGTGTAAAATCCTCATGTCATGCTTTCATAAGTAGCTACACACTCGCTAAGGAAAGAAAAATAAAACTCACGCAATAATTTACATCCGCCATCTTTTTGAGACTTTGGATCTTCAACCCCGCAACCCGTCAAGGTAATATTGGATTGGAGCAATCTATTGAATCCCCGCAACCCGTCAAGGTAATATTGGAACTCAATAGTCACTATAATTAACACCACACTGCCCCTCTTGGGAGTCTTGCATTATTTATTTTTTATTTTTTTTTTGCTTTCTTTTTCTTTTCTTCTTCTTTTTTTTTCTAGCCACTCATTTTTTCATAAGCCGCTCTTATTTTTCTTTATTCCTCACAAAGAAATTTGAAAAGAAGAAAAGGAAAAACACCCGCTAAATATGGAGCATGACATAAGTCTAGTACACATAAAACGTGCTAACTTAGAATCTTAAGACGTACTCATATCAACCATAAATGATTAGCCAAAAATGCATAAGAGATTACAAACCAATTAAAACCGTACTTGATTATTTATTAACAATTATATACATGCGAAGAAAGTAGAGATAAAGAAGAGAAGGGTTTAGCCACAAGTAATTGCCATGAAGTCTATCTAGCCCTTTTACACTTGCTTCAACTCTATCATTTCCCATTCTCCACAAATTTAAAATTTCAATTAATGAAATTGGTGGAAGCTTAGCCTAATAGACCAATGAAGGACTACATGGTTAAGGATACTAGCTAGAGAGTGCTAAGATAAGCAAACTCGGGTTGAGTCAAAATATCCATGGCGGGCCTAATATGTCAAAGAAGTCTAAACTTGTTAAAACCATGTTTTATTATATTTTTCCTTTTTATATATTTTTGATGAAAAATAAAAGAAGAAATATATACAATGCAAGTGTGTTATGCAAATGAAAAAATGATGGATGCAAAAATTATGAATGCATATTTTTGTTGGCCAAAGTAGATCAAAAATTTGAAAAATGTTGAAAATTCATTTTTATCATGTTATCATGCAAGACAATGACAAATTCTAGGTAAGGTCACTTCGATAGAAGACCCCCCTACACTTAAGCTAAACATTGTCCTCAATGTTTAAGAGCATGGAAGTGTAGAAACTTCCCCTACACTTATGACAATGAAAAGACTTTGCTTAACCCAAGTTAAGGAAAGGACAACTATTAGTGAAATCATGTTTAAGCACAAGGTGTCATTTGAAATTTCACTAAAATAACGAAGTGAACCGGATACAAGGGCCTCCTCCATAAGCTCCAAAGCATGAGATGAGTGAGCAACCCTACAAACAAGCATGAAGACAAAATAAGATCTCCCCTACACTTATCTCCAAGTCCATGCCTTTATTTCTAACCTACAACACTCTAAACCTAGTTATACGATGCTTGAGTTAATGAGTCTCTAGCTCGACTCGTCCCTCAATGAATTAATTCATGGGGAAAATGGGGACCTCTTGGACCATTTCAACGGAAATGTCCTCCCCAAAGTAATGTTTAACACGGTGACCATTCACTTTAAAATTTGGACCATTGGGTTGGGACAACTCAAGAGTTCCATATGGAAACACTTGAGCAATAGTGAATGGACCGGACCATCTCGACTTAAGCTTGCCCGCAAAAAGCTTCAATCTTGAGTTAAAGAGGAGAACCGGCTCTCCAACTTTGAACTCACGATTCTTGATCTTAGCATCATGCAATTTCTTAGTCTTTTCCTTGTAAAGCAAAGAATTCTCATAGGCATTGGCTCTCAACTCATCCATCTCATTGATTTGATCTTTCCTATGTGAACCGGCTTGGTTTAAATCAAAGTTAGCCCACTTGAGAGCCCAAGATGCCTTATGTTCTAACTCAAATGGGAGGTGGCACGCTTTTCCATAGACAAGCCGATAAGGAGTACAACCAATTGGTGTTTTAAAAGTCGTCCTAAACGCCCACAAAGCATCATCAAGCTTATCCGACCAAGAAGCTCGATGCTCTCCCACCGTTCTCTCTAAAATTCTCTTTAAACCACGATTTGTGACCTCGGTTTGACCATTTGTTTGAGGGTGATACGCGGTCGAAAGTCTATGATTCACTCCATATTTCTTCATAACTCTCGTGAATTGATCATTACAAAAGTGCATACCACGATCACTTATGATGGCCCGAGGTACCCCAAATCTAGCAAACAATTGTTTCAAGAACTTTACAACCACTCTAGCATCATTAGTAGGTAAGGCTTTAGCCTCCACCCACTTGGACACATAATCCACCGCCACAAGTATATACTTGTTTCCCTTAGAGGATGGAAAAGGTCCCATGAAATCTATTCCCCATACATCAAATATCTCACACTCTTGGATAAAATTTTGTGGCATCTCATCACGTTGTGTAATTTTTCCTTGTCTTTGACAAACATCACAAAATTTCACCATCTCTTGGGCATCCTTGTAAATGGAAGGCCAATAGTAACCCGAATCAAAGACTTTCTTGGCGGTGTAGTTAGGCCCAAAATGTCCACCCATAGGTCCTTTATGACATGCCTCTAAGATTTTAAATGCCTCGGGCCCATCTACACACCGTCTAATGATTTGGTCCGCACATTGCCTAAAAAGATATGGATCATCCCAAAAGTAATACTTAACTTCCTTAAGAAACTTTTTCTTTTGTTGGTAAGTTAGACCCTCAATAAGCACATTGCCCACAAGATAGTTTGCGATATCCGCAAACCAAGGTGTGGCATCCTCTTGGGAAGAGATAGACATGAGCTCCTCTAGTGGAAAGGATTCATTGATTTCTTGATGTGGGAAATCTCCTTGAAAAGGATGCTCAAGTCTACTCAAATGATCCGCCGCTAAATTCTCGGCCCCTTTCTTATCACGAATCTCTATCTTAAACTCTTGAAGCAACAAAACCCATCTCAAAAGCCTAGGCTTAGCATCTTGTTTTGTCATAAGATACTTGAGAGCGGAGTGATCCGTATACACTATGGTCTTGGAAAGCACAAGATATGGTCTAAACTTCTCAAAAGCATATACTATAGCTAGCAACTCTTTTTCCGTGGTAGTGTAATGAAGTTGTGCACCGGTCATGGTTTTACTCGCATAGTGTATAGGTTGAAAATGCTTATTAACTCTTTGTCCTAAGACGGCCCCCACCGCATAATCACTAGCGTCACACATAAGCTCAAAAGGTAATTCCCAATTTGGAGAAACCAAAACGGGAGCCTTGGTTAATTTTTCCTTAAGGGTCTCAAAAGAGTCTAAACAAGCTTGGTCAAAAATGAAAGGAGCCTCTTTCTCCAAGAGATGAGTCATCGGTCTAGCTATCTTAGAAAAATCTTGTATAAAGCGCCTATAAAATCCCGCATGACCTAAGAAACTCCTCACACCTTTAACCGAGGTGGGTGGGGGAAGCTTAGCAATCACGTCAATTTTAGCTCGATCAACTTCTAATCCCTTATTGGATATCTTGTGTCCTAAAACAATCCCCTCTTTCACCATAAAGTGACATTTCTCCCAATTAAGCACCAAACGTGTTTCCTCACAACGCTTAAGCATTCTCTCAAGATTGGTGAGACATGAGCTAAAGGAGTTTCCAAATACGGAAAAGTCATCCATAAAAACCTCCATGGTTTGCTCTATCATGTCATGGAAAATCGCCATCATGCACCTTTGAAACGTCCCCGGTGCATTACATAGGCCAAAAGGCATCCTCTTATAAGCAAATGTACCGTAGGGACAAGTGAATGTGGTCTTTTCTTGATCCTTAGGGTCAATGGGTATTTGAAAATAACTCGAAAAGCCATCAAGAAAACAATAGTACTCATTTCCCGCTAAGCGTTCAAGCATTTGATCCATAAAGGGAAGCGGAAAATGGTCTTTCCTAGTTGCCTCATTGAGTTTTCTATAATCAATGCAAACTCTCCAACCGGTCACAAGTCTCGTGGGAATAAGCTCATTGTTCTCATTAGGCACCACGGTGATTCCACCCTTCTTTGGAACACAATGAACCGGGCTAACCCATGGAGAGTCGGAAATGGGATAAATCATACCCGCATCTAAGAGTTTAATCACTTCCTTCTTAATAACCTCATGGATTTTTGGGTTAACTCTCCTTTGGTTTTGAATGGCGGGTTTATAGTCATCCTCCATAAGGATTTTGTGAGTACAAAAATGTGGATCAATTCCCCTTATGTCGGATATTTTCCATGCTAAGGCTTTCTTATGTTTCTTAAGAACTTCAATAAGTTTCTCTTTCTCATCCTCTTTCAACTCTTTAGCAATAATCACCGGTAATTGGTCTTTTCCTTCTAAGAAAGCATATTCTAAGTGGGATGGAAGTTCCTTAAGTTCAATGGGAGGTGGACTCTCTATGGAAGGTTTAACTATGGAAGGTTTCTCAATGGTAATCTCTTGTGGAATAGGAGAAGGAATAGGGTCCTCATTGAGCAACTTTTGGATTGTAAGAATATCTTCTTCCCAATTAATGGGAGAATCATCATCACCAAGAAAGTTAGACTCAAATTCCTCCAAGAGGAAATCACTCTCTCCAAAAGGTGTTAAAGAGGGAGCAATTGAAGCCACGGTTTCAACATGGGGAATTTCATCACTAGCACTCTTACAAGCATCATGAAAGTGTTCATTACACACTTCATCTAGCACATCCACAATGTTAATAGTCTCACAAGGTCTAGACTCCTTAACCTCTTTTCTATCACAAACTTTGCCTAACTTAAACACCACTCTCTCATCTTCTACTCTCATAATTAATTCTCCTTCCGCCACATCTATCAAGGTACGACCCGTTCTCAAAAACGGTCTACCAACAATCAAAGGCACTCTAGGATCCATGTCATAATCGACCACTACAAAATCGGCCGGAAAGGTAAACTTATCCACACCTACAAACACATCTTCCGCTATACCTACGGGGTGAGCTATGGTTCGGTTGGCTAGTTCAAGAGTCATCCTAGTGGGAGTGAGCTCGGGAAAAGATAGTTGTTTCCAAACCGATAAAGGCATGAGATTTATGCTCGCCCCTAAATCCGCCAAAGCCATGAAATTTTCAACACCGGGAAAATTACAAGGTATCAAGAAGCGCCCCGGATCTCCAAGTTTTGTTGGTAAGGTTTTAAGTAACACCGCGGAACAATTTTCATTAAGTGATGTGTTGGGCAAATCAACCAATTTTTCTTTGTTTGAGAGCAAATCCTTGAACATCTTAGCAAACTTTGACATATAAGCAAGAGCTTCCGCAAATGATATGTTGATATTGAGTTGCTTGAACATCCTTAAGAAATTGGAGACTTGGATGTCATCTTTGTTCTTTAACTTGTCCTTTTTCAACCTTGAAGGATATGGAAGAATAGGTTTTGGTGTAGGTGGAATAGGTGTTGTGGTGGAAGATTTGTCTTTGTTAGCTTCTTCATTGGGAAGTGTGGAAGGTAAAGGAGAAGTATGAGGTGGTTGAGAAGGTGTGTTTGAGTGAATAGGAGCATTTTGAGAAGGTGGAGTAGAAGTAGAAGGCTTGTCACAAGTAGGAGCACAAGTGGGTTGAACAAGAGTAGGTTTAGGAGGTAAAGGATCCTTTGTTGTTGTTCCACTCCTTGTTGTAATAGCATTGACATTGGCCCTAGGGTTTGTTTGTGTGTTAGAAGGTAAAGCCCCTTGTGGTCTTTGAGTTACCGCCACTAAAACCCTATTGATTTATTCCTCCATTGTATGTTTCATTTGGTCATTCATTCTCTTCTCAATTTCACGCATTTTCTTGTCAACATACTCTTGAGTCTCTTGCATCCCATATCCTTGATTTGGATTTTGAGGGTAAGCTTGATTTGGTATTGGAGCATATGCTTGATTGGGAATAAATGGAAGAGGTTGATGAAATCCTTGTTGTGGTGGATAAAAGGTATTTGCTTGAGGTTGAAATTAATTGGGTGCCTTGTAGTTATGTCCTTGGTATGGTGGTCTTTGCCCTTGATTCCTTGTTAAAATTTGAGGAGGATTTTGTGGAATTTGGGTGGGTGGTTGGGGTGGGAAACCGGGTGGAGTAAGGTAATTTTGGGATTTGTAAGAAAGGTTATTTGGATTGATATTAGGTTTGAAATGTTCACGATGTTCCTCTTGATAAGCATAGCATTCCCCTTGATACCCTTGCACCTTATCACATTGTTCATAAGAATGGGGACCTCCACAAGTAACACAAGAAATGGTGATAGCATTCACATTATTTGAGGAATTGTTCAATGTCATGCTCTTAAAATTTTGAACTATCTCATGAGTCATTTCTTGTCCTTGTTTGACTTGTTGAAGGATCTCTTTAAGAAGTTGGGTGTCACAAGGAGTTTGAGAAGTGTTTTGGATAACATGAACCCTTTCTTCAAATAGATTATTTGTTTGAACCATTGCCTTAGTCTCAATAATGTCCAAAGCCTCTTGATAAGTCTTAAGAAGAATACTCCCTCCCGCGGAAGCATTGAGTGAATCTTGGTGGTGAGCTTTAAGGCCATCATAAAAGAGACTTATTTGGTGAACTTGATCCAATCCATGATTAGGGCATCGCCTCAACAACTCACTATACTCTTCCCAAGCATCACTAAAGGATTGACTAGGTTTTTGTTGAAAGCCCATAATTAAATTTCTCAAAGCCATAGTCTTTTGTGGAGGAAAGAACTTGTTCAAAAACTTAGTGGTAAAACCCTCCCATGTGGTGATACTATCGGGTGGTTGGGTGTCTAACCAATGCTTAGCACTCCCCTCTAAAGAAAATGACACTAACATCAACCTAATGACCTCATGTGGAACCCCATTATGCTTAATGGTATTGCAAAGTGAAAGGAATCTCTTAAGGTGAGCATGAGGATCCTCATTTTGTTTTCCCAAGAAAGGTGATAAAGCAACCATATTGATCATAGATGTATGTAGCTCAAATGTGTTAGCGGGAAAGTCGGGAATCTTAATGGCACTAGAATATCCATGAATGTTGGATTGCATACGTTCATACAAAGTGCGATTATCAATAGCCATGGCTTCTTGTGGTGGAGTCAAAGCACGATTCTCGTGATCGGCTTGGTGGACGATGGTGGTCTTACTCTTTCTCTTTTTCTTCCTTTTCGGAGGAAGAGGTTGTACACCAATCGGTATTTGTGCACGCCCGCGAGTGAGCATGCAACTCAATACGAGGAATGAGAGAGAAGCTCTCGTGTGACTTTGAAGAGAAATGGATTATCCTCTTCGAGTTTCAATATTAAATATCCACAAGAAAATAACAATATATGTATTTACTACTTTGGGTGCAAGACCCTCAATGAAGCCTTCCTTCTTAGAATACTCCCAAGTGAACGGGGGGTTAGGTGGCGCGAAGCACTTAAGTACCTATTGACCCTTAGATGGCATTTTATAGCACATCGCCTTTCTATTCACTTAAATGTTCGTATTCTTCGAATTGTTGCTTATTGAGAGTATTTATCTATTCTTGCTTTATTTTGTTTGATCGATACACGTGTCAAGGACCGGAACGCCCCTCAACACGGTGTATTGCCTTGGCAATACTTATGGAAGATATGTAGATTGATTGTTCTTATACGTATACGTATTTACTTATAATAATATATGGAAAATATTTTTGTATTTATGATTTTTTAAGAGAAAATACTATATGTACATAAAAACCGAGAGAAACCAATAATATATATTTTTGGGTGCAATCTCTTAGGAAAAAGATTGCTTTTTGGATTTTTTAATTTTTTTGGTCAATTCTTTAGGAAAAGAATTGTTTTGTTAATTTTTTAGTTTTTATATATTTTTATATTTTTGATTTTTTTATTTGTTTTTGATTTATGATACGTAAAAATAACGTTCACAAAGTGAACGGATCCCAAAAGCCAATGAAAACCGTCAATCGATAGTCTCTCGTGTAGTCAAAGAACCGGCAGCGGCGCCATTTGAAATTGAGTATAATGCAGTTCGTTTTTTCTCAGTTCTTGCTAATAGAAAGTCCAACCAATATCGGGTTTTTAATTGTTCTTGGTTGTAAGGCTTGCTTGGTTAATCTATTGCTAATTCAACAAATGCTTGCAAAACAGAAAAAATTATTACCTACGTATATGTAAAACAATTTGCAAATACCACGTTTTTATTCAAGTAAGAATTTAAAATGCAAAATTTGAAACTAAAAGGACTGAAATTGTAAATTCTATGAACAATAAATGCTTGAAATGTAAACTCTAACAATTATAGGGACTAAAAATGTAAAACTGTTAACTAAAAGGATCAAAAATACAAATTCTATAACAAACTTGCCAAAAATGTAACAAACTAACAAATATCTAACTGAATTTAAACAACTTCTAAATTCCAGGGACTAAAACAATGCAAACCCTAAAAACATGACAATTAGCCAAAAATTAACACTGTTTAAAACAATAAGGACTAAAGTGCAATTTCTTAAACTTTTTAAGCAAAAACGGGACAAAGGAAGAAATAAGCTCGTTCTGGCTTATTACTCAACCAAATTAGATGAAACAACTTGCAAAACTCTTAAAATCTCATTTAAGCTACGTGTGTTCAAGGAAATTAGCTAAGGATTCAAAATAAGCAAATGAGTGCTTATTAATAAGCACAAAATAAGCTACAGCTAAATCTGATCAACCACAACTTGATTTTTTTAATGAAACTGATTAAGCTATCCAATTAATGAACAGGAAATCAAACTAGAACCTTTTTCATCAAGTAATAAGCTCTAAATCTGGATTAAGCTAAAAATGGGCTTATGTTGACCAAGCGTTGACCAGCTTATTTTTCAAAAAGCTGATTTTCTCAAAAATCATGTAACTCAATGACTTAATAGGATTTGTGAAGAAAAATGGGCATGTTTATGAATAGAATAAGGAGATACAAAATCTCAGATTTCATTTACAGAAACTTGAGTTAAGTGAGCTTATCTGAATTATGCTTATTACTATCTGATTATGGAATACTGTAGAAAATGCTCTTGGATTCTGAAACTATATGATATAAGCTATGCATGAAAACAAATTTGAGGAAATTTCATCTAGAAATGAAAGAGTTCTAATCAAATCAAAATCACAAGTTCTAAACACCAAAACTGCATAAGACTGACCCAAACATTTTGTGTGCCATTTGCCTGTTTGACCTTGTATTTGACTTGTAAAAGACTTTAAACAACTTGCTATCACTTAATGACTGTAAATGAACTTTAAAAATCCAATTCTCAATTCTTGAAAACTATTTTTAAGCTATTCCCAAACACTCCTTTACTGATTTTTAACAAACTTTTTCAAAGACTTATTAAGTTCTAGTTAACTCTGAATGAAAAGTTATAGGAAACTGAATTCAGTGATCAAAATGAAAGATAATAGAGCTCAATGCACTCAATAAACTCCACTAGAACCACAAACCAATTACAAGAACAAAAATGACTGAATTAAGGCAGTTAACTAGAATCAAAGAACAAGCAAACAAGTTTAAACTCCTAGCACTCTAAGATCTAGCAAACATAAAAAACAAGCAACTTTTATCAAGCAGCCATCAAGTTTATTCTAAGTAAGAAAGCATGCAATTGACTGTTTAGTGGAACAAAAATCAAGAAGCTTAAAACCTATTGTAGAATTCCTTTGAGAAGAAGAGGAGCGCTGAGCTCTCTTGCCCTAGTGATAACCACCACCTTATCACTAGAAATCAACAAGAATCAATCAACTAATCAACTAGAATCCATCATTCTGCTTGAAAACTCCATTGGAACTATGCAAAGACTGAATTGTGATCAAACAGCTAGCAAACTTCACCAATGTCAGTTATGATCAATGATTGATCATAACAAACACTCAACAGCAACAATAATATCCAAATGCAGCAAGAATTGAACTGGAATGATAAGAACAGTTTTGGCGGGAAAGAGTGAATTTGAATTTTATTACTGAAAAACGGTTACAAAGTTGTTACAAGGATAGTAACTAACTAACTAACTCAAGAGTTTGTCAGACTCTTGAGTAGCTAGGGTAAGATTGAGGGAAAAGAGAAAGGAAAAGTTGAACTAGGTGTTTTTACAAAATTAAGCTACAACTGAAAATGAAGTACAATCCAACTATTTATAGGCATGAAGGGAGAGTTTGTTGGAGTTGGTGACGTGTCAGAACCAATCTCTGAGCTCCACGTGGCATCTTCTTGCTAATTGGATAATTTGGCTCAAGAACATATTTGGGGGTTTTTGATCCAATTACTTTCAGCTTAATTGATTATGAGGTATGGATTCGTCTCTCAAAATGGAGCAAATTTCATGTTAAACACTTTGCTTGAAATGCATTGTAGCTCAAAATAGGTTCTGGGCTCGTTCTTGTTTGAAAGTGACATGTGGCATCTTCTGGTTGGCTCTCATCTGATCACACGGATTAATATCCAAAAGTGGATAAAAGGATTATGGAGTGGCGCATTCTTATTGGTTGAATTAAAGAAAGTGCGCTTTACTGTTTAGATCTTGTATTAAATGAAAAACGGCGCTAGTGGGCTTATGTGGTGATCCTTGTGTATAATTTCCTTGATTCTCATTGGTCATTTGACACTTCACACGGATTATGCCCAATTTTGGTGTAAACTTGTCACTTTCAGCCCCTATACTTTGGCAGATTTATGATTTGATCTCTAATCTTCAATTCTTTGGCAAAACTAGTCCTTTGAACTTCATTCTTGATCATAATGAACCCTTGACTGAGTTGACTTGATAGTTGACCAAATTTGACTTGAATCTTGAATTTACATTATTTGCACTTTTAGTCCTTCAATTTTCATAACTTGTCAAGATAGGTCCTTGTACTTCAAAGTCTTGTCACTTTTGATCCTTCTTTGTCTTTTTATCCATTTGAGCTTGATTTTTCCTTGTTTGCTTGAAAATGTATCTTTTTACCTACACAAGTGCACACAAACACAAACATACCACATAACACTGTTTTTGCCAAATAAATTGGTATTTTGCTTCATGTTTTAGGGTTATTTGTTGATAAAAGGATATGAGTTTAAGCTCATATCATGGGTTTAAGGTCTGATAAAGGCTAAGATTATTTGATTTGTTGTAGGGTTTTCCGAGACGGTCGTTTTGGTATAAGATAGAGCTTCTAAGTCATTACGAGTCAAAAGTTATGCTAGTTTTAGTTTTCGTGTACCGGGAGACGCAAGTCGGCACAATCCGAAATTGTGGCTGATTTTGGGTCGACTCTCGGGGACTTTAGGCTTGGTTAGATAGTTGATACTACTGATTTTCAAAGTTTACAAACTGAGTTTGATGATTCTAGTAGTGGTTTCAAAAGACGGATTGTCGAATTAGTATTTTAAAGTGGTTCAAACGGTGTTACAAAACAAATGTATAAATCTGTCCTAAAATTTGGAGTCGGGTAAAGTGTCGAGCTGATGGATTTTAAAGTGTGAACTTTGACTCAAATTTTGGTGAGGTCTTATACAGTTTATAAGTGACCTTGACACCAATTTTCATCTAAAACGGACAAGTCTAGATAGGGTAGATCGGTGTGTACATTCGGGGTATACTTGCTGATTTTAATTTTGGACACGTAGTTCTATGTTTGTGTTGCGTAAGTTTGAGTATTCATCATCGGACATGATGACTTATTCAAGTGCTTAGTCATTATATAAATGACTTAACTACTGGTCCAAATAAGGTTTAAAGATAGTTTGACTTGTGTTGACTTGACGTCGTATAACGTGTCAATTTCAAGTGTTTTAACGTGTAGTGTTGGAATAAATGGTTAGTATGAATTCATTTGGTTCGTGTCAATGGTTTTGAAACATCAATACTTTGAAAACATTTGAGTCATATTATATTTGTTACATATCGATATTCTAGTTCGAGTCTTAATGCGCGCCTTATTGTGATAGGTTGCGGTTTTCATGTTTCACGGGCATCCATATCGTCGGTGATCGTCTCACTACCATTGTTTCTACTCAGTTGCTAAGTACCGTGATTGACTTACCTCGTGGCTAAGGTGAGTTCATAGCCCCTTTTTACTTGTACATGGTTTCTAAACACGGGGTGAGATTTTACATGTTGGAACACCACCATTTAAAAACTGTGTGCTATCCTCAACTTGTATGCTATCCAGAAATTGTATGCTTTCCAGAACTTGAGGATTTCCAACTGATTTTCATTGATATTTTTGCTTTTAGTCTTTAGCCTTAAGTTACCTCTCATTGATCATGAACCGTTAATTAATCCTGCTACCAAGCGCGAATGTTGTGGGTGGATCCATCGGGATTGACTATCCCCGTCCCGATTACCTTGACGCACTAATATTTGTTTATTCACTTGAGTATTTAGGCTGAATACTGACAAGAGGAACTTACACTGAGTTAAGCTTCGGTTCATGAACTAAACAGCAATAATAATGTTTCGGACAATGGTTACTGTACATAACCATTTTCCCCTATTTCTTGTTTACAAATGAATGCTTGTGTTCCACATCCTTATTGCTAAACCTATGAATTTCACTCAACTTTATGTTGACAGTTTTACATGTTTAATCTCAGGTATTATTACTTAGCTATGCTTGGATGGGAGCCCGCAGGATATTATCGCAGCTTGGAGATTTCTGTGATGTTTTTGAAAGATTGGTTTTTATATAAACTGTCAGAAGTTTATTCTATCTTTTAGGCAACTTTATGTTATAAATTGAGACGAAATAATATAATTTTCCGCTTCTAAAACTCTGGGACCTATGTTTAAAAACTCTGACCTTTTATGATGTAATATACATGTTTATATTTCGTCAGCTTTGTATGAACTGTAATTCATTGTTTCTTGTACTATGACGTGTTACCCCCTCGTTGCCTAGTTGTTCCATGTCAGATTTTGGGGGTGTCACAGAGTGGCATCAGAGCGATGGTTATAGGGAACTGAGTCATTTTTCAAAAACTTAGTCTATAACCGAAAGCTCAAATATTTCATGTTTTAAGTGTCAACCACAGAATCTGCCAATGTTATTCGATATCTGCGCGGGTAAGTCTCTAATCCTTATTATTTACTTTTAATTATCGTTGTAGTATTTCATTTCTTGATTTCATGTTGAAATATTACTTTACTTTAATAATGATAATTACTATGAATTTTCAAAGCCTATGTGCTTCATGAATTATCATTGAGTGTTACTGTGATTACATCTGCCTATACTATATTTCTTGAATTCTTTTCCTTGTGAATTGATCTTATTACAATGATTTTATATTGTTATGACGTTACATTCTTGTATTCATAGCGCGTATGCTGCCGACTTTTCATGCTCATTTTCTGAGTACTATTGCTATTTCATTTATGTGTGATACGACTGACTTCATATACTCGTTCGTTTTGAATCATCTGTTTTCCTCGACTCGCTGTTACATGATGTGCATACTCTCGTGATACCATTGTTCGGAATTGAAGAAGTGTTGTTTTCGATGAAACTCCTGATTTTCATTCTACTACCGTACGTGTTGCTCTCATTGTTTAATTCTTTTAAAATATCTATTTAGATGCGCAGATTTTCTTTCCAACCATTTGTGATTGAATGTCTTGGAAAATAGTCTATAGACCATTGTGTAGCTCAATGTGTCTCTGAAAAAGACTGAAAGACATCGTGTGAGTCACACATCTCGAAGAATTCGCTGAATCAGTGTTGAATAATATCGTGAGTTTTCGTAATCTTGATTTACCTTTACGCCATCGTTTTACACGACACTTGTACATGGATTACATCTTATTTCATCGACCATTCTACGTTTCGACTTCGACTTACAACATCCGTTGTACCTTGAACACATGATCGTCATTTATTATGTGACGATTGTTTGGAATACGATCCTACTTGTATCCTCCCTTTTTCATTAAACCTCCTCGCCTCAGGAGTGTGACTTGTTAATATTTTGTTTCTTTCTCGGTATGGCTTGTGATTTTGGAAAAATCAAGCCGCCAGGAGACCTTCCTACATTGCATCTTGCAGCCGAAGACACAGACTTCATGCGTCGTTTTTGATTTCTTAGATGTTCGATGGTATTCTTGAACCATTTCTATACTGTATTTTCTTAAATGATTAATTATACAGTTTATTCTCTTTCGTCTTTATGAAATCCACTAATTTTGTGTGTATATTAATTTTAAGTCATTATGAAATTTAGATTTAATTTCAAGCTGTGTCGAGAAAATATTTTTATAACTTTAGACATAAAAATATATTTCTACTTATTGAGACGTCCGTTTAGGACATAAAATTTGACCAATAAACATTAAAATCGAGTAGGTTACGCTCATTTGAGATTGTGAAATTTAAGAACTTATTTTTGCGTAGTTCTAAAATATCGTTTTGTTGACAGATTTAATGAAGGGCATTTTCGTCCATTTTTATTCCGTTTCAAGTCTCGTGTAAAACTAGAAAGTTGTTCAAAACATTGTTTTACATCGAAATGCATTAGACTTTGAGTCTTAGAATATCGTTTAGTGAGTTAATTGGTCTAGTCAAACCCAAAAGTCAAAACTGATAGACTTTAAAAATATGATTTCAAGCATTTTTGAGTTCGTTGAGCTCGTAAAACTTTAACTAATGATTTTTTGCAAACTACGAATAAGGATTGCGTTTGAACCAGTATAAAATAGTAACTTTGAGTTCGGTCATACATGTACATAGAAACTTTTCGGTGTGTTTGTACTATTTGTTAACGGATACCCTACTTTCTTAAAGGTATATTATTGTCAAATTAATCACGATGTGCACACATACAGATTCCTTTATCCTTTCTTTTTGTTTATGACTTATTTGTCATTGTATTGTCTTTATTTGCTTCTATCGTACCACTGAATTAGACCGATGTTGAAGTTCTTGCTTTCGTATCGTTCGTTACCATCTTGACACGTGTCTCTTGACGATTCCTGCTAAACCTCTTGATACATTAGCACGTTGTAACCATTTCATAGACTGTCTTGAACTACTCTTTATTACCCTCATGTAACCCACTCGCTATTTTCAAGTTACCATATAAGCTCAAACTGGTATGTTTACAAATCATTTTTTTTACAAAAAAATGTTCTACTTGGACTTTACCAAATACTTGAAGGTTATCTTATAACATTTAGTTATATTAATTTTACAATGTATTTTCACAATTTATTCTATTTGGGTCTTATGAAGAACCCTTGTAACAATACAAATTGTTGAATTAAATAATCTAGCCAATAACTTAGTGGCGAAGAGTTTCACAATTTATTTTGATTCCTGTTTTTATAAAAGACATTATATACATATTTAAAATCATATGATATGTAATACTGGTTTGACGAAGCTGAGCATCGCATTGCTAGTCCTAAATTATGCATGGCCTGATCACCTATGCCTAATTTAGAAGGAGCCATGCAAGGCCAAATAGTAGTCGCCCTAAATATTTGACCAACAATCAACTTTTTAATATGTTCCTTAAAAAGTTAGATAAATAAAGTTTTGAAAACTTTTACATCTTATGCGAGTAGCCGAGTTCTCAACATACACATATGAACCCTTATCTTTTCTTGAACAAAGTACATGCCTCAAGCACAGATTTCCTTACTCAACGATCATTGCCTTACTTGTTACCTCATCATCCTCATGATACGATTTTTATTACCAATTGCCTAAATTCTTACCATTGATACCAGACTTGAAAGTTTCAACGTTGTTATGCTTCTACATCGATCGATCTTCTTTATCTATTTTGGTAGACCTTCGAAACGCCTCTGGACGCATATAATGATTTACGATTGGACGTGAACGATGATTAAGTGTATTTGTCATGATGTGTGTTAGACTTCATCGTCGTGAAATTCATTCGTGTGAATCATGTGTTGATTTCGCCTCTCATTGCGAATGTTGTTCATCTTACTGGAATTACTATCAAGTAACTTCTTAATAATTTTCTTTGATTCGAAAATTCGCTGTGTGGTTTTTCTATTTCGATCGTATGTCGACCATCGAGAACTTAATAAGCCGTTATTAGTGTCACCAAATGCACTCAAGAAGTGATGACTTGCTATAATCCTTTGTTTCTCATTATTTTTATTATTATTGACGCAACTATTCTATCACGTTAGTTAAGAATTGATACGATTTTGTTCTATTCCCTTGTGTTGTCGCTCGCATACAGATTGTTGACATTTGTATGATTCATATTCGTTGCTGTCTTGTCACCTTTTGAAACCAGAAAATGTTACGTGTTTATCATTTGATATCTTAAACACTTTCTTGTATTTCTAAAAATTATTATTAATTTTTAAGAACGTTTTATACATTTTATCAAATGTATAAATTACCAAAATAACTGTTTCAAGTTAAGTACCGGATCTATACATCCTCTTTGATAAATTTATAACTAGTATTTAAAATGGATATCAAGCTGTACCTTTTAAAGTATTTGATTATATCGTACTTTACTGTCAATATAATGAAGTTATTAAATTAATTTATAATTTCTAACAATGATTCAAAATAACTTGGAAAAACCTGATTTTTCTAATGGTAACGTTAAACCTGAGATTTTAACGATAATTTCATGCAGACATCCAAAAGTTCTTAAGTCAATCAGGATAACTATTTGAACTGAGTTACTTTTACTTTGAAGTCCTGATCAAGAAAAAGATTTGACAACTGTTTACCCACTCATTTTATATATAGTTTGTTTTTTAAATCACTACATCTGGTAAAATTTTCGTTTAATCAAGAAAATATTTAAACTGAGTTTTAAAATAATCCCAAAATCCTAGACAACTGACCTATGACAGCTTGTATTTTAAATGATCATATGTTATTCATTTTCCCTTCTATTTCGCTTGTGACTAGATTCTTTCATTGTAAGATTTTCACGTCTTACAGTTGCACGATTTGCGACCCTTGTTGATTTACAATCTTGGTTCATTTTATCGCACTTTGCCTGTTTAAGCGATTCTTGTGTTCATTCTTGTTAGTTTATCGCACGTATTTCCAACAATTATATCTCTTGATGTATCCCGTATTAAAAGATCGTTATTCTAATCCAAGACTGAATTTTTTTACGAAAAGGAGTTAAGAAACTGAAGCATAGTGAATTCTAACCATTAAGATTCGTCGTGGTACCGAAATTACCTAGGAAGCAATGAATTTTGTTATACACTTTGTACCTCCTCTTGTTTGCATCTTCTACTGTTTTCAGGAGAACTCTGGGGACCAGAGTTCCTTTAGGGGGAAGACTGTGAGAACCCGTACTTTCCAGCATTATTTTATTCTTTTTATTCGTGTTTCTGAATTTTCCAACGTATTACGTTTTCTTGTATTGCTATATGTAAATCCTGAGATTTTTAAATTATACTTTTTATGTATTTTTCTGATCATCGATAAATACTTTGTATGGAGTTATAGAATTTTTATTTTATTTTTCCATATTTAATTTAAATCAAAGTTTTTGATTTAAAATCACCCGCGTGCGTTTTACAACGAGTTTATTCAAAATCAATGTACAACGAGAATTCCTAGTGATCGCGATACCGACGGATGCCCAAAATATTACGTTTATTTATCGATTGTTTCGATAATTAATATTTTCGACGATTTAGTTTTAATTACGTATTAAGTCGTGTCGAGAAATCATTTAATCATTTTTATGATGCATTGTAACTTTTGAAAAGTATTTTTACGAAACCCGAGCCCCGTAAATATTTTCAATATTTACCAGTAACCATTTCTACACTTTAAAACTATTAATTGTTTTTAAGTCCACAAGTTTCAAAGTTGGCAATATTGGACCCTCCACTTAACTAGCCATATAAAAGCCTATTATTTCCACTAAAAACACACATACAAGTTTTTTTTTTATACAAATCAAACACACACTCCCTCCCCTCTTTCTTATTCCGTTACATCACCACCACAAACACCCCTTGATCCTCAATTTTCAACATGATTTACAAAAAACTAAACCAAGACCCCATCCTAAAATATTCTTGTGATTCTAATGATACTAAATTTGTACGCATGCATCAAGTTTTTATAAACTTATGATTTCATGGTTGTATGATGTTTTAATCATCATGCATGTGTTGTTTTTGGTAAGATTATGTTGTTTTGATCATAAAAAGTCTTGTTTTTCATCTTTGATTTTTGTTAGATTTTTCATACAAGTATTTTTAGGAGTGTTTGGTTGATAGGAATGATGGTATAGTGATCCTAGAGGTATCGGAATGAGTAGTTTTGGTTGAAAAATTTATTTGACTTGTTTTCTAAAAGGCTATTTTGGGACAGCAGATCCTTATCAGAATTTTCGCGGGTTTAAGGTCTGATAAAGGCTAAGATTATTTGATTTGTTGTAGAGTTTTCCGAGACGGTCATTTTGGTATAAGATAGAGCTTCTAAGTCATTACGAGTAAAAAGTTATGCTAGTTTTAGTTTTCGTGTACCGGGAGACGCAAGTCGGCACAATCCGAAATTGTGGCTAATTTTGGGTCGACTCTCGGGGACTTTAGGCTTGGTTAGATAGTTGATACTACTGATTTTCAAAGTTTACAAACTGAGTTTGATGATTCTAGTAGTGGTTTCAAAAGACGGATTGTCGAATTAGTATTTTTAAAGTGGTCCAAACGGTGTTAGAAAACAAGTGTACAAATCTGTCCTAAAATTTGGAGTCGGGTAAATTGTCGAGCTGATGGATTTTAAAGTGTGAACTTTGGCTCAAATTTTGGTGAGGTCTTATACAGGTTATAAGTGACCTTGGCACCAATTTTCATCTAAAACGGATAAGTATAGATAGGGTAGATCGGTGTGTACATTCGGGGTGTACTTGCTGATTTTAATTTTGGACACGTAGTTCAATGTTTGTGTTGCGTGAGTTTGAGTATTCATCATCGGAAATGATGACTTATTCAAGTGCTTAATCATTATATAAATGACTTAGCTACTGGTCCAAATAAGGTTTAAAGATAGTTTGACTTGCGTTGACTTGGCGTCGTATAACGGGTCAATTTCAATTGTTTTAACGTGTAGTGTTGGAATAAATGGTTAGTATGAATTCATTTGGTTCGTGTCAATGGTTTTGAAACATCAATACTTTGAAAACATTTGAGTCATATTATATTTGTTACATATCGATATTCGAGTTCGAGTCTTAATGTGCGCCTTGTTGTGATAGGTTGCGGTTTTTTTGTTTCCCGGGCATCCATATCGTCGGTGATCGTCTCACTACCATTGTTTCTACTTAGTTGCTGGCTACCGTGATTGACTTACCTCGTGGATAAGGTGAGTTCATAGCCCCTTTTTACTTGTACATGGTTTCTAAACACGGGGTGATATTTTATATGGTGGAACACAACCATTTAAGAACTGTGTGCTATCCTCAACTTGTATGCTATCCAGAAATTGTATGCTTTCCAGAACTTGAGGATTTCCAACTGATTTTCATTGATATTTTTGCTTTTAGTCTTTAGCCTTAAGTTACCTCTCATTGATCATGAACCGTTAATTAATCCTGCTACCAAGCGCGAATGTTGTGGGTGGATCCATCGGGATTGACTATCCCCGTCCCGAGTACCTTGACGCACTAATATTTGTTTATTCACTTGAGTATTTAGGCTGAATACTGACTAGAGGAACTTACACTGAGTTAAGCTTCGGTTCATGAACTAAACAGCAATAATAATGTTTCGGACAATGGTTACTGTACATAACCATTTCCCCCTATTTCTCGTTTACAAATGAATGCTTGTGTTCCATATCCTTATTGCTAAACCTATGAATTTCACTCAACTTTATGTTGACGATTTTACATGTTTAATCTCAGGTATTATTACTTAGCTATGCTTGGATGAGAGCCCGTAGGATATTATCGCAGCTTGGAGATTTCTGTGATGTTTTTGAAAGATTGGTTTTTATATAAACTGTCAGAAGTTTATTCTATCTTTTGGGCAACTTTATGTTATAAATTGAGACGAAATAATATAATTTTCCCCTTCTAAAACTCTGGGACCTATGTTTAAAAACTCTGACCTTTTATGATGTAATGTACATGTTTATATTTCGTCAGCTTTGTATGAAATGTAATTCATTGTTTCTTCTACTATGACGTGTTATCCCCTCGTTGCCTAGTTGTTCCATGTCAGATTTTGGGGGTCTCACACAGCAGATGAGTCACCTTCAGCAGTTCAGACCAACCCCGCCTTCCATCCCAATACCATTGGTTTATTACTAGTGATAAAACAACAAAAATATCACCGATGATAAAATATCACCGGTGATATTACATAGTAACGTGATATTTCATTGGTTTATTACTAGTGATACTTCACTAGTGATAAAACAATAAAATATCACCGGTGATATTACACAGTAACGTGATATTTTATTGGTTTATTGTGATAAAATAATAAAAATATCAACGGTGATATAGTAACGTGATATTTCATTGGTTTATTACTAGTGTTAAAACAATAAAAATATCACCGGTGATAAAATATCACCGATGATATTACACAGTAACGTGATATTTCATTGGTTTATTACTAGTGATACTTCACTAGTGATAAAACAATAAAAATATCGCCGGTGATAAATTATCACTGATGATATTACACAGTAACGTGATATTTCATTGATTTATTACTAGTGATACTTCACTAGTGATAAAACAATAAAAATATCACTGGTGATAAAATATCACTGATGATATTACACAGTAACGTGTAGCGACACTACATCCGGTGAACATCCTCTACCTCACCAACTTTTCTCAACAACTCACGTGCTTCATAAAGGTTACCACAATGACGAAATCCATTCTCAATAAAAGTGTATCCCACCACCGGCGACCTCCAGCCACCACGTTACCGCCTCCAATCATCACCGTAACCACCGATTGGAACTCCGACCAAATTCTCCACCCACCAGATCGCTCCTTAGTCAGCCCAGATTAAGTTAGCAAGCTTCAACCTTCTCTCGATTTCGATTTGATTAATTGAATTAGGTTAGAGTTTGATTAGTTGATTTTGAATTTGGGAATGATGAATTGGGCACGTTATTGTGTGTGTGAAAAATGAGTGATAAAAGTTAGTTGGAAAAAATAGCTGGTATATACATTGGGACAAGAAAATAGGATTAACCAATTAAATCTTAGATTAATCTCCACCCTTAGATCAAAGCTAAATGAAGGGTGAGGATTTGACCCTTGGTTTCCACCAAAAAACAAGGCTCCAAAATAACTTTTCTCTTAGGATATAAAAATTAATTTAGTAATAATATTAAAAATATATGTTTACTCATTTCATCTTAAATATCGTACGTATATAATTTCATACGAATATTCGAAACAATATACTCGACCCGATTCAATATTGTTGTAATGTATTATATATTTATACGTCATATAAAATATTTAAATATTTTATTATAGGATACACAAAGTTTAACTGACATTTACTTATATATTATGTACAGCCAAAACATACAAATTAAAAAAATTAAAATAACAATACTTAAAATCATATATTTAATATATTAAAATTAATTTAAGATCATAATAATTTGATAGAACATTGAAAGAAAATAAGTATTACTAGTTAATATATAATTAATACATTTCAATGTTTAAAATGCATTTATATATTCATATTATAAAAAAGTTAAAAGCATAGCTACAAAAGTTAGGCATCAAAACAGGTTCAACCGAGAATATGAGTAGCCATGATTCAACTAGCAAATAAAAGACGTCCTAAAACAACTGACTTCAAGGAGTGAACTAGCATGATTGAGATCATTTACTTTGTGTTGTTCCTTAGCTAATCACAAGATACTCGTCATCACATTATGTGGATACCTTCTTACTTATATTTAAATTATAAAGTAAGGTAGTAACAACATAATCGTTTTTCAAACTGTATAAATGAAAGAGTAAAGAGAAACGTAAAATATAAGGTATTTGTGAGAATGTGTAAAGCCTAGCGACTGAATGATTTTGCATAGCCTCACTACTAATTAGCGTAATATTTATGATGAACTTGCTTATTTTTTTTAACCTCTGACCGATCAATTTTTTACCAATTAGTGTTCAGTCATCTCATAGCCGTAATACCTTCTCAAAGTACCCGAAATTTTAGAGCTTCGTTTAGCTAGTCACTTGTATTTTTTTAGAACTGCGTCATATTTGAAATTCGACCTCTCGATTTGAACCATTCAAACGAGCACGTCTCGGAACCCAAACTACTAACAGAGACCAGCGAAAGGTAACCTATAAACTTATGGCTTTGCACGAAGAGTAAAATTCGATATTATTATCTCTTACAAAATATGAACGTTGGACAAAACCTTTTTTTCAAGTTAAAAAAAACTGAGAGAGCTAATTAAACTAAGCCAGTTAGTTATATATAACTTGAATAATTCAAGGTGCATATTATAAATCAATAAGTAATATAACAAGTATACTTAAAAACATCTACAATGCAAAAAAATTTAAACACTTTTTGCATTGAATGTATTAAATGTATATCACCATTTAAAGAAAGACATTTTGAAGAATTACTTGGTGTGTAGCAAGTCTTTTGAAAATACTTTTCAAAATGAGTGCAATGCAAAAAACCTCTTCTAAAAAGCTTATTGAAATAGTAAAAAGTTATTAGTGTTTTTTGCATTGTGAATGCTCGATCACTGACAAAACATAAAGGATTGCAAAGTTCAAATCTTGCCACACTATTTCTCATTTACTTTTTGTTGTTACTCTTGTTTTTCCTTTTTTTTTCTTTTTGCAAATTTTCTATTTGGAAATTGCTAAACCTAGCTATTATGGTTGTCAAAATCTGATCTTAATTACCGTTATATGATTTTATGATTTTACCTTATAATTTTATTTTAGAGATCTTGATTTTAACCATGAGATTTTAAAATCTAATACGGATCTTATCTTACTTCTCTGAAACCACATATTAAAAAATTATAAAGTTACAAGTTGTATGGCCGGCCCTAGGGCTGGGCGAGATGGGCGACCGCCCAGGGCATCAAACGAATAGGGGGCATCAAATTTCTGGTGTTACAAATCGATTTTATATGTAATACATCCAGCTGTGATGAAAAATATGCCAGGTAGAATTTGATGAATCTATTATAGTGAAACAACAAATTACATGAAAGATTATAACTGGAAGCGACGGCGGAGAATATAAAAGTTCAAAGCTTCCAATGGTATACGAAGAAGATGAAGTCTGATTGGTCAAGTTTTGTTTTTATTAGTAGTCAAGTGGACGTAGTATCATAATCTTTGCATACTACGATGTGATTTTTAACTTTATATATTATTCCATAAATAAATAAAACAAAGCATATAATCTGGCTTAGTAATTCTAACAATTTGTAATATAAATAATTCTTTTATTTTTTTTATAGGCTTTGTATTTTTATTTTATTTTTGAATTAGGATTTGTATCTAGTTTAAAAGTAGAAAATACACTTATCTAATTTTATAAATTTGTTTCTTCTAGTTAACCAATGATATACATTTATCGAATTTTATAAATTTGTTTCTTTTGGTTAACCAATGAAGAGATCAATTTCAAGTACCAGTTTTCAAAAACATATGTGAAAACCTAACGAGAAGATTGATTATGCATAATATTTTCGGGTTCCAAAGACTTAACACACGCATGGTGTAGTATGTAGTTCCAACGAGTTAACAAACTCGATTTTAAGTTACAACGAGTTAACAAACACGATGTGTTTTGTGTTGTATAAACACATCGTAATTATAGGGTCCTAAAAGTATAAGAGACAACATTTATTCTTAGTGAACACTGTTTACTTGGGGCATCTTTCAATAGTCTCGCCCCGGGCATGAAAAAACTCAGGACCGACCTTGCGTATGATTTAAAAGACAACGTGTTAATCTTCTTTTATATTTTATAATAGTAATAATTTAGGACAACATGATAAGAAATATTTACATAATCTATGTTTTTGTGATATATAAAAGATTTGCATAATAATATAAAAGCTATTAAAAAATATCAGTATAATAAAATCTTTTGATTTTAATTCGTATTCACGATCTCAATCTTAAATAACAAAAGCAATTTTCAATAAGTACCCAATCTTAAAAACTTTAGCTAATAGCTTTAATAATAACTGAAAACCTCCTTAAATGTAAGAGATTTTTACGAACATGGACCTTTGAATCCGTTGTTGTCTTCCAATCTTTAAAATAGACTTGTTGTCCGCGTCTCATAGCAACTGAACAAACAAACCAATACGTGTCATCACCACATTAATTAAGAAAGGTCAATAAACTTTGGTCGCTTTGGTTAGACCACACGGTGTAGTCAAGTCGTCAAAGTTGTATCGTGGGCAAAAAGTGATGCCACATCACCTTTTAATCTCACGACACCAAAACTTCCCACGATGGCACACCCCCCTCCCTGGTTAACACGAGAATTCTCGTGTCGTCGTCATCCTACTACTTTTTTTTTCAACAATTAATTAACATAAATTTAAATTTTTCATTAACAAAAAAAAATACAATCACTAATAAAAAAACAACACGAAATTAAAAAAACATAAAAAAAATACCGAATTAAAAAATAACACAAATACGAAAAAAAACTTAAAAAAATACAACTTAAAAATTAAAATATTTCGCACGCGCCTCGTCTTTGAGCTTCTCGATTCTCACTACGTCTTGTGCACTTAATCCGCTAGTGTCGTTACCCCCAACGGTTATTTTTTTAAATTTTCAAAAAAAAAAAAAAATTAAAAAAAAACCCATAATGCCACCCCATGGCGCGAGCCACTGTGTGGTTGGCTGCGTCATGGGCTCGCGCCGTCCCCCACGACGTCAGCTGGTTGTAGCCAGCTCAAAAACGACGACGCCACCCATGATACGGTTGGCGCCGCCGTCGCCTCACGCCGTCGTGACCAGCCGAACGACCACCCACCGTACCCAGCCCTCTTACAAGCCGACAACAAAAAATATTAACAAACCCTCATACTTTGTTCGCGTACAAAAGATAGTGGACAAAACACAAATTGAATTCTTTTTTTACTTTTCAAAATTAATCCTTAATTTTTTTAATAATTACTAGTACATCTTTTTTATATAAAGACTTTATTCATTCAATATTTAGCAAATATCTAACGAATTCGTTAATAAAAAATTACTGTTGTGAAGACCTCTAAGTTACGAACAAAATAAGTCCAATATTGATATGTTTTTGACGTACGGACAATTTTATAAAAAAAAGTGTTAAAGTGATATACATATATAAGTTTACATTTTTAGTTCGTACTTATACGTTTCATATTTTATATGTTAAAACTTTTACGCTAAAATTTTTAAGCTTTCTGTAAAAAGAAGTTGTGTATGTATATAAAACTAAAACATTTTGTTATACGTCAAGTTTTATTTGAACACCAACTTTTATATACATACGCAAACTTCTATATAAAAAGCTAAAACTTTTATTAATAAATTAAAAAATAAATTACATATGATGTAGAACATAAACGTACGAAATAAAAACGAAAAACATGTTTTCATGTCGAATTTATCAGTTTTACAAATTCGTGAATACGTTAAAAGCATATAAAAAAATATCTTTCCTTATAAGTATTTACTATGTTACAAACGTAAATATTTTAAGGGTTTTATTAAAATTTAAGTTACACAAATAAATTTGACGTATATATATATATATATATATATATATATATATATATATATATATATATATATATATATATATATATATATATATATATATATATATATATATATATATATATATATATATATATATATATATATATATATATATATATATATATATATATATATATATATATATATACTAGTTGCGTAACCCGCCCAACGGGCGGGTTCGGTTCATAAACGATTTTTTGTTAGAATGTTGTTCGATCTGTTATGTTAGTTGGACATATAAGGTTTAACCGTATTTGTTTAAAGGAACTTAATGTTTGATTACGTTTGGGCTTGCCCCACCCATCGAACGGATTATATGTTATGTTAAACTTTTTACGTTCACAAATAAATGGGTATGTGTTTGTTTGTATATACATTTCTTTAACTTGGATGTCTTTTAATACTAACACATGCGCATGTAGCAATAGTTTCGATTCCTTTTGCATCGTGCTCGTTTTTTGCATACAAATTTGAACTTTTATTTATCTTATATATTTTAGAATTCACCCCTGGGATGCATTGAGTTTGTCTTAGAAAATACTTTAACTCACAATCACAATGACATTAATGCACATTGTTTTTCATGATTGTTTGGAAAGCATTCCTTTGTGAGTCGTTCCATATGTGTTTTGTCCTCGTTTACGCTCTTATAAATCTAATTGTGAAATTTAAGATATTTCATAGGATCAAATCCTGAACGCGCATTTTCATAATGCAGGGCTTTAAAATCTCCTCTTCATAACCGTAAAATTTATCTTCAAATAAATTAAAATGTAGCACGGAAGCAAGTTGTACATAAGGATACTCAAAGCACACATAATTCTACATGGAACAAACATGAAAATCATGTGGATTCCAACACAAATGATTTTGAAAAGTTATCGGTTACAAACAGCGAATGTAGAGGTGGCAAATCTTGCCCATTTGATTAATGTGGGGTACTTTTAGCTCATTTTCAAAAAAAGATGGGGCATTTTTTGCTCATTCTTTATTATTAATGGGCTAAACGGGCGCATATGTAAGAAACTTATAGGCTTAATGGGCGCACATGTAAAACACTAATTATGATACACGACGGATTTTTATATTTAGTTTTTATCCATGTCTTTTAAACAAGTATTTTTATTTATTAATTCTACGTTTTTATATGTCTTTTTCTCATTTTAGCTTACGTCCATTTAACCCGCCCGTTTTGCCCGTGCCCGTTTGGCCCGCCACACGTTTAGTCCGCCGCCTATACCCGTCCGCCCGTCCGTTTTGCCACCTTTAAGTGAATGTATACACCTAAGATCTATTTAGTTCTCTTTGGTGTCAATAAAATATCCTTGCAACCTGATCATTTGTTCTTATTATCTTTTCAATATAGTACCATGTTATGAAAAAAGTATACAACCAGTTTTTAGTTGACCCTTATTTTTTTAAATTTTATTTAACAAATGAGTCGTTATGAAAATATTTCAATTTAATGGTACTTGTTTTCTATGATAAGCAAAATCTGAGAAACTCTTAGCACCATCTTCAACCTGTTATGTGCACAAAGTTTATCGTAAACCACCTTTTAACATTATGTTATTCATTTTAACACTTGTATATTTTTGTCTCAAAACAGATTCTTAATCACATTTGCAAACAACCACAAAAATGAAATAGAAAAAGTTGCTAGTGCATTTGGACATATAGCAAAGTGCAAACCAATAAACAGAACTTTAAGAATGATGCCAATAGTTCGGTAGTCGATAGACTCGGCTATTGAGTGCTTTTCATAAGTAGGTACATATATTGCTTCTTCAAACTTGAGCTTCAACAAAACCTTTTCTTACATTATCAGATATAGGTAGCAGGTTGCTTCAACCACAAAATAACGTGAGTATTAATAAGGTAATGAGTGTGTACTTCGCCATCAACTTTAATAGATCAGAAAGAAAAGAACTAATAAATGTATTCGTCGTCTTCAGCTATTATTTTTTATCTATACAATTAGTTTACCATCATCGTCAGTGGGCATTATTCTATATAATGTTGGTGTCGATCCATTCTCGATATCGAAGTCAGAAACACGACTGTCTTCGAGAACCGTTTCATTATATATCAGTACATTTCCCTCGTCATCAACCTCATCATCTACAAAGGATTTTACTTTGGAAATGGTCTGACGGTTTAACATGCGGGTCTTGGCAAATGTCTTTAAATATACTCCTTTTTTATCCATAACTGTGAGAGTGGATCTCTTCTTTACGTCAAAATTCACAAAGGGCGTTGTTGTTGTCGAGGAGTGTATCATTATAGATCAACACTGATTTTGACGGTTCTATGTCACGCATAATGGTTATCTCATTGTTGATGGTGTTTGGGAGTTCGACTTTCAAAGTGCGGATATACCCATTGTTGAACTTGACGGATATTGGGACCAATCGTTTTTTTCTATGGGTGAGTGTTGGGATGGAACCTGTAATGATGCCAAGTTGGCAAGGGTAATAATGTTCTCCTTAAGAAGCTCTCAATTGAAGATCAATGACTGCTCTACAACAACAGGAATATATACTTTACTTTCGATCTTGCTTTTCAGATCCAAGATGGTGTATGAGATGTTGACTTGCAGAGAAATCATCTTTCTAGTGCGGGTCTTGACGGTTATACCTGTGCATTAGTAAAAAGCAACCACCAAAACAAAGCTTATTTCAGTATTAAGTTTGGTAATGCTAATAAGTAAATTGACGCTAAGAATGAGAGATGCAACAATACGCAACAAGAAATCCATTAAGATAACAGAAAGAATGAAAGGTTTAGAAAACTAACATTAGGAGTACTGATGATAATCCCTGTCCATGACAAGTATACATATCGGCATCATCCATCACCTATTCCCTTTTTATACATTTTAAGTTTTAGATGTAATATATACCAGCTCGTAGAACCTTACTATTTGTGGACAATTAACGTTGCAAGTGAACGTTATAAAGTACTGTGGGTTGCCAAAAACTGTGCAAATCGCGAGAGCATCTAGGTAGTGGCTATACATATATCTTGGACCTCCAGATAAAAGATCATGGCAGACTAAAGCGGCCACCCACATCAGATCCGTCGCGGTCGCCTCGATGTATGGAATCATATATCACCAACAAATATTCCCTCCTAATTTCATTTTGGTGTGTCCTATAAAAATCTGAACGGTTTTGTTCAATGTAACAGAAAACACCTACGACATACTGGTGGAATAATCGGTCAGCCCTGAACAATAATGCATAAGACTCTGACCGCTCGTGCAGCTGATACATGTAGTACATGTTCATAGATATCCTTTCCTGGTCACCCCTTCAGTGTTTTATTTCTGGATAAAACCCGGATTCAACATAGACAAAAAACAATTGGAATTGGAGCGACATGTACGACCTGTATAACTTGTTTATTCGCTGTGTATTCCTATCACGTGATTCAATAACAACATCGTAATCAGTCTGCAGACTGTCTGCCCCGTTGCGAAAACAATTGCGCCGATTGTTGTTGACATTGTACAAACATTGACTTAAGTTGGAATTGCCCAACTCTCGTACCAACATTGACTTATCTTGGTTATCCGGGTGATGACCTGGATCTAAGAAGACGAAAGAGTGCCAAACATTAGAAATATTTGGTCAGTAGCGAGGCTGTAAAAATATGTAACCATAGGATTGTCCAGAAACTACATGAATGGAAGGGGATTGTTCAAAATTGTCGAAAGAAACTAATACCTTCCTTCTCAACGTGTGTTTCCAGCACAACATTCATATTGAAAGTCCAATGACATCCTTTCTGTGAGCATTTAACACACCTGTAACAGATGGCGTAAGGCTTAATCCATTGGCTCAGACCCATATTAGCAACGGAACCATTTCATGCAAATTGGAACACATATTTAAAACTACTGGTTGACATATGTATACAGTTATTAACATTCACATGATCCACTAACACTGAGCAATCAACAAACTATCAAATTAAATCACACTATTAAATCGGCTGCTACTTGTATCGCGAAAACAAAAAAAAAACAATTGACGGATTAAGTAAAACTTACCTTTCCTCGCAGCCCAAACGCCTTCCATTTTATTGAAGGCAAGTCCTGAATAATCATAAGATTAGATCATTGGATAGAACTTTGGAACATGAATCTCATGATCTGTTGCAAAAAATGACCAGGTACAAGGAGCAAGTCAACGGGTTCATTTTCCAGCATAACTACAATAAATTTAATTAGTTGTCATAACTGAGACAAAGGTGTAGATTTGTAAATCTTAAATAAATGAACACACACAAGCATATTTTGAATTTATCGTTCGATAATTGTAATAACATACAAGGTTTGTAACTGCAAAAATATCTTAGACATCACGGTGAATAATTCCTGGATCATTGTCAGACCCGTTCATTGTAAACGTTTTCCCACTACTTTGTCTGTCCATATGCAAAAGCTGTACATGCGCAAATTTTAAGGTCAGACATAACAATTTAGTTGAAGATTAAAAAAATAGCTAAGTGGATAACCACCAAAGTTGGACTAAACTTCCAAACTAATACATGTTCATGTCAGAGAAAACACATTCAAGATAACATAAATAGTAATGGTAAAATTATATATTTAGAAAGGAAGATTCCGCCCTGTGTTGGGAGTAGCTATCACATAAAGAGTTAAAGGTGTGTTTACCAAATACTCCTGTTCCATGTATCTACAAAGGTTGATTTGGTTTATTGAAACTGAGATCAATCCATGATCCTTCTGCGTATGCAAATTTGAGTCTAAAGCTTCCAGGACTAAGGTGAAACCTTGTCGCAAAAAACTCTTCCAATCCATCTGAAAGGATGAATGGAAACTTTACTGTATTTTCTTTATAAGTTTCGTTGATCATCAAAGTTTGTGTATTCTCCGTATTCTCTTTATATGTTCATTTGGTCAACAAATTTTTCACTATGTTTGCTGCTGATGTGAGCTTAATATGCTGCTCTCTAGAGAATGTCCTCGGTGAAGGTTGATTCTGGAGCTCTAATGAACACACCGTACAATAATGTTGTTCCCCGGCCTCTGCGTAACTCTCCATTTCCAAGCACCTCGACTGCAGCCTTCATCAAGTCTTGCAACCCAAATACTACTGAAATAAAAACAGGTATGTAAACTTAGTGTTCCACTTCCTCTATCCGGTGTATGATTGACTCTGCATCTTCCTTGTTCTCTGCATCATGCGTGTCATGTGTCAACTTGGGAGCCATTTCATATAGCTTATATGCAGACTGCAGTTTCTTGTGCCTATTTAGCCACATCTTTTCCCACCTCTAAAACTCTTGACCATTCCACGAAATCAACTACCACTTGTACCAAATCCATCCCTGTCAACCAATCTCATTACAGTTAGTGATCTGTAGACTGCAATTTCTTGTGCCTCTTTGGCCACTTCTTTTCCCACCTTTGAACCTGCTGACCATTCCATGAAATCGAGTGCCAGTTGTACCAAAACATAATTTGCATTCTGTTTATCCAGTGCATACTCCAAGTTTCCTGGAAATGAAATTATCAAGTACTGAATTTATAAAAGAGTATTACTTATTTTGATCACGTTTCATAAGAGAAAAAAGAGGCTCATTTGGGTTACCTTGGTTTTTCTTATCATTTAATTTGTTTCTCTTCCAAAACTAATGCACTACTGCACACATAAGAAACGTGGCGGAAAAAATTAATAGTACCACTGTGTGTCCTTCACTTTTGTTGTCCATATATGAGCTTCCAACTCAATTTGGTTCGGAGAAACAGTTACGCTCATTAGCGAACTCAGCTCCTCCTAGACCCCGCAGTGCTCACATCATGCCTTCCTAAAAAGCGACACCTGCAGACCTACATTGTTTAATTCTATAAATATTTTCGTTCATTAACTAACTTACCGCGAGCAGTGCGGAATAGCCTTACCAGATCGTTGTGTTCATGAAGTGTAGCTATCGACAGAGCGGCCACCTCAGGATTTAGTGAGCCCATGCCACCCCAACAAAATTCCGTAGCCTATTTTCCACCTCGTGGTCACTATCATAAACTTACGACTCCAAGTGTTTACGCGAACCGTTCCCTATACCAAAACTTAGCCCCACAATACTCAGAGTTGCACGTACAATCACCTAACTCTACATATGATGGTGTAACCCCTGCGAGGTCAAGAAAAGCAAGATACTTTTAATACAGTTGAAGCGCATATTTTGAAGAGAATTAAAAAAGTTACATCTTAGTGATAATTATTTATCTGGAATGGCCGTACAACATGCACCAATATCCCAAACTGTAAAATACTTAAGCCCAATTAATAAAAAGTGTAGATAACAAAGAAACACTTGATGATCAAGTGAAGAACATAACTAAAAACCAACCTTCTGCGTCGCAACCTGTGTCCGTTTCTCCTCTAGGTGTAGTAATTCGGCTCTGATCTGGTCTCCTAACTAATCACTGCATCACAAAATCTTGTTCGTATATATCTGCAAATAAATCTGTAAAATAAAGGTTTTGAGGAAAAACATATACCATGGCTGTTGAACACACCAAAGCATATAATATATTAGCAGTCAAGATATTAACATGTAGTGCATAATGATTTGTAGTAATGATATTAGGTTTTATGATGAATACATTTGTGATATTAGGGTTTGAGGATTCCAAGCAGTCAAGATTAGAGTTTTTTTAGGATTCCAAGCAGTCGAACAAAAGTTAGGGTTTGAGGTGAATACGGGGATGCATGACAAAGAGCCGTATATTTTTGTTAAAACCAATATTAAATCTATTTTTAGATATTATACCCGAATGATACGGCTAAATTTTAATTGGTAGACAATAGATTTATTTTTTAGATATTAATCATATTATACCAGAATTATAAATTCAATATTTTAGGATATATCGCAGCCAATTAGATAATGCCACATAGGATATGACATGGCACCATTTTATTTTCTTATGTCAAACTTAGCCCCATATATATATTATAGATATATATATATATATATATATATATATATATATATATATATATATATATATATATATATATATATATATATATATATATATATATATATATATATATATATATATATTATATATAAAAGTTGGTGTTTAAATAAACTTGTCGTTTAACAAAAAGATTTAGCTTTTAGTATATAATGCTAAAAATTTCATCTATAACTTATGTGAAACGTAAACTTATATATGTATATCAAACTTTAACATATTTTTATATAATTGTTCGTACGTTAAAGACATATTAATATTGGGCTCGTTTTGTTCGTAATTTAGAGCTCTACGCAACGATATTTATTTGTAAACGAGTTTAAATATTGAACAAGTAAAGTTTTTTATATAAAAAAATTGTAATTATAGAAAAATTAAGAATTAATTTTGAAAAAATAAGAAAAAAGATTCAATTCGTTATTTGTCCCTGAACGCCACTATGACGATTTGCTAATATTTTTGGATGTCCGCTTGTATCCAAACACGATCAGAGATTTTTTTAATTTTTTTTCGAACTAATGTGGTGATGACACTTATTGGTTTGTTTGCTATGAGACGCGGACAATAAGTCTATTTTGAATATTGAAAGTTAAAACTAGCTACTCAAGACAACAAGAGACCCACATAAGTCCTTGCACGTAAAAATCTCTAAATTAAACCTATCACAAGTGACGTTATTTACCACTAGTTATACATGTTTCTCATTCTTAAACATAACCTAAATATTGAAAACCAATTCTTAAACACCTGGCTTCTTTTTGACTTTGTTTGATCTATTTTACTTTTGTGTTTCAAAGTAATATTCACCTTCACACATTTACACATCGTATATTTTTCTTCTTTGGCTATACGGTAAATATATTATTAAAAGATAATTTTGTAGAATGCATATGGGGTGGATTTTACATCTCAACCGTTGGGATATGCGATCGTTTAGCCATCGGAAATACGTGAGCCTATCGGGGGCACACACTCAATACGTAGAACACACTTTTATTTACGTTTTATTATTTATAATAAAACGTTTAATAAAAACCTCACTTATTATTTAATTAACGGTGATTAAATTAATTAACGGGATTTAATTAATTTATCGCGGGTGCGTTATTTAAATTTTGGAACAAAATCAATTCAAGAATATCCCCTAGGCCAATCGGCCGAATATATTACATGGGGGTTCTAGAAGTTTTTTTTTGTTATTGTTTTGGTAACTAAATATTCTTGGATATTTGATTAAGGAATATATTTACCTTAATTAGGTTTCTTGGATTGCTCCTTAAGTTTTGAGAAGGGAATGTGTATAAATACACAAACACCTAGCTCATAATTTTTGTCTCTCTCCCTTGCTCCTTGTTGCGTCCGATCGACCCACACCCCACACCAAAAACCAAACGATTTTTTCCTTTAACCTAAAAACACATAAAGGTTTAACCTTTATAAGATCAATCCTTTTTTGGTGGTTTTCTTATAAAGTCTTAAGCTTTATAACTAAACCCTAGATCTCTAAATCTAGGTTTTTGGTTCCCTTGGTGGTTCGACATACATAAACCCTAATTAGGGTTTATGTGATTTTTAGGTAATCAATCTTGTAACGTTCTATAAACCGATCCTTACGTAATCCCTAATTAGGGTTTTGGATCTAGGTTTTCTAGGTACAAGATTATACACTTGTTGTTTGAAGAGTGAAGTTACTACTAGCATCGTAGTGATGTTCGTTTGACGTGTAGTGTGAGCAAACGATGGAGACGGTAATTTTACCGTTAAAGTTCAAGATCAAGATCAAGACGTATTAATTGATTTATTCAATTAATTAAAGGTTGGTTTTAAATTGTTTTTCTTATGTGCTTAATCATGTATGTTATACTAGATCCATTCCGCTGCGTACACGTAGTTAATAGTTAACTAGTATTCAAAATCCCAGCAGTGGTATCAGAGCCAAATCGTATGGCATTCATGGGTTACACATAGAATGAACACGCTAGATCCGCTTGAAAACTCTCCTTATTTATTTTCTATGACAATTACATGCATACTTGTCATAAAGTTTTAATCTTGATCAAGATAATGGTTAAAAGTTGGGTAGGTTAAATTGAACCGGTTAATAATTACGATTGTTTTATTATCCGTCAAAGACTTTTGCATCTCACTTTTGTGATACTTTGCACGTCATCAAGTACCTTGCTCGAAAACTTGATGAGGGTCTTTGGGCCTCAATTTGGAGAAGACTCATTCGAGACTTGGATCTTATATTATTTATCGCTTTCATATAGAGTCTGTCTTCTACTTCTACCCCCTTCTAGTCTGTTTTTATGTGCTTATTTGTTTTCCATTATGAATTGCAAAACGTAATAATTCAAGATTCTAGGAATCATAAAAACGGATCTCTACTTATATCGAAACTAGGTTTAAAAGTATGTCATATTAATACAACATATTTTCCTTGCGAATTGGCTATGTGTTATTTTTTAAAAATCGTTTTTTGGAACAAATATTAATATGGACATAAGATCTATGAAACTTGTTTTTATTATAATCTAATTGTTTTTCGAAATCATATTGTCACTCGAGTTAGGCTTACATATCGTAATGATGGCTTATAAACTATCTTCTCAACGACGTGATTTGCAAAATTAATTGGTTTATAATACTTAAAAACATCATGTTTTTTTTGTGATTTACTAATGGTGGACTTGCTATTGCATTAAGTGCTCTAGTCAAGCTATCTAGGGTTTGAACGATCTTTAATCTTTTCCCGTGTCATGTACATGTTTCGGCATCTATATGATAATTATGCCAAGCACTTGCGCCCTCGGGCGCATGAAGAGTAGGTTATAGGGTTTGATCCTTCTTTAATCTTTTCCCGTGGTAAACACGCCTAAATCAAAGTTAATAAATTGTTTTCTTAACTTGTGCTAAGAGAATGAATTGCATGCTGATATTAAGTAAAATACGTCTTTTAGGAAAAAGAACGTATAAATGCGGCAAGTATTAAACTCGACGATTTAGGAAAACCGACAAGTCGAATAAATGCGGGTTCGTTCTCGAAGGAGGTGTGTGGATTAATATGCCAATTATATAAAATCAAGTTTGGATTAGTGACGTTTTTGGTTTAAAGAGAGAAAAAGTAAAGACGAGCTACGACTACGATTACGCTACGACGTTGACGTAAAACGATGACGAAATTACGTAAAACGCGACAAAATTAAAAATTAAGCCTAAAAATTAATTAAAAGATTAAACTAAGTCTAAAATAATATAAATAAGAATAAAAATCCAATAAAGATATTTTTAAACCTTTAATTAATTAAATATTCAGTTTTAAATGCTAATTAAAGCCCTAAAATTAAATATAATTAACAAAACGCCCAAAATATTATTTTATTGAACTAATAAATCACTTATATTATTTAAAGACTAAAAAGTATTTTTCCTAAATTTTTAAAACTATTTTTCTATTTTTAAAACACTAAAAACTATTTTTAAACTAAAATAATCATAAAAAATAATAAAATAATGCCAAAAATAATTTGACAATTTTGAAAATCCTAAATTACACTAATGAACAGTAGAAAATTGAAAAAGTTTGAAAAATGTAAAAATTTGCACTAAAAGACAAAACTGATTAATAATAAAACCCTAATTATACTAAATTAATTATAAAAAAATGATTACAAAGTGAACAGTAAAATATTCTTAAACTAAAAACCTTAAAATATTTTTCTAAGTCTAACAAAAATTTTAAATGTGAAAAATATAACTTTTTTACACTAAAAGACAAAAACAGACTATTAAAAAGTTAATTAAATTAGCTATTTAATCTAAAAATTACTTAATGAACAGTAACAGAAAATTAAATTAAACTGAAAATTCACAAATAAAATAAGAAAAATAATGAAAAAAGTTTGAAAGTCTAATTCCTAAATAAGGTCACTAAAGACAAAAGAAATGGAATATGATAGTGACATGTGGACTGTTTTTGTCTGCTTGCTAAGCAGGGGGAACTTTTACACTACCAGTGGGAACTTGGTTCCCACTGCTTTAACAGATTTTGAGATCTGGGCAAAGATTTGCTTGTATCTTGCTATTGGATTGGTGTTTCTTGGCAACAAAGGCACCCCCACACTCATGGAAGTGTGGGGAGTCACAATAAACAAGAAAACAGGCAAGCAGCTCACAAAAATCACAACAAAATTGGTCAAATCAGTTACTGGTATGGCTATATTGGGGTCTGTGAACAGTGTCTGGTGCAATTGACCACTAGGCCGTGTTTGAACAAGCCAAAACTCACAAGCTTCACAACCAAACTACACCTATCTGATTCCAAACCTAATATTACACTAAACCTCAACAGATTCCAAGAATTTATGAGCAAAATTAACAAAAATCAGTCAATTTAAGGGCATACTGAATTTCTATTATTTTTTATCACCCTTGAGCATACAAATGTTTTTAAACACACCAAACTTGTAACTAATGACTATAAATAAACTAACTCAGCCAAATAGAGTGTGCGTGAGTTCCTTTAAAAAGGTTTAATGTCACTTAAACTTATCAAATCCCTAAACCCAAACACCCCCTAATGTTCTGAAAATGGACTTTTAACAAAGGTCCTTTACTCAAACCTTAACCAAATTAATTATAAGTTACCTAAACATACATAAAAATGTCAAATAAGCATAAACAAATAGAAACTCTATCATTCAAATTGCATAACACACAAAATCATCAAACCACAAAATTTAGCAAAAATCTTATAAGGGTTCAAGCCTCACCTTAGAAGCTGATGCCTTCTTCTATGAGATTTAAAGCTTATGTGAGCTTGTAAGAGATGTGTAGAGGACCCCTACTGTGGTTCAACAACTGAACTAGGGGTATCAATATCTTCAATAAGAGAAAAAAAATGGAATATGTCTTCTTTTGAACCTGCACAAACACCACAAACAGGAAACAAACTCCATGTTTGCATAAGCTAAGCACCAAAAAGCTTGTCAGGCTTATTGGTGTTGGCTTAATCAAACAGTAAGGACACAAGATTTAAAGAAAATGAAATTTTCTTGAAAAATATTTTGAGAAAAAAAACAAGGCCTTGAAAACCTTCTTAACAAACTGAGATTACAAACCTCAATCAACAAACCCAAACTAAATGGCTTCCACTTTCACTTTCACCATTAGTTTAGGTTTGAGTTTTGAAATTTCTACAAAACGTTTTGCTGATAAAAACTTTTGAACAATCCACTTTTTAAACCTAAACTACTTTGTAAACTAGGAAAACTGATAACAGTAACAAAGGAGGAACTCAGAATATCACTACAATATTTTTAAAAATTACTCTAAATATTCCATTAAATAAAAAATTTTACAATGATAAATCTGGAACATTAAAATAGGTCACAAGTCGACCTATTTATACAAGACTTAGGAAAATACTAGAAGCAAACAAATAAATGTAAAACCCTAACATGAAAAGCCTTAATCTGCCCTTCAGGTTGATGTTTTGAAATTGGTCAAAGATGGCATGTGCTTGATGATTGTCTCGTTGTGGATGCTGAGCTGTTGGTAAGCAATCCTGAGCGTCCAAAACTCCTTAGGGACCAAGTTTGGAACCTTGGCCGTTTGATTTGCTGTCAGATTCCCTTTTTGCCAAAAATAGTGAAGCAGGGGAGTCTTGGGGGGCCGAATGGGAGTCACGGGATACAAGTTTTATGAGTGGGTTGTGTTGAGGGGGACCTTAATCATCATTCTGGAATTTATCACACCAAAACCCTTTGATTAGGGGTATAATCAGATTAGGGTTTATGAGGGATATGGGTGATGGTTTAATCTGATTAAGAGGAGATAAATGTGTTTCCCACGTTAAACCTTTTTTAAATAAACTTATTTAATCATTTGTTAGTTTAGGTTTAAATGGAATCAGACGTGGATGGAAAGGGGAATGTGATTGGCTGGTGTGGGGAGTGGAGGGTGACGTGGCGTAGTAGGAGTGGTGGGTATTACAAGGTTGTTAGTTTTAATGGGGGTGGTGTTAACAACTTTGGGCATTTGGCAGTTATGTCCCCATGGTTAAGTATTCCTCAAACAGCTCTTTGCATGTTAAGTCCAACTGATTTGCACCATTAGTCCTTGTTCAATTTCATCCATAGTCCTTTAGTTAACAAAGCATGTAATCTTGTAACTTTATCCAAACTTCAAGGGCTAGATGTGTAAAGTCTTCAAACGCTAGGGACCTCACTCATATTTATGGAATATTGAGGGGTATAAAGTGTCATATCTTCAAAGTAGAGGGACCAAAGTTGCCAATTCTTCAAACTTCAAGGGCATTTTGCAAAATTCATTAATCGGGCCCGGTTCTTTGTGCGACTTCGTTTCCCGTGTTCGTTTTTGCTCTATTCTTTTAATCTTTTGGTAAATTCACGATATCCGTACATGAAATACACAATGAACAAACACAAGCATATTTTTGGGTATTTTGACGATATTTTAAGCGTTTTAAGCCCGATTTGGACGATGAGACTATGTATAATTACAGTCTCATCACTCCCTCATACTAAACCATTGTCGTGTTCTCACGCAATGCTAGAATTAAGTATCGTAGCACTTCCAAATTTCATTTATGATGACATTTATTGAAGACATAAATTTAAATAAGCTACTACATGCGTTTTAGACATAATGTATTGTTTTCATCACGAGAACGTGACTTTTAGGATCATAGAACAAGAACACGTGAATGCTTCGTTAGAAATAATTTCGTCGTCCTCGATTTTCACCTAATTCCATGCTAATCGTGTAACGAGATCATTGTTATTATAAGTTAGCAACACGTACACATCTTATGAGTGTTAATTACGAACCTAAACTCCCTTATTCCTACTTGGTATCTCTTATATTTTATTTTTGTCTTAATGATCACGAGGATACATCATTGACTTATGCGTAAATAGAGATTAAGTCTAAAAATAGAGTCTTAACGGTGTAACCAAAATCATTAAATTAATAATTCATCCTAATAGACAACGATGTCAAAAAATTAAGTCAACAAGAAGGATCGATAAACACGGTTTTATAACGGTTTTGAACATGAGACTTATTACCAAGAATTTTATATGCCCCCTAACGAAAGGGCCTTATTATCTTTGGTTTACCTCCATCTTTTATTAAACTTCGCCATGAAGCTTTTATTATGACTTCGGTCTTGCCTTGCCTTTTATTATCCGCCTCATCGGTGGTTTTATTAGCCAAAGACGTATATCCTCACGCTAAAGCGAATTTTGGATCTTTAAAGCTTCGAAGATTAAGGCTTGATTCACTTTCAATTTGGGCATAGATTTTTCGGCCTTGTGAGCTTCAAATTTTTGCTTAATTTAGGTGAGCACTTGAAATCTTATTATTAGGTGAAGCTTTCGATTATTCGGGTGCCAATACTTCAAAACCGTGACGCTGGCGATACCTTAATGTTTTCCCAATTTAATTACATGGAAGCTACCAAAACAAATTAGAAACCAACAATAGTGACTAAACCGCTAAATCAATATTTATTAACAATTTATTATGCAAAAGCGTGGGGAGAATAAGCTAATAATTACTACACATGAGATCGTGACGATTACGAGACTTATAAATAACTCTATCATTTCTCGTCCTCCTTTAAGAGACTTAGCCTAAAAAGTTAAGGAATCGAAGCTAAGTGCTCAACACGCACGATCGAGTCAAAAATTACTCTTATTCTCACCATCGGAAAACCTACATTCGTGTCTTAAACACTTATGAAAAACTAGAAAAATTTTAAAATTTGGCCATTTTTAGCCTTATTTTGCATAAAACGATAACAAAAAGATGAAAATTGGATTGCGTGTTGACATAAGCAAGGTGAAGTATCTACTCACCCCCCCATACTAAAACTAAACATTGTCCTCAATGTTTCGAGTCTAGGGGTGTAAACACCCCCATACTAGAGACGAATTCGAATGCTTAATCTCGAGCATGGAAAGGGTAAAACGAATAACTTAAAAGCCGTTTATGAATTATGCTAATAAGATAAACGTTATAACATAAAAGGATATCATCGGATATCGGAATCTCCAAAGGCAACGATCGAAGCTAGAGTGATCCGTAAAACGAACACGAGAGGCTTCAATGATGACGATGAACCTAATAAATCACAATCACAAACAACCACGGAACAAAGGTAGGAAGAGCACAAGTCCCCTCGCTACGTTAACTAAGAAAGCGATAATATTTACAAGGATAAGCATGAGAATCCCCCACGAGGCACCTTGTTTTTGATAACCTAGTCAAAAGCTCGACTCGAATCCCCATAAATGTGATCATTTAGGGATAATCATGGTTTGGTCATTTTTGGTGGGGCTTACATGATAAACAAGGCACAAAAGTACGTGGAGTACTTTAAACACCCGATAAACGTATACCGGGGTCAAAGATAGCGTCTTCGTTTTCGGATGAAAGACGAAACAACGCCACTCCAACATGAACCCCAATGGGGTAGAAGAAAATAGATGAGAAGTAGAAAGGTGGGGCAATGGGTAAGTCACTAAAATGAGATACTCGAGGTAGACTCACACCAAGCAAACGAAAAGATTTTCCATTTATTGCATCGGTGGAAGACCGAGATTTCCCTTTAAAAGCAATTCCGGGATCGTAAATCTCGTCCTAGGTGGAGAAATGGGAGGGAACATTTGGGGCTTCCCCCACACTAGATCCACACCAACCGTCGTCAAAAGGAGTAGACGAGGTGGTAGCACTCATAAAACGCGGTGATGACGGAGTTAAACTTGTAGAAAAATCTTTTAAAACATTTTTAAAATCTTTTCCTTTTTCATCGTTTAAAAACTCTTTATGAAAACCCGATTGAATAATGTCAAAAATATTTGGCGTGTCAAATTCAAAATTAGTCGCGCTAAAAATCCTCACATTTAAGTCGCGGTTAGGGGGTGGTGGATTATATAAGTTCTCAAAACGTTTGTCAATAAAGAACACCGCCCCCTCGGGGTCAACATACTCGTCATCCTCATGAACGTCGATCTCATCGATTTCTTCATCAAAGATAGGCTTGTCAAACCATGGTTTGTCATTCCCCTCCTTGAGTATCTTAGAAACTCTCTCGAAAAGATCACGATCAAGCACGAAACCATCATTCTTTTGTGAGGATTGTTGATAAGTTAAATCCTCTCGAATGTGGTAAACGTAATTCTCATTTGAGGAGTGTTGATTAGGTAACTCCTCGAGAATTGGATTTTTAGTGGTCACATGAGTTGGTTCGTCATCGAAAATAAGACGTTCCAACTCATTAAGTTCATCCTCGATTTTGGAAAGATCAACCTCACTCGTAGGTGGAAGTGAAGGCATAAGAGCTAGCTCTCGTTTAATAATTTCCTCAATCTCGGGATCAAACTCATAATCATCATACTTCACATGTTTCTTTTTAGGAGAATAAAAAATTGCATGTGGATTTCGAAGTACGTGATCAATCTCGGCAAAATCGCCATCGTCATCGTCAAAGAAAGAGTCGATGTGAGCACTCACAACCATGGTCTTACAAGTCGAATGACTATGCTTAGGTGACTTTTCTAAAATGACAGGATCGATGTCGATAAACCCTTTAGCCTCAACGGGTGTTGGGCTAGGCAAAGGAGGCACTTCGATGGAGTTTGAAGTTGAAGCCTCAAAGACGTGGTCCTTCGAAGGTGGTGAAGACGAGCCCATATTGGTCTTTGTCGTGATGGCACTAACGTCGCCCTTCGGAATTGGTGTTTCACTTGTTTCGCTAAAAACATCCCAAAGTGAGTTTTCAACCATTAATTTACTCATACCCTTTTGAATTAGGTACACGTACTCTTTATCATTAAAATCATCATCTTTAAAACTGTTTTTCTTAATTCTGTCAAAACATGCATTAAGCTTCATTCTTTCCGCTAAAGTGAACATTTTGAAATCATTAGGATTTGAATCATTAGGTTTTGAAACCTCGGTTTTTTCATTCTCATTAAACCCTTGGGATTTTCTAGCGAAAAAGTCTATTTTCTCATCCCCATATCTCATAGTATGTCTCCCCTCGTGAACGTCGATTACGGTTCGAGCCGTCGATAAGAATGGTCGGCCTAAAATAATGGGACATTTAGGGCCACACTCGTAATCGGATATAACGAAATCCGCGGGAAAAATAAACTTTCCAACTTTGACATAGACATCCTCGGCTATTCCAATTGGTATTAAAGGCGTACAATTTGCTAGCTCGATTGTCATGTTTGTGGGGGTAAGTGAAGGCAATCTCATCAATTTCCAAAGAGAATGAGGCATGAGATTGATGCTAGCACCTAAATCGGCAAGGGCTAAACATCCCTCAATCTCGGAAAAATCACAAGGTAGTAGAAATTGGCCCGGATCCTTTTCCTTTCTTGGCATACGCCTTTTGGGTTTTTTAAGAAGGATTGAAGCACAAGTTTCTTCAAGGGTTACTTTGGTAAGGTCGACAAAGCTCTCTTTTTGAACCGTGGATGGAATTTGAGGTACACGAGGGTGTGCACTCTTTTCCTTGGTCGCCACGTTCACCCCATCGACTTTAGAGCAAGAAGACGTCTTAGAAGTCGAGGGTTGAGAAGAAGGAACAACTCGAAATCCTTCAAGGTTAGGGGGTAATCACACGACCTTTCTCACGAGACGAGGCGGCTTTACATTTTTCCTTCGGATTTGCAACGGTGTCACTAGGTAACGAACTCGATGACGCACCCGAGGACTTGTTCATTATGGCCGAAAACATCTTTTTAATATCAATTTGCCCTTGCTCAATCTTCGTGTTTTGCAATTTCAATGTATTAGAAAAGTCGTTTTTTAAAGTACCAATTTCTCCCTCTAATCGTCTCATATTAGCCTCATTCGTTTTCATGTAATTTTGAAAATCGTTTGACGAACTATTTTGATTTGAATTAAAGTTCCCTTGGTTTTGATTGTTTCTTTGAAAATTTCCTTGATTACCACTTGAAAAATTGTTGCCTTGATTGTTGTTGTTTGAAAAATTCGAGTTTTGGTTATTGTCTCGATTTTGCCAAGTTATATTACGACCTTGATTATAACCTTGATTTTTATTCGAAAAATTTCCTTGTTGATTGTTTCCTTGAAAATTGTTTCGATTTTGAAAATTGTTGCCTTGGTTATAATTGCCTTGTTGTGATGGACCCGCGTTATTTTTATTTTGAAAATTGTTGTTTCCATTTAACGCACTCACATTCGACGTTTGGCCATCCGTAGCCGCACACTCGTAATAATTATGAGGTCCACCACAAAACGTACACGAAACCTCAACTGATTTCACCGTAGCGGGAGCGTCTTTCTTTTGCATCTCAACGAGAAAAGACGTAAACACATTTGTCAACTTGTCGACTTTCGCATCAGCTCTCTCAATGTCGCGATTAGAACTACTAACATTGGCGACATTGGCAACAATCGGTGCGTTGCGGATTTGGTAAACCTTGGATCGGTTTTCGATAATTATCAATGCATCTTTCGGAGTCTTACACAAAAAGTTGCCACCGGCGGCGGAATTCAACGAATCTTGTTCTTGAAAATTAAGACCGTTGTAAAACGTATCGATTTGGTGCAACTCGGAAAAACCATGGTGAGGACATTGCCTAAGAAATTCCTTAAAGCGATCCCACACGTCTCTAAAAGATTCATTCGGTTTTTGCTCAAATTTCGTAATTTCATTTTTGAAAAACGTTGTCTTAGACGGTGGGAAAAAATAATTAACGAACTTGGAAACGAGATCCTTCCACGTAACTATCGAATTAGGTGGCTCTTTCTCGTACCAATCCTTGGCGGCACCATCGAGCGAGTACGGAAAAAGCATAAGCTTGACGACATCGGTGTCGACGTTCTTAAACGTGCTCGTGGCCAAAAGACGATCAAAATTCCGAATATGGTCGTGAGGATTATCGGCTTCACGACCTCGAAACTTCGTAGCTTGGATTAACGAAAGCATTCCGCTCTTAATCTCAAAATTCTCCGCTTCGATAGCGGGAATTACGATCGCGTCTCCATAACCCTCGGTGGGCGCTTGGAGCAATTCCATCATCGAACGATTGTCGGCCATATCCTCTACGGTTTCTTCAACAACGATATTAGGAACGTCGGTTTCTAATTCTCGTCTACGTCGTCGATTCCTTCGATTACGATTGCGTCGATTCGAAGCTTCGCTAGAATTGGAATAATCCTTCAATCGAGTGCGCATGCACTAAGCTAGAATGGGTGGTAGCAAAGAAGATTCTTTTTGCGGTTTTTCGATTTTCCAATTTTTTTGGTTTTTGATTGTTTTTTAATTTTTTTTGGATTATTGAATGTATTACGTAGACACAAATCTACAAAGAATGAAAACGATCACGTGGAGTGAACGTTCTCGATGACTTTGGAACGTTGGTGGAACACCAAAATGTTCAAGAGGGTTTAATCTTGAAAACACAAGCAAATATAATATACGTAGATAATACTTGGGCGGCAAACCCTCGATTGGCCTTCTTTCTCAAAACACGCACAAGCAAGCGGAGGAAACGAGGCGGCGCGAAGCACTTAAGAGCCTTTTTCCTTTAGGTCGTGAAATACAACCGCCTTATACCCACCTTATAGTTTGTGTTAATTGAAATTAAGCCTCACGAAAGTATTTATCTATTTTGCCTTTAAACTTTTGCTTTGGATTCGAATACAATGATCGAGTGATGAAATCCCGAATCAAGGTTGCGTTTTCACGCTTTTGGAGTACTTGTATATTTATTGTTCTTACGTAGATACAATATAGTAATAATATTCACAAAAAACGAAAACCAGTATATCTATAATATAGTAAAAGATTATTGTGTGTTTAATTTAGGAAAATTAAACACGATTTATTTGAATACTATAATATAATAAGTAAAAATAACAAAAATGAGTATGTACGATATTTTCGCTTTCCAAAAATTGAAAAGCAAAAACGCACTACTCACACAAACACGATACTAATAATGGCACACTAAACACCTCCCCGGCAGCGGCGCCAAATGATATTAAGTAAAATACGTCTTTTAGGAAAAAGAACGTATAAATGCGGCAAGTATTAAACTCGACGATTTAGGAAAACCGACAAGTCGAATAAATGCGGGTTCGTTCTCGAAGGAGGTGTGTGGATTAATGTGCCAATTATATAAAATCAAGTTTGGATTAGTGACGTTTTTGGTTTAAAGAGAGAAAAAGTAAAGACGAGCTACGACTACGATTACGCTACGACGTTGACATAAAACGATGACGAAATTACGTAAAACGCGACAAAATTAAAAGTTAAGCCTAAAAAATAATTAAAAGATTAAACTAAGTCTAAAATAATATAAATAAGAATAAAAATCCAATAAAGATATTTTTAAACCTTTTATTAATTAAATATTCAATTTTAAATGCTAATTAAAGCCCTAAAATTAAATATAATTAACAAAACGCCCAAAATATTATTTTATTGAACTAATAAATCACTTATATTATTTAAAGACTAAAAAGTATTTTTCCTAAATTTTTAAAACTATTTTTCTTTTTTAAAACACTAAAAACTATTTTTAAACTAAAATAATCATAAAAAATAATAAAATAATGCCAAATATAATTTGACAATTTTGAAAATCCTAAATTACACTAATGAACAGTAGAAAATTGAAAAAGTTTGAAAAATGTAAAAATTTGCACTAAAAGACAAAACTGATTAATAATAAAACCCTAATTATACTAAATTAATTATAAAAAAATGATTAAAAAGTGAACAGTAAAATATTCTTAAACTAAAAACCTTAAAATATTTTTCTAAGTCTAACAAAAATTTTAAAAGTGAAAAATATAACTTTTTTACACTAAAAGACAAAAACAGACTATTAAAAAGTTAATTAAATTAGCTATTTAATCTAAAAATTACTTAATGAACAGTAACAGAAAATTAAATTAAACTGAAAATTCACAAATAAAATAAGAAAAATAATGAAAAAAGTTTGAAAGTCTAATTCCTAAATAAGGTCACTAAAGACAAAAAAATGGAATATGATAGTGACATGTGGACTGTTTTTGTCTGCTTGCTAAGCAGGGGGAACTTTTACACTACAAGTGGGAACTTGGTTCCCACTACTTTAACAGATTTTGAGATCTGGGCAAAGATTTGCTTGTATCTTGCTATTGGATTGGTGTTTCTTGGCAACAAAGGCACCCCCACACTCATGGAAGTGTGGGGAGTCACAATAAACAAGAAAACAGGCAAGTAGCTCACAAAAATCACAACAAAATTGGTCAAATCAGTTACTGGTATGGCTATATTGGGGTCTGTGAACAGTGTCTGGTGCAATTGACCACTAGGCCGTGTTTTAACAAGCCAAAACTCACAAGCTTCACAACCAAACTACACCTATCTGATTCCAAACCTAATATTACACTAAACCTCAACGAATTCCAAGAATTTATGAGCAAAATTAACAAAAATCAGTCAATTTAAGGGAATACTGAATTTCTATCATTTTTTATCACCCTTGAGCATACAAATGTTTTTAAACACACCAAACTTGTAACTAATGACTATAAATAAACTAACTCAGCCAAATAGAGTGTGTGTGAGTTCCTTTAAAAAGGTTTAATGTCACGTAAACTTATCAAATCCCTAAACCCAAACACCCCCTAATGTTCTGAAAATGGACTTTTAACAAAGGTCCTTTACTCAAACCTTAACCAAATTAATTATAAGTTACCTAAACATACATAAAAATGTCAAATAAGCATAAACAAACAGAAACTCTATCATTCAAATTGCATAACACACAAAATCATCAAACCACAAAATTTAGCAAAAATCTTAGAAGGGTTCAAGCCTCACCTTAGAAGCTGATGCCTTCTTCTATGAGATTTAAAGCTTATGTGAGCTTGTAAGAGATGTGTAGAGGACCCCTTGCTGTGGTTCAACAACTGAACCAGCGGTATCAATGTCTTCAATAAGAGAAAAAAATGGATTATGTCTTCTTTTGAACCTGCACAAACACCACAAACAGGAAACAAACTCCAAGTTTTCATAAGCTAAGCAACAAAAAGCTTGTCAGGCTTATTGGTGTTGGCTTAATCAAACAGTAAGGACACAAGATTTAAAGAAAATGAAATTTTCTTGAAAAATCTTTTGAGAAAAAAACAAGGCCTTGAAAACCTTCTTAACAAACTGAGATTACAAACCTCAATCAACAAACCCAAACTAAATGGCTTCCACTTTCACTTTCACCATTAGTTTAGGTTTGAGTTTTGAAATTTCTACGAAACGTTTTGCTGATGAAAACTTTTGAACAATCCACTTTTTAAACCTAAACTACTTTGTAAACTAGGAAAACTGATAACAGTAACAAAGGAGGAACTCAGAATATCACTGCAATATTTTTAAAAATTACTCTAAATATTCCATTAAATAAAATTTTTTACAATGATAAATCTGGAACATTAAAATAGGTCACAAGTCGACCTATTTATACAAGACTTAGGAAAATACTAGAAGCAAACAAATAAATGTAAAACCCTAACATGAAAAGCCCTAATCTGCCCTTGAGGTTGATGTTTTGAAATTGGTCAAAGATGGCATGTGCTTGATGATTGTCTCGTTGTGGATGCTGAGCTGTTGGTAAGCAATCTTGAGCGTTCAAAACTCCTTAGGGACCAAGTTTGGAACCTTGGTCGTTTGATTTGCTGTCAGATTCCCTTTTTGCCAAAAATAGTGAAGCAGGGGAGTCTTGGGGGGGCCAATGGGAGTCACGGGATACAAGTTTTGTGAGTGGGTTGTGTTGAGGGGGACCTTAATCATCATTCTGGAATTTATCACACCAAAACCCTTTGATTAGGGGTATAATCAGATTAGGGTTTATGAGGGATGTGGGTGATGGTTTAATCTGATTAAGAGGAGATAAATGTGTTTCCCACATTAAACCTTTTTTAAATAAACTTATTTAATCATTTGTTAGTTTAGGTTTAAGTGGAATCAGACGTGGATGGAAAAGGGGAATGTGATTGGCTGGTGTGGGGAGTGGAGGGTGACGTGGCGTAGTAGGAGTGGTGGGTATTACAAGGTTGTTAGTTTTAATGGGGGTGGTGTTAACAACTTTGGGCATTAGGCAGTTATGGCCCCCATGGTTAAGTATTCCTCAAACAGCTCTTTGCATGTTAAGTCCAACTGATTTGCACCATTAGTCCTTGTTCAATTTCATCCATAGTCCTTTAGTTAACAAAGCATGTAATCTTGTAACATTATCCAAACTTCAAGGGCTAGATGTGTAAAGTCTTCAAACTTTAGGGACCTCAATCATATTTATGGAATATTGAGGGGTATAAAGTGTCATATCTTCAAAGTAGAGGGACCAAAGTTGCCAATTCTTCAAACTTCAAGGGCATTTTGCAAAATTCATTCTTCGGGCCCGGTTCTTTGTGCGACTTCGTTTCCCGTGTTCGTTTTTGCTATATTCTTGTAATCTTTTGGTGAATTCACGATATCCGTACCTAAAATACACAATGAACAAACACAAGCATATTTTTGGGTATTTTGACGATATTTTAAGCGTTTTAAGCCCGATTTGGACGATGAGACTATGTATAATAACAGTCTCATCACATGCATTCTTTTACACACTTTGACATTTGTTTTTCTAAACTTATGTGATACCTATTTGAATTTTTAAGTCTATGCCATCAAATTTAGAAGCACTTGTAGTTGTTTTTCGTCATCTGGTCATACCTAGGGCGAATTACATACCCGAGGCGATCTTTGTCATTGGTCAGACCTTTGCCAATAATTGCATGCTTCAAATTGGTACGACTTAAAGTCGAGTTCCCGGTCAGATTCGGAACCCGAGGCATAAGATGAGATGAAACATACTCAAGACTTTATTACGTGTAGAACAAGTTTGTTTTGAGATGTTCATTGGTACTCGAAAGAGTTGTGAGAACATCCCATTCAAACACTCTACAACAATAAACTTCATGAATCATCTCATAATTCTAAGAGTTGCATTTGTAATGCAATTAACGCTCGACTCTTACCTCTTGCCCTACTTGATAGTAGACGGTCGGACCTCTAATATTACGTGGGAGTGCAAGTAAGGATCTTAGTCTTATTATTAATTAATTGGGTAATTAATTCTATTAAGAATTTAATTATCGAAAATACTAAATTGAACTTTTTATGTTCCGATTAATTGTGTTATTACAACATAATTCGTAAACTAAAGTTGTTTTTTTTGAAAACAAACATAGTCTCTTTTCCTGGTAAGAAAAGCGAGACTTACTCCTATCTCTTCTCATTAGTTGACAAGAACAAAATAGGATCATAATCGAATAATGATGGATTGTATTAAAACTCACTTTTAATATTTCATTATCCTAACCCGGTTCTGAAATCATTGAAAGATAACGTATTTTGTGTATCTAATGTCTATAGCTACCAAAATAAATGACATCTTGCACTTGTCACGATGTATGAGTTTAAACCGAAAAGAGTAAAGAATTTACTAGCACTTCGCTAGGTATCTTTATTGACTCTTGTTATTCCTTAAAGTGCTAAATACCCTTGTGGATATGCAGACGATAAAGGAGGAATTGCATGCTAAATATTCAAGTTAATTGAAAGCATGAGCGGCTAGTCCCTCATCTACACAAGTAGAATTTCATATACTTTGTCCAAATACCTAAGTACATGTATACTTGTAGGTATTTTTCAGAGATAAGGAAGTCAATAAATTGTTTTTTTGCCTTCTACTGGTGATGTAACATTTATAATGTTGACAAATCCAGTGGGAGCGTTGCAGTTTATTACTGAAATAATATCCATGTAATATTATCAATTTCAGTGGGAGCTACAAGATTTATTTTCTTTCTTAGTCATCCTTATTATTTCGAACTTGCATTGAAATAATTTATCACTTCCAAATATGAACGACCATTGCTTAAAAGAGAATTGCATTTTATTTTATAATATAAAACGCTGCCTTTTTGATGATGCTTTCTGACACGTTATCTATAGAATAATAATCCACAATTCTTTGTCTAAAGTTATGGTTCTAAATCAACTTAAAATATCAATGTCATTATCATATTGTTTACACAATCAACCACATGCTGTATTGCTTGTCTTCATAATATGATGTTGTGCCTTACACAAGTGGGAGAAATTTCAAAGTGTGTGCAAGGAACAACATATGATTAGTTTCATTTGCCCAAAAGGTAAGAAAGCTAATAATTCTACTAGGACTTGAACATATAAGATGTTTGTTGTCCTACTACATTCAATGTCATGATATAGTGGAAAGCTACTTCGGTAACTTACAACATGTTATAGTAAATACAATTATGGTTAAGATATAATAATCATAATTTTGAAGTATAAAATTAACTTGAAATTACTATTGAATTTAAGAGTTTGCGTTCATGATTACTTTAGTCAGTATAATTATGTTTTTCCTTGATAACACATAATTTTAAAGTCCTTGAATTACTCACCGACTTATAACATAAAGTATGTAGTAAAATAGTTATGTCTTCGTGTCAACACATAAACATTAGATCTTTGAATTATTCAAAGACTTATAATGTATACTTTATATGTTCTGTTTTCTTGTAAACACATGGGCATATAATTCTTGAACTGTTATGTCTTCTTATAAACACATGGTTCTTGCATTGTTCAAGAAATATACATTATAGCATGCACCTAGATTTAAAATACGGATATTGTAATTTGGCATGACCCAATTGACAAGTATTTAATCCAAAGAGTACTAAGTTATCTATGGAATTCTAATATAGTCTCACAATTCCAATACTCGTAGAATACCAAATTATTATGGTATGTCTAAAGAGTTGAAACAAACTATATTCATATAGTTTGATTTATGATAGCTTTAATTATTCTGCCTCCATGATCTATCAAGGTTAGAAAATTGCGTGTGTCATTGATACACTCAATATAGTTCAAACCTAGAAGGTATTCAAGACAACCCATAACTAGAAACCCTAAGCCATTAGGGATTTTCGGTTGTTCCACTCAAACCAATCAAATCCTAAAACCTTTTAGGTTTTTCGATTTCCTACACTTCCGTGCTTGACGATTGTAGTGTTGGTGTTCCTCCTAGCTTGACGTAACACAAACCTTTCCGAAGGTTATTGGTTAAAAGAGTGATACAATAATTAGGGTTCTTACTAGAAACCCTAATTAGGGTTCTTGGGAGAAATCCTAATATGTCTTGATTAAATTCTTTAATTTGTTAATATCTTATGAAGCATACTATTAACAAACTTGAGATAAGAATTTAAAATGTGTTTTGTAGTCTCTCTATTAAGAACAATTTATTGTTGCTTAAATACTTAGTATTTAGAGAATGATCTCTACTTACAAAAGTAAGTGGGAGTTATAACAAATCTTGAAGATATTCAAGAGCAAAATACACAACCTTCAAAATCCACTTGTTGATGTCATATTTTGGTTACACATGGAAATGTCAAACCAAAGTGAATGTTACTCTCATTCATAAATCTGCAAAGATACCTCATCACTTGATTGTTATTTAAATATCAATGCTGAGGAATATAAGTTAGGAGATCTTTGTAATCTACTAACTGCTAATGAATATTATCATATCTTAAATCTGATAAATGTCTTAGAAATATGAATGATAAGATGCAGTCCTTAAAGGGAAAATCAATCTCCTAAAACTAATTGATGTTTCTTCTAATTATAAACCTATGAGGTTGGATGGAGTTTCTTTTGAAGAATGACTCACAAGGACAAACTGGTATACATAATTAATGCATGGCTAAGAATAAGAAGTTTTTAATCATACTCAAGCAATTGACTATGATTAAATCATTCTTCTATGCACGCATTGATTAAATAAAGATAATTGATTTTCATATATGTTTCTATGTATATGAAATATGTCAATTAAACTTTATAGTTCCCCTTTATGATTACCTTTTAGCGAGGATGGTGTATAATCAAAAGGATTAATGAGTCTATAAAATCTTTATTGAGTATACAAGATAGATAATCCAAGTATGGATTAAATCATGCATCTAGAAACTAAATCTAGAATTTAATTCAATATGATTTGGGTTAAATTTAGATAGTTTGGAGTACACTTGACATTGAGTGGGAGCACTATGTTTTTCTTTTAAATTCATATGTTGAAGACATCATTCCATTAAAGCTAGATAATAATCCTTAAGATTGGAATGAAACTTCATTTGAGAATTTATGGAATAAAACAAATGACTTTGGAATAAATGTTTATTGAAAAAAACGTATGCGGTAATTAAGTCCAACACAATACAATACATCATTCAAGCGAGTCTTGATTGATATATTTCACTTGACATAATTTATAACATGAATGGAAACCTTATGTTTTTAACTAAGGATTCATTATGTATATATTATATTGTGTATACGACTTGTTATCGCTTTTGTACAAGAGCAAAGTGATATGATAATAACAAAGTCTAATTGACAGTATTTAGATTGTTGTTAAAACAAATGTTTACGAATTATAAAGCATAGTGATGTATGTGTATACTGATGCTAGAGGATAATCAATCTAGTAAAGTGAGATGTTATCATTTATGATAAATCTGCTAAACTAGATGTGCTCACAATGAGCATTGTTGAATTACACATTAAGGAATAAGAATACTTTACATTTTAAGAAACTGTAAAGATGACTGTCAGTATATCGTTGATGTTAAATACCTTATACAAGGATTAACGATATCCCCTTCTATGAAACTTGCAATAGTATGAGCATGTAAGAAAAGACACTCATCTTGTTTTCCAAATCTTTCACAATTGAGAAATTTGAAACAAGTATTCGGAAACTTTACTTAGATAACTATTTAGCTTTCTTGTTAAAGTATAGTTGAGAATGTTGGAAACATTTGACTTCAACTTGCTAAATTAGTTTCATGCATATCTATTTCAGTATTTGGATTAATTGGGATGGTAAGACAATAATTACTTTCTGATGAATAAAGATAGTTGGTATTTGTTATTCATTCATATAATTATTGTTGTCCTATATTTGTATGTTTAAATCCTTGAATATTTGATTATTCTAAATATGTCCATTGTCGGTTAGCAATATGGGAGTATTGTCTACATTAAGACAAATGTGAGTGTTGGTTATATTCTTTGAATATATGGATGGTTCTCGCCAAACTCATGTGTTATTCATAAGGGATGCATATTGGACACCCCGGACTTTCGAATCGTTACTTTTGGATCCTTGTCATGAGTAAGATTTTGAAAATGGTGATTAAGTCATCATCCTTAGACTTGAGATGCAAACAAGTTTGTGCATGTGTGAATATCACTTCTTGATTCTATGTCCAAAGCTAGTTCGCCAGACCTAGTTATAAAGACTTTAATTGGAAGTGTTGTGAAGCAGCATCCACAAACACTTGTAGTCAATATAGAATTTGTTCCTCCACTTGATATAGTGTAGATTAGTACCACCGGGCTCTCTCCAGAATTAATCAGGTAATTGTGTGGTCGCACCCAAAGAGTAAATCAAGATGATACTTGTTTACATTTGGTATGTTTGAATTAACTTCTATAACGAGAAACTAAAATTTAAACTACATGGAATGAGTTAAGATCCATATCCATAGTTTAAACGGTACTAGTAACAAAAGGATGATTATTAGCAAGTTACATAATCGTATACCATTAATACGTGTGAGATATTTTTCTTGAAACTATACCTCAGTCATTTCCGGTTATAATAAAGTATTGCTAGATATTTTATTATGGACGCTGTATGTCTAAACTCTCACAAGTAAGAGCTGTTGGGATAGGCGATCGTTTAGCCATCAGAAATACGCGAGCCTATCGGGGGCACACACTCAATACGGAGAACACACTTTTATTTACGTTTTATTATTTATAATTAAACGTTTAATAAAAACTTCACTTATTATTTAATTAACGGTAATTAAATTAATTAATTGGATTTAATTAATTTATCGAGGGTGCATTATTTCAATTTGGGATAAAAATCAATTCTAGAATATCCCCTAGGCCAATCGGCCGAATATATTACATGGGGGTTCTAGAAGTTTTTTTTTTGGTTATTGTTTTGGTAACTAAATATTCTTGGATATTTGATTAAGGAATAAATTTACCTTAATTAGGTTTCTTGGATTGGGCCTTAAGTTTTGAGGAGGTGGAGAATGTGTATAAATACACAAACACCTAGCTCATAATTTTTGTCTCTCTCCCTTGCTCCTTGTTGCGTCTGATCGACCCACACCCCACACCAAAAACCAAACGATTTTTTCCTTTAACCTAAAAACACATAAATGTTTAACCTTTATAAGATCAATCCTTTTTTGGTGGTTTTCTTATAAAGTCTTAAGCTTTATAACTAAACCCTAGATCTCTAAATCTAGGTTTTTGGTTCCATTGGTGGTTCGACATACATAAACCCTAATTAGGGTTTATGTGATTTTTGGGTAATCAATCTTGTAACGTTCTATAAACCGATCCTTACGTAATCCCTAATTAGGGTTTTAGATCTAGGGTTTCTAGGTACAAGATTATACACTTGTTGTTTGAAGAGTGAAGTTACTACTAGCATCGTAGTGATGTTCATTTGACGTGTAGTGTGAGCAAACGATGGAGACTGTAATTTAACCGTTAATGTTCAAGATCAAGATCAAGATGTATTAACAGATTTATTCAATTAATTAAAGGTTGGTTTTAAATTGTTTTTCTTATGTGCTTAATCATGTATGTTATACTAGATCCATTCCGTTGCGTACTCGTAGTTAATGGTTAACTAGTATTCAAAATCCCAACATCAACATGTTATATAGTCAAAATAAAATAACAAGCATGAATACTCCAAAGGAAAATACAAGTATAACTAGATTACAATTGACTCAAGCATCAAAATAGATTTATTTCATTTTCCGACCACGGATGAGATATGCAACTCATTATGATGAGATTTGCGGTGGGACTCTCCGAAAAGAGAATCCCTTCTCAAGGAGTTTATATAATATCTCAGGCTTTGTACCCCGGTCATGTATATATATGATATAAGTAAATACTCGGGGTTATTATCGTTCTCTTTAAGAATAGTTTAGGAGGCTAGTTTCCACTATAAAAAATTTGATGAGTAGCAACTCCCAAAGTCCGTTGCTAATCATGAAATAATTTTGCTTTCATCAACATATTGTTTTGTGAATAAACCCGAAGCTAATCTCATTTAGCATCGGATTTTTCTTATCCGTTGCAAATTTGGCAACTAAAATAGACGTTGTTACACAAATAAGTTCACGACATTTATATTCCTAAAAATAAATTGCTAACATATCATTGCTAATATCATTGTTAATTGTGTTGGTAATGCATGAATTTAGCAACAGACTTGTGGTGTTGGTATATTAGCTTATGCTAATTGAACTTTTTCTAGTGGTGTTCCATCGTACAAAAGGTGTAGAGGTGGGAATTAATATTTTTTTAAAGCAAGTAAAATATCATGGTAAAGGAGGAGGTTTTGACTAACACTCTAATTTAACCTAATCTAATGTTGTAAAATTTCAACAAGTAAATAACATATGTATATCTAATCATGCAGTACTTACTATAATGTTCTGTTAATGTGTTTTCAACCCGTCACATCTTATCTATTAAATATGTAAGTGTTTTCGTTTGTCTTAATTACAAGTCATATGTTAAACAAATAAACTCTAACATAGCGGTATGACGACATTTACTAATTTTTACCCATTTGACATACATCCTCATAATCGCCTACATGATAACTCATAAACTTAGAATCACATACAAACCATAGATCTATTCATTAACACATGTATTATTAAACACTTAAATGTACCTGACAGATGAAGCAATAAGACTACCATGCAATTGACGACCCAGTCAATGGAGTTCACAACTAAGAAAATGGATCTATGAAGCGAGGCATCATCTACCACCCATGCTTTCTTATACATATCAACAATTAAGATATAAAGAGCTAGTCTGGTTTTCTAGATCCTAATGTGCACACAATTGAGTCAAGAAGCAACAACACAAGAAGATCACATTATAGTTTTCATGTATTATTAGATAAATAACAAAATATCTAGCCTGGCATAGCAAGAGAAGACAAATATATGATCATGAAACACATAAATATGATTAATGAAAATAAGTAAAACCTTGTTTATCAATTGATATGGGTGAAAGAATGGAGTTTCTTAGGGATAAGAAACCCTAGACTCATATTGGTATGGTTGTTCCAATCTCACCATAAAATTATACACGAATTGTATATTTACAAGGGGTCTATAAATAGATTGGATTATGACGGCGTTGAGTTATAAGTGCGGCGTCGTCAGGCTCGTGAATCTTCTATGAGGTTCTATTGTTGTTAAGTTGTGACACCGTCTGGTTTAGAGGGCGGCGTCATCTGGGGTAATGGTTGTGATGGAGTTAGGTACCTTGAGCGACGCCATCGATAGCACTTGATGAAAACTATCTTTGTAATTAAACAAATTCGCGCATTCTTGACTTTGCCTCTTCCATACTTCTTTCAAAAGTCTTGAAAATGCTTGAAAACACCTTCAAAACCACCTAATGCTCAAAGTGCTTCCAAATTTCCAAAATAACAAAAAAGAAAGGGACTAAGACGTTTTTATTGCATTTTAGAAAGAAAAAAAATAAAGGGGTGAAATGACCCCTACAAAGTGTATAAAATGACGCCACATCAAATATCCATACACTTGGGATTGCTTGTACTCAAGAAAATGAGCTTTCCAACCTATGAATCTAGTACTAGGAAATTAAAAATGCTAGCACCTCAAGTAAGTGTTTAGTCTCACATTGCTCAAGTGTATGGTTCATGTAGTACAAGTGGAGACGGAAACAGAAATTATTCACTAATTACCCGCGCAACATATAGATTACAAGAAGCTTGATTAAGGATCAAACCTCCACTGCTATGGTGTAAGAACCTACAATTTACTATCAACGAGGACTTTATAAAGAGTTTTAATGTGGGCATTAAGAGTATGGAATCACGAGTATGGATAGACAAGGGTTTTTGTGATGGAAATTCAACCATATGCATGATATTCACAATGTTTCTCATGACAATACACGACCTGCAAATTCTTTAGTGTACAAGACCTTGCAACATACAATACTTTATAACTGAGCTATTTTTTTATCTTTTCTATTTTTGGGAAAATGAAATAAATGTGTGAAGGGATGTATAGCATCCGTACATTTGAGTTTTACTAAAACTTGTAACTTCTCCTATGGCCCAAATTATAAGTGTAGAAACTAAAAAGGGGGTTAAATATTTTCCCTAATTAAAAATATGTTCATCGTTAGAAATGACTATTACGTGAAAACATGTTTCATAATGGTTAGGCCAATTTCCAATGTTTTAAAAAATTTACAATATCAAGTGATTATGATGATGGAAATCTAAATGCAATGATAAGTATAAGTAAATGTGACAATCTAACATTTTCAGGTAGTAAATTATTTTCTCGTATAATATTTTGAAACTTCTTTTTGTGTTGGTTGACGAACTCACAATTTACGGATTTAAATTTGGGCTTACGTGCATAATTTGGCGTCCTTTACGAGTAAACCGGAAACCTTAGGATTACGTATTTACGTTTTTGAACTCCGTTTTTGATGAGACAATTTTTATTGGATTCGTTTTGTGACGTTGATTCATAACTTATAAAAACGTTTTTCGTGAAAAGACCCGAGGGCACGCAAATCGAGAAAACTAGAATCGAGGAATACCCGTAAACTAGTGAGATGGGACAAAATACATTGTCCCACCCCACTAGCACTATGGGACGGCACCAACATGACACCACAACCATATGTGGCATCATGTTAGCTACATAGTTACAAGTGTAACTAAGCTTACTCTTTAAGCTTACATCTTTCCCACTAACACAAAACCATTAACCACTTTTCACACATACCATTTACTTACATGCAAACAACCAAAAATCCTCTCAACCACTTCACCCTTGCCGTCCATATTGAAGCTACAAACACCCCTTTTGATCTTTTCTAGCCATGAAATACATGTTATCTAGCTCTATCATGGAGTTATCTTGAAGCCTTGATCATTTGGTGGCCATATTAACAACATTGGAGGTGATTTGCTTGTGTCCTAGGTCTGATTTCTCAACTATTGTTCTTGGTGTTTGATGATCTTGGAGTTACTTGTGGTGTTCATCAAGTTCTTATCTTCCAAAAACAAGAAATACACTTGGTTGGTAAAGAAGATAATCCTCTCTATTTTCTCTTGTTATTTTTGTAAAGAACAAATGTATTTTCTTTATTATTGTATATGTATATGATGAATATATGATGATAAAAATGTTGTGTGGGGATCAAGTGTTGATAAATATGCTTAAAAAGGTTAATAACTATAAGAAATGAGGCTAAAATCATGCTTATTTAGTTGGCTGTATAAAAACAGTATATAACTAAAACTTGAACTAAAAAACTTGCATGGTATGATTCATTTACAGTAAGTACAAGATGTTATACACATGTGAGAGTTGGCCATGCAATGGAATCATTATAATGAGTGAGATATGATCAAAACAAGATGAGAGTGCTAATCTGAATAAGCTGTTTTGTAGGGACTGTTAAGGCAAGATAAACTTAAAATGAGCAGTAGCTATAACTAAGTTAAATGTAGCACATAATATGAAGAACATGTCACCAAAAAATGAGCTTCTATTTCATTATAGAACTCTAGATATGATAAAAATGGTGAACATGAAAATAAAAATCAGATTTTGAGAATGAATATTTATTATTATTATATAAGCACTCAAATTTTATTGTATAAAATGTAAAATAAAAACCCACTAACTTATGAAACTTATTTATATAAATATGTAAAAGGTTAATTAAATGGATACGTTATATAAATGGTAGTGGAATAATACTTATAAGTAATAAAAACTATAAACTTGATTTTTACGACTTTTTCGGCTATTACCGTAAAATTAACGTTTTTCGCCAATTAAAACTTAGACGATTAAACCCGTCTAATGTAAAGTTTTTAAAAGTCATATACTGATATATAAGTAACTAATACAAGTAAAAACCGATAAAACCCGAACTATAGGACATACGGACATTAACGAGCTAACTAAGCATATTGGACTAATAATTGGACTAAATAAGATAAACACTTATAAAAAGAACTTATTGGGCTTAACCCATTTGGGCCCAACATGGAAAGTATAGATACTGATAATATAAGTATAAAATGGATTAAAACAAGTTAAAGAACTTATACTAAGCTTATTGTACTTAAAATAGGTAAATAGGTAAAACTAGTAAACTAGTAAAAAGTTACCAAAACGTAAACACTAAAATGAGTAAACAAGGATATATAAAACCACTTGATCATCATCATATGTACAAAATCATCATATGTATATTGTTATTTTGATAAAAGTCATTGGACAAGAGTCTAAGACCGATTATTATTTATATAGGTTTCCGTGACCGAAGCACGCCCGTAGCCGATAATCCGACTTTCATTATCAACGTGAGTTCATAGCCTCGCACTCTTTTAAATGTTTTATAAAATGATTTATAAACCCGCGAGGGAGATAACATGCTAGATTTTTGATAAAAATAGAACACAAGTAGTCCCGATGGTATGCTTAATGAGATGGACCCGAATGATGCTATGACCCTATAAACAAGACTAAAAGGATTATTAGTAGTTAGGTTATGTCACTTAAAGTCCCATTAGCATGAATTGTGAACTACCGGGATTTGGTAGACGCTTATGCATTTGACAAAACTATTTGGGGACGATCACCCCAGTTCGCGCCTTAACGGTTGATCCCCGTCGTACCACATTGATTGGTAAGCGAATTTATGTATGAGAAGATTCCATAGCATGATTTTTGTGACGACACGCTAACTTAGATGGGAAAATTGTTTGTCGGGTTCGCGGCCCGTTCTTTTCATAGTAAGGTAACAATGTCATGCGGCTAATAATAATCCTATATAATCCATAATGTAATCCAATAACGACGCTAATAACGATGAATATATTACCTATTATGGTAATATTGAGGCTACGGTCTCATGGACGGTTTAAGATGTATGCTTGATTTATATATTGCCTGACTAGCAATACGTGGACTTACTTCCGATATTATACTTGTGTTCTGATTTTAACGATTGTTTTATATAACGGTTTTTATTAAACTCTATGAATTCACTCAGCATTCGCTGATATGATTTTTGCATGTTTTTTTTATCTCAGGTGCTTGAAGATAATCCGGATGGAGATCGACTCTGATGGCCCACATAATATTAAAAATTTTCATTCGATCTATGTTTTGTAAACTTAATGACCTGTATAATTTGGGACCTGTTGTACAATTTAAAACTTTTTATCGAATGAATGTATGTTGAACCTTGTACAACCATTTTTATGTGTTGTCTATGATTGGAGTTATTGTGCTATCCCGTAACACTCTGAAAGACCCTTCCGCTGTACCGATACGAAAATTGAGAGTGTTACAGTTTGGTACCAGAGCTCTCGTTATAGAGAACAAAAGATTTTAAAAACCAAGGTTTTGAACAAAAATTTTCAAAACCTTTTGACAATGAACATTTGTGAAAATATTTGAAAAATCTTTTGACTATAACGGTGCCAGAGATCTCCGACGTTACCAACAAGCCCTATTGAGAAGATATATATTTTTATATATATAATATAATTTATATATATGTATATATCGTGATTTCATTATGTAATTGTTTAACTAGTATGTTATCCTAATACGAGATATATATATAAATGCAGATTGTCATGGCTGACCCTAATATTCCTGTAGAAAACCATGCTATTCCCGAACCTAATGTAGATGATGATCCTTATTTAGACTTAGTAGATTATGATATAGATGATGAGGAGGAACCATTTGAGGATCCCGAGCCCGAGATAGGACTAGGAGATCAGATTGCCCCTCAGGTTGATATGGTAGAAAATGAGATTGATAATGTTGATATAGAGAATGATGAGGAGATTGGGTTACATAATTTAGATGATGAGATTGACGACGAGGATGTCGAGGAGGATGTAGGTATAGATGTTGAGGTCGATGATGATGAGGAAGCTGAGCTTATTTATCCTTATGATGTTCCAGAGGGCGAGCCTTTGCCCTCACCAGTTGATTTGTCTGATTCTGAGGTTGAGTTACCTAGGGATGAAATGTCTGAATCGTCTGAATCTGATTCTGAATCAGAGGAGGATGAGGATGACAATGCACCTGACGTTACTGATGGTATTGCTACTCGTAGACGTGAGATAGGAGAGTCGTCTAGTGCTCGAGAGGCTACTCATATTGATGGTCTTGCACCATGGGCCTTGAGACGTGATCTAGATGCTTCCCGTGTTAAGAGTTGTATGACGGAGATTGGATTAGGTGTTGTTCAGACTCATGTTGCTTATTTGGAGTCGAAGACTACGGTTGGCGAGAAAGAGCGAGAATTGCTTAGTTTGGATTTGACTGATGTAGAGCGTGGTTTGAATGAGGCTTTTAGGAGGTTATCAGTGTTGAAAAGTGGTGAGTTTGCTGAAATGAAGAGAAAGGTGAATTCTATGGAGATTCAGTTGAGTGTAGCTCGTGTGATGCGTGAGAAAGCTGAAAAGGAGTTGAATATATCCGTGGGTTGGAATAGTAGATTTTATGCTGACATGGTTAAAAGAGGAGTGATCCGTAAGCGCCCAGCTGAAGATGTGTCTAGTGATCGTCCGACGAAGATTCAGAAGACGATGGATGATGGACCATCTGGCGGTTCTCAGTAGACCAGTTTGTATTTAGTAGTGACCTTTGTATCTTTTGTGCTTTTGTAGCTTTGACTGAACCGACTTGTTAGTAGTAGACTTGACACGAATTTTGAGTGTATATAGTGCTAGAACTTTGATATGGGATGTACTAAGACAATACTTTTGTTTCAAATCAAATGAAATATGTATCTTGTCTTGAATTCCATATTGTGCCTTATTTGTATCTTGATTATGAATTCAATCCATATTATATGAATCTTTTGTTGGGTGAATGCTTAATACTTTGAAATTGTGAAATTATAGAACTATGCCGCCCAAGAAAGCTGTGACTGAGGATGATGTACGTAGGATTATTACGGAGCAAGTTACCGCATCTCTGACTGAATTTATGGCAAATGCTAGAAATGAAGCTGGCGGTAGTGGAGCTGGCGGTAGTGGAGTTGGCGGTAGTGGAGCTGGCGATAGTGGAGCTGGCGGTAGTGGAATTGGCGGTACTAATGTGAATGTGAATGCTAATAACGTGAATACTAATGCTGGAGGAAATATAGGAGGAATTGGAGCTAATGCACCTAAAGTTGGTGGCTGTACTTATGTGACGTTCATGAAGTGTGAACCTCTACCTTTTAATGGAACTGAAGGTGCTGTAGGACTAAGCCAGTGGATTGAGAAGATTGAGTCGGCATTTCAGATTAGTAAGTGTAAGGAGGAAGATAAAGTGACTTTTGCTATGGCTACTCTTAAAGGTCGTGCGTTGTCTTGGTGGAACGGGAGAATTGCTTTCATGGGTCTTGATGCTGCTAATGCTACTCCTTGGGCTGAAATTAAGAAGTGGATGACTTTGGAGTTTTGTCCTCGTAGTGTGATTATTAGGTTAGAACAAGAGTTGATTCATTTGAGAATGAAAGGTGTGGACATTGATAGTTACACAAATCGATTCCATGAGTTAACCTTGCTATGTCCTCGATTGGTTGAACCCGAAGAGATTCGAATTGAACAATATATTAAAGGGTTGACCAGGAATATCCGGGGGGACGTGACATCATCTAAACCACTGACCATTGATGATGCTGTTCGAATGGCTTACCAACTCATTGGACAGATAATTCAGGATAGGGAAGATGAAGCCCGTATTGGTGAGAAAAGAAAGGGTGACGGTGATCGTGTAGATAGAGGTGATAATAGGAAGAATTTCAATCGCCGTCAGAACCAGAGAAAGGGGAATGCAAATGCTCTTACCTACAACACACCGCGCAACGATGATAGATGTCCTAAGTGTGGCAACAAGAGGCATGCTGGCGACTGCTGGAAGTACCGAAATTGCGAACAGCTTGGACACAAGGTTGAAAGGTGTAAAAAGGGAACCATTTGCTTCAACTGTAATGAAGAAGGTCATAGGAAATCGGAATGCCCCAAGTTGAAAGCGATTGTACCTGGAAGAAACCCCCAGGGTGGTATCTATCAACTTGGAACAATTGAGGTGAATAAAGAGGATCCGAATGTCGTTACCGGTACGTTTTTACTCAACAATCATTATGTTGTTGCTTTATTTGATTCGGGTGCTGATAGGAGCTTTGTATCCACTAAATTTAGTGCCCTTATTGACATTGAACCTGTTGAGATAAATACCAGTTACGAGGTGGAATTGGCTAATGGTAAATTAATGAAAACTAATAAGCTATTAGAAGGATGCTCTCTAAATCTCTTAAACCATTCCTTTCCGATTGATTTGATGTTGATAGAATTAGGTAGTTTTGATATTATTATTGGTATGGATTGGTTGTCGTTGAATAATGCTACTATTTTATATGGAGAGAAGAAGGTTAAGATTCCTCTTAGGAATAGAACGTTAGTAATTGATGGTAATCGAGGTGAATCCCGTTTGAAAATCGTTTCATGTATTAAAGTCCAAAAGTACATCAGGAACGGTTGTGAGTTACTCTTAGCTCAAGTGACCGGGAATGAGTCTAGGGAGAAACGATTGGAAGATGTACCTATTATTTGTGAATTTCCTGAGGTATTTCCTAAAGATTTACCCGGACTTCCACCGATAAGGCAAGTAGAGTTTCGAATCGATTTAATTCCTGGTGCTGCACCGGTGGCACGTGCGCCTTAGCGATTAGCCCCTTCTGAATTAAAGGAGTTATCTGAGCAACTTAAGGAGTTGTCTGATAAAGGTTTTATTCGACCGAGCTCGTCGCCTTGGGGAGCTCCAGTCTTGTTCGTTAAGAAGAAGGATGGATATTTTCGTATGTGCATTGATTATAGGGAACTGAATAAGTTGACAATTAAAAATCGATATCCTTTACCTAGGATTGATGATTTGTTTGATCAACTACAAGGATCTAGTGTGTATTCTAAGATAGATTTGCGGTCAGGATATCACCAACTTCGCGTCCGTGAAGAAGATATTCCTATAACTGCATTTAGAACTCGTTATGGACACTATGAATTTCAAGTAATGCCATTTGGGTTAACTAACGCACATGTGGTTTTCATGGATTTATTGAATCGAGTGTGCAAGCCCTACTTGGATAAATTTGTGATTGTGTTTATTGACGATATTCTAATCTATTCTAAGAATGAAGATGAACATAGAGAACATTTAAGGATTGTTTTGAATTTGTTGAAGGATGAAAAGTTGTATGCTAAGTTTTCGAAATGTGATTTCTGGTTAGATTCTGTGCAATTTCTTGGTCATGTGATTAACAAAGATGGAATTCATGTTGATCCTGCAAAGGTTGAAGCTATTAAGAATTGGTCCGCATCGACAACACCAACGGAAGTGCGACAGTTCTTAGGATTGGCTGGCTATTATAGGCGATTCATTAAAGAATTTTCTTTGATAGCTAAACCCTTGACTAAACTTACCCATAAGAATAAACCTTTCGTTTGGGGAAGTGATGAAGATGGAGCATTTCAGACATTGAAGCAAAAATTATGTAGTGCGCCAATCTTATCATTACCCGACGGGAGTGAAGATTTTGTAGTGTATTGTGATGCATCTCTTAGAGGCTATGGAGCTGTTTTGATGCAGAGGGAGAAAGTGATAGCTTATGCTTCTAGGCAATTAAGGAAGAATGAGGAGAATTATACTACTCATGATCTTGAGTTAGGAGCTGTAGTCTTTGCTCTTAGGTTGTGGAGACATTATCTGTATGGAACCAAGTGTACGGTATTCACCGATCACAAAAGCCTACAGTATATTCTCGATCAGAAGGAATTGAACATGAGGCAACGAAGATGGATAGAGTTGTTAAGTGATTATGATTGTGATATAAAATATCACCCAGGAAAAGCCAATGTTGTTGCCGATGCGTTAAGTAGGAAAGATAGAGAGCCTATCAGGGTGCGTTCTCTAGTCTTGACCGTGCACAATAATTTGCCTGAGCAAATTAGAAATGCGCAATTAGAAGCTTGTAAGAAGGAAAATTTTGTTAATGAAGGGTTCCGAGGAGAAGGAGATCCTTTAGAGGTTAGAGCTGATGGAGTGAAATGCTTAAGAGGTCGTATGTGGATACCTAAGTTTGGAGGCTTAAGAGATTTGATTATGTTAGAATCCCATAAAATCTAAGTATTCCATTCATCCGGGATCTGATAAGATGTACCATGATTTGAAGAAGTTGTACTGGTGGCCGAATATGAAAGCTGACATAGCTATGTATGTTCTTCAATGCTTGACTTGTGCTAGAGTCAAAGCTGAACATCAAAAGCCATCAGGACTACTTCAACAACCAAAGATTCCTGAATGGAAGTGGGAGCAAATTATGATGGACTTTATCACCAAGCTTCCTAGAACATCATCTGGAAACAACTCGATTTGGGTTATTGTCGACAGACTGACCAAATCAGCACACTTCATTCCGGTTAAAGAGCAGTTCTCACTGGAGAAGCTGACTCGTATATGCCTTGATAATGTTGTATGCAAGCATGGAGTGCCTGTATCTATCATTTCAGATCGAGATCCTAGATTCGCAACGAATTTTTGGAAATCTCTCCAAAGATCTTTGGGAACGAATCTCGACATGAGCACTGCTTATCACCCCCAGACTGATGGGTAGAGTGAAAGGACGATACAAACACTGGAAGATATGTTGAGAGCTTGTGTGTTAGACTTTGGTAAGAATTGGGATAAACATTTGCCGTTAGTAGAGTTTTCGTATAACAATAGTTACCATTCTAGTATTAAGGCTACACCGTTTGAAGCTTTGTATGGTAGGAAGTGTAGATCTCCTGTATGTTGGAGTGAAGTTGGGGATACCCAGCTCACAGGACCGGAATTGATCCGGGAGACTACGGAGACGATAGTTCAGATTAAGAATAGGATGTTGACTGGCCGTAGTAGACATAAAAGTTACGCGGATGTGCGGCGGAAGCCAATGGAGTTTAAAGTGGGTGACCAAGTAATGTTGAAAGTATCGCCATGGAAGGCGTTATAAGATTTGGAAAGCGAGGGAAATTGAATCCCCGTTATATTGGACCCTTTAAGATTTTATCTAGAGTAGGTCCGGTGGCTTAAAAACTAGAGTTACCCCCAGAACTTCATGGTGTTCACAACACATTCCATGTATCTAATCTGAAGAAATGTCTAGCAGTGAGTGATGAGAAAATTTCGTTAGGTAAGGTTCGAATAGATGGGAAGTTACATTTTATTGAAGAACCCGTAGAGGTTATGGATCGTGAGGTAAAGCAACTGAAACAAAGTCGGATACATATTGTCAAGATCCGATGGAATTCAAAGCATGGAACGGAGTATACTTGGGAACGAGAGGATGAAATGTGGAAGAAATATCCGCACCTCTTCGATTTCAATAAGAAACGGACATCCAAATGAAATGGATCACGAGGACGTTGATCCCTTTTAGGAGGAAAAGCTGTGACAATATAACATTTTCAGGTAGTAAATTATTTTTTCGTATAATATTTTGAAACTTATTTTTGTGTTGGTTGACGAACTCACAATTTACGGATTTAAATTTGGGCTTACGTGCATAATTTGGCGTCCTTTACGACTAAACCAGAAACCTTAGGATTACGTATTTACGTTTTTGAACTCCGTTTTTGATGAGACAATTTTTATTGGATTCGTTTTGTGACGTTGATTCATAATTTATAAAAACGTTTTTCATGAAACGACCCGAGGGCACGCAAATCGAGAAAACTAGAATCGAGGAATACCCGTAAACTAGTGAGATGGGACAAAATACATTGTCCCACCCCACTAGCACTATGGGATGGCACCAACATGACACCACAACCATATGTGGCATCATGTTAGCTACATAGTTACAAGTGTAACTAAGCTTACTCTTTAAGCTTACATCTTTCCCACTAACACAAAACCATTAACCAGTTTTCACACATACCATTTACTTACATGCAAACAACCACAAATCCTCTCAACCACTTCACCCTTGCCGTCCATATTGAAGCTACAAACACCCCTTTTGATCTTTTCTAGCCATGAAATACATGTTATCTAGCTCTATCATGGAGTTATCTTGAAGCCTTGATCATTTGGTGGCCATATTAACAACATTGGAGGTGATTTGCTTGTGTCCTAGGGCTTATTTCTCAACTATTGTTCTTGGTGTTTGATGGTCTTGGAGTTACATGTGGTGTTCATCAAGTTCTTGTCTTCCAAAAAAAAGAAATACACTTGGTTAGTAAAGAAGATCATCCTCTCCATTTTCTCTTGTTATTTTTGTAAAGAACAAATGTATTTTCTTTATTATTGTATATGTATATGATGAATATATGATGATAAAAATGTTGTGTGGGGATCAAGTGTTGATAAATATGCTTAAAAAGGTTAATAACTATAAGAAATGAGGCTAAAATCATGCTTATTTAGTTGGCTGTATAAAAACAGTATATAACTAAAACTTGAACTGAAAAACTTGCATGGTATGATCCATTTACAGTAAGTACAAGATGTTATACACATGTGAGAGTTGACCATACAATGGAATCATTATAATGAGTGAGATATGATCAAAACAAGATGAGAGTGCTAATCTGAATAAGCTGTTTTGTAGGGACTGTTAACGCAAGATAAACTTAAAATGAGCAGTAGCTATAACTAAGTTAAATGTAGCACATAATATGAAGAACATGTCACCTAAAAATGAGCTTCTAATTCATTATAGAACTCTAGACATGATACAAATGGTGAACATGAAAATAAAAATCAGATTTTGAGAATTAATGTTTATTATTATTATATAAGCACTCAAATTTTATTGTATAAAATGTAAAATAAAAACCCACTAACTTATGAAACTTATTTATATAAATATGTAAAAGGTTAATTAAATGGATACATTATTTAAATGGTAGTGGAATAATACTTATAAGTAATAAAAACTATAAACTTGATTTTTACGACTTTTTCGGTTATTACCGTAAAATTAACGTTTTTCGCCAATTAAAACTTAGACGATTAAACCCGTCTAATGTAAAGTTTTTAAAAGTCATATAATGATATATAAGTAACTAATACAAGTAAAAACCGATAAAACCCGAACTATAGGACATACGGACATTAACGAGCTAACTAAGCATATTGGACTAATAATTGGACTAAATAAGATAAAGACTTATAAAAAGAACTTATTGGGCTTAACCCATTTGGGCCCAACATGGAAAGTATAGATACTGATAATATAAGTATAAAATAGATTAAAACAAGTTAAAGAACTTATACTAAGCTTATTGGACTTAAAATAGGTAAATAGGTAAAACTAGTAAACTAGTAAAAAGTTACCAAAACGTAAACACTAAAATGAGTAAACAAGGATATATAAACCCACTTGATCATCATCATATGTACAAAATCATCATATGTATATTGTTATTTTGATAAAAGTCATTGGACAAGAGTCTAAGACCGATTATTATTTATATAGGTTTCCGTTACCGAAGCACGCCCGTAGCCGATAATCCGCCTTTCATTATCAACGTGAGTTCATAGCCTCGCACTCTTTTAAATGTTTTATAAAATGATTTGTAAACCCGCGAGGGAGATAACATGCTAGATTTTTGATAAAAATAGAACACAAGTAGTCGCGATGGTATGCTTAATGAGATGGACCCGAATGATGCTGTGACCCTATAAACGAGAATAAAAGGATTATTAGTAGTTAGGTTATGTCACTTAAAGTCACATTAACATGAATTGTGAACTACCGGCATTTGGTAGACGCTTATGCATTTGATAGTACTATTTAGGGACGATCACCCCAGTTCGCGCCTTGACGGTTGATCCCCGTCGTACCACATTGATTGGTAAGCGAATTTATGTATGAGAAGATTCCATAGCATGATTTTTGTGACGACACGCTAACTTAGATGGGCAAATTGTTTGTCGGGTTCGCGGCCCGTTCTTTTCATAGTAAGGTAAAAATGTCATGCGGCTAATAATAATCCTATATAATCCATAATGTAATCCAATAACGACGCTAATAACGATGAATATATTACCTATTATGGTAATATTGAGGCTACGGTCTCATGGACAGTTTAAGATGTATGCTTGATTTATATATTGCCTGACTAGCAATACGTGGACTTACTTCCGATATTATACTTGTGTTCTGATTTTAACGATTGTTTTATATAACGGTTTTTATTAAACTCTATGAATTCACTCGGCATTCGCTGATATGATTTTTGCATGTTTTTTTTTATCTCAGGTGCTTGAAGATAATCCGGATGGAGATCGACTCTGATGGCCCACATAATATTAAAAATGTTCATTCGATCTATGTTTTGTAAACTTAATGACCTGTATAATTTGGGACCTGTTGTACACTTTAAAACTTTTTATCGAATGAATGTATGTTGAACCTTGTACAACCATTTTTATGTGTTGTCTATGATTGGAGTTATTGTGCTATCCCGTAACACTCTGAAAGACCCTTCCGCCGTACCGATACGAAAATTGAGAGTGTTACAGTAAAGACTAAGGAAAGAAACAACCTAAGGAACGACACCAGAGATTTATGATGGTTTGCAACGAAGTTATCTTTCGTTCCTACTCCACTCCTCGAGTACACCTTACTCGATATTTCTACTATATCCACAAGCTCCCTTCTTGGCGGAGAAAACCTTACAACGTAGCTTACAATGTTTTTCCGACACTAAGCTAAATGTCGATTTCTAATCCTAGATAGAACCAATATTCTTTGGCCATCTTCTTTTCTGACTAGATGTCGAGTTCTAATCATAGCTAGAAACAATCTTCGCGGCCATCTTCTTTTCCAACACAAGGCTAGATGTCGAGTTCTAATACTATCTAGAACCAATTTTCACTCACATCACTTTCTAGTTATGTGATAACTCAAACACTCATACTTACAATTACATTACTTTGTAGCTTAGTGAGACCTAACACACAAGACACTAACAACTACATCACTTTAGAGTTTAGTGAGAACAACCACAAGACACATCTATGTATATACATATACCTTGGATCTACACACGACTAATCCAAGTATACAAAAATACTTTGGATCTAAACAAGACTCAAATACACAATATGATGAATATGACTAGATCTAAGAAAGAATGATCTTTATCAAGGCTTCATCTTTTATCACATCACAAAAGTGTGAGTGATATTCTATTTTGACATATAAAGAAGGAATCAAGAGGATACACATAAGTAAACATACTTAACACATTAAGTGATCATTTACTAATGATTGGAATATAGAAAAGATATTAGAAGCAGAAAACTGTCCAAAAAGGTTCACTAGAAAATGAAGAAATGATCCACTATTTATAGGAGACAAGGTCTAACGGCTAGCTGAGTGCGGCTCATTAAATAGGCATGCAGTTTCTTATTGATAAGGATCCACGGGGACCTATAAAGATCCGTAGGCTCTAGAGTCTGCTACCTTTTGTATTTTAGTGGGGAAATACCATCTAGTGAGAATCATACCCAAAAAGGATATTCTTTGGCCATTTAGAATATGTTAAATTCAAATTTCCATTTTCTATTTAAAGAAAGTTTATTAAAATATTTTGTCAAATTTGCATAAATGTGAGTTTTAAGGTTAAAATTTTTAATGATCACTAAACATGTATAACATATGTTTGTCTAAGACTTGAATGATTATCATCTTAATGATAATGTTCGTTAAATAATTCGTCTTACGGTTATCTTTGACGATAAATGTTTTACACTTTGTCGTGATCAAAACTAAGAAAGATTAGTTATTACAAATAATGTTTTTAGGCATCGGTTGCATTAATAATAATGATCAACTTACATGAATTTCTTCGATAAGCACATATGGGGGTGTAACAATGTCTATTCCCATTCTTCTTCAAAAAGATAATAACATGGTTCATCAATTAGTCTAAAAATGTATACAATTGCTTCTCGACTTGGCAACACGGTTGAATTGAGGTTTTACATAAGGGTTTCAACAATCATGCACTAAAAGGAGCACATGCACGAAAGGCTAGGAGATTTGGTTGTAACATTTAGCGGGGTGCATACAATGCTCTTCATTAGAAATATATGTTAACCCGAAAGTTACATAGATTCGCGAAAAGGTTAGGCTCGGAGAGATGTATTAGGGGTGAATTTCACTAAAAATGAGTGCAAATTATGGGGTATGTGTAGACTTATACGACCGATGTGATCATCATAACTTACTGAAAACTGGAATAGTCAATGGAAGATTTACAAAAATAATTAACACAAACAAAATATTGAAAACGAAGAAGGATAAAAGCAGACAATTAAATAAAAGAAAGGATATATGGTCTCACTCGGAAAGAATCGAATGAGTAGACCTAAAACTAGTTGAACACTATACCTTACTATTCCCTTGCAAAAGAGCCAGAAACTTTATGAGGTATGTGATAGGAGTCCCTGGAAAGAGATTCCTCCTCAATGAGTTTTACAACCCTTTGAGCAGTGTACCCGGTCGTGTAGATATAGTATATGTAAGGACTAGGGGTTTTTATCGTTATATCGAGGAATAGTTTGGGATACTATTGTCGAACATACAAAGGGTATAGGGGTGGGAAGAAGCTTTTTTTATATTATATAAAATCAATTAAAATACCGGGGTAAAGGATAGGGTTTTTGACAAACACTCTAATTTAACCGAAACTAGTGTTGTAGAATTTCACCAAGTAAATAAAATGTGTTAATTTAATCATGCACTGCTTAACACAATGTTCTCTTAATGTATTTTATACGTGTCACATCTTATCGATTAAGTATGTTAGTGTTTTCATTTGTATTATATGTGAAACAAATAAACCCTATCATAGTGTTATCGCGTCGTTTACTAGTTGTTTCCCATTTGACATACATCCTCATAATCTTCTACATGATAACTCACAAACCTAGAATCAAAGACAAACTCTAGATCTACTCATTAACATGTATCAAACACTTAAATATATCTACTAGAGCGAAACAAAAAGACTACCATGCAATTGATGACTCGGTCTAGGGAGTTCGCGGCCAAGAACATGTTACTACGAAGTGAGGCATCATCTACCACCTACGTTTACCTAGACATATCAACAGTTAAGCTTTGAAGATCTAGTCTTGTTTTCTAGAGCTTGACGTGCACAAAATCGATCCAAGAAGAAACAAACATAATAAGACGATATTATAACTTTCATGCAATCATATATATAAACAACAAAAGATGTAGCCTATCATATCAAGAGAAGATAAGAAAGAAGATATAAGAATCAAACACATAGGAATTATTAATGGAAATAAGTAAAGCCTTGTTATTCAATTGATATGGGTAAAGAATAAAGTTTCTTATGGTTAAGAAATCCTAAAATAGTCTGGTTATGGCTGCTCCAAGCAAACCTTAAAATTATACATGAATTGTGTGTTTACAAGGGGTCTATATATATAGTTTGTGTTGTGGAATCCTAGGATTCCTAGATCTTTAGGCTGCTAGGAATGCATCTCATTCACTTGATTAAACAAGGAAGAATAGAATGAAACACATTAAACAAGGTGTTAAGAACAAGATGAAATTCCCCAATGATTGCTTGTATTATTATTAACAAACAACCTCTAGGCGTGTATACATGAATCCTATTCCTAGAACACACATTTAGTTTAGGTTTACATTGTGATGAAAAGTTATGAATAAACCTAAGACCCTTGGTTCCTTTTATAGTGCAAGGACCAGGGTTATACAGGAGATAAGAATGAATAAACAACGAGATCTTCTATTAAGATAACTCATATTCTGAATCCATATCATAATAATAATTGGTAACACACTTTATCAGCGTCTAGAATATGTGTCAGCGGCTAGAATTAAGTATACTCATGTCTTCTTCTTTGAGTTTCTGCCACATTAACTCTTTAGACCCAACAAGCTTTCCCTAGTTGATGTCGGGAAAAATCCATGTATATCTCTTGTATATGGTACATGATCTTCAAATTTCTTCCCCTCAATTTAAGCATCCATGTCTTCCCCTTTTTGTCACATCAAATAGGGAAGGAACAAATGTATGCAATCGAAGATTCTCCAAAAGTAGACTCTGTGTAATGACCTTGAAGAAAAATAAATACAATAATCTTGATGTAGAAGTAAAATAACCCAAACCTATGTTCCATATCTTGTACTAACCACGTGACTCCAAAACTCATGATAATAATGAGTGGACTTCAAAACTCATGGTACTAATGAGTAGAATCTCTTTGACAAAAAGAATCCTCATTGGATTGGGCAATGAGACAGATACAATAGCAACTACGAGCATAGAGCGTTTTGATAAAAATCTCGTACCTTTGCTACCTTTTTATCAAGTTCTTTGTTACAAATTAAAGCACCTACAAGTTACCTGCAAACCCTTCATAAATTTGTAGATATGATAGAACACCAATCCGCGAAAATCTACTTCGAACATCAAATTTATCATAAAAATTCTTACCCTTAATCATATACTTCTCTAAGAATAATATCCCAGCCATTAATATCACAATGATATTCTGTATAAAATCGGAGATCACATGTACCTGTATGTGTAACCATATCGTTTTGTGTGCCAAAACTCAATCAAAATACCAAACATCAGCAAATCCTTCTTTATCCGAGATCCTTTTCTTAATATCCTTTCAACGTGTATTGTCCAATATCAGACAACACTTGTCAGCGGATAGTATACATATATCGGATAACACTACATTTTTCAGATGCGAGATTATATGTGTCAGCGGCTAGAGCTAGCCGTTGACACTATCAGTGGCTAAAATATTACTATCAGTGGGTACAAAATAATAGTGGCTAGAAAATATACCTTCTATCGATAGCTTTTGTAATGAAGAGTCCCATAAAATTAGCATAAATCTCATCCAAATAAACTTCTTGTTGGCATTTATCACAAGATAATCACAACCCCTAAAAACAGCCAACCATAAAACGAGTTCTCTGGATGTTGAGAAATTCACGAACAATAGTTCCCTCCTTTTTAGCCATCAGATCGTGTCAAATCAACCAAACCAGTAAAGAATCTTAGCCAAATATAGATCAAATATAATTCACACAAAGGAGAATTACATCTAATCGTTATATGACCAGAAGTACTGGATCCAATAATCATTCACGCGATCATCTTATACATGTGTTCTTGCTGCTATGATTATAATAATGGATCTAGGGTTTATTCCAAAACCCAACAATAACACGTTGCACAAACTGTTGTGTAAGGAATCATAACAATATGCTAGGGTTGATCATCGATCCATGATGAATAGATTCTCCAAAGATAACAGCATGTCACTTTTAATGAGCAACATCTCATAATGAATCTAGGGTTTTTATACAAAACCGTAAAACGAAAATCATCACTGCAGCCAACTTTGACCATCAATAACTCCCTGATAATCGACCATATCGACGATTGCTCCAATAAAATCCTAGAAACATGTGTCAAGAACCTACAACACGCATTCCACGACGATCTAACAGTTAACGAAGAAGATATTGTCGTTTTACTATGGTTGTTCACAGAAAACTACACATAAACATCTTCTCTGCAGTGAACTTTGACACCCTATAACTTTTTCTTGGAGTTATATCTGGATAATCCCTCCGGTGAAAACCTAGCCACATATGTGAAGAACACACACAAAAGATTTTGTGGCGATTCAACGGTTCACAAAAAAGTTATGGCCTTCTCAATACTACTGCGCACACAAAACTGCCCAGAAAACCTTATACGGGTTTCTTTATTATTTTAGGATACAAACACCTTATCGATCCTAGCATCGAGAGCCACGAGGCTCTGATACCAATTGTGTAATCCTAGGATTCCTAGATCTTTAGGCTGATAGGAATACATCTCATTCACTTGATTAAACAATGTAGAATAGAATGAAACACATTAAACAAGGTTTTAAGAACAAGATGAAATTCCCTAATGATTGCTTGTATTATTATTAACAAACAACCTCTACGCATGTATACATTAATCCCATGCCTAGAACACACATTTAGTTTAGGTTTATATTGTGATAAAATTTTTGATAAACCTAAGACCCTTGGTTCTTTTTATAGTGCAAGGACCAGGGTTATACAAGAGAGAATAATGAATAAACAATGAGATCTTCTATTAAGATAACTAATATTCTGAATCCTTATCATAATAAGAATTTGTAACAAACTTTTTCAGCGTCTAGTATATGTGTCAGCGGCTAGAATTAAGTATACTAATGTCTTCTTCTTTGAGTTTTTGCCACATCAACTCTTTAGACCCAACATGTGTTGCAACGATGTCGGTTATAAGTGTGTCGCCGTCAGGCCCGCCAATCTTCTATGGGCTTCTACTATCGATAAGTTGTAACGTCGTCTAGGAAATCGTTGTGACAACATCATGTACTATGAGCAACGTCGTTGATAACACCTGATAAAAAGTCTCTTTGTCACTTGAGATATATGTGCATATCCAAAAGCTTTGAAAATGCTTGAAAACACCTTGAAAACCACCCAAATGCCCCAAGTACTTACAAATTAAATAACAAAAAGGAATGGATTAAGACGTTTTAATGCATTATAGGAAAAATAATGGGGTAAAATAACCGCTAAAAATTGTATAAAGTGACACCTCATCAATTACAAATAGCATGAAGGTTATAGTCTGTATCATGACTTTTATGCAAATAGTGTTCCAATAAGCTATTATTACCCAATCCTCAATCGTTGCCATGTTTTGAACTTATTGATGCCATAAAAACTGCATGAACATTGACCACATCTTCCACTTCACATTCACTGTTCATATTTGGCATAGAAACAACCTTGGGTAATGGATTCCTGTCATCGTCCACAAGTGTGAGTTTCCTATCAATAACTTGTCTTTTTAGCTTATCAATTATTTTGACTATAAGCGTAGTATTAATACTACTAGATGCTGCATGAAACAATCCTATATCAGGTGGAATTTCGAAAGACTTGGCCATAGTACCAACCAAATTAAGAACTTAATATGTGTTTGATATACTAACCTATTTTTAAAGACTTAACATTTTACTTCTTTTTATCACTAGTGCTTGAAGTATTTTTGTTTAAGATTGGTCTATATATCTGTTTAAATGATTTAAAACCCACATTCAAACTAACCAAGGCACCTCCAACAGCTTGTCAAAGAATCCACAAATTTTTCGCTAGATATGAGCCCATATTCTTAGGACACTCATCTAGAATACGACTCAAAACCTTGCGACTCAAACACCCAGGTGGTTTTCAATTATACTCAACATGGATAATTCACATATTATACACTTCACCAACAAGTGTAGGCGTAGCCACGACAATAGAATCTTTCAAGTCCACATCGGTCAGAAGCTTAATAATTGCTCAAGCATAACTTGACTTATCCCATGATTACATGCATATAAAAAAGTGTAAGACTTAAGCATCAAGGGAGTACCGAATTTAGTAGCAATAACACTCAAACCTTCCTTGTTAATGTTGTCACAGGGAAACCAAGAATGCAAACCCAAACTAAAATATTACCAACATCTTCTTTTAATAGATTCACCTCCGATACCACTATCAAAACATTTTATAGGTTAGACAGTCACACTAGAGATTTGTTACATCCACAAAATAAAAGAACATCCACAAAACTACTTAGTTATGTGTGATTGGGTTAATAAAAAGGTAGCAATAGAAATTAAAATCAAGGCCACTAATCATAAATAGCAAGTTAATCTTTGTGGATATTCTTTTGTATACATTTTGTGGATGTACCAAAACTTTTCACACATATATAATTGACATGAACTTTAAGTCACTTTTTAACAAAAAAAAACACCGCTATCAAAATAAAAAATTTAATAACGCTTCAAATTAATCACCCAACCATTAATGAAGTAGACACACGACATCTAATTTTTCTTATCAGTTTGAAAAAGGTCTCAATTCCTTTCACATAGTAATATCTATTTTGTAGTTGGTCATGTGTGAAAAGTGAATCTACGTTTTATCTATACAAACTAAACCACGAAAAACATATCCATATTACACACATCTTACCTTATTTTGTTTTGAACGAAGCATATTAAGAAGACCTTTGTTTGGTAACCATCTTCTCAGTAACTATGATTTCATAGTTATAGAAAGTCGAAGGGTATTGCAAATAACAAAATCTTGAGTAAAGTTACATGTGCGTGAAAAAAATGGACATTGAGGGAAGAAACTAAAGTTGGACAAGAAAAACGTCGATAAAAAGGTAATTGGGGTGACATGGCTGCTTTGGTGGTGAGAATACTAAAAGGTGAGACTTAAATGTTGACGATGATTAAGATGGTAGATAAAAAGATAAATGAAAGTTATCAAAAAAAGTCTACTAATTACAAGAATTGTTTTTTCAAATAGGTTCAAGACAACCGATAAAAATAGGGCAGTAAACACTACATTTTGACAAATGTCATTAAAAGTAGAGAAACTTTATAAATTGTCTCAAAAAATAGGACAACAAATGATACATAACGCATTTGCATTCGATTGTCTTGATCGTCCAATTACCCTGGACCTAAATATGCCTGACAAATGCTTTTAAACTCATCTCAAAATTATGAAATGAGCAATTGATCTTTTTGATAATTTTTCCAAAAGATAAAGGGTATAATATGTCTTTATGGTGTCCTATTGGAAAGTTGTAGGTGTCTACACACATCCACATTCTGAAATTCACATTTGAAAAAGAAAAAAAATGTTCGTGATTGGAAGAGAAATTTTACCAAAGAGCCATTAAGCAACATATATCGTTCATAAAAATTAAGCAACATATAGACATCGCAATGTTTAAAATCTGTCAATTTACCAAATTTAACTTATATACGAATTGATAAGATTGAAACAATTAAGCTGCGTTTAGTTGGATGGAAAACACCTTATTTTCTACAAAATATTTTCTAGATTACAAGGAAAACAGAAAACGCGTTCAAGTCATCGTTTTCCAAAAATATTTAGAAAATGCAAAATTCTTGTTTTACCATTTTGCACACAAAAAAAAACTCTTTTTTTTTCTAGGTTTTCGTTTAGATACATAAAATTCATTTTCCCCCTTTGTTTTCTTTATAGTTTTTGGAAAATGGAAAACACAAACACATATTTCTCCAACTAAACGCGTTTTTCAAAATTTTAAGTGTTTTGTGGAAAAAAAGATCTTTTTTCTTTTTCTACAAAACAGAAAATAAAAGATGATGGAAAACTAAACACACAATAAATTTAATGTTTAAGAAAACAAATTTTTTTCATCCAAATTTTCGGCTACACGCATCTTTGTTTACTCGTTTATGATCATGGTCAGTAGACCATTTTTTTTCTCATTGTTCATTGACAAACAAATACAAAAACTATAAAACTTATGATAATTTCTTACTTATGCAAAAGATAAGAAAAGATTCATCAAAAGATATTTAAGAAATAAGGAGAGCGCTAAATGTCTATGCTTACACAATACTTAAGTAAGTAAAAAGATAAAAGCTTTTGCTTAATCTTCTCTTTATACACCTAAGAGTAAGCAAAGGTATGTAAAACTATTCATAAATTATACACTTTTGTATCAAAAAATGATGATACTTTCTAACGGTTCAATATCAAGATACAAATATTTTTCAAAACCTGGTTTTTGGATTATATATTTATATCCAAATCAGACTCAAAATACAAATATTTTTCAATTCCATATTTTAAACATGGGATCCCATTACTCAGTATATTCATCGTTCACATCAGATAAAAACATAGAATATGAACTTCAAAACATAAATTTTACAATAACATTGAAAGTTCTCATATTCTTCTTAGATGCGTTGTTGGTTATGATTGAACTTCAGCACGTGACATGACTCAGCTGGCGCGTGTCCTCGTCTTACTCCTTAACATACACAAGAATAAAAGAAAAATAAGAAGCTTCTTGTTACATCAGAAAAGTGAAAAGCTATTGGTAGCATTAATGTATAGCCATAGAGGTCAAATAATGATGAAAAACTGGGGGGCGGATCAAACTGCTCAAATTTTAGTCCAAACGCTTTAGCTATTTTTAAGTCTCTCTGATCATTTAAGAAAAAGCTACAACGAAAAAGAAAAAGTCGAGTATATCTTACACTAGATGATTTAAAAGGCGCTCTTGGAAGTAGCATCCTTCTCATAGAATTGTACCACGACGTTATTGAAAGAACCTACCTATGTGATTGTAACATTGTGTAAAAGATTATTATAACTGTTAGAATCTTGATTCCAACCAACAATTCAATATACCACAACCTTATTGAAAGAATCTACCTATCAGAATGCCTATTTATTTAGAAGGTCAACCCAACTCTGTCTACTTATGTAAGCACACTAGATATGTTTTGGCATTGATGATAGAATAACATAGGCTTTTGTAAGATGACTTCTTTAAAAATACGGAACAACACATGGTCGAGTTTTCTTCTTTAAAAATACGGACCTGGGTTCTCATCCCTAGAGTTTTCATTTTTAATCCTGCCAAAAATAAAAATTTATGGTTGAAACTTGATCGTATGGTCATAGTCCTACAACCTTTTAGTTTTCCAAAATAAATGGGTTGAAGTGAATAGGTTCATATTAGGAGACATGATCATAGCCTGATTAAGAACAACATCATCAACTCCTTGCTCTTTCAGAACCCTGACAGCATGATTAGCGGTAATATAAATATATATATTAAATAGAACGATTATGTACATTCATCTAAAAGGTATAAAGGAAACCTATAACTCCATAACTTAACCAAACCACATAACTACTCTGAGGCAGTTTGGAAGACTATTATCTTTTTTTAGATAAGTATGACAACCCATAACCATGTTTTCCCAATAGTAAAATATAAAGCTCATGAATCGGAAACTAGATCAGGACAGTCCTTACCAGTTCTTTCGAGGGCGTGCTCCACCAAATAAGGTGTTCCTATACAAGACATATGAGTTTGTTTTGCATATCTAGAAGAGGGAGTAAGGACTATATATGAAGAATTGAAAATACATAAATAAATACCAAAACAATTGTTTGTTGGAGTTTTCTTTTGGTGATAGAAAGCTAAGGAAAAGTAGTAAACACTTGTCTATGAGAATGTGAAGTGATCACAGCTTAAAACCACAAAGTAGCTACAAACAGCTTAATGATTCTAAAATAGGTCATATGATTACAACAGTTATCCTCACAATCGACTGTTCTGTATCCCCTTAATCAGACATTAGACCCTAATTCCAACAAGTAAAGAGCACTTAAGTGCCTATGAGACCAGTTACCTCATAATAGATGTTATAATGAGGCTTCTTTTGACATTAGAGAAATTATCATGAAGTAAGATTAACGTTGGAGAAATTTAAAGGGTTGACAAGCTTAACGGTAACGAAAACGAAAGAATATACCAATTTGACATGACATGTTTCTTCTTTAAAATACATATTAAGCATTTCTCAGCTTTACGGGAAACTATACGGACGTTAATATGACAACCTTTCTAAATAGTTTATTTTTAGTATTACAGACTTTATTACGTTGATCCCAAGTTTAGATCGATTAGCTTTGTGTTATCGAGATTAAATCAAGTATAACACGTAGAGAAACTTTGGGTTTATAACAATCTAAGTGTTATGCGGAATTAACACTTAAATTAAAGAACAAAATAAAACACAAGGTATACCAAACTTTCACTTGTATTAATGATCGATGAAGTAGAATGAAAGTATTCCGAATATCTATCAATACAAAACCCTAAGACCGCCTATTACAACATAAGGAGTCTTGTACAATAAGTATATTTGTCAACTATTCTAGGAAGATATATTAAGATAAACATAGAAAATACAATATACATGTATATCTTTCTAACATATAAAAACGAGTTGACTAAGTATTCTGTTATAGCTAGGATTTCACTTTTCAGCGCCTTGATCTTTCTTGTCAGCGTCCAATCTGTCAGCGCCTAAATAACTCTTGTCAGCATCTGAAATCCCTTTGTCAGCGACACAGTGATGTAGCTAATTTTATTCCCATCAATCCTCCCCTAAACTTGATACTTATACTAATGTTCAAGTTTCTGAATAAAAACACAATACAAAGAGGATTCTTACAAATAAAACCTACTCCTGAATCTGAGAATATATAATCTCATAAAGTCCATGCTACATCACTAGTATAGTCAACTTCAAGCCTGGTGGTGATCAACTTCTTCAATAATTCTTGTGATAGTGGATACTGCTCATCTATCAGCAAGTATTCTACAAACTTTGTAGTACTCAAATGAAACACATCAGCAGCTGAATACATATGCCACTTCAAGCTACTCAAGTAAATCAGATCCATCCACACTGGATCATCAATATCATGGGCAAAAATTTCTTTTGAATGTTGTCCAGATTTTTATTCCATTCAATGATGAAGGAGCTTCAACCTCATACCTCTCTTTCATCAAGCTCCACAGAGTTTCCACATCCTCCCCATCCAAAGTAGCAAACAAAGACACCAAAGAAGTAAAAGTGTGGACCTAATCACCAGCCCTGATGATCACCCAGAATCCAATAGAATCTTCTTCATACTTAATGATTGGATTTCTGAAATCAAGAGGCACAACTACAGCTAAATCAGATGCCATTAGTGGAGAAAGTATCATGTTCCTCTTCAAGACTACTTCATGTGGTTTCAACTGATCAAGCACTTGGAAGTTTAGCTTGAATCCTTTCTTCACTAGTTTAGGCACAACTAAAGCTTTCTTGATCTTTAGCTCTTCTTCAATCTCTTCTTGTCTTTTTGCAGAAAACAATCTGAATGTATTTGCCTCACATATAGATTCCCAAATGGGATAGGTAATAACTAGGATTTAGTTAGAAAAATTATTCGTTCGTTGAAATCGGTCTAATCGAATTGATTATAGTTTAACGTGCGACTCAGTCGTCTTTTGGTGGAAACAATAAATTGGTCGTTGTAGTAAAGTAAATGTGCAAGACATAAAAGTAAATGACGGTAATTAAAACTAAAAATAATTAAAACGTAAATGGTGCAATATTAAAACTTTTAAAAGTAAATGACGAGAAATTAAATGACGTAAAATTAAAGCGCGACGAAAAGTAAATTTGACAAGTTAATTAAAATGAAAGTAAAATTGACAATTTAATAAAAATAAAAGCTTAAAAAAAATAAACTAAAAATTACTAGAAAAGTAATGAAAAGTAAGCTTGGAAAAATAAGATAAAAACAAAGACAAAAGTTAGATCGCAGTCACGATCATAACTCACGATCGTACCCTGGATCGTACTCTCGATCGTGTCCCGGATCGCAATGAGCGATCGCAGCCAAGAAGCTTAAGGTTGGATTGTAACCACGATCGCAACAAGTGGATCGCAGTGATGATCGTACTCTTCGGTCATACTACCAGATCGTACCCATGATCGCAGCCAATGAACGTGGCTCGGATCGCAACGGCCAATCGCACCCTGGATCGTCTCTATGATCGCACCCACGATCACAACAAGTGATCGTGGTGTGGATTAAGGAGTGTGATCGTACTGAACGATCGTACTATGGATCGCAAGTAGAAAGCCTAGGGGCTTATGCGATCACACTTACTCGATCGTACTGGGTAAACTCTTAAGAAAGTTACGGAGGAATCAAATAAGCAAATAAGCAAATAAGCAAATACCAAATAAGCACTTTTGACAATAAGAAAATAACAAAAACTAAATTAAAACAAGAATAAGCAAAACAAAATAAGATAAAATTTAAAAACTTTTCAAAACAAAAATAAGCAAACAAAATAAGCAAACTTTTAAAAAGATAAAACTTTTAAGAAAACTTAAAAAACAATAAGCTAAATACGAAATAAGCAAATAAGATTGTCAAGATTATAGCTTAATTCGTATAAAAGCCAAGATAGAAATAAAAAGATAAACTTTTTACTCAAATAATCAATAAGATTAAGCAAAAGAATACTTAATCCGAATTGATAATCAAAATCAAAAGCAAGAAAAGTAGAATAAGACGGATAATGAAAAGCTTGATTAAAGGAAAGTAAAGATTCAACAACAAAATTAAAAGACTTACTTGAATTAAAGGCAAGAAATTAAAGGTTCAAGACAAGGAAATTAAAATGACAATTAAGTAAATGACATGAAAATTAAAGGTGCAAGTAATTAAAGGTGGAGAGCTGAGTTGTCAAATTAGCTAACAAAATGAAAATAAGGTGAAATGCCTCTATTTATAGGGAGAAGGGAGGTTAGCATGTGTTGGAAGCTTCCTTCTTTCTTTCTTTCTCGTCTTTTCGTCTTCTAAATTCTTCGACTTTTTCGACTTTGTCTCGGGATTAATTAAACTCGTCATGTAATTTCTTCATTAATTAGACTTGAGTTCTTCGGCTTTATTAAACTTCCGACTTTAGACTTTTCTTCGATAAATCTTCAGAATAGGCCTTGGACTTCCGTTCTTTTTGCACTCTTGATCTTTTGACTTCGTCTTTTGTCTTTTTCTTCGATAAAAGCCCGTGAAAGCCCTTGTTTTATTCCCTTTTCACATTTTGATCCTAAATCACAACAAAAACACAAACCACGCATAATTCCGACATTTACGACATAAAATACACGTTTTGGCTTGGTTATTATTATAATTAAGTGGTAAAAGGATAAGTGTTTTCACACTTATTAAATCCCTTACACTTGACCATTGCAATGTCCTCATGCAATGCATTAATTACAAAGCAGGTTTTACATTTTTCATCATAATCAATCTATCTTGGCCTTTATTAAAGAGACAAAATATTTAAAGGAAGAAAACAAGTAAAAAGATCAAAAACTTACCTGGGGTTTTGGAATGTCATGAATGATCATCATCCTCAAGTTTCACATTCCCCATACCAAGCTTAAAAACGAGATCATTGTTATCATAAGTTAGCAAACTAACACAAAATCATGTGGGCCAATTATTCACTTAGACTCCCTTATTCCTAGGTGTATCTCTTATATTTTATTATTGTCTTGAATGATCACGATGATGCATTGTTGACTTATTTCGATAGGTTATTAGGTTGAAAATAAAGTAGGACGATTTAATCAATAGTTAGCTAAAGGACAAAATCTTTTAAAACTGCTTCTCGGGACCTCATAAAGTTCATATCTTGGTATAACTCGTTTCACGATTTGAGACCTTTCTCGGACCGATATTTGGCATTGACTTCATACTTTAAATCTTGAGAGACGTTCATGAAATAATGGTCTTCTCTTCACAATAGGAATTTCTTCACTTGAAATTTTGAGAGATTCTTCATACTAGGACCACGATTTCTTCATTTTTCTCCAATCTTTACTTGGGATTTTGATATACAACGATCCGCCTCCTTTTAGGACATGGATCTATTTATCCTCATACCTTGTTAGGGCCTTTTTGGATAGACCTCTCCATGATCTTTACGGGAGTATTTGCTTTTCATCGTGTGTCTCGATCCTTCATATTGATTTTTGATAAATGATTCTTCACATCACTTTGGATCTTTAGCAACAAAATGTAGCCCTCATGTCTTGTTAGGAATTTTTCGGACTCGCCAATCTTCGTATCCCGCTTCAATAAGTTATTCCTTGACTATGTACTCTAATTAATACCGAGCAACTTTTAAACGATCTTGGGCTAGAAGCTAAGAAACTTTTCGAATCGTACAACCTTACTTATTGCAAATATATTTATTAACAAGCGATGTGAGAAAAAGCTCATAATTAACTCACATAAATTCATGAAAGAACACCAAACTTATAATTGACTCTATCATCTCTCGTTCTCCATAATTTAAAATCTCAAGGAATGAGACTCGTGGATGCTTAACCTATTAAATCAAAGTTTTGGGTTTTCAAGTTGTCTATACACTACTACAAAAAGTACTTTGCAGACCCGTTCACAACTAAATTGAGACCGGTTTTCAGTATGGTCTATCAAGGGGGGGATCTTAATGAAGAGATTTTGTATGTAAGAAAGTTCGTTTCTCGGTATCTTAACGAATTGATTTCCGGTTCCAAATGCGACTCAGTGGTTTCTGGTGAAAAAGAATATTTTTGGTTGTTTTTAAATAAAATGTGCAAAACAATTAAAATAAATGACTTAAAAGTAAATCTAAATCTAATTTAAAGTAAATGGCAAGTATTTAAAACGTGACGGAAATTAAAAGGCACTAAACGTAAATAACGCAAACTTAAATCTAACTAAGGCAAACTTAAAACGCAACTAAAACTAAAGCTTAAACTAAGGCAAGGCTAAAATAAATCTAAGGCAAATAAACTTAAAGAGCGAGTAAGGAAAAAGGCGGGAAAAATTAAGCTCGAAATTAAAAGGCAGAAACTTAAAAACTGAAATAAAGAAACCTGAAAATCAGTCTATCCGGAATAATCTTGCTATTCGGAATGTTGCCCTATTCGGAATAAAGTTCCTATTTGGAATAAGTTCTCTATCCGGAATGTTAGCCCTATTCGGAATACCTGGCCTATTCGAAATGATATGCCCTATTCGGAATACTCACCCTATTCGGAATAAATCCCTATCCGGAATAAATCCCTATCCGGAATAAATCCCTATTCGAAATAAATCCCTATTCGGAATAAATCCCTATTCGGAATAAATCCCTATTCGGAATGCTCTGGCTTATTCAGAATATCGTGCCTATTCGGAATATTCCCTTATCCGGAATATTCAATATTCCGGATGGACCACGTATTTTATGCTTCACTCGGAATGTTCCTGGGAAAGTTCAGAAACAGCAAACAAACAGGACCGAAGAACAAGGAACAAGATATTGATGCGATCTAGATAAAAATTAAGCAAAATCAACCACAAGATTAAATCAAACTAAACAATAAACATAGACTAATGATAATCAATCAATCCAAAACAACAAAACTAACAAAACTTAATCAAGATAATCAAAACCCACTTTGATCAAAATAAGAACATAAGAACATGAACATGAACATAAACAATAAAAATCAAAGATTAAGAAAGGTAGAATGAGAGATGAAAAATAAAGATAAAGATTGACAAGAATTAAAAGAAAAACTTACTTGAAATTAAATTGTAATTAAGGTGCAAGACAAGTATTTAAATTTGACAAGTAATTAAATGATAAGGTAATTAAAAGTGGAAGAACTAATTGTCACTATTAGCCAACAAAAAATGAAAAGATTAATCCTAATGACTATTTATAGGGGAGGATTAAGGGGTGCTTAGGAAGCTTCCTCCCCTCTTTCCTTTCTCCTTAATTGCATGCTTAGTCCTTCTCTTCTTAATCTCTTGTTAATTGCACCATTAGTCTTTAAGCCTTTAAATCTTCTTTAATCTTGGACTTTAATGACTTTTGGCTCGGGATTTCTTTGAACTCGTCTTTTAATTCTTCAATAAAATAGACTTGAGTTCTTTAGCTTTAAGTAAACTTCCGTCTTTCGACTTTTTCTTCGATAAATCTTCAGAACTGGTCTTGGACTTCCGTTCTTTTTGCATTCTTGACTTCTCGACTTCATCTTTCATCTTTTTCTTCAATAAAAGCCCGTGAATGCCGTGTTTTCTCCACTTTTCAAAATTTCGTCCTAAATTACAACAAAAACACAAACCACGCATAATTCCGACATAAAAGACATAAAATACACGTTTTTGCTCGGTTATTATTGTAATTAAGTGGTAAAAAGGATGGGTGTTTACACACTTATCAGATCTCCATGTGAAATTAAATACATACCGGTTTTTAAAGCGGTCTCGATCACAATTTTGAGACCGGTTGGATGATTAAAACATGTCTCTATAACAAAATGCAGACAGGTTGTCGTTTTTAAAACAAGTCTTAAAAACCTAAGTTAGACCGCTTTCAAGATTTAAAACCAGTCTCTAACCTTAGTTTTACAATAAAAAAACCACCTGTTTCGGAATTCTTATTGAAAATATTAGCACTTTCAACAAGAAAATACGGAACAGCCCCTATAAGTGTATTAAAAAAGCAATCCAAAACAGCCCGTAAGAATCATGCATAAGAATTAAGTTCAAGCCATCCGTAAACATCATCAATAATTATAAATGCCTTGTAAACATCAGATGTTCAGACTAACCAACTTTTTAAAGCTTTAAGCTACAACTAACTTAAAACAATTTACAGTTGAGTAACATCACAAATAACAATTGTAGCCGTTGATCAAGATCTACAGCAGGCTCTTTTAATTGCACAAACAATCTCCTCAACCTGCATAGATCATATGTAAAAGTTAGTGAATGAATATGTCCACAAAACTTATTTACCATCTGAATAGCTATTCGATAACTTACTAAACGTTGAGAAATATAACCTAAGGTAAAGCCAATCTCGCTTGATTAGCGATGCAAGATGAAGGAAGACCAACCCCATTTATCCTGTTTGTTAGTGATCTTTATTAGTCACCTCCCAGAGAAAAGTTCATGCAACTACAGGACCTTTATCGACTAGCTCCCACAGAAAAAGGCATGCAATGACAGGATCTTTGTCGACTAGCTTCATGATCAAACCAGCTCCAAGCATGTAATATTTTGTACCATGACCTTAAATGAATAAACAAGTGCAGCATTATCAACTTAAAAGCAACACAAAATACTACGAAACACTGTAAAAAATTACAAAATCATGTAGTAACTAGTTCCAAAAGCAATCCTAAACATCCTCGACACACCATCTAAACAATTTTCCGTTAAGATATATACATAAGATATAATTTTCGATCCCAAACAAAGCAAAAACAGGTTATTATTATCAATTCGCTTGAGCCATGGTCTAACAAACCAACTTAAATATGATCCATGACTTGATTCAGTAGTGCTTTTAGCTTTGGTTCATCGCGCAACACGCGTAGGTCTGTTGGCTCGGGATTTCTTTGAACTCGTCTTTTAATTCTTCAATAAAATAGACTTGAGTTCTTCGGCTTTAAGTAAACTTCCGTCTTTTGACTTTTTCTTCGATAAATCTTTAGAGTTGGTCTTGGACTTCCGTTCTTTTTGCATTCTTGACTTCTCGACTTCATCTTTCATCTTTTTCTTCAATAAAAGCCCGTGAATGCCGTGTTTTCTCCACTTTTCACAGTTTCGTCCTAAATCACAACAAAAACCCAAACCACGCATAATTCCGACATAAAAGACATAAAATACACGTTTTGGCTCGGTTATTATTGTAATTAAGTGGTAAAAAGGATGGGTGTTTACACACCTATCAAATCCCCTACACTTGACCATTGCAATGTCCTCATGCAATGCATTAGTTACAAAGCACGTTTACATTTTTCATCACAATCAATCTATAATGGCCTTTATTAAAGAGAAAACTATAAACATTCAAACTAAAGAAATCAAAAAGCATACCTTGGGTTTTGGAAATGTTAGGAATAATCATCATCCTCAAGTTTTCACTTTCTCCAAACCAAGCTTAAAAACGAGATCATTGTTATTATAAGTTAGCAAACTAACACGAACTCATGTGGGCCAATTATTCACTTTGACTCCCTTATTCCTAGGTGTATCTCTTATATTTTATTATTGTCTTGAATGATCACGAGGATGCATTTTTGACCTATTTCGATAGTTATTTAGTCCGAAAATAAAGTGAACGATTTAATCAATAGTTAGCTAAAGGACAAAATCTTTTAAAACTGCTTCTCGGGACCTCATAAAGTTCATATCTTGGCATAACTCGCTTCGCGATTTGAGACCTTTCTCGGACCGATATTTGGCAGCGACTTCATACTTCAAATCTTGAGAGATGTTCATGAAATAATGGTCTTCTCTTCATATATGAATTTCTTCACTTGAACTTTTTGAGAGATTCATACTTGGACCACGACTTCTTCATTTTTCTCCAATCTTTATTTTGGACTTTGATATACAACGATCCGCCTCCTTTTTGACTTGGATCTATTTATCCTCATACCTTGCTAGGGTCTTTTCGGATACACTTCTCCATGACTTTTGGGGATTTTTTGCTTTTCGTCGTGTGTCTCGATCCTTCATATTGATTTTCGATAAATGATTCTTCACATCACTTTTGGATCTTTAGCAACAAAATATAGCCCTCATGCCTTGTTAGGACCTTTTTGGACTCGCCAATCTTTGCATCTCGCTTCAATAAGTTATGCCTTGGCTATGAACTCTAATCCATACCGAGAAAATTTTAAACGATCTTGGGCTAGAAGCTAAGTAACTTTTCAAATCGTACAACCTTATTTATTGCAGATAAATTTATTAGCAAGCGATGGGAGAATAGGCTTATAATTAACTCACATAAATTCACGAAAGAATACCGAACTTATAATTGGCTCTATCATCTCTCGTTCTCCACAGTTTAAAATCTCAAGGAATGAGACTCGTGGATGCTTAGCCTATTAAATCAAAGTTTTTGGTTTTCGAGTCGCCCATAGGATCTTGCAAACTCTTAGAATTTTTCAAGTTTAGAAATCGCGTTTTAAAGTTCCCTTGATAAACGAATCTCTAGGATCAATTATAGGAACTTGCGAAAAGTTCTTGTTCTTAACCCGTGAGAGTTAAGACTTTCGCGTATTATAGCTCCCTATATAAAAGCCTAGCAAAACTTGACTTAAACACGTTAAGGATACTAGCTAGAGTAAACTTAGATAAGTAAACTGGGGTTGAGTCAAAAGATTCACTACGTTTTGAAAATTAAAACCACTTTATTAAAGATTTATTCTAACAAGGAAAGAAAATAATTATACAAAAGGAAAAACTAATAGGCCAAAATAGATCAAAAATTTTGAAAAATGTCGAAAAATTGATTTTCCGGTTAAAATGAGGACAAATACAAGGAAAAGACCACTTAACTTTGATAGAAGTCCCCCCTACACTTAATATAAACCTTTTCCTCAATGTTTAAGCATGTCGGAGTAAACTCCCCTCTACTTAGGACATTGTGTTTTTTTAAATCTCGCTAAGGAAAAGACAACTAAAGAGATTCCTATTTTAATATTGAGAAATATAAAATAGTGAATCGAAAAGAGTTTAGGATAGAATTGGGAAGAAGGAACACGGAATCACGGGTCGTCAAGAATCATCAAGAGTGGATCATTGAGGCTCGAATACCTGATTAAGAGAGGAGAGGAAATAGCAAACCAACGGGTCCCCCCTACACTTAGGATAAAGAAAGCGAAAAGATAGATACATGGGTTGCCTCCCAAGAAGCGCTTGATTTTTGATTACCGAGTCGTGAGCCTGACCTCGACCTTGATCATCATAGGAAGAAGCATGAAACATATCCACCAGGATCAAAGACATAGTTTTTGTCCATCAAATAGCACAAGCTTAAGGCGAACAAGGAAAGCCAAAGAAGAATAGGCAAGGTTCCCTTAAGCAAAGATGGAGCACGGTGGAAGCAAGTATGGTGAGGTGCAAGCATGTCTTCAATAGTTCCAAAGATTTTTCCTTTTATTTCATCAGGTGGATACTGAGATGGCTGTAGAATATCAATACCGGGGTCAAATACCTTTTCCTTTAAGGGAAAATAGCACTTAGGCTCAGCAGAGTGCGAAGAAGATCCGCGATGAAAATGCACAACCTCGTCCTCAGAAGGAGGACAAAGAGGTGTTAACTCATACGTGCTGAGGATATCGGTGTCGACCGGTTTCTTCTCCTTTGAAAGTATTTTCTTTAAATCCAAAGTAGGATCAAGACGATAATCTTCAAAATCATAAGGAGGAGCATCACTCTCATGAGGGAAGTAAGTGTTGAGAAACGTAGAGAAGTCTTCCTCAAAAGAGTAATCATCCAAAGTAGGATCGAGTGATGGCGGAGGATCTTCATCACGTGAAGAATCGCTCGAATGAGTATCAGCCTCATCGAAATCATCATACGTGGGCAGGTCGGGATACTCGGAGGTAAGGTCATCATAGTCATCCGAATCTGAGCTAGAATCATCATCATAAGCATCGAAGATCGATGGAGAATCATAAATGGGAGAATGTTCCAAATTGGAGAGAGAATCATCCACATGATCATGAAAAAGTGGATTATCAATGGAAGAATCGAATTGAGGATTGTTGTAGACGACAAAATCATCGAGCACATTAATCATATTCACTGATTCTCGTCCAAAGGATTTGCTTGTAAGCTTCCCCATTTTGAAAACTTGTGAATCATTCCCGACTCTTAAGATTAACTCACCTTCGACCACATCAACTAGAGCTCGTTCGGTTCTCAAGAATGGCCGACCAAGTATTAAAGGAATACGAGGGTCCATTTCATAATCAACAACGACAAAGTCGACCGGGAAAGTAAATGTGCCAACTTTTATGAACACGTCTTCGGCTATACCAACGGGGTATGCGAGAGTGCGATTTGCAAGTTCAAGAGTCATCTTTGTTGGAGTGAGGGCGGGCAATGATAGTGTTTTCCAAACACTCAAAGGCATAAGATTAATACTGGCCCCGAGATCAGCAAGGGCAGTAAATTCTTCAGTTTTTTTGAAAACACAAGGCAACACAAAACGACCGGGATCTCTAAGCTTTTCCGGAAGTTCTTTAAGAATAACTGCAGAGCAGTTTTCATTTAAGCGTGTGTTGGTGAGCTCAATCAACTTTTCCTTCTTGTTAAGCAATTCCTTGAATGCTTTGACAAATTTCGGCATGTGGACAAGTGCTTCGAGAAAGCTAATGTTGAAGTTCATTTGAGAGATCATCTTCACATAGCTCGACACTTGAGAGTCATCCTTGGTTAGCATTTTGGTCTTGCCTAAGCGAGAAGGATATGGGATATTAGGTTTGGGTGGTGAAGTTGAAGGCGTAGCAGGTAAAGGTTGAGATGTTGAAGGGTCCTTCCTAGGTACATCGTCATGACGAGGCGGAGACGGTAATGGTGCACTAATACTAGGTGTAGAAGGAGTAGGGATAAATGGTGGTGTAGCAGGTGTAGATGATGGGGGCGGGATAGGTGGATCGACAATGGTAATTCCACTACGAGTAGTAATACCACTCACATTTGCTCGCGGATTGGTGACGGTGTTTGAAGGTAGAGAACTCAAAGAAGAAGGTTGAGCGGCGGGCAAGAAACTAGCAAGCATATTCTTTAAATCATTTGTTTGATTGCTGAAGGAGGATTGAATATTATCTCGAAGCTCGGATCTTATCTCATTTCCTTGCTTGGTAATATCTCCTTTAAGATTGATAATTTGACTCTGCAGATTCTTGATTTGCTCACCTTGGGTTCTCATTATGGCTTCGACATCCGGGTTAATGGGTGGGGTTTGTTGAGCGGGTGGGTGATAAGGATTAGAAGCTCTTGGTGGGATTTGGTTGCTTCTATTGTAGTTGTTGGCGGGGTTTTGGTTTTGAGGAGAAAAACCTGGTGAAAGGTAGTTGTTAGACCGGTAACTCAGCAAATTTCTATCCCCTTGAGGTCGAGCTTGGTAATTTTCCGGTGAATAATTACCATAAGATGCATACACATTTTCCGGATTTCCTTGAGTTTAAGAACAATCGGTGTATGAGTGAGGACCGCCGCATGTTTCACAAGAAAGTGCAACCGCTTTAACTTGTTGTTGTTGGTTTGAAGCGAGAAGCAAGATACTTTTGCTCATTTCAGTCATCATGCGGGTGAGTTCGGTCATATCAGGGTTTACTGAAGTAGAAGAGACATTGACTCTCGGGTTGTTCCTTGAAGAAGCGGAGGAATCCCAGTTTTTGTGGTGAGTAGTCATGTTCTCAATTAACTCTCTACACTCCTCGGGTCTCCTTTTCATGAATGTGCCACCGGCGGCTGCATGAATCGTATCACGATCTCGAAAAGTCAAACCGTTGTAGAAAGTATCAATCAATGTGACAGGGAGCATGTTTTGATTTGGACAACGATCAATCAAGACATTATATCTTTCCCAAGCATCAAAAAGAGATTCATCAGGATCTTGCATGAAACCGCTGATTTGATTGCGAAGGCTCGTGACCATGGATGGTGGAAAGTAGCGCGACAAAAAACGTTGAGTCATGTCATCCCAAGTATGAATTGAATTCTTCGGGAGACGATCAAACCATTTCTCGGCATGATGTGATAAAGTATGTGGAAAGAGTTGTAGGCGTAGAACATCCATTATGGCATCGGACAACTTCATGCTTTGGGTGATTGTAATGAACTTGTCGAGGTGTTTGTTGGCATCATCATCAGGCATTTCGGCGAATGGATTAGTTTGCACTTTCTGAATCACGTGGTGCTTCAACGAAAACTCCGGAGCGTTGATTTGCACCGGCGCAATCGGTCCTCCTCGTCCAAACATGGTAGGTTGACAAAGCTCCTCCATTGTCCGAAGATCGGGCTGTGGAAGAACATTGTTGTTATTATTGTTGAGGTGCGGTGGATTATTGTTGTTGTTAACACCTGACATACTTAAATCTTCTCGAGTCTCGGGCTCTTGATAATTAGAAGATCTAGTACACATACACCTGAAAATACAAAAGAAAACAATACCACACACAAAGACAATATATATACACAATAAAAATAAAATCTTTTTGGATTTTCGAAATTTTTAATTTTTATGGTTTTTATCAATTTATGCAAGAAAATAACGCTCACAAGTGAACGGATCCCAAAAAGCAACGCGTCTCTCACAAAAAACCGTTAATCTTTACGAACAGAGCCGGCAGCGGCGCCATTTTAATGAAGAGATGTTGTATGTAAGAAAGTTCGTTTCTCGGTATCTTAACGAATTGATTTCCGGTTCCAAATGCGACTTAGTTGTTTCTGGTGAAAAAGAATATTTTTGGTAGTTTTTAAATAAAATGTGCAAAACAATTAAAATAAATGACTTAAAAGTAAATCTAAATCTAATTTAAAGTAAATGGCAAGTATTTAAAACGTGACGGAAATTAAAAGGCACTAAACGTAAATAACACAAACTTAAATCTAACTAAGGCAAACTTAAAACGCAACTAAAACTAAAGCTTAAACTAAGGCAAGGCTAAAATAAATCTAAGGCAAATAAACTTAAAGTGCGAGTAAGGAAAAAGGCGGGAAAAATTAAGCTCGAAATTAAAAGGCAGAAACTTAAAAACTGAATTAAAGAAACCTGAAAATCAGTCTATCCGGAATAATCTTGCTATTCGGAATGTTGCCCTATTCGGAATAAAGTTCCTATTCAGAATAAGTTCTCTATCCGGAATGTTAGCCCTATTCGGAATACCTGGCCTATTTGGAATGATATGCCCTATTCGGAATACTCACCCTATTCGGAATAAATCCCTATCTGGAATAAATCCCTATCCGGAATAAATCCCTATTCGGAATAAATCCCTATTCGGAATAAATCCCTATTCGGAATGCTCTAGTTTATTCAGAATATCGTGCCTATTCGGAATATTCCCTTATCCGGAATATTCAATATTCCGGATGGACCACGTATTTTATGCTTCACTCGGAATGTTCCTGGGGAAGTTCAGAAACAGCAAACAAACATGATCGAAGAACAAGGAACAAGATATTGATGCGATCTAGATAAAAATTAAGCAAAATCAACCACAAGATTAAATCAAACTAAACAATAAACATAGACTAATGATAATCAATCAATCCAAAACAACAAAACTAACAAAACTTAATCAAGATAATCAAAACCCACTTTGATCAAAATAAGAACATAAGAACATGAACATGAACATAAACAATAAAAATCAAAGATTAAGAAAGGTAGAATGAGAGATGAACAATAAAGATAAAGATTGACAAGAATTAAAAGAAAAACTTACTTGAAATTAAATTGTAATTAAGGTGCAAGACAAGTATTTAAATTTGACAAGTAATTAAATGACAAGGTAATTAAAACTGGAAGAACTAATTGTCACTATTAGCCAACAAAAAATGAAAAGATTAATCCTAATGACTATTTATAGGGGAGGATTAAGGGGTGCTTAGGAAGCTTCCTCCCCTCTTTCCTTTCTCCTTAATTGCATGCTTAGTCCTTCTCTTCTTAATCTCTTGTTAATTGCACCATTAGTCTTTAAGCCTTTAAATCTTCTTTAATCTTGGACTTTAATGACTTTTGGCTCGGGATTTCTTTGAACTCGTCTTTTAATTCTTCAATAAGATAGACTTGAGTTCTTCGGCTTTAAGTAAACTTCCGTTTTTCGACTTTTTCTCCGATAAATCTTCAGAATTGGTCTTGGACTTTCGTTCTTTTTGCATTCTTGACTTCTCGACTTCATATTTCATCGTTTTCTTCAATAAAAGCCCCTGAATGCCGTGTTTTCTCAACTTTTCAAAGTTTCGTCCTAAATCATAACAAAAACACAAACCACGCATAATTCCGACATAAAAGACATAAAATACACGTTTTGGCTCGGTTATTATTGTAATTAAGTGGTAAAAAGGATGGGTGTTTACACACCTATCAGATCTCCATGTGAAATTAAATACATACCAGTTTTTAAAGCAGTCTCGATCACAATTTTGAGACCGGTTGGATGATTAAAACATGTCTCTATAACAAAATGCAGACAGGTTGTCGTTTTTAAAACAGGTCTTGAAAACCTAAGTTAGACCGCTTTCAAGATTTAAAACCGGTCTCTAACCTTAGTTTTACAATAAAAAAACACCTGTTTCGGAATTCTTATTGAAAATATTAGCACTTTCAACAAGAAAATACGCAACAGCCCCTATAAGTGTATTAAAAAAGCAATCCAAAACAGCCCGTAAGAATCATGCATAAGAATTAAGTTCAAGCCATCCGAAAACATCATTAATAATTATAAATGCCTTGTAAACATCAGATGTTCAGACTAACCAACTTTTTAAAGCTTTAAGCTACAACTAACTTAAAACAATTTACAGTTGAGTAACATCACAAATAACAATTGTAGCCGTTGATCAAGATCTACAGCAGGCTCTTTTAATTGCACAAACAATCTCCTCAACCTTCATAGATCATATGTAAAAGTTAGTGAATGAATATGTCCACAAAACTTATTTACCATCTGAATAGCTATTCGATAACTTACTAAACGTTGAGAAATATAACCTAAGGTAAAGCCAATCTCGCTTGATTAGCGATGCAAGATGAAGGAAGACCAACCCCATTTATCCTGTTTGTTAGTGATCTTTATTAGTCACCTCCCAGAGAAAAGTTCATGCAACTACAGGACCTTTATCGACTAGCTCCCACAGAAAAAGGCATGCAATGACAGGATCTTTGTCGACTAGCTTCATGATCAAACCAGCTCCAAGCATGTAATATTTTGTACCATGACCATAAATGAATAAACAAGTGCAGCATTATCAACTTAAAAGCAACACAAAATACTACGAAACACTGTAAAAAATTACAAAATCATGTAGTAACTAGTTCCAAAAGCAATCCTAAACATCCTCGACACACCATCTAACCAATTTTCCGTTAAGATATATACATAAGATATAATTTTTGATCCCAAACAAAGCAAAAACAGGTTATTATTATCAATTCGCTTGAGCCATGGTCTAACAAACCAACTTAAATATGATCCATGACTTGATTCAGTAGTGCTTTTAGCTTTGGTTCATCGCACAACACGCGTAGGTCTGGTGTTGCCTCCATTTCAGATTTGTACCATCCCAGGAAATACATAACCAAATGTTTATACACTAACAGAAATTATGTCAATTTAATAAAAAAGAATAGGATGTGATAAATTGTATGATATACAAACCATGATGTTGAGCAACGGTCTCACATTTTCCATGTGGTCAGCTCAGTGTAAGCATGTTCAGCTTGAGAAAAATTTATACATACATAGCTAAGAAACAAATTATAGATTCCACCATGGATCTAACTCTTTCACCATGTATTGGCATCAGCCCATCAGCCTACACAAATTGACCACAAGTATAATTATTTTTGAAATTTCAAATGGTTGTTACCAAGTATATATCAATAAACTAAGCAATTGATGGAGTAATATTCAACTCATGAACATATATTTTAAGTTTTGATTCTATCCTACCTTATCAATTTTGATGATGTATGATGTTCAGCTGATAACCATTTTCTTTCCATCAGTATTAAAGATTTACCGACCGAAGTCAGAAGTGGTCAATAATAGTTTTCTAATGCCAAACATAATAGCAAGCTTAAACTAATAAACCACATGAATCAGCTTCCTAAATACAATAATTCTTTCATGATCAAAAAGACCCTAATTAAATGCTTATAAGATATATTCTAGTTAGCAAGCTAACTTTTACTAACAAACCCCCATATTAAATAAAAGCAATTAATCCAATTATTGTTTATCAATAAGAAAATCCAATTATTGTTTATCAATAAGAAAATCCAATTAATACAACAAAGCAACTGACAATAAGCAAAATATAGAAAACAAAGATATCAATTTTATAGGAACATAAAGTAGTTGAATCAAAATATAGATCTAATATTATTGATATACACACCTTTAGTCAAAACATGTAAATTAATAGGAGTGGGGCGGTAGCGCAACTCTTTATCGTTGGTACCATGAGTGGCAGCGGAGACAATGGTGTTTTGGTTGGCGTGTCATGGTGGTATGACGGAAATGTAATAAACCTTAAAGAGAGCTAGTAATTAAACAGGGGTGGGGTGTCTGTTTGGTGAAGAAGTGGAATGAGTGGATAGGGTTTTAAATTTTCAATCTTTTGAAAATTTACGAAAATTTTAGGAGGGCCAAGGTCCCGCTTATAAAATTTAACTTTCAGTTGAAAATTTAAAGAGGGCTAATGTCCTGCTCAACATATTCCAGACCGGGTCTATAATTTTAACCGGCCCATTTCACTGAAACACATCCAGACTTGTTTCTAATCGTAAACCCGGTCTACAATAAACCAAAAAGAGACCTGTTGAATATCTAAAAACCGGTCTGGAGTTAGTATTTACATGGAAACCGAGTTTTTTCATCAAAAAGGGTCTGGTTATTTTTGTGCAGCTCAAAAACTAATTTTGAGACCTTGTATAATAGAAAAGGGTCTTGATGAGGGGGTCTCGAATCCTTATTTTGTAGTAGTGATAGGATCTTGCAACTTCTTAGACTTTTTCAAATTTAGAATTCGCATTTTAAAGTTCCCTTGATAAACGACTCTCTAGGATAAATTATAGGAACTTGCGAAAAGTTCTTGTTCTTAACCCGTAAGAGTTAAGACTTTCGCGTTTTAAAGTTCCCTATATAAAAGCCTAGCAAATCTTGACTTAAACACGTTAAGGATACTAGCTAGAGTAAACTTAGATAAGTAAACTCGGGTTGAGTCAAAGGATTCACGACGTTTAAAAATTAAAAACCACTTTATTAAAATTTATTCTAGCAAAGAAAGAAAATAGCTATAACAAAGGTAAATACTAATAGGCCAAAATAGATTAAAAAATTTGAAAAATGTCGAAAAAATCATTTTTTCGGTTAAAATGAGGACAAGTACAAGGAAAAGCCCACTTAACTTCGATAGAAGTCCCCTACACTTAATATAAACATTGTCCTGAATGTTTAAGCATGTGGAAGTAAACTCCCCTACAATTATGACATTGTGCATGTTGTTTAAATCTTGCTAAGGAAGAGACAACTAAAGTGATTCCTATTTCAATATTAATAATATAAGATAGAGAATCAAAAGAGTTTAGGATAGAACCGAGAAGACGGGTACACGGGATCACGGATCATCAAAAGTCATCAAGAATGGATCTTTGAAAGCTCGAATCCCTGCATATGATTATAAAGAAAACAACAAACACATACTAGGGTCTCCCCTACACTTATTGTAAAAACAAAGAAAAAGGATAGATACTGCGGGTTGCCTCCTGAGAAGCGCTTGTTTTTGTTAACCGAGTCGTGAGCCTGACTCGACCTTGATTAGCATGGGAAAAAGCTTGAAACACATCCACCGAGATCAAATACATGGTTTTCATCCATCAAGTAGCACAAGCTTAAGGTGAACAAGGCAAGCCAAAAAAGAGTAGGCAAGGTTCCGTTAAGTTGTTGAGCACGGTGGTAGCAAGGGTGTTGAGGTGCAAGCATATCTCCATGGTTTCCAAAAATCTTTCCTTTTATTTCATCAGATGGATACTGAGATGGCTTAAAAATTGCAATACCGGGGTCGAACACCTTTTCCTTTAGGGGAAAATAACACTCAGGGTCAGTAGACCTTGAAGAGGATCCGCTCATAAATCGCACAATCTCATCCTCAGAAGGGGGATAAAGAGGTGTCAAGACATAGGTACTGCGGATATCAGTGTCGGTCGGCTTCTTCTCCTTTGAAACAGGTTTCTTCATATCTAGAGGAGGATAAAGACCATAATCATCAAAGTCCAAAGGATGAGAATCACTCTCATTTGGGAAGTAAGTGTTGAGAAGAGTAGCAAAGTCTTCCTCAAATGAGTAGTCATCCAAATTAGGATCAAGTGTTGTTGGTAGAGGATCTTCATTATGTGAAGAATCACTCGAAAGAGTATCAGCCTCATCAAAATCATCATAAGTGGGCATGTCTGGATACTCAGAAGTAAAATCATCAGAATCATCCATATCAGAACTCGAATCATCATCGTAGTCATCATAGATCGGTGGAGACTCATGAATTGGTGGAGGATCTAAATTAGAGAGAGAATCATCCACATCATATTGGAACAGTGGATTATCATAGCAAGAATAAAATAGAGGATTGTTGTAGACGACAAAATCATCAAGCACATTAATCATATTCGCTGATTCTCTTCCATTTGATTTGGTTGTGATTTTCCCCATTTTAAAAACTTGTGCATCATTTCCGACCCTTAATATGAGCTCACCTTCGGCAACATCGACTAATGCTTTTCCAGTTCTCAAGAATCACCGACCAAGTATTAACAGAATACGAGGGTCCATTTCATAATCAACAACAACAAAGTCGACCGGAAAAGTGAACGTGCCAACTTTAATAAACACATCTTCAGCAATACCAACGGGGTAAGCGAGAGTGCGATTTGCTAGCTCAAGAGTCATCTTTGTTGGTGTAAGGTCAGGTAACGATAAATTTTTCCAAACACTTAAAGGCATCAGATTTATACTTGCCACGAGATCGGCTAAGGCAGTAAATTCTTCGGTTTGGTGAAAAGTACATGGTAGCACAAAACGACTGGGATCTCCAAGTTTCTCCGGAAGTTCTTTAAGAAGGACGACAGAACAATTTTCATTCAACCGAGTATTAACAAACTCGGCCATCTTCTCCTTCTTATTAAGCAATTCCTTAAACATCTTAACAAATTTAGGCATTTGTGCTAGAGCTTTAACAAGGCTAAAGGTGATGGTCAGTCCCGAAATCTTATTCAAATAGTTTGACACTTGAATGTTATCCTTGGTTTGCAGTTTGGCCTTGTCTAAGCGAGATGGATAAGGAATGTTGGTTTAGTTGGTGTAGATGTAGCAGGTAAAGGTTGAGATGTTGAAGGTTTAAAGGTGGAAGGTGGGGTTGGTGAAGGGTTTTTCTTGGGTACTTCTGCTAGTAGAGGTGGAGACGGTAATGGAGAACTAATACTAGGCGTGGGAGTAGGAGGGATAAATGGTGGTGGAAGAGGTGTAGATGGAGTAACTGGGGGTGGGGTAGATGGTCCTACTAAGGTTGCTCCACTGCGTGTAGTAATAGCACTCACATTCGCTCTTAGGTTGGTGACGATATTTGAAGGTAGAGAGCCCGAAGTAGAGGGTTGAGGAGTGGGTAAGAAACTACCCAACATATTCTTCAAATCATTTGTTTGAGTGCTAAAAGAGGTTTGTATATCATGTCGAAGCTCGGATCTAATATAATTACCTTGCTTAGTGATATCTCCTTTCAAATTGATAATTTGGCTTTGTAGATTCTTGATTTGCTCTCCTTGGGTTCTCACTAAGGTTTCAACATCTTGATTAATGGGTGGGGCTTGTTGAGCGGGTGGGTGATAAGGATTAGAAGCTCGTGGTGGGTTTGGGTTGCTTCTATTGTAGTTGTTGGGGTTGTGGTTTTGAGGAGAAAAACTGGGTGAAAGAAAGTTGTTAGAACGGTAACTTAGCAAGTTACGATGACCTTGAGGCCGGGCTTGGTAATTTTCCGTTGAATAGTTACCATAAGCCGCATACACGTTTTCCGGATTGTCTTGAGTAGAAGGAAAATCAGTGTATGAATGAGGACCGCCGCAAGTCTCACAAGAAGTTGCAACAACTTTAACTTGTTGTTGTTGATTTGTAGCTAAGGGTTGCATGTTTTTGCTCATTTCGAACATTGCGCGGGTCAATTCGGTGATATCAGGGTTTGAAGAAGTAGAAGAAACATTGACTCTCGGGTTTGATCTTGAAGATGCGGATGAATCCTATTTTTGTGGTGAGTAGTCATGTTCTCGATAAGCTCTCTACACTCCTCGGGTCTTCTTTTCATAAATGTGCCACCGGCGGCTGCATTAATCGTATCACGATCACGAAAAGTTAAACCGTTGTATAAAGTATCAATCAAAGTAACGGGGAGCATGTTATGGTTTGGACATCGATCAATCAAAACATTATATCGTTCCCAAGAATCAAAAAGTGATTCATCGGGTTCTTGAGCAAATCCACTAATTTGATTTCGAAGGCTCGTGACCATGGATGATGGAAAGTAGCGTGACAAAAAGCGTTGAGTCATATCATCCCAAGTATGAATTGAATTCTTCGCAAGACGATAAAACCATTTTTCGGCATGGTGGGATAAGGTGTGTGGAAATAGGTGAAGGCGAAGAAAATCCATAGTAACACCGGGCAACTTCATGCTTTGAGTAACGGTAATGAACTTGTCGAGGTGTTTGTTGGCATCATCATCCGGCAATCCGCGAAATGGACAAGAATTTTGAACTTGTTGGATCATGTGATGCTTCAACGAAAACTCTGGAGCCGTGATTTGCATCGGCGTAATCGGTCCTCCGCGTCCATTCATTGTTGGTTGACACAGCTCCTCCATCGTTCGAAGGTCGGGTGGGGGAACATTGTTGTTGTAATTCATCTTGGGGTGGGGTGGATTATTGTTGTTGTGCACACCAGCCATATCTAAATCTTCACGAGTCTCGGGCTCTAAATAAGTCGAAGATCTAGTACGCATGCACCTTCAAAAGAAAAAGAAAAAGATACCAAAGAAATAGAGAATATATATTTACACTTATAAAAATAAAATCTTTTTGGTGGAAAAATTTGAAAAAGAGATGTTTTTTAAACGTTTTTTAATGTTTTTGTATTTTTGAAAATTTTTAATTTTTATGGATTTTTTTGAAAAATTTTAAGCAAGAAAAATAACGTTCACGAGTGAACGGATCTCAAAATTCAACGCGTCTCTCACAGAAAACCGTTAATCTTCACGAAAAGAGCCGACAGCGGCGCCCTCTAATAACTAGGATTTAGTTAGAAAAATTATTCGTTCGTTGAAATCGGTCTAATCGAATTGATAATAGTTTAACGTGCGACTCAGTCGTCTTTTGGTGGAAACAATAAATTGGTCGTTGTAGTAAAGTAAATGTGCAAGACTTAAAAGTAAATGACGGTAATTAAAACTAAAACTAATTAAAACGTAAATGGTGCAATATTAAAACTTTTAAAAGTAAATGACGAGAAATTAAATGACGTAAAATTAAAGCGCGACGAAAAGTAAATTTGGCAAGTTAATTAAAATGAAAGTAAAATTGACAATTTAATAAAAATAAAAGCTTAAAAAAATAAACTAAAAATTACTAGAAAAGTAATGAAAAGTAAGCTTGGAAAAATAAGATAAAAACAAAGACAAAAGTTAGATCGCAGTCACGATCGTAACTCACAATCGTACCCTGGATCGTACTCTCGATCGTGGCCCGGATCGCAATGAGCGATCGCAGCCAAGAAGCTTAAGGTTGGATCGTAACCACGATCGCAACAAGTGGATCGCAGTGACGATCGTACTCTTCGATTGTACTACGAGATCGTACCCACGATCGCAGCCAATGAACGTGGCTTGGATCGCAACGGCCAATCGCACCCTGGATCGCACCCTATGATCGCACCCACGATCGCAACAAGTGATCGTGGTGTGGATTAAGTAGTGTGATCGTACTGAACGATCGTACTATGGATCGCAAGTAGAAACCCTAGGGGCTTATGCGATCACACTTACTCGATCGTACTGGGTAAACTCTTAAGAAAGTTACAAAGGAATCAAATAAACAAATAAGCAAATACCAAATAAGCACTTTTGACAATAAGCAAATAACAAAAACTTAATTAAAACAAGAATAAGCAAAACAAAATAAGCTAAAATTTAAACTTTTCAAAACAAAAATAAGCAAACAAAATAAGCAAACTTTTAAAAAGATAAAACTTTTAAGAAAACTTAAAAAACAATAAGCGAAATACGAAATACGCAAATAAGATTGTCAAGCTCATAGCTTAATTCGTATAAAAGCCTAGATAGAAATAAAAAGATAAACTTTTTACTCCAATAATCAATAAGATTAAGCAAAAGAATACTTAATCTGAATTGATAATCAAAATCAAAAGTAAGAAAAGTAGAATAAGACGGATAATGAAAAGCTTGATTAAAGGAAAGTAAAGATTCAACAAAAAAATTAAAAGACTTACTTGAATTAAAGGAAAAAATTAAAGGTTCAAGACAAGGAAATTAAAATGACAATTAAGTAAATGACATGAAAATTAAAGGTGCATGTAATTAAAGGTGGAGAGCTAAGTTGTCAAATTAGCTAACAAAATGAAAATGAGGTGAAATGCCTCTATTTATAGGGAGAAGGGAGGTTAGCATGTGTTGGAAGCTTCCTTCTTTCTTTCTTTCTCGTCTTTTCGTCTTCTAAATTCTTCGACTTTTTCGACTTTGTCTCAGGATTAATTAAACTTGTCTGGTAATTTCTTCATTAATTAGACTTGAGTTCTTCGGCTTTATTAAACTTCCGTCTTTAGACTTTTGTTCGATAAATCTTTAGAATAGGCCTTGGACTTCTGTTCTTTTTGCACTCTTGATCTTTTGACTTCGTCTTTTGTCTTTTTCTTCGATAAAAGCCCGTGAAAGCCCGTGTTTCCTTCCATTTTCACATTTTGGTCCTAAATCACAACAAAAACACAAACCACGCATAATTTCGACATTTACGACATAAAATACACGTTTTGGCTTGGTTATTATTATAATTAAGTGGTAAAAGGATAAGTGTTTTCACACTTATTAATAGGCATAGTACTCCAATTTCTCAAAAGACAAATTCCTCAATTTAGCGTAAGTCCATCCTGTTTGATGACATCTAAGTAACATGTTGTAAAGCTCCCTTCTAGATGTCTTGTTTTCAGAGAGTACCTTGTTTGCCCTATGTTCCAAAATGACTTTACAATCATTTTGAACTCTCAATAAGATATCCAGACCCCAAATCTGTTCTGTCGAAGTCATGTCTGGATTCTCTACACAAGCCTCTTCCCATTTGAAATACATAGTAGACTAATAAGTGTGAAAACACTTATCCTTTTGCCACTTAATTATAATAAAACAGGACCAAAACGTGTATTTGATGTCGAAAAGTCGGAATTATGCGTGGTTTGTGTTTTTGTTGTGTTTTAGGACAAAAATATGAAAAAGGAAGAAAACACGGTCTTTCGCAGGCTTTTATCGAAGAAAAAGAAAAAAGACAAAGTCAAAAGATCAAGAGTGCAAAAAGAACGGAAGTCAAAGGCCTATTCTAAAGATTTATCGAAGAAAAAGTCTAAAGACGGAAGTTTAACGAAGTCGAAGAACCAAGTCTAATAAAAGAAGAAAATTATAAGACAAGTTCATTTTATCATTCGACAAATCCTGAGAGAAAGTCGAGAAAGACGAAGAAATTAAAAGACGAAAAGACAAAGAAGAAAGAGAAAACAACACTCCTCCACTCCTCCTATAAATACCCTCATAATCCTTCATTAGGAGGTGTTAGATTTTTAGTTAAATAATTTAGATAGTTTATTTTTCAAGTTTTAGGAGCAGATTAATTTCTCTCTCTAGATTTACTTTCAAGTTTTTAATCTTTCATCTTAATCTTGTATTTGAATCTTTAATCTTCTTCTTAATTTCAAGCTTTTTATTAATCATTCTCATTCTATCTTTCTTCATTTTAATCTTGTTTGATTTAGATATTCATGTAATTTGTTTAATCTTTACACCTATTGTTTAATTGAAGTGCTTGTTTGTTTGTTCTTATGGTTTTGATATGTTTTATCCTTTTAGCTTATTGTGTCTAGTGCTTAGTGTGTGATTTTCTTATTTTTAATTATGTGTTTTAGATAGTTAATCTTTTAAAAGTTGATTTTTTAATATTTAGATTATTTAGTGTTTTTAAAGTTTTTAAATTATGGCTTATTTTCTTTTTCCTAAAATCTATTTGGTTAAAGTTTTAGTTAAGTGCTTATTAGATTTTAGGTTATTTGTATTTTTTTGTATTACCCGGATTCATAAACCCTCTTTTCCCGGACTTGTATGTTGCTTTTATTCCGACTTCGGATTTTTGTTCATTCCGGATTGCATCCATCAAGTTATTCCGGATTGCTTCCTATTTCCCTATTCTGGATTAGCTTACTAATCCGCATTCCGGATTACGTTTTGAATATACATTCCGGATTAAATCCGGAATTTAGTATTCCGGATAAGGGCTTTATTATTCCGGATAGTGAGAAGATTGGGGATTCTGGATAGTAACAAGACTTGCATTCCGGATTAGCATAGAAATGACACATTCCGGATTTTATTAAGTCAAGTATTCCAGATAGTGTGATGTATTTGTATCCCGGATTTTGATTGAAATAAGGTTTCCGGATTGTGTTATGTTTGCTTATTCCGGAGTATACCTAGGTTGTGGATTCAGTAATGTGTATCACATATACATTCCGGATTTGGTTAAGTTTTGATATTCCGACTTAGTTTAATTTTGTCTTTTCCCGAATTATATTTTTAGCTTGTTTTTCAAATTATTTTTAAACTTTATTTTCCCTCCATTTTACTTGGTTTTATTTTAACTTATTTTGTGTAACACCCTCAAATTTATACAACTCAATACAGCAGAAGACTAGTTGGTGTTACGGGATAACACATTACTCACATCATAGACAACGCATAAAAATCGCGTCGCTTATTAATAAAGCATTTCCATTCATGAATATCAAATTTACATAGGTCCCAAGTCATTACATTTCATACAAAGTTTTTATAAAATATTTGAATGGAAAATATGGTTTAAGTGCGGGCCATGAATTCTTGTCGTCTTCCCGAGAATTACCTTCAAGTACCTGAGATAAAACATATTAAAAGAAAAGGTCAGCGATAACGCCGAGTGAATTCATAGAGTTTATTAAATTCCATCAATATAACTTTGGTATAAAATAATTACCAAAAATCATTTCGTACAAATCATTGTAATAGGCCATAAAATAGCCAAAATCATTTTATACAAATCTTTATCAAATCATAATATAGGCATTTGCCTTAAAAACCATTATACGAACCACTGTCGTTAAAAACATCATACAATACGTCTTACGACGTTGTATAAAGTTAAATAAAAACCGTATATGAATATGGTTACGAAAACCAAAACACAAACATAATATCATTAGTATGACCCCGTATTGCTAATCAGGCAATACATCGTAATTCGGTGCGTCTAGTAGTATTTCGTTAACTGGATTATTATAAGCCGCATGACATTGTTACCTTACTATCACAACAACGGGTAGCTAACCCGATACCAAATTTGCCCATCTAAGTTAGCGTGTCGTCACAAAGGTCACGCTATGGAAATCTTCTCATACATAAATTCGCTTACCAATCAATGTGGGACGACGGGGATCAACCGTCAAGGCGCGAACTGGGGTGATCGTCCCCAAATAGTACTATTAAATGCATAAGCATCTACCAAATCCCGGTAGTTCACAATTCATGCTAATGGGACTTTTAGTGACATAACCTAACTTTAATAATCCATTTTATTTTATCTATCGGGTCCTTTAATCTTTTATCGGGTCATACAATCAGGTCATACAATCATTCGGGTCCAAATCCATAAACAAACAATCGGGACAAATGGTGTCCTATTTTATAAAAACTAACATGTTATCTCCCTCTCGGGTTTATAAAATATTTCATAAAAACATTTAAAAGAGTGCGAGGCTATGAACTCACGTTGAGGTGGGAAGGCGGGTTATCGGCAATTCGGACGTACGGTACATGCTTCAATCACGGAAACCTAGACAAATAATACTCATCTTAGACTCATGTCCAATGACTTTATAAAAATAACAATTATGTATACATATGATCATTTTATATATATGATGATCAAGTGGGTTTACATATTCTCGTTTGCTCATTTTAGTGTTATGTGTCGGTAACGTTTATACTAGTTTACTAGTTTTACCTATTTACGTGTTTTAAGTCCAATAAACTTATTATAAGTTCTTTAACTTGTATTAATCCATGTTATACTTATATTATCAGTATCTACACTTTACAAGTTGGTCCTAAATGGGTTAAGTCCAATAAGTTCTTTTTATAAGTGTTTAACTTATTTAGTCCAATTATTAGTCCAATATGTTTACTTAGCTCGTTAATGTCCGTATGTCCTATAGTTCGGGTTTTATCGGTTTTTACTTGTTTTAGATACTTATATATCATTATATGACTTTTAAAAACTTTACATTAGACGGGTTTGATCGTCTAAGTTTTAGTTGGCGAAAAACGTTAATTTTACGGAAATAGCCGAAAAAGTCGTAAAAATCAAGTTTATAGTTTTTATTACTTATAAGTATTATTCCACTACCATTTTTATAATTTATACACTTATTTAAACTTTTACATATTCATATAAATTAAATCCATAAGTTAGTGGGTTTTTATTTTACATTTTATACAATATAATTTTGAGTTCTTATATAATAATAATAAACATTAATTCTCAAAATCTGATTTTTATTTTCATGTTCACCAAAACTGCCATATCTAGAGTTCTATATGGAGATAGAAGCTCAAATTTTAATCACATAAACTACATGATATGTTCTCCATTTAACTCTACTATAGCTACTGTTGAATCAGCCTCTAAGTATTTTCTAAAAATCGTCCAAAACAGTGAACTCAGATTTGTACTCTAAACTTGTTTTGATCATATCTCACTCATCCTAATGATTCCATTGCATGGCCAACTCTCACATGTGTACAAGACATATTACTTACTGTATCTCCATTAATATATGCCATTTTTATCAGTTCATCATATGATTCTTTACTGTTTTATACAACCAACAATTTAAACAAGATTTTAGCCTTGTTTCTTATAGTTTTTCATCTTTTTAAGCATGTTTATCAACACCAAATCCCCACACAATATTTTTAATCATCATTCATCATCATATACATATACATAAGTAAAAGAAATACAAGATTACATAATCAGAAATAACAAGGGGTTGAGGAGAACAATCTTTATACCACCATGATGATGTAGGTTGTGATCAAAACATGGATTTTGATGGAGAAACTTGTGAATAACCAAGACCATCTTCAAGACCACCATTCTTCATGAACACCTTGTGGAAAATCAGCCCCAAGACTCCATGAAAACTCCTCCTTGGATGTTATAATCACCACCTATCAATAGGGTTTCAAAAGGGCTTCAAGGTTTCTTCATTATATGTGTAGATAACACATAGTTTATGGCTAGAAATGATCAAAATTTGATCAAAATGGCATTTTAGAGAGAGAGTGGAAGAAATTAGGGAGAGAAGGAGAGAGTGGTTTGCATGTATGAGTTTTGGAGAAGTGGTTTTGTGTGTGTAGTTTTGAGGTGGAGTAGTTGTAAGCTTAGCTTACATGTGAAGCTAGTTACAAGTGTTAAGACTTGTTGGTTAAGCTTGACACCTCATGGGATGAGGTGTTGCATCCTTGGCCATCCCATATGTTAGTGGGGTGGGATAAACTTGTTTTGTCCCATCCCGCTAATTTACGGGTATTCCTCGATTCTAGTTTCCTCGATTTGCGTGCCCTCGGGTCGTTTTACGAAAAACGTTTTTATAAATTATGAATCAACGGCACAAAACAAATCTAATAAAAATTGTCTCATAAAAAACGGAGTTCAAAAACGTAAATACATAATCCTAAGGTTTCCGGTTTAATAGTAAAGGACGTTAAATTATAATCGTAAGTCCTAATATCTTCTCGTATATTAGTGAGTTTATGAACCATCACAAATTTAAAATCTCAAAATAATATTCACGGACAAATTTGTTTTCTGAAATGTCGGACTGTCACCAAAGACGGTGTATGTAAACGTAAGCACGCAACGTAGAATCATCCGGTTTAGACGTAGTCGATGCTACTTCAAGACGTAAATCCAAATTACTTCACAAAATAAGTGAGTTCATATTGTAACATTAAAATAATGTTTTCAAATAATATTTGAGAATAAAATATCAATCATAAATTGACGGATTGTCACAGCATTTACCCCTAAACAGGATCTTTGTCCTCAAAGATCATCTTACTACTCGCTTCTTATAGAGTTAAAGCCATGTGGGTATTTCCTCCACATTCGGTCTTTTCTCACAAGTGTAATCCATTACAATACGCGAGTTCCATCAAACATAACTACGGGAATAAGATCAGGCTAAATGTTTACTTACTTTCTCTATCCATGATGTTCACGGGTTTCTGATGAATGCAACTTTTCGCCGATCTAAACTTTACTAAGAAGAATTCAGATTTTCACTTGATAGATATTTATCAAGTTTGATTTACGAAACATAATTCACGCAGTCCTTGAAGTCCTAGGGTAGATCCAGCTTATATGCCTTTCAAACCAATCTTTTACATCCTCTCAATGGTCCCATACAACGGGGACTTATATCCCATGATTTGTCAGATCATTAATTCATTTTTCCAAGGTTAAAATTTTTGGCATAACTTCGCTACCCAGCTGGCACTTCAAGATCTACATTTCATATTCAAATAACCTCTTGCCTACTACCGGCAGTCAATAATCAGATCCTAATTTCAACAATCATTTCAGATCTCTCAGGTCGGTATTTTGTAAGGTTAGGTTCGCCATCATATGAAATCTTAAACCTAAAAGACATGTCCAACTCACAATGAGTGTATGTCGAGTGTCTTCATTTCAAATCTTTCTTACTGATGCTCTAATATAGATCCTAACAAGATTAGATCTCGATCCTAATATAGTAATTATCAATGATAATCTCTCCAAAGGAAAACGATTATACGGTCTATTACCAAAGGTCAATCATTCAAACATAAAACAACACTTATATTACTTTGTATCGTTACTTTACCTCGTCCCTTCGATTTGGGGTGGTATATAGTACTCTCATCATGGTTCGTTCTCAATGATTTCTGAGCAAATATCTAGAAATTCGATGCGAAGCGAGGATCTTGATAAAGATGTTCGATACAGGCACACTATGTTTACATAACTCTTTTGCATTTATCATTAACGGGAATGATATTAGCAGATTTGGTCATTTGGTCGACGATGACCCAAATCGAATCAAATTCAGATGATGACCTTTGTAATAGCTAGACGTTTACTAATGTATGAGGCGATGTCTGCCTTCATAATTGCCATCAGTACAACTTCTTCAGACAAAGATATTTTTAGTCATCAATGACATAAATAGAATACTTATACTTACAAATTCCAACATAACTATATCTCACAATCTCCATATTTAGGCAACCACAAGTGGCCTTTAAAACATTTAACGCTATCGGCTTCTCAACTCTAATGGTTCACATTAGCCGCGAACCACTTTTATTATCTATATTATCCTTTTCACAAACATCGTCTATTTTACATTGTTCAACAATTTATTTTGCACCTTCATTATTAAGGAACATGTCCAAATTGGTTCTTTATCTTTTATACATAACGTGTCAGTAATTACGTTCACTTTCCTGATGAAATAGTTATCATGTCCGTATTTATTCAAAAATTATTTCTTCACATTTTCTCTGTTTTAGTTTCGTCTCATCTATCATTTTTATCAGTTTTTCTCAATCCGACGTTTTAAGCGTCGATAAGTATTACAAGTAATTAAAGGTTAGATATTTAAATTTTTATTAAACGTAAACATAAAATTTTAAGTTTCCTAGTTCTACCAATTATATAAAATGTTCAAAATAAATTTGAATTTAATTAACAAGATTTTTGTTGATTTATCGAAAATATTTAATAAGATTCGTAAATGTTCGAAAAACCTTTGTTTATACTTTGGTCAAAGTTTTCTTAATTCAAAAGCAAAAATTGTCGTTTTAAGTTTTCAGGTTATGGTATAAATGGTTTTACTCAATCATTCTTAAGTTATCTTGAGGTATACACAAACATTTACCCCTAAACAGAAGTTTAGTTAAATGGTTTGTGTATAAGGGAATAATCCCTTAAAACCCTTTGTTAAAACATTTGTCAAAATATATTTGCACTTTCTTTTTAGTATAACTCAAAGTCTTAAATGACTTCTAAATTTTGAAGAGTCAATTTATATTCCATTATTTATTTAATCACACGGTTAAATCATGTAAAGTATTAAGTCTTAAGTCTTATGTTAAATATTCAAGGTAAAATTTTTAATTGTTCGGCCAATTCAGGGCAATCTATAATTAATTATTAACTTCATTCTTATTCTTGTATACAAACAAATGGTCTTTAATGATCACGAGCATGAATTTATCAAATTACAGCCCACACACATGATTTACCCAATTTATGAATGCTACATGTGTATTAGTCAATCCAAACGTCACCACGTGAAACTCATAATGTTCATTACAAGTACCGGATGCAGTGATTGGAATACATAATCTTTTTCACAGATGCGAAGTTGATGATAACCATGCCGTGGATCAAATCTTTAAAACATATACTAGAACCTTGTAAATGATCGAACAAATCTTCTATTTCGAGTTATGGATATCGCTTTCGATTGTCAATTTACTCAGTCACAGTAATCTATAAATATAATGAATGATAACACCATAGATCTTCATAATGACGAGCTTGGTAGAATAAAAGCTTTCCCCGACAACTCTCTCAGTTGTACGGTAGTCCCTTTAATTCAAATGGTGCTGACGTACAGTGCACAAGTCACAGGTGCAACACCGGGAATATAATCAATACCAAATTCAACTTGCCTTAATGGCGAAAGTCTAAGTAATTCACCAACAAATACTTACTAAAGTTTCAGATAACAGAAACATCTTTTAATAAATTCATATTAGTTTCTTTCTAGATTATAATATCTATGACTAGTTCACAACCATTCACGGTATAATTTCAAGTCTAAATGCAGGATACGGGCATCCATCAAGAATTATTTAGATCACTTTTGATAATCAACATCTTATCTTTTAGGGGAATTCTATTCGAGTTCCCATCAATTAAGACAATGTCGTCATGTCATAATCAATCAATCCATTCTACTGGCATTATCAACTTTCCAGTTTTATTGCCGTTGATAAGATGTGAACTTCTCAAAAGACTAATAATAACTCATAATCCTTCACAAGTTCAAGGATATCTGGAGACATAACTAACCTTAAAAGAGTAAGGTCAACGCATAACCTATGCGAGAGAATTTCAAATCAGATACAGACGAAAACATTTAATGAATATGAATATATCCCATGTTTTCATAAAAGCTCCTCGGATCGTTACCCAGGTCATTCAAATGAAATCAAATCATAAGAAATGATAAGAACGTCAATACATCCAGTCGGGTATCAACACTCGGTAATCATATACTTTTCCTAAGAATCTTACTACGAGAGAATTGGACAAGAAAGAATTGTCAATTGTCAAATAAGACAATTTCCACAGATGAGTAAATTCAACTCAGAAGAATAGATGCTACAGGCACATATGTAGGTGTCCCTAACACTATGTCCCTATTTTTCACTTCTTGCAGATCTCATAAAATTTAATCTTTCACAATCTTCAAAGAAAATGTAGCGTTTATTAATCAGTTTTATGGTGACTACTAATCAGCCTTGCATGGTCCATTCCAAATTGTATGTAGGCGCACAACTATATACAATTTCAAGATTAATGATGCAATACTCAGTTCGTCAAAATTTTATCATGATGTTTATAATAAAAACATTTTCATGCTTAATTCTTAAATAAGAATCAAAAATAAATTCACAAAGATTTTCTTTGTTATGAAAATAATTAAGTTTTCCAAAGTGTTTTATAAACAACTTCATTTTGATAACAATTATTTATAAGTCTCACTTTAAATAATCCGTATGGTGATGAAAATTCAATTTCTCTCAAGGGATATTGTTTTATCTTTTAAAAACAATGAGTGATCTGCAAAAGAGTGATGAAAATCCGTTCACCAAGAACTAACTACAATATGATAGGAAATGAGCTTAGCCAATTAATCATGAGGTTCATGAACTCGATGGCACTCAAAAAGAATAATCCACAACGTAACTCATATCGAGATGGGTGCTTGTTCAATGGTTGCATCACTAATGCGAGCATTAGGATGAATCAATAAAAGATAGATATCATCGATACATGTAGAATTTAGCAATCAAAGGTAGTCTTTTCATTAATCACAAACAAGTCAAATTGTACCGTAACACATTATGTGTCACTATGTCATACAATTCCAAGATCTCATCCTACCAACTGATGTCTCAGTTAAGTTAGGGATTATTTTTAAAAGATACCACAATGAATACTAATCTACAAGAGTCATTAGATGTTCCACATGTCCCGAAAGATCCATCAGTCTCAATTCAGAAGAAGATTTCTTCAATTTATTTATTGGACACTGGGCATCCTCGTTAGTGGACAATGGCCTAGGAACAACACTTAACACGAATCAACAATCAATTAAAACCTTATAATTCAATCAAAAAACTTAATGACTTCCCCTTAAAAATCTCATATTCCATACGGGTTAAATTTTTCTTTATTCAAGTTTTAACCAATTTTATACTCAATTCGATATCCTACCTCATTCTCCAATACTTTCAACCTTATTATTATACCTTCAAAGGACAATAAAAGCTCGATAAGAACAACACTTAATTTTTAATCCTATAGCTCTTACAACAACAATTATCAAATGAGTCACTAGTATAAAATGACTCGATCATTCAATTACTTCTCAGAAAGATACTAGTGGCATGAGGCTTTTGGGTAATGGTTCCAATGACAGCCTCAAGTGCAACATTCACCCTTTCGATTTCAAATTTAAGAATTGGGTGACAACGATTCAGATGACATCTTTCTAGGTGGTAACATTTTGTTAAACTTCACTCTATAAGGAAAGATCGTCATGACATCGATATCATTTTAATCTCGCTAATTCTTCTTTAATATCACAATCAACTAATATCTACATTTCTACGAATATCAACCATTTGTTGGGATCATAAATATCCACAACTTGGTTTAGATCTAGGATAGCTAGAATTCCTACGAGAATAGCTTCAATTAATTAACTAGGGGATTTAGGGTTCCTTGTGACAATCTACGTCGTATAAATTCCTCGTATAAATATCAAAATAATCATCAAACAATCATGTAATCAAATTACATCATATATATATATATATAATCCAAGTTATATATATATATTAAAATAACACTTCTCAGTCTGGCCTTGTCGGTAACTCGGGAATTCTTCGGCACCGTTATAGTCAAAAGATTTCTAGACATTTTTAGAAAAATGTTTATAGTTAAAATTTGAAATGTTTTATTCAAAACCTTAGTTTTAAAAATCTTTCGTTCTCTATAACGAGAGCTCTGGTACCAAACTGTAACACCCCCAAATTTATACAACTCAATACAGCGGAAGACTAGTTGGTGTTACGGGATAGCACATTACTCACATCATAGACAACGCATAAAAATAGCGTCGTTTATTAATAAAGCATTTCCATTCATGAATATCAAATTTACATAGGTCCCAAGTCATTACATTTCATACAAAGTTTTTATAAAATATTTGAATGGAAAATATTGTTTAAGTGCGGGCCATGAATTCCTGTCGTCTTCCCGAGAATTACCTTCAAGTACCTGAGATAAAACATATTAAAAGAAAAGGTCAGCGATAACGCCGAGTGAATTCATAGAGTTTATTAAATTCCATCAATATAACTTTGGTATAAAATAATTACCAAAAATAATTTCATACAAATCATTGTAATAGGCCATAAAAAAGCCAAAATCATTTTATACAAATCTTTATCAAATCATAATATAGGCATTTGCCTAACCATTATACGAACCATTGTCGTTTAAAACATCATACAATACGTCTTACGACGTTGTATAAAGTTAAATAAAAACCGTATATGAATATTGTTACGAAAACCAAAACACAAACATAATATCATTAGTATGACCCCGTATTGCTAGTCAGGCAATACATCATAATTCGGTGCGTCTAGTAGTATTTCGTTAACTGGATTATTATAAGCCGCATGACATTGTTACCTTACTATCACAACAACGGGTAGCTAACCCGATACCAGAATTTGCCCATCTAAGTTAGCGTGTCGTCACAAAGGTCACGCTATGGAAATCTTCTCATACATAAATTCGCTTACCAATCAATGTGGCACGACGGGGATCAACCGTCAAGGCGCGAACTGGGGTGATCATCCCCAAATAGTACTATTAAATGCATAAGCGTCTACCAAATCCCGGTAGTTCACAATTTATGCTAATGGGACTTTTAGTGACATAACCTAACTTTAATAATCCATTTTATTTCATCTATCGGGTCCTTTAATCTTTTATCGGGTCATACAATCAGGTCATACAATCATTCGGGTCCAAATCCATAAACAAACAATCGGGACAAATGGTGTCTTATTTTATAAAAACTAACATGTTATCTCCCTCTCGGGTTTATAAAATATTTCATAAAAAGATTTAAAAGAGTGCGAGGCTATGAACTCACGTTGAGGTGGGAAGGCGGGTTATCGGCAATTCGGACGTACGGTACATGCTTCAATCACGGAAACCTAGACAAATAATACTCGTCTTAGACTCATGTCCAATGACTTTATAAAAATAACAATTATGTATACATATGATGATTTTATATATATGATGATCAAGTGGGTTTACATATTCTCGTTTGCTCATTTTAGTGTTATGTGTCGGTAACGTTTATACTAGTTTACTAGTTTTACCTATTTACGTATTTTAAGTCCAATAAACTTATTATAAGTTCTTTAACTTGTATTAATCCATGTTAGACTTATATTATCATTATCTACACTTTACAAGTTGGTCCTAAATGGGTTAAGTCCAATAAGTTCTTTTTATAAGTGTTTAACTTATTTAGTCTAATTATTAGTCCAATATGTTTACTTAGCTCGTTAATGTCCGTATGTCCTATAGTTCGGGTTTTATAGGTTTTTACTTGTTTTAGATACTTATATATCAGTATATGACTTTTAAAAACTTTACATTAGACGGGTTTGATCGTCTAAGTTTTAGTTGGCGAAAAACGTTAATTTTACGGAAATAGCCGAAAAAGTCGTAAAAATCAAGTTTATAGTTTTTATTACTTATAAGTATTATTCCACTATCATTTTTATAATTTATACACTTATTTAACCTTTTACATATTTATATAAATTAAATCCATAAGTTAGTGGGTTTTTATTTTACATTTTATACAATATAATTTTGAGTGCTTATATAATAATAATAAACATTAATTCTCAAAATCTGATTTTTATTTTCATGTTCACCAAAACTGCCATATCTAGAGTTCTATATGGAGATAGAAGCTCAAATTTTTATCACATAAACTACATGGTATGTGCTCCATTTAACTGTTCTATAGATACTGTTGAATCAGCCTCTAAGTATTTTCAAAAAATCGTCCAAAACAGTGAACTCAGATTTGTACTCTAAACTTGTTTTGATCATATCTCACTCATCCTAATGATTCCATTGCATGGCCAACTCTCACATGTGTACAAGACATATTACTTACTGTATATCCATTAATATATGCCATTTTTATCAGTTCATCATATGATTCTTTACTGTTTTATACAACCAACAATTTAAACAAGATTTTAGCCTTGTTTCTTATAGTTTTTCATCTTTTTAAGCATGTTTATCAACACCAAATCCCCACACAATATTTTTAATCATCATTCATCATCATATACATATACATAAGTAAAAGAAATACAAGATTACATAATAAAAAATAACAAGAGGATGAGGAGAACAATCTTTATACCACCATGATGATGTAGGTTGTGATCAAAACATGGATTTTGATGGAGAAACTTGTGAATAACCAAGACCATCTTCAAGACCACCATTATTCATGAACACCTTGTGGAAAATCAGCCCCAAGACTCCATGGAAACTCCTCCTTTGAAGGTCTACGAAATCTTGGGATTTGGTAAACTATGGATTGATCTAATGATTTAATGGTAGAGATGGGGAAGAAGGGGATGATGGTGTAGAGAGAGAAAAGAGAGAAAAGATAAGTAGAGAGAGAAAATAATTAATTAAAATGAAAAGATTGAAATGAGAAGAACCACCACCCCTCCTAACATGCTAGGAGGGGTATATATATAGCCCACCCTACATGTGGGCTATATGGACTATATTTACTACAAACTGGATCACGAGCCTAACACATGAATATATCATTGGAGTGACCGATCCTTTCTAAATACGTAAAAACGTATTTCCAACAATCTCCCCCTAAGGGATGTCACTCCAAGTTACAATGTCCTAAATAGTCTATAGCTCGTGATCTATGCTAATAATGATGTGACCGAGACTTTCTTTGGGAAAACGTATTTCCAACAATCTCCCCCTAAGGGAGGTCACACCATTTTACAAAATCTTAAACCTAGCATCTATGCTTGAGTCTTCGATCTTGTTCTTATGAATATGCTTGATGTGATCTTTGACTTTAGTCTGGAGCATGTTTCCTTGCCTTGACCTTGTGCATTCATCACTTGCGAAATTTGCCTCTTCGTGACTTCATGTTCCACATACTTATACCTTTAAATTCTTGAAAGCTTCAGAGTTTGATACAGCGGAAGACTTGACCTTCAGACTTTCTTGAATTTGTTGAAGTACTAAGTGTATGTAGTTTAAGCATGTGGTGACGACTTCTTCTGGATTATACACCGCAATGCCACCTTCTTGTTACGCTGCATAAAACAGTTAGCAACAAACCATATACACGGATGAAATGGCCTTGAACATTTCATTATAATTCGGTAGCATTTTACCTCCGGTCGGTGAAGACCGTTGGACGATATTAAATATCGTACTTGTGGCAGGTAGTTTCAATAAAGAACCTCCTAGACAAGATTTCGCGGGTAAACCCATTCTCTTTACTCGACCGTCCAAAGCTGACTGCGAACGTAAAGAGTGAATCATTTGGATAATATTATCCGCATGATTTGAAGCCGTCAATTCATGTTCCTGGAACAAGTGAAGTTCAATTAAGAACCGCACCATCGTTTCTTTCCAGTTGTCACTAGCTTGATTCATATAGAATCTTGCAAGTTACCTACCAAGTGCTGTTTGATGTTAACACTAGAAGGATTTCCATTCGTCACTGTAAATACTTAGTAGTATTACTCTGAATGTTCTGGCAAGATCACTAAGATATTGCGTAGAGGCCTGGAACGTGTTTAAATTCATTTAAGAATTAAACCACTGTTGCTTTCCAGTTATCACAAGTTTGATTCATTAAGAATCGCACAAGCACCTACCATGAGCTTTTTGACGTTCGCTCAAGAAGGATTTCCATCTTCATTGTAAATACTTTCGTATTACTCGGATGTTCAGGCAAGATCACGAAGATTTTGCGTAGGACTCTTAAGATCTTTCTTACTTTTCACAGTGTGTGAAGAAGCAAGTAATTATGAAAGTGTGTCCTAATGAGATATATGATGATCTCAAATGGCTCTAGACTCGATCGTGCATTTTGGATTTTAGTGATCGGAGGCTGGAGAGGAGTGCCACCTTTTCAATACCAATTTATTCAGAGTGAATAAACCAATAGATAATGTGTTGATCTCCGTGTGATTAAAACAAATACCTTTTGAGAGATATTTGAGTTAGCTGGGAAGGGTTGTGCATTGCATCACTGGGTCCATGATGTCTTTCTTCAATATCAAGAATCATTAAAAATGATCTCAATAGCATATGAATTGACCCAGTTTCTGCCTAAGGTTGTAAGTAGGGCTTCTTTCTTTACACCCTTTATCTTTACAATTCTTTTTCATTCTTTAACCCCTTCAATGCTTACCAATACGTCATAACTAGCACCTTGTTGTGATTGTTCCAGTGCTAACTTAAGTACATGGTCGGCATTCAGTTACGTTCACAATCTTTCTCCATCTTTCCTAAGGACTACTATTTCTAGCTATGGAATGTCCTTGGGAAGATTCCTCTGGTTCTAGAGAAATCATTGGACTTTAACCTATCCTACCATCCTTATGTCACCGCAATCTTCATCGTCGTGAAATAAATGGGTTGCGGGTAAGTATAAATCACCATGAAATCCATTTTTATATCCAAATCCATTTTGCTCCCCCTTAACATATGCCACGATATTCAAAAACATTTCGCACATGTTGGGATGAGCCAGCACATTAAGTCAAACCATTATTGATCTCAATATTAAATCACATTTTCTCCCCCATATTAAAAATATTAACCCAATCGATGTTTTTAATATCAATTGATTTAATAGCATTTTAAGAAAATTTGGGAAGAAAAATGCAAATCCAATTATCTTCATGAATTACACAAGCTCCCCCTCAAATTAATGAGGGTCTACTTGAAACGTAAATTAAATACCTATTAAACACAAGTGTAAGGTATTTATCACGTGCAAAGATCATATATGATAATGAATTCACAAGATTAGCGATTTATGAATTTGGACCTGAATGATAGAGAACATCATATGAAAGAAGCACATGGTTCTTGTTCACGAATATTGGTCGCCTCATCATGTCTGAAGTTATATCTTGACTCCATGTGTGTGATAGATATCGTTGTCTTGACACCAATATGTGAACTTGGCACTTTCGGCATCAAGGATTCTGAGTGCTGGACAATTGCTCCCCCTCAATTGTTGACCCGTGTTCTATTGAAAGAGCTGTAGTCGCCGTTTGAGTAGTCGCATCGTCGAGTATGTGGATATCAATTGCAACGAACTTTGGATTGTGGAGTTGATAACTTCGGATTTTGAAGACAAATCTTTCCGGTGAAATGCTTGACTTCAATGTGAAAAGCGGGTTACTATCGAAAATAATAGCAAACCATTTTGAGCATGTTTTAAATCATTTAAACTTCTGCTCGAACTTTATTTACAACCCCGTATCATTATTGAATGACATTTCTAGGTTCGTAAATATTATCGATTCCAGAAGACATGCTCTTTTTATCAAAACATTTTGAACACACAATTTTGAAAGATTTAGAAAAATCTTTTGAAAAAATTCTTGAAAAATTGTGTTCCATGTTTTGAAAAACAATTACTTGAGCTTAAGATGTTGAATATCTTACAAAACGAGCTCAAGTCCGAGAAGTTGTAAACTTCCCGTTGTTAAGGATAAGTTACCATCGGCGATAAAATTTCCTTTTATCTGAAGGACGAGTTCTAAGCTGACATTTACTTAGAAGTCGTTTTCATGAGCTTGAAAACTTTGACTGTTTTAACGGAAAGCTCATGACCGAGAAAGGTTAATTTCTCGTTATGAGGAAAAGTTCTCTTATTTAAAAGATACACTTTCCTTTCTGAGCTTAAAACTTCGAATGTTTTAAGACAAGCTCATGACCGAGAAAATTGTATTTCTCGTTATGAGGATAAGTTTATCATTAATGATAAACTTTCCTTTATTTGAAGTTCGAGTTACAGTCTGACATTTAACTGTAAGTCATTGTGCATGAGCTTAAAAACTTTGAATGTTTTCGATATAAGCTCATGCCCGAGAAAAATTAATTTCTCGTTGTAAGGATAAGTTTATCATCGGCGATAAACTTTCCTGCCTTTGAAGAACGGGACATAAACTGTAATGTGATCATACGCCATCGTGCATGAGCTTAAAAACGTCGAATGTTTTTAATACCAGCTCATGCCCGAGAAAACTTAATTTCTTGTTATTAGGATAAGTTTACCATCGGCGACAAACTTTCCTTTATTTTAAAGATCGAGTTATAGTCTGTGATGTGACTATAAGTCCTTGTGCATGAGCTTAAAAACGTGGAATGTTTTTAACATAAGCTCATGCCCGAGAAAAATGAATTTCTCGTTTTTAGGATAAGTCATCATCGGGATGAACTTTCCTGTCTTTTGAGATCGAGTTACAGTCTGTTATGTGGCTGTAAGTCCTTGTGCATGAGCTTAGAAACGTGGAATGTTTTTAACATAAGCTCATGCCCGAGAAAAATAAATTTCTCGTTTTTAGGATAAGTCATCATCGGGATGAACTTTCCTGTCTTTTGAGATCGAGTTACAGTCTGTTATGTGACTGTAAGTCCTTTGTGAGCTTAGCCATGAATCCCCTGAGACATTTGTTTCTCCGATATCTGCTTCTTCAGCAACCAAACTCTAAGAGTGTCCTTAGTTGAACGGTAGACAATGATTAGACCGCTTCGTTCTTTTGGAACATCAACTTTGGTACCTGCATTCTCATTAGGAGTTTGTATACTTTTGCATGGGTTAGAGATATCTATTTTAGAAGCACGTGGGGGTTCACGGTTTTCTTTTCTTGTGTCAGAGGTGGCCTGAGGGGATGATTCACTTGTCTTAGTTGGCAAACGTTTCCTTTTATAGAAAACCTTAAGTTCAGGCTTAAGTGATGTATCATCCTTTGCAATTTCCTCCCTAGTAGTCTTCGTAGAATCAGAGACTATCCTAGTTAAAGGGCACTCATTTCCTACAAGAGTGAAAGTTCTACCAGTGGGGCGCCACATTTTACCAATGGGTTTGATTTTAGCAACCCACTAGGATTTAATTCTAGCACGGGAGTTCACCTCATTAAGTAGTTTCTTGATACAAGAATCATGATTTGCCGTAAAGACACATTTTCTACATGTTTTACAAGTAGCATATTTAATGTCCGAGTATTTCCTAGATGATTGATCGATGCTCCTAGGAGATGACATGCTATGGTTAGCAGTGTTGGGTAATCTAGAAGGCATCTGACTAGGTTGGACATTACTATCTCTTACATGTGTCTTTTGAATAGCTTCCCTTTGACCAAAATCATGGCGCACATCAGTTGAACTAGTTCTAGACGTGTTCATTGAACTATTCTTAGAGAAACTAGGGGCAATCATGTGATGAGGTCTTGCTAAAACTGATTTAGTCACATTAGGCCTAGTTGGTGGAGTGACTGTTCTAGAAATAGGTCCCAAATCAACTTGGGAGGCAAACCGCGGTCTCGAGGATTGTGGTCGCTCGGATCTAAATGCAGTAGGTTGTCTGACAATCGGTTGTCTGACGAACTGATTTGTAGGCGGTTTCCCCAAGATTGATGGTTTTTCAAGCTTAGTGTCCACACTAGGTCCTCTATTTCTCCTTAACTTGTTTTTCAACGCAGCTATAGCAAACACCTTTTCTTAAACTTGGGCTTTTAACGTCTCATTTTCTTTGAGCAATTCATCTTGGGATGCCAATTTAGACTCTAGTAACTGAATTTGTTTCAAAAGATTATCCTTTTCAGCTTTAGAATCTGAAACTTTTTGATCCAATTTTCTTTCAAGAACAACGTTAGACTTTTCAAGTTTTTCAAAGTATGTTTCAAATTTGATCGTTTTCTTTGAAAACTCAAGTTTGGCATCCTCAAGATCTTTTGATTGCCGAGCTACGATCGTTTCGAGCTCTTTAATCTTGGAATCAAAATCAGTTAACGAGGCAGTTATAAAGCATTTATCATGATGTTTAGCATTTTGAACACTTTCTCCCCCATTATGACTCTCATCGGATGAATCAAAAGTGGTATTTCTATCACTCTTTTCCATCCCATGTTTGTCATAATTAGGTTCAGAATGCCCAATATGCGGCATGTCATCAGCATATACATCATAAACAACATTACATTGTACCATGTTTGTCGGCTCTTCGTCATAAACGGGTAAGGTGTCATCAGGAGAGATTTCGTGAACATTCCCTGACGTGCCACTGGTATCATGTTGTCCTCCTGATTCCATGCTCTTGCCATCGTTAGGCTCAAAGTTTTCAACCGTATGACCAGTTTCCTCTTGCATCGAAGAGTCTTGCACTCCATTATCATACCCTTGCTGAAGTCGAGATCTTTCATAAATCGAAGACGAGACCGATGACATGAGTTTCAAAATCGTATCACGGAAAACTCGAAGCTCGGTATGTGTATCTCGAAGAAATGATTGGCAAATCACTGAACTTTCAGGCTTGATGATATTGAATTGGAGGAAAGGCGTGAGGTGTGTCACAAGAGCCTTATATGCAAGTTTCGATGCAGAGTGATTAAAGTTATTATGGTTGAGTTGCTCGGCGAGTTGGGTCAAAGTGGTGAAAATTGAGTCGATGAATATATGACGATCTTGTCCAAAGATTGTCACAAATTCGCTCCCTCCTTGAATCCCCGAAAGAGTGACAAGATTTGACTGGAGTATTTGAAAGGAGGTGATGCCACTTTTCCTAACTTCGTTTTGCATTAAATAAGAATCTCCCTTGTGACATGTCGAATCGAACGAATCCATTAAATATCGATTAAGAATGACGGGGATGTTGTTGTTGTCGGGATTTTAGAGTTCGTGAAAAAACGAAAGACCCGTAAATAATACTTAAAATTCCTCGATGGATGATATAAATGAAGCTCGTCACTTTGACTCGTCACGTTTTTCTTGAAATCCGGCCACAATAACGTTTATCCCGACAAATATTTTTCTACGTTAACTTGAAAAATACCCGCCTCGACACGATTTGCCAAAAATTAATAAACAAAATATACTAAACTAAAAATATAAAAGTGACAAAAATACAAAAATTTAATTTTTACTAAAAAAATGAACTTTTGAAAATATAAAAAAGATAAAAATATGAAACTATTATAAAAAATCTTTTATATTAAAAGTTGTTTAAAAAATTTCTTAATTTAGGCAACTAAAAAAAATATTTGGCATAGGGTTCTCCGTCTATGCAATACACGTGTATCCCAACTAGAAATAAAACATGCCTTTCTTCTTGTAAACTCCGCCCCAAAATAAAACGTGTATATCACTTTCTCTCAGATAAACTTCAAACAAAGAACCCTCCGTCCTTTCAACTCTCTCTCTCTCTCCTAATCTCAAAACTCACCCCTCTTTTCTGTTTACTCTCTCTCACCAATCTATACTCCACCATTTAATCTCACAACCCTCACCTCAAACAATCCGCCTCCTTCATATACAATCCAAGTCAACCTAAAAAACAAATCTCCCAAAGAATACACGCAGTCACCTCCGCTTCCTTTGATTTGCTCAGGAATGATCAAGAAAAAAGTCTTCAAGATCTTTAATTAGGTCTCGGGTAGGTTCTTTTTTTGCATGTGTGTTAAACTTGAGATCTATCGAGTCTTTCTTTCATCTGTCGCGTCTTTCTGTCTAGAGTCTAGATAAAGTCTTCGAGTCTAGAGTCGTTTTGACAGTTGTGAGAGTTGTTTGAGTTTTGGTGAGGGAGTCGTGAGAAAGGTGTAAGGAGGGTGTGATTGGTTTTCTGATCAAATCGAATTTAGGAGATGATTATAACACACTTGTTATAAATCATTCTTGATTTCGAAAATAAATCAAGAAGTGTTCAACTTCTACAGAGATCTATGATGAGATAAAGTTCGTGTGTTTAGATCTTCATTGATCTTGGCATGCATGTGCAAACACGAAAAAAGAAACTGAGATCTTGTGTATTGTTGATTTTAAAAAAAAATGTGTCGAGTGTTTTTTTTTGTCGGGAGAGTGGTTGATTGTTTTTAGGAGACTCAGATTTGTGTCTCGAGTCTGTTGAGGTTTTTTTTTTGGTGAAATCGAGTGTTGTTTTTGGTTCGAGAGGGGTGTGGGTTTGTTTGAGAGTTGAGAGTACTTCGAGTATGAGTGAGGTTCGAGGGTGTGTTTGGTTGTGTCTTGCTTTCGAGGGTTTGAGGGTTTGTGTCAGGTTAGTTGAGACGAATCAGTTGATTTTTAAAAAATGATTTCGAGTCACTTGATTGTGATGAGTCGAGGTTCGAGTTGAGTTTAGAGTCGACGGTGGGTGGGTGATTTGGAGTCGTGAGTGTGTGGGTCTGAGAGTCGAGGAGTTGTGAGTGTGTTTGCCGTTATGTTTGAATAGAGAGTATTGTGAGGGTGGGTCAGTCGAGAGTCTGTCTATTCGGAAAGTCTATTCGGAAAGCCTGTTCGGAAAGCCTGTTCGGAAATCCTGTTCAGAAAGCCTGTTCGGAAAGCCTGTTCGGAAAGCCTGTTCGGAAAGCCTGTTCGGAAAGCCTATTCAGAAAGCCTATTCGGAAAGCCTATTCGGAAAGCCTATTCGGAAAGCCTATTCGGAAAGCCTATTCGGAAAGCCTATTAGGAAAGCCTATTCGGAAAGCCTATTCGGAAAGCCTATTCGGAATAATCGAGAAAACTGATAGTTTTGGACAGGTTTGGACTGTAGACAGTTTTGACAGATTGGATTGGACTGATATGAAAAGAAGAAGAAAACTGATTAAAAAAATTACTGTCACCCAGATAAAGAAAAACTGATTAAAAAAATGATAAAAAAAATGACTGATTAGAAAAATGATTAAAAAATGTGATTAAAAACTGATCTAAAAAGAAACAAAACGGATGATTTTTATAAAAAGTTTGATAAAAATACTGATTGGACAAGAACTGATGATTTAATAAAAAAAATTGATTCGCAAACTGAAACTGATGCTTTAAAATACGCGAAAACTCAATCCACCAAAAAAATACTATGATTATAAAAATTGATTAAAAAAAAAACTATGATTATTATATAAAAGATTGATCTAAACATGACGAAAACATCAAAAAATTTATAAAACAATTTAGAAAGAAAGGACTTTTAATCAAATCAATAGATAAAAAACGCAAATCTTATGATTTAACTATTGCTCTTGATACCAATTGAAGGTCTACGAAATCTTGGGATTTGTTAAACTATGGATTGATCTAATGATTTAATGGTGGAGATGGGGAAGAAGGGGATGATGGTATAGAGAGAGAAAAGAGAGAAAAGAAAAGTAGAGAGAGAAAATAATTAATTAAAATGAAAAGATTGAAATGAGAAGAACCACCACCCCTCCTAACATGCTAGGAGGGGTATATATATAGCCCACCCTACATGTGGGCTATATGGACTATATTTACTACAAACTGGACCACGAGCCTAACACATGAATATATCATTGGAGTGACCGATCCTTTCTAAATACGTAAAAACGTATTTCCAACATCCTTGGATGTTATAATCACCACCAATCAATAGGGTTTCAAAAGGGCTTCAAGGTTTCTTTATTATATGTGTAGATAACACATAGTTTATGGCTAGAAATGATCAAAATTTGATCAAAATGGCATTTTAGAGAGAGAGAGTGGACGAAATTAGGGAGAGAAGGAGAGAGTGGTTTGCATGTATGAGTTTTGGAGAAGTGGTTTTTTGTGTGTAGTTTTGAGGTGGAGTAGTTGTAAGCTTAGCTTACATGTGAAGCTAGTTACAAGTGTTAAGACTTGTTGGTTAAGCTTGACACCTCATGGGATGAGGTGTTGCATCCTTGGCCATCCCATATGTTAGTGGGATGGGATAAACTTGTTTTGTCCCATCCCGCTAATTTACGGGTATTCCTCGATTCTAGTTTCCTCGATTTGCGTTCCCTCGGGTCGTTTTATGAAAAACGTTTTTATAAATTATGAATCAACGGCACAAAACAAATCTAATAAAAATTGTCTCATAAAAAACGGAGTTCAAAAACGTAAATACATAATCCTAAGGTTTCCGGTTTAATCGTAAAGGACGTTAAATTATAATCGTAAGTCCTAATATCTTCTCGTATATTTGTGAGTTTATGAACCATCACAAATTAAAAATCTCAAAATAATATTCACGGACAAATTTGTTTTCTGAAATGTCGGACTGTCACCAAAGACGGTGTATGTAAACGTAAGCACGCAACGTAGAATCCTCCGGTTTAGACGTAGTCGATGCTACTTCAAGACGTAAATCCAAATTACTTCCTAAAATAAGTGAGTTCTTATTGTAACATTAAAATAATGTTTTCAAATAATATTTGAGAATAAAATATCAATCATAAATTGACGGATTGTCACATTTTGTCTTAGTTTATTTTCAAAGTGTTTTTATTTCAATTTACTTTTTTATAAATTTTAAATTTTTAAAAGTTTATATTTTTATTCTACATTTACTTAATTTCTTTTAAAGTCTTTATTTTTAGTTTAATCTTTTTCAAGTTTTTATCTTCAATTTCAAATAGATAATCACTTCTCTTTCTTTTTACCAAGAACAACTGAGTCGCACTTTTAACCGTGGTGAATTCGATTAGACATATTTCAAAGAACAATTTTTCAGATATTAAAATGGCGCCGCTGCCGGCTCTTTTCATGAAGATTAGCGGTTTTTTGTGAGAGACGCGTTGGATTTTGGAATCCGTTCACTTTTGAACGTTATTTTTCGTGTTTAAATTTTTCAAAAATCCATAAAAATAAAAAATTTCAAAAAATACGAAAAACATTTAAAAACTCATAAAAAGCATTTATTTTCAAAAGTTTTGCACCAAAAATATTTTCTGTTCATGTTAACCATTATTTTTCTATTTCTTTGTTATTCTTTTCTTGTGTAGGTGTATGCGTACCCGTTCACGCAAAAGGAAGTCCATTCAAGCTGTTATCATCGAGCCTCCTGTTGTTAAAACGATGGATAATCGTTCAATGATCGAGCTCTTGCAATCACATGTTGAAGGCAATGAAGATGCAATTGTGGTTCCGACTATTGATGCAAATAACTTCGAGCTCAAGACCGGTTTTATACAAATGGTTTCCGCAACACCTTTCTTAGGCCGCACTCATGATGATCCACACGATCACATAAAAGGTTTGTTCACTTATCCAATACCGTGAAATACAATGAGGTTTCACTAGAGGCAATTCGTTTGCTCCTCTTTCCTTTCTCCCTCGAGGGACAAGCCCGGACATGGCTTGATAAAAAAACCACCCCAAAGTATTACAACACGGGCGGACCTAGAGACCAAGTTTATCAATTACTTTTTCCCACCCTCACGTACTACCGCTTTGCGGAACGACATCATTACTTTTGAACAAAAGTACGGTGAGACGTTTAGTGAATCTTGGGATCATTTTAAGGAACTTTTACGAAAGTGTCCACAACACGGTTTTACAAAGGTGCATCAAATTAATACTTTTTATAATGGATTAAGTTTGAATGACCAAGATTCACTAAATAGTGCTTCGGGGGGGGGGGGGGGTAATATTCTTGTTAAATCAATGAATGAGGCTTGGGATATCAAAGAAAACAAAGCCAAAGTCCAAACCAATAGTGTTAGGGTTACTATGGCTAGTGCCAGTGAGAGTGAGTTGACCAATCATCTAAAGGAACTTACTTCAGCTGTAAAACAACTTGTTTTAAGAGATAACCCTCCTAATCAACATGCCCATGCTCTCAATATTACTTGTGAAACTTGTGGTGGACCACACTCTTATGCTAATTGTGATAAATCTTATGATCAATCTCACGAGGAAGTGTATGCTTACAACAACACGGAGAGAGTTCATTTCAAGCCTAATGTCGATGTTAATCACTTGTCCTACAAATCGATGAATTACTTGGCTCCACCTGGTTTTCAACAAAGACCACACCAACCCACCCAAAACAATGAAGGGCCACCAAGAGCAAATTTTCAACAAAATGCTAATGTGAGGGGCTACAATGCAAACCAAGGCAATTATCAAATGCAAAATCAAGGCTTTCAAAACCAATGTTTCAATCCTCAAGGTTTTCAACCATATAACCAATACCCAAACCAAGGTTTTCAACAACAAGGGTCCAGTTTACCTCATCCGCACATGGACTTGATTCTACAAAAATTAACCGATTATGTGCGAACCATGAAAGAAATGAAAGTGTCCACGGATAGGAAATTCGTTCAAATGTTTCTAACCCTTCGTCCCCAAGGTGCTCTTCCTTATACAACCGAAACAAACCCTAGAGCTAATGTGAGTGCTATTACTACACGCAGTGGAGCAACTCTAGTAGGACCATCTATCCCTTCCCCAGTTACTCCATCTACACCTCCTCCACCTTCATTTATCCCCCCTACTTCCATGCCTAGTACTAGTTCTACATTACCATCTCCACCTCTTACGGAAGAAGTACCAAAGAAAAACCCTTAACCATCCACACCTTCACCCTCTCAATATTCACCTTCTACACCTACACCTCCTAAACTCAATATCCCTTACCCTTCTCGGTTAGACAAGTGCAAATTGCTCACTAAAGAGGATGCTCAAGTTACTTCTTATTTGAAGATGATCACCCAAATGAATTTCAACATTAGCCTTGTTGAAACACTTGTCCAAATGCAGAAATTTGTCAAAGCATTCAAGGAATTGCTTAGTAAGAAGGAGAAGATGGCTGAGTTTTTCAACACACGCTTAAATGAAAACTGTTATGTAGTCCTTCTTAAAGAACTTCCGGAAAAACTTGGAGATCCCGGTCTTTTTGTGCTACCTTCTACATTTAACAAAGTTGAATAATTTACCGCCTTAGCCGATCTCAGGGAAAGTATAAATTTGATGCCATTAAGTGTTTGGAAGAAGTTATCATTACCCGACCTATGTTCCATATCTTGTACTAACCACGTGACTCCACAACTCACGATAATAATGAGTGGACTTCAAAACTCATGGTACTAATGAGTAGAAATCTCTTTGACAAAAAGAATCCTCATTGGATTGGGCAATGAGACAGATACAATAATAACTACGAGCATAGAGCGTTTTGAGAAAAATCTCGTACCTTTGCTACCTTTTTATCAAGTTCTTTGTCACAAATTAAAGCACCTACAAGTTACCTGCAAACCCTTCATAAATTTGGAGATATGATAGAACACCAATCCGCGAAAATCTACTTCGAACATCAAATTTATCATAAAAATTCTTCCCCTTAATCATATACTTCTCTAAGAATGATATCCGAGCCATTAATATCATAATGATATTCTATATAAAATCAGAGATCACATGTACCTGTATGTGTAACCATCTCGTTTTGTGTGCCAAAACTCAATCAAAATACCAAACAGCAACAAATCCTTCTTTATCCGAGATCCTTTTCTTAATATCCTTTCAACGTGTATTGTCCAATATCAGACAACACTTGTCAGCGGATAGAATACATATATCAGATAACACCACATCTGTCAGAGGAGAGATTATATGTGTCAGCGGTTAGAGCTAGCCGTTGACACTATCTGTGGCTACAACCTCCATCAGTGGCTAAAATGTTACTATCAGTGGGTACAAAATAATAGTGGCTAGAAAATATACCTTCTATTGATAGGTTTTGTAATGAAGATTCCCATAAAATTAGCATAAATCTCATCCAAATAAACTTCTTGTTGGCATTTATCACAAGATAATCACAACCCCTAATAAACAGCCAACCATAAAACGAGTTCTCTGGATGTTGAGAAATTCACGAACAATAGTTCCCTCCTTTTTAGCCATCAGATCGTGTCAAATCAACCAAACGAGTAAAGAATCTTAGCGAAATATAGATCAAATATATTTCCCACAAAGGAGAATTACAGCTAATCGTTATATGACCAGAAGTACTGGATCCAATAATCATTCACACGATCATCTTATACATGTGTTCTTGCTGCTACGATTATTATCATGGATCTAGGGTTTATTCCAAAACCCAACAATAACACGCTGCACAAACTGTTGTGTAAGGAATCATAACATGCTGCTAGGGTTCATCATCGATCCATGATGAATTGATTCTCCAAAGCTAACAGCATGTCACTTTTAATGAGCAACATCGCACAATGAATCTAGGGTTTTTATACAAAACCGTAAAACGAAAATCATCACTACATCCAACTTTGACCATCACTAACTCCCTCATAATCGATCACATCGACGATCACTCCAATGAAATACTAGACACATGTGTTAAGAACCTACAACACGAATTCCACGACGATCCAACGGTTAACGAAGAAGATATTGTCATTTTACTATGGTTGTTCACAGAAAACTGCACATAAACATCTTCTCTGCAGTGAACTTTGACACCCTGTAACTTTTTCTTGGATTTATATCTGGAGAATCCCTCCGGTGAAAACCTAGCCACATATGTGAAGAACACACACACAAGATTTCATAGCTATCCAACGCTTCACCAAAAAAGTTATGGCCTTCTCAATACTGCTGCGCACTCAAAACTGCCCAGAAAACCTTATACGGGTTTCTTTATTATTTTAGGATACAAACACCTTAACGATCCTAGCATCGAGAGTCACGAGGATCTGATACCAGTTGTGTAATCCTAGGATTTCTAGACCTTTAGGCTGATAGGAATGCATCTCATTCACTTGATTAAACAATGTAGAATAGAATGAAACACATTAAACAAGGTGTTAAGAACAAGATGAAATTCCCCAATTATTGCTTGTATTGTTATTAACAAACAACCTCTACGCGTGTATACATTAATCCCACGCCTAGAACACTGATGTAGTGATTTTACTACTCTTTAGGAAAAGAGAGCAAAAGTGGCAAGTATTAAGTACGACGGTTTAGGAAAAACCGTGTACAAATGACCCAAAGTGGGGATCGTTCTCAAGGAGGCTTGTGTGTTGTGTAATGAGATGATTAACTTTGTGATTATATGGTTAGGAGAAAGAAAAATAGAAATGGGATAAGAAGAGAATGACGGTTACGAAGACGGATTACACTAAGACGATAAAGGCGTACACGTAAAACCGTAAAAAGCACCAAAATTAAAATTTTACTCTAAAAATTACCAAAAATCACTAACAATCCACTAAAATATTCTAAGGGTTTACAAAAATCCAAACTTGCTAAAACCTTTTAATTAATTAAATATTAATTTTTTAATGCTAATTAAAGCCCTAAAAATCAATATTAACTAATAAAAAGTCCAAATCAAGGTCTTAAAGTTTGTAAACCTTTAAAATAACCTAATTACTAAAAATTATTTTTCAAAATTTTAAAACCACTAAAAACTATTTTTAAACAATTTAAAACTATTAAAAACTATAAAAACTTAAAATAATTCTAGAAAATAATTAAAAGACCCTAAAAATATTTGGAAAGTTGTAAAATTCCTAATTAAGTGTCTAGAACCTAGGAAAAATATAACAATTTAGAAAATCAGACTTTTAATTTTTAATAATAAAATAATATTAAAATATTAATAAAAATCCAAAAATCTAAAAAATTCTAAAAAGTTGCAAACTAGTTTAATTTAACCTAACTAATTCAGAAATGAACTTGAAATTACCTAAATACCCTTAATGGTCCTAGAAAATGGGCTAAACCCAAAACAGATCCTTAATGGGCCAAATTTGAGCCCAAAATGAAAAAGTGGCCCAAATAAGCCCAAAAAGCACTACTTGACTCAAAAAGTTGATTTTAAACAACTTTTTCCAAAGGCCCAAAAGCTGCAAATGTGAAATAAGCAAGCTTATACCAAACAACTTATTCTTAATGGGCTTTTTGGTCCATTAAGCTATAAGCTAATGCCATAAGCTCAAATCAGACACACAAGTTTCTTTTGTCCTAAATAAGACTTCTGTAAAAAGAAATTTGAAATAAGCCTGAAAATGCAATAAGCAATCTATAGAAAACGACAAAATAGTCGTTTTTGAGTTCTAGGCCACCCCAAGAGCTGATTCAAGTTTCTAAAGCTTTTAAAGGACTTAAATAAGCTAAAACAACAAAAGGTTTTCAAATAAGCTGACCCAATAAGCTGGAAAAAGCAAATAAGCACTTATGAAAAAGTCAAATAAGTTGGTTTTCTAGCAAAAAGTCAAAGTCAAATGCAATAAGCTCCAGTCTAATCAAATAGGTCAAATAATGAAGATCTATCACAAAAAATAAGTTGTTGCAGGTCTAGATAAGCTAAAATAGCTTATTGATAAGCTGATGACAAATTAACACTAGCAGGGGCTAGTTTTGGGTGTTGAGCAGTGGGAACTTTTCCCACTACTTGACTTGTAGACTTTTTTTATCTTTAGTGAACTTTTTGGAGATTCAAGTTTCAAAAAGGCACCCAAATGATCATTGGATCATAAGGAGTCAATAAAAACAAAGAAATCACAACAAGCAACAACCAATTTGTACAGTTAATTCAATTAAGCACCAGATCTAGCACAGACTTAGAACAATAAGCAGTTTAGGTTCAATAAGCACTTAGAGCAATATTCAGCCAGCCAAACTCAACCAAATGCATACACAAGCTATTATAAACTCAAATGAACAAGTCTAAACAGGTTTCATGCAATGATTCAAAGTATTAAGCAAGATTCAAGCTGATGAATGTTACTGATGAACACTAACACATTTAGTTTTATACTTTGCTGATGTATTTGACCAACAAGCCAAATTCAAACCTCCAAATCTATCAAGTATGTTATAATAATGATGTTTTAACAAATTTTAACCCTAAGCATGCATAAATTCTAGATTTTACCAAAATCTTAGGTCAAAAACAGTTAAAATCAACAAGTTATAGCAGATTGTGTGATTCAAGGTTTCAAACTCCAAAACTTGTAGCAAAACACTCTCAACCAAGCATATATCAGATATAGCGCACAAACTTGAACTTTCCTTCACACAATAACAAGATTTGAACTCAAACAGGTAGTCTCTATTGATCCCAAACTTAGATCGATTTAGCTTTATGTATACGAGATTAGATCAAGTAATACACTTAGAGAAACCTCTGTATATGCTTATGATAATCTAAGTGTTATGCGGAATTAACACTTAAACAAGAACACACAATGATATAACAAACTTTCACTTTGATTAATGATATCAAACTTGCTTACAATAAAGTAGTTTACAAATGAAAACTTATATGAAACATTAACCTAAAGGTCTTCTTTTATAGACATAAGAAGCCTTGTACAATAATCTACGTATCAGCTATTCTAGGTAAAGATAAATATAGAAAATACATTGTTGTTCCTATCTTTACTAGAAGTAATCTAGAATACAATAAACGCGTAGAGTATATCTTCCCATCAGTGCTTGTCTTCAATGTATCAACGCTTGACTTTGTCTTGTCAACGCTTGAGCTGTCAGCGCTTGTTTTGCTCCTGTCAACGCTTGTTTTATTCTTGTCAGCGCTCAAGTGATCTGGCCTTAATTTATTCCCAACAATCCTCCTCTAAACCTGATATCCACTCTTATGATCAAGTTTCTGAATAAGCATTAAGGACTAGGAGGAATCTTACAAACCTTCTCATATTGGTAATAAATAAATCTGATCAAGTCTTTTGCCACGTCACTTGAATAATCTATTTCCAGCTGAGTGTTCTTCATTATCACCAAGATAGTCTTGGATATGAAATACTGACCATCCACAAGTAGATACTCAGCAAACTTTGTAGAACTCAAATGGTAAACACCAGCAGCTGAATATAACCTCCATTGAAGACCACTGAGGTCATCTTCAAGATCCTTCCAAATAGTAGGATCCTCATCTTTTGGTCCACACATTCTCTTGAATGTGGACCACAATTTTATTCCATTAGCTGAAGTTGGTGCTTTAGCCTCATACTTGGTCTCTAGCAACCTCCATAGGTCTACCAAGTCTTCTCTATCACAACTTGCAAACAAATATATGAGAGTGGTAAAAGTGTGTACCTCTTTGCCATACCTGCCATTTTCCAAAATCCACATTCATCTTCTTCATAGCTCACAATTGGATTCCTGGAATCTAGAGGTAACACTTGGACCATGTCTGAAACTTCTAATGGTGAGAGCTTGAGACTCTTTCTTATGACAGCTTCACTTGGATACAATGGATCCATATCTTTGGGAAACTCAAGAGAAACTCCCTTTTTCACTGGTCTGGGAACAAACATAGCTTTCTTGAGTTCCATTTCTTCTGCAAGTTCTTCTTTCCTTTCATCAGAAAGAAGTCTGAGAGTGTTTGCTTCTTGCAATCTCACCCAAATGGGATAAGCCTTGCATTCCAACTCATCAAATGTCAATGCCCTCAAATTCTGATAAGTCCATCCTACTCCATGACATCTGAGCAACATGCAGTATAGCTCCCTTCTATCCCTTTTCAACTCTGAGAGAATATTGCTTGCCTTGTGTTTCAAAATTACCTGGCAATCCTTTTGAACTCTGAGGAGAATCTCCAATCCCCATATTTGATCTGAAACAGTCAAGTGTGGATTCTCCATACATCTTTATTCCCAAGCATTATACATTTGAACCACCTCTGGCATATCAAAGTCAACCTGCAACTTCAACTCTCTCAATTTCTCCTTGGCCAACTCATCTCCATACTCAAGTCTTTCTGGTTCTATAATCATAACACTTGAGTCTGAGCCAGCTCCATCACTTCCTTCTTCTGAAGTAACAACAATTGGTGACTCTTTCACCTCCTTTCTATCTTGTTCCATGATTTGTGCAGCCAATCTTCTATCAAACTCAACTTGAGCTGCATCCTTTGGAACCATCTCCTCTAACATAATACCCTCACCCTTATCTAATGGAGCAATTGTTGATAAGGTAGATGGTGATACCTGTGAAGAAACCTCCTTGATGATGGATGATGACTTGGATACATCACCCTCATGTGCAGGTCTGTCAACGCCCAATTTTGCTGTGTCAGCGCCCAAAATATTTCTGTCAGCGTCCAAATTCTCCTTGTCAACGCCCAAATTTCCCGCCTCAGCGCCTTTTGCAATTTCCTCCAACATGGCTGTAAATAATAAATTCAAGTTGGTAGGAGAAACTAAGGACGTATCAAAACCTGTGTGTTTCTTCAAACTTGTAAGGGCCTCAGCAACATCCAAAGATTGACCATCATGGCTGCCCTTATCACTAAGATTTATTGGATCATCCTCCCTTTTGGAAGACTCCTCCATACCTCTCCTTGCAATTGCAGTCTCCAAAATAACAATCCTCTCCCTCAAGTGCTTGAGTTCAAGGCCTTGTGATCTGACAACTTGTACTAAGTCTGCATTTTGGTTTTGCAAGCTCATGCAGACTTCCGTCAATTCGAAAAGAGTCATTGGTTCCAGTCTGCCCTCTTTTAAAATGGGGATTTGACCTCCCAAGTCAGATTCATTGGGCATGGATGAGGACTTAATGATGGTGGGACTGCCTTGGCCAGCTTCTAAGCCAGAACCAATAGTCCCAGCCTCATCCATGTCACCAGCCACACTTGTGGTGGTGGTTCTCTCTGCTACATGGCTAGGATCACCATAGGAGAACACTCCAATAGTCCTTTGGCGTTTCATCAACCTATATTAAGGGGGTGTGGAAGATGGTGTGGAAGATTGGGTGGATGTGGGTTGGTTAAGGGGTGTTTGGGTTTGTGAAGGTTGTGTGTCAACGTTGGAAATAGGCACATCAACGCCAACATTTAATGTGTCAGCGTTGAAGGGTTCTTGGTCAAGTTGCATATGTTCAGGTGAAGGTAATGGTTCAGGGATTGGGTCAATTTGGGGTTGGGGGTCTGGTTGGGGTTGAGCTGCTGCAATGACAGCAAGCATAGCTTGGGTTAAGGGTAGGTCACGATGGGGCGGTGAGTTCATCTTCATAAAAATAGCTTTCTTTTGCACAGGGATCTCATAAAAATCATTATGATCCCTTGTGAAGTATCCTTGAACATCAAAAACCATTTGTAAAAAGCGGGGATAAACTAAAGTCATTTTGTTCCCCTTATTTTTACACATGCCCTCAAAAATCATTTTTGAATAATTAAATTTTTGCCCAGTTGCAATACACACAACAGAACTAGCAATAGATCTATTGATCTCATTGTGTGCAGTGCATTTGGGACTCAAACATTGAAGGAGGACATGTATGAGGTACTTCCAGGCTGGGGGAAACTCCTGTTTATGATACTTGTTTAGAGTACCTTCATCAGGAAAAGGGTATCCCAAAGCCCTTAGCCCTTGTTCTATTTCATTAATAGGAAGGGTGGCTAAACCATCAGCATCATCAAGATGCAAGGCTTGGCGTACCAAAGCCTCAGTAACCACCCAAGGTCTCCCATGAACAATAGAAGTCAATGTAGTCACTCTATTAACTGTTGAGGAACTGACGGTGTTCCAAAACTGTTTAATATGTGTGACTGGAATGAGTGGTGAATGAGAAAGAGCATACCGTAGAGGGGATGCGTTCAAATACGCCACCATTTGTGTGTATTGAGGAAACAAAGCATCATCAGCTTTAAGATACGCGATCATGTTGTGTTGAATTCTGAACCCCAATTCCAATTCTAATGGTTTAAACTTTGGTGCCATTGTTGAAAGCTGTTAAATTTGATTGATGAAGATGAAGTTGATAAGAGAAAATTGTGTTAGACAAGAAGTATAGATACCCTGTTTAAAAATAGGAGCCAAATTTATAGGAGAAGAAAATGCATGTGATTGGCCCAAAAATAGGCATGTATTTTCAAAAACACAATCATGAAAATATTTAAAAGTATAAGTTTATCTCATGCATTAAATGAAAGCTATCAACTCCCAAAATTACGGCCTGAAAGTATGTCAAAAAGTAACAACTGGTAGGACCCATTGAGTGTCAACGGTAAAAAATAACCTATCAACGCCCAACGGCTATAATCTTGTCAACGTTTTCCTATAGCCATGTCAGCGTCTAAATTAGTCACAACAACGCTTGGAAATATACTTGTCAGCGTCCAAAAAGAAAAATGTTTGAAAATGAAAAATGACCTTAACAAAGTAATTTATCCTAGAGAAGATAACCAAAAAGCTGATAATTATTATAGGGCGGCAAGCACTGTCCAGTTATGCACACTTGCTTAAGCAAGATAGACATAACAGTCCTCTAGTGTCCCTTGCTAACCAAAACTCTTAACAACCAAGTTACCTTATAAAATTCCTTGTTACTCCCAGGTAAATTCCATAACAAAATTATTCCCAAGTCTCCCAACAGACCACAACCAATTCTAGGCCAAAAATGTCTTGGCAGCATACATAGTATATCAACTTTGCATGCTACAGTGCCTCATGATTTAGTAAAACTAACTCATACTCACCTGTGGACACAATCTAGAATTGTGATAAGAGTATCATATGGATACCCAAACAGCCTAAAGGTTCCTAAAACCTCCCCTTAAATTATAGTACATAAGTTGCTAAAACATGCATGAACATAAAAATTTATGTCAAGATAGGAATTGAACATTCCAACCATCATCCATAAATAAAAACTTGTCCAAATGCGTCTCCATTGATCCATAAGCAACTCTGTATCCAATGGTATACTGCTAACACCATCTGCACATTTAGATTAAAAACCACAAAACTAACATTGTTGCTGACAACGCCCTGATAACACATGACAGCGTTGAGGGAGGCTTTGTCAGCGTTAGACAATTATATTGCTGACAACGTTACAAAGACACTTATCAGCGTTCAAGCAACCTTGGTCAGTGTTAGAAAAGTATAGTGGAAAATATAAATCATCAATAGGACTAATAACAATGCATCATCCTGTACATACTTTTACAAAAAGACTCTAAAACACATATTATGTGAGATTGACCATTCCAATACTTGTTACCAAGTATTGAAACCTCCCAGCATCAAAAGGTTTAGTTAGTAAATCTGACACATTTTCCTTAGTGTCAACCCTATCTGGTTATATTAAACCTTTTTCAAAACAATCTCTTATAAAATGGTGTCTAATTTCTATGTGTTTAGTTTTAGAATGATGTACAAGATTCTTAATGATGCATAAAGTACTGTTATTGTCAACAACTATATTGGTATGCAGGAAATTATACCCATAGTCCAACAGCTGGTTCTGAATCCACAAAACTTGTCCACAACAAGCAGCTGCAGCCACATACTCAACTTTAGTTTTAGAATTAGCCACCACTGTTTGTTTATTGCATTGCCAAGATATCAACCTGCTCCCAAGAAACTGACATCCACCAGTTGTGGATTTCCTATCAAATTTATCACCTCCATAGTCACTTTCTGAGTATGTAATCAGCTCCAATGGTGAATCCTTTGGGTACCACAAACCAAGACTAGGATAGCATCTTAGGTACCTAAAGATCCTCTTCACAGCATAAAGGTGACATTATTTGAGAGTCACTTGATGGCGTGCACAAGCACACATAGCAAACATGATGTCAGGTCTGGAGGCTGTAAGATACATCAAGGATCCAATCATGGATCTATAGTGCCTGACATCAACATCTTTCCCATCTCCAATCTTTCCCCAAGGGTGTTCTCTATCCATAGGAGTAGTAGCCCTCTTTTCATATGGAGAAAAGCCAAACTTCTTCAAGATCTCAGCCACATATTTATCTTGGGAGATGAAGATACCATCTTCTTTCTGCTGAACTTGTAAACAAAGAAAGAAGTTCATCTCCCCCATAGCACTCATCTTGAATTTGGCTGTCATAAGCTTGGAGAAATCCTCACTCATTTTTGGATCAGTGGACCCAAAAATGATATCATCAACATAGACCTGGACAAGCAACACATCCTTGCCTTTCTTCTTTATAAATAGTGTCTGATCTATGGTGCCCCTCTTGAATCCATTGTCCACCAAATAGGTAGACAAAGTACCATACCATGCTCTTGGGGCTTGATGAAGTCCATACATAGCCTTCTTGACTCTATACACTTTATCTGGATACTCTGGATCCTCAAAACCTGGAGGCTGCATCACATACACCTCCTCAACAATAGTTCCATAGAGGAAGGAACTCTTGACATCCATTTGATAGACAGTGAAACCCATGCAGGATGCATAGGCTAGAAAGATCCTTATAGCTTCAATCCTTGAAACTGGAGTAAAGACTTCCTCATATTCTATCCCCTCCTCTTGTGTATATCCCTGAGCCACTAACCTTGCCTTGTTTCTGACCACAATACCTCTTTCATCTCTCTTGTTCCTTAGAACCCATATTTTCCCAATAGGTCTGACATATCTGGGACAATCAACCAGCTCCCAAACATCCTGAATTGCAAATTGGTGAAGCTCATCCTGCATTGCTTCCATCCAACTTGGTTCTTTGAGAGCATCAAATATTTTCTTGGGTTCCTGTTGTGACAGAAAACAGGCAAACAAACATGCTTGCACAAGAGGGGTATCAACCTTCTTGTGTATATTGGCAATAAATCCACCAAGACCTTGATGAGATCTTCTGGTCTGAACTGGAGTCATAATATCACCAATGATTTGAGAAGTGGGGTTATTCTTCATAGTGGAAGTGAGAACTCCTCCTTCAAAAAGTCTGGTGTCCTCAACCTCATTCTCCATGTTGCCAATATCTTCTTCATCAGACTCTCTTACATCAACATAAGGATGAACCTCTTCATATAAATTAGAAGGTTTACCTTGTTCAAAAATGGAAGAGAAAAGATGTGCAGAAGTGTTGTCAACGCCTGAACCTTGTTTGTCAGCGCTTGGGCTAACAACGCTTGAACTGTTGTTGTCAACGTCTGAACCATCAACGGCTGAATTGGTCTAGTCAGCGCTAGATTTGCCTTTGTCAGCGCCTGAAGGACCATGCATGTTTGTATCTGGTGGTACTTGGAGACCACCATTATCTTTACCAGCAGCAGCAGCAGCAAAAGCATCTGTCCAAATGGGAATTGTAACATATTCTTGTATAGGAGATGTCTCTTCTACTTGTGATCCAACCTTTTCATAAACCTGTGTACCTGAAACATCAACAACTTGTTCCTCCTCAACATTTGAAGTTACCTTCACAATGTCTGGATTAGTGACAGGCATATAATTTAAAGTTCTAGATAAAGGTTCCAAGTCAAACAACCAATTAGGACCACTTTCAGGATCACTAGGTTTATTTTCTAAAAACCTAACATGTACTCTTTCAAGTATACGTTTTTCTTCTTTAAAATAAACCCTATATCCCTTGCTCTGCACTGAATACCCCATGAAGTAGCCCTCATCACCTTTTGCACTAAATTTCCCTAAGGCATCACTAGTATCTAAAACTACTACATGACAACCAAAAGGTCTGAGAAAACCAATATTAGGTTTTCTTCCCCAAAGTAACTCATAAGGTGTTTTGTTCTGAATTTTGTTAACCAATGCTCTATTTTGAACATAACAAGCTGTATTAACAGCCTCAGCCCAAAAGGCTATAGGAAAGTGAGCATCAGCCAACATTGTTCTGGCTGCTTCAATTAGGGTTCTATTTTTCCTCTCAGCAACCCTATTTTGCTGTGGGGTTCTAGCAATACTAAATTGCCTGGTAATTCCTTTCCTGGCACAGAAATCATCTAGCTTCTTATTCCTAAATTCACCACCATTATCACTCCTAAGCATTTTAACATCATTGCCAGTCTTTTTCTCAATTTGAGTGATAAAATCAATTAGAATATCAGCTGTGTCACTCTTTATAGCTAGAAAGAATGTCCAAGTAAACCTAGAAAAATCATCTGTTATCACAAAGCAGTATGACTTGCCATTCAAACTTTCTATGTTGGTTGGACCAAAGAGGTCCATATGAAGCAAATGAAGAGGTCTAGAACTAGTATGCACCTGTTTGGATTTGAATGAGACCTTGTGCTGCTTGCCTTTAAGACACGCAACACAAGAGTGGTCATTGTGGAAGGCCTTCTCAGGCAAACCATCAACCAAGCCAAGTCTCCCAAGCCTATTTATGTTTTTAAAATTTATGTGCCCTAGTCTCCTGTGCCACAAATTACTCTCATCTACTGAAGCTTTAGCATAAAAACAAGACATATTATTATTCATTGTAATCCCATTCAGATTCACATTGTATATGTCTTTATGCCTAGGTGTTCTATACTCAATATATTTCTCATCAGGAATCTTATAATCCTTGCTTAACACCAAACACTCAGTATCAGTAAACATAACTTTATTTTTGTTATCACAAACTTGTGATACACTAAAAAGATTGTAATCAATTTCTTTTACCAAAAATACGTTTTCAAAACGCAAATTCTTGGTGAGAAGGGTTCCTTTGCCTGTGATAGTACCATATCCGCCTCTAAAGTAAACCTTATCACCATCCTTAATGGGAGTGAAGTTTGTCAGATAATCTTCCTTCCCTGTCATGTGCCTTGAGCATCCACTATCCCAATATCCATATCATTGACCTGTTTTTGAATGCCCTGCACATAAAGAAAACAAATTAGTTTTCTTTGGGAACCCAAGCCTTAGAAGACTTGGATTCATCTGTTTGTTCAATAAGAACATACTTAGTTCTTATAACAACCCCATTTTCATCCTTCTTAGGATGAAAAACCCAGTTAACCCCAATAGGTTTTGTAATGACCTTTGAAATGTAATTAAATCTGTTGCAGGTCATTGAAATACCATTATCATTAGGGTTTTGATCTTTCTTGGGTCTCCATGTTAAGCTTGAAGAAGCTTTAGACCCCTTACCCTGTGGTTGCAAATATTTAGGTCTGGTCACGTTTCTGTCAGCGTTGGAATTTGTTTTGTCAATGCTGAAATTACCCTTATCAGCGTTAGACCTAGGGTTTGCTACAGAAACCCATTGCCTATTTGACCAGGTGTTTGTCTTTTGAAATGGTCTTTGTCCATGAGTGTTAGACCCTATAGTAAAGAATGGGGCAGGTCTTATCACTTGTGGACTTTGCTGCACACAAGGTTTGGGTCTGACAACGTTTGACTTCCTAACAACATTGACTTTGTTCCTGTCAGCGCTGAAATTGTTCATGTCAGCGCTGGCTTTGGGAGCGTTGACACACTTGTAAGCCAAGTGTGAAAAGCTACCACAAGTGTAACAAGCTTTTCTAGACACAACTTTAGTTCTAGAAGAGAAGAAGCCTGTTCCATTATTGCTAACTTGGCTCTTGGGTGACCTAGTATTCCTATACATCTCTACATACTTAATGCTAGGTTTTCTATCAGTGTTGGAGCCAAGATCAACAGCTTTACCAGTGATTGGGTTAGTAACCTTAATGGGTGTTGACTCATTGGGACTTTCACATAGCAAGCCACCCTTAACAAATAAAGTAGGGTTAGCTTTCTTCCAATCATTCAGATCAGTCATCTTTTGTTGGTACTCTTCAACTGGAGTGACAACTCTTGGTGGAGGAATGAATTCCTCCTCTTGGAATTCTTGCAAACCAGTCCAAGATAGGTCCTTTTGTTGGACACCATAGAAGTCACCAGCTGGTGGTGGAACCAAAGAGTAATCATTCATCCCAATCCAATTCATGTCCTTAGGATCCCTTTGTTTACCCACACAGTCTCCTAGGGTTTGAGTGGCTCTATCAAATCTTTGAATTTTAAGGCCAACATTGTCTTTATTCTTAATGGCCTCATCTAATTTAGCCTGTAACTCACCATTAACCCTTTCCATGATGTTTCTAATATCCATACTAGCATTTAACTCATGTTTTAAAATATTTATTTTATCCTTTAAGTCAAATTCCATTTTCTTGTATTCAGAAACTGTTTTCTCAGTTTGAGTAAGAGCTAGTTGGTAATTAGACAGTTTGCACTTAATAATCTTAACACCTCTTTGTTAAGTTTCTCAGTGTTTAACCTACAACCCTTACTACAAAAAGCATCATTGTATACCTAATTATCAGATGAAGAGGAGGAGTGTGCCATGAGAGCATATTCAACATGCTCTTCTTCTTCAACCTCAGCAACCAAAGCTTTATCCTCTTCAACATTCTTAGCCAGATAGCTCCAATCCCATCCCATACCATCAATTCCTTGAACTGCAACCATGGATTTGGAATCCTGAGCTTTAACAACTTGACTTGAGGGTTTACCAGCATCAGATCTTCTAGGAGATCTGCATTCCCTCATGAAGTACCCCATACGATGACAGTTGTAGCATTCATCTTTGGATTTATCAAATCCAGCTGTGTCTTTTGCATTGAAGGTCATCTTCTTATTAAACCTTCTGTTCCACCTGTTTGCTCTAATACTAGCAAGAGCCATGTTCCACTTAATGTCCATCTCTTCCAAGTGCTCATCACTTATCTGCTCAAGGTCCTCATATGTAATCACTGAACCATTGGGCAAAGAAGCAATATAAGCACATACAGTATCCAAATCCAAACCAACAAGTTTAACTCTTGGGGAGTCAATTTTGAATGTGTCAGCGTCTGAAAAGGAGACGTTGACAGGACTTGTTCCAGCGCTGACACATGATGATCCAGTAACTGGATGCATGTAAGAGACCTTCTGATTGAATTGACCTTCACTGTGAGAGAAGAAGGCTATATTACTGTTGGTAGCCTTGTTTCCATGCTCTAAAAGAGTTTCATCTTCCAACAGCCTCAGTTTGTTGTAAATGTCATCAAACGTGGAACTTTTGTAAGTATTATTGGCAAGAATGGATCTTGCCTCAATCTTCCACACCTCACTAAGACTTTTAAGAAAAGTAGCATTGATTTCAACATCACCAACTTGTGTCCCCATGATAAACAATTTGCTTGTAATGTCAAGAAATTTACTTTTCACACTACTCAGCTTCTCATTGGGTTGTTCTTTAAAAACAGCATAATCATGCATAAGTTGTTTCTTCTTTTCTTCCCTAGTATCTGCATTACCACCATATGCAACTTCAAGGGCTGCCCAAAGTTGCTTAGCAGAATCATAACCTCTATATTTATGCTGGTTCTCTTGTCCTAACGAGAGTTTCAGAATATTTAGGGTTTTCATGTCAACCCTTTTCTTTGCTATGTCATCAGCAGACACAACTCTACCATCTTCAGGTTTTTCTTTCTTATCTTCTTCAGAACATCCAGCAACAGCTGATCTTTGAGTAATAGCATCAGCAATCTTTTGGGCTTTATCGAATGTGTTTCCATATTCAATGATCTCCCAGAGTGTGTAGCCATAGATCCCTAGATATTGTTCAAAATTGAATTTCCACAATTCAAAGTTGGTTGCATCAAGCATGGGAATCTTGATGTTTGGTAAAGGTGAGGAGGAAGAGGTTATTGTTTTAGACATGATGTTGTTAGGGTTTTTAAGAAAATTAGGGTTTTGGTGATTTTTTTAGGGTTCTTGTGTTCTTTAAGATCAAAAGATCCTCAACAAGCTCTGATACCACTTATTGATCCCAAACTTAGATCGATTTAGCTTTATGTATACGAGATTAGATCAAGTAATACACTTAGAGAAACCTTTGTATATGCTTATGATAATCTAAGTGTTATGCGGAATTAACACTTAAACAAGAACACACAATGATATAAACAAACTTTCACTTTGATTAATGATATCAAACTTGCTTACAATGAAAGTAGTTTACAAACGAAAACTTATATGAATCATTAACCTAAAGGTCTTCTTTTATAGACATAAGAAGCCTTGTACAATAATGTACGTATCAGCTATTCTAGGTAAAGATAAATATAGAAAATACATTGTTGTTCCTATCTTTACTAGAAGTAATCTAGAATACAATAAACGCGTAGAGTATATCTTCCCATCAGTGCTTGTCTTCAATGTATCAACGCTTGACTTTGTCTTGTCAACGCTTGTGCTGTCAGCGCTGTTTTTGCTCCTGTCAACGCTTGTTTTACTCTTGTTAGCGCTCAAGTGATCTGGCCTTAATTTATTCCCAACAGTCCCAAACACCCTTTTAACTTTTCAATCCAAAAATTAAACAAGTATAAGTGTGATTTAGTTTACCAAATGATTAATCTAGCATACCAACAACATTAACATGCAAGATTAAGCAGATTCAAGCCAAGAAAACAACAAGAACACAACTAGAGCACAAATCCACCAAAAATCTAAAACTTATCAGATTTTTAAGGTTTTAAGACAAACGTCATGGATGTACATCCACACCCACGAATGTTAGAGCTTATGTGCTAGCAAGAACAAGCACAAGATTCCAACAGCAACCCTGCTAAGATTCAACAAGGTTAGAAGCACAATATCAAAATCAAGAAAGTAAAAAGCCTTGATTGATGCAACCTTGTTACCCCACACTTGATTATCCCCAAGTTATAAGCCTCACCACACCTTGATAACACAATATCAGGATGCTATGATCAGCCCTATAGCCCAAGAATTCCAAGGTTTGAACAAGAACTTAGCAAAATATCAAGCTTGAAGGAAAAATGCAAACTTTTGCACTCTCCTTAAAAACAGGTTTTGAGATTCAGAAATATCAAACTAAGAACAATAATAAGCAGATTATAACAATGGCACTTGAGCTTTCTTCAACATTTCAAACACTTTTCATTAAGATTGAAAAGGATTTACAAAAAAGTGAACAACTGAAAATTCAAGAGCAAACTAAAATGAATGACCTAGATGCCTTTATATAGGCTACAAGTGAACTAGGTATGCAAGAAAAAATGTAAACCCTAATGTGTAGAAGTCCAGAATTGCCTTTGGATCTTTGGCATCTTTTGAAGATCATGTGACAGATTTTGGCTTGTTGCATGAGTTGGCAAGGTGAATTTGCATATGAGGGTTCACAAAGAAGCTTAAAATGAAAGCTGAATGAGGATGGTTGGATGGCTGTCACCCTTTTTGGCAGTATGCATAAACTTGTACCAGGGGAGTCACAAGGAGACAAATGGGGTGATGAGGTGTCATGTTTAAGGTTTGGGATGTGTTTATGTTGAGGTTAATCATTAATCTGGAGGAGATTAACCTTTAATTCATAGCAAATAAAAAATTCCCAATTTGGATTATGAAATTCAAGAACAGGTTTTTGATCTTTGTTGTGGGTTAAAAACATGTTTAGCGCCAGTTTAAATATTAATTAACTCGTTTGAAAAGTTAGTTAATAACAAATGGGTGAGTGGGATGTCTATGTGGAGGATTGGTGAGTTTTCATTGGTTGGTTTTGGTGAGTGGGGCACGTGTCACCCCCTCACTGGTTAAGATAACAATCTTGTCTGGCCAGTATTAGTCCCTCACTTCCTTACCCTTTGTCATTTCACTTTAAAACCATGTCAACGCCCATTTCCTTTATAACAACTTTTCATTTTTCACACTTTTGCCCCAAAATGTTTTGTAAAGTAAATTCAGGGGTATTTCTTGCCAATTTGTGATTTTTGAAGGACTGATTTTGTATTTTCTTCAAGGATAATGGTCTAAACTTGTATGATTGACATTTTGGAGGACTGAAATTGTAAATTCATGTTTGATGAGGGACCATTTTTGCCAAATCTTCAAAGTCAAGGGTCCTTTTTGTATTTTTGGGGTTTTCAAAGGACCAATTTTGCCATTCTTGTAACTTGGAGTTCTTCTTGGTATGTTTGACTTTGAGAAGGATAATGGTTGACAATTTAGCTATGTTGAGGGGCTAAACTTGTCAATTCTTCAAAGTAGAGGGCCTTTTTTGCAATTTTGACAAACTTTAGGGACCAAACTTGTAATTATGAGGATACAAGGGTATAAAGTGTCAATTTTTCCATATTGGAGGACCCTTCTTCATAATTATTCAAATCTTCAAGGGTTTTCTTGGGAAAATTCTTCAATAGGGTTTGGTTCATTGTGCGGCTTCGTTTCCCGTGTTCGTTTTTGCATGATTCTTGTGATCTTTTGTCATTTTCTCAATATCCGTACCTAAAATACACAAGCAACAAACACAAGCATACATATGGGTATTTTGATGATATTTAATGCATTTTAAGCCCTATTTGGACGATGAGACTATGTATAAAAGCAGTGTAATCACTCCCCCATACTAAACCATTGCCGTGCCCTCACGCAATGCTAGAATAAAGTATCGTAGCACCTCCAAAATTCATTTTTATTCACTTTTATTCAATGATAAACTAGCTACACTACTACTATTACTACTACTTGCGTTTTAGACATAATGTATGATTTTCATCGCAAAATGGGACGTTTACGTTCATAGAATAAGAACAAGTGAATGCTTCGTTAGAAATAATTTCATCGTCCTCGATTTTCACCCCAATTCCATGCAAAGCGTGCAACGAGATCATTGTCATTATAAGTTAGTAATGCTAACACTACTCATATGCCCTAATCACGTACTTATCCTTCCATTTTCCTAAGTTGTATCTCTTATATTTTATTTTGTCTTGAATGTTTCACGAGGATACATTGTTTGACTTATGCGATAGTAGATATTTAGCTCTAAAAATAGAGTCCTAACGGTGTAACCAAGACCATCAAATCAATAACCCCTCCTAATAGACAACGATGTCAAAAAATTAAGTCAACAAGAAGGATCGATAAACATGGTTTTATAATTGTTTTGAACATGAGACTTATTACCAAGACTTTTATACGCCCCCTAACGTAAGGGCCTTATTATCATTGGTTTACCTCCATCTTTTATTCAACTTCACCATGAAGCTTTTATTATGACTTCGGTCTTGCCTTGCCTTTTATTATCCACCTCATCGGTAGTTTTATTAGCCAAAGACGTATATCCTCACGCTAAGGCGAATTTTGGATCTTTAAAGCTTCGAAGATTAAGGCTTGATTCACTTTCAATTTTGCATAGATTTTTCGGCCTAGTGGGGCTTCAAATTGTTTGCTTGATTTAGGTGAGCACTTGAAATCTTATTATTAGGTGAAGCTTTTGATTATTCGGGTGCCAATACTTCAAAACCGTGACGCTGGTGATACCTTAATGTTTTCCCAATTTAATTACACGGAAGCTACTAGAAAAGACTAGAAACCCAAAAATCCCAACTAAACCGCTAAGTCAATATTTATTAAGCAAAAAATATTTACATGCGAAGGGAGAATAAGCAAATAACGAGAACACATGAGTTTTTGAAAGAA